>JAYKYS010000001.1:22857500-25357500 GCA_036924285.1 Asterella californica | reverse complement strand
ATTTAAGTTATTTTTCGGAGCTGCGTGTCGTTTTAGGTAGTTTAAGTTTTACGTTGGCACTCTAGGGAGCTTGACGTGGTAGCCTATGAGTAAAACTAAGTTGCCACGTGGTTTAGGGTACTAAAGGACAACCAAGTGGAGCTATGAACTCCCATTGGTCTATTTTTTGTCTTTTGTTAAACTCTAAATTTAGAAACAGAGCTCTAGAGTGGAGTTCGAGCATTTGGTGAGGGATCTTGGAAATCTGAGAGCACAGGGGGAGAGAGGTCGTCATGCCAAGCACTTCCAGTGAAAATTTCAATCGATTTGAGTCAATAAAGACGGAGTTATGAGCAATTGAAGTTCGAATTGTGCTAGAATTGAATCAGTTTTGTTGGATTTAGGGTTTCCAGTGTCACTCGCAGCAGATTTGCGGAAATTGCTTCAAAACTTCGAGGTTGTGTTCTCCGCCAGCAGGGCTACGATTTCACAAAAAGTTTCGCATCGATTGAGTGACTGAGTAATTCAGGGCGGCCGCTGAAGCTGGAGGGGTCTGGAAAGCTCTTAATCTAGAGCAACGACTTCAGAGGAGGAGATCTGGAGTTCTGTGTACATTCAGGAGTCCCAACTTCACAGAGAGGTTCAGCACCCTGTAGACTGCAAATCCTGTAAGAAACTTCGAAATTGATCGAGCCAAACTCCTGTTATAGGTCGGAATAGCCATCTAGGTACCAGAAATTGCCGTAGTTTTCTTGCTCAAAACTTTTCTGTTCATATCTCCGTGTCAGAATTTGATCTCAGGCTGAAATTTCGTCTGTGAGCTCAGTAGTACCTCATTTGCATGTAGGGGAAGTTTAGAAGTCTAAACCTTCATAGTTTTCCTCTCCGTGAGTGTCAAAGTTCACCGCCGGATCTTATTACTGCCAGCTAGACCTGAATTTCGTCTTCTGGGTATATTACTAGATCTTACACATCTGTGTGAGTGTTTATAGCCCCTGTTGTAACCTGAAAGCCAACCTCTTGAGTGAACAACCACAGCTAGAAGCCCGGCGCTTTCCTAGGTAGACGGATTACACTCCGACAGCGTGCATGGGCGACAAGTAAGTACAACTCATGAGCTTAAACCTCTATCAGCATGGAAACCCTAAGTTATGTACTTTCACAACATAGATAAGCATGATATCATTTGCACAAGCGCAGGAGTGCTTGAACAAGATAGATAACGTACTATCAACCTACTAAGACTCAAAATATATAACACAATAGTGTCAACACCGTATGCAAAGGTGTCAAACATATGTATAAAGGACTAGAAGTAATATGAGCTAACTTCTAGAACTACTAAACTCAAGCGTCGGAGTAGAAGTCAAGCATGTAGCCGTCATGTAGCGCGACACCGGTATGCGCCAACACTCACAAGTTGTGGTCGGCATCACACTATATCTTCGTCCTCTTGACTGATGTTGTCGTTAGCAATATCTTCATTATCCAAATCTTCTCAATCATCATCCAAGAGATCAAACTCTGCTCCGACTTCCTCCATGCTTATCCTTTCATCTCGCTTCTTGAAGAGTTTCACACGCTTGCTTGCAATGGGAACCTTAAGCTCTGCCCCATCAAGCTCTTTTAGTGAATATGTAGCATTATCATGCACGACAAGAACCACATATGGGTCAAACTATCGCTTAGAGAATTTTCTAAGCGCACTGTGTTGGTTGTCCAAACTACTATCGTAGATCAACACCCAATCTCCTTCCCTCCACAAATAACCACCGTGTAGCAAGTAGTTATAAGCCTTCCTCCTGATCTGTTTAAAGTGGGCATCACTCCATCCTGGATGTCTAGTCAACAAGCTTAGATAGCGTCCTATGTCTATCCATTCTCCTTCATATAGCTCCTCCATGAACAGTTTTGAATGCTCACTCTCACCTCCTTGAGCTCTACAAAAAATAGTAGTACCAACCCTAAACCTTAAACCCTAAACCCTCTGTATCTTCTACCATCTCCTCTTCATCCTCATACCTCGCACGAGACAACATATCAGCTACGAGGTTGTTCTTTTCCGCTATGTGTCTGAATTCAAGATTTAAAGACTTGATGTAAGCAATCCAGCGTAGCATAGCAATATCAAGGGTGTTACAGTTTGTAATCATCCCTAATAGTGGTAAACAATCTGTTTTTATTACTACTGGCGCTCCAATCAAATAGTCCTTTTCAGCTTTCATAGCTGTAACTACTCTCCATAACTCTCTCTTCACTTGAGAATAGTTTCTATGTCGCTCACTCAACACCTTTGCTCCAACTCTGATTGCAAACCGATTCTCTTCTTCATCATCTTGTCCTACCGCCCATCCAATGACTATCGGACTAGTATCAACAGTAAGTATCACTGGTTTGCTATTCTCATAGCTCACACGACGAAGTACAAGTGGAGAAGATAACAACTGCTTCAATCTCTGAGTCGTCTCAGTATGTCTCTCCTCCCATGCAAACCTCTTGTGCTTTCTCAATAGATCATAAAGAGGATCAGCCACATGTGCAAAATGTGAAATTCATACATGATAAAAGACACAAGCTCCAAGAAACCTTCTCACCTTTGTTGTTGAATCACAAGTATCTTTCATCCGCTGTATGACATCCACTTTACCAAGATCAGATTTACGTCCAAACCATCCACATAAGTGTCCCACAATCACAACTTCTCGCACTCCAAATGAAGACTTGGCACCTGATAGTGTCAAGTGCGCTTCTTCAAGTCGTGATAAAATTTTATCACAATCTGAAATGTGATCAACTACAAAGTTTCTACACCCCTTCTGATCCATTGTTTCATCTTTCTCCTCCTCAATCCATCCTTTAATTGAAATGTCATCCAAGAAAAGCATGGTCTTCTCAAGAATGAACTCACGAAGAACCTTGTTCATCCCATTTATCATGTGCGCTATCAAGAATGTTGCTCCTTGTGGTAGCATGCACATTCTGACCAACCTCAACGGTGTCCTCATTGTGATGATATCTCTACTCGGTTCAGCAAGTTGAAACTGATCGTATCTAGAGTAAAGATCTCCAATAGAATAAATAGCCCTCCTAGCAAACGCTTCAACAAACTCTCCGACGATAGATCCTATGCTTGTATTTCTGATGGTCACTTGGTTCACAAGTTGCATATCTTGGATGAATCATAATGCACCACTCTTCTTTGGTACTGTAAACCAACGACTAGAGTATGGTGCAAATGATGGTTCCAAGATCTTCATCTGCATCTTCTCCTTCAAGAGCTCTATGAGTTTCGGTAGATGCGCTCTAGGTACATGAATTGGCCTCAAGTCTCAAGGAGCATGTGGAACTGTGAATATGATCATTGGTGCCACAATGTTGAGATCTACACATCTGATTTCTCAGGCTTCAAAACCAAAGGCTTTCTCGTGCTTAGTTAACATCTCCCTAAATCTATTCTCTTCCACAGGTAGAAGAAAATCTGCAGAACCAACCTTCAACTCCTTGAGCGTAGCTTCTGTGAACTTGTGACCGACCCGGCTAAGATCTCTCAAGCTTTTCTCCTTCGAAGATTGTTGAACTCGTTGGTTAGAATCACTAGGTAATGGCTGAGCAACAAGTTTTATCTTCTTGTTCTACCGTTTTGTACCTAGTATCAACTCTAACTTCAAGATCTACGAATGACTCTATAGCTGTATAGAGCTCCCTAGAGTATACTTCCACCACATGATCCTCATCTTCTTGCCCATCCATAACAAGCTCATCGATTGAATCTCCCAATCCTAACTCCAAATAAACACCTTCTATCTTATCATTCTCTTCAAGTTCACCAACTCTCTTTAGGGCCTTTTTCAGTTTTCCATACAGCCTTCTGCTCCCACTTCTGCAAGTCAGCAAGTCGTGTATGTGTTGCAAATCCACTCTCAAAAAATCTCACAACTCCTGTACAAAAAGCACTTTCTTTCTCTAGCGAGAGTACCTTCTCCAATGTACCACTATGTCCTCGCTCTATAGCAGTACTTGTCAAAAATCCTTGAACTCCTCCGTCATCTTAGGCAGGGAGTCACCCCTCAGATAATCTCTATTCCGCTCGTGGTTTGCTGATACAGTTAGAAATTGTATTGCTCTTTTGCCATCTTGACTTCTGATTCGTGCATAAGCAGATCCATCATCCAAAACCTTGGTCTCCATCCTCACAGCTGTAATGTAAGTTTGATCGAGTATCACCGGGTATGATGTACTATCTTGAACAAAGAAGTTTTGTTCAATAGTTACATCTCCAACCTTCACTCTCACATCAGGACAAGCTCCATAGAGTTCTCCTCGTGTGTTGTTCGCTGTTTTGATCATCCAACCATGATCTATATCAACAAGCCATCCATCTTGCTTGTAGATGTCCTTAGAGACAATATTGAACTCTGATCCATGATCAATGAGAGCAACCACCGGATCTGTCATCTCTCCTACCTTCACTTGGCTTTGGTAGTAGCTCTAGCTCAATGTCCCCTAGTGTAATGACTAGAGACCTTGTCATCACTAACATCCTCAAACCGAACCTTGCAGCATTGAGCTAGTTCTAACTCTTCCTCTTTTGACATTCTTGTGTCTAATGCATTAGACACAGCGGTTTCTCTTGCTAATTGTCTTTTTTGTTTGATGATGTCAATAATGACATCATGAAACTCCCTCTTGGCAATCCCAAGAACCTCTAGCAAGATAAACTCGATCTTGGCATTGGGTACTCTTTCTTCTAGTACTCCTTTCATATCCGTAGCAGCTTCAATATCAGACTGAAGCTTGTATGAAGGAGATTTACCTTTCTCCTTACCTATGCTCTTCTCTGACTTTTCAAGAGTAGAGGATATGACCTCTTTCATAGTCTCCTCTGGTAGAGACATAATCTCTGGTCTGAACTTTTCTCCTCTTGTTTGCCTCTTGGGAGCTGCTCTCTCTTCGCTAGGGCCTGTTTCATCTCATTTGCGCTTCTCCTCCATGAGAACCTCATGTTGGCTCTTCGTCAAATAAGCATGTATAGACATTGTATCCACGGGATCATCCCATCCAGTAGCACCCCTGATTGTCGTGGCTGTTCTGAGCAACTCCTCCCTTGCCATTTTCCCCTTTTTGTTCGTGCTCACCACGTGACTCCACATATCAAGAGTATCTCCATGCTTCCTAGAAGCACTTCTTTCTCGTACTACCTCAACTCCATAAGTAGCAACTTCTACTGACGTAGTAGCATGTTGAGATAGATACTCCTCCAGTACTTGCTTCATTCCTCCTTTCTCGAAGTTGGTTCTAAGAATCTTTCCATTATCTTTCAAAGCAATCTTTCCTTCCTTCCAATAGACCATTCCATCTCATAGAGTTTTGACAAAATCATCACACTCTCTTCGAGCATGATCAGAACTATCACACCAAATGCATCTTTGAACATAATCTTGCTTAGGAGCAGGTCTGGTATCATGTGCTCCTCCCTTCTCTTCCAACCTTGCTAACTTGATCTGCAAGTCCCTCATCCCTTTTACCAACTCTTCCACAGCATCTCTTTGTGGTGCTACTTTCGGGACAGGAACAGTAGGAAGTGAAACTTGAGTATATGCACAATAGGTGCTTGTACATTATGTATCATTGGTTGCCTACGAGGTAGTATGATCGGCGGTGGTCTCTCTTCTTGTCTTACCACCACCTTCTCTCTCAGGTACTCTCATTTGGCAAGTACAGTCACTACTTTAGAGACTTTTCTCCAATCAGTTGTGAGTCTGTTATCTTCCATCCTATCTTCCAGAAGCAGCTTCAACTCCCTTTGTAATTCATTATTAGCTGCTTGCAGAAACAACTCCACCTTGTCGTTCTCCAATGTGAGCTTCTCCATCTGGGACAACTGAAGGAATTATCTCTCAAACTCTCGAAATACCTCTGTGGCAACAAGCCCTTTGTTGGGTTTGTTTACTCACTCCATGAATGACTTTTTAGTCACTCGATCTGCATCCTCTAAAGAATACTCTTCTTTCAACTGAAGAGTAAATCCTTCTCATGTAGCACCATGAGATCGGATGATGTCCTTCACATGCTCTCGTAGTTCAGGTACGACAGCAAGCTCAAATGTACTCACCATCTCTCAGGAATAGTACTTTAGGTACTTGGATATGTTCTTTTCGTCAAATTGATCTAGCAGCACCACAACAGACTGCAAGGCTCTAGTAACCATTGCCTCTTTTTGTTCGGTGGCTTGCTGTTGTTGCATTACCAACGCGAATGTCTCAAGCAATCGCATATCAGACCGTGAAAGTTTAGTCATCTTTGGAGCATCTTTAGATGTAGAAGCCTCATCTACGTAATGAACGTGTTTTTTTGTCTAAGAATACACGGGGTATATGACTGTGTAGAGGTAGGTGACTTGAACAAGTTGGCTCTAAACCTTGATCTTTCAACCTTAATGCTCTCTATCTACTCATCTAAGACAAGTGATCTTGTATCTCTCGACTCAAGGTTAAAGGTTGCTATGATCCAATGTCACGTATAAGTTGTACAAATTTGTGTTACATACAGATTCTTTTGTACTCTATCTGAAATACTCAGCTCTGTACTATCTACACGCTGTCGCGCTACTTGGCGGCTACATGCTTAACTTCTACTCTGACGCTTGAGTTTAGTAGTTCTAGAAGTTAGCTTATATTACTTCTAGCCGCTTATGTATATGTTTGACATCTTTGCATACGGTGTTAATACTATTTTGAGTCTTAGTAGGTTGATTACCATGTTGATAGGGCTTAAGCTCATGGGTTGTATTTGCGTGTCGCCCATGCACGCTTTCTAGCTGATTTAAGTTATTTTTCGGGGCTGCGTGTCATTTTAGGTAGTTTAAGTTTTACGCTGGCACTCTAGGGAGCTTGACGTGGTAGCCTATGAGTAAAACTAAGTTGCCACGTGGTTTAGGGTACTAAAGGACAACCAAGTGGAGCTATGAACTCCCATTGGTCTGTTTTTGTCTTTAGTTTAACTCTAAATTTAGAAACAGAGCTCTAAAGGCGAGTTCGAGCATTTGGTGAGGGATCTTCGAAATCTGAGAGCACAGGAGGGTAGAGCTCGTCATGCCAAGCACTTCTAGTGAAATTTTCGATCGATTTGAGTCAATAAAGACGAAGTTATGATCAATTGAAGTTCGAATTGTGTCAGAACTGAATCACTTTTGTTGGATTTAGTGTCACTTGCAGCATATTTGAGGAAATTGCTTCAAAACTTCAAGGTTGTGTTCTCTGCCAGCAGGGCTACAATTTCCCAAAAAGTTTCGCATCGATTGAATGACTGAGTAATTCAGGGCGGCCGCTGAAGCTGGAGGGGTCTGGAAAGCTCTTAATCTAGAGCCGCGACTTCAGAGGAGGAGATCTAGAGTTCTGTGTACATTCAGGAGTCCCAACTTCACAGGGAGGTTCAGCACCCTGTAGACTGCAAATCCTGTAAGAAACTTCGAAATTGATCGAGTCAAACTCCTGTTATAGGTCGAAATAGCCAGCTAGGTACCAGAAATTGCCGTAGTTTTCTTGCTCAAAACTTTTCTGTCCATATCTCCGTGTCAGAATTTGATCTCACGCTGAAACTTCGTGTTTGAGTTCAGTAGTACCTCATTTACATGTAGGGGAAGTTTAGAAGTCTAAACCTTCATAGTTTTCTTCTCCGTGAGTGTCAAAGTTCACCGCCGGATCCTATTACTGCCAGCTAGACCTGAATTTCGCTTTCTGAGCATATTACTAGATCTTAGACATCTGTGTGAGTGTTTATAGCCCTATTGTGACCTGAAAGCCAACCTCTTGAGTAGACAACCACAGCCAGAAGCCCGGCACTTTCCTAGGTGGACGGATCACACTCCGACAACGCAAGTAACTCCAAATCACTAGAAGTATGATTTGACAACTTCTCAACGACGCTAGCTACCCATCAGTTTGACCGCCACAACTCTATTTGATGTTGCCGAAAGATACTATAAGATCGCTCAACCAACTTGATAGAGTCCCTAACACAACTTGCTGCACACTCTGGTCTCCTAAGCCATACAGCAAGGTAAAGCATGCATGCTTTATCTTGCTTCACCACCAAGAGCTGAAATCAGCCTCACACCTTCACAATGTCTATTTTTATGCAGGCATGGTAGTTTCAGCAACAAACTCTCTCCAAATTGCTCGAAAATGACCAAAAATGACATAGATGTTATCAAAAATCCGAAACCGCTATAACAGAAGTATCTTTGAACTTTGAGACCTCATTCCTCCCAAACCAATCAACCAATGATGATCAAACTTCATAGAAAGCTTGATTGGACCCTTCACTCCTACCTTGAACAATTTTCATGTCGAAATCTCAAACCAATTCTCAGATATGGATAAAACCGTAATCTATGCTAACTTAAGAGCTTTACAGACCCAGGTACATTTGATCCAAGATTCTAAACAAACTACTCGACCATTTGAGGTGAAACTTCCAAAGTATCTTACTGATAAGACATACTTCAATCGTGGAAAGTTTCACTCAGAAATTCGACTCAAAACTCAAGCAATAGCAAACTATCCATGACTATCACATTTTGCTATTCTCGTCTTATCACGTCTGCACTTCTCAACTTCAATCAGTCGGTTCACAATCCAAATCAATAAAGAACCTGGTGAAATTGATATCGAAACGACCAGAAGTCGTCAGCTCTCCAACCCAACAGACAGCTCCTCAAAACTCCTCATGAGTCTCTCAGAACAACCAGAAATGTAGCAGTAGGTACAAATTTCGTCCCCATCCATTTAATCGATCATAACGCCCGCATCCTTCCATCCAATCGATCGATTCTTCAACTCAGATTGTAGCCCCAGTCGAGAGCTTTCCAACCATACTCTTCGTTTCGTGAATGGCCCTCCGAAGTCTCTAGAAACCACAGAAACGTCACGAGGATCAACTAGAACACCATTGGTCCAAAAGTAGACCAATAAGAGCAAAAAGAGCTTTACTTTTTGTCTTTTCTCCACTCAACTTTTGTCCCCTAGAACAAACTTTTACTCCCAAGGAGACACAAGACATCAACAAGACTCTAAGACCTCAAAAAATCCTTGAGACATGTCGAAGAATTCTTTGCGGTCCGTAACTACACGAAAGCGCTCAACCAGAATGAAACCAGTGAGCCGCAGACTAATACAAAGTTAATATTACAACTTGAAAACGGTCTACAATAAAAGGTACAACAAAAGAAAACGGCGAAGCTATCACGCGGTTCTTGCCCGAAATTTCTCACGATCCAAGCCCCATGATTGATCTTCGATCTGCAATGACATCGGACATCGACCCAAAGGTTGAAAGGAACATTCGATGGATAGTTGAGATCCATCGTTCCTCACAACAAGATGTACACCGTCATATCCCAAGTCTCTCCGTATGTTACGATCGGAAGGATCACCAGAAGCTATAACTCCATCACCCTCCTCATGAATTCATCGCCAAAGTACGCAACTAACCACTTTCGAAAGTGGTCTTGTTGAAGCTTGATGTGAAACGGATTCGGAAAAAGAAGATCCGGAGCCGGTAACAAACCTCCGTCCATAACCACCACTCCTGCAGTTCTTCACTCCTCCATGCAGACCACCGAGAACCCTCACGAATCACCCGCTGAAAGAGAATGTCATATGAACTCTCGACCCATCATTTTATACATAAATGCGGCGACAAGGACCACTGAAAGGTGAAGGCGCACAGATCGACGACTTGGCACGTTCCTCAACCGTACGATCACTTAAACAGATAATCACGAACATGGCACCAATCATACTGTTCGGTGAGTTAAGTGATACAGTTCACGAAACACAGAAAAGAAACACAACCTATGTTCCATGAGAATTTCACACAAGAGCCGAATCACAACACGACACCGGATACTCCCCAAACCTTGCTCCGCTCCGAGATGGAAAGACTCTCTCGAGGTGTCCGCCGAGGCGAGCGGAGATCAGCCAAGGAAGGTCGTGAAGCAAGCCCTTCTACAGCAATTCCCTCACTTTTCTCTTCACTTTTACGGGTGTTGCATGCTTCGCTCTTAGGTTTCTTCTTCTCAAATCGATGGATCGTAGTCAGGTACAAAGAACCTTAGCCTCTGTTTCACATCCACTATCAGACCTTGTGTTCGGATAGTGCATAAAATAATCAGTTAACAGTCGCATCTCTTTTGTTTTTAATATCAATTATTTCACTTTATGGGTTTAGTACTTGAAAGTCACGAGTCATGAACAATAGAAGTGTTATGCAACAACATAACATGAATAGGAAAATAGATTCTAAGGATGAAAACTTCTGCATGCATCGTAAAAAGACAGCGCTAGCTAAAACTCTATGTTGAGAAATGAAATACACTATATAAAATACATAATTGAAAGTGAAGTAAAAAAGACACTACGAGAATTAATACTTCAAGTTGGCGTTAAAGACTTTTCAAAACAAAAAGAAATTTATATAAGAACAGAAACGTACAGAAAAGTTGTAAGAAGAGAACTCTTACAATTGCTAGTATGTGAAATCTAAATACCTTGTGAGAAAAGTGCTTTCATAAGCACCCGTGCATATAATTATTCACCTCTTCCAAAGTTAGGAAGAGGTGAATATATATATATATATACAGGCGGTTCAATTTATTAACTTATGTTCTCCAAGGAGCGTCTGGACCCTTTGCACTTATGGGTTAAGTCTGGTTCCTTCGTCACCTGTTGGTCTAGTTAACATATAATAATTAAAAATAGTTTGATTTTTTTCTATAATTATTATCTATGAGATCTATTAATGTATCCGATAATGGGTACCGCTTATAATATCCTGTGCTGAAATCTATGGTTATCTAACTATCAATCAAGTAAATGTCAGAACCGGAAAGATTTGACATTTCAAGCAGCAAAAAGAAATTAATTTATTTTGAATCTTCTTTTCATAATCAACGGTGATCTCATTTTGATGAGTGAATGATCACAGTTGATGCTGCCATAGAGTATTATAAGCGGTACCCAATCACCGGGTACATTATATTATTCTATTAAACCTAATATAATATTTTTTCATTAAGAGAACAAAAGTTCTACAGAAGTTCATCCAAAATTTTTAGAATTTCTTCAGTCGTATTTGTGTAAAATTGCTTCTAAATCCTGCTATCCTGAGCCGATGTTTCACATTCACATGCTGCCATTGTGTTACAAAAGAATATTCGATTTCTAGTGACAATTTTCTAAAAATTTAATACTAAATCTTTTCACAAACAAGCTTATGGGTTTAGTACCGGAAAGTGACGAGTCGCGAAACGAGTTACAACGAAAGATAAAATAGAAAAATAGAAAAGAAAAATAGAAAATTCCATATACAACAAAGCGTACCGACGACAAAACTTCATGCATCACGCCCTTTTGTCCGTACTGAAACGATTGCTTTGTTCGTTCCTAAAGTTGAGATTCCTGCTATTGGTGCCAAGGATCGATGGGGAGGTGTACCTGCGAGACAAGTTTAATACATGCTGGCCCATTGCAATTGGAGGTCATGATCAGACTCGTATGAATACACTATTCATTCGTGTCTATGTATATAACGTGAATGAACTGTAGCTTTTGTCAGATTAACCGATTAGTCAACTCTCTGAGAACCACTCACATGAATTTTGGAGCGGAATGCACTTTTGCTGAGTGATAGTCGAATCACATATTCCGTCTCCGCAGAATGCACTTTCTCATTATTCCGCAACTCGTAGATTCATTCCGCATGCATTCCGCGGAACTTGCCAATCACCTATCGCTGATTGTTACTTATATGGGAATGGACGATCATATTCTTAACTTGGTTTTCTCTATATACTTATTGTTAATGACTGTGACGTGTAAGTCGAAACTTACACTTGCACTGTCAGTTTCAAGTTATATAGCATATTATCTGAACTCTGACACGGATTTGGATTGTGTGCCGCTTTACTCTCCGCTTTCGCTTCCGCAAGTGTGACCAAGTGACTCCCGAGTCACTTGGTGGTGTTGCAATCAAATATTGATCGCTCGAGATCTACATAAATAAGGCTTTCTTTCCCATACAGTATTGATCCCTGCAGGAATCTGTGCTGTATATATGTTTTGTCGGGAAACACCCTCTATGGCAGGGGTCGGTTTCTCTGTGCTGAGCCACGCGTGTTGGAGATTCACGAGATACAGGCACGGTTGCAAGTCCTAGAGTGGAACAGGTCCCGGAAGATCATACAGGTCTCGGAAGATCATCATACGTCTTCATGATCATGAAGACGTATTATTTGTACTATCGCTTCTTTCCGCTTCTAATTTGTTGACCGACTGAATTACGTGTACCATTCTTCATGTGAGCTTACGTTAACAACATCACCTGCTTTATATATCAGTTAATGTTAATAAACAAAGGACCCGAAGATATTCCTCCGCATTTACGGAGGATTTGAGGACGTCTGAACCCCCTAGACGCCATGGAAATCATTGCTCCAGTAGTGTTCGCGAAGGTCGAGAGTGCTGAGCTCGTGATCCGAGAACGTTCTGGTTTGATAATCAGAACATCGATAGCAGCTTCAGAAATGTATTCTATTCCGAGCTGAGGGCGGGTATTAACTCTGGAGCTAGGTCAGTTTTACTAGCTCTATCTGGAGTCTGATGTCAGTCGACGACTACGTAATGACAAGTAACGTACAAAAGTTGCTTACACTAATCTAGAAAAGCAATGTCAAAAGGTCTGCAGATCCGTCCCGCCGGTTGTGGCAGTGTCGATCGATGGTGCGTCTTAATAAATTAATGACAGTTTTTAACTTATCCAAATACACATGATTCCACACCTGCCAGATCACAGGAAGAGGAAGTTGATTCTCCAACAGCCGCAAGTCAAAGTACACTGCATTAGATCTAGAGGCAGAGCTCGAGCGTTGATGTCCCAGAACCCAAACAGACCCGAGCAGCGCTAGCCGCTCCCCGAAACATGTACAGCTTTTAACACACGACGCTTAGTGAATAGTAAACCTGTCAGTGAATTCGCTCATTGCCAACCAAACAATTAAAATTTTGAGTGGGCGAATACCAGAAATTCAATATGGTCTGTAAAGTTAAAAAGGCTAGACAGGACTACGAAAGAGACGAGTTCCCTTTGCACCAAACTATAACTTTACGCAGGGGAGGGCCTTTCGAGCTCATCGTGAATCATATGCATCGTGACGTATCCCTCAATATTTTATTGAAAGTTTTGTTTCAACAATGCCATGTGCCTCGGTAGTCGGTAGCAATTGATTATTAAACGCTTAATTTAAGAATTGCTACAGTTTATACATGGATGAGCATGTATTCATACGGGTCTGACCTCGAGCTCCAACGGGCCCACATGTGAACTTGTCGCTATTACCCCATCTTGGTAGTGCTCAATAGCAGGACTTGCACTTTGGGAAGGAGGACTTTTGTACGCCTAGGAGCTCCAGTATAAAAGGAGTTCGATGAGAAGCAGATCACACACTACTCAGTCCACAGACTTTGATTGTTGAGTAACATCTTCAACCAGCTGATACTCGAGCACTAAGCTGCATATAGCACAGAAGGACTCACAACTCACAAGTACCAATATGGCTACCTTCATGACGACCGGCTTCACCGACTCGAGCTCTCACTCTCTGGGTGTCTTCCCTTTCCCACCTGCGTGGTCTCCAGAGTCTCGCTCGATGGGTGCCTTCCCATTCCCACCTGCGTGGTCTCCAGAGTCTCGCTCGATGGGTGCCTTCCCATTCCCACCTGCTTGGTCTCCAGAATCTCAGTCCCTGGGTGCCTTCCCATTCCCACCTGCTTGGTCTCCAGAGTCTGAGTCCCTGGGTGCGTTTCCATTCCCACCTGCGTGGTCTCCAGAGTCTCAGTCCCTGGGTGCCTTCCCATTTCCACCTGCATGGTCTCCAGAAAAGGAATCCTCAGTACTGGGTCGCTGGATTTAGGAACCTCCGATAAAACTTTGGTAAGCACGTCACTTTTATTTATATGCACAATTGCAACAGTTGATCATGTGCTCACTCCTGAAGCTTAAATTAGTGAACGCAGGTGATATCGTTATCTGAGATTGCAAAGCTAAGTGAAATAATTTAGTACCCGAAAGTACTGGTCAGCTACGTATACCGTAGTACTCTAGATCTGAGACTGGCCATTTCCTCACGAGATGGGCAAGTTGAAGTTTAATTTGGCGTTCATTTAGCAACCTTGAGCTTTTTCTTATTTACGAGCTCGAGCTAGCTGGTAGGCGTTGATATATACACTAATCGTGAGCGTTCTTGGCGTGGCTGTATAGGTTTGGACCACTGGAGCCGTCTGCTGGGAGCAATGAGGATGGAGTTATAATTAACATGCATGGATGATCATGAAGGCAATCTGATCATGATTCTGTATCGTAATTCCGAGGCTATCGTCATTGGATCCGGAGAGTGGTCTCAACAGTGGTTCTCGCTATAGTCATGTGGCCTTGGAAGGCCATCAAAAAATTTAAGATTTTGCTTACAAGTTTACCAACCCGTGCGTACACATCACGTATGATGGAATAACGCGTTCTGTCTAGAGCTTAGTCGACAGACAGAATGGAACGATCGACTAACCATCGTTCATGTCTCTAATTAATTGAACGCCGAATCTGTAGGAGCTGAAAATGGTCAGTAAGTTGCAGTTGTAAACGTTGTAATCTGTAAACACATCACTACTGTCGGAAAATATCGATTCCATGCCCAAGCTGCACTTCTAGACGTGGAGCATTTAGTAAACCAAGTCAAGCTACAGATGGAAGTTAAACAGAGACTCGATAGTTAAGAAAGGTCTTATTAAGTGGTAGTTGGTATTTGTATTACTGATGATCTGTGTCAGTGATACGTTTCGTCAATTTAATTTGATTTGATTTGATTTCGTAGGTGGTGATCTCGTAATCTTCTCGTGGTTATGTCGATCTTGATCTTTCTGTCGTGCGCGATCTACATTCAGTAACTTTCAAGGTCTAGGACTAGGCTGGTCACTGGTGGGATCTTTGTTACGTGATGATCCCCATATCGCCTTGTGGTTGTGCCCATCTTGATTTCTGTTGTGCTTCAGCATTTCCGGGTTGCTCGATCTAGACCAAGATTGATGCTATCTCCAGTTAATTTGCTCCACAAGCTCGTGCCAATATGAGCTCTTCTGGAACTTCTGGTTGTCTCGCCTCTTTAAAGCAGAAAGCAAGATTCTTTCTCTCCAAGAGATTCGATCCTCTCTATGTATCCCAATGTTCAGTGCGTAAAGCTCTGTTGGGATTTTAAGTATTTCTTGTGTGTATTCCTTAAACGCATTATTTCCGAGAAAACAGTGAAGCCGGTGGTTTCCACTAAGCTGGTCTAACGAATTCGTAAGGCCAAGGCTGGGATTACGTTTCTCGTAAGCACCCACATCTCAATCCCCAAACTACCTTTTACGTTGCGGAAGTTTCTGTGACCGGTCCAGCCCCTTCCCTCTTGTCCAGAACTTGTTCCTCCCTTGTGGGATGCGCGCGAGAATGAGAGTTACAATCCTTGGCTTTTGCTGCCGTTATGTTACACATCCTGTTTGCTCTCATAAGTTATACTGTACATACAGACCGAGTATTCTTATTACATGAACAAATTAGGAAGAAGGTCGAACTTGACAACTGCCAAGTCCGGTCCAGACCTTCTTCCGATATTTACCGATTAGTGAAAACCCTGGAAATGAGTTATTTGGAATACACATGTTTTCAGTGATTTCCCGCAGCTAAGAGATCCCTTGCTTGCCTTGCAGTTATTTCAAAATATCTTCTCTTTGAAAGGAAAACTCTAATAATCATCATCATGCTGCTGGTATATACGTTGAGGCATATTTGGATGGTTGGTACCTCATGAATGCGTAGTACACATTCGTTGGTCTTCTCTTCTCTTCGCTCTATGCAAGAATACGTGACTCTAACTCACATATCTTCTCTCCAGGGTTCTTTTGATTATGGTTTGGACCTTATAACATAGAATTCTGAGTATACGTATCCATGTACTCATTAATTCTGGAAAATCCAATGTTCATTTTGTAAACTCAATTAGTCCAAAAATTGAACACCAATTGTTCAAAACATTCATTCGAATATTCTAAATATTGTGAATGTATAATCTAAATTATGATCTCAATAGTACAAATCTACATTGAAAATGTATAAAATTTAGTTCCAAATATTTTCAAACTATATTATTGGTTTAGATTAAGAGAAGCAACTGTTTGTTCCAAGAAACCATCGAAATTTTTTTCAGTAATTCTCAGTGAGTATATACTCAATAGTTAGTTCTGAAGTGAATCACATAGTATAAAGATTTGAGACAGTTCATCATAAAAACATCTTTCAATCCATACTAGTTTAATTGAAGTGAGTTGCAGAGTGTAAAGCTATTAGACAGCCTTGATCTAAGATCTTGCTTTACAGATTCCATCGTCAAGCAAGAAAATTTAATCAACAAAAGCATTTTAGGTTAGAGGTTAAATTTCTTTGCTACTAGACAGTGAACTTGCAGAATTTTGCTGGTTACCATGACTATTTCTAGAGACACCGGGGTCTATCAGTAAACTGTCTATAGTAGACACGTTAACACTTAACATGCATGCAACAACCGGTATATGATCCAGCGTGTGCTAAAACTCTAGTGAATAAATATACCATACTGTATCATAAATTTTCCTTCTGCAGATATTTCTTGAAGCATATCCATGAGAAATCAAGAGAAACAACATGGTTAAATTCCATGTACTACCGTAGTAGAGTTGAGGAGAGAAATAGCATCACTTTACCACAAGGTTAGTTATTAGTTAGAAACTGATAGATTATCCTTGTCTTACGGGTCGAGTATGAATGAGGATGAAGAGCAGCATTGGGGTAGAATAGGAACTCATGGTGGGAGGAATATGTATATAATGTCATCTTTGTATTCGATGATTAAATTCCTTGAAACTTCGTCCCTCTTCCATCAATCAAACAATAAAAAAATTTGATTAAGACTAAATATTACAGAAAGTGCTAAATTCACGTGCCTCTGTCATTCAATGGTGTATCATGATGTATTTGCTTGTGCCAATCTCTTAGTGGACTGTCATGATCATGATAAGTCTTTGATAACTTGATGTTAAGGGATTTTTACAAGACTTTTGGCTGGAGCAACCATACGTCTATCTAGCCATGAGAGTTGGGCCTCTACCCACTTCTTAATCTAACTCTCTAAGGGTTCAATGCCCAACCTAACTTTTGTCAGTGACCGAACTTGAAGTTTTACAGAAGTCCACCGTTGTGAAATTGTCTTTTCTGACTATACGACCATACTTTTTCACATATTCACTCAGGTCGAATTAAGTGTTCTTTGGTACCGTTAATTCATTCATCCAAATATATATCCGTTATGTATCGATCTTTTCGTGAAGTTGAAGTTACAAAATGGATAAATTAAAAATGTCCACTCTATCGTCATCGATTATGTTGGTGATCCTTGTGTATTTGGAGATGACGCTCGATCATTCCATGACATTTACTAGCAAAATATGCACAAGTGTACCCTATGGGATGTCCCTAGCTCAATCTGCTGTCACTTGTAACTGAAATATAAGGAAACTGTGACATGGATAGACGTTTGTTACTTCCATACCTTAAGTTCGAAATGCTTACAAGTGGAACAGATTAACAAGTGAAGATAGAGCCTTAGCATACTAGAAACTTCCATGTTGAGCCATGAGAGTTTGTAGTATGCTAAGAAATTACCTTCTAGAGTAAAGCAGAAATCATTTCATATTTTGACCCTAAACCCTAACCCTAAACGCACCAGCAGCACTATGTGAAGGTGTTTGCAAGGGGACTTCTCCTTCCCGAGTAAAGATATGTTTATCTGGTATAAATGTTCTTTTATGTTACATTACAACACATAAGATCATATGACAAAGTTGTATATGATTAAGGAAAAAACTTCGACTCTCCTTTCACATCACTATATGTAATAATGATAATTCACATCCCCTTTTGAGTTCATGTATACTTATCCTCTGAAGATATATTTTTGTTGTTGATCTGACCTAGCATCTACATAGGGTCAATTTCATAACCATGTCAGATTTATAACATCTACAATGTATTTGGCTCCGGATATTTCTTGTAAAACACAGTTCAACCTAAACCATTTCGTTAACGGTCAAGATCTTACGAGAAATTATTTGTCGAGTACTAGGGGTGTCATAGCTGGAATCTCCAGCCAATATTTTTCCTTTGCGGGAGAGTGTTACGACTGCGGCCAAGAGTCGGTGGATATTTTCTGCGGTCATCTCCAGATGCGCTAGTAAAAAAACACTGCGGGTGATTTCTATGCCTGTAATTGTTAATTCGGTTGAATTTTTTAAATAAAATAGTGTAAGATTCAAAACATTTATTTTAATAAAATCTATTCTATTAAAAAGTCGACGTACTATATCAATCAACCACAAAACTCCCAGAGTGCTGCTTCTGCCTGGTCACGTGGCTAAAACAGAATCAAGAGTGCTACGGCTGTATCAATAACTACATGGAGCCACAACTTCCTCTGTCAAGTTCTCGATGCCTTCTTCCCGCAAGCTTAAACCACAAGTTCAGGTATAAAACCCCGAAGCTCGCATGCGGCACCCTTTCTTGTCACTGTAGCCAGTGGAGAGTGCGATGAGCGACAGACTGTGTTCGGAGGTCAGAGAGCGGCAGACGTGTTCTCGACGAGCGGCTAAGGTTCTGGGTGTCTTGTGGTAGGGTGGCACGTTCTTTTACGAGAGGAGAGCGAAGGCCATCGCTACGCTCTGCATGCTCGTTGTCTATGGAGAGTTGAGAGAGTCGATGGAATCAGTGCAAGCAATCAGTGCGGGCGTCGTGACTAGTTTACTTGGCTGTGGATCTACGCATAGACTCGGATTCTCTTTTCTGCAGATGCAGCTCTGTTTTGACTGGACCTTGCTAAGTGTATTCTAACTAATGCGGCTTTGTTTTGACTCCTTTGGTTTTGAATAAGCTCAATTTGTCGGCGATGCATCGTTTCTGGTGGTGCCTGTATTCTTTCACTTAGCAAGCTCTCTACTCGCTCTTGGTAATTTTTCATTTTGCAGGTTCTTTTCTGGACCTCACTAAGTACATTCTAACTAACGCAGCTCTGTTTTCACTCTCTTTGTTTTAAGTGTTGCTCATTTGTCGGCGGTGCATCGGTTCTTGATGGTTCTCGTGTCTTGGTGGTTCTCGCTTAATTTCGACTCGCTCTTGGTTATTTCTCATTTTGCAGGTCCTTTTCTGGACCTCTCTAAGTGTATTCTGAGTAATGCGCTGATCTTCTCGTCTGATACAGCGCGTTCTGTCGTGACCATGCGAACTCAAACTCAAGGATGCAAGGTATATGTTCGATGGACATCTTATCGCTGAGACTGTTTCGAACTGAACTGTTACTGTTACTCGGTTTTCTTCCTACAGCCCTATTAGTAGCTCCTCTCTCTAAACTCTCTTTACTCGGGACAACGAGGTGATTTGATTTTTTTTTCTTCATGGCCAAGGCGGGTGAGCAGATATTTGAGACCAGATTAGACTCCTTGCAGGATATTTTGAGCAAACCGCGTTTTGACTCTCTGCTAGAGGACGTCTGGAAGTTTTCTTGGCCAGGGACAGATGAGGATGAGACACTGAGACGCTTCGCCAGATTAGTGAGTCTGGACCAGTTGCGAGAGCTTTATCCCCACTTTTCTGATTCTTGTAATGTGTTCTCTGCGTCTTTGGAGATGGAGCCAGATAACTTTTTGATGGCTGCTTGTTATGCTTGGTCTGAGAGTGAACCTAGGAGGAAGCGTTTTCAAGTATACAAGCATCTCTCTTACGCAGCAGGACGGAGGGAGAGAAAGCAGCTTTCAGAGTTTTTACAGTTAGGAAGAGCTCGGCGAGGAGCATGTAATATACATCTCGTGATTTCTCTTCTGTTTCAGGATTTGATTTATTTTATTACAAGTGTCTGTTGTTTCAGTATTTTATTGGCTTGAGCCTCCTCCCCTCTTGCGAAGGGAGTGAACCTTCGCTGGGATGGCCAGCTAGATGGGTTCAACTCCCATTGAAGGTATTATATGATATTTGAGAACCTGTCGCGTATGCGAACTTGTGATCTGAGTCGAGTAGCTTGTGACTTTGTCTGTTGGCTTGTTCCTTCTCTCAGGTCAGTGAGCCCAGGTTTCGTAAGCAGTGAAGCTTTTTTCCCTTCGTTATGGACAAGCAATGGGTTACTTGTGCGAACAGTGGGTAACTTCAAACATCACTACCCCAAGAAATGCTCACTCAGCCTGTTCACGTATACGCGGTCCATGAGTGATCGTGATTATGACTTTTATATTTTCATTTGCCAAAAGTTAGGTGCTCTGAAAACCCGATCTTTCGAACCAAGTCTCGGCAGATAGATGCATTCTCACTACCAATTCTGGGACCATCGAACCGGTCGTGGATCAATTTTGGTCGGAGCGAGGGTCTCGATATGGATCAGAGATGGGACCATTTTGGGCATTTTATGGAGTTAGGAGTCGATACCTTGTTGGGGTTGATCCGGGCGGGTTGTTCATTTCAGTAGGGTCTCTGATGGATCAGCGGGCAGACCAGATCTGGGACCACGTAATCCACAACCCGCCCTCCGAGTGGGTGGGTTGGTGTAAGAGGTCTCCGAACCAAATGGCGGGCGGTCTGGCTAGTCCCGCGGATGGTCCAGAGAAGCACAACCCGAGCCAGTGTGGTCTCCAAAACCACAACCCATCCGACCGTGGTTGCCTCTGTACGTACCAGGTTGCCAGCGGTACTAACTAGGTTGGAGCCCGCCTTCGTACGTGTGGCGTGGCCCAATGAGAGAGAAGTTACAGGTATATTTTGAGTTAATTAATTGTTAATCAGTTCCAGAATGACGAGGAGTTCCAGAAATAACCTATAAGCGAAACGAGTGTTCTAAAGTTGTAAGGGTGATCTCATTCGACTTACAGGGAAATAAAAATATAACCCAGAATAAATCCAGAATAAGTTATATAGCACATTATCTGAACCCTAGAACAGCTACAACAAAAGTGAAATAATTTGTGAAAGAAATCATATTCAATTTTTGCTTATTTATCCACTAATATAGAAAGTAAAAGAAGTGAAGATAATCAATAGGCCAGTATTTTGCAAGCCATGAAATAATTTGTGAAAGAAACCATATTTAATTTTTGCTTATTCATCCATTAATATAGAAGGCAAAAGAAGTGAAGATAATCAACAGGTCAGTATTTTGCAAGCCAGGAAATAATTTGTGAAAGAAATCATATTCAATTTTTGCTTATTTATCCACTAATATAAAAAGCAAAAGAAGTGAAGATAATCAACAAGCCAGTATTTTGCAAGCCAGGAAATAATTTGTGAAAGAAATCATATTCTATTTTCACAAATTTATCCACTAAAGTGTATATAAAAGACAAAAGAAGACAAAAGATATAAAGATCGTGCTGTCAACGGTTTCAGGAAACAGAAACCAAGTTAGTCTTGGGAGCAATATTGTGATAATCAATGAAGTTTGGATTACCAAAGAGTTTCAACTAAGCTGCTACGCTTGTATATTTCCTATCATAGTGGAGACGTCATCGGAACCGAATTTCATACTGGTTGAGTAGATTGTGGAGTCCTTTTCTGCACACACCCAAGTACCATGATGAGTTTATACAAGATCAAAAGTCGGACGAGTTGACCATCATGATAAGTGATAAAGCATGATATAATATTCTTACCTCTTCAATTGTCTCGCACGTCAAATAACCGTTCTCGGAGTTCCCCCTTCCACTCGGTTGTTCTCGGTGGTAATATGCACGTCGTTGCCATCCTGTGTCGAACAGCAGTGTGTTGTGGTTGGCGTTGCAAAATCTTTTTGGGCTCACGTGTGATATTCTCGTTCCAGCAACAACATGCAGCAAGGCGGGCCTCATGAGATCATGCATAATGGATTCTCTTCGTAGCAAATTTGTTGATGACAGAGTTGAATATCTCTGACATATAGTTCTCTCGTGCTCGAGTATAGAATCTCATTTTTACCGGCGTAATGTTACTAGTCAAGAACTGCACCATAGCCAAGTGTTTGGATGAGTCTACGAGTTTCATAGTGTGAGCAACACATATTCCATTGAGCATGAAGTGTGGTCATTCAAAATGAAAGATGGAGTTTATGAGTTTATGAAAGATGGAGTTTATGAGTTTGGTAGTATTGGTCGGAGGCTGATCGATTCAGATTAGGGACTGAGTAACAAGGTCTATTTTCTAATAGATCTCTACATAGTGTGTGGTCTCCCGCCCAATGATTTGCAGCATTGCGAATATCCATGACCAACACCGATGTATCATCTTCAACTTGCGGATAACGTCCATCAGGTCCAATCGTCCTCCTCGCATTCAACTGACAACATGTGTATATCCACCCTTTCAACTTGTCAGCTATGTCATGTGTCTGAGTCCGAGGATACATGAACCGTCTAGATGCAATGAGGTCTCCATCTGCCAACCCTCGCATCTCCGCAACTCGTTGTACCAATACAAGCTTGTTCCCTTGTATAGAGACTCCATGATCTCGAAGCCATGACACCAAATGTCTATTTGTGAGGAGCTCAAGGTCAGCCCTAACCTCTGTCTCATCCACACCCGCTGGTACACGCTTCTTATTCTGCACCTCTACTAAGACTTTGATTACATTCTTGCACTTGTGTCATAGATCCTTCTGACTAACAATCCCATGACGAACCAAGATGACATCAACTGATGACTTATCATCATGCACAACCTCATCTGTACTATGCTCCTGGAGATGAGTCGCTGAATACCCAACTCAAATGCTCACTCCTCAATCAACCACGAGTTATTTTTAGTCTCTATCCGAGTCATGTTCACCATCTCGATCGCTTTATCGTCATTTGCTGAGATAAAAGCACATGTCCCATTGTAGCCATTTCTAGTCGAGTCGTATCTCAAATCAGCATACACCACGAAGTTGCCTAAAATACCCGGTAACTAAGTCAGATCCTCCTCAAAACTGCTTCATCAAAACTTGCATCCTTCACAATAAAACACAAGCTCCTAACTAAGCACAAGCTCGAGCACTTATCACCCACAAGAGCCTCGTTCAAGTCAGGAAAATGTTGTGCAAGCACTTCTGATTGGACCTCTTCCTTCTTCATGGCCCATCTTTCAAGTGTCGCTTGAATCCATCCTATGAAGTGATCTTTTCCGTTCTGGAATCCAAAGAAATAGGACCTCGAGACTAGAGATAATCCTACCTCTTGACATAAACTATCTAGTTGTTCGTACTCCAATCAGGCGCACAAACCAACATGATAAAAACGATGAGTCACATCGAGAACACCGTGATATAACTCCATCTCAGTCGATCTCCATCCAAATGTGTGACCTTGTGGACATCTAAGCTTCAAGGAGTAGGTCTGATGGATACATGAAACCATCAGAGGATCGAAAGTCAACTCGCATCCATAACGATGACATCTCACCTTGAATAGAGTGAATAACTCCATCAACTTAGAAATACCTACAAATCCATAAACTGTTAAGTCTAGACTCAGGACCACTGGTGTAGCTGAAGCTGTGTCCTCTGGTGTGGGCGGCTCTAAGACGTTGAGTACTTGAGAATCAAGGATCTACTCAGAAAGGAGTGCCGAATCTAGCATAGACGGGTTTGATGTGGAAAGATCAAAGCGATCCTAGAAATGACAATACCACACAAAGTCGTGTGCTAAGTTCTAACATCAATGATCAAATAAATTCAATTTCTAGTCATGTCACAACTTTGCATTCAAGTATAAACTGAAAGAGAAACATTTAGCTGAACTTGAACCGTACCTGATGCTCAGCATGGTCAATGCCAAGAGCTCGCAATATGATAGGATCTGCATGAAACTCGATATCCTCCGGTCGAATAACATCTCCCTCTAGATCATCCTCCTCTGGAATTACATTTGGCTCGTCCAACCTAATCTGCGCTTCTCTCGTCATCTGATCTATGCGAACAGCGGCGGTTGAGAAAAGAAAATGAAACACAGCAGTATGACCTGCAGTTGGTCTTAAAAGTCGCATAGTCTGCACATAGCGAAGCAATAACGACTCCGGCACTCTCACTTTCTCACCCGAGACCTCCAGACATCCTCTAGGTAAGTGTCGATCCCCATACCATCGAGGATGAACCTTGGGGGCATACTATATAGTGAAAAAACCTCGCTGATCAGGTTTGACCTATCCGTCCAGAGGTCTGAACTAAACTTGCCGGTGATAACCAAGCTGTTCAAAATAATACCACTGAAAAACTATACTCATACGTGAGAAAAAGGAATAAACACAAATAATCTACATAATATAAAGAAAAAGATAATATTCAAATTCTACACTAAATGTATTATATCAGAAGAGTCTCCAAATAAGCTAAGTGCTACTTAGAACTATGTGATAATATGCATAAGAAATCTCTATGAAAACTCTATCTAATAGACTGTAGTTCTAAAATCCTTCGGAGGTTGAAACTAAAGAAGAGACCAAACTAAGACTGAAAAAGAGATCAAAAAATATCAGAGAGGAACAAACTGAATGAGGATAAAATCTAAGTCTCCAAAGTGTCTTGGGGGTTCGAGAGGAAAACCTCCTCTCGAACCTCCTCTCTGATAGGAGAGCCGCACTATTGGAGAGCCGTCAATAGTGCGGATCTCCTATCAGAGAGCCTTCGGTAGCCTTCTGGCCAGCCACCCTATAGGCTGGCCAGAAGGTTGACCAATGGCCTGCCGTTCCTGACCAGCGCGCAGAAGCAGAAGACCACAGCAGCAGAAGAGTCATCCTTGCCTCTGGACGACAAGGAAGACACCTCCGTCCGGATCGTGGGGATGAGTCTGTCTTCCACGAGAAGAAGGCTGGAGGAGTTTAGCGCCTTCTTCCACTCGGAGATCCAACCAGCTATGGAGTTGGTGGAGAAGAGAGCGATGGCTCAAGAGAAGCCACTACAGCCTAGATTCAGTCTGCGCACCCTGATGCGGCAGGAAGAAGGCCAGAAGAAGGAAAAGCGCTGGAAGTCAACCTCCGCACCATGGAGAAGCTCGCAGCGAAGTACAAGACGGAAGCAACCACTTCTGCCAAGGAGTTAGCGCAGCTGAGGAAGAGCAACCAGGAGTTGCATGCGCGTTTACAGCAACATGACCAGGAGGTTCTGCGGGTCAGAGGTAAGATCACCACCCTCGCAGAAGAGAAGACGAAGTGGAAGACACTACGAGAAGTCGTAGAAGCACAGACTGCAGCAGAGAAGACGCAGCGGGAGGCAGCGGAAGCTCGTGCGCAGAGGTTGCTAGCTCAGACGGTGGAAGCACTCTGCAAGAAATTCAACTTCACCGCGAGTAGGAAGCTTCTCACCCTAGCTAGGGAGTGGGACGACGAGTCCAGAGCGATGTTAGTGGAGTGCAAGGAGAGCATGTTCCGTTATCTGGATCGACAGATAGAGAGAGTGAAGACGCTTTACGGTTTTCTCTCAATTTCGTCACCAGCAACTGCATCTTTCCAAGCTCCAGGACCATCGATCGGATCAGACTTGGAGAAGGAGGAGTTTGACCTCGCTGTCCACTTGGTAGTGACAGCGTTGGAAGCCGAGAAGATCAGGGAAGAAGCCCCAGAAGACAAGATGTCTTCTGGAAGATAAGAAGAAGAGTTGTCTTCTCATGTATTCCGAGTGGAGGAGATGACTTCCCCGGATCTCTATGAGGTCACCATGGCCTCCAGCGTCGAACTAGTGCCTCAGAAGAGCGAGGAAGCGTAGGTCGACTCAGCTTCCCAGAAGACGTTTCCGTCTTCCGAAGCAACACTAGGCGAGCCAACTACGAATGTTGAGGAGGAAGCCACCTCAGTGACACCCGAGGTATTCACAGAGCTTCTCATCTTATCAGAAGCCGAGTTAGGAGTTCAGGTAGGAGCAGATCAGATGGAGATTGCATCCGAGCAATTAGAGTAGGCAGCAAAGCGCAGAAGACAAGTTGACTTGTCCAAACTTAGTAGGAACCAAACATGCTATCTTATGAGGTGGCAGTTTCAGTGTAATATTAGATAGGTGACCATGTGGTAGAGTAGGCAGCGAAGGAGTAGCAAGGTAGATGGCTAAACAGGAAGGGAACCGCTTGCATGTGGGGTGGCATCCTTTTCACAGTGCCCATCTCTCCCTGGTTGTAGTCGAGGATTGGAGGGGATCTCCCCCTATGCCTCCAAGCAGAGATATAAGTTGGACTATAGTGTAGGATTCGGGACACACTAGGCATATACATGCATACACACCCATATTCTTATGGTACAGGAGAGGTACAAAAACTGCACAGTGTGCACATTACACCCGATGTTAGAGACATACGAATAGATTTTAGATTACACAGGAAAGAGGTCTGCATTCTCTCGTTGCCAGCAGTGGTTCGAAGATGTAGATAGAGGTAGTGGACAGTTTAGGAGCAGGGAACGGCGTCCTCGTGTAGTCCTGCTGACTAAACTGGTGTGTCGAGGAGTAGGAAGAGGAAGTAGAGGGAGTGAGCTTCCCGACACCAATGTGCCTTCTTCTCGGGGAATGGATTTTGAATTTGAGTGCAGAAGCTTTGTCTGTGTCTTCTGGGCGGTGGGTTTCCTTGAATTCACTCTCGATTGTGCATAGGAAGCATTCTTCTTGAGTGACGGTGACTGTCAGCAGTTGTGCAGATTCGCAGCTTGGCTCATCCAGTGGAGCACTTCGGATCCACGTACGGACGGTCTTATGGATAACTGATCCCAGAAGACAGAGTAGTCGGAGCAACGAGAGAAAAAGAAAGAAGCCTTCTTTCCACAGCAGAAGACGACATCCTCAAGGAGAAGACTGTATAACTGTACGCACGTTTGTGATCTTCCTCCCCGAACTATTACAAGCAGTGATGGCTTGTTAGTCAGGATCCGGACTAGAAGTCTGTCGGAGTCTTAATTTCTTATTCTTATCTTGTTTTTCTCTCGTTTGGATTTTCCCTTCTTCTCCATCTTCCCTCATCTTCCCATCTTCTTATCTTCTTCTAGTGAGCTTTCGAGACTTCTATTGAGCTTTCGTGAAGGTGAATGTCGTTGTAGTGCTGCAGGAAGACCGTTTCCGTAAGCAGAAGCCTGGGAAGGCTATCGCAAATTTATCCACTAAAGTGTATATAAAAAACAAAAGAAGACAAAAGATATAAAGATCGTGCTGTCAAGGGTTTCAGGAAACAGAAACCAAGTTAGTCTTGGGAGCAATACTGTGATAATCAATGAAGTTTGGATTACCAAAGAGTTTCAACTAAGCTGCTACGCCTGTATATTTCCTATCATAGTGGAGACGACATTGGAACCGAATTTCATACTGGTTGAGTAGATTGTGGAGTCTTTTCCTGCACACACCCAAGTACCATGATGAGTTTATACAAGATCAAAAGTCGGACGAGTTGACCATCATGATAAGTGATAAAGCATGATATAATATTCTTACCTCTTCAATTGTCTCGCACGTCAAATAACCGTTCTCGGAGTTCCCCCTTCCACTCGGTTGTTCTCGCTGGTAATATGCACGTCGTTGCCATCCTGTGTCGAACAGCAGTGTGTTGTGGTTGGCGTTGCAAAATCTTTTTGGGCTCACGTGTGATATTCTCGTTCCAGCAACAACATGCAGCAAGGCGGGCCTCATGAGATCATGCATAATGGATTCTCTTCGTAGCAAATTTGTTGATGACAGAGTTGAATATCTCTGACATATAGTTCTCTCGTGCTCGAGTATAGAATCTCATTTTTACCGGCGTAATGTTACTAGTCAAGAACTGCACCATAGCCAAGTGTTTGGACGAGTCTACGAGTTTCATAGTGTGAGCAACACATATTCCATTGAGCATGAAGTGTGGTCATTCCAAATGAAAGATGGAGTTTATGAACTTATCTCTTTGGTAGTATTGGTCGGAGGCTGATCGATTCAGATTAGGGACTGAGCAACAAGGTCTATTTCCTAATAGATCTCTACATAGTGTGTGGTCTCCCGCCCGATGATTTGCAGCATTGCGAATATCCATGACCAACACCGATGTATCATCTTCAACTTGCGGATAACGTCCATCAGGTCCAATCGTCCTCCTCGCATTCAACTGACAACATGTGTATATCCACCCTTTCAACTTGTCAGCTATGTCATGTGTCTGAGTCTGAGGATACATGAACCGTCTAGATGCAATGGGGTCTCCATCTGCCAACCCTCGCATCTCCGCAACTCGTTGTACCAATACAAGCTTGTTCCCTTGTATAGAGACTCCATAATCTCGAAGCCATGACACCAAATGTCTATTTGTGAGGAGCTCAAGGTCAGCCCTAACCTCTGTCGCATCCACACCCGCTGGTACACGCTTCTTCTTCTGCACCTCTACTAAGAACTTTGATTACATTCTTGCACTTGTGTCATAGATCCTTCTGACTAACAATCCCATGAGGAGACAAGATGACATCAACTGATGACTTATCATCATGCACAACCTCATCTGTACTATGCCCTTGGAGATGAGTCGCTGAATACCCAACTCAAATGCTCGATCCTCAATCAACCACGAGTTATTTTTAGTCTTTATTCGAGTCATGTTCACCATCTTTATCGTCATTTGCTGAGACAAAAGCACATGTCCCATTGTAACCATTTCTAGTCGAGTCGTATCTCAAATCAGCTTACACCACGAAGTTGCCTAAAATACCCGGTAACTAAGTCAGATCCTCCTCAAAACTGCTTCATCAAAACTTGCATCCTTCACATTAAAACCTCCTAACTAAGCACAAGCTCGAGCACTTACCACCTGACAAGAGCCTCGTTCAAGTCAGGAAAATGTTGTGCAAGCACTTCTGATTGGACCTCCTCCTTCTTCATGGTCCATCTTTCAAGTGTCGCTTGAATCCATCCTATGAAGTGATCTTTTCCGTTCTGGAATCCAAAGAAATAGGACCTCGAAACTAGAGATAATCCTACCTCTCGACATAAACTATCTAGTTGTTCGTACTCCAATCAGGCGCACAAACCAACATGATAAAAATGATGAGTCACATCGAGAACACCGTGATATAACTCCACTTCAGTCGATCTCCATCCAAATGTGTGACCTTGTGGACATCTAAGCTTCAAGGAGTAGGTCTGATGGATACATGAAACCATCGGAGGATCGAAAGTCAACTCGCATCCATAACGATGACATCTCACCTTGAATAGAGTGAATAACTCCATCAACTTAGAAATACCTACAAATCCGTAAACCGTTTAAGTCTAGACTCCACACCACTGGTGTAGCTGAAGCTGTGTCCTCTGGTGTGGGCGGCTCTAAGACGTTGAGTACTTGAGAATCAAGGATCGACTCATAAAGGAGTGCCGAATCTAGCATAGACGGGTTTGATGTGGAAAGATCAAAGCGATCCTAGAAATGACAATACCACACAAAGTCGTGTGCTAAGTTCTAACATCAATGATCAAATAAATTCAATTTCTAGTCATGTCACAACTTTGCATTCAAGTATAAACTGAAAGAGAAACATTTAGCTGAACTTGAACCGTACCTGATGCTCAGCATGGTCAATGCCAAGAGCTCGCAATATGATAGGATCTGCATGAAACTCGGTATCCTCCGGCGGAATAACATCTCCCTCTAGATCACCCTCCTCTGGAATTACATCTGGCTCGTCCAACCTAATCTGCGCTTCTCTCGTCATCTGATCTATGCGAACAGCGGCGGTTGAGAAAAGAAAATGAAACACAGCAGTATGACCTGCAGTTGGTCTTAAAAGTCGCATAGTCTGCACATAGCGAAGCAATAACGACTCCGGCACTCTCACTTTCTCACCCGAGACCTCCGGACATCCTCTAGGTAAGTGTCGATCCTCATACCGTCGAGGATGAACCTTGGGGGCATACTATATAGTGAAAAAACCTCGCTGATCAGGTTTGACCTATCCGTCCAGAGGTCTGAACTAAACTTGCCGGTGATAACCAAGCTGTTCAAAATAATACCACTGAAAAACTATACTCATACGTGAGAAAAAAGAATAAACAAAAATAATCTACATAATATATAGAAAAAGATAATATTCAAATTCTACACTAAATATATTATATCAGAAGAGTCTCCAAATAAGCTAAGTGCTACTTAGAACTATGTGATAATATGCATAAGAAATCTCTATGAAAACTCTATCTAATAGACTGTAGTTCTAAAATCCTTCGGAGGTTGAAACTAAAGAAGAGACCAAACTAAGACTGAAAAAAGATCAAAAAATATCAGAGAGGAACAAACTGAATGAGGATAAAATCTAAGTCTCCAAAGTGTCTTGGGGGTTCGAGAGGAAAACCTCCTCTCGAACCTCCTCTCTGATAGGAGAGCCGCCAATAGTGCGGCTCTCCTATCAGAGAGCCTTCGGTAGCCTTCTGGCCAGCCACCCTATAGGCTGACCAGAAGGCTGACCGGTGGCTTGCCGTTCCTGACCAGCCACCCTACGGGCTCGTCAGAAGGCTGGCCAATGGCTGGCCAGGAAGGAGGATCGTCATAAGGTTGGCCGAAGACTGACCGTTCCTGGCCAGTCACCCTATAGACTGGCCAGCTATTGACCAAGCTTGTAGCCTGCCTTCAGACGAGTGGCTAGCCAGCCATTGGCCAGTGTTGTAGCCAGCCTTCGGACGAGTGGCTAGCAGGACCAGCCACTGGCCAGCTTGTGCCAAGTGGCTAGCCAGGAATGGATAGTAGCTGGCCCCTTCTCGTGGTTTATTTTGCTGGCTCCAGTAAATATTACTTGTACCGGAATAAAATAACGGCAATGCGTCAGATCGACGAAATTCAACCGGACTGCAAACTGATTGACATTTGCCGACAGAGAAATATCATTGTAGAGCACTACATTGTCACTGCAATAAAAATTATTACAGAATAGAACAATTCAAAATTTAAAAAAAATATATATTCTTTTGCCAAGGCTCTCATTCATCTTCGTTTCTAGAGTTTTTTCCTCAGTCATTTGGTATCAGAATGAAGGTACCATGGTCTCCTTTTGAAGCTTATCATATGCTGCTCATTTCATTACCCTGAAGGGTACATTACATGCCCAATTAACATCGTGACAGCGTGGAGCAAATTCTACGGGAGTCCCGCCCGAAGCGAATCCACTTAGTAATGGTTAAGAATGATTAGCGGTGGGCTTCTCCACCGCTAATATAGCCGCACTTGTGGTTTAAGGAGACTTGGAGCTCTTCCTACATATAAGGTTCGACGCAATCCGTTCTCTTGATATAATTATTGGTGATTAACCTTCCATGACAAATTTCTATCGTGGAATAACGTGTTCGATTCACTGGACTAGCAAGTAAATTAAGTTAGAGCAGGGCGTTTCGCTGTTCAATCCTGCGGGTTTCTAACTCTTTCTTTTTCTTTTCTGCTTGTACTTTGTGCAACAGCGACACCCACTACTTACAATCTGGTTGATAGGTCGTGTTCTTTTCACTTCTGCTTCTTTATTTAATGGTACTATAGTTTCTTATTTGTGCATACTTTTACTTTTTTGGTTTTACAATCCGAGGGATTTATGCAGTCCCTCAACGAAGCAAAAAGGATAGTTTCGATAAGAGCAAGACTGCTTTACTCATTAGATTGGAAGTCTTATAGTCACACTAAATGACACTGACCCTTTTATCGTAGTGCCTCTAATTCAATACCGAAAGTGAAACTTTTCTTTCATTCGGATCTTCTATGACAGTCTATGTCAGACTTTTATTTTAAATCTCAATGAAAATTAGCGGATTTTCTAAATGGCGAATTCCTTTAGCCAGATAAATATACTCAGGAAAGTACAACATAGAAAAATATACAACAAAATATGTACCAAGTAGTCACGATTTTGAGAATAAACTCCAAGAGGCGCGCACAGATGAGAACGGATTACATGATTGCGACTTGCCTTACTATTCCTGTACTTTGAAACAAGAATTGATGTCGAAGTAGACAAAATAGACGGGGAACTCACAGTGCTGGAAAGGACTGCGCTGGACCCGAACTTTCCTTTCGTAAGGACTCTGTTCTTGTACTCATTCAATCCTCTTTGTTCGCTGATTCTAAACTCTGATTCGGCGTCTTTAAAATGACTACTGATTCCACAACTGGCTAAAAAACTGACTGCTCCTCCGAAGAAACCCCTACACCCTGTCCCTTGATGAACTCTGCCTCCTACCGACTTACTGGAAGACGAGAAAGTTGCAAACGATCCGCAAAAATCATATGGGACTCGTGGATGGAGAACCTTAAATTTTAGATCTCAAAACTCCACCAAAACTGTACTATGCATCGTTATCATACGGGTACCGGCTCGGTATCAGGCACCCTTTCTATTGGGTTATCTATCTTCTGAGGGATTTCCCATTCTTCAAGTGCATCACTACTCGGGGGTTGGAGAAGATCTACTGAGATGTGAGAAGGTATTCTATGTCGCTGCAAAATTCTAAGAGAAGCTTCCTTTGCATCTTGCAAGTCCAATACCACTACCCGACCATCATCAAGATCAAACCTAAGGCTTGACGATGTGCAAGCTTCAACAAGCTCAATGAGATGCCTAAGATTATGTACCTCTACCCCATTAACTTTCATCACCTGCGCACATCAGTACTTATCAGCACAGCTCAAAGCATCAGATGAGGATCAGGTGACTAACTAAAGGGATACAAGCATCTGCTTACAAAACTGGAATTGAATGCCAGAACTGCCAACGAAATACATGCATCTATATCTAACGTCCCGAGCGTAAACAACGAATTTTGAAATCCTGGCCCGCGAAGCCCTAACAAACTGAAACCTAAACGTTGAATGACGTAATAAAACATATGACATACAAACCTGAAGCTCAGCCAGCCGTTCATATCCTGCGTTGATTTCATCCATAAGCACCTGTAGAATTTCCCAGTTTTCCAACAATTAAGCAAGCGTGGATGATTTCCGAGGTTCCAACCTCATCAACGCACGACCTAACCTATATTCCTGAAAGACAGACTGCAAATACCGAGACGAGTTTACTCGGATTACCATTTTCCACCTGCTTGGATAATCATAAGAAAGCATCAACCCAAATCCAGATTTTGTACCTGAGAAAGAACCACAAGCTGTTCCCCGGGCTTGTTGAGAGTTGCAGTGAGCGCTTTATCACAAAGGCGTCGAGGTGAAGTGTTGTACCAATCATCACCGTATTCGTGAAGATAGGGTTGGGTAAGAGGAGTAAACACCAACCCAGCAAATATATAGTAGCTAGGAAGACAATCAAATTGATGTATAGGGACAAGGGGGCGTAACTGCAGACAAAGCTTCAGTGTTAAATCAAGGACAAAAGAAAATTCAACTTAAATAAGAGAAAATGAACATCCATCTTGAAAATATACTCTAGGAATTAAGATAGTTGCTGGTAATACTCACAGGCGCCAGTTTAACATTAACATCTATAGTCTTTCCGTCTCGCAGTACTGATAATCTTGCTTTCTCACCAGCTTTCTTCATCGATACTAGGTGGTCGAACGAAATACGTTCTCTGTTGCGAAAATGCACTGCAAAATATTAGCTTTGTCAGAAAGGTAAATGTCTTTAAATTCTCAGGAAAGAAAGAAAATCCTTGTAACACAACAACCTAAGTCTTCTTTTTCAGCTTCGGAGATGTGGGTCAACTTTACAATCGCTGGTCTTTGAATTCACGTCTGCTAGTCACAGATCAATTAGAAGTCAATCTAAAATGACATCTAACTCACCAAAATTTTCAAAAAGATTGAAGATACTCGCAACCATCGAAGTAATAATACTTGCCTGTGCCATCGTTTGCGATAGGAACTCCATCAAAAGCTACGAGTACATCGTCCTTCTTAATCCATTGATAAGTATCAGCGAGTTTCTGGATTTTGTTGACCAGAACACCAGAGAGTCCCGGTGGCATCTTGAGATGCTCTCGGAGCTGAGCGTTTTCGGTGGCCTGGCAAGTAAGACCCAACGAACAAAAACCGATGTAGCGATTTCGTTCCTCCACATCCCCCAGAAAGTGGTTGATGATTGGAACAGGGATGATATACCTGAAGAGTGTGCAGATCGGTAAGTTAGCTCCATTATCAGCAAGCAGAAGGACTCAATTGAAACTCATAACTACGATTCCAATTGTGTATATGGAGTGTACAGCTATATCGACTGATAAAGAAGCTACACTCGTTCATCGTATTTAGTGTGGTCCAAATTAATATCAACCATGTGTTTTAGCTTAGATCGCATCTATTATAGTGGGATGTGCTAACTTTAAGCATCAAGCTAGCGAATGTGCGTAACCAAGGGGCGGACCAACGGAATGTGCAGCACATAGCCAGAGATGGTACTCTCTGGTATGGAACTGCATTGTAGAAGACATGTACAACGTGCAGTACAGTATCTCTAATGCAGGAGATAAAACGAGGTCTAAAGGAGCACCAGGAGCTCCTTACACATGGTTCATGAGTAAAGCTGTTCGATGCAACGACAATGCTCACCCACTTAAGGTAACCGAATCGACCCAGATAATTGAATCCAGAGGAAAAACACCACGAGCGAGTTATATAATGGTACACGGGTAAAGCAGTTTACGGAGAAAACAGTAACTTCCTCCGCAAACTTACGTAACCCCCAAATACATTTGAACCCATGCAAGTACCAAGTGAGTAACAAAGAGTGGTGAACATGTATGCTAACTTGGTTTGAGAAGTACATAACCGAGGCCGGACCAAGGGGAAATGTGTAGGGAAAGCACATTTCCAAGATGGTACACCCAGGTGGAGAAGTGCAGGAGAGATGGCTAGTACAATATGCGATGCCTAACGATCTGAGCGAGAGAGCAACTATCACTGTAATACCAAGAGCAAATATTACTATAAGTTCCACGAACTGGGAAGAAAGATGCAGAAAGTCCATATGTGTTCATAGGGCACCCATTAGAAAGGGCAAACAACAATCAAAGGTCCTCGAAAATACAATACAAACAATTTCCTGAACAAAGTCTCTGACACAGCTATTCAAATACATTCAAATACCTAACTACCACCAATTATAGAGAGCATCCCGGTAGCACTTCCCTTTGCATGCACCTCAACCTTGTTTCCGACTCAGCAACTAGCAGAGAAGGCAGGCTACAGATGAGGAGGAAAGGTGGTCAATCGGAATTGAACACATTTCCAACTCGCCAGGGCCTCTTCAGTCCAGGAGTTTCTATTCTGTTCGGTACATTTCTAGGTGAACTCCCGTCTTTGCGTAGTGGTAGATCGGTGGGCTTGGCAGGAGATCATATATAAGTAGGGATCCTGTGCAGCCGTAAATGTAACGAAGTAAAACAGAAGAATGGAAGCAGAAGGAAGACAGGAACGAACGAGGAATCATAAGGGAAGCAGAAAGAAGACCGTAGTATGTTACCAAAAGCAGAAAACTGTAGAAGGTGGGAGAAAACCTGTTTTGAATAAGAAGTCAAGTAACTATATCAGATGAGTTGGCAGGAGAATAGCATGGTCAGAGAGCGGCTGCAGTACAGGAACACTAGGGACCGTGGGAGAAGAGAGCTAAGGTGCAGTAACCTAAAACGTGGAGTAACTTCAACTTGTAGATCATGTTTAGTCCCGCTCTGAAATTAGAATTGCCCTGTAGGGCGTCAGTTTGGAAACGTAGGGACCAGAGAAAAACGGGGTTTAGGACGTCGTAAATGAAGTATAGAACTGAATGGAGATTACTACAGAAGCATAGTAGAATAGAAATCCGAAATCCGAAAGTAGGAAGCAACATAGTAAGACGTATATAACGTACATTCATTATAGCTGAAGTTCGCACTACGGTGTAAATCAAACAGGGTCGTATATAACACAGATGAGGACTTTCAAAGCTTCATCAATGTAGTTGCATTAGGGTTGGCGAAGATAGGCAGATTGCTTGCTTTTAGGTTAGATTGGATGTCAACTCGTTGAAGCACCCTATGTTACTATTAGACAACTTGCTTCAGTGAGTATTTTCTTCTATTTTGCTATAACGCCTATTCTTAGCAAATGTGAAGCCAGATTAATCAAAACTTATGATGCCTGCGAGGCGCGTAGCGTCCTAGCAATCTTTCTCATCTATTGGCTTGCTTTGCTGGTGAAATCCAAAACTACCGGCCTTCACATAACCTGGTTTAGTCCACACTATTTTCCTCACAGTATTCATTTAACAGCACTAAATACGAGAGACGGGTGTAGTTGAACCTATGCACAACGAAGTCTTCCCAGTTACCTCAACCGACTACCTCACAGCCTACATACCCAATGTTCTCAGCTCCGGCAAGGTTCTGAAAAGCCACACCGACAACTTTGTCTTCCATGAGCGCTGGGCCACCACTGTTTCCAGGATTGATAGCAGCATCTATTTGAATGGCCATCAAGTGTGCAGCACCATGCACATACTGTGTTGGTTCCACTCTGGATACCACCCCACCGGTAACAGATATGTTGTCTCCACCTATTGCATGTTGGAACCACACAAGACCTTTAGTAAACTGTATGGAGGATTCAACATCTCCACGATTGCAGCTTAAACTTCTTCTTAGCACTATCTCTCAAACTCCTTCAAACTAACCACTTCCCGAATTTCAAAGTTCCTTATGGTGGTTTTCCACATTACTAGGAAAACCGTCCGCCAACAAATTACACGCAACCTATTTCACTATCCGTGCCTCATGCAGGAATGGACAGCTCTACCTTGAGGATAACCAACCACAGCCACTGACTCCTGAAGGTATGGAATATCTCCCAACTCGAGCGTCCGCATTCCCTCCCAGAAATCTTCGTCATGTACTCTCAACAAGGCCAGATCGCATTCATGCCCCACTGCTTGAACCTCTGCACGGTACTTAGAAGGAGATCCATGCTTACGTACAACCACGTACGTCTGATCCGCCACAACGTGAGCATTTGTAACGATACGCCTTCCAGAAATGACGAAGCCTGCCAAAAAATTGCCCCATGCGAAAACAGACCTTGAGCCAGGCGAACACTGCGAGGAAAAAGGAGCACAAAACGTTCTGTATAAGAGAAAAGAAAACCTAATTTCGCGGTTCTAATAAGTGCAGACCTAAACTCTAACTGCACATCAAAACTCTAGCGATTCAGAATGAACCTCGGAGATAAAGAGCGAAGGCAACTGAAAACTGGCGGCCAACCTGAGCCAGTTATTTCTCGCTGGGGCTTGTTCTGCCAAGGCAGAAAGTAATTTGGGCTGCTCGCCATTGTAAAAATTTTGACGACTGAATCTAGGGCAAGTTCCGTGATAGCATGAGCATCTGTCCCAACTGATTCTGCAGCCCCGCACACTCCATCCTTCCGAAAAGAACCAGAAATTGCTCTTGTAGTCGTCCAAAGAAAACCCTTACATCCGCTTGGGTTCGACGAAGTTATCCGACAGGAATCCAAAACCTTCAAAGCCCGGCTGCTTCTACGCGTTGGCCTAGCTCTAAATATTGTAGCATTCGATGTTTCTCCATCTAGGCTAGACGAGTTACCATGACTCGATTCTACGCCAATCCACTTGGTGATAATTCGCTCACGACCGTAATCCAAGTTGCGGTTGCTGAGAATGCTTCTCTTTCCACCTTGACCAGCTAGAGAAGTGATAAAACTGCCCTCATAACGTCCGTCAACAGCATATCTGTGCCCGTTTGGTCCGCAGCCCTGAAGGCTCTTCGTGGAAAAGTAACTATAAAGATTTGCTACCGCGAACTGATTCGCTAAAAAATTCTGGAGAGGGCCTCGACCGAAATGTCGTGCAGAGGACATTCGATTATACACTGACATGTTGGTCGGCGGTCAAATTGTTTCAATTCGGACGTCCGTAGTGAAAAGCGAGATAAGCGCATTCGTGTTTGACAACAGGGATCAGACGTCGAGCTTCTCAACTTTCATAGTGAAATGCACCTGCACTTTCAGCTGATGCAGGAAGCTCCAGTCTCCCATTTGAACCACACTGCTTTGTCCACCTCCATCGACAGGAACAAAAGCAGAAATTCACTTTCCCCTCAAGACAGCAGTTTCATCAACACAGATCCTGAGACAGCAACAAAAAGATACGCTGGTTAAGGGCGGGTAGGTAGAAACCCGTGGAGAAGAACAAGAAGCTAGAAACTCAGGCTGAACCTCAAGCAAGAGGGAAACATTAGCTTGCAGTTGGCTCAAAATATGTTCAAAAGGAATATATAGACTCCAGAGTCCACAAGCCGGACTACGGTACAACATTTGCAGGAAGAAACAAAACCCCTGCTAAACCTCGTATGTGCGAACCCGGTCGCTCTTGATAGAAGGGACCTACTTACATGTGCAGTTTACTACGCTTTCAGTTAGTAGCCCTTCTTCCAACATCTGCTACCCCGGATGTTGGCCAGTGTTTAGAACTCGTCCCTTTATTCCTCCGACCATGGCCACCTTTGGTAGTGGTTTCATTATGTGAACACTTTTGAGACATCAGATTCCGTTCTCAACACGAGGTTCAGGCCGCTGGCTCCTGCCGGCACCAAAATGAACCAACGAATACGAACTATGATGTTTCTTCATGATACTGTCTCGGCATGATAGTAGATGTACTGTTTCCAGCAAGACTCGATTCCAAATTCCAAATAGCATGATTCATAAGCCTCCTGGGTGCGTTACCCGTTGGTTAAAAGAGAGGATTGGTCAGCCAATTTCCTCAGTTTTCTCATAATGCAAATCAAAATGAAAGCATTGTGTAAAGCTCGTTGTTTAGACCACTTTTGGTTTTTGAATCGATATGAATATAGTCAGGCATAAAACTTATGGAGGTTTTAAGATTTGACTCTTGACGATGTAAGATTCTGACATGGCGGTTCTTGTGATAACATTACAAAAATCCAAAAAAGTGAGAATGTGGTAGATTGCTGATTGTATATTTTGATCATATGTAATTGCTGACTAGACAAGATTGCTGATGTGGTAGTGTGACTATGTTGAGTGAGTGATGTGATACTTAAGTGGCATCATGTGATGTGACATTTGATGACATGAAAACTGTTGATTAGGTGTTGCTGAGATGGATGGTCATGGATGAGACCACATGCATACCATGTGGATTGGTCCATTTGCGACGTAGGGTGTGAACAAGGTGACAACATTGTATCTAACTATGTGCTTTCGAACATTATAAAAAGCTCAACTTTCAGGAGTAGAAAGGTGGATTTTTGGTAGACATCATTACGCTATTTGATTTTCGAAGAAATTTTTGGTACTTCTTTTACCATGGCTATCATTGACTCTACTTTAAATTTTTTTTAGACAAAACACACTGTTTGAGATTATCTAACATTGCTGACTTTTTGTTTGGATGACTGCATATCAGTTATGGTACCGCTTGTCTTTCCGGAAGACTCAAAGTCAACATAAATGGAGTTCTTGGAGTTTACTTGGGTTGGAGTGATTTTCTACTTAGTGTAGATATATTTCCTTTATAGTAAGGGTTTACTTAGATACCCTAAACTCTACCCTGTTTACACGGAGTATATTGATGTGAACTTTGTTTTGTGTGTGATACACCAGTTCACCCTCACACTCAATATAATACACCCTCACAGAAGTTGTTACTAAGAAACCATGTGTTCTGAACTTGAGACTTACATCCGAAAAGGTTGAGGAGTTGAGTCCCCACGGTTCGTTATGATATCACCATTATGTGAAGTGTTTGCAATCTTTAGGAAAATATAAAGTTCATGGTCCAAAAGACGTTCGAACATGCAACCCAGGTAACATGGTAACATGACCTGCACCACAACCAACTCCTGGTCGGGGGTCCATAAAATCTGATTTTCATTGTGGGGTCTGATAAACTAAATTTCTAGTTTCTGTCACTGCAGTCCACTATCTCTCATTGTGGGGTCTGATCAAGTAAATGTCTGGTCTCGTGAGTTGCTTACATGTGACTTCAAAACTAGACAACAAAAAGTGAACTGGTCAGCAGGAGAATCTATGCAATAGAACCGACTATTGCTGACACATGTCAATGCTTGAGTCTACATAATCTGTTATTATAATTTGTGCATTCGGACTAAACCGGTTGGGTGGTGATATATCGTAACCAAAGGTAAGTAAAAAGTTTCGGCATTGGCCGAGGTTGGAGGTTCTAAACCCTCCCTGGATCATGCACTCACGTTTTATTGTAAACAGGGTAGAGTGCAAATTTTCGGAAAAAACAAGAAGTCAGTACTCTATAACCGGAACTTCCAGAGCATTAGAACAGCCTCATAAAACACCTGAACAGCCTGATAAACAACTTGTAACGTCAGTGGGTCTCGAACCCACCAAGCTCCATATGGGATGACGTTTCGTAAGAGCATCAGCTCCTGCGACCCGCTAGCCGGGATGCAAAAATGCCTAGTATAATTTACAATGCAAGAGAACAAGTGGATACTGCAAACGGAACATATGGATACCTCAAATCACTCTGGCATTTTGAAGCCAACAACGCCTTCTCCGTCCTCAGACCAAGTCGATTTCACTGCACTAATCAGAATCTCAAGCAACTCCTTGCGGTTGCTGTAACCAAGACAAAGGGCCAAAGCACGATACACTTGGAACCGTTTCTGATTCAATGCCACTTCAGTAAACGAAGTTCCATCACATGCTAAGAGAAAGGTCTCGTCCTCGATAACGATTGGCATTTCAGATGCAAACTCCAAGCAAGCATCAAAAAATAGGAAACTGTAGTCGATGTCCTCATGAGTGACAGAAAGTGGCTTCTCCAACTTACCCCCACTCACTCGTCAGAAACCATCCTCGCCTCCATTAGAATCCCATTTGACAGTCGTTGTATGACTAACTTGATTAGTCATGCTGTGTTCAAAACGCCCGAACTGAAACACCAAACGGTTTGTAACCAAGTAATGCAAGTAATATGCAAGACCGCAGCCGAGAAGAAACAGTGCACGCGATGGAAAAGATCAGGAGGCAGGCTCGATTCCACAATGCTGTGACAAGATCGAAGGCAGAAACTGACAAGAGAAGCGATAATGCATTGTGCGTGAAGCTGTGCTACTGCAGGAAGAAGAGCGAGAAAGAAGTTAGAGAAATAAGGATAGCAGACAAGACAGGAAAAAGAGCGAGAAAAACTTATAGCAGCGAGGAAAAAGAGCGAGCGACTTCCCCGATTTCAAAACGTCTTACACCAAGACTCACGAGAAAAACGAGGGGACAACCCTCCCTGATTTCAAACCTTACACTCAAGACGAGCGAGGAAAACGAGCAAACGACGAATGGATTTCAAAACGCCTTATCCCAAAGACAAGTTCAAAAAATTCCAGAGGAAAATGAGTTCTAAACGATACAATTTCAAAACGCCTTACACTAAGACTCACGAGGAAAACGAGGGGACAACCCTCCTTGAAGAAAAAACACCTTACAGGAAAGACGAGCGAGGAAAACTCCCGAGGAAATCTTTGGCAACGAGGAACCGATTTCAAAATGCCTTACACCAAAGACGAGTTCGAGAAATTCCTGAGGAAAATGAGCTCGCAACGATACGATTTCAAAACGTCTTACACGAACTGCCAAGCTACGCAAGCTAACAGCCAGCAAGAACGAGAGAAGCCAGTGCACAGAGCGAACGACGAACGATGGAGAGCGGGAGGCGAGATGCGAGAGCAACTGCATGCGAGCGAAACTCGAACGGCGAGCGATGGTGCGTAAATCTCTTCATGTCCATAAAAGCTTCCTACTTTGAGGGTGGTTGGAAGGTTGGAAGCTTAGAGTGAAAAGCTTTTGGCTAAAAGACACATTTTGGGATTAAGAGGTTTTGATGAAACATATACTTTCTACATGCTTTGATTGGAGGTAACTCTTTGTAGACCATCCAATCTTTTGGCATTGGAAAGATTACGATAAGAGTTTTCCAACACAATTATTCACCCCATTTGAACTTAATCTAAAATTTTATTATTAATTATTGAATTGTAGTACTTATAATATAGTGAGATAAAACTTGATAAATAAATTCCTGTTTTATTTGAGATATTTCATGAAACACATCAATCAAAGTAAAACCTTTCATAATGTCTCTCAAACATTCATTCTTGTTTTAAAATATTTAAGCAAAAAGATCTGAATGGATGAAATATAAAGTTATTTTTATAAGAAAAAAAATACTAGTAAATTAAATGTAAATTACAAATAACTTATTAATAAAAATCAGACCATACAAAATTCTAATTAAAAGTTCTTACTAAACTTTGTGTGATCTGATATAATAAAAGAATTAATAATGAATATACGAACTTTTAATATGGTCAAATTTATTTAAAATACTATTTTGTTCATTGAAAAACATACCTTCCAGCTTGAGTTGTTAACAGACAGAGTTTTGAAAGAATATTTTTATAACTCAAACGAAATTTCAAATTATGCTTCTGATTTCTAAAGAAAATAAAAGACCTTTATTCAGAAAACCTATATTGGCTATTCTTTTAAACCACAGCATCCGCTACATTAACAGTGGCCCCACCCCCCTCCGCTAACATAGTTAGTCGTGACTTTTGAAATTTTGAATTCGCGGAGCCCCACCCAAAACGTCCACTAATTATTCGTGATCGTCCAATAATGATATAGATGAAGAGAGATCTACTCAACGTCTTCAGTTTGAAACGTAGATGAAGATCTCATTCCAACTTACGGCTGAGAAATTTAGAGAAAAATATCAAACAACTCACAATCTTGAATATGCCAGATCATCAAATTTGAATTTTAAAAACGTGACAGTGACGAGCTTCCGCTTGATTTGCGAACAGAGAAGAGAACCTGCCAAAAAGACGTGCTGATTTCAGAACGTGCTTGTCTCTGGTCACATCCGGTTGTACAGCCGGTCGAGACTATTCCTAGCAGGTGACGTCTTGGCAGTGTGCCAACGCCGGCTGACGATTGACCAAGGAGAGATGGGGTGGCCCTTACCTTCCCTAAACCCTAGGGAGGAACCGCCCATTTCCTTATTATCTCTCCTCTCAAACCTCCTCATGCTCATTTCGCATTTTCTTAGTTTTGGGAGTTTTCAGTTCATTTTTCTAAGTATAGATTCTTGAAAGATCTATCGCTTTCCATTTTACATTTTTGTTTGCATTCTCTATTTGAATAGCAATATTGTAACCATATTTTTCAGTCTCTTACATTCACTGAATGTTTTTCTGAGAAAATCATTTCTAGATTTTTTTGCTATGTTGAATATTAGTTTCGTAGAGCTTTTGCAAAGTTCAATTTGCATGTAGTTTGGACTTCTATTTAGTAGCAGGTATGGGGTATTAGCCGTTGATTTTTATATTTCTTCTGGTAGTTTAGGACAAAGAGTTAGGACCTCTGGACTGATAGACTTAGTTACTAGTTTCCATTTCTTTTGTTCACGCAATGTAACCTCGGGTTCATCCTCGAGGACCAAAAGATCGACATTTATCTAGAGGATATCCGGAGGTCTCGGGAGATAAGGTTAAGATTTTGGAGTCTTTGATGGGACGTTATATGCAGCTTATGAATCTTCTTGGAGCTCAAGCGGGTCATACTGTCATATTTTAGTTCCTCTTTGAGACTTGTCGTTCACGCATTGATGTTATGACCAAGGAGATAGAGACGAGAGTGGAAGTGTCATGTCTAATTCCATAGTAGGGTGATCTGCAACATGATGCAGAAGTTGGCAGGGTTAGCAGTATGATCAACGAGGTGGAGTTTGATGCTGATCAAGATGTGTTGTGTGCTCTTGGTGTCTGTTCTTTACAAGTATTTATTTTGTCTCATTTGCAGTGTTTACTTTGGTGAGAATATTTTATTGGCAAAATTATCACATGCTAGACAATAATCTCGAAACAGAACTCTCAATCGCTCTTCATTGAAGAGCCTGCTCATGCGACTCCTCTCAATCTCCTAAAGAATGTTTGGCTAAGAAAATTTCCAAAAACTCTCAATGATAGTGTATAAGAGTGGCTCCTACCACGGATCTTGGCAGCCATCAACTGTCTCAGTGAACAAATCAACACCATTCTCACTTTTCAAATTCACTCTTCGTAATGTCAAATGTAGTCGGCAGTGATAATACACCAAGAAAGCAAAAGTAGCGTGATTCGAGAGAGATAGTTGGAACTCCGGAGCCTAAAAGGTTCCAAAAACACTACAGACTCCGTACGGTGGTAAAATAATAACGAGTCTCTTCGATAACTTCATGCTTAAAGTCACAAGTAGACCCGATAGCATGTAGCATCTCACTCTCACTCTAATCATTCAAGAAACTATACTTATCAAGGACCAGTAATTGAAACCTCATCCACAAGCCCAACCAAAGTAACTGATACACTTTTTTCCTACGTATGATCCGAAAGTTGGAAGATTACACAAGATGGATGAAACACCAAGGACAACGAAATGAATGGAGAAAGACATAAAAATAGCTTCGTGGCAGTGAAAGATCTTCACTAACGACAACAGAAAAGACGTGAGAGCCGGAACTGCTGCGGAATCAAGTCAGATTCAATGTCATGACAAAACGGATGCGTATGAGAGAATGAACGCAAGCGAGAATAAAGCACAGATCTAAGAACACGAGAACAAACGGATGGGTGATGACCACCAGCAAAGACCAAGAGCAAGTTCAGCCGTCATTGGTGGAAACCTGCAACGTTGAAAAAGTTACATTGTGTAAAGTCATGACATTGAGAATGATGAAAAACAAAAATGACCGCAAGAAACTGCAACAGAAAAAGTGACGTGTCTGATCTCGCTATCACTAGAATCTCTAGACTTTCAGCAAACAAAGGACAATGGTGGCAGAGAGTACAATGACGACAACTAGCAATGGTAGATTGAAAAACGTGGACCAAGAACTGTAGCTCTCACACAGGCCCAAGCTTGAGATAAAATGACTGACTCTAGACGCGCTAACCCTAACTCGTTCGTCTGGAACTAGATAGACATTTTTCAATTCATTCGCTGCGATTTTCATCTTTTGGATTCGTTAGAGTTCTAGTTGGTTATGTACGGTTTGTGGTAGCTAGCTAGCTAGGTTTGTGGTAGCTAGCTAGCGTCAGTTCTTTGCTTCCTCCGATCAAATTTCTTGTGTGGTTTTGCGAGGAGAACTCCAAATGATTTGTATTGAGTCTCCTTGGAATCAATATATCAAGAAAGATGATCACAGATCACACTATTCGTTTGGGGTGGTGTCTGCGGATTTAGACTGCAGAGAGGAGGTTTTAAGATTTCGGTCATCTACGACAAAAAAATGTTCATTGTTCATCTCGGATGTTGAGTTCGGATCTGAAGGTTCTGAGAACCAACAAAATCAAGAAAGAAGACCCCATCGACATCTGAGACAGTTTGACAAAAGAAGAAAATTTCTAGATATATGTCTTTTTCGGTTCTTTCGCTACGGTTTTCCTCTTTCTGGATTCATTAGAGTTCTAGTTGGTTATGTACGGCTTGTGGTAGCTAGCTTTAGCTAAAGGCTTGTACATGGATGTTATTTATACCTTGGTTTGATAAAAATGCTCTACACCATGCGATATTGATGTAGAGTTTTTTGTTAGCAAAGGGGTGTTTTCTTTGCTTGGACTATGCTTCGGTAGTTTGGGTCTAGTTTGAGATTCAAAGGTTTGTTTTAGGAGGTTGGGTGCAAAGTACATACCACTTAGGTCTATTTCTCAGTTTGGTGTTCTTAGAGAAAAAAAATAGGAATGTATATAAAGTAGGAGCTGGTATATCTTACGAAGCTTGTTCTCGTGGTTCTTTTTCTCTTTCTTGTCTCTGTTCAGCACATGATATCTCCACAACCAAAAACCTCACGGATTCCTAGACAACCTTCACGTAAAATTCGATACGATACAATGATGAACTCAATCTGAACGTCCGAGGTGGAGATTTTTGAGTTGGAACTTGATAGAGAAGATCAACAATCATGAACGAGGATGAAGATGGATATGGTTGTTCGAGAGGATGCTGTCAACGTGAGATGGTGGATATGTAGAAGGTTTTGGATCATGAAAGAGAGAGAGGAGCCATGACTATGGACGGGATGAACCGATAAAAAAAGATATCAGAGGTGCAGTTGGATGCAGCAACTGCACGAATGTTTCAAGCCTTCACTTTGTTTTTGTGACAAGAGCAAAAGAACACACAAAAAGAGAGACTCTGGAGACGAAGGTGCTTCGAAAGATGATGGACAAGATCTATCTATTTGATAGAAGAGACATCTCAAAGTACTTGAGATGTTACAAGACGGAGATGGATTTAGATCAAGTATCAAAGAAAGAGATGATTGAGATATTCGCTACGGTGCTTGAGATAAAGGAGCATGTGAGCGATCTAACAAAGCATTTTGGGAGGAATTGAGATATATTTTCACAAGCTTCGATGAAAGAATATTTCTTGAGAAACTTAGATCGAATAACCAGGAAATCATTTTTAGATGGGGCAACGAACCCAACAAAAGTTTACAGCCTATAGAGCTGTTAAGGGGGTTCTCGAGAGACAATTCTCTCAACTATCTCGAGTGGAGGAGCTAACAAAGTTGCTTCTTCAAGCTGTTGATGAACCATGGCAAGAAGGGTTGGAATTACTTCTAGAGGATGGGAAGGAAGAAAGATTGACAAGAAATTGGGAGGTTATGCATGAAGCAGTTGAGCTTCTTGCCAAACGGAGACATACAAAAGACAAGATTACAAGATTGACACATGTATCGCTTACTATCACACCAGTTTTGGTAGTACTTGAGGTTTAACCTCCACTTATGATTGTAGAGGAGAAGGATCCAACCATCAAAGACCTACGACAAAAGATGCAAGGTCTGCAAGCTAAGATTACTAGGTTGGAGGATAAGGGATCGTCAATTGAGACGGAGCTTGTAACCAAACCAACTCGAGTACGTCAGTATGGTGTGATGGTACCGATCATCAACGAGAGGAATGCATTGACTGTGTAGAGTCTTTGCAACAAGAGGTTATTGCTTACGAGGATGAAAATGTTACAATCAAGAGTACGGGTACTCTCATTCAAGCCGACGTTAGTAAAGAAAAGATGAAGAAGTTGATTGATGATTATTTTGTGACACATGTAGGTGTAGCTATTGAAGCTACAAGCTATGGTGCTATAGTGGAAGAGATTGAACATGATCTTCAGAAGGATGATTTGGACGAGCACGTGGATCCAGATGAGCTCAAGTTGGATATTGTATCCACCATGCAGAGCGAGAAGAAGAGACAAGAAGAGACTTCTTCAGATAAGCAAACTCGTGAGGATAGGTTCAACAGGAAACTATTCCTCAGGAATTGACAATGAAAGACGATCCTCACAACAGCAAGAGATGGTTAAAGGACGAACAATGCAAATGAGTGATATGGTTGCAGGCAAACAGCAACCAGAAATTGATATGATGATGGATGTGAAGAGAGGTTGAGAGGAGCACATTCAAGATGGAAGATTTGGTTCATATCACTGGAGGTCTTGGATGCGACTACAAGAGAAGTCTATGATGTCAACATGGACATCATCAAGAACGAGCGACATGCTGAATATGAAAGAAAGTGGAAGAACACTCTCGAAGCTACAGATATAAGATGATAGATAAGGATGGCTTAAAGGAGAAAGTCATTGCTGAAGATGATTAAGGTTGGGAGGATGATGCTTGAGAGGATGTAAAGATTTTCAGAAGAGAAGATAATGGAGGATGATGTTTGAGAAGGATATCATTGTACAACAAGACAATAATAGTTGAGGTTGGAGGTTACAATCAAGATACATGGTGATGATTGGGATGACGGGTGATGTCTACTATGGCACTAGGTTCGCAAACCTTGACGGTGAGGTTCAACAGGGCGGATGAGAGACGTTTCTAGAGCATGATAGTTTACTCATTCTATGTCTTCAAACTCAATTGAAAGATGTGTAGATTTAGAGGGGGTGATTGAGGATAAGCGAATGGATGAAGGTTGAAGAAGCAAAGTTGATAAGCATGGATACAGAGAAAATCATGACATTGTTGCAACTTCAAGATGACGATCAAGTTGGAAACTTGAGGATGAGGTTGACTAAGATGAGAAGTATGATGACAAGACGGTGCGTGTCGATCCACTCTTTGATTGATATCAATGGTGCATACCGGAGGATGCACAAGTTTAAAGGGGGTGGATGTCACGTCGTGGACCAACTCCTACTTGAAAATCATATTTTGAGGTTTTATATTTTCGCTCCAAAGACTCTCATGGAGAGAAATAACAAATTTTTGATCTATTTCGAGTCTCGACTTTCATTGCACTGAATGATAGAGCTCGTTGTTAGATTCCCAAAGACACTTCATTTATTTCATTAATGATGCGCTATGAGACTCGAAAGATGGAAAAATCAAGCTATGTCCTAGCTTATCGATGTTGATTGTGTATTTGTAGTTCCGATCGCTATACTAAGAGCACAAGGGGGCTGCTTGATCAAAATCCAAACTACTTGTTTGAAGTCTCATTGGGTTCAAGATAACCAAATCTATTTATTATAGAAGATGAATCTTAGATCAGGCATTCCGTTTTGTGGATGTACTCAAGGAGGAGTTTTGGAGGTTCGATAATCTTCGGCTGAAAATTGGAGATATCTCGACGATCAAGAATCATATCTGAAAGTTCTTGGAGCCAACGGAGTCAAGAAGGAAGATCCTATCGACATTTGAAGACCGCTTGGCGAAAGAAAAAATTCTCTGATAGGTCTTTTTTTATTCTTCGTTACGGTTTTCGTCTTTCTAGATTTGTTCGAGTTCTAGTTGGTTATGTACGGGTTGTGATAGCTAGCTTTAGCTAAAGATTTGAAAATGGATGTTATTTGGACTTAGGTCGAATCGTGCGATATTGGTGCAGAGTTTTTTGTTAGCAAAGGGGTGTTTTATTTGCTCTGAACAACGGGAGTGTATATAAAAATGAGAGTTGGTATATCTTGCGAAGCTTGTTCTCGTGGTTGTTTCTCTCTTTCTTGTCTTTGTTCAACACACAATATCTCCATAGCCATGAACCTCACGCTTTCTTAGATAACTTTCACGTAAAATCAGATATAGTAACGTGTACATATATTTTTTATCATTCTGCAGTATATAAAACACGTTCAAATCTTTTATCTTTTGCGTACATGTATTCTTGTGGACGTCAATGTCTTGATATTAATATCATTTTTAAATATCATTATATGTTATGTTATGATGTAAAATCCATCACACATGCTAAAAAAAAACCCTAATCCTAAATTGCGATAGACTGTGCATCGAAATTTGTGAAACAAATATTATCATAAACTTGCGATGGGAATAACATCACATTTGTGATGCATATAACAACATACTTGCGATTCTAAATGCATCACACTTGCAGCTGACATAGAATCACATTATTTTAATCATTTTAAACTTACGATGCGTATAACATCACACTTGAGATGCATAGTATATCACAATTTTGATGTTATTTACATCGCAAAACCTAGAATAATATTTTTCTTTCTCACTTTTGCAACGAGATACGTATCATGATTGCGATGTTGTGAACATCAAAACTTGTGACTGATATATCATCATTGGATATACGATAAAGTCTGCATCACATGTAAGATCACACTGACGATTCAGTAAGCATCATAAATTTACTATATTCGTCACAAGTGTTATGCAAACAACATCACAAGTATGATGTGCTAGAATTTATGATGTACCATCATAAATTCAAAATTTTTAAGTGATTATGTGCATCAAGTTTGTGATGCATTGCATCAGCATTGCGATATATCAAATGTGCCAAATGTCCGCATCACATTTGGTACATCACATCATATTTGTGACGCATGTAGTAAATTTGAGATGCTTACTGATATCGCCAATGTGATCCTAACTTGCGATGCGGACTGCATCACAAATTGTCGCACAACAGTTTTCAAAAAAAAATGATGTGGAGTGCATCACAAAGTACCTTATTTTGTTGTAGTGTGTTTGACATGTGTTGCCATTTTGTGATGATCTTTGTTATTTTCTACTTCAAATCATCCACTTCCAAAGGTATCGTACTTTGAGGTGAGATTTGGCATAAAATAATTACAAAAAGATCATGTAGAAAATTTTAAAAGGTCATGCAAAGTTTTTCGAAAAATCTCAAAAAAGAAAATTTTAATGAAATTCTAGTATAGTTTGAATTGACCTAAGGTTAACGAAAGAGGTTCAGAGATTTACCGAATTAATTTTCACTTCCTATCTTGAGTGTCTAAACTTATTCTGTAAGAAAACATTAAATATACGATAAACAAGAGGCGAATCTGACCTCGAGGTACGATAGATCATTTCAGAAAGAACACATGATATATACAAATTTAAAGTAAAACTTGGCATCAAGTAATAAAATCAAAACCTCTACTTTGACACCCCTCTTATTGGTTTATGGGTACTTTAACACCCATCTTATTGTTTCATGTGAAACTGATTACCATGGACGAGCTGTATTTCTTTCTAACTATGACAACCTCATCGCAATCAAGAGAGTTTGCAGATGAAGGTTGATTTAAACATATCACGCAAATCTATATACAGGTTGATATCTTATATATTTTATCTCAAATTGGGTGATATATTCTCTAATTCTAAACCAATTTGAGAAGATCACAATTCGTTTGAACCGGTATATAATAAAGTTGTTTCTTTTCTTGTCTTGACACAAGATTCCCAATGGGAAACGCAGTAGAAATCGTCGTCTGGCAAGAGGAACAGAGATTTACCTGCAGAGAACATATCCCGATCTTTCTTGGAAGCCATGCCTTGGCTTTAAGCCTTAGAAGTCCTTTATGCAGCTGAAGATGGAGGAAGAAAATTTATGCATGTTTACTGCGTTTACATAGAAGGATAATGAACTCTAGCTTTAGAAACAGCACTTTGAAGAAAAAGAACATCCATGTTTGAAACATGAAAGAGAGGCAAACTTAATTTAACAGCACCTTGATTATACCAATTACTACAAATATACTTTGTATTATGTCTAATGATGTATTACAAAGATATAGTCTTCAAATTTCATAAATCATTATTGAATTTGATCGAATCTTATATATCATTTTGATATATTTTATATCATTTGATTAAAAATGCCTTCTGCCAACCTCAAGCCGAGGGCAGAGATTCAGTGAACTTGCTAGAGCTTAAAATCAGACCTCGTTCCAGTGCGGGAAAAGTACTTTCCACTTTCACTTACCCCCGGAGGACAAATCCCCAATTAGCTACAAGCGTTGCCTTCTTTCACTCAACCAACCAAAGATTTCATCAGGTGAGGCAATTTAACAAGATCTTCAATGCCAGTACTATGCTTCGAAGAATCATGGAGCATAGCAGAGGTCCACCAGGATTGTTCTCTTGGTCGTACGGCGGGATATTATCAGGCCTCAGAAGGGACCTCGGCCTTTTCTGTCAACTGGCTGCACATCAAAGTGCACAAACTGCAAGGAAGGACAAAGTGAAAGTAAGAAGCGGGGTAAGTGCTCGATTTGGAGTCTTGGGCGGATGTGTAGTTAGAACTACCCTCAGTCAGCCACTGAGTGAAGGAAGTTCAGACTTCGGACTTCGGCTTCGATCTCACGATCAGTATCAGTATGGTGTGCGGCGATGACCAGGCCTGCGAGGTCCACTCCGCCGACATCGCCCTTCTCGCCGCATCGATCATGGGACCTCGTAGGTCATCTTCATATACGCTTGAACGTTCGGGAATGATGTAGAGCGCAAAGGACGACATACGTTACTCGCTCAAGTTTCCCACATGACTAATGTGCTCTTGTCTCCTAGGGAGACTATTGGGCCAGTGATGGAACGCTGAGTCGTTTTATCAGCGAGCCGAGAATACGAGGCTCTGACAGATTGACGTTATCACGTCGACAGAAACGAGACCCTCGGCGAGCAGAAATTTCATGGAACCCTTGGCGATATTGTAACATGATTTTACATCAAACTGTTTTGTGTAAAATTTTGTTACAATGTCGCCACTGGCTTGAGGCGGAAAAATGCTGAACTGGAATGAACTAACCTTTCTCAGTCGGTACACGAACACAAGTACAACCCTTGTCTCTATCCAGTCTGTGTGGCGTCTCACCGACCTCACCTGGGCCAAGGGAAACATTAACCTACAGAGCTTGAGGAAAGCTCTGATGGAGCACTGTCACTTCCCTGGACTCTACGGGAAATCATGGAACTTAGTAGCTCCACAACCCATCGTATCTCTCGGCACATCGGGCAGGCTCCCGACACTCTCTGCAAAGACAACACCCATTCCCATGTGGAAGTGGGATTCGATGTGACAGTGAAACGGCCACACTCCAGGATTGTTTGTCACGAATCGTAACACCGTCCATCCGAAGGGGAAGAGAGGCGCTGTGTTCCTCAGCGGAGGATTGTAGTAGTTCAGAGATGCGTAATCCTTCGAGGCGTTGAATATTCCATCCCCGTATCCCAAAATCCAGAAATCATGTCCGTGCAAATGCCACGGGTGGACCTCACTCACGTTGGGAGTTAAAGAGCATGCGTTTTGCAGAATAATGTCTACCACCTGATTAGACTCCAGTGTGTAGACTCCACTTCCCTGGGCTGTTTCAGGATATGGTGGAGGGCTCATGATATCATACCCATGCTGATAGTAGTCGGGGGGTGTAGCTGATGAATGCTCACTATGCCCAGCTTCAGCAGTTATGTTGTATTTGACAGCTGCAAGAGCAGGAGTTGCTGTGGGGACGAAACTGATGTTGTTAAGAGCCCACTTAAGCTTTCCATCTAGCCTATTTTGCGTGTTGAGCAAGTAGATTTGACGGTCGGGTCCCCGTTTCGGCAAAGCCGATTCATTCGTCATGTAACCCTGCCTGGCGACATATTGCCTTGCTTTGGCCAAGGAGTAGGCATAGTCGTCCCAGAGGGGGCTGACAGGAGCTGGAGTGGAAGGTCCGGCAGTGGTGTTAGTGTTGACATAGTGCAGCACTGCGAGACCTGTCGGTGTCTTGGGTGAACGTCCTCGCACATTGAATCCAGCCCAGTAGTTTCTTGAGCTGTCGGCGTTTGCGGTGAAGAGCACGGAGTAGGTTTCTCCAGAATAGACATCGATGTCACTCATAGTCACTGGCTCGACATAATGCCCATCGGCCTCGACTACTGTAAAACTGTGACCCTGCCAGACATAAAAAAGCACAAAGTTATTTGGACCGAAATCAGCGGAAGATAAAAACTTTAAAGCAGTATCTTGCTTGGATTCGTCAACTGTTGTTGAGGATTAACAGTAACCCACTGATGACAGGAACAAAGTAATAGGTGCAATGTGCTCACCTCCAGAATAAAGTTGAACGATCCCAACGATGCAACATTGGCGATCCGCAGACGGTAAGTCTTGCCAGCTTCAACGGAGATCACGTGAGGTTTGCATGATTCTCTGGTCGCATTGCATGACACGGATCCTCCAGCTGGAAATAGGGAGCAATTGTACTTTCCACGACCTTCGATCAAGAGAGACTGCATTACCAACCACACATATCCAGTTATTGGTCACACTGCTAAGCTCCGGGCACGAAGAATGAATTCAACAGGTATGCCGTGCCGTACTGGCTGAGTCGACCCGATTACTGAAGCTCGTGAATAAACAAGCGCGCACAGACCTGTGGCTCTCCGACCCATCGGAAAGGAACGCTGAAAAGGCCAAGTTCCTGATCGACCATACTCGCATGCCACCAGTCGTTCAATACAATGCTGCGTTCTGCGTCGTAGGTGAAAGGCTCAACAACTCCATCAGCTGGATCAACAATAAGCTGGCCATAGAAGCCAGCAGCTCGCTGCATCCCATAGTGTCCATGCCAAAAGTATGTACCAGCCTGAAAGTTCCAGTTACGATAGTATCGCCGTCAAATTTTATCCAAGCAACCAGTAGAATATATCAATGAGGATCTGGACTGACATTTTGCCCCCAATAGTGTCTATTGTCCGAACCCATTTACTCCCTGGAGATAATCCATCGTGCGCACATATGTTCCACTCGAGTGAACTGGAGATGTGAATATTCCACAAACATTACTTAGTAAGCGCTGACGCTGAAACCACTTTCACACACACTCCCATTGCTCTGAGGCGAGGATGACCTACTCTTTCTGTGACGAAATCGTAAGTGTATGAATCCTCAGGGTCGATAGGACACTGGGAAACGTAAGCTGCACCATCTTCCCATGGTGTTCCCGTCTGCAAGGGCCATGGACAGTTAGAACTAAAGCGGCAACCGAGACGTATAGTTACCAAAGAAGGTAAGATACTGGACAATGCTTTGAGAAACACCAGTTTGAAGAACGAACCTGAAGCATGCCGTGCCAGTGAATGACAACGGCCTCGGTGGGCATTCTGTTGACGACATGGACTCTGACGGTGTCTCCAGCTTGTGATCGTATGCTCGGACCTGGGAACTGTCCATTGACAGATATAACCAGCTTCTCGACGCAGTCTGGTGCAGCCCAAGCATAATCAATGACCCATTCGTACTCCACAACCTTTCCTTGAACGGTTGTTCCTAACACCAGTAGAGCAGCTGCCAGAAGCAGCTTTGAAACTGTCATACCAGCAGAGTTCACTTCAGAGTGACTCCGCTCTGCGAGCTCACTCTACTTTCACAGGTTGAGCAGACTATATAGTCGACCGCTCACGATTTCCGCTGGGTGTATCAAGACTCAGACCCGTATCGTCGGGTCGTCCAATTCTTCGTTCTACGAGCACGATCACTGTGAGGTTAACTAAAGTACACCGATCCCGAAGAGGTGAGACGGTTGAAGGCGACGTGAACTGGGAGGGATTGTAAGGACTATAAGAATCAGAGTTAAAATATCTGACAACGGCTACAAATTCCCTCCAAGGGCCCAAGGGCCCAGTGGCCCACCCGATTCATGGCCCCAGCCCGAATCAGCCTCTCCTCTGCGGCGAAGAGATGTAGTCGGAGTTGTTGATTCGATTTTTCAAATTTTGTCTGGTACAGTATAACGCGTCCAGAGAGTAGAAGATTGAAGCCGAACTAAAATTATTGACCATTACGTTACCTCCACTTTCACTGCTACGGTACAGTAGATTAGCCGGACGGTCGTGGTTACTGCACCAGCTAGTGATGTCGCTTTCATAAAAGCTAGGGATCTTCCCGCCGGGTACCTCGCGACGGGACTCGGAAGACGAAAGAATAAAGTCCCACAGTGTCAGAGACTTAGGGTCTCGAGTCTCACTCTCTACCCACAATAGCGGTATTTTGCTGATCAGGCGGTGTCAAGTTTCTTCGCGCCAACTAGTTTATTTGGCTTCTGTTTGACTTTCTGCACCAGAACCGCTGTTGCCCTTTCACGCGTGAATTTCACGGTGGGAATACGGTACTGCCGAATTTTAGCGCGACTCGGCGTCTTCACATGTCACTGTAACGTTCGATTGCAGACCACGGAATCGAGTCTTCTGTCTCTAGCCAATGAATCGTCGAACGTGAACCTCCCTGAAGACCTTGTATTATATTTGTGTCTCCAGATCCAGTTCATTAAACTTTCCGCTAATAAACACCAAGGATTTGATAACTGTCGGACGGGTTTGGAATAACTAACTAGTCTTTGGCCGGGCTCTGCTACTAATCTCAGATTTCAGAACACTATAGAAACTATTCCAGGCTTGGGTTTGGTAAAATTTGGGCAGCGCTTCCACTACTGGTGGTCAAGTCGAAACGCAATAAACCCTGAAGAGCCACAGCCAAGACTAGGAAGCCTAGTGGATGCTAGGAAGTAGGAAGATACACAAAAATAGAGTCAACTCCACACCAGATGCTTCAATCCAACTTTGGCACTCAATCAAGCTTGCTTATCATATAACAAAGCAAATCACGGGCTCATATACATTACACGGCGTTTTCTTGCTGACAAGGTCACGAAGAGCTCTTGGACCGACAATTCTTCACTGCTCTGCAACTCTCCTGGGAGAATTTCACTCTAGAACTAGAATTTCTCCTAAAAAGCTTGACTTCACTCTGAACGCTCTGATTTTCTACTCAAATGAACTAAATCTCAACTAAACAGTCTGAACAAGACTAGAATCCTTCTGGTATCCTTAACCTGAAACTTTTCATCAACAATATGCCCTCTGTATAATCTGGTCTAGATCTCCAGTCTCCATATTTGCTTCTCTGTTTACTGTACAGCAATGTCTCCACTCTGCCAACCTCCAGCCTGAGAAAAATGAAAAACTAACCGAAGTGAGACTTTAGGGTTTGCGATCCCGTATTATCTAGTCCTTTGGAGCCTGTTTCGGACCTTGTAGCCGCCACGTTGGTTGTCTAATAACTGCCCTTTATATTTAGTAAACGTCGTTACAATCGCCCCAACCAAGAAAAAGCAGTTCTTCCACTGAACTGCAGTACCCGCAATACCAAACTAGGAACAAGACTTCCTCAAATCCAGAGAAACACTACCCCATCCAGGATAAGATTAAGCCCTTTCTCAAAGCTATGCTCCATTATCGAGCATTCGTTGAAGCTTTCGGGTGAAACATAACCTTAGCTTACAGGTTGTGAACTCGTCAGTTTTCTTGTATCCACCTCCTTACTATGATACACACATAGTAGCGTCAGCCTAAACCTGATTGACATCCGACAGTCATAAGAAGTCAGCAGACCACAACTCCATCTTTAGACGAGCAGATTGGTCAGATCTACTCGGTTCCAGTGTCCTTGAAGGGCCCTTTGCATGACTCTCCTGACTCGATTCAATCCACCGCTTAGCTGGAAGAGATCACTGCAGATTGTCGTCTCACAAAATATCTTCGCAGTGGTTCCTGAAACTTGTACAATGCTAGATCATCTAGGTACTCCCAAGCTTCACTTACCAATCTCGGAACTCTACTTGTCCAACGACATAGGTATTGAGTAACAGGTTCTCCAGCTCTATCTGGATTCGGTGATGCTCGATGATCTACTATCTCAATCAACTCAAGATCATCAGCTCTTGGTAATGCTTCTAACACTGGATACCATTTCTGATATCTTCCTGACAACGACTCTAGTTCTTCACAAAACATTTTCAAGTTAGAAACATGAATGATGGGATGATAATGCTTCATACTAGCTGGAAAATGTAACTTATAGGTCACATGACCTAACTTCTTCTCGATCAGGAACGGTCCTGCCCACTTTGGAAGAAGCTTCTTGGCTAAGTCCACCCCTGCTGGAATTCTGAAGTTCTTGGTCCTCAACCAGACTTTCTGCCTTTCTTCGAACTGTATGTCTTGTCTACCACAGTTTGCATACTTGGCATACCGTTGTTGTGTCTTTTTCATGTGTTTCTTGGCTTCTTGAAGCACAGTACCCTGAACCGTATGAAAGTCTCTAGATCTGGGGGATCCTGGTTCGACCTTCCTGTGTTTTCATGCCCCTTGGTAGCTAAAGCTATAAGAGTCCAAGGTGCATGAGAGCCCCGATAAACCACTTCAAATGGTTTAAATCCTGTACTCGAATGCCTGATGTTGTTATATGTAAACTCCACCAAGTCCAAGTGCTCACTCCAATCACTCTGATCTCGCATGATATAGTTCTTCAACCCTTGCTCCACTATCTGTATAGTTCTCTCCGTCTGACCATCAGTTGCAGGATGATAAGAGGAACTGAACTTGAGAGAAGTTCCGAGCCTTCGAAACAAACCCTTCCAAAACTCAGCTACAAACCGTCTATCCAGATCTGAAACAATGTCTTTAGGCATCCCATGATACTTAAAAACATATCGTATAAACAATTCAGCGCCACTTCTTGAAGTCACTGCTTCCCTACAAGGGATGAGGTGAGCTTGTTTGCTGAAATGATCTATAACAACTAGCAGAGCATCAAAACCTCCTGATTCGGATAAACCTGTGCATAAGTCTATACTTATGCTCTCCCAAGGTCCATCAGGTATTGGCAATGGTCTCAGCAACCCTGCAGGTCTCTTTCGCTCCATTCGTTGTTGTTGACATGTCAAGCAAGTCTGCACGTACTTGACTACATCCTCCAACATGGACGGCCAATAGAACTGCTCTTTAACTCGTTGCAACGTCATATTCTGCCCTCCATGTCCAGCCAGTTCACAATCATGACATTCTTGTATGACTAGTGTCCGTAGAGATCCAGCTGGAACATAGACCTTGGTTTGCTTATAAAACCAAAGGCCATTGCGAAATGAGAGATTACGTACCAATGGATCTCTCCCTTGTTGGCTGGTCCAACGTTGAGCCTGAGGATTATCTAGCAATGCTTGTCTGATTCGATCCAACAGCTCTTCACTTGTGTCTTGAGTTGTTAACGCCTGGACACGTCTGCTTAACACATCCGCTGGAATATTTTTCTTCCCCTTTTGATATCGTCATTCGATATCAAAACGTGCAAGTTCCACTTGCCACCTCTGCTGTTTGCAGGACAAACAGGGTTTACTCTGAAAGTATGTATTACCCTCGCAGTCCGTCACAACAGTAACCTTGCTTGGTAACAAATAATGCTCCCAACGCTTTAGACAATGAACATCTGCGAACATCTCTTGTTCATGAGTAGGTCATTTCGCCTCAGTCTCTGAGAACTTGTGACTTTCGTAAGCCACTGGATGCTTTCCTTGCATCAGCACTCCTCCAATGGCCCATTGGGAAGCACATGTGTGAACCTCGAAAGGTTCTCCCATCTTTGGAAGAGCTAGCACGGGCATCTCTGTCAGTGCTTGTTTCAACTCCTGAAACGCTCTTTCAGTTGCTGGATTCCAAACAACCTTGGAAGTCTAGCGTAATAAGTCAAACAAAGGTGCAGCTTTATGCGCAAACTGATAAACAAAGCGCCGAAAATATGTAGCTAATCCAAGAAAAGATCTGAGCTCATGAACACTCTCAGGTCTTTTTCATTCAACAATGGCTCGAATCTTAGCCCTGTTAGGATGAATATCCTGCGCATCGATCAAACATACTAAAAACACCACACTCTCTTGTCCAAAAGAGCACTTGCTCTTCTTGATGTAGAGTTGATGTTCTTCCAGGCGCTTAAACACCATTTCAACATCTACTAGATGCTGATCCCAAGTGGATGAGAAAATAATGATATCGTCTAAGTATACGATAACACTCTCATCCAAGAGATCTCTAAAGATCTCGTTCATCATCTTGCAAAAAGTACCAGGTGCATTGGACAATCCAAACGGCAACACTGTATACTCAAACAAGCCATATCTTGTCCTTACAGCTGTCTTTTCTTCATCTCTTTCTTTGATCCGGATCTTATGATATCCAGAACGGAGATCTAACTTGGTGAAGTACCTTCCTTTGGTCAATCGATCGGTGGTTTCATCCATGAGAGGAAGAGGATACTTATTCTTGACAGTAACCTTGTTAAGTGCACGGTAGTCTGCACACATGCGGATACAACCATCTTTCTTGGTCACGAACAACACCGAGGCAGCATAAGGTGATATACTAGGTCGTAAGATACCTTGAGCTACCAACTCTTTCAACTGAGTCTTCAGCTCTGTCAGCTCATCAAACGACATGCGTCTTGATGGCACTACAACAGAGGTAGCGTCAAGAACCAGATCAATAGCATGATCCAAGGCTCTCCTCGGAGGAAGTCCTGTTGGTAACTGATCCGGCATTATGTGAGAATATCTCTCAATTAATGCTTGCATATCAGGATGTATGGGAAGAGCAGCAACACGTTCTTCCTCATCCGTCTCCACCTTGGGTTTAGACATCACTTCAACCCAAGCTTCGTCTACTGACTTGATCTGCTTTCCAAACTGTCTAGCTGTGCAGATATGAAATGCCACCTTGGCTCGTTGGAACCTCCGAGCAGCATGGTTTGGCTCCTTGGGTCTCTCTTTGATGATGAAAGGATGTGCTTGACCCAAGCCTCATCGATCCATGACTATGACGTTCCCTTCTTGAACATCTAGCTTTGCCTTGGTCTCTTGTAACCAAGACCAGGACAAGATACCCTCCATCGTGTCACCTAAGCTCATAACTAAAAACTCACGCTTCCTAGTTACCCCTCCAACAGTAATAGGAACACTCATGAGCTTTTTTGTAACTGTTGTGTTGTCTTGCACAAACCTTACCAACAATGGGCTCATGATCTTGGTTCTAGTCACCCCTAAGGTTCTGATCAATTTTTCATCCAAGACATTCACATTTGCTCCAGTATCTATAAGCAAACAACACTGTTGGTTTCCTATCTTCACTTCAATCCACGACAGAAAATCTCCATGTTCTACCAAATGCTCACCAGCACATACCTCTGCTCCAGTAGACGCCTCAACTGGTTCTTCAACACTGATCGTCTCTTCAGCTGTCAACCCACGCACGTTGCTCGCTGTTGAACATTGAGGACACTCACGAGCGATGTGATCATCTTGTCCGCATCGAAAACAGATGATCGTCCTTGAAGGTGTAGCACTGCTAGCTCCACTGCTCCTAGCACCTGAAGTCGAAGCTTGGTTGGATCTTGCATTGGATGCATAAGATCCAGTAGGTCGTGTCCGAGTGGGACCGTGAGTAACTCCTCGCTGCTAAAACCCACGAGAAAATCCCCTTCCAGATGCACCAAATCTTCCACCACCACGTCCTCTACCACCTCTACTCTGAGAGGACGCTATCTATTCTTGAGGATTGCGTCAAAATCCTCTACTAGGCTCGCCACCACTTGTTCCACGCTGAAACTTGGAGGGCTATACGGTGTAGTTACGTTCCCTAGTGTTCTCTGCTGCTTCCAGAAATGCAAACAAGTCTTGCATGTCCTCGGACTTGTGAAACATAACCCAGCTATCAAACACACTAGCATAGAAACCTTGCAGATCTTTCTTCAAGTGAAACAGCAAGTCGGTGTGATCCACCATGTGCAAACGAGTAACCAACTCAGAAAATTGCTGGAGATACTGTCTGATACTCCCTGTCTGTCTCAGATGAATGAGCTCCAGTCAAAACTGTGTAGCTTCATCCACTGGTACCAGATGTCTTCTAAGTTCATCCTTCAGCTTCGGCCAAGTGGACATAGGAGTTGTACCGTTCAAACTCCTCATCCGCTGTTGACCTCCATACCATTCCTTCGCCTCTCCTTCAAGTCTACTAACAGCATAGTTGAACCAGCTGTGCTCATCGAAGTTCTCTAAGTAATTCTCCATCTCAGTAACCCATAACTCAAACTTGGAAAAGTTTTTCTCACCGTTGAATGAGGATGGCGTTGCTGGTTCAGCCCACTTCACTTTTCGCTTGTGCCCTTCTTTGGCTGAGCTACCTTCCGCAACATTATCTTGCGCTTTCTGTGACCCACCTTCGTTCTTATTTGCTTGAGTAGCATCAACTGTCCCTTCACCTAGCAGCGCTAAATCCTTGACTTGCTCTGGTTGTGATACATGGACCTCTGCTTCCTTCTCATGTGTTGCTTTTGCTTGAGCTAAATCCGCCTTCAACATCTTGTTCAGCTTCCACTTGCTCAAGTCGGCCTTCCAACTTCTTCAAAAACGCCTTCATCTCGTCCATCTCAATCGGCACGGCTTCCATTATCGATGGTGTTCAACAAAGATTCAACTTGAACCTGCTCTGATACCAACTGTAACGTTCGACCGCAGATCACGGAATCGAGTCGTCCGTCTCTAGCCAATGAATCGCCGAACGTGAACCTTCCTGAAGACCTTGTACTATATTTGTGTCTCCAGATCCAGTTCATTAAACTTTCCGCTAATAAACACCAAGGATTTGATAACCGTCGGACGGGTTTGGAATAACTAACTAGTCTTTGGCAGGCCTCTGCTACTAATTTCAGATTTCAGAACACTATAGAAACTATTCCAGGCTTGGGTTTGGTAAAATTTGGGCAGCGCTTCCGCTACTGGTGGTCAAGTCGAAACGCAATAAACCCCGAAGAGCCACAGCCAAGACTAGGAAGCCTAGTGGATGCTAGGAAGTAGGAAGATACACAAAAATAGAGTCAACTCCACACCAGACGCTTCAATCCAACTTTGGCACTCAATCCAAGCTTGCTTATCATATAACAAAGCAAATCACGGGCTCATATACATTACACGGCGTTTTCTTGCTGACAAGGTCACGAAGAGCTCTTGGACTGGCAATTCTTCACTGCTCTGCAACTCTCCTGGGAGAATTTCACTCCAAAACTAGAATTTCTTCTAAAAAGCTTGACTTCACTCTGAACGCTCTGATTTTCTACTCAAATGAACTAAATCTCAATTAAACAGTTTGAACAAGACTAGAATCCCTCTTGTATCCTTAACCTGAAACTTTTCATCAACAATATGCCCTCTGTGTAATCTGGTCTAGATATCCAATCTCCAGATTTGCTTCTCTGTTTACTGTATAGCAATGTCTCCACTCTGCCAGCCTCCAGCCTGAGAAAAACAAAAAACTAACCAAAGTGAGACTTTAGGGTTCGTGACCCCGTATTATCTAGTCCTTTGGAGCCTGTTTCGGACCTTGTAGCCGCCACGTTGGTTGTCTAATCACTGCCCTTTATATTTAGTAAACGGCGTTACATCACTCTGTCAAGTACATGTAGATTCACGTAGCTTCTACTCGTCGCAAGTATCTTTCAGGCAGCAGCGGAACTTACAACTTTCCGCTCAAACACGGACTACTCGTCTTTCGCGCGACCAGTGCTCGAGAAGGTACGACATTCAGCGTTATGACTTTCGATCACAATTTCGGATTGCGCAATCTGAATGACATCTGACGAAGACTTCCCGATGATCACATCTTCCATGCAGTGTAAATTTTACACATTTCCTGATCAAATACACTCCTTTACCGATTTTGTTTCCTCGTTTATCGGATAATCTACCATTTTCCACCCGCGATCTTCCCGAGCACTGCTACCGATAGCTGTGCTCATATCCATTTTTGCCCTCTTGTGGCTCGTCCATAATGTAATATACAGTGGACTCGTAAGGTATCATGAGTGACTCTCAAACCCATAACCGTAAACTTCGTTCCTGGAGTTACGTACAACCCTTTAACCTTTATATGATATATGATGTGGTTTTCCGGCAGAGGGTAATTAGGTTTGAAAGGTTTCCATAGTCAGTCTTTATCGTTATGATCTTCGCTTTCATATCTAGCCATAAGTCCATGAATTAGCGATAAAGTTTAATTCAAACTGGGTTTTTAACAAAGATCTTAAATATCAATTAGGCTGCAGAGATCAAACATTGTTCAAAATTCAGTTTACTTGTCCCTTTCTTTCATTACTATTCGTCGTAATTCTTCTTAGTTTAGCTATTCTAGGAACTGAGTGTTGAGAGAGCAAAGTGTCAAATTAGAAAGAAGTTGTTCATCATGTCTATTGTTGATAACAGTTTAGAATTCCAAGTCGAAGTTGTCGGTGTTGAAGACATGGTCTCTAAGAAAGTTCTGTAGTGAAGAAATCTGCACCAGAATATTTCATGCGCGAAGAAACCAAAGAAAGTCTATCTGAGAACTTTCTCTTTTCGTCAAAAAGTCTTCATATATCGATTAGGTCTTCCACCTTGACTCCCTTGGTTCAAAGAACTCTCAGATTCTTGACAGCCGAGATATCTCTTATTTTTTGTTGTAGCTGATCGAACCTCTAAAAACTCCTCCATGTGGCTTAAAACCACGTACACTTACAAAACGGACCTCCTGATCTAAGATCTGTCTTCTCTAGTAGATAGATTTGGCTACTTTGAATCAACGAGACTCCAAACAAGCCGTTTGGAGTTCCTCTCGCAAAATCACGCAAGAAATTTGATCGCAAGAAGTAAAAAACTGACATAAATCATTCCCATGCAGCTCAACTTCACTTATCATGCACAACATAATAATCTGATCTATGTACAATTTCTCCTATGCGTAGATAAAAAAGGACTCTCTGATTGCATAGGCACTAAGAACGAAGAGTTTGGCTCATCGACCACGAAGAACAACCCAAATTCATATCGCAAGCGAACAAAAATGTCAATTTCTCTCACATCTTCCAAATTGTCGATGAAATTTTGTATCGTCTTCAATTTCCTGAAGAACTCGACATTCAGATCACGATGGACCCAAAGACAACAAGTTTGAACTCTGGAACGACTCGAACGGTCCAACTCTCCTTCGCAGATCACTGAGTACTCCAAATCATCTTCCTTACGTCGCAATCTCTTCTAGAACACACCTCTCGATCAATCTTTTCATGAACCGTCTTAACCAATGGGTAGCTTGCATAGATCTAAACTCCATGACACCTTGTGCGCATGCATTGGACCTCTAAATCCTTTGAAATATTTGTCGCATACCGTAGATACAAACTAACCCTTTAAGCTTCCCCTTTTTGTCAGTTCATAATACGTGAGGTTTTCCTAGTTAAGCAACCCCTTTGCACCCTTAGTACAGCGCCAGGAATCATACATACCCAATAAGCATCGATAAGCTAGAGTTTAGCTTGATTTTCTCATCTTTCGAACCACATAGTTTTATCATTAAGTGTCAATTTAAAATAAATGAAGTACCCATGAGAAGTTAACCTTTGGAGGAATAATGCAAGCATCAAATTTGGATTTTCAAGTAGGAGTCAGTCCATGACACGACAACGTATGAAAATATATTATGTTATTAATTGATGTGTCTTTATGATCCACAGATTCGAGAAAGTGTGTTCAAGGAACTTCTGCTCTCATGCGATCTGACCATAAGAGATGTGTTGGTTGGAGCAATAGATTGTTATGAAGACAAATGAATTGCAGAAGTTGATCGAAGAGGAGAACATGTTTCATCCAGAGTGGTTGAGTTAGGAAAAAGAAAATCGATTTGGCTGAGCTAGTCATGACGTCCGACAATGTACACGTCTTGCGACACAACTGAAGACCACTTAGACACTTTATGACCAGCAAGCTTCATCATCTACTTCTTGGACTCTTCATCCCAAAGCTCATCCTACATGAGACTCACATAGAAATCCTCAAATAAAGACACTTATTTTTTATTTGAATAGGTTGCTCATGAAAGTGAGGAGCGGTGAGGTTGAACTTGCATCCGCACGAGATAGAAGTTATACAATAGACGCTACTTTGCAAAAAGACATGCCAGACTTGTTCATGTTTCAAAAAGACATGCAAGACATGCTCGTGTTCCAAAAAGACATCCAAAGACATGTTCGTGGATGCTTGTCTGAAGATGTGTTATGCGATGCTTTGAACATCACATAATACAAATAATTTATCTGCTTTGGTGAGGAGTTGCAAAACTCTCTGTTACTTCTTTGTGACTATGAGACATGTGAGTATTCTTCAACTTTTTGTATGTATAATTCTTCAATGTATTTCTGCATAGTGAATTTTGGATATTGTATCTAACTGTGACTTGATATATCTCAAGACGACAATTGTCTCTTATTGAGTCAAGCTTGGTGTACTTCTTTCAAAATAGTGAGAGAAAGTGATCTAGGAGGATATTAACTTCTCAAAGATGTGAATATTCTTTACAAGCAGAATGTGAGTAACAATGACGTATTGTTGATAGACGATTCTCTTATCAAGAACATATGTAATCATCTGTTTCAGGCTATACATCTTCCTTCATTTGATTCGTTCACAATACCTTGAGAGTTTGATAATTATTTGTTAGGGACTCTTTTACCTTGTATAGAGAGGTGGGTTGCTTTTTGTGGACTGAGTACGAATAAGAGAAGAATTACACTACCGTACATAATGTACATCATATTCTAATGGTTTGCGACATATTACGAGAAGTAGATCCGTACGAGTTAGAGAGATGGATATATTTACACTGGAGATCTGTCCTTTATTTGGAACAAAAAAGGCTTATGGTTATGTACGAGAGTTTAGTGAGAGACACCACATGATTATATAGTACTTTGATGTGTTTTATATTGGATAGGAGAGAATGCTTTTAATCTTTACAAAAAATCTACTACTAAGTGTATGGTTGATGATTTTCTTTATCTTTTTGCAAAGAATAACATTAGTGCTTTTTACAAAGAAGAACATTCATGCTTTTGACAAAGAAGATCATTCATGTATGTTAAAGTCCTAACATGTATATGTATGTAGCTGTTCTTGTTTAATCCAAATTTAAGATATTTATGATTTTAATACAAACTTAGAAATGATGATAAATAACTCTAGAGACAATGTTCTACTCCATCTACTCCAGCGTGGAACTGCATTCAGCGTTCTGTGCAGTTGTCTCCTATCCTCAAAACGCTAAATACAGCATTTCACGGATAGGAGATGGAGCACGAAATGCTATACTAGCAGAACGCTGTACTTAGCATTATGCGATGTGAATAGCAGCACGGAACGCCATCAAAGCATTTCTGCCTTGCTTTGGGACATCTCACGATAACAATATTCTGCGCTTATACATTGCGGAATAAGTGTATGTGGTGTTTTGCATGTCCACGAGACGGAATGTTATTCGTGCTCCATACATCCTAAAAAGATTTACAGTGCAGAACGCTGCTACTTGGCATTTTACGCTATATAAACAACTAAGATCACTGAGCGGATAATTTTTGAATGATTTTGATGGAACGGTAATATCTATTTCAAGGATCAATCTTCATGATGATCAACAATCCTCTTGATGATCAATGGAAGCTTAAGCAATGGTTTTTTACTCATCTGTAATCCAAACTGCCGGAGTCTCTTATTACTAATATCTCTAATATTTTCAACATCGAGCTCTAGTTCTATGTACTCTTCGTCCTCATCTATCCAATAGTCATTAAAATCTATAAGAAAATTATGTAAAAAGATACAACTAGTTAACCAACGGATCATATATGCATTACTGGGACTCTCCCTTAATTGAGTTTGTAACTCTCTCAAAGAATCCCAACAAGATTTTAAAACACCCATGTATGCTCGTTTGTAATTCGAGCATGAGCCATACAAAGTTATATAGTTCTTTTTCTCTATCTCGGTCTCTACTCGTCTTGATCGAAATGGAGTAACAATGTGAGGTAATGAATATATCCGGAATCTCTTATCAAATACTGATTATTATAAAAAAAACTCGTGTTAAATATATGTTTCTCCACCGTGATGATCTTTTCAAATAGGTAAGATCTTAACAACTTCCTGGCATCCCTGCAAAGGGAAAAAGAGAAAAGAATTTTTCAATAAAACACGATGTATCTATAACCAGTGCAGAGAATAATAAATCACGAATGCAATGAAGAAATTAAGCACATGTATAATTACCTGAAAAATAAATAATTTTGCGACGATCGCACACAATTTGTTCATGGAATAGTTGCTTTTTCTATCACAATAAGTTTTCCCATCGATTTTAGGACGTTGAGAAAGGGACAACAAGGTCCCGTCTATCAATCCTATGCATCAAAGAAACCTTTTTCTTGTAAACTCGTGCTGGTCCGCTTTCTTTCCGCACTATCTGAGCATCTTACAAGTTCTTTGAAAAAATCATGTAAAGTTGTCATTACTCGAGTAGTATAAAGTACAAGAGTACTTCTCATAACCCCATATCCCTTGCAAAACATACCTTGTTTCCCTTGTGATTGAAACGATCAAGAGCAACCACTAACTGCATTGCTACTGGAGCATGTACATAAGTATTTTCAATGTAAAATATAGGATGCTTCTCAATCAAACTTAGTAAACGTAAAAAAGAAATTTTATCCACTATGGTCAGTTGTCTGAAAGATTTCAACTGAAGATTCATCTTGCAGATCATGTATAAATCTAGAACCGTATAATCAAATCAACAAGTTCATCATCCAAGTCGAGTTCTAATAATTCCATATCCTCGTGACTAGAACCGATGACGTCATAGTCAGAAGAATGCAACAGTTCTTCCTCTTCATCACCGGAAGAATCAAACAAAAATTTCATCTCTAAAATATCCTCGATATCTTTAGCGATCTGTTGTTTTTCTCTCAACCTGGACATGGTGACAACAAAGAATGGAAGATGGATCTCGTGATGCTCATTGAAGCGTGAAAATGACGAAATGACCATGGCTGTCTCAACCGAGGAACCCTACCGGGACTTGCGCACTTTCAAAATTTGAACACGCGGTGAATTCTTTGATGTGCATTTACTGCCAACTAGCAGTGTCGAATTACAGGAACAATCCTATTACGGGAGCTACGTCTGAAGTGGTACGCTAACATCTAGAGGTGGTACGTAATATTTACGTCTGGAGCCTGTAAAAATTTTACGTCAAAAGCTGTAAAGCTCATATTTGAGTGGCTCTATTTTCTCTGCAATGTCTTCTTAATTCACACGAGGTACGCATCGAGTTTGCTCTTAGAGCATCTTTACCCGGATAGAGATAAAGAACTTCTTCTCTCTAATTTACAGATGAAGAGCGAAATATCTTTATCTTTAAGGGAGGAATTTCTTCACCGCACTTTTAAAATAGATCTCTAAAAAATATCAGAAACTCAAACTTTTTAAAGCTATCAAAAACGGTTAATCAAACGGTTTGATATGGGTTTAAGGGGTCTTTATTGTAATCTTTAAGTTAAAAAGACACGGTAACTTCTAGAGAATTCTATAGATTAAAGACTAATATAAAAAGATCAGCGGCGGAAAGGTTTTCCCCTAACTGGCTAGGGGAGCCTAAAAAGATCCGCGGTGGAGATACTCCTAGAAGTTAATACTCCACGCCGAGTCAATCACGGTCACTGTACAGTATTTGAGTTCTCGTTGTCTGTTGACTTGACCTAGTAACTGCCTTTGCTCAAGTACACGCTTGGACTTTCTACAAGGCGGCAGACGGCCGAGCAACTTACAAACATATTTATAACGTGAACGTAGCGCGTGAAAACGTGTATATAACCAAAACACGTGTTTAGCTATAAAGTAACAGGTTGGTAAATCCAGCATAGCCAAAGGGGGAACTGACTTGGCCAGGCTAGAAACTTACAAGCGTGACTTGTTCAGGCTTTTGTCCAATAAGGCAGACATTCCTCTCTTGGCTGTCCATCGTGGCAACGGATGTGAGAAAGACGTGGACGTTTTGTGATGGAGAGTCTTTTCCCAAGCAATCCGAGAAACAAAAAGTTCGCAATATGTCGCTATACCAAAAACAGTAGAGTGCCTAATACAAGCATTAGGGCATAACCGCACCGAAGTTATTTTTCTCAGTATTTGCTTGATAATCCACTACGGGAATGATGTATGTATGGTACACAAAGCCACTCCAAATACAAAGAAATAGAGACTTTACATTTCCCGAATCCTTTAAGAATTAACAAGCGTTCGAACCAGAGATAACTCCCTAGTTCGACACACCCCTACTATACCCACACGTGGTTTATAACAAACCGTCACTATATACTCTAACTTGAAGTGTCACATTTGCACTGTTCTCATCACATCACACAGTCACAAGTCGTGCTTGGATCGATGGATTCACAACACTTCAAAGCTGGCTGATGTAAAGTCTTCCTGTCTCTAAGAAGTTGCCGTTCAGAAGCGACCGATGTGAACAGAAGTTGTAATAGGGGTGTCAAAGTTAGAACCTATTTGAAAGATTCTGGATCTAAAGAAAGGAGTTACGACTTCGGCCAGACCACCACGGGCGTTCTTTTGACGAATTTTTATCCTTTTTGTTTGTCTTTTTTGCATTAGAGAATTTACTGCTCTGAGTAATTATTGTCGGAATCAGAACGAAAAAGAAATGTAATGAAGAGATCACATTGTTCGTTCACAAGAACGATACAGAATGAGTCGCGATTCTACACAAAATTACCCAAGAAAAATTAAAACTTTTTGTCCCTCAACTGTTGAAAGAACATAACTTTAACACATCCGAGGTTCGATACTGTGAACGAACACAATTTGATTTTATTCTTATTTGGCCGGCAGGTTGGAGACGGTTGCCTGCCAACGAGGGTCGGGCAGTTAACCAGACACCAAAACACTAGTAGGATTCACACTTAGCTACTTCGAGTACAAACGAGCATTAATGTCCAAAAAGATAATTAATTAATTAGTAAAATCTGGAATAAAAGAAAAAAGGCAAAAGGCATATGAAGGGATTGATGAGGTGGAGATTACCATCTCTTGAATGATGAATTTCTGAAGATTGTAGAAGTGAGAAGAAAAGCCCGAAGTTGCTGCTAGTGCCGTGTCACCTGATCCTGCGGAACGGATAGGATTTTTGCCGTTCTCGTACAACTGAAAAGGATAATGTGTTTGGTCGGAAAGAAGGAGCACAGAGAGCAGTTAGTGCATGCATGTGTCTGAAACTTAGAGCTCCACGGCATTTTGATCTGTCTGCATTATTGTTCTCGTCATATGATCGATCTAAGCGCACGAGATCGTTCACAGTGTTTCGTTCACTGTCACCACGAGTCTCCATCTAGTCCATGCCTTTGGAAGATCATGGATCTTCATGATTTAACAATCCTCTTGATGATCTATGGAAGCTTAATCAATGGTTTTTTATTCATCTGTAATCCAAACTGCCAGACTCTCTGATTACTATATTTCTAATATTTCCAACATCGAGCTCTAGTTCTATGTACTTTTCGTCCTCATCTATCCAATAGTCGTTAAAATCTATAAGAAAATTATGTAAAAAGATACAACTAGTTAGCCAACAGATCATATATGCATTATTGAGACTCTCCCTTAATTGAGTTTGTAACTTTCTCAAAGAATCCCAACAAGATTTTAAAACACCTATGTATGCTCGTTTGTAATTCGAGCATGAGCCATATAAAGTTAAATAGTTATCTTTCTCTATCTCGGTCTCTACTCCTCCTGATCGAAATGAAGTAACAATGTGAGGTAATGGATATATTCGAAATCTCTTATCAGATACTGATTATTATAAAGAAACTCGTGTCAAATATATGTTTCTTCACAGTGATGATCTTTTCAAATAGGTAAGATCTTAACAACTTCATGGCATCCTTGCAAAGAGAAAAAAGAGAAAAGAATTTTTTCAATAAAACACGATATATCGATAACCAATGCAGAGAAAAATAAATCATGAATGCAATGAAAAAATGAAGCACATGTATAATTACCTGAAAATAAAATAATTTTGTGACGATCACACACAATCTATTCATGGAATAGTTGCTTTTCTATCACAATAAGTTTTCTCATCGATTTCAAGACGTTGAGAAAGGAGCAACAAGGTCTCGTCTATCAATCTTATGCATCAAAGAAACCTTTTTCTTGCAAACTCGTGCTGGTCCGCTTTCTCTCCGCACTATCTGACCATCTCACAAGTTCTTTGAAAGAATCATGTAAAGTTGTCATGACTCGAGTAGTATAAAATACAAGAGTACTTCTAATAATCCCATATCGCTTGCCAAACATACCTTGTTTCTCTTGTGATTGAAACGATCAAGAGCAACCACTAACTGCACTGCTACTGGAGCATGTGCACAGGTATTTTCAATGTAAAATATAGGATGCTTCTCAATCAAACTTAATAAACGTAAAAAAGAAATTTTATCCATTATAGTTAGTTGTCTGTAAGACTTTAACTGAAGATTCATCAAAATAGTGGATTTGCAAAATCTGAAGATTTTGCAAATCCACTTTGATCATGTATAAATTTAGAACCATATAAGACATAATTTAAATCAACAAGTTTATCATCCGAGTCGAGTTCTAATAATTCCATATCCTCGTGACTAGAACTGATGATGTCGTAGTCAGAAGAATACACAATTCTTCCTCTTCATCACCGTAAGAATCAAACAAAAATTTCATCTCTAAAATATCTTTGATATCTTTAGCGATCTGTTGCTTCTCCTCAACCTCGACATGGTGACAACAAAGAATGGAAGATGGACCTCGTGATGCTCATTGAAGCGTGAAAATGACGAAATGACCACGGCTGTCTCAACCGAGGAACCCTACCTGGACTTGCGCACTTTTAAACTTTGAACACGCGGTGAATTCTTTGATGTGCATTTACTGCCAACTAGCAGTGTCAGATTACAAGAACAATCCTATTACGGGAGCTACGTCTGAAGTGGTACGTTAACACCTAGAGGTGGTACGTAATATTTACGTCCGGAGCCTGTAAAAATTTTATGTTGATGGCTGTAAAGCTGTAAAGCTCAGATTTGAATGGCTCTATTTTCTCTGTAGTGTCTTCTTAATTCACACTAGGTACGCATCGAGTTTGCTCTTAGAGCATCTTTAACGATCAAGAGCAACCACTAACTGCACTGCTACTGGAGCATGTGCACAGGTATTTTCAATGTAAAATATAGGATGCTTCTCAATCAAACTTAATAAACGTAAAAAAGAAATTTTATCCATTATAGTTAGTTGTCTGTAAGACTTTAACTGAAGATTCATCAAAATAGTGGATTTGCAAAATCTGAAGATTTTGCAAATCCACTTTGATCATGTATAAATTTAGAACCATATAAGACATAATTTAAATCAACAAGTTTATCATCCGAGTCGAGTTCTAATAATTCCATATCCTCGTGACTAGAACTGATGATGTCGTAGTCAGAAGAATACACAATTCTTCCTCTTCATCACCGTAAGAATCAAACAAAAATTTCATCTCTAAAATATCTTTGATATCTTTAGCGATCTGTTGCTTCTCCTCAACCTCGACATGGTGACAACAAAGAATGGAAGATGGACCTCGTGATGCTCATTGAAGCGTGAAAATGACGAAATGACCACGGCTGTCTCAACCGAGGAACCCTACCGGGACTTGCGCACTTTCAAAATTTGAACACGCGGTGAATTCTTTGATGTGCATTTACTGCCAACTAGCAGTGTCGAATTACAGGAACAATCCTATTACGGGAGCTACGTCTGAAGTGGTACGCTAACATCTAGAGGTGGTACGTAATATTTACGTCTGGAGCCTGTAAAAATTTTACGTCAAAAGCTGTAAAGCTCATATTTGAGTGGCTCTATTTTCTCTGCAATGTCTTCTTAATTCACACGAGGTACGCATCGAGTTTGCTCTTAGAGCATCTTTACCCGGATAGAGATAAAGAACTTCTTTTCTCTAATTTACAGATGAAGAGCGAAATATCTTTATCTTTAAGGGAGGAATTTCTTCACCGCACTTTTAAAATAGATCTCTAAAAAATATCAGAAACTCAAACTTTTTAAAGCTATCAAAAACGGTTAATCAAACGGTTTGATATGGGTTTAAGGGGTCTTTATTGTAATCTTTAAGTTAAAAAGACACGGTAACTTCTAGAGAATTCTATAGATTAAAGACTAATATAAAAAGATCAGCGGCGGAAAGGTTTTCCCCTAACTGGCTAGGGGAGCCTAAAAAGATCCGCGGTGGAGATACTCCTAGAAGGTAATACTCCACGCCGAGTCAATCACGGTCACTGTACAGTATTTGAGTTCTCGTTGTCTGTTGACTTGACCTAGTAACTGCCTTTGCTCAAGTACACGCTTGGACTTTCTACAAGGCGGCAGACGGCCGAGCAACTTACAAACATATTTATAACGTGAACGTAGCGCGTAGAAAACGTGTATATAACCAAAACACGTGTTTAGCTATAAAGTAACAGGTTGGTAAATCCAGCATAGCCAAAGGGGGAACTGACTTGGCCAGGCTAGAAACTTACAAGCGTGACTTGTTCAGGCTTTTGTCCAATAAGGCAGACATTCCCCTCTTGGCTGTCCATCGTGGCAACGGATGTGAGAAAGACGTGGACGTTTTGTGATGGAGAGTTGAAAAATATTTTCTCGTAACTTTGACACCTCCTAGTACATCCGAGGTTCGGTACTGTGAACGAACACAATTTGATTTTATTCTTATTTGGCCCGCAGGTTGGAGACGGGTGCCTGCCGACCAGGGTCGGGCAGTTAACAAGACACCAAAACACTTGTAGGATTCGCACTTAGCTACTTCGAGTACAAACGGATTTTTGCCGTTCTTGTACAACTGAAAAGGATAATGTGTTTGGTCGGAAAGAAGGAGCACAGAGAGCAGTCAGTGCACTGAGAATGCATGTGTCTGAAACTTAGAGCTCCACGGCATTTTGATCTGTCTGCGTTATTGTTCTCGTCATATTATCTGTCTGAGCGCACGAGATCGTTCACAGTCTTTCGTTCACTGTCACCACGAGTCTCTGATATCTACTCCATGCCTTTGGATCCGAAGTAAGTGTAAAGACACGACTGATCAAGGATCTTCTTTAGGACAGGCGACGATCAAACCTTTTCCCAGGGAAACACCATTTATGACATCTGACTGCTTTCTGCGCTAAAGGCCACTAGACGAACTTTCTGCATACTGCACATTGTTCTTTTTCTTTTGCTCTTGATGTACTAGAGACAACCTATACTTTTCTGCATAGTTGAATAATCCTCGAATAATTGCATCTACTGCTTAATGCTTAGCAGCCTTGATCCTCGTTCGTTCTGTCAGTACGTTCTGTCTTTGAACCTGGTATAGGTTATGAGGGGAACCAAGGGAACCCACGTTCCAATAGGGTATCAAAGTTAAGAGAGAGAAGATTCTTGATTGAAAGCATGAAAAGATACTAAGTTGTAATTCTGTCCCGGGAGTGGAACTGAAATTTTACATTTATTGTAAACTTTTGTAAGATATCGTAGTTCTGCCTGTGAGTTCAGTACGATCGTTCAACTGAAAAGAAAAGTGAGAAGCTGATATAGACATCAACTGAAGGAAGAATGACCACGGCAATCTAAAGACCACCTCCGAGAAGTGTTCGTAAAGATTTAGCAGAAGCTATATCTACAACTGTGATTTAAGAATCATTAAGAAATATACTAACACTGGCACCTTCCGGGTTCACTTCGACTTATTTTTCTATATCATTTGCGAGTAAACTCATAAATTAAAATTTTTAAATAAAAAATATCAGATTTGAATTTTTAGAAATTTTTGAATTTTAAAAATTCAGAAAGAATATAAAACACTTAATTTTTATAAAAATAAATTCTTCTTTTTTAATTAACAGATACCCCTGATTAATTTTTTTTATCTATGTTTTACGAAATGAACTAGTGAACCCCTGAGCTGGCACCCCCTAGTAAGGGATGTCAAACCCGTATGTTAGACCTCTTGCCAGACACAGATATGTGCTAAACGGAGAATGGGTGATAAGCGGGCAGGGAACCTCTTGAAGTACTCTTCTCTCGTGAATGTTGTTGATGTTGCAAATGCTCATAGGAATCTTTCTTTCTTACAAATTTGTTTTCTATCAGAACATAGTATGATCTTTGCATGCTCTGACGGGATCTGACAATTTGGATGACAATACGATTTCAATTAATCTCGTTCTGAACCTGAACGGACCGCCCATAATAGAGCCATAAAATTGAGAATGGAATTAGGGTTCACAGAAGTCTCAATTGTTATACTTTGTCAAAGATTGCATAGCATGAGAAAAGTCAAGCAATTAATAACACTTTTAGGGGAAAAAACAGCTTACGACCAAAGATTTGCTACAACCCTAGACATACTCTTTTACAGATCACCTACATCGATGGTCCATTAGTTCAAGAATTGATAGATATAAAGTCTTGATATGTTTATGGTTATGATCTATGAGATGATTCTCTAATAGAGCCATTCAATCCTTGTTTGCATTTAAAATTTATATAGTGGATGTAAAGGCTATGGACCATCAATAGAGACGGTAGATTTCAGCTTCCAGCTGTAGTTCGAAAAGACACATAAAAGATGTTGGTAAGTATAAATAGTGCTTACATGGTCGAATCAGATCTACGTTCTTATGCCTGTACATTAATAATATAGATTATTTGCAGGTTGTGACGTAACTCTTTTAACTCTGTCAACATTTTTAGGGTTAGTATTACATGTTGTTTGATACCACTTAAAGGTTGAGAAAGAATTGTCATCTGAACATAGTGAGAGACCTCGGTTTTAGATCGAGGGTGACTCTGATTGCATTGGAGGTATGTGGAATCGCTTTTTCCTTCCCAAGAACTTGCAGTCTTTTAAAGGTTTTGTTTTGTTTTGATATGTGAACCCATTATAGCAAATGAGAAAAAACGATAAAAGAGAGAGAAGAACAAGTCACAGTTCATCACGACATCTTCTGTCGGTTTTTCACAACAGAAAAGTTGAAACCACTTGAATATAGTTTTCATAGATGGTACATGTTCTGATTGAAACCAATATTTTGAGTTTTTCGTCATTCATCCTCTTCCCTAATATATGTGGCATAAAGATAATGAAACCGCTCACACAACATAACTTTCTGCTTCTATTTAAGTTAATATGCTTAACTTGAACAGCTAGCCCCTCCACATCTTGACAAATTAATGTGAGTTTCTCTTGTGTTGTTTTATTACGGTTCAAGATCACATGGTTGACTCTTGAGTAGATAATTAGTCTATGCTCTGCCAAGTACATAGGTGTAACCTATAATACATTGTGAACATAAAGTAATTCATATCTATAAAGTTGTGCCTGTTGTATCAGAATGATGATTATGAGTATGGTGTTTTGAATGATATATTGAATCGAGTTCATTTGAGAGGTAAAATGCATATGAGACTGAACACCGTAAATGATATAACATTTGAGAATATATTTGAAATAAATGAAGTGCAAGTACCAACAAAAAGTTTGAAAGTAAATCATTCAGAATGGAAAAAGGAAGAATGGAAAAAAGAAAATCATATTCTCAGGGGAAATTCCACTCAAAGGATTGGCGAGACCAATAGAGGAGACTACGGATGAGATTATGCTAGATCTAACAAAAGTATTTAGTCATTGGAGATTACGCCATGGGTATTAAATTCACGATTCTAATTGATGTTGTCACAAAATGATATGAATGCTTAAAACATATATACAACTGCAAGATCCAGTAACACCATCGACAATCCATATGAATCATTTCTCCTCCATCATCGTCTCCACTCGTGATTGTCAATCTCTCCTTCCAAGTTCCAACAAACAACATATCTCCACCTGAATCTTCACGTCGAACTCATCATTTGTATTGTATTGTATTTTGCGTGACCGATGTCTATGGAAACACAAGGTTCTTGGCTGTACATATATTATATGCAAGATGAACGAGAAAGAGAAATAATCACAAGAATAATCTCTTTAGATACGGTAAAACCTCATTATATTTCTTTCTAATATGTATCCAAGCTCCTAAAAAAGTTTCTGAATCCAAGTTAAAATAAAAGCTGTCAAAGCATAACTTGGAGTAATTAAAACACTCTTTTGCTAACAACAAATTTTACAAAAATATCGTGCAACCCAAAACATGATCCAAAACTCACCAACTTACAAGTTCTTAACAAAATCAAGCTACATACAAGTCCACATAACCATTAGAACTCAGAATAAAACCATGAAAATAATAGCAAAGGTATCAAAAAACCTATCTAAAATCATTCTTTCGTAAGTAGATCTTTAGATATCGATAATGTCTTTCCTCTTAACTCTATTGGCTCCAAAAACCTTCAGATATGAATAAAATAGACAAAAAACTCTATTTTTTTGTTACAAGTGATCGACTTGTTCAAACCTCTCCTTATAATTTAAAGCCACACACATCAACAACATAGACAATATGATCTACGCGATTTTAAGTCTATTTTAAAGCTTATCTATGAATGACTTGAAACACAAGGATACTCTAGACACCAAAGGATCAAAAGACACCACTAAAACCTTGAGAAATGTCTGAAAGATTATTATGGCACACAGCTAAGCTTTCTCGTTAAACGAGAAAAAATCAGACGAGAATAAAAAAAAGTCAGATTAATCATCATAAAACGGTCTATAATGACAGGAACGACAAAATGAAATAAAGATGTTATCATTTTTAATATTCTTCATCGAAATTGAATTTGTCATAATGAATGCTTGATGAGTGATCTTTGGTCTACAATAACATCAGATATCGACCCAAGACACTGAAGAAAACATTGAGAAATTAAGGTCCATTCTACGTCAAAATAAGATGTACAGTGTTAGATCAAAGTTAGAACATAACTCCTCACATATGTAATAATCAAGAAGATCATCAGAATGAGTCTATGATGTTCGCCATGAAGTCATCTTCAAAAAAAGAAAATCAGTCATTATCGAAAGTGATCTCGATGGATACAACGTGATTTGATGAGAAATAGATTCAAATAAGAAAGAACCCGAACTACAATCAATCCTCTATCCATAATCACGACTCTATCTCTTCACTCTTCAATGTATAACACCAAGAAGCACTCCCGACCCACAAGATCGAGAAGAATGCCCTCGTGAAATCTTTGATCCATCATCTTATACTCGAATCTAATGATAAGTATTACTCAACTGGATGCATATAGATGGCTGAGCTAGCACATTTAGCTAACATGCGATCACGAAAAAAGATAATCATGAATACCGCTCAATGAATTACATGATTAAACTTGTAGAATGTAAAAAGAACATAATCTTAATCTATGCAAAATTCATCTATGAGTCCTAATACAACACGACATCGTTTCAAGAGGATATAGATATGCAAAATGTGGCTACATGTCTAACGCAAACTCCCATCTAAGAAGTCAACATTGTCGAGATAATAATAGATCAGGAAATTTGATCCAAATATTTTTTCCTAGTTGTGTGCTCTTATCATTGAGGATGGTATCCGTTCTGGATTACTAATAGAATAAATAGATACTTAAGGTAGATAAGCTACTTTTATCTCTTTTATTAACTTTTTCTATACATCTCATTTTATGATACAAGAAAAGTCCAAACAATAGTACTCACAAAACCTTCAAGTTGCATCAGCCAACCATAATTCTGAGTTGCACGCAAAAAACAACAGAACTTCTTTTTTCTTAAACTAAAAATTGCATAAGCTTCTGCATACAACTCTATTTTTACAACTGAAAGTACATAGCCACTCTTACTCAAAGATGCCTTCATTACGATACCTTCAGATTTTTTCCAGGTGATATTCATTATTCTAAGCTAGAGTGCAGCTTGCATATCTTCGCTCTAACTTAGCTCATGTCTAGCTTGACAAGCTCAAGTGCAACTTCTACAAATCTTCAGCACATACATTTCACTATATAGAATATCGTGGGACACGACAACATGCACTCCTTAGAATTTTGATTGTTATTGCTAATGATGCAATGAGCGCTTTACATCATTAGTCTAGCTTGACTGTTTTTCTTGAACTTCACAATGCAATGATTAAACATCAGAATGAAATAAATTAAACGTCCATGAGAAGTTTACAACGAGCTCTACCTCTTGATCTACTGAAAGCGACAACCCGAAATTTGAGGAAAAATATTACTTTTTACCTTATGAGCATCTCAAAAACCTTAGTGCACAACCTTGAAATTTATATTTCATCTAAAATCGAAGCACAACGCGACAACGTACAGTGGCTAGAGAGTAAATTAAAATCTGTATCCAATCTGAAATGCTTGTCAAAAGCTCACAATATCGTAAAAGCTAATCAATCTGCTCAAGCAACTTCCACTCATAATGAAAGCGTTGCATGTAAACAAAGAATGTATTCATTGCACAAAAAGGTGAATACAGACTCCAGAGTACAGCTGAAACTTTTTTTATAGATTAAAAATAAAAATATATTTGTATGATTAAAAATAAAAATTGATAAAAATTATTATTCACTCTCATAAACTAGAATTGAAGAAAAATAGTCTTCTCTCTTATAAATTAAAACTAGATCATAAGCAAATGATCTGTACACACTCACGTACAAATTTCACATATCACATGTATGGTAATCGTATCTTAAAATCTAATAAACATTGTGAGAAGTTGGTTTTGAATGATCTTTTTGTTTTAAAAATCTCAAAGAAGAAGATAATCCCAAGTTCATCCTCAACATTCAATTGCTTTAGTATATTTGTAACTAGCTGATGAGATGACACTCTATTTGTTCAATCATATTGAGGTCTGGTTAGAATAGGTTCTTCATTTTACTATAGAAGTGAAACATGAAACAATTCACGGAACAATTAACTTGGACACCTCTAACTGCACTGAATATGATAAGAATTATTATGTAGCTTTGGACGCGTAAAATGTACACATGAGTTAAAACGACTGCGTTTTACATCATCGAGTGCGTTTCCAGTAACAACATATTGCCAATGGTCTATCCATACTAATTCGTAAAACGGTGGCAATCAAAGTATGCGAACAATTATGCCACCTGAAACTAGAAAAGATGAGCAAGAGTCAAGAAATGCTTTTCCCTATATCAAATCGGACTGAGTCGGTTAGGATATACTGAACTTACTAACACTTTTAAAGGATACAGAATTTAAAATGGTTTTCTTCAAGGAAAAGGGTGTGTCAACTACACGGTGTGCTAACTCTGTAACTGAACGCAAAGTTCGAAAATTTTATTAGGTCTCTAATCAACTTCTGTACCTGATCCGTGGAAGCTTCCATCTATATTTGTAAGTGTACAGTCTGAGACAAAACCTCGTGCACCGCAGGAGACTGAGCGGATTGATTAGCTTTTACGGTATCTCAATGTTTTTTTGTATTTGGAGACAGCGAGAACAATAAATAAAAAAGACCACACTTACAGATAAAAAATCTCCCATAGTTATCAGAGCAGATCACTTACATAAGAGTTGAACAGGTAAATTTCCGTGGGAGAACTACATCCATTAGCCGCGGATATAAGAGGGGGCGTTTCAAACTTACCCGTGTTATTTATAAAGTACATTGTGCTTAAATGTGCCTCTTCAAATGGTGAGAGATACGTAAACACAAGTGCGCATTCAATCGCTCCTGAAGTAGTGGAGCGAGTGGTAGAACGATCTTCGAGTGAACAAGCTTTCTTTTGAATAACGGAACCAAGACGATGACCAGTATAGGTGACGAAGTGGCCAGTATAGGTGATTTTGATGTTGAAGTAGATTCTCCTCGTATTGCGATGGCTCCGAAAAGTTCAGAGGTGCTGAAGAAATCACGAATATGTTTGAATCTAGACGATTATGAGAAGATTGCCGCTTATATCGAGGATGAGGAAAATTTTGCTTCACTGCACGGAGCTGGTCGAAAAAACGAAAGTTGGTGCGGGAAAGTGCTTGAGCAAAGCCACTGCATTTGGCATCATGGCTGCACAACTTTCTGGGAAGAATGGATTTCCTGTTGTGACTGGTGTAGAATTGAAAAAGAGATTTGATAGATATGTTGACATGTACAAGAAGGCGAAAGAGGTTCAGGATAGTACTGGAGGAGGATTGACAGAAGATGAAATGTTGCAAGGACTTATTTTAGAAGAGAAGTTGAATGAAAAGTGTCTTCATTTTTATCGCATGAATGCTGTTTTTGATAGTCGTGCCAACATTGATCCTCCTGCTATCCTTGCATTTGGAATCCTTCAGAAGAAGATTTTATGAGATATGATTCTCAGTTTCAAGCGGAGAGTACTCTTCCTCAGTTTCACGCAGAGAGTACTCTTCCTCGATCGGATAGTACATTGCAGCCTGAAGACGACGACGGAGATATAGATATTTTTCACTGCGATGAAGATGAAATGAGTCCAATGGATGAGGAGAGAACGATTAATGAAGAAAGAGGCCGTGGACAAGACGAGAGGAGCCCGGATAGAGAAGAGGAGATGAGCCAAGGAGCAGTTCCTGAGTCTGTGCAGGAAATGTCTAGAAATCAGAGATATGGAGTCAGCAACGGCAGAGTGAATATAAAAAGAAGAGTGTTGAATTTGTACGAAGAGAGTATAAGAGAGAAGGCACAGTATAGGAAAGTGTTCGTTGAATACAGGATGACCTCTTTGGAAGAGAAAAAGAGATCGAGAGAAAGCCACGAGAAGGAACAGAGTAGGAAAAGGCATACTTCTTTGTTTGTCGAATTGCATAAAGCAGGAAAATCATTTGAGGAAATCAAAGAAATTATCGAGAAGCTCGATAACATGTAATTGAGTTTGGAGTAAAAAGTTGATGTACTTCCATTCATCATTGTACTCCATTGTTCATTGTTTTCCCATGTACACGTTTTGTAATGTTGAGAGAAGCTTATCGATCTGGTCACCGAAGGATTTCTTGTAAGGTGTGTTCTAAGTTTAAACTCAGTGCGATTTCAGTGCGATTTAAAGAGTGAGTCGCACTGATTTTAAATTCTCACCGAAAGATCTCTTAATCCACATTCTTGATGAACCCATCCTCTTATTTATGAAAATCAATGTACATAGTGAAATCGCAAACTAGTGCGCACACTCTATCGAAATCATATACTAGTGTGCACATTCTATCTAAGGTCTCATTCTTGATTAACCTGCAATCACTGCGCACTCTGTCTAAGGTTTGAATAAAAAACCACCTGATTTTCTATTATGCGAGAGACAAATTCGGCGAAATACTCCACTGCTAGGCACATTCGCTGTCCGGACTTCTTCCTCTGGATCTCGATCGTCGTGCTCGTTGATCAACTCTCCATCCTCTTCTGTCCATTCATCGCAATCCCTGGATAGAAAATTGTGTAACATAGCACAACATCCTACCCATTTCACTAAATGTTCATTTTCTGATCTACGTCAACTTCGTGCGGACTTGTTTCAGAGAATGCCATCGAGATTTTAGTATATCAATACAATGCTCATTCGCGACTCCAGCATGAGCTAAACATGTATTAAAATCCTGCTTGTCTTGATCTTCTGCGGCCATTCGAACGAAGGAATGAGATGCCGCAACGGCGAATATCTTGAGTCACCGAGTAAATACTGTTCTCTCTCAAATAATGGATTGTCATTGTCGATGTGTTTCCAAAGAGAAGACTTATGCAAACATGTAATATCTTGGCAGCTTCCTAGCATATCTGCAAATAAGAAGAAAATTTGTTTCCTGTGACAACAAACCACTTGCGCGTTCATAGAATAGTTACACTTCCTGTCATAGTAAGTCTCTTGTCAAATCGAGGTCTCTGAGACAAAAGCAGTAAAGTACCATCTATCAATCTTATACAACATGGAAAGCCTTTGGACGCAAAAACTTCAGAGATTGCTATCCTTTTCTCGCGATTTGGCCACCGAATGTACTCTCCAAGTGTAGATTCTAATGCTCGCATCACTCTCTTCGTATAAAGCACCATAGTCCCATGTCCAATCCCCCAGAGAAGCAAGGAACGACCTAGAGCAGTACCGTTGTTATTATGACCAAATCGATCCAATGCAACTGCTACATCTAAAGACACAGGAGCTTGCTTCACCCGAGCTTGATTATAAAATATAGAACGAGTTTCCACTATATCAACTAATCTGGAAAAGCTCCTTCTATCCATCCTGGTCAGCTGTCTAAAAGAATCATCCGGAAGATTTTCAAAGTAATTTTTGTGAAAATCTTTGCTCTTAAAGAAAGTGAAGTGATCTTGTCTTTCTAAATATCGAGAAGTGGACAAAACTCGATACAGTTCGATCAGTTCTTCTTCAGAATCTGAATCTAACCCTCTATCGTCCTCGGAAGAACTTATCACCTTCTCCATCTTCTCTTCTTTTCTCGAATCAGTCTCCTTATTGACGTTTTTGCTCATTTCACTTTCAGTCTCACTCTCCGTACCATTTTCGGCAGATTCATCCGAACTCGAAGAAGCTAACATCACTCGCATTTCCACAATGTCCTCTATAGTTTTCAACAGAAGTTTTCTTTCGAAAACTCGTGGCATATTTAAAATTGTGATTTGAACTTCGAAGGGAACAGCGCTTGGGAATATCACTTCGACAGGAACAGCGTTGTCTCTCTATCTAGTTAATCATGGATCAGAGCATTCAGCGTCGAGAAGTCTACCCGAAACTTAAAATTCCCTCTCAAAGAAGATGAGTTTTTGATTTCAAATTTGAAGTGTTGCGAGGTACTGCCACATCACCATGTACTGTTATCATTATCGTAACCATGTACTATTTTCATCTTATGTAAGTACAAGACGATTAATTTACGGTCAAAACTGTTACGGTCAAAAGGATGAGAGCCACAGGCCACTTCTACGAGTACCTCCGAGAGGTACCCGCGACTGACATGGCCGTTGTCCGTAAATACAGCCCACGGATACACGAATAATCTTACGGCCACTAACTTTGACACCCCTAATAGTTCCATAGTATTCTATATTATTTGCGCGAATACATAAGCACCACTGTAAACCGAAGTGGAAGTCAGTACCGTACCTGTTTGTCAATTACAACCTGTCTATGCTCTCGAAGTACTGTAAAACTGTTCCGTCCGTTCATACTGAGCAGATGTTTCATACACAAGTACAGCTAGCCCAGAGTTGAAAGTGGGGGACACAACACCCAAACCACTAGCTTGAGACTTGCGCTCACCTACACGACTTTACCAAAGGTGGTTTCACAAATCGCCAGCAAATCTCAAGCAGTGGAAGACATTGTGTACCGGTCACACTAGTACGATAAACTGTCAGATAGTGCAGTGGACGAATGATTGTGCAAGGTTCCGTTTCCTATAAGAAGTCTTTGCTGAAGTGAATATATTACTTACTTCTTTATTATTATTGACTTATATATAAAATCTAATTCTAGCGAATCCAATCTTATATTGCAACTTTAAGTCAATAGAAATGTAATTAATCAAATTTTAAACCAAACTCTCACTTCAAATACATTTCACATAGAGGAGAAAGTTAACATGTACATAAATTGTGAAACATATATTATTTTCGTCCCAATCTAACACACTGTCCAGAACTCAGGTTGGTTCGCTAATATAAGAAACCTCTGCACTCGTAAGTTTTTCAGATACCAAACAAACTGAAACGACTGTTGGCGAAAATTTTCACCATCTGGAGAGACAATGAAGGACCTTTCGGATTGCTTTATGTGCAACGTGCTATATAGTGAAAAAGGAAACCTTCATCTCTAGCATGTTCGTGCAAAAACTCCACTGTAACATGAGAACCCTAGCATGTCTGGACCGGTTTAACCTCCAGCATTTCGGGGAAACCGAGCGTGTCTGTAGACTCTGTACGTGTTCTCCATTCCAGCATTTCATAACTCAAAACTAGGTGTTTTCTGCATCAGTGCGATCTGACAGGATATTCGTCAAAAACTATAACGAAAAACTGGGTGCTAGAAGGACCTAAAGTAGAGTAGCTAAATTGATCCTGTTCCTATCCATACTTTCAGTACCAATTCCAATCTCTCCAGATTGTTGGAGTCTGCCATGGAAGAAAACTATGAAATAAATTCAGTAGTCCTCACGTGTCCAGCGCGATAAATGATTCGGTTTTCAGTTTCAGTTTCAAAATGCTGTAAACCGCTCACTTTTAAACGATTCTGGTTCTAAACTTCTCGTTACTACTGGTAGAACAGTACCAACCTCCAGGTTCACAGCAAACGCAATTTGCTCTTAAAGATGAAAAGGACCAGAAATCGAGTTGTTTAGGAGACACTTGACGTGTAGTTTCTGCATAACTCTCTCTTGCGGGCATATTGTCTCTCTTCTGACAATATGCCCGCAAACCTACTCTTGACGCTCGTGTACGTTATTTGATCACTTCCAGTCATATAATTTAGCGTCACCATAGATTTACTAAATAGTTCCCTTCAGCGGTGGAAGAATCCAACTTACGAAGAAGCCTCAAAGCTTGTGTCGTGGCAGAGTTGGACTGCAACTTAAATAGTTAGACACACTTTTGATATAGGGTACCAGCGAAACATGATACGATCCGATCTCCGCAACAATCCCAAAAGATATCAGTTCTTCATATGCACTACAACGAAAACATCAGCAACTTCCACTGCACCAAAAAATCTTCGACAACGAATAAGGCACCGCACCTGGGATCCTGGTCAAGGTACGATAACAAGGCACTCAGGCCCCCTAGAGTCTCCGACCCTAAGCAACCACTTTCTCCAATCTGTGAACTTGAATTTCCTTTGAACGGAGTTCACTAATACTGCGACGATCTCTTCTGGTTATACAAGCCGGTCCAAGAACCTTTCCATAAAGGCGCCTAACATGTTAAGAATCTCGAAGCAAAACTTTGCGACGTATCTCGACAGATAAATACGAGACGCAAAAGACATACAGATAACTTGAAGCGAACACCACAGTAACCACAGCGGCAAGGGTAAGAACGAAGCAACAGAGCTAAGACAGCGCTACATTCAACGCATGATCAGTCCGGACTTGCGGAGACATACCACAGCCCTTGAACATTTAATTGCAACGCAGTTTTACAATATCGCATGACGGTAGTGTGCCTCTCATGTGCGATAAACCCTTTCCTCCTTTGGTGCTTCCTCCCGACTCCTAGATTGTAACAATCAGTTGCCACCTTCCAATTAGGTGCTAGACAGCTGTAGACACAGCTATCTAGCACCGCCATCGTAAGTCGGCAAAGACAACACTTCTCACCTGTTAGAGTCAAAATTTGTCAAATTGCTTCCACCTCATGCTAACTATCTCTGGCCAACTATTGGATCTCAATAGTCCTTACATCCAGCTGTAACTGCTGCTTTACTGGGACGAGGGATCCGTCCACCCGGCCAACTGCACCACTGACACTCCTCCACAATACAGAGGGAGGTGTAAGCAGGGCGAATTTTGTTAAGCCTGTCGTCCACACCCCAGGACAGAGCTGAAGAGCTCGTCGCTTTCAATGGCCGCTTTCTGAAGTATTATTCCGTGACTCCCTGGGCTTTATGATTTCCACGAAGATCAACAGTTCTTCCGAGCTCCAATCATCTCAACTTTCACCGCGCAAGTCCTGCTGAGTGACACACGGACCCTTTAAGTGGTAAATCTTGTCATCGACGGACCATGTTATGCTTCAACTGGTTCAACGACGAGGTTCTTGTTAAGAGCATGTCGTATGGCAGAAGGAGGCTTGCAGCCCTTGGCTACCATCTGCTCTAGAAGGGATTCGGCCTTCGTTATTTCACCCACTTTGACGAGTCCCTCAATGAGAGAAGAGTAAGTTCTCTCATTAGGTTCACAGCCATACCTTTCCATCTCGCCAAGAACCTTGCAAGCCTCATCCCATTTTCCTGCCTTCATGAGTCCCGCTATGAGAGCACTGTATGTGACCACATCTGGATAACACCCACCAGCTCTCATCTCGTCTAAGAGGAGCCTCGCCTGCTCCCACTCGCCTGCCTTTCCAAAGCTTGCGACAATAGGCGTAAATATGAACAAATTGGGTACCAAACCGTCCTCCTTCATTCTTGCAAAGAGATGCCACGCCCGGTCTAAGGTTCCCACTTTTACACAGTAGTTGATAAGAGTACCGTATATAAATACATTAGGAGTGCAACCCACTTGTCGCATTTCATCTAGAAGGCCAGATATCTCCTCGTACTGGCCCGCCTTGGCAAGGCCATCAATGAGACAACTATACGTTATCAAATTCGGGGCACAACCCTTCATTTTCATCGTGTCAAAAAGCGTCCAAGCTTCTCTCAACCGCCTATCCTTTACAAGCCCATGAATCAGCGCACTATAGGTGACTACATTAGGTTCACAGTTCACGACATCCATCTGATCAAGCACTTTCAGAGCGTCATCCACTCTCCCCACCCTGATGAAACCATTAATCAACGCGGAGTAGGTGACAACATTAGGTGGGCACCCGTCCGTTTCCATGAGATTCATATGCTCCACGGCTTCATCTAGATTTCCAACTTGACAATATGCATCAACCAGATAAGTGCGAATGGTCACTCCTGGACTAAACCCATCAGCTAAAGACTGGTTGATCAGATCCCTTATGATATTCAACTTTCCGCTCGTGAAATCTCTGTGACTCATTAGCTTGTGAAGCATAATTTTGTAAGTGCGAACTGAGTGCTGAAAACCCCGCCTTTCTTTGATCCACTTGAAGAACTCGAACGCCCGATCCACATTACTCTGACGCCTGATCACTTCGGCTACCATCGGAGTCGAGAACTGCACTTCCAGCTGTTCAAGACCTTCCAATCCCGCGGAAGTAAGAATCTCATTTATGCTCTTCACTACAAACGTGACGGACTCATCTGGGCCTGTCGAACCCACTTGAATACGGTTTATGGAACTCTCGACCTGTGAAGAATCGTCGGCATTCGAGTCCCTCAGACCTCCACTAATTTGAAATCCACTTAAGCTTCTCCTGAGCGGTTGCTTTATAGGAATTTGCTCCTTCGTGCCACCAGTGAAATTCCCGCTAGTCAAAGAGCCTAGACTACCTTTTCTAACCAAAACTCCGTGATTGTTTCTTCTAGCAAGTTCAGTGCAAATGTCGTCGCGGTCCAACGATAGTGGACGAAATTCCTTAACTGTCGCATCGCCAGCCCTACCGGTAGTAGTTGGCACATTCAAGCTACACTCATCTCCTTGGCAAGTTATCTGATCACCTCCCCTCATCGATTCCACGTCGACAGAGTACCACCTGTGAAAAGTGTTTTCTGTGACCCAGTCTGCACCACCAGTGCCTAAAGCAGACATACTTTTGCAAAGACATTTCCACGAAATGCCTGATCGTAGCATTTGATGCCTGTGGCAGTGGAGAAGAGGTGCCATGCTGCATGTACATATGAGCTTGCTTAATGGATGAAACATGTTGCAAGACCACAGGTTCGGACATCAGGAAGAAACAACGTCTATACTCCTTGAGTTGGAACAAAACATGTAGAGGCTGAAACGTATAAATATATATTTATGATATTTGAAGCGATCTACACGAAGATTTGAACTCTGCGCAGATTGTAAGTGAGTGACCTCTACAATAGAAACGAAAGCAGTCTCTGCGTGGTTCACTGACACAAATAGGATCCAACTCACTGAAGGTTTGAGCGCGGATTTTCGATCACTAGCAAAATAATCACCCCTATATCCAAGCATGCCCTAAATCACCATCTTGGAAATTTTCAAGCATTGAGCTGAACATTCATCTGTGGAGACTCCTTCACAGGACCCCGATTCTTCAAACCCTAGACTTATCATTCTGCTCTTTAGGGTTTGCAAAACAAGACTTCTTGACTACTTCCCGTTCATAATTCTCAGGAGATTGAAGAGAAACAATCTCCAAATCACTGAGATACCAGAGTACAGTCTTCAAGTACAAATCCTCACAAAACCACGAGCCGGTCAGCAAGACAGGAACACGGACGATAAAACATGACCCACCTGATATTTAATACACACAGAAAAATCTGACAGGACACGAGACTTTAGGGAGAGGCATTACGTCATATATATCTTCGATCCTCGCCAGAACTAGATAATCAATCCTCTTGCTGCATCCATTGTCCGTTGCCAGATCAATCCACTCGCGCTAATCCTCGCATCATGAGTGGCAGTAGCTCGAAAATGTACAACATTCTCATTCACGACAGGCGTTAAACCCTCTCTCCTGGCCTCTAGGTTTGTCTAGATCGCCGTCCGAAAATCGAACGGCGCGTACTGTTATCCTGCCGTCCAGACACAAATGAGAATCAATCCTGCAGTTTCTATGTATCAGGTACTCAGTTTATGACCTCAATCCAGCTCATGACTTCGAACAAGTAGACTGAAGTAGTGCTGGACAGATGGATTGAACTTTGAAACCACTTCGGCATTTTCCAATATCTTGCGCACAACGTCGACGCGGAACGGGACACATGTGGATATCCTTCGTCAAATAGAGGTGTCAAAAGTTGACTAGACCCGAGGGAAGAAGAGAGGTGTCAAAAGATTACTAGAAGATTCCTCCCGCCGCCTAGTTCGGACGGCAACGAGGAATCCTCACGGGAACCTCGATGAGTCTTGTGAGTTTCGCCGCGGTAGAAATGGATGGCGTAGTGAGATTTTAATTTCTAAACTACAGTGAGTATTTTAGTTACTAATTTTATATAAGTATTAATCAAATGATATGATATTGTAAACTGATCTCTTTTCTACGCCTAATTTTCGAACGAAACTACATCACGGTAAAAGCGTCATCTCACGGCAAAATTTTGTCTTCGGATTTTGACACCGGTAATAATTTCAAAACTAAGAGAAACCTAGCTTTGTTTATTAACCATAGATAATTCGTATCAGAGGAACAACATGAAGGACTAATGTAGTCTTTCTATTTCTCTCATATCATTCTAACAAAACATAATACTAAGTTCTGTTCCGCTCGAATATGTTTTCTGTGGACCTCTTATTTCATTTAGCAGAAAATGAAAATTTCAAAAAAGATAAGTTAGTAAAAGATTATTGAACAGTTCCCAAATGATGAAATTGAGATAATTATTCTCTTAAACTGAACAATCGCAACTGGATGATGAACTTTCATAATTATTCTCAAACTTGGATGTTCGGTTAAATTAGAAGAATACAGCGATATATACAAAAGTTGAATTGTATGAATAAAATAGTTTTCTATTTAATAATAAAATCAGTTTATCCAGTATCGCTCGATTGACATACTTCCTTGCATATTCATCCTCCTCCATTAAAATGGAGGAGGTACATGTACAACAGTTTAATTTGTTATTTAGGAAAGATTAAGTAATAATTTAATATGTTGATTAAATTGATCTCTTCATTAGCAGGTTGTTGCATTTGTAGTTTTCGTAGCACATGGGTCTATGCTTCCTTTATGGATTACTTCTGGATCTTCTCACATCTCCATATTGACTACAATTAACACTTAGAGATATTTTTTTTGTCAGTTTGGTATAGAATTTTCACATAATACTTTTATTTTTTCTGATAATAACAAGTGAATAAAAGTTGCTTGAGTTGTTCCAAGTTTATCTTGTATGCATATTCCTCGACAAGAAGTTGAGACTTATTATTTATTCATGTCTCTTAAACGTCCGTATGTTATTTAGTTAAATATCTATACTATGATTATTTGATATATTTTGGTCTTATTCTGCTACATTAGTTTTTGACCACCAAGATAAATAATCAGAAAAGGGTCAGAAGACGATGAGATCGTAGTGCTGAGGTGAACATAGTGCAAGATAGAATGGAGGTACAAATGAGAAAATCCACTTCAAGTGCAACGTTTGGTGTCGAAAAAAACACTTTCATTTGGATCTGGAATCTCACTAGTTCTTTGTATTCGATCTAGAATTCATTGTATACTTGGACCTAGTCCGTACTACCGGTTCGAGTGTGTTTTATAATCAGAGCTTTTTCATGACACTAGGGTTCATAACAAGCACATGTTCCCATTATCACTTTTCACAAGCAGTTGTTTAGAAAATCGTCTTTCTTTAGTAAACATCAGAGCTAGGTCTTTTGAGGATGAACAGTGCCGATGAAGGTGTCGCTGGAGAAAAAGCTGTCAATGTTGCCACGGGAAGGTGATAGTGCGAAGATGAGAGCGTGTGAGTTAGAGAGTGAGACAGAACAAGAGGATGCAAATATAGAGAAAACATAGTCGATCCATGTGCTGCACCAGCGTTCGATCGTTCTTCTAAAAACTTTACTGCTCTATTCTAGTCGATACTTCATTTTGATGTCAACTATCACCGTCTACACAGTGCTAACATATTATTAGACGATCTGTTAAAATGTTTGGTGCTACATCTAATTCTTACTTCGATCAATGTTTGCTCATACAACCCATGCATTGTTATGATATGATTGGATGTAGACGATTGCATCTGTATTTTTCATTCTATTGCAATTATTGTTAACTTGTGGCGTTGCTATATGTGATAACTTGGTAGACTGTGAGAATCGGCACGAGTTTCATAGAGTAACGAGTATTAGTTGTTGGGCAAGCACAATGTACGGTTCTTAAGATCGAGTTAGAGATGAAGCATTGATGTACAAATGTAGCCGACGGATGAATCGATGAGATTTCTTTCTCTCGATTCACAACTGTCTTCATTTCTTGATGATGTTTGGTCAACGATTTTTCACTTATTCAACCGCTTGGTCATACCATCACCATTGCTATGACTCGTTTGGGATCGTGCTTAACATGTCAAATGTATTCGAATATCAAACACCGAGTCAAATTATATTTGACTTATCTGTTGATAATCCACTTCAAGTGGGTTGTGGACTTAGTAACTATACCGGTTGAGTTGTGATAGATGAGATAGTTAGTACTTGTGAGAGAAGATCTCTCAAATCAAGTTGATGGTAGAGCGTTTCGTACGAAGCTACTGAAGGGGTCTGTCAATTTCTTTTGGAAGAGGTTGTTTGCCGATACAGATGTGTTAAGAAAATCACAGCAGATTGAGGAGATTTGGATGCACATGAGGCTCGTGAGTTCATCCTACTGATGTGAGATGAAGTTGACACTTACAACTACCTACAAGCCCGAGGAGAATGCAAAGAGCAAGCGTGGTCATCCACTGATAGTCAAAGCTTTGGTGAAGACTTACAATAAACGAGCAAGGGATTGGCTTCGACTATTATCATTTGCGTTATGGACTAATCGTACTAGCATAGCTCAACGACATGATATATGCCGACTGAGCTCATGATAAGACGAAAGCCTATCATGTCAATCGAATAACAAGTACCGACATGAAGCGTGTTACATTGGGATGATAACTTGTCAAAGAAGGAGCTTCTAGCTATACGGATTCAACAACTCGAGCATAGACTCAAGGATGAGCAATTTGCTTTGGATAAGTTGCATGAGGCACAATTGCAAAATAATGTTAGATTCAGTGAGCGACATTGACTAAGGCCCAGAGCAATTAAAGAAAGTGATTGGGTTCTTGCTACGATAATAGTATAGACAATCAACATAACGTCTTATGAAAGTTTTCAGAAAGTTACTTCGGTATATATGTAGTAGACAAGACGTGTTACATATGTAAGCTAGATGGGACAAAGCTGAAGGTATCTGTTGTGGATAAGCGTGTGAAGGTCTTCAAAAGGGGAGGTGAAGATATGAATGTAGAGCATCTCGACACAAAATTTGAGTTCGAGGATATTGAGGATGAGAAAGAAGAGGATATGTGAGAGGATAGCGAGGTTATTTGAGGTGCATGTCTCCTCCTTGCTTGAGTATCTTTTGACACATGCTGAGGTTTAGAGAGGATGGACGTCATGTTGTGGATCCCCTATAGAGAGAAACTAAAGTTCAAAGAATACATGATTTCATCTTGGTTCAGAATATACTTTTGATAGTACAATTGTGCAAGTCTCGCCGAGGAGACCAAAATTGGTATTTTGACCGTTGCGAAGGGAGCCAAGATGAAGAAATGACGAGGGTCGGAAGTTTTAAGATTTGATCAACGACGGATGTTGATGTGGCATTCGAAACTGAAGTGACAAAAAGGCTGCTGATGGGGTGATGAGGTGGCAAACGAGCTTGACATGGCTGCCACGTGACAGCGTGTAGACATGCCATCTAGCATGCTGCATGCATGTCATTTATTTTCTTCTCAAGAAGACAAGTGGTTTTTTAAGGAGCAGCTTAGTAAGTGTATTTAAGGGACTTGCACTAAGAGGACTTTTTCAAAGTTTATGTCGCGAGACGGATGGAATATGAGGAGAAATTGTGGAGACTTGGCAGGATTTTTGACCTCTAACGGCGAGGCTGACATCGAGGTTGTGAAGCGTTAAGGGCATAAGGTGGTGGTATATGACATAGTGATGAGACTTAGCCGGCAGGGAGGTTTTGGGAGGATCAACATCGAGGCCGACCTCCATGTTGCAAAGGGGTTTGGGCTCAACATCGAGGCTGGCCTCGACCAGCCTCGATGTTGTAGGCGTATTCAAGATAAAAACGGGGAAAATAAACTGAAGAAAATTCAAACTTTGAACGCTTATAACTTCCACTGCAGGACTCAGCTGAGGACAATATAAGTATCATTGAAAATTTGCTTTCAAGGGCTTTACGCACAATTGAAATCACTGCATCTGAAGTTAGTATGAGAAACTTATGCAGAGACAAAGTTCGTTGTAAATAATGATACATACATATTCAGGGAAGCATGTACATAAATACTGTGATACTGTACATACATATTCAAGGAAACTTCAAAGACACATAAGTCTTTATACAAAAAGTCTATTTGGTGCATGTTAGATATGGGTAGAAAGAGTTTTTCAAGGGCTATGCAGTGCAAGCTTTGGATTAGGGTTTAGAGCACTTGGTTGAAGACCATACAGATTATTTTAAATCTGATTGTAAATTACGCGTGTACAAAAGCAGAATAAGTGTAAATATATTAGTTTTAGAGTTTACATTGTTCGCACTTGTGCGTCGTGTATCTTTCCGCTATCAATTTCTATAGACTTTTTACAGCTAGATACCTAGGGTATACCCAGGTGGATCTTTCCCATAGAGAAAGATTCGACAACGTAAGCTCACACAAAAACATAAGACCATTTAAAACAACTCTGTGAACTCATGACGCTTCAACTCATGATGTTAATAAGAATATTTAGAACTTCTATTCAACTTATTTCAATTCAGGAATCTCAGATTTTAATGTTTTATGCTGTGTAGCAGGGGTATGAAACCTAAAAATGAAGATTTCTCTACAGAAACGTATCATTCCCGTCATAGACATAAAGGTTGAGTTGACGGATGTAGACGTCTAATTTTATACATAACAGTGAAGCTCACTTGGAGTGTTCCGCTCAAACCAATCTCTATGACATAGTCTACTTGGCTGCTCAATCGCTAATCCTTTCAAATTCAAAATAGCGCATGTGTATATGGAATGCGAGAGAGAAGGGTTTTACCGAAACTCCTTCACCTAAATATGCATAGCAGTGGCCATTCCGGCCAGGGAGCAGAAACGGACAAAAGTTAATATAATCACTGAAAATAACGGAAGATAATTGATTTGGAGGTGATTAGAGGTGACAGTTTAATTCTAAAACACTGTAAAACATGCGATGGAACACTGTTTACTTCAGATCTAACCGTAGGTGCCGTGTACATGAGGTTCAGAAAACTAAATATAAACTGATGCTATAGCTAAATTTAACATTCTATTTAAATATTAAAGTTAAAATCTATAAATAAAATAGATTTTCTATCGTACACATGGTCACTGCTAGAATCAAAAACCCATAAGTAGTGGATGGCAAAACATCTCCTTCCTCGTACAAAAGGACTGGCGCTAACTCAATAAAAGCATTATTTTTTATTACTGTTAATTTATACACTAACCCATCCAAGAGGAAGGGTTAGTGAATAAATTAACACATTTGCATCACCTCTTCCGAACTCGGAAGAGGTGAATATGCAGGTGCTCTTACAATATGAATATACATCCCAACTCCTTCACCTAATGGACAGATTAACCTCAAAACTTGGGTTTGAGGAAATATAAGGGTGCAGGCGCACCTAGTGTTTTAGCTGAAAAGCTTGTAAGAAGCATGTCAACTTGAAGCAAGAGGACGCACTGCGAAAAAGTTTAGCTTCTCAACGCAAGAAGCTGGAAATTTAGAAGTCTGTTAAACTTATGGCGCAGAGAAAAAACCATAAGAAGGTGTACTAAAAAAACCTTTAAAACTCAAAAATTAAGAAAGAATATGCTCTCCTCGCTTATTAACTCTAGTTGATAATAGCGGTGCAGGGGAACTTACTACCTACCCCATTCAAACAAGATGTAAGCCAAAAAACGCAAGGTGCGCCTTGGCCTTAATATGACCCGAAACATGGAGGTTTGACACCCCCTACCTAATGCCCGCACAATCGAAGGTTCGGGTTGTAAGAGTCTTTCATTCACTACCCCGAGGCGACCGTTCCCATGTAATACCCGGGTAGTGGTAGTCTCTTATAAATGGGAACCCCTTCCTTCCCCGGCATTAACCTATACGTAAAACATAGGTGACAACTTTTGTAGGGCAGCGTAAGGTCACAGGCAATGTACAAATTTGCAGTTACAATCTTTACGCCGCGAAATAAGCCCTGCACGGTGGCGTGGCTAACGAGAGTAAGCCACATAAGCATTTTGAAGTTAGTCTCTTATCACTTCTTTTAAATTAGCATTATTGTCTTTAAATCGCAGTTCCCGGCTAAACCATTTTCGGGGGAGCGTAGTACACTCACTGGAGCATAAGCACGTCCGGTCAGTTACGTGGTGAAAAGAAATTCATACATGGTTTATGCAGAGGAGGCGACTGGTGTTCGTGGCTCCCCGCTTTACGTCACCTCTAGGGTAGACTCGGCTAATCCTGGTGTTCGCCTCGGGGTGACGAAGCGGGAAGCCACTTGCACCAGTTGCTCCCCTTTGTACATCGAGTTTGACATCAGCTTAGGACCTTCTAACTGGTAGACTTAGAAAGCATATTGTCAAACAAGGTAAGCTCAAAGTGTATAAAGGAATACTTCGATCAGTAGCTACATGTATATGCAAGATGCAATAGTTTAATTTCACTATTTCGAGTCCCCAGTGTTATAGGTATACACATCTGGAATCGTAACCTACACAAGGCCTACGTATAATATGTATTATCAAAAGAAATCTCACCACCGTCAGGGTAATGTGAACAACTAATATGCCGTTCATGTAGGAACATAGCATATTAACTGCTCCCGAGAACTGGATATAATCAGTTTTGATATCATGACGGCGATGGGAAGTGCCAACGCGATCAGCAGTGATCCACCGAGGAAGAGATCCGAGTACGATAGTACACTCCTCCAGCTCTTGCTGATTACGTCAACAATCCTGCCACTGACTTGGACGCTGAGAAGATAAGCCGGAGGAGACAAAACTTCCATTTCAAGTGCACTTCTGGGAATATCTTCACCCACCTGAGCAGATTGTTTGACTTCATTCTCTTTCCCGCTACATGAGCAATTGTCCTCGACGATCAAACTGCAGAAAGCTTCTTGAGGTGGATTGGAGGAGCTCGATCGTGATAGTACTTTTCGGGTCCTCGTCGTGCTTTCTGCATCTCCAGACCCGTAAGGTTTTATCACTCTCTCCTCGTCGAGGAACAGTAATCTGCTTGGAGACGTCACTTCAGAAGCTAAAGAGAGATCTGATCCCCGTTCCCGACCATGATGATCTTCTATCTCCGCTTCCGAACCCATGTCCAGGATGTGTTCAACGGAGGATCTCGTTGAAGTCTTGTAATGGTTGACGTGAGTTGTGGTTTCATTGCAGAATTTTCGTACAAAGTCTTCTTCATCACTGTCCGCGTCTGGCTTATAAGAATTGCTCGAAGCAATTGGATTATCGCGGACACTCCATCCGGTTTCACTAGACGATTCCAAATCTGACACGTTCTCGGGTCCGGTCGATGTGATATCCGATGTGTCTCCACCTTCGCCGCCTGAATGTGGACACGGTACTTGGAGTTCTGTAGGCAGTGGTGGTCGAACTAAGAGCCTCGGTGTGCAAGTGCTGAAAGTTATCTGAAGAACTTTATCTGCTGTATCCAGGCCTTCGGTTCGACGAGCTCGAGGGCTGTAAAACTCCTCCACGCTTTTCAGATGTGCCATAGAATTATAGTGGCATCGAATACTGCATAAAGCTTCCAACGTCTTCTTTTTGCTGGTTCTTGCCGGAGACTGTCGTGGAGAACTGTTGGCTTCTTCACACACCTCTGGTTTGGCGCTCGTAGGAGGATCCGTGTTATCGTTAGTATTTGCATTTGGTCCTCCATTCCCGTCAGACTCATCCTTCATCATTGTATCTTGGTGACTGAATATGCGACTTCGAAGAGATCTACAACCAGAAATTGCAACAAACTCCGCGCTGTCTGACGTACAAGTTCCTCTTCCTGATAGTCCTCTACTAGTTATTCAATTTCAGCGCTGATCAAACTTACAGTGAACTGACAGATATACTTGAAAATCTACGTACACCGTATACAATTTTCTTCCCTCCGGATCTCTGCACACGGCCTGCATACGGCCACTCTTCCTACGCAGAAATGTATTCATTCAGATGCTGAGAAGCCTACCACCACGATTTTCAACATATCCTTCAACTTCTACTTCTCGACGCTTTTCAGAACTTATATGAACCTTTCAGTGAAACAGAATAAGAACTACTCCAGTCACGTACCTTGGCTCACGGTCGACGATACATGGGGCAAGTTAATGTCCATGCACGTAACTAAGGGAGCAGTGGAGTCGTCTAAACAACGTTCTCCTCTGTTGAAAGAGACAATAAGAAGATCCTACTTACAGCAAACGCAGCACAGTAGTTTTCCTGCTCCGATCATCCTACAGTACGCAAACGGAAAAGAATGTTGTACGATGCGAGAAATTTTGAATCAAACGAAAGTAGTTCCTAAGATCTGATAGTTGTCCTAAACAAGATTCTCGTATTATGTATCCGACTCTCCATTGTTACCAGAAGAGTTAAAGCCTTGCGACAAACTTACGAGAATTTAGGATTCTGAGCGTCGTTCGTTCTCTCCCACTTCCACTCGACGACCGAAAAAGCACCACCAGCGGCCAAGAAAAGGACTGCACGTTGTCTATTTACATACTCGCTCGCGTCTGATGCCACCTGCAAAGCGCGCCCACTTTACATGGACTCACTGTGATGAAGTTTGAAGTCCAGTGGACGACGTCCGGCCCTGCACATGTGTAACTACAGTAGTTACTCAACCTCGTATAACCTAGCAGAGAAAACTAGTGTATACCTGGTTGACGTTTCCACAAATGACATAATCCGGGGCGTCGGACTCCTGCTCATTCATTAGGGTAGGTTTCAAGGATGCGATGGCCAATAATATTGGTATCGAAACTCATTTTGCATTTCCTTATTTGGACAGTTTCTCGAATATTTTCCACCCAAACGGGAGTAGCAGGTCAACTAGGCTGGAGTTACCTCCATACACGGTTCGTGTTCTTCGTAGACACCGGTTACGTAAGATTAACATACTAAATCTGATTGTCCTCACATCCAAATCGAAAACACTTTCTTGTACGTTTAACATCTGTTCAGGTGCAATATATGTTCCAGAATATCTCCAAAAATATAGGATTTTTGTTTATCTAGAAATTACTTCGTGAATTCTACTCATTATGGTTGTCATGTACTAAATGAATATTAAGCTTACTAGGATTATCATATAGATGAAGATGGTGAAAGTTATAAATATGCTCTTGAAGCTCTAGATCAAATTTGAGATTTTGGAGGTATCCTTCTCCATATTCTTGTCCATTATGAAACATTTCGGATTGATTCTCATATCTTTTGAGAGTTTGACTTTTTGATCTTCGGATAATATTTAGAGACACTTGGAGTGGAAAATGAATGAAAAATTCTAGACTACATGACAAATGCTTGTGTGTTACTATTCAATCTGATACTCACTTCAGTCATGTTCTAAACGTCTGACTAGAAAAAATTATTAAATATGATTTCAAAATTCAAAAGACTAGTAGCTAGACTTTAAAGTCACTTTGTTTTAAAGTAGAGAGCTCATAGGCTATTTACACTTGTCCCTTATCGCCTGTCTTGTTCCTCTCGAAAAACTGTTTGAAATGCTATAAAATTTATTGGTTTTGCAGTACTACTATTCAATTTGAGGCTGGAAAATCTTGATCATAATACTTCCTTATCAAAGCAGGACGTCTGGCAACAAGAGCATTGTTAGATTCAGCTCCGATTTAGTAACATTTGTCAATTAGGAAAAAGACTTTTAACCGGTAGGTAACATTCTCTTGTGATAATTGTAATCTGTATGCTTGTGATTTTATCTATAATGGAAAGAATATAGTACATAAACAATTTTATAGATAATATAAACATAAGTTGTATTTTGAGGTAAAATTTCAGCAAATATAATCTCCAACTGTCAAGTATAAGATTTTAGAAAGCTATATGATTAGAGTGTAGAAACCTCCAGAATTTTATGTATATAAGTATTACATATTATGTGCGATTTAAGAAAAGAAAATTTCAACAAATGATACAGTTACATATTTTGTTATTGATCTTATTTTTAACTTTTAAGGTTATTAAAAGTTAAATAATGAAGATTAAAAAATGTGCAATGTTCATCAGAGTTCAATCTCCAAAAAAACATTTAGTGAAGAATCTGTCCTTGAGGTGATTTGGCATAATTCGAGATGAACTGGTAACTGTGTTAAAACTCTAATCTCCTTTCGAGGTATCAGAACGAGATCTACGTAAATTCGTAAGAAGAGTTGTTTGAAAGCTGAAAACAGAAATTCAATCTACCTCATGAACCCAAGATCGAAAACTCGTAATCTCATTTGTATTTACTTTGCTGTTGCTAATTTGTGATGTTTCCTCATCCTAAATTACTAATTAGTCCTTGGTGACAGAACGTGTACATTTAGCTTTACATTTTCTAGTTGATCAAGTTCCGGATTCTAATTTTTTACTAGAACCACTTCTTACATCACATTCACTTCTAGTACTTCTGGTACTTCAGTCACTTTAGAAGTTTAAATTCACGATTGCTCACTATACAATTGACAATGTGGTCTTGGATGATCTATCCCCTTTATCTCCTTATTCGAATCAACTTTATTCAATTAAGATTAAAATATTTATTCAATTATTATCATCTTTTCGAAATGAGTTGTTCATATTCAATAGTTTTGAACATTAGTGTTACACAAGTTAAAAATTCACTGATAGATCATGTAGTATATTCTATGTAGTAGCTGAAATGAGTTCGGCTATTACATAGAAGATATCAAAGGGTGTACTTTCAACTTCTCTCATCTGTTTTTTACAATGGTTAGATCCACTATGAGAGATAATGAGATAAGAAGCAAGAATTATTCTTTGAATGTACACTTGAGATTTTACGAGAGTATCAACTGAATGTAAAAAGCAAAGGAGAACAAGCTTTGTCTTCCTTTGCTTTTGGTATTTACTTTCTTTGTGTTTGGTATCATTCTCGTGATAAGTTTGATGATGTTTTGAATAATGTAGATGTTATTTTCACCTGCACTCCGGAGATTATTCTCGACTTCTCATATGGAAGACAACTAAACGGAAGGTCGACCAGATGAGTATAGATAATTACTTCTGATTAATTCCGAAAGATGATTGTAAACATAGTCAGAGGAAAACAGAAGAACTAGACAAAGTCTTAGGAAATTTCAACCATACATGATAATTTTTTCCATCTTGGTACTATTTGCTCGCAACCATTTAAAAGCAAATTCTCCATGGCTGATATCCTTCATCCACTCACTTTGAGTTGTAGGTCGAACACCCACCTTAATTAATTACAGACCTCCCACTTCTAGTTTTCTCAAGAATCATCTCAGGCTCCACAGCAAAACATTTTTTAAAAGATTCTACATGTTACCAACTCAATGGAGTGAGTCACGAATTAAACACTAAACTGATAGCGTCTCAAACTGCTTTTCATAAAGGATACGATGCTAATGCACGTCTTGTTTTGTGACCTCCATCTCTGCTTTCATTGAGAGAAATGAAAGAATGTTGTGTTTATATATAGACCTATGTCAAAACTCTTCTCGATATCCTGCTCGTTCAATAGGGGTATCAAAGCTAAGAAGCTTTCTGAAAGATTCTACACCCGCGGGAGGGAGTTACGAATATTGCCAGACTTTGACAAGTATTTCTTGTAGGCACCTCAAGAAGTACCTGCAAGAAAACACCCACTGCTATTCATTCATTTTATTCATTTTTTCTCTATTTACTCTGTTGAATAATTATCCCGAGTGTTAGAACTGAAATAAATTGTTAAAGAGATTGTGATGTCAAGTCACAAACACGATCCAGACTCAGTCGAGTTTCGATACAAAGTTAACTACTGCGATATTACGCTTTTCTCCCGTTTCACCGTTGAAAAATATTTCCCTCACAACTTTAACACCCGTAATAGCTACCGAAGGAAATGCTATGCCTCAAATCTTTCAAATTTGAGCCATGTATACATGTATGTTCTTCTAACTTCAACATAAGCAAGTCATACATGAGATCATGAACTGACCATCCGTGAATCTACTACTTCCATAGCACAGAACCCTTACTCTACTACTAAGTTATGTAGAACTTATGTGCAAGAGTTAGCCACATCCCCCCCTTATTACTTTACATTTAAGTCTTGTAGAACTAATGCGATGCAAAAGTTAGGCACAACATCATTGCAACCATGGTCTTTGACTACATCAATAATCACTATCCAAAAATAACCACTTTAAAGTTATGGTACATACGAGACGAAAGAAGATTATAGTGACATGTAAATCAATGCAAATATCGTGTACAGTCAGACTTGGATAAGTGGAAGCTCGATAAGTGAAAAGCTTGGGTATATGCAGAGAGCAGCTTCCCTCTCGAGAAAAATTACATGGCTTCATTTGTCGTTAACTGCAAATTATTTCTTCTCTACTTCCACCAGCAACAAATATAAATGCAAACCTTATTTAACTATAATATTGCAGTTATTATATACAATTACCTAAAAATAGTATAATCATCTCAAGTTTAAACCCTAAATGTACACACGTACTATATGTCTGTTTAAATTTCTTCTCTACTCTCATTAGCAACAAATATATAAGTGCAAACTTTATTCATCTGAATACTGCAGTTAATAAATGCAATTATCTCAACATATTCAATATCCAATGTTTAAACACTTAATGTACGAGAGTTTGAACCGTTTTCTGTATGTAAACGTATTTTCAATATAATGGCAGAATAAATGAAGAACAAATTCACAAAACTCATCATAGAGAGATTGTGCGGACATTGTACACAAACAAGAGTGTTGCGGAAGGATTAATAAACTGCGTTTTGCAATACTAGTTATATAAATTTTCTACTATTTATTGTCCTCGTTCTATTTTATTGATTCTATAAACTACCATACTTATGATATATCACATATGTTGGTGGTACGTGAATTTTGTGGCTGCTCACTATAAAAGTATCTTATATCGATGATCATAGAGCTATAAAGGCTAAGTTTAAGTGGTTCTAATAACTGGACCTAAAATAACAGTAGCTAGATATTAGCTACGGTTTTTCTTAGAATGTTTCTATATCTCGTATCTATATTCTTTTTAGTGTGAAATTTATATGGTCTAGGGTTCGAAGATATTTAATTATAATCTAATATTATTTATTCTAATTTATTCGAAGATATTGAAATATACTTGTTACTAATCTTGTATTGTTTGCATATTTGACTTAATACATTTTTTTCTTCTTTTTCTTCTTGAAGAGATTCATAAGTCCGAATTCGACACATTTTTGCGCTAATGCATGGCTACAAACTCTCTGTAAGTGCAAGCTGCCACTCTTTTCCCTTTATTAACGTGCACGATATAAAAACACCGAGAACGTCGATCGCAGGTAACAGAACCAGGACTGGAGAGAAAGGACCTTACTAATATTAGCCACTGCCGATCGACTGATATTCTATCCACCGTATCGGAGTCAGTGCAACTACGCTGCGGCGACGATGACAAGCTCAAGGATCATGTATGTTTCCGCAACAACATTTTCTTACTAAGATGCATGAGGACCGAAATGAAGGAACCAAGGAGTAAGATGTTCCATAACGGAACTAAACTGTCGAGACCTGGATTAGAAGTGATGAAGTCGTGGAGTCTCAGACGATAGAATGAATGATCGAATCAAACATGGAAGGCTAGTGAAGCCAAGGTTCGCAAATTCTCCTAAAATTACAAACCTGCACGAATCCTTTCACGTTTCCGTGGCTTAGCCCCGATCTTCTCTCTCCCTTCGGGGTGTTGGTTGCTTTGCCCTTCGGATCCCTCTTGTTCGGCTTGATGGGGTCTTTCCATTGCGTCGCGGTTTCTTCTTTCATATTTCACACTTCATGGCTTATCGTTGCGTTCAGCGTGGTTCGTCGGGGCGCAGTTGTAGGCCGAACGAGTTCATCGAAGACGTCTCACGTTTTGAACGTGGAGTCTACCCCAATCACCCAAGTGAGGGAAGGGCACTAGTCTGGCCGCACTACTGGCTACTCTGTCAGAAGTCCCGCATTCTCGGAAACGGAGGGGGTGATCGCTCTTGCAACGCCAATGTCATTCGCCGGTTCAGTTTCCTAAAGAAGCATGTCAGCTATTTCGGACTTCACGGTGTAGAGGGTAACAAGAGAACCTGTAAGATTCAGCAATTTCGGTCTTCGCGACGTAGAGGGTTACGAGAGGGTGCTCGTGAGGAAAGAACCTGTCGGATGCAGGCGCGAAAACTCGTGGCGCTTTGAACACACATACTTCACAACTCGACGGTACACGTGAAAAAAACAGCAGAAGTGAAGGCCGGGAAACGCTCGCGATAGGCCATGCTAGGAAATCCCTGTCTCAATCGATAAATCGCGTCTCTAGTGTGGACGAAAAGCTCCGGTCGGGGACAAGGTCGAAAGGTTGTACCGGCACGAGACTTCAGGAACTGTCGCAAAGGACTAGCTGACCCACTTGAGAAATCGGTGGTGCGACCAGCCTCTAACCATTCCGCCTACCTCGGTAGATACAGAGTGGTACCAATTTCCACCTGGGGCACATTATTGAAGTGTAATGCAGCTTGCTGAAATCCATTGCGCCTCGTTCGTTATTGCCAAACATTCTGCTTCCTTTACTTCCATATGAATACCGCTCCAGATGTAATACTACACCTGATAATGATGAATACCTTAGATGATATAGATCGGCATGGAAACAAAAGTGGGACGTTCAGTCAAGAGATGTGCGACCGCCATCCTGCTCCGACAGCACACGTCTGGCTACAGTCGCGAGATGCAGGACCCACCGTGTTGAATTAAATGACATTTCTATTTCTGTGCTGACTTCTGTTTTCAATCATTCCGTCGCTAACAATCTCTTACGTCATTCCTAGATAAAGTATCGTCCTACCCATGCGAGTTCCACGCCCCAATACGTGCGCACAGATTCGTGCGCCAAGAACCTCTCGAGTCTCCAGGATGCTGAGAAATTTCGGCGGATTCTACTGTAGTATGTAATTCTTCTTGCCCTTAGTGACAGAAGGTCAGCCGTAGATATTAGTTACGTTGTGTTCGGTGGTCTACTAGCAGTACGTGCCCGTGACAGTTGGTTCCCAGCTACTTTCTCTCGAAGAAGTCCAGTACGAGCTTATTCCACTTGGCGGACTGCTCCATCTGCGAGGCGTGACCTGCGTTCTCCAAGATTTCGAGCTCTGCCCGTTTCCCCAGGTATCTGACAGAGCACCAGACATTTAGGTGAATCTAATGTCACGCACTGGTGCATGCCAGGTAACTGACTTGACACGCAATTTTCTAATCACGAACTAACTCGTGAAGTTGCTGATTCACAAGCGACAGGCAGAAGGGGAATGAAAGGGTAGAGTAGTAACGATGACGCAACTTACTCCTTTATGCGCTGCGCTTGCTCGGGCAGGAAAATCTTGTCGCTGTCTCCCCAGACGATGAGGACATCCTGCACACGCAAACCAGTAAGAAGGGAAGCCCTTGGAAAGAAAAAAACGGGAAGTAGATGGACTCATTCAAGCAATTACTTGATGATGCTGGGGCTAGACATGGTAAAATGCTGAAATCAGTCTGTCACGTAACGTTAATGGGAAAGTGGGCGGTGGAATCAAAGTCGCGCGTTCTACTGCGACTGATATACACGAAATTACATACACATGTCCACTAGCTTAGTTGTATTGTACCGTCCCTCACCTTGTCCACTTTCGTCATCATCGACGGTGCATTCTCTTTGCCGAAACAAAGCGCTTCCAACATCTCCATCTTCTCCTCCCGGTGCGGAGTGTGAAGGGTCTGTACATTGATCAACGACGAACGTGTCTTCAGGACATACCCGATGCCAGCGCGATAATCTTGAGTCCCCTTTCAGCTGACAGGGGCTCTAGATCTCTGCCCGTGAGTGAGGAAGGGTGAACCTCTTGCAACTGCAGCTCGACAGGCAGCACACTCTCGGACAGACGAACAGACTTCGAGCTACACTCATCTTGCTGACTACCGAACAAAAGACTGGGCAACAGTCGAGAAAGACTTTTTAGTGAAATTAAGAAGAGGGAAAGAAAATGAGGAATTTTATTGAATCAACAGACCGTAAAGTTTGGGAGCAGGAAGTTACGATGCGGCTACCATCAGCTGCCAAACCTATGCAAACAAATCAGCAGAGAACACTGTAAGGGGCTTTAAGGTTCTGCGCACAGCCTACCACACACACAGAGAGAGAGAGAGAGAGAGAGAGAGAGAGAGAGAGAGAGAGAGAGAGAGAGAGAGAGAGAGAGAGAGAGAGAGAGAGAGAGAGAGATGTACTTACGATGATGTAGTCTCGAACAACAAAATTAGGACACCAGCTAAATGGATTGTTCTTGAAAACGAGATTCAGCATTCGGTGTACAGACTCCTCTTTGGCAGGGAGGAGAAGTTCCGGGATGGTTTCAGCGCCACCTCTCTTGCAAAGCGCCTTGTCGTCTTCAGCAGTCATTAAAATGGCAGAGTTGGACAGGACCATTTTCAAAACCGCATCCGGATGATTCTGAGCTATGCGATATGACACAAACCCACCGTAGCTCGTTCCCACGACGTTGAATTTTTGAATGCCCAGCGAGTTCAAGCACATCACCATACTCTCCGCTTGAAACGACTCCGAGCGCTTGGGGCTCTCGGTGGTGGACTTCCCGTGGAAGATAAGATCGGGTAAGATGACAGTGTAATGCTGAAGAAACGGTTTCACTTGAAGTTCCCACTGCCACACAGCGCTTGCTCCAAATCCATGGAGAAACAACACCACGGGCTTGTCGGCGGGAGGTGTTGTGTAGCCCTTCGGCACCCAAACGTGAATCGTGGAACCGTTGGAGATCTGGACCATGCGCGATTCCAGTCCTGCACTTTGGAATGCCTTGGCGAGGGCTTTGTCCCTCATGGAAATAAAGCTGATATTGAAGCACCCCATGGCTGCCGACCGTCTAGACGGTGCAGCAGCAGCAGCAGGTCTCCTGCACCTCCTGCTCGAACCCACACGTATAGTCTCAAATCCTTCGACAATTCTCAATCCTCGCTAGACATACAGAGCCTTACAGAGCACAAATCTACCTCGGAGGGACAAGCATTACGGATTTTTAGAAGCAGTGCCCTCCCCCCTCATGCTAAATCCCGGATAAGAGCTGTAATATATGTTGATATCTGGATTCCGAAACCAGTCAGAACGGACAGGTCGCGACTCGCTAGCTCGGTCTTCTCTTAGACAGAGGGTCCGCCCTTGTTCATATATAAAGGCCAAATAGGCAAATCCAAGCTGCTAAACCTCCCGAGAGGAGGGTGGCAAACTTGGCAAAGCCTAAGAAAAATCTTTCAGGACTCACAGAAAATACAAGATGTCTCTGTCCGGGTGGTGATTCCCGTAGCCAACGGGAATAACGTTCAAAAGGTTCTGCCAGGCGCGAATCTGGCTTACAGAGTGAGAACGGGCACGTGGGAACCGCGCGTTACATTCTTACAGAAGTAAAGATTACTGCCGGCAACTAACTTGTTGACAAAGCGTGTACCATAGCCACCGGCTCATCAGGTGGCGTCATAAAGAGTTGGTCGCACCACCCCGTAAGTTTTGTGTGAGTAGCTTCCCGAACCGAGTACAGCTAGGATCGGATCCGAGGAACATAAAAGACATTTGCCGTAGTCTAGACCGTATCTGTAGCGATCACCAAGGAATGGGATATTTACTTGTTCACACTCTTGACTTCTTGGGAGTAACTTGGGTGGATCTTGGAGTCACTCTTTTTATGTGGTATTATGTTTTCCATTTTTATCCTATCGAATTTTGCGTGAACTTTATATAAGAAAACGTGAGGTTCTTGATTGTGGAGATATAGTGTGTTGAACAAAAAAAGAAGAAGAGAAAAAAAATCATGAGAACACTTCACAAGATATACCAATTCTCACTTTATATCTACTCAGGTGCTTTTTTTTAAATATAAAATTGAGAAACAGACCTAAGTGGTATATAATCTGCATCCAACCTCCTAAAACAAGTATCTGAATCTCAACTTAGACCCAAAACTACCGAAGTGTAGCTCAAAATAAAAAACACATCCCTTTGCTACCAAATAAACTTTGCACCAGTATCACAGATTCAAACCCAGACCCAAACAACACTTATGTACAAACTCTTAACTAAAACTAGCTGCCACAAGCCGTACCTAACCAACTAGAACTCTAACGAATCCAAAAAAAATGAAAAAGTATAGTGAAGAAATCACATAATATCTATTCAAGAACTTTCTCTTTTCGTCAAACGGTCTTCATATATTGATAAGCTCTTCCACCTTGACTCCGTTGGCTCCAAGAACTCTCAGATCTGACTCTCGACAGTCGAGATATCTTTGATTTTCGGTTGCAAATGATCGAACCGCCAAAAACTCCTTCTTGTGCTTTAAAACCACATACACATGCAAAACGAACTACCTAATATGATAGTTGTCTTCTCTGGTAGATAGATTTGACTACCTTGGATCCAACGACACTCCAAACAAATCATTTGGAGTCCCCTCGCAAAATCATGCAAGAAATTTGATCGCAAGAAGTAAAATATTAACATAAATTGTTCTTTTGCAACTCAACTTCACTCACCAGCACAACACAACAATCTGATCTACGTATGATCTTCTCTTATGCGTACATAAGGACTCCTTGACCGCCTAGACACCAAGAATGAAGAGCTTGGTTCACCGATCGCGAAGAACAATCCAACTTCAAGTTGTAAGTGAACGAAAATCCTTGCGAGTCGATTTCCTTGACATCTCTCAAATCGTCCGATGAAACTTCGTATCGTCTTCAATTTCTTGGAGAACTCGATGTTTTGATCCCGAGGGATATGAGGACAACAAGTTTGGATTACAGAACAGCTCAAACAGTCGAACTCTCTTTCGCATGTCACTGAAGCATTCTAAATCCTCTTCTCAACGTCTTAGTTTCTTCCATAACACACGCTCTCGATTTACCTCTTCACGAACCATCTGAACCAACACATTATCTGCACAAATTTGAACTTAATGACGTCTTGTGCGCATGCATTGGACTTCACAATCCTCTGAAACATCGTCGACAAGTCATAGATACAAACTAACTCCTTAAGCTGCCCCCTTACTTCAATTCACAATAAGTGAGATTTCTCAAATAATGATCAAACAACGCTCTTGCACCCATAATATAGCGTCAAGAACCGTAAATATTTATATAGCATCGATAAGCTAAGATCTAGTTTGATTTTTGCATCTTTCGAACCTCATAGCTTTGTCATTAAGTGTTAATTAAAGTAAATGAAGCACCTATGGGAAGCTAAGAACGAGCTCTACCACTTGGTGCAATGACAGTGAAATCAAAACGTACCTAAAATGCATATTTTTAATCTTATGAACGTCTTTGAGGCAATAATGTAAAGCATCGGATTTGGATTTTCATGTAGGAGCCGGTCCACGACATGACATCTACCCCCTCTAAACTTGTGCATCTTCTGATATGCACCAAAGATATCAACCAAAGAGTGAAAATGCACGCACACCGTCTTGTCATCTTACTTCCCATCTTAGTCAACCTCATCCTCAAGTTTGCAATATGATATTCATCTTGAAGTTGCAACATTGCCATGGTTTTTCCTGGATCCATGCTCATCAACTTCATCTTGAAGCTCTACTACATAATCCTTATCACGAATTGAAACTCTGTCAAGATATCAGCTAGATCGATCTCCTCATCTCTCTTTTGAAAATCTTGACACATTTATTTGCCACTGGTATCTTCAACTCTTGTAGGGTGTATGTTGCGTTGTCGTGAGTCTTCTTCACCACATATGGATCAAACCACCGCTTGGAGAAGTTTCATAATGCACTATGTTAGTTGTTTAGATTATTGTCGTACACTAACACCCAATCATCTTCCTTGATTTCTCTAGGTCTTAGACGATATCGTTGATCAAATTTGACTTTGTTCTTCAACCGTGCTTCTCGTAGTCTTTCCAAAGCAACATGGATACCTTCAGGTTTCCTCTCTAACTGATTAATCCAAATAGCAAGAAGTTCTTCCTTTGTCAGATTGTCTTTCCAAGATAGCACACTCCATGTCGGAACGTGGTCAAGCTTCTGTTACACTATACCACACATACTTGCGGTGAGCCTAAGGCTCAATCCTTACCAGGCCCTCACAGTCCAGCTTCCACTCTAAGAAGATGAATTTCAGAAGACAGCTATTCTGTCTTCCAAAATTCTAACAATGTTTCTTAAGTGCATCACGTCTATCCATATATCTACGCAATCATAACTAAGCAATACATCTCATGGATTCCTAAGAAGACAATCCACCTTGCAATTCATCTTACTTCTTAACAGAAGATGAAGAGATACTTGAGAAGCGAAGTCTACGAATCGATCAGAAGAAGGTTTGAGGGCTCCTGATGGAGTAAGTTTCTATTTCAGAGCCAACAATGCCGGATGATTGTTTAATGCGCGTTGCATACCTCTCCTTCACTAGCATCAACGGTAGAAGGATTACCTTCTTCTCCTGACTTCATCGAGAGCTTAGACCACTACGAAGTTCTTTCCTCATCAAAGGATTCAGAGCAATTAACTGTCCCACAGTAATGTTTGCTCGTTGCTTGCACACGTCTTCCACCACATTGTATTTTGATTGCTCCATCAAAATTGTGAAATCTAAATTTCTCAATTTCTTCTATCTCTCTTTGGTCCTTGAAGAAGATTTGTTACTTCGAGTGTTTTGACTTGGAGACTCTTCCATCATGATTATGGTGAAGTACGATATTCACATCCACAAGCAATACCTTGAGTAAGAAAAAAAGAGAAGAAAAAAATGGAGAAACTTCTAGTGTTTTACAACAAGGATGGAAAAGACATGGAAGGATTCGTGAGAGACTTCAAACGAGCATGCATTGGAATGGAGATTGAAAGAAGAGTGAGTGGGTAAAGTTGATACCTGAATTTCTTGAGAATTCTGCCTTGACATGGTATGAGGATAGGAAAAAGAGAAGTGTAGTGGAGACTCAAGTCGATATTTGGGAAGTATTGACAGAGGCTTTAATTGAAAGTTTTCTTCCTGATGAAAGTTACGAGAAGTTAATGGTAGAGGTAACTTATCTCAAACAAGGAGAGAAATAGAAAGTAAGGACTTACGTCGAGAGAATAGAGAAATTAGAGCAAAAATTTCGAGCGGTTTTACAAAAGAGTGGAGATGTAGTAGAACCAACGATGGTGGGCAGAGCAATGCTCACAAAGAATTTTATTGGAGGATTGAGGCCAGAGATTCGAACACAAGTGCGGTATGAGCGACCAACTTCGAAGGCTGATGTAGTGAAGATCGCAACTAGGATGGAGGAGAGTTTGGATGAAGACGACTTGCAACCAATGACTGTTGAGATAACATCGGGAGATGTGCAAGTACCGAGCATGCCAACTCTGACACCTACTATTGTTCCGACTGTACGGTTTCAGAACTTGATTCCGATAGTTCTTACTAGTGCGGTTACAACTATTGTACCATCTAGATCTGCTACTCGTGAATTGCATGATGGGTTGAAAAGTCAGACAGAGTATTTGGCAGACTTCAAGATCAATATGATGAATTTGTTGCAACACCGTAATCTAAATGTTGGAGAGGGCACACGAGACTACGAGAACTATCAGTCTAAAGGCGGATCACCGCAAGGTTCACCAAGTAACTACACGAACCAAGGATGTTTTACGTGTGGAGGTTCTCATTTTCAACGTAATTGTCTAAGTCATAATGGTGGAATGACGGATAGAGCTTCAACTTCACAAGTAAGGACAAAGGTGTAGCCTGCATTAATATCTTAGAGCCACGAGATGTACGAGAAGGTGTTCAATCCGTAGAGCTGTTGACTCAAGAGAGGAAGAGGATGAGGACGCATTTCGACGAGGAAGAACCTCTTGATATTGTGATGTTACGATGGATAGCATATATCAAGTCGTTGAATCCAGAGTTTAGACATATCGCATGGAAAGATAATCTGATATGTTATCTCGAGCTCGATATGATAGGGAGGATGAAATGATTGAAGATAGTGACGACATGGGGTGCAAAGTTCTATCCGATTGCACACATGAAGGGAAGATGAGTTATTTGTTGAAGGGTTGTATGATGAATTACTTGACATTAGGAGGTACCTTAGTACGATGATTAAGCAAACATGTTGGACGGATGAAGGTTATAGAGAGTTCGAAGGAAGGCCTACAACTTCATGATGCAAGATGGATTTCTTTGAAAGCGCAAAGCAGAAAGGTAAGATAGCGCTACGAGTGATTTGCGACAAAAAGATCAACAAAAGTTGCTTAGAGTATTTCATGAGAGTCTTTTGGGTTGGACATTGAGAGATTTGAATCACTTTAACAAAAATGAAAAAGTGATATTGGTGGAAAAATACGTACAAGGATGTCGTATCTTTTGTGGAGTCTTGTTTGACATATCAGATGTATTCGGACATCCGACATCGATGTATTATACCCGACTTATCCATTGACAGTCCACTTCAAGTGGGTCGTAGACTTGATGTTTATGCTAGTTGGTTTATGACAGATGAGATACTTGGTTTTTGCTCAAGAAGATATTTCAAATCAAGTTGAGGATAAGGTGTTTCAGACAAAGAGAACTGAAGGGGTATGTAAGTTTCTCTTGGAAGAGGTTGTTCGTCGATATGGATGTGTGAGAATATCACATCATATCGGAGAGAGTTAGATGCACATGAAACTCGTGAATTCTTTGCAAGGTGTGGGATGAGGTTGTCATTGACAACTGCTGACAACCCCGAAGGGAATGCCAAGAGCGAAAGCGGTCATCCGTCCATTGTGAAGGCTTTGGTGAAGACCTGCAACGGAAAGATGTACGAGTTGTCTCGACTCTTACCATTTGCATTATGGACAGATCAAACGAAGCATAGCTCGGTAACAGATTACATGCTAGTGGAGCTCATGACAGGTCAGAAACTTATCATGCTGAATGAAGAACACGTTCTGACATGGAGTGTGTTACCTTGGGTGGACAATATGACAAAAGAAGACCTTCTTTTTAGAATCACGCACACCGTTCAAACGAATCGCCTGATCTAAGATTCATCTTCTCTGGTAGGTAGATCTAGCTCCTAAACCCAACGAGAATCCAAACAAGTTGCTTGGAGTTCTCCTCATGAAACCATGCAAGAAATTTGGTCGTAGGAAGCAAAAATCTGACGTAAATCGACTCCTTGCGGCTCAAACTCGCTCACCACATCCAAACTAACAATCCAGCTCACATACGATTTTCTCTTATGCGTAGGTGAAGACTCTCTTATCGCATAAGCACCAAGAACGAAGAACTTGGCTCATTGATCACGAAAAACAATCCAACCTCAGGTCACAAGCGAAGAAAAATTGACGTAAGCGCTTCCATACGAGCCAATTTCACCCAGAACTCTAAAATCACTTGATGAAACTTTGTATCGTCTTCAATTTCTTGAAGAACTGGCATTCTGATCTCGATGGAACCAAGGACAGCAAGTTTGGACTCCAGAACAGCCCGAACGGTCCAGCTCTCCTTCGCAGATCACTGAAGCACTCCAAACTCTTTCTCTACGTCTTAATTTTTCTCAGAACACTCCTTGATCCGCTTCTTCACGAACCATTTCAACCAACGCGTAGCTTGTACATATCTGAACCCAATGACATCTTGCATGCATGCATTGGACCTCTCAATTCTCCAAACCGTTGTCCTGTTGTGGGACCAGTTAGTTTGTAAATTACGCGTATAAGTGCGTTTTGCACATAATTGTAGAAGTTGTGGTGTAATGGGATCTAAAACATTGCTCTTATGAGCTTAGAATGCACTATTATCTGCTGGAGGTCTCCATGGGGCAGAAAAGGACAAGGTTGAGTCCTTTAGCTTCCCATTGGTCCACCCAAAAGTGAAGATAACTTGTCTTCTACCTAAGTGTGCGCTCTGGGAGGTTCGGGGCACTTTGACGAGGGATTTTGAAGATCAGAGGGCATGGGCGGAGAGCTCTCGACGGGAGGAGCAATCTGACCACAAATTTCACTCGATTTGGAGGTCCAGGGCATACGTTATGGCGATTTGAAGTTCATAGAGTGATGAGAGTACAAGAGTTTCTCTTCCGATTGTAAGATTAAGGGGTTTGAGTGATTGAGCCGTCAGATTGAGACCAGATTTCATGGGCTTGTAGTCTGTCAGCTGCTGAAGCTCTGACCACAAATTTCACCACCGGATGTTGTGCGGATTGAGCGCAATGGCGATTTGAAGGCGACGGGGTGCAGAAAGCTGTCAATCTGAAGCAGCGAGTTTGCAGATTTATGGAGGACGATCAGAACGGTCAAATCGGCTCAAATTTCCTGTGTAGTGAGTTTACCTTCTGAATTGATAGCACAGGAAGTTGGAGTGGAAGTGGACGGTTCATTTAGTCGAAGAAGCTTCTGTCCTGAATCTGAGATTGGAAGTGCGTGTTAGTTTCTGTGGATTTGTGTTAATTGTGGGAGGAGATCTAGCCGTCAGATCTTCCTGAAATTTGACCTGCAAGTAGAGATTTTAGTATCCTACCTACGTGGCAAGTTTGAGAGGAGACTGAGCTGTAGATCTGTATCTATCATGTGTGAAAGTTCGCTGGTTTTTCTGCCGAGTTGTATCGGCAACGATATCTACTCTAGGTCTCGAGTTGTTAGCGGCAGCTGGCTGAAAAGTATCCAGTGCGACATTTGTATTGCTTTGGGGAGTATTCTAGGCGTAGATATGACTTTAGCGACCTACGTTGTATCCACGTCATGTGGTTGTTAGGTTCGCACTCAACGTGGCAAAGTGCGATCTTTGACCTGTAGAGTCGACTACCTGTCTAGCCTAGTCTCCGGGTTTTGGGACACGTTACGGTGCATGCATTAGAACCTTTCACCCAGAAGACCCACACGTGGATGAGTATGACGGCACCAAACATGCGATGTGCATGTGTGCCACCTCATCGGTCCGTGAGGCTTGGGTTGCTTGGTTAGGGAGCTTGCATCTATCCTTGTTTTGTGTTCGAAACTTTTAAGCAAAGGGGAGTGACCTGTGTGAGGGCATTCGACCTGGGGAAAAATCCAAGAGATTGTTCGTGTGGAGATCGTGGTGATCCTATGAGATTGAATCAGAGTTTTATGGATCGAGATACCTTTGTAGTTGGAGTGCACATGTTGTGAGAGATGGACGAAGGACTCTACTTACCGCCCAGATTCTCTTTTCGAAACCCTTTCTCGATTAAACTGATGTATATGGAACGAGTCCACTTTCAACAGTTTCTGATAGGATCCTTCGGGCATAACTTTACCGCGCAAGTTATGCTCTCGCCTGTCCCTGTGATCTTACCTGTTGTCACTTACGGCCAAGAATGGGACCTCACCGTCTTTATCCTCATCTAACGAAGGATGGATCTAAATCAGCTCCCTCCTGTAAACTTTAACACCCAGTGCGAGATAAGACACATCTGTCGACCCAAAGCCATGTACGAAGCCCTAGTAGTGAGAAACTTCGGAGAGGAATACTACCGAGAGATCATGTCATCACATATCCCGTTTGTCGTGCCCATGATCATCCAACGTTTTCGTGTAGTTATCTTGACCCTTTACTGAGAGAAAGAAAGTGCTTAGTTATCGAGGAAGTTAGAGAGAAATCTACAGGAAACTTGTCGCTCTGCTGTGCATTGATCGCTAGCCACAGCCAGAAGGTACGCCCTTGCTCAAAGGAAAGGCTCTCGCTACGACATATTTGGTGCTTCCACTGAGAGCACGCTTTGAGGTGGTTGAGTGAGTTGTTGCCGAGGAGCGTCAAGTATGAATCTTCCCGAAGCAATGGGGACGAGTGGAGGAGGAGCGGACGATCTGCTTCGAGCATTGACGATGTTGTTGAGACAACAACAAGGAGGCGATGTTGGGGAGCAGAAGTCTACAAGAGCTCTACAAGCGGTGGTGAAGAAGTTGGGGAGGTTCGATGGAAGGAACATCACGAAGTATGTTCGGGAGTATATTTGTGAGATGGAGGTAAATCGTGTGCCTGAGACAGAGATGATTTCTAGTTTTGAGTTGGCTGTGATACCTGAGATCCGTAGTCAAGTGACAAAGCTGAAGGATGCACGTACGAGTTCTTGGGAGGAGTATGAGCAGAGGTTGAAGAGTGAATTTTTTGATGATGATGCGGATAGGGTAACCAAGAGAACGTTCTTGGAGTGGATAGAGCAGCGTCCGGGGAATGAGATGACGCCAAATGAGTTGCTGCGTGAGTTTGAGAAACGGTTCTGTCAACTGTCTCCATCCGAGAGGACAACGCTTGACTTAAGGAAAACAGAACTTTTTCTAGAAGTTGCTGATGAAAATCTAGAGGATAAGCTTTTCTTGATGCTAGCAGACAAGGGGGAAGAAGGAGGAGTGAGCACAGACTGGAGAAAGGTAGAGGAAGCTGTTACTATTCTCACGAAGCAGAAACGTGGAAGAGGTAGAGCTGCAACCTTGAGGTCTGATGTCTCTTTAGCTCCATTGCCCAAGCCTGCCAATAGCAAGATTGAAGATTCTGCAATCGATGAGTTGGTCAAGGGTCTGAGAGAGTTAAGGATAGAGATGGCAGAGCTAAAGCATAGTCGAAGTCCTGGTGATACCAATGCATCTTCAACTAGCAGAAATTTTGTTAGAAGATGTATCTGGTGTGACAGTACTGAACACCAACGACGAGATTGTGAGGAGTTTTCCGAAGCTCTCAGAACCGGAGTCGTGAATTTTAGAGATGGAAAGATTCATCTCGCCCAAACTGGTGCGCCGTTGAATACCAACTTTGGTAAGGGAGGAATGAAGAGTTTGGTGAGAGGTCAGGTTGGTATAGCTACGGCGATACGCACAATAGAGCCAGAAACGTTTGCGATTGAAGTAGATGTACCAGTTGTAGCAGCTGTTAAGAGCGATGTAGTTGAAGTTCCACGAGAAGTAATGTTGCGAGGTGCGGAGACAATTCGTCGCATTACTGGATGGGATGATCCTGTAGAGGCAGGGTGTGTCAAGGCTTACTTGGTGCAAGAGAAGCATGTAAGCTGGCAAGATGCGATTGTGGAAGAGAAAAGGAGACGTGATGATGATGTTGTTGATCCGGAGGAGGCTACAAGGAGAGCCAGAACCACGAAGAGGAGAGGGCAACAAGAGACATCACCGTCTGATATCCCTTCGACGTCTCAAGGGGCATCTACGTCTGAACCTATGGTTGATGTTCCTATTTATGACACGGAGATGAGAGAGAAAGGCAAAGGAGCTTCTTCAAAGGGCAAAGGTAAAGCACCGACCTACAAACTACAGTCTGATATCGAGACCAGCACCAACTTGAAGGAGATTCTTGAAGAGAGAATTTTGGATGCAAAAATAGAATTTTCCTTGCGAGAGGCCTTAGGGATAGCTAAACGTGATTTTCATGAGTTGATCATAGATGTGATCAAGAGAAAGAGGCAGATGACTGCGGATACAGTGATGGTGAAAGCATTGGATACTGACATCACTGGGGAAGAAGATGAAGAGTTAGGTCGCGTATTTGTCCAAAAGCATGTACTACAGGCGTCGAATGGAAGAGAGGCAAGAGTTTCAGACTGTGCTGCAGAACATGGCGACGAGAAGCAGCATGAGAGTCACTATTCTCGAGCATATTGGGCTCGTGCAACCACAGAGACAAGGGTCCGACTGGGTAACTTGTCAGAGGCTATAGTGGCGTTGGTGGATCACGGTTCGGAGATTAACATCATGTCCAAAAATGTTTACGAGAAGGGGAAGTGGCCAATCGACACAGGACATGGATGGGTTCTTCGTGCTGCTAACAACCAAAGAGGTGAACTTTTTGGTGCTTGTCTAGCTGTCAAGACTCGAATAGGAGATGTAGAGATAGAACAAAACTTTTTTGTTCAGAGTGTAGCTACTTATCCTGTGATCCTTGGTCAACCGTACATTACTGCGTCTAGGATGGAGATGAAAGTAATGGACGATGGGTCTCATTATGCTCGTATCAGAAGTCAAGATGGTACAAGAGCGGTACAGTTTCTTACTGTACGTACGGGTCATGAAAGGAACAGAGAGAAGCTGAGGGACAGTCCCTTAAGGACTGACAAAGAGTTTTCGGATTTTTAGTTAGCACTCCTGTAGAGCGGGAGTATGGGAGTGTTGATAGGAGAAAGAGCCTTCCGCTAGTGCCAGAAGATGAAGAAGAGATGTTTAAATGTGGATTTGCTCAGTTTTCTGAAACATGTGTAAATAGATTTCGAGTGGTAGAAGAGATGGATAGTGTACAAAGACGAAGTGTGAAGAAGCAGGAAGAGCTCTTCAAAACTCAAGGAGTTTTGGTAGATCAGGAGTTCATTAACGGGGTGTATGAAGAAGAGGGCTTTGAAGATACTCTTGAGGAGGTTTTGTCGTTTATAAGCACCGATTCTTTGGTTAATGGATTAGTCGCAATCCGTTCACGTGAGTTACATGAGGAGATTACAAGATTCGTCGAGGACGGCTACAAGGTTCAGCTTCAGATGAAAGGAGATCATGAGTTGGAGTTAGAGAAGAGTAGAGCCATGAAACACCAAGAAGCGCAGGTTCATACAAAATACAAGACGGTGGCGCGTAAAGTGAAGCCGGTGGCTACTCAGCTACCTGAAGACTCTAACAAGCAAGTGGAACGAGCATCGACTGAACCAGTTCTGCGGGATTCACAGAGAGTAGGGCACAGGTTCACAGAAGAGACACTCAAATGACTACAGATTGGAGGGGGTGAGTTTCTCACTGAGGAAGAGAGAAAGCATTTTCATGAGATGTTGAGAAGGCATGGAAAGGCTTTTGCTTTCAGTGCAGAAGAGATTGGATGTGCAGATACGAGTGTCGTAGCACCCATGGTGATCTTCACAGTACCACATGTGCCTTGGGACTTGAAGCCTATACCAGTGCCACGAGCTATGTTGCCAAAGCTTGTGGAATTGTTGAAAGAGAAGATACGCATGGGTATTTTAGAGCCATCTATGGGACCTTACTCGAGTCGGTGGTTTACTGTACCTAAGAAGTCAGGGGCTCTTAGGTTCATCCAAGACATGCAACATGCTAACAAGGTGACTATTCGAAACATGGGAGCATGACCCATAGTAGATGAAGTTGCAGAAGCTTTTGCTGGTCGTGCTATCTACTCGATTGGAGATTTATACTCTGGGTATGATCAGTTCCAGTTGGCAATGGAGAGCAGAGATCTCACCACCATGCGTACTCCGCTTGGGCTTGTAAGGATGTGTACATTACCGCAAGGAGCGACAAACTCTGTTGCGCATGTGCAAAATGCAATGAATAGGATTTTGAGAGAATTCATTCCGGAGAAGACCATACCTTTCATAGATGATATTCCTATGAAAGGGTGTGCGATCGAAGACAAAGATGAGAAGCTGACTGAGGATGGATGTCGAAGGTTTGTGGTTGATCATATTCACGATGTGGAGATGATCTTAACAAGGCTTGAGGAGGTAAATCTCACTCTTTCAGCAGAGAAATCGAGCTTTGGAGTACCAGAGATTGTTGTTGTTGGTCATCTTTGTGGAGCTTTTGGTCGACGTCCAAACCCATCAAAGGTTGATGCCATTGGGAGGATGAAAGATTGTGTCAACACCACAGAGGTTAGGAGATTCTTGGGAGCTTGTTTGTTCTATCGAGTGTGGATTCCTCATTTTGGTCACATGTCTGAACCGTTGTATGAGTTGCTGAGGAAGCGAAGGAGGTTCACTTGGGGTGAGGAGCAGAGGGTCGCTATGGTGCGACTAAAAGAAGCGTTGAAATCACCACCAGTTCTACGACAGTTGAGCTATGATTGTGGTAGACCCATAGTCGTTACTGTTGATACTAGTCCTATCGCTATAGGTTGGGCAATAGGGCAGGATGATGGTGAGGAAAAGAGGTTTGCAACAAGATTTGGTGCTCGCATACTTTCGGATCGACAAAGGAGATACCCTCAAGTCAAACGAGAGCTATGGGGCGTTGTAACTGCAATGAAAGCTGAGAAGGAGTATCTCATTGGAGCACATGTACTACTTGAAACTGATTGCTTACCTCTGTTGGGAATGATAGCAAACTGCACAACGCCTGATATTGCTATGTTACGTTGGATAGCTTACATTAGGTCGTTGAATCCAGAGTTGAGGCACATAGCAGGGAAGATGAACTCGATGGCAGACATGTTGTCTAGAGCTAGGTACTCTCAAGAAGAAGATATGGAGGCGGAAGATATGGATGAAGATGATGCAGAGGAGGGGCAAGTTCTACAACTATCAAGCGAGGACCGGAGTCGCTTGGATGGTGTTCTTCCTTTCAAGGAAGAACTCTACTGTGGGAGGCTCAAAGAAATCGGACGCTATCTAAGCACTCTTCAGAAGTATGAAGAATGGACGGAGAAAGTCTTCAAGGAGATACGACATCAGGCCTATGGCTATCTATTACGAGATGGATATCTGTGGAAGAGGCCAAAGAGGAGAGATGGAGTACCCTTGAGAGTAGTGGATGATGCAGAGACCAAGAAACAAGTACTCGAACAATTTCATGATACCTTATGGGCAGGTCATCGAGGTACATGGGCGACCTTTACCAAGATCAAGGAGAGGTATTGGTGGAAAAGATTGTATCGAGATGTAGAGAAGTTTGTTGGGTCATGCATTGAATGTCAATTCCAATCCAAGATTCGGTATAGGGATGGATTGAGACCCACATATCCCTTGTCCATTCATTTCCAATGGGTTTTGGATCTGGTTGCCATGCCATCAGGAATTTGGGGCATGCGTCATTTAGTTTTGGCTCGGGAAGAGCTATCTAACTTTGTAGAAGGGAGGGCTCTACGCACCAAAGCTACTGAACCTGTCTGTCGATTCATACTAGAAGATATCGTTTCTAGATATGGAAGCGTGGGGAGAATCCGTGCAGATAGAGGAGAGTTGAATGCAGATGAAGCACGTGAGTTCTTCAACAAGTATGGAATACGATTGAAGTTGACCACTTCGATGAACCCGGAAGCGAATGGGAAAAGTGAACGAGGGCACCCACCAATCATCCAAGCATTGGTGAAAGCGTGCAAGGGGCGTCATGGGGACTGGCCTAGACTTCTTCCTTTTGCGTTGTGGGCTGATAGAACTACTCATAGTACTGTCACTGGTTACATGCCTACAGAACTGATGACTGGTCAAAAACCTATCATGCCAGCGGAAGGAGACGTTCCTACTTGGGTATGTCTACCTTGGGAGGATGGTTCTGATAGGGAAGGACTATTGACACTACGAATTCAGCAGCTTGAGCGACGTGAGGAGGACCTCGAAGAAGCATTGGTCAAACTCAAGGAGGCGAGGTTGAAGAACAAGGAGCGATTCGACAAGACACATCGACTGCGGAAGAAGCCGATCCGAGAAGGTGACTGGGTCATAGTATATGACAACAGTTTGGATAACCAACACAGCACTATCAAGAAGTTTGCACGACGTTGGTTTGGTCCTTATGTTGTTGTTGTCGTTCACGACAACGCCACATATGGTTTGCGAGAATTGGATGGTACACTCTTGAAGTTACCCATTGCTGGTAAAAGGATCAAGGTCTTCCGAAGACGTGAAGGATTTCTTGATTTCGATGAACTTCTCGAGTCTGATTCTCATCTATCCAGACCTTATGCGAGGGAAGATGATGATGGACCTGACAATTCAGAGCACGATGAAGGATACGATGATGACTATGGATAACAAGTTGGCACATACCGGAGGATGTGCAGGTTTGGAGGGGGTGAATGTCCTGTTGTGGGACCAGTTAGTATGTAAATTACGCATATAAGTGCGTTTTGCACATAATTGTAGAAGTTGTGGTGTAATGGGATCTAAAACATTGCTCTTATGAGCTTAGAATGCACTATTATCTGCTGGAGGTCTCCATGGGGCAGAAAAGGACAAGGTTGAGTCCTTTAGCTTCCCATTGGTCCACCCAAAAGTGAAGATAACTTGTCTTCTACCTAAGTGTGCGCTCTGGGAGGTTCGGGGCACTTTGACGAGGGATTTTGAAGATCAGAGGGCATGGGCGGAGAGCTCTCGACGGGAGGAGCAATCTGACCACAAATTTCACTCGATTTGGAGGTCCAGGGCATACGTTATGGCGATTTGAAGTTCATAGAGTGATGAGAGTACAAGAGTTTCTCTTCCGATTGTAAGATTAAGGGGTTTGAGTGATTGAGCCGTCAGATTGAGACCAGATTTCATGGGCTTGTAGTCTGTCAGCTGCTGAAGCTCTGACCACAAATTTCACCACCGGATGTTGTGCGGATTGAGCGCAATGGCGATTTGAAGGCGACGGGGTGCAGAAAGCTGTCAATCTGAAGCAGCGAGTTTGCAGATTTATGGAGGACGATCAGAACGGTCAAATCGGCTCAAATTTCCTGTGTAGTGAGTTTACCTTCTGAATTGATAGCACAGGAAGTTGGAGTGGAAGTGGACGGTTCATTTAGTCGAAGAAGCTTCTGTCCTGAATCTGAGATTGGAAGTGCGTGTTAGTTTCTGTGGATTTGTGTTAATTGTGGGAGGAGATCTAGCCGTCAGATCTTCCTGAAATTTGACCTGCAAGTAGAGATTTTAGTATCCTACCTACGTGGCAAGTTTGAGAGGAGACTGAGCTGTAGATCTGTATCTATCATGTGTGAAAGTTCGCTGGTTTTTCTGCCGAGTTGTATCGGCAACGATATCTACTCTAGGTCTCGAGTTGTTAGCGGCAGCTGGCTGAAAAGTATCCAGTGCGACATTTGTATTGCTTTGGGGAGTATTCTAGGCGTAGATATGACTTTAGCGACCTACGTTGTATCCACGTCATGTGGTTGTTAGGTTCGCACTCAACGTGGCAAAGTGCGATCTTTGACCTGTAGAGTCGACTACCTGTCTAGCCTAGTCTCCGGGTTTTGGGACACGTTACGGTGCATGCATTAGAACCTTTCATCCAGAAGACCCACACGTGGATGAGTATGACGGCACCAAACATGCGATGTGCATGTGTGCCACCTCATCGGTCCGTGAGGCTTGGGTTGCTTGGTTAGGGAGCTTGCACCTATCCTTGTTTTGTGTTCGAAACTTTTAAGCAAAGGGGAGTGACCTGTGTGAGGGCATTCGACCTGGGGAAAAATCCAAGAGATTGTTCGTGTGGAGATCGTGGTGATCCTATGAGATTGAATCAGAGTTTTATGGATCGAGATACCTTTGTAGTTGGAGTGCACATGTTGTGAGAGATGGACGAAGGACTCTACTTACCGCCCAGATTCTCTTTTCGAAACCCTTTCTCGATTAAACTGATGTATATGGAACGAGTCCACTTTCAACAGTTTCTGATAGGATCCTTCGGGCATAACTTTACCGCGCAAGTTATGCTCTCGCCTGTCCCTGTGATCTTACCTGTTGTCACTTACGGCCAAGAATGGGACCTCACCGTCTTTATCCTCATCTAACGAAGGATGGATCTAAATCAGCTCCCTCCTGTAAACTTTAACACCCAGTGCGAGATAAGACACATCTGTCGACCCAAAGCCATGTACGAAGCCCTAGTAGTGAGAAACTTCGGAGAGGAATACTACCGAGAGATCATGTCATCACATATCCCGTTTGTCGTGCCCATGATCATCCAACGTTTTCGTGTAGTTATCTTGACCTTTTACTGAGAGAAAAAAAGTGCTTAGTTATCGAGGAAGTTAGAGAGAAATCTACAGGAAACTTGTCGCTCTGCTGTGCATTGATCGCTAGCCACAGTCAGAAGGTACGCCCTTGCTCAAAGGAAAGGCTCTCGCTACGACACCGTTCATCAACAAGTCGTAGAAATAAGCTAGCCCCTTAAGCTGCCCCCTTACGTCAGCCGCGTATGTCAAGATTTTTATGCAGATAATGAACAAGCAGGTCCCTTGCATCCTTAGTATAGCGCCAAGAATCGCAAATCCCCAGTCAGCAATAGTAAGCTAGAGCTCAACTTGATTTTCTCATCTTCTAAACCTCGTAACTTCACCACTAGACGTTGTCGTGTTGTGGTTCGGCTCCTGTGTGAAATTCCTGTGTAACCTATGTTGTGTTTCTTTTCCGTGTTTCGTGAACCGTATCGCGTAACTCGCTGAACGGTGTGATGAGTGCCACGTTTGTGATTATCTGTTTAAGTGGTCGTACGGTAGAAGAACGTGCCAAGTCATCGATCTGTGCACGTTCACTTTAGTGGTCCTTGTCGCCGCATTTGTGTATAAAATGGTGGGTCGAAGGTTCATACGGCATTCTCTCTCAGCGGGTGATTCGTAAGGGTTCTCGGTGGTCTGCATGGAGGAGTGAGGAACTACAGGAGTGGTGGTTATGGACGGAGGTGTGTTACCGGCTCCGGATCTTCCTTTCCCGAATCCGTTTCACATCAAGCTTCATTGCATCCATCGCGATCACTTTCGACAGTGGTTAGTTGCGTACTTTGGTGATGAGTTCATGAGGAGGGTGATGGAGTTACAGCTTCCGGTGATCCTTCCAATCGTAACATACGGAGAGACTTGGGATATGACGGTGTACATTTTGTTGTGAGGAAAAATGGATCTCAACTATCCATCGAACGTTCCTTTCAATCTTTGGGTCGATGTCCGGTGCCATTGCAGACCGAAGATCAATCATGGGGCTTGGATCGTGAGAAACTTCGGGCAAGAATATTACAATCGAGTGATAGCTTCACCGTTTCCTTTTGTCATACCTTTTATTGTAGAACGTTTCCAAGTTGTAATATTGACGTTGTATTAGTCTGCGGCTCACTGGTTTCGTTTTGGTTGAGCGCTTCTGTGTAGTTACGGACCGCGAAGAATCCATCGACATATCTGAAGGATTTTCTGAGGTCTTAGAGGGTTGTTGATGTCTTGTGTCTCCTTGGAGAGTAAAAATTCATTCTAAGGGAAAAGTTAAGAGGAGAAAAGACAAAAAGTAAAGTTCTTTTTGCTCTTATTGGTCCACTTTTGGACCAATGGTGTTCTAGCTGATCCTCGCGACGTTTCTGTGGTTTCTGGAGGCTTCAGAGGTCCATTCGCAAAACGAAGGGTATGGTTGGAGAGCTCTCGATAGGTGCTACAATCTGGGCTGAAGAATCGATCGATTTGATGAAAGTATGAGCGCGTTCTGATCGATTGAGTGGAGGGGGGTGAAATTTGTACCTACTGCTACGTTTCTGGTTGTTCCGAGAGACTCGCGAGGAGTTTTGAGGAGCTGTCTGTTGGGTTGGAGAGCTGACGACGTGCTGGTCGTTTTGATATCAATTTCATCAGTTTCTTGATCGAATTGGATTCTGAACCGACCGATTGAAGTTGAGAAGTGCAGACGGAATAAGGCGGGGACAGCGAACTGTGATAGCCATGGATAGGTTGCTATTGCTTAAATTCTGTCTCGAATTTCTGAGTGAAACTTTCCAGGATTGAAGCATGCCTTATCAGTAAGATACTTGGAAAGTTTCACCTCAAATGATCGAGTAGTTTGTTCAGAATCATGGATCAAATGTACCTGGGTCTGTAAAGCTCTGAAGTTAGCACAGATTACGGTTTGATCCATATCTGAGAATTGGTTTGAGATTTCGACCTGAAAATTATTCAGGGTAGGAATGAAGGGTCCAATCAAGCTTCCTGTGAAGTTTGATCATCATTGGTCGAGTGGTTTGGAAGGACTGAGGTCTCAAAGTTCGAAAATACTTCTGTTATTAGCAATTTCGGGTTTTTTCGGTATCATCTATTGTCAATTTGATCATTTTCAAGCAATTTGGAGAGGAGTTTGTTGCTGAAAACTGCCATACCTGCATACAACTCGACATTGGAAGGTGTGGGGCTGATTTCAGCTCTCGGTGATGAAGGAGAACGGAACCACCATGAGTCTTAAGCCGCTGTTTGGTTTCTCGGAGCTGCCAGGTACTACCGCCGTTGATGCTATATTGAGATCTGAATAGTGTTTTGGAGTATGCATGTTTTACCTTGCTGGAATACTTGATAGACCAGGGTGTACAGCAAGTTGTATCGATACTCTATCAAGTTGATTGAGTGATCTTAGTATCTTCTGATTGTACTATGAAGTTGTGATAGTTGGATTGATGGCCAGTTAGCGTCGCTGGGGAGCTATTCAGAAGTCAGGCTTCCAGTGATATAGATGAATAACTTCAGTTAGATAATACAGATCTGAGTATTTTAGTTAGAATACAAAAGATCTGTTTGTAACACAAGTTTATGCAACCTATACGTAACCTTGGATCGTAGCAAGCTTTAAACTTGAGACGAGCGGATACAAGGTCATTCAGGCTAGAAGAGTAGATAGTGAAACATTTGAGTGGAAACATCCAGATCTAGATCCAACCTTGTCAATCCACATACCTCTGCACAGCCATATACCCCGTGTATTCCTAGACAGAAAAACACGTTATACGATAACGTCCAAATGAAATAGATGAAGTGCGAACGGAAAGTTGACAACGAGCTCTACCAATTCAAAGTAATAAAGTAAAGATCCGAAGTTGTGCAAAAAAGCTCATTTTTAGTCTTATGAGCATATTTAGAGCGATAATGATAAGTATCAAAAATAGAATTTTATGTAGGAGCTGATCCACGACACGACATCCACCCCTCTAAACTTATGCATCCTTCGGTATGCACCAGAGATATCAACCAAAGAGTGGATCCGCATGCATACCGTCTAGTCGTCCTACTTCTTATCGTAATCGACCTCATCCTCAGTTTGCAACCTAACCGTTATCGTGTCTGATTTTGCTTGAAGGTTGTCCATAAAATGCAAGGTTCATGGCTGTGGAGATGTTGTTTGTCGAATGAAGACAAGACAAAGAAAAACAACCACGAGAACGCAAGGTATATCAACTCTTACTTTATATACACTCCCGATTCTTCTTCCCAAATAATGCAAAACAGAGACACAAATATGAACGGTGTGTAATATGCACCAACCCCTCTAAAACAAGCCCCTGAATCTCAACCCCGACCAAAACTATCGGAGCATAGTTCAAAGAAAGAGAAACATCCCTTTGATAACAAAAAGAGCTATACCAATATCACACGATTCAAACCCAAGTCCAAACAACGTTCACGTACAAACCTTAGCTAAAGCTAGCTACCACAAGCTGTACATAACCAACTAGATATCTAATGAACTCAAAAAGAGTAAAAATTGTAGCGAAGGAATCGAAAAAGATTTATCTGAGAACTTTCTTCTTTCGGCTAACGGTCTTCACATGTCGATAAGATCTTCTTCCCTGACTCCATTGACCCAAGAAACCTTCAGATCCAACTCTCGACAGCCGAGATATCACCGATTTTTTATCGCAAATGACTGAACTTTCAAAAACTCATCCTTGTGGCTTAAAACCACACACATCATCCAAACCGATTGTCTGATCTGATATCCGTCTTCTCTGATAGATAGATTAGCTATCTTGAATCCAACGAGACTCCAAACAAACCATGTGGAGTTCTCTTCGTAAAATCACGCAAGAAATTTGATCGCATGACACAAAAAACTGACGTAAATCGACTCTCTACGGCTCAAGCTCGCTTACCACACCCAAACCAACAATCCTTAGTATAGCGCATGGAGCTGCAAATACCCAATCAGCAAAAGTAAACTAGGGCCTAACTTGATTTATCTATTTTCTGAATCTCATAACTTCTCCACTAGGCGTCCAAATGAAGTAGACCAAGTACCCATGGAAAGCTAACAACGAGCTCTACCGATCGATGTAATGAAAGTGAAGATCCAAAGTTGCGCAAAAGTCCGTATGCTAAGGTCTAGCTTGTTTTTCTCATCTTTTGAGGCTCATAACTTCTCCACTAGGCATCCAAATGAAGTAGACAAAGTGCCAATGGAAAGCTGACAACGAGCTCTATCCATCGATGTAATGAAAGTAAAGATCTGAAGTTGTGCAAAAAAGCTCATTGAGTGTCTTTGGAGTGATAATTATAAGTGTCGAAAATAGATTTTTGGATAGGAGTCGGTCCATGACACGACACCGTCATCTTGAAGTTGCAACTCCATGATTTTCTCTAGATCCATGCTCATCGACTTCATCTTCAAGCTCTACTGTATAATCTTCATCCTCAAACTAAAACTTTGTTAAGATATTTGCTAGATCGACCTCTTCATCCTCTTTTTGAAAATCTCGACACGTTTACCTGCCACTGATACTTTCAAGCTCGTTCCGTCCTCTTGCAAGGCATAAGTTCCATTGTCGTGAACCTTCTTCATCACATACAGACCAAACCACCGCTTGGAAAACTTTCATAGTGCATTATGCTGGTTGTCTAGACTGTTGTCATAAACAAACACCCATTCACCCTCCTTGATTTCTTTAGGTCTTAGACGATGTCGTTGATCAAATCTGACTTTGTTCTTCAACTGTGCTTCTCGTAGCCTATCCAAAGCAACTTGGATATCCTCAAGTCTTCTCTCTAACTATCTAATATCCGCATGAAAGAGTTTTTGGAGGTTCGATCATCTATGATAGAAAATCAATGATATCTCAACTGTGTAGTCAGATTTGGGAGTGTTGGGACCAACGGAGTCAAGAAGGAGGTCTTATAGATATCTAAAGACGGTTTGGCGAAAGAAGAAAGTTTCAGATAGATTTTTTTTTGGTTTCTTCGCTACAGTTTCATCCTTTTGAGTTCGTTAAAGTTCTAGTTGGTTATGTATAGCTTGTGGTAGATATCTTTAGCTAAGGGCTTGTACATGGACGTTTTTTGGACTTGGGTTTGAATCGTGTGATGTTGGTACAGCTCTCTTGTTAGCAAAGGGATGTTTCTCTTGCTTTGAATTACGCTTCGGTAGTTTTGGGTCTAGGTTGAGATTTAGAGACTCATTTTAGAGGGTTTGATGTAGATTACAGACAGCTCCGGTCTGTTTCTCAATTTTGCAATCTTAGGGAGAAAGAACCGACAACGTATATAAATTAAGAGTTGGTCTATGTTATGACGCTCGTTCTCGTGCTTGTCTCTCTCTTTCTTGTCTCTATTTAGTACACAATATATTCACATCCAGGAACCTCACATTTTTCTGGACAAAATCCGATACGACACCGTTATCACGTCGGTTATTGCGTGAAGGATGTCTAGGAAAAGACGAGGTTCCTGATTGTGGAGATGTAGTGTGCTGAACAGAGACAAGAAAGAGACAAACACGCACGAAAACAAATGTCGCAATATAAACCAACTCTCAATGTACATACAATGCTGATTTTTTCTCCCTAAGAACACAAACTAAGAAACAAACCAGAGCGGTCTGTAATCTGCTTCAAAACTCTCTAAAACGAGTCTCTGAATCTCAATCCAGATCCAAAACTATCGATGCATAGCTCAAAGCAAGAGAAACTTCTCTTTGCTAACAAATAGAGCTGCACCATCAACACACGATTCAAACCCAAGTCCAAACAACATCCATGTACAAGCTCTTAGCTAAAGCTAGCTACCACAAGCTATACATAACCAACCAGAACTCTAACGAACTCAAAAGGACAAAACCCGTAGCAAAGAAACCAAAAAAGACCTATCTGAGAATTTTGTTCTTTCACCAAAGAGTCTTCAGATGTTGATAGGGTCTTCTTCCTTGACTCCGTTGACCTCAAGAACTATCAGATCCGACTCTCGACAGCCGAGATATCACCGGTTTTTGGTCGCAAGTGACCGAACCTTCAAAAACTCCTCCCTACGGCTTAAAACCGCACACACCGCTCAAATGGATCACTTGATCTAAATCCGTCTTCTCTAGCAGGTAGATCTAGCTATCATGAACCTAACGAGATCATATGCGTTTGGAGTTCTCTTTGCAAAACCACGCAAGAAATTTGGTCGCAGGTTGCAAAAAACTGACGTAAATAGACTCCTTGCGCTCGCGTAAAGACTTTACAGAACATTTTGTAGAAAATATTGTGGTGTCCACAATTTACAGGATGTACGAATTTTTGAAATTTTTGAAGTTAAACACATGTCCGTGTAATTGAAATAACCTTGTTGCTTAAGAATACATCTTGCTTAGAAGGAAGATGGCCTTAAGAACGTTTTTGTAAGAGAAGTCGACATCTTCCGAAGACGAAAGAAGGACATCTTCCGAGAAGACGTCTTTCTGACCAGGTCTTCGGAAGACGAAAGATGGAAGACGCGTGTCTTCCAGGAGACAGTGACAGCGACAGCGACTATAAAGACCTAACCGCGCATCACCCAATAGGAGGGTACGTGTACCTACTAGGTAGCCAAGGTAGTAGGTAGGTCAGGTAGGTCGAAGAACCCCTAACTACGCAAGAAGATACGGGAGAAGCGCATTAGCACATAATCATCACCTGCTTCCTGCATCGAAGGCATTAGCACAGAAGATCGAGTTAGGAGGTGCCGCATTGAATCAAGAGGTGTCGAATTGAGTGAGGAAGACCAGCAGAGTGAAATCGAGGTCAGCTAGGATCGAATTGCAGCTAGAGAGAAAGCGAGGACGAATTTCTGAGAGTAGGAAGCACCATTGAAGCATGAAGGAGTCTCTTATAGATTCCTAGAAGCAAACATTGAAGGATGATTGAAGAAGAATTTGAGGTGGAGCCCTGATCGACTGAGAAGCAGCAGGACATTGACGATAGAAGCAGCTCTGTGGGATCGCATTGGAGTTGAGGTGGAGCCAGAAGCGCGCAGAAGATTGAAGGCACTACGAGAAGCAGACAGAAGACTATTTGAGGTTCTTCCCATGTTTTCTTCCCTTCTCATCGTTTCTCGCCTCTTGTTTAGTATCCCCCGCGCTTCCCCGGTTGTTTGCAAGAAGCCCATCGATCGCTTTCCTCATCTCGCATTTTCCTTCTGTGAAATTGGACGCGGAAGCGCTGCCCAATTTTCAACAGTCATCTTCTAGCTTCTTCCCAAACCATAATCGAGCTTCCATGTCTGTCGTTCTCAAATTCAATCTCGCAGCTATCAATTTCTCTACCCTATCGCTCCTCTACTCCCGAATCCCTACACACAGAAGACGCTTCGGAAGATCTGAACATCTTCGGAAGACACTTCTGAATCCTGAACATCTTCGAAAGACACTTCTGAATCCTGAACATCTTCGGAAGACGCTTTTGGATGTTTGAAGTCTTCAAAAGACGACTGTGTGCAATTCGTATCGAGAGTGGATTGGATTTTCTTTTGTGTTAAGAGAGGCTTGGTACGAATCTTGAGTGACTTGATGAGTTGTTTGTTGTTTCGAGAAGCTAGAAGTTGGGAACCAGGCCTGCGTCTCCCGATCTTTCGAGCTTCTCAAATCCACATCTTCCTAGAGAGACTAGAAGACTAGAAAGGCTGGCAGAATGCGCGAGAAGACGTGAGGGTCCTTTACGGGTCTCTTCTGTCCGACCCATAGCATCATATTCCTTCTTCTTCCTGAACTTAGAAGAGAGTTGTGAGAAGTCTTGCTAGCAGAATCTGGAGAGAATGGTCGAGGGTCATGTCTTCTCACCGTGCAGCAAGTTTCTTCTGAGTGTGTATGAGAGGTGAGGAGTCGGAAAAACAGAGTATGAATGTCTTGTGTCTGTTGTGAGGTTAGATTGCTTGTAGGAAGCAGAAGACAAGTGAGACCAGTGAAGGGAAGCCTAGCTGCGAGAAGTCTTCCGAGAACGTTATTGAATCGGAAGCTGTCCCGGGGGTCTTCCCAGAGGCAACTGTCACAGCAGGAGCTCACGACCATCTTCTGAACTTTTCATACACTCTGCTTCTCGCATATCTTGTATCTTCTGTTAGGAAGTAGGTTGAAATGCAAGGTGGGTTGTCTTCTTAGGAATCCATGCGATGCCTTGGTTAGTTAGGATTGTTTAGCTATAGCTCGGAAGACGAGAGGAACTTAGGAAGCATTGTTAGAATCTCGGAAGACGGAGTAGCTGTCTTCTAGAAGACTAGATTCGTCTTCTGAGAGTGGAAACTAGATTGTGAGAACTTGGGAAGGATTGAGCCTTCGGCTCATAGTAAGTACGTGTGGCTTAGTGCAACAGAGTTTCAAGTATATCGATGCATCCTCGAGGGTTGGTGTTACCGGCAGCAGAGTTGGCCGAGGCCAAACCTTTCCTCAGGGAGTTGGGTCTCGACTTCTTCCTGTGGGATTAGAACCTCGCCGACTAGGGTCTTCTGGAAGAGGTTTCGGTAGCATTACCTCCCCATAGCCGTGTACCTGTGAAGGCAGGAGTAGCTTGGAGAAGACCATCTTCCTGGACAGCAGATTGGTGACGTAGGGCTTTCCACAGGCCAGAAGCAGAGAACAAGGGATTCATAGAGAAAAAGATCCTACCCATGATCTCAGGGAGGTGGCATGTGCATGGGAGCACATCTTATCTCTTCCTGGAGGACAGACAGGGAAGAAACGGATGGAAGGTCGAAGCTTACCGAGAGCCGTAGAAGCGTCTTCTGACGAAGCTGTTCCTTCACCTCTTTCCCATGAGAAAGGTGCAGAAGACGAAGTACCTTGGAGACCAGGACATGGAATTCTTGGAAGCCATTTGAGAAGGACTGTCCATCAACTGGGACGCGTTCTAAAACAATAAATGAAGAGGAAGAAGGAGGACACGGAGAGACGAGTCGAGGAACCTCTATTGTCCCTGATATACCTCAGTCAGAGAAGGACAAATCTTGAAATCATCGACCAACAAAAAGCAGAAATATGAAAGTGGGTGTGTTGAATCTACACGAAGAGAGCATCAAGGAGAAAGTATTGTACAGAAAAGTTTACGTGGAGTATCGTATGACGACAATGAAAGAGAAGAAAAAAACTAGAGAGAGTCACGAGAAAAGAAGAGAGTAGAAAGAGATATACTTCTTTATTTGTTAAATTACACAAAGAAGACAAGTCATTTGAGAAAATAAAAGAGATTATCGAGAAACTCGACAGCATGTAACAGAGGTTTTCTTATGAGTAAAAGGTTTGTTGAAGTTCCATTGCGTAGCTCGGAAGATCTTTTTCCGTCTACTACTTGTTTAGTTCAAAATATGTGAGTACATATGAGTGAGTCGCATTATGCATCACGGAAAGGATTCGTTGGAGTAACAAGGTTTAGGTGAGGTTAGAACAAAAGAAGTTCCCTAGAGAAGATGTGGATTTAGACTAAGATTTAGGTAGAGTTTGAGGTTTCTCCAAGTGCGAGCTAGAGATTGAATGATTGAAAGTTTAGAGAGTACCGTCATACGAGTCATGAAATTGTCAAACTCATAGGATATCAACCTCTTTGGGGTCATGATGACGAGACTGAGTTGACAACACAAGTGCATGAAAGCACCTTCTCTCCTACATATGAGTGACCAGTGTTGGTCGTGATTTCATGTGGACTTGAGTGAGATTGTTTAGAGTGGGAGTTGAACGATAAATAGTAAATAGTGCTCAAATAGTGTTGTAATAAGTAGAGCTCTATTGATCTACTAGAGGTGAAAATTGTTTGGTAGAAGTCTTTGGTATAACAATCAGTTACGGCTAAGTCGGCCAGAGAATACATGCAGCAAAAGAGTACTTTTACTAATAGGCGAGAGCACCAAAAGTCCACCAAAAATTTCCAGAAGGAATTTGAAGGTCCAAACGATGTTTGTTCAATCCAAAAATGAGCTAAGAGACAGGGCTTAAGACATGGTTTAAATGCATTGGTTCGTACTCTTTGAGAGCTTTCCAACGAGTTCTTATTTGGCTCATTTTGAGTCCTCTAGATGTTGTTTTGGACTTTCAGATCTAAAGATGCATGTAAACCACGTCAGCGATCCGTGTGCTCACTTTGAGAGGTTAGCATTGGTCTGAATCCTATCATGTATTTCTCCTATCACTATATAAAGTATGAGAATGCACCTCCAAGTGCATTCGAGTTTGAGTTCACTCTAGAGCACCGTCTTACAATTGTATCAGAGCAAGGAACTCTAAGAAAGCGGATTACTCTTCTTAGAAGGACCTTTGATCGAGGTACCTGGTGATTGAAACTCTGAGTGCCTTAGAAGTGTATCAAAGAGTTTTGTGATGGACGAGGGTAGATTTCTAGCTCTGGAATTACTATTCTTGAATCCTTTCCACATCAAGCTTATGTATCTACGTCGTCAATATTTTTGAGTTCACCCAACCCAACAATCCAATCCACGTACTGTCTTCTCTTATGCGTAGATGAAGACTCCCTGGTCGCGTAAGCATCAAGAACGAAGAGCTTGGCTCAGCGAACGCAAAGAACAACTCAAATTCAGGTCGCAAGCGATGAAAAACTTGATGCAAGCGCTTCCCTACAAGCCAATTTCACTCAGAACTCCTAAACCGCCCAATGAAACTTCGTGTCGTCTTCAATGTCCTGAAGAACTCGGCCTTCTGATCCCAATGGGTCCAAGGACAGCAAGTTTGGACTCCGGAACGGCCTGAACGGTCCAACTCTCCTTCACAGGTTATTGAAGCTCTCAAATCCTCTTCCGGCGTCTCAATTTCTCCCATAACACATTCTCCGATCCGTCTTTTCAAGAACCGTCTTAACCCACACGTAGCCTGCATAGATATGAACCCAATGACATCTTGCGCGTATGCATTGGACTTCTCAATTCTCCAAAACGTCCACCGATAAGTCGTAGAAACAAGCTGACCTTTTAAGCTGCCCCCTTAAGTCAATCTCTGTACTTACAAGTTTTCTTCAATAATGAGGAAGCATGCCCCTTACGTCCTTAGTATAGCGCTTGGAGCCGCAAATACCCAATCAGCAGATTAAACTAGGGTCTAGTTTGATTTTCCCTTCTTTCGAGTCGCGTAACTTCTCCACTAGGCGTTCAAATGAAGTAGACAAGATGCTCATGAAAAGTTGAGAACGAGCTCTACCCATCGATGCGATGAAAGTGAAGATCCAAAGTCGTGCCAAAAGCCTGTAAGCTGAGGCTTAGCTTGTTTTACCCATTTTCCGGGTCTTCTAACTTCTCCACTAGGCGCCCAAACGAAATAGATGAAGCGCCTATGGAGTGCTGACAAAGAGCTCTATCCACTGATGCGATGCAAGTGGAGATCTGAAATTGTGCCAAAAGTCTCATAAGCTGGGGCCTAGCTTGCTTTTCCCATGAGTGTCTTTGGAGCGACAAGCATCGAAGTCTGAATTTCAAGTAGGAGCCGGTCCACGACACGACATCCACCCTCTCTAAACTTGTGCATCCTCGTGTATGCACCAGAGATACCAACCAAGGAGTGGATCGACACGCACCTTGTCATACCTTCCCATCGTAGCCAACCTCATCTTCAAGATCTTCTGCATAATCCTCATCCTCAAACTAAAACTCTGTCAAGATATCTGCTAGATCGACCTCCTCATCTCTCCTTTTGAAAATCTTGACACGTTTATCTGCCATTGGTATCTTCAAGCTCGTTCTATCCAACTCTTGCAGGGCGTAAGTTGCATTGTCATGAACCTTCTTCACCACATACGGACCAAACCATCGCTTAGAAAACTTCCAGAGTGCACTATATTGGTTGTCTAGACTGTTGTCATAGACTAACACCCAATCACCTTCCTTGATTTTCCTAGGTATCAAACGATGTCGTTGATCAAATCTGATCTTGTTCTTAAACCGTGCTTCTCGTAGTCTATCCAAAGCAGCTTGGATATCCTTAGGTTTTATCTCTGATTGCCTAATTCGAATAGCAAGAAGCTCTTCCCTAGTTAGATTGTCTTCCCAAGATAACACACTCCATGTCAAAATGTGCTCTTCAATCGACATGATTTGTTTCAGACCTGTGATGAGTTCCATTGGCATGTAACATGTCACCGAGCTATGCGTCATTCGATCTGTCCATAATGCAAATGGTAAGAGTCGAGGCCACTCGCACACCTTTCCGTTGCAGGCCTTCACCAAAGTCTTCACAATGGACGGATGACCACGTTCACTCTTGGCATTCCCTTCGCGGTTGTAAGCAGTTGTTAATGACAACCTCACCCCACATCTTGCAAAGAATTCACGAGCCTCATGTGCATCTAACTCTCCTCGATCTGCAATGATATTACCCACACATCCATATCGGCAAACAACCTCTTCCAAGAAAAATCTACAAAATCTACAATTCCTTTCAGTTGTCTTTGTTCGAAGCGCCCTATCCTCAACTTGATTTGAAAGATCTTCTCTAGCAAGTACCAAGTATCTCATTTGCACAACCCAATCGGCATAGTCACCAAGTCTACAACCCACTTGAAATGGATTGCGAACAGATAAGTCGAGTGTAATCCGTCTCGATGTCGGATGTTCGAGTACATCTGACATGTCAAACAAGACTCCACAAAAGATACGACATCCCTGTACATGTTTTTCCACCAATACCGCTCCTTCATCTTCGTAAAAGTGGCTCAAATCTCTCGATGTCGAGCCCAAAGACTCTCATGAAATGCCTTGAGCAACTTCTGCTGATCTTCCTTGTCGTAAATCATTCGGAACGATATCTCACCTTTCTACTTCGGTCGCTTCCAAAGAAACCCATCTTGCAACATGAAGTTGTAAGTCTTCTTTCGAACTCTCTGAAACCTCTCATCCGTCTAACCTGTCTGCTTAGCCATCGTACTAAGGTACCTCCCAATGTCAAGCAAATCACCATCATACAATCCTTCAACAAATAACTCATCTTCCTTTCTTGTCTGTGCAATCGAATAGAACTCTGCACCCACGTCGTAAATGTCTTCAACCATCTCATCCTCCCCATCATATCGAGCTCGAGATAACATATCCGTCATCAGATTATCCTTCCTGCGATATGTCTAAACACATGAATGCTATAGTTTTACTGCTCGTGAATATATCAAATAGCACGGAGTTGATGAAAGTATTCACGTCACGTGTGTAAGGTCAGAAAAAAGAAAACTAAGACTTAAATGTGCTCTTCACCAGTCTACTTCCAACAATATGGATTCAGCACAGTACATGACTAACCCACCTGGAATTGAAACCTAATGTGCTCTGCACAAGCTTGTCTCCAATAATAATAAATTCAATACGCTACATGACTAACTCGACTAGAAAAATAAAAATACAAAATGATCGGATAATAGGCTTCGTATCAACTCTATCATGATACACTCGAGCGTGAAAGATATAATCCGAAAATCTTTATACGATCATACACTAAGAATCAATGTAACGTCTTATCTTAACTTTTAATTTACAAAATGTACAAAGACCAGTGGATCTTAGATCTCAAAGAGATTTTAGTAGTTGAAAGAAGTATATGATTAACTAAGTCTCAGTATACGTGACTTCTTCTTCTACAAGAGAAAATAGCTCTCAAACTCGTAAAGGATGATAGAAAAGATATGTTTGAATTTGCAAAAACTAATTGATCGCACCCTTAATCCGCATCAAGGCTTCCCATCACTGATCTCATCTGTCTTCGGCTTCGTACACGTAATCTAGCCTCGCAACAGATACTGAACATGCGCATTCTATCTTTCTACTCCTCACCTCACGTACACTCTCAGAAGAAGCTTGCTGCATAATGAGAAGACATGACCCTTGACATCGCTCTCCAGATTTTGCCAACAAGTCTTCTCACAATTTTCACCTAAAGTTTGGGAAGAAGAATGAACAAGCTGCTATGGGTCAGACAGAAGAGACCCTTGGAGGACCCTCACATCTTCTCGTGCATTTTTCCAGCCTTTTCGATCTTCTAGCTCTCTAGGAAAATGTGGATTTGAGAAGTCATGAAGCTTGGAAGGCACTGGACTGATTCTCAATTTTTGCTTCTTGAAACAAACATCAACTCTCAATTTCACTCTAGATTCACACCAAGCTTCTCACAATTCAAATTCCAATCCAATCCAACCTACTTGTTGTGAATTCAAAAATTCAGCGTTTGGAAATGTCCAGACATTCAAACGAGTCTTCTTTCCATTGATTCTGAGACAAAAGCACAGTTAGGTAGAGAAATTGATAGATAGAACAAAACATTTTGGAACAAGATGAGAAGAAGCTCAATTTCGATCTTCGGGAAGAGATTGAGAAGAGGGCTGTCAAAAACTGGACAATGCTTCTACGTCCAATTCTCTCAAGAGAAATTTCAAGGAAGGGGAGGGATCGATGGGCTTCCTGCAAGCAATCGAGGAAGCATGGAAAACACAAGAACAAAAAGACGAAAATGATGGAGAAGAGAAAGAAGTGAGAAGAACCTCAGTACTACGCTCCCAATGCGCTACGCTTCTGCTTCACTTCTTCAGACATCTTTTGAGCGCTTAAGTAATTCTATTTTGCTCACGATGACATCGTCTTGTCACGATCCTGCTTTTGTCTTTGATTTCGAGCTGCTACGTCTCTGAAGACTCCAATCTTCGATTTCCTCCTTCAGTTCTTAAATTTCTACGCTTTGATTCTTGTCTCCTTCTATTTCAAATGCGCTTCCTGTTTGAAGACGTCCGCTCTCAATCTCTCATTGCAATTCACTTTTGTGCGCACCTCCAGTGTCCTCTTCAATTTTGAATTGAGTAGAGAAGCAAGAAAAGAGTATGGCGTCTCTTCTCCTGAGCTTCTCTATCTTATTCTCTCATGTCTATGTAATTGCTTGGTCGACCCTAGCCTTATCTACTACGGTAGTGACTGTCCATTAGGTATACCTAACTTCACCTAGTTGGTGTGTAGTTGGTACTTCCCGTTACAGTCACAATCTTTCAAGGAAGCACACTTTGTCTTCCGGCTTCTGTCTTCCAGAAGATTTCTTCCAACAAATTTACCTTAAGTTCATCTTCCCGTTAAGCAGGGTGTAAACTTAAGTAATAATATTACTTCAGTTATATAGACACATCATTAACTTGAAATTTTTGATAAAATCTCCAATCTTGTAAATTGTGGGCACCACAAGACACAACCACCTTCTCTAACACACCAAAAGGTCTTACTCGTTGCTTGTTAGCGATCTCCACAACAATGCTTGCCGAACGAGTTGGTTCTATACCCAACTTCTTCATCAACCTGTCTGATATGACATTTACAGCCGACCCTCTATCCAACACGTCAGAGATATAGTGAGCATTCAATCGTACTTCAATCTTTGAAGTCCTAGTGCATACCTCTGAAGCATGCACATCCACCACACCAACTCCCACAGACTTTGGTGTCTTGCTCTTGGGTTTTTTCTTCTTGTTTCTCTTAGAACTCAGCCCTCCTCTGAGTTCTCTTTGTAAACTGGGCTTGAGTGCAATCAGTTGTCCAACCGTGATGTTGACTTTCTAAACACCCACATCTTCAACCACATCATATCCCACTTGAGAAGATGAAATGATGAAATCCGCCATCTTCAACTTCCTTCTTGACTCCCTTGGTGTACTCGAAACATTACTCGAGCAAGTACTTCTACTTAGTGACTTTTCCATAAAAACATATTCATCTGAAAACTGAGTTCATTTCCTTTCTTGAGCTAAAAGCTCCACCGGTGCATGAGAAGAGTTCGAGCTCTCTCCCTTCTCAATAGATGAGATCTCTCACTACATCGATAGTAGTCATTTCTTGTCTCGTGCTTGTGATGGATTTCCTCCACCAACATTCATTCTGACATTTTAGCATCCCGTGCTCCGTTGTTAGGACATTTTCGTTAGAAATTAGAACCTCCACATGTCCAACATGTGATTCCTCGAAAGTTACCTTGATTTTTTAGTTGGGATTATTGTCGTAACCTCTTTGACCTCCTCCTCCACCTTTGTTCATCCATTCTCATAACTACATCACGTTTATCTTGGGATCCGCAAGAGTATATGTGATGTTCTTCAACTCGACATGAAAATATGAGGTGACAATAGACATTGTTGTAGGGACAAATGATCTTGGCACCGCTGTTGGAGTAGGAGCTGACATTGAAGCGATCACCAAATGTGATGGTGTAGATGGTCTTAGCTCTCAGCAGATCACACCAGATGGATGGTGTGATGGTCTCAGCTCTCTGAGTCTTGTCCAACTTCTCGACTATTGACGTAAGTAGAGCGGCTACATCTATGCACTTGTGTCCTCTTGATAAATCACCCACTCCACAACTTGGACAAAGATTCTCTTCTAAGAGATGAATTGACGATGGTGACGATGGACCCACTCGAAGAATTAAATTAGTAAACTCTTGCTTCTCTTTGGCTCTCTCTGCTCTAATCTTAGTGGACACTTCACTACTTTATGTCTCAACCCGCTAAAAAATAACACCACAAGTTAGTTTCTACTCTTCTGCTCGGAGATTCTACTTTTTGAGTTTTTGTGCTATTGTTCTCATACTCAACGATAATCTCTCTAGAGTTCTCTCCAACACTTACTATGACATCTAAACCTTGAGGAAAGTTTCTAAGTCTAACTTTCCACTCCTTGTTCAATTAAGTTCATTCATGTTGTTGCACATTCTCAACCATTAAGTGGAGAAAATACCTTTGAGGAAAATAAATCTACATCATTTTCTTAACTCTTTCAAGCTTTATATTGGAAAATTGTGTATTATACATGCTATACATGAGATAAAATTCAATCTAAAATTAGATATCTAAGATAATACTTTAATAACCATCGTTTATACTAATCACAACAGACAACTTAAAGTGAGTCAACTCTACTTCACCAGGAGCATTTTTCCTCCACAATGAATGATGCTTGAAACTCCACCTTCTTCACATCTGCTCCGATGGTCTCAGAAGCTTCACGATACTAAGCGGAAAGATCATTCCAAGTGCTACAGATGCATGTTCGCAACTCATCTATACTTAACTTTCACTTCTCCATCTTTGTTCGAACTTCTAAACGTCTCTTCTTCTCCTTCGGCACTCGAATTGAATTTTTCATGATAGATCTTCAAGCCTCCTTGTATGCCGAAACATATATCTCTTAGTCGGTAAGAGATCTCTCAAGGATTTTTGTGCCTTCTAGTAGCTCAACCTCTAGGCTACTAACTCATGAAATTTGAACAGAAATTCTTTAATCAGAAGAAATGGTGATGATTGTACAAATTTCCAGAGAACTGAAATTTGTATATTTTGACTTCACTCATGATTGTCAACTTCCTCCACTTTGAAAAATTCTATCTTCCTCTCCAGATCTCATCTTCTCATGTTTTTGTTTCCTCTGATAGCTTATCAGCCAAGCTACAATCCTAGAAATTTTCACAGAGAAATAAAAAACACAGAAAAGATGACAGTGATTGTACAATATTTCCAAAGAGCATAATCTCAGAACTCTCATGAATAGACCCCTTCAATTTTGAAAATTTATATCTAGACCACCTCTTCACATGATTTTTGTTGTCCTTGATAGATTATCAATCACACTAAAATAATGGAAATTTTCACAGAGAACTAAAAACACAGAAAATCTGACAAGGACTGTACAAATTTTTCAGAGAGCAGAATTCCTAAACTCTCAAATTTTTCTCCTTTGGCAACTTCTTTTTCCTCCTTTCTCTAAAACTCTTGTTGCATCCACTCTTAACTCTCCTCAAACTCTCTTTAAATAAACAAGATATAAAGAATGACCTCGAACGTTTCATAGATCACTACGAGATACACAAAAGGTTCTAAAGTGACTAACATAGCGTTAGCTCTCTCTCGTCCCAACGTTCTATCCATATGTTCTCGCATGATCTCTTGCTGTCGAATGTAAAACTGAACTCTAAACATTCTTCAAGGATCTCTTCAAGTGAGGTCTCGGCAACGAAACCAAAAATGTAAACCCTCTATGGTCCTATGAATCAACTACCCCCAATCTCTCAACCTCCACAACCTACAACATGTCGGGCATGTCTCTCACTCAAAGGTCATCTCTGACGACTTTGATGGAAGCACACCATTAACTTGAAAAGAAAAATGCTAAGTTCAATCTTTCACACATTCATAAACTCATAGACTAAAATTCTCCATTCTAACAACGTCTCTCAAGTTCTCATCTTCTAAAATCTCACACTCTTTTTATATTGCTCAAAATGTCATTACGACATTGTGGAAACAAGGATGAGGAGTTCTTCTCTACTCCTCTATTTATACATTATAGATTTTTACTTTGATATCATTCGGTAACTCAGCCGTAATTATTTTTACCGAGTTTTATTAAGACTTTATTTAAGATAAAAGCAATAATCACATGAGCTTCTTACTTCAATTCACGATGCGTGAGATTTTCTCGGATAATGATCAAGCAAACCCCTTGCACCCTTATTATAGCACCAAGAACCACAAATACCTAGTCAACATCGATTAGCTAAGGTCTAGCTTGATTTTTTCATCTTTCAAACCTCATAGCTTTGTCATTAAGCGTCATTTTAAAATAAATGAAATGCTCATGGGAAGTTAACAACGAGCTCTACCACTTGGTGTAATGAAAGTGAAGATCCCAAAATTTGCATAAAATCCTATTTTCATAGCCTCTATCACCATAAACGCTAAGTATCTTCACACTAAGTTATTCTACTACAATTTACTCTTGGAAATACTTCATACTCACCCAACATGAAGTATGAAGTACGAAGTTCATTACTAAGAAGAACTTATCCAACAAAGAAACTTCTAGAAATAATCACTCCGTCAAACAAATTTCGCTCCAAAATTTCCTTCGTAGCAAAACAAACTTCGTAGTAGCTGGTCTGTCTTCAGACTTCGTCTCACACTCTTACTCTAATTTCATATGTAAAATGCAAAGAACTTCGTCACCCAATCTCACTCCCATCACATCAAACTACGAAACTTCGTACGTAAAACTCAGAAGAAGATAAACACACAATGGCTCCGTAAAATTCATTGTGCTAAACTGACGCGACATGGTCTTGATTCATCGATTCTTCATTCTCTTCTAATGACATAGAAGAGACATGACTATCTCTATCTGATGCTGGAAACTATACTATAACATCTGTGGGACCAGATGAAGGATCCTCGATCACCACTGTTGGAACTCCATCAGTGTAGGTCTCAAGATTTCTCCTTTAGTCCATTTAGCATAAAAGATATTCGTTCCTCAAAGAGATTTATACTAGTATCACTGTTCTAAATTCTAAGATCTGTTCAAACACACAAACACGTTGTCGAGTTGAGAGTTTTCCTGGGAAGGGCGGAACCTTCTGGCTGTGATTTAACCGTGAAGGCTATGTTGTGCCTACTCAGAGAAGCGTTGGGCTTCAGGTTGTGGTGGTTTACTCAAGGGGATAGGCTTTTCAGGTTACAACAGAGCACTATGAACACTCATACAGGTCTGTATGAACCTCTAATTTACTCAGAAGGCAAAGTTAAGGTCTAACTGATAGTACTAGGATCAGGCGGTGAACTTTAACACTCAAGAAGAGAAAAACTATGATGGTTCAGACTCCTAAATTTCTCCTACATGTAAAAGAGGCCCCACTGAGCACACACACGAAGTTTCAGCTTGAGATCAAATTCTGACACCAAGATATGGACAGAAAAGTTCTGATCAAAGATATTGTGGCAACTTCTGGTACTCAGACAGCTCTTTCGACCTATAACAAAAAATTGGCTCGATCACTTTCAAATATTCTTACAGGATTTGGAGTCTACAGGTTGTTGAACACCTCTGTGAAGTTGGGACTCCTGATTGTACACAGAACTCCAGATCTCGTTCTTTGAAGTTGCTGCTCTAGATTGAGAGCTTCTCAGACCCCCTCTGCTTCAGCGGCCGCCCTGAATTACTCACTCACTCAAACGACTTGAAAGTTTTTGGACAGTCGTAGCCCTGCTGACAATGAACGCAACCACGAAGGTTTGAAGCAATTTCCTCGATTCTGCTGCAATTGACACTCAAAACCCCAAATCTAACAAAAGTGACGCAGTTTTGGCACAATCCGAACTTCAATTGGGCATAACTCCTTCTTTATTGTTCCAAATCGATCAAGAATTTCACTGATAGTGCTTGGCTCGACGAGCTCTATCTCCCTGTGCTCTCAGATTTCACAGTGTCCTTACCAAATACTCGAACTCCTCTTTAGACCTCTGTTTCTAAATTTAGAGTTACACAAAAGACAAAAATGAACCAATGAGAGTTCATAGCTCCATTTGGTTGTCATTTTGTGCCTTAAACCATGTGGTAACTTAAATCCACTCAAAGGCTACCACGTCAAGCCCCCTAAAGTGCCAGCGTATAACTTAAACTACCTAAAACGACACACAGCCCTGAAAGTAAACTTAAATCAACTAAAAGCGTGCATGGGCAACACGTAAGTACAACCCATGAGCTTTAACCCTATCTACATGGTAAATCTAAGTCATGTACATTGAATATCATAGATAAGTATGAATTCACTTGCACAAGCGTGCGAATGTTCGATTAAGATAAATAGCATACTACCAACCTACTAGGACTCAAAATATATGACAGAGTTAACACCATATACAAAAAATGCCAACCATAAGCATAAAAGACTAAGAACAGTACAGAGCTAACTTCTAAGGCTACTAAACTTCAAGTGTCGGAGTAGAAGTAACATGCACCAAGTAACGCGACAACAGTGATCAGTGAATCATTTACTATGTCAAATGATTCACATCACGACAACGTGGGATTTGTCTAGAAATCTCATCTTCTCACAAAACCAAACGGCTTCTAGATCCTTCAAAAGATGCCCTGGACCCAAACAAACAACTACTACCTAAAATATCACACAAATATCCATTGAGAAGCTCGAGGAGATGCTTCCTACTTCCAGATCACGGCTTCTAGTCTTCCCGAAACAATTCTCGACTTCTAGGGGTTCAACTCGGCTTCTAACACCTCCAGAAGACTGTCCCTGCTTCGTGGGTGCCAATCTATCATTGTTTGTCACACATTGCTCTTCCAATTTCCAACGGGGTTAGATAAATCACAAGGTGTATGCCCTCTGTAGTCTTTCTAGGCTTCTGCCTATGGAAACGGTCTTCCTGCAGTACTACAACGACATTCACCTTCACGGAAGCTCAATAGAAGTCTCGGAAGCTCACTAGAAGAAGATAGGAAGATGAGAAGATGAGAGAAGATGGGAAAGAAGAGAAAATCCAAACAAGAGGAAACAAGATGAAAAAGAGAAATTAAGACTCCGACAGGCTTCTAGTCCGGATCTTGACTAACGAGCCATCCCTGTTTGTAGTAATTTGGGGAAGAAGATCACATATCGACTTACAGTTACAGAATCTACTCGAGGATGTCGTCTTTTGTTGTGGAAAGAAGGCTTCTTTCTTCTTCTATCGTTGCTCTGACTACTCTAACGTCAAGGACCAATCTCTCCTATGTTAGTGCGTATGTGAATCCAAAGTGCTCCACTGGATGAGACAAGCTTCGACTCTACACAACCTCTAACAATCACCGCCACTCAAGAAGAAGGCTTCTCATGCACAATTTGGTGTGAATTCAAGGAAACCCACTGCCCAGAAGACACATACAAAGCTTCCGCAATCAAATCTGAAAATCAATTCCTTGAGAAGAAGGTACATTGGCTTTGGAAAGCTCACTCCTTCCATTTTCTTTTCTTACCCCTCGACACATCAACTTAGAAGCATGACTACACGATGATGCCGTTCTCTGTGCTAGGCTGTCCACTACAGCTGTCTACATCTTTCGATCCACTGTTGAGAGCGGAAGTGCAGATCCCTCATGTGTACTCCAAATCTGTTCGTATGTCTCTAACAATGTACGTATTGTGTCTTGTGTGTGTAAAATACTACTTTGTGTTTTCAACTTTATACATCGCCATTGAGTCGTAAGAGAGAGATCCTCTCCAATCCCCAACTCGCAGCCAAGAGAGATGGGGCGCTGTTAGAAGACCACCACCTCACATGCAGTTGGTTCCCTTCTCAGTTCTGAAACTTACTCTCTACTCCTGCCACATGGCAATCATCTAAAAATATAGAGGAAGTTGTCATTTCCTAAAATAATAGACTTCGTTTCCTACCAACATTAGACAAGTTAACTTATCTTCCTAACTTTATTATCTACTCCTGATCTTTGGTTGCGTTCTTTATTGGATCCTCTCGTACATGATCCCCCAAATCTGCTTTTGATAAGGTGAGAAGCCCTACTGGTACCTCGGGTGTGGCTGAGGTGGCTTCCTCCTCGACATTCATGACATGCTCTTCTGTGATGGCTTCGGAAGACAGAAGTGTCTTCTGAGAAGCTGAGTCCACCTGCGCTTCCTGACTCTTCTATTCCATCTGTTCGACACTGGGAGCTGAGGTGACTTCACAGTGATCAGAGGAAGTCATCTCCTCCACTCGAAACACTTGAGAAGACAACTCTGCTTCTTGTCTTCCAAAGCTTCTTCCGTGATCTTCTCGGCTTCCAGCGCTGTCACTACCAAGTGGACAGCGAGGTCGATCTCCTCTTTCTCCAGGTCTCTCCCGATCGCTGTCTTGGGGCATGAGAAGACGTAGCTGCAAGATAGAGAATAGAGAGAAGACCGTAAAGAGTCTTCAAGTCCTCGATCTGCCGATCCAAGTAGCGGAACATGCTCTCCTTGCAGTCCACTAACATCGCTCTGGAATCGTCATCCCACTCTCGTGTCAGGATAAGAAGCTTCCTACTCGCGGTTCTTTGCTTCTGACCTGTAAAAGGTCCTACGCCACCACTCCACCGTCCAAGAAGATGGTCTTCCACGAACGACTTCTATCTTCACAAATACAAGGTTGCACGGAGGCAATGTTGTCCAAACCTCTTCCAGAATACCCTGGTCCGTGAGGTTCCAATTCCACAAAAAGAAGTCGAGGCCCAACTCCTTGAACAAAGGTTTGGCCTCCGCCAACTCTGCTGTTGGTAACACTAACCCTCGAGGATGCATCGACATATTTTGAGCTTTTGTTACACTAAGCCACACGTTCTTGCTGCGAGCTGAAGGCTCAGTCCTTCCCAAGTCTTCACAGTCTAGCTTCCAGAAGACAACTATTCCGTCTTCCGAGATTCTAACAGTGCTTCCGAAGTACCTCTCGTCTTCCGAGCTATATCTAAACAATCATAACTAAGCAAGGCATCGCTATGGATTCCTAAGAAGACAATCCACCTTGCAATTCATCCTACTTCCTAACAAAAGATACCAAGATACGTGAGAAGCAGAATATACAAAAGATTCAGAAGATGGTTGAGGACTCCTGCAGTGATAGTGGTCTCCAAGAAGACTCTCGGGGCAGCTTCTGATTAACTAACGTACTCAAAAGACCTCCCGCAGCCAGGCTTCTCATCACTAATCTCACCTGTCTTCAGCTTCCTACATGCAATCTAGCCTCACAACAGACACGGAACATTCATGCTCTGTTCTTCCGACTCCTCACCTCTCATACACACTTAGAAGAAGCTTGTTGCATGACGGGAAGACATGACCCTCGACCATTCTCTCCAGATTCTGCCAGCAAGGCTTCTCACAACTCTCTTCTAAGTTCGAGAAGAAGAAGGAATATGCTGTTATGGGTCGGACAGAAGAGACCCGTAAGGACCCTCACGTCTTCTCGCACATTCTACCAGCCCTTCCAATCTTCTAGTCTCTCTAGGAAGATGTGGATTTGAGAAGTCAGGAAGATAAGGAGGCACAGGCCTAGTTCTCAGTTTCTAGCTTCTCAAATCAACAATCAACTCACCAATTCACTCAGGATTCGTACCAAGCTTCTCTCAACACAAAACCCAACCCAATCCAATATTGATACGAATTGCAAACAATCGTCTTCCGAAGACGTTCAAACATTCAGAAGCGTCTTTCGAAGATATTCAGACATTCGGAAGCGTCTTCTGTCCACGGATTATGAAACAGAGGTACAGTAGGATAAAGAAATTGATAGTCAGGTTATCGAATTTGGAAAGGAGAAGTAGGGAAGCTCAATTCCAACTTGGGAAGAAGTGAGAAGATGTCTGTCGAAAATTAGACATCGCTTCTTTCCAATTTTCGCAGAGGAAGTTTAGGTAAGAAAATCGATCGATGGGCTTCTTGCAAACGAGCAAGGAAGCACGGGGGACATCAAATTAGAGGTCGGAAGCGGTGGAGAAAGAATAGTTACCATAGTGGTAGGTAATTCAAGGTAACCAAATGCATTATCTAAATCACCGTAGGGAAGACACGGGTTGAAGACACATTAGCAGAAAATCGCTTGTTGCTTCTCATATTGGAGATCGACTATGCATTAGGGATCGATTGCACCTTGGGTATTGAAGTAGGACTTGGAAGCAAGAAGGATCGAATTGGAGCGAGAGAGAGCGAGGCCGTTTTTGTCAGGTAGGAAGCACATTCGGGCTAAGAGAGTAAGGAATCCCTAAGGATCTCGAAGGGTAGAAATCGAGGGTCGATTAGGAATCGAGAAGAGAAGCTTCGGTGCAGTAGCAAGATTGATTGGAGGAGGCGCAATTTGAGATTAACGACAAAAGCATGATCATGGTGACACATTGGAGATGGAACTGAAAACCAGAAGCGCGCAGAAGACTAAAGGAGCAGTCGGAAGCAGTCTCCTTCTTGATGTGACACGCGGTTGATACCCCTGAAGTCTCAGTCACCGTCTTCTCGGAAGATGTTCGTCTTCCGGCTTCCGTCTTCCAGAAAATACGATTTAGACGACGTTGTCGAGGCGAGAGTTTCCTGGGAAGGGCAAACCTTCTAGCTGTGATACGATCGAGAAGAGGAGGGCGAAAACCACACACGGAATACGGATCACAAGAAAACACACCACCACGATGTCGATCTGGCCAAGATAAAACACACGACGTGCAAGTAGATCTTCAACTCTAGATCATGCAGATTGAAAAGCTCACGCTCAAGGACTCAGAATATCAGAAAACTGCTCATGTGAAGCACCAGCGCGTTCACCTAGAAGCTTCCCGTTTTCTTTTCAGAAAAGTATGCGTACAAGTTGTAGGTCTCCTCTCTACTCGATTCTGTCTACTAAGCTCAATCTCTCGATGTTAAAACTCTGATCAGTCAGAAAATCTCTCCAGACGTAACCTCTGTGCAAAATTTCTCCTTAGCTCTACTGTTTCTCTACTCGATAGCTTCCACACGGTAAACTCTACTCTGCTCGATGATCGGTAAACTGCAATAATGCGATAATGGACTGAGAATTCTCTCTCTCCGGAGTACACCCCTCTGGGTTTTCCTCCACCCTACGCATCCTTCATTGTCACCTAGCAGAGATAAAAGATACCCTAAACAGATGGCAGCAGAAAATTAAATCACTGGTAAAAAATCTACACGTAAGAAGACTAGTTCACTAAGCCCTTGCAGGTTCATCTCTACGGACGGCCACAGTCTTGGATGTACAGTCAGCATCTGACACCTCCACTCGAAGTAAACTCCACCACGGCTACCTCTGGCCACCGGAATCACCTTGTTTTGACACGTGGAGCCCGAGTTATCACCATTGTCGTTTTCCGGCCCCCTTAAACTTCGAAATGCCGTAATTATATTGCCTCAGGTATCAGTTTCACTTGATTTTTCGACCCAAGTGAATAATATTTCGAACTCTACATTTTTCTACAATAGAATTGGTACCGACTTGGAGTATCTTTGATACCATCTCGCTACCCTAGGACTTAGAGGGCCGCAACCGAATTCGTACTAATTACTCCGACAACCCAAAAGTGAGAGGTCCATTTCGAAACCCGATGGTAATCTCCCTCTAGCATCCACACTAGGTGACTGCACTAGTGCAGGGATAGACGGAGGCGTCCCGCATTCACGGTATGTTTAAGGGACATCTAGTGTCCCGCCCCTATGTAACTTGGTGCCCCTCATATTCCCCCGAAGGGACCAGCCTACTCCAAGTTGGTTGTGAGTCTGAAGGGATTTGATCAGGAGACCTCTTCCCTACAAGTTTCTCAGCTACACCACGGAAGCTGATCTCACAACTGGTTTTGAAGACCAGTTTCTAAGCTAATATGCTAGAAAGCTGCGGTATTTCGTCTTTCCTTTGCTAACACGAAGTGCCATAACTTTCTCTAGAAATGCTCTTTTTGTACATTTCGAATTTTAAACAAATACTACATACTACAATCTACATGAAGAAAAACTTAAAAGATATCTTTCGATTTCACTCAGATTTATGGTAAATTTCTCGGTATCAGAAATCTTGTAGAAGAACCCCAAGTAACTTTTCGTCTGCAACTCCGTTTGTAACTTTTGAACATACTACGGTGATCAGCGCAACGAGACCTACGCCGTGGTTTTTTCAGATTTTCGAATTCTCACTTCTTCCAGAATCGACTTCTCTGAGGTCTTAACTTCACTCAGAGAGACTAACTTCTAACTGAGAGGTGAATTATTCACTATGTGGAATAATTCACATCACGACAACGTTTTCCCGGAAGACGTTCGTCTTCAGTCTTCAGAAGAAGTCGACTTCTTCTTACAAAAGTCCTTAAGATCATCTTCCCGCTAAGCAAGGTGCAATCTTAAGTAATAAGGTTACTTCAATTACATAGGCACGTTATTAACTTTAAAATTTTCATAAAATCTCATATCCTGCAAAGTGTGGACACCACAATCAGCCATAGCAACTTGTCAACCTTGACCTTGTCTAGATACAAGTCGGACAATGCAGTGTCGCCTTCTCTTTATAGCAACTGGAGGTGCTTTGCATCCAAACACTAGATCTAGATCATGCATTGTAAATGCTAGAAGGGTGTGTTGATCATAAATGTTAAATAGCAATTCCGAGTGTCATATTGATCAAAGTAATAGCTAAAGTCTGCCCCTATCTCACGGTTCCAACATATAGAATGTATACATGGCCATCTCATATCCTGAAATTCAAAACATGAGCATTCTCCATGAGGATGATCCTCCGTACAGTTAGCAACAAAATTTCTACCGTCCACAGTCAACATTCGTTGACTTGATGGAGATGATATAGAACACATGAGTTGGTCTAATGCACTCTCACTTTCTAGCAATCGAGATGTGCCGTATGGAGTTAAAGACCCTTTGTGAAGTTCTATGAATCCTCCATAGTATATAACCAGAAGTCCAAAAGAATTTGGAACAGAGCATGTAAACGTATGGACCTCAAAGCATTATTCATTGATTCTGTCAGATTCGATATAACCTTACCGTATGGAGGTAAACAAACCATGCTCGACTGTATCGTTCGGATCAAAACGTCTTCAAATATGTTGCCAAAGCTAGACCTTTCTCCCCTTGGTCCTCGACTCGCTCCATCACTTGCTTGAAACTGCCACAAACAACGTAGAACTGACAAATTACTAGAATAATCACACGATAGAAAATGCTTTGAATTGTGTGCAAATCAACTGCTGATCATCTGAACTTACCATTCGATGCTTCGAGCATAAAGAAGAGCTAAAAAAGATTTCTCGGCTTCTCGTCTAAACTGACACCAAATGCTCATACATATATGTTGAGTGCAATGACCGTGGATAGCACTAGGAAACACATCAGCGACAGCAGCTTCTAATCCTTCTAACGGTCAAATGATTCTCTCAGTAGCCGAAGGAACCAAGTCCAAGTTTGAGTATACTCTTCTAGAGCCACTGCGTACGCTAGAATAATGATTTGATTGTTGTCCTCCAACACCGAAGCGAGAACAATCTAACGAGGATATTTTCTACTCTTAGAATGATAAGCATCCAACACTATCACTTTCTATGAGAAGTGCAAAACACCATATGTGGTCTCGAGACAAATGAAAGCATGATGAAATACTTACGAGTTGTTATCTCAAGTTCCCTAGTCAACTATCACATGCTCATCGATACTCTTGATATGTCTATCTCGACTAGGAATAAAGTAGAATGACGTGCACTGATTGCCATGCAAAGAATCACGTGAAAGTTCACACATTCGCCAAATCTGATAGTACGATGTTTTCTTACTACATGCATTTCTGAATTTCCGACCAGATCCCTCATAGGAATGTTTTAATATTACTGTAACACGATTGTAAAAGATCGACCTTAGCCATTGTGTGTTCTTCGCGAGGCCATGCCAACCATGCACGCTAGCTGGACAAGAATGTGATACATCACAAACAGCAATCTTTATAACTCCACTCAACCTACTCTTATACGCTCTGATCTGTAAACCCTCCGCGGTCCTATCGATCAACTACCCCCCGATCTCTCAATCTCCACGATCGTCATCCACGAATCTGCAACATGTCGGGCCTGTCTCTCACTCAGGGGTCACCTCTGATGGCTTTGATGGAAGCACACCATGAATCTTGAAGGGAAAAATGCTAAGTTCACTCATTCATACACCCACAAACTTATCAACTAAAAATCTCCTTAAACTCATCAACTAAAATCCTCCATTCTAACGACGTCTCTCAAGTTCTCACATGCTAAAAATATCTCACACTCTCTATATTACTCAAGTTGTCATTATGACGATGTGAAAACAAGGATGAGGAGCTCTTCTCTACTCCTCTATTTATACATTTTAGGTTTTTACTTTGGTATCCTCCGGTAACTCAGCCGTAACTACTTTTACCGGGTTTTACTAAGATATTACTTAAGGTAAAAACATTAATCACATGGGCGAATTTCCACCTCCCTCTACACTAGGACCCATTAAAAAGGAAACATGTGGAATCTCTTCTTGTTTTTAATGCCCACAAAGTCCACAACTTTAATCCAACCACTCATATCAAGTCAAAAAAGAGATAAGGGATACTTTCCACCTCCTTTCTACCTTTTAGACAAGATGACAAGATAGTAGTGCTCACTCTTTAGGAAATATCTGAATTCTGCCAAAAGTACAACTAAGTCTAACCATAACTAACTTTTAGCTAGTCATGACTAACTTGATACCTCCTTAAAGTACTTTGGCAGCAAATAAACATTCTCAACACTTAGTTATAACTAAATACCTTACTAATAGACAAACTTCCTATGTGTAACATAGGTCGTTACAGATCCTGAAAAGACACATCGCTAATCCGTCATCTTCTTCTGAGGGTACTTCATTCGCATGATAAGTTTGACGACCAACACTTAGATAACGTGCTTGCTCTCTACATGCTCCTGTTTCTCTAGTTTTCTTAGGTGATCTAGGTCTTGAGTGAGCATTGGTTTGAACCGACTCACTCGGTGTAGCATTGCTCATCTCGAGAACTCTTGGTCGTGTACGACGTTGTCGCGCTACTTGGCGGCTACATGCTTGACTTCTACTCCGACGCTTGAGTTTAGTAGTTCTAGAAATTAGCTCATATTACTTCTAGTCCTTTATGTATATGTTTGACACCTTTGCATACGGTGTTAACACTATTTTGAGTCCTAGTAGGCTGATAGTATGCTAGTTATCTTGTTCAAGCATTTGTGCGCTTGTGCAAGTGACTTCTTACTTGTCTATGACGTTCTGTAACGACCTATGTTACACATAGGAAGTTTGTCTATTAGTAATGTATTTAGTTATAACTAAGTGTTGAGAATGTTTATTTGCTGCCAAAGTACTTTAAGGAGGTATCAAGTTAGTCATGACTAGCTAAAAGTTAGTTATGGTTAAACTTAGCTGTACTTTTGGCAGAATTCAGATATTTGCTAAAGAGTGAGCACTACTATTCAAGATTCCTTGAGAAATTTCAGAATCCTTCTAGAAGTTGTTGACTTTGAAGGAATAAGCCCATGTGAAAAGGTAAAAAGCCCATGTGATTAATGCTTTTACCTTAAGTAATATCTTAGTAAAACCCGGTAAAAGTAGTTACGGCTGAGTTACCGAGGGGAACCAAAGTAAAAACCTAGAATGTATAAATAGAGGAGTAGAGAAGAGCTCCTCATCCTTGTTTTCACATTGTCGTAATGACAACTTGAGTAATATAGAGAGTGTGGGATATTTTTAGCATGTGAGAACTTGAGAGACGTCGTTAGAATGGAGGATTTTAGTTGATGTGTTTAAGGAGATTTTTAGTTGATAAGTTTGTGGGTATATGAATGAGTGAACTCAGCATTTTCCCTTCAAGTTCATGGTGTGCTTCCGTCAAAGCCATCAGAGGTGACCCCTGAGTGAGAGACAGGCCCGACATGTTGCAGATTCGTGGATGACGATCGTGGAGGTTGAGAGATCGGGAGGTAGTTGATCGATAGGACCACGGAGGGTTTACATTTTTGGTTCCGTTGCCGGGACCTCACTTGAAGGGATCGTTGAACGATGTTTAGAGTTCAGTTCTATATTCGACAAAAGGAGATTATGAGAGAGCACATGGAGAGAACGTTGGGAGGAGAGAGAGCTAACGCGATGTTAGCAACGTTAGAACCTTTCGTGTATCCCGTAGTGATATATGACGCGTTCGAAGTCATTCTTTACATCTTGTTCACTTAGAAAGGGTTTGAGGAGAGTTGAAAGAGTGTGCAACAAGAGTTGTAGAGGAAGAAGGAGAGAAAAGTTATTAGAGGAGATAAATTTGTGAGTTTAGAAATTCTGCTCTCTGGAAAATTTGTACAGTCGCTGTCAACTTTTCTGTGAATTTTATTTTCCTGTGATACTTTCCAGTGTTTTAGATTGGCTGATAACCTATCTAAGACAAAAGAAATCATAGGAAAAGGTGGTCTAGAGAGGGAGCAATGAATTTTCAAAGTTGAGGGGGTCTATTCGTGAGAGTTGAGGAATTCTGTTATCTGGAAAAAATTTACAGTCATTGTCAGATTTTCTGTGAATTTTATTTTCCTGAGAAACTTTCCAGTGTTTTAGAGTGGCTGATAAGCTATCCAGGACAAAAGAAATCATGAGAAGATGAGGTCTGAAGAGGGAAAAAGAATTTTTCAAAGTGGAGGGGGTTGACAACCACGAGGGAAGTGAAAATATACAAATTTCAGTTCTCTGAAAATTTGTACAGTCATCACCATCTCTTCTGATTAGGGAAGTTTCTGTTGAAACTTCATGATTTAGTAGCTTGGAGGTTGAGCTACTGGAGATAACAAAAATCTTAGAGAGATCTCGTACCAACTAAGAGATACACGTTTCGGCATACAAGGAGGTCTTGAAGATACTTCATGGGGAATCCTGTTCGAATGACGAGGTGGAAGAAGAGACGTTTAGGAGTTCGAACAGAGACGGAGAAGCCCAAGTTGAGTATAGATGAGTTACGAACCCGCATCTATAGCACTTGGGGTGCCCTCTTTACCCTATACGAAGAAGCTTCCGCGACCATTGGCACAGATTTGAAGAAAGCCGAGTTTAAAGCATCATTCACTGTGGAGGCCACGAATGCTCCTGGTGAAGTAGAGTTGGATCCTTACAAGAGTGAGTTCAAGATGTCTGTTGTGATTAGTACAAACGATGGTGAGGAGGATCATATCTTCGATAGTTAATTTTAGATTAGATTTTATTTCGTGTATAACATGTATAATACACGATTTCCAATATAAAGCTCGGAAGAGTTAAGAAAGTGAGGTAGAATTATTTTCCTCTATGATATTTTGTCCACTTAATGGTTGAGAAGGTGCAACATGAGTGGAAATTCAAAAGATTGGAAAGTTAGACTTAGAAACCTTCCTCAAGGTTTAGATGTCATAGTAAGTGTCGGAGAAAGTTCGAGAGAGATTATCGTCGAGTTTGAAAACCCTAGTACTAAACCTCAAGTAGAATCTCCGAGGAGAAGAGTAGAAACCGACTTGTGGTGTTATTTCTGTAGAGGGTTGGGACACAAAGTAGTGAATTGTCCAACTAGAATCAGAACCGAGAGAGCTAAAGGGAAGCGGGAGTTTACCGATTTAAGTCTTCGAGTGGGTCCATCGTCACCAGCGCCAATTCATCTTCTAGGCGAAGATCTTTGTCCAAGTTGTGGAGTGGGTGATCTATCAAGAGGACACAAGTGCGTCGATGTGGCCGCCCTACTTACGTCAGTAGTCGAGAAGTTGGACGAGACTCAAAGAGCTGAGACGGAGAAGTTGTCGACTTCAAAAGAGGACTCAGCTGAGTTGTGATGGAGATCGTCATTCGGATGGTGGAGAAGGCGGTGATGCGACTCAGGCTCATGATTACCTTGGGAGAAGAGATGGCACAAGAGGTGTTGTTACAACCATTTCCTTTCATTTTACCTATGGTAGATTATTCGCAAATGGAATTGGTGATGTTCGTACTCTTTTAGCGAGTAGTTATTACACAAAAATTAGAAGGGTAGAAAGAATAGTTACAAGATGGGGAAGTTACCAGTGTTTCATGGGAAGGACAATGAAGATGTAGAACCATTTGTACGAGATTTCAAAAGGGGTTGCATCGGAAACAACGTGAGAAGGAAGGAAGAATGGGTGTTGTTACTGCCGGAGTTTTTAGAAGATTTTGCTCTTACGTGGTATGAAGACCGAGTGAAGAGCCAGACACCTGGTGCAGTTGAGGACACATGGGAGACGTTGAGTAATGCACTCATCGAAGAATTTCTTCCAGAAGAGAGTTATGAGAAGCTCATGGTGGAGCTTACTCATTTGAAGCAACGGGACGACGAGAAAGTTCGGCAATATGCCGAAAGGGTGGATAAGTTGGAGCAACGGTTTCGGACGGTCCTACGGAAGAGTGGAGACAATGTGGAGCTAACGATGGCGGGGATTGGAGCAGTGTTGACCAAGAACTTGGTGGGAGGCTTGAGACCTTCAATTCGAACCCAAGTGAGGTACGAGAAACCAACAACCAAAGCGGAGGCCATCAAGATTGCGACAAATATGGAAGAGAGTTTGGATGAAGGGGATATCATCCAACCGCATCATGCCGCTTTGGTGTCGACTCCGACTCTTGGTGTAACCACAACGGTAGCATCTGCACCATCACAATTGGTGTTTGCTTCAACGTCAGCTCCTACTCCAACGGTGGTGCCAAGACCATTTGTCCCTACAGCGATGTCTACTGCCACCTCTGATTTCCATGCTGAGTTGAAGAGCATCACCGATACTCTTGCGGATCTCAAGATAAACGTGGTGCAGTTACGCGAATGGAGGAACAAAGGTGGAGGAGGAGGTCAAAGAGGTTACGACAACAATTCCAACCGAGGAAATCAAGGTAACTTTGGAGGCAACCAAGGTAACTTTGGAGGAATCACTTGTTGGACGTGTGGCGGTTCTCATTTCCAGCGAAATTGTCCTAACAATGGAGCAAGAAATGCCGAAGCTGTCAGGATGAATGTGGGTGGAGGAAATCCATCACAAGGACGAGATAAAGGGGTGGCTACTATCGATGTCGTGCGAGATCCCATCTACTAGAAAGGAGAGAGTTCAAACTCTTCTCATGCACCGGTGGAGCTTTTAGCTCAAGAAAGGAAAAGAACTCGATTTTCTGATGAACCGGTTTTCATGGAGGAGTCAGCAAGTAGAAGTACTCGTTCCAGTAATGTTTCGAGTACACCAAGGGAGCCAAGAAGGAAGCTGGGGATGGCGGATTTCACCATTTCATCTTCCCAAGCGAGATATGATGTGGTTGAAGATGTGGGTGCTCAGAAAGCCAACATCACTATTGGACAACTGATCGCACTTAATCTCAGCTTACGAAGGGAACTCAGAGGAGGATTGAGTTCTAAGAGAAGCAAGAAGAAGAAACCCAAGAGCAAGACATCAAAGTCTGTGGGAGTTGGTGTGGTGGATGTGCATGTTTCAGAGGTATGTACTAGGGCTTCAAAGATTGAAGTCCGGTTGAATGGTCACTACGTCTCTAACGTATTGGTGGATGGAGGATCGGCTGTCAACGCCATATCGGAGAGGTTGATGAAGAAGTTGGGGATGGAACCAACTCGCCCGGCTAGCATTGTCGTGGGGATGGCTAACAAGCAACGGGTAAGACCTCTTGGTGTGTTAGAGAAGGTGGTCGTGTCTGTGATGGGAGTTCAAACGTTGATGTCCTTTCAAGTGTTAAAGGACTCTAGTTATGATTTGCTCCTAGGTAGGCCTTGGTTGAGAGCTGTGCGCACCACTGATAGGTGGCACAAGGGATATTTACGGATTGGGCCTAGAGATCATAGAGTGATAGTTCCTCTCTCGGGTGTTGGAGTTGTGACTTCTGACTCTGATAGACCCACTAGTGACTACTGGGAATCTGATACGGAGGATGATCAGAGTGTCTCGGAAGTAGATACCGGAGATTCTTACGATCAAGAATCCTCCTCTGAGGACGAAGGATTTGGTCGAGATGAATCATTACATCAGCTTAGTGCTATTGACTTGTTGTCTCGACCAGCAGTGGAGAAAGATCCTGACAAAGAAGAATTGAGTGAGGCAGAGATTGTGAGAAGACTCTCTACCCTGAAGTTTGGTATCAATGTCACTTAAGAGGAGAAAAGTAGATTCCTAGATATATTTCGAAAATATATCCATGTGTTTGCTTTCAGCTACAAGGATTTGAAGGAGGTGACTCTCGAGACTCATCGAATCGAATTGGAGGAGAATGCAAGACCAGTTCGACAAAAGCAGAGAAGGGTCAATCCCACAACGGCAATGATGGTCAAGGAGGAGATAGACAAGTTGAAGGAGGCGAGTTTCATCTATGAGGTGGAGAACTCAGAATGGGTTTCACCCATTGTGATTGTCAAGAAGAAGAATGATAAGCTACGAGTGTGCATAGACTATAAGAAGCTGAATGCAGTTACCAAGAAGGATTATTATCCTCTACCATTTATAGATGAGATTTTGGAGGAAGTTGCTGGTCATGAGTGGTACAGCTTTGGTGATGGTTATAGTGGGTATAACCATATCAAGATAGCACAGGAGTACCAACAGTTGACTACTTTCACTACTCCTTGGGGAACATTTGCATTTCGGGTGATGCCATTCGGACTATGTAATGCTCCGGCCACGTTTCAGAGGTTCATGAACAAAGTGTTTGAACCATTTATAGGGAAGTTTGTTCGGGATTTCATTGACGATTTCTATGTGTACGGAAGAAAGGAGGACCACTTTGATCATGTGATCAAAGTTTTGCAGCGGTTGGAGCAAGCCAACGCTTCTCTAAATCCAGAGAAGTGCATCTTTGGCTGCGAAGAAGGTCTGCTGTTAGGGCACATCATTTCCAAGAATGGGATTGCGGTAGATCCTGAGAAGGTGAAGAAGATTGTGGATCTTCCATTTCCGATCAACTTGACAAAGTTGAGGCAGTTTCTTGGCATGGTTGGATATTATCGTAGGTTTGTCTTTTCCTTCTCAAACAAAGCAATAGCTTTGACTATGTACATGAAGAAGGGAGTTGATTTTGACTTGATAGTGCATGATCAGAAGACAAAGGAAGCATTTGAGGAGCTGAAAAAGGCATTGGTCACAGCTCTTATACTTGCTAAACCTGAGTGGAGTAAAGCATTTATTCTGTATACGGATGCCTCTAATGTAGCCATCGGGTGTACATTAAGTCAGTTAGATGAAGATGGGCATGATCATCCTATAGCTTATGCTAGTAGGCAGATGGTTCCAGCGGAGAAGAATTACTCCGTGACTGAACGAGAAGGATTAGCGGTGATCTTTGGATTGAAGAAATTTCGACACTACTTGCTAGGAGGGAAATTTTCCATAGTCACAGATCACAAGGCTTTAAAGTATATCTTTAATAAGCCTAATGCCGAAGGTCGTATTGCTCGTTGGAAGATCCTTCTAACAGAATACGATTATGTGATCGAAGATAGACCAGGGAAGAAGCATGCGAATGCTGATCTTTTGTCAAGGGCTTATGATGATGAGGGAGAAGAACCGTTTGATGATGCATTTCCAGACGAGCATCTGATGACCATCACAAGCATCGAAGAGATACCGAACGAGTACAAAGAAATCTGGAGTTTCCTTGTAGATGGCTCTTTTCCAGAAGGTATGCATACTCGAGAACGTAACGCGTTGATCAAGAGATGCAAACCTTACACCATGGTGGAGGGAATTCTGTTTCATCAAGGAGCAGATGGGTTACTAAGGAGAGCAGTTGGTCAGAAGGAGGCATTCAAGCTAATGCACGAGTTTCACGACAGAACTGTTTGCGGAGGTCACTTTGCTGGTAAGATAACAGCCTTCAAGATTTTGGATGCGGGTTATCACTGGAGAGGGATTTTCAAAGAGTGTTTAGACTATTGCAAAACTTGTGACGTATGTCAAGCATTTGCTCTAAAGTCTACTAGAACACCTCCGTTAAGATCAATTCCAGTATTAGGGCCGTTTGAGAAATGGGGTATTGACTTTGTAGGTCCTCTTAATAAGACACCTCGAGGCAATATATACATTGTAGTCGCCACGGACTATTGTACCAAGTGGGTAGAGGCTAGACCTTTGAGAGAGACCAATGAAACAGAAGTCGGTAGATTCCTATGGGAGAGGATCATCACGAGATTTGGATGTCCGTTAGAGTTGGTCTCAGATAGAGGAGGAGAGTTTGTAGGGAGCATGACTACTGCTATGCTACAACACTTTTCTATCAAGCCACGAGTAACGACCTCATACAAACCAAATGCTAATGGTCTTGCGGAGAAGACCAATCTTACACTTTGTATGATGCTCGCCAAAGATGCTGGTGTTGAAACTGCGAAACATACTTGGGATAAGAGGCTACATGCCATCTTATGGGAGTACCGAACGACAACAAAGACTTCTACTGGGTACTCTCCATTTCGACTGGTTTATGGAGTGGAGTCCAAGTTGCCGATCCAATTTGAATTGGATACTTTTCAAACTATTCAACGAAAGTTGAAGAGGTCGAGAGGAGAAGACGTGGTCAGATCAAGAAGGGAGCAACTCATGGAGTTGGAAGAGACCCGAGCGGTAGCAATGATCCGGATGGAACGAGCTCAGGCGTATCAAAAGAAGAGTTACGACAAACGGTTGGGCAAGAGGGAGGTAAAACCTTTTCAAGTCGGAGATTGGGTTATGTTGTATGATGCTATCAGATTCAAGAGGGCTAGGAAGAAGTTTCTTCCGAGATATTTTGGTCCTTTTGTTGTAGATAAGGTGTGGAGCAACTTCACGTATGACCTTCAGGAGTTGGGAGGAAGGAGATTCGATCGGGTCAACCATGACAAGTTGAAGTTGTTTCATCGACGAAGGTTCTCTCTTCACTCCGAGGACGGAGCGAAAATTTAGTCCGGGGGTAAAATGTAACGACCTATGTTACACATAGGAAGTTTGTCTATTAGTAATGTATTTAGTTATAACTAAGTGTTGAGAATGTTTATTTGCTGCCAAAGTACTTTAAGGAGGTATCAAGTTAGTCATGACTAGCTAAAAGTTAGTTATGGTTAAACTTAGCTGTACTTTTGGCAGAATTCAGATATTTGCTAAAGAGTGAGCACTACTATCTTGTCATCTTGTCTAAAAGGTAGAAAGGAGGTGGAAAGTATCCCTTATCTCCTTTTTGACTTGATATTAGTGGTTGGATTAAAGTTGTGGACTTTGTGGGCATTAAAAACAAGAAGAGATTCCACATGTTTCCTTTTTAGTGGGTCCTAGTGTAGAGGGGGGTGGAAATTCAAGATTCCTTGAGAATATTCCAGAATCCTTCTAGAAGTTGTTGACTTTGAAGGAATAAGCTCATGTGAAAAGGTAAAAAGCCCATGTGATTAATGCTTTTACCTTAAGTAATATCTTAGTAAAACCCGGTAAAAGTAGTTACGGCTGAGTTACCGAGGGGAACCAAAGTAAAAACCTAGAATGTATAAATAGAGGAGTAGAGAAGAGCTCCTCATCCTTGTTTTCACATTGTCGTAATGACAACTTGAGTAATATAGAGAGTGTGGGATATTTTTAGCATGTGAGAACTTGAGAGACGTCGTTAGAATGGAGGATTTTAGTTGATGTGTTTAAGGAGATTTTTAGTTGATAAGTTTGTGGGTATATGAATGAGTGAACTCAGCATTTTCCCTTCAAGTTCATGGTGTGCTTCCGTCAAAGCCATCAGAGGTGACCCCTGAGTGAGAGACAGGCCCGACATGTTGCAGATTCGTGGATGACGATCGTGGAGGTTGAGAGATCGGGGGGTAGTTGATCGATAGGACCACGGAGGGTTTACAGTTCAATGTACATAACTTAGGGTTTCCATGCTGATTGGGGTTTGAGCTCATGGGTTATACTTACTTGTCGCCCATGCGCGCTTTCTAGCTAGTTTAAGTTATCTTTCAGGGTTACGTGTCATTTTAGGTAGTTTAAGATTTACGTTGGCATTTTAGGGGAGCTAACGTGGTAGCCTATGAGTGAAGTTAAGTTACCACGTGGATTAGGGTACTAAAGGACAACCAAATGGAGCTATGAACTCCCATTGGTCTGTTTTTGTCTTTTATAAAACTCTAAATTTAGAAACAGAGGTCTAAAGGAGATTTTGAGCACTTGGTGAGAGGACTTCGAAATCTGAGAGCATAGGAAGGTAGAGCTCGTCAAGCCAAGCACTGTCAGTGAAATTCTTGATCGATTTGGCAATAAACAAGGAGTTATGCCCAGTTGAAGTTCGGATTGTGCCAAAACTGCGTCACTTTTGTTGATTTTGGGATTTTCAGCGTCAATTGCAGCAGAATTGAGGAAATCGCTTCAAAATTTCGTGGTTGTGTTCTCTGCCAGCAGGGCTACGATTTCCCAAAAAGCTCCATATCGATTGAGTGACTGAGTAATTCAGGACGGCCGCTGAAGCAGAGGGGGTCTGAAAAGCTCTTAATCTAGAGCAGCGACTTCAGAGAAGGAGATATGGAGTTCTGTGTACAATCAGGAGTCTCAACTTCACAGGGATGTTCAGCGTCATGTAGACTTCAAATCCTGTAAGAATCTTTGAAAGTGATCGAGCCAATCTTCTGTTATAGGTCAAGATAGCCATCTGGGTACCAGAAATTGCTGTAATTTTCTTACTCAGAACTTTTCTGTCCACATCTCGGTGCTGGAATTTGATCTCAGGCTGAAACTTCGTGTGTGTCTTCAGTAGGACCTTATTTACATGTAGGGGAATTTTAGAAGTCTAAACCTTCATAGTTTTCCTCTCCTTGAGTGTCAAAGTTCACCGCCTAAACCTATTACTACTAGTTAGACCTAAATTTCACTTTTTGAGCATATTAGAGGATCCTACACACCTGTGTGAGTGTTTATAGTCCCTGTTGTGACATGAAAGCCAACCTCTTGAGTAAACAACCACAGCCAGAATCCTAGCGCTTTCCTAGGTAGACGGATCACACTCCGACATACTCTCTTTTTGGTGAACTCGACGTGAAACACCTAGGGTGGGAGTTTTCTTGAGAGTGTTACAGGATCAGATATCATGGCCAACCAAGGATCATCAAGTGGAGGTGCTGCTGCTGCTCAGCAACCTGTTCAGTTTGATGCTGCTACGATGAAGATGTTCCAAGCTTTTCACATGTTTATGCAACAGCAACAAAGCACAGAGAGGAAGGAGGTATTAGCAACCAAGGCGTTGCAATCTGTGGTGCACAAGATGGATCAGTTCAAGTGGACAGACATTTCCAAGTACGTGCGATACTATGCTAGGGAGATGGAGGTGAACAAGGTGTCTGAGAAGGAGATGGTGGAGAACTTTGAACTTGCTGTTGTCCCTGAGGTTCGTGGGCGTGTGAATGAGCTCAAGCAGCAGCAAGGACAGAGTTGGGAGAGCTTTATGCGAGCTTTGAAGGAGGAGTACTACACTGAAGATTTAGAGAGGGTGACCAAGAGAACGTTCTTGGAGTGGGTGGTTAAGCCTAACAAAGGTTTGTCTGTAAATGAGTTGTTAAGGGAGTTTACCACCACCAAGTGCACAGCGAGATCGAACTCCTCCTTCTCCATTCCGGATCCAGTCGATGGTGCTGGAGCGTGGAAAGATGCGGTTATAGGTGTCGGAAGCGAGGGAAGACCATAAAGTGTCTTCACTCCCTCTATCTGCCGATCTAAGTACCTGAACATGCTCTCCCGGCATTCCACCAACATTGCTTTGGACTCGCTGTCCCATCCTCTAGCTAAGGTAAGTAACTTCCTCCCGCGGTGAAGTTGAACTTCTTCCGAAGCGCTTCCACTGATTGTGCTAGCATCTCCTGCGCACGAGCCTCCGCTGCTTCCCGCTGCGTCTTCTCAACTGCAACTCGCACTTCTGCGGCTTCTCGCTGCGTCTTCCAAGTGGTCTGCTCCTCTGTGAGGGTGGTGATCTTCTCCCGCACTCGGAGGACTTCCTGATCGCGCTGTTGTACACGCGCCTGCAACTCTTGGTTGCTCTTCCGAAGCTGCACCAGCTCCTTGGCAGAAGCAGTTACTTCCGTCTTGTATCTGGCTGCGAGCTTCTCCGTGGTGCGGAGACTAGCTTCCAGCGACTCCGTCTTCTTCTGGTCTTCTCCCTGTCGCAACAAGGTGCGCAGGCCGAATCCAAGTTGCAAGGGCCTCTCTTGTGCCTTTGCTCTCTTCTCCCGCAACTCCATAGCCGGCTGGATCTCCTTGTAGAAGAAGGCGCTGAACTCTTCTAGTCTTCTTCCTGCGGAAGACAAGTTCATCTCCACCACTCGCTCTGAGGTGTCAACCTTGTCTTTTAGAGGCAAGGATGCCTCTTCCACCACAATGGCCTTCATATTCTGCGCACGAGAAGAAGCTACTCTTCTCATCTTCCGGGGTGGAAGATTCCTCATGGCACGAGCGGATCTCTTCGTTGCACTTCCTCGCATCGCAGCAGGAGCGCCCATCCATCCTTCGTCTTCTGGAGTCTTCGGAAGACTCCCAGGTGTTGCAGAAGCTGTCTTCTGCTCCAATCGGGTACTCAGCAGTTCTTCCTCCGAGTCTGACTCCGATCCTGAATGAATGAGGGAGATGGGTGTCCTAGGTACACTTCTAGGACCCATCTTCCTCGGTGACGTGACGTCTTCCGACCCACTAGACTCGTCTTCCCTCACCAGAAGCGTCTTCTGGTGAGAGCCGGACCTCAGCTGTGGCATCAGAGTAGGAGGGGGAGTTGCGGCTGCGGCTCGGTCATCGTCTTCCGAGGTCTCCTTCTTCTCCTCCTGTTGCCCTGTTGGCTCATACTCTGCCAACTGATCTCTCCTAAGATCCCCCATGGCTACGTACAAGTAGCAGAGGAAAGGTGTCAAGTGTCCTCCCGCCGGTACCCAAGTACGCTAGCTCTGCCTGTACATAGTTGTGGACGTATGCGTCCTAGTAGATGGGTACTCTTTTATCCCACACTGCTTCCAGGAAGTCTACGTCCTGATCTCCTAGGTACCTGATCTTCTGCGCCTTCCCCTTGAGGAAGAGATGCAAAAACAGCTTCGCCAAAGTCGCTTCTTCGACTCCCGGTAAGATTCGATCTTCCACCCATTCCTACCCTGCCTGTCTTCCATGAAAAGACAAGTGGTGCTCCCAGGCACATGCCACATACTCACGACCTTGGACAAAACCTTCTTCTCAAACCAATACCCTCGGTCCTCGAAGTCTGGCCTGTGGAAAGCCCTCCGTCACCAATCTTCAGTCCAGGAAGATGGTCTTCCTCGAGCTACTCATGCCTTCGCAGGTACACGGTTGCGGGGTGGTAATGCTGCGCACACCTCCTCCAGAAGTCCCTGATCGGCGAGGTTCCAATCCCACAAGAAGAAGTCGAGACCCAACTCCTTGAGGAAAGGAGTGGCCTCGGTCAATTCTGCCGCTGGTAACACCAAGCCTTGCGGATGCATCGTCATACTGGAAGATCTGTTGCACTAAGCCACAAGCACCTACTATGAGTTGAAGGCTCAGTCCTTCCCAAGTGCCCACAGTCTAGCTTCTACTTCTCAGAAGACGAAACTAGTCTTCCAGAAGACAGCTACTCCGTCTTCCGAGATTCTAACAGTACTTCCTAGATAGTTCTCGTCTTCCGAGCTATATCTAAACAATCCTATCTAAGCAAGGCCTCGCATGGATTACCAAGAAGACAACCCACCTTGCATTACATCCTACTTCCTATCAGAAGATACAAGATTCACGAAACATAAAGTGCATGACAGGTTCAGAAGACGGTTGCGGGCTCCTGCGGTGACAGTGGCCTCTGGGAAGACACCCGGGACAGTTTCCGATTCAATGTCTTTCTCGGAAGACCTCCCGAAGTCAGGCTTCCCTTCATTGATCTCACATGTCTTCGTCTTCCTACGCGCAATCTATCCTCACAATAGACTCAAGATAATTGCACTCTATTCTTCTGACTTCTCACCTCTCATACGCACTCAGAAGAAGCTTGCTGCTCGGTGGGAAGACATGACCCTCGACCATTGTCTCCAGATTCTGCCAGCAAGTATTCTCACGACTCTCTTCTAAGTTTGGGAAGAAGAAGGAATGGCTGCTATGGGTCGGACAGAAGAGATCCGAAATGGACCCTCACGTCTTCTCGCTCGTTTTTCCAGCCTTTCAATCTTCTAGTCTCTCTAGGAAGATGTGGAGTTGAGAAGCTTGGAAGACCGGGAGGCACAAGCCTAGTTCGCGACTTCCAACTTCTCGAAATAACAAAACAACTCACCACACCACTCGGGATTCGTACCAAGCCTCTCTTAACACAAAAGCAACACAAATCCACTCTTGATACGAATTGGTTATAGTCGACTTCCGAAGATAGTCTTCCGAAGACAGTCAAGTTTAAGAAGCGTCTTCCGAAGATGTTCCCATCTTCCGAAGAGTCTTCTGTTCGAGGTTTCGGGTGTAGAGGGGTAGTAAGGTAGGGAAATTGATAGCTGAGATCTTCAATTTGGGGACTGTAAACCCTCCGTGGTCCTATCGATCAACTACCCTCCCCTGATCTCTCAACCTCCACGATCGTCATCCACGAATCTGCAACATGTCGGGCCTGTCTCTCACTCAGGGGTCACCTCTGATGGCTTTGATGGAAGCACACCATGAACTTGAAGGGAAAATGCTGAGTTCACTCATTCATACACCCACAAACTTATCAACTAAAAATCTCCTTAAACACATCAACTAAAATCCTCCATTCTAACGACGTCTCTCAAGTTCTCACATGCTAAAAATATCCCACACTCTCTATATTACTCAAGTTGTCATTACGACAATGTGAAAACAAGGATGAGGAGCTCTTCTCTACTCCTCTATTTATACATTCTAGGTTTTTATTTTGGTACCCTCCGGTAACTCAGCCGTAACTACTTTTATCGGGTTTTACTAAGATATTACTTAAGGTAAAAGCATTGATCACATGGGCTTTTTACCTTTTCACATGGGCTTATTCCTTCAAAGTCAACAACTTCTAGAAGGATTCTGGAATATTCTCAAGGAATCTCGAATTTCCACCCCCCCTCTACACTAGGACCCACTAAAAAGGAAACATGTGGAATCTCTTCTTGTTTTTAATGCCCACAAAGTCCACAACTTTAATCCAACCACTAATATCAAGTCAAAAAGGAGATAAAGGATACTTTCCACCTCCTTTCTACCTTTTAGACAAGATGACAAGATAGTAGTGCTCACTCTTTAGCAAATATCTGAATTCTGCCAAAAGTACAGCTAAGTTTAACCATAACTAACTTTTAGCTAGTCATGACTAACTTGATACCTCCTTAAAGTACTTTGGCAGCAAATAAACATTCTCAACACTTAGTTATAACTAAATACATTACTAATAGACAAACTTCCTATGTGTAACATAGGTCGTTACATTTTACCCCCGGACTAAATTTTCGCTCCGTCCTCGGAGTGAAGAGAGAACCTTCGTCGATGAAACAACTTCAACTTGTCATGGTTGACCCGATCGAATCTCCTTCCTCCCAACTCCTGAAGGTCATACGTGAAGTTGCTCCACACCTTATCTACAACAAAAGGACCAAAATATCTCGGAAGAAACTTCTTCCTAGCCCTCTTGAATCTGATAGCATCATACAACATAACCCAATCTCCGACTTGAAAAGGTTTTACCTCCCTCTTGCCCAACCGTTTGTCGTAACTCTTCTTTTGATACGCCTGAGCTCGTTCCATCCGGATCATTGCTACCGCTCGGGTCTCTTCCAACTCCATGAGTTGCTCCCTTCTTGATCTGACCACGTCTTCTCCTCTCGACCTCTTCAACTTTCGTTGAATAGTTTGAAAAGTATCCAATTCGAATTGGATCGGCAACTTGGACTCCACTCCATAAACCAGTCGAAATGGAGAGTATCCAGTAGAAGTCTTTGTTGTCGTTCGATACTCCCATAAGATGGCATGTAGCCTCTTATCCCAAGTATGTTTCGCAGTTTCAACACCAGCATCTTTGGCGAGCATCATACAAAGTGTAAGATTGGTCTTCTCCGCAAGACCATTAGCATTTGGTTTGTATGAGGTCGTTACTCGTGGCTTGATAGAAAAGTGTTGTAGCATAGCAGTAGTCATGCTCCCTACAAACTCTCCTCCTCTATCTGAGACCAACTCTAACGGACATCCAAATCTCGTGATGATCCTCTCCCATAGGAATCTACCGACTTCTGTTTCATTGGTCTCTCTCAAAGGTCTAGCCTCTACCCACTTGGTACAATAGTCAGTGGCGACTACAATGTATCTATTACCTCGAGGTGTCTTATTAAGAGGACCTACAAAGTCAATACCCCATTTCTCAAACGGCCCTAATACTGGAATTGATCTTAACGGAGGTGTTCTAGTAGACTTTAGAGCAAATGCTTGACATACGTCACAAGTTTGGCAATAGTCTAAACACTCTTTGAAAATCCCTCTCCAGTGATAACCCGCATCCAAAATCTTGAAGGCTGTTATCTTACCAGCAAAGTGACCTCCGCAAACAGTTCCGTCGTGAAACTCGTGCATTAGCTTGAACGCCTCTTTCTGACCAACTGCTCTCCTTAGTAACCCATCTGCTCCTTGATGAAACAGAATTCCCTCCACCATGGTGTAAGGTTTGCATCTCTTGATCAACGCGTTACGTTCTCGGGTATGCATACCTTCTGGAAAAGAGCCATCTACAAGGAAACTCCAGATTTCCTTGTACTCGTCCGGTATCTCCTCGATGCTTGTGATGGTCATCAGATGCTCGTCTGGAAATGAATCATCAAACGGTTCTTCTCCTTCATCATCATAAGCCCTTGACAAAAGATCAGCATTCGCATGCTTCTTCCCTGGTCTATCTTCGATCACATAATCGTATTCTGTTAGAAGGATCTTCCAACGAGCAATACGACCTTCGGCATTAGGCTTATTAAAGATATACTTTAAAGCCTTGTGATCTGTGACTATGGAAAATTTCCCTCCTAGCAAGTAGTGTCGAAATTTCTTCAATCCAAAGATCACCGCTAATCCTTCTCGTTCAGTCACGGAGTAATTCTTCTCCGCTGGAACCATCTGCCTACTAGCATAAGCTATAGGATGATCATGCCCATCTCCATCTAGCTGACTTAATGTACATCCGATTGCTACATTGGAGGCATCTGTATACAGAATAAATGCTTTACTCCACTCAGGTTTAGCAAGTATAGGAGCTGTCACTAATGCCTTTTTCAGCTCCTCAAATGCTTCCTTTGCCTTCTGATCATGCACTATCAAGCCAAAATCAACTCCCTTCTTCATGTACATAGTCAAAGCTATTGCTTTGTTTGAGAAGGAAAAGACAAACCTACGATAATATCCAACCATGCCAAGAAACTGCCTCAACTTTGTCAAGTTGATCGGAAATGGAAGATCCACAATCTTCTTCACCTTCTCAGGATCTACCGCAATCCCATTCTTGGAAATGATGTGCCCTAACAGCAGACCTTCTTCGCAGCCAAAGATGCACTTCTCTGGATTTAGAGAAGCGTTGGCTTGCTCCAACCGCTGCAAAACTTTGATCACATGATCAAAGTGGTCTTCCTTTCGTCCGTACACACAGAAATCGTCAATGAAATCCCGAACAAACTTCCCTATGAATGGTTCAAACACCTTGTTCATGAACCTTTGAAACGTGGCCGGAGCATTACACAATCCGAATGACATCACCCGAAATGCAAATGTTCCCCAAGGAGTAGTGAAAATAGTCAACTGTTGGTACTCCTGTGCTATCTTGATCTGGTTTATACCCACTATAACCATCACCAAAGCTGTACCACTCATGACCAGCAACTTCCTCCAAAATCTCATCTATAAATGGTAGAGGATAATAATCCTTCTTGGTAACTGCATTCAGCTTCTTATAGTCTATGCACACTCGCAGCTTACCATTCTTCTTCTTGACAATCACAATGGGTGAAACTCATTCTGAGTTCTCCACCTCATAGATGAAACTCGCCTCCTTCAACTTGTCTATCTCCTCCTTGACCATCATTGCCGTTGTGGGATTGACCCTTCTCTGCTTTTGTCGAACTGGTCTTGCGTGCTCCTCCAATTCGATTTGATGAGTCTCGAGAGTCACCTCCTTCAAATCCTTGTAGCTGAAAGCAAACACATGGATATATTTTCGAAATATATCTAGGAATCTACTTTTCTCTTCTTGAGTGACATTGATACCAAACTTCAGGGTAGAGAGTCTTCTCACAATCTCTGCCTCACTCAACTCTTCTTTGTCAAGATCTTTCTCCACTGCTGGTCGAGGCAACAAGTCAATAGCACTAAGCTGATGTAATGATTCATCTCGACCATATCCTTCTTCCTCAGACGAGGATTCTTGATCGTAAGAATCTCCGGTATCTACTTCTGATACACTCTGATCATCCTCCGTATCAGATTCCCAGTAGTCACTAGTGGGTCTATCAGAGTCAGAAGTCACCACTCCAACACCCGAGAGAGGAACTATCACTCTATGATCTCTAGGCCCAATCCGTAAATATCCCTTGTGCCACCTATCAGTGGTGCGCACAGCTCTCAACCAAGGCCTACCTAGGAGCAAATCATAACTAGAGTCCTTTAACACTTGAAAGGACATCAACGTTTGAACTCCCATCACAGACACGACCACCTTCTCTAACACACCAAGAGGTCTTACCCGTTGCTTGTTAGCCATCCCCACGACAATGCTAGCCGGGCGAGTTGGTTCCATCCCCAACTTCTTCATCAACCTCTCTGATATGGCATTTACAGCCGACCCTCCATCCACCAATACGTCAGAGACGTAGTGACCATTCAACCGGACTTCAATCTTTGAAGCCCTAGTGCATACCTCTGAAGCATGCACATCCACCACACCAACTCCCACAGACTTTGATGTCTTGCTCTTGGGTTTCTTCTTCTTGCTTCTCTTAGAACTCAGTCCTCCTCTGAGTTCCCTTCGTAAGCTGGGATTAAGTGCGATCAGTTGTCCAACAGTGATGTTGGCTTTCTGAGCACCCACATCTTCAACCACATCATATCCCGCTTGGGAAGATGAAATGGTGAAATCCGCCATCCCCAGCTTCCTTCTTGGCTCCCTTGGTGTACTCGAAACATTACTCGAACGAGTACTTCTACTAGCTGATTCCTCCATGAAAACCGGTTCATCAGAAAATCGAGTTCTTTTCCTTTCTTGAGCTAAAAGCTCCACTGGTGCATGAGAAGAGTTTGAACTCTCTCCTTTCTCGTAGATGGGATCTCACACGACATCGATAGTAGCCACCCCCTTGTCTCGTCCTTGTGATGGATTTCCTCCACCCACATTCATTCTGATAGCTTCGGCACCTCTTGCTCCGTTGTTAGGACAATTTCGCTGGAAATGAGAACCTCCACACGTCCAACAAGTGATTCCTCCAAAGTTACCTTGGTTGCCTCCAAAGTTACCTTGATTTCCTCGATTGGGGTTGTTGTCGTAATCTCTTTGACCTCCTCCTCCACCTTTGTTCCTCCATTCCTCCATTCTCGTATTCACGTTTATCTTGAGATCCGCAAGAGTATCGGTGATGCTCTTCAGTTCGGCATGAAAATCAGAGGTGGCAGTAGATATCGTTGTTGGGACAAACGGTCTTGGCACCACCGTTGGAGTAAGAGCTGACGTTGAAGCAATCACCAATTGTGATGGTGCAGGTGCGATCGTTGTGACTACACTAGGAGTCGGAGTTGACACCACAGCAGCATGATGAGGTTGGATGATATCTCCTTCATCCAAACTCTCTTCCAAATTTGTCGCAATCTTGATGGCCTCTGCTTTGGTTGATGGCTTCTCGTACCTCACTTGGGTTCGAATTGAAGGCCTCAACCCTCCCACCAAGTTCTTGGTCAGCACTCGTGAACCGGCCTACGTAGGTAAACTACCCTATATGACATAAACATGTAAGCCGGCCTGTCTCTCACCCAGGGGTACCTCAGATGACTAGGATTACTAGTGCACCTTAATTACAAAGATTCTATCATACCCATGCTCACTTCACTCAACACTCTGACCCGTATGGTCACATCGGTCCCTCTAATAGCGTTCCTGCAAACAAGTTCTAACCCCGCCTTCCACATTGCATCACATAGTACTCAAGGACTCCCAAGGTCTCCAATGCTCACTTTACTTATAGACAGGAAAATGAGAGTGTCTTCCACCTTCTCAACTCCTCCTTATATACTCTACAACTTCTTACCGTGGTAACTTTCACTAAGTTACGTTACCTCATGGTAAGTGCGCAATCCAAAATAGTAAAACTTCTAAAGGCTACTAAGCTTTTAAGAATAACACACACATTACTTGTTCTGCCAAGGATGTTTTACGTGTGGAGGATCACATTTCCAACGTAATTGTCCAAGTCGTAATGGTGGAACGGCGGATGGAGCTTCAACTTCACAAAGCAAGGACAAGGGTGTAGCGTGCATTGACATCTTGGAACCACGAGATGTACGAGAAGGTTTTCAATCTGTAGAGCTGTTGGCTCAAGAGAGGAAGAGGATGAGGACGCATTTCGACGAGGGAGAACTAGTCGTGATGGATGATTCTCCAAGTCAAAATACTCGGAGTAGCAAATCTTCTTCAAAAACCAAAGAACGGCGGAAGAAATTGGGAAATACTGATTTCACAATTTCGATGGAACAATCAAAATACAATGTGGTGGAAGACGTGGGTAAGCAACGAGCAAACATTACTGTGGGACAGTTGATTGCTCTGAATCCTTCGGTGAGGAAAGAACTTCGTAGCGGTCTAAGCTCCCGACGAGGTCGGAAGAAGAAGGTAAATCCTTCTACTGTCGGTGTGAGTGCTTATGATGCTAGTGAAGGAGAGGTGTGCAACAAGGCATCAAAAGTAGAGGCTCGTATCAATGGGAGAGATGTCTCGGATGTTCTTGTCGATGGAGGATCGGCAGTAAATGCCATCTCAGAACGACTCATGAGGAAGTTGGATCTAGTACCAACTCGTCCTTCTAGTATCACGGTGGGCATGGCTAACAGACAGCGAGTTAGACCATTGGGAGTGCTGGAAAGAGTTTGTGTGTCAGTAATGGGAGTGCAAGTAAACATGACATTTCAAATCTTGAAAGAGTCAAGTTATGAAATGTTACTCGGAAGACCTTGGCTTCGAGCAGTACATGCAACGGATAACTGGCACAAAGGTTATTTACGCATCGGACCGAATCACCACCGAATCACGTAAGGTGGCAATTCTTCTCTCCACCTCCTCGGGAGTCAACGGTTCTTTGTCTCGATCTCTTTGCACTTCCGGAGAAGGAAAAAGATCCACTACGTTCACACCCACATTTCGTTCTTCTCTCTCCTCTTCTGACGATGTATTTTCAGATTCTGAATCTGAAGAATTGGTACCTACATCAGAAGTAGTATCGACAACTTCTGACTCCCAGTAGTCTGATGTGGGTCGATCTGATTCCGACGTCCCAACTTGATCTCCGAGCAATGGAACTTTGATTCGGTGGTGATTCGGTCCGATGCGTAAATAACCTTTGTGCCAGTTATCCGTTGCATGTACTGCTCGAAGCCAAGGTCTTCCGAGTAACATTTCATAACTTGACTCTTTCAAGATTTGAAATGTCATGTTTACTTGCACTCCCATTACTGACACACAAACTCTTTCCAGCACTCCCAATGGTCTAACTCGCTGTCTGTTAGCCATGCCCACCGTGATACTAGAAGGACGAGTTGGTACTAGATCCAACTTCCTCATGAATCGTTCTGAGATGGCATTTACTGCCGATCCTCCATCGACAAGAACATCCGAGACATCTCTCCCATTGATACGAGCCTCTACTTTTGATGCCTTGTTGCACACCTCTCCTTCACTAGCATCTAAAGCACTCACACCGACAGTAGAAGGATTTACCTTCTTCTTCCGACCTCGTCGGGAGCTTAGACCGCTACGAAGTTCTTTCCTCACCGAAGGATTCAGAGCAATCAACTGTCCCACAGTAATATTTGCTCGTTGCTTACCCACGTCTTCCACCACATATATGGAACAATATTTTGATTGTTCCATCGAAATTGTGAAATCAGTATTTCCCAATTTCTTCCGCCGTTCTTTGGTTTTTGAAGAAGATTTGCTACTCCGAGTATTTTGACTTGGAGCATCATCCATCACGACTGGTTCTCCCTCGTCGAAATGCGTCCTCATCCTCTTCCTCTCTTGAGCCAACAGCTCTACAGATTGAAAATCTTCTCGTACATCTCGTGGTTCCAAGATGTCAATGCACGCTACACCCTCTTGTCGATGGAGGATCGGCAGTAAATGCCATCTCAGAACGACTCATGAGGAAGTTGGATCTAGTACCAACTCGTCCTTCTAGTATCACGGTGGGCATGGCTAACAGACAGCGAGTTAGACCATTGGGAGTGCTGGAAAGAGTTTGTGTGTCAGTAATGGGAGTGCAAGTAAACATGACATTTCAAATCTTGAAAGAGTCAAGTTATGAAATGTTACTCGGAAGACCTTGGCTTCGAGCAGTACATGCAACGGATAACTGGCACAAAGGTTATTTACGCATCGGACCGAATCACCACCGAATCAAAGTTCCATTGCTCGGAGATCAAGTTGGGACGTCGGAATCGGATCGACCCACATCGGACTCCTAGGAGTCAGAAATTGTCGATACTACTTCTGATGTAGGTACCAATTCTTCAGATTCAGAATCTGAAAATACATCGTCAGAAGAGGAGAGAGAAGAACGAAATGTGGGTGTGAACGTAGTGGATCTTTTTCCTTCTCCGGAAGTGCAAAGAGATCGAGACAAAGAACCGTTGACTCCCGAGGAGGTGGAGAGAAGAATTGCCACCTTACGTTATCGATCGAAGGTTACTAAAGAGGAGAAGAGTTGTTTCGAAGAGATCTTTCGCAAATACATTCATGTATTTGCATTTAGTTACAAGGATCGGAGGGAGGTCACACTGGAGCAACATCGTATCGAGTTAGAGAAGGAAGTCAAACCGGTGCGACAGAAGCAACGAAGAGTGAGTCCTCCAATTGCGGATCTGGTGAAAGAAGAGATCGAGAAGCTGCACACTGCCGGGTTCATTTACGAGGTGGAGCATTCTGAATGGGTATCACCCATTGTGATCGTAAAGAAGCCGGCCTGTCTCTCACCCAGGGGTACCTCAGATGACTAGGATTACTAGTGCACCTTAATTACAAAGATTCTATCATACCCATGCTCACTTCACTCAACACTCTGACCCGTATGGTCACATCGGTCCCTCTAATAGCGTTCCTGCAAACAAGTTCTAACCCCGTCTTCCACATTGCATCACATAGTACTCAAGGACTCCCAAGGTCTCCAATGCTCACTTTACTTATAGACAGGAAAATGAGAGTGTCTTCCACCTTCTCAACTCCTCCTTATATACTCTACAACTTCTTACCGTGGTAACTTTCACTAAGTTACGTTACCTCATGGTAAGTGCGCAATCCAAAATAGTAAAACTTCTAAAGGCTACTAAGCTTTTAAGAATAGCACACACATTACTTGTTCTACTTTACAAAAGTAAGAGATTCTCCTACTTTAGCTTTTGTAAAGTGTTAACTTTCCACCCTATCCAATCGGAAGACGACAACACACTAATACGTCTTTTGAGGAGCATCTTTAGATCTTTGTGCATGACTTTTCATCATGCATCCAATCAGCGATGGTCAACAAAGTCACATACTTTTGGAAAGCATATTTAGAGCTCCACACTTGTCCTATAGTGCCATAGTGGAACCTCTAATAGTTTCCTCAACTTAGTTATAACTATCTCAGCTAGTTATGACTACTTTTGATTACTCTAAATTTAGATCTTCAAACTAGAGTAACCTTTAAGATAGTCATACCTAATGAAATGTATATAAGCATACACACAAATAATGGGATACTTGTGGTGTGACATTTACCCCCAGACTTAATTTTCACTCCGTCCTCGGAGTGAAGTATCACGTTGATGGAACTTCTTTAGCTTGTCGTGGTTCACTCGGTCGAAGAATGTACCACTCCTTTCTTGAAGATCGTAGGTGCCATTACTCCACACTTTGGAGATGATGAAAGGTCCAAAATATCGACGTAAGAATTTCTTTTGAACTCGCTTGTGCCTAATAGCATCCCATAACATCACCCACTCACCCTCTTGAAATGGCTGTAACTTCGTTTTGTTCTTCGCCAAGCGCTTGTCATAGCTCTTCTTCTGTTGTAGCTGAGCCATCTCAATTCGTTGAGCTGCGTCGTCTCTATTCTCCTCCAGCTCCAACAAGGTTTCTCCCCTCTCTTTCTCAGCTATTGGACCACCCTTTCTCTTCAGTCCAGCTTGCAAGGTCTGAAAGGTGGTTAGGTCGAACTGGATTGGTAATCTTGATTCCAACCCATACACCATCTTGAAAGGTGAATATCTCGTAGACGTCTTCACTGTTGTACGATACTCCCATAGAACCGCATGAAGACGCTTGTCCCAGTTGTGTTTGGCCCCTTCCATGTCAGCATCCTTTGCTAACATTTGACACAAGGTAAAGTTTGTCCTCTCTACCAAACCGTTTGAACTAGGTTTATATGAAGTAGTAACCCTCTGAGAAATGGAGAAGTGGGTGCACATAGCAGTAGTCATACCACTCACAAATTCTCGACCCCTATTAGAAACTAACTCCAGAGGACATCCAAACCTAGTAATGATCCGTTCGTACAGAAATCTACCCACCTCAACTTCTCCAATAGTTACAAGAGGTCTAGCTTCTACCCACTTCGTAAGATAATCTGTGGCTACAACAATATACTTATTGTTGCGAGGGGTGCGATTCAAAGGCCCAACAATATCTATTCCTCATTTCTCGAAAGGTCCAAGAACCGGAATAGATCTAAGAGGAGTGGAAACACTAGATTTGATAGCGAAAGCTTGACAAACATCACAGGTTTTACAATACGTCAAGCAATCTCTAAACATCCCCCTCCAGTGATATCCCGCGTCGAGTATCTTATGAGCCGTCAACTTGCCTGCGAAATGTCCACCACATACTAGACCGTCATGGAATTCTTCCATGAGTCGTAGAGACTCCTCCTTGCTCGCAGCTCTTCTCAGGACCCCATCAACTCCTTCACGGAATAACACACCTTCCACCACCGAGTAAGGTTGACTTCGTTTCACCAATGCCTTCTTCTCTCTGGTCCGCATCCCATCTGGATAGACACCTTCCGTAACAAAATCCCAAATTTCTTGATATTCTATTGGGATAATAGAGTTGCTCAAGACCATCAAATCTTCGTCAGGAAAGGTGTCATCCACCGGCTCCTCTCCATCGCCATCGTAAGCTCTAGATAGCAAATCTGCATTCGCGTGTTTCTTCCCTGGTCGATCGCAGATCTCATAGTCGTACTCTGACAATAAGAGCTTCCACCTTGCTAATCGTCCTTCGACCATAGGTTTATTGAAGATGTACTTCAATGTCTTATGATCTGTAACGATAGTGAACTTGGCTCCTATGAGATAATGTCGAATTTTCTCAAAGCATAGATCACTGCTAATCCTTCTCTCTCTGTCACAGAATAATTTCTCTCTGTCTTGACCATTTGCCGACTAGCATATGCGATAGGATGATCTCTACCTTCAACATCATACTGACTTAAAGTACATCCTACTGCTATATTTGAAGCATCCGTATATAGAATAAACTGTTTATTCCAATCGGGCTTAACCAAGATCGGAGCTGAAGTAAGAGCTTTCTTCAGTTCCTCAAAGGCGGCTAGAGCTTCTTCATCTCCTAAAATCAACACGTAATCTACTCCCTTCTTCAGATATGCTGTCAAAGCATATGCTTTATGTGAGAACGAGAGTATAAACCTTCGATAATACCCCACCATACCTAAAAACTGTCGTAGCTTAGTGAGAGTACTAGGAAAAAGGAGCTCTAAGATCTTCTGCACCTTCTCTGGATCAACGGCAATGCCGTCCTTGGATATGATATGACCCAAGAGTAACCCTTCCTCACACCCAAAAATACATTTCTCCGGATTGAGAGATGCATTTGCTACATCTAAACATTCTAAGACCTTCACAAGGTGCTCAAAATGCTTCTCCTTACTCCCGTAAACACAAAAGTCATCTATAAAATCTCTCACAAACTTTCCTAAGAAAGGTTCGAACACTTTGTTCATAAACCTTTGGAACGTCGCAGGAGCATTACACAGACCAAATGGCATGACTCGAAATGCAAACGTACCCCACGGAGTAGTGAAAGTGGTCAGGTGTTGATGTTCTGGTGCAATTTTGATCTGGTTATATCCGCTATAACCATCTCCAAAGCTGTACCATTCGTTTCCCGCCACTTCTTCCAAGATCTCGTCAATGAAAGGTAGAGGATAATAATCCTTCTTTGTGACCGCATTGAGCTTCTTGTAATCAACACACACCCTCAATTTGCCATTTTTCTTCTTTACGATCACAATGGGTGATACCCATTCAGAATGCTCCACCTCGTAAATGAACCCGGCAGTGTGCAGCTTCTCGATCTCTTCTTTCACCAGATCCGCAATTGGAGGACTCACTCTTCGTTGCTTCTGTCGCACCGGTTTGACTTCCTTCTCTAACTCGATACGATGTTGCTCCAGTGTGACCTCCCTCAGATCCTTGTAACTAAATGCAAATACATGAATGTATTTGCGAAAGATCTCTTCGAAACAACTCTTCTCCTCTTTAGTAACCTTCGATCCATAACGTAAGGTGGCAATTCTTCTCTCCACCTCCTCGGGAGTCAACGGTTCTTTGTCTCGATCTCTTTGCACTTCCGGAGAAGGAAAAAGATCCACTACGTTCACACCCACATTTCGTTCTTCTCTCTCCTCTTCTGACGATGTATTTTCAGATTCTGAATCTGAAGAATTGGTACCTACGTCAGAAGTAGTATAGACAACTTCTGACTCTCAGTAGTCTGATGTGGGTCGATCTGATTCCGACGTCCCAACTTGATCTCCGAGCAATGGAACTTTGATTCGGTGGTGATTCGGTCCGATGCGTAAATAACCTTTGTGCCAGTTATCCGTTGCATGTACTGCTCGAAGCCAAGGTCTTCCGAGTAACATTTCATAACTTGACTCTTTCAAGATTTGAAATGTCATGTTTACTTGCACTCCCATTACTGACACACAAACTCTTTCCAGCACTCCCAATGGTCTAACTCGCTGTCTGTTAGCCATGCCCACCGTGATACTAGAAGGACGAGTTGGTACTAGATCCAACTTCCTCATGAATCGTTCTGAGATGGCATTTACTGCCGATCCTCCATCGACAAGAACATCCGAGACATCTCTCCCATTGATACGAGCCTCTACTTTTGATGCCTTGTTGCACACCTCTCCTTCACTAGCATCTAAAGCACTCACACCGACAGTAGAAGGATTTACCTTCTTCTTCCGACCTCGTCGGGAGCTTAGACCGCTACGAAGTTCTTTCTTCACCGAAGGATTCAGAGCAATCAACTGTCCCACAGTAATGTTTGCTCGTTGCTTACCCACGTCTTCCACCACATTGTATTTTGATTGTTCCATCGAAATTGTGAAATCAGTATTTCCCAATTTCTTCCGCCGTTCTTTGGTTTTTGAAGAAGATTTGCTACTCCGAGTATTTTGACTTGGAGAATCATCCATCACGACTGGTTCTCCCTCGTCGAAATGCGTCCTCATCCTCTTCCTCTCTTGAGCCAACAGCTCTACAGATTGAAAACCTTCTCGTACATCTCGTGGTTCCAAGATGTCAATGCACGCTACACCCTTGTCCTTGCTTTGTGAAGTTGAAGCTCCATCCGCCGTTCCACCATTACGACTTGGACAATTACGTTGGAAATGTGATCCTCCACACGTAAAACATCCTTGGTTCGTGTAGTTACTTGGTGATCCTTGCGGTGGTCCACCTCTAGACTGATAGTTCCCATAACCTCGTGAGCCTCCTCCAACATTTGGACTGCGGTGTTGCAACAAATTCATCATATTGATCTTCAAATCTGCCAGAGACTCTGTCAAACTTTTCAACTCATCACGAAAGTCGGGAGTAACAGATCTAGATGGTACAGTGACTGTAACCGCACTAGTAGGAGCTACCGGAGTCAGATTCTGAAATCGAACAGTCGGAACACTCGCAGGCGTCAGAGTTGGCATGATCAGCCCTTGCACATCTCCACATGCTGCCCCAACAGTCATTGGTTGCAAGTCGTCTCCATCCAGACTCTCTTCCATCCTGGTTGCGATCTTCACTGCATCAGCCTTCGAAGTTGGTCTCTCATACCGCACTTGTGTTCGAATCTCCGGCCTCAATCCCCCAATAAAATTCTTTGTGAGCATTGCTCCAATGCCCACCATCGTTGGTTCTACTACATCTCCACTCTTTCGTAAAACCACCCGAAACTTTTGTTCTAATTTCTTCACCCTCTCGGCGTAAGTCCTTACTTTCTCTTTCTCTCCTTGTTTGAGGTAAGTTACCTCTACCATTAACTTCTCGTAACTTTCATCGGGAAGAAAAGTTTCAATTAAGGCCTCCGTCAATACTTCCCAAGTATCAACTGGAGTCCCCACTACGCTTCTCTTCTTCCTATCCTCATACCATGTCAATGCAGAATTCTCAAGAAATTCAGGTATCAACCCTACCCACTCGCTCTTCTTTCGATCTCCATTGCCAATGCATGCTCTTTTGAAGTCTCTCACAAATCCTTCCACGTCTTCTCCATCCTTTCCGTAAAACACCGGAAGTTTCCCCATTCTTCTCTTCTTTTCTTCTTCTTACTCAAGGAACTGCTTGCGGATGTGAAGATCGCACTTCACCGCAATCCACAATTTCCCCGTTGAGCTCTCTCCTCTCCAAAGGTTGGAATAAGTTTGACCCTCATGGTCATCTTATCTCTCGTGTGACAGACTATCTCCATCCTCGCTAGAGGTCTTCACTCGTTCCGTTTCTACACTCAACCTTCTCTCGAGACCTTCGGCTACAGTTTCTAGCAAAGCAACCACTGCGCTACACTCGTGTTCAATTGGAATCCCGTCCACTCCACATCTAGGACAAAAGGTTGTAGGATTAATGACGTCTTGTCTAGGGGAAGAAGGACCTATGTGTAAGCTTAAGTCGACCAACCCTCTTCGCTCACGCAAAAGTCTATTCTTCGTAGGACACTTGCCACTTTATGTCCTTCTTCTCCACACAAAAAGCACCTCGAGTTCTTCTCCTGGTTCTTACGACTACTCTCTGCTTCTTCCTCAAATTCTAGTCGAAATTCTCCTTTCGCCAGATCAGCGGTAACTATCACCGCATAGCCTTGAGGGATCTTGCTCAACCTCAATTTCCACTCTTGCTGTCCTTCCATGACGATGATCCGTCATACATCTCTCTCGCTATATAGCTTGTTTGACAGTTTTGATCACTCGACTATCTTCTCACTTAGCAATCTCTCACATTACTAAGTAGAAGCTTAACTTGTCAACCTTGAGCCTTAGAGATCGAACATAACCCTCTCAAGAATTCTGAAATTCTTTCACTCTTTTACTTCAGCAAGCGATATAACAGATTTGACCCCCCTTCACTTCGAATGCCATAACTCCAGTTCTACTCGATCAATTCACGCATGATTTGGGTGCCTAGATAGCTTATCTTCCAAGCTATCAGCATGGAAGATTTCAAGGTCTAACTCTAAAAACTGAAAATATGAAACTGACTGTAAACTCCTTCCCGAGAGCTCACTATTTGATATTGAAAAACCTCCTTAACTTCCGAAAGACATAACTCTCTCCTCACAATTGATCTCTCGGAGATATCAAGCTTATTGGAAAGCTTATCTTGCCCTCTATAACATGGTGTATGTACAAAGGTTCTGAACTCATGCTCAAAAACAGACATGAACTGTACTAACGACTAAATACGAATCTTTGTATCGAGGTCCCGGCAACGGAACCAAAATGTAAGCCGGCCTGTCTCTCACCCAGGGGTACCTCAGATGACTAGGATTACTAGTGCATCTTAATTACAAAGATTCTATCATACCCATGCTCACTTCACTCAACACTCTGACCCGTATGGTCACATCGGTCCCTCTAATAGCGTTCTTGCAAACAAGTTCTAACCCCGCCTTCCACATTGCATCACATAGTACTCAAGGACTCCCAAGGTCTCCAATGCTCACTTTACTTATAGACAGGAAAATGAGAGTGTCTTCCACCTTCTCAACTCCTCCTTATATACTCTACAACTTCTTACCGTGGTAACTTTCACTAAGTTACGTTACCTCATGGTAAGTGCGCAATCCAAAATAGTAAAACTTCTAAAGGCTACTAAGCTTTTAAGAATAGCACACACATTACTTGTTCTACTTTACAAAAGTAAGAGATTCTCCTACTTTAGCTTTTGTAAAGTGTTAACTTTCCACCCTATCCAATCGGAAGACGACAACACACTAATACGTCTTTTGAGGAGCATCTTTAGATCTTTGTGCATGACTTTTCATCATGCATCCAATCAGCGATGGTCAACAAAGTCACATACTTTTGGAAAGCATATTTAGAGCTCCGCACTTGTCCTGTAGTGCCATAGTGGAACCTCTAATAGTTTCCTCAACTTAGTTATAACTATCTCAGCTAGTTATGACTACTTTTGATTACTCTAAATTTAGATCTTCAAACTAGAGTAACCTTTAAGATAGTCATACCTAATGAAATGTATATAAGCATACACACAAATAATGGGATACTTGTGGTGTGACAGGACGATGGGTAGGGAAGCTCGAATTGAACTTAGGAAGAAGTAGGAAGATGTCAGACAGAAATTGGGCAGCGCTTCCGCACTCAATGTCTCAATAGGAAAAATGAGGGTGGGGGTAATCGATCAGGCTGCCTGCAAACAACCGAGGAAGCGCGGGGAATACCAGACAAAAGCAAGAAGAAGTGAGAAGAGGAAAGAACGTGGGAAGAACCTCTACAGTCTTCTTTTGCTTCCCGAGTTGCCTTCGACCTCTCGTGCGCTTCTGGCTCTGGTCCTAGCTCCAATGCGACTCCACACGGCTGCTTCCGCTGTCCAATTCCCGACCACGCCTCAATTTCACCTTTGATTCTACTCAGCTACTCTCCAATGTCAGCTTCCCGGAAGCTCACAGAAACGCCTTCGCTCCTTGACTTCCGCGCTTCAGCAATTCGGTCTCGCCCTTCGCCTAGCTGCCAACTGGTCCTCACCTCGCTCGCTTTCCTCTCTCGATTTTCTCACTCGATTTTCTCTCGCGAAGCTCACTCTCGGAATTCGATCTTCTCCACCAAGAGTGCTCCTGCTGCGGGAAGCTGAGAATCCACTAATGCGCTTCTGTATCTTCCCCGCAGTTTAGGGGTTTCGACCCTAGATGACCTACCTAACCTACCTACCTATTCGGTGCGACCCAGTAGGTACAACTACTCCTTTACTGAAAAAGCCGTGGTTAGGCCCTCGCGGTCGCTGTCTTCCGGAAGATGGATGTCTTCCGCCGTCTTCCGTCTTCCGAAGACGCAACTGAGTAACCTTAAGCAACAACGCTTCTTCAGTTATACAAACAAGTTATTAATCATAAAAATTTTAAAAATTCGTGAATCGTGTAATTTGTGGGCACCACATACGCCCACCCTCACATGTTTGCGTCCCCGCAAAACATCAATGTTTTCTGCACTTCTGTTTCCGTTCAGTACTTCTTGACACGCCACCCATTAACACGAGTGATCATGAGTGTACAGTCCAACTCTTCCAACTGCAAGGAGCCATTGTCGAAGACCTCGAAGACGCGGTAAGGACCCATCCAGCGAAGATGAAGTTTCCCGGGGAACTTAAGATGTCGGTTGTCGTAAAGAAGAACCAAGTCCCCATCCACAACGGTCACCTTCCTCAGCTTGCTATCGTAGTTCACCTTACGTTGTGCTTGCACCTCGTATGTCTTCTCCAAAGCTGCATTCCTGTCTTCTTCAAACTCTACGAAATTCAGAAGACGCTGCTCCTGGCTTTCTTCTTCTCCCATGCGTTCGGATACGGCTAACCGGTATGTTGGGACCTCTAACTCAATGGGACAATAGGTGTCATGCCGTAAGTTAGGTAGAAAGGCGTCTTCTGGGTTGTGACTTTAGGTGAGATCCTGAAAATCCATAACACAGATGGCAATTTCGTGTCCCAATCATACGCATGGTTAACAGTTACCTTATTCAGGATGTTACATAGAAGACCGTTCGACTTCTCCGTCAGTCCATTCGCTTTCGGGTTGTACGGCGTCGTCTTCCTATGCTTAATCCTGAAGTATTGGGTCAGGAGGGAGATAGTCTCATTTAAGAAATGAGTACCCCTATCTGATACCAATTCCAGTGGACATCCGTACCTAGTGATGATGTTGTGCCAAAGGAACCTGGCTACCACTGCGGCATCGTTCTTCCTTGTGACCTCGCCTTCCACCATCTTGGTAGCATAGTCGGTGGCTATTAAGATATAACGTGCGCGCGTTCTTCTAGCCACCGGGGCGATAGGCCCCACAAAGTCGATCCCCCACTTTTCGAACGGAGCAAGCGGAAGAATGGGAGTAAGAGGCCACCTTGTCGTAGCTGTCGGTCTTCCCATCCTCTGGCACACATCGTACTTCCCGATCTCCTGAAAAGTGTCTCGGTACATGGTCGACCACCAGTATCCGACGTCTAACATCTTCTTCACTGTGGTTTTCAACCCGTAGTGACCCCCAGCATCTTCGTAGTGAAGACCTGTGATCACTGATTTAATCTCCGAAGGCTCAAGGCATCTCCTTAGCTTCTCGTCATGTCCTTTCCGAAACAAGATACCCTGGAAGATGGCATAAGGACCTGCCTTGTGTAAGAAGACAGCCTTCTGCTCCGCATCCAATCCTTCGGGATACTGTTGGCCTTCCAAGAACTTCCTCAAGTCTTTGAAGATCGACTCTTCTGTGGAAGTCGCAAAGACTGGATCAGAAGATCTAGTCTCGTCTTCTGGGAAGCAGGCGGTACGCCCCCGCTCAGATGAAAGTGTCTATGCGAAAACTAAAAACAGCTTCTCGTCAGGGAACTCGTCTTCCACTTCATCTTCTCGTTGTTCCGTCTCTAATCTGGATAGGTAGTCAGCATTAACATGCTGTCTTCCGAGCCTGTACTCAACTGTGTAAGTAAATTCTTGGAGTAGAAGAATCCACCTAGCTATCCTACCAGACAAATCTGCTTTCTTTACAAGATATTTCAAAGAGAAATGATCCACATAGAAGACAAACGGGTTGGCTAGAAGATAGTGTCTAAACTTCCTACAGGAGTAATCATGCCAAGACACTCCCTTTCAGTTGTCGAGTACTTCTTCTCTGCATCACTGAGTTGTCTTCCCGCATAGTAGATGAGATAATTCTTCTTCTTCTCATCTTTCTGACTCAACACCACCCCTATGACGAAAGCAGAAACATCCACATAGATATGGAAGACTCTTTCCCAATCAGGTGGCCTTAAGACAGGGGATTCCGACAGAAGCCTTTTCATTTCTTCGAATGCTTCCTGCTGCTCAGAAGACCAAACGTATGGTTCGTCCTTCTTCAGCAACTTAGTGAGTCTTCCTGCTACCTCTGCGTACCTGTCAATGAACCTCCTGTAGTATCCTACGTTGCCAAGGAAGCTTCTCAACTGAGTCAGGTTAGCAGGTGGGTGGAGTTTCATGATGACTTCCACCTTAGCACAATCGACTTCTATACCTCTTCCGGAAATCCTATGTCCTAGCAAGATCCCCTCTGACATACCAAAGAAGCACTTCTCAGGGTGAAGAGCCAAACGATGTTCTCTACACTTCAGAAAACACTTCCTTAGAAATATCAAGTGGTCTTCTCTCAATCCAAACACACAAAAGTCATCCAAGAAAATCTCCATGAAAGTGCGAAGATACTCCTTGAAGATTGTAATCATCAATTTCTGGAATGTGGCGGGTGCGTTGCATAAACCATACGGCATTTGATTGTACGAGTACGTGCCCCAATCAGTAGTGAAAGTGGTTTTCGACTTGTCTTCCTCTCTGATTGAAACTTGGTTGTACCCAGAATACCCATCCAGGAAGCTGTAGAACTCATGCCCTGCTACCTGGTCTAACACAGAGTCGGTGAATGGTAAAGGATGATGATCCTTCTTTGTGACCAAGTTCAGCTTCCGGAAGTCCTGACACACTCGAATCTTCCCTGTATGCTTCTTCGGCACGATGACAATAGGAGCTACCCACTCACTGCTAAGTACTGGGAAGATGACTTCTGCCTTCAAGTATTGGTCGATCTGATCCTTCATCAGAAGCGAGTACTTGGGGTTGAGTCGGTACTGCCTCTGTCGTGCAGGAACAACGCCCTCCAGCAAGTCAATCCGATGTTCTCCCAGCTCTCGAGGTATGCCCTTCATGTCTTCTATGGTCCATGCGAAGACATCCTGGAACTCCGTCAGAAGTTCTCGAAAGTCTTCCAACTGCTGGCCCTCGATCACCTTGGAAAGCTTCAGCTTCTTCCCGGTATCGTATAACGTGTTTTTCTGTCTAGGAATACACGAGGTATATGGCTGTGCAGAGGTATGTGGATTGACAAGGTTGGATCTAGATCTGGATGTTTCCACTCAAATGTTTCACTATCTACTCTTCTAGCCTGAGTGACCTTGTATCCACTCGTCTCAAGTTTAAAGCTTGCTACGATCCAAGGTTACGTATAGGTTGCATAAACTTGTGTTACAAACAGATCTTTTGTATTCTAACTAAAAATACTCAGATCTGTATTATCTAACTGAAGTTATTCATCTATATCACTGGAAGCCTGACTTCTGAATAGCTCCCCAGCGACGCTAACTGGCCATCAATCCAACTATCACAACTTCATAGTACAATCAGAAGATACTAAGATCACTCAATCAACTTGATAGAGTATCGATACAACTTGCTGTACACCCTGGTCTATCAAGTATTCCAGCAAGGTAAAACATGCATACTCCAAAACACTATTCAGATCTCAATATAGCATCAACGGCGGTAGTACCTGGCAGCTCCGAGAACCCAAGCAGCGGCTTAAGACTCATGGTGGCTCCGTTCTCCTTCATCACCAAGAGCTGAAATCAGCCCCACACCTTCTAATGTCGAGTTGTATGCAGGTATGGCAGTTTCAGCAAGAAACTCCTCTCCAAATTGCTCGAAAATGATCAAATTGACAATAGATGATACCGAAAAACCCGAAACTGCTAATAACAGAAGTATTTTCGAACTTTGAGACCTCAGTCCTTCCAAACCACTTGACCAATGATGATCAAACTTCACAGGAAGCTTGATTGGACCCTTCACTCCTACCCTGAACAATTTTCAGGTCGAAACCTCAAACCAATTCTCAGATATGGATCAAACCGTAATCTGTACTAACTTCAGAGCTTTACAGACCCAGGTACATTTGATCCAAGATTCTGAACAAACTACTCGACCATTTGAGGTGAAACTTCCCAAGTATCTTACTGATAAGACATTCTTCAATCCTGGAAAGTTTCACTCAGAAATTCGACTCAGATCTTAAGCAATAGCAAACTATCCATGGCTATCACAGTTCGCTGTCCCTGCCTTATCCCATCTGCACTTCTCAACTTCAATCGGTCGGTTCAGAATCCAAATCGAACAAGAACCTGACGAAATTGATATCAAAATGACCAGCACGTCGTCAGCTCTCCAACCCAACAGACAGCTCCTCAAAACTCCTCGCGAGTCTCTCGGAACAACCAGAAACGTAGCAGTAGGTACGAATTTCACCCCCCTCCACTCAATCGATCATAACGCGCTCATACTTTCATCAAATCGATCGATTCTTGAGCCCAGATTGTAGCCCCGGTCGAGAGCTCTCCAACCATACCCTTCGTTTCGCGAATGGACCTCTGAAGCCTCCAGAAACCACAGAAACGTTGCGAGGATCAGCTAGAACACCATTGGTCCAAAAGTGGACCAATAAGAGCAAAAAGAACTTTACTTTTTGTCTTTTCTCCTCTTAACTTTTCCCTTAGAACGAATTTTACTCTCCAAGGAGACACAAGACATCAACAACACTCTAAGACTTCACAAAATCCTTCAGATATGTCGATGGATTCTTCGCGGTCCGTAACTACACAGAAGCGCTCAACCAGAATGAAACCAGTGAGCCGCAGACTAATACAACGTCAATATTACAACTTGGAAACGTTCTACAATAAAAGGTATGACAAAAGGAAACGGTGAAGCTATCACTCGATTGTAATATTCTTGTCCGAAGTTTCTCACGATCCAAGCCCCATGATTGATCTTCGGTCTGCAATGGCACCGGACATCGACCCAAAGATTGAAAGGAACGTTCGATGGATAGTTGAGATCCATTGTCCCTCACAACAAAATGTACACCGTCATATCCCAAGTCTCTTCGTATGTTACGATTGGAAGGATCACCGGAAGCTGTAACTCCATCACCCTCCCCATGAACTCATCACCAACGTACGCAACTAACCACTGTCGAAAGTGATCGCGGTGGATGCAATGAAGCTTGATGTGAAACGGATTCGGGAAAGGAAGATCCGGAGCCGGTAACACACCTCCGTCCATAACCACCACTCCTGCAGTTCCTCATTCCTCCATGCAGATCACTGAGAACCCTTACGAATCACCCGCTGAGAGAGAATGTCGTATGAACCTTCGACCCACCATTTTATACACAATGCGGCGACAAGGACCACTGAAGTGAACGATGACTTGGCACATTCCTCTATCGTGCGATCACTTAAACAGATAATCACAAACGTGGCACTCATCACACCGTTCGGCGAGTTACGCGATACGGTTCACGAAACACAGAAAAGAAACACAAAATAGGTTACACAGGAATTTCACACAGGAGCCGAACCACAACACGACACCGGGAGCAACCTCCATTTCTTGAAGATCATCCGGGTTTACCATTCCTTCAGTGTGACTGTACTCACTGGCACCAAAGTATTCCGGTTGGGAGCTTCTTCTAGTTCTGATTCGTCTTTTGGAAGACCAACTGTCGGATCTCCCGAAGGGAAGACGATACTTTCGTCTTCTGGAAGACCAACTATCGGATCTTCCGAAGAGAAGACGATACTTTCGTCTCCGCTCTTCTTCCGCAATCTCGTAGCACTCAATGTATCCACAGATCACATCTTCTGCTCTCTCTGCTACTTCTGTAGTACACAAGTTATTTACCACAAACTCATTATACCGTTCATCATTGTCAGAAGACGCAGCTGAGTCTTCTGAAGTGTACCCCTCTATTGTAGACGGAGTTTCACCTTGGTGTCCAATCTTGATCAAGGAAGCGAGACCTTAGTCTTCTCACCTGGCTTGGGTGTAGGATTGGGAAATCTCAAACGATGCCTTCTCCAGTCGGTATTTACATTTGCAGCATACAGCCATGGTCTTCCTATCAACACCTGATATCCAACCTTAGCTACATGTCGCAAAATGATGTAAGTGAGGTAAGAAGATACTCCACCAATTACCGTCAAGACATATTTCAGTTGCCCCAAAGGTCGTCTTCTGGTCTGGTCCGCCATTCTGAGGATTCTCGGAGTAGGCTAGAACTCAGTGAAGCCTAGGGCATGCGCCGTTTCTTCAGTCATGATATTAACTCCGGAGCCGGAATCAATGGGTACCTTCTTCAGAAGACAACCATGGATCTCCATATCAAGTTCTGGGGCTCCCAAGTCCTCATGCTCTATCCTTAGGATCGGGGTGCTCTTGGGAAGTTTAGCTGTCCTCCTCTTCCTCGATCCTCGAAGCACAGATTGTAACAACTTCATGTAACCAGCGTTGTCATCCAACAGCTGTTGGAAGGTTACATCCGCCTTCTGATTCCACAAGTCTCGCAAGAAGTCGTAAGGAGATCTCTTCAGAAGAGTGACTGGTGTTTCCAACAGAGAAGATGTAGTAGTTGCTTCCTTGGGTGGAAGACCAGAAGAGTGTCTTCCCTCGACTGGAGACTGTCCTCGTGAGACAGGTGTTGCCGTAGTCGGTGTAGGAAGTTGCTGTACTATCTTCCGTCTCTTCTCCAGCTCTTCTTGCATGATCGCTTCAACTTCTTGTCTAATGTCAGGAGCAAAGTACTTCTGATCTTCTCGGTCGTAAGTAGGAGAAGACGGCCGCTCAGGAGAAGATGACCTCTCCTTTCGCTGCTTCTTCTTCTTGATCTCCTTCTGACGAGATTCTAACTTCTCTTTGCTTCTGGTACTTACCTTGAACACCGCTTCATCCAAGACTTCTTCGGGAGGCCAACTGTCTGAATCCGGGCTAGGGCTCCAAACAGTGCCGTCCGCCAAAGTGAAAGAAGAAGCTGCCTCAAGTAACTTCGTCTTCTGAGCTGGAGTCGTCTTCTGCAGCTGAGGTTCCTTTCCTTCTCGCTTCCCGGGGTCCGGTTCGTCTTCCTCGATATGGAGACAATCTGTACAATCCCTAGGATCTTCTTCTTCTACCGTGATGTGCTGTACCACTGCTAACTCGAGTTTAGAAGTTGATGTAGCTTCTGCATGAGGCGTGGTATCTGCAAATCTAACCATTTGTCGTGGTTGTAAGGTCTGAGGACAATTTCTTGTGAAATGACCGGCTTCCTTACAGTTCCCACACAAGGGCACTTGCCCAATCCGTCTTCTCGGATGAGGACAGGTGGACCACCAATGTCCTGTCTCTCCACAATTATAGCACGCTCCAGGAAGAGAGTTAAGAGGTCGTTGTGATGAAGAAGGTTGCCAGGGCGTCCTGGTCTGTACATTGCTAGCTCTATCCCTAGGTACATAACGATTGTATTGGGCGGGAGGCGTAGGAGTGAAGGGTTGTATCGTCTCGATCCTATAGCAAGTTTCCCACTGGGATCGTGTAGATATCCCTCATCGTCTTCTTCCCATCCTGCCCAGTTGACAGCTTGGTCCTGCGTACACTGATCTCTGGTGTGTCCGGAAGAGTTACAAAGGTTGCACCAAAGGTTTGGCCGGGAAGCCGTAGGTTGCTTCCGCTTGTCCTTCTGGTTCAGCAGATGAACTTTCAGGTCGGCAAACTGCTCCAGAATCTCATCGATGTGGAGATCAGGCGCAGACTGTATGATCTGAGTCTGAGGCATCTTCTGCACAACTTCCTCCCTTGCTCGCGTCTTCTCCTTCTTCTTCTTCCGCGTCTTCTTCTCTTGTTCCGATTCGAATTCTGAACTTTCGATAGTAGACTCTTCAGAAGTAGAGGATGCTTCCGAATCACTATTATCAGTTTCAGTGGACTTGGACTTCCTCTTGGACTTCCTAGAAGACTTCTTTGACTTCTTGGACTTCTTCGAGGTCTTCTCTCTGTCTTTCGTCATATTCCGAGTGATACTCGAGGTTTCATATTGCTCGGCATGCTTCTATACTTCTGCTAAATCATCACCTCCTCCTCTTCTGCAGTACAATTCCATATCCTGAGACAATCCTCCCAAGTATCAGTCCACGGCTTGCTGAGCACAGTAACCGGGTCTTCTTTGGTTCTGAGGGATGTGATCCAAGAGGTCTTCAAACCTCTCGGTGTAATCCCGAAGTGTCTCTTTCTTCTTCCGTTCGAGTCTCTGAAGTTCTATGAGGGTCATCCGATCATAGCCCACTCCTCTGAACCTCTTCAGAAAAGCTGCCTTCAGAGTAGACCAAGCGGCCATTACTACACCATCTTCCAACATCTTACTCATCCACTTCCTTCCCTTCCCTACGATCAAACTAAGAAATACACGGAGTCTGTCAACATCAGCGTCCTCCTTGTTGGATCGAGAGATGATCTCTAACATCGTGATGAAGTCGTCCGCGTCAGCATCATCGTCGTACGGATGGTACTTCTGCGGAGTGTGGGAAGCCATGTCGACGACCGGCTGGTGCGACTGTCAACTTCTTCCTCCCTCAGGTCCAGGTGATGGAGATGGTCTTCTCGAAGGTCCAGGCCTGTCTGAATCAAGAAGATCGTCTTCTGAGTCAGAACTACTGTCATTGTTATCTTCCGAGACGTCTGGAACGATCTCCTCCAGTCTTCCCTCACCTTGAGAAGCTTCTTCCGCACTTGGGAAGACGTCTTCCGAGTAACCAGTACCAAAATCTACTTTATACACGTGATCACCCGGTTGGCTTCTGTCTTCGCCAAAGATTATGCTCGAGATGGAAGGCTCTTCCAATTCTACTGATCGGATCTTCCTGAGGTCTTCTTCTTTCTTTTGGTGTCTCAGGGATATCCGCTGCTCTCTAGAAGCGGTTCGCTGGGGTGAATTTACCCACTCAGGATCTTTACCCGTGCGTCTTCTGCTTCTTCCTCTGGTTGGAGGCATCCACCAAAGTACTGAGAACAGATGTCCCTCTTCTCTACCACTAGATCCGGTAGACAGAATGTCTAAACAACCGATCACAGGTTTGGAACGTCTTCTTCTCCTGCTTCCTGTTGTACTCACTGCAGTCTTCCAAGATCGAGTCTTCCAAGAAGCTCTTGGAAGAAGGGAAACGGCTTCTTCCAACTCTCCCTGATGTACCTTATCAGCTTTGTGATTGCGGTTCCTGTCTTCTAGCAAGATAGAGTCCCACAACACATTCAACTACAATCGAAGTTAGTTCGAAATGAACCTAACTAATGACACACAGATCCAGGAAGCTTAGAACAGAAGTTACTAAGATGAAATCCCCGGCAGCGGCGCCAAAAATGGATGCTCACTATATGTAGTGACGCAGGATTACTCCTTTTGCCCATTTAGTATACAAGATATCGTTCCCACAGAGGATTTGCACAAGTAACGCTGCTCTAAGTTCTAAGATCTGTTCAAACACACAAACACACGGGTTTTGCCAAGGAATCCCGTCTTCTCACAAAACCACGCGTCTTCCAGACACTCCAAAAGGTGCACTGGAACTAAACAGACAAATACTAACTCAAATATCACACAACTATTCACAGAGAATCTCGGGAAGACGATCTTCCTGCGTCCAGGTCACTTCTTCCGGTCTTCTCGATACCGTCTTCCCGAAGTGATTCTCGTCTTCTGGGGGTTCAGCTCGTCTTCTCACACCTCCAGAAGAATGTCCTGCTTCGCAGAAGTCAACTAGCACGGCTGTAACACCTTATTCTCACACTTACATTACAACGGGTTAGATCAATCACATGGTGTATGCCCCTTGTAGCCTTCCCAGGCTTCTGCCTACAGAAATGGTCTTCCTGCAGCACTACAACGACATTCACCTTCACGGAAGCTCAATAGAAGTCTCGGGAACTCACTAGAAGAAGGTAAGAAGATGGGGAAGATGAGAGAAGATGGGGAAGATGAGAAAATCCAAACAAGAGAAAACAAGATAAAAAGAGGAAATTAAGATTCCGACGGGCTTCTAGTCCGGATCCTGACTAACAAGCCATCCCTGCTTGTAATAGTTTGGGGAGGAAGACAACAAACGTGAGTACTGTTGCACCGTCTTCTACTCGAGGATGTCGTGTTCTGCTGTGGGAAGAAGGCTTCTTTCTTCTTCACTTCGCTGCTCTGACTACTCTGTCTTCTGGGATCCCTTACCCATAAGACCGTTCGTACGTAGATCCCAAGTGCTCTAGTGAACAAGCCAAGCTACATTTCCACGACTGCTGACAGTCACCGCCACTCAAGAAGAACATTTCTCATGCACAATTGGGAGCGAATTCAAAGAAACCTACCACACAGAAGACATGAACAAAGCTTCTGCACTCAAATCCACAATCCATTCCCCGAGAAGAAGTCACAATGGCATTGGGAAGCTCACTCCCTCTACTTCCTGCGTCTACTCCTCGACACACCAGTCTAGTCAACAGGACTGCACGAGGATGCCGTTCCCTGTTCTTAGGCTGTCCACTACCTCTATCTACATCTCCGAACCACTGCTGGTACGAGTAGGCAGACCCCTCCTGTGTATTCCCAGACTATTCGTATGTTTCCAACAACGGGTGTAGTGTGCGAAGAACTATCTATCATGTGTCTCTGCTCTGATGTGTCTCGTCTACCTGCACCATAGAATCGATGTGTGTGTGCAGTAGCTACAGAACTCTATCTCCTACTCTTCGATCTTACTTATGTTGCTGCCATGAGAACCAGGGGAGGCGACCACCAGGGAGAGAGAGGCGTTGACAGGAGGTTGCCACCCCACATGCAAGCGGTTCCTCTTCCTAATTAGCCATCCACAGTGTTGCTCCTACGCTACCTATGCTGCCACATGGTGTCCTAACTATTTTTACATGGAAAACTGCCACCCTTAAGATAGCATGTTCGGTCCTACTAAATCTAGAAGTGTGTCACTTCGGTTACTGTCTACTCTGATTGCTCCGTGGCAATCTCTACCTGATCTGCTCCTATCCGAGCTACTATCTTGACTTCTGATGGACTGGGAAGCCCTGTACTTACCTCAGGTGTCACTGAGGTAGCTTCCCTCTCCTCGCTCTTCACTGGCCTTGCTGTTACTGCGGCTGCGTCTTCCTCGGCTTCGGCTTCTGCTCCGGAAGACGGAATCGTCTTCTGGGAAGCAGAGTCGAGTGGTGCGTCTTCGGTCTTCTGAGGCACGGGTGCGGTACTAGGGACCATGGCGACCTCATAGGGGTCCGGAGAAGTCGTTTCCTCCACGCGGAATACCTGGGAAGACGGCTCTTCTTCTTGTCTTCCGGAGTCTTCTCGGCTTCCAACGCTATCACCACCAAGTGCACAGCGAGATCGAACTCCTCCTTCTTCATTCCGGATCCAGTCGATGGTGCTAGAGCGTGGGAAGATGCGGTTACAGGTGTCGGAAGCGAGGGAAGACCATAAAGTATCTTCACTCCCTCTATCTGCCGATCTAAGTACCTGAACATGCTCTCCCGGCATTCCACCAACATTGCTTTGGACTCGCTGTCCCATCCTCTAGCTAAGGTAAGTAACTTCCTACCCGCGGTGAAGTTGAACTTCTTCCGAAGCGCTTCCACTGACTGTGCTAGCATCTCCTGCGCACGAGCCTCCGTTGCTTCCCGCTGCGTCTTCTCAATTGCAACTCGCGCTTCTGCGGCTTCTCGCTGCGTCTTCCAAGTGGTCTGCTCCTCTGCGAGGGTGGTGATCTACTCCCGCACTCAGAGGACTTCCTGATCGCGCTGCTGTACACGCGCCTGCAACTCCTGGTTACTCTTCCGAAGCTGCACCAGCTCCTTGGCAGAAGCGGCTGCTTCCGCCTTGTATCTGGCTGCGAGCTTCTCCGTGGTGCGGAGACTAGCTTCCAGCGACTCCGTCTTCTTCTGGTCTTCTCCCTATCGCAACAAGGTACGCACGCGGAATCCAGGTTGCAAGGGCCTCTCTTGTGCCTTCGCTCTCTTCTCCAGCAACTCCATAGCCGGCTGGATCTCCTTGTAGAAGAAGGCGCTGAACTCTTCCAGTCTTCTTCCTGCGGAAGACAAGTTCATCTCCACCACTCGCTCTGAGGTGTCAACCTTGTCTTTTAGAGGCAAGGATGCCTCTTCTAGCACAATGACCTTCATCTTCTGCGCACGAGAAGAAGCTACTCTTCTCATCTTCCGGGATGGAAGATTCCTCATGGCAGGAGCGGCTCTCTTCGTTGCGCTTCCTCGCATCGCAACAGGAGCGCCCATCCATCCTTCGTCTTCTGGAGTCTTCAGAAGACTCCCAGGTGTTGCAAAAGTGGTCTTCTGCTCCGATCGGGTACTCAGCAGTTCTTCCTCCGAGTCTGACTCTGATCCTGAATGAATGAAGGAGATGGGTGTCCTAGGTACACTTCTAGGACCCATCTTCCTCGATGGCGTGGCGTCTTCCGACCCACTAGACTCGTCTTCCCTCACTAGAAGCGTCTTCTGGTGAGAGCCGGGCCTCAGCTGTGGCATCAGAGTGGGAGGGGGAGTTGCGGCTGCGGCTCGGTCATCGTCTTCCGAGGTCTCCTTCTTCTCCTCCTGTTGCCCTGTTGGCCCATACTCTGCCAACTGATCTCTCCTAAGATCCCCCATGGCTACGTACAAGTAGCAGAGGAAAGGTGTCAAGTGTCCTACCGCCGGGGTACCCAAGTACGCTAGCTCCGCCTGTACATAGTTGTGGACGTATGTGCCCCAGTAGATGGGTACTCTTTTATCCCACACTGCTTCCAAGAAGTCTACGTCCTGATCTCCTAGGTATCTCATCTTCTGCACCTTCTCCTTGGGGAAGAGATGCAAAAACAGCTTCGTCAGAAGTCGCTTCTTCGGCTCCCGGTAAGATTTGATCTTCCACCCATTCCTACCCTGCCTGTCTTCCATGAAAAGGCAAGTGGTGCTCCCAGGCACATGCCACGTACTCACGACCCTGGGCAAAACCTTCTTCTCAAACCAATACCCTCGGTCCTCGGAGTCTGGCTTGTGGAAAGCCCTGCGTCATCAATCTTCAGTCCAGGAAGATGGTCTTCCTCGAGCTACTCATGCCTTCGCAGGTACACGGTTGCGGGGTGGTAACGCTGCCCACACCTCCTCCAGAAGTCCCTGATCGGCGAGGTTCCAATCCCACAGGAAGAAGTCGAGACCCAACTCCTTGAGGAAAGGAGTGACCTCGGTCAATTCTGCCGCTGGTAACACCAAGCCTCGCGGATGCATCGTCATACTGGAAGATCTGTTGCACTAAGCCACAAGCACCTACTATGAGTTGAAGGCTCAGTCCTTCCCAAGTGCCCACAGTCTAGCTTCTACTTCTCAGAAGACGAAACTAGTCTTCCAGAAGACACCTACTCCGTCTTCCGAGATTCTAACAATACTTCCTAGATAGTTCTCGTCTTCCGAGCTATATCTAAACAATCCTATCTAAGCAAGGCCTCGCATGGATTACCAAGAAGACAACCCACCTTGCATTACATCCTACTTCCTATCAGAAGATACAAGATTCGCGAAACATAAAGTGCATGACAGGTTCAGAAGACGGTTGCGGGCTCCTGCGGTGACAGTGGCCTCTGGGAAGACACCCGGGACAGTTTCCGATTCAATGTCTTTCTCGGAAGACCTCCCGAAGTCAGGCTTCCCTTCACTGGTCTCACATGTCTTCGTCTTCCTACGCGCAATCTATCCTCACAACAAACTCAAGACAATTGCACTCTGTTCTTCTGACTTCTCATCTCTCATACGCACTCAGAAGAAGCTTGCTGCTCGGTGGGAAGACATGACCTTCGACCATTCTCTCCAGATTCTGCCAGCAAGTATTCTCACGACTCTCTTCTAAGTTTGGGAAGATGAAGGAATGGCTGCTATGGGTCGGACAGAAGAGACCCGAAATGGACCCTCACGTCTTCTCGCTCATTTTTCCAGCCTTTCAATCTTCTAGTCTCTCTAGGAAGATGTGGAGTTGAGAAGCTTGGAAGATCGGGAGGCACAAGCCTAGTTCGCGACTTCCAACTTCTCGAAATAACAAAACAACTCACCACACCACTCGGGATTCGTACCAAGCCTCTCTTAACACAAAAGCAACACAAATCCACTCTTGATACGAATTGGTTATAGTCGACTTCCGAAGTCAGTCTTCCGAAGATAGTCTTCCGAAGACAATCAAGTTTAAGAAGCGTCTTCCGAAGATGTTCCCATCTTCCGAAGAGTCTTCTGTTCGAGGTTTCGGATGTAGAGGGGTAGTAGGGTAGGGAAATTGATAGCTGGGATCGTCAATTTGGGGACGATGGGTAGGAAAGCTCGAATTGAACTTAGGAAGAAGTAGGAAGATGTCTGACAGAAATTGGGCAGCGCTTCCGCACCCAATGTCTCAATAGGAAAAATGGGGATGGGAGTAATCGATCAGGCTGCCTGCAAACAACCGGGGAAGCGCGGGAATACCAGTCAAAGGCGAGAAGAAGTGGGAAGGGGAAAGAACGTGAGAAGAACCTCTACAGTCTTCTTCTGCTTCCCGAGTTGCCTTCGACCTCCCGCGCGCTTCTGGCTCTGGTCCTAGCTTCAATGCGACTCCACACGGCTGCTTCCGCTGTTCAATTCCTGGCCACGCCTCAATTTCACCTTCGATTCTACTCAGCTACTCTCCAATGTCAGCTTTCCGGAAGCTCACAGAAACGCCTTCGCTCCCTGACTTCCGCGCTTCAACAATTCGGTCTTGCCCTTCGCCTAGCTGCCAACTGGTCCTCACCTCGCTCTCTTTCCTCTCTCGATTTCCTCTCGCGAAGCTCACTCTTGGAATTCGATCTTCTCCACCAAGAGTGCTCCTGCTGCGGGAAGCTGAGAATCTACTAATGCACTTCTGTATCTTCCCCGCAGTTTAGGGATTTCGACCCTAGATGACATACCTAACCTACCTACCTGTCCGGTGCGACCCAGTAGGTACAACTACTCCTTTACTGAAAAAGCCGTGGTTAGGTCTTCGCGGTCGCTGTCTTTCGGAAGATGGATGTCTTCCGCCGTCTTCTGTCTTCCGAAGACGCAACTGAGAAGACGCTCTTCCGAAGATGGTCGTCTTCCGAAGAAGTCAACTTATTATTACAAACAGCTCGTAAGATCATCTTCCTGCTAAGGAAGACGTAACCTTAAGCAACAACGCTTCTTCAGTTATACAAACAAGTTATTAATCATAAAAATTTTAAAAATTCGTGAATCCTGTAATTTATGGGCACCACATCTATCTTGTCTCTGTTTCAGCACACAACATCTCCACAGCCAAGAACCTCGCGTTTTCCTGGACATCCTTCACGTAATATCCGACACGACAACGGTGGTGAACTCGACGTGAAGGTCCGGGGTGGAGATATTTGTGTGTTAGAACTGGATAGAAGAGATCATTAATCATGAACGAGGATGAAGATGGATCTGGTTGTTCGGGAGGATGCTGTGGACCTGGGATGATGGATTTGTAGACGGTTGGGATCATGGGAGGATGGAAAGATGGGACGAGCCATGACTATGGACGGGATGGACGGATCAGAGAGTATACCAGAGATGCAGTTGGATGCAGCAATTGCAAGGTTGTTTCAAGCCTTCACTTTGTTTATGCGACAAGAGCAAGGGAACCAACAAAAGGAAGCTTTGGAGACGAAGGTGCTTCGGAGGGTGATCGAGAAGCTCGATCTATTTGATGAGAGAGACATCTCAAACTACTTGAGATGTTACAAGACGGAGATGGATTTGGATCAGGTATCGGAGAAAGAGATGATCGAGATATTCCAACTCGCTGCAGTGCCTGAGATAAGGGAGCATGTGAAGGGTCTAACAAAGCTTTTTGGGAGGAACTGAGATACATTTTCACATGCGCTGATGGAAGAGTATTTCTTGGGAAACTCAAATCGAGTAACCAAGAAATCCAAAAATGTTGTGTCGGTTGACCCAACAAGAGTTTACAGCCTACAGAGCTGTTAGAGTTTGAGAGACAATTCTCTCAACTATCTCGGATGGAGAAGCTAACCTTAGAGAGCTACAAGACAGAGCTGTTTCTTCAAGCTGCGGATGAACCATGGCAGGAACAGTTGGAGCTACTTCTGGAGGATGGAGAAGAAGAAGAAGGGTTGACACAAAATTGGAAGGTTGTGCATGAAGCTGTTGAGCTTCTTGTCCGGAGACATACAAAGGAAAGGGTTACCAGGTCGACGCCTGTATTGCTGACTACCACACCAGTTCATGTAGAATATGAGGTTCAACTTCCAGTTGTGGTTGTAGAGGAGAAGGATCCAACCATTGAGGACCTACGGCAAAAGATGCAAGATCTACAAGCTCAGGTTATTAGGTTGGAGGGTAAGGGATCGATGATCAAGACAGAACTTGTACCCAGACCAGCTTGGGTACATCAGTGTACGTGGTGTGATGGTACTGACCATCAGAGAGACTATTGCATCGACTTTGCAGAGTCTTTGCAACGTGAGGTTATTTCTTGAGAGGATGAAAAGGTAGCATTCAGATGTTCGGGTACTCTCCTTCAAGCCAACGTTGGTAAAAGAAGGATGAAGAAGTTTGTGGATGATTATCTTGCGGCACATGCAGTTGTAGCTATTGAAACTATAAGTTATTGTGCTAGGGTGGAGGAGATTGAGCATGATCTCCATATGGATGATTTGGATGAGGACGTGGATCCAAGCGAGCTCAAGATGGATATTGCATCCACGATGCAGAGCGAGAAGAAGGAACATGAAGAGATTTTTTCAGGGAAGCAAGCTGAGGAGGATAAGGTTCAACAGGAAACTATTCTTCCTATACATGCAATGGAGGACGATCTTGCACAAGCGGAGGAGATGCTTGAGGTGCAGACAGTGGACATGGTTGATCTGGTTGCAAACATACAACAACCAGTTATTGATACAGTGGTGGATGTGAAGGGAGGTTGGGAGGAGTGCATTCGAGATGCAAAGGTTGGGTTCATTTCACGGGAGGTCTTGGGTGTAGCTACAAGAGAAGTCCATGATGTCACTATTGACATCATCAAGGACGAACATGCTGAGGGCGAAAGAGAGTGGATGGATGCTTTCGAGGCTACGGGTATAGGATGATGGTTAAGGATGGCTTACAGGGGAGAAGCCATTGCTGAAGGTGATTTGGGTTGAAAGAATGATGCTTGGAAGTTTGTAAGAGTTTCAGAAGAAGGATCAGGGAGGATGATGGTTGAGGAGGATATCATTGTACAGCGAGATAATTATGGTTGCGTTTGAGGATTTTGGTTGCAGCAGTGTGGTTTTTTTTTTCAGAAAATAAAAAAAAGAAGAGTTGGATACGTACGATGACATGTACAGACTTGAGGTTGAGGGTTACACTCAGGATACAGGTGATGATTGGCAGGATGAGAGATGTCTACTACGACACTAGGATCACAAACCTCGGTGAGGTTCTACAGGGCGGATGGAAGATATTTCTATGGTATGATGGATTATTCTTTCTATGTCTTCACATATTGAAGATGTGTAGATTTAGAAGGGGTGATTGGATGAGAGGTTCAAGGTGAAGATCGATGAGCATGGATCTAGGGAGGATCATGGTAGAGTAGCAACTTCAAGATGACGATCAAGTTGCAGACTTGAGGATGAGGTTGAATGAGATGAGAGGGAGAATGACAAGATGGGAATGACTAAGTGCGTGCCGGTCCACTCCTTGGTTGGTATTTCTGGTGTATACCGGAAGATGCACAAGTTTGGAGGGAATGGATGTCGTGTCGTGGACCGGTTCTTATTCGAAATTCAGACTTCGATGCTTGTCGCTTCAAAGACACTCATGAGAAAGACAAGCTAGGTCCTAGCTTACGGGCTTTTGGCATCATTTCGGATCTTCATTTTCATCGCATAGATGGGTAGAGCTCCTTGTCAGCTTTCCATAGGCACTTCATCTACTTCGTTTGGACGCCTAGTGGAGAAGTTACAAGACTCGAAAGATGGAGAAAACAAGCTAGGCCCCAGCTTACGGATTTTTGGCACAACTTCGGATCTTCGCTTTTATCGCATAGATGGGTAGAGCTCCTTGTCAGCTTTCCATAGGCACTTCATCTACTTCGTTTGGACGCATAGTGGAGAAGTTACAGGACTCGAAAGATGGAGAAAACAAGCTAGGCTCCAGCTTACGAGCTTTTGGCGCAACTTCGGATCTTCACTTTCATCACATAGATGGGTAGAGCTCGTTGTCAGCTTTCCATGGGCATCTTGTTTACTTCGTTTGGACATCTAGTGAAGAAGTTATGCGATTCGAAAAAAGCAAAATCAAGCTAGGTCTTAGTTTACTTGCTGATTGGGTATTTGAGGCTTCAGGCGCTATATCAAAGACGCAAAGGGCCTATTTCAATATTAAGACAGAGCTTCGTACGTACAGAGACTGTGACAAAGGGGCAGCTTAGGGGCTAGCTTGTGCTTGCGACCTGTCAACGGACTGTTCGAGAGATTTAGGAGTCCAATGCAAGCGCGCAAGGCGTCGTTGGGTTCAGATCTGAGCAGGCTACGTACAGGTTAAGACGGTTTGGGAAGAGACGGATCGGCGGATGTGTACTGAGAGAAATTGAGACGCAGGAAGTAGATTTGGAGTTTTCAGTTACTTGTGAAAGAGAGTTGGATCGTTCGGACCGTTCCGAAGTCCAAACTTACTGTCCTTGGATCTATCGGGATCAAAACACCGAGTTCTACAGGAAATTGAAGACGATACCAAGTTTCATCGGGCGGTTTGGGAGTTCTGAGTGAAATTGGCTCGCAGAGAAGCGCTTACATCAGATTTTTGTTCGTTTGCGACCTGAGATTGGGTTGTTCTTCACGATTGATGAGCCAAGCTCTTCGTTCTTGGTGCCTACGCGATCAGGGAGTCTTCATCTACTCATAGGAGAAGACCGTATGTGGATTGGATTGTTGGTTTGGGTGTGGTGAGCGAGTTTGAGCCGTAGGGAGCCGATTTACGTCAATTTTTTGCAACCTACGACCAAATTTCTCGTGTGGTTTTGCAAGGAGAACTCCAAACGGCTTGTTTGGAGTCTTGTTGAGTTTAGGGTAGCTAGATCTACCTACCAGAGAAGACGGATATCAGTTTAGACGATTCGTTTGTGCGGTGTGTGCGGTTTTAAGCCACAGAGGGGGGTTTTTGGAGGTTCGATCGCCACGACAGAAAATCGGCGATATCTCAGCTGTTGGGAGTCGGATCTGAAGGTTTCTTGGGTTAACGGAGTCAGCGGAGGAGACCCTGTGGACATCTGAAGTCCATTCAGCGAAAGGAGGAAGTTCACAGATAGGTCTTTTTCGGTTTCTTCGCTACGGGTTTTGCTCTTTTGAGTTCGTTAGAGTTCTGGTTGGCTATATACAGCTTGTGGTAGCTAGCTTTAGCTAAGAACTTGTACATGGATGTGGTTTGGACTTGGGTTTGGATCGTGTGATACTGCTGTGGCTCTACTTGTTAGCAAAGGGAAGTTTCTCTTGCTTTGAGCTACGCTCCAGTGATTTTGGGTCAAGGTTGAGAATCAGGGGTTGTTTTTAAGAGCTTTGAAGCAGGTTACAGACCGCTCTGGTCTGTTTTTCAGTTCTGTGTTCTTAGGAGAAAGAACCGACAGTGTACATACATTTGGAGTGTATATATCGCAGCGTTCGTTTTTGTGGTTGTTTTTCTCTATCTTGTCTTTGTTTCAGCACACATCTCCATAGCCAAGAACCTCACGTTTTCCTGGACATCCTTCACGCAATATCCGACACGACAATGTCATGTGGGTCAGTGTGTTATAGGAAGGTTGAGAATTTGAAGAGGTTTGAGAGGCAACATGTGAAGTATGTACAGCAGTCTTTATGGGATAGTGGAGAGTTAGCAGGAGATGAATCCATATCTGGAGTGTTTGAAGAACAATATTTGGTAGATACTATAGGGGAGTTGAAATCTATAGTAGATAGTTCTATAGATGATGTAGATAGAGTGGTGAGAGTGAGCTCCAAGGAGCTTTATGATGTAATTGATAAGTTTATAGATCGACAAGAGGTGTATGTGGAGACCAAGTACAAGTCAGTGGCAAAGAAAGTCAAACCAGTGGCTTTGCCTTTACCACTCGATTACAATCAGAAGATGGAGCAAGCTGCACGAGAACCGACGCTCAGAGGACCGAGAAGAATTGGGCACTAGTTCACAAAAACAAGGAGCTGAGGATTGGAGGTGATGGATTTCTTACTGAGCAAGAGCTTCAGGGAGATGCTATCTATGCATAGTAAGGCGTTTGCGTTTGAGTCACATGAAGTAGGATGTGTAGATCCAAGTGTAGTTGCACCTATGGTAATCTTTACTATACCGCATGTGCCTTGGAATCTACGTCCTATCCTTGTACCTAGAGCTCATCTACCAAAGCTGATAGACTTGCTCAATGAGAGGATTTGGATGGGTATCTTGGAACCATCTATAGCTCTCTACTCTAGTAGATGGTTTACTGTTCCAAAGAAGAGTGGAGCTTTGAGATTCATTCAAGATATGCAGCCAGTTAACAAGGTGACTATCAAGAATATGGGTATAGGACCTATTGTAGACGAGTTTGCAGAGGCTTTTGTTGGTCGTGCTATCTATTCAATGGAAGACTTATATTCAGGTTATGATCAGTTTCAGTTGTCCTCTAAGAGTAGAGACTTGACTACAATGAGGACACCTTTGGGGTTACTAAGGATGTGCACCTTGCCACAAGGTGCTACCAATTCTGTAGCACATATGATGAATGGCATGAATAAAGTTTTGAGGGATTTCATTCCTGAAAAAACTATGCCATTCCTTGATGATGTGCCGATCAAGGATGTGCTGAGGAGGAGAAGAATGAGGTAAAAGATCAGAGGGGGTGCCGTAAGTTTGTTGCAGATCATATAGTTGACTGCGATAAGATATTGAGTCGACTGGAGGAGGTTCATTTGACTTTATCAAGAGCAAAGTCTGTATTTGGAGAACAAGAGATGTTGATTGTGGGGCACCTATGTGGATCTTATGGTTAGAAACCTTGTCCAAACAAGGTTGATGCCATTCAAAGGATGAAGGAGACATATGGGTCAGCTACCAATGTGAGAAGGTTTCTAGGTGCATGTGTGTTTTACCATATATGGATTCCACACTTTGCTCATATAGCAGATCCGTTGTATAAGCTGCTGAGGAAGGGGCAAAGATTTCAGTGGCAAGAGGAGCAAAGCGAGTCTATGAGGAAGTTGAAGGATCTTTTGGTTTCACCACTAACTCTAGGGAAGGTAACATATGAGTTGGGCAGATCTGTTATCTTTACTGTTGATACTAGTCCTATTGGCATTGGATGGAATGTAGGACAAGACGATGAAAATGGAAATAGATATGTGGTGCGTTTTGGTACTAAGGTATTAAATTCACGTCAAAGAGACTACCCTCAGGTCAAGAAAGAGCTATGAGGAGTAGTTACTGCAATGAAAAGTGACAAAGAATACTTGATAGGAGCACCTGTGGTTGTAGAGACAGATTGCTTACCTCTCTTGGGAATGATCACTAGCTGTACAACTCCAGATATTGCTATGTTGAGGTGGATAGCATATATCAAGTCCTTGAATCTAGAGTTTAGACATATTGCAAGAAAAGACAATCCTGTGGCAGATATGTTATCAAGGGCTAGGTATTACGGTGAGAAGGAAATGATAGATGACCAGGAGGATGTGGGACTAGAGTTCGATTCTAGTGTTCTTGCTAGAAAGGATGAGGCTGTTTTGCAGCTCCATTGGAGTTATTTGAAGAAACTATGTATGATGGCGAGTGGTTGGATCTTGGGCGCTATTTGAGTTCATTAAGAAGGCTGGTCTGATGCAGATTTCAAGAGGATTCATAGAATAGCTTATGGTTACTTTTTATATGGAGGACATCTGTGGAAGCGCCCTAAGCTACAAGGAGGTGTACCACAGCGGGTGGTATGTGACCTGAAATTGCAACAGCAGCTGATCAAGGAATTCCATGAGAGTCTAAGGGTCGGTCATAGAGGAGTTTGGGTTACATTTGCCAAGATGAAGGAGAAGTATTGGTGGAAGGGTATGTATAAGGATGTAGTACAGTTTGTTTCATCTTGTATACCCTGCCAGATGTACTCCAATGTACGTCATCGTGATGGATTGCATCCTACTTATCCTTTAGCCATTCATTACAAATGGGTAGTGGATCTGATAACTATGCCGTTGGGGCTTGGACAAATGAGGTATCTAGTCTTGGCTAGAGAAGATCTATCTAACCAAGTTGAAGGTCGTGCCCTGAGGACGAAGACCACTGCTAGTGTTTGCCGCTTTCTACTTGAAGATGTTATTTGTAGGTATGGGTGTGTGGGGAAGATCATTGCAGATAGGGGTGAGCTGGATTCACAAGAAGCAGTTGAGTTCTTCAAGCGATTGGGAATCAAGTTGACGTTAACCACTGCTTACAATCCTGAAGGGAATGGCAAGAGCGAACGAGGTCATCCGCCAATCATCAAAGCTTTGGTAAAAGCTTTCTAGAGGGAATAATCATTTAATTTATATCTAACCCTTCCGACAAGAAGGGTTAAGTATAAATTAAACACCTCATTAAATCATAATGTAATTGTCTATAGTTCTCTAGTCTTGTACCTTCTGAAGCGCGAGAGACGAGCAATCACTTATGAGTTTTCTCCAGCTTAACAAATAATATTTATAAAAAATATTTATATTTATATTTACTTAATATATATTTTCCACACTTAACACTTATATATTTTTTGGATAACAATAAACAAGCAAAAGTTCCCAGAGTTCGTCGGGGATGTATATTCACTGTATCTAGATTACAAGTTTACTTTTCAAAACTGGCGGTCATAAATTTCTATATTGACTACTAGTTACCTTGAAACTAAAACTAATCCCCACTTTGAATGATGGATTAATTTTCACCATTTCGCTGTCTTTCAGAACATATATCTCATGAACCGCGAAGTTCTCCAGATCTAGAACTTCACGGTTCACTGCAATGACATTTATTTTCTCCCGATTTCACTTAAACTTTTGAGCTTTTCCAAATTAGCAGCGGCTAAATAGTAAACAGGAGAGCTTGGCTCGGCAAAGACCCTTGCATGTGTACAGTACAAGGCGACGCACGTCACCCAAGTTATGCAAGACTTTCACTTTACTCGTAGTAATTGCCCTGTCGTGCATGATAACAGTAATATATCGTTATTTGTCGCTTCAAAAGAAGATCAGGATTCATGAAGCCCACAGTGATGTCACAGTTTCGCAAATGAATGTATCCCTAATCGTGCGAGAGTTAAGATAATATTTAGGTGAGCAGCCGCACCATCGCTTTACCGTTTCGGCACTTTACAGTTTCTGGACCGGATCCGTTTCCGGCTGGGACAGCAGTAAGGAGGAAGTAAGGAGGAAGTAAGGAAGTCATTCTACGCAGCACTGCCGCAGTCTTCCTTACCGTCTACGCCCGTCTGTAGCAGTTCGCTTTACGAGTCGCGGGCAGCGAGCTTTCAACTATCGTCTGTCCCTGCATTGCATACTTTCGTGGACGTGCGGTAACATAGGACGTCTTTTTGAAACGATAGTGCGGCAGTGAGCAGTGCGGAGGACGAATGTGCAATTTCGGGAGTCTCTCTCTCAGTTGCTCTCGCGTTGCGATCTCTATCTCGTTGCTATCACTGCTTGCTCTATCTCGTTATTCTATCTCGATGGCAACAGTTATCACTGGTCACTGTTCACGAACGATTATCACTGCTCACGGTTATTTCATTGCGAGCTGCTATCGCTGCTCACTGTGATCGGACGATTATGACTGCTCACCGCTTCTGCGTTTCATGTGCGATCGAGTGTCTGCGATTTGGAATGGACATCTGAGAGAAGAGCTTGCGGTTTCTATCTCGTTGCTATCACTGCTTGCTCTATCTCGTTGCGAGCTGCTATCATTGCTCATTGTGATCGGACGATTATTACTGCTTGTTTCCGTGTTTCATGTGCGATCGAGTGTGTGCTGAGACGGTGTTGAGACAAGAGCTTGGTGGTAAGCAGTGTGTGCGGTTTCGGGAAAGTTGAGAGGTGAGGAGACTATGAGCATCGAAGCGAATTGAGTTACGATGGAATCAGTTCTCAATCAGACGGGTGAGGCGAGCTCATCTGTAAACTTACAATCTGTAGTGGATTGGCTCGAGAGTGGCAAAACAAGCAAGACATTTCGATTAAGAGTGAAAGTAATGTCTAATGACATTGAAGAGTTTCGTACATACGATGGATGTGGGTCGTGTGAGAAGAAACTCGCATGCATCCGTGAGTATTGTACGAAATGTCAGAAGATATGTTGCAGTTTGAGAAGATATTTTCGATTACAACTCTTGCTTGCTGATGAGTCGACAGAAACATGGGCAGTGGCTTGGGACGCTAGCAAGGACTTTGTTGGCATGTCAGCAGAGGACTTCAGTCTCATAAAGATGAAGCGTGAAGATTCCGTAGTCCTTGATAAATTAATTGAACATTACTGGATAGCGAAGTTGACAGCGATCACAAAAAAGGCTACTGGTGGGAAGTATGTTCGAATTGAACGTGCGGATGCTATTGCAAAACGTGCATTGTTCTGTACTGGTACTCCTTCAAGTAACCTCTTAGAGTCAGGAAACAGTAGTACAAGATCGAGTGTCTCAGAGAAACAGGAGAAGAAAGTAGAGATAGTCGTAGACGACCTACGTAGCATAGATGAGCGTAGAAGTTCGGCAGAGTTTTATTTTGGGTTTTTTGTGGGCTCATTGAGCTTCATAGTAAGCTTTGGTATTTTGGCATTTGCTATGAGATGTAGACCCGTGTCATAGTGACACTGTGGTTGTACGTTACACTGAGCTATGCATGATTTATTGCGTTCAGTAAAGATTATACTGCAGTGTGAAAGTGACCAGCCATTTTAGTCGTTATCTGGTAGTTATCTGGTAGTCATTGTTCTTGAATTTAGATCACTCTTGGTGATGATTACATATGTACTCTTCGTAAATTCATGCGTTTTTACAGAATACAGAATCATGGCATCATTACCGTACCTCTCTTCACAGTCCTCTTTCAGGATCAGCTTCTCGCTTTGTCCGTTATTTGCATAGGTCCCTGCTGGGGGTTCCTTCTAAACTGAACGAGGGCTCGACACCGAGTAAAAGGAGTAAAAGCACAAAGCAGAAAGTATGATCTTCTGGAGTTGGCAAACGTCTGGACATCACCAACTTAGAGGAAGGGCTGGAATTGATGCTTCTTCCTTCCACCATCGTAGAAATCAGTAGCAACTAAAACTGAGTAATGAAACAGAGCAGCTGAGGGCATTCAGCATCTTGAAACTCAGAGGCGATCAGATAGCCTCCCTCGATAGTCAGCTGCAGAAATACTACAGGGAAGAGCTGAAGAGCATAACCGCAATTCGATCCTTTTGTTTGTGCTGGACTGGACGGGAAGAACGTGAGCTCTTTAATGATCATCTGAGTGATCATACTCATAGCCATCTCCTTACGAGTCTTCAGTAACTAGAGAACCAAGCTCTTGCTTGTCTCATTGTCTTGATATCCTTTCATGCTGGTGGGCAACTCATACCTGTCTCTAGTCCTGCAGGCTGCGTTGTACGAGACTGAGTTTCGACCAGCCGAAGCGAAAAGTGTGACTGTTTAGCGGTTTCTTAATTATGTGGGGTAAAGAGAATTCCCTATGCTTCAAAAGGCTTTTGCTGTATTGTTTTACACGTCTCACATCATAGTCGGTTCGACCACTTGATCTCTGGTATCTTGTTCTTGTGTGGTACAGTATTTGGTTCATGCCAGTTTGATATCTCGGAACGCCTGCCAATGTTGTTTAGCACTCTGCAAACTCTTGACGCATGTGGTTCATGCCAGTTTGATATCTCGGAACGCCTGCCAATGTTGTTTAGCACTCTGCAAACTCTTGACGCATGAAAGGGCTTAGTTGGAGAGCGCATTATACCTGAACACTGGGCTTCATGCAGGTTGTAACGGAGAGAAACTCTGTGCTGGTCGTCTGCTCTAGTCGTTAAGCATTTAAGACATCTGAATTTACCACCGTTTGAAACTACGCAAAGGAGGCTCATACGGTTTCAGTTCTGGTGCTAAAGCTGTGGAAGAACTGCGGAGGTCTGGAACGGATGTTGAAAGTTGATGGAACCTTAGCTACACATGATAATAATTTCGAAGATGAGGAAGTTTATGGGAAATTTTTAGAACCTTTTAGATGGCTTCCGGACACATGGATTATCTGTACAGTTATATTATTCATCTGCTGTCATCCTGAAGATTCAAGGATGAGACCCAGCAGGATTTTGTGAAAGTGGATGAGAGATAGAGAACGTGATCACGACAGCTCGAAGTTAGGCAGGCTTTACGACAGGATGTGAGGTCTGGAAGAACCACTCAGCAGTTGTTAGATCGGGATAGCAACTGTACTCATTCTGACAGTTTAGATAGGTCGCATCAAGGACATATCGTGGAATGTAATTGAGCTCTTCCTGACTGTCAACACCATTGGGTTTCAGCCCCAGGATGTGTATCATATATGTCTGATTGTCATTTCGGGAGTCGTTTCGCACTACGAATTTCTTTTTTTTTTCCCGAATAATGTGACTTACTGGAAGAATTGACATCAGTTATAGTGCCATAGATTTAGCGAGACATTCTCAGGAACTTCTCATTTAGATTTATCAAGACATTGTTAGGAACTTCTCGTTCCTTCTGGTTCACCAGCAGATACTTATGACCTGGACACTGAAAGCCGTGTTTCACATTTCACAGGAGATTTCAGTTCATCCTCTCGGTTCACGCTCTGTCAAGTTTAGCACGACCCGCAATGCCAGCCTACAGAGGCTGTCATGCCACCATAGAAGACTCGAATAGTAGACGGTTCACTGAGGAATCACAGGCCCGAGGGCTGGGGATTTATCTTATCTCGATGTCTTGTCGCTGTGTGTGTTCATCCCACCGGCATTGTTTCTAGACGACAGTTCCGAGGCGGTGCAGGGCGTGGATTGTAGTGCTGCACCATACTCGTTTCCTTGCAGTGACGGAATGATTGCGAGAAAGTGAGGACAGAAGATGGTTTAATGATGATGAACAAAATTTATTCATCGGCAGGGAAACGTGCTGGTATGCACACAGGACCTTTTCTCTCAGAGGACATTGCACAATTACAGATTGCTGCGACTTGCAAAAGTCCGTAAGTTTGACACTTGGTCATCAGATATTGATCACGACGCAATAACTGGTAGTGCTAGAAGCACCGTGAGTGAAAGACAGAACTAAAAACCGTTCAGATTCTTGTTCCTAGACGTCTTATATCGTAGAACTGTTATGACAGTTGGGTTCCTGGGGTTTTTGTAATACTTGAGTAAAGAACTGAAAGTGGGGGGAAAAGACCGAACTTACTGATATGTGAAGCAAATAACCCACGACTTACTTGAGGTATATACTTTAACTTATGATCTTATTATTCTCCAGTGTTCGTCTTAGCTTTAGAGCAGCAGCTACAAGTCTGCAGCCATTAACGCTCTCTGCAGTTGGTTCTCATCACAAACTGTATGTAACACAGTGAATGGAACGAGCGACTTTCTTCAAAAGTAGTGGATTCAACACGAACGAAGCAGTCTCCAGTGCTGAATTTTGCCCATTGCTCCCAATAAAGTAGTCGTTCTGGCCATCCGACTGAATCCAAGTCAGAGGAACTGCACAGTACAACACAGCAGTCCAGTACGAAGAATCTTAGATATCAGACATTTTTTGACTTCAATTCAGCAGACAACTGAATCACTAGTGGACTTCATAATCGAAGAGACAACTGCAGTTTAGTACATATTAACAGGGCTGGCGCACGGGGGAGGTTTTGAGAAAAAAAAAGATTTCTTCTCGAACAGGTCAATTCCAGCTGCGCATGCATTCAGCACTAGTGCTGAAAAGAAAGAGAAACTATCAAATACTTCTATCTTTAAAGTGCCATCCAGAGAACAAAATAAGAGAACTGAATAAGAGGATTGACCATAACGACAAGAGCGAAACCCTTATCGCAGATATAGTGCCGGTCCTACAGATGCCCAAGTTGGTTGTTGTGCACGCGAACGTAAACGTTGAATGCAGTCCTTCATTCGACGTTCGAAGACAAACAAACATTTATCAACTTCTCGTAGGAATAACAAATTATCACCCTCTCGCGTCAAGAGCTCTCGGACATGTCCCATTGTGACCTCGACCCGAGCTAGAAGTGCCTCACTTGAAGGTTCTTCAGAGTTGCCTGACCCTCCTTCTCTCCCAGAGTTACCACCTCCTGTTTCCTCTACAAAGTCATCTGAGCTAAATTCTGGATAGCGTGACAACAGGTTAGTCAAACTTGGTACAACATTTGTAGTAGGTAATGTATACTGTGACCAAGGATTTAGAGACCAAGGGACTACCTCTCGAGCGAAAAAATCACAACTACTATCAAAACAATAAAGAGGATATGTGCACCTCCGGAAAGTCGACTCATACAATGGAGCACTTGCATATGTCTGACCATAAACAAAGACAAGATGCTTGCACAACAGATAAGGAGAATTTAGATATGATGGACATGAACATGTCCACTTGATAACGTCTGTGTGATAACTTCCGCTGTTAGGCAGTTTCTGCATAGCATGTTTTCGCCAAATCCCCCTGAATTGCTCCCACCACGATGGTATTGATCTACCGTGAAGGACTTGCAGCAGCGTCGTCTGCATATCTGAAACAAGCGCATCTGCAATAACCAAGGTCAGTCTGTCTAATCTAGGCCTATTCAAGGCATATTTATAGTTGTGCTTTAGCTTCCTCCAATGGCTCTCAACGATGTTCGTAGTCCTGGATAAACTGAGCAGAGGTTTGGATGCTCGACTGAACAGTTTCCACTTTGAAGGACAATACCATTCCCGCCAGAGATAGCCCCATATGTGGTTCAGCTTTTCCGCTTTACACCACTCATACATCTCCTTGACTGCTTGGGTATGCAGAGTCTCTGAGTCGGCAATCTCACCTGCAGCGTTTGGGATGAGTGGACTTAAGTTGTAATGGGAAGTAAACAAACTCACAACACCTTTCTAGTCTAAACATTGGGAACTTGCACACTACCGTCCTGATCAGAAGGAACCCAAGTCGGGTCTATAAAGCCAAGCAGACGATTTGCTTCATCTCCAATATAATAAACTTTGGACTTTCCTACAGTCATGCATTTTGTCTCTACTGAAGCTTGCGCGTGTTTCAAACATAACTGTAAATACATAGGAGGAAAAGCTGATTGTAAAGCAGCAATTTGTCCAGCATTTGTATCTGTCAGACCAAACACAGGACACAAACCTCGATCTCTGAGACTTTCAAACCACCTTATCAACATCAGTTTGCGATGTTGCTCATTTTCTGAGCCACTGGTCTTCTTATCATCAACACTTCTCAGATAGAACAAATAAGACAGAGGTACACCAAACCCTCCTAGGTTAGCTGTCACTACAAAGAGCTCAAATCGCATCGCGTTAGTCTTAAAGGTGGAATCAACAACAATCTCTCTCACAGAAGATGCCCGTTCAAAGAAAGGTGTAGAAAAAGCAAAGCATGTAAGACTCTCAGTGTGTTCATACATTACCTGAGTGAACCCCTTGGCACTGAAACGGTCGCTTATGATTAACTCAGATGCACTTTTGACTTGATCATCAACATCACGAAGATAGAGTCTAGCCTGTATCTCAGAAATCCAAAAGTTCACTTGTGCCCTATTTATACTCAACGGGTTGATAATGCTTTTATCAACCAGCATTCGATATATCTCAGGCTTGCGGATATTCAGAGTGGCTATGCCTTCCAAGAAGGTAACAGCAGCAGGAGAGAAAGTTTTCTCTTTGTGACAGGGCTTGGTGTGAACCAGCAGATGTTGGCATACTAATTCCATCACTTGCTTCTTTGTGTCTATAGTAACACGTACTGTACCTCCGCATTCAAATCTGTCTATCTTGCATTTGTTCTCTTGTTGCCTCTGTGAACTACCTGTCACATCAGGACGATTATACGTGATGCGATCATATTGCGAAGAACACCAAAGAGTTGACTTGAAAACACTCTTCTGTTTAACATTATTTCGTGCATTACGAACGTCCCAATAATAACCAGAAGAGATTTCTAGATCATGAATAACATGCATCTTCATCCACTGTGTCAACTTGTCATTGATGCTTGTCGAGTTCCAAGACGCAAACTCACTAGTAACCCTTTCTTCCGAAAGAATAACTGTCAACTTAAACAAGATAATGCTATCTTCCATCAGCTCTTCACTGAAACACTCTTTAATAACATCACCCATCTCTTACAACTCGCAATCCACTGTCACCACAAATGATGCATCTTCGTCCTCTTCTACCTCCACAGTACTACCTACTCTCCCAACTGCTTTGTTGTAACAAGCATTGCAAGTCTTGAAGATACATAGATCTAACGGATTATGCCCTTTGCAAGAACGAGTGAACTGAACAACATTCAAATCTCTGTTGCAACGACCGCAGGTAGTTTTATCCATATATACCACTGCTATTCGACTACTCGACTACTCATGCAACATATCATCAAACGCTCTATCCATGCAATGATTCATTCATCAAAACTTTAAACCGTAAGTTGCAGATTCATGCTACAATACAATGAACGAAAAGCACTGGAATAAAAACCTAAACATCCATCGCCACCCACTCGTATCAGCGGAAGCAGCGTTCATTCACCGCAGCGTTCATTCACCAGTGAAGCGAAATTGAGAGCGGAAGCATTCATTCACGAGTAGAGCACTAAAGCGGAATTGAGAGCAAGCTCTTGCCTCCCGTTCAGGAAAAGGCGCTCTCGTTCTCCAGAAAGAGGTCCTCTCCAAATCCTGCATACGTAACCCTACTGGAAGCATTCATGCACGAAACTGATAGAATTGAGAGCAAGCATCACCAACAATAAATCCTAAACAAGGTCTTTCTTGTCTCGCTCTAGTTCAAAATTAGATGTACGTTTCAAATCGCAGACACTCAATCGCACATGAAACGCAGAAGCGGTGAGCAGTCATAATCGTCCGATCACAGTGAGCAGCGATAGCATCACAGTGAGCAGCGATAGCAGCTCGCAATGAAATAACCGTGAGCAGTGATAACTGTTGCCATCGAGATAGAATAACGAGATAGAGCAAGCAGTGATAGCCACGGGATAGAGACCGCAACGCGAGAGCAACTGAGAGGAGACTCCCGAAATTGCACATTCGTCCTCCGCACTGCTCACTGCCGCACTATCGTTTCAAAAAGGCGTCCTACGTTACCCCGCGTCCACGAAAGTATGCAATGCAGGGACAGACGATAGTTGAAAGCCCGCTGCCCGCAACTCGTAAAGCGAACTGCTACAGACGGGCGTAGACCGTAAGGAAGACTGCGTAGACCGTAAGGAAGACTGCGGCAGTGCTGCGTAGAACGGCTTCCTTACTTCCTCCTTACTTCCTCCTTACTGCTGTCCCAGCCGGAAACGGATCCGGTCCAGAAACGATAAAGTGCTGAAACGGTAAAGCGATGGTGCGACTGCTCACCTAAATATTGTCTTAACTCTTGCACGATTAAGGACACATTCATTTGCGAAACTGTGATATCACTGTGGGCTTCGGATTCATCCAGGCTCTCCCGACATGAGTAGAGTAGATGAGTAGAGTTAACTTAGCCCGTTAGCTTAGGCCCGTACCCTGAAGGTATGACTGTACGATCGGCCCCTAAGTTATAGTAGAGTTAACTTAGCCCGTTAGCTTAGGCCCGTACCCTGGAGGTACGGTTGTACGGTCGGCCCCTAAGTTATAGCTCGGGGTTAACACTCTTACTGTCTCTTAGCCGTCTCTAAGTCTCCAAAAAAAAGAAAAGAAAAAAAGAATACTGTCTCTTAGCCGTGGCAGGCTTTCTAAAGAAATAATAGAGTTGAACTGCGTTCAAATACAAATATTGATAGTTTGGAAAAAACAAAAACAAAAAAAAAAAATAGTTTGAATATAAACACAATTGGCCATGAAAAGATGCTGTATCTCCCATCGGCCTGTTTTCCCCTTTCCTCGACAGGTTACGTCAACGGTCCCGGCAACTTGCGGAGTCCATAAACTTTTACGTTCGCCCAATTTTCAAAAGAAAGTAAGAGTGTTTTCACGGTACAACCAACTTCTGGCCTGTTTCCACCGGCTTCGCACATGGGAAGTTTAATGCAAAAGCATTAAACAGTCAATGTTGCTAGTCGCAGTTCACGACTACAGTCGGCAAGGGACTGAGGAAGACATTTTGAACGTGGGGCTGAGAAAGATCGACAGTTGCTGCGAAGGATTGAGGAAGTAAATTTCGGTCTCACTTTCAACTGATAACCATGTGCTTCGATATACATATATCAGATCTCGAGCTAGACTTGGAAAAGACAAAAAAGGCGATAAAGGGTCAACGCGGTCTTCTCCTTTATGCGATAATTTCAAGTCGTAACTGAAATGATTCTCACCAATTTGATTTCATATTATTTTCTTTTGCACTAGAATTTCTTTCTTTTAAATTCCCCTCTTCCTTTCTCGTTTTCACAATCGCTTTATAACTATGCTAAAAACTACAAGAGCCGAGAAACGCTTTACGGCAGCGGAGGTTAGGCTTTTGAGAATCATATGCATCTGTATATTTGCAATTCTACCCGGAAAATGTAAATATAATATAAACAGAAATATCTATTTTGTATATTATGAACGCTTGCTTATGTTTTGAATAAGATTTGACTTCTTTGAGGCCTCTTCTCACTTTCATGGTATATTCCTTTATTTTCAAACACGAAGCTCGCTGACCCACCGCCGAGAACTCAAAATTTATAAAGATTCAACCCGGCTGGTTGACTTTTACATGTGATGCGTGCATAAGAAGAATCGAAGACGCATGACATATACTCATTACCAGAATCGACCGTTATTTGCAAGTGTCCCTGGCGGAGATACTACGGATTGCAGGCGCGCCACTTTGCAAAAGATCATGTAGACTGCAAGCAGTTCTGCAGTCGGAGCCTGAGAGTATGACACCTGTGGAACTAAGTGAGTGAATCTTCTTTGCCTAGAAGCTTACTCTTCCTCTAGAATCATTACGAGCCTGTGCATCATAAGACTCCTCGCGATTCTCACGATCCTCCTGGACCACTCAAGAGTCTCATTCTCCGACGACTAATTTGATAAGCTATTAGGGGGTCTCAAACCATAGCCCGTCAGATTGAAAACGGAAATAGGGTTCGTAGATGTAACTTGCTTATGTCAAAGTTGTAAGAGAAAATGACGGCAGGTTTGAATGGAGTCTGTAAACGAGTTTATGTCTGTGAGAGTATTCACGACCCTCCTCGGAACTTGAACTGAAATTGTCATAAACTGTTTAGTTATGGCACTTACGTCAAGTGACACAAGTTTGTTACAGGGTACCTCAAGAGGTACCCTGTAACGTTTACATCGGATTGCCATGACGTGCATTACAGAAACTGACGTCCAGGGTTACGACTGAAGTTTGAGACCCCCTATTATACTGAAGTCAAGATATTTTCAGGTTCTCCGCCCCGTAAAGACTTTGTGATGTGTATTACGCTGGTGAATGATTGCTTCATACCTATCAGCGCGTCTAAAGAAAAGCACACAGCAAATTCAACATCTCTGCCGTCCCATATTTCGGTTGAACTCAGAAAGCAAGCAAATTAACCGAGATATTAATTACATGATGTAACGTCCGTCTTCCTCAAATCTAGTAACGGTTTACATTACCTAGTCATTTTTGCAGCTTTCTTCTTCCTCAGTCACTGAAACCAACAGTAGATCCTCCTAAGTCTCCCTAAGTTGAAAATGTCTTCCTCAGTCCTCTTACCTGCTGTCGTCACTTTCCGAAATGGGTTGTGTCAATAGACATCGATTGCAGTTCTGAAGCAGATTGTGCGGGTGCGGATATGAGTCATACAATGTATTGTCATTCATGTCAATGAATGAAAGACGTCCAAGAAGACAATACTCGTCATCATTAGAAGATGAGACATGTAGTCCGAACTTGCAGCATGCATGACTTTTCACTGAAAAAGCTATGGACCCCGGCAGGAGAGAAACCTTGGCGTTTAGAACGTGTCCAATTCAAATAGGAGGGATCAACACCATCACAGTGATCGCAAAACACCCACATCCGTAGCTCTCGTCGCATGTCAAGTTGATCAGAAGAAATATCTCCTCTCGACGAAGACAAATGACCACTAAATTCAACTTTGAGCTGGATGTGTCAGGTCTACCGTCCTGCTGAATGCACGCTTCTCTTTCACATTCAAATTGAAGGGTAAGGCAAACTAAATTAACTGGGTTCATATTAAGAAGAAATAATTAAATAATTATTGTTTTTTAAATATGAAAACAATAGATCTTGTGTTAGATTCAGAGTGGTGGCTTTTGAGATGGTGCTTTCCAAGGTCACCTGCTCCAGTTCTGAAAGGAGTAGTTGCGGCTCGTACACTTTGCGCTTGTTCGAAAATTTGAGACTTAGGAATCGCTCTAAATTGGAAATTCTCTCTATATTTTGTCCCTCATGCTATGGGTTTAGGGGTAAATTGTGCCATCGTTCCACCGAGTTTTCTGCACCACGAGATTGTATGTTTGTTTCCTTGAAACTGATTCGTCTTCGTTATGTTCATTTCGCACTTTTTGTTCTCTATGCTCATGGAGTTTAGTTTTCTCCTGTACATCGATGGATAGTAGTGTCTTGAAATGTAATTGACTGCCTCATTTCCCCAGGCCAGGTGCCTGACGCGTCGGTTTGAATTTTTTAGAGTTTGGTTTATTTTTTGTTTCGCTAAGGTTCGAGTTTCGCATCTCTCGTGAGAGGATGTGCACTGTAGCCGTGCAGACCCAGCTGAATGTAATATTACAGCAGGGTCACGGTTGGATAGTCCCATACTTCATAGGTCGTGTACATAAATGGGCAAATCTTTCTTCATTCTCGGTTCAAGAAAAATGGGATGTCTACGTCTGTCAGTTCTCAGCTTCTGCAGAAGCCAGATAAAGATGGATGGATGGGTGTAAGTCGCATGCGCTGTGGTTCTCGAAAGCTATCAGGGCCTCGCAAGAGAAGTCTTCAGATCGTAAATTGACACTGTTGTGTCTTCGGTTGTGGACAGATCTCGACTTCTTTGCTATTTCTCAAATAGGTGAGATTATAGTTTATAGATCAGCATTGCTTGGATAAGAGCCCTACACTGCAGTACGTGTCTTGATGAATGCATCATCATTTTACCAGGAATGAAATCTCTAGTCTGGCTAACTACAAGGTTCAGGAACGTTCAAGTTTGCAGCACAAATTGCTACTCGCTTAGGGGTGCCAATTGCCAAAAAGGAATAAGTAGGCCCGAAATGGAGTTCAGTGGAACGTGATGCCTCACTAATGTTACCGCTCAAACCACAATTCTATCGAGCTTACACGTAGTGACTCATCTCCTGTTGTGACTTAGGTACTTGGTTACTTTGGGTACAACTTCCTTATCGGTAAAAAAATTCACCATCCATGGTTGAGGTCTCAGAAATGTGTGCTCTCCGGCCGTACAGCCGTCAATTTTCCAAATCCAAGAGGAGGAAGAGCCTTGGAACCGCTTTTACTCTAGTGACCTTCAACAACTTCCGGTTCCAAAGCTCTTTCTCCTCTTCTTTTTCCTCCTTATTTGAGAGATGAAGTTAACTGTAACTACCTGATTGTAAGTCTTTACATGAACTTTTCTATGTAGCACGGTGCATCATAATATAATTTACAGGGTTAATAAATTATATTCTTCGCTGAGCTCTTGATAGTAAACAGACTGCAAGTCAATAAAACAAGGAGCTAATTACCTCCATTACAGCGTGAATTGCCTCAGTTTCACTTACCCATGATGTCTACTGAATTCGTCGACCTCTAGCACCGTAGTAGTTTCGTGACTGAGGTCGATTACCCGTGGTACAACATAGACAAAACAGCCTGCTTCGATTTGAATTTCATCTATCTCTTGCAACCCGTGCTCCCGTAATCACATACATGGACTGCGTAATCCAAAATCGCATGACTTACCACAGTCGTCACCGGAGGTCTAGACGGTTGAGGACTGAGGAAGACATTTTCAACTTCGTGGGATCAACTGTTGATTTCGGGGACTGAGGAAGAAGAAAGCTGGTCCTTTTGGGGCACTTCTTGTCTTTGCAGCTCTTTGGCCTGACAGGAAAGGACAGGGTAAGGAATCACTGGACTAACAACTGGCAGAAAAGCAGAGCCAACCAAGCAGTAGGGTTCCAGGTTTCCACTCATTATCCATTCGAAAACAAACATGTCCCCATTTTATCTGAGATAAATAACCTATGAGCACCAGTAAGTGGAATAACGATGCAGTCGCCTCTTACCTTATGTGAGTAGTGCCACGAAATTCCTCTGTATATGTTCACGGACAAGTTGACCCCAAAGACAACATTGGCGAGTCCCAGAGCTGCAGTTACACTCTTGTAGACAACATCCAGAGCCTTGGCCATCTTTCCGACTCAGCAACTTACATACATGTTTCTGGATGGAAAGAAGGGCCGACAGGAGATCCAAATTCTGCTGAAGAGCAAACACATAACTTTTGGTGTTTACTGGGGCTGCGAAGCAAGCTTTATAATTGAGCTGGAACACCAGGCGCTGACATCAAAGATCAACAATTCTTAACATTACAAACAAGTACTAAGTATTATCCTTGCTACTTGCAACCGAGGGATGGACTGTACTGAATCCTAAGTTGTGGCATCAACAGTTACCTCAAAACTCACAGGTGGTATTCCACAAGAGGCATTGTACGTACAGAACAGCGAACTGGTCTCTTGGAATACAGAATGACCATTAAACACAGTTGACGCTCGAAAGCTCAAAAGATTCCGAGAAGGAACTGAAGAAGATAAAAAAAGGAAAACGATGCCATAATTACGTAACAGCAATTCTACCCAACCTGCACTTGAATCAACAACCAGATAAACCAGGATACACACTTTGTTCCATGGGGCAACTACTTCCTCTAAATCTGTTGCGTAGAATGGTTTCATATAACCTACGCATCCCCGAACGGCCCACAAGAAGCAAGGGTAACGAGAAGAAACTCCTATCTTCGGACACTCTGAGCCTTAAAGAATTCATATCCGATTTGCATTTTAACCAACGAAGGCCTTCACTAAAACCGCGTTTCCCGTTCTCAAAGATCTAATTCCACAGAGTGAAACGCGTTCTTGAGTGTCCTCAAACAGCGCTAACAGAGCACACGAATTCAGGTTCAGCTCCACCATACCTGTGCAAAAGCAAATGTCAAAATCGACAAAGTAAACTCGAATCGTGAGATCCCTGGTTTAACTTTGGACTGCTCAAAAACTTTCCGCGTTGGAAACTGTAGAAACGAGTTCTCGACAGTTCAATCAAATGTGTAATCAAAGCAGAATCGTCGAACTTCCAGCAATGCGCAAGAACTCGAACTACAGAACCGTCTAGAGAACTGTGAATCTGTGATCGAAGGGTCCAAACCCCCTAGTCCTGGTCCGGAAAGATCCACTGTACTTAGATAATTTACATCTCCGAGAATGTTCTTCTCTGGATTAGCCCCCGGTGATCCCTTCCAGTTTCTAACTTCACTCCACTTCCATCTTCAAAAGATCGTCCTAGTAGGCGGAATATGGCCCCCAACACAAACAGGTTGTGTGCACGTACGTGGCTTCCTCAGAAAACTTCTTCCTCAGTCCCCCGTGATAACAGTCGATCTTCGCCGGTCTCCCGAAGTCGAAAATGTCTTTCTCAGTCCCCTACTGGCTGGGGGCAGGTTACGATTGTGGTTAATCAGTAACTACGTCTCAGGTGGTCCAAATGATAGTACGTAGTAGCTGTAATAGTGGGTCACCAGGAACGAGTTGAAATTTCTCAAAACCGCTCATCGCTGCTGAGACTTGCTGGTTTACCACGACCTTTACACGCACCCGTGCTTTCCTTCTCCCTCTGCTCTTCCAACAGCTGTTGGGTCGATTCAACCTTGAAGTACTGCGGGCAGAGTCGGATGTTTCCGAAGGACACATTGCTGAAGCGATAATTACTTCTATGACGATCGTGTCTTAGATGTAGACTTTGTAAACCTTGAAGCTCTAGCTCCTTCAAACTTGGCTTCAAAAGCAACTGACAACAGGCCTCACGCTACACCCACCGCCCCTGTATACTATTACCTCTTCCGCATAGTGTGCATGTCCCAAGTTTCGCAGGAATTAACTCCTGACTCAAATCATTACTTCCGGAGCCTTCCGAGAATCGCTCTCATGTAATCCTAGCCTGAAAGCCAGCCCAGCATTCGGAAGTGGCTTTTGTCTGTAAACCAACATCAAGGCCCTGTAGAATGCATTCTCACGTTCTAGACGATAAAGTAAAGAGTTTGGTGGAACCGGAATTTGCTTAGTTGAAGCGATAAATTTATCATCGATCGACTGGTTATGGATAGAGTTCCTTGTCCACGAAGTGGACTAAAACCTCAGTTTGCAAGTCGGGGGTTTACCAGCTCTGTCGCGGACACCTCTGTCTCTATTTAAATTTCTGTTTGAAATTCGCATTGTGGCTGGCTGGAAGAAGCCTCAGCGCTAAGCCTAACAAGGCAGTTGTCGTCACGATTGTGTGTGGGCTGCTGAGCGTTTGAAGTAACGGCGCTCAGGTTGGGCTTCATTCCGTGCGCGGGTGCAGGAGTTCAAGCAGTTGTTCCGAGGGAGGGCAGCGTGGCAATTGGTGCTGTTGGAAGTACGCCCTCTTGCTCTGCGAAGATAGAGCTTAAATACAGGACATGACATGGATGGGGTTCGAGGAGCAGGAAGGATCTCGAGAGTGGATTTTGTGGAAGACTAAATTTCTGGAGACAGGCTCAGTTTAGAGCCCCTAATGTTGCTCAAAGTGTGAATCTCGTCTCTGATCCTGAAAGCAGAGTTGGATCGACGAAGGCTGCTGTGCCTGTGACCGGAGAGAACCTGGCTGTCAACGTTTAGATAAGTTACATTGAGTTCCCAATCAAGCGAAAAACTATCAATTCCCATACTTTTTTCTGTGCTGCTTCACTGATACAAGCTTCCATGGGTTGTCCACCTAGACCAGATTTTTCTCCAGAGGGATGGCGAGTAAACCAAACCTTTCCTGCAAGAAGCTTTTAAGACTTTCAACGGGAGGGTCCATGTTGGGCTACAATTCCATGGCTGCCTCCTGCTGTGCCAAGTGCAGCAGGTACAAGCGAGTGTTCACGTTACCACGTGAACACTCGTTTTTTGTCTCCTGCCTTCCCGAAGATTGCCACTCCCGTCTTCATTTCTCATTACAGTGTCCGTGCCCGTGCTCGCGCAGTCGCTCTCCGACTGCGACAACCTAAACCGTAACAGCCGGGAACCGAAACCGCCGGCATCCGGTTAGAGGACTGAGGAAGACATTTTCGACTTCGGGGGACCCGCGAAGATCGACTGTTGCCACGGGGGACTGAGGAAGAAGTTTTCTGGTGGCTTCCTTCAACCATGCCATAGACACTCCACTAGATCTTCTACTCGGTAGACACCCACTCGTGCAGAAATTGGCTTGATCATACCCCCAATACGATTGTTGCGATTGATCATACCCTTTGGTTGCTTGATCATACCCTGACGGGTTATTGACAGTAGAACCCGTCCTTTTATCTTTTCGTTCTTCATTTATTACTTTTAACCTTGACTAAATATCACTGTAAGTCAAAATATTTAACATTAAATACACGTTGGATTATTCGTATTCTCACTTTTTTACTATATACAGTCTCACATGTGAATAACATCACAAAATTAACATAACATCTCACATGACTGGTTTTACAGGCAATAGCCAGTCAGAGGTGTGATCAAGTCATACACCGTTAAGAAGGGTATGATCAAACTCACGGAACCTACTGGGGGTGTGATCAAGCCAATTTCTGCCCACCCGTGCCATGATCACCAGATACACTACCGTAGTGCAATACACCGTTTAAATATGCATGTAACCTACACAATTTAGTCGAGCGTTGATTTAGAGCATATCTGTCTATTAGTAACACTAATTAGAAGGTGGATTTAATAATAGGGTTACCACAGTTTTCTTAGTACAGTCAAGAAAACAGAGAAGGTAAAGTTCTTCTTAAAGTGTACTTCAACTCTTCCGTTGTTCCGCTTTTTTAGTGTTAATCCAACTAAGAATAAATTTTACTGTCTCAAATTTAAGACCCGCCGGCAAATTAGTGTTACCAACACTAATTCGCCAGTCACACCAATTAGATGATAACACTATTTTTACGAATTAGTGTAGACTTTTCTGAGGAAAGATGAAGAAAACAGAATAGCACAGAAAGAAAATCTCTTGGTGCTATTGACACCTACTACTCCCGACGTTCTCATGGAATTATGAAGGTTATGCTTATGCATACGAGATCAATTTTTTAAAATATAAAATAAATATTCATGAAAATAAATAAATAAATAATAATTCTAGATTAGAAATAATATGAGGAAGTAAAATTTTCTTACATTATTATATATTATTTACATCGAAAGCTCTAGAGAGATGCAGAAAAAGCTCCTAACTCTTCTTGGAGAAAAAATTAGGTAATAAATTGATGTAATTCTTTTTTCATTTTCAGAAAGAGAGGTGAATATATATATATATAACATCCAAAGGGAACTCTGGAAGGAAGAAGCACAAAATAGACAAACCAGAAGTCCGGAGAGAAAACTTTACATGATATTCGTACTAGATTGGTCCTAAGAAAAGTATCTCAAGAGGAATTACTTGAACTTCGCTTCTCACGTATCTCTTCATTTTCTGTTAGGAAGTATGATGAATTGCAAGGTGGATTGTCTTCTTAGGAATCCATGAGATGTCTTGTTTAGTTAGGATTGATAGATAAGATCGGAAGACTTGATATACTTAAGAAGCACTGTTACAATTTTGAAAGACAGAATAGCTGTCTTCTAGAAGACTAAATTCCTCTTCTGAGAGTGGAAGCTAGACTGTGAGGGCCTGGTAAGGATTGAGTCTTAAGCTCACAGTAAGTATGTGTGGTATAGTGTAACAGAAGCTCAAAATGTCTGTGCATCTTCGAGGATTGGTGTTATCACAAGCGGAGCTGATCGGGACCAAATCTTTCATCAAGGAGTTGGGTCTCGACTTCTTCATTTGGGACCGAAATCTCGCTGACCCAGGGTCTGCTGGAAGAGGTCTGGGCAGCCTTGCCTCCTCAAAACCATATACATGTCAAAGCAGGGGTCGCCAGAGGAAGACCAGCCTTGTGGACGGTGGAATGGTGACGGAGAGCTTTCCACCGACCTGAATCGAAGAACCGCGAGTATGAGCTGGAGAAAGAGAAGATCCTCGCAATTATTTCAGAGAAATGACATATATCTGAGAGTACTACATGTCTATTCCTGGAAGATCGACAGAAAAGGAACAGATGAAAAATGGAAATCTACCGAGAATCGAAGAAGCGTCTTCTTAGGAAGTTGTACTTTCATCTTTTCCCCAAGAGAAAGATTCAGAAAGTCATATACCTTGGAGACCAGGATGTGGAGTTCCTGGAAGCTGTTTGAGCAAGAGAGGTCCTCAACTGGAGCGCCTTCTTCTACGTCTACGTCTATGTCCACGCCGAGTTAGCTTACTTGGGCACCCCAGCAGGAAGACATCTTATCCCTATCTTCTGCTACATGTATGTGTCAAGGGGGACCTGAAGGAGAATGTTAGCTAAAAATTTATATTTCTTCTTTTTCTTAAAAAAAATTGAGAAGAAATAAAACTAATCATTCTAAACACAAATAATTTCAACATAGACCTTCTTAACCTTCTTTTTGTAATAGCAGATCAGATGTAACCGTGATCTTGGAAGTGAATTTTTATGAACTGCAATAGACTTGTAAGTGTAATGCGAGAAGAAGCTAATGTTGCAGAATAATAAACTTGTCTGTACTCGTTGCATGTTCAAATCTGTTCTAATTCTCGAGGATAGTTAGAAAGGTGAGAAGAAAGAGAAGTCTGCCGCATAGAGATCTAGTGATATTCTTTTTTATCTGTTCTAATATATAGATATATGACTGACTTGCTCGATTTACAAGCAAACAAAACTGTTGAACTAACAAGAAAAGTTCCAACATAAGCTCCAGACTATTTTGATCCTCAACAAAATATTTTGCTCCAATAATACAAAATTAAAACATCTATATGACTAACTTGCTCTCTACTCTTATTCTATTTTTCTAAATTATTTTTACTAAATCAAGCATATTATTGAGTAGACATACCTACAAATGGGAACAATAGAGGGTGTCAAAGTTAAGAGGATAAGAAGAAATATTCGTCAACGGCTGAGAGAAAAAATCATTAATTTATCGTAGGGAATTTTGTGTAGAGCCTCTGTTCATTTTGGCCGTAATTATAAATGAAAACTATGATCTCTTCATCAACTTCTTTTCAGTTATGAAAGTAGACAAATTACTCAGAGTAGTAGATTCTCTACAGCAGAAAATAATTGAAGAAGCAAGTGAAAATCTGTTAAAAGAAACACCCGCCAAGATCGGGTTGAAGTCGTAACTCTCTCTCACAAGTACAGGATCTTTCAGAAAGTTCCGAACTTTGATACCCATAATAACCAATATCAGTTTCAGCTAGCGAGTTCGCTAGCTTAGTGGTTAAGTGAATGAACTAAATTAGCAGATCCGTTAGCTTAATAGAACACCGTCTGTTTTATCGATGAAGCTAGTCAACTTTGTTAGTTTCCCACATAGCATGTTTTGGTATTTGTTATTTTAGTTAGCTAGCAAAACCACTATTTATCATTTACCTTACAATTAATTTTCATGGAAAGTTCTTCGGAATCCTGATATAGACAAAACACTGTCTGTTAGGACACCTCAAAGTTTCTGAATCTTTAGTGCAATATATATTCACCTCTTCCAAAGTTCGGAAGAGGAGAATAGGCACATGTGACTTAAATTTTTACCTAACCTTTTCGTCCTACAGGGTCAATTAAATTATTGATTATTTGATTATTTGAGGTGAGCATGCTGCTGCAGTTATATTTTCCAATGTGAGTCTGGACCCTTTGCACTTATGGGTTAAGTCTGGCTCCTTCCGCACCTGTTGGTCCAGATAATAAATAACAATTAGAAATAATTATTTTATTTACTTAAGGTATAATTATTATCTAGATATATATATTTTCTTATATCACTAAGAGATCAAAAGTTCCCCAAGCATGCATCTTATTCCATAAACTATATACTGATATCACCCATACTTTTACTCTTTAAGTTTCATTTCCATTGATATGAATTGGTTTTTTTATGCAACTTGCTCGTACTTGTTGTCCTTCACACACACCCTACAAAACATGACTCGCTTGGTTATGCCAATAGCATGTGCGATTTACTATTGAATCTAGGTTTGAGCTTTCTAAAAGATTGATGGAATAAAATGAAAAAAAATACATCGCATATGACGTACTAATTTCATGTTCCATATCCCTTGTGGAGATCATCTCACAAGAAGGACATAGATAAATATTATCAAGATTACCTGATATCAAGGTAATCATAGTAACCTAGTTATAGTGTAATATGAATCATAAGCTCATTTAAATTTGATAAGTTATAAATATATTCTTACATATATCATAAAAGTAATCACTTCAGGAAAGTATCTGACGGTAGAAGATCTTATCATCAAAGTAAAATGATATTTGTCACCTTAATCTTGATCGCTTATATTCATGATTCAAAAATTCCACCGCTTATGTCATTTCCATTGGTAACAACTGTAACCTAATCCCACTGAATTAACTAAAAGCTCTTGTCATCTTTTAGAATCTCATAAGCCACGAATAAACATAATATTTTTCAAGCTTTTCGCAATGATAAGATTTTGATCTATTATACATCTGATTCTTTTCGATAGATCCAACCTAAATGATCATTTATGACCTAAACTCTCTCACGAAACTTAACATCAATTGTTTTCAATATATAATTTAAATGTCTCTTTTCTCACCAGATCTCTTCACTTTCTAACTGACCTCTTTGTCGTTGTAACATTTGCAATTGCTGAAAGCTCTCGTAAGAAATTATATGAATAGTGAATTACTGAAGCTTGGATCTGTTTCACAAAATTTGATTATGAGCTGAATAAATCCCTTTGAGAACAAATTCCTTCTCACTGAATCATTAACATCTACTTGTAAAACATTCATCGAGTCATTTTTTTCAGATATGTCAGTCTCTCACATGGAACAACTTGACATTCATTCTCCTTCTCGATTTGATATCAGTTAGTTTTTGATGATTGACTTGTTCAACTATAAGTTACGATTTTATACTGAATCTTCTGTGAAGTACAGGTGCAGTTAGTTTATCTCCCAGGCTAACTGTTTGAAATATTTTATGCTTGTAGATTGACCAAAATTATAGATTAGCACTGAACTATTCTATTCTTTTTCATCTTTTGATTCATGGAATTGTTAAAATTAATTAATCAAATTCGATTTGATTAAAGATGAGTTGAACACATCGATATAAATTCCATTGGTTATTTTTCCACTTAGATGGCATTTCTCCATCTTTAGTTTCTGAACTGGAAAAAGATCAAGATCAAGTAGTTTCAGAACTTATATTTGTTTCTTTCCAGCTGTTTTACAAGCTTCTTTCAAGAAAGAGTATTGTTTTGAAAATCTTAATGTTTGAATATTAAGCTTAATAGGTTTCAAGCCATTGCATGTGTTAACATCAAAGTTATTGTGGAGCCGTGAAATGTTGATGAGTCCACATACCTATTTAATAGTTGTTCAATGATGGAGTTGCAAATTTCAAAGTTGAAGACATTATTGTAGTTGTATGTAATCTACATTGATGTTCATGAGAAACCGTTGATAGATACTGTTAATTAGCTATATACATTTATTAAAATCAGTAGAGTGTTTCGTACTACATACAATAGAGTACCTTTCCTTGAGCAACCGTTACTTAACGATGTGTAACATAGCAGAAAATATGCATGCCACATGCACTTTTGACTGAAAAATAGAAGACGACAAACCAGGCAATACAACAAGGGGATTTGCTGTCTAGTGACACGTAGCCAAAGATCATTATAGGAATATCGTTTGATGTTTGATATTTCCTTTCACTGTGTGTTATGTTTAGGTTATAGAAATATAGAAATATATATATGTTAGATAAGAATTTTTGAATAAAATAAAATTGTAATTATTTTTTTCTATAAACATTAAGTGTTAGGAGAACCACAAGCTGCATGAATCCCAAGACACTATAGAGTGAGAATACACGCTTCTGAAAAGATAAGACCGGGGTATTTTTCTCAAGAAAGTATTAATTTATGGGGACATTTAATTATTACCTAACCCTTCTCAACGGAAAGGTTAGGTAATAAAGCATGCCACACTCTTCATTGAAGATGAAGAATATACATGCTCCTCAACTAAACAACATTTGCTTACCGTTAGTTTTATAAATGGAAGTCAAGAGCTTGCAGCATTACTTCATGTAAAAGCACAGTTCATAATTCTGAAAACAGGATTAAGGTTATAACATGGATTGGTCTCAACACACTATACATAAAGAAATGAGTTGGAAATTTGACTGAAATTTGGATAGATTGTGTCATTCACACCTAGCCACTACACCTTTCTGATCAATGACATAAATATTTTACAATGAGTAGACGTATGAAACTTCCAATCGTAGATCTCGAAATAGATTTTGTTGTATGCAATGAATTTCTCATTGAACATGAACCTCCTTGAAGATTGTAATACTTTTCAGTTTTCAGATACTATTTGGTAAAATTTTCGATAATGAATAAACACTAAATTGATTTGGAACGTCTGGTTAGTCCTCTGTGGCCTTCAGGTTCCAATCTAAAGTCTTAAAATATGATGAAGGTTGGATCCTCATTCAAACATCAGACTGGAAGATATTCTTTTGGACAGCGTCTCTGTTTCCAAATATCATATCGGAACTGTAAGCCGGCCTATCTCTCACCCAGGGGTACCTCAGATGACTAGGATTACTAGTGCACCTTAATTACAAAGATTCTATCATACCCATGCTCACTTCACTCAACACTCTGACCCGTATGGTCACATCGGTCCCTCTAATAGCGTTCCTGCAAACAAGTTCTAACCCCGCCCTCCACATTGCATCACATAGTACTCAAGGACTCCCAAGGTCTCCAATGCTCACTTTACTTATAGACAGGAAAATGAGAGTGTCTTCCACCTTCTCAACTCCTCCTTATATACTCTACAACTTCTTACCGTGGTAACTTTCACTAAGTTACGTTACCTCATGGTAATCCAAAATTGTAAAACTTCTAAAGGCTACTAAGACTTAAGAATAGCACACACATTACTTGTTCTACTTTACTAAAGTAAGAGATTCTCCTACTTTAGCTTTTGTAAAGTGTTAACTTTCCACGCTATCCAGTCGAAAGACGACAACACACTAATACGTCTTTTGAGGAGCATCTTTAGATCTTTGTGCATGACTTTTCATCATGCATCCAATCAGCGATGGTCAACAAAGTTACATACTTTTGGAAAGCATATTTAGAGCTCCGCACTTGTCCTATAGTGCCATAGTGGAACCTCTAATAGTTTCCTCAACTTAGTTATAACTATCTCAGCTAGTTATGACTACTTTTGATTACTCTAAATTTAGATCTTCAAACTAGAGTAACCTTTAAGATAGTCATACCTAATGAAATGTATATAAGCATACACACAAATAATAGGATACTTGTGGTGTGACATTTACCCCCAGACTTAATTTTCACTCCGTCCTCGGAGTGAAGTATCACGTTGATGGAACTTCTTTAGCTTGTCGTGGTTCACTCGGTCGAAGAACGTACCACTCCTTTCTTGAAGATCGTAGGTGCCATTACTCCACACTTTGGAGATGATGAAAGGTCCAAAATATCGACGTAAGAATTTCTTTTGAACTCGCTTGTGCCTAATAGCATCCCATAACATCACCCACTCACCCTCTTGAAATGGCTGTAACTTCGTTTTGTTCTTCGCCAAGCGCTTGTCATAGCTCTTCTTCTGTTGTAGCTGAGCCATCTCAATTCGTTGAGTTGCGTCGTCTCTATTCTCCTCCAGCTCCAACAAGGTTTCTCCCCTCTTTCTCAGCTATTGGACCACCCTTTCTCTTCAGTCCAGCTTGCAAGGTCTGAAAGGTGGTTAGGTCGAACTGGATTGGTAATCTTGATTCCAACCCATACACCATCTTGAAAGGTGAATATCCAGTAGACGTCTTCACTGTTGTACGATACTCCCATAGAACCGCATGAAGACGCTTGTCCCAGTTGTGTTTGACCCCTTCCATGTCAGCATCCTTTGCTAACATTTGACACAAGGTAAAGTTTGTCCTCTCTACCAACCCGTTTGAACTAGGTTTATATGAAGTAGTAACCCTCTGAGAAATGGAGAAGTGGGTGCACATAGCAGTAGTCATACCACTCACAAATTCTCGACCCCTATCAGAAACTAACTCCAGAGGACATCCAAACCTAGTAATGATCCGTTCGTACAGAAATCTACCCACCTCAACTTCTCCAATAGTTACAAGAGGTCTAGCTTCTACCCACTTCGTAAGATAATCTGTGGCTACAACAATATACTTATTGTTGCGAGGGGTGCGATTCAAAGGCCCAACAAAATCTATTCCTCATTTCTCGAAAGGTCCGAGAACCGGAATAGATCTAAGAGGAGTGGAAACACTAGATTTAATAGCGAAAGCTTGACAAACATCACAAGTTTTACAATACGTCAAGCAATCTCTAAACATCCCCCTCCAGTGATATCCTGCGTCGAGTATCTTATGAGCCGTCAACTTGCTTGCGAAATGTCCTCCACATACTGGACCGTCATGGAATTCTTCCATGAGTCGTAGAGACTCCTCCTTGCTCGCAGCTCTTCTCAAGACCCCATCAACTCCTTCACGGAATAACACACCTTCCACCACCGAGTAAGGTTGACTTCGTTTCACCAACGCCTTCTTCTCTCTGATCCGCATCCCATCTGGATAGACACCTTCCGTAACAAAATCCCAAATTTCTTGATATTCTATTGGGATAATAGAGTTGCTCATCAAGACCATCAAATCTTCGTCAGGAAAGGTGTCATCCACCGGCTCCTCTCCATCGCCATCGTAAGCTCTAGATAGCAAATCTGCATTCGCGTGTTTCTTTCCTGGTCGATCGCAAATCTCATAGTCGTACTCTGATAATAAGAGCTTCCACCTTGCTAATCGTCCTTCGACCATAGGTTTATTGAAGATGTACTTCAATGCCTTATGATCTGTAACGATAGTGAACTTGCCTCCTATGAGATAATGTCGAAATTTTCTCAAAGCATAGATCACTGCTAATCCTTCTCTCTCTGTCACAGAATAATTTCTCTCTGTCTTGACCATCTGCCGACTAGCATATGCGATAGGATGATCTTTATCTTCAACATCATACTGACTTAAAGTACATCCTACTGCTATATTTGAAGCATCCGTATATAGAATAAACTGTTTATTCCAATCGGGCTTAACCAAGATCGGAGCTGAAGTAAGAGCTTTCTTCAGTTCCTCAAAGGCGGCTAGAGCTTCTTCATCTCCTAAAATCAACACGTAATCTACTCCCTTCTTCAGATATACAGTCAAAGCATACGCTTTATGTGAGAACGAGAGTATAAACCTTCGATAATACCCCACCATACCTAAAAATTGTCGTAGCTTAGTGAGAGTACTAGGAAAAGGGAGCTCTAAGATCTTTTGCACCTTCTCTGGATCAACGGCAATGCCGTCCTTGGATATGATATGACCCAAGAGTAACCCTTCCTCACACCAAAAAATACATTTCTCCGGATTGAGAGATGCATTTGCTACATCTAAACATTCTAAGACCTTCACAAGGTGCTCAAAATGCTTCTCCTTACTCCCGTAAACACAAAAGTCATCTATAAAATCTCTCACAAACTTTCCTAAGAAAGGTTCGAACACTTTGTTCATAAACCTTTGAAACGTCGCAGGAGCATTACACAGACCAAATGGCATGACTCGAAATGCAAACGTACCCCACGGAGTAGTGAAAGTGGTCAGGTGTTGATGTTCTGGTGCAATTTTGATCTGGTTATATCCGCTATAACCATCTCCAAAGCTATACCATTCGTTTCCCGCCACTTCTTCCAAGATCTCGTCGATGAAAGGTAGAGGATAATAATCCTTCTTTGTGACCGCATTGAGCTTCTTGTAATCAACACACACCCTCAATTTGCCATTTTTCTTCCTTACGATCACAATGGGTGATACCCATTCAGAATGCTCCACCTCGTAAATGAACCCAGCAGTGTGCAGCTTCTCGATCTCTTCTTTCACCAGATCCGCAATTGGAGGACTCACTCTTCATTGCTTCTGTCGCACCGGTTTGACTTCCTTCTCTAACTCGATACGGTGTTGCTCCAGTGTGACCTCTCTCAGATCCTTGTAACTAAATGCAAATACATGAATGTATTTGCGAAAAATCTCTTCGAAACAACTCTTCTCCTCTTTAGTAACCTTCGATCCATAACGTAAAGTGGCAATTCTTCTCTCCATCTCCTCGGGAGTCAACGGTTCTTTGTCTCTATCTCTTTGCACTTCCGGAGAAGGGAAAAGATCCACTACGTTCACACCCACATTTCGTTCTTCCCTCTCCTCTTCTGACGATGTATTTTCAGATTCTGAATCTGAAGAATTGGTACCTACATCAGAAGTAGTATCGACGACTTCTGACTCCCAGTAGTCCGATGTGGGTCGATCCGATTCCGACATCCCAACTTGATCTCCGAGCAATGGAACTTTGATCCGGTGGTGATTCGGTCCGATGCGTAAATAACCTTTGTGTCAGTTATCCGTTGCATGTACTGCTCGAAGCCAAGGTCTTCCGAGTAACATTTCATAACTTGACTCTTTCAAGATTTGAAATGTCATGTTTACTTGTACTCCCATTACTGACACGCAAACTCTCTCCAGCACTCCCAATGGTCTAACTCGTTGTCTGTTAGCCATACCAACCGTGATACTAGAAGGACGCGTTGGTACTAGATCCAACTTCCTCATGAGTCGTTCTGAGATGGCGTTTACTGCCGATCCTCCATCGACAAGAACATCTGAGACATCTCTCCCATTGATACGAGCCTCTACTTTTGATGCCTTGTTGCACACCTCTCCTTCACTAGCATCTAAAGCACTCACGCCGACAGTAGAAGGATTTACCTTCTTCTTCCGACCTCGTCGAGAGCTTAGACCGCTACGAAGTTCTTTCCTCACCGAAGGATTTAGAGCAATCAACTGTCCCACAGTAATGTTTGCTCGTTGCTTACCCACGTCCTCCACCACATTGTATTTTGATTGCTCCATTGAAATTGTGAAATCAGTATTTTCCAATTTCTTCCGCCGCTCTTTGGGTTTTGAAGAAGATTTGCTACTCCGAGTATTTTGACTTGGAGAATCTTCCATCACGACAGGTTCTCCCTCGTCGAAATGCGTCCTCATCCTCTTCCTCTCTTGAGCCAACAACTCTACAGATTGAAAACCTTCTCGTACATCTCGTGGCTCCAAGATGTCAATGCATGCCACACCCTTGTCCTTGCTTTGTGAAGTTGAAGCTCCATCCACTGTTCCACCATTACGACTTGGACAATTACGTTGGAAGTGTGATCCTCCACACGTAAAACATCCTTGGCTCGTGTAGTTACTTGGTGATCCTTGCGGTAGTCCACCTCTGGACTGATAGTTCTCATAACCTCGTGAGCCTCCTCCAACATTTGGACTGCGGTGTTGCAACAAATTCACCATATTGATCTTCAAATCCGCTAGAGACTCTGTCAAACTTTTCAACTCATCACGAAAGTCGGGAGTAACAGATCTAGATGGTACAGTGATTGTAACCGCACTAGTAGGAGCTACCGGAGTCAAATTTTGAAATCGAACAGTCGGAACACTCGCAGGCGTCAGAGTTGGCATGATCGGCCCTTGCACATCTCCACATGCTGCCCCAACAGTCATTGGTTGCAAGTCGTCTCCATCCAGAATCTCTTCCATCCTGGTTGCGATCTTCACTGCATCAGCCTTCGAAATTGGTCTCTCATACCGCACTTGTGTTCGAATCTCCGGCCTCAATCCCCCAATAAAATTCTTTGTGAGCATTGCTCCAATGCCCACCATCGTTGGTTCTACTACATCTCCACTCTTTCGTAAAACCACCCGAAACTTTTGTTCTAATTTCTCCATCCTCTCGGCGTAAGTCCTTACTTTCTCTTTCTCTCCTTGTTTGAGGTAAGTTACCTCTACCATTAACTTCTCGTAACTTTCATCGGGAAGAAAAGTTTCAATTAAGGCCTCCGTCAATACTTCCCAAGTATCAACTGGAGTCCCCACTACGCTTCTCTTCTTCCTATCCTCATACCATGTCAATGCAGAATTCTCAAGAAATTCAGGTATCAACCCTACCCACTCGCTCTTCTTTCGATCTCCATTGCCAATGCATGCTCTTTTGAAGTCTCTCACAAATCCTTCCACGTCTTCTCCATCCTTTCCGTAAAACACCGGAAGTTTCCCCATTCTTCTCTTCTTTTCTTCTTCTTACTCAAGGAACTGCTTGCGGATGTGAAGATAGCACTTCACCGCAATCCACAATTTCCCCGTTGAGCTCTCTCCTCTCCAAAGGTTGGGATAAGTTTGACCCTCATGGTCATCTTATCTCTCGTGTGACAAACTATCTCCATCCTCGCTAGAGGTCTTCGCTCGTTCCGTTTCTACACTCAACCTTCTCTCGAGACCTTCGGCTATAGTTTCTAGCAAAGCAACCACTGCGCTACACTCGTGCTCAACTGGAATCCCGTCAACTCCACATCTAGGACAAAAGGTTGTAGGATCAATGACGTCTTGTCTAGGGGAAGAAGGACTTATGTGTAAGCTTAAGTCGACCAACCCTCTTCGCTGACGCAAAAGTCTATTCTTCGTAGGACACTTGTTCACTTTATGTCCTTCTTCTCCACAACAAAAGCACCTCGAGTTCTTCTCCTGGTTCTTACGACTACTCTCTGCTTCTTCCTCAAATTCTAGTCGAAATTCTCCTTTCGCCAGATCAGCGGTAACTATCACCGCATAGCCTTGAGGGATCTTGCTCAACCTCAATTTCCACTCTTGCTGTCCTTCCATGACGATGATCCGTCATACATCTCTCTCGCTATATAGCTTGTTTGACAGTTTTGATCACTCGACTATCTTCTCACTTAGCAATCTCTCACATTACTAAGTAGAAGCTTAACTTGTCAACCCTGAGCCTCAGAGATCGAACATAACCCTCTCAAGAATTCTGAAATTCTTTCACTCTTTTACTTCAGCAAGTGATATAACAGATTTGACCTCCCTTCACTTCGAATGCCATAACTCCAGTTCTACTCGATCAATTCACGCATGATTTGGGTGCCTAGATAGCTTATCTTGCAAGCTATCAGCATGGAAGATTTCAAGGTCTAACTCTAAAAACTGAAAATATGAAACTGACTGTAAACTCCTTCTCGAGAGCTCACTATTTGATACCAAAAAACCTCCTTAACTTCCGAAAGACATAACTCTCTCCTCACAATTGATCTCTCGGAGATATCAAGCTTATTGGAAAGCTTATCTTGCCCTCTATAACATGGCGTATGTACAAAGGTTCTGAACTCATGCTCAAAAATAGACATGAACTGTACTAACGACTAAATACGAATCTTTGTATCGAGGTCCCGGCAACGGAACCAAAATGTAAGCCGGCCTGTCTCTCACCCAGGGGTACCTCAGATGACTAGGATTACTAGTGCACCTTAATTACAAAGATTCTATCATACCCATGCTCACTTCACTCAACACTCTGACCCGTATGGTCACATCGGTCCCTCTAATAGCGTTCCTGCAAACAAGTTCTAACCCCGCCCTCCACATTGCATCACATAGTACTCAAGGACTCCCAAGGTCTCCAATGCTCACTTTACTTATAGACAGGAAAATGAGAGTGTCTTCCACCTTCTCAACTCCTCCTTATATACTCTACAACTTCTTACCGTGGTAACTTTCACTAAGTTACGTTACCTCATGATAATCCAAAATTGTAAAACTTCTAAAGGCTACTAAGACTTAAGAATAGCACACACATTACTTGTTCTACTTTACTAAAGTAAGAGATTCTCCTACTTTAGCTTTTGTAAAGTGTTAACTTTCCACGCTATCCAGTCGAAAGACGACAACACACTAATACGTCTTTTGAGGAGCATCTTTAGATCTTTGTGCATGACTTTTCATCATGCATCCAATCAGCGATGGTCAACAAAGTTACATACTTTTGGAAAGCATATTTAGAGCTCCGCACTTGTCCTATAGTGCCATAGTGGAACCTCTAATAGTTTCCTCAACTTAGTTATAACTATCTCAGCTAGTTATGACTACTTTTGATTACTCTAAATTTAGATCTTCAAACTAGAGTAACCTTTAAGATAGTCATACCTAATGAAATGTATATAAGCATACACACAAATAATGGGATACTTGTGGTGTGACAGAACAAAGATCAAACAGAGATAACAGGAGAGACTAAGAACTCCACTTGAACCTTGAAAACAAGAAATTATGATAATTACAAGATAACCATCACACCAAGTCACTTCTAGTTGAGCTTAGATACATAAATCTAAACTTTATATCTTCACATAAATGATAAAATCGACTACTCATGTAATCACAAGAGTTTGAAAACTTATCTCACATAGACCATAAAGTATATATGACTGCTAATTATACCACAGTAAGTAAATGAGAAAAAACTCGATACAAAATTATGTACCATATTCTCACTTTCTTTCTGTTCTCTCTAATCTCTCCCTTTGGAACGAAGATTATATGTAATATAATACTCTACCTCAATCTCTACCATCTACTAATTGCTGCAGACGTAAAACACTATCTAGTTTTTTGGCTCAGACTCTCGAACTCTCGAATAGCTGCTCTCATGTCGTAACCTTGTGCTTTCTCCTAGGGAAGTAGAAAAATGGGAAGATCGTAATCTCAAGTGCCGTCTTGAGCTTTTTCGGTATACATAGGGTTTCCTGATCTCTTGCAGATAAGCGGTCCCATGTAGTTTTTTAATCACTGCTCAGTAGAATACAAGTAAAAAATAACATCGTGACATAAACTATAGTTAAACTACACAAATTTACTTGATCCCACCCCTAGAACGAAAGTCAGACTCCACCTCACCCTCCTTAACCTTTGTTTCTTGACCGCACCTCTAGCTTTTTACTCTCTCAGTTCCCCGCAAGAACATTAGAGCTCCCTAAGTCCCTCGAAGTTGAGAATTTCTTTCTTGGTCCTTTGATTAGTAATAGACTGTTTTACATCTCGATCGAACCTGTTTTGATGAAACCACAGTTCGTAAAAAATTGCACGGATGCGGGCACGAGCACTTCCATATGCATCTGGCAGTAACTGGTATTCTTTTCACATGAGATGTGACGAGCGGGAGAGTTCTGTCACGTATTCTCGCGTTTGTAAGTTTATGGTGTACATAGCTGGTTGTGCGCGAAGGACAGAAACTAAGAATTTCTTGCTGTTGAGACACATCGATGCATGTACACGTCGAGAAGACGTTTTCCTTTGCAGAATTCAAGAAGTGTTGCTGTGACGTTCCATGGATGTGAGTTGATGAAAAGATTCAGCGTTTACTGAAGAATAGTAAAGATTGATCGTTGTCGTATTTAGCATGTGGGTGGAATGGTTGCAGCAAGTGTGTTCTCGAGCCTCAAGTAAGCAGTAGCTCTTCAGTGCGAAAGTGTTAAACTTTAGTCAGTCGATAGATTCGAAAGAATGTGAAACGTGACATTTATGTGGACAGCGAGGATCAAGACGGCAATATAGATTTCATGTAGCACTCACTGATCACTTTCGATCCGAGGAAGCATTACCGCTATGCATAGTTTGGAGTGCAGGGGAGAAACTAATAAGAATGACTGCCGTGGAGTTCGAGAAGTTGTCATCTGCTAATCAGGAAGCGCGTTTGAATGAAGTATGCGACAAGAACTGGAGATTTAGAGTTGGTTTGAATGCTAAACAAATTTGTTTTACAGTTTTTGAGGTTGAGAGACCAGAAGAATTCTAGGACGCTGTAGAGGATTTGGTGTCTGATCTGTCCACTGTATGTTTTATCTTGGTTCTAGAACTATTCGTGAAGACGAGAGACCTATAGGAGGAAGAAATCCGTCGTCTACATCGACGCGCTATCTCTCTCCAAGAGAAAGCAGCAGAGAGTCAAGATACGGTCAATCAGATGCAAAAAGAGTTGTCTAGTGTTTCGGACTTACAGAGACAAATGAAAGATGCGGTTGACGATTTGGTGGTAGCGCTAGCTAAGTTGAGAGAATTGTAGTATGTATAATAAGAGTTGTACATGAAGCTAAAAGTTCAGCTTGAGCATTTTCATATATACAACTGTGTCCTTCAAGGACAACATCATGCACAATGTCTTAGAGGTTATTTTTTCTATCCAAGTAGATTTTTTCTGTACCACTTCTTTTTACTGACAATAGAACCGTGGAGTTAATGGAACATGTGATTTCTATGAATATTTTATGAGTGGAATCAGCTGAGTCTCTTCTCTTTGAATGTAGGTACGCTGCATTGTAGCTTTGTCTCTCTGCATTGATCTCATCTTAGCCTCAAAGATGACATCATGAACATGATTTAAATTCGTTTTGCGAAGTTTCCACCAGATCTTTGTTTTTCTTCCAAGATGATAAGCAGACTTATCCGGAGATCCAGGTCTGTAAGGTTCATGCAGCTATCTATCGAAGGAGGTATAGGACCTGAAAGGCTGTTGTCCCACAACCATATGATCGAGAGTTCTTGCATAGCTCCAGTCATAGAGAGAATCGGCCGTGTGAGGTTATTGCTCTGGAGATACACAACGCTTAATCTCGTCAAATTGCCAAGCTCATCTGGTATGTTCTCTGTAAGTTGCAATCCAGCCATACTCAAATGCTGGAGCTTTGAAAACATGTCTTGCAATCGCCCAGCAACTCCAGAGAGTAATTGATAATCTCCGCCAGAAAAGGAAAGCAGTCAGAGGTCCCATTTGAGCCATAGAACATCTCCTGAATCAACAAAAAAAAGCCTGGAGGTTTTTGTTGCGGCTCAAGCACATTAGACGAGACTGTACTTCTTATGGAGAAGAATCCTACGCTCAAAGAATTCTGCTCGAAGGACCTTCACCAAGTTCTGGACAGATGGAGTCTGAAGCATCACAGTTCTCTGCTGATAACTTTGGGTCTTCTCCTCTTGTGCTTTCTGAGTAAGGCCGGGATGCTTTTCCCATCGGAGCCGTATCCTCGTCGATTCCTTGAGTGTTTGGTGGAGTGGACGACTTCCTTGATCCAGATCATTGAGCACCATGGGTGTGAAAAAGACAGAAGCGAAGACCTTGAAACTCCAAGAAAGGGTTCCGGGATATCGATGGGATCCAGAACATCATCCTACTAGAAAAAGGAGTGATGTAGCGTACCTGCAGAGTATACGGGAGAAAGAGCTCTGGAAATGTAAACTTCCATATTAGTTGTTTCCGATAGCGAAACACAGAAAACTTGAAATGGCAGTACAAATAACTACTGGCTATATACACAGAGAACTTGAAATGACAGAAACTACAACAATCTCCTCCGCTAAGGGTCCTGGTGCATGGAGGAAGCGTGAAAAGAACTCCAACGGTGAAGTGTAAGTAGTCTCTCATCGTCTGAAACTCGTCTTCCTACTCTGCCACGAGATCTACTTGTCAAACTGGTACTGCATGTGGTTCAATACATGCACGGCATGGTAATTCTCTGTTAGGTTCTTGATAAAATCCAACGTGCAAGTAAAGCACAAAACAACTGCAGTTAAGTGAAATTCTAGAATCGTAACACTGAATCCAAAATCTGTACCATATCTGAAATCATGACTTACATGCACACACGTTACTTCTACCACGCGTTTAGAAGTCAGTGAAAATGTGAGGTATGTCTTTATTGACAATGTCCAATACGGCCTCTCCGTCTTGGTCACTCCGTCTTGTCAGAGTCCTTGTCTTCTTCTTCGGAAAAAACAACATTATTATCATTGTAGTCGAAACCAACCTCATTGACGAAGCTAGCCCTATGCATATGTCTAGGTTCAGGTTGCTCAGCTGCCAGTTGCTCTAAGGCAGCTGGTGCTACAATTTCTTGTTGAGGACAGGTACGCGTATATACTATGCAGCTTCAGCTCCTATGCGACCTGAGCTCTTTAAGTTGTCCGTCTGCTTTAGGAATGAATTCTCTTCGTGACGGTCCAACCTGTTTCACAATTAGGAATGCAGTCATAGGTTAATTAGACAGAACTTCTTATAACATTATTATCTAATCACGAGGTTGTTAGAAGAGAAAACAATCTATAGTCTATACAGTACTTCACACAATAAACTTGACTGTAATGGCTTCAACTTCGAACAATTCTGTTACAAGCATTCAAATTAGTGCATACTTACTTGGTTTCTTTCTTGATGTATACTAAGCTCCGAAACACCTTTTCCACATCCTTCTCATATCGTGCCCTCACATTCATCTTCAGATGGTGGGCACAATGGCAGTGGATGCATCCAGACAAACCACTACGAACTGCATTTAGCTCTTACAACGATCTAAAATTGAGACAGTTTGCTTCTCACCTAAGCTTATGATGCTCTGTCTCATTAGAGAACAGAACCATGACCATATCTCCTCGTCTTCACTAGCAGCTACAGTGTAGCACAAAATGAGCGACTGATTATTTCCATCCGAACAGCTAGTGGTGAATATCTGAGACGAGAATTTCTTATTTTTCGTATGACAAGCATCAAGAGTGATAAGATTTTGACTGAACTGGAGTGCACTTCGACAAGCTGACGAACAAACAAATATACGTTTGAAAATTTCAGAACCTCACCATGTCTCATACTTGACTACACAATCAAGATCCACCTCTCTAATTTGACGACAAAAGTGCAGGTATGGCATGGAACGATCAAGTTTGGCCACCTTGGATCCAGTCTTTCACTTTCTCGCGCATTCACTAAGCTACCAACTGCTATATTGGGATCTATGATAACATAGTTGTACATCAAAATAGCAAGATGCTGAGAGTTTTGGCAAGGCCTTCTTCATACATGCAACTGTCCAAGGCAAGTATTTTCCAGGTTACATACAAAAATACAAACGTCCATGATTTCTACTTCTTCTGACACCTAACTCTTCATTCACAACGTGTTTCTCATCTTCCATCGTCGTCTTCTCAGTAGGTTATTTGTCTTTCCTAGTCAAACACTCGTCGGTACTCTCAAGATGCACACCCCTCTGCCACCTGATCTCAATGTCATTGTCTGAACTCTCCTTTTGATGGATCAGAAAAGATCCAGCAAACAAGTGTCTTATACTCTATCCATAGACACCCACATTAAGAATACTATGGCACTTGCAAGGACAAACGTCCACTTCAAAAACTTCGTTCGTCTGTGTTGCATTCGGCACCTCGTTCAAATCGGTTCCACCATTGACAACACATTGAGAAGGTCTGCGCTGTCGTAGTGCGTGACATCCCACATAATGAAACGAAACTTCAAAAAACACTCAATTGACATTTGTTCAAAAGAATCTGTGCACTAGCTTATCAAGCTGGGTAGGAGCTAAGCGGTGGCTATGCTCGACAAGCTGTGCTTAATCTGCAATCAGAACATTTATTATTACACAATCTCCTCTTAACGAAAATTACAAGATTAGGATAGGACTACGTGAGTCTTGAATGTCAAACAGAAGTGAAGAACGTCTATAATTTGACTTACAGGTTTTCTATGGTGTAGAGGTCACGTTTACGAACATAGATTGATTAAACGTTCATTGATTAAAATACTTATGTAATACATATACTTATTTTTAGTAAAATATATGGTAAAAGCTTAAAATTTTTAATGGGACTTACAAAATTATTTTACAGCCAAGGATTGTGTGGCCTTAATAAATAAGGCTTAGCTCAAACTTAGCTTTTATTGCTTTATCGTTGTAGGGTAAAATCTACAGCAAAAGTTTACAAAAAGTGTTACAAAAAACATGAGAAAATTTAGGGCCAAGATTCAGTGGCCCTAATAAATTAGGCATTTGAAACTTAGCTTTTATGGCTTACTGTGGTCAACGTCAAATATTTTACAGTGAATAAACATACCACCATTTCACCCGTCTTTTGGACTTTACTTCCTTAACGTTTATTGTCTGTAAATCGCAACCGTTTATATTCACACGTTATGCATTAACTAAAAGTATCTCACTTACTAAGAGTTTAATAATGATCAGGTAACAATCTATATAGCTATAATTAATATGAAAAAGTGCAGTTTAAAAGATCATGTAACAGACTTTATAGACATAGCAATATCTTTTTTGTTATTTTCTGCTGTAATTTTAGAATTTATAGAATTCTGTGTCCAAGTAGAAAAGGTATATATAATCGTCCAGTACGATATCTTTTTGGCATTTTCTCAAGCCTAGGGTATGATTTTCGGTAAGTTTCTAGGGAAGTATTTTGCATAAGTTGAGCGTAACTTCCGTCACAAAATTTACAGTTTTAGGTTTGAGTACCGCTAATGAATTGGATGTTCTAGATCGGTCTTTCTCACAGCCGCGAAACTGGAGGACGGGGAAAACATGAAAGCCTGATAGAGAGAACGTGTTGAACGTATGAGGAGCGGATATTGTAGTCGGACAGACCTAAACCTCGAATCTTCAGGTTGGAAACTTGGGACCTTGAAGTTCCTTCTCACCCCACGGAGTTCATACTTCTTGGTTACTGATCCGGTCTTGGAGACATTACTCTCGATTGATTAGGTCTTTTCGGCAGCGATGGCGAACGAGGTGGCGAAGCCGATCGATTTCCGGTTTCTGGATGAAGGATTGGGAGGGCCGTTGAACAATCCCAAGAACAAGAGGAAGAGACGAGAAGATGAGGAAGAGGAGTCGGGAATGGAGATCGAGCAGCCTGCGAAGAAGGCTGCGATAGGTGGTGAGACCGATATCAGGCCCACCTGCGGGAAGCCCACTTATGATGGTGTTTTGGCTGGGAAGATTTCAGGCAGGAAATGGAAGCAGCCAAAGCCTTGCAGAGCCGCTGCTTTGAAGGTCGTGGGACGAAAGAGCACTTTAGAGGAGCTGAATCGGGTTCGTGAAATCAAGAAAGCGTACAAAGAGCGCAAGCACGAGTTGAAGGAGCAGATTAGGTTAAACAAGCGGGCTAAGCGTGAACAGATTGAGTTGAGGAAGAAGATTAAAAAGGAGAATGAGCTGAGGTCTCAACCAGTGCAAAGGATCACGAATCCGAAGACCTTGAAGAAGATGTCAAAGAAACAGCGCAAGCTTCTTAGGGTCATCCCGGACTAAGTAAAGGGTTTTTTCTTCAGTAGTTTCTTTCTTGTATTACGTGTTTTTCTTTGGGATTTGATCGAGACAGTCTAAGTGGTGGTTTACGCGAACTAGAAGGAAATTAGGGGGGATTTTATGATTGATGACGGGTCTCCTTACCTTGTCAGACGAGGGTCCAGCTGATTTGTGAGCCATTAGTTGAAGAGATACCCATTCCCGAATGGGGCCAGGAACGTGATTTTATGACTTTGCGGATTGGAGAATGGAGATTACTTTTGTGTAGATTACAGTAACTCTGTTGATCTATTCGAGCGCAAGATTGCGAGAGAGTGAGTTGACTCAGTTGAGTGCATTCTTTTTCTCGAAATTGTGATGTCGGTGTTGCCTGAACCTTTCGGTTACATCAATCCTTGATAACATCGGCCTTTCCGATGAACATACGGCACAGGTTGGATTCTATTATTTTTCCTCCAGTGTATGCAGCATTTATTTGTCGCGTGGTTCAAGATTGTTCTCTACAAGTTCCCAGTCTTAAACGCAGGTATTGCATCCTCAATATAAACCGCATCCGGAAAGGGCGGTTTACATTGGGGAAACATCCTCTCTGCATTTCATATGATCGGAACATGTGTACTCTGCGCAGATATTAAATATTTAGACATTCGTTACTTCTTTTAGATTCTCTTTGCCGACAGTTCTCATTCTTAGTAGTGTTTGACAGCGAAGACGAGAAACTTTTATTAATCACCTGGATCAGTTTTACATCAGACTGTATTCTCAGATAATACTTCTGTCAACTCGTCTTCTTCTTCCTCGTAGTTCTTACAAGGTGGCGAAGTAGTTGATAGTTCCACTCTTAAAAACCCAGTCTCAGATGATGCGGGTACCTCATGTTCTCAATCAGTTGTCTCGTTTGTTATCCGTTTTCTGTAAAGTATTGGCTAAGTAAAACACAGGTCTCGAGTACATTTAGTCCTCAGGAGAATTATTGAAGCACCTTGATTATGAGTCTAGCTCTTCGTTCTAAACTAACTAACTGCAGACCAACCCTCACCACTTCTCGTCGAGGAAGAGTGAGTATGAGATGAAGCCTCTAAAACACCTTTACTCCACCAGAGATAATGAGAAATGGACTACGAGCGGTGACCTGATCGCAAGATGATCCCTCTCTTGTTATGTTGTCACCTATCTCGTCCTCTCGCGGGTTGCCGAGCAGGACCGAGAGAATCTGCAGGACCACCCGAACTAAACGTCAATATTTTTCTCTTGATCAGTTTGGTTCTTGAAACGTATGTTTGGATCACAAGGGAAGTACAGTGTTTGGCAGGCAAACCATATGGACGAAACTTACTTTACTCATAGGAGGCCTCATTGAGCGGTCTGTCTGAAGGCAGTGAGACGCTGCTTGGATCATGCAGTAAAGCTCGTAGTCGTCATAATTTTCTTCCAGGGCTGGATCGACTAGGGAGTAAGCACATCCTTTCTCGAGTTGTCTGCGTATCTGTAATCATGGCGCCTTCCCATTACTATCAACCTTAGTTGCATTGCAACAACCGAGCGACCTTCTTGTGTAACAAATGTCTCGAGGGAGGCTACATCAGTGAATTCCGAACCTTTCGATATTTACTGCGTTGGTGGGAATGAAACTAATACCGATTGATACCCGAGGTGCCAACTGAATAAGTTCTGAGTAATAACAATGAAAGCAGGGTTTCGCAGAAAACATACAGAGTCTACGACCGAAGGTTCCTCGGGAGCGATGCGCTCGACATTAGAGTCTGTTGCTGTTCCACCGATTAGGAGCTCCAATAGCAAGATTCCGAAGCAGTAGACGTCGGACATGGTCGTGATTGAACCCGTCCTGACCCCAATCCACCCGAGGTAAGTGAGATATCCGTTTAAGGAGATACAGGCATTCTACAACTCGGAGTACTTAAATTATTGAACTCTTACATACTCAGAATCTGCACTCGAAGAACTGTTACAGTTGTCTAACTCCTGCTGTGAGGTTCACAAACTGAGGGGCCCGTTTGGCAGTGGCAGAACCACCGTATAGTTCCTGGGACCATGAAAAGAAGGGGAGAGGGGGGAAAGAAATACGAAAGTGCCTAAAATTTGTATGTATACCTTACAGGTTCGCTTCTTCCCTTAGGAGCCTCGTCGCAATGGCGCCGCAGCACGGCCCGATTAAAATTACAAACCTGTCGACATGCATGCACAAGCTGTTCATCAAACCTTCTCACCGTATAGAGATTAACGCAGAGAGATACTTGTGTAAGAATGTCTCTTTCCCCGCTGCCTTGGTCAGACAAAAAAACAGGATCACCTACGTACCACGGGAGAATAGTCGTGTGTCAGAAGAACGCTGTTCACCTCTACCGAACCGTGCACGATGCTCCCGGCGCGACATTCTTCGTGCAAATAGCGCAGTGCTCGCGCTGTTTCCAGAGCAATTTTCCTCCGAGTACGCCACGACAGCGTGACAATATTAAGAGCTGTTAGCAGCAGCAACGAGGAAACAGGGAGCAGATTCGTAAGTCCAGTAAGTCGTAAGTTCGAAAAATACCGTGAGAAATTATTTCTCGCATGATTGGTGTACGTCACTAGATTCATCTGGAACAAGCAGAGTCGGTTTGTCTAGGAACTATTCGTAAATTTGCCTTCTCAACATCTCTCAACTTCCATGATTTAAGACGGAAGAAGATCCTTTCATAGGTTCCTACAAGAAACCAGTTAAGATTACTCTTCGTATAAGGAAGGGGGTAAATGTGTAGTTCTGAACCAAGTAGGTGAGAGATCTTAACGTGAAAGATGCCAGGATAGGGCCTTATTACAAGCGTATTCAAACACAAGGATTCTCTCCTCATTGTCCGTGCAGTAGCCGACGAGTGTGACGACATTAACATGGTGAGCGAGACTGAGAATGTCAATCTCCGAGTGAAAGTACTTATCGCCACGAAAGGTGTCAGAATCCCGATGTAGTCTCTTTACACTCACAGCTTGTCCATCCGGCAGGAAGCCCTTATACACTTTCCCGAGCTTGCAGTCTGCCAAGTGATTCTTGCTGGAGAAGCTATCCGTCGCTTCCAGGATCTCCTGCAGCGAAAGCTGCTTGGGCGGTCCAAAGTCTGGAATTTTGTGCTTGCATTCAGAACACAGGGGCAGTGACAGGACCCCGCCGATATTAGTGGCTCTGGTAGCCTCGGAGAGGCTGCTTTGTTCATGCTCATGATCCAAACTACCGTCCCCGGAAGACCACTGAGGAGAATCTAGTGGCGTGCCGAAGGAATCATCGTCACTGGAGGTTTCGCCCTCATGACGTTCCTGGACCAGGGTCAAACGCGGAAGCTCCCCTCTGATTCCAATCAAATCACGCGCCACTGCTCTAATAATCTCTTCTGAAACTCGCTGCTCTGCTGGACACTTGTCACCGTGACTCGAAAGGTCGCTGTCGCCACTGCCCGTGCAATCCGAGGAGTCCTCCGCTATATTGCCCTTATCCCTCTCCGGATCGGGCAGCAAGAGTCCTGAGACAAACGGCTTCTCATGAGCACTGCAAGCCTCCGTGCAACAATCGCCCCGTCGGAACGACCAGCCTGGTCCTAGCTTGAGAATGCTGCCCTCGTTGCTCTCCGTCATCAGGACGAGATTGCAAGGAATTCGCTTCATAAAGTAGTGTCGCAGCCTCTTCAGTTGCCTGCACAGAGATTGGAGGTTGGAGGATTGGAAGAAGTCTCTCACCACGCAGATCTTCTAATCGTGCTACAATAGAAGGGACATGCTTCATCCGGGAGGTATATAGCTCGGGAGTAGAGTGCAACTCTTGGGGGTTCATTAATAGGTTTCTATTATAAACAGGTGTAAAGAAAAGATGAACTAATTTCCTCTTTTTAAATGAAATAAAATTGATATTATTCTAATCTTTAATCAAATTTAAAATAAATTGAAGTTGTTTATTTTAAATAAGTTCAAAATGCTTTTATACAAAATATAATGTTTTATTTACAAAATAATTTATTCTTTTATCTTGAATATAATTAATATATAATAATTTTGAATTAAAATAACTTTTGGCCCACGTGATATCGACGAAATACTAAGAGTGGCCTCTTCGAGATGCAATTCTAAACCTCAACTTCCTGTATGATGAGCAAGTTTCTTTCAAAGTTAACTACCGCACAGGTCGTTGGTTAATCTTCTTCTTGCGTCGTTGTAGTTTAATTAGGAACGGGAATTCTTCTAGGGACTGAAAACCAGAGGATCTAGATCACCAGAACACTATCATTTACCTGTCCAGGATAACCCATTCCACCTTCCTTGCCACTGCTTGCTGGACTGTAACGTGCCGTAATGACTGTCCTGCAGTCGCAATGATCTCCAAGTCTAGTTTCACCTGGCAGTTCCCACCGAGAGAGAGAGAGGTATTGAGATCCTCCGACAGTAACTGCAGCTGAACGAGAACCGAAAAGAGTATACACTCGTCTGTTTGATTGCTGAAAGACAGACAGACTACTAACTACTCACCCCTTTCGCCTTGCACGGCTCCTCGAGATCTCTGAATTGCTTTCTGTAGTTCTCCTTTGTCTTGGCAATTTGCGCCTCGACAATTCTTTTGCGCATACTAAATTCAGGCACGTTCGGGAATACTCTGTTGCACACTGCACACAATCATGGCAGACAATAACACTAAAGCATCAGCTCTGTTTGGACCGATGTCTCCAAGCAGTCTGCTCTCTCTCAACAGTTCTCGCCAACTGCTCAATTTACTGCTACAAATCCTGATGAGTCATATATGATTGATATATGATTCATCCGAATCATGAACACATGTTTGTAAATTGTGTCAAGATCTTAACACACTTTACGACTCGTGGTCATAATTCGGATGAGAACCGAGAAGAAGTGGCCAGGGATTCAAGAACGTACTGTATCCCAAAGTGTTTCGAAAGGGCATTTTGGGACAGATCTTCTTCAGTTCATGGACTACTCCCAACATAATCACGGAATCTCCAGGCCCAGCAACCGTATTCAGTGCCCACAGAATAGCTGAGATATCTGCCACGTCTCTACTGGCACTGGCTCTCAGAACTCCCATAATTAGTTGACCTCCTGTTCCTCCTCCATGCATATGCCCAACATTCACATGACTGGACGATAGGTTTCTCTCCATCTTGATCACTAGCTAGGTAAATACTCGAGCTAAGACTGGTCTTTTGACCAGCAGACTCCTGAACCCTTCTTTAATTCCCACACAGATCCAGCTACGGAGGGAAGCTCGATGTTTGGTAGCTCGCTAGATCACTCGACCAATTCGAACTAAATGTTATAGACCTCGCTCGATTGGAAAAGAGTCAGCTGTTCGGAGAATTTTTCCGGCAACATGCAGTGTGGGAACTTGGAGAGACCCCAGTTACGTTACGTTACTTTCGACTGGGATCGATGCTCTCAGCTAGCTGTTGACAACTGAAAAGACTGGTGGTTGCAGTTCTTGATGAGACATCACGGGTCCTTTTTACTCTTTCTCGGCCGAGGTGTTCCGAACCAAACTCACAGACTCCACTGGTTCTCAGAACTTTGTGGCAGCTGAACGTGGAATTGGGTTTCACGAGAGGGCAGTCGCACCTGTTCCATCGTCAATTTCATAGATGAGATGAAGAAAAAAGCACGGGATATTAACTGCACTGTCCGCTAGTGTGCCAGCTGATGATGACTAACTTACCTGCTTCGCGTTCGAACTGCGGTGTGCCCAAGAGGTTCCCTCAAAGCTCTCTTGAAGCGTATTGTCAGCGTGCATGGCTACCTGCAGAGCACCCAAAGAATCGACCGTGCGATCAGATTAGGAACATATTCTGGTCGATCGTCTGTGATAAAGCTTGAACATTACAGGCAGATTTACTGATACGATACTAGTATCTAGATCTGGAATGGTGAATTGTTCTAAGACCGAGTTTACATGAATGTCAACTCATGTCAGGAAGGTGAACTGTCATTATATCCTACAGTTTGTGCGATTCTGAAGTAGAAAAGCTTGGCTTTCTCTTTCTGCAGTTTTCTATATAGACGTGACCACAGTAACGATCATAAGCAACTCAATTTAATGGATAATATTAGGACTAGTTAGAAACATGTCGAGCAGTTGTAGACTCGACTGAATCTTCTTCTGTTGACAGATAGACTCCGATTACAGCTACAAATGCTTTCATGGTAAATCTTATGCTCTCTTAGTAAGATAAAAGTTGGGAGGGTGGTACGAACTTGAAAATGAGAATGATGTTCATGGCCAGTCCACATGCAACAGTCCTACTCTCTTGAGTGCAGCGTTAGACCTTCAGAACTGGAACCACATTTTTACTCCTCGCTCCACATGCTAGTTGACCCCCCGCAGCAAGAATGAGTTTTAAATCCCCTACGAGGAACTGGAAACAGCAGGAACTGAGGAAGGGGGAATAGGTCATTTCTCGGCTTATATACTAGCCAGCAAACCTGGTCCAGCTATTCATCTCTAGCTTCAAAGTAATCAACACCCATTGTCACAGCTAGCTCTTCATGTCTGAGACAAACAGTATAGGATCTTCTATCTTGTTCTCTTCTACCTTTACTTACATCGTAGCGACCATCGACGGGTTAGTTAATTATATCTACGGCTCCTGGAATCTCCACGAGCATGGTTTGAGGTGTTCAGAACTCGAAGCCTCTGACGGTCCGCCACTTCACACAGAGCTTGATGTTGCTGAGGACTGGGAAGTAATATCAAGCTCTGTGTCTCTTCCCAGTCTGCTCTCTTCCCAGTCCTCAGCAACATCTCATCAGTTACCAAGTGATGAAGTCCCCGAGATACCCTACTAGTCATGTTTCTTTAACTCCATCGAGCTGCATATATGAGTCAAGGCTTGGAGGTGTTTCAGTTCAGTGCATTCATCTACTTTTTTAGCACCAAAACTAACGATGGTGGGTTTCTCAGGCTACACGTCAACAACAAGAATCTTGGGATAAGAGTACAAAATTGGTCCGCACAGTTATCGCCGGGAAAACTCCGGTATAATTCTGTTGCAGCAGCAATGCAGCCGTGCTGTGCTGTGCTGTGGTATGCTATGCTGTCCTGGTGTTGCATAAGATTCCAGTTTGCATAATATTCTATATCTATTATAACTACGGAGAAGCCTAATATGTCCGTACTGAGATCGAGGCATTCCTTGTGGGAGATATCTAAACTGCTGCATCTCCTCTGCAGTAATAATTCTCCACGGTCCTTGTGATTATCCCGAGCAATGCAACTTTGGACTGATCCCAAACCCGCGCGCGGGTACGTATGGATGGATTCGCTATTTTCGGAATCTCATCCGATTCGGACCCAGAGCGAAAGCACGAAAGGAGCAGCTGCAGGTTATTCTGCAAAGCAAAGTCCACGAGCTAAGGGCGTGTACTTTCATGTTCTTTCAGCCGACTCTGGGAACTGTTTGCTGCTGCACAGAACATGGGAGTTGATTCTGAAGCCTAAAGCGAAAGCGGCGGGAAGGTGGGCTACCTCAAAAGTAGGATCCGGAACACAGCAGCTCGACCGTAGATACCGCACCAGATCAGGCAGAAAGAATCCCAGAATGTACTTTACCTCACCCCTTATACGTTTGTCGGACTTGACCCCACCCCTCTTAATTTTATCGTTACTTTATCATACTTTTGTCTATCACATCTTTGACCTGTTACAGCAGGTTCAAATTACCACCTAATCAAAATGCAAGAAGTGCATGTTGGCTATATATTTACACACAAAATTTAATTTAAAATACTTTTAGAGATTATCAGCACACATTATCTCTTAGTTATCTTAATACAAGTCTTTACATGACGATAAACTTACTCAACCTGTTATTGCCAGTCACGGGTGCGATCTAAGTAAACAACGTAAAAAGAATCGAATCCAAGTCCGCAAAACATATTAGGGGTGCGGTCAAGTAAATATCTGGAAGAGCAGTAGCAGGAAGAAGCCATAGTTCCTCGTACTTGCGTATATACAAGAACCCACATACGTGCCTTGTATTTCGTACATCACGTCGATCGCTACGGGAGCTGTGCTTTTCATCAGATGAGTCCGGCCAGACAGACGAAACTAGCTAGTAGATACATGCACGAGAAAGGAGGCCTGGAACGAACAAGATTCTGCTTAGGAAGCACCGAGCTTTTCATGGCGGAAACCAAGGGAAATCTTCGGCCACTTGAAAGCAACAAACGACGGCTAACATCTCAAAGCCATCCAGCTAAGGGAAGAGACAGGGAAGCTCGACGTCATCTCCGGCCTAGAGTTCGACGTCGGGGCCATCTACTTCTCACCGCCGTCATAAAGTAAAGGACTGTCTCCTCCACGAATGACTCCAAGCGGTCTTTCCCTCTTCGCTAAGCCTGAACGTTCCATGTCTTCCTTCCGGTACTCGGCCGCAGTCGTTTGGCTACTGCTCGCACTTCACGTACACGAATTGGAGTGATATAGTAGATCTTTCCAAGAGATTCTGTTCTCGCGGGTTGGAGTTACGATTTCGGCAAAAGATCTGATCATGAGTGCGTAACTTCGACCAGAGATCTGAGGGCGTTTACTCTGGTACTTTCGGAAGTGTTCGGAGGAAATATGGGTGATGTTCGTAGAAAACGCCCCTGAGCATTTGCTTATTCATTTCTGTACTTACAGTTCGTTTCAAACTGAACTGTTTCAGTAGACACGTGTCGACATAAGTTATGAATTTTCAGTATCAAAAAGAAATTTTAATCATAAAATAATTCTTTTTATTCTAAATCTGACTTTCCTGCGAATCACGATACTAAACAAAGTTACCCGCTTGTTTTTTACGACTTTTTTCACTTCCACCGTAGAGATATTGTTACGTTTAACTTTTACACCCCCTAGTAACATAGATCATAATTGTCTATATATACTAAACTTGGTTAGTGTCCAGATACACCGGAATGTACGTCGTCTACCGGTGTGACGTTCGATCGCAGATCTCGGAACAGATTCTTTAATCTCTAACCAATGAACTGCCGAACGTGAACCTCCCTGGAGACCTGTATACTTTATTTGTGTCTCCAGATCCAGTTCTTTAAACTATCCGCTAATAAGCACAGAGGATTCAATAACTGTTGAACGAGTTTCGAATAACCAACTAGTCCTTTGTAGGTCTCTGGTCAATCTTAGGTTACTAAATACAGGTGGAACTATTCTAGACCTGGGTTGCATAAAATTTGGGCAGCGCTTCCGCTATTGGTGATCAAGTCGGAACGCCAGGACCCACTAGGAGCAACCGCCAAGACTAGGAGACCTAGTAGATGCTAGGAAGTAGGAAGGCAAAGCAATTATACCGAAATAAAGTCAACATGACACCAAATGTGCCCAACTCAGTTTTGGCACACAACTCAAGCCTACTTATCAAAATGGAGGAAATCACGGGCTCATATACATTACATGGCATTTACTTGCTGACAAGGTCATGCAGCGCTCTTGGACCGGCAATCCTTCACTACTCAGCAACTCTGCTGTGACTAAGACTTCACCAGAGAACCTACTTTCACTCTGAACGTCCTGATTTCTGTTACTCAACAGATCAGACCCAAAGTCAGCGATCTAATCAACACCCCAAGTCTGCTCTCCAGATCTGCTCTCCAAGTCTACTCTCCAAGGGATCTGATTTGCACAGTTCTAGCTCCTGATTTTTGACCTTAAAGGCAATATACACTACACTGAAAAATACTGTCTCCTCCCTCACCACCAAGAGTGCTCTTCTCCCAAAACCTGAAACTGAGAATGGCCTCCTTTAGGGCTCGCGACACTCTTTTATCTAGTCTCTTGAGCCTGCTTTATGACCATGCAGCTGCCACGTTTGGGTTAATCACTGCCCGAATGCCATCTGGTTTGGGGAAAAAGCAAAAGGTGTTACACCGGCTGTTCTTAAATTTGTATTTATTCTGTTAGTCAGCTGAAAGCATCCGCTCCCCAAGTTCATCGGAGCTTCGCCTTGTCCTCTGACCTGTTGGGTACCCGGCCCTCGCTTACGCTTAGGTTTCAAAGTCAAACGGTTACCACAGGACCAAGTTCAAGAAACGGGACATGAGGGTGCACTCACATCGCGAAATTATGCTGACGTTTTACGTTTTACGGAGGTCTACGGAGGGTTCTGTAACGGAAAATGTCCGGAGAAAGGCTGTCCGTGTTCCGGAGAACTCATATTCTTTCCCATAAAATACCGGGAAACTTCTACGGACGCTATAGTAGAGTTATCAACGACGGTTCATATTCCGGTGTCTAGGTAATGTATTACTTAAATATCCGGTGATAGTAAATATCAATGCTCGAAAACGATCTCATCGTAAGGCTGTAATTTGAACACGATGTAAGTGTACCTAAACCATCGCTTGCAAATTTCACCCGAAGTTCAAGATGTTACAATGTAGCACGTTTTATGCGTGCATCGATCCATCCGGTACTATTCTACAGAGGACTAGAAAATTGCTTGAGGAAGGTTAACATTCGATTGACGGGAAGTGAACCAAGATTTTACAGCGCTATTAACTTTTCCAGCCTTGATTCTGCAAATGAGCTCAAAGTGTGTTAACAGTAGCGAGGTGACTATCGCAGCGCTCTCCACTCTGTGTAATGGTCTTCTTTGTAGAATTGAGTTTTTCTCTCGTCAACTTCTCTCCGAAGCAGAAGAAATGTAAGAAATGTTTCGTCAAATGAATTTTCAGCAGGATGCATGCACGATTATGGGTCGCACAGGCTCTAAAACCCCGACGCTGCGTCAAGTACAAGCGTTATGACTTACTAAAAAATTGCAGGGCAGGAATGTTGTGGTCGTTGCAAATTTGAAATTTTTCAAAGCCAAGTAGTTAGACTGATCGACTTGCATTTCTGAGTACGTGCATTAGTTAGAGGTGGTATGATCAGTATCGAGAATCTGTCTCGACAAGAAAGGAGTGATGGTGAATTTCAGTTTGTCGTCCTTTTGCATGTTCCATGTGCATTCAACTGACACGAAATGAAGGCATACTAGTTCATGTTCAGCATAGCAGGCCTGTGACTCTCGATGATTAAACTCTACAGGTTTTCATATTTTCTTGCTGAAGCATGTACCCAATACTAAGTCTTGATAAGCTCTATGGAGAAGATTCTCTCCTTGGATCAGAAATTCAACCGTTGAAGCATCACATCCTCACTCGGCCATCTTCACTTGTGCTGCTTCTGTCATCTCTGCATTGCTAGCTTCCGCAATACTCTTCTTGTCTTTCCGGTTGGCCTCTCCAGAAGCAGTACTGATGTTATCCGTTGCTTCTTCAAACTCGAAGGCTTTCTCTAATTCAAGAAGATCAGGGTCTTCTTCAACAGAGGGGAAAACCTCCTGCTCTAAGGATAAATGGCCAGTAGTTAAATCATCTGCTAGGTCCAAGTCAGAGCCAAAGATGAAACTACGCTTACTTGGTGCTTCCTCTTCTTCTACTGCTTCAACCTTCCCAGAAACTGTGTTATCGCTAAATCTGTTCCGGGCCTCTACTCCTACTGAAGAACTCCTACTCTCCAGAAATGTGACTTCTGGTTCTGAGCCTGAAGGAAAACAGCTACTTAATCAGGTCTTTGCGCCGGTACGTATCTGCACGGAACTGGCCACCTCCTCCTATGCTGTTTTCCTCCCATCCTCTAGGTGCAAGTGAATTTTGGGGGTCCTTGCCAAGGATATCTTACGGGTGTTTCTCCATGTTGAGGATGGGTGGAGAACTTCACCAGCAATCGGCGCTGTAGAGTAGAGAACCAAGTAGACACTAGTTCAGCTTATGACTGGATGAGAAATCGGTGATGGTGTTGGACCGTCATCACGACAATGGACTTGGAGGAGGAGCCGAAAGCAGTCTACAAGCACCCAGCGGCCAATCTCACCTCGGTAGAAAGTAACTGTTAAAACACGATAAGACTTTCATCAACGCCTACGTCGGTCATCTTTTTTTAAGCACCCTGACTTATTATATCCGGTGTATAACAACCTTCTAACCGTAAGCCGGTAATGTAAATAACTCCGGAAGGTATCATTATTCTCCGGAACCCTCCGTAATCCGGAAAAACTTCACGATGTGAGTGCACCCTGAATCAGGTAACGATTTGATCGTACCCCTGCACGTCCTCTCCAGTTTCATTTGACGTCTAAAGTCTTCGCTTGCTTACTGCAATCCAGACTAACTCGTTTACGTGGAACAGGTCACGGCGGTCATCTTGCTCGATCAAGGACTGTCTTTCTATCAACCTTATTATTATTATTATTATAAATACAAAAAGTTTTAATCCTAACAAACGGTATGAGATTTAATTAGACATTTTGACAAACGATATGAGATTTAGGATGCATAATTTTCTTTTTCCTCTGAAGAGGGAAGAGGAAAACATGTTCATTCATTTCTTACCTAACCTTTTCATCCCAAAAGGTGAGATAATAAATTAACAAGCAGAATATAAATTAATGATAACAAGGTCACAAGTGTCACTTGTAGTTTCGTTATATGTTAAATTCGGATCTGGCTGTACCTCTCGGTCCGTTTATCATTTATAATAAATTACTATAAAACTTTTACATAACATTCAAGAAAAGAAGCACAGCAAATCCCTTCCAAGAACTTCACTTTATTCCGACGTCTTTCCTCTTCTACACGTTCTTTTCTCGGTGCTTGGGATGTATGTTAATATCTTCCATCCGAACTCTTAAGATGAAAGAGACGAATATGCAAAGTGGTTTACTTTATTATCTAATCTTTTTTACCGTAAATCTTGTGTATCTTGGAGCATGGTTTCACATGCTTCACTTACCGGGTTTTCTTTGTCACTTTCTACATACGTCTAACTGACTCTAACATTTAACGTTTAAACATAAAATATAATTTTCTCTTGAAATTAGTCTATAACTGTAACTTAACACTTCAATGTTATCACTAATATCCAGTGAGAAGAATTTATTTAACAGTGATCCAAAGAATTTGATCTAACCTAAGAGTTTGATAATCATTCTCGAGCTTGAATTTATTTAATCTTGAAAACTTAGGGAGAATGATAACAACCCACAACGGTACATTGTCCTGCATAATTGAGAAATCAGATTTTACTCTCGTTTTTCTTTTTCTTTTCTGGCGTGATTTATAGAATTTCAAGTTAAATGCACCTGTTAAGAAAACAGCGTCATTCATCTACAGATTAAATTATTACCTGTCCCTTTCCATCGGAAAAGTTAAGGCATAAATGGATAGAAAGCCCTTCTTCCTTTTAAGTGTACATGAGTCGAATATCCTAGTTATAATACTGCTGAATGAAAGCTAAACTAGATCGTAAATTATCAAATGAAACGCTACATAAAGTACTATGTCCTCAGTATCTTGACATTTAAATCGAGTATGAGTATAAAAGCACGAAACAGAATTTTATTTTTCTCTCACAGTGTTTTTTGAGTCTGAAGAAAAGATTTCTTTTTGTTTCATAGAACCTCAGAATCTTCATCGTAATATTTTTCTTTAAATATTAAGTAATTTATTTCAAAATAAATCATAACTTGTAAAGCTGGTGAATAACTTTAAACTGATTCCTCATTTTATATATTCTAAATTAGGATGAAGACGTAATAACCAAAAGCATGTTTTGCATAAAAGATAAAATTTTTTAGTTCTCTAAAAACAAACCACAAAATATAGATTCGAGAAGGTGATGCCCCTTCAAAGTTCTTCTTTGCTATTACGAAGACGAAGCGAATGAAGGAAGCGATAACGATCTTACGGGATGAAAACGGATGCTTGCTCACCAAAGAAGATGACATTACAAGAGAGATCCATAAATATTACCAGAACCTGTTTCAAAGAGACGAAGAGGTTGAACAGGCCTCTGCGTCAAGGCAACGGATCCTCGCGTTGATCGAAAGGAAGGCGGGAGAAGAGCAAAACAAAAGACTACGGGAGAAGCCTACAAAAGACGAAGTGATAGAAGTGGTCAGGAACCTGTGCAATGAGAAGACACCAAGGTTAGACGGCATGACGAGCAAAAGAATAAAGACAATGTGGTCAACGATGAAGAATGACTACATGGAACTCATCAACCAATTCTGGGACGACAAAATCCTAACATGGAAGATGTCACAAGGGGTCATTAAATTACTGCCGAAAGAAGGAGAGATAGAGCTGTTAAAAAACTGGAGATCAATCTCGATGCTAGGAACGACTTACAAGATCATTGGCAAACTGCTTGCCAACAAGCTGAAACCGATCACTCAGAACATTGTAGACAACAAGCAAAAGAGTTCATAAAAGGGAGGAACATTACGGATAACCTTCTTGTTTACAATATCGGGAAGGAGCTGGCAGAACAGCAGAATAACCCTTCGATGTTTATCAAACTCGACTTTGAGAAAGCATACGACAGGGTCAACCACACGTACCTCTGGGAGACGATGGAGGAGATGGAGATTGATGTTGAATTCATACAACTCACCAAAGGACTGGTTGAAGGCGCCTCATCGAAAGTACATGTCAATGAAACATTCACTGACGGAATAGAACTGAAAAGAGGAGTCAGACAAGGCTGCCCGTTAGCTCCCCTGCTTTTCGCCCTCGCTACTCAACAACTAATGTGCTTGCTGGAGAAAGCGGCCAAGGAAGGAAAACTCAGAGGAATAAAAATCCAAGGAAGGAAACAGATGTTACACCAACTCTTCGCTGATGATACGGGCATCTGTCTAGAAGCGAATCTCAGCAACTTCAAAAACTTACAGGGAGTGATCAGTAGTTTCGAACAGATGTCTGGAGCAAAACTCAATGTCATAAAGTCCACCATCATACCGATAGCAATGCAGGAGACATCGACATGGATGGCTGGGACTGGCTGCCGGATCGCGAAAGAGAGAGAGAGGTTATAAGATACCTGGGTTATCCAATCGGGTGAAACTTAACTGAGGAAGACCAAGCACAATATATCTTATCCAAGATGCGGAAAAAGCTGAACAATTGGCAGTACAAAATGCTCTCGAAGGCGGGGAAGATAGTGATGGTCCGACACTTTATAAGGTCCATACCGACACACATACTCACCTGTATGACCTTCTGCAAACCAATCTGCGAAGAGATGGAGAAAATGTGTAGGAACTTTGTGTGGAGGAAGAACGAGGAAGGACAAAACAAGGTAGCCATGATAGCGAAGGAGGAGTTTAAAAGACCAAAAGGGGAAGGAGGACTAGACCTCTTTGCGTTTGAACTGCAGCAGAAGACGCTCAAAGCGAAACACTGTATGAGGATCATACAGAGACAGGAAGAGGACTGGATAGCCGTGATGGAACAGCTGACGATTCAAGGATGCAGAAAATCTGGAAAATGGAAGAAAGAGATGGAGAAGTGGACTGCTCAAGAGATATGGATACTAGCAAAACCACCAAAGATCTCGAAGGTACAGACATATGGGGGTCTACGAACAGTTTGGTGTGATCTTAAGAGACTCCTCAAGCTGAAAAGGGGAGAGTGGAGCCTTGGGCGGAACTTTACGATAATCCAACTATCTCTGCTCGCCGAAGGGGAGATGTGGATTGCAGAAGAACACGCTCAGGCCCTACGAAGACTGGCAAAGCTGAAACGAATTGAAAGAGCAAGCGAACTCAAAAACCTGCCCTGTTCACAGGAGGGATCGCACAGAACGACCAACCGTGTCGAACAACAGACGGTGCAATGGCTACAAACGTTGGAAGAAACACAAGGTGAAATCGCACTTCAGGATCATCAAGACTGGAGATGGCAAATCGAGAATCAAGAAAAAGAGGGATGGGAATTCTCTACTAGTCAGTGGAGAAAGACTCTGATGGGTACGACCGACACCAAATTGTGATTTAACACCAAGTGGGGGATTGAGGAGTCAAACAAGAAGTGGGGCAAAAGATGAAACAAGGTGTGGGCGACGATGTTGACGGCCAAAGACAAGATCACGCTGTGGAAGATTTGGCAGCAAGGTTTTCCAACTGCTATGCGACTGGCAAAAATGCAGAAAGGCACGGGTGAATGTGAGAGATGCAATGAAGAGAGGGATACGTTCGATTATTTATTCTGGAGCTGCAGATGGACGAAACTGAAATGGAGCCTATGGTTCTTGGTGTCAAGGGGAATTCTAACAAGACGGAACCCCCCGGAGAGTCTCATGGCCACGCTCGACGAGGCTATGAAAGGAAACAACGGCGCTAAGCAGACTGGTACGATGGAGGTGATTGACACGATATGGAAGGAGAGAAATGAATGCATATTCAACCAAAAGAATCGCGAAATCCCTCTACAGGTTGTGTTGGCTAACGCGGAAAGGAAAATGTGGGCAATTGAAAGAAAAGGCGGGCAATCGGAGCATACCTTACAACGCCAAGAAGAAGCTAGGAAAGCCTTCTGGACCATGCGGGAGAGAACAAATGCGCCATACTTCACGAGGCAAATCAACAGACTTCGGGAGGAAAACAGAAGGCAAGCGACGAGGCATAATCAAAGTAGAGCGAACACCACACATACCTCAATGCACGCAGAGAGGCAGTCGAGACCTGAGGAGGGAAACCAATCTCGAAGTGAAGGAAGGGAGACAGAAAGGGAGAATGTGAGCAGAGAGACAGAGGGTGAAGACGGACCCAGTGGAAATCGCGGAAGGGAACACATAAACCCGAGCCGGATTAGCGGAACCGAAGAAAGACGTAATGATAGAATCTGAAATCCTTATGTCCGTCACAACACACAGGACGGCCGGATCACACAAATCAGTGAAGAGCAATGAAGGACAACAGATCGAAGAACAAGGGCGAGGACAGTGAAAGCAAGCATGAAAAAGAGATCGCTGCCGATAGAAGTAGCATGGAGAACTGCTACACCGAAGGAAGAAACTCAACCCATGGCAAATCGACGATGAATTCCTGCAAGAACGAATTCAAGGAGAGCGAAGGGAACTAGAAGAGAAGGAGGAACAAGAGACAAAGCAAGGACAAGCGGCATAGGAACGCTTGGCAGCTCGTGAAGCACAGCAGAGGCCGCGTATCGAATCGGATGCGTAAGAGGAAGGGTGTCGAGCGTGAACAAGGGGAGACCCTGACTAGCGGCAGTAACGAAAACCATCGTAAAAAGCATAGACTGCAGCAAAGCAAAGTGGAAAATGATAGATTAGTGAAGGATAATAGAGATAGGGAGGCCACTTGGTCCGAACTCAATTGTACCAACCAGCCTATCTGGCTGTGTCACGAGGAGAGCGGGGAGAACTCTCCGTCGTCGACTCGGTTAATAAACTCCTTCCGGCGCCGTTCGCTTTTCTTTAAAAAAAATAAAAATCGGATCATCAATGCAACAAGAAGGAGCGCCATCAGCATCTCAGGTAAGACACGTGACACATCATTTTGCAGCATGTACTTCTGAAAATGGATTGAGGTCCATCCGTCACAATGTTGTTCTTCTTTGACATACTCGCACGAGTAGTAGTCTGGTCTATTTGGCATTAACTTTTGTTCTGTTACATTGTGTGCTCTTTGACACAGTGGTCAAACTTGATGCTGACTTAACAATATTTCGTAACAGAAGTGTGAGCACGTTTTGTGTTTAGATAACATCCGACATATAGTTGTTTACAAGGGAAGGCTGGGGTCCTAACCTGATTAGTTCATCGTCTAGTTCATCATCTGTGCTTACGGATAGAGACGAAAGTATGATAATCATCGGACGGTTGACCATCTTTTCTGCACGAGTGTGTTCTAGGTTACATGGTTTGAACGAAACTATCAGTAAACTTATGTACATGTAGGTGTCATAGAAATCATTCCCTTGCTGTTTATTCTATTTGTTCTACTTAACTCCCATACGAAGTTGTCAGATAGTGAAAAGCTGTCATTTAGATTGGAAAAAGAGAACCCAAACTAATGAACCTGTTTAGTAACACTCCAAATGTCAAGCTAGTCTTTGTCTTTACAAAGATCACAACTCAGCGCTGCAAGGCCATGATATTGTAGCAAACAGTTTATCATGTAATTCTGATCAATTACCAAACGTCTATACATGCATTATGCAATGATCTCCAACCAGAATCTAATGAAAAACCGCAACCAACAACACTGCAGCTGCCGCAACAATGGCACGGCTTAGTGTGAATGCACACAAATAACAACACGTCATCAAACGCCATGTTAACATTATAACACCAAACACCCGACTACTTCCGGCTAATGTCAAACGCATACATATAACAACACGTCACCAAATGTCACGTTAACACTATAACGTCAAACACTCGACTACTTTCAAAGCATCTTTTGGAACAAAGTCTACAGCTACGCGCATCAATCTTGTTTCTCTTTGGCATGTGTTTTCTAGTTCTGATGTGAACGTTGCACAAGTTTTTGAGCTCCCGAGTGTTCTCCGCACGTAAGCTGTTGCCATTGCGTCAGATGACTATGACTATATCTTACTCCACAATCACTCAATACTCATGCATATCATGCATATTCACTTCCTCGAGGAGGCAAATATACAAAGGTTTAATTTATTCCTAACTCTTCCGGTGAAAAGGGTTAGATAATAAATGTAATGCTTTGTAAAGGTTGAATATTTTGCTTGCAGCCGCTTGGATTTGTACTATTAGAAGAGCGTTTTCCATCTCTCTCCTTATGGATTACGACTGGATCTTCCCGGGTCTCTAGGTTCTCTTAACATTTAACATTTGTAGATATTTTGATATTTAATTAATTTAATACAGATTTTCCATTTAACACTTATGGTCATTGGGTGTACTGTGCGTTATCGGTCTTAAATAGAAAAAGACAAAAAAATAATAGAACGGCATGTTGATCCCCGTCCGCTGCAAACTGTATAATCACGCACACCAGGTTAGGGTAAAAAAAGATTGTCTTAATCCGAACGAACTATAACACTCTGCCAATAGCTGAGACGAATTAAGTGTCGCCCCACACTTATCCTCTTGCCGCTACGTTAGAGGAAGTGGAAGTTGCATGCATATATTAATCATCATATAAAGCAACTTAACACCTTTCATAGCATTATATCATTTGTCATCATTTTTTTATATCATTTTTTCATAATTTCCTGTTTAAAACTAAATAGTATGCTCTAGATTATTCCACGGATTTAGGATTTCAACTCAGTACAACTAAGAGACTTCGCAGATATAGCTCTTTGTCCTGCTATCAGTCACCGAATCTATGTTCGAAACCTGGAGCTAAGAGCATTCCCACCGGAGTGTTAAAAAACACAAAGATGCTCCACCGTATACTCTAAGCAGACTCTCTGTTAGTGTCAAGAAGCTGGGACTGAGCCTAAGACTATAAATTAGAGTTTTTTTTATAGTGTTGCATTATGCGGATATACGTTGAAAAGTTCCGGTTCAACCATTGTAAGGTATGGTTGCTTGTTGTAGATTCAGAAATAAAAGTAATTTCTCTGTCTCAGTGAGAAAATTCACTAGAAACCATGCCTCATTCGTTTCCGAATGTAAGTGCAGGTGGAGAAGTTTCTGTTTTTGAAACTCTATGAATATTAACGTAAACATTAATTTTACCGTTAACTCTTCAGTTAGCGTTTATGCGGTGGAGATGCCATAAAATCAGCACATCACGGAATACTGAAGTCTTTGACCAGATCCAAATGAATGAATCAACTGATAATGATGTTGTTGCGCTTCAAGGGGAGATGGGCTTCAGGTAGAGAATGGGTTCAGCAGTCTATGTTCGGAAGTCAATTCAGTGGTTGACCAGGAATTTCACTGGTACTTCTAGGTTTTTACTTCCCCAGTCTCCCGAAGTTCAAAATATCTTCCTCAGTCCCCTACCAGTTGAGGAGTCGGTCGCGACTGCAGTCGTGGCAATGACCGTGTAAATCGTTCCTCATAGAGATTACGCAGTCGACCTCACCTGAGGAGGCAGAGAGGGTGACAGGAATCGTGGAATTTTGAAAACTTAGTGGCTTGTGAACAGCAATGGCGCCTCCTGAGATCACGTCGATTGTCGAAGAGAAGGAACTCATTCGGGTTCGAAGTGATGATAGAAGACGTGCAATTTCGCCTTTCAAGGTGGTTCATGACAATCATAGCGTTCGCTCTTCCGAACTACTGTAATATAGAAGCAAAGGCAACGCTAGTCTGATGACAAGTTATCTAGTTGTCATGGAGTTTCTGTCAGAAGCAAGGTTGGGATCTAGTATCATCGCCATAATAGAAAGTCAGGTATTTAACTGGAGAAGAATAATGAAAGACCCCTTTACCTGGAGAAGAACCAGAAAAGAAGATTGCAAGTGTTTCCTTTAGATGTTATGGTGTAATTCGGGGTTCGCATTTTATTGGTGTCAAACTACTAGTTCGCAGGAGTTCTGCAGTGTGGATGATGATTCTTCTCTCATACTGTGGGATGCTCGTGCAAGGACTTCTCCTGCGATTAAGGTCGTTACTTCTTCTCCCAAAATCCTTGTTGAGTATGTCTTGTATGTACTGCATGCACGCTTTCAGAACTGAAGAGATGCTTGTTTACTGGCAACCCACTGTCTTTGGTACCCCGTTTAGAGAGAAGCTGCAATCGCTGTGTTTGAACCTTGTTTTTACTCAAGCACTTCATATGTAGTTAACACACTTAGTCTGATTGCTTTTGCATCATTGGATCAGTCTTCGGTAGAAGAATCTAGATAGTTCACCTCGCAGTTTAAGTCAGTGGTCATATTGACGTGAGAGCCATATGTGTTGGCTGTTATCAGTGATTTACATGTTAGTTCGACTTGGATCGGTTGAGTTGGTCCTGAACTGCTTTGTACGATACTTTGTACTGCCAGTTCAGCCGATACATCAATCAAGTTGTTCGATCATCGAAAGCTATCAGAAAAGGGCCGTGGTGTTACAGTGGAGACATTCTGGGACATTCTGCATGTGTATTGTGCGTACAGGTGTGACTTATCATTCAAAAAGCTTCAAACGAAATGTAACATTAAGTACTGTATGACCTGTAAATGTCTTTATGATTGATCTGAATGATCTTTTCTCCAAAATGAGCTTCCGAAACTTATCTTATATGATGTAAACCAGTGTGTCCAGATCGAGCCACGGTGTTTGGGAGCTCAGCAGAAGACGGAATTCTGAACATCTGAGATCTTGCTAAGGTACAGCTTACACAGCTGAAACCTCTTCTACAGTTGCCTACCACTGATAGCAGTCACCTCAACGTGCAGCGGAAATCTGAAACATAAATAAAATCATCTAAAAGCATTGAACTCGAAAAGCATATACAGTCATTGATACCGTGCAAAACTGAGACTTTACTCCGTTCCCCTCGATTATCAACATGAAATGCCAGCAGCCGCAGCTGACCGTTCACGAATCAACAATGTGTTCTCTTCAGTGCGCGTAACTGTTCAGTCCTCTCCCGCCTTCTGTGACATTATGTTTGTATTGTCACGCCCGCTCGCGGTCTTCAGGTGACTGTGAATCTATCCATTCTGGTTTCTTTACCTCCGCAGAGCTGGCCGTAACTTCGGGGGACTGGGAAGCTGTGACGTTGCTGCGGGGGACTGAGGAAGTAAAAAGCTGCTGGTTCTTCGCATATCAACTGCAAGGGAATATAGTCGTCCGTCGTCCACTTTTAAGTAGAGAGTATATACTCACTACTAGAATCGTCCTTGGAGGATTCGCTCCGAGAAGAATAGTTATTGGATAATCTATGTGAATAAGATGATACATTGTTTCTTTCTGCGAATGATAGCTTTTTGTGTTAAATCTAAACGCCTGTATTTCACATGCATCATTTACGTGAAAAATCTCTCTTCATTTCAAGTCAAGATGTAAACATAACATGAGGTATTCTTTTCAACCTGAGAAGGAGTTAGCAACATAAGGTGAATATATATGCATCCAAATTGCACTTCTGGCCGGATGGAAGAAAAAGAAAAACGTAAAAGAGAAGTGAAAAATCTACAAAGTGTGGTTGCCTTTGAGATATTACGAAAATTATATAAATATTATAGAAAAAATATTTAATATATTATATGTTAACTCTAGAGTACACCGGATCTGGAAGAGAAAACCCATGAGGGAAGTGGGTTGGAGTGTGCCATTCGGACCATCAGTGAGGGCTGCAGTCATGTCATAGTATTGTTTATGTGTACAGTTTAATTTACCACCTAACCCTTCTTGCCGGAAGGGTTAGGTGATAAATTAAACATCTTTGCATATTATTTTTCTTTGAAAGATGAGAATAAATAATATACATCCAAAGCTACCTCTTGAATAACAAAACAAAAAAGACAAACGCATCCAGTAGAAAGAAAGTTTTATTTCATTATTGGTCATACGGTTAGATGACATCTATGTGGGTGAAAATAGTTATTTTTGTTCACCTTAACTAAGCTTCGGAAATTCAAGAAAGGTACCATCCTCTTTTATTTAGTTCTGCGTCTGGTCTTTTTGCTTATTCGTTATGGGAGAAAAAAGAAGAATCAGAGCACGAGGAGAAATTTATGTAAGCAGAAGCGACAGTTACGATTCAAAGAGACTGTCTTTGTTTAATTGTAAAAGTTCTTTGTTTTCAATACAACAGAGATAATCTAACGTTAAATTTCTGTATTAAAAATATTGATATCTTTTGCATGCAGACCCTTGAGAAGCGGAACATAAAACCGTAAACTGAGGAATGGTGATCGCCGTAGTTTGTTTATAAATTATCTCCTTGGGATAAAGAATTTATTTTCAACCCGAGTTATAATAATAACCATTGTGACTAAGGAGTAGAGAAAAAAATAAGAAAAACAAAATTTCTTTATGAATTTTCATTGGTTTTTATTATAAATAATTAATCCAAGAAGTTTAAGATCTGATGCTGATTGCATCTAACTTCAGGTAAGTGGAAATATGCCAGGAAGATCGACTTTTCATCTTGAATATATGAAAGATCAGTAGCGAGAGCACAGTTAGTGGGTACTCTGATGTCTCACAAACTACGTTCGCCAGAGCTACCGTAGTAGCCATCGAAGTAAAAAGCAACACGGATGCATGTGGGACCCACAGGCTAACTACTGTACCTCTGCATGAGTTTGAATACGAAAGGAATACGCTTGACACAATGTCGCTAGATTCAGATCGGACGATCAAAGCACGTCCAATATTTAGAGGATAAAGTGATTCTCTGGGGCTGCGGTGCTTGGCGCTTAGAATTTAAACAGCCTATAATCCGCAACTTAACAACCGTTCTGTGCGACTCTAGGCCGCTTGCTTAGGGTCCTTGTTGAGCCGCAAGCCGCTGGATAAAATCTCCTTCTCCTTGTTTGCTTAGTGTCCTTGTTGAGTCTTTAAATGCAGCCGCAAGCCGCTGGATAAAATCTCCCTCTCCTTGTTTGCTTAGTGTCCTTGTTGAGTCTTTAAATGCAGCCGCAAGCCGCTGGATAAAATCTCTCTCTCCTTGCTTGCTTAGTGTCCTTGTTGAGCGATGGTTGCATTTGCCTGTACCTAAAATTCTTGCCATAATGTACAACGGATGGGAGACCCAATATTATTCACTCGGGAGTCGGAACATCCAACACAATTCTCCGTACACTTTTGAGGCCAGTTTAAGAATTCCGTGTTGGAAGCCAACAAGCAATAGCTTGTTGGCTACCCCATCCGCCTGTAGCCCGGGCGCCGTGGGGTCGAGTCCTCCTGGCGGGGGGACTCATGCTGTGCAAGGGCAGCAGCATACGGCTGCAGAAAGCCCCACAGCGAAAAGAGGCCAAAAAAAAACCAAATAAAAAAAAAAAAAGAATTCCGTGTTGGCTTCTGATAGTTCCCGCTGTACGGGCCGACGTCCAAAGCCTGCGGCCCGACCGTGTTTTATTCCGGCCAATTTTGCTTGCGGGAAACGGTGATGATTCCCAATATAATTTCCCTGCGGAGGATTCTCTTCATTCTCTAGATTTGTATCCGAAGTGGAACTTCTTCTCTTTCTTGCTTTACTGCGTTCTAAGCGGTGGATGGTTCGAGGAAGGAACAGAAGAATTGGTGAGTAGGTGTGATCTAGGGAGCTTGAGGAGAACTTCGCTGGTGGAGAAACAGCTACGAAGTTCAGTAGGACGCTGACGTTCAAACTCCCAACACTCAACTGGAATTCTCTTTTGGAGCGCCATTCGATTCCGTTTCAGCTGTATGGAACATTTCCTTCTTCTTGGTTTTAAAATGGTATTCTTTGCGGGGCAGGGCATTGTTGGCTGTGCGGAGGAAGGCTCCTGTTTCGGTAGAGTCGTGTTGAGGAATCAATGTGTCATGCTTGAATTAGACTTGAATCGCTGTCTCGTTCTTCTCTCGTGATTACTTGACTCCAAGTCATGGTCAAGGATAATTGACAACGTTGCTCAAGCGGTGGCGATCTTCTGGAGCTCATTCCTCGGATTTAGTTGAGGTTTGGGAGTTCAGTGTCTGGAAAGTAGAGTAGGCAGAGAGCACCAGCACGCGATAAAATTTCAAACCTCAGTTTCATAATGTCTGTCCAGCTTTTCCCGTGAATTCGATACAAGATCAACTGAAGCTTGCAGCTGCGACAGTGTCCAAGGCATTTCGACAAGGAGACGTCTGTGGCAAGGAAAAGATGGCCGATGTTGTAGCTATTCGCCAGCAGTTGCAGGAAGTCAATAAGGCTACTGTCATGTATGGGGACTGGGAGCTTGCATACAAAATGCAAATGGAGGAGGCTATGGCTGCATCGCTGTTTTCTCAGGAGCACAGTGCACGCGAGGGGCTTCGTTCGAGAGTAAGGAGCTACGAAGCAAGACAATTGGAGTCAAGTACCGTGGTACTATCTGGAGTCAGCGATCTTACTTCCGCTCTGGAGTTTCAGAGCGGAGAACTGCTCAAGCTGGAGCAGGAGCTGGAAGACCAGCACCAGGCGAAAGAAGATGCTCAAAGGTTGTTACTGGAGATGCGGAGGAGGCATCATGACATGGAGTTTGCAAAGGCAGTCAATGAGATGTCTGAGGAAGAATGGGAGCGTGTAGGGGACTACTATGAGAAGCCATTTTATAAGATTGACGAGGACGATTGGGACGGTGACCAAACCTGTAACTTGTATACCGCCCGGGCGAGGGAAGAACCAGGGTATGTGGCAATGGCTTGGTCAGTGACAGATGCAGAGGGTCGCGTGCTGATCGAACAGAGCAAGTACCTCGGGGTTGAAGTGGCAGAATATGTCGCGGACTATACAGCTCTTTTAGAAGGTCTTACAATTGCTGTTGCAGCTGGTGTGAAGAATATACACGTCTGTTGTAACTCGCTCACTGTATACAGTCTGGTGAGAACTTCTTCTTGGCAGTTTATTTCTCTGTAGGATTTACGGTTCTGTTTGTCAACAGTTGCTAGAATGTCATTTGAAACACCGGTGTTCAGGACTATGCTGTTACTAAATATAACTCGCTTGCATCCACTTATACGTTGTTTACATTGCAAGAAGATAATGCACATTGTGGTGACCTTTCACTGAAATTTTAAGTGAGAATCACCAGTCTAATTAGGTCTAAAAGTAATAGACCTAATTGGACTAACCATTCACCTACGGTGGAGCTTATGTATGATTCTTCTCCACTTGGCTTCTGTATCAAGACCTCAGAAATGACTGGTTACTAAGTTCTGTGACTTCGGACTTCAGCACTTTTAAAGCACTTCTTGGAACCCTAGTGTTGGGGATCTTTTAAGCAAACAGTTGAATGGTCAAGTAGCCAACGGTAATAGTCATGTGAAGCATGCCTAATGAAGCGAAAATTTCTATCTTTCTCGAGTTTTCACGTATGCAATTTTGTTACAGTTGTGATTGTATTTGTAATTTGAAGCAGCATTTTGAGACTTTGTTATGTATGTGTTTTCCTGTTGGCCTACGGTTGGTTTAGTACTAGGCTTTCCCATACTCAAGTAAGGTTTGTAGCTTGTTTCAGATGAGAAATGATTTAAGATGTGTACTGGTGTCTGTAAGCAGATTTCTGGAGAGTGGAAAGCTCGTGCACCCAAACAAGCCAAGTTATTGGACCAGGTATTCGAACAAAAGGAGAAGTTTGAACATTTCTCTATGGAGCTTATGCCTAAACACAAAAATGTTCATGCCTTCGATTTAGCGCATGAGGCTATTCGAAAGCACATTGAAGGGACTTCAAAGAAGGGAGCACAAAAGCAGGATTCGTCTTCATCTGAACAGCAGACCTCCCTGTCAGGAAAAAAGGTGAAGATGGAGGAGTGCCCCATCTGCCTTGAGAGAGTTAGGGAGACTGACACCTTCCAGGTGGAAGTGTGTTTTCATCGCTGTTGCATTAGCTGCTTGACTCAGCATGTTCAAATCCGCGTAAAGAGCAACCAGGTACCAGTTAAATGTCCTCAGGATTGTTCCAACTCTGTGGACATTGATAAGTGTCGAGGTATTCTCTCCCCTGAACTATTGGAATATTATGCAAAAAGTCTGACGGAAGCCAGTATTCCTGAATCCGAAAGGGTGTATTGTCCCTTCCCCAACTGTTCCAGTTTGATGTCCAAAAGTGACCTTACCCCAACTGCTGTGCCGAGCACTTCTAGACAACCTAAGGCACCACTCTTTGGACGTACTGAGTGCATGGAGTGCCATAGGCTCTTCTGCGCAGAATGCGAAGTTCCATGGCATGCAAACATGTCCTGTGAGGAGTATCAGAGCCTTCCGCCAGAAGAAAGAGATGCCGAGGATATCAAACTGTACACACTTGTTACAGTTAAAGGATCTAGTGTAATGAGATATCTTATCTCTGAGAAGTTTTTTGTTCGAATGTTTTTCACAACCTTTCGACGTCTATGGAATATCATTGTGAAGATGTGGGCATGAGTTCTGTTATATCTGCGGAGCGCCATGGGCAAACAAGCACGCAACTTGCACGTGCAAGTTTTGGGATGAAGAGCACATTGTAGGGGATCCCTTGCCCTCGGACGAATCGGAAACTGACGCTGAAGTGGACTCAGAGTTCGACGAGATGGAACATTGATTCGCAAATCCGTTTCCAACGCGTCCAATGCCTAGAACGTGTAAGACTAGGTTGTGCAGATTTTGGATGTCATGACACTGTCGAGCTGGAGCGCATTGCAACTTTGATCATGGACCTCAGGAACTACGATTTATGATTTAATTGCAGCTTCAGAAGATGGGATCTGGAGAATTAGAGAGGAACTTTTGCTAGAAGGTAAACATGTAAAAGTTGTAGCTAATTTAGGTGGTTTGTATAGAATAATGTTAGCATCGTACAGATGAATCTTCAGCAAAATTCATAGTATGTTATCGGTATAGAAAGTAGAATGTAGCAAATTATATGGAATGTGGTGAAGAATATATCTGCAGTTACAACTCCATAGTATACGGGAAAACGGACATTGAAGAATTTCACAAGTCGCTGCATCATAAGACGAGTACAGATACGCCACAGACGTTTCTCGCTCTTGGTTGGCTAGACATAGAGTAGTCTGGTTAGTCCACTATGTAGATCATCTTCTTGGTCCACGTTAGTCTACATTAGTGCTTTGTTGATGAAGGTCGTCTTCAGGTACCTCGTATGCGTAGTCGCCGTTTCAGAACAGGTGTAGGTGCTGTCAGGTTCAAGGCGAGGGATAAGTATACGTTGTCCTGATCTCGTTAAACGTCCAAGAGAGGATGTGGATCCCGGAATGCCTTCCTCTGCTAAATATTGTATGCCTGTATCGCTGGGAATGACCCTATTTTCTGTTAAGTCATCCATTGTTTCAGTAAATGTTTGTCGGCGTGATGTTTCTGGAACCGCCTTCAGTTTAAAACCGGCTTCAGTTTTCACTCTCTTTGGACACGCGTATGAAAGTGCATGCTCGTCAGATGGTGCAAATGTAGAACGTCCACGAAGGTCACAGGAAAATTCAGTTTGTGGTATAGCAGTAGCAAATAGAGGTGAAGTAGAAGGTTCTGTAACAAGAATATCTTCTCAATCTGTTTGAAGTCGTGTTATCAGTTATTAACACTTCTAACCTAGTTATGTCAAAGTCGATTAGAAGTTTGTTCGAAAGTGCTACAGTTGCCCTTAAAACGCATTTACTTGCTTGACTGGATGGTGTACGAGCTTACCGGTGGACGAAATCTTCTGCTACAGCAACCCACACGCTATCGGATGGGATAATGTATTAATCTGGTATCTAGTTCTTTTTGTAAACTCGTAAATAAATACAAAATATATTAATGATATTGATAAATTATATTAATATGTTTGAAATAAATTGTTTATTATTTTATATATTAGTACACGACGGATCTTGCAGAGAAATCCCATGAGAGAGGTGGGTTAGAGCGTGCAATTGGGACGAAAAGTGAGGACTGCAGTCGTGTCTGAATAAATTTTGTGTGTACAGTTTAATTTACCACCTAACCCTTCCCGCCAGAAGGGTTAGCTGATATATTAAATGTCCTTGCATATTCCTCTTTTCCTTGAAAGAGGAGAATAAGTAATATACATCCAAAGCTCCCTCTTGAATAACAAAATAAAAAGAACAAATCATATAATAGAAAGAAAATTTTATTCTGTTATTAATCATACGGTTAGATGACATCTATTTTGGTGAAAATCGTTATTTTTGTTCACCTCAACTAAGGTTTTGAAATTCCGGAAAGATACCATCCTCTTTTGTTTAGTTCTGCGTTTGGTCTTTTTGCTTATTCGGTTATGGGAGAAGAAAGAAGAATCAGAGCACGAGGAGAAATTTACGTAAACAAAAGCGACAGTTACGATTCAAAGAGATTGTCTTTGTTTAATTTTAAAAGTTTTTTGTTTTCTATACAAAACAAAGATAGTATAATTTTAAACTTCTATACTTAAATATTGATATCTTTTGCATGCAGACCCTTGAGAAACGGAACATAAAACCATAATCTGAGGAATGGTGATGGCTGTAGTCGTTCAATAAATTATCTCCTTGGGATAAAGAATTTATTTTCAACCCCGATTTATATAATAACCATTGTGACTAAGGAATAGAGGAAAAAAGATAGAGAAGTAACGAAAAAAATTTGTGAATTTCCATTGGTTTTTATTATAAACAATTAATCCAAGAAGTTTAATATCTGATGCTGATTGCATCTAACTTCAGGTAAGTGAGAATATGCTAGGAAGATCGACTTTTCATCTTGAATATATGAAAGAATCAGTAGCGAGAGCACAGTTAGTGGGTACTCTGATGTGTGACAAACTACGTTCGTCAGAGCTACCGTAGTAGCCATCGAACTAAAAAGCAACACGGATGCATGCTCACTACTGTACCTCTGCATGAGTTTGAATACGAAAGGAATACGCTTGACACACTGTCGCTAGATTCAGATCGAACGATCAAAGCACGTCTAATATTTAGAGGATAAAGTGATTCTCTGGGGCCGCGATACCTGGCGCTTAGAAGTTAAACAGCCTATAATCCGCACTTAAGTTCTGTGCGGCCGTAGGCAGCTTGTACTTGTTGAGTATTTAAATGCGGCCGCAGCTGCTGTATAAAATCTCCCCCTCCTGGTTTAGGTGTTAGAGGTTGGATTCAGCAGCGGCGATAGCCCACGGCTGGCTATGGGCGTGCGTCATTAACTCCCTCCCTGTGCTAAATATTGCGGGAGGGCGATGGTTGCATTTGCCTCTACCTAAAATGCTTGCCATAATGTATAACGGATGGGAGACCCATATCACTCGGGAGTCGGAACATCCAACACAATTCTCCGTACACTTTGAGGCCAGTTTAAGAATTCCGTATTGGCTTCTGATAGTTCCCGCGGTACGGGCCGACGTCCGAAGCCTGCGGCCCGACCGTGTTTTATTCCGGCCAATTTTGCTTCCGGGAAACGGTGATGATTCCCAATATAATTTCCCTGCGGAGAATTCACTTCATACTCTAGAATATGAGATTTGCATCCGAAGTGGAACTTCTTCTTTTTCTTGCTTTATTGCGTTCTAAGCGGTGGATGGTTCGAGGATGGATGATTCGAAGAAGGAACAGAAGAATTGGTGAGTAGGTGTGATCTAGGGAGCTTGAGGAGAACTTCGCTGGTGGAGAAACAGCTACGAAGTTCAGTAGGACGCTGACGTTCAAACTCCTAACACTCAACTGGAATTCTCTTTTGGAGCGCCATTCGATTCCGTTTCAGCTGTATGGAACATTTCCTTCTTCTTGGTTTTAAAATGGTATTCTTTGCGGGGCAGGGCATTGTTGGCTATGCGGAGGAACGCTCCTGTTTCCGCTCGGTAGAGTCGTGTTGAGGAATCAATGTGTCATGCTTGAATTGGACTTGAATTGCTGTCTCGTGATTACTTGACTCCAGTTCATGGTCAAGGAGAATTGACAACGTTGCTCAAGCGGTGGCGATCTTCTGGAGCTCATTACTTGGATTTAGTTGGGGTTTGGGAGTTCAGTGTTTGGAAGTGTTCGATCTTGAAAGCAGAGTAGGCAGAGAGCACCAGCACGCGATAAAATTTCAAACCTCAGTTTCATAATGTCTGTCCAGCTTTTCCCGTGAATTGGATACACGATCAACTGAAGCTTGCAGCTGCGACATTGTCCAAGGCATTTCGACAAGGAGACGTCTGTGGCAAGGAAAAGATGGCCGATGTTGTAGCTATTCGCGAGCAGTTGCAGGAAGTCAATAAGGCTACTGTCATGTATGGGGACTGGGAGCTTGCATACAAAATGCAAATGGAGGAGGCTATGGCTGCATCGGTGTTTTCTCAAGAGGCCAGTGCACGCGAGGAGCTTCCTTCGCGAGAAAGGAGCTACGAAGCAAGACAATTGGAGTCAAGTACCGTGGTACTATCTGGAGTCAGCGATCTTACTTCCGCTCTGGAGTTTCAGAGCGGAGAACTGCTCAAGCTGGAGCAGGAGCTGAAAGACCAGCACCAGGCAAAAGAAGATGCTCAAAGGTTGTTACTGGAGATGCGGAGGAGGCATCATGACATGGAGTTTGCAAAGGCAGTCAATGAGATGTCTGAGGAAGAATGGGAGCGTGTAGGGGACTACTATGAGAAGCCATTTTATAAGGTTGACGAGGACGATTGGGACGGCGACCAAACCTGTAACTTGTATACCGCCCGGGTGAGGGAAGAACCAGGGTATGTGGCAATGGCTTGGTCAGTGACGGATGCAGAGGGTCGCCTACTGATAGAACAGAGCAAGTACCTCGGGGTTGAAGTGGAAGCATATGTCGCGGACTATACAGCTCTTTTAGAAGGTCTTACAATTGCTGTTGCAGCTGGTGTGAAGAATATACACGTCTGTTGTAACACTCTCACTGTATACAGTCAGGTGAGAACTTCTTCTTGGCAGTTTATTTCTCTGTAGGATTTACGGTTCTGTTTGTCAACAGTTGCTAGAATGTCATTTGAAAAACCGGTGTTCAGGACTATGCTGTGGCTACATATAACTCGCTTGCATCCACTTATACGTTGTTTACATTGCAAGAAGATAATGCACATTGTGGTGACCTTTCACTGAAATTTTAGTGAGAGTCACCAGTCTAATTAGGTCTAAAAGTAATAGACCTAATTAGACTAACCAACCACCTACGGTGGAGCTTATGTATGATTCTTCACCACTTGACCTCTGTATCAGGACCTCAGAAATGACTGGTTACTCAATTCTGTGACTTTGGACTTCAGCACTTTTAAAGCACTTCTTGGAACCCTAGTGTTAGGGATCTTTTAAGCAACATTTTAATGGTCAAGTAGCCAACGGTAATAGGGTAGCCCAATGAAGCGAAAATTTCTATCTTTCTCGAGTTTGCACGTATGCAATTTTGTTACAGTTGTGATTATATTTGTAATTTGAAGCAGCATTTTGAGACTTTGTTATGTATGTGTTCGCTTTTGGCCTACGGTTGGTTTGGTACTAGGCTTTTCCCGTACTCAAGTAAGGTTTGTAGCTTGTTTCAGATGAGAAATGATTTAATATGTGTACTGGTGTCTGTAAGCAGATTTCTGGAGAGTGGAAAGCTCGTGCACCCAAACAAGCCAAGTTTTTGGACCAAGTATTAGAACAAAAAGAGAAGTTAGAGCATTTCTCTATGGAGCTTATGCCCAAACATAAAAATGTTCATGCCTTCAATTTAGCGCATGAGGCTATTCGAACGCACATTGAAGTGACTTCAAAGAAGGGAGCACAAAAGCAGGATTCGTCTTCATCTGAACAGCAGACCTCCCTGTCAGGAAAAAAGGTGAAGATAGAGGAGTGCCCCATCTGCCTTGAGAGAGTTAGGGAGACTGACACCTTCCAGGTGGAAGTGTGTTTTCATCGCTGTTGCATTAGCTGCTTGACGCAGCATGTTCAAATCCGCGTAAAGAGCAACCAGGTACCAGTTAAATGTCCTCAGGATTGTTCCAACTCTGTGGACATTGATCAGTGTCGAGGTATTCTCCCCCCTGAACTATTGGAATCTTATGCAAAAAGTCTGACGGAAGCCAGTATTCCTGACTCAGAAAGGGTGTATTGTCCCTTCCCCAACTGTTCCAGTTTGATGTCCAAAAGTGACCTTACCCCAACTGCTGTGCCGAGCACTTCTAGACAACCTAAGGCACCACTCTTTGGACGTACTGAGTGCATGGAGTGCCATAGGCTCTTCTGCGCAGAATGCCAAGTTCCATGGCATGCAAACATGTCCTGTGAGGAGTATCAGAGCCTTCCGCCAGAAGAAAGAGATGCCGAGGAGTTCAAACTGTACACACTTGCAAGTAACAATAAATGGCAGCGGTGTAAGAAGTGTCGTCGCATGATCGAGCTTGACCAAGGCTGCTACCACATGACCTGCAGGTATGTTGCATTTAAAGGATCTAGTGTAATGAGAGCTTCTATCTCTGAGAAGTTCTTTGTGCGAATGTTTTACACAAGCTTTCTAGTTCTGACGTCTATGGAATTTCATTGTGAAGATGTGGGCATGAGTTTTGTTATATCTGCCGAGCGCCATGGGCAAACAAACACGCAACTTGCGAGTGCAAGTTCTGGGATGAAGAGCATATTGTAGGGGATCCCTTCCCCTAAGACGAATCGGAAACTGACTCTGAAGTGGACTCAGAGTTCGACGAGATGGAACATTGATTCGCAAATCCGTTTCCAATGCGTCCAATGCCTAGAACGTATAAGACTAGGTTGTGCAGATTTTGGATGTCAGGAGACTGTCGAGCTGGAGCGCATTGCAACTTTGCTCATGGACCTCAGGAACGACGATTTATGATGTTATTGCAGCTTCAGAAGATGGGATCTGGAGAATTGAAGAGGAACTTCTGCTAGAAGTAAACATGTAAAAGTTGTAGCTAATTTAGGTGGTTTGTTGTGGAGATAGAATAATGTTAGCATCGTACAGATGAATCTTCAGCAAATTTTCATAGTATGTTACCGAAATAGGAAAGTAGAATGTAGCAAATTATACGTTAGTCTACATTAGTCCTTTGTTGATGAAGGTCGTCTTCAGGTACCTCGTATGCGTAGTCGCCGTTTCAGAACAGGTGTAGGTGCTGTCAGGTTCAAGGCGAGGGATAAGTATACGTTGTCCTGATCTCGTTAAACGTCCAAGAGAGGATGTGGATCCCGGAATGCCTTCCTCTGCTAAATATTGTATGCCTGTATCGCTGGGAATGACCTATTTTCTGTTGAGTCATCGATTGTTTGAGTAACTGTTTGTCGGCGTGATGTTTCTGGAACCGCCTTCAGTTTAACACCGGCTTCCGTTTTCGCTCTCTTTGGACACGCATATGAAAGTGCATGCTCGTCAGATGGTGCAATTGTAGAACGTCCACGAAGGTCACAGGAAAATTCAGTTTGGGGTATAGCAGTAGCAAATAGAGGTGAAGTAGAAGGTTCTGTAACAAGAATATCTTCTCAATCTGTTTGAAGTCGTGTTATCAGTCATTAGCACTTCTAACCCAGTTATGTCAAAGTCGATTAGAAGTTTGTTTGAAAATGCTACACTTGCCCTTAAAACGCATTTACTTGCTTGACTGGATGGTGTACGAGATTACCGGTGGTCGAAATCTTCTACTACAGCAACCCATACAAGCAAAGCCAAGTTTACTCAGCTGTCCACCCCGATGAAGGTCGGTCGGTATTGATCAGTGATTCCTCTTTGTGGACACTTGAAACAGGGTTCTGTCGGTGTTATAACCCCGCTGCTGAAGGGGATCAGTGCGCAATCCTGTATGATTGCACGAAGGGTCGTCTACAGATTCAGGACAAGTAACTGCTTAAAACCCCGGTGCCCTAGAAATATGCCAGGTAGCCAGGAGAACTTCCTATGTGGCTGGCTGTCTGCAAACCAAGAAGTTCATTTTCCAGCATTATTACCACCTACCTTTATCAGAGGGGATAATGTATTAATGTATTATTTAAAACTTTTTGGTAATTTATTATTGACTCTTTTTGCGAAAAGGTTAGTTATAAGTCAATGTTTATTTGTACCTTTTCCATCTTTTCGGATGGGATAATATATTAATCGGGTATCTAGTTCTTTTTGTAAACTCATAAATAAATTAATAATATAAGTAATGACATTAATGAATTAATGATATCAAATGAATTAATGTTGAAATATTAATATGTATCTTAAAATGTAAATAATAATGTTTAAATAAATTAATGTGAGTTTTATGTTTTATTTTAGTTTAAATGTGGACACAAATTAAAAACACAAAACGAAAGTTCTTTAAAACTGGCATTATATATATAAAAGTATATATAATGACAACGCAGAATCCTAGTTTGTGCTAATGGCGTCTTGAAATTCTCTGTTTGTGCCGTTCTCTTGCTCTCTATTGAAAAGCTTGCGTGCATATTCACCGTTAATTCCAAAATCTTGTATTGATAGAATTTTCTTCCGAGAATGGGATCTGTTATATACGAGCTTACAGATTTGTTGCAAAGGTTTAATTAAATAAACCTCCAAAGAGTTTTGCATTTTACACTTTATGATTTGTTCCAAGGCAATCTGATAGCAGTGATTGAGATCGATAGTGTTAAAGGGTTTTAATAGAATATGTTAATGTAAAAAGATAAATTAAATTGAAACTTTCAAGAGCTTTACATTTTACACTATGTGATTTGTTTCCAAGTCAATCTGATTGGTAATGACAAAGATTTATGGAGTTAAAAGTTGTATGGTTGATTAGAAAAGAGGAAACTCTTCTCTCTATCCTAAAGTAATAAAGAACAACCATATGAACCAAATAGCTACAACTTGTATATAACAGAACATGTACACTAAGAAAAACAATACAAACAAACAACATTAAAAAATGAAATAAAATTTAAAGATGATGGAATATTGCACATGATAGATGGTTACAAGACCTTACGATAAGATCAAATAATTGATGATATACATAGTACGGATCAGCGTCTTGAAAAGACACAGAAACTCGAAGACATTTAGAGCTTAGCAATGCAATCCACTTTTGAAGAATAGCAAGGATTCCACTACCTCGAGACCAGAGAAACACACATATCTTACTAATGAGACGACAAGCACCACAGCAATACCCAAAGTGCAAAGAGTGGAGTATTAGAATACTTATGAATCCGATCGTCCACAGTATCCAACCTCCAAATATGAACCGGAGGACTGAACCCCCTTGGAAGGAAAACCAAAGTACCATGATGGGAAGAGTGAGAACCGCCACTAAACCGTCGAGCTAATGTATTGAGATCAGCTCTTGTACCTAAAACAACAAGTATAAAAGCAGTGAACGGAATATTCTCTTTTCATCTCGTTACCTCGTGTCTAGAAGTAAATATATATATTTGGACTGTATGTAAGTCAGTATATGAATGTCAGTTTCTCCCATCTATATAGAAAATTTATTGTGCACACATGTACCTAACATCGTGCATTTTCAGTTTACAATATCAATCTTTTGTGTTTCTTTGGGGTGATAGTCCACACTCAACCAGACTAATCTCATGAAGGGTAAAAGACTGAAGCATATGTGTTGCTAATTGGCACCTTATCCTTAATTCACTTTTCAAATGCATTTTAGTTTGCTCTTTTCCTCCAATTTTGTCTAGTGTAGTTAACTCCTCCATACTTACTCGTATTAAGTGATACTTACAATTGATGAATATAACCTTCCTCCCTTCTTGAAAATTATCTTTAATAACATATATGACTTGGTGTATGTTTTTCATCTTTGGACTTGTTTGGGATACGCATCATTTACATTATTTCATAGTTGATTTCATCTAAATTCTAATACAATAATTTCTATAACGAAAGTTCTGACATAACTCGCACCATGATACATAAAAAGAAGCCAAGAATGTATAAAAGATGAAGAAATAAAGAAAAAATGGATATGTATAAGAATAGTTGTGGAATCAAGATAGTTGTTATAAATGAATGAACATGACTTTGAAACCTAAACACTTCTTGACATAGTTCTCTATAGAACTTCGACAGCGTGAACAAACACATTACCTTGTCAATATTCCTCAACGATAACTTTGGAGTGTGGGGATAAGATATATACTATGTTGTAACCTTGACTCTTGAAATGAAAATAAGTCCTGAATAAGTTTGAACACTCCATGATCATAGTCATCCGGAAACTTTACGGTCCTTGAAATTAAACTGGGTGGTGTAAGGGACCAATCCTGAACTTCTGATCACCAATCACTTACTACCTCTTTTCACTTTGATTTGAGAACTTGGGATTTGACAACAAGAAGTGATCATGAATGCCTAATTATAAGAGAGGACTCAAAAAGAATGTGTGACAGTCACTGAATGCACCCTCAGGCTAATGGACCGATGGGACAGTATAGTAACTATTTCCTTCCTTTTCTTGTACTCAAAGTACACTCATTCTGTCACTACCATGGCATTCGGAATTACTGATATTCCTTCATTCTTAGTGTTTATGGAGATCAATTTGTAGTCGCAATCAGCCACACAGTGACTAAATTCTGTCTCTCTTTTCAGAAGTCAAAACCACCAGATTCATTCTGGCGTGTGTATGAAACTGTGCTGAACTTCACATATACATCTTTCTTTCACTTCAAGTTTTCAAACCATTTACAAAGATTTCATTTGAGCCTTATATGCAGCCAGCGAGTTATTGGAGCACATCATTCATTCGATATGATGTAAGAATTTTTTTCAGTAATAATTATGACAAAAGGGAGTCTAGTAAACCCTAAACCCTAATGATATTAGAGTTATTCTCCATTGTTTCTGATCATATTTTCCCGATGGTACTTTGATGGAACAAAATGAGGTCTCCAAAATAAACTTCAGATGACAAACTTGAATCCTTCTAGTGAAAGCTGTGCTCCTACTTGCTTTAAAAGAATATTCTACCTGTATATGTGTTCCTGAACTGTTGCGCCTGTCATGATTCAGGAATCTCAGATTCAGATCTGTTCATGCAACCTCTGCTGAATATCCCAATCTACCGTGTGCTACCAAAGCAGTATCATTGAGAATACGCAGACTTGGTCATCGATCGAATCGGATGCTTTGAGTCAATTCCTTGGGGTTGGTTGTTTTTCCAGCCTAATCTGGCCCAATCAGGATGTGATCTTCGGACGATTAATTCCTTCTGCAGCTTCCCTTTGAAAGTCATCACTGCTTTCGTGGACGAGTAGTTGAGTAGATGAAACAAGCTTTTCCAAAGGTAACCTCGCCTGTAGTCATCAATCCTGGTGCAATCAGTTTCGACAAGCGTAGAAATAAGAATAACTAGTAATGAAGTAGTATTCCGTCTGTAGGGCGGTATCTAGCTAGCCTGACAGTGTCTAGAAATCGACATGCTAATGAAGTAACTCGACCCAAATAATTAACGTTGCACTCAAGTATGACCCAGGAGATCCATTGTAGGACAACCTTGTAGGAGTCGTGCCTTTCTTGAAACTGACTCGGTGTGTCGATCTGTTGTAGCTACTGTTTGTCAAATAGTGAAGAGGCTGGTACAGCAACTGAGTGACCTTTCCTGTTCCTTTCCAGGATCCCGCAGCACCCGGCCTGTAACGACCTGGCCATGGACGAGTACTGCGTGCAAAGTCTCTATCTCGCCTGACAAGCTCGTTCAGATTTGGTGTTGAAGGTGCGCAGCGAAACTCCATATCCTCGAGCTCAAGATCGTCCAAAGGCCTCGAGGGCGCCAAGGAGGAGGGCGTTTCTGCGGGGTCAGCTGCAGCTCTCAGAGTGGCGAGGCCTAGGGCTGCAGATTGAGTGGATCGGTTTACTGTCGCACCGGCAATCTCGTTTCTGTCAGCGGCTGTCGAAACTTTGACGAATGACGGGCATGCTCTGTCCTGGAAATCATCATTATCACTGTTTGCCAGTATATCCAACACCTGTGGATATAGCATGCAGTTTGTTACAGTCCATCAACATGGTCACGAGTAACCTTCACTGAATCCAAAACACCCACGAGCTGCAAACAGACTCCCTGTTCAACATGAGTGATGATCCTAGCTAGAACGCCTGCAGAACAAACCTAGAAAATCACTGGGCTTGGTAGTTCTATCTTTGAAGAGAGTATCAATCACTTTAATCATTTAGTCCAAGCTAAGTTACAGCATTTGACTTTTCTGAATCATCTGATTAGCTATCAGTTGTACATATGACGACAATGCAAGAGAAGCCTGGAACAGTCGTGAGTGCGTAGAAGATCTTCAGGACGTACGTGTCTGCATCGACGACGTGGCATTAAGGATGGGACTGATCCTAGGAAGCTGTGTGGTGTTCTGCCAACTTCAACAACTTCAACTGCAGTAATAAGTTGGAACATATTCCTTAGAACGTTAGACTCAGTCACTCTTAGCTTGGATGAGTAGAATCTTGGACAGATTCACACCTGATTCATGGGAGGTCGCATGAGAGGGTCCTTCCGTAGGCACAACCTTGCGGCATGGATGGTGCTCAATACCTCGGCCTCAGTACATTCCTGCCCATTCTCCATTAGTTGTGCATCCAGCATCTCATTTTTCATCTTATCGTAGTCAGTAGGTGATTCCAGCCACGGCCTCGCCTGTGTGATGATCAGTTACCGGTGATTAGTTGACCAAATGAACAAACGACCGAAGATTCTGGAACAGATTTTGATTTTGTACTCAAAGGATCTACACGGTTGGAAGTGAAGCGGCTACTAACGTCATCTACAGATTTATCTATAAAAGCTCAGGAAGCCAAACAACAACGATAAAATATAAGCTGCAGTAAAAGATTAGTTCCCCCAACCCAATTGTAAGCCCTGCATACAATCGCGAAACGATGGGGCTGGGCTCGCAACAGATTTCTTGTACAGCCTGACTACCTGATCATGTGGATGGCTGAACAACGTACGGCTTTCATTGTAACAGAAGACCCGTTATAGGAATTTAGGTCCAATATTATGTAACCTACCCAATCAACGAGATCCCGCTGCTCTTGAGGACGTGAGCGATCTACAGCACCGCGACCAGTTATGAGTTCCAGCAGCACAATTCCAAAAGCATACACGTCCACTTTTTCCGATATTTGCCCCGCTTCTAGGTATTCAGGAGCAACATACCTGCGCCGACACAGATCGAGGTGGAACATCAGGCCCCTGAACACGCAATCGGTTCTCGTAAACGAAGTAGAAGGGTCATATGGTTCCGATTGATACTGGATCGAGCTGATAATGAATTACAACTTTTGAGTTTCAGTACTCACCCTCGGTACCCTTTCTGAGGCCGACTGGTAAGAGGGATTAATCCACTCTCTTGCAATCTCGACTGTCCGAATCCTCCAATCTGTACTCCAGCAATGATTTCACATTTCAAGCTCTTAATAATTACTATCTGTTGGACTGGAGCCTGCGCATTTCACTTATATGCAGCCTTCTCAGATCAAATAACAACTGAAACCTGCCGGTGATCATGAGAATCTCTACAGGTTGAGAGAATTAAACAGAAGAGAAGATAAAATGTAAACGTGAAACAAGTAGTGCTCAACCTCAGGAAGTTTCTAGCTTATCGACTTCGAGAACGTTTAATTCTTGAAGTTTACATTTATATGGGCTTGATTGGCAAAGAGAATATTTGTACTGACATACGGACGATCCTGCGTTCCCATATCCTTGCAAACTCAACGAGTTACCTAGTGATTCAAAAAACAAAAGTTAAGACAGACCTAAGTAAGTTAAGTTACCTACTTAACTCACCATTGGTACCATGTCGTGATTCAGGAAGACGTTTCTGGATCGAAAGTCACCGTGAATGATACCGCCTCCCCTACACTCTGAATGAAGGTAGTGCAACCCTCTTGCGAGATTTATTGCCAAGTCTTTCCTGACGGTCCATGGCATAAGTTTCGTTCCGTTAGCTACAAAACAAACCACAGAGGAATTCATCAAAACCAGACTGCTCTTCCGGACATGAGGAAAGGGCTTATCGGGCCCAGTTTCTCTAAAGTTAGACTTAGAGTTTAATTTTGCTTGAAATTCAATTTTCGCCTCCATGTGAATCTAAGCACCCTAATTAAGACCTTGATTTGTACGTAACTAAATACGAAGCAAAGGAACCATTATCTTGAGCTCGAGCGGACTTACATATACTGCATAGGTGCCAAAAAAGGCTACGATTGCAAGCATAGTTGTACACCAAAGCCCGGTCATTCTCCTCCAAACAGTACCCAACCAGCGATACCACATTTGGATGCTGCAGGGACGACAAAACTGCAATCTCTGCTGAAAATTTATCGATGTAATTCTCGTGCCTGACGGTTTTAATTGCCACGGGCTCCCCGTCCAAACACCCCTTGTACACAAACTCGCAATCGCCATTATCCAGAAAATTCTTCTTGCAAAAGTTATTGGTGGCTCGCTTGATTTGGTCTGCCTTCAGCAACCTCGGCGGCTTTCCCAAATTGTGTGCATTCTGACACTGCGAGCAAGTCTGCAGTTGAGGTGTTGCGGTCCAAGAAGATCCAGCTGTTGCTGCTGCACGGGGAGGACTCCACGGAGATCCTCCTCTGGATTGAGGAACTTTGATTAAACCAAAGCTCCGCCCCACGTCACTGGCGGACCGAGGACTTGCTGAAATCAGAGCGCTTGTGTTTTTTTGCTGAGCTTCTAAACCCCTGCTTCTGCAGTCCCCATCGGCGTGAGTCTCAGGTGGATGGTCGCATGGCGAGTCTGACTCTTCTGCGGTCCGAGCTTCACTCTCAGGCGCGGAGTGAGGCATATAATCAATCGGAACCGCTGATTCGTGAACCAAGGAGATCCCCGGCTTCAGTATCCCTTTCTTCGGTTCTGGTGCAATCGCTGGCTTGTGGCTCCTCTCCTGATCTTCATGGTCTGCAGTACGAGCTTCAGTCTCAGGCTCACATGATTCTGGCTGAGGCCGAAGAACAGTCGAGATGTCTGATATGTGGACCATGTACGTGCGCATGCCCGGCTTCTGTATCCGTGTCTTCAGTTCTGGTACAATCGTCGGCTTGTGGCTCCCCTCCTGTACCAGATATTGGTGGTTTGCAGTTCGGGCTTCAGTCTCAGGCTCCCATGATTCTGGCTGAAGCGCACGAACAGTCGAAATTTCTAACGCGTCGACGACCATGGAGCTCGAGGTGCCCGGCCCTTCCTTCGACTCCTCTAGTGACAAAGCCTTCAGAGTTTCAGGATCTTTGGGTGGATCGTGAGCCTCAGCCTGAGGCTGCATATGATCGCCTCCTAACACTTGGTGGCCCATGGCCACCAAAGGTTCACATGTTTCCTTTGGAGACTCATGTTGTGGAACAATCTCTGCCGCCTTCTCGAGCTCGCATGCGCACTCGTCTTCTTTGGGTGGAGTAAAAGCAGCTTCAGCTGCAGCTGATAACGTGGAGGAATTCAAAGAATCACGAAACTGTTTGTTAACTGAAAGCTCAGGCGTGAAGGGACGTTTACTAGTAGGTCGAAACTCTGCAGAGATCTCCGAGCTGAAATCTCCAGTATAATATATGCAACCACCTCGTTTTCGTCGACATGTCAACGTTCTCAATCTTTTCTGCGAGTACCTCATTATGCACTTCTTCAGATTCCAACCTGCAGACCTGCTGCCCATGACTGACGATTCAGCTGCGGCAAAATTTAAGGTACGTTGTTCGTTGATCCGTATACTATGAAGTAGTGGGAGCAAGTTGCAGCCAGTAACAGTTTGTGAAATCCCAGCTGTCTGCGGATGCGTTGTCGATCACGTGTCTTGACCAGGAAAATCAGACGTCAGAACTCCAGATCATATTTGAACGTGTAGAACCAACTTGACCACCAATTCTGTGGTCCGTTTCCCGACACAAACTCAGAAGCCAAGTCGGTAATTTTCTTACGCAGATCCAAGTCATACCTCTTCGAACTTGCCATTCTTTCCGGGACCAGAAGATCGGAACGTCATGTTGCTAGCTGTTCGACAGAGAGCTTTCATCAGTTGGACACTCCAGCTGAAGAGCCTATCAGCATGATGATAGAACGAACGCGCGCGATATAGTCAAATCCGGGGAGAGATCACGGCCTTATCTGAATTCCCCAGAGGATCTCATCATGATTATTCTCTGTGGAACCAGATGTTCCAGTCCACCAACCTTCTCACTATCATTTCCACCCTGAGATACGTCATCGGGAAATTAAAACGAATTCTGTTCTACTGATGTATTAAGGAATTCTATTCTTCCCACCTTACTGTCTCGATCTCTACAGCAACCCCACGCTTGATGGAGTCTAGTCATGAATGTCACTCCGTAACATCACTGATGCGAGGGAACTCGAAAGCCAATCCAGAGTGTGGATGTGATGCAGCTACTCGATCTGGAGAGGGATGATATAGACGAGTAGAAAGGTCTGCTCACCTCCAACCACCGTGACGAGCTACTAAACTACGAACTCATCGTTACGGTAGCACACTGTAAAAACACATAGACATGGTAAGAATGGTAAGAGCCCGATTTCGAGCAGTTCAATGCAGGTACTGGGACATGCATGTTAGTAAGGTTGGGATCTTCATCACTTCGATTCACGACAATTGGGCAGACGTGGCCTATATCTTAGGAGGAGAAATCTAAGTTCCGAGTGGGATATGGCAAAGGGACATGAATCATATCAACGGTGAGACAAAGAAGAAATCACTGCTTCTGTTACCATCGCTGGCCCACCGTGCTCTTCATACCCTTCTAAAATATGGGTTAATGAATGATGAAAGACCTTACAGTCGTAGTCGACGATAGTTTTGAAGGGCCCCAAATCCATTTGCGGCCAAAACTCAGCGTCAGCGTCCTCATGCTGCGATCACGTCGTGGCTTTTGCGACCTGTTTTGCCAAGTGCGGCTAGGCTAGTTTTCAAAGCCGCTTTTTGTTGCAGGCGAAATTCTGTGCCGCACTTCAAACGACTAGACTGCCGCAATATTCCAGTCGACCGGTATAAGTGCATGGCAATACAAGGTAACATGAAGCTCGGGCCAAAGAGGATTTTGTATCGTTCTTCGCTGTTATATGGTTTGAGTTATATACCGATGCCGTTCACTAGACGTGGAATTATTCGTGAAAATTTTCACGAATAATTCCAAAAAACGTGAAAATTTTCAAAAGACGATAGGCATAAAGTATAAAACCCGATGCGGCGGACGCGCAAATCTCACGATGTGAATGCAGGTGAAGCTACGTTCGCATATGCGGCTTGCCTACCACGACGGCAGAGACACCCGCCGTTACAATTTTCATAGCCGCTTTTGGTGCAGGTGCGAAATTGTGTCGCACCCTAAACGACTAAACTGCCGCACTATGCCGGTAGACCGGTATAATTACCAGGCTATTGCAGGTAACTCGACGGATTTGGGATCGATTTTTGGTTTAGATTCTTCTGATACCTGAAAGACGGTAAACCTAAAGTCTAAAAACCGACGGAGCCATGCAGAATCATGCGATGTGAGTGAACTTTACGGTCGTTCCGTTGATCGGGATTTTGCAATTGCGTTATCTGCTCTACTGTCTACCTACTACTACCGCGTTAGGTTAAACTTTACAGAAATTTACTTTACCCCACTCTAATACGTTTGTCATACTTGACCTCTTAACGTTGTGTTACTTGAACGCATCCTTAACTGACAATAGAAGGTTTAGCAAGTTTCTCGTAATATATAGACACTGCACTTTTGACACAAGTTGTAATCTGGGTTGATAATTTGATGTAAAAATATTTAAAATAATTTTTTCATGTAGATGTAATTGGTTTACTACTAACATGCACTTTTCTCATTCTGATGATATGAAATTTTGATCTACTGAACCTACTATAGCAAATCAAGAGTGTTATCAAATAACACAATATTAAGAGGGGTGGGTTAAAGTCCAACAAACGTATTAAGGGTAGAATCAAGTAAAGGTCTGTAAATTTTATGGTCAATGAAACGTACTACCAGAATGTGAACTCGAACCAGCCAAATCACAAAGTTGGCCCACTATCAATACGGCGTCAGCACACCAAATTACTGCGTAGAGAAATCCAAAAGCGGAGCAGTCTACGCAGTCTCCAACCGTCAAGTGGTGCGACCTGGAGCTGCAGCCATCAGGACAACATACGTCGCCTTGGACTATGTAGGTTTAACCCAAGAGCTGCCTTCTCCACTCACCGCGTCCCAGTTGACCTGGCCATTCTGATGAATCTACCCGAGTACAGCGTTAGAGGATCGTCCGTAGTGCAGAAGAGGGCGCTACAGGCGTCAGGTCTGTTCTGTACACGTCAGCAACATCAAAGAGAGGTGTGATATACTAAAGAAACAAAGCAACAAAAGAGCTCTGGGCTGAACGGTCGCGTCTGTCGCGGACGTAGCGACAGCCCTTTTAGCGACGATGCTAACGATGCGCCTGGTGCAGTAATACTCAGTACTTTCTCCTCGATGCCCACGAGAACAGGAGTTATTAACTTGGTCAGCCCATGCGCCATACTTCTTACTTGGTCGGGCCCCTCATTTTCCCTACTGTCTTGGTCGGCCCATGACCGGTAGTAGTTAGTACAGAGGCACACGCTGGCAGTGATCTTGAGTTGGACAGATTGTGTGCGGAGGTTGAGGAGGTGGAGACGGCTGACTGTCTTCACGGGAACATGAAGTTGACTGCTTGCGAAGAAAATGCCTTTGCGGTAGAGCTTGGAGTCATCAACAGTTTGACAGTTTGAACGTGAAACTATGGCGCATGCGGTAGAGGATTGGAACATTGACAGCTTGAATTTTCCAACTGAAGAATTTTCTTTTTCATTGCCGCGGGGTCGTAGAGTCGATGATGTTAGTGCTGAAAGTGCGTTCGATCGATAGAGACGTGAGTTCACGAATGAACAAGCGCGTCCTCTGGTCAATGCAAGAGGTCGGTCTTGGGAAGAAGTGCGGAGGGCCGCTTCGCGAATCAAAGCTGACGAGGTATTTGAAAGCTTTGCTGAGTTCGATGAGGCCTTAGATTGTTTATGCGTTGTTGTTGGTCGTGCATGCCACAAGACGAAGTCAAAAGTCGACTGCCGACTGAGAGTATGTAGATACGGTGCTCCTATTCGAGCACGAAATTTCACGGTTCGAAATGCATTTGGTGAGAACGTAGCTCTAGTACATATTGTTGACGGCATCAGTCGAAACTTTCATGATTTCACTCAACGACGAACTCGACGTCGAGTGCTCACACAAAACAACAATAACACATCTGGAGAGTCATTAGAGTCACAACCTGGACTTACTTCGAAGAAAGGAGGTTGTGACGAGGTGGCTCGTTATGTGAGTGGAGGCCGTGTATCTTATCATACAGGAGGGCATCCACCGGAATCTGATGAAGCTTTGTTACGATGTCCTTTTCGAGTAAGAGCGCAGAGAAGTAGATTGAGTGGAGCTATCACGATTACGGTAAGTGATATGACTCATTCGTGCCCAAGTAGTATCCATTTCTGACGTGGTCCAGCAAAAAATTCTCGTTGGTTAAGGTCTGTGCTTGAAAATCGAGTTGCTGTAAACTAGAATATACCTGTGAGAGATCTCATGGAAGAATTCCGGTGTTCTTTCAGTAGAAAAACTACATATTCGTAAATGTGACGGATGCGCGAGCGTTCACGTGATTCTTTGCACGGGAGCCAGTGCACATCATTTCATTTCATACCTGGATTGTGTGGGCGCATTGAGAGTATCGATGAAAAAGCTGTAGTGGATTGGAGAAACTGGGAGAGCAGTCCTCGAGTATTCCATCATGCGTTCATTTGCCCAGGGGCAAGTCGTGGTGTTCTATCTTTTACACAGAAAGTCATAGCGTTAGATGCTTGTCATTCCAAAAATCGGAAGTATCCCTGTCAGATCTTTCTAGCATCAGTGCTTGATGGGAATAATCAAGCTATCATTCTTGCATACGCAGTGGCTCCGGAATAGTCCACTCACACTTGGACGTGGTTCTTGCGTTTGTTGAGAGAATCAATACATGGCATTTGCTCGCTAGAGACGGTGTTCGTATCAGATAGACAGAAGGGCTTGGAAAAAGCGGTTAGCGAGGTATTTCCAGGATCTGTGCACGGTCACTGTGCTCAACACATCCGTATGAACATAAGGACCCGTTTTGGTCGTGAAGCGGAGAAGCCGTTTCTTGCTCTTCTATATGCCTGAAGCATTGAACGGTAAGATCGCAATTGTACTCCTCGTAACTTCATTCATTGCGTTCAAGTTCAGGTTTGGCAAAACTTGAATAGCATAGATGTAAATGATAAATTTTTTTTCTTGGTAGGTTTGAACAAATCATGAAGAGAATCGAGGAGCAAGGAGATAAAGGTGTTGCTTTGACCACATACTTGAAATCCATTCGACCGGAGCGTTATATCGTGCTTGGTTTCCTCTTCCACGATATGGCAAGGTTACATCAAACTTGGCAGAATCTCTCAACAATGCTCTCAGACCCATCCGGCTACATGCGCCTTTCCGAATATTGCTAGATTTGTGGTTTTATATTATGGAACAGTTTTCTAAGCGAAGAACAGCGATTGAGTTGCACAGAGGTATTCTAACCTCATATGCGGAAACTAGGCTGCGGGAGAACGAGATTGCAGCAGAGCAACTCATATGCTCTATCTCCTCCCAGTCACAAGCTAGTATCCGAGCTTTAGATGGTACAAATTTTGTAGTCAAACGGCGGGAGGATGATCGTAGAGGTGAATGTTCTTGTTTCGAGTTTCAAGATATGCGTTGGCTGTGTATGCATTCGATATGCTGGGATCGGGAGATTGGAGCAGACTCGACCTATTACTTTCACTCTATCTGGTATTCTGCTTCTTTGTTTAACATATATGATGAACAGGCACTGCCGCCTTTCATAGTTCAGGATTTGGAACCAGTATATGGGTGTGCGGCACCACCAGTGGCTGTCAAGAGAGGCAAACACCGTGTTGTGAGGATAGTATCATCTCGACCTCTCTCCAGAGTTGCTAATGAGGAGCCTCCGATGAATGCAAACGACAATGTGGCTCCTACAAAATTTGATATGGACACGATTGTCAACTTTCCAGCTTGCGACCTGAACACTCAGTTTGGTCCATTGTCACGCGACAGTGACGTTGAAGCACATCTGCAGACCAACCTTCCCCGAAGAAATCGCAGGGATGGTGATTCCACCCTTAGAGCTCGTCCTGCACGCACTTATGTTTCACGATGCTCTGTTTGTAAACAATCAGGTCATAATAAATGATGGTGTCCAAGTTTGCTAAACTCTGAATCGGTGCACAACGCCACGAGTGTTGGAGCAGAGGAGATGAATGAGCAGGTGCAACCTCCGATTGCTGAAACAGATGAGGCGAATGACCCAACGGACCTTCCTCCGGAGACGAGCAATGCTCATAATACTACATTCTCCTCTACAACTGCGGATATACAGCAAGAGAGCCAACCTACACATCTTTCTGATATTTTCTGTTCCACTGATTTACTTTTTTCAAACTCAGATGGTAGTGATGAGTTTGATTCAGAATTTGAGGAGTAGACTCTTCCTACAGTTGTCGTTCCAGTTGCAGTTGTGTTGTGAAATATATACCTTGGAAATTTTCTTATGCCGTGTAAGAGCCTTCTTCCGTTGAATCTCTGAGAGCTTTGTTTATCATTATAGTTCATCGGATTCATATTGGAGAATAGATTCTTTGGACTTTTTCGATGTCTACCCAGTTGATGTTCTGGTCGTAAGTCTTCTACTGCTATAGATGTTCTTTTCAAAGAAACTTGAATGTAGTCCATTACTGTATTGTGTCCTATCCATCTAGAATTAGTGAGGTAAGCTTTGTATATTTTACATTGTCATTGTATGACCTAAGTTACTATCACAAGTATGTTGTTTGAACATATTAGGCCTTATGGGTGTTATCATCTCTTTCATGATAGGTTTTAACTTACGCGTTTTGATGCACATTGACTCCTGAGGCTGATACAGTCGGCGTGAAGACAATCTTCCAAACCCCCAGCACAAGCACAAGAATTATGCTTCTTCAAGAGTTGTAACTAGTGACATACTTGTTATTAAGAAATAAAATTTTATTACTTTGAGATATGTGAATATTACTTTGAGATATCAGAATATCTATTCAAGTTGGATAGTTCTTATAGCTCTGGTGTGTATGCAAGCATCACATGCAGTTAGCACATTTGCGGTAAGGCAAACAAGAGCATTCTGAGAAGATTGACACGCATACTGGACCTTCAAGAAGAGTGTATCATATCATATCGAATTTCGCTTTTCGTTGGAGTGGTACTTTAGGATTGCTCCATATGCTAATTATATTCAGTACTCATGAGCCTAAGCAGTTGTGTAGAGCGCTGAATCAGAAGGAAAGAGTGAACTCTCCCATTTTAAAACTTTTTAAAACCATACAGTTTTCTATACCAAATCACAGTAATTAGAATTGAACCCTTCTCTAAACCCTAAACCCATTCAGTATTTGCTCTCTTATGCGTTGATATGATCTCCTTGTTCTTCATCTCGATGCTCGTGTAAGAAAAAACCTTGGAAAAAGAAAAAGTAGACTGATTTGTGTGAGAAAATTAGTTTTTTGAAGGTTTTATTTATCAGCTAATTCTTCTCACTAAATAGATGAAGTGATAAATTAAAGACCTTTGTATATTTCTCTTTTCCGATCATGAAATAGGTGAAATATACAAAAAAGTACACATAAATGAAGCATGTATTAATCTATTCACTAAAAGTAACCAGTCTCAAAAAGCTAGAAACACCGAGGACAACCCATTTGGAATATCTTTGAGAGCATTTTATAAAAAAAGACAACTTCTCAAGTATCTCAAAATGACATAAAATTCGATCAGTATGATATACATAGCATATATATCATATTCTCAAAATTTCAGCTTGTTCTGACATCTTCGAGAAAACCACAAACGCTAAGAACAACTCATTTGAGGTACCTTTGAGGGCATTTTGTAAAAGACCACGACTTTACAAGTATCTCAGAATGACACGAAATTCGATCAGTATGATATACATAGCATATACATCATATTCTCAAAATTTCATCTCGTTCTGACATGTTCGAGAAAACCACAAACGCTAAGAACAACCCATTTGAGGTACCTTTGAGGGCATTTTGTAAAAGACCACGACTTTACAAGTATCTCAGAATGACAAGAAATTCGATCAGTATGATATACATAGCATATACATCATATTTTCAAAATTTCATCTCGTTCTGACATGTTCGAGAAAACCACAAACGCTAAGGACAACCCATTTGTGGTACCTTTGAGGGCATTCTGTAAATGATCACGACTTTTCAAGTATCTCAAAATGACACGATATGATATACATAGCATATACACATCATTCCCCAAGCATATATTTCATAATCTCAAAATTTCAACTCGTTATTACATGTTCGAGAGAACTCAAACAACACTAATAAAAGAAGAATATTACTTTTATCATTTTATACTCATATAAAAGATTTAAAGACAAATGTGATAAAAAAAGCTTTTAGTAATACATAGATATGTAAAAGATATTAATAATCTGGATTTCTTGAAACCAAAAAATGTCCTTTCTTCCGACTGAATACGAGTGAAAAAATATATCATAATCATCGATATAGCTATAAAAGCTATTTATTTATTCTTGAAAATACTTTCCTCAATGTACTATTTATTGTACATCCGACAGCATATACATCTTCAGTATTGTTTTCAGATCTATAAGTAGTACAATGAGGGACATCTCCTCTAAAAAAAAAAAAATCGCCATCTCCTATAAGTATCTGAACACCTAAATTTGGTAACAAAAAACTACCATCATTTGTACTATCTGATGGATTTGAAACTAATACAACTGTGTATTTACTATTGTCTTGATCTGTGTGAAGAATATTACAATAATTCTTCGTCACAAATAAAGGATAAATTGGTATATCAGAAAATAAGAACTTTTCTTCAGTATCTCTAGAAATTAATACTGATTCTTCCGTATTAAAATACAGAAAATGTATCTTGAAAAAATCTTCGACAACAAAAGGAAAATCTTCACAGGTACCAACTAAAAGAGTTTCTAATAAAACACGATGATAATATTTCTCCAAAAAGCTATCAAATCCCTCTATGCTATTAGCAAGTTTTTTATACTTACGACTATTTTTGAAGAATGTCACCGAATCTGGGCCTCGTCGTTCACGCCAATTATGCAATGGCCCTACAGCACACATTGTTTCCTTCAAGGAAACTCGCGCATCTCCTCTTCTCAATGTGTACTTCATATCGTAGATCGTTGATATACTGTCGCAAGTATATCATAAGGGCACCTCCAAATTTCAATTTTTTCTTTCCCGCAATAATTTGACCTTCAGATGTATAAATAAGTTCTATTTGTTGTCTCGAAACAACAGTGTAAAATGAAGAAGGTACTAAGCACCAAAGAGGTTTATCTATTTGAGCTAGATCTCCTCTGTTGATTTCTATTCGCTTCCGATAAATAAGTTCACTAATATCTGAACTCTCGTGATAGTAAAAACATTCTGAAAATTGTTGATCAGAATAAGGAAAATATTTTTTCTCCACCATTTTGCTACCATATGAAGAAAGATGATGCTCTAAAAACTCTAAAGGTTCTTTACAAAACTGTCTAATTTTTTTTTGTATCTTATACCCACATCAAGAAAACATCGAGAAAGTTCCCTTTCATTGAAAGGAGTATGTGCACCACGTCGTAAAAGAAAAGAATATCTTCAATATTATCTTTTCCCATATTGAAAGATCTGCACAAAAAAATAAAAAATATTAGAATAAATAAATATTGTTCTATTAAATTTCTATTGAAGTATATTTTTGTTTATAATTTATAACATCCACGCTGCAGACTTATTAAAGTCATACTTTAGAATGTAAAGATTTATATAAACATATATAAACTTCAAAGATATTTAATAGTTATATTGCAGAAGTGACACATTGATTTTTATTTCTACAAATTTATTTGAAGTAAGTACATGTTCATAATCAATAACATCCACGTTGCAGACCAATCAAAGTCATACCTTAGAATGTAAAGATATATATATAAACATATGTTTACTTCAAAAAAATTGAATAGATAAAAACCATAATTAATTTTTTATTTTTTCAAAATGTTGAATAAAAACTAAAACAAATATTAGATAAAACTTCTAAACAAATATACATTATAATGTGAAAATCAACAAAAATGGTTCATAAAGTTTACCTTGAACAGATCACAATGAATCAGAGTTCAGTATGACACACATAATACACAACATAACATAAATACATACACATAAATACAAAGTTAAGTTAAGGTTGACTGTTTGAATGATATCCAGATGAACAAGTGAAACAATGCTAACCTGCCAACGTAAAGGTGTCGTCGAGAGTGATCCGTGCTTAACCCATGTTCGCGTGAGGTCGATGTCTGGCTGGTCTGGCCGGTGCAAGAAAGCAAAGAGCCAGCGTGCAGGCGGTATGGCTGGTCCAGAGAAGAATTACAAGATTCGAACCTGAGACTTAGTGATGCTAATGGAACGACATAGCCAACACGGTGTTGCACGCAGATGCCTAAAGACTTTTCAAGTCGCTATATTTCTCATAGTATCCACGCTCCAAAGTAATCTGGATCGAATGAGCTTGAGCACCGACTGAGGCCTTCACGTCGACACCACCGCATCAGAACTACCATCGTTGATGTGTCCGGCCTCCTTTTGTGATTTTCACTATATGTGGACCACTGGTCCAGCGCGCGTATTCTCTGAGTAGTATAGGCAAAGCTTACTCTAGAATAAGAACATCGTTCGTGGCTATATACACACACTTGACCATCTCACTCAGTAGAGGGGGTTGACTCCTGTTCGAATAATACATTCTGGCCCCATTGGGAACGAACCCCAACGTTTCTGCCAGTGACAGGAGATTCAGGACTACACCCTTGGTAGTATCCCTTGGCAGTATCCACCCTTGGCAGTAAACACCGATGGTCTGAAAAGCTGCACTCTGTATTCTCTGGAGCAGAGAAATCAGACTTTCGGCCTCAGCTTCAAGCGGAAGTAGGGTACCTAACGAAACTAGAGATGTGGGCACAGATGAATCCGATGTCGAAACCACTTCGGCCTTCACGAGGCTCACGAAATTCAAGCCAAGATTTTCCATTGAAGACTCGGAGTACTGAATCTTAAGCACTGATTCTGAGTGTCTACGAGTCCCGTAATAAGCACCCCAATGCTGCTGATTCTTCTCAAAATCCTGACACCTGAAAACCTTACGAGCAAAAGGCTTGTAATGCAGCATTGATAAGCCTGTGTTAAAGTCCTAAGAATCTAGTCAGTGTTTCGTCTTTCGAGCTTCGTGATTCCTACAGCTCCAGCTCGCTTCACAGGCCCATTACTGTCTTACTCTCTATCAGCATATCGTCTATGGCGCTCAGCAAACCTCGTGTATTCATTTAGCTGCGCACTCTCTTTCTCTCCGAAAAGCAACGTTTATGCATGGATCAGCGATCGCTGTACCGTATACTCTCAAGTCAGCGCATAGAGTACTGCTTGAAGTTGGGAAGTTGAGAACTGAATACTCTCTCAACTGTGCCGAGTTCTTGAAAGCCGAGGGGAACCTATGACTCGAATTCTAATTCCGCGCGTAAGTGAAATTCTTCGGGACATCATCGATCTGAATGAGACAATTAACCTGAAATGCATGTTGCAAGGAGTTCTCTCGGACCTAAGCAAGAAGTACAGTGCGCAACGGCAGCCGGAAACCTGTATAGGCTCGCAAGAACGTCCATAATCTGACAACGGAGTGCACGGCAACACCAGAAGAAGAATCCCAGCACCGAGGGAAGCAAGAAGACGAACCGGACAGTCTTCCGCCCCCAGAACAAACGAACGGGCCAGAAGAAGAACGAAGCCGTTCTGGCAATGCGAAAAGAACTATTCAACTGTTTCCAAACGAGCGCTAGCGCTTCGGAAGGTCGAGAGAAGAAAAACTAAGAGCAAACAAGCTTAAGCCTGAGAACACTCGGATGTTCAAGCAGCGGAAGTCTAGCATCCAAATACATAGGGACGGGGTGCACCAGAGATGAAGCTGATAGGAGCCTCAGAGCTTTTTGACAATGCATGTTTCGCATACCCAGCTTCTCAATCTCCATTCTTCCAGCATATCCAGCTTCCCAATCTCCGGACAAACAGAGTTCATAGATGCGCGCAAGACAAAAACAATAAGCTGCATAAATGTGCATCTTTCATGCGACTCACCTGATAAGCTGAGTGGGCTGATCTTGAAAGCAGTCAAAACAAGGCAATGCTTGAGCAGAACGCAGCTCTGCCGACGCAGTCCTCCAAATGCAGGCTGAAGTAGGATCAGCCCTGACAAATGCAAGGGTTTGTGGATCCCACGAGGATATTCTGTAAGAAGGTTATGAACTGTGTTGCCTCCCGCGCTGTCTCCTACTAAAAAGAAACGGTTGAAATCAGCATGAGAAATCAACCATGACTCTAATGTGGACTCAGAATCGAGAACTCCAGCGTCGCTCTCCTCAAACTGCATACAAGCTGCGATAATTGTGAGAACCCCCGAGAGTTGTATTTCAAGTTATCCAGTTAAGTGGAACTCACATCCACCTCGAATCGCTACTTGCATGATATCTTATCTTATGGATAAGGTAAGCTCAATATGCACCACCATAAGTTCACTTTAGAGAATCCGTTGACATGAGTGTCTTAAATTAGTCTTGTGCCAGAGCATGACTCTCGTCTGATTAATATAGTCACCAATTAAAGAATCCGTTGACATGAGTGTCTTATGTTAGCCTTGTGCCAGGGCATGGCTCTCGCCTCATTAATACAGCTGCCAATTTGTCAACAAGCTCTTACGCTATAACGTTAACCTTGTGCCACTGTGTCACTCCAGAGTCCAGCTTGAATACAAATACATACTGGAGAAGTGTTTCGGCTGAGAATATAGACATGTTGTAGCCTGTCAGCCAGCCTGTGCAGAGGAGAAAACAAAAGAACGGTTATCTTGTGTGATTGAATTCGATCCTCAGTATTCAGAGATTATGACTTCTACTTTGACCGGTGCACTTGGACATCTGGTCCAGCTAGTTCTAGTGCTCAATATGCATGATGGTGCTGTAGCTCAACAACTGGACCATAAGAGCCTGATGAACTGCATAGCGACAACGCCGGTGTCAAATCAATTCTGCAACTCCGTCACCTGAAGTGATATTGAACGATACTGATCCTCGACTTAGGCAGTACGACTCTAGAGGCAAACATGACATAGGCAACTGTGTTGACCTTGGGACATCTGTATATTACAGAGCCATGCAAAATACCGTTTCAGCTTTAGACTGACTGGAATTCCTCTCAGAAAAGGTTAGGAGGAATGTAGGTCATAAACTAACGCGTGCTAAAGTCCATGTAGTAGTAAACAATTTGAAATGTCCCAGTAATGGTGAAAATATTTGATCGTTTTTGCTCCTGCAAGAACGGGAGTCAGTGGTAGTACAGACTAACTTCTGCTCACAAGGTATAAACAGAAACCCACAGAGGTCCAGCAGAGTCACAATTTTCACTACAAGGTTAGTAGTTTAGATTTTGATTAGTTTTGACCCTATAAAAGGGTTTCATCGTCTATGATAAGCCGGAGCCTATTGACTTGTCCTTTCCCCATACGCATTACTGTTTTTTGACCCCAATAATTCATCTAATATCTAGTACAATAGTCCTCTTTGGATCATCACTGTTCGTATCACAGATCAGCCTCCGCGAAGTTTCAAACGACTATGCACAAGCGTTGCTTTCATCTGCTTTGGTTTCAAACCTTAGCGGGTGTTGTTCTGGTTGAAACCATGTCCGCAGGTAAAATACTGTTGGCAAGTGAGCATAGGATGCGGTTTCCTCCCAAAGAACACTGATGGTTAGGCGGAACTTTTCTTCGACTACGATTATGAAAACTATTTAACTTCAGAGTGTGCAAGGAATCCAGGGAGATCATCAACGCCTAAGAAGATGGAAGTGAACCGAGAGTGAATCGGCCTGTTCATCCGAATCCAGTTCTGGTTCTGGAGGTGATTATGAAGGGAGATCCGGACTGCATGGAGTCTTGAGCAGATCATGAGCAGATCATAATTCTCCCTTTGAGTCAGTTTAGATCTACCTCCTCACAAGGATATAACATGAGAGTGAAGTGCAAAGGACTAGAGACTGAACTCCAGGCCCGTCAAAAAAATCTCACCAGGTCCAGTACCCTCGCATACGCAGAACTGAATCACCTACGGAGAAATGACATGCTGGATCAACTTCATGCGCTACTCGACCGCTGTAGAGCCAGTTGAAACTCTTTCTTCTCTCTTTTTCCTACTCGGCCGTGCAGATTTCGGGAACATTAGAATTTATTACAGTAGTCAAAATTTCAGACTGAAACCTATCACACTCAAGATTCATACGGAAGTTCGATAAACTAAACATTCCATGTACTGCAAGCTGCATACATCGGTCATTTACTAGAAGGTGTGGAATACATCTCTGTCAACGTCCTCTTCATATCATTCAATTCCTCGTAAGTAAGTTTCACCTCAGCCAAGGTTCGCCGCATATCCTCAATCTCCTTAACAGAAACTGTCCCAGACGATTGTGAAGAACTCGATGGACTCTCTTCATCACATTTATTCGTTCTCCTGGTCATGGGCACAGGTGAGCGTGAAATGCCGCTGTCCAACATGACAAGCTTTGAGACAGTTAGTCTGTCACTAGCCGCACGAATCCATATATTAACTCGAGGGAAACTCAGCACTCTTTCATTCACGAAACTCTCTTGCCGATTCACATTTAACTCCTTAAATTCGTCAGCGGAGACTCTCAAAAACATTTCCGCTTCATCAAAAACAGTCAACTGGAGTGGCAATCCACCTAAAGACCCATCACACACGAATATCTCGAATCTGAACACGAATGCAGAAGCTTCTGTTTGGTGACAGTCTCGAGATTTACGCCTGCTCATCATACATCGTCTGCCGCTTGAGTAACGATGTGAACATGCTTCATACACATATTTCCAAGGGGCGGCTGTGACGTACAGTGATTCACAATGTGACACAAAATCGGACCAAAAATTCCACTTCTGACTTCGCGTCGAGCTAACTGTGGGGTCTTCAAACAGTCTTCGTCATTGTTACGTTCCTAGCCCTAGCCCCCATCAGTTATGAAAAACCTTACTGCAATGACTGTAGGCGTGCAATCATTGCTAGCATACCCTCCACGGTGCTTTCAGCTACATGGATATTCTCCAAAGCGCAATCCACACTGCGTCCAGCTTCATACAGTTCTTCCACAAGATTACAGTATCGAGACAGTTGCGCACATCTTCCGTCCTCGACGCTGTCATCTGTCCCGCTCTTTCACTATTTCGCGCCAAAATGTACTGAAACGCAGAATATTACCAGTCGTGAGACACGTCGGACATCCACGTCACCCCAAGTACTCCATGTTATCAACAGAGCTGACATGGCAGTCGTAAACGGTCTACTACCAGTCATGGGCCCGACCAAGACAGTAAGGAAACTGAGGGGCCCGACTAAGTAAGAAGTATGGCGCATGGGCTGACCAAGTTAATAACTGCGAGAACAGAGATGATAACTAATAGCAGACAGCTTTAAACTAAGAGAACTGTTGGGTAGAGTATAATGTTTCCTGGCACAACTGAGGCTGATATGGCACCACCTGGTTATGAAGATATCTTTTGGATTTTATGTTTGTGTAGCTTTGGTTGTTGTCTCAGAATTATCAACAGGAATTTACTTGATTAGACCTTTCCATCAGATCTCCCGAATGAATTTCTGACTTGATCATACCTCTCTTGCAAATTTTTTGCTTGATCAGAGCTCGCACTTGGACTAGTTATACGAATCACCTTGTCTAGTCTTTCGACAATTGAGACTTGGTATGCTATCGTAGCCTTTTTTGCCAATACGCACCACTAACTAGGCAAAGTTGTCATGTATGACTGTTTGCTCTAGGTGCAGGTGTAATCAAGCAAGAAATTATAAGAGAAGTCTTATCAATTCTGTCATTGGTTCTAAGGGTCGGATCAAGTAAATTTCTGTAATATCAAAGAACCACAGTAACTCGAGAGGTAAGCACTGTGTTTCTTTTCTTTTCGAACACGGTTCACTCCTGTCTTTTTTCCAAGGGTTCCAGTGTTCGAGTTCTATGTTAAGAGGTTGAATGTACATTTCTACTTTGTTTTGCCAAAGACTAGTTGGCCATCTGCACTCATTGTGTATAGATGTCTTCCTTACCTTCATGTTAGAAATGTGTACGTCTGAAAGGAGTGGAATCCAACCAGGTCTTTTTGACTTCGGGATAGTAGAATCTTTGCTGCCCATTAACAAATTAGATTCTTACGTTGGCCAAGACTTCATCGTAATCTCGGGACGTGATTTCACATCTATATTTGTTTATCATTCGATTCTTTCGTCAGGTCATGTACTTATCTCTTACTTGCAATAAATAAATATATATATATATATATAATTTTCGAGAAATTTTAAAAAGACTAAATAATTTCATTTTTTAACAGTCAACCTATTTCACTGAAAGTAGTCCCGCTAGAGTAACGAGTGCTTTATGTATTATATAACCTCTGGATAGAGTGCTTATTTTGATAAACCGATGCTTTGTTGAGGAAGTGTGATTTATTAGATAAATCACTACCGTCCAAATAACACGAACTATGTTCTATATCACTTTTGAGTATTATTTTACCATATAATATCAACGTACGTTCGTGTCTAGACAATGGTATATCAAGTTGTCATTCCTAAACCGAGCTTAAACAGTGGTATATCACTTCTCGATCCTAAATCGAATTTATATCATGATCTATCAATTTTCTGAACCTAAACAATGGCATATCAATTTCTGAACCTAAATTGAATCTCAACTATAGTGTATCAGATCCCGATCCTAGACATTGTATGGAAAAAGATTGATAGTTCATCCAGTATACAAAGGGAAATGGTAGAAATGGTTTATGTATATATATCAATTTTCCTTTAACGTTTTAATATCAAAACCATAGTTTCGTTGCTTGTTAACGTACTAATATCGATTTAAATCAAATCCTAGGTATGAGTATAAAAGCATGAAAAAAGAATATTCTTTTTTCTAGTAATATTTATTTGAGTATGAAGAAAATATTATCTTTCCCAGAAACCTCAGAATCTTCTCATTTCAGGTCTTCTGCATATGTCTTGGAATTGGAAATCAATTCTTATACCAAGGGCACATTTATCAAAGTTGATGGAGCTACTCAAGGAAAAGATACGAATGAAGATCTTAGAGCCATCATTCACACCTTACTCGAGTCGTTGATTTATTGTTCTAAAGAAAAATAGATCGTTGTGCTTCATCCAAGACATGCAACTGGTGAACAACGTCAAAACAAGAAATGGGGAGTAAGGCCAATCGTCGATGAGTTGCGATCAATTCGATGAGAAATCTTTACTTGAGATATGATCAATTTCAGTTGGTGAAAAGAAACAAGAACATAACGGCGATGAGGACGTCGTTGGAGTTAGTTCGGATGTGTACGCTATCACAAGGGGCTATCAACTCGGTAGCACATGATGAATGACATGAATATGATTTTACGAGATTTTATTCATGAGAAGACTATGTACTTCTTGATGACGTGTCTATCAAAGGGTGTAATCGGAGAATTGGTCTACACCAATACGTGAATTTACACTATGTAGTGTAGAGTGTACGAGTCCCCAACTTGACTCAAAGTCTCTGTGAATTCAGCAGACTACTGAACGTCCAATTTTTTGGGTATTATACTTTTCTTGTATACATATGAAGGGGTTCACACAGATCATTCTTTAAATCGTGGAGAGGGTTCGAACTTATCGAAAAACAATAAGCGAGCACAGTGCGATCGTTTGCTTATCACCAAATGTGAATTCACAGAAGATTAGAACAAAAAATAGTCTGGAATAAGCGATGTGCGGTTGTGTCCTTCGTCGTGTCTGTCCAAGAATGCCTTGTTCGTGTTAATCTCCAATCGTACATAGTTTCTGAGTAGTAGTTTATCACTAATTACTAATTTTTTTCTCTCGGTCCGGAGCAGATTTGCCACTTTGGAATACAAAAGTTTATCACTTCACTAACATGGGATAAATGTTGTAATCAGAACCTAGACCATGGTCTAGGTTTTATGTGACTGAATAAAGAATCAGTTAATTTTTAGAATATTCTCTACTCCAATTAAATGAGAACCCAAATTGAATAAACTGCTATGTGCGATAGCCAGGTAAAAAGCTGAGCGAAAAAGTACCATGTGCGGCTGGGCCTTTACCATGTGAAATAGCTTTGACTTACCATGTCAAGTAGCTGAAGTTGACTTGAAACGTCACAACCACCTTCACTGACTTGCTAGTGTTTTATATGAAATAAATATTTATGTTAATATACTTAATTATGATTACAAAGAAAAAGAGTAATATTTCTTTTAAAAAAATCTCTAGAATAAATATTAGTTTAAAGGTTTGATCAGAACTTCAACAGAAATCTTCAGACATCGGAATAAATTTACTTTTTCTAGAATTTATGACAGCAACCAAAAAGATTTACAACTACTAAGAGCACCGAGGGCATGAGAAGTCATTGGATATAGTGTTAGCAACATGAATCCAGTCTTTCTCGATGGAGGCTTTTCAGTTGGAGGACAAGAAGTTCTGATGAGAAAGCTCAGAGAACAAAGTGGTAACAGAAAATCAACAATCACAGAGAGTACGTCGCACGGAGGTATGTTCGCGTCAGCTGGATGGAGGGAGGTGTTGAGAGTTGTAGGACAGTCGTTTGTCTTTATTATTTTAAATAGGAGATATTGGAAATAGAATGCCGTGGGACGCTTTGGCCGAGTGGTTAAGGCGTGTGCCTGCTAAGTACATGGGGTCTCCCCGCGAGAGTTCGAATCTCTCAGGCGTCGTCCCGCACATTTTTATTCTTTGTTTTCCTGGCCCCTACGTTATCGTGATCTGGTTGGGATCTTTATTTTCCCGGCTCCTACGTTATCGTGATCTGGTTTGGGCTTTGCACAACATGATCGTATCTCGGTAATATTTCTACTATACATTACCTTTCATGTTAAGATCACCTTTTGAAGAAATATTGCACTACAGGAAACAACCAAACTCTATGTATATTTATATCATTGGCTCCTTATTGTACAGGAGGTGTGAGTGTGTGAATATTTATGAGCTAATCTTTCTGTTAGGAAGAGTTAGCTGTAAATACTGTCTAAAAGATATATTTTTTACGTAAATAAGAGTTCATTTATAGTTGGATAGTTCCAGGTACAGTGACAGCGATTATGGGTTTTCTGATTTCCAGAGGTCATGTGTTTTGTTGGCATGAGAGTTAGCTGTAAATACTGTCTGAAAGATATACCTTCTACGTAAATAGGAGTTCATTTATAGTTGAATAGTTCCAAGTACAGTGACAGCTATTATAGATTTTCTGGTTTCCAGAGGTCATGTGTTTCGTTGGCATGAGAGATATTGTCATTAGCTTTTTCAAATATAGTAATTTAAATATAAAATTATAAATATATATATTTAAATTTAATATATAATTTGTCTTTTGACTTATTCATGAAAGCAGGTGCAGATTAATTTTCTCAGTTTTCTCTTTCCGCCGCTTCCTTCACTGTAAAAAGTCGTGGAGTTAAATTTACACTTGTATTTTACTGAAATGCAAGTATATTTTTCTTTCCTCCGTTTCCTTCATTGTACAAGGCGATGGGGTTAAATTTACACTGTATATTCCTTCATTTTTTTCACTGTACAAGGCCGTTGGGGCTCCTTATTCATACCATGTATACTTAATATGTGGACATCAGTTTATTCCTTAACTCTTCTCATTGAAAGGGTTAGAGAATAAATTAATATCCACGTGAAATTGAGTGCGGTCCATATTTAGACTTAGAAGTCACAAATTCAATGGAATATCTTACATTTTTGCAAATATGTACAAACTTATAAAAGTTCCATAATTACTTATTTTGTGCTTATGGAAAAACATCCTAGTCAACATGCGACGTCCAATTAATCTATACTTTGGAAATTTCAGCTGAAAATGCAATTTTGATATTTTCTTAGTTGTCAATTCATGCTTTTGGCATTAATATGAAAAACATATTCTGTGAATTTTGAAAATTGACACAAAGTTCTCGTTTGCATTAGCAGTTATCCATTCTGTTATTAGGCTAATATTAGTGGTTGTTATGAAAACATATTTTTATTGTCAAGAAACATGATGTCACCTTTTGACAGTATTATTTATAAAGTTTGTACAACAAACTCTTCATTAAATCCCAATGTGAGTATTTTGGCTCTTGTGATACAAGAGCCAACCATTTCTTTCAGACATATTTATGCATTAAAAGTTGAACTATGCGGAGCGAGTCAAGAATAAAAGTAGGGTTTGGAATTAGAGATCCACATTTTATATTCTGCATTATCCGGGAAAACGTCTCACAGTTATCTTCATTCTGATATAAACCACATGTGATTAATGGTCTAGACGAAGAAAACTTGATGAATTAGAATAGAGCAACACCTAAGCGTTATAGAACAAGATTTACCAAAAGTTATTTTCTTCACTGAGAAGACTGGCTGGAATGTCATGTCATCTTGTTTGTCCCCTAACGTCTTATATACCCACTTAAGTCAAGGTTCAAGGGAACAACCTAGTTTAGTATAACAAGAATAAAGCTGCACAATGGAAACCATGTTACAAGATGAGGGCACAAAAAATTACTTCTTGCATAATAATATATAATCATGTCATAGAGCTTGACATCTCGTGTGCCGATTTGCACCTTCTACTTCCAGTAGATATTCTGAAGTGCTCTCTAAAAGACTCGATGTCGTGTGATCATCTTCATATCAATATCCTTTCTACATCTTTTGATTTCAAGTATACTATCATTAAAACTTATTCAATCTTTTTTTTCATAATTAATTGCTTAAAGTTTCATTTATAACAACTATCTTGATTCCACAACTATACTTATACATACCCATTTCTTTTCTTTATTTCTTCATCTTTTATACATTCTTTGCTTCTTTTTATGTATCATGATGCGAGTTAGCTCAAACTTTTGTTACAGAAATTATTGTATTAGAATTTAGATGAAACCAACTATGAGAAATGTAAATGATGCGTATCCCAAACAAGTTCAAAGATGAAAAACATACCATCAACTCATATATGTTATTAAAGTAATTTTCAAGAAGGGAGGAAGATTATATTCATCAACTCGAAGTATCACTTAGTACGAGTAAGTATGGAGGAGTTAACTACGCTAGACTAAATTGGAGAAAAAGAACAAACTAAAATGCATTTAAAAAGTGAATCAAGGATAAGGTGCCAATTAGCAACATATATGCTTCGGTCTTTTATCCTTCATGAGATTAGTCGGGTTGAGTGTGGACTAGCATCCCAAAGAAACACAAAGGATTGATACTGTATACTGAAAATACACGACGTTAGATACATGTGTGCACAATAAATTTTCTATATAAATTGGAGAAACTGATATTCATATACTGAATTACATACAATCCAAATATGTATATTTATTTCTACACACGAGGTAATAAAAAACAACCATATGAACCAAATAGCTACAACTTGTATATAACAGAACATGTACACTAAGAAAAATAATACAAACAACAATAAAAAAAATTAAAGTTTAGGTGGTGCAATATTGCACTTGGTGGATGGATATAAGACTTGACGATAAGATCAAATAATTGATGATATACATAGTACGGATCAGCGTCCTAAAGCGCACAGGGGATATGGAGAGTTTAACAATCCAATCCACTTTTGAAGAGCAGCATGGATTCCACTACCCGAGATCAGAGAAGCACATATATCTAAAGCATGGACAAGCACCACAGCAATACCCAAAGTGTGCAAACAATCGAGTATTTTTCTGATTAAAGATCAGTATTAAAATTCTCATGAATGAACCCGATGGTACAAAGTATCCAGCCTCCAAACATGGGATCAGATGACTGAACCCCCTTGGAAAGAGAACCAGAGTAGAACCATCATCAGAAGAATGAGATATAGGACAACCACGGATACCCATAGAGCTAATGCTCGAGAGTAACAACAATCAAATTAGAACAATTAATAACATCTACTTATACTAAAAAGTATAAAGTACAGGTATTTGTACTGAGGTCAGTTCCTCTCCCCAAAACAACAAGTATAAAAGCAGTGAACAGAATATTCTCTTTTCATCCCATTGTAATTTAGGTTAGAGAGAAGAGTTTCCTCTTTTCTAAACAACCATACAACTTTTAACTCCATAAATCTTTGTCACTACCAATCAGATTGACTTAGAAACAAATCACATAGTGTAAAATGTAAAGCTCTTGGAGAGTTTCAATTTAATTTAATCTTTTACATTAACATACTCTATTAAAACCCTTTAACTCTATCGATCTCAATCACTATTACCAACCTGACTTGGAACAAATCATACAAGTGTAAAATGCAAAACTCTTTGGAGCTTTATTTAATTAAACCTTTACATAACAAATATGTAAGCTCGTATCTAACAGATCCCATAAAGAAAGCGGCAAGCTAATTTAATGTTGAAATATTACTATGTATTTTAAAATTTAACAAATAATGTTAAAATCAGTTAATGTGAGTGTTATGTTTTAATTTTAGTTAAAATGTATACATAAATTAATAACACAAAACGAACGATCTTTAAAACTGGCATTATATATATATATTAAATATATATCATGACAACGCACAATCCTAGTTTGTGCTAATGGCGTCATTAATATATTATTAATTTATTTATGCTACAAAAAGAACTAGATACCAGATTAATACATTATCCCATCCGAAGATGGAAAGGGTACGAATAAACATTGACTTATAACTAACCTTTTCGCAAAAGAGTCAAATAATAAGTTACCTAAAAGATAAATAATACATTAATACATTATCCGCTACATAAAGTTAGGTGATCATCCCCTTCGGAGAGTGAACTTCTTGGTTTGCAGACAGCCCGCCACATTTGAAGTTCTCCTGGCTACCTGGCATATTTCTAGGGCACCGGGGTTTTAAGCAGTTACTTGTCCTGAATCTGTAGACGACAATTGAACAAGTCCCTTCGTAGACCCTTCGTGCAGTCATACAGGATCGCGCACTGATCTCCTTCAGCAGCGGGGTTATAACACCGACAGAACCCTCTTTCAAGTGTCCACAAAGAGGAATCACTGATCAATACCGACCGACCTTCAGCGGGTTGGACAGCTGAGTAAACTTGGCTTTGTTTGTGTGGGTTGCTGTCGCAGAAGATTTCGTCCACCGGTATTCTCGTACACCATCCAGTCAAGCAAGTACATGCGTTTTAAGGGCAAGTGTAGCATTTTCAAACAAACTTCTAATCGACTTTGACATAACTGGGTTAGAACTGCTAATAACTGATAACACGACTTCAAACAGATTGAGAAGATATTCTTGTTACAGAACCTTCTAATTCACCTCTGTTTGCTACTGCTACACCCCCTTTCCTGTGACCTTCGCGGACGTTCTACATTTGCACCATCTGAAGAGCATGCACTTTCATATGCGTGTCCAAGAAAGCGAAAACTGAAGCCGGTGTTAAACTGAAGGCGGTTCCAGAAACATCACGGCGACAAACATTTACTGAAACAATGGATGACTTAACAGAAAATAGGTCATTCCCAGTGATACAGGCATACAATATTTAGCAGAGGAAGGCATTCCGGGATCCACATCCTCTCTTGGACGTTTAACGAGATCAGGACAACGTATACTTAGCCCTCGCCTTGAACCTGACAGCACCTACACCTGTTCTGAAACGGCGACTACGTATACGAGGTACCTGAAGACGACCTTCATCAACAAAGGACTAATGTAGACTAACGTGGACCAAGAAGATGATCTACATAGTGGACTGACCAGACTACTCTATGTCTAGCCAACCAAGAGCGAGAAACGTCTGTGGCGTATCTGTACTCGTCTTATGATGCAGCGACTTGTGAAAGTCTTCAATGTTCGTTTTCCCGTATACTATGGAGTTGTAACTGCAGATATATTCTTCACCACATTCCATATAATTTGATACATTCTACTTTCCTATTTCGATAACATACTCTGAAATTTGCTGAAGATTCATCTGTACGATGCTAACATTATTCTATCTCCACAACAAACCACCTAAATTAATTATAACTTTTACATGTTTGCCTTCTAACAAAAGGTCCTCTTTAATTCTCCAGATCCCATCTTCTGAAGCTGCAATTACATCATAAATCGTAGTTCCTGAGGTCCATGAGCAAAGTTGCAATGCGCTCCAGCTCGACAGTCTCCTGACATCCAAAATCTGCACAACCTAGTCTTATAGGTTCTAGGCATTGGACGCATTGGAAACGGATTTGCGAATCGATGTTCCATCTCGTCGAACTCTGAGCCCACTTCAGAGTCAGTTTCCGATTCGTCTGAGGGGAAGGGATCCCCTACGATATGCTCTTCATCCCACAACTTGCACTTGCAAGTTGCGTGTTTGTTTGCCCATGGCGCTCCGCAGATATAACAAAACTCATGCCCACATCTTCACAATGAAATTCCATAGACGTCAGAACTAGAAAGCTTGTGAAAAACATTCGAACAAAGAACTTCTCAGAGATAAAAGCTCTCATTACACTAGGTCCTTTAACTGTAACATACCTGCAGGTCATGTGGTAGCAGCCTTGGTCAAGCTCGATCATGCGACGACACTTCTTACACCGCTGCCATTTATTGTTACTTGCAAGTGTGTACAGTTTGATGTCCTCGGCATCTCTTTCTTCTGGCGGAAGGTTCTGATACTCCTCACAGGACATGTTTGCGTGCCATGGAACTTGGCATTCTGCGCAGAAGAGCCTATGGCACTCCATGCACTCAGTACGTCCAAAGAGTGGTGCCTTAGGTTGTCTAGAAGTGCTCGGCACAGCAGTTGGGGTAAGGTCACTTTTGGACATCAAACTGGAACAGTTGGGGAAGGGACAATACACCCTTTCTGATTCAGGAATACTGGCTTCCGTCAGACTTTTTGCATAAGATTCCAATAGTTCAGGGGAGAGAATACCTCGACACTGATCAATGTCCACAGAGTTGGAACAATCCTGAGGACATTTAACTGGTACCTGGTTGCTCTTTACGCGGATTTGAACATGCTGAGTCACGCAGCTAATGCAAAAGCGATGAAAACACACTTCCACTTGGAAGGTGTCAGTCTCCCTAACTCTCTCAAGGCAGACGGGACACTCCTCCATCTTCACCGTTTCTCCTGACGGGGAGGTCTGCTGTTCAGATGAACACGAATCCTGCTTTTGTGCTCCTTTCTTTGAAGTCACTTCAATGTGCTTTCGAATAGCATCATGCGCTAAATTGAAGGCATGAACATTTTTATTTTTGGGCATAAGCTCCATGGAGAAATGCTCTAACTTCTCCTTTTGTTCTAATACTTGGTCCAAAAACTTGGCTTGTTTTGGTGCACGAGCTTTCCACTCTCCAGAAATCTGCTTACAGACACCAGTACACATCTTAAATCATTTCTCATCTGAAACAAGCTACAAACCTTACTTGAGTACGGGAAAAGCCTAGTACCAAACCAACCGTAGGCCAACAGAAAGCCACATACATAACAAAGTCTCAAAATGCTGCTTCAAATTACAAATATAATCACAACTGTAACAAAATTGCATACGTGCAAACTTGAGAAAGATAGAAATTTTCGCTTCATTAGGCATGCTTCACAGGACTACTACCGTTGGCTACTTGACCATTAAACTGTTGATGAAAAGATCCCTAACTAGGGTTCCAAGAAGTGCTTTAAAAGTGCTGAAGTCCAAAGTCACAGAACTTAGTAACCAGTCATTTCTGAGGTCCTGATACAGAGGTCAAGTGGTGAAGAATCATACATAAGCTCCACCATAGGTGGTTGGTTAGTCTAATTAGGTCTATTACTTTTACATACATACTGGTGATTCTCACTTAAAATTTCAGTGAAAGGTCACCACAATGTGCATTATCTTCCTGCAATGTAAACAACGTATAAGTGGATGCAAGCGAGTTATATGTAGCCACAGCATAGTCCTGAACACCGGTTTTTCAAATGACATTCTAGCAACTGTTGACAAACAGAACCGTAAGTCCTACAGAGAAATAAACTGCCAAGAAGAAGTTCTCACCTGATTGTATACAGTGAGAGAGTTACAACAGACGTGTATATTCTTCACACCAGCTGCAACAGCAATTGTAAGACCTTCTAAAAGAGCTGTATAGTCCGCGACATATGCTGCCACTTCAACCCCGAGGTACTTGCTCTGTTCGATCAGTACGCGACCCTCTGCATCCGTCACTGACCAAGCCATTGCCACATACCCTGGTTCTTCCCTCTCCCGGGCGGTATACAAGTTACAGGTTTGGTCGCCGTCCCAATCGTCCTCGTCAATCTTATAAAATGGCTTCTCATAGTAGTCCCCTACACGCTCCCATTCTTCCTCAGACATCTCATTGACTGCCTTTGCAAACTCCATGTCATGATGCCTCCTCCGCATCTCCAGTAACAACCTTTGAGCATCTTCTTTTGCCTGGTGCTGGTCTTTCAGCTCCTGCTCCAGCTTGAGCAGTTCTCCGCTCTGAAACTCCAGAACGGAAGGAAGATCGCTGACTGCAGATAGTACCGTACTTGACTCCAATTGTCTTGCTCCGTAGCTCCTTTCTCCCGAAGGAAGCTCCTCGCGTGCACTGTCCTCTTGAGAAAACACCGATGCAGCCATAGCCTCCTCCATTTGCATTTTGTATGCAAGCTCCCAGTCCCCATACATGACAGTAGCCTTATTGACTTCCTGCAACTGCTGGCGAATAGCTACAACATCGGCCATCTTTTCCTTGCCACAGACGTCTCCTTGTCGAAATGCCTTGGACACTGTCGTAGCTGCAAGCTTCAGTTGATCTTGTATCCAATTCACGTGAAAAGCTGGACAGACATTATGAAACTGAGGTTTGAAAATTTATCGCGTACTGGTGCTCTCTGCCTACTCTGCTTTCAAGATCGAACATTTCCAAACACTGAGCTCCCAAACCCCAACTAAATCCAAGGAATGAGCTCCAGAAGATCGCCACCGCTTGAGCAACGTTGTCAATTCTCCTTGAACCATGAATTGGAGTCAAGTAATTACGAGAGAAGAACGAGACAGCGATTCAAGTCTAATTCAAGCATGACACATCGGTTCCTCAACACGACTCTACCGAGCGGAAACAGGAGCGTTCCTCCGCACAGCCAACAATGACCTGCCCCGCAAAGAATACCATCTGTTGGGAGTTTGAACGTCAGCGTCCTACTGAACTTCGTAGCTGTTTCTCCACCAGCGAAGTTCTCCAAGCTCCCTAGATCACGCCTACTCACCAATTCTTCTGTTCCTTCTTCGAACCATCCACCGCTCAGAACGCAATAAAGCAAGAAAGAGAGGAAGTTCCACTTCGGATACAAATCTCATATCCTAGAGAAAGAAGTGAATCCTCCGAAGGGAGATTATATTGGGAATCATCACCGTTTTCCGCAAGCAAAATTGGCCGGAATAAAACACGGTCGGGCCGCAGGCTTCGGACGTCGGCCATACCGCGGGAACTATCAGAAGCCAATACGGAATTCTTAAACTGGCCTCAAAGTGTACGGAGAATTGTGTTGGATGTTCCCACTCCCGAGTGGGACATATTCTCCCATCCGTTGTACATTATGGCAAGCAGTTTTAGGTAGAGGCACATGCCACCATCGCCAGGCGAGTTCCAGTCTAGATCCCGCATCCCGTGTAATGTGCACCGGCAACTTTTCTAAAAATGCAGGAGAAGTAGAGAATGCGTCGTATAATTTCTATCTCAAAGCAACCAAAAATTTGCAAAACATCGCCTGTGAATTATTAACACACTAGTCCGTCAATTGTCAAAAACCGCCGGAAATTACAGGTAAACAGGAAAGACCTGGGCTGGGCCTGCCCCAGGCACCGCGGCCCCAGAGAATCACTTTATTCTCTAAATATTAAACGTGCTTTGATCGTCCGATCTGAATCTAGCGACAGTGTGCCAAGCGTATTCCTTTCGTATTCAAACTCATGCAGAGGTACAGTAGTTAGACTGTGGGTCCCGCATGCATCCGTGTTGCTTTTTAATTCGCTACAACTACAGTAGCTTACGAACGTAGTTTGTGAGACATCAGAGTACCAACTGTGCTCTCGCTACTGAATCTTTTTCACATTCAAGATGAAAAGTCGATCTTCTTTGCATATTTTTACTTACAAAAAAATTAGATCGCAATCAGCATCAGATATTAAACTTCTTGGATTAATTATTTATAATAAAAATCAACAGAAATTCTTAAATTCTTTTCGATACTTTTCATTCTTTTTCTCTCTACCTCTTAGTCATAATAGTTATTGAATCGGAGTTGAAAATAAATAATTTATAAGAAAACTACAGCTGTCATCATTCCTCATTTTTATGGTTTTATGTTCCGCTTCTCAAGGGTCTTCATACAAAAGATATCGATATTTTAGTATAGAAGTTTAAATTAGACTATCTTTGTTATATTAAAAACAAAGAACTTTTAAAATTAAACAAAGACAGTCTCTTTGAATCGTAACTGTCTCTTTTGCTTGCATAAGTTTCTCCTTCCTCTTTCTTCTTCCATGAGTAATAAGCAAAAAGACCAAACGCAGAACTAAACAAACAACAAACAACTACCTTTCTTGAATTTCCAAAGCTTAGTTGAGGTGAACAAAATAAAAATTTTCACCAAAATATATGTCATCTAACCGTATGACACAATAATAGAATAAAGTTTTCCTTCTACTGTATGCGTTTGTCTTTTGTGTTTTCTTCTTCAAGAGGTAGCTTTGGATGTACATAATTTATTCTCTTTTTCCAGAAAAAAAGAGAAACATACAAAGGCTTTTAATTTATCACCTAACTTTTCTTGCGGTAAGAGTTAGGTTGTAAATTAAATTATGTACAAAAATGGTACCGTCACTAATGGTACTTAGAATACAATATTATGACATGACTGCAACCGTCACTTATGGTCTCCATTGCACGTTCCCATCCACTTCCCTCATGGGTTTTCCCTGCAGATCCAGCATGTATTCTAGAGTTAACATATAATATTTTAAATATTAAATATAATTTTTATAATATTTTTATAATTTCTGTAATATCTCGAACACAACCGCACTATAGTGTCTGGTCCAGTGACGTTTATAGATTTGTCTGGTCCAGTGATGTTTATAGAATTTTTTACTTTTTTTTTATTTCTACCTTTTTCCTCTTTCTGGTCATAACTGCACTTTGATGCATATATTCACTCTTCATATCGCACGCATCTTTGCTTATTACTTCCTCTCGGTTCGATCGTTGTAGTGAACTGTCTGTTTTCTTTTAATTCAAATTATTTTTCATTCTTGAGGGATCGGTTGTTCACCTACAACGAACTGTCTGTTTTCTTTTAATTCAAATTATTTTTCATTCTTGAGGGATCGGTTGTTCACCTTGTGTGTTTAAAGGACAACCAAATTACAAAGACACCCCTCTAACTCTTCAGTATTCATTTCAAGTTTTAGAATATTTTTAAGATAACTGAATTACAACGTAGACCCTCTAACTCTCTTGGTTTTCAAATATATTTCCGAGACAGAGTCTTTTCACAGTGGGATTCGAACATACGCTGGTTGAATCCCCAGACTTAGTCTATACCAAGACGGCACTCTGTTCTTCAAGTACTTATAGAACAGTTCTTCAAGTATTCGATTCTAGAAGTTCGGGAATAGATAATGTTTTACTATGTATTTAGAAAGTATAAAAATAAAAACAATCTTCTCTGAGACATGAGAAAATTCATAATGACTAAACATTAACTGTTTCCAAGACATGAGAAAAACCTACCGCTACAAATGAGACTCGAAATTTTAGTCCTGTGGATCCCGCTTATCCTTATCTCATTTTTTCCCCGAAGTGAACTTTGGTAGCTTATTTATTATTCACCGTATATTGCTAACTTCTTCTCAGTTTGAAAAGAATATCTCACGTTATGTTTACATCTTGACTTGAAAATGAAGAGAGATTTTTCACGTAAATGATGCATGTGATTACAGACGTTTAGATTTAACACAAAAAGCTATCATTCGCAGAAAGAAACAATGTATCATCTTATTTCACATAGATTTTTCCAATAACTATTCTTCTCGGAGCGAATCCTCCATGGACCATTCTAGTAGTGAGTATATACTCTCTATATAAAAAAGGACGAGTTTGATGAATCACGTGCTTGGATGAATTATAATAATTCGCTCGCAGTTAACATGCGAAGTACCAGCATCTTTTTACTTCCTCAGTCCCCCGCAGCAACGTCAGAGCTTCCCAGTCCCCCGAAGTTACGGCCAGCTCTGCGGAGGTAAAGAAACCGCGATGGATAGATTCACAGTAACTTGAAGACTGCGAGGGCGCGGGAACGGGCGTGACAATACAAAGATGATGTCACAGAAGGCGGTAGAGGACTGAACAGTAACGCGCACTGAAGAGAACACATTGTTGATTCGTGAATGGAGGGGAGAGTACGGTCAGCTGCGGCTGCTGGCATTTCATGTTGATAATCGAGGGGAACGTAGTAAAGTCTCAGTTTTGCACGGTATCCATGACTGTATATGCTTTTCGATTTCAATGCTTTTAGATGATTTTATTTTTGTTTCAGATTTTCGCTGCACGTTGAGGTGACTGCTACCAGTGGTAGGCAACTGTAGAAGACGTTTCAGCTGTGTAAGCTGTTACCTTAGCAAGATCCCAGATTTTCAGAATTCCGTCTTCTGCTGAGCTCCCAGACACCGTGGCTCGGTCTGGACACACTGGTTTACATCATATAAGATCAGTTTCGGGAGCTCATTTTGGAGAAAAGATCATTCAGATCAATCATAAAGACATTTACAGATAATACAGTACTTAATGTTACATTTCGTTTGAAACTTTTTGAATGATAAGTCACACCTGTACGCACAATACAGATGCAGAATGTCCCGGAATGTCTCCACTGTAACACCACGGCCCTTTTCTGGTAGCTTTCTGTGATCGAACAACTTGATTGATGTATCGGCTGAACTGGCAGTACAAAGTATCGTACAAAGCAGTTCGGGCTAACTCAACCGATCCAAGTCAAACTAACAGGCAAATCACTGATAACAGCCAACACATATGGCTCTCACGTCAATATGGCCACGAACTTAAACTGCGAGGTGAACTATCTAGATTCTTCTATTGAAGACTGATCAAATGATGCAAAAGCAATCAGACTAAGTGTGTTAACTACATGTGACGTGCTTGAATAAGAACAAGGCTCAGACACAGCGATTGCAGCTTCTCTCTAAACGGGGTACCAAAGACAGTGGGTTGACAGTAAACAAGCATCCCTTCAGTTCTCAAAGCGTCTATGCGGTACATACAAGACATACTCAACAAGGATTTTGGGGGAAGAAGTAACGACCTTAATCGCAGGAGAAGTCCTTGCACGAGCATCCCACAGTATGAGAGTAGAATCATCATCCACACTGCAGAACTCCTGCGAACTAGTAGTTTGACACCAATAAAATGCGAACCCCGAATTACACCATAACATCTAAAGGAAACATTTGCAATTTTCTTTTCTGGTTCCTCTCCAGGTAAGGGGGGCCTTTCATTATTCTTCTCCAATTAAATACCTGACTTTCTATTATGGCAACGATACTAGATCCCAACCTTGCTTCTGACAGAAAGTCCATGACGACTAGATAACCTGTCATCAGACTAGCGTTGCCTTTGCTTCTATATTACAGTAGTTTGGAAGAGCGAACGCTATGATTGTCATGAACCACCTTGAAAGGCGAAATTGCACGTCTTCTATCATCGCTTTGAACCCGAATGAGTTCCCTCTCTTCGACAATCGACGTGATCTCAGGAGACGCCATCGCTGTTCACAAGCCACTAAGTTTTCAAATTCCTCGATTCCTGTCACCCTCTCTGCCTTCTCAACTGAGGTCGACTGCGTAATCTCTATGAGGTCCGATTTACACGGTCATTGCCACGACCGACTCCTCAACCGGTAGGGGATTGAGGAAGATATTTTGAACTTCGGGAGACTGGGGAAGTAAAAACCTAGAAGTACCAGTGAAAGTCCTGGTCAACCACTGAATTGACTTCCGAACAGAGACGGCTGAACCCATTCTCTACCTGAAGCGCATCTCCCCTTGAGGCGCAACAGCATCATTATGAGTTGATTCATTCATTTGGATCTGGTCAAAGACTTCAGTATTCCGTGATGTGCTAAGAAAATTTCTTCCTTAGTCCCCCGTAGCAACTGTCGATCCTCCTAAGTCCCCCGAAGTTCAAAATGTCTTCCGGAGTCTCTGTACGGTTTTGGTTCCCGGCTGTTTAGGTTTTTGTTGAATCGCAGTTGGAGAGCGACTGCACGGGCACGAGAATTGTAATGAGAAGTGAACGTTAGAAACAGTGCAGTCGAGAGCGATTGAAGTCGGGAGACAAAAAGCAGGTGTTCACGTGAAAGTCATGGATGTGAGGTATCATCAAAAGATGCTTGAACCTCTTCTGACAGTGTAGTCGGCAGTGATTCGAGGCTCCAATGTAGCAGTCTTGTCTAAATCGAAGACGGGAAAACTTGAGAGCTTGAGTAGAGATGCACCTCGAATCATTTGGAAACAAGGCGTCTGCCATCATAGCTTCAATGTGTTCGTTGACAGAACTTGAAGAGTGTATCAGATATGTACTCGGCATATGGGTGGTTGCTTTTATTCAGCGGATAATCAAAAATCGAAAATGGAGTTTTGTATCGTATGTGGCTTGCAATTTCCCAGGGTGTTTCAAGCAAGTGGTAGAACCTGCGCAGACCTCGTCAAGCTCTGCTAAGAAGGTGCTATATTTCAGTCAATCGCAGTCGGACAATAGGAAGACTTGGTTGACTGGCTTGTGGTCAGAGAGGAAATAGTGATAATATCGATTTCATTTATGATTGATTGATTATAGCGTACGTGATCATCCGGAGATAGCCTTACCAATAGCTATTGTCTGGAGTATTGGAGAGAAACTCTTAGGCATGACTGCAGAAGAGTTTGAAAAGTTATCCTCGGATGAACAAGATAGACTTTTCAACGCTGTTTGCAAGAAGAAGTGGCGGTTCAAAATTGGCTTGAACACGAAGCAGAATCGATTTACAGTGTTCGACTTGGAGCATGAAATAGAGGAATCTTTTCGAAAGATCCTTTGGATCTTGACTTTCGAATAATCTTATATATAGCCGATGACTTGGTCATTTGGAAAGCAGAACACGCTTAGAAACTTTGAAGATTCAAGCGTCCTTACAATGTATATCAACTGATAAGCCCATTCTGCGAATATCCTTCCCCACGACCTTGTACAGTGAATTTCGTTATCTTATATCAAAAATTATTATAACTATTATATAAATATATTCTAATAAAGCTATAGTGAAAAAATAAATTCATTTATAAATGTTATATATTAAGCAGTCCCTGAGTAGCTAAGTGATCCAGATAAAACCCATAAGTCAAGAGCAGGCTGATGCGATCTTGGGGTATAAGTCCGAGTCTGAGATTCTCAGTACCCAGAGAATTTCGTTTTCTGTTATCAGGAAGAGTGTAAGTATTATAAAAATATATTATAATAAACTATAATAAAAATCAAATTGATTTATAAATATTATGTATTAATCCGTCTCGGAGTAACTAACTGATCCAAATAGAACCCGTAAGTGGAGAGCAGACCGATACGTTCTTGAGGATATAAGTCTGGGACTGGGATTCTCAATACGCGTCATTTAATGAGACATTAATATATATTTTAATCTTTCTCGATATATATTTTAACTCTTCTCGCCGGTAGAGTTAAAACATATATTAAATCTCAAAATATACATGTGAATTAATGAGCCCATTCCGCGAATAGACTTGTTTTATGGGGATTTAATATGAAACAACTAAATCAGACTAACTTTTATCAGACTAACTTTTATCAGGGGTACCCCTGATAAAAGTTAGTCTGATTCACATTAACACACAAAAAATAAACAAGAAGATAAAGATTTGTCGTTGTTGCCTCGGCCAACGTAGCCCGGGAAGAGGACAAGCGCACAAGGAAAGAAAATATGGACATTGGATTGGATGTTGTCATCAGAAACACAAGTCCCTTTGACGTAGCCAAAGCACAATACGGCACCTCAGCTGCCAAAAGACTCCAACTCTCTAAGTACATCCCTTATGACTGGCTCACGACTATGTGGAGTCAAAAACAATTTGAGCCACTAATGGTGGGAGATTGGGTGATCTTGAGGAAAATGACGCATACCCGTCAACTAAACTTTGTTTATAGAGTCAGACAAGTTATCCCTCATAAAGTCATAGTGAACACGCATAGCATCTAGAGTGACCACCAAATAAATATAACTTCGAACTCTAGTGTCACTATAAGTAAAAGTCAACTCACGAAAGTTCTCGCATACCAACAAAGAAGTCAAAGAGCTCTTCTCCGAGACATATATTCTACAACCACAAACTATGAAATTTATACCTACGAGCTCGAGGGAAACTTCATTGCTCGTGAGGTCGACAAAGCAAGGATTACTTGGAAACATAAGCATAAGAACATAAAATTTCAAGAGTTCTCAGGAAAAAAAAATCTCCGATGCTCTTAACATGACAAAGACTGAGTTTCCAGAGTGCTGCTTAAAGTGGGATACAATCCTTGGAACATCTTCTAACTGGAAAGAACTTTTCACATACATTCATAATCTAGAACTGGACAGGAAAAGTAGAAAAGTAGCATATAAAATCTATACAAGGAATATCATGGAGGCTCTAGAATCAAAAAGTACGACAAACCGCCTGAGTGCATATGGTGTAATGAAGTCGAAACTGAAATCCACTACTTTATATAATGCAGAAAAGCTCGAGAAATGTGGGATATACTTACAAAATTCTTACGTCATCACTCCACATATCTTGAATTTGGTAAACTAACAGGTACAGAAAAATCATTTGGGCACTCTGAAACAATCCCGGAGCACATAATGACGAGTTGGAAAGTTTTCATGCCGAACTAATACGTTACTTATGGCATTCTAGATGTAAGAAAGTGTTTGATGACGTAGAGCTATCAAAGGAAGAAGGGTGGTACATCATTAAATCTCGGGTGCTTAAACTGCTCAAGATTCATCTCTATGTCGTACGTAAGAACCACCAAAAACAATGTTCTAATTTTTCCACACAAATAAAAATCCAATAGACAAAAATTCACTAACTAACCCATTCGAAAATTGTAAAACGGACATTACTGTTAAGACCTCGATTGTATCTTGAGCTCCTCTCCAAGTACTCCTTAATCTTAGGAAGCCTAATAGTACCTTCCACTTCGTTTCGGTAAGGGCAATTCGTCTTTCAACGCAACAATTGGAAGTTATCATCTTGGCACTCTTCCTCCATTTCATTCCACCATTTGGATGGCATTTTCTTTGAACGGTAGTGACTGATCCTCTCTCAACGTCACAAATGAAAGTCGTCGTTTAGACACTATATTTTTTACCGTCTGTTGCTTTTTTGTGCTAGTTCTCGTATCATCTAGGGGTGGCAAGGTGCAAACCCTTGACGTCCTTTGGTGTGTTCTGAACTGATAGCACAGGATGTCTTCTCATCCTTTGCTTGTGGACACACGGGCAAAAAGAAAGAAAAGAAAGAGAGGTTCAAAACTTCGAGCTCGAAGAGATGGCTAAAGACTAGCGTATGGTATCTAAGGAACACCACCCATCGAGCAATTCTCACCACTTAACCAAAATCTTCGATCCAGATTAGGACTGTAAACAGACATATTACTTGAGAGATTTGTGAAGGTTTTGGCTTGTTTATAGCTAAGATTATCTCTGAGTCAGCAGATCCACGGGTAATCCATACTTTGAAACTATCGCCTATCAAACTGTCAAGGCTCAAGATGCCCAGTGGGCTCACGAGGTATTATTGTCAAGTAGGGAATATGGAAACTGAGAAGTGGAGACTCTGCATTTCTGGTGTCCCGAACATTTGATTATATAAAGACCATGGGATTCTTGTGCATCTGCGCAGTACCACTGTGACACAAGTTGTTGGTAAAGCTTGAGCTGTTGGTGTTGGCTACCGATGACACACGGATTGTTGATGTCTGGTCACGTCCACCATGATAGACCGGTCAGGAACATATATCCACCATAGATTGCGTCCAGATGTTATGGTGGCAACTCTGGGAGTGAAGAGGTTATGTTCTCCAGGTTAAAGAGGGAGCAAATGTAGAAGTAATAGTGGTGTGCTGTGAGTAGAAAAGCACACCTTTCAGTTGGCAGAGATGGATGATTACAGCCCTGGGTAACGAGGCCACAACTAAATTGCTGATCAAAGCAGCACCCAGCAAGATTCTGGTTAAGTCAGAGCGAAAACTTGGTGATGATCAGGACAAGAGGAGAGCAGGCTTCCAGAGGGTTTGATTTCGAACTGGTGTCGTGGGAATGAGTTTAGGATTGTCCGTGGAATGGCCGAAGTTCGGAATGTCGGCGCAGGTAGTCTACTGAAAGCCAGTCCCTCGACAGTAATCGACGGTGATCACAGAAAATTGTGGACATGCATGAGAAAGAAAGTTGTATAGTCTTGTCAATTAACTACTTTGTGAACAGTTCGTGCTTTTGCGAGTCGCAGTGATGATGATCAACAAACACTTGTCATCACCATCAAAGACTCTGAAGTCTTAGATATCTTGGAGGCTAACAAGATGCTTGGGATACATTCATCAAGAAGCACAAACAAGATGCTTGGGATACATTCATCAAGAAGCACGAAGTAGCAACTCGAGGGAAGAAGAAAATGTTAAGCAGAAAGTTAAATACTTTACAAATGGCTGCAGGCATCTCATTCGAAGAGCAGTTCAATACAGTTAAAGGATTGGTACAACAACTCAAGAATCAAGAATCTGGGTGGAATTATAGACGAGGACGACTTGGTACAACAACTTAAGAATCTGGGTGGAGGTATAGACGAAGACGACTTGGTGCTGATAGTGCTCCAGAGCTTACCGGAACCATACGAGCATTTTGTCAAAGCTGTGGATGTACGCAAGGAGCATGTAACATTCGAGCGTGTCACATTCGAAGAACTGCAGACACTAGCTTTGCAACAAACTATGAACAGAATGAAAAAAGAAATCATAGATCCGGAAACAAGCCGATCTTTCTTTTTAAGGATCTTGAGTCTGAACATTCATACTTGTGTCTCCGTACTCCTCCGATCTTCCAGCCATTCGGTCCTTGTGCTTGCCCCGGTCCATACATATGTACTATTAGCACAAGGCCACAGATAACACCTCAGCTTCAAGCCCACTTAGGGAAAAGGAGATTTGAGTAGTGGTAGAGCTCGAAGATGAAGGCTGACTACAACCGATACGTTAGCACGCAGAATACGTCCTAAGCGTTGGGCTTCTTGACGTCGTGAACCGGCATGCAAAGAGATTTGAATCAGAACATTAGCTTCTGGGATATCGATCGAGTTGTTTCCTACCCGCAAGAAATAAGTTTCTTCAAAATAACGTACCGGATACTGAGATCAGTTCTGAGAACTATCTTCAGAATGCGAGAACTACGAACATCCAGTCCAGTGGTGGTCTTCAAACCTTGGATATTCAACTCCGTGCTGTCCTTAAAAGCTTGCAAGACTCTGGTCCGTGCAAACATCAAGGTCGACCACCACCTATGCTTATTACGTAAAGCTCAAGATCAAGCAAGAGGTGCTAACTTGGACTTCAGTCTCACTAGGCAAGGTACGATCGACTGCGGATAACTAAGAGGAAACCAGTTTGCTAGTCTGCACTAGTCTTATTTACAGCTAGTTCCAAATGAATGCTCTGAAACGACTCCGTCCTCGAGAAACAAAGAGACTGTAGGAAGAGGTCTACCTTGCGATCCTGAACTGTGTATACGTCCAACCGACAAGTGCAGGTACCCAAGTACCTGGTAGGACCGTCAATAAACGGTCTGCGTAGCTTCTGAGCGGATGCACGCAAAGCAAATAGATTGTCGGAGACGACAATTATTTCGTCACCACGCTTCTGTTCGTGAAACCGGATCAAACATTCACATGCTCGGAACTTGTTTGAATTCATGATGTGGAGACCCTGAATAAGGTCATGAGACATCAGTATTTGCTTATGTTGGTTTGACAGTTTAACAGGTACAGCGGCGATCCGTAGGAGCACGAGCAGGAACATTAGCCTAGATTTCCCAACACAGCAACTGGAAACAGGGTTTTGAAGTAGTGCAACACTGAAGGCACAACTCATCATTCAGGCAAGCTATCCACACTGACGCTTTCTGGAATTAAAACTCTTTCGTCATGGGACACCACACCTCCGCACATTGCACATTGGCAACAAATCCACCTTTCGCTAAGTCAAGCCAATTTGCTTCATACAGTTTTGGCCCGATCAGAAAGATCACTCCTCTCGCACCAGTGTAGCTGAACGCCAGTAGATAAGAGAGCGTATTAACTGATGACTACACACCTGAACACAGACGCCAACAGTTACATAGCTGCTCGCGATAGTTTGGGTCTCTGTTCCAGTCTCCAATCTACTAACTTACAGGAGTAACTCACCAGTAAGTCCGAGTTTGCAGTGAGACTTGGTAATGCTGATGACTCCCCGAAACATAGAGCGGGTACAACGTGCGCCTGATGACCAATCGATACAGATAAGAAGGTCTTAATCCCGCAAGAGTTCTAGATTTCATTGATTTTACCCCTACCGAAGTTGAGAGTGCTCAACCTATCCTAGCTTCGTGAAATTATCACAACTGCAGCAAAAGTCGTAACAAAACCTCGTCCATGAGAAGAAGTCCTCATTCTCGATTCTGAACCTCTTCAATGATTTTCTGTCACTCCTCTGATCGTTTGCCTCCAAATGTAAGTGGTTACCACAACATGCCTCCACCATGTTGTAAGTGGTTACACAACACCAACACTGCTCAGATGTGAATTAGAAATTTGGTCACCTCTGATAGTTGACCACTGAGCAACTGACACTGCATTCGTTGCTAGACAAAGACAACTCTTGCGAATTCGGCAAGCTGCAGAAACTTCCACCAAGGACTTTCCATTTCCACAAGGCAGCACAATAATTCCTGACCTTGCACGACCTGCACGTAACAGAAAACAGACCGCGAATTGGACGCTCAGTCCACACAAGACGACCACCTTCCAGAACTTTGTTAATGTCAAGGCGAAAATATTATTAACGCAATCTTACCATTTCCAAACATTTTCCTGAGACTCTTTGCTTGATAAGGCCGAGGCTGAGCCTGGGGTTTCAACTCCATCGCTACATCTGCGTTGATCTGCGACATAGTTCACATGAGCCAGTTAGCTAAAGATGCACTTGATTCTGTCTGTCCGCGATTACTCAGCCAAGGATGTAGACTGCTCAATGAGTGTAGCAGTTCGAAGCAAGAACTCTACACCAAACAGAGGTAACACGCAAGAAATGAACCCCGTGATTGACATAGTAAGTGGCAAATAGGGGAGAATGTGTGCCACCTTCAAGTGTCAAGTTATATTCATACGTCGAGAATCGCAGATGTTCTCAAAGACCACTCTCTAATATAGAGGTAACACGCAATTAGCACTGCCAAGTACATAGTACATATATTCATACGTCGAGAATGGCAGATTTTATCAAGGACCACTCTCTAGTACAGAGGTAAATACGGGGCCAAGTACATAGCACGTAGCCAATAGGGGCTGAATGTGCGTGATATGTGCGCTAAATTGTCAAGTGGAGTTAGCGAATTATTTGTAACCGAAGGGTGTGTGAAGATGATGCGAATGTGTAGCAAGATCCCAGATAAGATTTCCTTTGGTATGGAGTGTGATGCAGAGTGTGCAATGCAACTGAGAAAAATGCAATGTGAATGATTCTAACAACATCAACTGCAGAACGGGAAAAACTGGAAGTGAACTGACAGAGCAGGATAGTGTATGGAGTGAAGATCGTCGATTGTGAGCAAGAATGAGATAGCCAAGAACCATACGAATAGCTTTAAATTTGAAGAGCAAAGTTTTATCGAGTAAAATGAACTATCAAGCAGACCGAAGATATAAAACAAAGAAAGAGAAGAGAGGTAGAATATTTGCCAGAGTCACTGATGCATATATGCACTGAGTAGGTATACACTCAGAAGCCTAATTACCGCATAGATACACTCAGAGCATGCAGCGGACCACCTTCTGTGACTTGTGTTGTCACTTGTCGGTCCAGATGGTTGTAGATGAGTGGGGAAGTTGAAGACCAAGTTGATGAGTCAGACGACTCATCCGTGCCTTGTCCTTCCAGGAGTTCTTGTTTAGTTCCGGGACATATGAAGGCGAACTCCCAATCTTCGTGTAGTGGTAAGTCAGTGAGTTTGGGACCCAAATTAATGAGGAGACATCGCTTTGCCTGAACGTATGTAAAGAAAGATACCAGTGAAGGAGTGATTAGTCAAACTTACCCAAACACTACCCATCAATCATCGAAATTAGGTACGTTACATAACCATTTACAGTTATCATGACATAACGACTAGCTTTTTGCTAGGGAAAATTGTCGGTTGTTGTAGACTTGATTTCTTGACATGCACATTGATGCTTGATGATGTGATTGTACATACGTTTGCATTCCACATTTCCTTTACGCCAGTCTTGTCTTTCCTCCGTCTGAGGTACTTTTCGTGTAATCGTTTACTAAAAAGTATCCTCTCACCATAGGTATGGAAAAGACCTCGTTAACTTCTCTCTCTTTTTACTGATGCTAATCTCATTCCGATGCTAAGATAATTGTGGAACAGACCTTGCTAACATTCCTATTTGGACGTCAGGCTAGCGCGATAATGGAAAAACAATCATACTTTCTTGGTATATGATAATTTCATATAATATGCTAATCTCATTCCGATGCTAACCGTAATTTTGGAACAGACCTCGCTAACATTCCTATATGGACATCATGCTAGCGCGATAGTGAAAAAACAATCGTACTTTCTTGTATATAATAATTTCATATAAGATGCTAATCTCATTCCGATGCTAACATAATTGTGGTACATACCTCTCTTAACATTCCTATATGGATGTCATGCTAGCGCGATAGTGAAAAAGCAATCGTACTTTCTTGTATATGATAATTTCTTGTATATGATAACGTGAGGAAGTATGCGACTGACGGAAGAAATACGCGACTAAAGTATAAAAAATGAAGTTTGTATATGATACTATTTTGTATATGATAACGAGAGAACGTACGAGATTGACGAAAGAAGTACGCGACTAGCATATGAAAAATGAAAAATACAAAAGCACGTAAAACCACATCATCAACCGTCAATATGTCGTGGTTACTGCTCCCAAGTACTACTTCCAAGACCTTCGGTAATGAGCATGACCCTTATCAACACAACGTCTTGGAGAAAAACAGTGGGTAGCAGTTGGCAAGAGAAGCTCAGAAGTACTCCAATCTCACATCCGTCAGAGATTACTGCGATAAATATGCTCTTCGGGCTATGAGCTGAAAGCACTGCACTGGCACTAGTCCACATGTTCCGAAGGGGGAACTAAACCCTTACAGACGTGATTCACATCAAGAAGTCGCTAATAGAGACTAAATTTCATACATTCGTGAACACCCAGCAGCAAGGGACTACAGTCTAGAGAGGGGGTAGAACAACGGGACATAAGTTCCGTTGTTCATAAATCAATACTCGCTCCATGGAATCAATTTGCCGTACAAAGAAGGACACAAGTGGCGAAATGAAGAAAAAGTTTCACGCTGCGGCTGCTGCTGCTGCTGCTTCAGTGGCAGCACAGCTCGTTAGAAACGAGATGTTCCACCTCCTCGATGTTCTGTTCTTCTGGTTTCCGACCTTTTGCCGTATCTTTGCCATCCCATGGGTAGTCAATAAGATCGGGAGGCCTCTTCCCGTGTTTTAGCGTCATGTATGTCAACATCTGCCACTGAAATACCCCAACGCAAGGAAGGAGAAAGTTATACAGTATTCGGTTGCTATGATGCTTCTTTTCGTTGGGTACAAAGAGGTCAAGAAGTAGAAGGTAACTTACTGCTCTCCACTGCTCTTCGAGTCCCTTCCTGTGAGAAGGCTTTTAATCGTTCGCCAGAACCGTCGCGGTGGCAGACTTCTGCTGATGACTGAGCGAGTGATTTGCTATGGCTGTCTGGAAGAGCACTTATTCAAGTCATAATTACAGCTTCCTCCATACTACACCAAAATGCAGTTCGACCACTGGTACGCGCAGGAGCTTTATGTTTTGCCGATGGCTCTGGAGGTAAATTGAGAATGTGGAGCATCAGGGACCATGAACGTTACTTGGTTGCTTTGCCTGCTCTGGCTCGACAAGCAGCGAAGAGTTAGTTCGATGCTCTGCACGGTGCAAGTCGATCTAACTGAAAGAGGAGGAGCAGAAATCTTCGAGTACAACGACACCGACAGTCTTTCGCTCTACCCGCAGTGGAGCTTAATCGTTGGTTGGTGTTTTACGGCCGTTCTTTCCTTGGCTTGTTTCTAGAAGCTTCTTCTCCACCGAGAATCCATCTTAGTGAGAACATTCTAACGGTCCTTCAACTTGGTTCAAAGCTGTATGACGTACCTGCAATATAAATACCCCGCGTTTCAATGTTCGAACCTTTTCGAAAGATTCTGGACTCGCGAAAAGAGTTACGACTTCGGCGGGTGTTCCCTCGGACACCTCCGGAAGTGCCTGTAGAAAAATGTCAGCGTACTTCTTATTTGAGTTTTCACTCGTTTCGCCCGTTGGTCTTTGCATAAACAAATATAGTCTTCAGTAATCATTGCATGTGACAAAGACAAAAAATCATCAATGAAAGGATTCTACTCCCAAAGCGAACCGCAGTTAAGTGAAAAGCTAGCCGCAAACAGAAAAGTTCCGGTCTTTTACTTCACCCGTCTGCGAATATTTCTTCGTAACATTAACACCCGCTAGTACTGGGTCAGAACCTTTCTAAAGCTTCCGAGGATTCTTTCCTTCAACGCTTATGAAATAATGTTGCACACTCCATAACCGACACTGCTGTCGATGGACGATGCTGCTTTTAGCTGAGGGAAGCAAGGTCTTCAAGATGAGAAGGTATTAAGGATAGAGTCTGTTGCCCACCAGCTTAATCTTCTTCTGCAAACGTTCGGCTTTGGCAAGTGGGTTGACATACTCTTCATCTGTGCCACTTGCCGCTCAGCTCCGAGGACCAGGGAAGTAGAAAGAACGAACGCAGCTTGGAGGGATTCAACAGCATCGAAACGCTGCTGAACATTCCATCCTCCTCACAACTATGATTGACCATGTCGAGTCAAACTTCCATCGTTGTACAGTCTTCATCACCGAGAGCCACGGGAGCAGTGGATTCTAATGACATGAGAAAGCAACAGTTTTGACAAGTTCGCAACAGTACAGTCACTAGTTTGAACTCACCGGGACATTAACCCTATGACCAACTGCACAGAAATGAAGTGAACCGTGCTAGTCAAGAATATTGCCCAATTCTGCATTTATCCGCACGGACTGAGGCTATTAGCCGAGATCCAAGCTAGGTCTGTAAGGTCTAGTAACAGCTGCTGAAACTATGTGAACAAACCTGCTCAGGCCACGCAAGTGAACCAAGTGAAGCATACGCTGTGATCAATAGCATCGGTGCATAGCTGGAATCAACGATCACGCTGAACTGCATCCCAACTTGGAAAGAGAACTTCGTGTATAAACTGGGTCCGCTAACCTCGGCGTGACGGGTTGTTTCGTGTATGACTTGATTTGAAATTGGTGGAAACTGCTCGCTGTCTAGACTGTATCTTCCGGTTCTTCTATATCAAGCGTGAGATCAAAAAGATTGCGAGAAACACTGTACTGCGGACTCCAACTCTTCAGTGTTTGATGCTTCCTCGGCAAAATCGGGCACAAACAATTTTTAACATCCCCTGATCCTTTCCTCAGGCAAAACCTACATCTTTTCAGCCATCTTGTGGAAGGCTCCGGCAATGCTCCCTAGCACTCCTACGAATTTCTCTGCTCTTTCGTCTTCTCTGTCCATCTTCATTTGCAGAAACTCAAACTTCCGCATTTCCAGTAGATGTGCACTTTTCGCCATCTCATTCGCCTCTCTAGCCCTATCTGCTCTTTCCTTCTCAATCCGCATAATACTTTGTGACAGTTCTTGGAAAGCAGCCACGACATTTCCGCACGACTTCTTCCGCTTGCCTGAAGCCCAGATCTCTATGTGCTCGGGCTCCTCAGCGGGCAGTATCTGGTCCCTCTCATCTTCTGCAGTACTTCCTTCACCTCCATCACCTGCACTTGGAGAATGCCCTACAGTAGTAGAATCTGCTCCAGGAGTAAGGAGTGCTGCTCCTGGCCTGGTGCCACCTGCACTCATGGACTGCCTTATGGTCGAGTCGACCACAGACGGAGGAACTGTATGCTGCCTACTACCCTGAAATGAATCCATGAGCTCCTGTGCCTCTGTCTCAAAAGAAGTTGGCAGGTTGTTGTGCTTCCTTTCTTGGAAGCTGAGAGATGAATATGGGGAATTGCCTGGTTTGCGATCCCACTCTTTGATGGCCTTGTACTCGCCTGAAAGCGCCTCCCACTTATTCTTGCACGCAGTAGCATCCCTGTCCATCACCCGGTGCTGACGCATGTAGTCCACAATCCTCTTATACTTTTGTGCGCTGTTTTCCAGCCGCTCACGCCCGGGGTGTCCCAAGTACCGTTCGAACTCCGCTTTCTTGGCTTGGATCAGGAGCAAAATCTCCCAGGCTTCCCAATTTCTGGATCTTTTGCGAGTCCTAGAAGCTGGCCCCGAGTGATGGTTGTCGAACGCGGACGAGTCTCTTTCCAGCCCCAGTGACTGAGATTCCTGAGGAGGTACTAGTATTGAAGTTGGAATCTGAACTTGAGGAACATAAGGCTGGTGTGTTCCATGAATCGGTTGAGACGGATGAAATGGCATTGCAGCAACGTAGTTTGCACTCACAGGTTGAACCGGCGGCCCCATGCATAGACATGCGATGTGAGGTGAGAGTGGAAGCATGGATGGGGAATTCGGGGGCAGGTGGTGGTGGATGGGCCCAAGAGGATATATCCCCGGCCTCGTGATACTTGACTGGGCGGTGCTGTTGGTTGCTGCTGCTCCATGCTGGAGAACACCAGCCACGCATTCAGCTGGCGAAGCCGCATTGGATCGGATGGTAGATCCTCCCGAATTCGCAGCACCAGAAGGGAAAGACACTACGGGCTCTTCAGCTGGAGCTGTTAGATCTATGAAGGTGTTTTCTTCATCCATGTTTTTAATCTCTGCACGATCAAACACAAATGATAAATCAGAGAGGTCCTAAGTTTACGCCGTGCAATCAAGGAACCTCATGATCCAACGGACATCACGGAAGAGCCATAGAAACTCGAGGAGATGGAGAGCGTACGGTCGGAGACGCCATGTGCTCCCACAAGCAAAGCACTACCCTATCTGACTTCGGAGTGAATGTCTTGTCAACAATCGGCCTAGGAGGAGCGGGGAAATTTGTGTTCAGTGCCACTAAAGACAAAGAAGATGCCAATGTCTCTCGTTGCAGTGAGGACAGCCCTCCTGAAACAAGAAGTGAAGGTACATCCAGTCGAGCAGGTGCAGAAGAACCAATGAGGTCCCAAACTGGCAAAAATCAAACCAGGCAACGGAACCATGTTTTGACTGCCTCTCAGTTCAGGAGGGACCACTCGGCAGCTGAAGACAGTGGAAGATCCAGACTTTCTGCAAACTCGCGAGCAGAGAAGCAACGTTAGAAAAGCTAAAGAGCGCGTTCAAAGTAATCAAATGGCAGGAGCCGGAAGGAGGGTTAAAGAAGGGGATCACCATAAAACTGAACGAGGACAATGCCAAGAAGAGACTGTTTGAACTCACCAAGCTGCTCTGTCGTCCTTTACACGATGGGCTTCGCTCCGACCAGAGACAAGGTGTGCGATGGGCGGAGGGGGGTCTGCGTCAGGCGCTCGGAGTAGACATCGTACAGGTTAGATCACTGGCTAATAAGCACTTCCTGATCCTACTTGGATCCGAAGAACAAAAAGCCAAGGTACTAGCTATTGTTAACAAGAAGATGATTTGTGTTTTTCGAATGGTCCCCCGACTACAATGACAAGGGTCGAGCTTCCCTCTGTCAATCCTCTTTTGGAAGATCAAGGCGAAGAAATGTTGTCGCAATAGGTGAAGTAGTTTACCGTGCAGAAGAAGAATGCACAGTTCGCACATATCCGGACGTGCATTATGTGCAGTCTAAACCAAGAACTCCCTGACTTTATGGAAGTTGAATACACTTGGGGAGAATGCTTCATACACGACATTCACTTCAAGTCGCTTTTGAATGCGTGTTTTCTTTGTCAAGAAAGTGGTCACTTGGTATGTCAGTGCCCAAACGGACCACTACCACAAGCACACCAACCAACCAACCAACCAACCCGGGTCCTCAAGGAAACGGAAACGTGAAGGCAAAAATAAAAAGGAGAAAGAGAATGCTAAGGAAGAAGGGGACGGTACGGACGAAGAGGGGTTTAAGCAGGTAAAATCTCGCGGGAAGGCTGCCTCTACGGACTCTAAAAGAAAGACTCCTTCAGCGGAAACATCAGGGTCAAATAGGTATCAGGTTCTGGCGGAAGGTGCAGACGGGACGACTGAAGGTACTACACTGGCGAAGGCTGGAAAGAAGCAGGCGACTATAGGAGAGAAAGCAGGATTAAAGAGTCTCTCTGCCAGTCGATGGTGGAAGCTCCTCCAAGTACCTTGAAACAAACTCAACCAGGGGATCGAAAGGGGGAGAGTGTAACACGGGACAACCATACCAGTTCTCCTCCGGGGACAGGAACGATGGATCTAAACGTCTCCGCTCGGAACTCATGGGGAAGAGAAAATCGAATCGATGGAGGGTGGTGGAGAAGAATATGTTGGCCAGGGAACGGAAGGGAGGGAGGAGTGCCAAGAAGAACTCGAACCGGAAATGCAAAGTACAGGGTCGGATGAGGAGATCGAACATCAAAAAGAAGTGCCATCGCCAAAGAGTAAGACAACAATTAAAAGGCGAGTGTTAACTCATGACCACAGTGTGGATGTGCGGAGGTTCTCGCTTCATCAAGTTGATGTCTTAAATCGAGAAGGCGGAGTTGAGGGAGAGGAAGGTGAGGACAGTCGATCTACTCCCTCCAATTCGGGGAGAGCAAGAGAAGGCTCCCCTCAAATACCAAAATCAGAGGGACAGATATCAACACCGCATACTTCACGAGAACCTGGCACAAGACGACCAATTGGAAGTACTTTAAAACGGAGTTCGTCTAAAGGAAAAATAAAGTGCCCATCATGGGACGTGGAGGAGGAAGGAGACAACCAACACAAATCAGTTTGAGATTTCGGACAACACACTGGAACCTCCGCGGCCTGAGCGACCCGCAGCGAACGCAAGTGATCAAGAATTGGCTCCGTTCAGAATACAAGGATGTGAGATCTTGACCGTACAGAACTGTAAACTTCAGAATCAAGGCTACAGCTGCAACTGAACGGGATAAAGAAAGGAGGGCACTTTGTTACTGACTTCACCAGCTTAGGAAAAGGAGGCTGTTCGATAATCAGCCACCCTTCTCTTCCCGTGGTGGGTTCTGGCGTAAGTGGAACGGGTATGTTTGGGTGAAGATTCAGACGGAGGTGGGTACAGTAGGCATCATCCCCGTGCATGCACCTAACACTCGACCTGTGAGAATGGAGTTGTGGAGGTGGTTACGAGGGACTATAGAGGGAGGGAGTTGGATCATTGCAGGCGACTTCAACATGGTTGAAATGCCCTATAACAGTTACTGTTCGACACCACTCATTCATGGTTCATGACTATGGAGGGCAATTTTGATGGAGCATGATGTTTTCGATTCTTACTTCTGCGGCCTCGGGGAAGAGTCGACCTTTATTTACCAGGCAAGTGTTACAGGCGGAAGGATTGACCAGTCTCGTCTGGATAGAATATACCTGAATGGAGGAGCTTCGGGGAAGACCTGGTTAGAAGTGTGCAGCACCATGGTGATCAGACGCTCTGAGATCATCCGCCGGTCCCTACGGTGCTAAACATACTCCCGGTGGGCGAAGAATCGACAAATAGGAGAAGCTATTACAAGCAAGTTGGACGAACAGCTGCATTGGCGGAAAGATGGATGGATGGACGCAAAGGTGGAAGCGATTCTGGTCCGCTCCCATCTCCTTGAAGGTGCAATTAACAACGTGGAAAGTATTGCAGCGCGGTTTCTTTACACTCATAGAGCAAAAAGAACAGGTGTTAGTGATGGAATGTGTACTAGATGCAAAACTGAGGTTGAAACATAAGAACATTCTTTCTGGGAATGCCCAGCGGTGGAAAGTAGGAAAGTAGAAATTTAGGAACTGAAGCATGCATTTACAACAGCGGGGGCAGCTGTAGGTCGCTCTTACAGGTTTTTACTGAAGCTTTGACCCAGTGAAGGGAAATCCTGCGGCGCTGGCACTCTTGCTCAGCTTCACAATTTTGCGTGGAGAGAGTACAAAAGAGTACAGTTTCAGGTAGGCAAGACTCAAGAACGCCCCTCTCAGTAATCATCAAATCTGTCATATTCGAGTTGCAAGCCGGCTGGAAGCAACCGTCGTGAAATCGTACTCAAAACAGCCATCAACCCGCTACAACGATGGCTTGAATTGCAAGCAGTGTAGAGCATAGACGGTTTAGAAAGAGCGCCGTAATTCCCACAAGAGTTCTGCGAGACGAACCCTGGAGGCGAGGAATCTGGAGGATTCACGTCCAACGGAAACCTAGATAGTGAAGAAAGCAACAATAGCAGAATTCAAAGAATCCTGTTTGAGCAGATACGTAGATTAGAAAACCTGACGATAATCATAATGTTCAAAATAGCTTAGCCGACACCCATATCGGAAGTGTTAGCAGAGGTGAAAGTTACGAGCGTTTCCAAGCTAAAGTTCCGTGGCGCAGAAATGAAAGCCCGAACAACAGGGCATGCCACTCCAGAGTGACGAAGTACAGCCAGATGGAAAGGTAAAACAATGGTAGGACCACCCGGAACTGTAGATCCCCGAGCTCAGACAGAACTGAACCGACAGCCCGCCACGTGGCGGCGCGTATAGTTGGGCCTCACAGGGGCGCCACCAGACCATATGTCTCCACGCAGTGTCCACAGACTGAACACCTTATGTCCGAGTCGAAGATCGTAAGGCTGACACTTCCGTGTATTAAGTTCACCTCTGACTCCACAAACGCTCGAGAAACTGTTTTTGCATTCACATCAAACATGCCGTGTGTCTACGGTAACAGACACCGTGAAATTTCAGGTCTGTCTCGAGCCATGTGAGCGTATAGGTTTGGAGAAGTCATCAGCATTACCAAGTCTCACTGCGAACTCGGACTTACTGGTGAGTTACCCTGTAAGTTACCCTGTAAGTTACTCGATTGGAGACTGGAACAAAGACCCAGTTTGGAGATCGCGAGCATCTATGTTACTATTGGAGTCTATGTTCAGGTGTGTAATCATCAGCTAATACCCTCTCTTGTCTACTGTCGTTCAGCTACACTGGTGCGAGAGGATGATAATATGAGTGATCTTAACTTTCTAATCGGCCCGAAATTGGATGAAGCAAATTGGCTGGACTTAGTCAAAGTGAATTCATTGCTAATGTGCAATGTGCGGAGGTGTGATGTCCCATGACTAAAGAGTTTTATGTGGACTATTTGAAGAAGGAAAGCGTCAGGTGAGGATCGCTTCCCTTAATGATGATTTGTGCCTTCACTACTTCAGACCCTGTTTCCAGTTGCTGTGTGCGGAAATCTAGGCTAATTTTCCTGCTCGTGCTTCTATGGATCTCTGCTATACCTGTTTGTACTGTCAAACCAACATAGGCAAATGCTGATGTCAGATGACCTAATTCAGGGTCTGTACGTCATGAATCCAAACAAGTTCCGAGCATGTGACTTTTCGATCCGGTTTCACGAACAGCAGCTTGGTGAGAAAATAATAAGGTTCGCAGACAATCTGTTTGCGTTGCGCGCATATGCTTAGAGGCTGCGCAGACCGTTTACTGACAAACCAACCAAGTATATGGTTGTCGGTTGTGCTTACATGCAGTCCAGGACTCCCAGCGGGGAACCCTTTGTACATTTTCGTTTTGCTCATAGGTGGTGATCGACCTTGATGTTTGCAGCTATCACGAAAGGACCAAACAGAGTCTTTGTAAGCTTTCAAGCACAGGATAGAGTTGAATGCTTGTTCCTGTCCAAGGTCTGAAGACTACCACTTCGGCTTCAGTAAGAACCGGCAAGTCTCTAGCTTCCTTCAATTTTGAAATATTAAAATGTCAAATGACTAATAACATAAAACACTTTATATCTAAACCAGCATGTGACTTGCTTGATCAATGGTCCAAAACAAATCTTCTAAAGAGATGTTCATTTTGATTCGCGATTGACATGTTCTGGTAAACATTCGAATAATTATAGGCAAATATAAGTTATTGTGGGAACCTTCACCTCGTATGAAATCCATTATAGTTTCAATTGAATCAGATTATAGTTTAATAAATATTTTATTCTAATTTATGTTGTTAGAAAGTATCTCTCCATAATTTATAATTTCAAGAATCTATCATAGTCTTTTTTAGATAGATATGTCTTCTCTAGTAACTAGATAAAATTATTGTTAAAATATATCTAATTATCATGTTTGATGCTAAAAAATGCAAAACTAAATAAAATGGAAATTTATAACAAGAGAACTATATGAAATTGTAGTATAAAATTATGTTTGATTATTTTGACTTATGTCAATTTATGTTAATTTTGACTGATTATTTGTTCTTATGTGTATTATAATTGATATATATTTTGTTAAGACACTAAGATACTAATTGTAAATGAAATTTAAATCTTTAATATTAATAATTATTATAATATTCTTAGAAAATTATTTAAATGAATATGATATATATATGCTACTTAAGAACTTGTGCTATTCATAATTGATAATAATATACCATAGTAACAATTTAAATTGCTTTTTTTCATCATATAATAAATCATTGGTGCTTTTCGATCCACTATAAACGCGGTTTAATATGTCACTATAGTAATACCAGACAACAACAAATTTTGCTCAGAAAACTAATGTGCATTAGACTCAAAGTTATATATATTATGTATGAAGTAAAGGTAAATCAGAGTTAGATTTTCTTAGGATACCTTAAGTCAAAACAAGATTCTTCGTCTCTTAACCCCAATGCAAGTATAAAAGTAAGAAATGAAATATTCGTCTTTTCACCTCGTGTACTTTAGAGTATTTCTTTCTCTCCATTCTTGCAATTAGGTTTTATCAGCAAGAGATTTTTCGGTTTTAAACCTCAAGTTTGAGTATAAAAGTATGGATGTGAATATTTGTTTTTCTTTCAAGTGTATTTTTAAGCTAAAAAAAGATTCTTTTTTTTTCAAAATCTTCATCATTTTTATGTCAATATTCATTAGTTTTTCAAAATCTATCATAGCTTGTATAGCTAGTAACTACCTTTAAAGCTCGAGTTTGACTACAAGTGATCTGGGTGACCCATAATATCTTATTTTGCTGGTTTGTTTTGAAAGAATTGAGAAATTTAACTTTTATGCAGAAAATAATTTTGGTGACTGTCTTCATCCAACTTGGAAATAAAGATTTATCTTGAAGCGGTTCACCATCTTTACAAGTTATGATTCATCTTGCACAAATTACGTAGTATTGACGAAGAAATGTTAAGAAAGAGATTTTGGGTTTCTTGAAGCAAAGAGAATCTTTTTTTAGACTCGAAACATATTGGGAGGAAACTTATTGCTTTTATATTCAAACTCGAGGTTGAATTTATTACCTAACTCTTTTGGTGGGAAGGGTTAGGTTCACTAGGAATTAATGACTTTCTAATACATAAGTCAAAGTCTTGTAGTTTGGAGTTCGCGTATCTCTATACATTGCTTATAGGTTACGTCTAAGTGAAGGTGTCATTCTCGATTCACTTGACATTTAATATTTTCCGCACATTTATCGCTTTGTTGCACCAACGGAAGTTCTTGCTCAGTGGGTCACGAAATTCACAACGCTAACCTGCAAACCATAATAACAAGTTAGCATCCATGCACCATTTACATTAATTTTGTTTGGTCCGAATCGGAACCGGACCGTCTCTCTAATCATCAAGCTCAGCATTCCTTAAGTACTGATCTAGACCCATCTAGGTCGGTCGCAAAACATGAACAAGTCACAAGATGACTTGGGACGGACTTCTCATAAAGTCCAGGGTTCTAAACGGTGTCTCCAACACACCTAGTGATCCAACCGTCAGTGATGTCCGCCTGGGTCTAGGTTCCCGAATGGTGATCTAACTCGTCGACTCGTTCCCTAGTCATGCTCCAGCCTTTATATCGTTCTTAAGTCCAAACGTCCAAGTCTAGACCGGAACGTCTCTTGGAACCAACCCAGCCATCATCTCATGCCTTCAGAGTCCGTCCGCCGAACCCTGGGGTCGGGTGACTCGTCCTGACCCACCCAGACATCGAGCTTTCCTCGTGTATATTTCTGGGGGATCTACGACCCCGCCCTCCTCTTTGGTCCCTGCAAATTATATCATAATCCGATCACGGGATCGGTCATAATTCTCAGCTCATAGATCAGTTCTAAGAGTTTTGCATATCACTTGAAAGTTCTCGTCGAGATCTTTCCAATGATACCTTACTCGTCTCGAGATCTTACGTAGAGCTCCGTCCACGACTTAAAACGTCACTAGAGCTCCAACACTTAGCTATTTTTCCAGAATCTGTGGTTCAGACCCAGACTCGGACGCACGTCTCAAACTTATGTCTCAAACTTATGTTTCGGTCCATTATCAGACTTGCCCCCTTAGGTCATCGTTCGTCTGGGGTCATCTTGGGATATGTCCTTATGTTTTAACCCAAAATTCTAACCTTGGTTCAGAGAACCACTTAAGGTTCATATGATCCCGACTTCCCAGTCAAGCCGTTAAGTTCTACTCGTAACGTTCACAACCTAGCGCAAGTCCACTAGGGTTTTGTTATTCGCGTCTGCGTCCGACCTTGAGACTGAGGCTCGTGATATTCACCCCCACTTTGGAAGTTGATGCCCTCATCAACAATGATCTTTAAGTTAACGCCAAGTTCAAAATGAGTAGCCAACCCCTTGGCACCAGAATTGCGTTCTGGTAGCTAACCCGCAATTCCTTTCTTGGCTTGAATCTTAAGTTGTCGCTAGAACACTTAGAAAATTCCAACTAGTCTCAGAGAAAGCCTTACCTTTTTTACGACCCCTAAACAAAACTAGTTGACAATTTCTAAACATTCTACTTAAGACTCTAACTTGTTAACTTATAAGCATTCACACTTACTTACGAGGTCCTCGGAACTCACTCTCTGGTCGCAACCTGACTTGACTTAGACGCACGACTAAGTTTACTTTGCAGTTAGAAAATCGTAATGCAAGATCACCTCAAGCTCCAAGACAAGTATAGTTCATACTTGCTTTGCCAACGCTACGACAAACCTTAGTTTTGATATCAAGACTTAGTCTTGATTTAGATGCTTATCCAAACCAACTCGCTTCCATTGAGTGTGCTTCGTTCCTCCTCTTGACAACACACACTGACATTTCAAGAAACAAAATCTTTATTTCTACAAAATATAAGACAAAGCTACAAAGTCCATCGGCCCAAGTCGTCTCAAGTTGCTACTCGTATGGTTCGTCATTCTTTCACTCCTCGCTAGAAGGAGATGTCCTCATCTTGCTAACGCCATTGTTGTCCTTGTCGTCGTTTGAAGAGGTCCAATACTTCACTTGCATGTGTTAGCTCTTCCTCTGACACCCAAGTTGCTTCCTTCAAATGATATCCACGTCATATGATCAAGTACTCCATCCGATTAGATTTAAGTCACGGTCGCAAAATGATCTCTACCTCATATTCTGCTTCGCCTTACACTACATCAGGTTGAGACCTGAGAACCTGTTTGCGCTCCGGCCGCAAATCATCCTTGAAGTATTTTTTTAATAAAGAAACATAGAAAGTCGGATGCAACTGTCATTCGAGAGGAAAGTCTAACGGATATACATCTTCGTGCGAATTCTTGACGATGACTAAAGGTCTCGCGAACTTGGATGAGAACTTAATCGAAATTCCTTGCGGAAGGGTGAAGTTTTTCGTACTCAACCATACTTCTTTGCCCACTTGAAACTTCACTTGTCGTCGATGCTTGTTTACTTGCTTCTGTAAGATGAGGCTCTAGAGTGAACTCGAAACTCGAATGCCCGTGGTGGTGCATTCGTAGCCTTTATATAGTGAGAGGAATAGTACATGATCAACTTCCGGCCAATGCTCATCTCTCACGCGGATCGCTGATGTGGCTTACATGCAGCCTTAGATCTAGAACAACATCTAGAGGTTCAGAATGAGCCACGTAGAAGGCTCGCTGGAAAGTTCTAGAAGCTTCTTTCTAGAAACTTCCTTCTGGAAGCTTCCCGGCTGGAAAGTTCTAGAAGGTTCATTCTAGAAACTTCCTTCTGGAAGTTTCCCGGCGGACTTTTGGCGCACTCGCCTATTGGTAGAAGTACTATTTGCTGCATGTATTCTTCGGCCAACTTAGCCGTAACTAATTCTTATACCAAGGACTTCTACAAAACCAATTTCTCCTCTAGTTGATAAGTAGGACTCTACTTATTACAAACCTCCCCCCTTTTAAGAAGCAACGTCCTCGTTACTCAACTGCTGTTCGAAAGCTTGCACTATGAGTGGGGCGTGTGCAAGATTGGTTGCAGGTTCCCATGTTGCTTCATGTAATGGATAGCCTTTCCATTTGACCAAATAATCTACCCGTTGATGACGAGTCCCACGAACACGTTTCTTTAAGATGCATTCCACTTCAAACTCTTCCTCGCCATCGATAATTTGAGGCAGTGGTCGCGACTCTTACGAATTGCCAAAGTGAGGAGGTCGTGGTGTATATCGACGTAATAAAAACACATGAAAAACCGGATGAATCTTCATGTGAGGTGGAAGTTCGAGTTGATATGCCACTGCTCTAATTCTCCAGACAACAGAGAAAGGCCCGATGAAGCGAGGGTTGAATTTACGACTGCCGATCAGAGTAAGGTTGGTTGTGGATAACCAAACTTGATCACCAATCGTGAACTCTTCATGCCGACGGTGTCCATCGGCATATTGCTTTTGTCGGTTCTGAGCAACTTGTAGTTTCACCTTAGCTTTGTCCACTCCTTGTTGAATTCGTGCAACGAATTCATTAACAGCATCCACTTTGGTGTTGATTGACGACGTCGTGCTGAATCGTGTCAAACTTGCTGGTGTGAGAGGATGTTCGCCGTACATGAGATAAAAAGGTGTTTCACGAGTAGATGCATTGAGGGAGTTGTTGTAGGCAAATTCTACCAAAGGGAGTAAAGTGTCTCACTTCGCTTGCTCCTCCAGAGTAAAGGCTCGTAGCATGTCTTCAATGGTGCGATTGGCTCTTTCGGTTTGTCCATCGGTCTGTGGATGATAAGCCGTAGACATGGCAAGTTTGGTCTTGAACAGACCAAATAGAGTTCTCCAAAACATGCTCGTAAACTGAGGACCTCTATCTGTTATAAGCACCCGTGATAGACCGTACTGAGCAAAAATGGTGTTCAAATATATCTGAGCAAGTTGCGGTGCTGAGACGTCTTTCGTGGTCGGTCGAAGATGGATCATCTTGCTAAGCTTATCGACGAAGACGACGATGGAGTCAAAACCTGAGCTCGTCATGGGAAGTTCACACACAGTCCATACTAACATGTTCCCAACGTTTGGAAGGGATCGGGAGGGGTTGAAGGAGACCGGAGGGTGCTTGATTTGTAGCCTTATTTTGTTGACACATTGCACAACTCCGAGTGTATATTGCAACATCCTCTGCCATCTTGGGCCAATAGAACACTCGTTGGACTGCTTCCAACGTCTTTTCTGCCCCCATGTGTCCTGCAATGGCTGAATCGTGACATTCAGTTAGTATGGTGGTACGTAGTTCTGGATCATCTGGGATCCATAACTTCCCTTCATGGAATACCAAACCATGATTGCGGGTGATGGTTCTTGAAGGTTTTGCTGCGATAGTCTATGCATCCGATTTTGTGCCCTCGATCAATTTTGTCCAGAAGTCAGAATTCACCTTGACTTCAGAGACTATGTTATGCACCATAGGCATGCGGGTTAATGCATCAGCAATTTGCTTCTTGCCCTCAACGTACGTGATGGTCATGTTGAATCGCTGCCTCCATTCTGCCCAACGGATTTGTCTCTTTGAGAGATCCTTCTGCGTCTCCAAATAGACTAAAGGTTTGTGGTCTGTCTCGACCACAAAAGCCTTCTCCCCTAGATAGTGCTTCCAATGCTTAGTAGCGAGAACTATCGCCAATTCTTCTCTCTCGGTGGTGTGATAGTTCTGTTCTGCTGGTAACAACTTCCGAGAGAAGTATGCAATTGGATGCCAACCATCCTTCCATTCTTGCTGCAACATCGCCCCTACTGCCGTGCCTGATGCGTCCGTTGCTAACTTGATAGGTTTTTTTGGGTCGTACCACTTGAGGATCGGAGCATGTAGTAGCGCGGTTTTCAATGCTTGAAAACCTACTTCTTGCGCTGTTCCCCACATCCATTTCTTGCCTTTGCCTAACAGGGCAGTTAGTGGTTGTGCAAGCTTGGCAAAATGCTTAACAAATCTACGATAAAATCCTGTCAATCCCAAGAAGCTCTTAAGTTGGGTTTGATCTTCTAGAGCCTTCCATTGTTGGATGACAGCTATTTTATCGGCCATTACTTGTATGCCTTCTGCACTCACTCTGTGTCCTAAGTAGTCCACCTCCGTCTTGCCAAATTCACATTTTGAAATTTTGGCGTACAATTTATTTTGGCGGAGTACTTGGAGAACTTCTCTCAAATGGTGCACATGGTCCTCCATAGTTTTGCTATAGACTAGGATGTCGTCAAGAAATACAACGACTGATCTGTCTAAGTACGGACGGAATATGTCATTCATCAGGCCCATGAAGGTGGCCGGTGCATTTGTGAGACCAAATGGCATTACTAAGTATTCGAAGTGACCATACCTTGTTCGAAAGGCAGTCTTTTCCACATCTTCATCAGCGATTCGAATCTGGTTGTACCCGCTCCGCAAGTCTAGCTTCGTGAAGTACTTTGCTCCTTCGAGTTGGTCGAACAAGTCATCCATCCGAGGTAGTGGATACTTATTCTTCACCGTTTGTTGATTGAGTGCTCGGTAATCGATGCACATCCGTAGGCTGTTATCCTTTTTCTTAACAAAAAGGACTGGAGCTCCATATGATGACACGCTGGGCTGGATGAACCCTTTTTGTAACATCTCCTCGATTTGCACCTTGCACTCCTCCAATTCATGTGGCGCTAGTCTGTATGGGGCCTTACAAGGAGGGGTGCTCCTTGGAATCACCTCGATTTTGTGATCAATCCTTCGTTTTGGTGGTAATCCTGAAGGAAGATCATCGAGAAAGACATCCCCATATTCAGCTATCACTCCAGTCAAGCTGTCTGGTATCTGCCCGTCGAGTCGTGCACTCGAGACTTCTCTTATTAAACCCAAAAAACAGACATCGTTGTTACGTATAGCACTTGTACCTATTACATACAAAGGCAAGTTCTGTCTTCGAGATCTCACTCTATCTCCGAAGATTTTCCACTGTTTGGTTTTCACCACTTTTCTTCGTCAATCCACTTCGGGATTATACTGCTCCATCCACGGCATACCCAATATGACATCATAACGGGCTAATGTGATCACTCGCCACTCAATATCTTCACGATATCCACCTAAAGTAAGTTCTATCTTTCGAGGTAGAGATTCAATCTTCTCAGTCTGTCCATTGAGCAGTTCCACATCTTCACTCTCATCACTTTCTAACTCCATTCCCAACTTCATAGCAGTCGATCGAGACAAAAAGTTCTCTGTTGTACCAGGATCGATTAGTACTCTCACCTGGGTCCCTTCCAAGACTCCATCCACGACAATCAGTTGTGCATTGTTTTTTGTCAATCTCCTTCTCCTTCCCTCGCCTTTCTTCTCCCTCCTTGCACCAGTAAGGCCGCGAGGTGCATTTATTGGTGTTCTTCGTTTCCCAGTCTTGCCTCGATTTCTTCATCTCCTTCCGTCTCATTCAGATGATTCAGAGGTCGACGATATGAAGGTCTTGGATCTCTAGGAAAACGACTTCGGCAATTTGCAGCTATGTGACCGAATCGCCCACAGCTGTAACATCGACGTTGCTCGAGTTGAGGTGTAGCATTCCTGACACCTTCTCCTCTAGGAGCTCCTTGACGTCTTTCTTCTGGCCGCCCTCGACGATCTCCACCTTGAAATTGTCGTGGCTGATAGCGGATGTTGCCTAGCTCCATGGGTGTCGGACCGTTTGCATACGGGATTTCGGATCTATTCTGATGATTTGGTCGAATCATCACTTCTCCTCCTAATGCTCCAGCAATTCTTTGAGCGCAAGCGATGGCCTCAAAAACCGTGAGTGGGTTTTGCACCATTACTTCTTGTCGAATTCTTTCCTTCAACCCCCTCTTGAAATTATCAAGAGCCTCCGTCGGACTCATATCAGTGATTGCAACTTGCAAGTCGAGGAAGGCTTCTACATACTCTTGAAGGCTTCCTTTCTGTTTCAATCCCCACATCCTCGTTCGAGCCATTTGCACCGAGTCCACAGACTGGAAATTCTTCAACAACCCTTCTTGCATTGCAGTCCATGTGACTGTCCTCCCTTCCGTCAACACCGATCTCTCCCATGCATCATACCACGTGAGAGCTTTATCAGTCAAGTAGCCACACGCAAACACTCCCGCTACGTGATCCGTGATTTGCGTACTGAAAAGTCGCAAATATCGATTCATCCGAGAAATCCAATTCTCGACTACTCCCATAAGTCGTTGGTCTTTGTACGGTTCAATGTTACATGTCTTCTTCATCCGTAGTAGCAGGGCACCTTCCTCATCGACTGGAACTCTAACGATTTGTGCCACGGGTTCTCTTGGTGCAGCTTGCTCTCCCACCACCGGTACTCCTTGAGACGATCCTCCTCTTGCAACGTCTGTCATACTCTGACCCTCGAGGTTCAGCATTTTGTTCTGTAATGCTTCAACCGTCATCTTCATCTCTCGAAATTCGGTCAGCATGCCTTGCATCAGTTCCTGCATCACCAACTCTGGATTTGGAGGTTGTTGCTCCATGATCGCTCTCTCTCTCTCTTACGACACGTAAGTTTCAAGCTTCTCCTAGTACAGAGTTATGACGGCCACTCGAAAACGTTCGTATACTACAGGTACTACAAAAGGGACAGGAGAATCAATTATCTCGCGGTAGAAATCTTCACCAAAATTTCTAATCACAAACTCTCTATGTAACGATTTCGGTCTGCAGACATAGCGGATCTCCACCCACGTGTTGAAGGGAACAAGAGCGGGTAGGTTTAGATCCATGCTCACTAAATCAAGATGTAGACGGTCAAATCCCAACTAGCTGCATATGTCACTACTGGAAGAATCACCGGGACTGGCGAATTCATCACTTGACCCATGAAATCCTCACCGAAATGATAAACAAGATACACTCGAAAATGCTCTCGACGCATATACATAAGCTTGATATGGAAAGGATTCAAGAATGGTAATTCTGGAGCTGGAAATCTACCCCCATCCATCACATAGCTCTCTTGATGCACTCAGAGTTCCAGTTGCTAGGTACCTCGATCAAAGGTCCTTCTAAGAGGGGTAATCCGCTCTCTTAGAGTTTCCTGCTCTGATACCATTGTAAGATGAGGCTCTAGAGTGAACTCGAAACTCGAATGCCCGTGGTGGTGCATTCGTAGCCTTTATATAGTGAGAGGAATAGTACATGATCAGCTTCCGGTCAATGCTCATCTCTCACGCGGATCGCTGATGTGGCTTACATGCAGCCTTAGATCTAGAACAACATCTAGAGGTTCAGAATGAGCCACGTAGAAGGCTCGCTGGAAAGTTCTAGAAGCTTCTTTCTAGAAACTTCCTTCTGGAAGCTTCCCGGCTGGAAAGTTCTAGAAACTTCTTTCTAGAAACTTCCTTCTGGAAGCTTCCCGGCTGGAAAGTTCTAGAAGGTTCATTCTAGAAACTTCCTTCTGGAAGTTTCCCGGCGGACTTTTGGCGCACTCGCCTATTGGTAGAAGTACTATTTGCTGCATGTATTCTTCGGCCAACTTAGCCGTAACTAATTCTTATATCAAGGACTTCTACAAAACCAATTTCTCCTCTAGTTGATAAGTAGGACTCTACTTATTACAGCTTCGTGTAACGTTGCTACGTCTTCTCGAGGTTCTTTTTCACTTGCTCCTCACGCTGTTGCATTTCCGCCACCAACTGTTCAACTGATGTTTGTCGTGTTCTTGGTTGTGTCGATGTAAAATTCCTTACAAGAGTCAAGTCAAGAGGCTCTTCTAGCTCACGTCCGTAAGCCAGCAAGAAAAGTGATTCGTTGATCTCTGAATGTTTCGTGGAATTGTAGCAATACTCCGTAAGATTAAGCCACGCCGCCCAATCACTTTGGTTCATGCTTACATAATTCCTCAAGTATTGATTAAGAACCGAGTTAACTCGTTCTGTTTGTCCACCTGTTTCAGGATGAAATTTTAACTTAGTCTCCAATTTTGAAACAAGTGTTTCCAAAAAGCACTTGTGAACTTAGAGTCTCGGTCTGAAATAATACTCCGACGTAATCCATGTGAACGTCATCAAGTATCTAGGAACAAGCGAGAAGTCGTGAACGTTGTTGCGGTATCCAAGGTCGGAGTAAACTTCACTAGTTTGCTAAATTGGTCAACTATCACAAAGATTGCATTGTATCCATCTGAGTCAGGCAGAGACGTAATGAAGTCCATGCTAATGCTTTCCCAAGGTCTGGTTGGAATCGACAAAGGATGAAGCAACCCCTATTTCTTCTCATAAGAAACGCGGTTCGCTTGACAGGTTACGCATGTTTTCACAAAGTGGACGACATCATCTTTCATGTGGGACCAATAAACTTTTTTAGCTATCACTGCTAAAGTGGACTTTTCTCTTTTATGACCTGATAAAGGCGCATCATGACATTCTTTGAGCAACTTTGTCTTAAGTTTTTCTTGTCACACATAAACCCGACTTTGCTTGAACATGAGTAAGTCATGTCTCAACTGCATGTTCTGCAACTTCACTCTTCGCTTGAGCTGTTCCAAGTATTCCTTCGTTTGGTCATCGCCCATGTAACATTCACGTATTTGTCTCTCCAAGTCTGACTCCTTAGGATACATAGCTCACAAAATATGTGTTGACGATGAAAGATATTCCTCCTTGCGACTCAAGGCGTCAGAAATCACATTGTCCTTTCTCGCTTTGTCGATTAATTCTACATTCATGAGCGTTAAGGTATCATGCCGTCGTAGTTGCTTTGACGTCATCCGATCTTGTGTCTCAAAGTACTTGAGCGAAATATTATCAATATACACTTGTGTTTTGTGAAGTCCTAAGTAATGCCGCCATTTTTTCAAGCAATGAACCACCGCAAACAGTTCCTTCTCATGAGTTGGTCATCGACTCTCCGTCCCAGATAACTTCTTACTTTTGTACGCTACAAGTTTTTCATCCTGCACCAATACTCCACCAATCACATAATCGCTCGCGTCCGTGTGCACCTCGAATGATTTGTCAAACTTCGACAGCTTCAAAACTGACGTCTTCGACAAGATGGATTTGATCATCTGGAACGCATCGTCCGCCTCTTTGGTCCGTTACTTGTGCATCTTTTCTCGTCCAGTCCGTCAGCAGCTTCACGATCTTTGAAAACCCCTTCACATACTTACGGTAGAACTGCGTCAATCCTAAGAATCACCGTATCCGCTTCATTGTAGTTGGAGGCTCCCAAGTCACAATCGCATCCACCTTTTGCATATCCGGGCCGACTCCTTTTGCACCAATGACGTGTCCTAAGAAGTTAATGTGTTCCAAATCAAACTCACTCTTATCCACGTTGGCAAACAGCTTATGCTCTCGTAGCTTCGTCAACACCACCGTTAGCTGCTCCGCGTGCGACTCCAAGGTTTTGGAGTAGATCAAGATGTCCTCGATGTAAACAATGACAAACTCGTCCATCTCCTCGTGAAAAATTGTGGTCATCAATGTAGTGTCGTCGAACGGGTGTTATAGAGTCCAAACAGTATCACCACGAATTCAAACGATCCGTATCTAGTTCGGCAAGCGGTCTTCTCAACATCTGGATCAGCTATCCGGATTTGATAATATCCTGACTTCAAGTCTATCCTGCTGAAGTACTTTGTGCCCGCTAACCTATCAAACATGTCATCTATCCTTGGCAAGGGATAATTATTCTTCACCGTCATCTTATTGAGTGCACAATAATCTACGCAGAGTCGTAATTTCTCATCCTTCTTCTTTGCAAAAAGAACTGGGGCTCCGTAAGATGACTTGCTGGTTCGAATATATCCTCGCGTTAATAACTCATCGAGTTGTCTTTTCAACTCAAGAAGTTCCACCTGATTGAGTCGATAAAGAGCTCTAGAAGGTGGTTCTGATCCTAGCAAGACCTCGATCTTGTGATCCACCACCCGCCTTGGAGGTAACTCAGTAGGTAATTCATTCGTCAAGACATCCTCAAACTCCTTAATCACTTCGTGAAGCACCTTCGGAAGTTTAATCGCGTCTCTTGAAGTGATATATTTTGGAAATATATCCATGTGTTTGCTTTCAGTTATAAAGATTTGAAAGAGGTGACTCTAGAGACTCATCGAATCGAATTGGAAGAGAACGCAAGACCAGTTCAACAGAAGTAGAGAAGGGTCAATCCTACAACGGCAATGATGATCAAAGAGGAGATAGACAAGTTGAAGGAGACAAGTTTCATCTACGAGGTAGAGAACTCAGAACGGGTTTCACCCATTGTGATTATCAAGAAGAAGAATGATAAGCTGCGAGTGTGCATAGACTATAAGAAGCTGAATGCAGTTACCAAGAAAGATTATTATCCTCTATCATTTATAGATGAGATTCTAGAAGAAGTTGCTGGTCATGAGTGGTACAGCTTTGGTGATGGTTATAGTGGGTATAACCAGATCAAGGTAGCACAAGAGTATCAACAGTTGACTACTTTCATTACTCATTGAAGAACATTTGCATTTCGCGTGATGTCATTCGGATTGTGTAATGCTCCGGCCACGTTTCAGAGGTTCATGAACAAGGTGTTTGAACCATTCATAAGAAAGTTTGTCCGTGATTTTATTGATGATTTTTGCGTGTACGGAAGAAATGAGGACCACTTTGATCATGTGATCAAAGTTTTGCAGCGGTTGGAGTAAGCCAACGCTTCTCTAAATCCAGAGAAGTGCGTCTTTGGCTGCGAAGAAGGTCTACTGTTGGGACACATCATTTCCAAGAATGAGATTTGTGGTAGATCCTGAGAAGGTGAAGAAGATTGTGGATCTTTCATTTCCGATCAACTTGACAAAGTTGAGGTAGTTTCTTGACATGATTGGATATTATCGTAGATTTTTCTTGTTCTTCTCGAACAAAGCAATAACTTTGACGATGTACATGAAGAAAGGAGTTGATTTTGACTTGTAGTGCATGATCAGAAGGCAAAGGAAGCATGTGAGGAGTTAAAAAGGTATTGATGATAGCTCTTATACTTGCTAAACTTGAGTGGAGTAAAGCATTTATTCTGTATACGGATGCCTCCAATGTAGCAATCGGATGTACATTAAGTCAGTTAGATGGAGATGGGCATGATCATCCTATAGCTTATGCTAGTAGGCATATGGTTCCCGCAGAGAAAAGTTTTTTGTGACTGAACGAGAAGGATTAGCTGTGATCTTTGGATTGAAGAAATTTTGACACTACTTGCTAGGAGAGAAATTTTTCATAGTCATAGATCACAAGGCTTTAAAGTATATTTTTAATAAGCCGAAGGTCATATTGCTCATTGAAAGATCTTTCTAACAGAATACGATTACGTGATCAAAGATAGACTAGGAAAAAAACATACAAATGCTGATCTCTTGTCGAGGACTTATGACGACGAGGGAGAAGAACCGTTTGATGATTCATTTCCAGACGAGCAAATGATGACCATCACAAGCATTGAGGAGGTATCAGACGAGTACAAGAAAACTTGGAGTTTTTTTGCAGATGGATCTTTTTCAAAAGGTATGCATACTCGAGAACGTAACGTGTTGATCAAGAGATGCAAATCTTACACCATGGTGGAAGGAATTCTATTTCATCAAAGAGCAGATGGATTACTAAGGAGAGTAGTTGGTCAGAAGGAGACGTTCAAGCTAATGCACGAGTTTCACGACGGCACTGTTTGTGGAGGTCACTTTGCTGGTAAGATAACAGTCTTCAAGATTTTGGATGCGGGTTATCACTGAAGAGGGATTTTCAAAGAATGTTTAGATTATTGCAAAACTTGCGACGTATGTCAAGCATTTGCTCTGAAGTCTACTAGAACACCTCCGTTAAGATCAATTCCAGTGTTAAGACCATTTGAGAAGTGAGATATTGACTTTGTAGGTCCTTTTAATAAGACACCTCGAGACAATAAATACATTGTAGTCGTCACTGACTATTGTATCAAGTGAGTAGAGGCTAGATCTTTGAAGGAGACTAATGAGATGGAAGTGGGTAGATTCATATGAGAGAGGACCATCACAAGATTTGGATGTCCGTTAGAGTTGGTCTCAGATAGAGGAGGAGAGTTTGTAAGGAGCATGACTACTGCTATGCTGCAACATTTTTCGATCAAGCCACGAGTAACGACGTCATACAATGCTAATGGTCTTACGGAGAAGATCAATCTTAAACTTTGTATGATGCTCGTCAAAGATGTTGATGCTGAGACTACGAAACATACTTGAGATAAGAGACTACATGTCATCTTATGAGAGTATCAAACGATAACAAAGACTTCTACCAGGTATTCTCCGTTTCGACTTGTTTATGGAGTGGAATCCAAGTTGCCTATCCAATTCGAATTGGATATTTTTCAAACTATTCAACGAAAGTTGAAGAGGTCGAGGAGAGAAGACGTGGTCCGATCAAGAAAGGAGCAACTCATGGAGTTGAAAGAGACCCGAGTGGTAGTAATGATCCGGATGGAACGAGGTCAAGCGTATCAAAAAAAGAGTTACGACAAACGATTGAGCAAGAGAGAGATAAAATCTTTTCAAGTCGGAGATTGATAATGTTATTGATGTTATCAGATTCAAGAGGGTTAGGAAGAAGTTTCTTCCTAGATATTTTGGTCCTTTTGTTGTAAGTAAGGTGTGGAGCAACTTCACATATGACCTTCAAGAGTTGGAAGGAAGGAGATTCGATCGGATAAATCATGACAAGTTGAAGTTATTTCATCGATGAAAGCTCTCTTTTCACTTCAAGGACGGAGCGAAAATTTAGTCCGAGAGTAAATTGTAACGACTTATGTTACACATAAGAAGTTTGTCTATTAGTAAGGTGTTTAGTTATAAGTAAGTGTGGAGAATGTTTATTTGCTGCCCAAGTACTTTAAGGAGGTATCAAGTTAGTCATGAGTAACTAATGTTAGTTATGATTAAACTTAGCTGTACTTTTGGGTAGAATTCAGATATTTCTTAAAGAGTGAGCACTACCATCTTGTCAACTTGTCTAAAAGATAGAAAGGAGGTGGGAAGTATCTCTTATTTTTTTTTGACTTGATATTAGTGGTGGGATTAAAGTTGTGGACTTTGTGGGCATTAAAAACAAGAAGAGATTCTACATGTCTCCTTTTTAGTGGGTTCTAGTGTAGAGAGGGTGGAAATTTGATATTCTTTAAGAATATTTCAGAATCCTTTTAGAAGTTGTTGACTTTGAAGGAATAAGCTCATATGAAAAGATAAGAAGCCCATGTGATTAATACTTTTACCTTAAGTAATATCTTAGTAAAACTCGATAAAAATAGTTACGTCTGAGTTACTGGAGGATATCAAAGTAAAAACGTAGAATGTATAAATAGAAGAGTAGAGAAGAGCTCCTCATCTTTATTTTCACATCGTCGTAATTGACAACTTGAGCAATATAGAGAGAGTGTAATATTTTAGCATGTGAGAACTTGAGAGACTTGGTTAGAATGGAGAATTTTTGTTGATGAGTTTATGAAGAATTTTAGTTTATGAGTTTATGAGTGTGTGAATGACTGAACTTAGCATTTTTTTCTTCAAGTTCATGGTGTGCTTCTATCAAAGTCATCAGAGGTGACCCCTGAGTGAGAGACAGGTCCGACATGTTGCAGATTCATCGATGACTATCGTGGAGGTTGAGAGATGGGGGTGGGGGGTAATTGCTCAATAGGACCGCGGAGAGTTTACAGTTCTGTGATCTCTTCAAGATGAAGTGCTCTCGACATGGATTTAATCTTTATTGTCTTCTTCTTGTGATCACGGCTAATCTTCAGTGTTGGCAGTTGAAGTTCAGTTGTGATGCTGATCACAAGACCGTATTTACAAAGTGGAGAGATGGAGTACGACCGCGGTTCCTTAGACTTGATATGACATATGTATCATGCTGCTTTGTGTGTCGATCTTGTTACACTAGCATTGCTGCTATGTTGGAGACGATGCGACTGAATGTCTCTACTGAGTCACATTGATATGATTTCCAAAACGGCGTGGGATGTTAGATAGGATGGTGCAACGCCGTCAAAGGGTTATGGGCAAGCAAAAAAACTCTATGATATCTGATTTTCTGACCTCCACATGTAAGCTGAAATCATCCACGATGATAATCATGGTATGAATACCATTATTGACTCGTGAGACATCTTGCTTATGACTTGCTTTTGACTCATTTAGATGGAGTGTGACTTCATCTTGCTAATATTGTTTTTCTGGATTTAGGCACGGCATTCGCAATCAAAAAGATTTATGACACAAGACCAAGAATATTGTGCAAAAGTTCAAAGATGAGTTGCAAGATGCGAAAATGATAGATGCTGACCAGACGATTGAGGAGTCTAGCAGTAAGACATAGCTCTCGATGTTTTTGATCTCAGCGTCGAAGGGTCGACCAATGGCCTTGCTCTAAGCTGCAATAAGGTTGTCTTTGTCAATCGTGTTGTTGAGGATTCGATTTAGGGACTGAAGACTTTAGACGATCAGAGTGATCTCGAGGTTTGAGATACCTTGAGCTTGCAGCGCATGATATTGCGTACAAACTAAAGTCATGGATCTACACTTGCTCCTATCGTGTGAGAGATTGATAATGATGACTACTTGTTTTATTATTTATTATTTATAATGTGTTTATTGAGAAAATAATATTGACAAGTTGCACTCTTTTTGAAGAGAAGATGTCACTCCGCACGTGATGGTATTCAACATCCTCACTGTTGTCGCACATTGTGTAGGAAATCATACGGATTGTCGAATACTCTCTGGAGATCGAGATTGTGTCGAACACGCGATCAGAGGAGGTGCACGATATCTTCATGGAGGTCGCGCTCATCTCGCTGTCATGGAATTTCTTGAGAAGCACTTCATATGGTCAAAGATGCAGTATTATACTTGCGCACGTGAGAACTTCATGAGTGAGACGTTCCACTCGGTCATCAACAAGTTCGCGACAAAGAGGGTCCACTGGGATACATCACATGAGTGAAGACTAGCTTGTGCAGCTATGGATTGGAATGAGAACATCGGGCATGAGATTGTGACACGACGATGTCGTGTCGTGGACCGGCTCCTACCTGAAATTCAAACTTCGATGCTTGTCGCTCCAAAGACATTCATGAGAAGACAAGCTAGGCCCCAGCTTATGGGTTTTTGGCACAATCTCAGATCTCCATTTTCATCGCATAGATGGGTAGAGCTCCTTGTCAGCTTTCCACAGGCACTTTGTCTACTTCGTTTGGACGCCTAGTGGAAAAGTTACAGGATTCGAAAGATGGAGAAAATAAGCTAGGCCCCAGCTTACGGGTTTTTGGCACCACTTCGGATCTTCGTTTTTATCGCACCAGTGGATAGAGCTCCTTGTCAGCTTTCCATAAGCACTTCATCTACTTCGTTTGGACGCCTAGTGGAAAAGTTACAAGACTCGAAAGATGGAGAAAACAAGCTAGGCCCCAGCTTACGGGTTTTTGGCGCAACTTCGGATCTTCACTTTCATCACATAGATGGGTAGAGCTCGTTGTCAGCTTTCCATGGGCATATTGTTTACTTCGTTTGGACATCCAGAGAAGAAGTTATACGATTCGAAAGAAGGCAAAATCAAGCTAGGCCCCTAGTTACTTGTTGACTGGGTATTCAGGGCTTCAGGCGTTATATCAAAGACGCAAGGGGCCTGCTTCTTATTATTCAGGTATTCAGGAGAAAACTGTACGTACAGAGATTGTTGCAAGGGGGGTGCTTAAGGGGCTAGCTTGCGTCTGCGATCTGTCAACGGACGGTTCGGGAGATTTAGGAGTCCAATGCAAACGCGCAAGGCGTCGTTGGGTTCAGATCTACGCAGTCTACGCACTGGTTCAAACGGTTTGGGAAGAGACGGATCGGGGAGTGTGTACTGAGGGAAATTGAGACGCAGGAAGCAGATTTGAGGTTTTCAGTTACCTGTGAAGGAGAGTTGGACCGTTCGGACCGTTCCGGAGTCCAAACTTGCTGTCCTTGGATCCAACGGGATCAGAACATCGAGTTCTACAGGAAATTGAAGACGATGCCAGTTTTCATCGGGCGGGTTGGAAGTTCTGAGTGAAATTGACTCGCAGAGAAGCGTTTACATCAGATTTTCGTTCACCTGCGACCTGAGGTTGGGCTGTTCTTCGCGATCGATGAGCCAAGCTCTTCGTTCTTGGTGCCTACGCGATCAGGGAGTCTTCATCTACTCATACGAGAAGACCGTGTGTGAATTGGATTGTTGGTTTGAGTGTGGTGAGCAAGTTTGAGCCGCAGGGAGCTGATTTACGTCAGTTTTTTACAACCTGCGGCCAAATTTCTCGAGTGGTTTTGCAAGGGGAACTCCAAACGACTTGTTTGGAGTCTCGTTGGATTCAGGGTAGCTAGATCTATCTGCCAGCGAAGACGAATATCAGTTTGGACGATCCGTTTGTGCGGTGTGAGCGGTTTTAAGCCGCATGGAGGAGTTTTTGGAGGTTCGGTCACCTGCGACCGAAAATCGGCGATATTTCGGCTGTTGGGAGTCGGATCTGAAGGTTTCTTGGGTTAACGGAGTCAGCAGAGGAGACCCTATCGACATCTGAAGTCCGTTCAGCGAAAGGAGGAAGTCCACAGATAGGCCTTTTTCGATTTCTTCGCTACGAGTTTTGCTCTTTTGAGTTCGTTAGAGTTCTGGTTGGCTGTATACAACTTGTGGTAGCCAGCTTTAGCTAAGAGCTTATACATGGATGTGGTTTGGACTTGAGTTTGAATCGCGTGATACTGCTGTGGCTCTATTTGTTAGCAAAGAGAAGTTTCTCTTGCTTTGAGCTACGCTTCGGTGGTTTTGGGTCGGGGTTGTGATTTAGGGGTTGTTTTTAGGGGCTTTTGAAGCATGTTACAGACCGCTCTGGTCTGGTTATCAGTTCTGTGCTCTCAGGAGAAAGAACCGGCAGTGTACATGCATTCAGAGTTGGTATATATCGCAGCATTCGTTTTCGTGGTTGTTCTTCTCTGTCTTGTCTCTGTTTCAGCACACAACATCTCCACAGCCAGGAACCTCGCGTTTTCCTGGACATCCTTCACGCAAAACGTCCGATGCGACATAGGTGGTGAACTCGACGTGAAGGTCTGGGGTGGAGATTTCTTTTGTGTGTCAGAACTGGACAGAAGAGATCAGCAATCATGAACGAGGATGAAGATGGGTTTGGTTGTTCGGGAGGATGTTGTGGACCTGGGATGATGGATTTCTAGACGGTTGGGATCATGGGAGGATGGGAGGATGGGACGAGCCATGACTTTGGACGGAATGGATAGATCAGAGGGGATACCAGGGGTGCAGTTGGATGCAGCAACTGCACGATTGTTTCAAGCCTTGACTTTGTTTATGCGACAAGAGCAAGGGAAGCAACAAAAGGAGGCTTTGGGGAAGAAGGCGCTTGGAAGGGTGATCGACAAGTTTGATCTTTTTGGTGGGAGAGACATCTCTGAGTACTTGAGATGTTACAAGATGGAGATGGATTTGGATCAGATACCGGAGAAGGATCGAGACGTTCGAACTCGCTGCAGTGCCTGAGATAAGGGAGCATGTGAAAGGTCTAGCAAAGCGTTTTGGGAAGAACTAGGATACATTTTCACATGCGCTGATGGAGAAGTATTTCTTGGGAAACTCAGATCGAGTAACCAAGAAATCATTTTTGGGATGGGTCAACCGATCCAGCAAGAGTTTACAGCCTACAGAGTTGTTAGAGGAGTTCGAGAGACAATTCTCTCAACTGCCTCAGGTGAACAAGCTAGCCTTGGAGACTTACAAGACAGAGTTGTTTCTTCAAGCTGCGGATGAACCGTGGCAGGAACAGTTGGAGCTACTTCTGGAGGATGGGGATGAAGAAGAAGGGTTAACAAGAAATTGGGAGGTTGTGCATGAAGCTGTTGAGCTTCTTGTCCGGAGACAGACAAGGGAAAGGGTTACAAGGTTGACACTTGCAGCGTTGACTACCACACCAGTTCATGTAGTATCTGAGGTTCAACCTTCAGTTGTGGTTGTAGAGGAGAAGGATCCAACCATCGAGGACCTACAGCAAAAGATGCGAGATCTAGAAGCTAAGGTTACTAGGTTGGAGGATAAGGGATCATCGACTAAGATGGAGCTTGTACCCAAACCAGCTTGGGTACATCAGTGTATGTGGTGTGATGGTATTGACCATCAACGGGACGATCGCATCGACTTTGCAGAGTCTTTGCAACGTGAAGTTATTTCTTGGGAGGATGGAAAGGTTGCATTCACAAGTACGGGTACTCTCCTTCAAGCCAACGTTGGTAAAGGAGGGATGAAGAAGATTGTGGATGATTACCTTGCGGCACATGCAGTTGTAGCTGACGAAGCTACAAGTTATGGTGCTAGGGTGGAGGAGATTGAGCATGATCTCCATAGAGATGGTTTGGATGAGCACGAGGATCTAAACGAGCTCAGGTTGGATACTGCATCCACGATGCAGTGCAAGAAGAAGGACCAACAAGATACTTCTTCAGGGAGGCTAGCTCAGGAGGATAGGATTCAACAGGAAACTATTCTTCCTGAACAGGCAATGGAGGGTGATCCTTCACAACCGGAGGAGATGGTTGAGGTGCAGATAGCGGACATGGTTGATCTGATTGCAAACAAACAACAACCAGATATTGGGATGATGACGATGGATGTGAAGGGAGGTTGGGAGGAGCACATTCGAGATGCACAGGTTGGGTTCCTATCACGGGAGGTCTTGGGTGCGACTACAAGGAAAGTCCATGATACTTACATCGACTTCATCAAGGACGGACTTGTTGAGGACGAAGGAGAGTGGATGGATGCTTTTGATGCTACGGGTATAGGATGATGGGTAAGGAAGGCTTACAGGGGAGAAGCCATTGCTGATGGTGATTATGCTTGAGAGGTTGTGAAAGTTTACATGTGATTTGGGTTGAGAGAGTGATGCTTGGGAGGTTGTGAGGATTTTCAGAAGAAGAGATCAGGGAGGATGATGATTGAGGAGGATATCATTGTACAGCGAGATAATTATGGTTGCGTTTGAGGATTTGGTTGCAGCGGTGTCATGTTGTGGTTCGGCTTAGGGAGATGTTAACTAGGCACGGGAAAGCTTTTGCTTTTGAAGCCTCAGAAATCGGATGTGTAGATCCTAGCATTGTGGCGCCAATGATCATATTCACAGTTCCACATGCTCCTTGGGACTTGAGGCCAATTCCTGTACCTAGAGCGCATCTACCAAAACTCATAGAGCTCTTGAAGGAGAAGATGCAGATGAAGATCTTGGAACCATCATTTGCACCATACTCTAGTCGTTGGTTTACAGTACCAAAGAAGAGTGGTGCATTACGGTTCATCCAAGATATGCAACCTGTGAACCAAGTGACCATCAGAAATACATGCATAGGACCTATCGTCGGAGAGTTTGCTGAAGCGTTTGCTGGGAGGGCTATTTACTCTATAGGAGATCTTTACTCTGGATACGATCAGTTTCAACTTGCTGAACAGAGTAGAGATATCACCACCATGAGGACACCGTTGGGGTTGGTCAGAATGTGCACACTACCACAAGGAGCAACAAACTCGGTAGCGCACATGATGAACGGGATGAACAAGGTTCTCCGTGAGTTCATTCCTGAGAAGACCATGCCTTTCTTGGATGACATTCCAATTAAAGGATGCGTTGAGGAGGAGAAAGATGAGACAATGGATCAGAAGGGGTGTAGAAACTTTGTTGCTGATCACATTTCAGATTGTGATAAAATCTTATCACGACTTGAAGAGGCGCATTTGACACTATCAGGTGCCAAGTCTTCATTTGGAGTGCGAGAGGTTGTGATTGTGGGGCACTTATGTGGATGGTTTGGACGCAAGCCTGATCCTGGTAAAGTGGATGCTATATGGCGGATGAAGGATACTTGTGGTTCAACAACAGAGGTGAGAAGGTTTCTTGGAGCTTGTGTCTTCTATCATGTGTGGATTCCACATTTTGCACATGTGGCAGATCCTCTTTACGATCTGTTGAGAAAGCACAAGAGGTTTGCATGGGAGGAGAGACATACTGAGGCGATTCAGAGATTGAAGCAATTGTTATCTTCTCCACCTGTACTTCGTCGTGTGAGCTATGAGGATAGCAAACCAGTGATACTTACTGTTGATACTAGTCCGATAGCCATTGGATGGGCAGTAGGACAGGATGATGAAGAAGAGAATCGCTTTGCAGTCAGATTTGGAGCAAAGGTGTTGAGTGAGCGACATAGAAACTATCCTCAAGTGAAGAGAGAGTTATGGGGAGTAGTTACAGCTATGAAAGCTGAAAAGGACTATTTGATTGGAGCGCCAGTAATAGTAGAAACAGATTGTTTACCACTATTAGGGATGATTACAAATTGTAACACCCCTGATATTGCTATGCTACGCTGGATTGCTTACATCAAGTCCTTAAATCCTGAGTTTCGACACATAGCGGGGAAGAACAATCCAGTAGCTGATATGTTATCTCGTGCGAGGTATGAGGATGAGGAGGAGATGATAGAAGATACAGAAGACGTTGGTACTACTGTTTTCTGTAGAGCTCAAGGAGGTGAGAGTGAGCATTCGAAACCGTTCATGGAGGAGATATATGAAGGAGAATGGATAGACATAGGACGCTATCTAAGCATGTTGACTAGACAGCCAGGATGGAGTGATGCCCACTTTAAACAAATCAGGAGGAAGGCTTATAACTACTTGCTACAAGGTGGTTATTTGTGGAAACATGCTAAGCAAGGTGGTAAGATGCCACAAAGGGTTGTGTGCAAGGTTGACATGCAGAAGTTACTCATGCAGGAGTTTCATGAGAGCTTGTGGGTAGGACATAGAGGTATTTATGCCACCTTTACAAAGCTGAAGGAGAGATATTGGTGGCGTAACATGTACAGAGATGTAGTTCAGTTTGTGGAGACATGCCAAACTTGTCAAGAGTATTCAGGAATTCGGCATCGAGATGGATTACATCCTACTTATCCACTTGCAATGCATTATAAGTGGGTAGTAGATCTTGTTATTATGCCAGTTGGTATATGGCAGATGCGATACTTAGTTTTGGCACGTGAGGATTTGTCCAACCAAGTGGAAGGGCGAGCCTTACGGACAAAATCCACAGAGGGAGTCTGCAAATTCTTGTTGGAAGATGTGATTTGTAGATATGGTTGTGTTGGGAAGATCACGGCTGATCGAGGGGAGCTGAACAATGATGAGGCTAAAGCGTTCTTCAAGAGGTGTGGTGTGAAGTTAGCTCTCACCACAGCCTACAATCCAGAAGGTAATGCGAAGAGTGAACGTGGTCATCCTCCTATTGTGAAAGCTATTGTGAAAGCTTGCAAGGGGAGGGCAAGAGAATGGCCAAGATTTCTTCCGTTTGCATTATGGGCTGATCGTTCGACTCATAGTTCAGTTACGGGATATATGCCGGCGGAGTTGATGCAGGGGCAGAAACCTATCATGCCCATTGAGGAGCACATACCTACTTGGAGTGTTCTACCTTGGGAGGATGGTATGTCTACAGAAGATCTTCTTGCTGTCCGAATCCGTCAACTAGAGAGAAGACCTGAAGATGTAGAGATTGCATTGGAGAAGCTGAAAGAGGCGCGCTTGAGAAACAAAGACAGATTCGATAAGCGTCATCGATTAAGGCCAAAGGAGATTAAAGAAGGAGATTGGGTGTTGGTCTACGATAGTAGCTTGGACAACCAACACAGTGCGCTTAGAAAATTCTCTAAGCGATGGTTCGGCCCGTATGTGGTTCTTGTCGTGCTTGACAATGCCACTTATTCACTAAGAGAGCTTGATGGGGCAGAGCTCAAGGTTCCCATTGCAGGCAAGCGTGTGAAACTCTTCAAGAAGCGAGATGAAGGGATAAGCATGGAGGAAGTCGGAGCAGAGTTTGATATCTTGGATGATGACGGAGAAGATTTGGATGACGAAGATATTGCCAACGACATCATTGAAGAAGATGAAGATATAGTGTGATGCCGACCACAACTTGTGAGTGTTGGCGCATACCAGAGGATGCGCAGGTTTAGAAGGGGTGGATGTCATGTTGTGGTTCGGCTCCTGTGTGAAATTCTTGTGTAACCTATGTTGTGTTTCTTTTCCGTGTTTCGTGAACCGTATCGCGTAACTCGCCGAACGGTGTGATGAGTGCCACGTTTGTGATTATCTGTTTAAGTGATCGCACGGTAGAGGAATGTGCCAAGTCATCGATCTGTGCGCGTTCACTTCAGTGGTCCTTGTCGCCGCGATTGTGTATAAAATGGGGGGTCGAAGGTTCATACGACATTCTCTCTCAGCGGGTGATTCGTAAGGGTTCTCGGTGGTCTGCATGGAGGAGTGAAGAACTGCAGGAGTGGTGGTTATGGACGGAGGTGTGTTACCGGTTCCAGATCTTCCTTTCCCGAATCCGTTTCACATCAAGCTTCATTGCATCCACCGCGATCACTTTCGACAGTGGTTAGTTGCGTACTTTGGTGATGAGTTCATGGGGAGGGTGATGGAGTTACAGCTTCCGGTGATCCTTCCAATCGTAACATACGGAGAGACTTGGGATATGACGGTGTACATTTTGTTGTGAAGAACGATGGATCTCAACTATCCATCGAACGTTCCTTTCAACCTTTGGGTCGATGTCCGGTGCCATTGCAGACCGAAGATCAATCATGGGACTTGGATCGTGAGAAACTTCGGGCAAGAATATTACAATCGAGTGATAGCTTCACCGTTTCCTTTTGTCGTACCTTTTATTGTAGAACGTTTCCAGGTTGTAATATTGACGTTGTATTAGTCTGTGGTTCACTGGTTTCATTCTGGTTGAGCGCTTCTGTGTAGTTACGGACCGCGAAGAATCCATCGACATATCTGAAGGATTTTCTGAGGTCTTAGAGTGTTGTTGATGTCTTGTGTCTCCTTGGAGAGTAAAAATTCGTTCTAAGGGAAAAGTTAAGAGGAGAAAAGACAAAAAGTAAAGTTCTTTTTGCTCTTATTGGTCCACTTTTGGACCAATGGTGTTCTAGCTGATCCTCGCGACGTTTCTGTGGTTTCTGGAGGCTTCAGAGGTCCATTCGCGAAACGAAGGGTATGGTTGGAGAGCTCTCGACCGGGGCTACAATCTGGGCTGAAGAATCGATCGATTTGATGAAAGTATGAGCGCGTTATGATCAATTGAGTGGAGGGGGGTGAAATTTGTACCTACTGCTACGTTTCTGGTTGTTCTGAGAGACTCGCGAGGAGTTTTGAGGAGCTGTCTGTTGGGTTGGAGAACTGACGGCGTGCTGGTCATTTTGATATCAATTTGGTCAGTTTCTTGATCGATTTGGATTCTGAACCGACCGATTGAAGTTGAGAAGTGCAGATGGGATAAGGCGGGGACAGCGAACTGTGATAGCCATGGATAGTTTGCTATTGCTTAAGATCTGAGTCGAATTTCTGAGTGAAACTTTCCAGGATTGAAGAATGTCTTATCAGTAAGATACTTGGGAAGTTTCACCTCAAATGGTCGAGTAGTTTGTTCAGAATCTTGGATCAAATGTACCTGGGTCTGTAAAGCTCTGAAGTTAGCACAGATTACGGTTTGATCCATATCTGAGAATTGGTTTGAGATTTCGACCTGAAAATTGTTCAGGGTAGGAGTGAAGGGTCCAATCAAGCTTCCTGTGAAGTTTGATCATCATTGGTCGAGTAGTTTGGAAGGACTGAGATCTCAAAGTTCGAAAATACTTCTGTTATGAGCAGTTTCGGGTTTTTTCGGTATCATCTATTGTCAATTTGATCATTTTCGAGCAATTTGGAGAGGAGTTTGTTGCTGAAACTGCCATACCTGCATACAACTCGACATTGGAAGGTGTGGGGCTGATTTCAGCTCTTGGTGATGAAGGAGAACGGAGCCACCATGAGTCTTAAGCCGCTGTTTGGGTTCTCGGAGCTGCCAGGTACTACCGCCGTTGGTGCTATATTGAGATCTGAATAGTGTTTTGGATTATGCATGTTTTGCCTTGCTGGAATACTCGGTAGACCAGGGTGTACAGCAAGTTGTATCGATACTCTATCAAGTTGATTGAGTGATCTTAGTATCTTCTGATTGTACTATGAAGTTGTGATAGTTGGATTGATGGCCAGTTAGCGTCGCTGGGGAGCTATTCAGAAGTCAGGCTTCCAGTGATATAGATGAATAACTTCAGTTAGATAATACAGATCTGAGTATTTTTAGTTAGAATACAAAAGATCTGTTTGTAACACAAGTTTATGCAACCTATACGTAACCTTGGATCGTAGCAAGCTTTAAACTTGAGACGAGCGGATACAAGGTCACTCAGGCTAGAAGAGTAGATAGTGAAACATTTGAGTGGAAACATCCAGATCTAGATCCAACCTTGTCAATCCACATACCTCTACACAGCCATATACCCCGTGTATTCCTAGACAGAAAAACACGTTATACGATAGCTGGTGAACTCGACGTGAAAAGTCTAGGGTGAGAGGTACGTGCGTGGTTTTGCCACCATGGACATTGAAGGGTTGGGTCATTACGTAGATGAGGCTTCTACATCTGGAGAGGCACCAAAGGTGACCAAGCTTTCACGGTCTGATATGCGATTGCTTGAGGCATTCGCGTTGGTAATGCAACAACAGCAAGCCACTGAACAGAAAGAAGCAATGGCTACTAAAGCCTTGCAATCTGTTGTGGGGTTGCTAGATCAGTTTGACGGGAAGAACATATCCAAGTACCTAAAGTACTATTCCCGGGAGATGGAGTTGAGCAAGGTGCCTGAAAGAGAGATGGTGAGTACATTTGCGCTTGCTGTCGTACCTGAACTACGAGAGCACATGAAGGACATCATCCGATCTCATGGTGCTACGTGGGAAGGATTTACTCTTCAGCTGAAAGAAGAGTATTCTTTAGAAGATGCAGACCGAGTGACTAAGAAGTCATTCATGGAGTGGGTAAACAAACCCAACAAAGGGCTTGTTGCCACAGAGCTATTTCGGGAGTATGAGAGACAATTCCTTCAGTTGTCTCGGATGGAGAAGCTCACATTGGAGAATGACAAGGTGGAGTTGTTTCTACAAGCAGCCAACAATGAATTACAAAGGGAGTTGGAGCTGCTTCTAGAAGATAGGATGGAAGACAACGGACTCACGACTGATTGGAGAAAAGTCTCTGAAGCAGTGAGTGTACTTGCCAAACGAGAGTACCGGAGAGGGAAGGTGGTGGTAAGACAAGAAGAGAGACCACCACCGATCATAGTACCTCGTAGGCAACCAATGGTACCCAATGTGCAAGCACCTATTGTGCATGTACCTCAAGTTCCACTTCCTGCTATTCCTGTCCCGAAAGTTGCACCGCAAAGAGATGCTATGGAAGAGTTGGTAAAAGGGATGAGGGACTTGCAGATCAAGTTAGCAAGGTTGGAAGAGAAGGGAGGAGCACATGATACCAGACTTGCTCCTAAGCAAGATTATGTACAGAGATGCATTTGGTGTGATAGTTCTGATCATGCTCGAAGAGAGTGTGGTGATTTTGCCAAAACTCTACGAGATGGAGTAGTCTATTGGAAGGAAGAAAAGATTGCTCTGAAGGATAATGGAGAGATTCTTAGAACCAACTTCGGGAAAGGAGGAATGAAGCAAGTACTAGAGGAGTATCTATCTCAACATGCTACTGCGTCGGTAGAAGCTGCTACTTATGGAGTTGAGGTAGTACGAGAAAGAAGTGCTTCTAAGAAGGATGGAGATACTCTTGATATGTGGAGCCATGCGGTAAGCACGAACAAAAGAGGGAAAATGGCAAGGGAGGAGTTGCTCAGAACAGCCACAGCAATCAGAGGTGCTACTGGATGGGATGATCCCGTGGATACAATGTCTGTACATGCTTATTTGGCGAAGAGTCAACATGAGGCTCTCATGGAGGAGAAGCGCAAACGAGATGAAGCAGGCCCTAGCGAAGAGAGAACAGCTCTCAAGAGGCAAACAAGAGGAGAAAAGTTCAGACCGGAGATGATGCCTCTACCAGAGGAGACTATGGAAGAGGTCATATCCTCTACTCCCGAGAATTCAGAGAAGAGCAAAGGTAAGGAGAAAGGTAAATCTCCTTCATACAAGCTTCAGTCTGATATTGAAGCTGCTACAGATCTGAAAGGAGTACTAGAAGAGAGAGTACTCAATGCCAGGATCGAGTTTACTTTGCGAGAGGTTCTTGGGATTGCCAAGAGGGAGTTTCATGATGTCATTATTGACACCATCAAACGAAAAAGGCAATTGGCAGGAGAAACCGCTGTGTCTAATGCATTAGACACAAGGATATCAAGAGAGGAAGAGTTAGAACTAGCTCAATGCTGCATCAACCGCAAGGTTCGGTTTGAGGATGATAACGATGACAAGGTCCCTAGTCATTACACTAGAGGACATTGGGCTAGAGCTACTACCGAAGCCTTAGTGAAGGTGGGAGAGAAGACAGATCCGGTGGTTGCTCTCATTGATCATGGATCAGAGATCAATATTGTCTCTAAGGACATCTACAAGCAAGGTGGATGGCCTGTTGATATAGATCATGGTTGGATGATCAGAACGGCGAACAACACACGAGGAGAACTCTACGGAGCTTGTCCTGATGTGAAAGTGAAGGTGGGAGATGTAACTATAGAACAAAACTTCTTTGTTCAAGATAGTACATCATACCCGGTGATACTCGGTCAACCTTACATTACAGCTGTGAGGATGGAGACCAAGGTTTTGGATGATGGATCTGCTTATGCGCGGATCAGAAGTCAGGATGGCAAGAGAGCGGTACAGTTTCTAACTGTATCAGCAAACCACGAGCGGAACAGAGATTATCTGAGGGGTGGTTCCTTGCCTAAGGTCACGGAAGAGTTCAAGGATTTTTGACAAGTACTGCTATAGAGCGAGGACATAGTGGTACACTGGAGAAGGTACTCTCGCTAGAGAAAGAAAGTGCTTTTTGTACAGGAGTTGTGAGATTTTCTGGGAGTGGATTTGCTACACATACACGACTTGCTGACTTGCAGAAGTGGGAGCAGAAAGTTGTGCGAAAAACTGAAAAAGATCTAAAGAGAGTTGGTGTGCTTGAAGAGGATGATAAGATAGAAGGTGTTTATTTGGAGTTAGGATTGGGAGATTTCATCGATGAACTTGCTATGCATGAGCAAGAAGATGAGGATCATGTGATGGAAGTACACTCTAGGGAGCTCTATACAGCTATAGAGTCATTCGTAGATCCTGAAGTTAGAGTTGATACTAGGTACAAAACGGTAGACAAGAAGGTAAAACCTGTTGCTCAGCCATTACCTAGTGATTCTAACCAGCGAGTCCAGCAATCTTCGAAGGAGAAAAGCTTGAGAGATCTTAGCCGGGTCGGTCACAAGTTCACTGAAACTACGCTCAAGGAGTTGAAGGTTGGTTCAACAGATTTTCTTTTGTCTGTGGAGGAGAATAGGTTTAGGGAGATGTTAACTAGGCACGGGAAAGCTTTTGCTTTTGAAGCCTCAGAAATCGGATGTGTAGATCCTAGCATTGTGGCGCCAATGATCATATTCACAGTTCCACATGCTCCTTGGGACTTGAGGCCAATTCCTGTACCTAGAGCGCATCTACCAAAACTCATAGAGCTCTTGAAGGAGAAGATGCAGATGAAGATCTTGGAACCATCATTTGCACCATACTCTAGTCGTTGGTTTACAGTACCAAAGAAGAGTGGTGCATTACGGTTCATCCAAGATATGCAACCTGTGAACCAAGTGACCATCAGAAATACATGCATAGGACCTATCGTCGGAGAGTTTGCTGAAGCGTTTGCTGGGAGGGCTATTTACTCTATAGGAGATCTTTACTCTGGATACGATCAGTTTCAACTTGCTGAACAGAGTAGAGATATCACCACCATGAGGACACCGTTGGGGTTGGTCAGAATGTGCACACTACCACAAGGAGCAACAAACTCGGTAGCGCACATGATGAACGGGATGAACAAGGTTCTCCGTGAGTTCATTCCTGAGAAGACCATGCCTTTCTTGGATGACATTCCAATTAAAGGATGCGTTGAGGAGGAGAAAGATGAGACAATGGATCAGAAGGGGTGTAGAAACTTTGTTGCTGATCACATTTCAGATTGTGATAAAATCTTATCACGACTTGAAGAGGCGCATTTGACACTATCAGGTGCCAAGTCTTCATTTGGAGTGCGAGAGGTTGTGATTGTGGGGCACTTATGTGGATGGTTTGGACGCAAGCCTGATCCTGGTAAAGTGGATGCTATATGGCGGATGAAGGATACTTGTGGTTCAACAACAGAGGTGAGAAGGTTTCTTGGAGCTTGTGTCTTCTATCATGTGTGGATTCCACATTTTGCACATGTGGCAGATCCTCTTTACGATCTGTTGAGAAAGCACAAGAGGTTTGCATGGGAGGAGAGACATACTGAGGCGATTCAGAGATTGAAGCAATTGTTATCTTCTCCACCTGTACTTCGTCGTGTGAGCTATGAGGATAGCAAACCAGTGATACTTACTGTTGATACTAGTCCGATAGCCATTGGATGGGCAGTAGGACAGGATGATGAAGAAGAGAATCGCTTTGCAGTCAGATTTGGAGCAAAGGTGTTGAGTGAGCGACATAGAAACTATCCTCAAGTGAAGAGAGAGTTATGGGGAGTAGTTACAGCTATGAAAGCTGAAAAGGACTATTTGATTGGAGCGCCAGTAATAGTAGAAACAGATTGTTTACCACTATTAGGGATGATTACAAATTGTAACACCCCTGATATTGCTATGCTACGCTGGATTGCTTACATCAAGTCCTTAAATCCTGAGTTTCGACACATAGCGGGGAAGAACAATCCAGTAGCTGATATGTTATCTCGTGCGAGGTATGAGGATGAGGAGGAGATGATAGAAGATACAGAAGACGTTGGTACTACTGTTTTCTGTAGAGCTCAAGGAGGTGAGAGTGAGCATTCGAAACCGTTCATGGAGGAGATATATGAAGGAGAATGGATAGACATAGGACGCTATCTAAGCATGTTGACTAGACAGCCAGGATGGAGTGATGCCCACTTTAAACAAATCAGGAGGAAGGCTTATAACTACTTGCTACAAGGTGGTTATTTGTGGAAACATGCTAAGCAAGGTGGTAAGATGCCACAAAGGGTTGTGTGCAAGGTTGACATGCAGAAGTTACTCATGCAGGAGTTTCATGAGAGCTTGTGGGTAGGACATAGAGGTATTTATGCCACCTTTACAAAGCTGAAGGAGAGATATTGGTGGCGTAACATGTACAGAGATGTAGTTCAGTTTGTGGAGACATGCCAAACTTGTCAAGAGTATTCAGGAATTCGGCATCGAGATGGATTACATCCTACTTATCCACTTGCAATGCATTATAAGTGGGTAGTAGATCTTGTTATTATGCCAGTTGGTATATGGCAGATGCGATACTTAGTTTTGGCACGTGAGGATTTGTCCAACCAAGTGGAAGGGCGAGCCTTACGGACAAAATCCACAGAGGGAGTCTGCAAATTCTTGTTGGAAGATGTGATTTGTAGATATGGTTGTGTTGGGAAGATCACGGCTGATCGAGGGGAGCTGAACAATGATGAGGCTAAAGCGTTCTTCAAGAGGTGTGGTGTGAAGTTAGCTCTCACCACAGCCTACAATCCAGAAGGTAATGCGAAGAGTGAACGTGGTCATCCTCCTATTGTGAAAGCTATTGTGAAAGCTTGCAAGGGGAGGGCAAGAGAATGGCCAAGATTTCTTCCGTTTGCATTATGGGCTGATCGTTCGACTCATAGTTCAGTTACGGGATATATGCCGGCGGAGTTGATGCAGGGGCAGAAACCTATCATGCCCATTGAGGAGCACATACCTACTTGGAGTGTTTTACCTTGGGAGGATGGTATGTCTACAGAAGATCTTCTTGCTGTCCGAATCCGTCAACTAGAGAGAAGACCTGAAGATGTAGAGATTGCATTGGAGAAGCTTGAAGAGGCGCGCTTGAGAAACAAAGACAGATTCGATAAGCGTCATCGATTAAGGCCAAAGGAGATTAAAGAAGGAGATTGGGTGTTGGTCTACGATAGTAGCTTGGACAACCAACACAGTGCGCTTAGAAAATTCTCTAAGCGATGGTTCGGCCCGTATGTGGTTCTTGTCGTGCTTGACAATGCCACTTATTCACTAAGAGAGCTTGATGGGGCAGAGCTCAAGGTTCCCATTGCAGGCAAGCGTGTGAAACTCTTCAAGAAGCGAGATGAAGGGATAAGCATGGAGGAAGTCGGAGCAGAGTTTGATATCTTGGATGATGACGGAGAAGATTTGGATGACGAAGATATTGCCAACGACATCATTGAAGAAGATGAAGATATAGTGTGATGCCGACCACAACTTGTGAGTGTTGGCGCATACCAGAGGATGCGCAGGTTTAGAAGGGGTGGATGTCATGTTGTGGTTCGGCTCCTGTGTGAAATTCTTGTGTAACCTATGTTGTGTTTCTTTTCCGTGTTTCGTGAACCGTATCGCGTAACTCGCCGAACGGTGTGATGAGTGCCACGTTTGTGATTATCTGTTTAAGTGATCGCACGGTAGAGGAATGTGCCAAGTCATCGATCTGTGCGCGTTCACTTCAGTGGTCCTTGTCGCCGCGATTGTGTATAAAATGGGGGGTCGAAGGTTCATACGACATTCTCTCTCAGCGGGTGATTCGTAAGGGTTCTCGGTGGTCTGCATGGAGGAGTGAAGAACTGCAGGAGTGGTGGTTATGGACGGAGGTGTGTTACCGGTTCCAGATCTTCCTTTCCCGAATCCGTTTCACATCAAGCTTCATTGCATCCACCGCGATCACTTTCGACAGTGGTTAGTTGCGTACTTTGGTGATGAGTTCATGGGGAGGGTGATGGAGTTACAGCTTCCGGTGATCCTTCCAATCGTAACATACGGAGAGACTTGGGATATGACGGTGTACATTTTGTTGTGAAGAACGATGGATCTCAACTATCCATCGAACGTTCCTTTCAACCTTTGGGTCGATGTCCGGTGCCATTGCAGACCGAAGATCAATCATGGGACTTGGATCGTGAGAAACTTCGGGCAAGAATATTACAATCGAGTGATAGCTTCACCGTTTCCTTTTGTCGTACCTTTTATTGTAGAACGTTTCCAGGTTGTAATATTGACGTTGTATTAGTCTGTGGTTCACTGGTTTCATTCTGGTTGAGCGCTTCTGTGTAGTTACGGACCGCGAAGAATCCATCGACATATCTGAAGGATTTTCTGAGGTCTTAGAGTGTTGTTGATGTCTTGTGTCTCCTTGGAGAGTAAAAATTCGTTCTAAGGGAAAAGTTAAGAGGAGAAAAGACAAAAAGTAAAGTTCTTTTTGCTCTTATTGGTCCACTTTTGGACCAATGGTGTTCTAGCTGATCCTCGCGACGTTTCTGTGGTTTCTGGAGGCTTCAGAGGTCCATTCGCGAAACGAAGGGTATGGTTGGAGAGCTCTCGACCGGGGCTACAATCTGGGCTGAAGAATCGATCGATTTGATGAAAGTATGAGCGCGTTATGATCAATTGAGTGGAGGGGGGTGAAATTTGTACCTACTGCTACGTTTCTGGTTGTTCTGAGAGACTCGCGAGGAGTTTTGAGGAGCTGTCTGTTGGGTTGGAGAACTGACGGCGTGCTGGTCATTTTGATATCAATTTGGTCAGTTTCTTGATCGATTTGGATTCTGAACCGACCGATTGAAGTTGAGAAGTGCAGATGGGATAAGGCGGGGACAGCGAACTGTGATAGCCATGGATAGTTTGCTATTGCTTAAGATCTGAGTCGAATTTCTGAGTGAAACTTTCCAGGATTGAAGAATGTCTTATCAGTAAGATACTTGGGAAGTTTCACCTCAAATGGTCGAGTAGTTTGTTCAGAATCTTGGATCAAATGTACCTGGGTCTGTAAAGCTCTGAAGTTAGCACAGATTACGGTTTGATCCATATCTGAGAATTGGTTTGAGATTTCGACCTGAAAATTGTTCAGGGTAGGAGTGAAGGGTCCAATCAAGCTTCCTGTGAAGTTTGATCATCATTGGTCGAGTAGTTTGGAAGGACTGAGATCTCAAAGTTCGAAAATACTTCTGTTATGAGCAGTTTCGGGTTTTTTCGGTATCATCTATTGTCAATTTGATCATTTTCGAGCAATTTGGAGAGGAGTTTGTTGCTGAAACTGCCATACCTGCATACAACTCGACATTGGAAGGTGTGGGGCTGATTTCAGCTCTTGGTGATGAAGGAGAACGGAGCCACCATGAGTCTTAAGCCGCTGTTTGGGTTCTCGGAGCTGCCAGGTACTACCGCCGTTGGTGCTATATTGAGATCTGAATAGTGTTTTGGATTATGCATGTTTTGCCTTGCTGGAATACTCGGTAGACCAGGGTGTACAGCAAGTTGTATCGATACTCTATCAAGTTGATTGAGTGATCTTAGTATCTTCTGATTGTACTATGAAGTTGTGATAGTTGGATTGATGGCCAGTTAGCGTCGCTGGGGAGCTATTCAGAAGTCAGGCTTCCAGTGATATAGATGAATAACTTCAGTTAGATAATACAGATCTGAGTATTTTTAGTTAGAATACAAAAGATCTGTTTGTAACACAAGTTTATGCAACCTATACGTAACCTTGGATCGTAGCAAGCTTTAAACTTGAGACGAGCGGATACAAGGTCACTCAGGCTAGAAGAGTAGATAGTGAAACATTTGAGTGGAAACATCCAGATCTAGATCCAACCTTGTCAATCCACATACCTCTACACAGCCATATACCCCGTGTATTCCTAGACAGAAAAACACGTTATACGATAGCGGTGTGGTTCTTTTTTTTCAGAAAAACAAAAAAGAAGAAAGGATTACGTACAACGACATCTACATGCTTGAGGTTGAGGGTTACAGTCAAGATACGGGTGATGATTGGCAGGATGGGAGATGTCTACTACGACACTTGGGTCACAAACCTCGACGGTGAGGTTCTACAGGACGGATGGAAGACAATTCTATGGTATGATGGATTATTCTTTCTATGTCTTCGCATATTGAAGATGTGTAGATTTAGAGGGGGTGATTGGATGGGAGGTTCGAAATGAAGATCGATGAGCATGGATCTAAGGAGGATCATGGCAAGGTAGCAACTTCAAGATCAGGATCGAGTTGCGGACTTGAGGATGAGGTTGAAATGGGAGGGAGGATAACAAGATGAGAATGAGTGTGCGTGCCGGTCCACTCCTTGGTTGGTATCTCTGGTGCATACCGGAGGATGCACAGGTTTGGAGGAGGTGGATGTCGTGTCGTGGACCGGCTCCTACCTGAAATTCAAACTTCGATGCTTGTCGCTCCAAAGACACTCATGAGAAGACAAGCTAGGCCCCAGCTTACGGGTTTTTGGCACAATCTCAGATCTCCATTTTCATCGCATAGATGGGTAGAGCTCCTTGTCAGCTTTCCACATGCACTTTGTCTACTTCGTTTGGACGCCTAGTGGAAAAGTTACAGGATTCGAAAGATGGAGAAAATAAGCTAGGCCTCAGCTTACGGGTTTTTGGCACCACTTCGGATCTTCGTTTTTATCGCACCAGTGGATAGAGCTCCTTGTCAGCTTTCCATAGGCACTTCATCTACTTCGTTTGGACGCCTAGTGGAAAAGTTACAAGACTCGAAAGATGGAGAAAACAAGCTAGGCCCTAGCTTACGGGTTTTTGGCGCAACTTCGGATCTTCACTTTCATCACATAGATGGGTAGAGCTCGTTGTCAGCTTTCCATGGGCATATTGTTTACTTCGTTTGGACATCCAGAGAAGAAGTTATGCGATTCGAAAGAAGGCAAAATCAAGCTAGGCCCCTAGTTACTTGCTGACTGGGTATTCAGGGCTTCAGGCGTTATATCAAAGACGCAGGGGCCTGCTTCTTATTATTCAGGTATTCAGGAGAAAACTGTACGTACAGAGATTGTTGCAAGGGGGGTGCTTAAGGGGCTAGCTTGCGTCTGCGATCTGTCAACGGACGGTTCGGGAGATTTAGGAGTCCAATGCAAACGCGCAAGATGTCGTTGGGTTCAGATCTGTGCAGGCTACGCACTGGTTCAAACGGTTTGGGAAGAGACAGATCGGGGAGTGTGTACTGAGGGAAATTGAGACGCAGGAAGCAGATTTGAGGTTTTCAGTTACATGTGAAGGAGAGTTGGACCGTTCGGACCGTTCCAGAGTCCAAACTTGCTGTCCTTAGATCCAACGGGATCAGAACACCGAGTTCTACAGGAAATTGAAGACGATACCAGTTTTCATCGGGCGGGTTGGAAGTTCTGAGTGAAATTGGCTCGCAGGGAAGCGCTTACACCAGATTTTCGTTCACCTGCGACCTGAGGTTGGGCTGTTCTTCGCGATCGGTGAGCCAAGCTCTTCGTTCTTGGTGTCTACGTGATCATGGAGTCTTCATCTACTCATACGAGAAGACCGTGTGTGAATTGGATTGTTGGTTTGAGTGTGGTGAGCAAGTTTGAGCCGCAGGGAGCTGATTTACGTCAGTTTTTTACAACCTGCGGCCAAATTTCTCGAGTGGTTTTGCAAGGGGAACTCCAAACGACTTGTTTGGAGTCTCGTTGGGTTCAGGGTAGCTAGATCTATCTGCCAGCGAAGACGAATATCAGTTTGGACGATCCGTTTGTGCGGTGTGAGCGGTTTTAAGCCGCAGGGAGGAGTTTTTGGAGGTTCGATCACCTGCGACCGAAAATTGGCGATATTTCGGCTGTTGGGAGTCGGATCTGAAGGTTTCTCGGGTTAACGGAGTCAGCAGAGGAGACCCTATCGACATCTGAAGTCCGTTCAGCGAAAGGAGGAAGTCCACAGATAGACCTTTTTCGATTTCTTCGCTACGGGTTTTGCTCTTTTGAGTTCGTTAGAGTTCTGGTTGGCTGTATACAGCTTGTGGTAGCCAGCTTTAGCTAAGAGCTTATACATGGATGTGGTTTGGACTTGAGTTTGAATCGCGTTGTCGGAGTGTGATCCGTCTACCTAGGAAAGCGCCGGGCTTCTGGCTGTGGTTGTTTACTCAAGAGGTTGGCTTTCAGGTCACAACAAGAGCTACAAACACTCACACAGGAGTGTAGGATCCTCTGATATGCTCAAAAAGCGAAATTTAGGTCTCACTGGTAGTAATAGGCTTAAGCGGTGAACTTTGACACTCAAAGAGAGAAAAACTATGAAGGTTTAGACCTCTAAACTTCCCCTACATGCAAATGAGGTACTACTGAACTCACAGACGAAGTTTCAACCTGAGATCAAATTCCGACACGGAGATATGAACAGAAAAGTTCTGAATAAGAGAATTATGACAATTTTTGGTACCTAGACAGCTATTCAGACATAGAACAGAGAATTGGCTCGATGAATTTCAAATCTTCTCACAGTATTTGAAGTCTACAGGATGCTGAACATCCCTGTGAAGTTGGGACTCCTGAATGTTTGTAGAACTCCAGATCTCCTTCTCTAAAGTCGCTGCTCTAGATTAAGAGCTTTTCAGACCCCCTCTGCTTCAGCGGCCGCCCTGAATTACTCAGTTACTCAAATGATTCAAAACTTTTTGGACAGTCGTAGCCCTCCTGACAGTGAACGCAACCACGAAGTTTTGAAGTGATTTCCTCAATTCTGCTGCAATTGGCACCGAAAACCCCAAAATCAACAAAAGTGATGCAGTTTTGGCACAATCCGAACTTCAATTGGGCATAACTCTTTGTTTATTGATCCAAATCGAGCAAAAATTTCACTGACAGTGCTTGGCACGACGAGCTCCCTCTTCCTGTGTTCTCAGATTTCGAAGATCCCTCACCAAATGCTCGAACTCCACTCTAGAGCTCTGTTTCTAAACTTAGAGTTTTACAAAAGACAAAAATGGACCAATGGGAGTTCATAGCTCCACTTGACTGTCCTTTTGTGCCTTAAACTACCTGGTAACTTATCTACACTCATAGGCTACCACGTCAAGCCCCCTAGAGTGCCAGCGTAAAACTTAAACTACCTAAAATGACACATAGTCCCGAAAAATAACTTAAATCAGCTAGAAAGCATGCATGGGCGACAAGTAAGTACAACCCATGAGCTCAAACCCCTATCAACATGGAAACCCTAAGTTATGTACATTGAACGTCATAGACAAGTAAGAAGTCACTTGTACAAGCGCACAAATGCTTGAACAAGATAACTAACATACTATCAGCCTACCGGGACTCAAAATAGTGTTAACACCATATGCAAAGGTGTCAAACATATACATAAAGGACTAGAAGTAATATGAGCTAACTTCTAGAACTACTAAACCTAAGCGTCGGAGTAGAAGTCAAGCATGTAGCCGCCAAGTAGCGCGACATCCACCCCCTCTGAACCTGCACATCCTCCGGTATGTGCCAGATCCAGATCAAGACTCTTCAGCTTCAGCTTCAAATTCGTCTTCAACCTCCATTGAGTCTTCAGCTTCATCCTCGGCAAGCTCTGCAATGTTCTGGTCCTCCCCTCTCCTTCTAAAGAGCTTGATTCTCTTCCCTGCGACTGGTATCTTGAGCACTGCACCATCTAACTCTCTCAAAGAGTATGTGGCATTATCATAAACTTCTAACACCACATAAGGTCCGAACCATCACTTGGAAAACTTTCTGATAGCGCTATGCTGATTATCAAGACTACTATCATAGACTAACACCCAATCACCTTCCTTAACTGGTTTGGGTCGTAATCTATGCGTTCTATCAAATCTGCCTTTGTTTCTCTCTCTAGCCGTCTTCAACCTTTCCACAGCTTTGGCAACATCCTCAGGTCTTCGTTCTAACTGCTGGATCCTTAATGCAAGAAGATCCTCCGTACTTCTACCATCTTCCCATGGCAAAACATTCCAAGTAGGCACAACCTCCTCAATCGGCATCACAGGTTTTTGCCCTAGTATCAACTCTGCTGGCATGTAACCTGTAACGGTACTATGAGTTGTACGATCTGCCCACAAAGCAAATGGTAGCAATCTAGGCCATTCACGGATCTTACCCTTGCAAGCTTTTATCAAAGCTTTGATGATTGGCGGATGACCTCTTTCGCTCTTGTCATTCCCTTCAGGATTGTAAGCAGTGGTTAACGCCAACTTGATTCCCAATCGCTTGAAGAACTCAACTGCTTCTTGTGCATCCAGCTCACCCCTATCTGCAGTGATCTTTCCCACACACCCATACCTACAAATAACATCTTCAAGTAGAAAGCGGCAGACACTAGCAGTGGTCTTTGTCCTCAGGGCACGGCCTTCGACTTGGTTAGATAGATCTTCTCTAGCCAAGACTAGATACCTCATTTGTCCAAGTCCAAATGGCATAGTTACCAGATCAACTACCCCTTTGTAATGAATGGCTAAAGGATAAGTAGGATGCAATCCATCACGGTGACGTATGTTGGAATACATCTGGCAAGGTATACATGATGAAACAAACTGCACTACATCTTTATACATACCTTTCCACCAATACTTCTCCTTTATCTTGGCAAATGTAGCCCAAACTCCTCTATGACCGGCCCATAGACTCTCATGGAACTCCTTGATCAGCTTCTGCTGCAATTCTAGGTCACATACCACCCGCTGTGGTACACCTCCTTGTAGCTTAGGGCGCTTCCATAGATGTCCTCCATATAAAAAGTACCCATAAGCTGTTCTACGGATCCTCTTGAAATCTGCATAAGACCAGCCTTCTTGCCTTTCCAATGAACTCAAATAGCGCCCAAGATCCAACCACTCGTCATCGTACATAGTTTCCTCAAATAACTCCAATGGAGCTGCAAAACAGCTTCTATCCCTTCTAGCAAGAGCACTAGAATAGAACTCTGGTCCCACATCCTCCTGATCATCTATCATTTCTTTCTCATCGTAATACCTAGCCCTTGATAACATATCTGCCACAAGATTGTCTTTTCCTGCGATATGTCTAAACTCTGGGTTCAAGGACTTAATATATGCTATCCACCTCAACATAGCAATATCTGGAGTTGTACAGCTAGTAATCATTCCCAAGAGAGGTAAACAATCTGTCTCCACAACCACAGGTGCTCCTATCAAGTATTCCTTGTCACTCTTCATTGCAATAACTACTCCCCATAGCTCTCTCTTGACCTGAGGCTAATCTCTCTGCCGTGAACTTAACACCTTAGCTCCAAAACGCACCACATATCTATTTCCATCCTCATCATCCTGTCCTATCGCCCATCCAATGCCAATAGGACTAGTATCAACAGTAAGGATAACAGATCTGCCCAACTCATATGTTACCTTCCGTAGAGTTGGTGGTGAAGCCAAAAGATCTTTCAACTTCCTCATAGACTCGCTTTGCTCCTCTTGCCACTGAAATCTTTGCCCCTTCCTCAGCAGCTTGTACAACGGATCTGCTACATGTGCAAAGTGTGGAATCCATATATGATAAAACACACATGCACCTAGAAACCTTCTCACCTCGGTAACCGATCCACACGTCTCCTTCATCCTTCGAATGGCGTCAACCTTGTTTGGACAAGGTTTCCGACCATAAGATCCACACAGGTGCCCCACTATTAACACCTCTTGTACTCCAAACACAGACTTGGCTCCTGATACAGTCAAATGAACCTCCTCTAGTCGACTCAGTATCTTATCACAATCAGCTATGTGATCTGCTACAAACTTACGGCACCCCCTTTGATCTTTTACCTCATTCTTCTCCTCCTCAGCACACCCTTTGATCGGCACATCATCAAGGAATGGCATAGTTTTTTCAGGAATGAAGTCCCTCAAAACTTTGTTCATGCCATTCATCATATGCGCTACAGAATTGGTAGCACCTTGTGGCAAGGTGCACATCCTTAGTAACCCCAAAGGTGTCCTCATTGTAGTCAAGTCTCTACTCTCAGAGGATAATTGAAACTGATCATAACCTGAATATAAGTCTCCCATCGAATAGATAGCACGACCAGCAAAAGCCTCTGCAAACTCGTTTACAATAGGTCCTATACCCAAATTCCGGATAGTCACCTTGTTAACTGGCTGCATATCTTGGATAAACCTCAAAGCTCCACTCTTCTTCGGAACAGTAAACCATCTGCTAGAGTAGGGAGCTATAGACGGTTCCAAGATACCCATCCTAATCCTCTCATTGAGCAAGTCTATCAGCTTTGGTAGATGAGCTCTAGGTACAGGGATAGGACGTAGATTCCAAGGCACATGCGGTATAGTAAAGATTACCATATGTGCAACTACACTTGGATCTACACATCCTACTTCATGTGACTCAAACGCAAACGCCTTACCATGCCTAGATAGCATCTCCCTGAAGCTCTTCTTCTCTTGCTCAGTAAGAAATCCATCACCTCCAATCCTCAGCTCCTTCAGTGTTGTTTCTGTGAACTGGTGCCCAATTCTTCTCGGTCCTCTGAGCATCGGCTCTCGTGCAGCTTGCTCCATCTTCTGATTGTAATCGAGTGGTAAAGACAAAGCCACTGGTTTGACTTTCTTTGCCACTGACTTGTACTTGGTCTCCACATACACCTCTTGTCGATCTATAAACTTATCAATTACATCATAAAGCTCCTTGGAGCTCACTCTCACCACTCTATCTACATCGTCTATAGAACTTTCTACTATAGATTTCAACTCCCCTATAGTATCTACCAAATACTGTTCTTCAAACACTCCAGATATGTATTCATCTCCTGCTAACTCTCCATTATCCCACAAAGACTGCTGTACACACTTCACATGTTGTCTCTCAAACCTCTTCAGATTCTCAACCTTCCTATAACATACTGATCCACATGACGTCAATCCCAAGAAGCTAGTGGATAAAGCTTCCTGCTTTACTGGATCAGGCGAGAATCCTATCTCTACTGTACCGTTGAAGTCTCGCTCTTCAATGGTACTCTGCCAAAACCCCTAGACTCTCTAAACTCCTGAGTAATCTTAGGTAGTGGACGGTCTCTCAAGCTATCACGATTCCTCTCATGTTCTGCAGCAACGGTCAAAAACTGAACAGCTCTTTTGCCGTCTCTACTACGTATCCTAGCATAAGCTGAACCATCATCCATAACTCGTGTCTCCATTCTAACAGCAGTAATGTAAGGCTGCCCTAGAATGATAGGATAGGTTGACATGTCTTGTACAAAGAAATTCTGAACATCACTGATGTCACCCACAGTTACCTTGATGTTGGGGCAAGCACCATAGAGTTCTCCCCGCTGGTTGTTGGCAGCACGGATAAGCTATCCATGGTCGGTGTCTATGGGCCACCTCCCACGCTTGTACAGCTCCTTAGACATCAAATTAATCTCTGAGCCGTGATCAATCAATGCCACCACAGGTTCCTCCAGATCTCCCAACTTCACTAAGGTCTCTGTGGTTGCTCTCGCCCAATGGTTGTGAGAGTAATGGCTCTTCTGCGATGCTTCCACCTCATCTTCAAACCTCACGTGCTGATACGAACTCCCCTCTGATACTTGAGAGCAGTAACCAGCAATCTCATCTTCCTCATCATCCGACAGTTTGGTCCCTAGAGCGTTAAGCGTAGCTGCTTCACCCAAGATCTGACGTTTCCTCTTGATGATATCTATGATAACCTCATGGAACTCACGCTTTGCTATCCCAAGAATCTCACCCAAAGTAAACTCAACCTTCCCATTCAAGATACGATTCTCTAACACCTGCTTCAAGTCTGTAGCAATCTCAATGTCAGACTGAAGTTTATATGCAGCCATCTTACCCTTCTCCTTGCTTCTCTCCTTCTCCTTTGGTGTTGTAGGTGGTAGATCCTCCATAGTTTCCTCCCGAGTAGGTGTTGTCTCCTACCTTGCCTCTGGTCTAGCCCTTTCACTCCTTGTAGCAGGTCGTTTGGCTGTAGAAGCCTCACCTGCATCCTCCCTCCTGCGTTTTTCTTCTAGTACAGCTTCATGCTGACTTCTTGCAACATAAGCATGCACTGACATAGTGTCTACAGGGTCATTCCATCCTGTAGTTTCTCTAATTGAGTTGCCAACCCTTCGTAGCACATCCTTGTCTAGCTCTGTTCTAGCTACGGACCGCACTACATCAGACCACAACCCAGCAGTCTCTTTTTCTCTCTCCATCTCCACTTTCACTCCACAAGTAGCAGCATTCACAAGAGAAACAGCATGTGATGTTGATATCTCATTCACAAGCCTCTTCATACCACCCTTGCCAAAGTTGGTTCCCAACATCATCCCAGTCTCTCTCAGATGGATCTTACCATCTTTGAAGAAGATCAGATCTGTAAGCCGGCCTGTCTCTCACCCAGGGGTACCTCAGATGACTAGGATTACTAGTGCACCCTAATTACAAAGATTTAAGTACATCCATGCTCACTTCACTCAACTCTCTGACCCGTATGGTCACATCGGTACCTCTAATAGCGTTCCTGCACACAAGTTCTAATCCCGCTCTCAACATTACATCGCAAAATACTCAAGGACTCCCAAGGTCTCCAATGCTCACTTTACTTACAGTCAGGAAAATGAGAGTGTCTTCCACCTTCTCAACTCCTCCTTATATACTCTACAACTTCTTACCGCGGTAACTTTCACTAAGTTACGTTACCTCATGGTAAGTGCGCAATCCAAAATAGTAAAACTTCTAAAGGCTACTAAGCCTTTAAGAATAGCACACACATTACTTGTTCTACTTTACAAAAGTAAGAGATTCTCCTACTTTAGCTTTTGTAAAGTGTTAACTTTCCACCCTATCCAATCGAAAGGCGACAACAAACTAATACGTCTTTTGAGGAGCATCTTTAGATCTTTGTGCATGACTTTCCATCATGCATCCAATCAGCGATGGTCAACAAAGTTACATACTTTTGAGAAGCATATTTAGAGCTCTGCACTTGTCACATAGTGTCATAGTGGAACCTCTAATAGTTTCCCCAACTTAGTTATAACTATCTCCGCTAGTTATGGCTAGTTTTGATCACTCTAGATTTAGATCTTCGAACTAGAGTAACCTATAAGATAGTCATACCTAATGAAACTTATATAAACATGCACACAAATAATGGGATACTTGTGACGTGACATTTACCCCCAGACTTAATTTTCACTCCGTCCTCGGAGTGAAGTATCACGTTGATGAAACTTCTTCAACTTGTCGTGGTTCACTCGGTCGAAGAACGTACCACTTCTCTCTTGAAGATCATAGGTGTTATTACTCCACACTTTGGAGATGATGAAAGGCCCAAAATATCGACGTAAGAACTTCTTTTGAACTCGCTTGTGCCTAATAGCATCCCATAGCATCACCCACTCACCCTTTTGAAATGGCTGTAACTTCGTTTTGTTCTTCGCCAAGCGCTTGTCGTAGCTCTTCTTCTGTTGTAGTTGGGCCATCTCAATTCGTTGAGCTGCATCGTCTCTATTCTCCTCCAGCTCCAACAAAGTTTCTCTCCTCTCTTTCTCAGCTATTTGACCACCCTTTCTCTTTAATCCAGCTTGTAAGGTCTGAAAGGTGGTTAGGTCGAACTGGATCGGTAATCTGGATTCCAACCCATACACCATCTTGAAAGGTGAATATCCCGTAGATGTCTTCACTGTTGTTCGATACTCCCATAGAACCGCATGAAGACGCTTGTCCCAGTTGTGTTTGGCCCCTTCCATGTCAGCATCCTTTGCTAACATCTGACACAAGGTAAAGTTTGTCCTCTCTACCAAACCGTTTGAACTAGGTTTATATGAAGTAGTAACCCTCTGAGAAATGGAGAAGTGGGTGCACATAGCAGTAGTCATGCCACTCACAAATTCTCGACCCCTATCAGAAACTAACTCCAAAGGACATCCAAACCTAGTTATGATCCGTTCGTACAGAAATCTACCCACCTCAACTTCTCCAATAGTTACAAGAGGTCTAGCTTCTACCCACTTCGTAAGATAATCTGTGGCTACAACAATATACTTATTGTTGCGAGGGGTGCGATTCAAAGGCCCAACAAAATCTATTCCCCATTTCTCGAAAGGTCCAAGAACCGGAATAGATCTAAGAGGAGTGGAAACACTAGATTTGATAGCGAAAGCTTGACAAACATCACAGGTTTTACAATACGTCAAGCAATCTCTAAACATCCCCCTCCAGTGATATCCCGCATCGAGTATCTTATGAGCCGTCAACTTGCATGCGAAATGTCCTCCACATACTGGACCGTCATGGAATTCTTCCATGAGTCGTAGAGACTCCTCCTTGCTCGCAGCTCTTCTCAGGACCCCATCAACTCCTTCACGGAATAACACACCTTCCACCACCGAGTAAGGTTGACTTCGTTTCACCAGTACCTTCTTCTCTCTGGTCCGCATCCCATCTGGATAGACACCTTCCGTAACAAAATCCCAAATTTCTTGATATTCTATTGGGATAATAGAGTTGCTCAAGACCATCAAATCTTCGTCAGGAAAGGTGTCATCCACCGGCTCCTCTCCATCCCCATCGTAAGCTCTAGATAGCAAATCTGCATTCGCGTGTTTCTTCCCTGGTCGATCGCAGATCTCATAGTCGTACTCTGACAATAAGAGCTTCCACCTTGCTAATCGTCCTTCGACCATAGGTTTATTGAAGATGTACTTCAATGCCTTATGATCTGTAACGATAGTGAACTTGCCTCCTATGAGATAATGTCGAAATTTTCTCAAAGCATAGATCACTGCTAATCCTTCTCTCTCTGTCACAGAATAATTTCTCTCTGCCTTGATCATTTGCCGACTAGCATATGCGATAGGATGATCTCTACCTTCAACATCATACTGACTTAAAGTACATCCTACTGCTATATTTGAAGCATCCGTATATAGAATAAACTGTTTATTCCAATCGGGCTTAACCAAGATCGGAGCTGAAGTAAGAGCTTTCTTCAGTTCCTCAAAGGCGGCTAGAGCTTCTTCATCTCCTAAAATCAACACGTAATCTACTCCCTTCTTCAGATATGCTGTCAAAGCATATGCTTTATGTGAGAACGAGAGTATAAACCTTCGATAATACCCCACCATACCTAAAAACTGTCGTAGCTTAGTGAGAGTACTAGGAAAAGGGAGCTCTAAGATCTTCTGCACCTTCTCTGGATCAACGGCAATGCCGTCCTTGGATATGATATGACCCAAGAGTAACCCTTCCTCACACCCAAAAATACATTTCTCCGGATTGAGAGATGCATTTGCTACATCTAAACATTCTAAGACCTTCACAAGGTGCTCAAAATGCTTCTCCTTACTCCCGTAAACACAAAAGTCATCTATAAAATCTCTCACAAACTTTCCTAAGAAAGGTTCGAACACTTTGTTCATAAACCTTTGGAACGTCGCAGGAGCATTACACAGACCAAATGGCATGACTCGAAATGCAAACGTACCCCACGGAGTAGTGAAAGTGGTCAGGTGTTGATGTTCTGGTGCAATTTTGATCTGGTTATATCCGCTATAACCATCTCCAAAGCTGTACCATTCGTTTCCCGCCACTTCTTCCAAGATCTCGTCGATGAAAGGTAGAGGATAATAATCCTTCTTTGTGACCGCATTGAGCTTCTTGTAATTAACACACACCCTCAATTTGCCATTTTTCTTCTTTACGATCACAATGGGTGATACCCATTCAGAATGCTCCACCTCGTAAATGAACCCAGCAGTGTGCAGCTTCTCGATCTCTTCTTTCACCAGATCCGCAATTGGAGGACTCACTCTTCGTTGCTTCTGTCGCACCGGTTTGACTTCCTTCTCTAACTCGATACGGTGTTGCTCCAGTGTGACCTCCCTCAGATCCTTGTAACTAAATGCAAATACATGAATGTATTTACGAAAGATCTCTTCGAAACAACTCTTCTCCTCTTTAGTAACCTTCGATCCATAACGTAAGGTGGCAATTCTTCTCTCCACCTCCTCGGGAGTCAATGGTTCTTTGTCTCGATCTCTTTGCACTTCCGGAGAAGGGAAAAGATCCACTACATTCACACCCACATTTCGTTCTTCTCTCTCCTCCTCTGACGATGTATCTTCAGATTCTGAATCTGAAGAATTGGTACCTACATCAGAAGTAGTATCGACAACTTCTGACTCCCAGTAGTCCGATGTGGGTCGATCCGATTCCGACGTCCCAACTTGATCTCCGAGCAATGGAACTTTGATCCGGTGATGATTCGGTCCGATGCGTAAATAACCTTTGTGCCAGTTATCCGTTGCATGTACTGCTCGAAGCCAAGGTCTTCCGAGTAACATTTCATAACTTGACTCCTTCAAGATTTGAAATGTCATGTTTACTTGCACTCCCATTACTGACACGCAAACTCTCTCCAGCACTCCCAATGGTCTAACTCGCTGTCTGTTAGCCATGCCAACCGTGATACTAGAAGGACGCGTTGGTACTAGATCCAACTTCCTCATGAGTCGTTCCGAGATGGCGTTTACTGCCGATCCTCCATCGACAAGAACATCAGAGACATTTCTCCCATTGATACGAGCCTCTACTTTTGATGCCTTGTTGCATACCTCTCCTTCACTAGCGTCTAAAGCACTCACACCGACAGTAGAAGGATTTACCTTCTTCTTCCGACCTCGTCGGGAGCTTAGACCGCTACGAAGTTCTTTCCTCACCGAAGGATTCAGAGCAATCAACTGTCCCACAGTAATGTTTGCTCGTTGCTTTCCCACGTCTTCCACCACATTGTATTTTGATTGCTCCATTGAAATTGTGAAATCAGTATTTCCCAATTTCTTCCGTCGCTCTTTGGTTTTTGAAGAAGATTTGCTACTCCGAGTATTTTGACTTGGAGAATCTTCCATCACGACCGGTTCTCCCTCCTCGAAATGCGTCCTCATCCTCTTCCTCTCATGAGCTAACAGCTCTACAGACTGAAAACCTTCTCGTACATCTCGCGGCTCCAAGATGTCAATGCATGCTACACCCTTGTCCTTACTTTGTGAAGTTGAAGCTCCATCCGCCGTTCCACCATTACGACTCGGACAATTACGTTGGAAGTGTGATCCTCTGCACGTAAAACATCCTTGGCTCGTGTAGTTACTGGGTGATCCTTGCGGTGGTCCACCTCTGGACTGATAGTTTCCATAACCTCGTGAGCCCCCTCCAACATTTGGACTCCGGTGTTGCAACAAATTCACCATATTGATCTTCGAATCTGCCAGAGAATCTGTCAAACTTTTCAACTCATCACGAAAGTCGGGAGTAACAGATCTAGATGGTACAGTGACTGTAACCGCACTAGTAGGAGCTATCGGAGTCAGATTTTGAAATCGAACAGTCGGAACACTCGCAGGTTTCAGAGTTGGCATGCTCGGCCCTTGCACATCTCCACATGCTGCCCCAACAGTCATTGGTTGCAAGTCGTCTCCATCCAGACTCTCTTCCATCCTGGTTGCGATCTTCACTGCATCAGCCTTCGAAGTTGGTCTCTCATACCGCACTTGTGTTCGAATCTCCGGCCTCAATCCCCCAATAAAATTCTTTGTGAGCATTGCTCCAATGCCCACCATCGTTGGTTCTACTACATCTCCACTCTTTCGTAAAACCACCCGAAACTTCTGTTCTAATTTCTCCACCCTCTCGGCATAAGTCCTTACTTTCTCTTTCTCTCCTTGTTTGAGGTAAGTTACCTCCACCATTAACTTCTCGTAACTTTCATCAGGAAGAAAAGTTTCAATTAAGGCCTCCGTCAATACTTCCCAAGTATCATCTGGAGTCCCCACTACTCTTCTCTTCTTTCTATCCTCATACCATGTCAATGCAGAACTCTCAAGAAATTCAGGTATCAACCCTACCCACTCGCTCTTCTTTCGATCTCCATTGCCAATGCATGCTCTTTTGAAGTCTCTCACAAATCCTTCCACGTCTTCTCCATCCTTTCCGTAAAACACCGGAAGTTTCCCCATTCTTCTCTTCTTTTCTTCTTCTTACTCGAGGTACTGCTTGCAGATGTGAAGATCGCACTTCACCGCAATCCACAATTTCCCCGTTGAGCTCTCTCCTCTCCAAAGGTTGGAGTAAGTTTGACCCTCATGGTCATCTTATCTCTCGTGTGATAGACTATCTCCATCCTCGCTAGAGGTCTTCACTCGTTTCGTTTCTACACTCAACCTTCTCTCCAGACCTTCGGCTACAGTTTCTAGCAAAGCAACCACTGCGCTACACTCGTGCTCAACTGGAATCCCGTCCACTCCACATCTAGGACAAAAGGTTGTAGGGTCAATGACAGCTTGTCTAGGGGAAGAAGGACCTATGTGTAAGCTTAAGTCGACCAACCCTCTTCGCTCACGCAAAAGTCTATTCTTTGTAGGACACTTGCTCACTTTATGTCCTTCTTCTCCACACAAAAAGCACCTCGAGTTCTTCTCCTGGTTCTTACGACTACTCTCTGTTTCTTCCTCAAATTCTAGTCGAAATTCTCCTTTCGCCAGATCAGCGGTAACTATCACCGCATAGCCTTGAGGGATCTTGCTCAACCTCAATTTCCACTCTTGCTGTCCTTCCATGACGATGATCTGTCATACATCTCTCTCGCTCTATAGTTTGTTTGACACTTTTTTATCACTCGACTATCTTCTCGCTTAACAATCTCTCACATTACTAAGTAGAAGCTTAACTTGTCAACCCTGAGCCTCAGAGATCGAACATAACCCTCTCAAGAATTCTGTAATTCTTTCACTCTTTTACTTCAGCAAACGATATAACAGATTTGACCCCCCTTCGCTTCGAATGCCATAACTCCAGTTCTACTCGATCAATTCACGCATGATTTGGGTGCCTAGATAGCTTATCTTGCAAGCTATCAGCATGGAAGATTTCAAGGTCTAACTCTAAAAACTGAAAATATGAAAATGACTGTAAACTCCTTCCCGAGAGCTCACTATTTGATACCGAAAAACCCCCTTAACTTCCGAAAGACATAACTCTCTCCTCACAATTGATCTCTCGGAGATATCAAGCTTATTGGAAAGCTTATCTTGCCCTCTATAACATGGTGTATGTACAAAGGTTCTGAACTCATGCTCGAAAACAGACATGAACTGTACTAACGACTACATACGAATCTTTGTATCGAGGTCCCGGCAACGGAACCAAAATGTAAGCCGGCCTGTCTCTCACCCAGGGGTACCTCAGATGACTAGGATTACTAGTGCACCCTAATTACAAAGATTTAAGTACATCCATGCTCACTTCACTCAACTCTCTGACCCGTATGGTCACATCGGTACCTCTAATAGCGTTCCTGCACACAAGTTCTAATCCCGCTCTCAACATTACATCGCAAAATACTCAAGGACTCCCAAGGTCTCCAATGCTCACTTTACTTACAGTCAGGAAAATGAGAGTGTCTTCCACCTTCTCAACTCCTCCTTATATACTCTACAACTTCTTACCGCGGTAACTTTCACTAAGTTACGTTACCTCATGGTAAGTGCGCAATCCAAAATAGTAAAACTTCTAAAGGCTACTAAGCCTTTAAGAATAGCACACACATTACTTGTTCTACTTTACAAAAGTAAGAGATTCTCCTACTTTAGCTTTTGTAAAGTGTTAACTTTCCACCCTATCCAATCGAAAGGCGACAACAAACTAATACGTCTTTTGAGGAGCATCTTTAGATCTTTGTGCATGACTTTCCATCATGCATCCAATCAGCGATGGTCAACAAAGTTACATACTTTTGAGAAGCATATTTAGAGCTCCGCACTTGTCACATAGTGTCATAGTGGAACCTCTAATAGTTTCCCCAACTTAGTTATAACTATCTCCGCTAGTTATGGCTAGTTTTGATCACTCTAGATTTAGATCTTCGAACTAGAGTAACCTATAAGATAGTCATACCTAATGAAACTTATATAAACATGCACACAAATAATGGGATACTTGTGACGTGACAGATCCTTCCTCAATGCATCTGAAAACTCTCCACAATCTCTTCTTACATGGTCTAGGCTATCACACCATATACAACGATGAACAAAGCCTTCTCTCATCTGAGGTCTCTGCATAGCAGGCTGTACATTCTGCTCCTTCTCTTCTAACCTAGTGAGCTTAAGCTTAAGCTCCTTCATACCCTTAATCAACTCATCAAGCGGTGAGTCTTCCTCTCTAGCAATTACCAAAGCAGGCTTAGTAGGCAATTGCTTGACAGGAATTATCAGAGGTGCTGCTTCACTTACCACCACCTTGTCCCTTCTTCTCTGTCTCTTGGCCAGCAAAGAAACAGCCTCTTCGACCTCCTTCCAATCAGTCTTCAATCCTCTCTCCTCACTCTTGTCTTCCAGTAACAGCTCAAGCTTCTCCTGAATAGTCACGTCCGCTGCTTGTAGGAAAAGCTCGGTCTTCTCCACCTCTAGTGTAAGCTTTTCTGTCCTAGAAAGCTGAGCATATTGACGATCAAACTCCCTTAACAACTCATTTACAGACAAACCTTTGTTAGGCTTCACCACCCACTCTAAGAACGTCCTCTTGGTCATTCTCTCTGAATCTTCAGTGTAGTACTCCTCCTTCAAAGCTCGCATAAAGCTCTCCCAACTCTGTCCTTGCTGCTGCTTGAGCTCCTTCACACGCCCACGAATCTCAGGGACAACAGCAAGCTCAAAGTTCTCCACCATCTCCTTCTCAGGTACCTTGTTCACCTCCATCTCCCTAGCATAGTATCGCACGTACTTGGAAATATCTGTCCCCTTGAACTGATCCATCTGATGCACCACAGATTGCAACGCCTTGGTTGCTAATACCTCCTTCCTCTCTGTGCTCTGCTGCTGCTGCATAAACATGGAAAAAGCTTGGAACATCTTCATCGTAGCAGCATCCAACTGAACAGGTTGCTGAGCAGCAGCAGCACCTCCACTTGATGATCCTTGGTTGGCCATGATATCTGATCCTGTAACACTCTCAAGAAAACTCCCACCCAAGGTGTTTCACGTCGAGTTCACCAAAAGAGAGATGTCGGAGTGTGATCCGTCTACCTAGGAAAGCGCCTGGCTTCTGGCTGTGGTTGTTTACTCAAGAGGTTGGCTTTCAGGTCACAACAAGAGCTACAAACACTCACACAGGAGTGTAGGATCCTCTGATATGCTCAAAAAGCGAAATTTAGGTCTCACTGGTAGTAATAGGCTTAAGCGGTGAACTTTGACACTCAAGAGAGAAAAACTATGAAGGTTTAGACCTCTAAACTTCCCCTACATGCAAATGAGGTACTACTGAACTCACAGACGAAATTTCAACCTGAGATCAAATTCCGACACGGAGATATGAACAGAAAAGTTCTGAATAAGAGAATTATGACAATTTCGGGTACCTAGACAGCTATTCAGACATAGAACAGAGAACTGGCTTGATGAATTTCAAATCTTCTCACAGTATTTGAAGTCTACAGGATGCTGAACATCCCTGTGAAGTTGAGACTCCTGAATGTTTGTAGAACTCCAGATCTCCTTCTCTAAAGTCGCTGCTCTAGATTAAGAGCTTTTCAGACCCCCTCTGCTTCAGCGGCCACCCTGAATTACTCAGTTACTCAAATGATTCAAAACTTTTTGGACAGTCGTAGCCCTCCTGACAGTGAATGCAACCACGAAGTTTTGAAGTGATTTCCTCAATTCTGCTGCAATTGGCACCGAAAACCCCAAAATCAACAAAAGTGATGCAGTTTTGGCACAATCCGAACTTCAATTGGGCATAACTCCTTGTTTATTGATCCAAATCGAGCAAAAATTTCACTGACAGTGCTTGGCACGACGAGCTCCCTCTTCCTGTGTTCTCAGATTTCGAAGATCCCTCACCAAATGCTCGAACGCCACTCTAGAGCTCTGTTTCTAAACTTAGAGTTTTACAAAAGACAAAAATGGACCAATGGGAGTTCATAGCTCCACTTGACTGTCCTTTTGTGCCTTAAACTACCTGGTAACTTATCTACACTCATAGGCTACCACGTCAAGCCCCCTAGAGTGCCAGCGTAAAACTTAAACTACCTAAAATGACACATAGTCCCGAAAAATAACTTAAATCAGCTAGAAAGCATGCATGGGCGACAAGTAAGTACAACCCATGAGCTCAAACCCCTATCAGCATGGAAATCCTAAGTTATGTACATTGAACGTCATAGACAAGTAAGAAGTCACTTGTACAAGCGCACAAATGCTTGAACAAGATAACTAACATACTATCAGCCTACCAGGACTCAAAATAGTGTTAACACCATATGCAAAGGTGTCAAACATATACATAAAGGACTAGAAGTAATATGAGTTAACTTCTAGAACTACTAAACCTAAGCGTCGGAGTAGAAGTCAAGCATGTAGCCGCCAAGTAGCGCGACAGCGTGATACTGCTGTGGCTCTATTTGTTAGCAAAGAGAAGTTTCTCTTGCTTTGAGCTACGCTTCGGTGGTTTTGGGTCGGGGTTGTGATTCAGGGGTTGTTTTTAGGGGCTTTTGAAGCAGGTTACAGACCGCTCTGGTCTGGTTATCAGTTCTGTGCTCTCAGGAGAAAGAACCGGCATTGTACATACATTCAGAGTTGGTATATATCGCAGCATTCGTTTTCGTGGTTGTTCTTCTCTGTCTTGTCTCTGTTTCAGCACACAACATCTCCACAGCCAGGAACCTCGCGTTTTCCTGGACATCCTTCACGCAAAACGTCCGACGCGACAACGTCAACAACGACAAAATGATTCTTCTATTCGTCGACGTCCAACGACCAATCGGATCTTAGTCCATCGTACTACAATATGGAAAGAGGAGTTGGAGACACTAGTACAATTCATGATTTTTATAACATAGATATATAACTGAAATGAGTCATGTATTACAAGATATAACTCGTAATGATTGAGTGAACTATCAATTACAAACGTCAAGTCGTAAGAACCACTTACTCATAACTTTACAATGTGTCAAGTTTAACATATGACTGAGAATTTTTGAGTCATTAAATGTGCAGAGTCATGAACGACGATTGTCATACATGGCAGATGATATGTCGATACACGTGATAGATTACATAGAGTTTAACTGCACTACTAGCTGCAGTCTACATCACATCATGACACGTGTCAAATTTGAGACATATATTTTATGACACGTAATTTCTTTAGTATGTCAAATAGCCATAGATGCACATACCTAATCATTGTATCTATGATTCAATTAACACGTTTACACGTTGAAAGTGCAACACGTGGATATCGGAATGTCCATTATTTCAAATATTTGACTTTCATTGGACTTTCATTTACAGAATTGACTCGTTAAAATCTTACTATAGGTTCTTGTAAGTCTTAATCTTTTATGACAAAAAACAATCATAAAATAGTGACTGTATGCAAGATGTCACAAAATTATTTTATAACTCTCGAAAGAAAATATCATGGTATTTCATTGACAATGATCATGTGATCAATGTTTGTACAAAGTTTATCTTTAAAGTTCAAACGTGTTCATCTCAAAGTTGCGTTTCAATGAATTGACATTAAAAAAGCAATATCTGCTCTCCTCAGATGACACTCTCGTCATAGAACTATTCTACCTTCGACGTCATCAATTGTCAACAAGGGTGGATCTGTACTCAAGTCAGGATATATCAACTTCACTGAATGCTCTAAAACTTTAGTTAATTGAATAGCCAAAGCACCGATCGAAATATCTTTTTCTGAACATGAAATCTGCATCCCTGCTAATCCCACAATCTTCCCTACTGCAGCTTGTATCATGGCATCTTTTGGGTTCTTCAAAACGACGTACTCGCCGATTTGAAACTGCTGAAGAACATCAAACACATATCAATATTAGGATAATACAAAAATAATGATATGAATACATAAAACTAAAAACAGCCAACTGAATGCAAAGAATATGTATGACCTTACCTTCTTTTTTCTTGGATTACTCGTCACAGATTTCGAATCCTTCTCAGTCTTCTCTACGAATGATGATCCGCCGTTCAAATTTGGGTGACAAAGTTTTTTTTATCTCCATAGGGACAGTAGACGTTACTTGAGCTTCCTCATATAAGTCTGATTGTGCTTCTACCTCAAAAGACAAGTCATGGACTTTGCAAGTTTCTTGAGCATGTTCAGTACTTTTAGCAGAAGAGGCTTGATTAGAGGCTACACTTTGCACCAGTTTCAAAAGCTCTGCTAGCATTACACCTTGAGAGTCGACTTTGTGCGATAAACTGTCAAAGTCCACTAAATGTTGACGGCATGAGATCTCCATTGATTTTATTCGAGCATCAATTTTGATATCGGAAAGCTACAAACGATCATCATATATCAATAAATTAATGACAATATAACCAAAGGAACGAATCAAGATAAGAAACAAATAATGAGCAAGTAACATACAAAACAAAACCCAGAGAAACAATAACTTCCTCGTGCATTGGTTTTGAATCTAGAGAGAAAGAAGACGAATAAACTGAGGATGTTGTTGCAGTAAACGTACGTTAACTTGGTATGAGAGACTGTGATAGTGTAAGAAATCAAAGTAAAAAGAACCGTACATGAAGTGAGTATGTACACAATACATCTAATGAAGCGGGCTTATGTAATAGCTTCCCACCTTTAGAAAAACTAGTCTACGATGGATAAGTACTGAGATGTATTTTAAATCTATGTTTGATACTTCTACCGAGGTCAAACCAATGGAAATGCGTAAGCTAAACATATTTTCGACGAAAGAACCTTCGAGTATGAAAGTGCAAAAGGATGACCAGAATAATACGTGATGTCAATTGATTTAAGTGTATGACTATAATATGGTCTAAGTATCTAAGTGTAAGAAAAGAGACTATATGTGAGAATGTACCGTGGATGTTTGAGCTGTATAATGGATGTCTCTTTTTGATGTGAAGACTTGTTCTTCCACTTCATTCTGACTTTTATTGTAATCAGCTTTCTGTAAGAAAGCATGATATAAATATATGATTAGTAACTTATAAATTAAAAAAGACTTACAAATAAGAAATGCACGGTCCGGACACAGATGTAAGTACTGAGTGGTGTACACTGGAAAAAACATTAACTACAGGAACTAGAAGATACAGACAGAGCATGCAACATAACACTCTCATATGTCATGCACCTCTATGTTTTCATCAACACCAAATATGGAGTGTAAAGCTATCGATGAACATGAAAAGAATCAGAACAAAATTGAGGATTTTCCAACTCAAATTAATCGTCAGATACTGTAAGATTTAATTCACATGACCCATGCATACATAGTGCGTAGATGGTGATGATCTAAGCTAACCACGTCTGTTCTGTGTAGATAGTGATGATCTAAGGTGAACCACGTTTCGTGAATCGATGTAAGATAACGATGAGAGATAAACCATGAGAAATGAACATCCAGTCACACAACAATTAACAACCAGTTTATCAGAAGAGTACATGAACAATTGGATGCATAAGGTCACTTATGCAGAAATAAGTAGTGATTTAGATGTATAATTAAAAACCTAACTATCACAAGTTACACAGACAGAGATTATGAATGATCATGTACCATTGGCATTTGAGAGGTAGCTTGAGTGGCACTTTTGGATGTGAAGACATGTTCCTCCACTTGTTTATGGCTGGGACTTTTACCGGGATCAGCTTTTTGCAATGGAACAAGCAAACAACAATGCATTTCTTAACACTCAAACATAAAAAGTTATATCGACCGATTGTGTAAGTGTGTGAATACATTAATATTTATATTAACAATACTTATAAGTTTTTTTGCATCAGTTCATTATACATCAGATATCATATATACATTTGTACTCAGACCTGGTGGCCATGTTGTCGGAGGGCCGTTATAGTTCTAGCCAGGAGGCGGCACCGAGCCCCAACCCATGACTCCTGGCGGCATCCAATTCTGTGACGATGATTGTGGACACAAAGAGGGAGACACTGTGTTTTGTGAAGATAATATGTTGTCATCCACAGATTTCTGGTTCCCGACTTTGACTGGTGTTATATGATCATCAAGATCCATAGTAGCAGAACTTTTCTGATGTGGAATGTTATTCTCTTGAAGTCTATAAGCATTGCGCGTCTTCACTCTGGGTAACATTGTGCTTTCAGTTACACCAGCTCGACCTCGCTCGTCGTGAAGAAGACTTCTTCTCACCTTCTGTTCCGGAAGTCTGCATATTGAGTAAGAAACGTGATATTATGTAATATCATGTCATATATTGAAAAAATAAATTTCACTCTATATCAATCTCATCACACAGTCGTACTACGTCAAATCTTAAAGTATTGAAATTTGGACACTTTGTACCCTACCTCACCACATGCAGAGCAATAGTCAGATCATAATCTCAAAAAATGACAAGGAAAATGACAAGAACTAATAAGGAAGTGTTCAAACTTACAGATCCTTTTGTCCTTGACCAACAAATAATCGTGATTCAATTCTCTTTCGTTCAGCAATATTTTTGGCCCTCATAGCTTCGTATGCACTAGGGGAGGACGCATCACTTAATGAATCTTGATCCGCTTTCTCTGTAAAACTTGGGTCTTCACTCTCGTCCAGAATGTCAGTGAGCTCGTAATGATCAGTCGAATCGTCATCCATTTCAATAGATTTCATTTCTATCCACAAATTTCTCACGGAGTACCCACTCTACGACAAGATCTACAGATTTCTCACGGAGTATCCACTCTATGACAAGATCTACATGCGTGCCAGGAGCATCCACACGAAGACCACCCTCTATGAATTTCTCAAGGAGCATCCACTCTCTCTTGACGTGAAATCGCAGCAAGACCTGCCATTGCCAAGACCACCTTGAACAAAATTTTCACGACACACGGAGACCACTCTCACAAATTCCTCACGTAGACCACCCTCACAGATTCCTCATGGAGATCTACTCTGTTTAGACTTGAAATTGCGGCAAGACCGGCCCATTGCCAAGACCACCTTCAACTGCTTTTTCACGAGCATTGACTCTCTTTTGACGAGAAACCGCGCAAGATCGGCCACGCGCCAATATGATCTATACGAACCCACTCACACGATATTGTGGGAGAGGAACAACTAGGAGAGAAACCAAGAAAAGGTCCTCACAAAGACGAAAACACAAGACGCAATGAACAGCAAACGGATGAGAAGACCTCATCGAGGAAAAGAAGGACCCAGTTGAAAACTTATCATTTATCAGTCTTTTTTCACGCCAAGAAGGCGACTGGTTACGGGGTCTATTCGCAAGAAGTAAGATCATGTATCGCTCCTAGAATATCACAACCGGTAAATCAAAACTGCTGCATTCCACAAGTGAACAAGAAGTAGCATCGCTCTCTTGTGGACCTCACCAAGAAGAAGAACAAGTTTCAAAAACACATCAAGGTATGTCAAGTAGCACCCCGCACAAGAAATCATGTATAGAGAGTTAGACCTTCAGAAAATCCTCTACTCTCAAACTCCCAGTATTAAGACGTATCCTCTACGAATTTCTCAAGGAGCATCCACTCTCTCTTGACGTGAATCGAAGCAAGACCGGCCACTGCCAAGACCACTTTCACGAAATTTTCACGACACACGGAGACCACCATTTACAAATTCCTCACGGAACATCCACTCTGTTTTGACTTGAAATCACGGCAAGACCGGCGATTGCCAAGATCACCTCCGCCAGATTTTTCACGAGCATCACTCTCTTTTGACATGAAACCGCGGCAAGACATGCCACGTGTCAATATGATCCACACTGACTCCCAATATGACAAATTGTACAAGATGCTTCTCGTCTTCACCCCATACTGTTTGTATGGATCTGAAGGATCGCTAGATCTTCCGCCTGCTTCGTTGTACGCTGTTTTCGAATCAGCCCATAACAACACCTCCCCTGCAATCACTCTCGCTGGTGAAGATTCATTTTCAGCTGCATTATTAAAATGATGTCTAAACCGTCTGCTTCTGTAACGATGTTGGCTCGGTAGCCATTTCATGTGACCCATAAATATAGGTTTATGCAGGTGCTTGGAGTAGTCACTGGACACCCTTGGACCACAAACAACACAACTTAGTCTACCTTTGGTACTCTGTCCAGATATAACTCCCAGTGCAGGATAGTCGTTGATAGTCCACAACAGCATAGCTCGTAACTTGAAAAACTTGTTTGTCTCCTCTGAACTTCCATCATAAGCTGTCACTCCGACCCATAATTTTTCTAACTCCTCCACTAACGGCTCTAAATATATATTTATGTTATCTCCATTTACAGATTCTTTTTCAGGAATCAACAAAACCAGCTGAATGAAAAACCTCTTTGTGCATAGCCAAGGAGGTAGATTGTAATTCACTAGCAATATTGGTCAAGTAGACCAGCTAGTGCTCTTATCGGCGAAAGGATTCACTCCATCTAATGCTAATCCAAACCTCAAATTTTGAGGTTCGGCATGAAAGTCTGGATAAACGTGATTCACATGTTGTCACGCTCTTGAGTTAGCAGGATGTCGAACCATACCATCTGTTGAGTAGTTACTAGCAGATCATTTCATCAAGCTGGCAATGCTTTTCACTCGAAACATTCTATGTAAACGCGGTATCAAAAGAAAATGACGGAGAACTTTGACAGGCTGACGTGATTGGCCTGAGTATCTCTTCTCCTCACATTTTGGGCACTGATCAAGAGCAGAGAATGAGCCGCGGAAGAGAATACAACCTTTGGGACATGCATGGATTGAATCATAGTCCAAACCGAGTTTGGACACCAAACGTCTAGCATGATAATATCGAGAAGGAACCTCATTATCTTCAGGAAAAGCCCTCAACTTCAGTAGAGCTAAAATCTCATCTGCTGCCACATTAGAAACATTATGCTGACAGCAAATGTTCAAGAGCATCATCACAAATGATAGCACTGACATTCGAGCCCCAACAAACAAAGGCTTACAAGCATCTCGAAGACACTGTTCGTTTTTTCTTGAATTCATCCCCTCGAACTCGAAATCACTGAGGTCCTCCTGATCCATTGCTTCATCAACAAACGATGTCCGAGTAGAATCTAATTGCTCAAAAATTTCTCCCAACATTCTCGTCACATCAATCTCTTCTGCTCCACCCGCATCGACATGATGAGCATTAGGAATATCCACCTCATGAACACCATCTGCATGAGCTCTGTTAGAAGGAACCTCAATAGTTACATCTCCCAAATCTCTTGTCTCAGTCTCCACAGAAGTCTCAACACCAAAAAATGTATTCCACTCATCGTCTGAGGCATCCCACTCTCATTTATGATCTTTCCACCAACGTAATAGTGACATACGACCATGTTTGATGAGATGAATCTCCACTTTAGAGATCAAAATCAGTTTCAAGCCCTTGCATAAGTTACATGGACATCTTATTTTGGACCAATTCCGTTCTCATGCACGATTCTTTTTGCGTTTCCATAACTTTGAATCACGAATTTCCAAACGTTTTGGATCCTGGAGAGCTAACCTAATGACAGATACTTCTTGAGAATCTATATTCACCATGCTATCAGCTCTCGCTATTCTGTTCCCAAGCGGAGAGGCTTTTACAACAGAGAAACTTAAATAAAAAAAACTGAACCGGAACAAACACCATCAATAAGAAGAACACTATTATGGAATCATAGCTCTGGTTTCTACTTCTGAAGGTGAACTCGACTCCATTTAGAACCCTCTTCGTTTCAGCTCTTCCTGTTACTACCGAATTGAATGATGCAATGAACAGTGCGTATGCATCTACTCTCGAAAGTTTTTTGTAGCAAAGTCTTTCGCACGCTCACCTTTTCTACACGTAATGCTAAAGGGCCGACGAGACGAAATCAAACTCTGCACAGGAGATTAGACGTGAAATCGACTTCTGCACAGGAGAACCCTCTTCGTTTGAGCACGAGTGTTTGAAGTGGTGTTCGTGAACTCTTTACCACTCAAGCCGCGTTTACTCATTTCTTTCTTAAAAGCATCACTTCTTCTTGCCACGTTAGGAGATACTTTTATCAAGTCATTACTGATATAACTGAGTGAGTGATTAATGCATTTCATCACGCTCTTCTTGCCACGTGAGGATGATAACTTTACCTAAGTCATTCTTAATACGACTCAGTGAATAATTAATGACTGAATTTTGAACAACTAAGTATCAATCATATAAGTCATATATACCATGAATCATAGACGAGTCATTAATCTTTTAGTCGTAGAATACACTAAATTGTAGTAGTGAGAATCATATTTTTTGACACTGATTTTATGATTTAGTTATCATTTCTATCTATTTTCTCTTTCCAAAATATGTGTAGCTACGCATCAACTCTATTTTTTGCAGTTAGTTAATCATGTATTTTTGGGAAATTTGTGTGTGTTTGCAGGATACTCTTTTTTTACTGTAGAGTACTCGAGGAGACCTCTAGACGAGTCAATTAGAGTTTGCATATGAGAACTACTTTTGCTAAGTCACAAAGACGAATAATATTTTTGCAGCGGATTCACAGTATTCGCTATTCACAGTATTTGCCAAGTGACAGACATAACAAACAATGTTACCGAAATACTAAGTCTCCTTATCTTTTTCATATGCACAATCCTGCTTTTTGCAAAGTCTCTAATAGTTGTTAGAGAGGTTTTTGTCCAAGTCTTGAGTTTTTCTTTTGGTAAGATTTTCTGGATTTCCCAAAATTCAGTTCAGTTCTACTTTGGTTTGCAAAACCATGAATGTTTTAGAAGGACCTGTATATTGATAACCGGTTATCATTTTTTAGTGTAATGTTCGCTGTAGAATGTTGACAGGTAGCTAGTCTGAAGAAAGTTCTTTGCTGTATTAACAATATGGTTGGTAAGTTTTTCCAATGCCACTGGGGGTTGAACCCGCTACACCTCGACTAGGATGACATATCAAGGAGCAGCAATCTGCTCCGGGACTGGCTAATCCAGGTGCATAATACATACATAGAAAACACAAAATCATCAACACAAAATCATCATATCACAAAACATCATCCGAAATTAAAAGGAGCATGCAGTACAATCTGTCCCAAATCATGCAATAAACCACGTGCCTGTTGAAGAATGAGTCGACGACTGACTTGCTTCTTATGCTGTTCCATGCCAGGACTAGATCCATATCAAAAAACAATGAAGAATGTTCAATGTTCCGTCTACATTATAGTTGAATGAGTTACACTACAAAGCCATAATTTTAAGCAATGAAACCAGTAAATCCTCGTTCTCCTCAGAGAGCTCATTCTTCACTGTCTACTCCAAGCAAGTGGGTGTTCTGTATGATCCGCATATCCTAACACTCCCGCTATGGCTTTGTAAACTTGATACCTTTGGCGCTTGGGTAAATCCTTTGATAAAGCAGCAGCGAGTGCACCCAGAAGCTCATGGTTCTCTACTAAAACTACTCTTAGATTATTCATCGCTGCAACTTCAGCTGCAGCCTTAGCATAACGAGGAAACCACCCCTGAGCTCTTCCTCACTGACACGACTTTCTCGAGTTCTCAATGTCTCATCAGTGACAACCCAGTACTCTCCAATCTCGTCGAATGTAACTCTGCTCTCGTTCTCATTGTAAGGTATATCGCTGTGCAGTCCCATCTCCGAATATGAATTCATGAACAACTTTAGAGTTCAAAATGCTATGAAAACCAAGAAACTTGAACATCACTAAATAGTAATGAGTAGTTCTCATAGCTTTCTGATCTTGATAGCTAGTCGGTTCATGTCATACTGTGAGCAATTCTCATAGCTTTCATTGAGATAAAAAAGTCAGACGAATGGATCCCAAGTGCTACTATAAACTTAACCATCCCTCACCACCATCTCTAATGAATGTACAATATGTCTGCAATGTGCGAGCTATCAAGAAGGACAAACCAGGAACCTCATAAGAACTTGCAGAAGTTTGAAAATAGCTGTCGATCGTGGATCTTCCTCAGCATAACTCGCTCGTTATGCAAATGACAATGATGCCAACAAACGCAAAACATCATACATCGACCTCGGCAGAAATTGACAAGACAAGCTGTAATGCATTGCGTCCAAGTTGTGACTACTGGTAAGATAAGTATTAGACGAGATAGGAAGAAGAGCGAGCACGAATACATGTAAAATGAAATGATCATCTGTGGTTACAAGCGAGCTCAAAACGATGACTAATGACAAGCAAAAGTTGATCATGATACAGACAAGAAGTTGAGCAAAACATGCATGATCTGTGACAAGAACTGTAGCAATCACGATGCGGTGTGTGAGAAGGTGATTGCGAATCAGAATTTGCGAGAGACAGAAGGCAACAACACGTCGAGTTCTCAATGCGTGACAAGGCACGCGGTAAAGCAAACATCATGACGAATTGTCAATGAGCAGCACGTCAAGTTCTCAATGTGTGGCAAGGCACGCAGTAAAGCAAGTAGCACGACGAATTCTCAATACACGGCAAGGCTGCAGCAAGGCAGGTTCTTAGGTGCACGGGCACTCAGTGAGTAGAAGAGCACGGCAGGGAGGAGTTATGGCAGAACTTGGACTGACAAGGCAGCCCGACGCAGCAGCACAGTTCTACCATCTGCCCGAACCATCTAGGGCAAATGGTCAGTCCGTGGAAAAATCCATGCCCCTTTTATATGGAGAGCGGGGGTTTAACGTGTAGTTTATAGTTAGGTTGTAAGTTAATAAGTATACACGTGAATACTATTTAAGTTTTATATCATACTTTATAACTTTAGTATCAAATTATCTTCTAAGTACTAGTATCTGATAATGATAAATTTTCATGAATAATATTTTCTGTTTCATTTTCAAAAACCACCTTTTTTGAATAAATTTTTATCATTTGTTTTAATAAATTTTGATTAATCATAAAAATAAAATAAATATCGTAACTTTCTAAAATTGTTGTAGAAATAAAATAATCATTTTATAATAGACTGTTTACTTGTTCTCTTCTTTAGCTTTTTTATTTCGTATATTGTTCAATTGATTTACTTATTCAAAAAGAAAAATTAAGTTACAAATATGATTTGATAGTAATTCTCGTCTTTTAGGTTTTTAGATATCAATTTTGACACACGATAGACTGCTAGGACATTAATCACCTGAAGCTTCACTAGGTCTACAGTCGTGCGTTGTAAGTAGGAGTGGGCCCCGGTTCGGTCCGGAACCGAACCGGATTCACGTTCTGGTCCGGTTCCAAAATGGATCGATTTTAAATTTGAAGATTAAGTTCCAGTTCTAAGGCTTGGAAAATGTTTCACTTTTGGGTGGTTCCGGTTCAAATTATTTGGTTCGGTTTGATCTTTTAGTGGTTCGTTTCTTAACGAAAATGACAAGATTATTTAATCTCTTTTGTATTAGTCGACTGTCAACTCGAAAATGATTCAATGGTTATATCTCAAAATGGTTCAATTCTAGTTCGAAATTTGAATTCTAAAAGTTGTAAAACGGTTTTGTTGCTATTCGTTAATTGACAGACAAGAAAAGACAAGAAAAGAAGAGAATCTTTATCGTGTAGCAAAATGTACGGAGTTATAGTGAAAACTGAAAAGCGAAAAGAAGTAGCGAAAACAGATAGATGGAGTCGTTTTGAAAACCGAAAATGAAAAAGAAAGAGGATATATCCAAGTAAATTGCTAACGGATAGCCCCGCAATTCCATTGCGAACAGAGCTCTTTGTTATCAACCGATCAAATTCACAACAGTTCCGATCTTCCTTGAACGGACCGAGTACTAACTACAAGGGGACTCCGAGGTGTTTAAACTATAGTAATGGTTGTAGAGGGGATCCAGAGTTTGATCCATTGGAATAAGTTTGTAGGTCTAGGCAGAGGGTGTTTCTAGTTGACTACATGAAGATGTCATAAGATGGTCTTTCCTTGAGGTGTAATGGAAGGACGTTCCATAGAGAATTTGATGTCCCCAACAAAATGATGTGTTTTGCCACCTGGTTTATTTTAAAAGAATTTATTCTGTTTCTCTTTCTACACTCAGCAGACAAAATTGACATATTCTAGACTAAAATAACACTCTGATAACCTCTAGTATTGCCAGCTGATGATAGTTCGTGTCGAAAAACAACCATTTGTTTCAAACCTTCCCGGATATTACATGGAGTTCGAGGCTAGGTACTGTTTACTGGAACTCCAAAGTGAATCTAGTTAAGTTGTAATGGTACTATTAAGAGGATATACACAATCAACTGCAAAATCTCGTCGGAGAAAGCTGTTGTAATTAGTACGTACTGGCGTTTCAAGAGTTCAAGTCGAACTCTTCTATTGTTACTGAATCAAATGCAAAAGTTCTATACTGGGATTGAATTTCATAGTGGTAGACTTTTGTGAAAACTGCTCATTATTTAGAGAGAACGATAAAAGCCAGCAAATTGTTGATGTAAACGACATCATCGTCTCAATACACCAAAGCCGAGTCCATCACTAAATTAAAACACTCCAGGTCTCTCATAACCATGTCGAAGACTTCGATGAACAACAATCATGATACTATTTTATTCTTTTCCGAAAATGAATATGACGAGATACGAGTTGCCATCTTGAAGTTGAAATGGCAATAAACGAACCGTCCCTACTTGATACAAAAAAGTATATAAACATCTATGCAGTATGCTCGAAGGTGGCCGGAATTTTCCAGCAAGTCCATGATGCTTTCTACAGTCATCGATCAATTTCTACGTCTACACTCGCTTCAGTGACTTAGTGATGTGAGTGGATACACCGAAAGAGTTCTGCAGTACCCCATCAGAAATGCCCTGACTGGAAGAGGAGGTTGCGCAGTCGAATGAGACCAGAGTTGGAGAGCCGAATCAAGCCACAGACTTCATAGTTGCGTGCTGTCAGGACATGAACTAAACCTGCTGGGGAAACGAAGAAATCGTCTTGACGCAAAGTCTGGGTGAAGAGCTTGTTAGGAGTCGATAGAGCCCACGTCGAGCTCACCTCCAACGATGTATATCAATTCAGAGGTACGAGGATAAGTGTGAAGGGATTTCGAGTTTGTGGTGCAAACTGGAGCTATGCGAACGAGACCCCCAAACCTTCTAGAGCAGGAAACACTTTTGAGTTCACAGGGATGACGCTGGCGGCAGTTCCGTTAGCAATCTTCACTGCTCTAAGAAGAGTGGAAGTGAAGAAACTTTCATCCAGAGAAGAAGCATTGACCCCGGCTGGAATTACGAAGTCGGTGGTAATCTCTGGATCCTAAGCATAAACTGGCAAATTCTGTTGGAGAGTCGACAGAGCCAGAACAGCTGCAACAAGTAGTGCAGAGTCCATGGTGGAGAACCTCGTAGCCATCTGCAAAAACTCAGCTTTCGTCCCAACTGGAAGTGCAATTGCAAGTTGACTTGATGGAAACAATAAAACGGGTCGTGAGCTTCTGAAGCTCAGAAAGTACTTAGTTTCCAAAGCCAAATTAGTGGATGGTCCTATAACAAGATGAGATGTGCTCAGATGACCAGTGGCACAGTTGGCGTGTGAGCCTGTCGATGAGAAGCTCCGGAGCCGCAACTCACTTTTCAGTGCCACTTTTCCCCTATTCCTTTCTCAGGCTCCGGATCCGGACAGCCGGCCTACCTGCCTCCTGGTTGTTGGATGTATTACGTTCCACTATACCCAATAGCATGTTCTGAAGTGCTATATACTAACTACTTGAGTTTTCTGCTTGAACTAGATCCATTACATGTCATCGTAATTATGCAGCGATACCAAGAACCGACATGTATGAATCTATTGTGTATGTTTACAAGTCGTTTGTCTGTCTGGAATCCGCATCTTCGGAGAGACGATAATTTCGACAACAGCAAAAAGGACTCTTTGACTGTTTTTTGCAGCGACAACAGCAAAAAACAGTCAAAGAGTCCTTTTGGCCAACCTTGCCTTGCAGGTCAAGAACTCGGTATCAGTTGCGAGATCTCATGATCAACTAATTACTTGTGCCGGGAGCTTTCCCTCCTCCTTGTTTGTTGCTTTGCATGTACATAGCTTACTGACGCTTTCGAAAGGAAACAAATGAGACAAAACCCCCGAAGAATCTGGAGCCATTCTCACCTCTCTCACTAAATACTGTGAAGTATAACTAAATAAATGTGAAGTAAATACTAACGGTTACAATACTTTGTTTCATGCTGTAGTGTATTCTAGTTAAAACCAATCATTCTAAGTACTTCATGAAGTATTCATGAGGATCATTGATAAAATACAACATCTCTGGATCCTGAAATTTCTTGAAGTTGAAGAGAGTGCAATTTGAGGCATACAAAACAAAGTCACGTAAATACTTCATTGTCCTTAGGAAGTTTGTTGGCTAGAGACAGAGATCTAGAGTATACACTGACACCCAATACTCCTTTCCAGTTCCCTCCTTTTAATCTGGCAGTATAATAACCTTCAAGCTAATGCATATCTCTCAGCGATCCCGACATATGCTGACACATTATTCCTTTATGGAGCAAGATTTCATTTCATTGTTTTGTAAAGCCTGAAGCGTATCCTGTGGCAATCAGTCTGGACACTCAGTTGATTAGCAGGTAGCTCGAGAAGTATGATTGATATTCCAAGAAACAGCAAGAAGCTAAGCGGAGTTACCTGTAACTGTGGCTGAAACTCTGAGCAAACCACCGACTCGGAGACCGAGTTCTTCAACGTAGTCTTATCGCTTCTACTCCTTTCGAAGCCACTTCTCCTAGACCTGCTTGATAAGCAACGCAGGCAGGCGACTCCGGAGTCGAAATTGTGACTACTGGACTCTAGATAGCAGTTCGCCCACTTTTGTATGAAGGGGAATGAATATCCAGATCGTTAGGCAAATGAGGTAAAGGTATGTATCACAAGAAGAATTCTGCCCCAGGTACTCAAATGTCCTTCATGGTGAACAGAACACATTCCTGAAGGTTCGACCTGAATTACGGTTTACAATCAGGCAGAGAAGATGCGAGACCTGCATTTACAGTACCTTGTGACTACCAATACATCTTCCTTGTGATTAGCGGCAGGCTTTTCTCCGGGGAATAAAATAGAGACGCATCCTTTAACGGAATTCGATTGCCCACCTTGAGGAACTATGGCAGACTTGTACTGTCTGTCAAGCTGGCCACTAGATGCTGGAATCTAATGACATGTGCGAGAGGAATTTGGCCCTGCGCACATCATACGTGAACCATCCCACAGAATAAGTCTTCAAAGTCTGCGTCCGTACGAGACGTCCGTACGCTTGAAATGCTTTCACTGACACTACCAAGCAGAAATTCGCTCCCTCACACCCTTGAAACGACATTGTTTTTGTGCACCATCTAGCCTATAGACAAAAGCAGTGGTTCAGGTTCTGCAGAAGGAAGTACTCTGAACAGAAATAACTCTCGAAAGATAAAACCAAAACTGAAAATTTCAGAACGGTTTGCCAAATAATCATGTGGCTTGACACTTTTAGATCCAAAACTGTAGTTTGTTTCCAGTTCTCACTGTCCGAGCTCTGTATGATACTTATCCTACATCAGATATTGCAAAGTGATAATTACGAAAATGTCAGAATTCCTCCTCTTCTAGGAGAGTTGGATTAAACCCTTCATCACCTGAATCATCTTCCTCATAAAAGCTTTCTTCTATATGCCCTTCCTCATCATCAGGTATAGATTCTACCCTCAACCTTGTCTGTGTGTCAATAGACGTAGTGTTAAGTAGCTCACGCTGTGGGCAAGTCCTTTTGTTGTGCCCCAGCACTTTGCAGATAGAGCATAGGCGTTGAGGACCATTTTTGTTGCGTGTTCGAGCTGTAGATCTCGCTTGGGTGGCTTCACCAGAAACAGTCTGTGCTTGGGTGGCTTCATCAGGGACAGTCTGTGGCATGTGACCGTGCTCGTCATCTGATACTGGGTACTGAAGAGTGTCACCGGCTGCTCTTGATCCTGAACCACCATCAGGAATCTGGACTATCCGATGTCTCCCCTTCCTAACGGCAATCGGTGGAGGACCACAATCATATCCAAGGATCAAGTCGGTCGTCACTAACGGGGGCAGAGACTGAGCATAAATCAACCGGAGTGATTTTGTCAACCAGATCATATCTATGTTGCGCATGGAGTCTCTAGAGAACTCTTTATCCCAAACCATAGAATGGACACACGGCCACTGCATTTCCTGGAACTCAAGACAATCACAGGAGTTCACGCTTCCTTGTAAAGAGCTCCTATGTCTAACCACATATTCTTCCCTTCCACCATCTTTTTGTATAAGCGCTGAGTTCTCATTCAAAGCATGACACATGTATTGGCCGCAGCACTTCTCGTTTTCTTCGAACCGGAACTTACAGAATGGTGTGAGTAGGCAGAACTCGTCGGCTTCTCTTCTCCTCCTCGCAAAAGTTCCCATGATGTATGTCCACATGTCACCAACAATGTGCATCGGAGCCAAAAGTCTGATGGGCTTTAAGGCAGCATTCACTGACTCTGCTAAGTTAGATGCAACTTTGCCATAACGTGGAAGGGGAAACTTGCAAGGAGCCCAGAGCTCAGCTGGAATTTTCCGGATGTATTCTGATGCTTCTGCTCCGGAACGACCACTACTTTTTAGATTGTCCAGAATGAGGTTGAATCTGCACAGATTACTCAAATGTTAACTCACAAATACTAGTTTCTGCTTGAACTGAAAAAAGAAAGTGCTAGTTTTTGCATGGATGGTAGAAATACAACAAAGTTAGACCTCACAGCTTATTAAAATTCATTCAAGATAAAATACAAAAGCTCTGTCATTTCCAGGCAAAACGAAAAAACGTAAAGTAACTTACTTAGTTTCTTTCCTTGCATACACGCTTTTCCAAAATTCCCGTTCGGCATCCTTCCCATAACGAGACTTTACGTTCATTCGCAGGTGTTGAGCGCAATGAGCATGCGTGTTGTCAGGGAATACAGCTTCCACCGCGTTGAGCAGTCCTTTGCAGCGATCGGATATGATCACTGTCTCTGGATGATCAATGAACTTTATACTTCTCCTCATCATCTCGCAATACCACCTCCATGTCTCTTCGTCTTCACTACCAGCTACAGCAAAGCATAAGATTATCGACTGATTATTACCATCAGAGCAGCAGCTAGTAAAAATCTGTGATGGGTACTTCTTATTTTTCGTATGGCAGGCATTTAGACCTATAACTTTTTGACAATATTGTAAGGCTCCACGAGTTGCCGAAGGACATACGAAAATCCGCTTAAAGATCCCTGTAACTGGCCACGTGTCGTATTCTACAACGCACTCAGGATCTATCTCCTTGATTCGACGACATAACGCTGGTATTGCATGAAATGACCTGCTCTGGCCTCCTTGGATCCAATCTCGAACTCGTTCTCGCATCCTGTACACAGCATAGTAAGAGGTTCGGTTCTCGTACGTCTGTCTGAAATCAGTCATTAACTTTCCAGCAGAAACATTCATGTCAACTACAACCCGATTGCACATCAGCTTTGCAAGCATAAGCGAATTCTGGCACGGGCCTCTCCACATATGTATATCGCCGGGGCATGAATGCTGCAGGTTGCAGACGGTAATTTTGCAAATTCCAGTTTTCAAGCCACGTTGACAACGAACCCTCCATTCACATCGTAAGCGTACTTCGTTATCAACCTCCTTCTCAATCTCGCAACTTCCATTCACAGAAACATTCTTTTCAAAAGGTCCAGCAGATTGATGTCTCACGCTCTGCCCACAAGCGCCAGAAGTAGGAACTCTCTTAACTCTACGAGGACGTACACCAACTTCGAAGGATTCATTTTCTACACCTGCGGTTTCATTTAAATCAGTTCCTCCCTGTATCGCTGTCAGTGAAGGCATGCGTTGAGTGAACTCTTGAAATGAACGGGACTCCAAAATCGGCGATCGGTTCTCTTGCTCAGGATCGACTTCGGAAACTTTAACCTTGCGTTTCCTGCTCGGTGGATCCTGCCGCATTTTGAACCCATAGATACATGAACGCACACAACAAGTCGAAGTTGTTTTCAAGTGTTTGTTAATCCGAGAGTTTAACACAGACCAACAGTCCACGGCAAATTGGAACTCCTCCATCGATTCGAAAACTGATCCTAGTTGTATTCTTCCCGCCTGGACCTGCAGCTCTGCATACGTTTTTCCTATCAACGAGACCTCTGTCCTGCCAACTGATAGCATCGTATGTCGCCATCTCTGCCAAGGTGTTCGCTCTCCATTTCTTTCTCCTTCTTGTAAGTCTGCCGGAACGATAAAGTTGTCCTCTTCACCGGAAGGAAACCGGATTTGTTGGAGATCACCAACAGAAGTACCAGAGTTGTCAAACCAGATAGGTGGATCTTCTGCTCCGTTGTCCATTGATGCGATACACAAGTCCGACTAGCACACGATGGTTTCTTGAGAGGTCACAAAGCAGACGTTCGTGTTTGGCAACCAAACATTCATAACTAATCCCGCGCTTCATCGCTTCATTGCGTCGCCCTCCCTTATCATCCCGCGCTCAACCTCTCATGTGTTTCAACCTCTCGTGTTTCATTCCTTGTGTGGCTCGTACACTGTGCATGCTACTACCATTGTCACTGCGTACAATCTTGCAGTAAGTTGGTCAGAGACAACTGTGCTCTTATACGTCGAGTACTCTACCATTCACAGACTCTAAGAGACAGAACCATATTGGGTGGGCAGGTCGTCGATGCGAAAGGTGTGAGGAAGAAATTTTCGTCACTGGAGGTGTGCGGGTGCAACTTTCTGCACTACCAAGTGTATATGAAAGCATATGTTTGACGGCACAGTTTTGACGGCCCGATTGTACTTCCAGAATCGAGGAGGAGCAACGAAAGCACAGGAACTGAGTACCGTAGTTCTTTGACATCTAGCTGATTTGGACGATAATATTAGGGTCTCTGTTACTGGCCCCACCATCATACATGAAAGAAATTTCTAACTAGAAGGAGCCTACTGTAGCTAGGCAACTAGGAAACTCCGCAGAGGGGACGTCGATCCTGTACCTCTAACCTGAACCTAGATGCTTCAGTCGTGTGATTCAAAGGGCAGATCGTCGGGCCGCTTGTCTGGACTCTGCAGGTACACAAGCAACTAACGGACACTGACCCTGCGACACCCAGTTCACGTGATTCTCCCTACAGTTCTACTGTGCAGTCGAGAATCTTGATCTGTGTGGATCGGACTAGATCCACACAGTAACGTACGTAGTGATATTTAGCACTATGAAGCTTGTTGGGCCCACAAGCTTCATAGTGCTAAATATCTATCGTACGTTTACTAAGTAACTATTTTTTAATTTCTATTTCTATACTGTTTGTACGCTAACTTTCAGTAAAAAGATTTTGTATTCATTTATTTAGTGAATATTTTGATCAGTTCCTGCAGTCCTGAACCTATTTTTATTCATTTTCGTTTATTGTGCAGAAAATAACTACGATAAAACAGCTTTTAGCACCATTTCTTCAACCTCTTACACACACAAAACTTGTAACTGATTCTTATCTTTAAAAACAATTGCAAAAGACAACCATTGAGAGCAAAAGTTGCAGAGTGCTGAGCCATGGTATATAAGGTGTCAATTGTGTGTCACCTGTTTACCAAGAACTTTGGATACTTTCCTACTTAACAATATCTCGATTTTATCAAAGTATAGAATTTCTTATTGTAAAGGTGAATTCACAATATCTGCTTTTCAGAGTATATCACGCGGGTGTTCAGAAAGTTTTATTATTTTCTCGCGCATTAATTATCTTTGTTTTCTCTCTGGAAAGTTTGCCCAGTAAGATTTCTTTTGATGAAGCGCGGCATACCCAAACCCTTATAACTCACATGAAAACCACATATCCAAAGTAGACGACTACAGCTCACACATTTGGTCTCTGACACGGACACGTGGACATCCACGTAACCTGGTAACCCTTACTACTACCATAGTCTGAACGGCGCCTACATTCCTGGATCTACATGATCTACTGTTGTTTATTGGAGTTTCCGTCCCGCGCTCCGGTGGAATTCCAAATTTGAACTGAGGAACTCCTCAAGGTCCTGTAGCTTCATGCAGGGTTCACGCAACGCTGGCCAACCGTAGAACGCGCCGTCGCAAAAAATGTCTAATATACGTCGCACAGACATAACTTATCAGAACGGTAATTTTCCCGCGCAGAGTTAAGTATCACCATGGTATGTTACAGCAGGTACATCAAGAATGTTGAAGTAACGTGACCGGATCATAAACTGCCGAGATGCAGGCAGGGGGACATAACAGGGGAAGGGATTCAAACTACTGACGAGTATCTCATCGCAACCTTCACGACGTTGTAAGTCTGCGGAGTATCTACTGGAAGTCTCTGGTTCAAGATTGTTCTATGCATCGACTAGCGCCAGAGCGTGTTTCCAGATTCCAAAGAGTGAACCGGACTTTAGATTCACTTCAGGTTAAGTGTAGCGGCTAACACCTTTTACAAGTTGATTTCAGGTCGTTCGATGCTTTCAAGAGCATCTTTACAGTTCAAGGTGAAATGCAGTCAACTGTGTAAACCGATTTGGGCGCTCTGGTTCGAGGGATTGAGGTGCTAATTCATCAACACCGAAACCCAGACAACGCTTTTGTGTGTCGTAGCAGAGAGGTAATCAAACAACAGTGAGGTGGTCAGTCTCTAAGCACATTGATGGCGTTGAAGGGAGGCAAATCGAGATACTATCAGCTCTGCCCCCTCCCTGTTCCTGCTGAATAGATCTGCGGAAAACGTGATGCAATAGTTACCTAACATCGACTTGTGAAGTTAACAGCAACACCAGAGAGTCGCATCAAATGAAAAAGGTAAGCTCTTTCTCAGTCACGGGAGGTTGCGCGAACGCTAATGATCACAGGTTTCAGCTCCAATGCGACTATGAATATGAGTTTGAACTGAAGGTAAGTCGCAGGTAGTCCAATTCAAAGGAGCTCGGAGGCTGCGACCGCGATACTTGTACAGGCACTCTGCCAAAAAGATCGAGACATAAGACCAAGTGATCATACATCCAGCTCTTCTGCAGGAAACGCATCCACACATTCACTCTAGAGGAATCGGAAGCGCATATGAAAATTGCCGAAGCTTATTCCATCGCCCCAGCTTCTTAACAACCTCTGATCAACAAAATCTCCCAAGCAGACGGTTATGTAAAGTGCCGTGAGTTTCAGTGAAGTCTCTGAAACTCTAGACGAAACTGTCAGACACGCAAGGTCTAAGGCAGGCGTAATCAGCACCAAAAGTTCACGGAACCGGAGCAAATGTTATGGAGATACTCATGTGGGTGACGACGGCGACTGATGTGTGCTGAGGACAGAGGATACCAGAGAAAACCCGCCTTCGCTGCTATTTCTAGAACGATGACATGCCAAAAAGAGGGGGAGCTCGAGACTTCCCTTGCTTGAGATTCCTGTCAGTGTGGTGTACCAACCAGCGAAATGGTATATATATGTCGAGGTTGACCATTATTTTGGTGGGTACAAGTTCGAATTTTCGCCACGAAGAAAAAACAACATTTCGCTCTAAGCTAAGGAATCACCATGTCGTGGTTCTGTCCAGCACAGAAGCTCTCACAGCAGCGGCAGATCTAGATTGCTAGTCGAGTACCATGAGGATTGGCACTCCAAGACATTCAAGAAATCCAGGTCGGGGGATATTTGTCGGTTTCAACTTCTCTTGGATTTATGTGACATATTTTCTTGCAAGGGAACAGCCCTTTGGAGAGAACCAGCCTGAGGGTTCTTTGCAGCTAGTTATCAATGGGCCAGTCACCAGATATATTTAGTTTACACTTCAAATTCGAATATTTAATCTTTTAAAAGTCTTTAGACTTGTGAAAATGCTATTCCGTATTTAGATTCAATAAAAAATTTCAAAGTTTGGGAACAATTTTCTGTCATAAAATTGGAAAACATACTAACAAATTATGTCATTATAAATTGTCATTAGTAAATCTTCTCGAATATACATATTCAATTATTAAAATAAAAGTATTTCTATACAATTTTTGAGTCGGACGATATATCTTTATTAGTACTAATAGTATGTCCTACTTATAACTAACTAACTAGTATATGAATTAGAAATATTTCTAATTCGTCTACTAAACTAAGTTAGTTAGAACTACAGAATAAGACTATGAGAGTACATGTAAGTGATTATCATGATATATCTTAGTGATCTCACTAACATACCTCACTAACTGATATTGTTCAACCAGTTTTTCAAGGTACATGGGTCTATTTGTACTTGGATTCTTCATTTTCTGCCATCACGTAGATGCAAACATTTGTATTAGTAGTACGATCTGTTCTATATCAGATAAAATTCTTCTAGTTTCCATAATATCATTACAATATTGTCAAGCATCATATTCAATTGCCTAAAATTTATCAAAAGCTTCTCAATGACATGATAATATCTCTTTTACGATTTGTCTCTTTTTAATTATGAACATAAACTCGAAGTTTTATGCATATTATCCCTTGCAATTCATGTCAGTTCCATCAGTTGAGCAAATTAGCATCTATAAACTTTAAGGTGCAATATCAACTTTGGTTGGATTTCAGTGAACTTTGAACGTAGACTCATAAAGTAGGTATAGAGTAGGTACTGTATTGCAATACAGTACTACACTCAGATAATCAGTTTGGTGATAAAAGAGAGGAGAATCAGTAGAAATAGCTCTCTTGATAGAGAGGAGTGATACTAGACTAAGTTAGTTATGAATAATAATCACAGTATGTACACCACATATTATAATACTAGTACTGTGGCCTTCTTATTTCCTATTTATTTCTCTAGTTTATATTGTATGGTCACGGTGCAATTTTCTATGGCCACTTGTTAGTGTTAACGTTATAAATGAATTTACTCTTTCACTTTGTAACGATTGTACAACATGTTCTTCATTCCTCACTCAAGAAAACTCTGTTTAGACAGGAGACGTAGAAACATAATCTCCTCCCGGATGAATTATGACATCCATCATCAAAGAAAACTACGGTAAGAACCATACCAAGAAATGGATGTTCTGTCTCCTAATTTGAATCTTACCTTTGGTATACAGATCTAGACGGAGTACATAGAATTAGTAACACCTAGTAGGACATGAAGGAATCCCTGGACCTATTATTCTCATATATGTTTGGTTGAAAGATGAATTAAACCACCCCTCCCGCTACTTTAGAGGTGGAGGCCCTCACCTCTAAGCATTCTTAGTTATGACTGCTCAAGGTCAAGAAAGAAGGGGGCCCCGCGCAAAATGCGCATTGTTGACACGTTTTCATTCGTTGTTGTCGTCTGAGCTTCATCTAGGGCTCAAAATGAGCATCTTCTTAAGATCTCCATTTAGAGCCATTGATGAGCCAATTTGCACATCTGACGGCTGAGAAAAGATCAAAAGACCTTTGCTGCAATCTGAACCAATCATTTCAAATTTTGAATCTTAGAGGTGACCCTATTGAGCATATTTTCTTACAGCGATCAGATAGCTGGATAGAAGAACATTGTCTGAAAAGTCTTGCCTGAAACAGACACCTGAAGTACGAAGACTTCTCAACTAGAGATGATTCTCACTTGCCAGAATTTTTTCACCTGCCGGAAAAATTTTCAGACACCTTGTAAAATTCGAATTTTCCAGAGGAAGAAGTCTTTCCTCCTCAATTAGCGCGTGTGAGGAGGAAGAACTCTCTCCTTCCTCCTTTCTCTCTCCATGGAAAGAGGTATACTACCCCCTCTTCTCATTTTCCTTCTCTTTTTCTTTTTCTTTTTCTTCTTCCCCTCTCCTCTCCTCTTTTCTTCTTTTATATTTTTTCCATTAGTCTTCTTTTTTCCTTAGTTTGTGTTCCCTTTCAATTATTTTTAGTTCTCTTACATCTTAGTTACGGTCTAGTTTGAAATTTGCTGTGTGTTTTTTGGTTGTTGATTCTTTTTATTTTCTTATGTTTTTTACATTTTCTACTGGTCTACACTAGTTATTTTATATCTGCTGTAAACTCTTGCACACATTAGTTTTTGTTATTTTTTCAGTTGTCATTGTTTTTTTATATTTCTTTTGTTATATTTCTAGTTGTAGAGATCTTATAGTTATAGTGAGGTTCTTGAGGAATTTGAGAGGCAAGATGCCTCTGAGAGTGTGACCTAGACGTCTTGGGGATCGTCATTTGTCTAGAGGATGTCTTGAGGTACCACGAGGGAAGGTGAGAGTGCCAGAGTCATTGATGACGCGTTATGTGCAGTTGATGCACCTTTTAGGTCCGGGTGCAAGTCACACTACTGTTTTCCAGTTTCTTTTTGAGGTTGCTCGTCCTCGCATAGATCATTTGGGGAGAGAGGCGAGTGCAAGAGCACAGGCCGTCATTGACAAGGAGGCGGTACCAGATGTAATGCCAGAGAAGGGTGATCTGATGGGGGTTGACGTAATATTAGGAGAGGTTGATTTCGATGCTCCTCTGGAGATACTTCATGTCTTTGGTATTCAAAACACATCTCTACCGGTAAGAGGCTCGATCATGTTTAGTTAGTTTGTTCTAGTTTTTCAAGTATCAAATTATGTATATATGATGTTGAATGTATGTATTTTGCATAACATTAGTTGTTTGTTTTTTCTACTTAGGTTTCTACACCACACTCAAACATGCATATGGTTATATGTGACTCCCAAGCTCCAGTAGGCAATGTGGGTGATTCTCAAAGGTCTACGGTTGTAGAGGTTGATGAGATAGTGGAGTCATTACCAGTAGATGATTTGCCGACATCCGGGTTTGTAGGCTTGGATAGACTTAGAGAATTGTTTCAAGACTATAAGATGAAGTGCCCTCATTTTGGATGTGCGGAGTATTTTTTATCTCCGACTATCAAGCCTATCCATCAAACTTGATCGGTCAAGTTCAGATGTCCTGCGCAACACACTTATGGATGGAGATCGACAGAAAGATTTTTTTACGGTGTCCCATATGTAGTACATCGTAGTTACCATGCTTGGTTGTCAGCTGGATTAAGATACACACAATTGGATAGTATGTATAGAGAGGTGAGTTTAGCCCCGGTCTCGGAGAGTCGTTTTTTCAAATTTCAATCTGGCACTGGTAGACGAGTTGGGTGTTCCAAGCAGCATTGGAGAGGTGGGCGGTCGAGAAAGAAATGGTTCAGTCCTAAGTGATGTCCAAGCACTTCCTCAATATCGATGAGACATCGATACAAGATGAGTGCTTGTGAGTTTCATTGTCTTCGTGATGTGGTGTGTATGTGAACACTTACATGTCCGTATTTGTTGTAGGAAATTTTGTGATAATGACTGATTTATGATACGGCTCGTCTCGTAATGGATACAATGGAATATGCGTGTTCATTGACAAGCACGATGGACGTTGTATCGAGTTGGTCAACATGACGCGAGTGGAGACAGATAACAATGCTTGGCTGATCGAGGACAAAGCATTCGAGATGGGGATTCAACCGTTGATTGCACGAGGGATCACTCCTGACAAGGTCATTCATGACGACAAGGCTTTAGTAGATATTATCTTGCTAAGATACGATCAAAAGGACTTATGGCACAAGTGCAAGAATATCATCAAGAAGTTTTCGGTAGACGTGGTGAAGAAGAAACGAGCGCCGAGTGGTGTAGAAGATTGTGAAGTTCCAGCGGACTTGGAGCTTCTTACAAAGATCCAATTGGTGGGATGGCTTTGAGCTCAAGGTGCATTAGTTACAGGGAACAAGCCAACACTAGTTCAGCGAGTGGCAGTGATGCGCGACATGATATCGAGTACCTCTATCGGATCTCGACGTTATATGTTCTCGTAGGTCAGCACGCACGGTCTAGCTGACAAGTTGAAAGGATGGATATACACTTGTTGTCAACTGAATGCGAAGAGGACAAAGTTGGTTGATGGGAGATATCCACAAGAGGACAACAATGCTGTTTTGCTGTGTAGAGATATCAAGAATACGGCTGATCACTGTGCCGGTCAGCATCTAGTTTGCATATTCCTTGGAGTTGAAACTGACACAAATAGACCATGTAGTGCACGAGAGGACTCGGGCTTGCAACAAGCCGATAAGTATTATGACGAAGGTAAGTCGAACTTCAACTCTAATTTCAGTTAGTGTATGTTTTCTGTGGTGTTTTGCATCTGAGCTCAATGATCACTTCATGTGTAGATTCTCCAACGCATCGTGCTATGGTCGCATTTCTTGACAAGCATATTACGTCTGCAAAGATGCATTTTTATACTCGTGCGAGAGAGAATTATCTTTCGGAGACGTTCAACTCAGTCATAAACAAGTTCGCATCAAAACGGATCCAATATGACAAGTCCTATGAGGCACGTCTTGCGGCTTGTGCTATGGATTGGAACGAGAACATTTTGCGTGAACCACGCATGTCAAGAGAACGACGACCACAAAATACTAATGTGCGGAACAGACCATCGATGCGACATTACTTGCCGCAGCGCACAACCCAGTGGAAGACTGAGCTTCGAGGTCTACTATTTGATGAACAAAGCGAGCAGTGATTAGTAAGTGATCTATCTTTTTTATCATTTCTTATTGTTGTAAAGAAAGAGCTTTGATTATTGTCATTGGCCAATGATTGTTTATTTTGCATTTTCAGGTTTCTACAGATCGATGATTTTTCCTTTGAAAATGGCTGAAACAATAAAGCCTAAAAGCATTATATTACAAGATGCATATATTTTTTCTAAGATATTGTGCTATTATGTGGATAAATGTTTCTCTTCTCTATTTGAAAGAAGTCAAAATATTGCTTGATTTTTGACAGATCGATGATTTTTCAAAATATTACTTTGTCTCTAGTCCTTTTCTTTCTCTGGCCCGTCTAAAACCTGTACAAGTTTACAAGTTTTGGCAGGCATATATATTGTTTTGGCAGGCATATATTTTTTATTATAGTTTTGACAGATCGATGATTTTTCAAAATATTACTTTGTCTCTGGTCCTTTTCTTCCTCTGGCCCGTCTAAAACCTGTTTTCTAAACAGGTTTCCAAAACCGAACTCTATCCGCAGGTTACAGTGGATGGTACCAGCAGGTAGATCAGAAGCCTGCACAACAGAAGACGATCAGAAGCCTTCACAACAAATGCCAACAGCAGCAAACGGCGATAGTCAAACTGGAAAAAAAAAACAAAACACATGGCTAAATGATCATGTACTTCCGAGGGGAGTTGAACCCCTCCAGCTGCACCTGTTGCAGCAGAAGTTCCAAACTCTCCTCAACATTGACAACTACTGTCAATGCTTCCTTGGAGAGAGGAGACCTACTGCCAAGAAAAAAAAATACAATGGTTCCTAAGGAAGGTATCCTACATGTACTTCTCCAACTTCCTCCCATGTTTCCTGAACCGCAGCCTGCAAGTTGGCAGGGAAAGGTCTATGTTCTTTCCAACCAGCAGCTGAAGCTAAATGACGATAAACCAAGAACCGTTGCTTGCGCGGCACTGACTCGGTGAAAGCCCAACAAGCTGCTCCTAGAAAAGGATCTGCATCTCGTCCCAATGATTGTGCAAACTGCTTACAGGTGAGGGCATATGCAGGAAACAAATTTGTGTGTTTCTCAGTCGTCAGATGTCGAGATCGAAGTACCTTGGTGGTCGAAAAATCCACTGGTTCCCAAACAACTCTCCACATCCCAGGGAAAGGATACTCTACTCTCGTCTTGGTCCCCATCGGAACAGTCTCCTCTGACGAAGAGACCACTTCAGTCTGAACCGACTCTTGCGCTGCAGAGTCCATTACCACTAAACTGTCAGTAAGAATGTAATTATTGGCTAAGGAGGACTCCTCGACAGATACAGACGGACTGAACTGTAAGCTTGAGTCCATCGTGGAAAGCGCGGCCAGAAGAACTGAACGAAAAGAAGCAAAGTGCTTCGTGTCTGCGATAGATGTCACCAGATGAAGAGATTCAGTACCAAGATGCACGGGCGAGAAACCACGAAGAACAAATGATTTACAATGATCAATAGTCGATAGCACTCAGACAAAAAGACGAAAGCATCAAAAACGAGCGCAGGGTAGGATCTGCATCGAAATAAATCTATGGTTAGGAACTCCTCAGGGCCCGTCAAGCTACAAACACGATGGAGACGATCGGAAAGAATCATCAGCCATGGCTCCCTTCTGCCGTCTTCTGGCCTCGATAACATACAGACGAAAAACGAACACCACAAACGAGCACAACAAGACGGCGACGACGAAAATGTGAATCGATAGCACACAGACGAAAGCACAATAGCACCAAAAACGAGCACAGCAAGACGGCGACGACGGAAATGCGAAAGTACTCGATAGCACACAGACGAAAGATCAATAGCACCAAAAACGAGCACAGCAAGACGACGACGATGGAGGCGATCTGCAACAAATGTGTCCAACTTAGGTCAAGAACGCAAGAGGACCCGCCAAGCTACGCTCATCCCCTGATGCCTCTGTGCCTGTCTAGACAAGTGATCGGAAAATGTTCTCTGGCTCCTTTCGCCGCTTCTGGCCGCGCTTCCTTTCAGTCCGCGCGGGCTACAGTGACTTAAAAAAGTTACCACGTGTCCATCTCCCCTTTTATACCCTCAGGGGTGTGTTTAATTCGAGGCAGGCGTGGCATTTATTAAAGACGATTCTCGCCAGGTTTCTCTCATTGCACTTTACGTAGTGCTCATGCAAGCCCCATCACAAACTAGCCGTAACCAATGATCAGGTAAAAGTATATGTGCTTGATGAACTTGATCGCTCTAGTGCATCGTGATCTACCATGCCCAGTTTGTGCTATAGCATAAAGATGCGTAGACTTTCTCTAAGACTTTTAAATACCAGTAGGCATTTTCCTGAGAAAAACAAAATAACAAAAACGTTCAAAAGCTGAAGGGCATACTGAGAGGAGTTTCATTCTTCGTGCCTGCTTATTACCTACAATCTCATGCGATAAGATCAAGACTCCAGCTCAGAACATACGGACATGAATGCATGCAACTACTGAAGCAGATGGACGCACTTAGAGGCCTAGGCCGCAGGGACCTGTTGCTTTTGAGAAGCTTCAAAACAGGTTCCTGTTCATGCAGTCGTTCACCATTATTTATAATCAAATTTCCCTTACTGCATGTTGCATCCATTAGAATTTCGATTCTCTTCATGGCGTTAATTAGAACACATCATCATCATGGTGAACAAGTAATGCAAACGATGCCCCTGAAGACTGGAATCAAGGGGATGAAATGGTCTGTCTTGACCTCCGTGCTGTTGTCTGTCGGAGGTCTCATGGTACCCACATGAATCTTAACGGACCCGAATCAGGAGAGAGAGAGAGAGAGAGAGAGAGAGAGAGAGAGAGAGAGAGAGAGAGAGAGAGAGAGAGAGAGAGAGAGAGGTCTTTTTCTTTGGCGAACTAGACTCAGATCCACTCCCAACCGTCTCCGAATTCGAATCAGAAAGCGAGGTCTAACGGAGAGCTCTTTTCTCACAGTCTGCAGAATGCACACTGTGAGAAAGGCTAAGCTCGGATGAAGAACTCAGATCTAGACAACTTTAAGATATTCTGAATTAGTAGATAGAGTGTCTGTGACTCATATCAGCACACGATGTTTACTTTACCTTGAACTTTGAAGAAGAGACGGATGCGTGAATTAATATTGATGAGTTAGCAGATATAGAGAAGAGATCTACAAGTTCTGCTAGTACTCAAGTTCCGGTATGGCACTGACTAGGCCGCTTCTCGTCGTATGCATCGCTTGCCAAGTTGTGACGATGAGAAGCATTATATCCAGTTCCCACGTCGTTCTATGCAGTTGAATAAAGTACTGAAGGGATTCTGAATCCGCTCTACAAGGGATTCTGCGTTCAAGGGCACAAGTGGTCTCATGGGCCCCTCAAACTTGGCCAATCTTTTCCTGGTCAGCCGCAAAAGTTAAACTTTTCCTGAGCCCCAGCCACAAATCATGTTGGAGTCATGACATAACGTGTTCCGAACATGCCGCCGCGAAACCGCTTGCGAAGAAGGCCTTGATTGAATGAATAACTGAACCTGGGCCTGGGCGTAGAGCTCGAGGAAGAAATAAGTATTAGCGGACATCGGAATTCGAAGGCGAAGGGTCATGACTGACGGTACCGCATCACTTCACCATGTCTCCCTCCGAACTAGGCCGAGGTGGTTGATTGGTGGATTCTGCTTGACTCACGTGCTCTGAGTGATCCTGTTTGCATGCCACTTATCTGGAAATTTGGCGAGTATGATCGATCCGTTGTAAATATCGTGCTCATGACCAACCCTCTACCAGATCTATATATCAAGATTCAACCATATCTTCGCGGCCTTGCACATGAGAAACCCGTCGTCTTTAATTTGCGGGTGGTGAGCGGACGATCGAGGTCGATCATCAATTCAAAGTTACAAGCGTCATGGATCGATCTACACGCAGGTTCTCCCCAAGAGTGCAGTGCACCAGATAAACAATCTCAAGCTTCATCAAGCGGGGTTAAATTACTATATATGACACTAGTCACCACTTCAGGACCAGTTGTGACACTTAGACTGCTCAAGTAACATGTATTGCAATGTGGCACATGCGACTACGTAGAGCTCAAGGTGAGGGAACCTTGAAAAACTGGACTGCTAAAGTAAAATGTGTTCCTACGACGGATCCCACATTCGTACATAGAGCTCAAGATCAGGGAACCTTGAAATACTGGCTTCAGCCACATGAGAATGCCTGCTGTGCTGTAACATCTGAATTTTGTGAGACACATTTCTACGAGAAGAACGAATATAGGTTCTTCTCGGAGTACTACAAGGCCCTGCAAACCATAAGCGGGTAACTCAAGGAGAACAAATTACTAACAACCACCTACTAAAAGCTCAAGCTTGATGACTTACAGTTTTGCTGGGAAGAATGAAGTCACTCAATATTACATATGATTCCACCAGTACCGTTAGTACCATATTGCGCTTTTTGTATACGAGTGCACTAACTCGTGCACTAACGCTTCACCAGAAACCCGTTGCAATTGGCGTGTAACTAGCTTCATTAGATCTAGGTGCCACTGAAAGTAAAGGGAATGCATGTGGCAATTACAGAAATCGATCCCAGCTGGTGCTGAACCTCAGTAACATTTCCCAGCTACTTGACTACTGCGAAACATGACGGAAAGTCTTAAGTCATTGGCGAAAAGTGACCTGATATTTTCTTCCTCCCCTGCTAAACTGACGATAAAACTGAATTGGACGTGTGAAAGTGGAGTTGTGACATGTACACTGTGTAAGGAATAACACCCAATCGCATGCCAATGTAGCTTACATAGTCCGTGAAGTTTCTGCTTACAGAAGACGATATATATTACCACAGGCGGTTGGGTTCTGAATAAAAACTATTGCCTACAGTTCACAGGAATGAGCTCTTTCCGCACCACCAAAAATATAGCCGAAGAAAGGACTGAAATCAACCCAATCATTATCATTCAGTGCACCAATGCACTCCTCATCATTATTTCGAACTCCTCAAAATTGACCTGGCCATCGCCGTCTGAATCTACACCTCGAATCATTCGAGAGCATTCCTCCATGGTACTTTTCTCCCCCAATCCTTTCAGGACTTGATGAAGTTCCTCGGCCGAGATGAAGTTGTTCTTGTCAATATCGAAGACATTAAAGGCTGCTCTCAGTTCTCTGGTACGAACTGGAGACCCTGCTTTGTCCATCTCGATGTTGTGAGTGATAAATTCCTGCAGGTCAATAAAGCCATCTCCGTCGGTATCTACTGCTTCCAGTATGGATCTGAGCTCGTCCTCGGATGAGGTATATCCCAGCGAACTCAGCATCGAGCCAAGTTCAGAGGGAGAAATTTTCCCATCCTCGTTCACATCTATGAGCTTGAAAGCGTTTGAAAGCTCTCGGTGCTCCAGATGCCGGCCAGGAGAGGGATTTGTGATGACAGCAGAGCTGCTTTCTCCAGTGAAAACAGCTGCAACCGGAGAAGCGTTCCCAATCTCAGGACAGGGATGTGTGACGACAGCGGACGTTTCTCCAGTAAAAACACCTGGATCTGGAGAAGCGCTACCAATCTCAACAGGACGTACAATTTCACTAGAGGTCCGTGGAGGCGATCCTGCTCTCGAAGAACCAGAAAAAGAAGATCCCAACGATGGAGATCTCGGACTTCCGGCCAGAGATGAGGACCGGGAGGACTTCTTGCCCTTGAAAAGATTGGGGAGCTTCGGGAGCTTCATTTTGATCAACGTCTCGCTAAAATCAGGACGCTGTAATCCACAACTGATAGTAGTTGCCCCGAAGTCCTCAGACACAACAATAGCTTAGCCTATATATATAGGGCGGACCGGGATCTGTATGAGGCTGCTGCAGACCGAAATGTCAAGCTAGCAGTCGCAATCTAGGATGAAACTAACACAAATCACTCCTCACCGTCTAGAAATGTCAGTAAAAGAGAGACTCCCATAGACTTCTCCCTCTTCCCTTCTGATTACTAGAGACTTCTCGAGTGGGTCAATTCCCGGCCCTCTCAGCCCACTTCAGACTCCACAAGTCAAGCTCACGCGGAGAACAATTCGAAAGCGGATTCTTCAGAAACGGACTTCGTTGTGATATCGCTCAGTAAGCACCCAACCCGCCCGACCTTATACGCCATGAATGCATAGCTAGTCTTCCGGGAAGATGAGTGTGCTGCATGGAATCGCTTTCATCTAAGAGCAAACCCCATTCCGCTCCGCACATTGCTTCCACCGCACCCTCCCCCTCTCTTTCCTCGCAACTTACAAACAGCAACCTCACTTCGGCTCTCAACGTCCTTTCCTCGTTACTGACTTGCCGTCGCTATCTTTCTCTTCCTTTCCCTTCCTGGCTTTTCACGCACTGCAGAGAAATGCTCACGACACAAAACCTGCTGCGGCGCCTACACACACTCTCTAATTTCGGCCCCTTCCCTCCGCCTTCTCTCCTCTGCTGTTAAATTTGTCAAGACTGAGATGATACAAGTGGAACGCGGCAATTCAGATTCAACTGTCCCTCTTGGCAAATACCTATCTAGCATGTTTAGCGTGCTCCACACGGACAGAAGAATGGTGGTATTGTAGCTATTATAATCTACACCTATTGTATTCTTTCGTATTGTAACACGTACCGACTGTGACTGTTCACGCCTAACGCTTGCAAAGGATACTTAACCTGCCCATCCGTGTCCATACCCGAGGCCATGTTTATGAAAGCGACCTTGGGTATGGACACTGATGGACATGCTCTTTTGTTTGTATTTGTGCATGTCATCCTTTAGTTTCATTCCTTGGTGCTTCCTTCCCACAGAAGCCGGGGAGGGACCAGGAGGAGGAGAGATCTAAAATTGCGCCAACCAATGACGATGAAACTCCTGGAGCCTCTCTACCTACAGTCACGACAGACAGAGTTATCTCCCTTTCACTTTCAAGTCCTCACGACTGACTGCAACTTGCCGATTGGCCATTGAATCCCTCCGTAGACAACAACCTTTGAACTTGCTTAGAAGCCCCGCTTGGCCACCCCTACCCACCGGTCTCTCTCACCACTTTTGTCGTCACCTAAATCCCTCGCGCATACTTACGGCGTTCCGGGGCTCATCTACTACTTGTCCTTAAAGAGCAGCAATACTACAGTTGGTAAGTTGGTGGTTCGTTGGTAAGTAGGCAGCCTTAGGAACGACATACGGAAACCTGAGACTGACACTAAGGGATCGATGGGCCTCTAGCTTGCAGAACTGGCTGTCTCAAGTTGTTGATCTTGAAGTGCTCGAGTGCTCGGTTAGAAGACGTGACAATTAGCCTACCTAAGTATGTAGTCTCTAGGGAAAAGCTGCTCTTGGCGCATGTCTTTCTTATGAGTAAGGAACCGTACTACTTAGTTCCAAGAATAGCACCGTTATGGGTACATGTACAATAGTGAGTTAAGTGAAGGAGTATTAGACGGTAGATCCTGAAGTGCGTGATATTCCTATTAATGTCGTCATGATTAGTGATTATGGATGAGGTCTTTTTACGACTACCGTAGTTAATAAGATCTGATATTCATATTAGAAAGGTTGCTAGTATAGATTTTTGCTTCTTGAGAAAACTTACGTGTCTCAGCCTCTATTAAGTTGAATTAACATTATCACTAAAGTATCAAACTGGTAGGCCATGGGGTAACTAGTATGATCCTAAGTATCAAACTGGTATTACAAAAAGTGCAAGTTAGGTGATTTGTTTAAAGTTATACTGGTATATATTCAGTTTATTCCTTTTAGAAACAGAAGATTTTTACAATCAGAGATACAATCTTTGTTGAGAAAACATATAACTGAGTCAGACAAAATATATCTGAAGTGAAGAACGCATTCATACCACTTATACATATTATAGAACCTGGTTCAAGATCATTAAAGAAGCTTATGAAGTGTTCAACATGGATGCTCATTTTTTTTATGACGAGCTTTGAAGGATGTACATGTTGCTCCTACATAATCCAGAAGTTACTATAACAAGTATTCATGGGTTTCTGTGATCCGCGCATGCATCGTGATTCTTGGCCATGGCTCCATAGAACTCATCTCTGCACTTCGAAAAAGTAAAAGGTTACCCCAGAAACTAGTAAAGTCAAATGCTATATATTATACTAATATACAGTTCTAGCAAAAGACATATATTAGTTGAAATAATTTTTCTTTACATACTAATTTTTTCCTTCATGAAGAAAATCAGAGTTCCCTTATAAGAGACATTTTAACTTTTCGGAGCTACTTTAATATACTTCATCGGAATTCTCTCCACTTCCCTCCACGTGTGAGTCTTGTGTCAAGTTCTTTCACTAAGTAATATTGACAGTGTATTAATAGAGTGTACTGATGTGCATAGTATAGGATATATACCACCTATAGGTTTAATCCATATTCTGCAGTTCAGCTATTAAATACAAATTTAAGAAGTTTATAAGTTAAATATATCCATATATCAAGGGAATAGTCCCGTGAAATAAATGAATATTTTTAGTTCCAAATATATTTGTAAGATATTTTGATCTTCAAAAAAAATTATAGTAAGATAATTGTCAGTGAAAAGTTTCTCTTGAACTGAGATTATACATAATAGTATCTCAGTCTTCTTGGAGATTCTCGAAAGTAACCCTAACAAATTTGTCTAAACCACGTGCAAGTAAAGTCCTAAATCAAACATTAATAATTTCGTTAGTTGTATCATATATGGTTTTATTGAAAATACATAAAAATGTATATAAAAATGTTTCCAAAAGTCATAAACTAATCAAATAATCTATTTTATAATTTTCAACAACTCTCAAAATAAGTATAGTTGAAACCAAAACTTCATAACCAAAATTCTTGTCATAAATTAAAAGCATTAACAGAATTCCATGCTAACTTTGTTCAATAATGACTGTCCTTTGCTTTAATAGTTTTCTCTCATATTCTTTCTAATGGATTTAGACTCGCGTGAGTGAGTCGTGTTTAACGTTGGGGCCACTAGGCTCGTGTCATCAGACTTGAGAGAGCTTTTCATTATAGTTAAACTTTGGAAATAACCATACATACTAGCTAGTCAATGATAACCAATTATTCCTATTACTAGGTTGAACGTAAACTTGCTCAAGCTCAAGGGATGTACGTATTGAAGATGGAGACGATGTAAAAATTTACAATTGGTTGAACTCTTCATAAAAGACAAATTGGCAACTATGAATGATATCCAATCACAGTTGTGTATGATGAATTAGCGTAATGATAAACCCAAAACTACTCTAAAACCTATAAAATATATGATACTCCTGTATGGAGCTCGAGGTAAATATTCCACAATTGAAGAGTCCTTGAGTGGTGCTCGGGGGTGAGAACGTACTCTTCAAGGGGCTTCTTATTATATAGCTTTCCTTGAGTAACCTTGAATGACCAGTAGGTAAATAACCTTCCAAACTAGTAGTTTGGTTTAGGTTTTACGTTTAGATTACGGGTAATCGCTTCTAAACAGTTGAGAACATTGTTTTGATATATGTCTTGTCTCTTAGTTCAATCAGTTCAAAAATCTCACATAGATATGGGTAAATTAAACCCTACTACTGATACTTAGGGTCTGGGTTACCCAGACCTTCTATTTTTTGGCGGCCATGATCATGAAATGTGCTCCTCTGGGTTATCCATAGCGAATTACACTTTGTGTATATAATTTCCGTCCAATCTTACATGGAAGATAGCAGTAGAAAGCTACTGATCATGAGAAGGGCTATAGTCTTGTCCAAAAAATAATTTGATTTTACTCTAAAAAGTATCAAAAACGAGTAATCTAAGATTTGAGTTTTTCTGTTCTCAGAAGAAAAACTCTTTCTATGATGAAGAATTTTGAATTCAAACAAAAAGAAATTCATATTTAATATTTCTATTAAGAACACTAGACAGATTACATGAGAAGTGTGATCATAGGACCATTTTCTGGAAAAAATTCACTATGATGGAGAGGAGAAAAAGTTTAGAAAACAAATGTTTTCTGGAAAATTGAAATTAATCTTGTTACTAATTTTGGAAACTCTCACTCGAGTGAGAAAACTGAAGCTCTAAAAAGTGTTCGGTCGATCACTTCTCCTGTCTTTTTTGTGAAAACACAAGAACGATGATCTCAAAAAAGTGATCTATCACTTCTCTCATGACTTCTAAATATTATTTGAAGTTAAAATAACTTTGTTTTCTTCTGGGTGGACTACCCTATATAGGTAATAAAATTTTGCTAACTCTTGCTTTTCACTAAGATTAAGTTTTACAGTAAGCACGTTTTGACTTTGTAGTTGCGACTGAACTGTGGTCATGTCTTTAACTTGAGATTGACTGTAGTTTCTATTGGTAACTCGGCTCTACTGGACCTGTCCACGTGATAGGTACCACCTGCAATTTCTTTGATTTCACCAAAGATGTTGTGATAATTGTTTTGAATGGTACGAAGTCTTTTTGGGATGTTACCAAGTACTTCGTAGTACCTAACTTTTTTCTACTCATTTTGACAGTCAAACATCGCTACAAAATTAATTAATAAAATTCAAAGTTTGTTTTACACATTTTTATAAGAATACTACATGTTGCTTTGTAAGATTTAGGGTAGAGTGTGTAGTACAAAGTTCAAATGTTTTGAATTTTTTTTTTCTGACTAGAAAATATTTCACACCGTCGGATCGAGTTGCATTTTTGTACACATGTTCTCTGCACATCTTGAAGGAGCTATCGTTGGCAGAGATGACTATGGAGGGGGAAAGTTTAAAGCTCTTTCTAAAATTGAGACATTATTCATGCAGTTGGCAAACATTCTGATTGGCTTACGTGTGTGAAATTCTTTGTTGAGGAAACCAAATATGAACATTTGGTGTACTTCATTCTCATTCTTAAAGATGAGGTAAGTTGTTTTTGCACATTTATACAAACATTTTATGTTTCACTTGTTGCTGCTTAATTTTAGACTAATATAGTTTGTTTATTCTTCTTTCCAGTTGAAGGTCTGTAAGAAAGACAGGCGGAAAAAGAAGTTAAAGGAAGAAGATGACGAACATGAAGAGTCTTTATCAGTAGAGAATTCTATCCCATACACATCTTGGTGTATGGGATAGAAAGTTTGTTGAGCACAAGAAAAGAGAGACAGTTAGAGGACGGGTCTTCTTCTTTTGTAGAGGTTGCTTTACAAGAGTTCAAGTCAACACGAAGACACTATGTTGTGGTCTATGTTTTGTAACGACGTCTTGCGATTGAGATCTTTCTTCTTAACGATCTTTCTTTTTTGAGAAGAGTATTTTCTGGTTTTAGCTGATATCCCTTATGGATTCAATTTGGTGGGAGCTGAAAATGACAAATTTTCTTTCTCATGCAAAGAGTTGAAGAAAATGTTGGATGAGTTTCACTTTTGAACTCTGTTAACTTCTGGAGATTTGTTGTTTTTTCAAATCAAAAGTAAGAACCGATGGTAGAGGAAGTGTTGAAATAAAAAATGCAACGCTATTGTGGAGAAGGGTATATGGTGAGTTTATAATATTTGACTCAAGTTAGTGTAGGTTTATTAACATCAATATGTAAAATTATTCTAACTTGTTGTTTTTTGTTGTTCAAGTATAAATCTAATGTTGGTGGACAAGTCTTGGAGAATAAACTTGCCTTTCAGTATGAACCTTGGACTTTTGGCTACTATCACCAGTTGTAGACATGGACGAGAGAGTTGTATAACTTTCATCTCGATGAAGTTCGTGGTATCATTCGTGTGGTTCTGGCAATACCAAAGAAAGCCACTACTCTTGACGGACAAGTGGTTAATCTTTACTAGAAACCAAGGAAGTTGATTAGTTGATTCGTTGAACATTTTTCTCGAGAAGATGGTGACTGGATGGTCGACTTATTTGCTGGAAGTTGTTCAACGACAATTACTTGTTCGCAGCTCGAGAGGAACGTCATAGCTGTTGAGTTGAGTCGTAGACAAGCAGATCTTTTTGCCTCTCGTGTTCACACCATGGAGCCAACATTGGATTTCACTACAGAACATAGAGAAGCAGGAGATGGAGTTCAAGTTGGAGAACTTGTTCCACCGTCAACTGACGATAGAGCTCCTACAGCCTTAGCAGTTCATTCTAGCAGTAGTCCTCTTGAGAGAGAATCATACTTTACAACTCCACCAGCAGAGGAGATCCTTCCTTCTGGGAGCTTAGTCTTTCATCTTTCTACTGATGTTTAGTTCTTTTTTACTACAACTTTGTAAATAAATAACTTATTAATTTGTTTATTTCTGAGTTTCTAATGTTTGATTTTTCACTTTAGATGATGAATTTCGAGTACAGTTTAAATGTCTTATGTTCAAAATAACAGATTTTTGTTTTAAAAGATACTTGTTGGTCAACATTGATTAAAGCTTGTTAAGTTTATATTTGAAAATATTACTGTCTGATCTGAATTTCTTGCAACTCACTAATTATACACCAATTGCTTTATTATGTTTTGAGCTCATTTCACATTTGAACTTACATTATTGTAGCTTGCCCTCTCAATGTCCAGTTTTGTAAACTTCAATTGTGTGTTAGTTGATAGCTTCTTTAGTGTACTGATTTTACAATTAATGTATCTCTTTTGTTTTCTATATTTTATTTATTTTCGTGAACGTACGTTTTTAAACTGCTTTAGTTGTAGATGAAATTGCATTTAATGATTTTTCTTGACATCAATCTTCTCTAATCAATTTTCTTGATGTCACACATAGACCCTCCTTGTAAGCGTGCGTGAATTCTTTCCATTTTTCTTCTCTTTATAAAACCACTTTGGTTTAGTTAATCTCGGTGGTTAATCTTCAACCAGTTCCAAGTTGTCTTTGTGTCGCAAGTTATTCCTTAACCTATTAGAGTCACCATTTAACTCACTGCGTGTTTTGAGATTGTACAGTTTAGAACAAGGACGACAATTCTCTTGACAATTGCGAGAAGTGATAGAGGGATCATTTCTTCTCTTGATTTCACAAATTTAGTATTTCCTTGTGCTTTTCTTTTACTTTTTTCTATCTCTTGCGTATGTGTAATTCTTCTATCATCCAACGTTTTTTAGAGAAGTGACCGAGAGATCAGTTCTTCTTTATGTTCGTCATGTTGTTTCTTTTGTTTTGACAAATTGGTGATGTTGCCACGAATTTCTGCACATGTTTCGGTTGTTTCACAAGTGTCTTTTCTTCAAGAAATGATCAACCGATCATTTCTGTCGACGGAAACATATTTTATTATTTTTTCAAGTTTTTGTAAGTTTAGGAACATGCCAATTTTGGGGTCTGTGTGTGTCATTCTTTACGATAAAATTACACTACGAATGATTCACAATAGACATTGTTCGTTGAAACAAGGGATTCCCAAAGTAATTTTCTAGATTTTTAATAAATCTTGAAGGGAAGTTCATTCTGCCGTCATACTTTTCTGTTAATCTGTCCGTGTATTTAAGGACCTTTTATACCAAGAGGGAGTTTAGGAAGCTGTTTATATCATGCATATTATGCATCTTGTATCGATCGTACTAGGTGCAAGAAGTTCTTGCACTAAGTCTTTAGTTTTCTTCATAATATTTGCGAGGAAAGTGCGATTCTTCTCGTTAAACTCCAGATCCGGATGGGTAAAATTACTCTTGTAGACAAGGAGTGCCGTAACGCAATTCTTCGGTCAAACTAGTAATATATAGTTAGTCTAAGAAGAGATCTCGACATAAAAGTTGCAGAAAGTTGCACGTTTATCATTTTGATACTTTTCACTAGTAACTGAAGTTCTGATGTAGATCAAATATCAGTAGGAACCTTACACTCTGTCTACTAAGATGTATACATAATTCTGGGAACTAGCTTAGTTCTCAATAAATACGCATACTTAAATTTAATTAGAAACTTAAATTGTACTGCAATTTAAGTTTCTAATTAAATAACTTCTTCTATGCACTCATGTAAAATAGATGCACTGGAAGAAATGAGTAAAAAAACTAAAGTCGGATTGGGCAAAACCTTCAGAAAATGCTTTCAGCATCCATTGTGCCAACTCAAATAGCAATAGTCACATGAGCAAGTTCTAACACAAGTTAAGATTCGAAGTCAGTAATTCGGTTATTCCGCACACTTAAATAGCACTACAGTAACGGTACCACCTGCAAGTTCCCAAATTAAGTTTAGTGCACACTATATTGCATTGAATTCCAGCGAAGCAAATATTGTAGCACCTCCCATTCAATGTGAAAGGGGCTGGGAGTATTTAGCGGCAAGATTCCAGTACGACGTGCGCCATACGTTGAGTGGACTTGAGTGTGGCCATGGGTCCACCAACTCGGCTCCGCATGTTGTTTACTGTCATGTCAACCTTCACGCGCTTCTACGCAGCCGCTTTCCTCACGGAAAGCTACACACAACCGTCTGTGCATCTCCAAGAATCTCCAGAAGCATGCACCTCACATGGATAGTTTTTCGTCTGCCAGATCGATGCTTTTCTTCCTCTCTTTCCTTATTTCTCGCTATAACTCTCTTGTTGTTGTTTTGTGCGCGCGGTTTTGACTCACGTCAAGTGAAGTTCCAAGGTACGTCTACTCACCTCAAGGCAGACGTTACGAGCTATAAGACCCGCTTGTGTTTGCTCAACAGGTCTAACTTAGTTGTTCACGTAAGTGACTGATTTGAAACGTACATTCAGTGACATGTTTGTTGGTGAGTTTCTGGTGATGGTTTTGAATTTACTAGGGCTTTGCATGATTATCCCCGGAAAAGTCGACTCTTGCTAGATCTAGATACGCCTCTTGATGTTTTGTATGTGTATTTGCTCATGAAATCTTTCACTCATACTTGATCTCTCGTAGACCTCATGGTTCATACCACTGATAGATTGATCCATATATATATACTGGACTAGTAGAGAGTCTTTAGCTTGTGAGGTCAGCTTTGGCTTTGCCTTTTCGCTCTTTCTATCATTCTAACTTGGAGATCGATCCAATTTGAATTTTCAGCATGGCAAGGTCCAATACGAGGAACAGCAAACCTGAAAAAAAGACGGAAAACAAGAAAGGATGACTGCAAGAAGCAACGAGAAAAAGGGAAGGACAATGTGCAGATCTGGTCCAGTATGTAAATATCATGTATACAACCTCGATGTCGAGAAGTTGGCATATATAACGAGTATGGTGACGGTGCCATGACCATCATAAAAGCTGAATGCGATGATAAGAGCCCACAGGAAAGTCATATTAGTGATGTTGAGGACAGTACAGATGGAATTTGAAATAATGTTTCGTTGAAAGCTTGAGCCGATTTTTCTCCATACCAAATCTGTCCACTTTGTCGTTTTGGAAGGTTGGATTCAGTGTGTCGTAGAAGGTGTAAGAAGTAAACTGAGAATGGCATAGCGGTTGGGGAAATTACCTAGTTAATTAAGAATATATCTGAAAAGCAAGCCATCGAATTCGAACAATGCTAGCATGTACGGGTCATCGCAGCTGATGTGTACGTAATCAGTTGAACTTGAATCTTGAAGGCCATGAGGTGTATACAAGAAGCACTTACACCTGAAAGTCTGTAGCGCCAAGTTACATAGCTTGAAGTTCAAAGACAAGAGAGAGATGGTTCATTTTGGAATCAACAATCAGGACATTTTCTGCCGTTGTTTCGGATCCGGATTTGTACTTCGAACTTTCTTTCTCCATTTTCTAGATCTTATAATCGATGAGGATTAATGATGTCAGAACATCAGAGCCAGCCCGAAGATGATTCAACAGGAATCCTCATATACCAGGAAGGCATACTATCGATACCTCAGTACTGAGGTAATCTATACCAACGGGCAAGCGAGCAATTCCAAGCCTAGGGGAAATGCATATTATTCATGATTATGTCGTTGATCTGCAGAATACCGATTACCTCAGTACCAAATGGCATGTGACTCAAGGAGAAGCATAGAGAGATTCCAGGCCTAGGGGAAATGCATATTATTCATGATTATGTCGTTGATGTGCACTGAATCTCAAGAACATACTTCGAGTCCAGATCTGCTGGTTATTCATAAGCTCCTACGTACTTGCACGGGGCACATCCTTGTTTGAAATTAATTTGTGGCCCAATCTGATCCGGCTGAAATTCTGGAAGGATAGACACAATGTGAAGTAGTGCCAGACATCTGAATCCTTCAGAGACCAGACATCTGTTGTGGCGTGCAGATCGAGAGAGGATGAGTTATAAAAGGAACTGAAAACTTACAACAGTGAGCAGAGGAGAGAATTTAGCTAAACTGCCCACAATTTTGCACTTATTCTTTGTTTTATTGGCCTTCAAGTTTATCAGTAAGCAAATCTGAATTTCACACCTGCTTAAACATTCGCCCCTTTGCATAAGCGACCTGTTTTTACATATGCGACTCGATTCTCTGACCGGAGATTAAGCCACTGAGATTCGTTGTTTCCTGAGTCGCCTTTTCTGTGGGAATCATTTTATATCACACCTGAAATGCTTTAACCGCTACAGCCTCATGATAGTCGACCAGTATAATAAACCGGGTATAGCAAGCTTAGTAACATGGAACCTGCATAGCAAAGACTTTGACTAAGTCCAGTTCAGTTTGGTTCGAAAGGGTTTAAGCAGTTCCGTTCTACACGCTCCGGTTTCATTTAGGTTCGACTTTCACTCTCAGTGCTGTTTATCAGATTCAGAATTGAGTATCAGAAGAGCATGCAGTTAACCTGATCTATTTTCTAAAAGACTTTGGAGAAAAAGGATTAATTTATTAATTCTCTTGTATAGTCGTTTGAGATGGTAGGGTCGTCTAATTTGTTCGGTTTAAACCCCAGAAAAGCAAGGAAAAGAATTTCTTTTCCTTACCCATGTACTCTTGGGTAGAGACAGTATCTTAAGGAACCAAAAATAAGAACTTTCGGACCAAATCTCCTCTCAACATTTCTCAATTAGAGACAGTCACTAACAGTTTGTTCTTAAGTGAATTACATCTTGTAAAGCTCTTAGAAACCTTCTATTTAAGTTACTTGACAGATTCCACTCTCGCAAGAAAGTGTTATCACCGAAAAGGTTTTGGGTTTAGTGGTTTTACGGTTCACGGTGGCGATTTATATCCATATGTAAAGGAAACAGTTCTGGGTACCGACAGTAACTCTGACTGCAGCCTAGCTATAGTGCGAAAAGGTTCGAGCTTGAGGTTAAGATAGTCCGACGTGAGGTCGATCGCAAACCGGAAACTAAACCTACAATGCGCGGTATCGTTCTGTTAAGCTGCGTAGTTAGGTTTGTACTCGTAAACAGCTAACTCTTGGAGAAGCTGGTTGCCAGATCCATTATCCATTCTCGATTATCGATTATTAACCGTGGTTATTGCAACTTGTCTGGTAGTGCTATTTCGGTTCGTCTAAATTGGAAGTGAATGATTTTATTCCAAGTGAAAGTACAATTTCGCCTCGTCATCTTGAGATATACTGAAGTTTCATTTCCATTCGTAGTTATTGTCACGTTTTGCTTGTTCTAAGACAGGAAACATTAAGCTTTCCTAATGTTGTCTCAAGTGAACTAACTGAAAGGTTTCAGGGCCTCAGTGTTCAACTTAACCTAATAAAAACCAGAATCTATTTGTTTGCTTCACACCTTGTATAATTTTCTCACTAATCTTCTCTCATGGACAATATTACATGAACTTGTCACCTATAGCTATAAATTATTAGCTACTAGGGGATTTGGACAGTACTATGACATGTAAAGGCTAACGACACAGTTGGCTTACATACCATAGTCTCTAGAACCTGTGTCAAGTTCCATCGGTTGGGTCAGGACTGATTACAAGCGCGATGTGTCCATGTAGAAATCTAGATATATGTACACTACTCTTTCTGGTCTTTGTAGTTGTATCCTCCTGATTTCAGGTTTGAAAATAGCCGTTTCAGACTGCAGATACAATAAGAGTTAGATCTTTACTGTCCTTCACCTTTCTTCAGAACCTTTCAGGACCTGAATCTCGGATTGAAGGTACATCTAGATATCGATCGGACTGTGATGTTTTTGTTACATTAACGACTAATGAATTATAGTACATGTGCTCCAGACCTTAAGCTTGGGCGCCTCCCAGTAAGAGAAAATGTACATGTGATACTGGACCTCACTCAAGCAAGCACCCGCCTAGATCAATATACTCATTCATTTGATCAGTTAATATCGACTGATCATGAACAACAATGAATCAATTTCTGATTTGGACCTGTTTCGGCGTGAGTGGCAGGAAGAATGTTTCTTCTTCTACAGGAAACTTCTACGTTCTGTACAATTTTCTCTACTGTCATGAATTTCTGGTCCATGGAACAAGTAAGGGATTTGACTGTTCACGGTCGATTACTTCTGAATCAGAAACTTAGAGATAACAGCGTTAACTCTGAGATTGCTGACTGATGTATATGAACTTATCCAGCGGCCTATTCAGGTGGTAATCCTCGAGCTCCCGATCTTTGTACGGATATGCAGCAGCAGCTCATGATCACACAGCCGTCGTTGCATGCAGAGCGATGTGAAGACGTAGAATGTCTAGACACATTACTGCTGAAGAGCCAAGCTCATACTGGAAGCTGGAAGCACCTTCATGATCAGTGGCCAAGGACACGACAATCTCGTATGGCACTTCGAGTCGACAATCTCTCACAACATTTGTTTATGAGGTTGGTTATCTACACCCTCAAAAGTTACTTACGCTGCTACCCTCTGGGTACCTGTGGAAACATAGTTATTATACGCAGTACGAGTATATCTTGTGTACCCTAAACCCTATACGGCTCCTCAACTCTAACACTTAAAACCCCATAAGAAGGATATTTTCCAGAGATCAAGGACCCTAAATACAGCTTCGTGCGGCACATGAATTGGGTGTACAAGCACTCTAAAGGAGAGTAAAAGATAGAACTCGAGACCTCCGTGCTCTAAATCTAATCAAAAGATAAGGAGTTCATCTTTTCAAAATAAAAGGTGTTAACATATGGGTCCATGGGGTATAGCGTAACTTACCCAAGGGGGGTATTTTGTCTTTCCCCTTTGTTTATATATCGTGAGTGTTCTTTTGTCGTCAGATTTGTCAGTCACAGTCTTCCTACAGTGTAAACCCAAATATATATGTCTGCCTAATCGCCTTTTATATACAATTCATATCTGTCCAGCACTTCCTGCACTTCCTGCAGCTGGTAGCTACTTCTGAAGCCACTGCGACTCTCCACACAACTCTTCTCTATCTTTTGATACTTTGTCGTCTGAAAGTACATTGTCAACAGGTCATGGTATGCGTGTTGTCATTCTCGAAAGAATTTACTTTCTGTATAAATCACTGTTATTTCTCTTTTCAAAACTCATTAAATTTTGTAAGTAATATATTTTTATTTTACTGATATCACAATTTTTACTAAAATAATTAAAAATAATTTATTTTTACTTACACGTGTTTATGACAAAATTATTTAATGAACCCAGAGATATCTAAGGTCAAATATCGATGAGGGTCTCATACTCAGCGTCAAACCTTCAAAAAGATTTCATCCAATGCATGGGAGAGATAAGATGATTCACGTTACTTTCTTAATTACATTTTATCTCTACATAGATTTCCTTGTTTCTTAGATATTATCTTTAGGACATATACTTCGTTCTTAATAATTCACCTCAATGTCTACATCTTCCGGTAGAGGGGTAATATATGAAGAAGTTGGATTTATCATTAACTTAAGCCTTTTCCAATTGATAATAAATTAAAGCAGAGTATAAAAACTAATATAAAAACTTTATTTCGTTGACTACCATCACTTTTATGTTCTAAGGGATGCATCCGAGCATATTTAGTCTATATTAAATATCAAGTTCGGGAGAAACTAAGAGTACATGCCAAATACAAAATTTCTGTAATTATCGAAATTCTAAATATGTTTAAAGACTTTTAGTTCAAAACTTCATGAAATTATTTTAAAAGTCAATGTTAATGCTTAATTCTTTATATTGTGGAACTTCAAGGTTTTGAACTACACGGTTTAGTTTTGAACTTGCGTTTCTTCATTCTAACCAACTGTTGAAATCTTTGTACCACATATTATTGTTGCTACAAGCAGTTGTTAAACCACAGTGTACATGCTAAGCCTAGTATAAAAGAAAGGAAAGAATCATTCCCTCTGTCGTAATTCATATTCTTAACAGGCATGCATGGTCTGAACAGTAGCCTCCTGCCCTTCTACTTTGTGCTAGTTCATCTATGCTTCAATTTTCTTTATGTTGCCAGTGTCCAATGTGCAACTTATTTGAAGTTATTTCAAATCATAAGTTAGAAATGAGAAATAAATTTCATTTCAATTTTCAACCGACTAAAACATAAAAGTGTAAGTCTAAGAGAGATATTTCTTGTCCAACTCTATTAACCGAATATGACTGATATTTAGGGAAGCTAGAGAGACCTCTTTCTGCTGCAAACTTTTTATATTTTGATATTATTTTGTTATGGTTTTCCTACTGTAACCATTGTTAAACGAAAGCGTGAACACTCTACTTTTGCTTTCTTTAAACCGCTACTATTTCTACTTAGGCTATGGGAAGTCCGCAGTCCCCATTTCTCTGTCTCTATCCAGCAGAGTCATTTTCAACGTATGTTCCACTTTTTAGTAGAAATGTATAGCATTTTTAAAATCTGAAACTGTGTAAAATAGAATAGTATCAGTAGAGAGAAAATCAAAAGTCTTTTCAATTGATGTTCCGTGGCTCAGAGTACCCTTAACGTTTAAATAAACAATGAATGAAAGACTTTATATAATTGTATTTTAAAGTCTTCCATCACCTCTCTCTCATGATCAAAGAATTTCATGGAGGAGGATTGATCAGTTTCTTAGTCCCCTTATATTTAGGAAGCAGTGGTTTAATGTTAATAATGCTTTGGATGACCAGAGCTAATAAGTATACCCAATCGTCTTTGGAAAATTTGTGTTGGAAGAGGACAAGAGTAGTTTGTGGGTTAAAATATATTGTTGCCATTGCTGTGGTCTGATCTTTTGGTCGAGATAAAAAACTGCCCAGCCATCTCTTCTTTTTAACTTAGCTTCTCTGCGTTATATTATACTGGAATCGCTCCGCATCTAATTCTAAACTGGTAATAGAATTTAGAAAAGATTAGTCAAGTACAAAACGTAAGACGTAAATCGTAACCCGTGTTATACATTGCAGAGTGTAAGAAAAAACACCACGTGGAGATATAACCTGATATTAATAATCTGTTCTCAAGATTTAATTATACACATCATTTGGAACAGTGACAAGAACTTCAGTTTAGATGTAAGAGGGCATGAGCTCTAATCCCTCCTCTCTATTATAAGATTCACAGAAAGAGAATTTATCAAGAATTAGATCACCTTCACACTGAAAGAAATCTGAAATTAGAATTAATTTCTTCATTCTAAAGAAGTTAAGAGATGTATTTATTATTCATTTCTCACTAGACCAAGCAAAGGTTACGCATGATTGGTTCTGCATCCAAGAAATAACATTCGAATACAAAGATCGAAAGGAGTATGGATGAAAACCTTGCATTATTATCACCTCCTCCCGGTTCGATTGTTGTATTGAACTGTCTGTTGTCTTTTAATTCAAATTATTTTTTACTCTCGGCGAATCATTTGTTCTCCTTGTGTGTTTTACAAACAACCAAATTACTAAGACACCCCTCGAACTCATTTCAAATTCTAGAATCTTTTTAAGACAACTAAATTACAATGTAGACTTTTTAACTCTCTTGGTCTTAATTAATTTCAAATATATTTCTGAGACCGAGTCTTTTCACAGTGGGACTCGAGCTCAGGCTGGTTGAATCCCCAGACCTAGTCTGTACCAAGACTCCACTCTATTCTACAAGTACAGAGTGGCGTCTTGTTTCAAAAAGTACAGGAATAGATAATGTTCTACTTTTTAGAAAGTGTAAAATTCAGAAAGAGAGTTCTCTGAGACAATGACTTAATGACTGTTTTCAAGATTGATTCATAATGATTTAATGATTGTTTCCAAGACATGATACAAACCTACTGCTGCAAATGACGTTTCGAGATTTTTGTCTCGTGGATCCCGCTTGTCTTTATGTCTTTTTTCTTCCGGAAGTGCACTTTGCACGCATAATGGATGAATAAGTAATGAAAGTAGTGAGTAAGCTAATAGAGAGTCTCCTTCATCGGTGATAACGATAGGTATAACATGACCAAAACTATTTTACTCCTAAAGGCACATCTATGGAGGTGATCTGTATAATTTACCTACTCGATACTAAACTACTCCTATTATTTGTGTCTGTTCTGGATTTCTCTGTATGATTTATTTCACACTCTACATCTTAGATCCCACCGTTACCGGCACTTGAGAGTTAATTCCATGACCCCTAATTCCGTTTTGATTTTTACTGGTAGACGAATCAGACGAACTAATACATGTACATGAACGTAACTACACTTGTGGGTTAACTACCATATTTTTTTGGACTCAGAGACAATATAATGGACTCAATCCGGGCTTGTAGAACCGGCGTATCAGTCAGGAAATGCTATTTCAGAAAACCTGAAAGACTATTAAGACACAGTTGCATATGCCATGTGCATAACATGTATATGCTTCGCACATGTATATATGTGCACACGGGATATCGATCTACGTGATGGTTAATACCCTAAACATAATATATTAAAAAAGTATTTAATTTAGAATTCTAGGCAAATCAGTAGTAGAAATTGATTTTTATTTTTATTTTTCTAATCTATAGTTCAAAAGTTTAGATAATTTTTTGAAATAAAATTAAAGTTATCAGAAATAACCATAGCTGAGATCAAAGTTTCATGATCAGCATTCTTGTCATAATTTCTGCTTGGTTCCAAACCTTTATCAAGGTTTGGAACCAAGCAGCAATAAGAATAAGCAAAAAGAAGCAAAAAGAAGCAATAAGAATTTGAACAGATTCCATGTTATTTGACATACTGCAAATTATACCAAGAATATTATACCTTAAGGAAAATTTGGGGTTAGGTTCCATGCCATTGGGTTCTCCACTTGAAAGTTATATCTGCGACTAGAAAGTTTGCACACACAGAAGAGGGGGGACAGCCAAATTCACGTTTCTCAGTTAGAAGTTAAACAAGCAATCACCAGTGTACAATCAAATGCCCAGGCTGCTTATAATCGGTTGATAGCTAGAGAGGTATCATGATGAAAATCCATCTTTTCATGATCATGTAAGTCAATTCTTCCTAAAGTTGTCGGTTAGAGCCCGAGTATGACTAGAAGTGCTATGTGATCCAGAAGACTTTATTTTGCAGGTTTGCTTTCAAATAATGAGAAATTTAATTTAATGGCTTTGGTGATTATTTATTCATCCCAACTTGGAATCTGTGAAATAAGGAATCAACTATTCATCAACTTTACATAATCATAAATAAACTACTGAGTATAGTAAGAGAAATATTAATATGAAAATTTTTGAGGTTACTGGAGCAAAAGAGAATCTTTCTTCAAACTCAAAATACACTCAGGAAAAAAGAAAAATATTCTTGTTCATGCTTTTATACTCATACTCGAGGTTTAAAAACATTATTTAACTTCACCAAAATGTACGGATAATATGGTAGTAACAATTTTAGTGTTCTATAAAGGACCTTGAGCTTGTCTTCCACATCTGAGAAAGTGAAGAGCAGCGCTCTTACAGTATCGGCTGTCTTGTATATTGCGGAGGATAAATTTTTCGATTGCCGTCAGAAGAAAAGTTCCCCAATTTTTGTAGATAAAAAACGTCAGATATGGAAAACTTATGGAAAATTTAGTTGTCTATTTTGTACAAGAACTGACACTCGAATGAAAATGACCCTTTACGATTACCAAAATTCTACCCGAGCACTGGAGTAGAGGAGTGGTCATGAAGTCACCAGTAAATCGGAAGTGGTCATGAAGACCACGTCGGCTGGAATGAGTCCCGCTTGATATCCAGACAAGTTCAAAAGCTGGTCCAGTGATATCACCTTGTGTACATTCAGTAGAGTTTCTCGAGTGATGGCTTGCCACATCTGCAAGTCAAGTTTATCCGGCCACTGCAGCTAGCTAGCTCGCGATCAGTCATTACGATTGCAATGATTCGATCCAGAAATCGAACATGCATGTAAGTTTTCATCCCTCAACTGCGCCTGGAGGTATACATGCTGACGTATAGTGGCTCGGAGATCGTGACAGTGAATAATTAATACCAAAACCAATGTAAGCTTCAATGTAAGCCGTCTTGAGAAAGATCGCGCTCCCGTGGCCACAGGCCGCTTCTTAATAACAAGCTAGCTAACTAGTAGGACGATGATATCATTACTGAGGGAGTTCAACGAAGATCAATCTTCACTAGTACTGTGACTGAAGATCTAGATTAATAATAGAACTGTTGCTAGATCTACAGCGTTTATGTTTGCTCTGGATGCGACTTCGATTCCTGACTGTACCGATGTGACGTTTTAGACTGCACGCCTAGCATGCTGCTCTGGCCCTGGCTGGTTGGCAAGTCCAGATCGCGGTTCAACCCCGGCCGTTGTCTGGTTGGCTTGTTGGGGGGATTCTTCGCTCGGGTGGTGAACCTTTACCTGCTTATCCATGCATTGTCGCCCACTACAGGATGGTGTAATCCGTGTAAATGCACAAAGCTACACGGCGAAAGCAGTTTTTAAAGCAAATCAAACAAAACCGATAGGACAGGTTTTCAGTTAATCACAATCATGATCAATGCATCACGAATGCTCGCCAGCTTCCCTTTTGTGGAAACAGGTTTTGACCAACCTAGCTACACCTTATATATATATATGACGGCAAGATGCATGCGCCTAATTTATCGAGTATATGCAGCTGCAGGTGGAGACGTCATCAGCGGAATGCATGTAGAGGGACTGCTCTGACTCTAAGTCCACTTTCTCTTGGTCAGTAAGGACTCCAGATACACCTGTGGAGGATCTGAACACTCCCTGGAAGTTGCTACGATTTCAAGCGTCGATTGTTTTCCCTTTTCACTGCAGCTGCTGCAGGTGGACGTTTGAAAGTTTCCACCATATCTGTCAATAGCATATCTGATCACTCCATTAGGTCATGCAGCAGCTCATACCGACGTCAGGAGTGAAACACCGGAGAAGAAGCCCTTACGAGGAATAGTTCTGCAGTTGCTCAGAACTAGAGCTGGAGGCCTAGGTAGCTAGGAGAATCAGTACAAAACAGTTAATAAGTTTTGACAGGATAACAAAGCAAGCCCTTCTAGCGGATGACCCGTTCAACCCCATCATAAGTATTATAATATATTGAGAGACCTGTAAGCCTCATCTCATATCACACTGACCGTTTCGTTCAGCAGTTTGCCGAAAGGCGCACGCATGCACTTTCAAATAGTGCAAGGATCAAAGTCAAGGGAAAGTCGTGACGTTAGTGATACACATTTGTCTCTTCCACTTTAAATTCAGTGATTCAGAATCATTCTCACTCAGCTCAACACTCGAGCAACGGGGGAACCGATGAGCGTCGCTGCAGGTATATACATATACTCAATTTGGTGTTGTGCTTATCCTGTCGATGAAATTGTAGCATTGTCTCCCAGCTCGCTAGCATTTACACCAGTTGCAGTCTTAACGTGTAACACGTTAAGACTGCAACTGAGTACTTCAAGTTGATACATGGTACATAAATGGGAATGGGAATGGTTCACGTGCATGTTTATGTACCATGTATCCAGTTTATCCATGAATTCCCGTTTATGTACCATCGATCGGATACTCCACAGTTATACTCACTCCTACTTCCGTGCTGGAAGGTGTTGTGCAGTGGCCCTTGCGATTTAGGAGCCGGACTGTGTAGGGTTTTACGCATGGTACCTACCGGAAGGAGTTCTCCGGAGCAAGTACTGGGTCAGGCGTTTCATTTTACTGATGTCGAATCTGGACGATCCCGATGTGAGGTGCTGCTGAGCTCATATACATCCCGGTATTATATTATTGTAGTATGTTGCTGTCTTGAACAGCATGCGCAGCGTGTGGCTTTCGATCTGAATCCATGTAACAGCAGAGCAGAAATGATAAGGCAAATTTTACAGCATATCTGTATTAAACTGCGATTGCAATATGCTAGAACTGATCCCATGCAGCCTAGTACGTTATATAACTGTGAATCATTGTATGCAGCGTCCAGTACGTTCGTTTCTCACTCGAGGATTCTTTGCGTTTTACTTATCCTTTGGTCTAAAATCGAATTGTTTAATATGCCCTGCATGAGGCTCGTACTTTGCAGGGTATATACTCAGTAGATCGCGGCAACGTCGAAGGAGTTTGGGCGAGATCTGAGTTTCTCACAGTTTTTCACCATGATCTCATGACCGTCATTCAGGTCCGGACCATTGACCAGTCCTCGATCGGTCTTGAGATCCTGATGGAAACTGAGAAAAACCCAGATATGTAGAGTGGTTGGACGTGCGCATGCTGGTACTGGATACAGTCAGAAGTGTGTGGGGGACTTCTACAGGTCTCTAAGTTAATTATCAGGCTATCATATGTCTGATACCAGTTCAGTTTGAACGCGCATGTACAGACAGCAAAGTGCAGTTCGAGAAAATTAGCTCAGTACTGGCAACATCATGCCGCCAGGCAATTCGTGCTTCGCAAATGTAAACTTACTCTTCACCTTACGAATTGGACTTACCCTGTCGCTGGAGATGCACGTGTGACCTGAAGAAACCTGCACGAACCGATTTTGAACCCACAATTCCCTAACTCTTTTCACACACAGTATTACTCATGATTCATTTCATGATCTTACTTTGATTTACGACGTGAACATGCATGAACGTGGCTGAGGCTAGCTTATATATTTGTACCAGACTCAGGTTCGTTTGCTCTCAACCTAGCTAGTTATGGTTCTTTGCAGAGTAGATTACGGTATATTGAACTTGCTTTACGATTTTCAGATGATTGCAGGTACAGTGTAGCTCCCGACTTAGAAATCTGTATTCCGATTTCAAATCTAGGAGTAATTACTCTTAAACTTCTTAGTAGTTAAGGTAGTCGATGGCCAAAGGGAGAAGTGAGGTAGGCGGAAATTAGAACACAGTGCATTCATCGAACTGCTTTCTAGCTGATATTCTGAGTTTGGATGGAAACCCCTATACTCGAGCTCTGTAAAGATCCCTAAGTTGTCAATAATTATCTTGGTAAGTTGTACATAATATGATGTTTGGAGCTTGAGAAGTTTCCATGTTTGGTCTTGAAGTTGCTGAAAGGTCCAGTTCAGATAGAGAATACAAGAGGAGAAAACGCTTCGTGATCAGTTGGGTTCCTGCTAACATATATTATACAGTTATTGAAACTGCTCACGGTAGCTATTGTCCCGAAGATCTGTGCGTGTGCTGACAGGGAACGCGAAGTGAAGAAGCCTGGTGCATAAGCCTTGATTCATACGTAGGGCGATGCCCTTTAAGTAATGGGTTACAGGACTAGACGAGATGGGATAATCTTATCTACTCGGCGGTCCCATGTGCAGGTCCATGTGCGACCGATCTTCTTCGAAGCTTTTCTGGTTTTAGTCTAGAGTACATGTGAGTGCTTTTCTATTCTAACACTCCCTCTAAAAACAAACGCTCTAGACTCCTTGATCATCAAACTGATAGATGTACTCCGCAGGCTTCTCTGTGAAATGAGTGTCTGTCGCGAGGTATCGCTTTCGTGAGCATGTCTGCAACGTTCTCCTCGGTCGTGCAGAATTGTAGCGAGACTTCCACTTTTTCTCTGATGAAGTGTTGCTGGATGTCGATATGCTTGGTTCTGGAGTAGAACTTTGCATTCTTTGATAGGTCTATACAGCTTTTGTTGTCGCTGTGGACGGTCACCGGTCCTGGTTGGTCTATCCCGAGGTCACTCACGAATCTTTTCATCCATATTGCTTCCTTGGCACACTGAGTTGCTGCCATGTATTCTGCTTCGGCAGTGGATAGAGCTACAGAGGTTTCCCGTTTTGAGTTCCAGCTTACTGCTCCTCCACATAGTCTGAATACGTAGCCCGTGGTAGACCTTCTTGTATCTTCATCCTCGCCCCAGTCTGAGTCGCAATGTGCTCCTATAGGGTCTGGAGTGCGTTTTCCTCCATCGAATGTTAGTTCGGATTTTGAGCCATACTGGATGTAACGAAATATCCTCTTTACGGCTAGCCAGTGCTGCATTCCAGGATTGCTCAAGTATCTGCTGACTATTCCGACAGCGAATGTTATGTCCGGGCGTGTCCCGACCATGAGCCATGTCAGACTCCCTACAGCGCTGCTGTATGATATTGAGCGCATTTGCTCTTCTTCTTCAGCTGTGGATGGACTCATGTGTTTGGACAGCTTGACGCTTGGTTCCATCGGAGTGTGCGCAGATTTGCAGTCTTCCATCCTGAATCTGTGTAGTATGTCGCGTACATACTTGTCTTGACTCATCCCCAGTCGTCTCCTTTTCCTAGCACGGTTGATCTTGATGTTGAGAATCTAATGTAACTCTCCGCGGTCGATCATCTTGAATTCTCCACACAGTTGCTGTTTGGTCTCCTTCAATGATTTCATATTGCTACTGGCTATTATGAGATCATCGACATACAGCGCTAGATATGTGAGTTCTGCATTGCTGATCTTCACATACAGGTTAGAATCAGCTGTGCTCCGTTGGAAATCTATGCTAAGAAGGAACTTGTCGAACTTGAGGTACCAGGCGCACGAGGACTGCTTTAGCCCATACAGCGTCTTGCGTAGCTTGCAGACCATGTTCTCCGTTCCCGTAGGTGTGAATCCTTCTGGTTGATCCATGTACAGTTCTTCTTGAAGGTCCTCATTCAAGAATGTTGTGACCACGTCTAGTTGGTGGAGCTCCATGTCTGACGCTGCAGCCATGGCCAATAGCACCCTTATCGTGGTCATCTTGACCACGGGGGAGAAGGTTTCTTAGAAATCCACTCCTGCACGTTGAGAGTAGCCCTTGGCCACGAAGCGTGCTTTGTATCTTTCTACTGCCCCTTCAGAGTTGTACTTCTTTTTGAACGTCCATCTGCTGCCGATGCTACGTTTACCCGTAGGTAATGGAACGAGCTCCCATGCTCCATTGGTCATTTGTGAAGCGTACTCCTCTTCCATGGCTTTACGCCATTGTGCCCCTCAGTGCCTTGAAGTGCTTCATGCACGGTGGCTGGTTCATCGTTACTTCTGACAATCAGTGCTACGACCAGGTTAGACGAGGGGAGGTGATTCTTGCGAGAATTCAAGTAAGATAAATACTTATCCGTCGGCTTCCAGTTGCGTGAGCTGCGCCTCCTTCCCATTATCTCTGCCTCGAGTTCCTCCAGCGACTGGGTGTTTGATAACTGTCCCGATCCTTCGTCATCACTGATCTCCTCGACTAGTTGTGTTTCTCCTCCTGCGGGTGTGTCCACGGCTCCGGATTCCTCACGGTTCACTAAGTCTGATCTTGTTTCATCCGTTGTCGATGATGAACTTGGAATCTCATCGGTAGTGAATGAGTACATGGGGGTGATCGTGATGTGTTTGTCATCGGGCTGTTTGGCTGTTGTCGCTTCCGTCTGGGTCTTGAAATCCTCTTCATCGTCTATGATTTCTTCATGGAAGATGACGTCTCTGCTCCGGCGATTTTACTTGTCGTGGGATTGTACAGCCTGTAGCTCCATGAGTCTTCACAGTAGCCTACTAGTCGACATGTGTAGCTCTTGGAGTCTCACTTCTTGCGCAGTTCCGTGGATACGTGAACAAATGCCTTGCATCCAAACACACGTAAGTGCTTTACGGATGATTTTGTCCCGCTCCATGCTTCATGTGTAGTCATGTTGGGGATGGCACGAGTGGGTACTCGGTTTGTTATGTGTACCGCTGTGTGAGTTGCTTCTGCCCAGAAAGTAGTTGATAGCGTACTTGACTTCAGCATCGATCTTGCGCTCTCGACGATGAATCGGTTCTTTCTTTCTGCTACTCCGTTCCGTTTCGGAGTGTAAGGCGGTGTGAATTCATGTGTACTGCCGTGAGTTGAGCAGAAATCACGGAATGCATTCGATGTGTACTCACCTCCATTGTCGCACCGCAGCTTCTGGATTGCCCTTCCCGTTTGTGTTTCCGCCCATGCTTTATATTCACGGAACTTTTGGAGTGCTTCACTCTTTTCTCTCATGAAGTGGACTACCACGTAGCGAGAGTAATCATCGATAAACATGATGAAGTATTGTGCTCCGCCGATTGAGTGTACCTGCATCGGGTCACAAACATCACTGTGCACGAGGTCGAGTCGTGCCTTGGCCCGTGTTACTCGTGTGGACTTGAAAAGGAGTCTGTGGTGCTTACCGTACGCACATCCGGTGCAGAACCCCAGACTCAGATCTGGGCTGCAATCTAGATCCTCTACTAGTTGTTGCGTTACTAGTAGCTTGAGGTTTTGGATGACCAGGTGCCCCAACAGCTGATGCCATGTATCAGCCGACATCGGATTGCACGAGGTAATGTTTGCCGCCCCTTGACCAGATTCAGGAATTCCTGCGTGTAGTTTCCACAGTTTTATGAAGCCATTTGATGAGGGATTCCTTGTTCCTTCACACAGTAGCTCTCCTGCTGCCGATTCTTGTCTGCATTTGCATCTGGTGAAGTGTATTTTGTCTCCTCTGTCAAGGATCGATCCTACTGAGATCAAATTCTTCATCAGGCTTGAGACGTGTTGAACGTCATGGAGTTTGTATTTCCTTCCTGTATCGGTGATCAGCTCCACTTCGTCTGTTCCTAGAACCTTTCCGGAGCTGTCGTTACCATATGAAACTTGCGTGGGTGCGATTAGTGGTACGTACCTGGCAAACACGTCTCGTCTGGACGTCATGGACTCAGTGGCGACGCTATCTACGTACCAAATGTTATCTGGTTTGTGGATCGATGAAGGCGGTGAGGGCGACCACGAATGCTCCACCTTTGTCAACCTCACGTTTTTCATCTTCTCCGATCCGAGTTTTGGGTTCTCTGCTGGACTTTCTGGCTGCTCACTGTGCAGTTCCTGGCCCAGTGCCCAAGTTCGTCACATTCATAGCATCCGTCATGGGTCTTCTTCTGACCTTTTTTCTTCTTTCTATCGCTTGACGTTGAGAAAGGTGAAGCGGTGCCTGTCTTCTGTCGGTTGTTGGTGAATTTCTTGGCAGTGAGGAATGCTGAGCTGCTGCTCCCGGCGACCGTGTCATGGTGTTGCCTCCTCCGTAGCTCCTCCAGCATGAGAGCATTGGCGAGCTCATCTATTGTCCACTTTTGTTGTCTTATGGAAATGATGAACATTTCTCAGCTCGGTGGGAGGCTCATCAAGAACTGCAGTACGTTGTCCTCGTCCAGTAGCTTCTCACCGATTGCGGTTAGTTGATCTACAAGTGATCGGAAGTTCCTTAGATGGGTTATGATCGACTGATCCTCACTCATCGTTAAGGTACTTCCTCAGGTACAGTTTGTTGACGGCATCTGTAGACTCGAATGCCTTCCGTAGTACCTCCCATGCTTCCGTGGATGTCAGTACGTGCTCTAGATGACTGTGAAACGTTTTCTTCACACACCATGCAATAGTACCGAGTGCACTTCCATCCTTCTTCGTCCAAGATGGGAGCTGATCCACGTCCGAAGCTTTCTTCTCCGCCCAGAGATGTATCCCCAGAGTCCCTTCTGCATCAGAAGCATTCGCATCTCAAACTTTCATGTGTGATAGTTATGACCGTCTAGCTTCTCGATGCCTGAGGTGATCGACATCTGTGATGACTCCTCGTCGAAAGACAGCGCATTCCCTCCCATCGCCTCTCCGGCTCTTTCACGATACGACTCTCAGGTCTCTCCTTGCACTATCGATGTCCTCTTACTAATGCGTCTCCTGTTTCGGCAGAGTCTCGGGCTCTGATACCATGTCACGAAGATCTGTGCGTGTGCTGACAGGGAACGCGAAGTGAAGAAGCCTGGTGCATAAGCCTTGATTCATACGTAGGGCGATGCCCTTTAAGTAATGGGTTACAGGACTGTACGAGATGGGATAATCTTATCTACTCGGCGGTCCCATCTGCAAGTCCATGTGCGACCGATCTTCTTCGGAACTTTTCTGGTTTTAGTCTAGAGTACATGTGCGTGCTTTTCTATTCTAACAGCTATATAGAGAGAAGACGAGACTTTGAGAACTTATACATGGGCTCTTTACCACCTCGTGTTCTCCAAAGCTCATTAAAAATTAAGGATTTCTTAAATGTCATTTCATTTCGTAAACACGGATCCGGAGTCTGCATGCACACTATTTCAGTCCTCTCTCGTTGCTTGAGGATTGCACAGACTGAGCTCTTAAGCTTCCGCAGGAGATCCAGATCTCGAGAGAAGTTGAACTGTGACACAATAACAAATAGATGCAACTGCATGCAGTAGGTGTGAATCTAGTGAACATTATTTCGGATTTTAAGGATCACACAATGAATCTAGTTTCTTTACCAGACTGCGAGCGTAGTAGGTGAGGGGTTTCGAAGAAAGGTGTTAAAGATTCCTATCCAGGTGTTATAGAAGCAACGAAACCTAGAAGACGTTTTCAGAAATTAAACTTGGGAGATGCGAAAACAAACCATCAGAATATTATCAAATTGTTTTTATTGATAACAGGATGATGACTTTTACGGGAGTTCACTAAGAGTTTTTGTTATAAGCACCTGCAAGTAAGCAGAATATTTTTTTAAAATTAATTTTATTAATATTTTAAAAATCTGATAAAACTAAAATAAACTTTTCTTTTCTTTCAATAAATTTTTAAAGTAAAAATTGTATTTTTGTATGTTTTTGATATAAAATAAAGTATATTTAAAAATATATAAATAAAATAACAATATTACAATATCTCTTGACTCGAAAATGTTATCAACAAAATACAAAGATTTTGACCCCGACCATTTTTAATGTATTATTGGCTTCGATCTCGAGACGCTACTACACTCAACTGAGAGTGATCAAATAGCTTGAAACGTAAGGTACGAACAAATGAACTCTATATACACAAGTTTCTACTTTAAACTCGATATACCAAAGCTTGAATACAAGATCATCGTCACATTCCGCAGCTAGTCTAATTTTTGGATGAGTTGAATCTTTCTCGATAAGATCTAACTTTTCGAAAAGAAAGTTCGTTAACTAATTAACTACGGTTTAGTTGGCACCATTCTAAATTTCAAGTACTTTCGATGGTGCGCTTGGGTGACTTGAATATTCTACTCTGTGATGTCTATATGTTCAAGTCATTATTGTCCGTCATGATCAGATCGAAAATGTAACCTCTGTAATATTAATCGAGCAAATAGATGCTTAACAAATTGGAAGAACAGATCTCTAACAAATGTGGATTCGTTCATGTGGGTGAACCTAGTAACATCACCAAAACGTACAAGTAACTTTGTCACGTAGCAAACAACAGGAACAAGAAGGAACCAGAACCTATCTTCCACATTTATGAGGATTTGAGGACTTTCTCCAGACGACCCCATAATTCACGTCTATTGTCAAGATCTTTGGGGCGGTTTTCGCTCTCGTGTTGAGGACCAAGAAAGACCCAGAGACGTTGGAGTGGACGTCAATTAAAGCCTCGTAGAGCGCAGATCACCAAGCTAAGTTTTGGACCTTCACTCGGGACTTTGTCGAACAGCCGCTGCTTCGAGAGACCTTTAATCTTATAGAATCGATTCAGTTGGGTTGTCTTTCCCCTATAGGGTATATACTAGTTGGACTAATGCAGCTTTGAGTGAGTGAGAGTGGAGGAGAAAGTTTTGAAATGCAAGACTTAGTGTTCTGCTCGACCAGATCTATCCGTTCTCGGTCTATAAACTAGACTTTCGCACTTCATCAGGGACTGCATTATTGGTTTATATGGCTTTAGCTCGGTATACGACTACTACGATATACGTAAGTTGAGGTACTCGAGCTCTAAACTCTATCACTTTACGGGAGTACGAGTGGTGCAATCATCAAGATGTTAAAGATAATGTCTAGTATATTAACCTCAGTCACATCTTAGTTCAGTCACCTCTATAGTCATCTCTACAGTCACCTCTATAGGCACATCTATAGTCACATCTCTATGACTAATGACTGACTAGTGACTGACCTCTTGTCCATAGGTTAGAGTATATAATAACCCCCCTCTTGAGAGATGATGAGTAGACTGATCCCTTTGCTGATATCTTTTTTACAAGAGAGACTATTCATTTGGTTTGGTTCTTTAACATGGTATCAGAGCTTAGGTACGAGCATTAGCAAGGAGATTGAGGAACCATAGAGTGAGCACACCACCTTCAACTGAAAAGTGAGAAAGAAGGCATAAATTTCAGGTCAAACCACCTTTGACTACATTTTTGGAGGGGAAGGAGATCGAATTAGACAAATCTAACAAATATTTGGGGTTCAAAAGGCTTTGTCTTTTGAGGGACCCAGGGATTTGCAAAGAGCTTTCCAACGGTTCAACTTTTGACCCAAACGGACCTCGTATAAAATTACACTTTGGGGAACCCTTGGTCAATGAAACTTTGACTGCACTTTTGAAGGCCTTAACCATCGATTTTTGCGTTTCTGAGATTTTTGCAGTGCTTGACGAGATTGCTGAGAATCACAATATAGAAACTACTTCCACCTCCACAACCACTTTGGAGAGTTCCAGATTCTTCTCAGCTACTTTACTTTCTATCGATGGCTAACGTTAGTGATAACTTGCTTCATGATCATCATAAGTTGGATAGCACAAACTATCCAATATGATGTTTCAAGGTTCAAGTCATTTTCCAGAACTACGACTTGTGGGACATAGTGCTGAGTGATGAAAAAAGACCTTTCGAATCACCAGCTGCTGTCAAAGCTTGGAACAAAAGAGATCAACAAGCACTTGTCATCATCAAGATGACCATCAAAGACTCGGAAGTCTTGGATATCTTGGAGGCTAAAACTTCCAAAGATGCTTGAGATACATTCACCAAGAAGCACGAAGGAGTTTCTCGAGGGAGGAAGAGAATGCTCCGTAGAAAGTTGACTTTGCAAATGGTTGTGGGCATCTCACTCGAAGAGCTATTCAATACTGTAAAAGGGTTGGTATAACAACTGAAGAATCTGGGTGGAGGTATAGACGAGGACGACTTGGTACTGATAGTGCTCCAGAGCTTATCAGAACCATACGAGCACTTTGTCAAAGCAGTGGATGTACGCAAGGAGCCTATCACATTCAAAGAACTGCAGACAGTAGCTTTGCAAGAAGCTATGAATATCGAGATCAAGTCAACTCAAGCAACTGCCACGTCCGATGTTGCTTTCTTCTCCAAGAGGAGAGATCACAAACGTGGTAGATCTCAAGACTCACAACCAAAACAGAAGGAGCATTGGGACAACAAACGTGACAAGTTCAACAAACGAGACTCATAAGGTAACTTCAATAGACCAAAACCTGGGAATTGCAACTACTGTAAGAAACGTGGTCACTTCGCATATGAGTGCCGGAAGAAGGCATTTGATCAACGTTCAAACAACAACAGAGGTAACTTCGTACAGACATCTAATCATGAAAAGAAGCTATTCTTCACTGCCATGTATTCATACGCTCATGACCAACAATGGTGGATTGATTCTGGAGCATCAAATCATATCACATCAAAGAAGGAGTGGTTTCAAGATTTTCATCCTCTTAATGGACCAGAGATACGTCTGGACGATGATAAGAGATATCAAGTCCAGGGAGAAGATAACATCCGTATTAAGCTACCTTCAAGTCAGATAAGAACTATTGGAGGTGTCTGGTTTGTACCTGGAGTGGTGCATAATCTCTTGAGTGTTGGTAAACTTGGTAAATGCTGGTTTCAGCTGTCATTTGATGCACAAGAATGTTCTATTCTCGACCAAAGATCTGTAGCAGCTACAGGACTCAAGGTTGACCACTTGTATGAGTTACAAGCCTTTCCTTTGGTTGCTCCAGTTCTAACAGCGGTAACAGATACGAGTCAGTTATGGCATCTTTGACTTGGACACCTACACTATCAGAAAATGCATAAGTTGTTTCATGAGGATTTGACCCTTGGTGTTTCCAAACTAGTCTCTGTTAACACTCCGTGTGAAGTTTATCTCAAGTCATAACATACTCGAAGGAAGTTCTTCAAATCTACTGCAACACGAGCAACAGAGATCCTTCAGCTGTTACATACAGATCTCTGTGGACCTACTGAGACAATTTCGCTTGGAGGTTCTAAGTACTTCATGCTGGTTGTTGATGACTTCTCGAGCTATATTTATGTTTTCTTCCTGTTAAGAAAGTCTGAAGCACTCTCGCATCTTCAACAGCTTGTTAACATGATGGAAAGACAAATTGGACAGCTAGTGAAGAGTCTACGAAGTGATAGAGGAGGAGAGTTCACTTCCAAAGCTGCTGATAAATATTTTGTTGAGAAGGAGATACTGCGGCAGTTGACTACGGCTTACACACCTCAGGAGTGGTTGAACGGAAGAAGAGAACTGTAGTGGAGATGGCAAGAAGTCTTCTCCTTGAGCAAGATCTTCCAAAAGACCTTTGGGCTGAAGCTGTGAATACTGCGGTTTACCTTCTAACAGAAGTCCAACAAATGCTATGAACAACAAAACTTCATTCGAAGCTTTCACAGGGAAGAAACCAGACCTCTCTAACCTACTAATTTTTAGATGTAAAGCATATGCTAGAACTCTTCAAAAATTACTCCAAAAGTTTGATGATAGATCTCAGATCTATACATTCGTAGGATATCCAGCAAGAGAAAAGGGACATAGGCTGTTGAGTGCTGCAAGAAAGATCATCATCAGTCGAGATGTAGTATTTTTAGAGGTCCTTCCATCTCTAAATTCACAACACCATCTTTCTGACCTGCCACCTCTCTCAGACCACACATCTACTTCAGATAATCAAGAAGAAGAAGAAGCTCAACTAGAACTGCCACCTACACAAGTTGAAGTTACTGAATCAGGTCCAACTACAGCAGATTCACCTCTCATACGTCAGACTACTCTAGATTTGAATCTTGCTGCTCAACCAAGGAGACCTATCAGAACAAGGAAGGTTCCTACAAGGCTAGAGGATTATATTGTCATGGCTGAAGCTCAAAGTGATGGAGAAACCATTTCATTCGAGGAGGCTTTCAGTAAAGATCAATGGAGACGTGCTATGCAAGAAGAATATGATGCATTACTAAAAAATGCAACCTGGACTCTAGTACCTCTTTCATCAAACAGGAAAGCACTTGGCTGTAAGTGGGTTTATAAGATTAAGAGACATGCGGATGGATCTATTGAGAGATACAAGACTCGCCTTGTTGCAAAAGGTTACTTGCAGACTGCAGGAGAAGATTTTCAAGAGACCTTCACACCTGTGGTAAAACTTAACTCCATTCGAGTTCTTTGTGCTCTTGCAAAACTACATGGTTGGAAGTGTCTACAAATGGATGTTAAGAATGCATTTCTTAAGGGATTCTTGAAGAAGATATCTACCTACAGCAACCACTTGGGTTTATTCGTAAAGGAGGTGAACAGTTAGTGTGCAAGCTGCACAAGACATTGTATGGCCTCAAACAAGCTCCAAGAGCTTGGTACACAAGAATCGACACCTTCTTGAAGCAGCAAGGTTTCTCTCTTACTAGAGGTGATCCAAACTTCTATGTTTTGATTACTTCTCAAGGTATTGTGTTACTGTTACTATACGTGGATGATCTGATAATATCTGGAAGTAATCAAGGAGGAGTAAAGAAGATTCAGCAAGCTTTAATGCAAGAGTTTGATATGAAGGATCTAGGACTTCTCAACTTTTGTCTTGGAGTTCAATGTCTGGAAGATAACTAAATGTTATACCTCCCTCACTCAAGCAAGATACATTGAAAGTATACTTCAGGATTTTCAGATGGAGAAGTGCAAACCTGCACCTACTCCTATGGTTATCTTGAAGGAGTGGCAAAGTTCTTCTGGTGATAATGAGCGAGCAGATGCAACAGAGTTCAAGAAGCTGATCGGGAAGTTAATTTATCTGGCTGTCACTACAAGACCAGATATTTCGTATGCAGTCAGCAAACTCAATCAGAATATGGAGTCTCTCACAATTATGCATATGAGGGCAGCAAAGAGAGTTTTGCGCTACCTCAAGAGAACTACCAGTTATGGACTCAGATATAAGTCGGATAAGTCACTTGGACTTGTTGGATTTACAGATGCTGATTGGGCAAGCGATTCAGCAGATCGTAATCAATATCTGGATTCGCATTTATGTTGGGAGGAGATGCCATCACTTGGCAGTGTAAAAAGCAGCCAACTATTGCTTTATCCTCCTCTGGAGCATAATATTGTGACCTGTGTAATGCAGCACGAGAGGTCATTTGGCTAAGATGGATGTTGGAGGATGTAGGTGTCAACCAAGACACTCCAACAGTAATCTAGACTGATAGCATGAGTGCAATAGCATTGGCGAAAAACCCAATGCACCATGCTAGAATAAAGCACATTGAAGTGCAAGTCCACTTCATCAGGGAGAAAATAATTTCAGGAGAGGTTGTTACTCAATGGGTAACAACTGATGACCAAACTGCTGATATATTCACCATGGCTTCTTACCCTTCTTGTAACAATAAACATACTTTTTACAATGATTATTCATTTTGTGATGTCATTGTGGACATGAAAATCTTAGGATTATAAATTTTGTATCATGCAGCTTCAGTAGTAGACAAGAAATAATTTTGGAAGAGTTATGTTGGGAGTGCTCACAAAGTTTCAGCTTTTTAGGTAGAAATCACACCAATTGGTGATGATTATTGCTATGCGTTACGCATAGCTTATTGCACATTTTTTTTATTTTCAAAATCCTAAAAGGTATGGACCTTTTTCTCCCGTCGGATTAACATCATCTTGTAGTGAGACATGGTTTCCGTTCAAGTAGTTAAGAACTTCCTAAAAGGTCGTCCTGTAAATACCAATTCCTCATTAATAAACTTTCATTCATTTTGAAAATTAGCAAGTCCAATGTCACCTTGTTTGAGAGATTACAAGCTATATTATTTTCATGAGGAGTGTGTAGTGTCTCATGATTTCTCCTTTAGCTCATTTAGCATAAAAGATTATATTCCGCAAAGAGATTTACACTAGTATCGCTGTTCTAAGTTCTAAGATCTGTTCAAACACACAAACACGCGAGATTTGTCTAGAAATCTCGTCTTCTCCAAAACCAAACGACTTTCAGATCCTTCAGAAGGTGCCCTGGATCAAAATATACAAATACAATCTAAAATATCACACAATTACCTACTGAGAAGCTCGAGAAGACGCTTCATGCTTCCGGGATATCAAACTGGACACGGCAAATGTCTCCGGCGGCAATATACTAAAATTTCTAGAGCGGCTGTGACCCTCTCTGGGACCGGATATTGCCGAGGGTGCTTCCAGATCACGACTTCCAATCTTTCCACGACGATCTTCTCGAAGCAATTCTCAGCTTCTGGGAGTTCAACTCGGCTTCTGGTACCTCCTTCTTCTGGACCTCCTCCTGCTGCATCACGATGCGCAGACCAAACCCAAGTCGTAGTGACCTCTCCTAAGCCATCGCACGCTTCTCAACCAACTCCAAGACTGGCTGGATCTCGGAACTGAAGAAGGTGCTGAACTCTTCCAGCCTTCTTCTCGCAGAATACAAGTTCATCCCCACGAATGGATCGGAGGTGTCTTCCTTGTCTTCCATAGACAAAGATGCCTCTTCTACCATCGTGGTCTTCTGCTTCTGTGCATAAGAAGACGATACTCTTCTCATCCTTCGGGATGGAAGATCTCTTCAATCGCAAGAGCGATCCTCTTCGCTGCACTTCCTCGAGTCGCAGTCTGAATGTCAACTCATACCTCGGCTTCTGGAGTCTCGAGAGACTCCTTATAGTCGTAGAAGTTGTCTTCTGTGCGATCTTGGTGCTCGACACGTCTTCTGGTGAATCCGACTCGGATCCAGAATGGATGGTCAAGAAAGATGCGTTCTTCCTAGTTCCTCAATGGCAACTCGTCTTCTGTGTCATTGGAGTCGTCTTCTCTCACCAAAATCATCTTCTGTTGAGTGTCCGGTCTTACTTGAGGCACTAGAGTGGGAGGGGATGACGTGGTCACTGCTCGGTCTTCTTTCTCTGAGGTCTCTTCCTTCACCTCGCGTAGTCTTGCTGGCTCATACTTCGTCAACTGGTCTTCTATCAAATCTCCCTTAGACACGTACAAATAACAAAAGAACGGGGTGAAGTGTCCTCCTGCTGGGGTGCCTAAGTACACTAGCTCGGTCTGGATGTAAGTGTGGAAGAAGACGCCACAATTGACGACTTGTCCTTCCCAGATAGCCTCCAGGAACTCCACATCCTAGTCTCTAAGGTATCGAACCTTCTGTGCCTTTCCCTTGGAGAAAAGATGAAGAAACAGCTTCGCAAGAAGACGCTTCCGTGGCTCTCAGCAAGCTTCTACCTTCCATCTGTTTCTCCCATGTCTGTCTTCCAAGAAGAGACAGGTCGTGCTTCCGGATACATACCACTTCCTAGATATCATCGGTAAGATCTTCTTCTCCAACTCGTACTCGCGGTTCTCTGCTTCTGATCTGTGAAAGGTCCTGTGCCACCACTCCACCATCCAGGAAGATGATCTTCCACGAGAGACTCCTGTCTTCACAGATACAAGGTTACAGAGACGATGCTGCCCAAACCTCTTGCAGAATATCTTGGTCCGCGAGGTTCCAGTTCCACAGAAAGAAGTCGAGGCCCAACTCCTTGATGTAAGATTTGTAGAAAGATCGATACTTCGAGGACACTCCAAGAAGAGAGAGCAAGCAGACAAAGAAAGTAAAATGAGATGAGAGAGGTTTTGCCTCTCCATGTATATATAGTGGAGGTGAGTACAAAAGAAACACTAATGGTGGGTTAGTCCTCTAACTAACTGTAACTACCTTAACCACCCCGGCTAATGTTAGTCGTCGATCTACTAGAGCTTGAGGCTATATCAACACTCCCTTTCAAGCTCGACTCTACATCATGTACTCGTAGCAATCTCCAGGTTATGAGGATCCGAAGTTTCTTTCTCGTGTGTGTAAGTTACAAAAGGCCCTCTATGGTCTGAAACAGACACCAAGAGCATGGTATGCAAAGATCAATTCTTACTTGTAGTCTCTTGGTTTCCACCTTTGTAGTTCAGACTCTATCTTGTATTCATTGCGAATACAAGATCGGATTGTTATGATCATCATCTATGTTGATGACTTGATATTTATCAGTAACTATGAGGAGCTCATTTCTCAGATCAAGGATCACTTGAAATCCGAGTTCGAGATGATGGACTTAGGAGAACTCAAGTATTTTCTTGCTGTGTAGTTCATTAAAGATGGGAAGGATGTTTGGCTTGTACAGCGACAATATGCTCTCAGTATGCTTGAGAGATTTGGTATGCTTGACTGCAAACCCATTGCTACGCCATTAGAGCAAGGGGTAAAGCTAGGAGCAGAGGATGGTGAGTTACTTGATGATCCACGCATGTACATACATATGGTTGGGAGTCTTATCTATATGACAATCACCAGACCAGACTTGAGCTATGCCGTCGGTCTGATTAGTCAATTCATGCAGTCACCACGGAGACCACTTTTGAGGCTGTCAAGCGGATCCTTCGCTACGTGAAGTTCTCGATGCAGTACGGACATCACTATCGACACGGTGGATCATTGTTGTTACATGACTACACAGATGCTGATTGGGCAAGAAGTGTCGACAGGAGATCCACGTCAGGATACGCTTTTGGACTTGGAAGCGTTGCTATAAGCTGGGTTTCTAAGAAGCAACCCACAGTTGCTTTGTCATCCACAGAACCAGAGTACCGAGGAGCAACGAACGCAACATGTGAATCAATTTGACTTCGATGTCTACTATCTGATATTGGTGTGGAGTGTACAGATCCTGTTGTTGTATATACAGACAACATTAGCAGCATGAAGTTAGCTAGTAATCAGACTTGGGAGTTGGTAGACTTACCTCAGGATAAGAAAGCAATTGGTTGCAGGTAGGTCTTCAAGGTCAGGTGCAACTCGGATGGTATCGTGTGTCTTAATTGAAGAAAGCCCCATCACGTTGTACAAGGTCAGATTGGTAGCTAAGGGCTACGCACATCAACATGGAGTGGATTTTGAGGAGACCTTTGCTCCTGTTGCGAAGATGGTGACTATTCGAACAGCAGTTGCAGTTGCAACTCAGAAAGGTTGGAAAATGCACCAGATGGACTTCAAGAACGTCTTCCTCAACGGCGATCTTGAGGAGGAGGTCTACATGACAATGTCTGAAAGCATCAAACTTATCTCTAGGCAATGCCTTACTGAAGATATCAGCAACCTGATCTCCTGTGCTCACATAACTGAGCTCAATCTCTCTGCAAGGACCTTCTCTCTAATGAAATGATAGTGCACCTCAATTGCTTCGTCCTAGCATGAAAAACACAGCAAGTTCAGCTTCCATAGCACTTACTCACTAGACCTTGTGCATCGCCTCCTCAAGCAAACTCGGTTCATGTTCTTGAAGAACATTAGCTATATATGCATGGTGCGCAGCAAGAAAACCTTCATGCATATACCTACTCACTGGATGTTTTGCCCGCTCAGATCTACGAGAGATAATCGGTGCACTAGTCACCTCCCCTTGCAACTGATCTGATGTGGACGTCAAGGTCTGGGACAAAGTATCCAGTGGATGTGGAAGATCCACATATCTGGATGAGTCAAACATACGTTGCAATAGCACGCGCTCATCTTGTGTAGAAACTACACTAGTTCCACTAGGCTGTGTTACGTGGACTCCAGCGTTAACAACAGTTCTATGTGCAACAGATTCTGATCTAGAATCAATGATTTCTCCAGATCCTCCACTCAACGTACTACTCTGAGGTACTACAGTGGACTGACTCCTTGGTTTTATAGTAGGTACAAGGATGGCTACAACAGGTGCAGGTGCAGGTGCAAACCAAGACTGTAGCTCATCAAAACAACATCTCTACTGATATAGAACTGCTTGGACGAAGGATTGTAACATCTATATCCTTTCGTATCAGAAGCATAGCCAAGGAAGATACATCTATCTGCTTTCGGATCTAGTTTCTTACGTCTTTCATCAAGTATGTGCACATAACAGATACATCCAAAAACTTTAAGAAAAGAGTAATCAGGCTTACTGTCTGTGAAGATCTCCATCGATGTCTTGTTGTGGACTGCCGCTGTAGACGTCCGGTTCATCAGATACACCGCACATGAAATAGCTTCTATCCAATAAGGTCTAAGCATGATCTTCTCGTTCAACATCACACGAGCAGCTTATGCTATGTGTCGATTCTTGCGCTCCGTAATCTCGTTTTGCTGCGGACTATAACTGCAGGTCTTGTGGCGTCAAATGTCATGCTCACGCAGATATGCATCGAACTCTCCAGAAAGGAACTCGCCTCCTCCATCAAATCTCAAACAGAGGATAGATGCTCTAGACTGTTTCTCCACCAACTTGCGAAGAGTCTGGAATGCTGACAATACTTCGGCAGAGGACTTGTTTCTCAACAAATAGATCCAAGTATAACGCGAATGATCATCAATGAACGACACGAGGTACTAGAAACCGGTCATACTCGGCTGAGAAGCAGTCCATACATCAGTGTGAACAAACTCCAGAAGCTTGTTCGCTCTACTACCTGATCCCTTAAAGGGATGTCTAGCTTGCTTGCTGAACTGACATGCTGCACAGACTCCAGTGGGCTCACTGGATTCGAATTTGGACAGACCTGTAACCAGATCAGAACTCGAAAAGCTTTTCAGCCTCTGAAAGTTCATGTGCTCAATTTGCTTGTGCTAGATGTCAATGTCATACATTATTGGACCACTCTGTCCATACATGACAGCCTGTAACTTAGACGCAGATGCATCTAGTTTAAACAGCCTATCACTCTTGCTACCTCGAGCTATGACAGTGCTATTCGAATCTTCAATAAAACATCCATCTTTATTGAAGCGCACTTGCAGACCCTGCTCTATCAACTGTCCTACAAATAGCAGATTCTAGTCAACGTGGGTACATGTAAGACATTCCGTATACTAGTAAACGTTGAAGCAGGAATGTCAAGTGGAATGTTATCCTTGTGCTGGATCTTGTGCTTGGTGTCATCTCCTTTCACCATAAACGAGTGTACTGAACCACTCCCGATGGAGAGTCATGTGACTGGTGGCGCCGGAGTCGATCACCCAGTCAATCTGTGGCTCGAAAGTCGCATAACTCTGATGCGTTGTAATCAGCAACTACTCCGAATATACTTACTCAGTAGCTGCATAGCCTTGCTGGTTGCCGTAACCTTGTTGGGGGTTGTTGTCGTATTGATGTCTTTGGTCGTTCTGCTTCTTATAGCACTGATTCGCATTGTGACTTTGCTTCTTGCAGTAGTTGCAGGAACCAGGCGCTCGTCTCTGATTGTTAGAGGAACCAAACTATTGTTGGTTCTGCTGGTTCTGCTGCTGCTGCAATTGCTGTTGCTGTCCGTGATCCCGTCACGTCCAGCATCTTTGCCACGACCCCTACCTCGAGATCCTCCAGAACCTGCAAAATAGACAGATTCTTGCTGGCCCGTCGAAGTAGAACTCCCCAATAGGCGCACCTCCTCTTCTAACATCATAAGAACAAGTTCATCAAACCGCGGAAGGGGTTCTCTGGTTGAAATCGATGTTATGAACTGTTTGTACTCTGCATGCACAAACATTGCAGTCCCTGCAATGTGGCTCCGATCAAGTCAGTGGGATCAATCTCGACTTTGACAGAAAATAGTTGATCCACGAGCTGCTTGACATGGTTCACGTAGTCGTTGATGTACATCGACCTCTTCTTCACGGTGTTGAACTGTTGCAGCAATTGCAGCTTTCGCGCCTCTGTTCTAGATTGAAAAAGACGCGCGAGTGCATCTCAAGCTTTCTTGGGTGTATCGCGATCTTGAATGTGATCGATCATCGATGCTGAAACTGTTAGCGCGATATAGTGAATCGCTTGATACGAGCGCTTCTTCCACTCTTTGAATTTCGGGTCAGAAATTGGTACTTCAGGCGCTTTCTCCTCCTCAGTGATAAGATCCCATAGATCTTGTCCCTGCAGAAAAGTCATCATCCGGAACTTCCAACTTGGTAGTTGTTCTTGTCGAGCTTCTCTCCAGTAATCAAAGGCACGGACTCCGCCATATCTGCAATGTAGAAATTGCTCTGTTCTGTATGCGGAAAACCTCAAAGAACTTTCACGAAACTCGTCCGTCCACACCACGCGATCAAGAGTTGTCACAAATCACAACAAGACGACTCCGCGATCTCCTCCTGCAGCGAGAGTGAAGAAAGAACATGTCCGCGAACTGTAAGTGTACAAAACACGACAGAAACATCGAAATAACACACCAAGAAAGATCGAAACTAGACCAAATAGGCGTGAGACCCTTAAAATTTTCCAATTTTCCAAAGTTCCAAACCCTAAACCCCACCCATATTCGAAACAGTATTTGTTTTAGACTCAAGTCCTAAAAGTTTCGTTTTGGTCGAAAAAGATCCAATTTAAAATCTGCCGCTGGAAACCTCCAAATCGACTGAAACTTGACTGAGTACACAATTCTCACCTTCTGAACAAGACAGCCCTAGAAGGACTAGTCGACAAATTTCAGTGAAAAAAAAATCGTGTAGGCCTCCGAAATTGCTTTTAAAGTTTCTGGTGGCGAAAAAATGATTTATCCTCACCCGAACACATCAGCAGGATAGTGCTCGACATCAGACACACCTCCAGCTGCTCTCTCTTGTAGTTCTCCATGCACGAACTCCATCTTGCTCATCAGCAAGGGACACACGCTGTCGTGTCGTGGATCGACTCCTATCTGAAATTCAAACTTCGATGCTTGACGCTCCAAAGACACTCATGAGAAGACAAGCTAGGCCCTTGCTTACGGACTTTTGGCGTCATTTCATATCTCCACTTTCATCGCATCAGTGGATTGAGTTCCTTGTCAGCACTCCATAGGCACTTCGTCTATTTCGTTTGGACGCCTAGTTGAGAAGTTACAAGACTCGAAAGATGGAGAAAACAAGCTAGGCCCCAGCTTATGGACTTTTGGCACCAATTCGGATCTTCTCTTTCGTCGCATCAGTGGATAGAGCTCCTTGTCAGCATTCCATATGCACTTTGTCTACTTCGTTTGGACGCCTAGTGGAGAATTATAAGACTCGAAAGATGGAGAAAACAAGCTAGGCCCCAGCTTACGGGCTTTTCGCACAACTTCGGATCTTCACTTTTATCACATAGATGGGTAGAGCTCGTTGTGAGCTTTCCATGGGCATCTTGTCTATTTCATTTGGACACCTACTGGAGAAGTTATGCGACTCGAAAGAAGGGAATATCAAGGTAGGCCCTAGTTTACTTGCTGACTGGGTATTTGCAGCGCCAGGCGTTATATTAAAGAGGCAAGGGGCCTGCTTCCTCATTATTGAGAGAACTTCGTACGTACAGAGACTGATACAAGGGGCTTGCTTATTCTTGCGAACTGTCGGTTGACGTTTTGGAGATTTGGAAAGTCCAATACATGCGCGCAAGGTGTCATCGGGTTCAGATCTGTGCAGGCTACGCACAGGTTAAGACGGTTTGGGAAGAGACGGATCAGGGGGATGTGTACTGGGAGAAATTGAGATGCAGGAGAGAGATTTGAAGATTTCAGTTCCTTGTGAAGGAGAGTTGGACCGTTCAGGTCGTTCCGGAGTCCAAACTTGTTGTCCTTGGATCCATCGGGATCAGAACATCGAGTTCTACAGGAAATTGAAGACGATACCAAGTTTCATCGGCGGTTTAGGAGTTCTGAGTGAAATTGACTCGCAGGGAAGCGCTTGCGTCAGGTTTTTCATCGCCTGCGATCTAAAATTGGGTTATTCTTCTCGATCGGTGTGCCAAGCTCTTCATTCTTGGTGCCTACGTGACCAATGAGTCTTCATCTACGCATAGGAGAAGACAATACGTGGATTGGATTGTCGGTTTGGGTGAGGTGAGCAAGTTGAGTCGCAGGGAGTCCATTTACGTCAGTTTTTTGCTACCTGCGACCAAATTTCTTGCGTGGTTTTGCAAGGGGAACTCCAAACGACTTGTTTGGAGTCTCGTTGGGTTCGTGATAGCTAGATCTATCTGCCAGGGAAGACGGATATCATTTTAGACGATCTTTTGTGCGGTGTGTGCGGTTTTAAGCCGCAGAGAGGAGTTTTGGGAGGTTCAGTCACCTACGATTAAAATTCGCGATATTTTGGCTGTTGGGAGTCGGATCTGAAGGTTTCTTGGGTTAACGGAGTCAGCGGAGGAGACCCTATCGATATTTGAAGTCCGTTCGGCGAAAGGAGAAAGTTCACAGATAGGCCTTTTTTGGTTTCTTCGCTACGGGTTTTGTTCTTTTGAGTTCGTTAGAGTTCTGGTTGGCTATATACAGCTTGTGGTAGCTAGCTTTAGCTAAGAACTTGTACATGGATGTGGTTTGGACTTGGATTTGGATCGCGTGATACTGTTGTGGCTCTGTTTGTTAGCAAAGGAAAGTTTCTCTTGCTTTGAGCTACGCTTCGGTGTTTTTGGGTCAGGGTTGAGAATCAGAGGTTGTTTTTAAGGGCTTTGAAGTAGGTTACAGACCGCTCTGGTCTGTTTTTCAGTTCTGTGCTCTTAGGAGAAAGAACCGGCAGTGTACATACATTTGGAGTGTATATATCGCAGCGTTCGTTTTCGTGGTTGTTTTTCTCTGTCTTGTCTTTGTTTCAGCACACAACATCTCCACAATCAGGAACCTCATGTTTTCCTGGACATCCTTCACGCAATATCCGACACGATACGGTGGTGAACTCGACGTGAAGGTCTGGGGTGGAGATTTCTTCGGTGTGTGAACTTTGAAGAAGAGATTGGCAGTCATGAGTGGGGATAGGAAAGGTGATGGAGCTGGAGCTAGTGGTTCAGGTGGGTTGCCGAAGGTGCAGTTGGATCCGGCGACTGCATCGATGTTCCAAGCTTTCACTATGTTCTTACGGCAGCAACAGTCTGATGAGCGGAAAGAAGCTTTGGCAACAAAGGCGTTACAAGCGGTGGTCAGCAGGATTGACCAGTTTGATGGGAGAGATGTCTCAAGGTATCTGAGGCATTATGTGAAGGAGATGGAGCTGAACCGGGTCTCAGAAGATGAGATGATTGAGACGTTTGAGTTAGCAGCAGCTCCAGAGATTAGAGATCATGTTAAAATGCTAACGAAGCATTTTAACAAGGATTGGGGGACGTTTGTTCGTGCCTTGATGGATGAGTACTTCTTGGAGGACTCTGATCGAGTCACCAAGAAGTCATTCTTGGAGTGGGTTGAGCAACCAAGGAAGAGTTTACAAGCTACTAAGTTGCTCAGAGAGTTTGAGAAGCAGTTTTCACGGCTGACCAGGATGGAGAAGTTGACGTTGCAGTCCAACAAGACATAGCTATTTCTTCGGACTGCAGATGAGAAGTTGCAGGAGAAGCTAGAGGTACTTCTGGAAGACCAGAAGGAGGACGATGGATTGACCAGTAGCTGGAAGAAGGTTGAGGAAGCTGTTGGTCTGCTTACCAAGAGAGAGCGGAGATGAGAGAAGGTTTCTGTTAGGAGACTGGCGCCAACACCTACAGCTGTAACACATGTTCCTATAGTCCGACCAGTGGTTCCTGTTGCTAGACAGGTAGTAACAGTTGCTCCAGCTGTTCCAGTTGTTCCAGTTGTTCGGGCACCTATGGTATCTCCGAAGAAGGATGATTCAAACCTTGAGGAGATTTTGCGTGGAATGCGAGATCTGCAGATCAAGCTCACAAGATTGGAAGAGAAGGGATCTACAAGCGGAGCAAGATCGGTTGAGAAGCAAGGCTGGATCCAGCGGTGTATCTTATGCGATGATACTGATCATCCACGCAAAGATTACAAGGAGTTCACTGATATTCTGCAGCAAGGAGTGATCTTCTGGAAGGATGGGAAGGTAGCGCTGAGGGATACTGGTGCACTTCTTCAGACCAACTTTGGTAGAGGAGGGATGAAGAAGTTGGTTGAGGACCACCTATCAGCGCAAGCAGTTGCAATGGTGGAAGTTGGAACCTATGGCACGAGAGTTGAGGATCAAGCTGAGAGAGGTTTTAACGGGCAAGTTGAGCCGAGTGGATTGTGGTCATCTGCTATCTCCATGAAACAGAAAGGGAAGATGGCACGTGAGACGTTGCTGAGAACAGCTGCTACGATCTGGAAGGATACTGGATGGGAGGATCCGATAGAAGCTCTATCGGTGCATGCTTACATCGCCAAGAACCAACACGAAGCGTTGTTGGAAGAGAAGAGAAGGCGAGATTCAGAGGATTCAAGGGAAGGAACTTCTTCAAAGAGACACACTCGAGGGGAGAAGGTTCGTCAAGAGCTTCGAGATGCAGGAGCTCAAGATCTACCGATGGATGATGCTCTTTCTCCATCGAAGGAAAGAGTGAAGGAGAAGGGTAAGCCGGTTGCATACAAACTACAGTCGGAGCTTCAACCGACAATATTTTGACATTTGAGGTTCATGAAACTTCGACTCACAGCAAAAACCATTCACTGAGCACACTCACACGAGATTGGGACCAGATTCATCTACAGAAATAAAGAAATGCTCTAGAATTCTCAAATGTATTGTCGTTTACTCACAATTTGTACACCAGAATTTCATTTGGTCTTCTCAAGTCCAAATCAAGTGAAAATCAAGATCACAATCATCAACTTGACTGAATCTCTCCAACCTTCCCTTGATCTCTCTCAGATAAAATCTAGAGTGATATTTATGACTACATTAATATGAATATTCAAAAATTAAATCCTCAAATTTGAATTGATAGTATCTTATCAATTTTGAACTCAAATCAGTTGATTGTTGAGTCCACAATTAACAGCTCATGGAGAGCTTTCTAACCCCATTTCAATCTCCTCTAGATCACTCATATAAAGCGTTCTATGATTGTTTGAACATGTTATTCAAACTATTTGATTATTGGGATTAAGGGGACTTCTATTGATGTTATTACAATCACTGTTTAACGTACACTCACAAAGCAACAAACAATTCTAAGTTAAAATATAGACAAACAACTCTAAACTTGAGCTTCTACACTCTTAAGAGAATGAAAGAAAAACAATTCTAAATCGAAATATAGACAAACAACTCCAACTCAAAATATAAATAAACCTCACCTGCGACACTCTTCCAAAACTCTTAAAAGAGCGAAAAATACTGCTAATACGATAGAGATCTCTCTAAGTGTTTCACCACATCCCTCCCGCAATCATGCAAATATACGTGAGGCGTTCTCAAGCCCGTAAAGTGCCATGCACCTTGCATGTCCATAACGGTATCTTCGCTATCTGGACCCAAGGGATGCACTTTGATGCAGCAGGTCGATGGTGAACCCGATGCTGCTTCTCATGGGCGACCCGGGTACTGCAGGGGGTGGGGTGGTGTAATCTGTGTAAGAGCGCAAAGCTCCATGGCGAGAACAGCTCCAAAAAAGAATTTCAAACTGGAAAGGAACAGCTCGAGTAATTGCCGAACGCAACGAGATTTCTATTCGAGTCGGTAGAAACAGAATGCTTTCTGAAAGCACCTGATCAGAGACATTCCCTCGAACCTGAAAGTACTCGAGCAGGCGAAGGAGAGATTCGGGAGTGCTTCCTTTGGTTCATGCATGATTTCCTTGTCAACCCTCAATTTCAATTTGGAGAACTGGGAAGTTACCTTGGACAGAAATGTAAAGGCCCTAAAGCTGCTGACATGTGCGGCTGGGACTCGTCGTCCGTAAAGGCAGCCGCCGTTGCAAATTTCAGAGTCGCTTTAGGTGAGAACTGTACCCCGAACGACTGAACAACCGCTTTATGCCAGTCAACAAGTATGATTACCTCGCTATAGCATATAATGTGAAGCTCGCGCATCGACCCTTGACTTAGATTCGATCACCCACCAGTGAAAAACATCGACGTAGAAATTTTCTAAAAGATGAAATGTATAGAGGTTAAAAAACCAACGGAGCCGGGCACGTGACATCTCAAGATGTGACTACAGTTTACTCTAGTACTGCACCGGAGATGACAGTGCCTACCAGAAGTGAGATGTGCAACTAAAATATGGCCAAAAGTTGGCTTTTGGTTGGCACAGTAAGAGTGGGGACGATCGACGAACAACCAAGTCTCCTCAGGAACTTGTTACATCCCAGCTTGTACTTGTGTCCGATCATATCCACTGTCGACCCTGCATAAGTGCAAGGCGTCAGGAGCATTATATTCGATTTTACTTATCTGGGTTTTATATTTATAGATGAGTGCAATCTTCCATATCTCCATAAGTTGTATAAGTGCAAGTTTTCGAAATTCTGGCTTGAGTTTCTGATATTCTGTGAAGATCCATTTAAAGATCCATTTAAGGAGTGCTTAAGGAGTGCGGTGGGGAAATTCCTCCCTTACAAATAAAGGTCTTTCACTCTCCGGCTCTAAACTAGAGATAAGGAAGTCTTTATAGAGCTCTATACATGTGGAGATGCTCCTATAACACATCTCCAGCCTCGGCCCCGGCGGGGGGTTTCGCAACGTTACCTCCCGCCATAGTTAGACTTTCCAACTGGAGTGAGGAGGAGAGTGACTAGAATGGAACACGGGGGTCCTTCCAAAATAAGATAAAACTGTCTCGGATGCTTGCAGAACAGCAGTCACCAGTCACAGATGTTTCCTCTGGAACTCGGAGCGTACTGCAACCAGGCAGTAAGACAGTAAGACAGTAAGTCTCCACTGAACGTCCCCTGTACACCCTAGCTTTCCGTTCCGTTCCTCCCAACGAGAAAGAAGAGTCTGGCCATTCTCTCCAGTCAGTACCTTGCTCACCCTAAAAGTAATCTGTATGACGGGCCACGATCGAATGACAGTCGGATAAAACAACGGTCTTATACAACACAAGAAAAAATATTTATGTATGACTAGTATACAAAGCATAATTCCTAAGTTTAAGATACAGTCACGACCTACGGTACAATAAACAAGTATAATTAACCTGTTCCCGCCTAAAGGGGCACAGGAATTTTGTTCATAACCTGGATAGTGAAGTAACAATGTACTGGACCTAATCAAATTCCATGAAGGCTTCCCCTCCTTGCTGAATATTATGGATTTCTCGTTCTGTAGGTGAATGCTGGCTGACCATCACCGATTAAATACACTGTGCACTGAGGAGAGTGAGTTCATTAAGTTGGCCACTTAAAGATGCGACGATCGCAAGTTCGCAGCAATGATATCTGGCGACAGAACGTTGGCGCACAGAAAGGCGACAAGAAAAGAGAGGCTGGGATCATGCCCAGGTTTGCTCGTCACAGTCAATCGCCTGTCACCAGACCATCCTTGCTCAGAACTCACCAAACAACTGTGTAGACCGCTTTCATAGGACAGCATTCCCTTCATGTCCGCTTCAATTTCGATAGGATACCTCAAACCCTGCTTGTCTCTGAAGACGTATCGCACATCACGTGCTTCCCTCTGTGGCTGGATGTAACTCTTCCCGGGACCTCTAGTTTTCCGGATGATCCAGCCTTTGCAAGAAATGTCGAGCACCCCAAGCGGTTCCTCCATGTACCTGTCTCTATAAAAGCCAAGTCGGACGGAAAAGTTCCATTCCCGCCTCTTCCAGTGCACCATTGGTAGTGAACCTGGCTCATCGACAAAGTTTGTACTGGCCCAATATATTTCAGACACTACATCGGGCGAGATCCCGTACTCTTCATGCCCAGAACTCTTGTAGGCTTCGTTTCTCTGGTATGCTGGTAGATGACACCAGCAAATGACGTCACCTTCCTCAGAGAAAGGTGGTCTCCTGCAAAATTCATTCCAGCAGTGCCAGGTGATAGTCACTTTCTCAACCGACTTACTCAATAAAAACCATGTCCACCAGCGGTGCGCAAAGCCCACTGATGGACCTAGGCGAAGATGGAAGCCCAACTGTAGCTCGAAGGCTACCTCAAAGCTTTGACTCTGTCGGAAAAGAGAAAATGATGAAATTGACTGCTGGACCTAGTGGGTAGGTAAATCCTCACAGGTACCCAATTACCTCGAGACGTACACACTCGTATCATCACGGAGTAACTATTTGAGTCACTGATGAGACTTTTATCTGATATATTCAGTAGTCTACATGTGTCTCAAGACATGGTCTTCAGCATCCCCTATAGTATGATGAACGATTTTCATCTTGAATGGCCGAACAACGTCGAATTGCGAAGAGTACGGAACATATCGAATAAAAGTCTCATCAGCGAAACAAGAGACGTACACAAATTCTTTTCGAAAAGGTATGGCACCAAACTGAAAGCAATACGGGAACGGAAGTATCGCCCTTTGCCTTGCAGGAAGAGAAGGTAACACGTACCAAAAGTTTTCCAGTACAAAATAGGAGTCACTGTCCCCAATGGGATTTCCCTTGACATGAAGAAAGAGCCAGAGAGGTGCATTGTCTTCGGCTCCTTTGTAGACGTTGTAGTTGCTGGACATGATCCAATTTCTCGAGGCTGAAAATGTACATGGACCGGAAGGATCGGGTAGCAGAAGGGTGGGCCTTGGAGTGATGTAATCACTGGTGGACCAACAATTACCCATGATTTATCGTAGATACCTCAATTTTACCTAGACGTGCCTGGCTCATGCGACGATAGTTTGGACCACATCCCCTTCGCTGACAGTGGAATGTTGCTTTTAAACCGAATTGTGCTCGTTCGGATGAACACGATTATATGAACCAAGTAGACTCCAGCGGCTCCAGTAGAATACCAGCGACTACTTGCCCCCTGCCAGCAATGAGGCTCAAGTTCTCAACTCTCAACTCAAGAACAAGAGTAGTCGTTACTGTCTTCTTCGTAAAAGTCGCTCCCCTCCTAAATGACGGATATTTACTCGGGTTCTGTTCGCAGTAACTAGATCTGAAGTATTGACAGCTGCAGCAAACAGGTGGCCAGCTTCAGAATAATCATTGGCCGATCACCTTAACCCGCTTCTTGTAGAAGCGTTCGTTCTAATCTTCCCCTGCACTGCCAGATGGAAACATTGTCAAGATAAGTAAAAAAGTATGACTCGACAACTGACGGCACTCCAACTGCAAAAATGTCAATCACGATGATGGAAGCCATCCTCAAGTCATCTCCATACTGACGTACAGTGTCCCACGATACTCTACCATTACGAAGGAAAGTAAACTGTGACCTTTCTAGTTGGTAAATGTTTCCTTTCAGCCAGGAATTTCCAGTTCTAAACAGTCACATTCTTTACATTTCCCCTCATGTTCATCCCCGACTTTTCAGCTTCTGTAAGCGGGTACTACCAGGTCATCCACAGGCACAGCGCAACAACCCAAATACAGAATCACAGGAGAAATTCACCATTAAACAGAGCACGGAGATTTGCACGGAGGCAGGAAAAAACAAACGAGCAACAGCCCAAAAGCTGGTTCCATAATCAGGATCGCATCAATGAGCAGACACTAAAGAATGAACACGAAGCTCAAAGTCACACGAGCAGCCAAGTGCTCCGAAATAACAGCCCGCGTCCAAAAAACTTGTGACACAAGACTCCCAACCATACTGAAGCCGACTGGACAAGGGGCAAAGAGACAACTCACACAAAGATTGGCAATGCTCCTCCTCCACCCTTGTCGCTGGGTGCCGATCCTGTAAACTCCTCTCAGCAGACAGACAGAGAATCAACTCCCTCTCATCCTCTTTCTGGATTTCTTTCACTCCTTCTGGCGGCAGGGACGGCGAATGGAGGCCGAAGCTGAAGCTGAGGAGACCAGAAACGGATCTTTTATGTTCTAGGAAGGACAAACATCCCTGTTCTTCTCTTCTCCCGTTCCTTCTTTCAGTCAAGTCGTCAACTCGATAAGGGTTCTAGAAAAGCACGCAAAATCACAACGAGGCATCATCGAACCCAAATCACTCCGTAAACCCGCCCCAACCAACCACTTCGAAACAAAACCGTGCCCCAGGCCAAGAGACAATATGCGCAACAACCCTAACAGCCCCGACGTCCCGTTACGTCAACCATCAAACGCACACACACGCCGCGATCGACGGGACAGGGGCAGAAGGCAGAAGAGAGAAAGAAATCGAAATTGGACTCGAAATCTGCTGCGCTGACCGAGAGCGGGAAGCACAAAAAGCAACTCGCTCGAAAAGCCACCGAACAAAACGAAACCAGGCATGAAAACAAGTGTGAAAAAGCTGGCCAAAAGTGAAAGGAGTGGCAGAAGCGTTAATTATGACCGCAAGAAAGCGAGGAGGAAACCACGTAAACTATTTTTCCACTTGCCGTTTGGACTCTACGCGCGCGCACGCAAGCGACAACGAGATGTGCTAACGGTAACCTATATTGGCAAGCGTCTTACTGCCGATCATCCCGCCTACCCAATCAGCAGCCAGTAAGCTCATTCTTTCTCAACTTCGGCCAACCGTGTACGTCGTCTCCACCGAGATCCTGGTTGGACCGTACGCTGTAAAGCGATACTACCCAGTACAGTCGGAGAGTTTCGGATGCGTAGTCCAAGTTCTTATTTCCGGTGGGCCGCATCTGGAAGTTTGTAATCCAAATCGTAACTTTTCTATCAGGTTGAAAGAAACATCAGTTTCCATCTATGTATTTGAAGATTTCGAAACGCTTCCGTATCATGTTTTTATAATATAATATAACAATGTCAAAGAAATGACAAGGAAGAGTACTCAACTCTCATGCGAGCTCTATGTTAAGGAGACACCATCGAATTTCATTGAGAGTTTTAATAATAAATACCCAATTATTCTTGAGAAAATTTTATGTTGAAGTAACAAAGAGATATAACTAAATCCTAGTGAAGAGAATAAAAGTAACAAATTCTTCATAATTAATTATAAATCATAATTCATGGAACTGGATTCAGTTGGTAAAATAAGTAGAGTCGAGATAAAACAACTACTAAATTAAAAGTTAATGAAACTATTAGATGATCCTTAATATATACATTCTAATCTCAATTTGAAATTTGAAAGTTAATACAAAATCATTGAATTTCAATAAGAATTTGATGGTAAATTATGAATATTATATTCTTGTATGAGTTTGATGTTTAGAAAAAACACAAAATATTTTATTAGATCAGAAAATAATAATCATAAAATTCTCTTCATGGGTATGAAGAGAATAAAATTCTCTTCATGGGTATCACTAAAATTAAGTAATTATTAAATGCAAAAAATCTTATGATAAATGTTTACTATAAAAACTCATAATTTAGCTACACCAAGTACACTTTATAGTCTTGGTGTATCTATAATATTTAAAGTTTTTAATGTTCTTTAAATTTTTTTGTTAGACTAATTATAGCTATAATTATTGAGTCTGAACGTACTTACTATAGGTAATTTCATGTCATGTGTAACGGCTCTACTAGATAGCCGAGTGTGTGGTAGTTAGTTCCATTAAGAACGTGAACGTTGTAAGGAGAGGTTCTTGGTTCTGACCCCTTTAGAGATATAGTGTTAGTTAGAAATTGTAGGTCTCACTTCGTTGGAATTGAGCTTTCAAGCTCTTAGCTACGGTAGATGAGTCGAGTGAGTGTAACCTCGGGGGTTCATTAGATATAAACATGTGCAACAAAAATATGCTGTTTTTTTATCTTTTAATAAAATTTGAAATTTTGATAATACTAAAATATACTCTTTTTAGTCTTCAATGAGTTATAATAACAAGTGGATTCTTTTGAGAATATCCTTTTTTTATAAAATAATTTTTTTGAATTTGAAGTTTTAGAATAGAATTATAAGTATTAAAATATCTCTTGACTCGTACGTGTTATCAGCAAAATACAAAGAGTTGTCCTTCTAGCGTGTAACATGGATTCTCTAATCCGCAAAGTGAGTTTGACTTGACTAGAATGATCTTTGCATTTTCAATTGGCATTTCAATATGTTTCATTGAGAAATTATTGTGCTACAATTGTGTATGTTATGTGTATGTGTCCTTTGTGTGATAGCAACATATGTTATGTAGGATGTATATGCATACAACTTCAACTAATTACCAATTTCTCATTAATAAACTCGCATTCATTTTGAATCTAAGATAGAACCCGCATGCTTCAAAATTTACAACCTTAAGATTTTCATGTCCACATATTCAAATGAACTATCATTGTACAAAGTATATTTATTGTTACTAGAAGGGTCGGAAACCAACACCTGTCTATGTTGTGTAATACTCACAAGAAGACTAAAGATAAAATGTTGTACAAAGACACTCTCCTTTTCTATATACTGGACAGAGAAAGATAAGATAATGTTACACATCATTCACAATCACCAGTCGGAATGGTGAATTGGCACAATCACATCACACACTCAACTACATATTTTGAACTTCACATAGATTGTTTACATGGATCATATTGGGTCATACTAGTAACTGTGCAAGGATGGTTCCACCAAAACTATGTAAGATAAATGAAAATAATTACTATTTCCTCTCATGACTAAAATGCTAGCTAAGGATGCTTACAAACGTCCCTCCTCTCCTCATTTAACTCTCACGGTTATCATGATTACGTTCCAACTTTTATATTAAGAGTGATGCGTTTCTAAGGTTTTTACGATACCCAAGTGACTTTATATAAAAGATAGCATTTCCATGTAAAAGATAACTTAATATTATGTGTTAACGCCGTGTATCTCTAGTTTGCTTCTTCATGATCAATTCTACTCCGTATTCTTCTTGCTCATCCATTGGTAGAGATGATGATTTGTGTAGATTCGTGAACTATTTGGATCGAGTGTATATTGATCCCAAGATATAAACTCGATCCAGAAGATCTTATTTTGCGAGTTTGCTCTCAGAGAACTGAGAAACTTAACCCTTATGCAGAAAATAGTTTTGACAATTACTTGTTCATCTCAACTTAGAATATGTGAAATAAAGAATCAATTTAAAGTTATTCATCATGTATGCAAGTTATGATTCATCTCGAACAAACTATTGGATATTGACAAAAGAAGATTTCAAGGGTTCTTAGAGCAAAAGACAATCTCTTCTTCAGACTCAAAGAACACTAGGAAAAAAGAATATTTTGTTTCATGCTGTTATACTCTTACTCTAGGTTTAATGGAAATCCCTTAGTACTTCTAAGTGTACATGGGTAAATTATATGCATCTAAAGTATACAAGGAATATCCAAATATAAAGAAGATGCATGTTTTGAGTGAACTTCCTTGTTAGCGAGAAGAAGACAAGGAGCAAGCCTCTCTAGCTACATCTAAATCATTACAATTTCAACTTTGGACTGTACATTATATGCCGCATAAAAGACTAATGAGAACAGTGTGCAGTTTGGTCCTTTCTTCCGGATCCGGATCTTCCTATCCGTCCGTAGTAACCTTATAGTGAGTGACATAGAATTACAAAACAAGTGCATTTTTTGTACGGTGAATTTGGCAAACATTAACTCGGATTTTTGTGATAATAGGTGGTGAGCTACCACATCACACAATAAACTAGAAATTTACTTGATCATATCCTTCTTATAATTTCTTAACTAAGAATTAAATTTATTAATTTTATAATTTTATAATTTTTTCTTTCTCGAGAGAGAAATCTGGAGATTCTCACTTGCCAATTGTAGATTACTTTGCCTAGTCAATAATAAGTGTTAGAGAAAAGCTATGCATACGATAGATATGAAGACAACCAATAATCTAAAACTAATTATTTCTCGCTTGGCTGTTCTTTTCAGAAAGAGAACCAAGTCTCGGTTTCTTGCATGACTAAGCTTACATAACTTGTATGACTAGCATCTCAAACTCCAAGTCAAAGATTTCATCAAAGACAATCTCTAATTTTGACTGCGTCATCGACAGTCGACTGAACATGGATATATTAGCAACATTGTGATGGAACACCGATTGCAAATCGGATGAAATGAAGGTCATGGTTTCATTTATGTTCAACGAGTCCACATTGTGATCTTTTGTCGCTCTTACATCCGATCTGGACATTGTTGCGTGTCGGCGAACGCACTCGCTCGCAATCGCTCGCAACTCTCTAGAATTTTCACTTGAATCGAATTGACACCAACCAAGCCAAGCTGCATCCAAACAATATCAAAGTCAATAAATTACGTACAAAACGCATGGAACAAATATCTTGTGTCAAATATAAAAAAACTTGGCAACGACATAGACATGGACCATGAAGAAAGAACTCTTCACATGCACCAAAAACTCAAGACTCGTCTCAATAGTGCTCTATATATGAACGTCGCCTGTCTTAGAACTCGCAAATTGAGCCATGTCCTCTCTCGTCAACCATATCCTCTTATGTGCTTGCGTATTCTCGCAATACAGTGAAGATTTCTTCACAGCGGCACCTTAGAGGCACCATAGGACCATAACATATGCGATTCTAACACGAGTCAAATAAAGTAAATTTTTTGAGACATGTAGTTGAGAAAAAATAGTGCGACTGAGGACTTGTTATCAAGCCTGCCGTCACCAAAAAACTAAGGTGAAAAAACACTCGCTCAATAGGTAGTGCGACCTTCCTCTAAGAAGAGTCTGACAAATCTGACATTCGTTACGAGGTCTGATCAAGTAAATCTTTGAAGGCATCTACACAATGAACCTACACATGTAGTTTCTCATGTACATAGTTTCTCTTGAGAGAATGCGAGAGTGTACCATAGTGAGCTGCTACTATAGCGTAGTAACCACAATCAAAATGTTTACGATGGTCGACTGACTTGAACAACATTGGAAAGTCGTGCTTTATTTTCATTTTGAATCGAAAACGTCTCCAGCGGTGAATGGGATGCAGCAAACGTTCAATGTCTATATTGCGATTAGGTGTGTTCTCTGTTTTCTCGACTATTTCTCGAAGACATAATTACAGACAACATTGAGGATGCAGAAACACGATAGTTTATAAAGCTCGGTTCAATTCTGCTCGATGGAAGATTCTACCCACAGCCACAGATTGAGAGATGCATGAGACATGCGATAGATCTGTAGATAACCTCTTCATGTTCAATGGCCTTGCAGCGTGTTGCACTCGCTTCCTTCCATATAGTGCTCATGCTGAGATGAGGTGTCCAGCTATTGACTAAGAACGAGCGACTAGATGAACTTCGCATGTGAGAAGTTATCGAGTGGAGATAAAAGAAGAGTAAAGCAATTCATTTTTCACTTTTTTTCATTCTCAAATTTACTAGGAGCGCCTCTAAGCTAAGAGTGAGAATCGACGAAGTTGGACTTCACCGAGGAGCAACACTTTGTTTGTCGGAATTGGAGAGAGTTGGAGAAGAAGTTCTTCATACTTCGTTTGCTGAACGAATGCGTGGAATGCAAACGGCGAGGACGACATCAACAAGGTTGAAGTCCTTCGCGATGAAGTGGCCGGATCTTCGATCGTATGCGAGGCAACTTGAAGACTTGGGTTGTTCTTTTTGTTGTAGAATTAGGACGTAGTGTCGGCAGATCTTGTTAATGAAGTTCTAATAGGTCAAATATATTCGTCGGCAGGACCGCTGTCGTGTTGTGACATGACTCACTTGTGAATTTAACGTAGAACTTGTATTGTGTTGTTTTCTTTGTTTCACAAACCTTGTTCATGTAACTCGCTTGATAGTGTATTAGTAGTCACATCCACGGTTATCTGTGATGTCAGATCGCACGATAATGAGACGTGTCAGCTCAGTGATCTATGGACATTCACGTGAGCGGCTCTTGTTGTCAAATTTGGATAGAGAGTAGGGGTTCGTGGGGTATTCTTCCTTGTGTGGTGTTTTATGAGTATTTCTTAGTGTCTTACATGAAGATTGAGGAGCTACGAGAGTTGTATTTATGGATAGAGGATTGATCCGACTTCCAAATCTATCATTTCCGAGTTAGTTCCATATCAAGCTTCACTACATCCATCACGATCACTTTCAACAATGGTTCCTTGTCTACTTTGATGATGAGTTCATGAGAAGAGTGATGGACTTGCCTACTCCGGTGATCTTGCCGATCGTCACATACGGAGAGAATTAAGACCTGATTGTGTACATCTTACTTTGACGAGTGAATGGACCTGAACTTTCTAGCCAAAGTCTCTTTCGACATTTGAGTTGATATCCGATGTCGTTGCCGGTGAAAGATGAACCATCGTGCGTGGATAAGGAAGAACTTTGATGAGAAGTACTGTAATCAAGTGATGGCTTCCTCATTCTTTTTTGTCGTGTCTTTCATCATAGATAGATTCAAGATCATCATCTTGAGTATTCTCGTGTCATTTTTATCTCTATCTTTCGGTGACGATGATTATCTTATGTTAAAGTTGGGGTCTGAAGTACTTTGGTTCAAGCTTTGAAAGTGTGAGGGTGTTTTAGAGTTACAACTCGAGCTATAGTGCCAAGTAGGAGATAAAGTGATCTCTAATCGTTTTTTTCATTGATCCATTTTTAATCAATCAAGTATTCAAGTTCCAAGGATGGTTTTGGGATTCAGGAGGTCTTTCCGGAGATCATTCGCAGAGTGTGAGGTCTCCTTGGAAAGCTCTCGAGCTGAGCTAAAATTTGGAGAGAAGATTGATCGATTTGGAGCTCTTTTCAGGATGTTATGATTGTTCAAAGTCAAAGGGGTCAAATCGGTACCCCGGGTCACGTTTTTGAGTGTCTCGAGAGTTTGAAAAATGATTTTTCGGTATTGTCAAGGGGATTGGATATTTGACGTCGTGGTTGTACTGATGTAAAATAGTCTTACGTTCGGATTGGATTTGACTTTGCAATGATCGATTGAAGTTGGCTATAACAGTTGAGAAATAAAAGTAAAACAGTTTTTGCTTATATTCAAAGATTGAGTTGTTCCCTGAGCATGGGATCGAATCTATGAGTGAACATTTCCAGGATTGGAGTGTGTTCTATCAGCTTACTATATGTGAATTGCATCTCATTTGGTTAAGAGAAAGTGTTGAGATCGTGGAATTTAGCTAGGGTGTATAAAGCTAATAAATTAGCACAGACGAAAGGCTTGGTCCATTCCAAGCAATTGGTTTGAGATCTGAAGCTAAAATTTCAGAGAGTAGTAATTAAGGGTCAGAGGAAATTTCTTATGAAGTTTGAGCCCAGTTGGAAGTTCAAGTTGGTCAAAAGACGACAAAACAAGATGGGAGTAGACTATAAGTATAGAAATTTCAACTCCACTTGAGGGCTTGCTTCCAGAGACTCCTTAGGTGATGCTCAAAGTGTTCAACAGATTAGATGCATTGTGTTTGCCTTGAAGAGTATGAGGTAGTTGTCCTCACACATATAGTGCTCTCATAGATGGCTACTTCTTTGCTGGCTTCATGGCAATTTTCCTGTTTGCCCTTGAATTGTTATCATAACAGTACGGCTTGGTGAACTGATTTGTTACTTGATCACATTCATGTCTCTAAAACTGACGTTCTTATTGGACTTCAGAAACGTTGGTTATGCATGCCACATGCTAGAAGGTGATATAGAGAGAGATGAGTTGGAGACTAAACTAAGTTGAAGAAACTGGAAGAGAGAGGAGTTTAGATCCAGCTTCCATGCAATATTTACAACCTCAATGTCAAACCTTTTAGATGGTTTGCTCTACATGTAAGGATAATACAAGAAGATGAATTTTTGATTGTACATTACATATTCAAATACGTCGCGTAGATACAATTACAAATAAGAACGAATCAAACATCAGAAGCCAGATCCTGGTTAGTTACTCATGCTCTTGAGAGTATAGTGGCAGTATACGTACCTTGATCAGCTAAACCAAAACTCGAGAGAAGAGCAGAAAATAGAACAAGAAGAATGACACAAATTCTTCTGGTACTTGACAAAGAGAGTGCAGTTTGGAGGTTCACCTTATGAAGATCACATAGTGCCAAGGCTGCTGCAATCCATCCAACACCAGTCCCGTTGCGTGTCTCTCTTCTTTTGTCTTTCTAATTTGAACAAGTGTTGACATCGAGGTGCATGTAGTCCTACCTCTTGACACAAAGTCTCCATAGTGGCATGACCCATTCCACAACACGGAGCTGCATTATACAACTTCGTGGTCAACTGAGGTATGCCTAGACTCCTCTCTAGATTTCTTGTAATAAAAGTATACTTATGATCCGCAAAATATAAGAAAATCAAACTCCACAATTGGTGAAACTTTGAAACACTCAGTTTACTGCAATACGAAGTGTAGTATTCGGTTGGACATTTCACTCTGAAAATTCCATCATTTCGCAACGCTTCCAAAAGTCACATGTGGCAATTGGAATCTTCGGACAGACACCCACAGTTGGTTGCAAAATGTCTGTGCTAACAAATCAAAGCTGGGAATATTGTATTATGTCATTTCTCTCTAGAAGCATCTGAGAATCTTGAACACGCTCGACCGCCTGCAATTTCTCATCCAACATTGCATCGTCCATTCCAATTCCAAAGTGTCTCATCAACCAATTCCACTTCCTCTTCCTTCAACTCTTGCTCGCTTCGGTCATCGCAACATTCAACTGTATCACCCATCAAGACAAGAGGAGAATATTCACGGACAACAACGAGGAGTACAAACTACGATGCGTTCGACAAGAAGAGCTAAGGTTTCTCTTGATTAACTGCTGACATGGCTAAAATCCTCTAGTTTTGAGACTAGCGAAGCTAGGGTTTTTCGCGATCATTGTTGACATGGCTAAAAATTTCTAGACTACGTGTCACTCGTAGGCACATATTTTGAAAAATTAAACTTTTTCACCGGGTTACACGTAACAAAATGAGTAAAATAGTGCTTATGTAGCCATGTCTTACAGTGACACCATACACAAGAACACTGCAAGGTTTTTGGAACACTGAGCCACATAACACCGCGTGTGCAAAGGAAAACCATGTTGTGGGCAGTCTTGGCCATACCCGCTGCCCAACTCGCAAATTCTCTCCAGTATTCAGGAAGATTCCAACTGACATTACATCCGACGACTAGCAGGAACCGAACTTTGATGACCGACTGTGTCCGCTGCACTGTAAACTACTAAACTGTGACATGCATAGGTAGTCATTAGAGAGAGACCATCACGCTGATCATTTTGATAGGTAGTACGAAGACAAGCAATATGCACATAATGACTTATCACCGTCTGAAATTTACTGCGTAGGTCAATCCGTCTCTGCCTAGGGTACTCCGTAAACCCTGATACTCAAACTCGGGGTTTAAGAATCTACTAGCTAGAAAAGAAATCAAGTGATGCTTCGTGTTCGAACCTCCCATTTTGCACACTTGAATTTTCACTTATCATGAATATATAGATAAGGCCAGCTTCGTATGTTTGGGAGTGTTTTCAGAATCTTTCCATTGACAGCGGAATTCATCTGACTTGGATTTCCAGTTGGTGAGATTTTTATGTGCAGATCTCAAGGGCGGCTGATGTTACCACTCTTAAGTCCATAACTGTTGTCCATGATTTGAGCTTAGTAAGTAACTCCATCCACTTCTTACTGAACTAGTCAACCATTAGTTTGTCAGTGGTGTGAATAAAAAAGTCTATGATTTTTAAGACCCCTTTGCATGTTATGTTGATGAGAATGCAGTTTTATTTATGAGTGAATAATTATGATTTGATGACTATGGTGCGAGTAACTTGGCCTTTCCAAAGTGATATCAAGAGATTAGGTATACTTTACACGATAATGTGCTTTGGATGACATATGACATAAAAGATATATTGCGATGATTTTAGTCCGGTTTACTATTTTTCAGCTCTAGATGAAAGAAAACCTGTATAGACAATTTATGTTTTCCGATACTTCAAGACATTATTTGTGTCTTGGATTATCAGAATATCTCTTTGAGACAGAAAAACCTCCCTTGGTTGATTTCTTCTGAGAGTCTTAAACATTTAGTGCAATGTTAAACATGAGGAAATATGAACCAATTGCTAAATGACTTCTCTTGAGTTGTGTCAAAAAGGAAAGTGACTTTTTTGTTTTACCAAGCAAAGATTGTTAAGAGTCAAAAGCCTTGATCAAATATTCTTGCTCCATAACCTTAAACGTGGAATTCCAGCATTGTCATAACTAACAAGTTGAAAATGCTTATGAACATGTTGATGGCCACAAGAAACAATGAGGACCTTCATCATCAAGAAGAGTTGGCATCATTAGCAAGTCTGTCAGCAACTTCATTATTTACTATTTAAGAGTGTTTAAGTATCCAAGATATAACAAGTTCAAGATATGAGAGCGAGTTAAAGATTGCAAGTAAAAGATTCATATGCTACTGCTCGAGCTCGAGTAGAAGTTGTGCAAAATCCTCCTCCACTCATTGCTCTAAGAAATTAGTGTGAGTGGTACTGCTAGCTATTAAATCATGATTGACATCCATCGTCTCATTCTGAAGCTACTATAGTGATATAAACGTATGCTTTTAATCCTCAAGTTGGCTTACCAAGTGAAATGAGAGATCATAATGTCCTCAGAGCTGCCGTCATATATCATATGTGAGTATTCCAAGTGAGCTTATTGTTAAAAGTCACTTTAATCTGTTTTGTAGATTTATTTTATGGAAGTACAAAGATCCAAAAGGCTTTATCATTCATCCAGTTCGTTCAAATCTCAACTCTTTTATTTTACAAAAGCACAGAAGTACTAATTTGCTCTTACATTTGTATGGATATCATTTGTTTCTATGATCTATCACTTGCTGCTTAGTGCACGTGTCTATTTCTAGGACTTTCCTACACTTTGCGTTGGATAAATAAAAGTAAAAGGTACAGTGGCATTTTTACAGTCGTGCTGGTTGACTATATTAAAACAATAGAAATAACATACATATAACGATATGTTAGAAATAATTCATCAAAGCTATTCAGAAGTATAAATTGGTTTATCAAAACAAAATTCTGAAATTTTATTGAGGAAAATTTCTGTATATATTACAATAATGAATTCTCAACTTATTCACTATATTTTAATACTGAAGTGATAAGATTTAGAAATCTGAAACATTACTCTACCGTAATTAATAAAGTAATGCAAAGAAGTGAATTTCTTCTCATTTTTCTGAAATATATCGCTTTTCTTATTGTTATATTATAAATTATTATTATTGTATCACTAACATCTTAGAAAAGAGATTTGAAACAGAGCTTCATCCAGAGTTTTGCTGGTATACGAAGGAAGCTACGTTTATACCTTGTCAGATAATTTATAAATTTGAAACTAATCTGACCGATTTTTCTTCAAATTTCAGTTTGACATCCTTTTATAGTCTAGATTAAGCTTGATAAAATAACAGAAATTAGTCTCACACTAATCTTTCCTCAAGTTTCTCATCAGTCATAATGGATCATATGAAAATAATGGTATAAATCTGGTGAATGGATGGAGAATATTCCGAATTATACGTGAGTTACTTAATGAATAATATGACACTAGCTTCCAGCAATTGGCTTGATCATACCCCGAGTACGTTTACTGCGCTTGCTCATATCCTTGAAAACATATTCTCACTTGATCTTACCCCTGACTGGCAAAGAGCAGTGGTCCCCGTTTGAAATGACATGTCGGACTCACCAGCCCCGTCCATGCTGATGTGTTAGAGCGCCGTCCATGCTGATGTGTTAGAGCGGACGGGGCTCTGACGTGTACAAAGTAATAATGGGAGATTTGATTTCAGGAATCATTCGAAAGATGCGTGAATGGGTTAAAGAGATTGAATTAACTCTCTTTTCAAAGTCCTTTTCATCTTTCCCTCGCGGTACTTGTTCGCTATCGGTCTCTCGCCGATATTTAGCCTTGGAAGGAATTTACCTCCCGCTTAGGACTGCATTCCGAAACAGCTCGACTCGTAGACAGCGCCTCGTGGAGCAGCAGGGTCCCGGTCCGACGGGGTTCTCACCCTCTTGGAAGGAATTTACCTCCCGCTTAGGACTGCATTCCGAAACAGCTCGACTCGTAGACAGCGCCTCGTGGAGCAGCAGGGTCCCGGCCCGACGGGGTTCTCACCCTCTCTGACGCCCTTTTCCAGGGGACTTAGGCCAGGTCCGCCGCAGAGGACACTTCTCCAGACTACAACTCGTGCCGCCGAAACGACAGGATTTTCAAGCTGGGCTTCTCCCGGTTCGCTCGCCGCTACTAGAGAATCCTTGTTAGTTTCTTTTCCTCCGCTTAGTGATATGCTTAAACTCAGCGGGTAGTCTCGCCCGATCCGATAAATCAACACCTTGAAAGAAGAAGAAAAAGAGAGAGAATATTACAGTTTGAAAGGCCCACCTTAAACCTTCCAACCGTTCCCGTCTCTTTTCCCGAATCTTTCCTGTGTATATGATTGTCTTTCATGCGTTGCCGCTATTTACACATCAGCATGGATGGGGCTTGTGAGTTGACATGCGCAGTCCGACATGTCATCACAAACCGGGAAGATCAAGCGAGACCATGTTTTCAGGGGTGTGATCAAGCGCAGGAAACGTACTCCGGGTATGATCAAGCCAATTGCTGCACTAGCTTCATATAGTATGTCAAAGTTAATCACCTTGCAAGTACAAATGCAGGTGCCCGTTGCCAAAATGTGTAAAAAGCGAATTCCAGGTTCCAAGTTCAGTTGAAAAACAAGGATTATGATATGATTTGTTTAATGATGCTCCCTCACCAACATCTAAGAGATATACCTGTTCGTGATACAAACACAAAAAACATTGCACCACTTTTTGCTATTCCACTCAACGTCCGCGGCCTCTAGCAAGAAGGGAGACCTCAACCGTAATACTCTTCTTCGCTTGAAGATAGTATGAAGCACCAGTCGATGAGAAGAGAACGATCTGTCATACTCTAGGGCAACTTCAGGTGGTCACGAACGAACAGGTGAAACAGGCTCATCCCACCATCTGCAGAGTACAGAGAGATTGAAGCTGGAGGTTCGATACCATTGGAGGAATATCCTCCCATTAATCGTGCAACTACCTGCAGGTTCCGGCGTACAAACGCAGACCCAAATTAAAACTCTTTCTGAAGTGAATCCTGCTGTAGCTGGAATCTCCATATGGCTAGAACTTCGCACAACCGGTTGGCGGATGTGCTTCCTGAAGAGATAATAGTTACGAACAGGAAAACGTCATCTGATGCTGCTTCCCAACGCTGTTCCTCGCTCCCAGGCTAAAGGAGAAACTGTTTTACAGTCAATTCTTTGCTCAGGAGAGTTAGATACACGTCACATTAAGGGGACTTAAATCCATTAATTCAGGTTAGACATAAAACCAGCGATAAAGATAATGCTGGACATCAGAAAGGTGGACTTAACTTCGTACCTGTGGCGTCCACTTTACCACAAAAGAGGTTGTTGGAATGATCTCCCTATCGTCATGCACAGAAATATGCTAGTTTATATGCAGTTGGAACACAGATGCAACAGCGAAAGACTCTTTTATTGAAGGTGATGCGATCTGAAACAGTTTTACAGGTCTGAAAACGTTTTGATTTTACACTACTCCCGATTTGACACTTATGCCTCAGCAGCACAGTCGCTAACAATCCGCTACTCCTATCGTTCTTTCTGCATCCGCTTGATGAGTGCAGAAAGAAAGTAACCACAATCAACCTCTGTAGAGAACGCTCCCACGATGGTGTCTATACACTCACAAATACGAATTACATATATATGCTCAGCGGAAGCATTCTACATACCACAAGAAAAACCTTTTGACATTTTGATTCCAATTCCTGAAGTTTCTGGGTTGACTGTAGTGGAAAAAAGAAGTGTTCTCCATATGGCTATGATGGATAACAATGATACAATGCGCCATCCAATTGTGATGACATGTATAGGACTGTAGCACCCACTCCCAGAGCTCAAGGTTTTGAAGGAGGAGGCGGAGGCTTCATTCCAGGAAACTGCAACAACGCGAAACACTCGTTAGGCTTCATAAATTTGTGGCACTAGGCAAAAGCTTAGTGAAATACGAGAACAATTCGGAACCCAAAACCAGCAGCAACCGTAAATCAGCAAAACGAGAAAAGCAACCATACTATTCGTATCTCCACAGAGCATTGCACTTGGCCTCTGGGTTCTCTCTGTGAACAGGTGGGAGAAACCTCCTACCTGTGTGTACGGTGATAGAGGCCTGTTGGTTCTGGGAAGATCTGTCGATTTACTGGGTGTTGTTACAAGCTCTTTCTCTGCTGGATTCGGTTCTTCGACCTTAGGCTCGGAAGCAACCTCTGCGGCCACCTCCGTGGGAGCGGAGTTTGACTCTGTGGCAACTTCGACCGGAGCGGAGGTAGCCTCCGTCAAAACAGCAGGTGCAGGAGCAGCAGGAGCTTCAGTTTCCACTGCTGGAGCAGGTGATTCGGCAACAGCATCAGTGGCTGATGCAGCCTCTCTAGGTTCGGAGACATTCAGTGCACCAACTAAGGCAGGTGCTTCAGTCTCCACGGCTTTCTCCAACGTTGCAGCTCCGTTCACTGCTGCTCCCTTAACCTCCTTATATTCGGGAAGAAGAACCTTGCCAATGCCCTGATAATTTTGAAGTTATATGCGTTGAGTAGGCCGACTGGTTAGCATGAGTGCCTTGAAAACTGCTTTCACGACTAACGGAGACGTAATGAATGTTCTCAAGGAGATCAAGGCGCGTTGCAAACCGACTGTCTGGACTAGATCTACTACCGACAGTCGCGACCTGGTAACAGAAACCGGCTCAAGACAGCGAAAAACGTGCCCAGAAGATTGAGACTCGCACCTGTAATTCCGACACCAATTCCTTTGGCGCAATCTTTGTGTCCAAGAATGTCTGGAGTTCCTCGAATGTCTTCTTTCGGTCCTGTTCAACCAAGTGATTTTCAGTAAGGTACTTGAAAGAATGTAGGTCGAACCTAGCGACAGAATAATCCACAAAGTCGCACAAACTGCTGAATAGTGGGATAATTATCTCTACTTTGGCTGGTTGCAAAACTGTTTCTGTATAGAGCTGCAACACTCTTGAAATGCTCGAGACCCACCTTGGCGAAGAGGAGCTTCTTAACAAAAATCTGTATAAGCGCTGCTGAACCCAGCAGTTGCAATGCTGTCTCCGCCTGCTCGGCAAGAGGAGAAACACTTTTGAGTGTATGCCAGTCGAGTGATCAGCAGCACAATGCAAGCACTATCCGCCTAACTTGAGTAACTCAGAGAGTAAAATACCTCGAGGCGCCTAGCAAGTAAGAGTTGCATCCTTAAGCAAAGTTCGTCGTTTTGTTAGTTCATCATTTAGAGTAGACTACATTTCCTCTTTAAGGTACACTTGAGTTCAGATTCAGATTTTGTCCATCAGGAACTGGTGAGGGTAAGAAGTAACCTCGGAGAAAACGACAAGTCCAACTCCAGCAGCTGCCGCAACTCCTAACGTTGCTGGCAGTAAGCTTGAGCTCTCCTGAAAAACCATTACCACTCGCAATCGTCATTATCAGTCGCAGAAATGGCTAACTAATCCACCGCCACATTCTAATGCGCTATGTTTAGCACATTCCAGTTGGTTCATGCATTACTTCCTGGGGAAGTTAAAAGTTTCTTGCGTGTCGCAATCTCCTCTGAACCGTCATTACACTAGCGACCACTAATACTGAGAAGCTGGCGTGATGATAGTTGTGAAAAAGAGTTCATAACTGTTCACATCCTTTCAGCTAAAAAGGCCACGTGCCTCAGTTACATATCTAATACACCCACCACACAAAACATGTCCAGAGTAAATGCTGTCGGAGATTAAGGCAGAAGAGGACAGAAGAGGACGACAGTCACGTACCGTATCGAAAACGTCCTTCAAACTGCTAAGGTCCAAAGTGAATCCCTTGCGAGGCTTCAGCCAAGGGAGTTCGCTACTCTGTAACAATGAAATTCCACTACATTGTTTGATCAGTTTAGTTCGGTGAAAACCTCTTCACTTGAATCAAGTTGACAGTGGCCATAACGATTCTGGTAAGAATAGCCGACAATAAACAGGACAATGTCTAGTGCCGAAATGACGATCATCATTCGATTAGGACAGATAGAGGAGTGTCAGAGAACAGACCTGCCAACCGTTAGGTCCCTCAGTTCCGTCCTTAACGGCGTACGCAGCTTTGAAGCCATTTTGGACGAGAAGCTTAGCAACGGCCGGTGATTGCCCATCGAATCTGAATCATATCATATCCCGATAGGTCAGTTCCAGCTCTCTTGCATGTAGCTGCAGGACAAAAAGCAAACACTGCGGAAGAAGCCCGGTACAATGCAGCCGTTAAGCCACATTTCCTACTTAGACAGCTTCAGGCATTTACACTCGAAGACTAATTGTCAGCATTTGCTCGTTTGAACGGTGCTGTTCACCGTATGACGAACGGGGAAGAATCATCTGGGAGAATCATTATCACCTGTCCAAGATGTACAGCGTGATCTCCTCTGGTTCCTTGAATTTACCCTTAACTTTAGCCACAAATGCCTCAACGTCATCCACTGTATACGGAATCTGGGTAACCCTTTTCCTGTAGCTCCTGAGGTCGGGGGTTCCCTCCGACCGGATATCATCCCCAACTCGGATGTCAAGCAACTGCGCCGAAGCTTCAGAATCTCCGAGTTTCGCAAAGGCATCCTTGGCTGACACTGTGCCATAACCCTGCTCTTTCTGAAACACCTTAGATGCGATAGCCGGTAAGGCAAGGACAACGATGCCACCGACGATTGCCAAGGGGTTCTGCGCAATGAAGTCAGTAAACCCAGAGGTATCCACGTCCAAGTTCAGATCCGGAATGGAGGGAATGAAAGAGGAATCGGAAGCGTCTTCGACAACCTCTCCCGCACCTCCAACAACATCATCATAATTCAAAGCCACAGCAGACTCGACCTTTGCCAAACCCGCCGCCAAGGAAACCAGAAAAAAATTCCTCCCCTGCTTCACAATAGCATCCTGCCAACTCCTCACAACCCCACCCTCAACTTCCTGGACTCTCCTCTCTTGCTTCTTCGCAAACAGCTGCGATCGAGTCGCCAAATTCCTCCTGCTTCCGCTACTCCTTCCAGACGTTCTTCCTAGTCCACAACCCACAGGAGACAGTATTACTACCGCGTTGCTCACCCCCACGACCTCCATCGCTAGCCCGCCCTGACTACCAACTCTTCACTCCTGTACTCCGAACGCGTCTCCTTTACAGCATCTCTCCCTCGTTGAACTCAATTTCTTCGAGAAAAGCTCGAGGCGAGGAGTGTCAAGTCGAGGTGAGCAAGACTGAGGGAAAGGCTGTCCGCGATCGTGGGCCCCACATGGAGCACGAGGAGTACTTTATCCTGAAGCTGAAGCTCATTGGGTTGCGCTACATGGATAAGCCAATGATAGGAGACCGCCTCGCCTAGTCAGCTTGCGGAGTGGGAATGAGAGGACAAGGCCCGAGGCATGGGATCCAGAAGTCCTACAGCATCAGTACCAAGGAGCTCACCTTTCATCCACGTGGCTTGCCCGGGACGGTCTCGCTCAGCTCTTCATCCGCTTTCAAATAAGAGGCGTGAAACTCATCACCACTTGCTCTATCCCCTGAGCTCCACCTGGGTGCCTTCTCCAGGCCATGGACAAGTCACCCTCGCCTTGCATGGGAAACGGGACCAGGGATTTCTACAGTAATCGGCCCGTTGGGACCAGGACACGAGTAATTGACATCGCTGAAAAAGAATTGCAGCTAACTTTCTTGATTCCAAAGTCCTTATTCTTTATTATCCCTTTTCTGCGTAACATATTTAGCGGGGGGTGTTTCTATACTTGAGCTTTGTTTCTCACTGAACAATCATAACAACAATATCATCATCGGCTTACACTAACCCGTAATCAAGTTCAGTTCTTTTCATAAGTGAACTTGATTACGGCTTACACTTCCATTATGCTTTTAATTAATCTTATCACCCAAGTTTTATGTGGAGAAGGTGTTTTTCAAAACTCAATTAAAAATTAAAAAGGAATTTGTTCTTTCATTTCATTCTCTTTTATGTTTCAGACGCTTCATTTGCGCACAGTCTGTTTACGGTGTCATTCCCAGCGCCAGCCAAGATCCGGCATCCCGTGTAATGTGCCGCGGCAACTTTTCAAGAAATGAAGGAGAAGTAGAGAACGCGTTGGATAATTTTTGTATCAAAACTATTAAAAAGGTGAAAAATTACTTAAAATTTGTTTAAAATCGCCGGTGAATTAACATAGTAGTCCGTCAATTGTCAAAAACATCCGGCAAATTACAGGTAAGCAGGAAAAACCTGGGCTGGGCCCGGTCATTCCCATTATGCCGCTCGGACAATCGGAGATGAAGGAACTCTCACCTTCTGTTCCAGTCATCTCTTTGCTCGAACATCAAAGAAGTCCCACCTGATTGTCGGGTATTTTAAACATGCGACTTCATATATGTACTGAAGTGCTTGTCCTATCTCTCCTTTTTGTTTTCCCTTGGCTTATGTGATTTTCAACCAGTTACCAGTATGTGAATAAATATTTAATGCAACAATAAACTTTTGCCGAGAGGAAGAAAAAGATAAGCGCGGAGAGAAGAGGAAAAAATAGTAATGTAACTGGAAGGCACAGTGCAGTGGGGTTTTATCTAACTTTTGGATCTATTAATCGATGTTAGATTCATGACAGTTTACGAGACGTTAGTACAAGGGCGAGAGGCTGCTAACAAATAGAAAATGAGATAGGTGAATATGCAAGCAAGATGTCTTTTTTGTTAATCACAAAATTTTCACTTCTAGAGGAATTATTTGTTCTTGGAGAGAAAGCAAGAGATTAGATTCGACCACTATTATTGAATATATTGATACTGGTTCCTCCATTTAAACGTGTACACAATAATATATATCGGTGTATTAATGAGATTTTATATTGGACAAAATATAACATTAAGGGAGATAAAACTTACGCTACAAAGTTAGAAGGAAACATGATCCAAGAATCGTATACTTTGGTTCGAAGGCACTCAAAACTTGCATTTTGAGATTGATTTTGTACTTTTGTTCATAGACTCTCAGACTTACAGTTTGAAGATCTTCCCAAAGTTGAATCTTCTCCTAGACACATCAAGCAGTGATGGTATACAGCTAAATACTGTTTTAGTGTGTTGCATGACAAAAGCTTAGTACTACAAAGCTTGTGGACTGCACAAAGTGTTGTTCTCTAGTGATATTCTCCAGGTGCGTTGGGTTAAATGAAACTCGACAGATTTTCTGACAACAGTCAGAAAATCTGATTTAAGAGTTCAATTTTCCTTCAGTAACGCATTTTTGTGATCAACTTCAATGTGCAATATGCAACAAAAGCATGCAACACTTTGTTGCATATCTAGTACACTATAACAACATTTTGCAAATCATAACTGTAATATTAAGTTTAGTTTCTTTCACCTTAGGTATATCTTGGGTAAGAAGAAAATCAGCAATTAAGATTTAGTATGTTTGGATCAGATCGTGAATAATATCATGGTGGTTCACTTTGGGATTCTAGTATACACGTAGATTCTAGTGTACACGTAGTACACATGAAGTGTCACTAAAGAAACAACTGTATCCTAATACTTCATCTTCGCAGTTCCCCAAATGTACTATTACGGTTTCCACTTGTCAGTGAACCATTGCGTGGCAACCTTGAACACACGATGATGGAGAGAGATAATAAAGAAAGGTATTTAAAAGTAGTATCCTCAGTGCAGCATCACAGTGAGTGCAATGAAATGAGAACATTCAGAAATTTGCTTGATCACACCCCCAGTAGGTTCCTTGACCTTGATCATACCCCTCTTAGGTTCCTTAAGCTTGATCATACCCTGACGGGTTATTGACAGTAGAACCAGTCATTTTATCTTTTGGTTCATCATTTTAATACTTCCAACCTTGATTAAATATCACTGTAATTCAAAATATTTAACATTATTCAAAATAGTTACTATACATGCTCGGAAATTTAATATGTGGAGTCTCACATGTGAGTAACATCACAAAGTGACTGGTTTTACAGGTAACAGCCAGTCAGGGGTGTGATCAAGCAATACATCGTAAGAGAGGTGTGATCAAGCTCAAGGAACTTACTGGGGGGTGTGATCAAGCAAATTGCTGTGAGAACATTAGAGACGAGTATCCGAGACACTAAATACATTCTCGATAGTATTGGAGATAAATACTATAATCTGATAGCAATCAGAGATGAATATCCTTCCCCACTTTCGACGCTGTACATTTAACTGTGTTTTCTGTTATCAGAGAAGTCATAAACGTTATGTTAAATGTTGTACTAAGTTGCTTTAAAAATCAAATATTTCTATAGCTATTAAGTGTTAAGCAGTCTTTCTGCAAATCTAGACATAACCCATAAGTGCAACGTTGACTCTCGCACTACTAGGAGTATAAGTCGGATTCCTGGTTACAGAAATAATGTGATTTCATTTCACATTAATTTATCCCCTAACCTTGCTCTTCGAGAGGGTTAAAACATAAATTAATCGAAGTCTTCCGGGTTTCTAAGTGTACACGAGGTGAATATACTCCAAATATCATCAAAATGAATATCGGAGTAACTAAGTATGAACTAATCTAACCGTAAAATTACATAAACTATATATCTTTTCATATTAAGCAAAAGTAGCTTATGAATGTTACAAGAATCTCCATAAATTCTTTACGGATATTGCTTATTCACAAAAGACTCCAAAAAACTTGTTATGTAACGCTTATTTTTGTCGTACACCTGAATAATGTACCGAGCCCGATCTATATGGTTTAAGACATGTCCGGGGCAGAACGTGCTACACTTACAGAGATACGAGTGCATTATTTTGATCATCGAAACTTTGAAACCAAAAAAGGAACTCCATATGTAGCTTATATATTACTATAATATTCAGTGGGCTTGATGCGCACATGCTTGCGTATATTCACCTTCTCCATCTTCAGATAAAGAGGTATATGCATAATAATACTATTAATTATACTATTCATGCGAGGTTATTTTGAATAATATATAATAATGTTAAATTTACATGACTAAAATTATAGAGATTAATTTTAGTCATGTAAATTGAACATTGAGTCCTTCCGGTGTACAAGATCACATTACAGTAAGTTAGTGACTCCAAGAAAAATTACTCAAAACTGTTTTCAACAATGCTCAGGAAAAGGTTCAAGAAATAAAACACATTCCTATTCCTAGCGACTTCGTCCTATTCCGAAATTAAATACATAGCTACATTATTACTTCTTGCAGACATTTTATAATTATACAATCAGAAAGTCCGAGGAACCTTGAATTACTACTCTTTCGCGTCGAATTGCAGTAGTCAGATTGTATATGTACATATGTCATGTTTCGTGACTCTCGTTTTAAAATGCAATCTGAAGACAACTAGTAAGACTTTTATCGCTTCGGTAAGTGCTTTATCTATATTGCTATGAGTATGAGTCTATTTGGACCAAATGTCTACAAAGCCAAAACCTGAAGATCTACTTATGATGTTTTCTTGTTCGGTTCAGAAATGATTATCCCATAGTATAGTTTACTCTTGTCTAGGTTTTTCACATATAACAAGAACTGTCTAACACTACACAGGATCCATTGATAGTTTTAGATATTCTTTGCTTCTGAAGGTTATCATCTTCTACATATTCTCTGTCTAGGTATTTTTGGATGCATATTCATAACAAAATATTCTTTTTGACATTCTAACTCATTATGTGAAGTGATTGTAGTCCAATACTTGCACATGATCCATCCAACTTGGAGATGGATATCTATTACTTCTTTGCATACTCATCTCTTCTATCTATTGATGGAGGAGACAATATACAAGGGTTTAATTTATTACTTAACTTTTTCATCAAGAAAGCTTAGGTAATAAATTAGGCAATCAAGAAAAAGATTAATTTATTACTCACCTTTTCCACTAGGAAAGATCAGGTAATAAATTAACTACCAAGAAAAGATGTAGTTTATTCGTTCTCTACGTCAACTATATAACAAAGTTAGAGTTTTTTTTTTACGCTTCTCTCATGGTTTTATTCATGCGATGTTACCAAGTGTCAAAATTCTCACCGTTATACTTTTTCAGTGATTGACGTCAACACTAACCGCATTCTGTTTGTCTTATTTCTAGATTCATACAGGTCTTCATTTTGAATCAGGACCATGTATCACTTTTCACGTTTACTCGAGATAGTATTATAATATTATTTTTTCTAATAGCTGTCATGACAAACCCAAAATTATCACTTCTCTTAACCAAACGTAAAAAAAATCATTCTAACACATTCATGTTGGACTCTTGTCTTTATCAATCCCACATCGGGGTTTAACTCCCATCAAACATGTTTGTCTTTTATCTTCCCGCATGTGTAGTTTGGATACATATTTTACCTATGTTAGATCTTGAACTAGATCTGGGCACTCTTTATTGAGAGAGTGTGACACCTTGTGTAAGATTCTTAGCCGGGAATATCCAACAGTAAGATAATCCTATCTCTTTTGGTATTTTTGACCATTATGTGCAATGCTTTAGGTATTTCTAATGATTCTATGTTAACAATAATGCTTGTAAGAAAAATAGACGTCAAAACGACAAACACATCAGACAGAGGATATGAATCATTTTCCACAAAAAAGTAGTGATAATAATATAACTCATCACATATATAATGTGAATGATCTGGCATATTTGGCTTGTAGGTTTTATGGTTGTAACAAGTGATTTTTTTATGAGATATCATCTTTGGTTTCAATAGTCGTACAATGAATCAGTATAGTGACATATCTACAGATTTAGCATTAAAATTTTAGAAAATAATATTTATTAATTTTACAGAATTTTTTTTTTTTTTGAAAAGCTAGAAATATTAATTCAGTAATTAATTTTATTTGAAGGGGTATAAAGTCCTCAAATTATATCATAAAGGTTTGATGGAGTTTCTAAAAATAATCTTTGTAATACAATAAAGTATCAAAAAATATGAAATGTCACACATGATATATAAAACAAATGTTCAGTGCTCTCATGAGTTATCTATACGCTTACATCTTCTCATAGGAGTAAGTATTTATACACACATTATTCGTTTTGGGTCAGAGATACATATAATAAAGAAGTTAAAACATCTTACATTCTTGACCTCGTGAATCTCAACTCTATATTTTACATGCACTCTTCACGCTTGTCGTCTTGCACGTTTATGCTAGAACCACATGTTGCATGCATATTCACATGTGGAGGAGGTAAAATATGCACCGGATTTATTTATCTTAGAGTGGTGACCACAGCCCACAGATGTACACAGGGAGCACATTGTCGTACCGTGGACCGACTATGATGAGAAATTAGTGCTTTAGGGAAATTTTTTATCAATTTGCTCAAAATAAGATTTTGACAACACCATTGTGTTGGTCTCGTCGAGTAGACCAAAATTGGTTTTTGGATCAAGGAAAAAAAGAAAAAAGTCATGAGAAATTTAGGATTTTAAGGTTTGGCACTGAGTGACAGTTGGGTGCTGATGTGGCACTTCGATGACATGTAAGATTGATAATGTGAAAATTTTTGATGAAAAAATTACTAACTTGAAATGCTAATGTGGTATTGTCACATGGATTGATGATGTAGCACTTTAGATGATATGGTATAAATTGATGATAAGACAAAAATATTGACATGACAAGATGCTGATTAAATATGACCAATGATGTGTCTAGGCTGACGTGGATTAGGACAGATGTGTCTTTAAAAGGATGATGTGGATTTATGACTTAGGTGGCAATTTGCACGTGTGACGTGATATGATGCATATGTGACATTTGGTGAGATGATGTCACAACATGTGTCTCAATCCGGGGTAACTCTACGAGTATAAAAGTAGAGCTCACGAGGGTCATTTTCTGCATGTGAGAATTCTCTAGAGTGCCGAAAGGCTCCACAATTTCTGCCACGGTTTTCAGAGGACTTAGGTTACATTTTGGATTTTTCGACCTTGGGTGACAAAACTACACGAGATCTCGTGTAGTTCTAGTCAAGGGAAGGATATTTGGTCACTAAAATTACCATAACTTCTCATGGTTAAGTCAAATCGAGGAGCTTTTGTTATCATTAGAAAGCTTACGATGAGAGCTTTCGAATGAGATCACTTTCGTTGGATTTTAAGCTGTAATGAGATCTCGTTACAGCTTAAAATCTCGCGTGTTTGTGTGTTCAAACACACAAACACGCGAGATTTGTCTAGAAATCCCGTCTTCTCACAAAACCACACGCTTCCAGGCCCTTCAGAAGGTGCCATGGACCCAACAAACAACTACTATCTAAAATATCACACAAATACCCACTGAGAAGCTCGAGAAGACGTTTCCTGCTTCCAGGTCACGGCTTTCAGTCTTCTCACGACGATCTTCTCGAAGTAATTCTCGGCTTCTGGGGGTCCAACTCGACTTCTAACATCTCCAGAACACTGTCTCTGCTTCGTAGATGTCAACTTACCAATGTCTGTCACACATTGCTCTTCTAATTTCCAACGGGGTTAGATAATTCACAGGGCGTATGCCCCCTGTAGCCTTCCCATGCTTCCGTCTACGAAAGCGATATTCCTGCAGCACTACAACGACATTCACCTTCACGGAAGCTCAATAGAAGTCTCGGAAGCTCACTAGAAGAAGATAAGATGAGAAGATGAGGGAAGATGAGGAAGAAGAAAAAATCCAAACAAGAGGAAACAAGGGAAAAAGAGAAATTAAGATTCTGACAGGCTTCTAGTCCGAATCCTGACTAACAAGCCATCCCTGCTTGTAGTAATTTGGTGAAGAAGATCACAAATCGGCTAACAGTTTACACAGTCTTCTACTCGAGGATGTCGTCTTCTGTTGTGGAAAGAAGGCTTCTTTCTTCTTCTATCGTTGCTCCAACTACTATGACGTCAGAGATCAATCTCTCTTATGTCAGTCCGTACGTGGATCCGAAGTGCTCCACTGGATGAGACAAGCTTCGATTCTGCACAGCTCCTAACAATCATCGTCACCCAAGAAGAATGCTTCACATGCACGATTGGGTGTGAATTCAAGGAAACTCATTGCCCAGAAGACAGAGACAAAGCTTCTACAATCAAATCTGAGAATCAATTCTCCGAGAAGAAGGTACATTAGCTTTGAGAAGCTCACTCTCTCCACTTCCTGTTCCTATCTCTCGACACACCAGCTTAGAAGTAAGACTACACGATGATGCCGTTCTCTTTTCTAGGCTGTCCACTATTGTTGTCTACATCTTTCGATCCACTGTTGGAAGCGGAAGTGCAGACTCTTCTTGTGTAATCCAAATCTATTTGTATGTCTCTAGCAAAGAGCGTAATGTGTTTTACGCGTGTGTGCACTCGTGTGTAATGTGTGTGTACGCTTGTGCGTAATGTGTACAAAATCCTACTCTGTGTTCTACTTTATACTTCGCCTTTGAGTCGCATGAGAGATATCCCCTCCAATCCCAACTCACAGCCAAGGAAAATGAGACGCTGTCAGAATGCCACCACCTCACATGTAGTCGATTCCCTTCTCAGTTTAGAAACTTACTCTCTACTCCTACCGTTGTCTATCTTGTCACATGGACAGTCATCTGAAAATACATAGAGAATTGTCCCTTCTTGAAATAGCAGACTTCGCTTCCTCTCAAAATTAGTAAGTCAACTGCCTTTCTAACTTACTGCCTACTCCAGATCGTCGGATGCTATCTCCACTGGATCCTCTCCTACTTGAACTCCTAAATTGACCTCTGATAAAGTGAGAAGCCCTACTGGTACCTCGGGTGTGGTTGAGATGGCTTCCTCCTCGACATTCATGACTTGCTCTTCTGGTGCGGCTTCAGAAGACGAGAGCGTCTTCTGGGAAGCTGAGTCCATCTGCACTTCCTGACTCTTCTGCGGCACATGTTCAACACTAGGAGCTAGGGTGACCTCACAGTGGACCAGAGGAAGTCACCTCCTCCACTCGAAACACTTGAAGATATCTCTACTCCCTGTCTTCCAGAAGACACCTTGTCTTCTGGACCTTCTTCTGCGATCTTCTCGGCTTTCAATGCTGTCACTACCAAGTGGATAGCGAGATCAAACTCCTCCTTGTCGAGATCCGTGCCAATTGCTGATCCTGGTGCCTGAAAAGACAAAACTACAGGCTGGAGAATCGAAGGAAGACCGTAAAGCGTCTTCATATCCTCAATCTACCGATCCAGGTAGCGGAACATACTCTCCTTGTAATCCACTAACATCGTCCTGGAATCGTTATCCCACTCACGAGCCAAGGTAAGAAGCTTCCTACCCGCGGTGAAGTTGAACTTCTTGCGAAGTGCTTCCATCATCCGTGCCATAACTCTCTTCGCTCGAGCTTCTGCTTCTTCTCGTTGCTTCTTCTCTGCTGCTGCCTGCGCTTACGTGGCTTGTCGTAGTGCTCTACATGTCGTCTTCTCCTTTGCGAGGACAATGAGCTTCTCCATGTTTCGTATGACCTCTTGCTCACAGTGATGCAGTTGTGTCTGCAACTCATGGTTGTTCTTCCTCAACTGCGCGGACTCCTTGGCAGAAGTAGATGCTTCCGGGTACATGCCACTTCTCAAAGATCATCAGTAAGATCTTCTTCTCCAACTCATATCCTCGGTTCTCTACTTCTGGCCTGTGAAAAGCCATGTGCCACCACTCCACCGTCCAGGAAGATGGTCTTCTGCGAGCGACCCCTGCCTTCATAGGTACAAGATTACGCGAGGGCAGTGCTACTCAAACCTCCTCCAGAATACACTGGTCCGCGAGATTCCAGTTCCACATAAAGAAGTCGAGATCCAACTCCTTAATGAAAGGTTTGACCTCCGTCAACTCTGCTGCCGAGAACACTAATCCTTGAGGATGCATCGACATATTTTGAGCTTCTGTTACACTAAGTCACACGTTCTTGCTGTGAGCCGAAGGCTCAGTCCTTCCCATGTCCTCATAGTCTAGCTTCCACTCTCAGAAGACGAACCTAGTCTTCCAGAAGACAACTATTCCATATTCTGAGATTCTAACAGTGCTTCCTAAGTATCTCTCGTCTTCCGAGCTGTATCTAAACAATCTTAACTAAGCAAGGCATCGCGTGGATTCTTAAGAAGACAACCCACCTTGCAATTTATTCTACTTCTTAACAGAAGATACGAGATACGTGAGAAGTAGAGCATACAAAACAGACTATGGGTCAAACAGAAGAGACCCGTAAAGGACCCTCACGTCTTCTCGCGCATTCTACCAGTCTTCCAATCTTCTAGACTCTCCAAGAAGATGTGGATTTGAGAAGATTGGAAGACTGGGAGGTACAGGCCTAGTTCCCATTTCCAGCTTCGCGAAACAATAATCAACTCACAAGTTCACTCATGATTCGTATCAAGCTTCTCTCAACACAAAGTCCAATCCAATCCAATCCAATCCAGTCCAATCTTGATTCGAATTGCAAACAGTTGTCTTCCGAAGACGTTCAAGTATTCAGAAGCGTCTTTTGAAGATGTTCAGATCTTCAGAAGCGTCTTCTGTCCACATATTATAGAACAGAGACGCAGTAGGATAAGGAAATTATAGTCAGGTTATCGAATTTGAGAATGAGAAGCAGGGAAGCTCAATTCCAACTTGGGAAGAAGTGAGAAGATGGCTGTCGAAAATTGGACAGCAGTTCCGTGTCCAATTTCACAGAAGAAAGTTCAGGATAGAGAAATCGATCGATGGGTTGCTTGCGAACGAGCAAGGAAGCGCGGGGGACATCAAATCATAGGCGGGAAGCGATGAGGAAAGAGAAAGAACATGGGAAGAACCTCAATACTGCTTCTGGCTGCTTCTTCAGTCTTCTGCGCGCTTCCGGTCTTCAATTCCATCTTCAATGTGACACCATGATCCTGCTTCTGTCGTTTAATCTCGAGTTGCGCACCTCTGCTGCTACAATCGATCTTGCGACTGCACTGAAGCTTCTCTCCCGATTCCTAATCGACCCTCGATTTCTGTCCTTTGAAATTCTTAGAGATTCCTTATTCTCTCAGCTCGAATGTGCTTCCTGGCTGACAAAAATGACCTCGCTCTCTTTCTTGCTCCAATTCGATCCTTCTTGCTTCCAAGTCCTATTTCGATACCCAAGGTGCAATTGATCTCTAATGCGCAGTCGATCTCAAAAATGTGACAAGCAGCAAGCGATCTTGTGCTAATGCGTCCTCAATCCGTGTCTTCCTTGCATGATTTAGGTAATGCCCTAGGTTACCTCAAATTACCTACCACTATGGTGACTACCTGGTTGGTACACCTACTACTTCCTGATGTGACGCGCGGTTGGTACCTCGAAGTCGCAGTCATCGTCTTCCCGGAAGATGTTTGTCTTCTGTCTTTTAGAAGATGCCGTTCAGAAGACGTCTTCTTGGAAGAAGTCGACTTCTTCTTACAAAAGTCCTTAAGATCATCTTCTCTCTAAGCAAGGTGCAATCTTAAGTGATAAGGTTACTTCAATTACATAGACACGTTATTAACTTTAAAAATTTCAAAAAATCTCCAATCCTGCAAATTGTGGGCACCACACAGATCTTGGTGAAAAGTGGGTTTGGGAGGTCTACGTGACAAGTCTGCACAATTTTACTCTTGAGAAGTAGTCAACGGCTTTGACAGATCATATCTTAGGTTACATGGATCAGTTAAAGAAAACTTTTGTATCACTAGAAAGAATTTTCCAAGGGCTTTTTAGAAAAAACAAAAATTGTTTGATTTCGATTAGTATTGAGAGAAGTACAGCATTTTGAAGTTTGTACAATGTTTTAGATGAAGTTGGCAAATCGTGCAGTTTTCCATAAGGAGAGGATTTTCTATATAATACTTTGGGTGGTCATAACTCCATGTAGGGAGGTCCGTTGGGATCATATAGAGTACCATTGGAACCGGTTTTTGGAGCAGTTTCCATTGGAATTGTGAGATTTATGTTTCGAGAAATTGAGTGAGAGGTTTTTGAGGAAAAACGTAAAAAACTTTGACATGACATGACTCTTTTTACATATATCAGTTATAGAGATATGAGATATCGTTGCAAAGAGTTTTCAGAGGGCTACGCAATGGAGGAGTTAGATTCAGGTTTTGAGCACTTGATTGAAGATCATGGATTGAAAATTATATGTAAATCTCATGTATAAAAACGTAAAAGTGTAAATACATTAGATTTCTACTTGTGCGTTGTTGCTTGTCTCCAAACTTGCACACTTTCCACAGCCAGATACCCTCCGGATTCCCAAATATATCTTTCGTGTCTTACAATATGACAACATCTGCCAACACCCCTTTATGATTTATGTCCATGTCTCTCGCTTTTGCAGGTTTGAGTTAACATTTGACATTTAAAATATACTTCATTTTTTCTCATTAACTTGGTGTAAGATTTCTTTTTTACACTTATATATTTTCCTGATAACAGCAAGCGAACAAGTTCTCGAGAGTTGATCTTGCATGCAAATTCAACTACATCTCTAGATCAAGATCAGAAAAGAACATGTAGACCAAAAATCTTTAAATTAAATTTTTACACCACTTTAACTCCAAGGTAGCTCAAGAAGTGAATACTAAGACCTACCTTTCATCTATAAGACCACATATGAAACATATTGTCATTCAAATCAGCAAGCATGATATGTTGTACATCTATCATTCTCCTTTGAATATCAATTTGAATAACTTTAACTTTGCAAAGTCAACTTCATTTTGCAGAAATTTGCTTGACCGCACCTTGCTAACTTGACTCATCTTGACCACACCCCTTATAGGTTGTAGATCGTCTTACATATTGAAATGTCATGTCAAGTGACTGCTGGGCAGAAATGTCAGCTTCTGTATACCTGCAGATTGTCTAGTCTGACATGGTAATGTTTCCAATGGTACATGAAAAGCAATGTCTCGAGATGATGGTGTTTCTAGATATTTTTGTAGTGGCTTAGAATCTTTGGATGGATTGTATTTTGGTTTTGAAAATCCTGAGTGTTTACTTGAGTCCCGCACGGACGATGATGAAGAAGTAGAGCGCATTTTCTACCAATGAAAAAGAGAGATGCGTGATGCACATGTTGCTGATCGTATACTCCAAAGCAAAACCATGGACTCGTTGAGAAAGGCTGTAGAGAAAATTAAGCTAGACGGTGAGTTTGAGTCCTCATAGACTTTGTTTTTCTCTTGATTGTCTATGTTTCCTTAATAGTAGAGCGAGTCATAAGACAAAATCATTTTTGAACTACAAGGTACAAGTATGCAGATATGGAGCAAAGACACGTTGTCGCAAGATGTTGGAACAAGATGGTGACAGTATAGACTACAATAATAGAGATGGAGAAGAGAACATATGTGAATTTCATCCTCGCAGTTTCACCTAGTACACACAATGGCAGCGAGAGTCTTGAAGACGAGAGGACTAGCAAGCTAGCGAGAACGAGAGGCACCACAATCAAAATATTAGAAATGTCTCAGAATATGGTCTATGTGGAGGAGAAGATGCGTTATCTGACCACATGTCTGATGATGTTTAGGAGAAGTGGTTCAATTGATGAACAAGTCATGGAGTCTTGTAACTGATGAGTTTGAGGAGCACAGAGAGAGAAGTTCAATGATAAAGTAACGATTACTGTATGCGACATGGAGCACACTTGTCTCGACCACTTGACATACTGGTGAGGACTATCAAACTCCAAGTTTTTGACAGCTATGATGTGTGACATGGTTGCCATTGATCCGAACACACCTATTCAGAACTTGATGGAGGAAATTATATTATAAAGTTGAGAGATTTAAAGTTTCTTTTGTCTCAAACCTGTGTAATCAGCAACTACATAACTGGTGGATGAGGTTATCACAGCAAGCTTTGGCTTGTTGGATGATAAGTCGCAACCCTTTCTCCGTCAGTTCTAATTAGCGTAATGGTGGATCTAACCCAAATCTTAAATACAGTTAATGAGGGTATGATAGTTTCATCTAATGGACCCATTCGAGCTTCTTCTTTTTTATTTTGCTATTTGTTCGTGTAGATGCCGTCAGCCTCATAGCAGGCTCATGTGTCTCACAAAGTTTCACTATCATAGCTAGAAATATAGATGTTTCTAAGCTTTTCACATGTTTATGCAACAGCAGCATAGCACAGAGAGGAAGGAGGTATTAGCAACCAAGACGTTGAATTCAGTGGTGCACAAGATGGACTAATTCAAGGGGACATATATTTCCAAGTACGTGCGGTACTATGCTAGAGAGATGGAAGTGAACAAGGTACATGAGAAGGAGATGGTGGAGGACTTTGATGTTGTCCCTGAGATTCATGAGCATGTGAAGGAGCTCAAGCAGCAACAAGGATAGAGTTGGGAGAGCTTTATGCGCACCTTGAAGGAGGAGTAATACACTGAAGATTTAGAGAGGGTGACCAAGAGAACGTTCTTGGAGTGGGTGGTTAAGTCCAACAAAGGATTGTTTGTAAATGAGTTGTTAAGAGAGTTTGATCGTCAGTATGCTCAGCTTTCTAAGACATAAGTTTACACTAGAGGTGGAGAAGACGGAGCTTTGTCTACAAGCAGCGGACGTGACTATTCAAGATAAGCTTGAGTTGTTGTTGGAAGACAAGAGTGAGGAGAGAGGATTGAAGACTGATTGGAAGGAAGTTGAAGAAGCTATCTCTTTGCTGACCAAGAGACAGAGAAGAATGGACAAAGTTGTGGTAAGTGAAGTAGCACCTTTGTTAATTCCAGTCAAGCAGTTGCCTACTAAGTCTACCTTGGTAGTTGCTAGAGAGGAAGAATGAGTTGATTAAGGATATGAACGAGCTTAAGCTTAAGCTCACTAGGTTAGAAGAGAAGGAGCAGAAGTACAGCATGCTATGCAGAGACTTCAGATGAGAGAAGATTTTGTTCATCGTTGTATATGGTGCGATAGCCTAGACCATGTAAGAAGAGATTGTAAGGAGTTTACAGATGCGATGAGGAAGGATCTTATCTTCTTCAAATACGGTAAGATCCATTTGAGAGAGATGGGGATGATGCTGGGAACCAACTTTGGCAAGGGTCGTATGAAAAGACTTGTAATGAAATGTTTGCATCACATGCTGTTTCTCTTATGGATGTTGCTACTTGTGGAGTGAAAGTGAAAATGGAGAGAGAAAAAGAGACTACTGGGTTGTGGTCTAATGTAGCGAGATCCGTGGCTAGAACACAACTAAACAAGGATGTGTTACGGAGGGTTGGCAACTCAATTCGAGAAGCTACAGGATGGAATGACATTGTGGATACTATGTCAGTGCATGCTTATGTTGCACGAAGTCATCATGAGATTGTACTAGAAGAAAAACGCAAGAGAGAGGATGCAAGTGAGACTTCTACAGCCAAACGGCCTGCCACAAGGATTGAAAGGATAGACCAGAGACAAGACAGGAGACAACACCTACTCGGGAGGAGATTATGGAGGATCTACCACCTACAACACCAAAGGAGAAGGAGAAAAGCAAGGAGAAGGATAAGACACTTGCATACAAACTTCAGTCTGACATTGAGATTACTACAGACATGAAGCAAGTGTTAGAGAATCAAATCTTGAATGGGAAGGTTGAGTTTGATTTGAGTGAGATTCTTGGGATAGCAAAGCGTGAGTTCCATGAGGTTATCATAGATATCATTAAGAGAAAACGTCACATTTTGGATGAAGCAGCTACGCTTAACGCTCTAAGGACCAAACTGTCAAAAAATGAGGAAGATGAGATTGCTGGTTACTGCTCTCAAGTATTGCGATTCAAAACATATCTACAATTTTGTGATCATATCAGCACGTGAGGTTTGAAGATGAAATGAAAGCATTACAGAAGAGTCATTACTCTCACAATCATTGAGTAAGAGCAACCACAGAGACCTTAGTGAAGCTGAAGATCTAGAGGAATCTGTGGTGGCATTAATTGATCACGGCTCAGAGATTAATCTAATTTCGAAGGAGTTGACAAGCATGGGAGGTGGCTCATAGACACTGACCGTGGATGGCTTATCCGTGCTGTCAACAACCAAAAGAGAGAACTCTATGATGCTTGTCCCAACATCAAGGTAACTGTGGGTGACATCAGTGATGTTCAGAATTTCTTTGTACAAAATATGTCAAGGTATTCTATAATTTTAGGACAGCCTTACAATACTGCTGTTAGAATGGAGACACGAGTTATGGATGATGGTTCAGCCTATGCTAGGATACGTAGTAGAGATGGAAGAAGAGCAGTTCAGTTTTTGACCGTTGCTGCAAAACATGAGAGGAATCGTGATAGCTTGAGAGACCGTCCGCAACCTAAGATTACTCAGGAGTTTAGAAAGTCTAGAGGTTTTGACAGAGTGTCATTGAAGAGCGAGATTTCAACGGTACAATAGAGATAGGATTCCCGCGTGATCTCATAGAGCATGAAGCTTTATCCACTAGCTTCTTAAGATTGACGTCATGTGGATCAGTGTGTTATAAGAAGGTTGAGAATCTAAAGAGGTTTGAGAGGCAACATGTGCAGGATGTACAGCATTCTTTGTGGGATAGTAGAGAGTTAGCAAGAGATGAATACATATCTGGAGTGTTTGAAGAACAATATTTGGTAGATACTATAGGGGAGTTGAAATCTATATTAGAAAGCTCTATAGATGATATAGGTACAGTGGTGAGAGTGAGCTCCAAGGAGCTTTATGATGTAATTGATGAGTTTATACATCGACAAGAGGTTTATGGAGACCAAATACAAGTCAGGGACAAAGAAAGTCAAACCAGTGGCTTTGTCTTTACCACTCGATTACAATCAAAAGATGGAGCAAGCTGCACAACAACCCTCAGAGACCCAAGAAAATTTGGGCATCAGTTCACAGAAGCAACACTGAGGAACTGAAGATTGGAGGTGATGGATTTCTTATTGAGCAAGAGAAGAAGAGCTTCAAGGAGATGCTATCTAGGCATGGTAAGGCGTTTGCGTTTAAGTCACATGAAGTAAGATGTGTAGATCCAAGTGTAGTTGCACCTATGGTAATCTTTACTATATCGCATGTGTCTTGAAATCTACGTCCTATCTATGTACCTAGAACTCATCTACCAAAGCTGATAGACTTGCTCAATGAGAGGATTAGGATAAGTATCTTGGAACCATCTATAGCTCCCTATTCTAGTAGATGGTTTACTGTTCCAAAGAAGAGTGGAGCCTTGAGATTCATTCAAGATATGCAACCAGTTAACAAGATGACTATCAGGAATATGAGTATAGGACCTATTGTAGACGAGTTTGCAGAGGCTTTTGTTGGTCGTGTTATCTATTCGATGAGAGATTTATATTCAAGGTATGATGTTTCAGATCTCATATGAGAGTAGAGACTTGACTACAATGAGGACACCTTTAAGGTTAATAAGGATGTGCACCTTGCCACAAGGTCCAAATTCTGTAGCACATATGATGAATGGTATGAACAAAGTTTTGAGGGATTTCATTCTTGAAAAGACTATGTCATTCCTTGATGATGTGCCGATCAAAAGATGTGCTGAGGAGGAGAAGAATGAGGTAATGTTCAGAGGGGGTCCCGTAAGTTTGTTGCAGACCATATAGCTGACTGTGATAAGATATTGATTTGACTAAAGGAGGTTCATTTGACTTTATCAGTAGCAAAGTCTGTATTTGTAGAACAAGATCTTATGATCGAAAACCTTGTCCAAACAAGGTTGATGTCATTCAAAAGAGGAAGGAGACATGTGGATCAGTTATTGAGGTGAGAAGATTTCTAGGTGCATGTGTGTTTTGCTAAGGTATTAAGTTCATGACATAGATCCGACTCTCGACAGCCGAGATATCATCTATTTTTGGTCGCTGGTGACCGAACTTTCAAAAACTCCTCCCTACGGTTTAAAACCGTGCACACCATCCAAACAGATCGTCTGATCTGATATCCGTCTTCTCTGGTAGGTAGATCTAGCTACCCTGAACTCAACGAGACTCCAAACAAGCCGTTTGGAGTTCCTCTCGCAAAACCACGCAAGAAATTTGGTAGCAAGAGATAAAAAAGTGACGTAAATCGACTCCTTGCGGCTCAAACTTGCTCACCACACCCGAACCAACAATCCAATTCACATACGGTCTTCTCTTATGTGTAGATGAAGACTCCATGATTGCATAGGCACCAAGAACGAAGAGCTTGGCTTATCGATCGCGAAGAACAATCCAATCTCAAGACAAAAAACTGACATTAGCGCTTCATTATGAGTCAATTTCACCCAGAACTCTCAAATCACGCGATGAAACTTCATATCATCTTCCAAATGGATCCAAAGACAACAAATTTAGACTCTAGAACGACTTGAACGGTCCAACTCTCCTTCACAAGTCACTGAAGCACTCCAAAAATCTCTTCTAGGTCTCAATTTTTCTTAGAACACACGCCTTGATTTGTCTCTTTAGGGACCGTCTTAACCAGTGCGTAGCCTGAATAGATCTGAACCCAATGACGCATTTCGCGTTTGCATTGGACCTCCAAATCTCCCGAATCGTCCGTCGACAAGTCGCAAGTCCAAGCTAACTCCTTAAGTTGCCCCCTTACATCAATCGCAATACGTGAAGTTTTTCACAGATAATGAGCTAGCAGACCCCTTGCATCCTTAGTATAGCGCCAGGAGTCACAAATACCCAGTCAGCAATAGTAAGCTAGGACCTAGCTTGATTTTCTCTTCTTTCGAGTCTCGTTACTTCACCACTAGACGTCCAAATGAAATAGACAAAGTGTCTATGGAAAGTTGACAATGAGCTCTACCCATTGATGTGATGAAAATGAAGATCCAAACAACGTCCAAGATCCGAAGTTGTACAAAAAGCTCATAAGCTAGAGCTTAGCTTGCTTTTCCCATCTTTCGAGCTTCGTAACTTCTCCACTAGGCGTCCAAATGAAGTAGACAAAGTGCTCATTGAAAGTTGACAGCAAGCTCTACCCATTGATGTAATGAAAATGAAGATCCGAATAGTGTCCAAGATCCAACCACTCGTCATCATACATAGTTTCCTCAAATAACTCCAATGGAGTTACAAAACAACTTCTATCTTTTTTAGCAAGAACACTAGAATAGAACTATGTTCCTACATCCTCCTGGTCATCTATCATTTCTTTCTCATTGTAGTACCTAGCCCTTGATAACATATCTACCATATGATTGTCTTTCTCTGCAATATGTCTAAACTCTAGATTCAAGGACATGATATATGTTATCCACCTCAACATAGCAATATATGGAGTTGTAGAGCTAGTGATCATTCTCAAGAGAGATAAACAATCTGTCTTCACAACCACAAGTGCTTCTATCAAGCATTCCTTATCACTCTTCATCGCAGTAACTACTCTCCATAGCTCTCTCTTGACTTGAGGAAGTTCTTGAGGTCAACAAAGTCAGGAAGGAAGACCTTATCAACATCTGAAGACCGTTTGACGAAAAGAGAAAGTTCTCAGATATATCTTTTTCGTTTTCTTCGCTACGATTTTTGTCTTTTTGAGTTTGTTAGAGTTGTAGTTGGTTATGTACAACTTGTACATGGATGTTGTTTGGACTTGGGTTTGAATCGTGTCATATTGGTGCAACTCTTTTTGTAGCAAAGGGATGTTTCTCTTGCTTTGAGCTACGCTTCGATAGTTTTGGGTATGGGTTGAGATTCAGAGACTCGTTTTAGGAGGTTTTGAAGCAGATTACAGACCCCTCAAGTATGTTTCTCTGTTTTGCATTCTTAGAGAAGAAGAATCAAGAGAGATATAAAGTAATAGTTGGTATACCTTGCGACGCTTGTTCTCATGGTTATTTCTCTTTGTCTTGTCTCATTCGACATACTACATCTCCACAGCCATGAACCTTGCATTTTCTTGGACAACCTTCACGTAAAATCCGACACGATACCGTGGTAACTTTCACTAAGTTACGTTACCTCATGGTAAGTACGTAATCCAAAATAGTAAAACTTCTAAAGGCTACTAAGACTTAAGAATAGCACACACATTACTTGTTCTACTTAACTAAAGAAGAGATTCTCCTACTTTAGCTTTTCTAAAGTGTTAACTTTCCCTACTATCCAATAGGAAGACGACAACAAACTAATACGTCTATTGAGGAGCATCTTTAGATATTTGTGCATGACTTTCCATCATGCATCCAATCATCAATGATCAACAAAGTTATATACTTTTTATAAGCATATTTAGAGCTCCGCACTTGTCACATAATGTCATAGTGAAACCTTTAATAGTTTCCTCAACTTAGTTATAATTATCTTAGCTAGTTATGTCTAAGTTTTGATCACTCTAGATTTGGATCTTCGAACTAGAGTAACCTATAAGATAGTCATACCAAATGAAATTTATATAAACAAACACACAAATAATGAGGTACTTGTGGTGTGACAGATTGTTGCAACAGTTTTTATGCTTTTATATGGACTTAGTCTTCCCAAATCTCCCACCATTCACTCCATCGATTTTTCCATGAAGAACTGCTCTTTCTCTCTCATGTCATGATGGTTACTCTCTAGATGCTAATCTATATCATTGAGTTACCAAGGATATTACAAAAGGTATTTGGGATTTCACCACCTCTCTATAGAATGCTTCTTCAAATGTATCATCCACTTCCAATAGACTGTATTAGGTTGGCACACAGTGAACTTTTATCCATGTATGAAACAAATCAAAGATGATCGAGTCAAGTCCATATCTTGCTAAATCAAGATATAAACAATGACATCTCAAGTAAAATTGTATGTAACTATTGGAAATAAGATGAAGATCGAGGACCGTGCATCACATGTGTCATGACATTTTCTCCATAAGCCGTCACCAAATAGTTCTAAAAATGTATACGTCCAATGTACGTACATTTGATTTGAGAAGGGTTGGGCAAAAAACATCATGACACTCTAGAATTTATCCATCTAGATTCTACGTCTATAACATTTCTCTTCTTTCTACTACTTAAACTCAATGATTGTTGTCAATTGTCATACTCGCTCAACCACCCTTTACAAGTGACATTGCTAATTCAATATTCCCAAGAAGAAGACCAAACACAATCATATCAAGTTTGACATTGACAGGAAAATAGATGCAACATTGCGAGCTGTTTAACACGATTCACATAATCAATGATACATCTCGTTCCCTTCTTCATGATGATGAACTATTACAACAGTAGTAGCTTCACGTTTCTGTTGCAGATTGAAACAAACATGTGATTTCACCATAATGATTTCTTGGGTGTATCACAGTCTTAGATTTGATCGATCATTGAATAGAAATCACTTGATAAAATCTCTTCTTCCACTCCTTGAACTTCACGTCAATACTTTATGCATCAAACACTTTTTCCTCGACAGTGATAAGATTTCGCAAGTCTTGTTTTTATAATAAAGTCGTCAAAAACTTTCACACTTGGTACTTATTCTTGTCGAGTTTTTCTCTAGTTATCAGTTACACAAACTACGTCATGACTTCAAATTGAAACACAACATTATGTATGTGAAAACCACAATGTAACTACATGAAACTCATCTGCTCATACTCCGCAATCAAGAGTTGATAAGAATAACTTCATGCACTCCTCCTGTAGCGAGAGTGAAAGAATAACTATATGTGAATTATAGGTTTATCTATAGAGCAAAAACTTCGTGAGAAAACACTCTAATATCGATAAAACACAAACCAAATAAGATCACAAAATGAACACAGGATACATCAAACTTTTGTAATTTTTCAGAGTGTCGAGTCATCATAATAGAACTAGTATATCTCTTTGAACTCAAATCTTAAAACTTTTATTTCGTTAAAAATGATTGTTGAAATCTATCACTGAAAAGTTTTAAATCAGTTGAAACTTGATCGTGTATACAATTCACACGCTCTGGAAAAATATGCCTTATGAATCCTACTTGACAGATTTCAGTGAGAAAATACCATCTTGACATACAAAATCACTTTCAAAGTTTTGACGACAAAAGAAACGATTTTGTATCATCCCAAAGATCTACAAGATAATGTTTGACTTTAAATACCTCTGCAACTTCTCTTTCATGTACTTCTCTGCACAATATTGTTCATCTTGCTCATCACCAAGTAATACACTCTCTCTATTACTTTGATACCATGTAGAGATCGATATCATAGAGAAGTATAACGAAAGATTAGCTCTCTAAGTAACAATATTAACAATTTATCAATCAACTTAACAGAATATTAGAAATACAAAATAATTTCTGAATCTTAACATGTGAAGTTTATGTAGAGCTCTAATAACTGAAGAACTTACCTCTATTTTGCTACAAGCAATCGAGAAATTTAATTTGTATAACTAAGTCAAAAACATTAGTCTCCTTCCTTCCTCCCGTTCCTTGTAGAAACTTGACTAGAGTTTTATAACAATGGTTGCATTTACGATCCAATAATAGATATCTTATTAAATTAATCCATTGTATACATTAATTTTTCTAAAATATAACCCATTGAAAAAAATCACAAATTATAAAGTTATTAAAGTTTATCATAAGAATGAAATACAAAAGTGTAACTTCGAGGTAACTTCTATATCTATTACTGAAATATATGTGGAGTCTGCAAAGATAATAAGAACTTGTCTGTCCTTAGTAAATGATAAAGTCTAAATAATATGCAAGTTCATCTATCGTATGATTAAACAAGGATAAATACTTGGTTTTGTCTTTCAACAGCTTTGTACCGGATGATTTGACTAATAGAAATAATTATCTTTTGGTAAAAAATGTATTTTTGGACAGTAGTAAACAAAATAGTATATAATTATATTCGATTAACTAACACATTCTTAATACTTCAAAATATGTAAATCTTTCAGGTAGTGAGGTTGTGGAAAGTCAAGAAAAATAAATCTCATGAAAAATCTCATTATAGTAAAAAAAATTAAAAAGAATAAAATTAAAGATTATAAAAATATATAATGATCTCTACTTTATATTTTAAGTTTCATCTCCAAACAAACTTAAAGACCATGTTATTTAGTTTTTATTTATTTACTGTTAATAACTATCTGAACAAGACACACGCAGGATATTCACCCGATGTACACTTCACATTAAATATCGTTCTAACTCTTCTGGCGGGAAAGGTTATTTAATGTCATCGCTAAACGTCATTTTTTTGTAATTACTGCTACGGACTTATACCCATAGGAGCGCAGCAGCCCGCTCTTCACTTACGGGTCCTTTTCAGATGAGTTGGTTACTTCGAGATCGACTAACATATAATATTTATGAATTAATTTAATTTTCTATAATAACTTAGTAAAATAAATTTTTATAACATTTATACATTCTCCGGTAAGAGAAAACGAAATTCACTGTACAAGGCCGTGGGGATGGATATATATTCATCTCCGGCGGTGGAAACCGGTATCGCTAAAGGTAACGTCCATTTTGAGTTCAGCACAGAACGTCCGGATTACGGACCTGAACAGATCATACCGAAGAAAATGCCGGAGGATGCCGAAAGCCGGAGTCAAGAAAAGTGCGAGGGTCATGAGGATGAATGTGAACTCGGGGGCGGAGGAACAGCGCCATGTACGTACCAGTCTGGAATATCTCTGAGGCGATTCGGTCCAAGTCTCTATTCTGTCCCCTCGATGCGTTTTCTTCCTCCCTCTCTTTGCAGTTTACTGACAAGAACGTACGGGAATGGCCAAGCTGATGCGATGGAGCGGTAAGTTATATGGTGAAGCCACGGCATATAAGTTAGGAAGAGATCGAACATCTAAGCAGAAGGTCGTCCAGCAGACATTTGTAAGAAGCTTTAACAGAGCGGTGAAGAGAACGACAGTAGCCGATGAGGTCTCCAGAACACTGTCTAGCAGACGAGCACTCAGTTTGACTGTGAGCGGTCACGATGGATAGGTTCTCTATGCGCATTTCCGCAATTATGGTTCTCCTGGCATGTACCAGTTTTGAGCACACAGAGGCCAAACCCCTTCGTTTCGACAACAAGGGCCAGTTCAAAATCGTGCAGGTATAGCACCTTTCCTTCAACGTCATTGATGTGCAGACTGTACACTCGAAATGAATTTCTCTCTGGCGGAATAGATAGCTGGCTTTCTGAAGAATTATAAGCATCTCAAATAAAACGTGGAAGGGGTTGAAGAATGTACTGAGTCTCGTGCCGAAATCATGTTGCTGAGCTCAGATCGGGACGTTTTTCATAAACTAAAAAGTTCCGCTCGCTTGTTTCAACTGGACTGGGTTTCTTGTGTGTGTCTTACACAACGTCGGAGTTGTTGGTGTTTGGCTGGATGCCTGGAAGGTGGCGGACATGCACTATGCAGATGGTGCTTCAACGAAGTGCTTAGACGTGCTTCCTGAACAGCAGGATAGCTGCTCCGACCTGAACACAACAGCTTTTGTGAGGAGAATGATACAGGAAGAAAAACCTGACCTCATAGTCTTCACAGGTACTCAAGTTATTAGGAACTGCACATCCTGTGGGGGACGTTAAAGTGAGCCATTCATTTTATCGAGCCGGAACAGGTTTCGTGAGCTTACATGTGTCCAGGCTGGATGGTACGAACTTTCAGATGCGTGGAAACGAGTACAAGCTCCAGCTCACCAAATGTATAGTATGGTATACACAGGAGAGTTATTTTCAGGATGTAAGTTCCGTATATGAACTATTAATAGAACCTTCGGCCAAGTCGTTCAGGGCCAAGGATTCAGGTTTGTTCTGTTTATTACCGTAAGAGCTTATGAGATGACTTTGACTGACTCTGCTGTTATTTTACCGCAGGGGACAACATAATGCAGATAGATTCCTCCAATGCAACGGCTTCTCTAATTGCAGCATTTGCCCCTGCTGTAGAGGCGAAAATTCCATGGGCAGCGGTCTTAGGGAATCATGACCAAGAAGGGAAGATGAGCCGGTCAGAAGTCATGGCTTTTATCATTCAGATGGACTACACAGTATCGAAGATGAATCCACATTTCGTCATCGGCGAGCGGAAGACAGTAGATGGCTTCGGTAATTACATCCTTGAGGTTGCAGGAGCAGCGGGGTCAACCTTCGAGAATAAAAGTGTTTTGAACTTGTACATGATAGACAGTGGAGACTACTCAGCTGTACCGAGGGTGTCATATTATGATTGGATAAAGTCCAGTCAACAAGTTTGGCTCCAGCAGACCTCGACCGCATTACAAGTACGGTGCCAAGTCCATCTGTCCTTTTGTTTTTCTTCATATATAGATTTTGAAAGTAAGGGCCAGGAAACTTTTCTGTAGATTCACGATCTCAGGAATTGCTTCTTTTGCGTGCTGTAGACTGTGGACACCATGTTACAGAAGTCTTCACAGTGTAGTTATTAGTTCCATATTAAGAGCAGCGTCTGTTCCAAGGAACGAGCTTTATTAAGAGCAGTGTCTGGTCCAAGGAACGAGAGATGAGATGCTTCCTAGATGAGATGATGGGTTGAAGAGAGGTGCTACTGGTTCTCCCCTAAGTATTCGTTAAGTAAGAGTAAAAAGTTACGTCATGAAATCTGTCTACGTCATTTGAACACAACAATACAGATACTAGTAATAGACTAAGATGATGTGTTTAGATTGGTAACATGTGCCAGCTGCTGCTGCTCATCAAGTTGGAAATGAGCTTGTTTCTTCGCAGGACAAGTACAAACAGGGGCTCGCGCCACAGTCTAACGCTGGAGCAGCATTAGCGTTTCACCACATTCCAGTCCCGGAATCGTTTACCCTCACGGACATTGTGGGAGAAAAGGGTGAAGGATCAGGCTCTGCTGACGTAAACTCAGGCTTCTTGTCCACCCTCGTAACCATGGGCGATGTGCAGGCTGCTTTTACGGGCCATGATCATCTTAACGATTACTGTGGTGCAACGGCAGGTGTGTTTCTGTGTTACTCTGGTGGATTCGGCTACCATGCTTATGGACGAGCTGGGTGGCCACGACGCTCAAGGGTCATTACTACTTACCTTCGTGGAGAAGCAGCAAGCTGGGAGGACGTTGAATCTATTCAAACTTGGAAGCGACTGGATGATACAGATTTCACCAAAATAGATGAGGAAATCCTGTACACAAATTATATGTCCTCCAAGAACAAACGAATACGAGGGGATAATAAGTAAAGGACTGAAATCAGAAAACTTCGTACTTTTGCTGGGAAAGTTTCAAAAACTGATCTTTCTAAGAACGGAGCAATAAAGCACATGTTATAGTAATTACTGTCGAAATCCGAAGATACTTCAGAAGAAAGTTGGACTGGGTACTAGTCCTTGATGAGCCCCAGTCGGACACACAAATGAAACATGTTCTCTGTCCCACGCAAAACTTCTCAAGCACAAAGTCGTCTTAGCTTAATTATTAGTCTCTTAGTCTCTTAGCTAATTATTGCAGTCTGGAACGTGCATTTGATACGGAACCAGCAATGGATAAAACATCGATCTTCTCTTCCATGCAGACGAAAGATGTGCCATCAGCAACCAGGCAACCATGGAAAGGAGAAGTTCGTGAGGATGGACCTTGAGGGCAAAGGGTAAAAGGGACATGCACTACTACGAAGCCTGCTTCAACAGAAGTGTCCGTTGGATTCAGCTTACAACAGTGGCTTCTTCACTTTCAAGTGGTGCAGATCCTTCTGTCATGAATCGTCGTTCCCCATTTTTACTCCTTTACGCTCGTTAAGATCAAGAATGCGACTCTCCTTGGGTGTCGGGCCCTTCAGCCTGTCCAGCGCATAATCGCTTCCATTATGAGTTGGTCTGTTGTCACCTTGATTAGAAGGATGTGAAGGTACCTGTGAGGATTTGCAAAAAATGCGCGTAGAGTATTCCGGATTTGGTCTCATCCTCTTGTATTTTTCTCCCCCGAGAAATATGGAACCTCTCAATCCTACTGAACAAAGTGTTCACTGAGATCGAGCCCAGTAAGTCAGATCTTAATGTCGTTCAGTGAGATTGAGCCGAGTTAGATCTCAATGTTGAACAGTGGATGGTGCTAGAAACTGGAAATAGTGCCAAAGACTTTGAAGGTTGCAACCAGCCAGGATCAAGTCTCTCCCATCCCTGACCTTAGCGTTTAACCCAAGCTAACTTCCGTGCTGCTGAGGTCCCTGAAGTTGGCACTTGAGAAACCTTACAACTCTATTTAGACTCCATAAAGGTGCGACTAACCCTCGAAGCAGAGGGACATCAACAGTACATTGACGAGAAGGGATTCTCGTGACGGCTATCGAACTTTCACATTTCACCCGTCTTGACCACCCAGACCAGAAGAAGGTTTTGTCCGACAGTTTGCCGCAATTGAGCTGACCGTGTTTCAACTCAACGGAGTACAGTTACAGACACAACCCGGAACTTCAAAGTTCTAATTTCGGCTGAAACGAGAAGAACGCCCAGATACGGGAACTGATGCTCTCTAGGGCCTAAGCAGCCGCTCCTCTCTCTAGGACTCTTGGCTGCTATCAGTCAGGCAAGCGATGGCGATGCACCGGGATGCGGACGATCTCCTTGTTCTCGACGGGAGCACGCTGGAAGGAGGTGGTCAGATTTTGAGAAACAGCGTTTCTTTCAGCGCTCTGCTCCGGAGGGCAATTCAAATAATCACCATTCGTGCACAGCGCTCACCGCCCGGTCTTCGTCCGCAGCATCTGAAAGGAATAGAGCTTGTTCAGGAGCTGTGCGGAGCCGAGGTTCTGGGAGGTGTTGTGTCTTCTGAAACACTGACCTTCCGCCCTGGCCCCCTGCAAACTTCGGGAAATGATGTTTGCGCGGACACACAAACGGCGGGCTCCATCACTCTGCTGATTCAGACCGTTCTTCCAGTGCTCCTGTTTCTGCCTGTGGCTCTTGATGCAACGCATGCACATGAGAAACCTACATCCGTCCTTCTCAAGGGCGGTACGAATGCAAGCCATGCCCCACAGGTGGATTACTTTCTTCATGTCTTCCTTCCGATCGCACGAAGGATGTTTGGAAATGACAGAGTGTCAGCGAGCATTTTGCGAAGAGGATACTACCCGAAAGGTGGTGGCGAAGTCCGACTCGAAGTCGCGCCTCTGCCACCCGGAGAGACAATTAGGGCTATAGATCTGACAGAGCGAGGCCAGGTGATACGAATCCGAGGATACATATACGTTGGCGGAGTTCTTCCGATTTCTATGGCCTGGGAAATGCACAAGAAAGTGCTCGAAGAGCTGGAATCTGCCAAATTCTCCGCAGATAAGTTTCCAACACTCAAGAAGGACCTGTACGTGTGCAAAGAACGAAATGCTTCCGGTGGGGGAAGCGGAGTGGTGCTGTGGGCGGAGACGGACAAGGGATGCATACTGGCAGGCAGTGCGTTAGGAGAAAAGAACAAAACATCAAAATCTGTTGCGGTCGAGGCTTGCTCAGAGCTACTCCGGAATCTAGCAACAGGGGCCTGTGTAGATGAATACCTGCAGGATCAGCTTATCATCCTCATGGCTCTCGCAAAAGGTAAATCGCGCGTGCTCGCGGGTCCCATATCACTGCACACTCAGACGGCCATTTGGGTGGCAAAGGAACTGACAGGCATAGACTTCGATGTCCAGAAGGTGACCGAAACAACATATTTGATTCAGTGTGAAGGAATTGGTCAGACTGTCAATGTTGATCAGTCTTGATCACTCACTCGGTTCACTTTTAGTTCCCTCCTCGTGTTTAGATCACAGTTGGGCGCTATAGTTTCAGCTCCGACGTTTGTAGATTGGGATTATGGAGGGTATGAGGTGACGACAACCGAAGCGGCGACCTTGCAAGTACTGTACTTTGCACACAACGTCTTTGCAGTCGCTCGGAAGGCACTTTTGCAGAGTTGGAGCAGAAGCAGGCAACAACCACCACACCAGTTCGTTCTGTCACTGATTTGTTCCTTTCTTTGACATAGGCGGAGGCTTCGCTTGTATACGACAGAGAATATGTTTATGTGTGGATATTCCATCGCCCTTTTCCTGGTACATACTTCCACCATGTCTGAAAGAGCATAGGTATCTTGAGTTAGGTAATCTGTCACATGTTGCACGTCCCCGACGAAGATTTCCTTACAGGAGAACATGTCAAAGCTTGCAGGATAACATGTTGAACTACTCCATGCGCAAAGGTGTGACTTGGGACGAAACTTGGAACATGGACAAGCAGTCACGAGCTAGCGAAATCACTGAGCCCACGCACAATGAGTGTAGGCCAGTAGTAAGGCGTAGTGGGCAGAGACCCTAAGCGAGCTACCGTAGCGGGAGGAGGACTGGCGCAGAAAGTAGGGGACGTGGTTACCAAACTCAGGAGAGAATGGAAATAATGGTCCAGAGGAGTAGGGAGCAAACTTCTGAATTCCCTCACCATCACACAGACATGTGACGAGTTACGAGTGACTAATCATCAAACCATCATTCAGGCCAACAGAGCCAGACCACACTGCCGTTTGTATTGGCGGGTTTCACCCGCGAGAAATGTGAAAGTGGAGTTTTGTCCGACTGTGGTCAGAAGACTGTAAAAGTCGTTCCAAGGAATCTCGAGGATAGTCACTGTTGGATGAAGTTTTCTGAAACCACCTTGATTTGATATATACCGTTATCAATGACTAAAGGATATTTGTATGTCTACGTGGCAAATGGCAGTTTTTTTTCCGCCATGCACCTGAATATATGCTGAGAAAGAAATCAGGAACTTTGGCAACTATATAGTTTGGAATCGCAATTTCCTGAATAATTAATCATTTTAACGCGGCTAACATCTAGCAGTACGGTATGTGACTTTTTCAAAGACGCAAGTTTCTGCTGCAGTCCTAGGAGCTCATGGAACTTTCGTTCGTGAATAATGATAGTCACGAACTTATAACGAGCTGGTGCCCCGCCAATCGTTTACACAAGAACATGCAGTTGTAATCAGTCAAAGAAAACTTGTCGACAGCCAGTTCCTTGGCTAATCTACACATCAGAAGGTGTAAAGCAAAATGTATCACCTCGGGCGCTCCGAAATTCGGGGTGCCAGATGCATTGTACGTGAAGTGCATTTAGTTTTCGTTAAACTAGATGCATGATAGATCTAGCTGACGAACAAGAGATGACTTTTGTAGCTGTGAAGTAAGAACCCAAGTCGTTAATCCAACTCACAAATATCGATCGTAAAGGAGTGGAAGGGCCTATTAATGTTTCACTGCGCGGCTGTAGGTCACTTGATCCTTCGTAGGAGCCAAAATAACTTTACTAAAAGGAACGTGGTGGACTGTGGGTCCGGCCGCCGGCGTTACCACTGACAGCTATTGCGGAGGCAAGATATCTACGTACCAAGTTTAGCACAGCAACCGAGTAACGTGGAAGCGCTTTCGAAGTGTTCGCGGTCGCACTAGGAACCTCCTCCTGGACATGTTCTCTTCGAAGTTGCCCATACTGGCGGTCGTGCAAGTCCGCGAATAATGCGCGTGCCTTGCCTTTTGGTTTACGAGGCGTCACGGAACCATGTGCAGATCCTGACGTACATCAGGAGGTTCACGAATTTCTTCCGGAATCTACGATACCAGACTCAAGAAACTACAACGATGAAGTGATTATAAGGAACTAAAAATAGAAGATCTGGATTATGTTGAGAAGCTCCGTTTGCTCCGAACAGAGCTGTGCATACAGTGGCTATCTTGCAACTTGCAAGCGATAAGAGGCGACAATGGCAGATCCAGCTCTAGCAACAATGACGTCAGAGGCGGAGAACAATCAACTTTATTTACAACTGCGGGAGAATAGTGCTTATGTCGTGTTAAAACATATAAACAATGGTTCAATCGCTGCGTACAGCTTCTAACAACTCTACTACAGTACAAGTACTCTTTGATTACAACATCCTTCAAGTGTTTCAGCCCGATCCTGAGATAAAACTCAAGAGCGCTTACTTTACCTCTCTGAGACATCAAAATGGTAGGCAAATCACCCGATCTGGCGAACGAGTGGCTTCCTCGGGCAAGATGCAGTGGAACGAAAGTTGAAACATGCTTAGCTGGAGACTTTCACGGGTTGGTACAGGACATCACTGATGTCACCTGTTCTGGAGCACAATAAAGCAGAATGAGTGAGAGACTTAATTATAAGCTTCACGACTGGTTGAATCTCTAGCATGCTATGCTGAGGGTGACGATCAGTCGTTCTGCTGGAGTGATTTCTGATGCTATGCAACTGGTTGAAACATAAGTTGTTGTACCAAATCAGAAAAGGACGAACATAAGTTGACAGGCTGAACTAACATGTCACACAAACAGAAGACATGTGCGAGCGTGAGAGAGGTCAGTTGGTTCAAAGCTGAAGACAGTGATAGTACGTACTTTCGTGCTTTAGTAAGAATCGGGATACTGAGGGCTCCTGTTATGGATAAAAGATGCTTAAACCCACATACAGGTGAAGCATGAAAACATTACCTGAACAAGAAAGAACAAGATATGGGAAGTTGATGCAAACCCTGAAACAAGAACCTCAAGATTCTTGACGTATCGGTAGGAACTCCAGCCGAGTCCAGAGTAAGCCTAACAAAAGTTAATACAGCCAAAGGAGGAATCACCAACTCGACATCTGTAGAAGTTAGTAAACTAGTCCCGGAATTGAATATAAGAGAGGACTAAGATTCACTCATTGTGATTTAAGAATCTAGTCTCAGTTCAGTTTTCATGCTCTTGGAAGTCAGGAAGTCAGGAAAGCAAGAAAGTGCGTAAGTGGGAGCATGCATGAGAAATCTTCAAGTTGCAACTTTCTTGGACTACATCAAGCGAAATTTATATCACTTCACTTGCTGACAGACGTGTGATTTTCAGTTCAGCGATTTTATTTGCCTGCCAGAAGAAATATCACACAAATGCTTGGATAGTTTACCATTTGACGTCGTCACTGTCAGGTCTTTGTTCCGAAAAAGCTGTCCTCTAAGTGAACCTCTGCACACTCGGTGATTAACATTAGAAAGTTAGGTCATCCTCGTCCATGTGAAGACATGAGGGATTCATTCCTCATTCATTCCTGAGTATAGCATCTTATTCTCACCTTCTCCAGGAGAGACATCGTATTCTGCATGTCCTCGTAATCCTCCAGTCGCCATTTTGCCTCCTTCAACCACTCTGACCGCCAAAGCCGGACCTCCTCTTGGCTCTTCTCCTTGGGACATATTCAAAGCACACCTTCAGCAATGATTGATGTCAACGGTGTATAATATCTTCTATAAACTAGCTCTGCAGGTTCACCCTATCTTGAGTAGTAGGATCCATGACCTCTTCTGGTCATTCATGGCCATGCATACCTCGGGAGAGCTGGATCCGTGGCCCAGATGTTCGGCGGACATGGAATCCTGCTCAGCTAATTGTTCGTCCGGCTCCTCTTGCTCCTCCATAGTGATTGACTGATCTTGCACCGATGGCTCTCTACCCGACCTCTCCGATCCGTCAATACTCTGGTCCAGAAGCTGCTCATTAACTGGGTCGTAAGATTCCTCGAAATCCAACGTTTCCTCTGCCTCTTCCTCTTCCTCTTTCGCAGGATTTCGCAGAGCTTGTATCTGGTGCACTAGCGCTTGTGCTTGTGATTCATCTCGCATAATGTTAAGCCTCCTCAATTTTCCTAAGAACTGTCTGCATTCTTTCTGCTCAACATTTCTAGACGCGTGCCCTCGCCAAGAAAGGAATCGAGTAACCTCGGATGCCCAACTGAACATTGCCCCGTAATTACTCTTCGACTGCGCTCGCATACCACGTTCAGATTCTGAACCCGGTGCTTGTGAGGGCACCGAGCCCACAGCCAAATCTTTGTCTTCCCTGATTCGTATCGGTGCATTGACGGGGGTTGTGACTTCATCATATGCGACTGAACCTCGTTTACGCGCTATGGAAGTTTCTTGAACTCCCCCGTTCGCAAGTAAAAGGTGCGTGCACCGCTCACCTTCTTCATGACCCTCGCATGTACAACCGGGTGCAATGTCACCTAGTTGGCTCACATCCTCCTCATCTTTGAGACCGAGAAAGAAACATTTCTCACCTATCAGATTGGCACATTCATCCTGAGCAACATGTAACGAAACAGACTCTGCCCTTCCACCAGATTGTTGCTCATCCTCCTCATCATGTTTGGGAAGGAAGGACGTCGTTCCGACTGCAGCCAACTGAAGGATATTCCCCTCTTGCAGCCCAGGACGGTGCGAACAACTCTCAGGATCAACCTTTTCATCTGGCTGTTGCATCCTTTCCTTAATCTCCACCGGGCTGCAGGGAACAGATTTGGCCACGTCAACTATCTTCTCCAGATCAACTGCAGCATTGTTTGTAGACAAGTCTTCCACTGCACCCTCTGGAGTATCTCCATTTCGTTCTGAATTCGCCAGAAATATCTGAAACGATGGATTATGGAAAGAAAAGGTTCCTGCTTCTGTCATATCTTTACCAGCGAAATTTTCTCTAAATGTGATTGCATCCTCTTGCGCTGGTATGTAGTCACACTGTGGACTACGGAACAGATTCGGATCATACTTGTCACCAGCATGGTCAATAGAGCACGGTTCGGAATTCAATGAAGTAGAGTAACTATCCGAGTCGTACAGTTTCTGTGCTCCGAGTTTCTCCAAGACGGTATTCATGGATTGAAGTGCACACGTGCCGTACAGTTCATGGACATAATACTTTCCGCACACGATGTTCTCAGAGGCAGAGATCAAGGCTTCTCTGTAAACAACATGTACATCAGTATCGGGAGCACTCGAACGGTCGAGTTCCTCACGTTTCGATATGTGTCGCAGTGGGACGATTGTTTGGCTCATGAACAGATCTACAAGTTCCTCGGCCTGCTTGAGGTCCAGCTCGAAGTAGAAGCGTGTGTACGAGTAGTAATTGTCGATTATAGAATCTTTGAATATGCTCTCGGGCAATGAGACAATTGGGAAGCCTTGACGAGGTCGAACACACACCTAAAAATAGAGAGTCTGAGTTAGGCGTGCGCTTCCGATTCGCTGAAGATGCAATAAATACGTCAGAATTGTTGCCCAGCTCCCGCCAACTCCTATCGAATATTTGACGTAAATTCAAATGTTTCGTGATTATTTCACGTAAGGAGATCAATTCACTTTCTGGTACTACTCAATTCTTGTACAAACATTAGGATGCAGTCTTCCGAGGCACGTACTCTTGCAGGAAATGTGGGTCGATGCGTGGAGCTCGAAGTTCCCCAGACGCTAGGGTCGACATTGACAGTCCCATTGACCGCTTCAAAAATCCCGTGCATTTCTCTCTCGCTGAAGTTGAAAACGAAAATCGGCAACCCTTCCTCGATCCGTTCGACATACTTGATCTGAGTAGGCGGTAGTCCTGCACACATCAAGATTCCTCTACCATCAAATATGACTCAACGGACGCCCAATATGCAAAGACATTGTACAGCTGCTACCAGACACTCTGAGCCGAAGGTTCTTAAAACTGACTCAGTCATTCAACTGCGGTTTGAAACATGAAACCATTCGGTGATTTAATTCATAGTCTGTGTAAAGATAGTGTTCAAGCACTAGGTCTGCAAAAATTCCGACTGTATTTGTGAGGGCGCTTTACTTGCACACGAGCAGACCTCCAAGTTGTGTTGTGCGTTACGTAAGACTGGCAGGCAATAGACGAGAATAAGCACTACCAAAATGCTTATTGGTTAAAAACTCATTGTAACTGGCTGTTGTGCAGCCAAGTATGACTGCACCAAGATCTTGGGGACTCAACGAGCGCTCCGTAGTAACTTTAAGATCGACTCCGTCATCTCCACACGAGTAGACCTTCGCTCGCCTGACGACTGGCATACTGCCGGCTACCCTGCAGCCAGAACGTGCGCCGAACATCATTTGAACAGCCAAAGCTGGTTCTCGAGTGGTTGCTCTTATACCGAGGTGTCAAGGAATCAGGATATTCACAGCACGTAAGAGCTTCTATCTTAACTTTGACGTGATCCTCGTAGCTGCTTGAGAGGCGAGTAGCAAGGGACTGTGCTAGACATGACATGATGCGACCTTACGTCGATGCTAGAAAACAAACCTCATCGTCTCGCATGCCTTTTACCGATTACATGTGTAATAGTTTAATTGGTCTATAATCACATTACCTGATGAATAAATAGTCAGCGCGTGACTCCTTGCGTAGAAGAAACTTCAAGCTTGTCTGCAGTCCTTAGCATGGATCCTTTCTCTTACCAAAGCTCATCAAATTGATCATTCATGGTGAAGCTGCCATTGGACGATGGTAAACCTTTGGAGACAAATTTCAGAATCGGGGCGATCTGGAGCGAATGTCTCGCGGGATGTTTACACGCAGGAGGTAACAGTAGTACATGAACAAGGTCACAACATACTACATACTCTGCGGTCAACTGGATCCATAGCATCTAGAGCAGCACTCTATGCTTTATCTTCAAATCGTCTGGAACGCTCGGAATCACATGAACATGCGCTGAAAATTTCGAACAGTTTCCATGCACTTGAGACGGTGTACGTACCAAAATTTCCATCTCAGTCAACTCTGTCGATGTTCATGTTCCGCAATCCCCACCCTGCCGTTGGAGACTCTTCTGCTCTAGTGCACATAGGCAGTCAGACTCGACGTTATACCGGCAGCACAATGCAAGTGGTAGCACTTCTTGTCCAAAGATCTTCTCCCGAAAGACGTGTGATTGTGAAGCTTCGTAATCACAACTGTTACAGACAAAGGGCACAAATTTGCTGCGATGTAATTATGCTTCGCAATGTAGTCACAACGAGTCTTACGATAGATAAATCGTATCCCACTATCAGCTTCCTACAAAGGAGAGCACTGTGTCGTCGAAATGAGACTCTTCGAGCGACCATGTAACCTCTACTTTTACCGTAGAGGTCGAAGTAGTCATACCAAGCACCGAACCCAACTCCACATTAAAATCGCGACTGCCTAAAGCGCCACGCCCTGCAACCATGTTACAGGTTCTATTAAAGTCCACAAGTACTAGGGATCATTGTTCGAATTCGGAGCGATGACTGTTTTGGAGTAAAGATAGCTTATTCTACTTTTCCTTCCTACAAACACGTAATCTCAAAGAAGTAATATGGGAGGAATCACACATTCATATTCCCATATTCCCTTCCACCAACATGCACATGTGAGGTTGCTGACCCTGTCTCTCGTGTACTACTCGTCTTCTCCTTTCTTGCGAATATAGAAATGAAGTTTTGCCGGCAAGAAATTCAGAAAAGCTGCACGTTGCGTGGAGAAAGAGCATCGTAGGGTACGATTACAACGATCTTCACTACCAATGAGCCTCCAGCTTGAAACACATCCTGCACAGGACGTATTTTTTCATTCCATTCTCCAGGCACGCAATCTGCGCATCACCTGAAATTGAGCATTCAATAGTACAGTCCCGCCTCGGAGATCTCAGCATCTCAGGCAGGATTTAATTACAACAGCAGGCCTAGGAACTCAGAGAGTAGCCGACGACCACCGGCAAAAAGTGGCCAATCTCCGTTCGTGCTCAAAAGTTCGACAGGGTCTAGAGGTATGAGACGTGAATGATTTGTGATCGAGAGCTTCGTCGGATGGGAGTCAGTAGCACCGACAAACTTCAGGAGGAATCTACAGTACTGGAGCTCTACGCATCTACTTTACCCTCCGTAGTAGACCTAGGAATGATGGCGGGGAATATAAAATAGAGAAATCATCAAATCACGTTCTTTTCACTCTTTAGAGCTCTCATGCGCTAATTCAAACTGGTGGATTCGACTAAAACAAGAGCTGCACCCCGCAGAGCACCCTTGATTGCCGATTATCCATCAAGAACTGCTCATATTACTGTGGTAGTCCGAATATTCAGTGTAGAGACCGTGACGCCAGAACATCTCAAACAAGATTAACGGATGTTAGACGCGTGATGTTCCTAAATTGAGGATGATTCTTAGAGCCCTTCTGTTCTCAGATCTGTAGTCACGACATACTATTTTAGAACCACATGTAGTGTGGCATAATCCTCTCCTGAACTACACTATTCGGTTCGAGAGTACGACGACACTCTCGTTGACTGTAGAATCCTCCGTTGAAGTCCGTGGTGCTAGCCTCCAGAGTCCAAGTTCCAAACAAACTGGCTTATGATGGACTCCATGGGATGAACGAACACGAGGCTACCGTAGGCTCGTTGGACAGTAATGACACTGGGTGCCATGTCTCCCTAGCCTTGCTCAGAACATAGTTGCGATTAGTAGTACCTGCCTTCACGCGTGAACTTTCGCACAACTCCGTTTTCTCGATTGGAAAGACTGGAGCTTGTAGGAACGATTTATATCTGGAGTGAATAACATACCTCGTGTGTCTGAATGTAAAGAATAACTCAGCGAATTCTGGAGATGGAAGCTTTGGAGCCAGAGTGAAGATTCTGTTCCTTAGTTAGAGATACTGAAAGTGAGTCTTCTGGTGATCTTAGTACAGACCGTGGTACATATTATTTGTATCTCTTTGTACGTCAGTCACCAAACTTAGATAGACCTCCAGGATTTATGAAGAGCAAAGACTTTGTAGATTTATTTCTTTTCAATATTCTTCTCAGTTCATTTCGTCAACTGACAAAGATGGATAGAGAATCGTTTTTAGTTCTATTGTCTCTTATATAGAGTCATTCTGTTTTCAAGAATCACTAAGATAAAACAAGCTCATGTCGGATTGCAGTTACTAGTGGCACTTGACAGACTTTGACACCGGAGAAATGGGGTTGTCTAGACATATCCCTATTCCTATGGGGATAGCTCATGGCAATATGATAAACTACATGAAACGAGTCATGGTCGCTTTAGAATCCAGATTGAAAAACTAGGTGTGACGGTTTTCTCGTCAACAAAGAGCACATATAGCCATAGAGTTTGCTGAAGAGGATTTTCAGGATGTGTGGGTTTGATAGATGAAACTTTGCTTCCTTTGACTAAGAGACTATGACATGATGGAGAAATGTATTTTGACAGAAATGTAATCATTTTGTAAATGTTGAGATCGTTTGTGATCATAGGAGAAAGATCTTGTTCTACTTCGCAAGGATGTTAGGTTTTCACTCTTCGTACAGAGCGATCCAGCCTAAACCGCCCTAACAAAAGACGGTTCAAGCTGAATCATCTTTTGTTATGACTGATCGTCCTCCTGCAGTGTGGTCCAACATGAACCGTCCAGAAACTATCTTATTCATGAAGTGAATTCACAAGGCGATCATTTTGGATCATCTTGTGAATTCGTTCGATTCAAGTGAACCGCACTATGTTAAATAATGCACAAGGCGATCCAAAATAGATCATCTTATGTAGTATTCAACACATCATTAATTGTGAGTTCATTGGATAAGACGGTTCAAACTGAATATCTCTATGAATTGATATTTTGGGACGGTCAAAGATGAACCGCCCTACACATTTCAGTTACAATGCGGTTCAAAGATGAACCACATCACAGCTATGTGTTTACAGGGTGATTCACTACGAATCATCTTGAAAACATCATGGTCCGGCATGAACCGTACTAAATCTACATGTTGCAAATGAATCGCATCGATTTTACAAGCAATCTAATAAAATTTACAACATTCTCTATACTACATACATAGCAAAGCATCTAGCAAATTCTATCAGCAAAAAACATAATCATTCTACACAGAGAATTCTATCAATAACACAACAGTCTAAAACTGATGGAGTTGAACATGAAACTCACTTCTTATGCTTCCTCTTGATGTGTTGGTATCATCGCCTACTGACTTCTTCTTTGTCATTCTCAGCCTCTTTATGAACTCTCCACAACCTCATCTCAATTTAGCGAGGTACAAAGCGTGAATCCAAAAAAACTTGCTACTTGAGAAATTTGAACAAAACACTTTAGAAGATATATATGAATTACACACTCCAGAAAATAAATGAAACAAAACTTGATTATGCATTTAAGCACATTTAACAGTGTCGATAAAACCAAAAGCACTTTGAATATCTTCTAAATTCTTTCCTACTCATATCATCTCAATAAACAGAGTAGTTTTTCATTTCTTCACCTCCTCTATTTCTAGATTTTCATGCACATTTCTTTTTCATGTAAACATGCTAAAAGATAATCCAATTATTTCTTTTGTACTCAGATTTTTCTTTTAAACTGAGTTCATATGCAGAAAGTACGTTCACTCTCTTTCGAGATCTTGACGATTTGATACACTTGACAGATCCATAATGTGGTTGGATGACTTGAACATGATCGGATATGTTACTATCAGATTGGTCTTCTTCTGGTCTCGAAATACTTGTCTCAATGTTCACCAATAGTCGCTTCTTCTTATCTCGATTCTTCTTGCATCATGTCATCGTATGGCTCTCTAGACTCCTCTACTTGTTCACACGCGTCTCTGTCAAACCGAATGACTTCATGGGATATCGAGGAGTCTAGCCTCATCACATCTTCTTTTTCACCCGATACACCTAAACGTGACAATGTCAAAGGCTCTATATAGACTCTGATCCAGAAATTACATTCATATGTTCGAAGTGAGGACATTTCATGTTCAGCTTGACTTCTAAAATAATGTTAGCTAACACTTCAGCTTCAGACACTCTCTCACCTGTACTAATCTTTCAACAGTCTCACTTTTTTGTACATGTCTACATATCTATCGAAATGCTTTTCCAACTCTTCGTCAGTGACCACGAGAAACCGTCAAGGACCAAAAAGTTGAGTTGCCATGATGGTAAAAGCAACAGCTTTTGTCAAACATCTTTCAGCACCAACCTTGGTTTTCTGACCTGCACCATGCAAAGATGTAAAGTTCTCTGGATCTTCTAAGTAGATCATGATTTTGTCGTAATCTTGATCGATCAGTCGAATTCTTGCTTCTTTGCAAGTTCAGCTACTCTAGGAGCCATGGGGTTTCCAGAGGTGTCAATCGAAACAAACTTCACAAATGAAAAGAGTTCACTATCATTTTCCATTTCTATCATTAACTTGCTAAGCACTCTCACTCGAACATCTGAGCTGAGAACAAGTTGAAAAGCTCACTTCTCCTGAACTTTAATTGAGGTGAAAAAAATGTGTGCAAGCACTGATATCATGGAGTGGCTCGGCTGTATTTAGCTTAAGGTTCTAACTTCACAGAATTCAAATTAATAAAAGTAACTTTATAACCCCCCTCAAAACCCTACATACACTACATCTAGTGTGGTCACAAAGTTACCCGTCTGGTTTTAGCTGAATGTCCGAAAGTCAATTACGGTGTCTTGGTTCCAGACAAAAGAGAATACTTTTCTTTAACTTTGACTCCCCCTAATGCTGCTACAGCAGATTCTCTCTTACTGCATATCGTATAAAAGCATAATTTGCTTACTGCATGATATTTATCTAAAAACTATATACTCTCAGTGAATATCCTTCCGCACAGCCTTGTACAGTGAATTTCATTTTCTCTCAAAAAACGTCTGAATGTTATAAAATATGTTATAATAAGTTATTGAAAAATTTGAATTAACTCATAACTGATATATATTAACCGGTCTCGGAGTAGCCGACTCATCAGGATATAACCCATAAGTGTAATCCAGGGCTGATTGCGTTGCTGGGAAGATATATCCGAGGCACTAATTGTCCAATCGTGCCGTTCCCAAAAGACAGTAATTAATGTACACCCATGTGTACATGGGTGAATATCCTCTAACGACAAGATGACTTACTGCATAATCGATTAGAAAAAAGAATAATTTTGGAATACTGTATTTGTGAAGACAAGAATCAAGAATTAATATGGTAGGAGCTGTATCCGAAAATAACAATTCTAGCTGAAATAATTAAAGATAAATTGAAAGGTTGAGACAATACGTCTTCTTTCCCTTACGAAAATGCATTTTCAGTCTTATAATATCTTGAGAGAGTATTTCATCAAAATGGAAGATACTTTCATACAGTTGTTCTGTTTGTTGCAACAGCAACTATAAAATTTCTTCGAAAAAATACTTTTGGGAAAAAGGTAAATACTCTGATTTGGTCTTAATTTTAATTTATTGTACCACATACAATGTGCAAGTTTCGTGAGATCTTTAAACTAATTTACTCTATTTTAGAGTAAGTTTAACTCTCTCTTTGACACTACATTACTTTGTAAATGCACACGTATAGTGAATGACCAACTGTACGCAATAAGACGTAGTCCACCCGTATCATGTTTAACATTATCTATTGAGAATGTAAATTCGTTTACGAAAGTAGTAATGGTCTCTTGGGCTATGAGCAACGGGGAATGTGGATGTAAAAGTTGGATGGCTATAGGAAAACATTAGAAGCATTACAAATCGCACTAAAGAGGTTTTTCAAAGACTAGAAGTTCTATTACTTCAACATCTTTACATTTTGAAACTTTTGGTGGTTGCGGGACCGTTTTTCTTATTTTGATGATAACACGTGTGAGTCACGAGGTATTTTAATATCTTTATTTTTTAAAGTATAAAATTTAAATTACTCTAGTTTTTAAACTAAAAAGAATATTCTCAAAAATTATTTTATACCAAGAATATTATATTTTTACTTTAAAATTTATTTCAAGATAAAAATAAAACAAAATATAATATAATTTTATAAAATTATGCAAAAATTAATTAAAATGTCTTTTTTTACTTACACATATTTATAACAGAAACCGTTAGTGAACCCGAGGCTTTTTTCCTAGTAAAGCTTCCTGAATTGCAAGCTACAAGTTTGTAGATGTGTTCTAAACTTCTAAAGTCCAGAGTATACTCTATCAATGCAATGTCAATCCATGTTAGCTCAAATGTTTAGTATTTTTCTCAACGATTTATCCAGTCGAGAAGAGAGACAAGAAGTTTTCACGATCGAGATTCACATTCAAAGAAGATGTGGTTCGTCTACTTGACGGAGTGGGAGAAAGAATTGCATTGAATCTAGCCTTCACGATGAAAGAGGCTGTATATTGGTATGGAAATGTTACAGAAGAGTTGGTAGGGACATGTTAGAAAAACAAGACATGGTTAAGTACTGTACAATGCAATAACTTAAAGGTGACGGGTGTACTATCCAAAATAGGTGATAGGGCGTATTATTGCATAGCTAACTCTCGATTTTGCTCAAGTGGAAAGAAAACGAAAGCCTGAAGGTAAGCTTAAATTTTCTTGTCATTTTTTACAAAAGAGAGGGATTTTTATTTAAAGTCCAAATGCATCTATAAATGCATGTATTTGTTCCGAAAAAGAAAACCTATTGTTATCGCGTTCTTCGTATTGCAAGGTATATGTTTTTTATTCTTTCTCCAACATGGTTCTTTGAAAATATTTTTTTTATGTTGAACTTAAGAACTAATAAAAATAAAAATCTTAAGTTTAGTTCAAAAGAAGTGCAGTGGTAAACTTTTCTAGCCACAAGTTCTAGTGCAAAATATGCTTATTAAGACACAGAAGCAAACATAAAAAAATATTATTAAACTTTGTTGAAACAGCTGGTTACTAAACACAACAAGAGAGGCATATCATAATCTCAAAAAGACCTTGTTTGTAATTTTTTAATCGATGTACATCTTGTATTTTTTTTCTTCTTTTAATATACTAAGTTCATCCTTTTCTTAGTGCAGTATGCTGCAATGAACTATCAAGGCTTCCCAACTGAGTTGAGGAATCAATGTTTAAAATTTGAAGGTTCTCTGTAGTTGTGATATCTTGCTGTTATATCTCTTATTTCAGTAATGCTTAATGAGGTTTGCAACATGCTAGACTTGGAGAAGCCTGTGATGATTCCGTAGCTCACATTTATCATGTTGCGTCAAATTATAGGGTATATCACTTTCATTGTTCCTCGTCCAACATGATTTCAAAAAATGTCATGTTGAAATTTAGAATAAAAGTCTGAAGCTTAATACAATACACATTCAGCCTGAATTTGCAGCCCTAAGACAAATATTCTGATAAAAAGACCACTTATGCACAGAGTAAAATTCATATTTGCTGCTCTAAATTTCAAATTTTGGTATATTGAATAATATTTTCCGTAGTAGATTTTGCAAGATCATTTAATGGAAATTATGATATAGGTACCAACATTTTGCCAGCAGAGTTTGGAGCGAAACCCAAGTCAGCAAATTCTACTATTGTATCATGTGATTAACTTGTGATGATGCAGTCTATCGTAGACGGAAAATTATATATTCCGATAGCACTATTTATTCTCACGAGAGTATCAATATATAAATCATAAATTTCTTCTTGTATGGAGGTATAGTTTACTATATATCTAACTACTTTTCCTTAAAGTTAAGAGAGGATTTTTGCGATACATACTAACCGTGACTTGTGCATCTATGGAGGAAAGGAAGAGTTTTAGAGTGACCTCCTCCCCAGGGCAAGCTCTTTGGATGGGAAAATGTGATTTTCTATTAGATGATCGTTAGAGTAAAGAGTTTAGATTGAGATAAATCCTAAATACATATCCTCACAATTCCATTACAAACACAACCCTTGTTAGATATTAGTTTGGAAAGTTATGCACATCTTAACCAAAATTTGATCTACCATATATCAGGTATGGAGGAGTAGGAAGCATTGTGAATATTAACTAGATGTAACTAGACTTCTTTTTTCTAATATGCGCTTTCTAACTTATTTACAGCCTTATTCAAAGCTTACATTTAAAGATGCTTCATTTCATGATGTTCTCCTCTACTTAGTGAGAATGAGTATGGATCATAGTCATTATCAGAAAAGTATATTATATGTAAATATTTGAAATTAGAAATAGATAGAGCTATAACAGAGCTTAATATAGCTTAATATATAGAGCTAAAACAAGAAGAATTCTCTGACACTTCACCCCTCTAAGCTTGCTATTGACCTCGCTCATTCGAGCAACAACTTACAATACATGTAATAAAACGTTAATAAAATCGTGAAGGCACATATAAGTAAATCCATAGTATTATGTCCGAAATGTGCTAGATGGATAAGAGAGTCACTTATATTCACTGTTATAGTAGCATTTCTGCGAAGTTAAAAAGCGATACGGTATGCCAAAAACCGGCCAATTAGCATCCCCAAATGCATTTGGGAACTTCTGCTCGCTTTCTGTTAACGAACGATATATAATGGTTAACTAGGATTTCTAGATTTAATGAGTATATAATTATTTTCTTATGAATATTAAGTGATAACTGGACCATGAGTTTGAAGCAGATCTAGACAAAACCATAAAGCAAACGCGATTCTAAATTACAAGCCTAAGAACCTGGTACGAAATAGACATTAACTTTTTCTAGAGATTAATTTATTACCTAACTTCCCTGATGGAAGGGTTGGGTAATAAGTTATTCTACCCTGATGGAAGGGTTAGGTTGACATGACCTGCCAAACCGGCCAAAAGGATGAAGTTAACGCGTCCTGGCTTATTGTGGGGAGGAGATGATGTGCTGATCATCTAGATGAGCACTCCTGTATCGAACATCGAGAAGGACTCGCTGGGTCGATTGGTAGGTGTGGCTACTAGCATCTGATGATGCTAACATATATGTGGTAGTATGAACAAACCGAGCAAAAGCGGCTACTATACTTCCACGGTATCTTGTCTGTGTGTGTGTCTGCCTGGAGTCAGGACTTGGAAGAGAGAGTCCATCATGTAGCTCCAGAGTCAGTCCATCCCACCTCTGGTTTCACCAGAGAGGTTCTAATCATCAGTCCGAACATCGAGGCAGGGTATCTCGCCCTGAGTCAGGTTAAAAAGTGGTCAGGTTAAAAAGTGGTCAGGGTCCCTGACCACTTTTCAACTCAAGAGGGCTGCGTGGCAGTGCGTGCAGCAGCAGCTCCGAAGTTCGCTACCACTGTTCCATCTGACTACGTCACTACAGTACCAAGCAAGAAGCTACAGTCACAACAGTTCACGCAACTTGTCTACGGTACACGTCAGCGTTGATTCGAATTCGCTAACAGTTTTCCTCAAAGTTCACGGAGGCAGGGCGTGTCGTCTACACCATGAGATAATGCGCAAGTCTGCATGGGAAAGGTTTTGTTTTAAACTCCCGGTATGCATACAAGTACTCCTGGTCACCCGGAGCACTTCGTTAAAAGAGAAATTAATGGTAAAAATGGATTTTAATCCAAAAAAGTATTACGATTTATTGGGAGCGATTCTTTTCCCGGAAAGTGTTGAGAGACTTGGTTGAACAAAGGGAATTACGTAAAAACATTGGAGTCGTTTTTCTCCGAGCATTGGCGCGCTCTACTTACACTAATCGTGAAGCTTCTTGTTTCAAGAATGAATGAAGGCCAGACAGGCTTGTGGAAGGCATGCGGATGTCAAATTATTTCATAGCATGTTTGACAACGAGTCGAGGTGAGAGATCGGGTCTAGGTATAACATATCCGGAGTTTCTGATACAGTCACAATTCCGTTATAGTCATCTTCTTGTTGAGGATGGATCAACTTTTTATAAATTTATCTTTTATAGTCATTATACCACTATATATAAGCATATTTTCATAGAGAAAATTACAAAGACAGGTGGTTATAGAGAAATAACTTTTAATATTTTTACAACCAAAATTTACTGGCACGGATACCTAATTTTCTTTTACTTTCTTTCGTGAGACATTGTTACCCATTGTTCATGAAACACTTGACAAGATTTACATTCCATATATTAATTGTTCATTTTATATTTATTATGGTCATATCTTAATTTTCTATAAATAAATAAATAATTTTCTGTCCAATAAACTGACTATAAATTTACAATCACAGAGTTTTATAGTAAAAAAAGTAGTTATTTACTTGATCAGGCTCATGCGCCTAACTTCTAACTTGGCCGACCCCTACGCCAAAAGTGTAACTTGGTCAGACCCATGACTGGCTACAGTCAGGAGATAGCTGATATACCGGTCCTGCTTCTATGATATCAAAGAGAAAACACATCAGTTCTTGCTTCTCCCGTCCACTTGAATATAAAAAACACGAGCTACAGCCATTCATGGACCTGACCAAGTTACGTCTTTGGCGCAGGGGTCCGACCAAGTTAAAAGTTAGACGCATGAGTCTGACCAAGTAAATAACTGGTAAAAAAGCAAGGTCACCAAGTGCGTGACAATAACGAAGTTGACCGTAATTATGTTTCTCTCACGTGCAATATACGACCGCTTGCTTAAAGTCTTTCTTTTCTTCCTCTGTATGGCACCGAGCCCAAGCAAAAAGTCTCTTTATCGATTTAGGAGTTTACAGAATCCTTTTTGTCCTAGGCTTCTTGGCGTGATTTAAGACTGCGACCGTAATATAATTCTTGGTGTGATTTAAGATAACCAAAGCATAGAGTCTTTTTATTCGGTTCAGGATATCGTGTAACACTTCATCAATAGTTCAAAGAAGAGACTTGGGGCCACATTACTCATGAACCATGATTCTTTTCCTTCCCTTCAAAAGATACACATCTTTACTCATGCCTTTTCCACACCCAGCTTTTCGAGTTCGTTGTTGACAAAAAATCTTCACAACGAACCTTCGTGAAACATATATTTTCCCATGAGAAGCTAAAATAAAACAAGAAGAAGCGTTTGTAAAGGAATTGCGTTGCTATGCGTTAGCGATTTCTTTCTCTTTTTCGGTTTTCACAACAACTCCATTCGTGAGTGTTGCTACACGACAAAGAAACCTTCCGTTTCGGTTTCCATAATCGACGTATAGTTATGCTCCGGAATAGGCGTGCTCCGTTTTCCCATGCGGTGGTTTCCGTTGGTCAAAATGTAATCATAGTAATGCATGTTTCGACTTTCATCGCAAAACGTTGGAAATGGGTTTTCGCAGGTCTTCTCTCGAGCTGACATGTGTCATGCATTGGTGATAAAAGTATCCCAACGCTGCTGAAAAACCTGGAAACCCAGTGTGAAAGACTGCTTTTAGACTGCTTTTCAGGAGCTGCAAGCCTTCCTAGGAAGCTACATTAGCACGAAGGCTCCCCCTAATACCGAACCAAGTTTCTGAAAAGAACTGACTGGACAAAAGCGCACTCTCGAGTACCGTATGATGCATTTTGGACGGAAATATCTACTGACAGCACTTTGCGGGCAATGAGAAATCTGTTAGTGGATCTGCTCATACTAGACAGGTGAAGTCTACTGAACCACCACATTAGGAAAAGATTCTCATGTGTTCAATATAATATGGTTTTCAACAGTCTTTAGGAACCCTAACCATACGAACCTACAAAACATAGTACTTACCTACCATGCAGGTCGTTTTGAGAGAAGATAACATAACAGACAAGACAAGGTAGTGGTGCGAACAGCATCTCATGTACGGATCCGTTAAGCTGGCACAGAAACTCGAGGGCCATTGTAGAGTCAGTCTAGTACCCTGACTAAAAGCTACGTACCCCTATAATTGTTTGAATCACTATAAATGTTAAAAGTCTTGTACTCCCGATTCCGGTCCACGGTTGAATAACCTAAAATTTGTTACCTGTTTAGATATTTATATTCTCATTTTTGTTAATTTAGTTGTATGAATATTATATATTAAATGCAAAAATACGTTCCAAGTGCGTCGGGTAAAGCCAACCGTAAGTACTTTCTCGTTCAGAACGGCCAACAGGCACGACAGTATGCAGTAATGAATTTAAATTCCAAAACTTATATCTTAATTATTTTAGACAGAAAATATTGAATGAAATTTCAACTTTGTTATGTAAAATTTATTTCTCAAAATTATACTGACTTACTGTAAATATTTAAAAGCTTACTACACCCATTGTCTAGACAAGACAAGTAGCCACGGTAGACTGTATAGTCAAACGTGGCAACCTCAGCTCCACGCGTGGGTAACTCAAAAGCCTGAGAATTCGTTAGAGCCCGACCGCACTGTCCTAAAGAGTGCCGACCTTTACAGTACTTTTTCTGACATCCCCCAGCCTCCACCTTCGTGATAAATATGTCAAGTGAGTAGAGATTCCACGGCACTGCGACACTTGCTCAAGTCCAGGTCTTTGCCGCGCGAAATACAGCTTTGAATGCTTTCACATAAAATGTACAATGCGGGTTTGCTGAAAGCGGCTCCGCCTTAATAGATTCATTGTTACACTCTCTCTCCACCTCCCATGGCAATACTATCTTCAACCTGAATATCTCGTAATTTCATGAGTAGTCATTCTTTCCTTTTGACGGAGGACTTTAAGTATGATCACTAACATAACTCCACCTCATTGGTTATCAAGTGGATGCATGTGCACAGGTGATTTACTTATTTCAAAACATTACTCAGATATCCACTGGACCAGCCAAAATACGCAAGGAGGCTTGGATCTAACTCTCCTCCGAAAGTAATTGCTCTCAGCATTCACTGCCTATGAGGGGAGGACGGATACCTAGCCTAATTAATTCTCAAGTGTGTGATGAAGTGCTATAGCGAGTGTGACGAGGAGTTGTTCGTTATTTTCTAAACTTGAGAGAAGAGGCTGTTTTTTCTAAAGCATGGACCCTAAGCCTGTGGCCGTGGACCGCACAGTAGAGTCCAAGGACCCTAAGACTGCAGCCTGCAGCCGCAGCGTCAAAATGATCATCGGGAGAATTGAACTCTGAACCCCTGTCTCTACTCTCGATTTCTCACCACCACGCTATCACGGGATGATGCATAAATTTCCTCTCGTACAATAATAACCAGGTCCGGGTCTATTTCCACATCTTCTGCCCGAACTACTTTCCTGTCTACCCGGATTCACGCTTGAGATCTAGGGCCCCCGTACTCCCCTCTTAGGCAGTAAATGCTGGGAGCATTTACTTTCGGAAGAGAGTTAGACCTCAGGGTCTCAATGTCTAGCACCCAGCTAGATATTAGCTGTCAAACGATCAGATGTTCGCATTTTCTTTTGGTCAGATGAGAGACATTCACGTTCATTCTCAGTTCTCTGTTTCTGAACTCCTTGCCCTGAGGTCTAACTTTCCCCCGAAAGTAAATGCTCCTAGGATTAACGTGTGAGACATAGGGCCGTCGTACTCCCCTCTTAGGCAGTAAATGCTGGGAGCATTTACTTTCGGAGGAGGGTTAGGCCTCAGGGCAAGGAGTTCAGAAACAAAGAACTGAGAATGAACGTGAACGTCTCTCATTTGATCAAAAGAAAATGCGAGCATCTGATCGTCTGACATCTAATATCTAGCTGTGTGCTAGACGTTGAGACCTTGAGATCTAAACCTCCTCCGAAAGTAAAGCTCTCAGCATTTACTGCTTAGGAGGGGAGTACAAGAGCCATAGGTCCACAGCCCTAGGTCCACACGCGAATCCAGGTAGACAGAAAAGTTGTTCGAGCATAAGATGTGGAAGTTGACCCGGATCTGGTTATCATTGTACGAGAGGAAATTTATGCATCATCTTGTGATAGCGTGGTGGTGAGAACTCGGGAGTAGAGACGAGGGGTTCCAGGTTCAATTCTCCCAATGACCATTTTGACGCTGCGGTCTCCGGCCGCAGGCTTAAGGTCCATGCCTTAGAAGAAAACAGCCTCTTCTCTCAAGTTTACGAAATAACGTGCAACTCCCCGTCACACTTGCGGGCAGCACTTCGTCACACACTTGAGAGTTAATTAGACTAGGCCTCCGTCCTCCCCTCCTAGGCGAACTACAAGAAAACAGTACCCATCCTTCCTTCTTATGGTCACTCATGTTTTCTAGAAGGAGTATTTCCTGACTTTCTCTAGGTCAATTTCCCGACCCATCTACCTTGGAGAAAAGAATATTCGGAAAGGGAAAACAATTCCCTCCTCCGTAAGTGCTCCACAAGGAGGCAGTAATTGATATTTCTAGTCTATGAAGGTGGTAATGATATCTAGAAACTGGAATTTCGTTGCTTCAACTCTTCTGCAAAATCAGTCACCAGTTTACACTCAATGGTTCAGAACCCCTTTCTACACAGTTATCATAGAACCCAATAATTCAGTCTGATTGAAGCCGTGGTCTAAGAAGTAACTCCACAAGTTTGCTCTTCCTATAGCTTGCTGGAAAATTGCTACGCTTGACAATTCTGTGGTTGGTAACCAAGCTTAAGGAAAATACTTACACGCAGTACAGTCAATTCACCCGTCCTTGTCCACGAATGGCCTCCTGCTCATGTATAGCTTCTGTACTTAGATCAAGAGTTCTGAATCTGGAATGAGCCCCGTCACATTCCCTCTTTGTAAATAAGCAGTGGCAGTTCTCACCTACTTTGCTGTTGATGATCTCTTCCTGGCAGTTGCTTCCTCTTAGTAATCAGCAAAAATGAGCACGGGCTGCCGTGGCCTTGTGATTGGAAATCTTGGCGTCCAAAAGAATATCTCCTCTTGCTTTTCTCCATCCTCTAGAACTAGGTTACCCTTGCTTACATCCGCTCAGTAGAATTTGAATCTGCAATCAGTACTGCATTTTGCATTCTGTTGGTGGTTTTTCAGAAATCTAAAATCCTATCCCACTGTACTACTCAATGTCCTCGATGAAAGTGCCGCCTCCATAGATCAAGGAATTCCTCCCGTGCAGTTTGTTGACACTAGTATTTAAAATCTTCAATGATTCTAAATTCTCATGGGTCACAAATTAGGTCTGCACGACTGGGAAGAGAAAAGAGTTAAACCACAACTCCTACTATATTAGCGGTGGGGATCCCCACCGCTAAGCATTTTAGTCGTAACTAGCATCGGATTAGTCTTGGTGGGAGCCCCACAGAAAACGCGCAACGCTGTCATTTTTTCACTGGTTATCCAGAGAATACCATCTACGGCTTGAAAGAAAGAGAATCAGTAGCTCTTCAAAATGAACTCTATACGGATTGTTGATTCCATGGATGGACTGAGAAATGGATGGAATAATTTCGGAGTCTGTGAACCAGTCATTCTGACAACGCAGCATATTTGAATTTATCAGGGCAGTACTATCAAGCGCAAGCGGGTTTCAAGAACCCCTCCTTCTCTATGCAAGAACAATCAGAAGGGCGACAGTCGGCATGATAGATAAAAAAGACTCCGTTTGACTTCGAACTGGCAGAAAATCAGCCTGTAAATTTGACGTAATTTTCCAGACGTCCAGTTCCAGTTACCAGAAAATTTGAAAATTGTCACAAAAACTTGATAACTCCTCCCTCACGGCGAAATTCCTCGGCGAATCCACCTCTTCGACCTCTTCGGCGATCAGTAAATAGGTAGGAGCGTGCCAGCAGTCCTTCGCACGCGAGCCCCAATGGGAATTCGCCTGGGAGTTTACCTCCTCGTGCGACCAGTACCCTCGCACGCGAATCCCCTAAGGGGTTCGCGTGCGTATATAACTCCTTCCTGCGAAGGAAGGAGGGAGTTTTGCTCCTTCCTTCGCAGGAGGGAGTGGTCGCACGCGAGCGACTCGTCGCTCGCGTCACCTCCAAAAGGGATTCGCGTGCGAGCAAGTCGCTCGCGTGCGACCTCAAGCTCGCACGCGTCACCCCAAAGGGGATTCATGCGTGCGAGCAAAACTCCCTCTTGCGAAGGAAGGAGGGAGTTTAGCTCCTTCCTTCGCAGGAGGGACTGGTCGCTCGCACGCGACACCCCCAAAGGGGATTCACGTGCGAGCAAAGTCCCTCTCTTCGCAGGAGGGGCTTTAGAACGCGAGGGGGAGTTTGCCTCCCTTGTGCGAAGGAACGAGGAGAGAGGCTCCCTCATGCGGAGGAAGCTCCCTCCTTCTTTCCTGTCCTAGGGAACTTCTTCCGCAGGAGAGAGTCTCTTCACAAGGGGAAAAAATCTCTCTTGTGAAAGCACGACCTGCAAAGAAGATCTCATATTCAGACTTATTTTTTATCTTTCATCGCTTGGGTGTGAGCTCGTTTCACGTTAGCATTTGAGAGTTCGGACAGTGTTCATAGTGAACTAAGTCTTTTGGTGTTCTAATTTTTCACATGTGACACTTGTTATTTTTTCTTCAGATTTTCTAGAGTTGGTCCTCATTTAGTTGTGTGTGGACCTCCGGATTGATAGGGTAATATTTCTTTTTTTAATTTCTTATCTATTTATTAGTTTTACAGGGTTTTGTAGATGCCTCCTAGAGTGCATCCTAGGCGACTTGGAGATCGGCACTTACCTAGAGGATGTCCGGAGGTCCCGAGAGAGAAAGTGAAGGTCCCGAAGTCTTTATTGGTTAGGTATGTACAGTTGATGAGACTCTTAGGGCCGAGAGCAGGCCATACGGCAATTTTCCACTTCCTTTTTGCCAATGCGAGTGGACGTATAGATCAAATGGCGAGGGAGGTAGAAACAAGAGTTGACACGGCTGATGTAATTCCAGAGGAGGGTGATCAGGAAAGGGAAGATGTGGTTGATACACTTGAAGACTTCGTAGCTGAGCCGGACGTACTACGAGCACTAGGCATTTCGATAGAAACAACCGGGGTATGTTTATTATTACTGCATGTCTTGACTTATGTAGGTTTATATGATGCTTTATTGATTATAGTTATTTTTTGTTGCATTCAAACAGACATATGTTGATGCTAGAAGGATGAGTGATGGTTTGACCTCAAGAGTCGCGGATGATGACTCACAAGTCCCTGTCCGAGAGTCTCCTACAGCTGTTAGTATGGACACTGTAACGAATGTGCTTGTTACGGACTCACAAGACCCCGTACGTGCATCCCCCATTCCAGTTGTGGATGATCCTCTATCCTTGGATGGTACATTGTCTATGTATGTCTTTGTAGCTTTGTCTAGACTTAGGGAGTTCTTCCGAGACTTCAAGGTCAGATGTCCTCATCATGGATGTGAAGAGTTCTTCTCGCTGCCGATAATCAATGTCATCCATCAGACGTGGTCATTGAAGTTTAAATGTCCTAGTCGTCACACTTATGGATGGAGATCTTGTGAGATGGAGTTGTACAATGGCGTCCCTGATATTACCCATCGTCTTTACCATGCTGTATTGAGTGCGAGATTGGGCTACACTACACTAGATAGTGTTCTTCGAGAGGTGGGATTAGCTCCTAGCTCCCAGATCCATTTCTTCAACTTCCAAAATGGAAAGGCCCGTCCCGTCTGGTGGATCCAAGCTGCAATGGAAAGTTGGGCCATCGAGAAGGAGAAGGTTCAAGCCAGTGCCTTAGCACGGATCTTTCTCGACTTGAACGAACTCCCAGTTGGAGGTTAGTTTATACGTCCTCCATACTATGACTTGTTCGCTTGTGATGTATTACATGTTTATTATGTGCCATTGTTGCTTATATCCTATTCTCACGTTCATGTACTGTCACTAGGAAATTTTGTTTTGTATGCGGACTTGCGTTATGATTCAAGTCGCAATGGACACAATAGGACATGTGCTTTCATCGATTCTCACGACGGTCGCGTAGTCGAGATGGTGAATATGACACGAGTTGAATGCGGAAACAACTCGTGGTTGATAGAGGACCGTGCGTTTGAGGAAGGAGTGCATAGGTTGATAGCGCGTTGTCGGGTTGAGAGTCTTCCTGGGAAGGGCGAACCTTCTGGCTGTGATATGAGCTTGAAGGCTGTGTGCAATCTACTCAGGGAAGCGTAGGGCTCCTGGCTGTGGCTGGTTTACTCAAAAGGTTGGCTTTCAGGTCACAATAGGGCTATAAACACTCACACAGATGTGTAAGATCTAGTAATATACCCAGAAGGCGAAAATTCAGGTCTAGCTGGCAGTAATAGGATTCGGCGGTGAACTTTGACACTTACGGAGAGGAAAACTATGAAGGTTTAGACCTCTAAACTTCCCCTACATGCAAACGAGGTACTACTGAACTCACAGACGAAATTTCAGCCTGAGATCAAATTCTGACACGGAGATATGAACAGAAAAGTTTTGAGCAAGAAAACTACGGCAATTTCTGGTACCTAGCTGGCTATTTCAACCTATAACAGGAGTTTGGCTCGATCAATTTCGAAGTTTCTTACAGGATTTGCAGTCTACAGGGTGCTGAACATCCCTGTGAAGTTGGGACTCCTGAATGTACACAGAACTGTAGATCTCCTCCTCTGAAGTCGCTGCTCTAGATTAAGAGCTTTTCAGACCCCCTCAGCTTCAGCGGCCGCCCTGAATTACTCAGTTGCTCAATCGATATGAAACTTTTTGTGAAATCGTAGCCCTGCTGGCGGAGAACACAACCTCGAAGTTTTGAAGCAATTTCCTCAAATCTGCTGCGAGTGACACTGAAAACCCTAAATCCAACCCAAATGATTCAATTCTAGCACAATCCGAACTTCAATTGCTCATAACTCCGTCTTTATTGACTCAAATCGATCGAAATTTTCACTGGAAGTGCTTGGCATGACGAGACCTCTCTCCCTGTGCTCTCAGATTTCGAAGATCCCCCACCAAAAGCTCGAACTCCACTCTAGAGCTCTGTTTCTAAATTTAGAGTTAATAAAAGACAAAAACAGACCAATGGGAGTTCATAGCTCCACTTGGTTGTCCTTTAGTACTCTAAACCACGTGGCAACTTAGTTTTACTCATAGGCTACCACGTCAAGCTCCCTAGAGTGCCAGCGTAAAACTTAAACTACCTAAAACGACACGCAGCCCCGAAAAATAACTTAAATCAGCTAGAAAGCGTGCATGGGCGACACGCAAATACAACCCATGAGCTTAAACCCTATCAACATGGTAATCAACCTACTAAGACTCAAAATATATAACATCCTCAAATGTCGACATCTCTGAGGTCCTAACTCTACTCAGAGACACTAACGCTTGACAAAGAGGTGAATTATTTACAATGTAAAATAATTCACATCACGACATCCACCCCCTCCAAACCTGCACATCCTCCGGTATGTGCCAATCTCCTCAGTCTTCTATTTGATCTTCATCATCATCGCTCTCCTCCGCCTCAGTCTCATCAGACACTGGGACGTCTCCGTCTCTTGTTGTCCTCAGCTCCGACTCCAAAAAGTTGAATAACTCAACTGACCCTCCGCGTCTCTTGAACAATTTCACACGTTTGCCTGCCACAGGTAGCTTCAAAGGAGTACCATCCAACTCACGCAACCTATAAGTGGCATTCTCATACACATCTAGCACAACATAAGGCCCGAACCATCTTCGAGAGAACTTACGGAGTGTAGAATGTTGATTCTCCAACGTGCTATCATATACCAGAACCCAATCACCAACATGTATTGGCTTCGGTCGTAGTCGGTGAGTCTTGTCAAAACGTTCCTTGTTTCTGACTCGAGCCACCTTCAGCCTCTCCTGCGCATCAGCAAGATCTTCCTCTCTTCGCTCCAACTGCCTAATACGTAAAGCAAGGAGTGAAGTACGATCTATACCATCTTCCCATGGTAGCGTAGCCCATGTAGGAAAGTTCTCCTCAGCAGGCATGATCGGTTTCTGCCCCAGCATAAGTTCAACTGGCATATAACCAGTCGTGGTACAGTGTGAAGTTCTATCAGCCCACAAAGCAAATGGAAGTAGTCTCGGCCATTCTCTAGGCCTACCATCACATGCTTTCACTAAAGCATGAACAATAGAAGGGTGTCCTCGTTCACTCTTACCAATGCCCTCTGGATTCATAGCAGTGGTAAGCCGAAGCTTTACTCCATAACGAGCAAAAAACTCCTTCACTTCAGCGCCTCTCAACTCGCCTCTATCTGCACGTAATCTCCCAACCGATCCATAGCGACAGACGATATCTTCAAGCACGAACCGGCAGATATTCTCTGTAGTCTTCGTCCGTAGTGCTCGTCCCTCCACATAGTTGGAGAGATCCTCTCGAGCCAACACCAAGTAACGCATCCCCCATAACCCCGGTGGCATCATCACAAGATCAAGAACCCACTGAAAATGAATACTAGGTGGATAAGTAGGTACAAGCCCATCTCTGTAACGGACCTTAGAGTAGAACTGGCAGTGCAGACACGACCCAACAAAGTCCACCACGTCTTGATACAAACCCTTCCACCAGTAACGCTCCTTCAGCTTCTTGTATGTAGCCCAGACTCCACGATGTCCAGCCCACAAGGTATCATGAAACTCCTTCAGCAGATTAAGCTTTGTCGGTTGATCATCCACCACTCTAGTAAGCATCCCATCTCTTCTCTTCGGACGTTTCCACAGATAACCCTCACGTAGAAGATAACTATACGCCTTCCGTCTGATCTCCTTGAACTCTGCATCACTCCATCCTTCTCTTCTGGATAACGAACTCAGATAAAATCCAATATTGCGGAACTTTTCTGAGTAGAACCCCTCATTGAACGGCAGTGGTTCCAAGTCTGAAGTCTGCTGACCAACTTGGCACCAAACGTCTCTCTTCTCTTCATTTTCCACCTCTGCAAACATCTCATCCTCATCTGTATAACGAGCCCTAGACAACATATCTGCAACTGGATTGTCTTTCACTGCTATATGCTTTAGCTCAGGGTTTAGACTCCGGACATAAGCAATCCATCGTAGCATTGCTATGTCTGGTGTATTGCAGTTTGCTATCATACCCAACAAAGGCAAACAATCTGTTTCTAGTATCACATGAGCTCCTATCAAGAACTCTCGATCTACCTTCATAGCAGTAACAGCTCCCCACAACTCACGCTTCACTTGAGGATAGTTACGCTGTCTATCTGTTAAGATCCGAGCTCCAAACCTTGAAACAAACCGCACACCTTCTGCATCTTCTTGGCCAACGGCCCATCCAATCGCCTTTGGACTCGTATCAACAGTCAGTACCACAGGTCTCCCGCTCTCGTAGCTAAGCCTCCTTAGTATAGGTGGAGACTTCAGAATCTCCTTCAGCTGCTCCATCGTCTCATGATGTTCTTGCCGCCAAGTAAACCTCCTTCCCTTTCTCAGAAGTGCATATAGAGGCTCGGCAATATGTGCATAATGAGGAATACTCACACGAAAGAACACACAAGCTCCTAAGAACCGTCGAACCTCAGTGATGTTGGTGCAGTCAGCTATCCTTGCTATAGCATCTACCTTCTCTGGGTTCGGACGCCTCCCAAAAGTACCACACAGATGACCTACTACCACAATCTCTGACATCCCAAAGCGAGATTTGGTACCTGATAGAGTGAGGTGTACCTCCTCCAAACGCATCAGAATCTTCTCCACATCTCGAATGTGGTCTGCAACGAACTTTCTGCAACCATCAGAAGTCACTGCTTCGTCCTTGTCCTCCACCGGACAGCCTTTCATGGGAATATCATCCAGAAACGGGATAGTGACCTCAGGCACAAACTCTCGTAACACCTTATGCATCGCATTTTGCATATGAGCTACTGAGTTTGTCGCACCCTGAGGAAGGGTACACATCCGCATCAATCCCAAAGGTGTACGCATGGTAGTCAAGTCTCTACTCTCCAAAGCAAGCTGAAACTGATCATAACCTGAAAACAGATCTCCAATAGAATAGATTGACCTTCCAGCAAACGCCTCAGCTACTACATCAACCACAGGTCCTGTTCCAACGTTTCGAATCGTGATATTGTTGGCAGGCTGCAAGTCTTGGATGAAGCGTAGAGCTCCTGTCTTCTTAGGTACTGTGAACCATCGGCTAGAGTACGGAGCCATAGATGGTTCAAGAATACCCATCTGTATCCTCTCCTTCAGTAACTCAATCACCTTCGGTAGCAAGGCACGAGGGACTGGAATCGGCTTCAAATCCCAAGGTACGTGAGGAACAGTGAAGATAACCATCGGAGCTATCACACTAGGATCCACACAACCTATCTCCTCAGCCGAGAAAGAAAATGCCTTACCATGGCTAACTATCATCTGTACAAAAGCTCGTTTCTCCTCTTCAGTCAAGAAGCCACCCCCTCCTATCTGGAGCTGCTCGAGTGTCTCCTGAGTAAACTTGTGTCCTACCTGTGTAGGATCTCTAAGCACAGGCTCAGCAGCCGCTAACTCCATCTGCTGCTGAGAATCAACAGGTAACTGGGTCGCCACAGGTCTCACCTTCCTCGCTACAGCTTTATACTTGGCGTGTACTTCCGCTTCCTGATGTAAGCCACACCAACAGACTGCATCCTTCCATCCATTCTCCAGTCTCGGATGAGGACGATATCGCAAGTACGAGATAATTTCCTCATAGACTTCACGAGAATGGATGGGGATCACCACCCTACCTCCCATCTGTTCCATCAACCTATCTACACCATCCAGCCAACGAACAAAAGACTGCACACCTACAAACTCCTCATAAACACCAGAAATCATCTCATCTTCCTTCAGAACTCCTGTACAACGCATATTTGCTGCACACCTCTCCATCTGCCTTCTACTCTTCTCAGTCAAATCCTCCATCCGTGTGAACTCACTCCAATCATCAGAACTGAAAGCCATCAACCTAGATTTCCAACTATGCACAGTGCAACTACTTTCTGAATCTTGAGCAGCCTTTCCATCAACCTCCTGTGATCCCTCAGGCTGCTCAAGCGGGATCATAGTAGCAGTAGATCCATCACTCTCGCTATCCCGTCCTACGAGAGTGGTTTCAGAAACCCTTACCCCTATAGATAGGAGAATCCCTCAAAGTTTGACGGTTTCGTTCGTGGTTCGTACGAACGGTCAGAAACTGCACAGAACGTCTATCATCTGGACTACGGATCCTAGCATAATGAGATCCATCATCCATCACCTTGGTCTCCATACGAACCGCAGTGATATAAGGCTGACCAAGAATCACAGGATATGAAGCAGAAGATTGCACGAAGAAGTGCTGATCTACATCCACATCACCTATCTTCACCTTCACGTTAGGACAAGCGCCGTATAGCTCACCTTTCTGGTTGTTTGCAGCACGTAACACCCAACCATGGTTCAACTCGATAGGCCACTGACCTCTCTCATACACCTCTCGTGACATGATGTTGATCTCTGATCCGTGATCAACTAAAGCAGCAACAGGTTCAGCCAAACTTCCAAGACGAACTCGTGTAGCAGTTGTAGCACGAGCCCAATGCCTCCTTCTGAAATCACTATCAGTAGCTGGACTCTCCTCGCCAGCTTCCTCATCATCGAACTCATTAGTGTTGGTACCAGCAACCAACGCTTCTTGCTGGTATCCCTTGTCATCAGCTTCCTGGAAATGCACCTTTCCAAACTCTGCATCATTCAGAGAAGCTCCTACTACATCTATCATCTGACTCTCTACCTGCTCGGACATCACCTGTCTCTTGCGCTTGATGATGTCGATGATCAGTTCGTGAAACTCCCTCTTTGCAATACCAAGAACTTCTCGGAGAGAAAACTCGATCCGTGCATCCAGTATCCTCTGCTCCAAGATGCTCTTCAGATCAGTAGAAGTTTCAATATCCGCTGCCAACTTGTAAGCCGGTCCCTTCCCTTTTTCTTGGGCAGTAAACCGCCTACCAGCAGTCGTTGGCTCCTGCTGGGATCTCTGCACATCCTCCATAAGACCTGGTGCAGGTGGAGGAGCTGCAGAAGTAGACGGGATGTCTTCAGGAAGAGCTTCTCGTCTCCTTGTGACTCTTCGTCTATCCCCAGTCTCCTCAGGAACTCCAGTATCAAGGTCAGAGGCTTCTCGCCGCCTCTTCTCCTCCACAGAAGCATCCTGCCAATGAACGTGTCTATCTACATCCAAGAATGCTCTGATAGAAGCAGCATCTACAGGATCTCCCCATCCTGTGACCCTACGAATAGACTCTGCTCCCCTCTTCAGTACTTCAGAAGGAACGGTAGCAATACTCTTCTCAACAGTCCTATCTAGCAACGTAGGACTAGAAGAAACCTCAATATGTCCAGCATATACATCAGGATTTACCGGTGGTGCCATCAATGCATGTACAGTTGCCGCCGCAGCAATCTGAGGTAGACTCCTCATGCCTCCTCGCCCAAACTGCGTGCTCAACGGCTCTCCAGTAGAAGAAAGGTGCAGCCTACCGTTCTGATAGCGAACCACACCATCTCGCAAAGCAGCTGTGAGCTCTTGACAGTCTCCTCGGAAATGATCAGGACTGTCACACCAAATACATCTACGAACCGGAGCTCCTCCTGGACGTGCAGCAGCAGGCGCCGGTGGCTGCTCTCTCTGCAATCCAGCTAGCTCTACCTTCAGCTCTCGCATCTGCCGAATCAGGTCTTCAATCTGGTTCTGTTGACCATGGTTCTCCGCAGGTCTCTGAACAGGTGCCCTTTGTGCCGGTGCTGGCACAACTGGCATCAAAGGAACTGCAGCTGGGACAACAGGTCTGGGAGCAGGGACCAAAGGCTGCTGTACTTGAGGAGCAGCATAAGGTGGAGTGACCACTTCTGCAAGCGGACGTCCTCCCACAGCCACTCTTCCTCTCCTTTGCCTTGTAAGTACAGCCACAACATCCTCAACTCTCCCCCAATCCATAGTAACACCTCCCTCAGCAGATCGATCGGCCAACATAAAACATAACCGATCTGCTGTAGCATCATCGGTAGCTTGCAGGAAAAGCTCTGTTCTCCTAGCATCTAGAGTTATTCGCTCTAGAGTTGAGAGTTGCCGATATCTCCGATCAAACTCTCTCAGCAACTCGCTCAGACTCATCATACGACCAGGTTGCTGCTCAACCCAGTCTAAGAACGTCCTCCTAGTAACTCTCTCTGAATCCTCCTCAAGAAACTCCTCTCGAAGAGATCGCTCAAAACTCATCCAGACTCCAAGATTTCTTCTCTGTACATCCCTAACTTGGTCCCGCAACTCAGGAATGACAGCTAACTCAAAGCTTGCTATCATCTCAGCATCTGTAACCCTAACCAGCTCCATCTCTCCTCTATACTCACGCAGATATCTAGAAATATCTCTACCTTCAAACCTTCCACACCTATTCACTATCGCTTGCAAGGCCTTGGTGGATTTTAACTCACCCCCTCCAACGATCGGATGTTGTTGGACCAGGGCCGCAAGCGTCTTCAAGATCTCAGCCGTGTCCAGACCAGATGCAGTTGTCGTTGTAGAAGACGCAGGTGCAGTTGACGGTGCAGCAGTAGACGTTGATGCTCCAGCTCCAGAGGCAGCAGCAGCAGCTCCGCTCTTGCGATCCATCTCTTCTCCTTGTAGCAACTCAACCTTCTCAATCAATCACCCCAAGAGCTCTCAGTGGAAGCACCAGATGTCGGGTTGAGAGTCTTCCTGGGAAGGGCGAACCTTCTGGCTGTGATATGAGCTTGAAGGCTGTGTGCAATCTACTCAGGGAAGCGTAGGGCTCCTGGCTGTGGCTGGTTTACTCAAAAGGTTGGCTTTCAGGTCACAATAGGGCTATAAACACTCACACAGATGTGTAAGATCTAGTAATATACCCAGAAGGCGAAAATTCAGGTCTAGCTGGCAGTAATAGGATTCGGCGGTGAACTTTGACACTTACGGAGAGGAAAACTATGAAGGTTTAGACCTCTAAACTTCCCCTACATGCAAACGAGGTACTACTGAACTCACAGACGAAATTTCAGCCTGAGATCAAATTCTGACACGGAGATATGAACAGAAAAGTTTTGAGCAAGAAAACTACGGCAATTTCTGGTACCTAGCTGGCTATTTCAACCTATAACAGGAGTTTGGCTCGATCAATTTCGAAGTTTCTTACAGGATTTGCAGTCTACAGGGTGCTGAACATCCCTGTGAAGTTGGGACTCCTGAATGTACACAGAACTGTAGATCTCCTCCTCTGAAGTCGCTGCTCTAGATTAAGAGCTTTTCAGACCCCCTCAGCTTCAGCGGCCGCCCTGAATTACTCAGTTGCTCAATCGATATGAAACTTTTTGTGAAATCGTAGCCCTGCTGGCGGAGAACACAACCTCGAAGTTTTGAAGCAATTTCCTCAAATCTGCTGCGAGTGACACTGAAAACCCTAAATCCAACCCAAATGATTCAATTCTAGCACAATCCGAACTTCAATTGCTCATAACTCCGTCTTTATTGACTCAAATCGATCGAAATTTTCACTGGAAGTGCTTGGCATGACGAGACCTCTCTCCCTGTGCTCTCAGATTTCGAAGATCCCCCACCAAAAGCTCGAACTCCACTCTAGAGCTCTGTTTCTAAATTTAGAGTTAATAAAAGACAAAAACAGACCAATGGGAGTTCATAGCTCCACTTGGTTGTCCTTTAGTACTCTAAACCACGTGGCAACTTAGTTTTACTCATAGGCTACCACGTCAAGCTCCCTAGAGTGCCAGCGTAAAACTTAAACTACCTAAAACGACACGCAGCCCCGAAAAATAACTTAAATCAGCTAGAAAGCGTGCATGGGCGACACGCAAATACAACCCATGAGCTTAAACCCTATCAACATGGTAATCAACCTACTAAGACTCAAAATATATAACATCCTCAAATGTCGACATCTCTGAGGTCCTAACTCTACTCAGAGACACTAACGCTTGACAAAGAGGTGAATTATTTACAATGTAAAATAATTCACATCACGACAGCGTGGGTTGATCTCGGATGAGGTTGTTCATGACGACAAATCATCGGTTGATGCTATTTTGTCTCGCTATGGCATTGTTAGCCAAAACGACTTATGGCACAAGTGCAAGAATGTCATCAAGAAGTTCTTGGTTGAGGTTCACAACAAGAAGCGTCCTCCTGGTAGCGTCGAAGATGCTGAAATCATCCCTGATATGGAGCTCCTCACGAAGAGACAATTGGTAGACTGGCTCCGTGCTCAAGGAGCGAATGCAGCTGGGAACAAGCCTGATCTAGTCCGTCGAGTGGCCTCCCTGCGTGGGTTGGAGGAAGAAGAGACAGTGGTGTCACGACGGTTTATGTATCCAGAACTTCAACAGCATGGGTTAGTCGACAAGTTGAAGGGATGGATATACACGTGTTGTCAGTTGAATGCTAGGAGAACGGTCGGTGCCAATGGTCGTTATCCGCAAGAGCAAGATGATGCAGAAGTTTTGGTTTTGGATATAAGAAATGCCGCTGATCATTGGACAGGAGACCATACAACTTGTAGAGACTTGCCCGGAGACCGACCTTGTTGTACAATTCTGGACATCAACCGCTCAGCCTCCGACGTATACTATACACCAGGTGACTTACTTGGTAGCAGTGGCTCTTGATTTACACTTTAGGGATGAGTTTATTACAATTAGGGATTCTGCTTTGTAAGAACTTGTATCTCCGTATTTGTTGATTTTTTGTGTTCACAACAATTAGGTTCGTCCACCCATCGGACGATGGTGACGTTCTTGGCCAAGGCTATAACTCCGACCAAGATGAGATTTTATACAAGAGCTCGTGAGAACTATATGTCGGAGACGTTCAACTCTGTCATCAACAAGTTCACATAAAAAAGGATTCATTATCCTAAGACACACGAGGCCAGACTCGCCGCTTGCGCGTTGGATTGGAATGAGAATATCACACGTGAGCCGCTAAAGATTTTGGAGCGTCGACCTGTACACACTACTGTTCGACACATGACATCAACAGTACGAGTGTTACCCCCCACGGACGACGAGGTGGAAAGCAGAGCTGCGTGAGACTTTATTTGGCGAACGACCAGCAGACGCTTCGCCATCTCTAAGGTAAATAATGCCTTAGTATATTTATTCTAAATATATTTTATAATATGTACTATCTTCTGCAATTCAATTGTTACTCAAAATTTTGTGTCACTAATATCAAAAACAACTAAACCAACGTTCTTGTTGTATATTTTCAGGAATTTTGCCACGGAGTAAACATTGATATATATACTCGTTATTTTTTGTTGGTACTTCAAGAGCTTTTTCTTTGTTGCTTCCCCTTTTTAATCTTTCTTTGTGGTTCTCCTCGTAACAAAAATACTCGTTATTTTTGTTGGATTTTACCTAGAGAATGTGCACTGGTTCGAAAGGTTTATACTTCGAACCATAATTATTGTCGGGGCTCGAGAACTTATAAATTTTTTTATCTGCATTTATATTCTCTATGATTTTATCTATAATCTATATTTGTGCTAAAATGTACAGTAAAGATCAGAAGCATTCATTTAGTGGTAATTATGGGTATAAATATGCTGCATGCATAATAAAGAGATGATCTAAGGAGTAGTTTTAATTTTAGTTTATCTTTCATAAACATATCTTATTCATTTAGTAAAAAATATATTTTGATAATTATATTCATACATATTTTCTTACAGCTATGTCTACAAAGTAATGCAGAATAAGTAAGATATTATATCACCAAAAGATCTGCTAATTGTATACCGTAATTTTTCTCGAGGAAAGAGAACTTATAAGTTGACTTGTCTTTATTTTAATTATCTATCATCTTATCAATGATATACCTAAGATCGGATAAAGGGTGGATATCACAAACTTGGTGGTGAATACGAGTTTGGGTATATTCATATTCACCACCAATTTTGGTGGTGGATACAAATATATCCAAACTGCAGAACCGCTGGTTTTGCTATCTCTACGGTTGCTGCATCTATGTCTACTGTAGCACCTTCGGTAGCACTTGCCACTGCAGCAACCACAACATCTGGTTCGGTACGGCTGAGATTTTGAAGACGCTTGTCTAATAACATCTGATCGTTGGTGGAGGTGAGTTAAAATCTACGAAGGCTTTGCAAGCGATCGTGAGTAAATGGAGAAGATTTGAAGATAGAGATATTTCTAAATATCTACGTGAGTACAGAGGAGAGATGGAACTTATGAAGATGATTGGTGCGGAGATGATCGGCAGTTTGAGTTAGCTGTGATTCATGAGTTGCGAGATCAAGTTAGAGATGCGAGAGAAGAAGTCTTGGTGTTTGGTTGAGTTTTGAGCGAGCTCTCTGAGAGGAGTTTCTTTAAGAAGATTTTGAGAGGGTTACTAGGAGAACGTCTCTAGACTAGGTTCAGCAACAACTTGGTCGTATAATGGATCTGAACGAGTTGTTGAGAAAATTTGATCGGAGATACGGACAGCTTTCAACGCTTGAACGTATAACTTTAGATGCTAGAAGGATAGAGCTTTTTCTTCAAGCTACCAAAGATGCCACTGCAAATCGGTTATGCTTCATGTTAGCAGATCGATCTGCTGAAGGAAGTATTACTACTGACTAGGGAAGAGTTGAGGATGTCGTGGCTGTTCTAACGAGGCTGAAATGAGGAAGAGTGGATGTAGAGAGATGTCTGCTTGCAGAAGTGATCTCTCCACCTCACATTGCTCCTCAAGTACAGCAACCCCTAGCTCCTGCTCCTAGACTTGTTGTCTTGGCAACAATCCCTTTGATGCTAGTTGTGTCAATTCTTGCACAAAGAGCACATATTCAAAGACCTGCGGAGAACCAAGGTCAACAGAACCAGATCAAAGACATCATCAAGCATATGCGAGAGTTGAAGGTAAAGCTGAATGGCTTGCAAAGAGAGCAAGCCATCCAGCTGCATGTCCAAGATGTGCTCTTGTTTGTAGAAGTATCTGGTTTGACAATCCAGATCATCTTCGAGGAGACTGTCAAGAGCTTACGGTTACTTTGCAAGATGATGTCGTACGCTATCAGAACGGTAAGTTACACCTTTCTTCTGCTAGAGAGTCATTGAACACGCAGTTTGGACGAAGAGGCATGAGGAGTTTGTTTCAGATTGCTACGGTTGCAATAGTAACTGCATTGATGGTACCGCCGACGGATCCTGATGTATATGTTGGACATATTGAAGTTTCTTCTAGTCCTACGTTACTAGATATGACTGCTGAAGTTCCTTCTGAGGTACTGAAGAGTGGAGCCGAGACTGTCCTTAGGTTCATAGAGTGAGATAATATAGACACTATGTCTATCAAAGTATTTTTGGATGTGGATAGACACGTTCACTGGTATGATGCTTCTGTGGAGGAAAAGAGTCAACGAGATGTCTCTGAACTTGATACTAGAGTTCCAGAAGAGACAAGAAATAGACAAAGAGTCACCAGGAAGCGAGCAGCTCCTCCAAAGATCTCGTCTACTTCTTGAGCTCCTCCACCTGCACCAGGTCCGATGGAGGACGTGTAGGTGGAGCAGTAGGAGCCAACGACTACTAGTAGGCAGTTTATTGCTCAAGAGAACGAGAGGGATCGACTTACAAGTCGACAATGAACATTGAAACTTCTACTGATCTCAAGAGCATCTTGGAGCAAAGGATACTAGACGTACGAATTGAATTTTCTTTTCGAGAGGTTCTTGGTATTGTGAAGAAGGAGTTTCACGAACTGATCATCGACATCATCAAACAAAAGAAATAGATGATGTCCGAGCAAGTAGAGAGTCAGATGATAGATGTGATTGAAATTTCTATGAATGATGCAAAATTTGGGAAGGTGCATTTTCAGGAGATTGATGAAAAGGATACCAGCAAGAAGAAGCATTGGTTGCTGGTACCTACACTGTTGAATTTGATGATGAAGAAGCTGACGAGGAGAGTCTAGCTACTGACAATGACTTTAGAAAGAGATATTGGTACGACAACTACACGAGTACGTCTTGGAAGTTTATCTGAACTTGTTGTTGCTTTAGTTGATCACGGCTATGAGATCAACATCATGTTGTGGTTGATCGAACTGAACCATGATTGGGTGCTACGTGCTGCAGACAACCAGAAGGGTGAGTCATACGGCGATTGTCTTAATCTAAGGGTGAAGATAAGTGATGTGGAGGTACACAACACTTTTTTGTGCAATCTTCTATTTCGTATTTTATCATTATTGATCAACCTTATATCACTACAGTTCGGATGGAGACCAAGGAGATGGATGACGGGTCTGACTATGCCAAGATCCGTAGTCCATATGATAGATGTTCTTTGCAGTTTTTCACCATTCGTATGAACTACGAACGAAATAGATATATCTTGATAGATTCTCTTGTCTATAGGAGTATGGGTTTTCTGAACTCACTTTTGTATGACGGGATAGCAACAGTGAAGGATCTACTGCTATTATGATCCGGCTTGAGCAGCTTGAGGGATCATAAGAGGTTGATGAAAAGATTGCTCAAGATTCTCAGAGTAGTTATATTGTACATAGTTGGAAATCTGGTTTGATGATTTTTAGTTCTGACGATTGGAGTGAGTTCACACGAGTAGAGGATTTGACTGTGAAGAGTAGAAAACAGATGGAGAAGCATGTAGCAGATATGTGTTGTACAAAAGTTTTGAAAGAAGACGAGATGAATTCTGGTGTACGAGGAGTTTGTAGGTGTACAATCTTTTGTTTGTTGGCTAGATGATGTAGATAGGTTGACGGAGCAGATGGGAGATAAGATGGTGATCCCCATCCACTCTTGAAAGTCTATGAGGAGATTGTGTCGTACTTACAGTCTTGTCTTCATCGGAGACTAGAGAGTGGATGGAAGGATGAAATCTACTGGTGTAGCTCTCGTCTAGAAATAGAGGTGCACACCAAATATAAAACTGTAGCAAAAAAATGAAGCCAATGACTACCCAGTCACCTATTGAATCACAACAGCAGATAGAGTTAGCGGCCACTGAGCATGTACTTAGAAATCTTACACAGATAAGACACCAGTTTACTCAAGAGAAACTTGAGCAACTCCAAACAGGAGGGTGGCTTCTTTACTGAAGTAGAGAAAAGAGCTTTCGAGCAGATGATTGTTAGCCATGTTAAGGTCTTTTCTTTCTTAGCTGAGAAGATTGGTTGTGTAGATCTTAGTGTGATAACTCCGATGGTTATCTTCATTGTTGTCACGTACCTTGGGACTTGAAGCCGATCCAGTCCCTCCTGTCTTGCTACCGAAGCTACTAAAGGAGAAGATGTAGATGGGTATGCTTAAATCATCTATGACTCCGTATTCTAGCCGATGGTTCATATTGTCCAAGAAGACAAGAGCTTCACGCTTCATCCAGGACTTACAGCTTATCAACAACATCACGATTCTAAGCGTTAAGACAGGACATGTGGTTGATGAGATAGCTAAGACGTTTGCTGGAAGATCAATCTATTCTATTGGAGATCTATTTTTTGATTATGATTTTCGGTTGGATTTTCAGCCGTGGATTGTTAGCTTTAGATTGACTGAGCAGCGTTGGATGCAATCGACTGGTGTTACTGCTCGGACACTTGTGAGCTTTTTGTCTAACGGATCGGTGGAGACAAATATCGGGAACGAGGCGTGTGGAGTTCTTCATCCTTGGACATCATGAGATGTCGTAAGAAAGAGTGTGGAGCTTGCAGCTAGGACTGTAGGAGTTTTTTGCACAATGGAGGTGGAGGTTGTTGATGGTGAGAAGAAAGAAACTGCTCCAGAGGTTACAAGATAGCAGTCAATGACTTCGTCTTCTATCTCTAGCATGGTGAGAGAAAGTACTTGGGAGCCGGAGATTGAAACCAAGCTTATAAGAGAGGAGAGAAGACTACAGTCCTATCAATCAACAGACGAAGTCCGATAAGTATGCCATGCCGACACCTGAGGAGATCTTTGATGCAGTGGGACATGTGAAGATCTTCAGTACTTTGGATCTTCGAGCAGGGTATCATTAGTTGCCGGTGGGAGAAGAAGATAAGTCCAAGACAGCATTCTGGGGCCAGCTTGCTTTGGAGAGTAGAGACTTGTGTACACTTTTGGAGTTAATGCGGATGTGCACTCTTCCTAGGGAGCAACAAACTCAATAGTCCATATGCAAAACACGATGTATAAGATGTTGCGGGAGTTTGTACTTGAGGTCACTATCTCTTTTCGGGATAATACTCCATGAAAAGCTATCCGATGGAAGACAAGGACGAAGTTGTGACTTCTGATGGTTACAGAAAGTTTGTTGCAGACCACATTCGAGATGTGAGTAAGATTCAGCACCAAAATCCACCTCAGCAATTTTTTCATGTTAGCAAAAATCTGCCAAGTCAACAGTCACCACGTCAAAAAACAAGTCACGTTAGTAAACTTTCCATGTCATCTTTTTGACAAAGTTGGCTATAGCAACTGATCACTGTAGAGAATTGGAATCCGGCATGCCGGTTTCAAGTTCTCGACACCACAAATAATCGGCTGGTGGCTCAACTGCCTAAGGACGGAACCTCCACTCAATTCTTACTCTTCTGGTCGCACGGTTCTTGTCTTGAGTTATATAATTATTGTTCCAAATCACGTTTGTTATAGTCATAATTTGAATATTTTTTAAAAATATTATTTCGAGTTTTCTTCAGATTTCGATATCCTCGTGAGATCAGTACACAATGGTCCTGAGTCAAAATCGATTCATTATGTACCCTTTTTTAAGTCTTCAAAATTGAAACATTTTGAGCCATCAATGTAACATTTTGAGTAACAAATGAATAGATGACAGATCGGTGGAAGATCTCACCTCTGCTCGTTTCTGAAAATTCTCGACTAAACTGATTAGAAGTGAGGTTTCCCATCGCTAAAATAGAGACCCAAGTAGTTTTAACAAATATCATGCACTTAGATATCCATGTTACCGGGCTTCTGTGTGCTTTTGAGTCACAGATTCAAAAATATATTTATCGTCTATCATTTGATTCTATCGTCAAGTCCTATACCCATCTACCAAATGTAATAAAAATTCTCCATCTTCAAAAAGAAAAGCAGATACACCTAGATAACATAACAAACAAGTGGAACAAACTCCCAAAGGACTACTAAACCAAATGCGGAGAGAAAAACTCTCAAGACACCAACTATGTCTAGCAAAATGTACAACCTCCTCAAGTAACGAGATCCTAACCTCCATCACCTGAATCACAAATGTACCATCTATCCTGATGGACAAAGAAAAAGAACTACATGGTCTTAAACCCCATATGAGTACAATTACTTCTGGTTATTCAGAGCATCTCTTTCACGGGTCTGCTTAAGAGAACTCAGAATTTTACCGTTATGCAGAAAAAATAGTTTTGTTTATCTGTCCTCATCAGAGCATGGAATCCGTGAGAGAAGATATCAAATTAAATCTCTTCATTAGCATTACAAGTTTTGATTCATCTCGAAACAAACTACTTGGGATTAATAGAGAAATGTTAAAACGAAGATTTCAGGGTTTATTGGAACTAAAGAGAAATCTTTTCCTCCGACTCATAGTAAACCGCGAGGAAAAAAGAATATTATTTTCAGATTTTATACCCATACCGGGAGTTTAACAACAGAAGAACTACGACGTAAGTAGGACTCCGTGACGTGTTCCAGTGGTCCAACTGAGGGCTGAGTTTAATATAACGTAGTCCAAGACCATACGAGGTATGGTGATTGACTTGGTATGGTGAAATACCTGCAGTTGTCAACGAGTTGGGCCAACGTGGTTGGCTCTACTTCAGTACATATCCCGAAGGCGCTGGCCTACAGTGCATAGACAGGGTGGTTTTCGTCGAGGGCATCGATCTTTTTGCTCATGACAAGCCTTGACTATCTTGCAGGTATTTCGAACAAGCATACCACTAAGATGCAATCTGACCTTGATTAACGACCATCTGCTCCGAGACCTACCGATAGATTCTGCGTGACGGTGCCATGTACTTCAATGCTCCTCGTTGATCGTTGAACTGGTACTTCTGTCGATCTAAGAACGACCTCGACACCAGAGGAGTCTGCAACGAACTTGTGTACTCTGGCACGTATGGCCCTGATCTGGAAGTTCTCAGACAGCACAGTATAACTCTTGTAAACACACTCTACAACCTGCCGATTCCGGAGGTCGAAGGGTTCTCGGGGGATGCTTGATCCCTGCCAAAGCCCCGCAGATAGAATGGTTTAATTTCCGGGTTAAATACCAGTGTTCTGTTGCTCCAATGATATCCCCTTATCAGAACTAAGGTGGCAACTGGAAAGTGTGTCCCACACCTATGATGCAACCGTATCCTGACTTAAAATGGCTTGACCCACGCCTTTAAATTATGATCAGTGTTCCTCAGTATCTATATAACATGATCGTCGTAACATCGTTGCTTATCACTTGAGCAACCATTAGACCCGAGAGATGTGCTTGCACATGCATGCTGGCTGTTCTTATTCATTGTTGGTTGGCCAGCAGGCGAAGAAAGCTAACAGGCCGCTGAGAGACACGAACAAGGCGTTCAGGTCTGTTAAGATGATTTGCGTTCTTGAGCTGTCTACAGTACAGACAGGAATGCGTCCAAATAGAGGCAACTTTTTGGAACTTCTCCAGGATGTTGTGTTCGATCACATGTGTGCCAGCTTACGAATTCTCCTCGCGCTTACACCTCCAGGTGCAGCGGGGGCGAATGGCCCCATGGTCTTCCTTGCGCTCGTTGAGAGCAGTGTCTATGTGACAGTGTGACACTCTGGATGTGTAGCAGTGTCATTCCAGAAGCGCAGCTCTATCCACAGTAACCACATAAAGACTTCGCCACAGGCTACAGCGCCTCCCGACGACCTGGTACATGGGGGACACGTCGTATTTACTGCAGCTAGTTACGAGCGATCCCGTCTGAGAACCATAAAACTCATGGGTCAGATGTTCCGCTGCCTCTCTCGTAACGTTTACGGGCACTTGGAATGCTATGACACACACTCCTGTTGCCTCTTGCTAGGTAAACAGGAATCAGGGGCTTGATTGGAAAGATCTCGTCTCGCAAGCTGTGTAAGATCCGGCGATGGCTTGTGGGAGCTTACAGCTGCCACGCTTGCACGTCAGGAAAACTGAAGGAGACAAGCAGACCAGCAGTACGGTCAACTCCTCAGAAATTCGGCCTTCTTACTCCCGCTCGCAACCCAACATGGTAGGCTTCAGCTTTGCCCCTTCTGTAGCCAACACAGGCAATCCATGAAGCCCAAACGACTCAAAATTTTCGTGTTGGTTTTAACAAGAATAGTCCGCACAGGAAGCTGTAAAAGATACACAACGAACAAAAAGGGGAGTCTTGTCAATGTGGGGTTTATTTAGAGTCAGAACTTCTCGAAGATCACTGCCTCTCGAGTTCAGAAGTTAGCCGGCTGAACCCGTGTGACCAAAGCGAATTTGAGAGACTTTCAATAAAGGGGAAAGGGAAAACTCCAGAAGGTTTACACACTGGTAGCCTGGGGAAAAGGGTCTCAAAAGCACGGAGGCACAGAGCCATTCGGGGTGTATATATGAAACCCAAGCAGGGAAACTCAAAAACAATTAACTCCAGTTCCTTTCTTATCAAACAGGGCCACAACATTTGGAACGTACGTTGGAAAATGTCATGAGGAAGACTCTTTACAGCTTAGGTTTCCTCACCGAATGCATGAAAGTGTGAGAATCCCTGTTCCTACAACCTCACTGAGTAGTTCGGCTGCCATAATATCTCGTTTACATTTACAACTCGAGCCTAAAATTTTATAGTCGAGCAGAGTTTTCTCTGCCCTTGGAGGTGATTGATTCAAATACATTCCTTCTCTACAGCTCCACTCCTCTGCTCATCAGTGTGGAGCTAGAAGATCTAACAGCTATACAAGTGCATGTTTCGGACTCTTCAAACTGCGATAAAGAGAAAGTAGCTCTCTTTCACTTGGGAGAACCTCAAACGCACGCTACGGGGGTCCAATGACAGGCACTCCAAACAGCTAAGCAAGATTACAGAACTATACAAAAGCCAGCCATTCTGGGCTCAATCAGACGTAAACTACGGAACTTCGTATGTAACGAGACTCCATACCCTGACAAAGAATAGCTGTAATCTACAACAAGACTGTGAAGGGCTATTGTGGGGAACTTACCCAACTCTTTGAGCAGTCTGTCTTGCCAGCTGCATGTATGCGGTTCTAAGGTCGTCCCTTTCCTTCTCGAGAGCCAGATTTTGTATCTCAAACTCCTCGAGTACTTCACGGAGCTTTGCTTTCTCTCTCTCCAGGCCCTCTGTCAATTCAATTTGACGACAAAGATGCCACTCCATTTGCTTTAGGCTGTTCTGGCTCTCCTCGAGCCTCCTCTTCTCCACATCTACGTCCTCCTTGGCTTGACGTATGATCTTCTGCATTCGAACTTCGCACTTCAGCACCTCCTCCTTAGCAATCCCTAGTTCTAGCATAAGCTTTTCGATTTGACTTTGTGCCCGCTTCTCCCTCTGTTCAGCTTCACTCAACTCTGCCGTCAGTGACGTGACACTGCTCTCCAGGACCGCCAGTTGGGTCTCAAGGTTGACACTTCTCCTCATCTCCTTGCTCAAGTATCCGTGGCTGCCTATGCCCCTTTGTCGCTCGGGAGCGAGACTACTTTCAAAACCTAGTATATTCGCTCGAAGGCCAAAGACCTTAGTAGACATGTGATGAGCAGCCTCGAGCTGCTTGCTTTTCTCTGCTAGAAGTTTCTCAAGGTGTACCAGTTTCGCATTTAGAGTAGCGCGCTCGGACAGGGTTGCCGCTTCCAGCTGACCTTGTTCCTCTTCGTACCGAATCAGACTCTCAACGTGCTGCTGATTTTCTAAGTGCAGTTCGTGCTCCACCTCAGCGAGCTTGGCTTTTAACCACGTTACTTGTGATGCTAATTCCAACTTCTCTGCTTTGCCAAGTGCCTCCGAGGCTTTAGAATCTTCCAGCCTCTGCTCCATTCTCTTAAATTTTGCGGCGACTACCGCGTCCAAGTCAATGCCACTGATCACCATCAACTCACCTAATTCTCTCTCGTTTTCCTCCAGTCGAGTTGTAAGGTCCACCACTTTCTTCTCCAGATTCTCCATATCCTTCCTACTGTATGATCTCTCCTCCCCGAATAAACCTCCCCCTTCGCCTCCGAAACATGAATCGATAAAGTCCTGCTCCGCTGCCCAGCCTTGCTTAGAATGCTCTAACTCCAGTTCCGCCTTCCGCAATTGCTCTTTAAACGAAAGTGCGAACTTATGCTCCTCCGCCGTTTTTCTCTGAGCAGCAGAAATCAGAGTATGGGCGTGATCTAGGTCCTTCTTCAGCAGGTTAAATTCCTCTTCTCTTTCAATGTGATCACTGAAAGTTTGTGCCTCCAGCTTGTTGATTTCACCTTTGAGGTAAGTGATTGTCTGAGTGGCTACGAGGCTTTCAGCTCGTAACTTGTCCACTGACGATAACTCATCCTCACCGTCGTGAAGTCGCTGCTGAAGAGTCATGAGCTCCTGGCGCGATTTACTCAGAAAGTCAACAACAAGAACCTTCCATTCCTCAAGAGCTCCAGCCTTAGATACCTTTGATTGCAACGCTTTGGACGTGATGTTGCTCCAATCCTTCACTCTTCTCTCAAGATCGTTGAAGCTGTCGCGTAAGGATGAACTGGGTGTTTTTATAACCACTCTAAGCAACTTGGTGAGTTCCTCTGTGATAGACTCGACGAGTTCGGAGACGAAATTCAAGGACCATAAGTCGTTCCCGTTAGAACAAATATGTTTATCTTCCAGATCGGCTCGAGAATTCACCCAGATGACTTCGCCGAGTTCGTAACGGGCCGAGGATCCTTCTGAGACAACTGGCCCGTCAGTCGTCGATAAAAGGAGACTCGCATTATTCAGTTCAAGCTCTGCAGATTTTCTCTCTGCAAGATCGGCACTGGTACCAGCCTCATCATTGGAACCCGGCCCTTGCCGGCCCCGCACAGTAATTTCCGCCTTCTCAGTCGTGCTCGAGGAGTCACTACTTAACCTACACTCAGATTCAGCATCGTCTTTTGCCCCCTCGATCGAAGCGATTGAACAAGATCTTTGCTTGGATACCCACAGTTCGATGTCATCCGTCGACTGATGTTGCTGAGACCGCAAACCCTCTAATTCGAGTTGCAGCTCCTGCATTTTCTGTTCCAATAACATTATCCTCTCCTCCTTTCTTGTACTTGGTTCATGCCCAGACGGTTCTTCCGCCAATAACAACTCCCGGACTGATACTCCCTTGCGACAGTAGCTGGAGTTACTGGTACTTCCAGTGGTCACATCTCGAGACTTCGGAAGTGCATCCCTTGCACCCTCGTGCTTCACATCCCTAGAATCTCCTTCGAAGGAAGTATTCGAGCTCGCAGCACCACTCTGCAAAGAATTCGCAGTCTCGTCAATCACCCTCGACGAATCCGTACACTCGTTTGTATCCTGGGACATCCTCACGTTAGGCTTATCGCTTGTCTCTGGCCTAGTATCGTCATCACCTTTAACACTGTACGCCTTCTTTCCGTCGGCCCTCAGAGCAAACTTATCCCCTAGAACTGACGATGGCATCGCTTGTAGATTGATACCATCCATCCCGAGCCAAGCGGACAATTCCGATGCCTTCTCCTCCAATGCTTCTTTCAGCCGTCCGGTTGTCACCGTGGCTTCATCCAAGGCCCTCTTTAGCTCTGAATTCTCAAACGTCATCCGCTCTTGAACGTGATTGAGTTCATTGACCTGAATATCCAAATTCACAATCGAGGTCAGAGGCAGTGGATAGAACTCTACGCTAACAGAGTCTTAAGAACAAGAGTTCACGACTTCTAACGAGCAGAAGCATGAACTATACATCACACGACATTCACCCTATCTACCCAGGCAAGCAAGTACTTTCTGACGTTTGGCGAGAAGGGAGAGGGTCCGCACGCTTTGCCGAAGGCTTTCACTGTATCTAAGCTCCAGCTCAAACTCCTTCCCCACTCGTGAGTTATGTTCATGCAGGGAGGTGTTCTCTGCTTTCAGCCGCTCGAGCTCAAGGTCGCGAGCCTGCCAGCACCCCAAACTAAATACTGTTAGGCCTGGGATAACGAGATGACGAGCAAGAGCGAACACAACGAAGCCACTGTAGAATTGGCGTTCCACGGCAAGAAACCAAAACAGGAAGCCAGAACGTGAGCTTTGCTTCTCCTGGCAACAACGCGACAGTATCCAAGCAAGCACGTAAACCTCGTGCATGACACAGAAAAACCGGCAGCCCGGACGAGAAATGACTGCTGCCGTGTGCGCTGACGAACCTTCACATCTACAGAACAGTGACGCAGTTCACGAAGGAATATCGATTTAATTACCTGTAGGGACGAACGTAACTCGTCGATTTCAGTCATCTGCTGCGCCACGCGTGCCTCATCGTCTTTGCGCTGACTGAGTGCGAACTCGGCAATCTCTTGTGCCTGCCTCAACTGTGGACAAGAACGACATAAGCCAAAAGCACGAGGGAATGGAGAATATCAAGCCCCTACAGAGCTCAGCTGACAACTGGGTCGATTTACACAGAAATCCGATAAAGAGAGAGTCTGATAATCCAGGGCTTCTAATCCCGATAGCATTAACAGCCCTGGATTATCAGACTCACACTGACTGCACTTCAGGAACCTGGGTCTGTCAGAGTACTCGGCGACTCTTATCGGTAGTAACTAAGCATGTGGCGCGCCGCACGTAAGCCACGTACGTTTGTTACTCATTCCCACGCGGGAACGAAGTGAGAGCTTGGTACTCCTGGCGCCCGAAACAAACAAAGCTCGGCGAGAGGCGTCATCACTGTACGAGCATCAGACGTCTGATGCTCGTAGCGTACTACAATTCGGACTTTACGAGGCAAAGCGGCGTCGAACTTCGCAGGAAACTCGCGTGATGGGCAGGCGTATCGGTGCAAGCACAATTACCTTACTGCTCCCCACCGCTCCTCACCTCCGATAACACACATGAAAGCCGTTCTTACTTTCCTTCCCTTGTAGGCCCGCAGGCAGCCCCTTAAAGTCGCCATAGCAGTGAAAGCAGTCCAAAGACCTTAACTCAAGGTGAGTAGACCAGTAAGAAGTAAGACAGTATCTCGTCACCGGAACAGGAGTGATCAAGAGGTATGCTTCCCCAAGCCAGCTGATGCGAACCCGAATCCGTCTCTAAAAGGAGAGTGAAATGGAGCAACTCGTAGTGGATCAAACTTATCGATCGTCCAGCGAGTCAATACCAGAACTGAGGTTAAGTTTAGTCGGGCATCTTACTTGACACATTAATCCCGTCCCTGACAAGAAATCATCTATTTACGGTTCCAGCCATGACCTCGATTACGGCAACTGAAACTGTGTAGGTGACAATCATCGCGTCACCACGTTGTCAGTGGTGCATGAAAACAAGCGAATAGGTATTCTAGGCAGAATTTGCACATCTAGAGTGAACAGTATCGACTGTTGTTCGTACCTGAAGGTTCGCAAAAGCAGCTCTCCAGCCTGAGCGCTGTTCGGAAGCCTCTCGCTCACGGGCTTTGGCATCTGCTACTTTGAACTGGAAATCTAGAAACTCCTCATCACTGCCTGCAGGAGATGCATCTAGCTCCAACAGTGCCTTCGCGAGACCAGACGGCTGGTTCGACGGTAGAAAAGCAGTATCCTTCATTCCTTTGAAACACAATCCTACAGTTGTCATAAATCCGAAGCTCAAAGTCAACCTGACTTCCTCAGGACACCCTGGAAATCTCTGTCGGAATCCTACGTACACTTTACATATCCATTTCTTTCGTTCCTGACTCCACAAGTGTGATTCGAAAAATCATGTTCCGAAACCGTTCCGGTAGAATGGGACATAAGCACCCAACACTCGCGACTCCTTTCGTCTGTGTCATACGATTTAGGGCGTGTAGAGTCCAGGTGGGAGTTCTTCAAAGAAGCTCTGTGTCGCGATTCCAAGAGCTCCCCATCACGCACACATTTCCCTGATGCCCAATCCCTTCACGTCTTCCCGTATTATAAAGTGGAAGAACGGGACTGCTTGATGAGAGATAACTTGAAACACTCGCTCATTTCCCTAGCTCAAGACGCCCCCGACCAAACTCCTAGAGTAGCTTTGAAACCCGTTACTGGGAAGCTTACAGAGGAAACGAACCAACTTGAATAACGTAATCCCAGAGAAATCGACCCTCGAATCGCATGGCTGTCCAGCCACTTACAAACGAAGGGTCGCTCGCAGGGTACGTGAAAATTTCATCGTCTGAAGTATGCAGCTCTGGCGCAAACGCTATCCAGGGATGTACCATGAACTCGTCTCTCTGTCTCTCCCTTCCTCGTCTTCCGCGTTCAGAATAGTGTGTGCTTGCTGTACGCAAATGGCATCTACAGGGAAGGAAACTGGATCCCGAACAACCTCCAGAAATGAATTGTCAGCCAAAGGATGCAACAGTGCCCCTCGGTCCTCAACAGAACATCCTCCACCCTGCCGGGATACACAAGAGGAAGGTAATCTCACCATCCAATCACCCCGAGAGTGAACACTCTTTCAATCAAACGCTAAAGTAAAGGAAGCAGAAATAGAGTAGCGCAGAGCAAACGCAGCAATGCCGAGAATTTATTCTCCGACCCTCCCGTCACCAAGAATAACGCACTATCAAACTCCTCGTCAGGAAATTTATGATTCCTCTCCTCTCTCCCTGTGCGTCCTGCTGCTTCTACTGCCCAGTACACTAAAAACCAGCAACAAACACTCCAGTGCTTCCTACAGCTACTCAAACAGAGAGTGCGCTCACTGCTGCTGCTGAACCAAGAGATGAGGGGAGGGACGAGACAGGACGAGACGGGAGCGGACGGAATGGATCTGCAGCTACAGATAAATGTGGATCAAAAGCTGTCCTCCAACTCTGTGCGTTGCCATGTATTCCCTCCCTCCACAGGATATGCAGACGAATGCAATTGCTCCTCCTTGCCGTAAAAGTCTCTTTCTGTGGCTGTCATCACAGAAAGTGCTAGCCTCCGTCCGCCACATACTTTCCCTGTTCTCCCCTTCCCTTCTGCAGTGCCAGCCAGATCTGCTTCCGGAATCCGGTCTCGACCATTTACTTCACTATCCGACGGTAGAGCGAAGAGAATCCTAACCAGATTCATACAAGATTCTCCCTTCCAGAGTAGCTGCGGCGCCTTCGAAGGTAATTCATATGAAGCTTTGAAGGGAATGACCTTCACAGCTTTTATTGTAACATAAAATACTCTCAGCTTTTCTCCGACCATTTCCTTTGTATTTTTGCAGAAATTTGCTTGATCACACCCCCAGTAGGTTCCTTGAGCTTGATCATACCCCTCTTAGGTTCCTTAAGCTTGATCATATCCCTGACGGGTTATTGACAATATAACCAGTCATTTTATCTTTTGGTTCATCATTTTAATACTTCCAACTTTGATTAAATATCACTGTAATTTAAAATATTTAACATTATTCAAAATAGTTAGATTATGCATGCTCGGAGATTTAATATGTGCAGTCTCACATGTGAGTAACATCACAAAGTGACTGGTTTTACAGGCAACAGTCAGTCAGGGGTGTGATCAAGCCATACATCGTAAGAGAGGTGTGATCAAGCTCAAGGAACCTACTGGGGATGTGATCAAGCAAATTGCTGGTATTTTTGCGGTGCTTTATACCAAGGCATTCGGTTACGTGATTTCGGGTCAAATAGTTTCGGTGAGGCATAACTCATTTTACGGAACTTAAGCCACTTTCGGGTTGTGTAAATCACTTCTTTAAGCTATAGCATTTGTAACGTGTTTAGGAGAAAAGACCTAATCATGTCTTTTTTGTTTTTCCTACAGCTTGATTCGTCTTTGCCTCGAGACAACTTGCTGTTAACTTTTTGTTTAGCATGATTGGTGAGTAAATACACTTATTCTGATCACATTATTATCACATTATTATTGTTATTATTATATTATTCTGATTATACACATCATATGCTCCGGCACCGTGAAATGGATGTTGTGGAAAACTCATACCTCATACTAATGCTTGGAGTAGTGCAGCGTCCGACTATGAAACACATCTTTTTCATCCATTCGTAATTCCTCAAATTGCTAAGTTTACTTTCGTGCTAGTGAATAAGTACGGTCAACCACCTTTGGAGAACTTTTGCTCGCTTTCTGTTATTGGAAAAGGTATAAATATTATACAAAGATTTTATAGTAAGTTGTTATTATAATTTAAATTGATTTATGATTATTATGTGATAGCTGGACCTGGAGATGCAGCAAAAGTCAAGACATAACCCATAACTGAAGAGCGGACCGACGCGCTTCTGGCAGCACAAGTACGAATATTTGTTATGAACAAATATTAATTAATTGATATATTTGATTTATTACCTAATTCTTTTGTAAACTAAACTTGCTACCCTCCGTGAATATGCATGCTAAGCTTATCAGATTTCAGTTCTTCCAGTTCTGTATGAAATGTTTACCATGTGAATTTTCAAGTTTACAGTGAACTGAGATTTTACCAATAGTGAACTGTCAAAGATACCCTTTATAAAGAAAGGAACATTGGCAAGAAATTATCTCCCTGAATCATCTTTCTTGCTAGAACAACAGTAGTGTAATGAAGTCTCGAAGGTCCGAATGGCATGAACTCTAGCTACCGAGAAGACTTAAGCAAAGTTAAGTAATGTTCATCGTTTGAAGTATATTTCCCACGAACTCCGATAGATGGATCCTACACAAACTGTCTACTATGTTTTCATAACGACAAACTTGGACTCTACATAGTGCGTTGATGCTACCTCGTAGAATCCAAAACAAATTCGTCTTCGAAGACCACCAGCTGTCGGTCTACAAAAACCCTTGATTAAAATTTAAAAAAAAGCGATGAGAGTGTAAGTAGCTGCAAAAAAGCCGCGAAAAAGTCGATTGACATGAAACGCAAAGAAAGACCATGGGAGGGAGTCATCCTTAAGGCGCGACTCCAAGCATATAAGGGACGTTAACATTCAAAAAGAGCATGTATGGTTTATGTTACCATAAAGCTCCTTCAGCTCTGAGCGCGGCAAGGCGCTGCTTATTCGCCGCCAAATTTGGTGACCCTCGGTTCTCTCCCTATGACTCCTCTTCCCTTGCGTTACTGAAAGAATCGAGCTCTCTCGACCGAGCGCCGCGGACGCACAGCTTGGCTCATAAATATTTGGAATTTTGAGCAGCCGCCAGCCCACTGAGCCCAACCTACCGGGAGCCATCTTTGCCAACTACAGAAGCCGCTAAAGTGGAGCAGGGTAAGGGTAGCCGGGAGCGTCTGTCTGGTGCCCGTCCTCTCCGGCCAGGAGCTGCTGCAGAAGCCAGAGCATGACGTTCTCACAGCTTCTTTACTCCTCAAGACTCAAGAGCTACTCTGTTACGATCCTGCGCTCGTCCTCGTCTTTCCGCATTGCCAATGTGAACTGGAAAGAGTCTCCTGGGAGATGAAAACAATTCCCCTTTGGAGCTTGGGAGAGGAGGAGACGCGACGGACGGGACGGAGGAAGAGCAAAGTGGAGAATGTTCCGAGTCATCAAGGAAACTGTTCAGCAGAGAAGTCAGCGAGTGAATCATTTCCATCATTTGCTTGTCTTGATCTGTATACTGGTCGGTATAAACAACGACTTCCAACTTTGCAAACAGAGCTCAAAGGGGATTCCATGAGAATGATGATATGTTTGCATCATTTGTTGGCCCTCGAGGTCTACTGTATTCTGCTCGAGGCGACGAGATCATTTTTCTAATCGGCAACTTCAGATGAGGTTGATCTTGACTGAGGCATCCTGTCATCCGGATCGAGAGGAGATCTATATGATGAGACCTTTCTCTATGCGGACACATATGCAGGGTATCAGGCCCAGGAAGCAGAACGTACCCCCGAACGTACCCCGGTACTTGAGGTCGTCTGCCCTGGTCCTTTGGGCCTATGCTAGGAGTTATAACTCCCCCATCCCGGCCTCAAGTTTTCACTTCATGACAGCTGCGATCAAAGTTCGCCCATGGCAGTCAGGACGGTCATTCGTTCGTGGATGAAGCTGAGAGATTACTTGAGAGTAAACTCGTGAAAACGTCTTCTATTGGTTACTCCACGATACATATGGCCCACACATGGTTCCGCGAGTGGCTCGAGACGTCAAAGTCCAAATCGCAGTCCTTGTGGATAAAAAGTGGACGAACTCATGACCTAAGATATCTTCACTCATGAGTCATGTGGAGTTCAAGCCTTTGCTGGAGAACGTGTACTAACTTTCATGGTTGCGAGGTGTACTCGGAGACTTTTGTCTTCCAGTTTTCATGAAGTTGACTAAGAGCTTAAATGATGGTGCACTGATTTGCAAACTCGACATTCTCCACACTACCAACAAAAGTGCGATGAAGACAAACATCCAGGAAAGTTGATAGTCAAGAACGAAGCAGCGCAACTGTCAACGTGCGAAAAGCTTTGTTTAGGATGCCAATTTGAATAATTAATATCGGTGTCATGTACTTAATCTTAGGTCTTTGGATTTCCGGAAAGAAGAACTCTTTAAATTTCCCCTACCGCTACCCCACCTCAATATCGGTTACCTAAAAACTGATCATCCGAATTGTCAGTGCAGTAAGAACTAAGATTTGGATTTACAGCTTATAAGGTAAAAGTAAATTTTGTATCGTCCTTATGCACGTATAAACATAGCTCAAATTCTCATGCACCCGTTTTTATTTAACGTTTCATAATTTCACATGAATCTCTCTTTGTGTGTTGACGAGCGATGCATACTGAATCGCTCTTTCTGTTGACAAGCGGTTCACTATGAAGTACCCCTAGGTTCAGACTATCCTCTGAAAAACAATCTTTGCATTATGAATCTCTCTGAATTACGTATACATTTAGGTGTTACTTATCATATGTTTTTCCTCGACTTATGTGAGGCAGAAAAGAATTTCGCCATGCACGAGAAAAGTTCCTGCCAAGTGGATTCACCCGTGAGAAAGCATATCATTTCGCACAAAAGTAAAAGCCCTCTTATGCAAGTCCTCCCACAGTGTTGAACGTTTGGTTGTAAGGACAAAAACTATGCAAAATCATGTATAGCCTACCTGGCTGGGCAAGAAACAGAAACGTCGGACTTTAGTTCCAGAGCCTCCTGGTGCGCCTCGGCCCTAAACCGTCCGAGGGGTCACGCTGCACTAGTATGTTCCATCGTGGGACTCTTCCGTCTACTTTGCTGTTTTATATTTGTTGAACATCTCACGAGATGCTCTCTGCCAATTCGTATATATGACACAACAAAGAGTAAAGGCCTGGTTCCTGAAATCTTCCTAGTGATTGGTGCCCGAAATACTCGTTCCATGTCTTTGGGTATCTCTCCCTTCGCCAACCATGGATATTGAACTGGCTGTGATATGACTACGTTCCCATCACTTCTTTTCTTGGGAACTAGGACCGGTACTAGCCCCTAGAGACATGTCCAAGATTATTCGCCATCAAGTTCTTGTCCCAATTGCTACTTTTTTAGGCCTGACATGTTGTCATGCATGACCTTTGAGCAGCACCAGTTCATAGTATCAATATACCGGAGTCTTCTCTTTCCAGGTTATGAAAAACCATCATACCATGAATCCTCCGTACTCATCATGAGCAAGGCTATGACTCCCAAGCTTGGATGTAACGTCGTTTACTATTACTATGGGCAGTGATTACACAAAAACACGTGGCGGCTACAAGGAAACGGCGAGGGCTCAAGGATAAGGTTTAAATGGGTTCGCGAACCCTAGAACTGGGGCTTTTCATCATTTTCACTGTACGCACACCAGAGAGCAGGCCAGAGAGCAAGAAACTGAGACTACATTGAGAGCTTATTGCAGAGAGGTGCAAGGTGGAAATTTCACAGGGACTAAGCTGAGTGCAGGCTGTGAGTAAATAGTTGTAGACTAAGGGGATCAGCTGGATTCTAGCCTTGGTCTAACTTTCAATTTGAGATCTAGTCTATTGAGGGGAAGATTACAGCGTTTAGAGTGCAGATTCCTGAAGAGATAGCGTTCTGGAGTGAAATTATCAGGAGATTTGCAGAGCAGTGAAGAATTGCTGTCCCAAGAGCTCTCCGAGACCTTGTTAGCAAGAAAACGCCATGTAATGTATATGAGCCCGTGATTTGCTTTGTTATATGATAAGCAAGCTTGGATTGAGTGCCAAAGCTGGATTGAAGCGTCTTGTGTGGAGTTGACTCTATTCTGGTGTACTTTCCTACTTCCTAGCATCTACTAGGTCTCCTAGTCTTGGCGGTTGCTCCTTTTGGGTCCTGGCGTTCCGACTTGATCACCAGTAGCGGAAGCGCTGCCCAAATTTTATGCAACCCAGGTCTAGAATAGTTCCACCTGTATTTAGTAACCTAAGATTGACCAGAGACCTGCAAAAGACTAGTTGGTTATCCTAAACCCGTCCGACGGTTATCCAATCCTTGGTGTTTATTAGCGGGAAGTTTAACGAACTGGATCTGGAGACATAAATATAGTATACAGGTCTCTAGGGAGGTTCACGTTCGGCAGTTCATTGGTTAGAGATTAAAGAATCTGTTCCGAGATCTGTGGTCGAACGTTACAGTTGGTATCAGAGCAGGTTCAGGTTGAATCTTTGCTGAACACCATCGACAATGGAAGTCGTGCCGACTGGGATGGACGAGATGCAGGCGTTTCTGAAGAAGTTGGAAGGCCGACTTGAGCAAGTGGAAGCTGAGAACAAGGTGCTTAAGGCGGATTTAGCTCAAGCAAAAGCGACACAGGAGAAAGAAGCAGAGGTCCCTGTACTACAAACTGAGCAAGTCAAGGATTTAGCACTGTTGGGTGAAGGAGCAATTGATGCTACTCAAGCAGATAAGAATGAAGATGGGTCACAGAAGGCGCAAGAGAATGTTGCGGAAGGCAGCTCAGCCAAAGAAGGGCACAAGCGGAAAGTGAAGTGGGCTGAACCAGCGACACCATCAGCCTTCAACGGTGAGAAAAGCTTTTCCAGGTTTGAGTTATGGATTACTGAAATGGAGAATTACTTGGAGAACTTCGATGAGCGCAGCTGGTTCACCTATGCTGTTAGTAGACTGGAAGGAGAGGCTAAGGAATGGTATGGAGGTCAACAGCGGATGAGGAGTTTGAACGGTACAACTCCTATGTCCACTTGGCCGGAACTGAAGGATGAACTCAGAAGACATCTGGTACCGGTGGATGAAGCTACACAGTTTCGGCTGGAGCTCATTCATCTGAGACAGACAGGGAGTATCAGGCAGTATCTCCAGCGATTTTCTGAGTTGGTTACTCGTTTGCACATGGTGGATCGCACCGACTTGCTGTTTCACTTGAAGAAAGGTCTGCAGGGTTTCTATGCTGGTGTGTTTGATAGCTGGGTTATGTTTCACAAGTCCGAGGACATGCAAGACTTGTTTGCATTTCTGGAAGCAGTAGAGAACACTAGGGAACGTAATTACACCGTGCAGCCTTCCAAGTTTCAGCGTGGAACAAGTGGTGACGAGCCTAGTAGAGGATTTTGGCGTAATCCTCAAGGACAGATAGCGTCCTCTCAGAGTAGAGGTGGTAGAGGACGTGGTGGTGGAAGATTTGGTGCAGCGGGAAGGAGGTTTCCTCGTGGATCTCAACAGCAAGGAGTTTCTCGTGGTCCTACTCAGACACGACCTACTGGATCCTATGCATCCAATGCAGGATCCAACCAAGCTTCGACTTCAGGTGCTAGGAGCAGTGGAGCTAGCAGTGCTACACCTTCAAGGACGATCATCTGCTTTCGATGCGGACGGGACGGTCATATCGCTCGTGATTGTCCTCAACGTTCAACAACGAGCAACGTGCGTGGGTTGACAGCTGAAGAGACAACCAGTATTGAAGAACCAGTTGAGGTGACTACTGAAGCAGAGGTATGTGCTGGTGAGCATTTAGTAGAGCATGGGGATTTTCTGCCGTGGATTGAAGTGAAAATAGGAAACCACCGGTGTTGTTTGCTTATTGATACTGGAGCAGATGTGAATGTCTTGGATGAAAAACTAGTCAGGACCTTAGGGGTGACTAGAACCAAGATCATGAGCCCGTTGTTGGTAAGGTTTGTGCAAGGCAGCACAACCGTTACAGAAAAGCTCATGAGTGTTCCTATTACTGTTGGAGGGGTAACTAGGAAGCATGAGTTTTTAGTTATGAGCTTAGGTGACACGATGGAAGGTATCTTGTCCTGGTCCTGGTTACAAGAGACCAAGGCAAAGCTAGATGTTCAAGAAGGGAATGTCATTGTCATGGATCAATGGGGCTTGGGTCAATCACATCCTTTGATCATCAAAGAGAGACCCAAGGAGCCAAACCATGCTGCTCGTAGGTTCCAACGAGCCAAGGTGGCATTTCAGATCTGCACAGCTAGACAGTTTGGAAAGCAGATCAAGTTGGTAGATGAAGCTTGGGTTGCAGTGATGTCTAAACCCAAGGTGGAGACGGATGAGGAAGAACGTGTTGGTGCTCTTCCCATACATCCTGATATGCAGGCATTGATTGAGAGGTATTCTCACCTAATGCCGGACCAGTTACCAACAGGACTTCCGCCGAGGAGAGCCTTGGATCATGCTATTGATCTGGTTCCTGGGGCTACCCCTACTGTAGTGCCATCAAGACGGATGTCGTTTGATGAGCTGACAGAGCTGAAGACTCAGTTGAAAGAGTTGGTAGCTCAGGGTATCTTACGACCTAGTATATCACCTTATGCTGCCCCGGTGTTGTTCGTGGCCAAGAAGGATGGTGGTATTCGCATGTGTGCGGACTATCGTGCACTCAATAAGGTTACTGTCAAGAACAAGTACCCTCTTCCTCTCATGGATGAAACCACCGATCGGTTGGCCACAGGAAGGTATTTCACCAAGCTGGATCTGCGTTCTGGATATCATCAAATCCGGATCAAAGAAAGTGATGAAGAAAAGACAGCTATAAGGACGAGGTATGGCTTGTTTGAGTATACAGTGTTGCCGTTTGGATTGTCCAATGCACCTGGTACTTTCTGCAGGCTAATGAACGAGATCTTCAGAGATCTCTTGGATGAGAGTGTTATCGTGTACCTAGACGATATCATCATCTTTTCATCCACTTGGGATCAGCATCTAGTAGATGTTGAAATGGTGTTTAAGCGCCTAGAAGAACATCAACTCTATCTCAAGAAGAGCAAGTGCTCTTTTGGACAAGAGAGTGTAGTGTTTCTAGGATGTTTGATCGATGCGCAGGGCATTCATCCTAACAGGGCTAAGATTCGAGCCATTGTTGAATGGAAGAGACCTGAGAGTGTTCATGAGCTCAGATCTTTTCTTGGATTAGCCACATATTTTCGGCGCTTTGTTTATCAGTATGCGCATAAAGCCGCACCTTTGTTTGGCTTATTGCGCAAGGCTTCCAAAGTTGTTTGGAATCCAGCAGCTGAACGAGCGTTTCAAGGATTGAAACAAGCACTGACAGAGATGCCCGTGCTAGCTCTTCCAAAGATGGGAGAACCTTTCGAGGTTCACACAGATGCTTTTCAATGGGCCATTGGAGGAGTGTTGATGCAAGGAAAGCATCCGGTGGCTTACGAAAGTCACAAGTTCTCAGAGACTGAGGCAAAATGGCCTGCTCATGAACAGGAGATGTTCGCAGTTATCCATTGTTTGAAGCGTTGGGAGCATTATTTGTTACCAAGCAAAGTTACTGTTGTAACGGACTGTGAGGGTAATACATACTTTCAGAGTAAACCTCGTTTGTCACGTAAACAACAGAGGTGGCAAGTGGAGCTTGCACGTTTTGATATCGAATGGCGGTATCAAAAGGGGAAGGAAAATATTCCAGCGGATGTGTTAAGCAGACGTGTCCAGGCGTTAACAACCCAAGACACGAGTGAAGAGCTTTTGGATCGAATCAGACAAGCATTGCCAGACGATCCTCAAGCTCAACGTTGGACCAGCCAACAAGAGAGAGATCCATTGGTACGTAATCTCTCATTTCGCAATGACCTTTGGTTTTATAAGCAAACCAAGGTCTATGTTCCAGCTGGATCTCTACGGACACTAGTCATGCAAGAATGTCATGATTGTGAACTGGCTGGACATGGAGGACAAAATAGAACATTGCAACGAGTTAAAGAGCAGTTCTATTGGCCGTCCATGTTGGAGGATGTAATCAAGTACGTGCAGACTTGCTTGACATGTCAGCAACAACGAACTGAGCGGAGGAGACCTGCAGGGTTGCTGAGGCCATTGTCAATACCTGATGGGCCTTGGGAGAGCATAAGTATGGACTTATGCACAGGTTTACCCGAATCAGGAGGTTTTGATGCTCTGTTAGTTGTTATAGATCGTTTCAGTAAGCAAGCTCACCTCATCCCTTGTAGGGAAGCAGTGACGTCAAGAGGTGCCGCTGAACTGTTTATACGATATGTTTTTAAGTATCATGGGATGCCTAAAGACATTGTTTCAGATCTGGATAGGAGGTTTGTAGCTGATTTTTGGAAGGGTTTGTTTCGAAGGCTCGGAACTACCCTCAAGTTCAGTTCCTCTTATCATCCTGAAACTGATGGTCAGACGGAAAGGACGATCCAGATAGTAGAGCAAGGGTTGAGAAACTATATCATGCGGGATCAGAGTGATTGGAGCGAGCACTTGGACTTGGTGGAGTTTACATATAACAACACCAAGCACTCGAGTACAGGATTTAAACCATTTGAAGTGGTTTATCGGGGTTCTCATGCACCTTGGACTCCTATAGCTCTGGCTACCAAGGGGCATGAAAACACAAGAAGGTCGAATCAAGATCCTCCAGATCTAGAGACTTTCATACGTGTTCAGGGTACTGTGTTTCAAGAAGCCAAGAAACACATGGAGAAGGCACAACAACGATATGCTAAGTATGCAAACCGTGGTAGACAAGATTTACAATTCGAAGAAGGACAGAGAGTCTGGTTGAGAACCAAGAACTTCAGAATCCCAGCAGGGGTGGATTTAGCCAAGAAGCTTCTTCCAAAGTGGGCAGGACCGTTCCTGATCGAGAAGAAGTTAGGTCCTGTGACCTATAAGTTACGTTTTCCAGCTAGTATGAAGCACTATCACCCCATCATTCATGTTTCTAACTTAAAGATGTTTCGTGAGGAACTAGAGTCGTTGCCAGGAAGATATCAGAAATGGCATCCAGTGTTAGAAGCATTACCAAGAGCTGATGATCTTGAGTTGATTGAGATAGTAGATCATCGAGCATCACCGAATCCAGATGGAGCTGGAGAACCCGTTACTCAATACCTATGTCGTTGGACAGGTAGAGTTCCGGGATTGGTAAGTGAAGCTTGGGAGTACCTAGATGATCTAGCATTGTACAAGTTTCAGGAACCACTGCGTAGATATTTTGTGAGACGACAATCTGCAGTGGTCTCTTCCAGCTAAGCGGTGGATTAAATCGAGTCAGGAGAGTCATGCAAAGGGCCCTTCAAGGACACTGGAACCGAGTAGATCTGGCCAATCTGCTCGTCTAAAGGTGGAGTTGTGGTCTGCTGACTTCTTATGACTGTCGGATGTCAATCAGGTTTAGGCTGATGCTACTATGGGGTACCATAGTAAGGAGGTGGATAAAAGGAGACTGACGAGTTCACCACCTGGAAGCTAGGGTTCTGTCTCACCCGAAAGCTTCAACGAATGCTCGGTGATGGAGCATAGCTCTGAGAAAGAGCTTAATCTTACCCTGGATGGGGTAATGTTCCTCTGGATTTGAGGAAGTGTTGTTCCTAATGTGGTATTGCAGATACCGCAGTTCAATGGAAGAACTGCTTTTTGTTAGTTGGGGCGATTGTAACGTCGTTTACTATTACTATGGGCAGTGATTACACAAAAACACGTGGCGGCTACAAGGAAACGGCGAGGGCTCAAGGATAAGGTTTAAATGGGTTCGCGAACTCTAGAACTGGGGGCTTTTCATCATTTTCACTGTACGCACACCAGAGAGCAGGCCAGAGAGCAAGAAACTGAGACTACATTGAGAGCTTATTGCAGAGAGGTGCAAGGTGGAAATTTCACAGGGACTAAGCTGAGTGCAGGCTGTGAGTAAATAGTTGTAGACTAAGGGGATCAGCTGGATTCTAGCCTTGGTCTAACTTTCAATTTGAGATCTAGTCTATTGAGGGGAAGATTACAGCGTTTAGAGTGCAGATTCCTGAAGAGATAGCGTTCTGGAGTGAAATTATCAGGAGATTTGCAGAGCAGTGAAGAATTGCTGTCCCAAGAGCTCTCCGAGACCTTGTTAGCAAGAAAACGCCATGTAATGTATATGAGCCCGTGATTTGCTTTGTTATATGATAAGCAAGCTTGGATTGAGTGCCAAAGCTGGATTGAAGCGTCTTGTGTGGAGTTGACTCTATTCTGGTGTACTTTCCTACTTCCTAGCATCTACTAGGTCTCCTAGTCTTGGCGGTTGCTCCTTTTGGGTCCTGGCGTTCCGACTTGATCACCAGTAGCGGAAGCGCTGCCCAAATTTTATGCAACCCAGGTCTAGAATAGTTCCACCTGTATTTAGTAACCTAAGATTGACCAGAGACCTGCAAAAGACTAGTTGGTTATCCTAAACCCGTCCGACGGTTATCCAATCCTTGGTGTTTATTAGCGGGAAGTTTAACGAACTGGATCTGGAGACATAAATATAGTATACAGGTCTCTAGGGAGGTTCACGTTCGGCAGTTCATTGGTTAGAGATTAAAGAATCTGTTCCGAGATCTGTGGTCGAACGTTACATTGGACCCATATGGTTCATACTCGTATAACTAGCAAAACAGAACCATGCACTTCTATCTTTTGAATTAAACGTTGACCTATACATGGAACATCAAGACCTCCAAGAAGAGAAAAGTCCATCTGCATCTTCATCGCTTAACACAAACTTATTATCGTTCTTATGATTCTTCCAAGTAGAATCACCCGACTTGTGAAGTTAGCCTCATAGTACCGAGAACATAAGTATTTCAGCTTATCACGTCAGCCAATGTGTCTCTAGAGGCACAGTGATATACTCATCTGTCTCATGATAATACAACCTTCGTGCATGCAGCAACTCCAGCTTGCTATCTACTCATCTGTTGTGGCTTGCTTTTAGATCCAAATGGTCAGAGAGCACTTGGCATTGGTAATCCAGTGCTGCTCCTTGTTACATGAAGTACTCAGGCCTACTGTATGCTGTGAGTAAAATGAGCGAACCCCATTCCCAAGATGTGATGAGAATAATCCATCGAGTATTAAGGGGTTCTAAAGCTTCAGAAATATTGGACCGAGACCATCTACACGATTAAAATTCATACTCTATCTGATGGTGTCGTGTACCGTTGTGTTGTAGAAGTACACTTCAGTCATGAACAGTGGAGCCCAAGGACCTATTCATGCAACTGAATCATGATCCGTTTTCTACTAAATCTCAAGACGAAATGTGCCTTAATTGCTCCCAACTCACTCATTCAGTGGAGGCCAGCGAGCGACACTTTATAATTCAGTGATCCGTCTCCCGAAGTTGATCTGCATGCATATATGCCCTTGTGTAAAAAGGTGATCATTTGGCTAGTTATATCCAAATTCCCTCTAAATTAAATGCATGGCCTATCATCAACTACTCCGTTTTTAGTGCAGAATCCCTCCTCAAAACTGACCATATTCTGAAAACGAAGAAGCATGAAAAAGCATCATGTTACCCTCGGCTGGGTGTCCTCACGTTGGAAGCAGAAAATTCATCTACTGAAGGAGAAAACCTCTGGCTGTCGTTTTCCAAAGACACAACAAGGTGGTTCACAGAAGAATCAGGATACTGGGGAGCTGCGGAGGCTTGTCATTGGCCGTCTTCCAAGAACTTCGAACTCGTGCTAAACGTTGGTGTACAGCGACTACCGGTAATAGCAATAGATGAAACCAGTAACAGTCATGAACTAGTCACTGAGTCCAATCGCATACAACCTGGGCCCACCGTGTAAATGGTAAGTACTATACAGTCTGAACCTATCAGAGGAAGGTAGCAAACGACGGACATCCACTAGTCTTCCGGAAGGTATCTGCTGTTGACACGGATTCACATGGCTTTTGGTTTTCGGTTTCCCGACAGCGAATCCCGTCTGTCGAGAAAGTTGTAACTACAACATAATGGTAAGAAACCAACCAACAATAGCCTACTGCTTAACAAAGTTAATTTCGCTAATACCGACTGTCTATAGCATGTTACCTTCTGTTTACCTATTATATCACTCATTATACCTGTGCTCGACTATCAGTAGTAAGCTACATGGCAAAGGATGACTGGTGTCGGGCTTTGTTCGCGTTTTGTAGCCGATTCTGCCTTTCCTGAGATTTCCAGGTTTCTGTCCCGGACGACAACTGGATATACTGGAAAAGCTATCCCCCGCTGCTGAGAAACCGGGAAAATGACCAATTTGAGCGAGTGGGGGAGAGACAATGAGGAAGACGGAGCAAGGGGGACACCTTCCAATAGCACTGTTTCCTTGACTCCAGGGTTAGAACCGGAGTACCGGTTTCGAGCAATCAGAAAGTTTCCAGTTTCCACCATCCAGAGTATCTGTGTATCTCTAGTACGGTATCCCAGCAGAATCTGAGCAGACACCCTCATTGGATGTTGTGTGCAGTGGATTGTGTGCTCGAACACCTCTGCGGCGAAAAAGGAGCTACCGCATCAGCACTAAGAGCTATTTACTACCAGGCATTGACTGGCGGTCACTGGCCAGAACATCCAGGAAAAACAAAAGCTTATCATGATCGGTACTTTAGGGTCTAAGCGCAACGCGTGGTGACAGAAATTTAATTTGTGTTCTATATATAGTTTCAAAGGACGGCTACAATAGCCTTGCCTGACACGAGATGATTCTAACGGAAATTAATATCTTCCGAGCACTTATCTGTTAATGGAGACAAACGTCTTCATAGGATGACTGAACAGTGAATAGTGACGCGAAGCGGGTCCACTGTGTTTAGAATCTTCTCTCTTGGATTGGAGGGTGCGTCCAGACGGTATGAGTTGTTGGGTATGACTCGTATGAGTTGCAAGAAGCGAACAATTTTCTCATGAAATTAAAGAATAATTTTGTAGATACCTACATGTACAACTCTTACCCCGCAACTCAGATTGTACATGTACAACTCATACATGTACTACATGCACAACTCATACAGATCATCCGTCCCCTTCGATTATTCCAATTAAATTTTAGATTACAGAATTCAGATTATGTAGTAGGACTCACCAGTTTCTCGATGTCTAGTAAGTAGCGGGTACCTGCAACTGCATTCGTGTGATTGCCCGTGGAACCTGTCAGTCAGAAGAGTAAACCCACATGGATTGTATCTTATCAAGACTCCGATCGATTGGGCTGTTTCACCGGTTTTCAGCTCTCCTCGTATGCTGTTTGAGTCAGATGTGGAGGAATCAGATCTAGAAGATATGTGAAGAGAGAAGAGGAATGGGAGAAGAGACAATACGTTGGATCCACAATATCCTGTCTACCCAGTGTGTAAGCAACCTTGAATGTCTGGGGCGACTGTAGAATAGACCTAGTTAAGACATTGGTTAAATTTGAATGTATAGTTGTTAAAAGAATAAGTCGAGAAATGTGTTGAGAACGTTAATGTCTGACAGTGTATGAATCTATCTGTTCTCTATTTGTTCTCTATACAAGATATAACCCGGATTGCATGTCTGGTTAACACTAACACGACAGTATGAAAAAGTATTTGCGTTTCATTTTATGAACTACTACTCGCAACGAGCTGCTGCATGGTTTACTGTTCTTCGAACAGTGTTTAGACAGTCAATTGGCGGTTTGTGATATCTGTCTTGAAAGAAGCCCTACGGAAAAATAGCTCGACGCCAGATGAAAAACTTAGGTGTAAGAGGGATTCAGTTTCATAAGATACCGCTCAGGAAGCTAAACCTTCTATCTGGACCTGAAATTAAGTCCAAGATCCAGCTCAAAGCAGAGCAGGCTTTTGGGAAGGACTCGTCCTTAATGCTGAGGTGAAAGCTCTTCTTTCATAGACATTCTCTGGAAGTTGAGACTTACCTGGATGGGAAATACAACCATTGACTCCCGATGGCAGTTACAACTGAAGCTGCGACAAAGAGCGTCGGGAAAAAGAACAGGGAGAACAGTCGGTACAAAGTGTGACGGAAATTTTGCAAGAAGTTCAAATTTCGTGGAAGAGGTACTTGAACAAATCACTCAAGGTTTTGCCTTATAGACGACAGCAACTACTTCGGACGACATGACGAGGGACAAATGGAGGAACAGGTGCCTACTCTGCTGAAGGGGCAGAGATGATACAGCAAAGAACCTGGCCTCAGAGAAAAGTCTTGCAGTATATCTTGTGATGGAATACAGGCACCCGAAATTCCTAGATATACCTACATATGACCAACAATCTACTGAGGAAAAGCTCCAAAGGCTGGACCTAGAGTTCAGTATGATATATATGCGCTTTTATATACATACGTGTGCCTGTTACTGAGGTCTTCCTGGGCACTGGACCTTGTTGAGGTCACTCGTCGCCCTGTTTGTTACATCTCTCTCTCTCTCTCTCTCTCTCTCTCTCTCTCTCTCTCTCTCTCTCTCTCTCTCTCTTCACCGATTCTAACCGTCGAGGGAACAGCCTGTAACAACTGCCTACATTCACCATTTCCTGGAAGCTGCCACGTTCTTCTGACTGGCTAATTCTCTATGGCAGATTCAGGTGAGGTCGCGAGGATATCTAGATCTTACTGTTATCTAGCATGCCGTATTATGCGTTCCAAACAGCTCATTACGGCTCAGAATGTCCGAACGAGTCTATATTCGTTCCAAATAAGCACTGAATTCTCAACATCAGCGGGGAGGAATATTAAAGACACATGCATACTCTCGTAAACCTACATCATTTCGTTCGTCGTGTTGAATAAAATACCTGTAGTACTCCTGTTGTCAATAATCTCAACAAGATTTCGTCTTCGGTGCTGGGTGCGGAACGTGGACAACCACTGAGCAATACCCTTCAGTTGAGAGAGAGGGAGGAAAGAATAACAAACTCAATGATCGGCTGGACATTACAGCGGACAGAGAACAAAAGAAGGCGACTTCCAGAGAACCCGTGTAGAAATGGCTTCATTTTATGAACAACTACCCAAAAGGGCACGTTCCGGGTGCACTAATATAATCTAACACGGGCTTGTGTGCCTTCAAATTACGATGCAGGATCTGGAATTCACTATTGACGAGAAGCCTCTCGTTCTTTCACCCTATTGTCGGCGAGTTGCGCCTCACGTGTGGTCATCTTGTGGATCTACACTGGACTTTGAAGAACACCAGCTGTGGCACAATCGTTAGAGGGAACGTCCACGTCTCAGCAGCCAAACGTCTCCATCAGACACCGCGAGCGAAGTAGTTTAAAATATAAAATATCTCTAAACGTAAGAACGGTTCGAGAATTTCGTGCTTAAAAATTCCAAGTTAGCTTTAGAGCCTTCAAATTCAAATCCAAGGCTATACGGAGGTCCGTACTACTTAGACACTGTAGAGGCTACACCGCTTCTCACATCATGCAGCCGGACGGTACGGTAGCATGGCAAGAGGATAACGGGGACCATGCGAGCGAGCAGCGTAACGTTCTTTCAAGTTTCGAATGAGAGAGCTCAGATTTCTGGTGAAAGGACGGGCGCCTAGTTCTCTGATTTCTGCTCCGCACTGACTGTTGTCGCCATGCTCTGGAATCCGTCCGTTTCAGTTTGATATTGTTTTGTTTCATTGTTTTACTCTCTCGTTCCAGTCTTTGTGCGGCTAGCTGCATATCGTGAAAATGATCGGGCTGAAGATGCTGCTTACAACACTGCCGGGCCTCTATGAACGGAATCGTTTTCTGTCTTTTCAGTCCCAATGCCGAATTGTTCTGTTAAATTCTACGGTCGAAGAAGAACATAACAGACAAGTGGGAAAGAAGTAAGTCCGTATGCAATGGAATAGAGGGGCGATGCGTTATCGATTTATCCGGATCTATCTCTTTCCTTTCTCTTTTATTTTTACACAACGATTTTATCCGTCTTATCTGTTTACTTTTTTTCTCTTCTCGATTTCCAAATCACTCTATCCGTCCATTTCGCTACACGACAAAATAATTTTCTTCTTTTCCGGTTTTCACAATTTACATATATTTCATACACTCTTTCTAACAGACGGAAAAAATTACCTCAACTCTCTTATGTAAAGCCTCTACTATCGCCCTCTCCAGTTCTTGTCTCGTCTCTCATGCTGCAAATCAGTAGTCTTCTGTTTACCTTACATGGTTGCCCTCTACAACGTCGTCGTCTTCTGAGATTCAAGGCGCATTGTCTTCACACTCTTTGGCGAGTTTCATGCACCTTCTGCAATTTTCCTCGGCAAATTCAGTTCAGTTTCTTTGCTGGAATTATTATCTGGGAAATCCAATTTTGTAGATAAACAGTACGGAGATATTACGGCCACTCAAACCCAAAACTGTAAACTCCATTACGAGAGTTACGTCCAGCCCTGTAACTCAGATTTGATGTGGTTTTACGCAAGAGGGTAACTTGGTTTGAGAGATCTCTGTAGTCTGTCCTTACAGTTACGGACAGCATTACGTTCTCTTCAGACCTAGTCGTAAGTTCGTAAAGCACATATGTATTAGCGATGAACGCTATTCAAATTGGATTTTTAACAAAGATAATAAATATTGTTTAGATGACACCGAACTAACATTGTTCAAAATTCAAGTTGCTTGTTCCAACTCACAATTGCACAAAAAGTTTATCGGACTGCATAAAAAATTTACCATATCTGCTAAGTTCAAATCCATACTTAAAATAAACACAGTACAGAACCCTAACCACAGCATTTCGCGTTGTTGTAAAAGAAAAACACAGCGTGGACTATTTGTTACAATATTTCATGTTGTACACAATTATGTTCCGCGCAATGTTCCACCCTTTACTACAAAAGTACAACGCAGAACAATGTTTTGCGCATTCTGTGTTGTACGTTGCACAACACAGAAAGCGACTATAACATTCTGCTGTAATACAGCACGGAACGCTTTCTGCAGTGTTTTGCAGTTTTATGAGACGGAATGCTATTCGAGTAAATAATTATCTTTTTCCGCACTTAATGACAAAGCGTAGAACACAGTGTTGACGTGCCGCGAGTACTTGCGTTCATTCAAATTTTGAACAGATGACAAACCCTTGACGTGCATTTAATGCTGACTAATGTGTCATATTATAGACATAGAAACATTACGAGAGTTACGTCTCATGAATGTAAAAAGATTTACGTCGATGATTGTTAAGCCGTAAACCTCAAGTTTGAATGATCCTATTAGAGGGTGTCATTTCTAAGATTTTCCAAGAAGTACTTTGTCTACGGATCTCGATCATCTGCTTTCTCTTGATGGATTACGCCGAACACTCACGGGCTGGGTTCACAGTGTAAGTCCACGAGCAATACGTGCAGGAAGTTTGGTTTCTCTGGCCAGACATTTCCGGACCAAAATTTCTCTCCGCAGTTCTCTTTAGATCGCAATTCAAGTTTGAATTTCAAAGATTCAGATGGATCGATCATCGAAGTGCATTATTATTTCTAGACATTTTACATATTAGGGATGTCAAAGTTAACGCACGTGATGATAGTTTCGAGCATGAGCCACCGGAGCTACAGGTACCTCTGCAGGTACTTGCAAAAATAACCGCGAGTATTGTCGTGATGCTAATGAGAAATTAACCCTTAAGATACAATCAATTGATAGTGTCATAATGACCCCGTCAATGATATGTACGTTTTACAGTTTGAAACAACCTGTTTCGACCTAATTCTAGATCAAAACAGTCTAGATCGAAACAACTCGTTTCGACCTAAGAGTTAGATGTTGTTTCGAACTGGAGTGAAATAACAATTTTAACTTTCTGCAGCCAGCTCAGTTTGTGACGTTTTGGTCTTGTTGGAAACATCACGAGAAGAGCTTTCTAGAGCAATTGAAATCATGAGATCTGGAGCTATATTCGCAACGCTACAAGCGTTCAAATTTTATTAGTTTTCTTAAAATTTTGGATGCGGATTTGTATTTCGACCTAGCTTTAGGTCAGAATCTGAATGTGTCGACCTGGAAATCCGACATGAGCATATTTAATAAACATAACTCTCGTACGTATGCAAACAAGGAGAATTCACCATAGCAAATAAGAAGACATATTGATTGTTCTCATCTTGTTCACATCTTTTCAAATCTGAATTCAAACGGGTAACCCTTCTAAATCTCGCAGGTATGAATTAAGGACCTTGAGCAAAGTTACCCTTCTTTTCAAATTATAGATTAGGGTTGAAGAGTTATTATTCCTTTGCTCGTTAGAAAATATTTTTCTTAACGTTTACACCACTATTAGAAGATTTACATGTTCAAATTTCAATGTCTACACATGATGTCAACTACATCAAGTCGAGCGAGCTCATGTTTTATTTATTATTTATTTATAAATTTAAAAATAGAAGTATATTTCCTGAAAGATGATAACATGACAAGATGTTAAGACCTTATGTGACCTTCTTAGAAGTAGTACATCTATAACTCACACCACACACGGCCACTAGACCTACCGGTCTCATGATCAGCCTAAGTATTACGAGGTTGTTGCTACACACCAAGATCCCTATCAGGGACTCTGTTAGCCCTGCAACCTAAATTACTTTACCATTAACATTATACTGAATGAACGAAAGATCATAAGGAGTCATCTTAGAATCTTTAGAATGACCTTTAGGATTAGAGGACTGAGTACTGCTAGCCATGCTGCTACATTGAGAGGACTATGAGGCATCGGGGACAGAAATACTACTGGTATTGTTTAAACTCTGCATTTAAACAATCCTCATGGCAGCCTGCACTTGAGGTAAGAACATGTTGCTAGTTTTCTACTAGGTGGATTCTCTCGTCGTTTGATCATTGAGACTACTATCTTCCGTAGAATACTTAGATTCATTTTTTGTGTTTCTGAAAGATTCTCATAGGGAGAATTGAAGACCCTCCGAAATAGGAGAAGGTGAATCAGACCAGATCCGCCAAAAGTGTCTGTCGAAGGAGCTACTTTATGGTATCTTTTGTTCTTGGTGTGACCCCAGACGTGGAAGAGAAGCCCTCCATCTTGTCAAGAATACGTCACTCCATCTCTTGGGTAAGTTAAGGTTTCCGTCCCCTCTAACCCTAGTCTTTGATTGTGAATACGCTGAATTGTTCTAAATTCGAAGAAGGCAATGCATGTAGATCGTTCTTGCAGAATGTTGAACTCGTTCAAAATTGTTCTTGTTCTTCTGTCGATGGAGCAATCCTGCCTGTTCTCATAGTCAGAAAAGTGGTCTGGCTAGCCAGTAGAATATGTGTCCAACGAGGCTCATAGTTCTTTTGATGAAATTGGACCTTATTCCTATTTTGCCAGACAGTCGTGATGATTTACAAAAAGATATATGGGAATGCTGAGCCCAATTTTCTCCTCTTCCTGCATTTATCCATGAGTTTATTTATCTTATTTCTATTTTATTTATTATATTTGATTTGGAAGAGGTTATTGACTCCGTCTAGATCAGAATTGTACATCTACCTATGAAGGCAAGCTCTCTCCAGCTCTCCTTAACTTCCTGCGAGACCAAAATAGGTGTTGAATGTTCTCTATTGCTTCTCTGCATACCATGCAGTCACCAGAATCCATATCCCATTGTCTAGCTCTAGATCCAATATAGTATCAATTGTAGACGATACGTCATATCACAAATCTGGTGTGTAGATCAATACGGCTATGCCATATGTTGGTGAAGAAGATTTGTCATTGCCTCTCCATTTGGTTCCTTTCCCACATTGTGTTGAGGACATGAAGTTGGATTGCTTGAGTTGTGAGAATCTTGGACCATTGGGAGTTGACAAGGTCCCATCTTTTGAACTGTTTGTCTTCACTCTCTAAATTTCATATCCAGTTCTCTTGATTGTAGAATGTGGTAGTCTCATTGCCGCAAAAGCTCTGTGCGAGTGTGATAAACTTGTCTGCTTCAGTTGTATCTTCGTCTCACGGAAGAATCCTCATCAAGTCCACCTCAGGATCCCAAGTATCTTTCATGATCACCAGTTTACGCTTCTTGCTGGTACCAACGAATGATTTTTCTCCTATCTACCTCGTCATCTACAACCCTTAAGACAGCTGTAATGGCGCTCGTACCTAGAATTTTAGCTTTGTCTCTTAGAAACTTCAGTTTAGAACGTACCTCGAACCACATGCCAAGGATACCATTAAAGGCCATAGCTTGCTTGAGCTTGAATCTGTCAGTCAGTAGTAGAATCTCTCTACTGGTCCATCTGGCTTTCTCCTTGCTTCCATTGTTAGCCCTGATCTTAATTCTATTTGATACCCCGCTAGTATTTTTCATTCCTCTGTAGGTTCCGACAGAAGTCAGGAGGCAATGCGAGCTTTGAAGCATCTTGCTTGAGTGTGATCTAAACCCCCTTTGTCTTTTCGACTAATGATAGTATCCCAAGCCACAAGTGATCTTTTATTTTGTCTTTCCTCGTTTTGACCTCAGATGAAATCTCTACAAGAGTTTTTGAGTAGCTTGTATCCATCCTTAGAAAGTGAAAAAGTTAGCAAGACATATGTTGGTATGGCCTTCAAGACATGCTTGGTGATTATGATCCTTCCTTGCATGGACAAAAAATGAGAAGATCAAGTATTGAGATGCTTAGCTATTTTATCTAGGACAAATCTGTCCCTTGTAGCTTGTGTTACCTTGTATCCAAGGGGGTATCCTAGGTATTTATGACTTCTCTCATTTTTGCGATTCTACAACCAGTGGCAATCATCCAATGAGGCATCGATGTGGTGATGAAGAAAGGGATGATGACTGACTTCTCGACGTCCAATCGAACTCCTGACATGTGTTCATAGAGTAGAACTGTCTGCTTCAAAGATTCAAAGTTCGATCTTAAAGCTGTGGGACCGCTTCTCATGTCATCAGCAAAAGGCTGATGGAGAAGACGCTTGTTGTCACCTATGTCGATCTCTTGAAGACGTCTGTGGTTTACTTCCCTTCTTAATATCCTCATGAAAGGTTGCGTAGTGATCGTAAATAAGGAGGGGGGTTTAGTCGAATGCCTCTAGTTATCATCACTTCTTCCGTGAAGTCGTTGTTAATGTATAATTTAGAACTGGCTCCTTTAACCATGCACTTTAGCAGACTAATGAAGTGGTTTCCAAACTTCCATTGCAGCTAGAGTCTCTCATAGGAAGTCATGACAAACACGGTCATAGGCCTTCTCAAAGTCGAGTCTAATGAACATGGCATCTTGGTGGATCTTCTCTGCCCACTCGGTTGTAATTGTAACAGAGATTATATTGCTAGTTATGTGTCGTCCTTTAATGTCCTCTGTTGTCTGTTTACCATCTTCCCTATCACTCTCTGGAGTTTATCAGATACCAATTTGCTAATTACTTTGTATGTTGTGTTTAGCATGGTAAGTGACCATCAGTCCTTCAGTGCATCTCGTTCACCCTCCTTGAGGATCAGTTTAATGACACCTGATTTCAACTCCCATGGCATTGTCTTTGTGACCTAGCATTCCTGTATAAATCTGATCCCATCCGCTCTTAGCCAGTGCCAGTATTCAAGGAGTACTTATCCCGTCATGCCATCGATACACGGTGTCTTTTCGGAAGAGACTGATCGGATCACATTGTTTATTTCTTCTTCAGTAGGGGTGCAATCCAACATCCTAGCATCCTCCTCAAAACTTTATCAGTGATAAGTTGTTCTATAAGAGCTTGTAACTGATCTCCTCGAACATCTGTAAGGAGTCTTTCTTCAATGAAGAGTTTGTGATAGTACTCGTGGACCTCCTTGAGGATCTCTGGTGCTCTAGTAATTCTACTTCCATCTTCTTTAACTAGTGCATGTAAGGATTCTCTTTTGGTCTTTGATTTGGCTTGCTCAAAAAAGAAAACTGTGGGTGCATCTCCTACTGCTAACCATTTGGCATGCCTTCTTTTCCACATCACAACATCTCGACGTTCTTGTCTCCTTACTTGTTATTATACTTCAACCAGACATTTGTGAGTAGCCTGAGAGGGGACGTCTACCATCGTGCTTCGCAAGGTCAATAGTTCAGATTGAAGATGGATTAGAGACGTCTTGTTATTTTGGATGTGTCTCTGTTTACTCATGGGATGCTTTCTAAGCTTTCTCCACTTGAGAGTCCAGTCCACTCGTGCATTAACTGATCGTTGTTCCTCTCTTTTCATAAGCACCTCATCTCATCAACCGTTCCATGATCTTTGAGAGTTTTTCCGTCGATCTTGAAATAGTTGTGTTTGTGATGAAGGGGAGCTTCATGCTAGGAGTATAATGGGGTCCCTCTTTTTGAATGGCTAAATGAAGTGCATCAGCTAGCTGAAATCTAGGGCAGAGTCTCCTCCATGCTCTATATTCAGAGCCATAGATGAGTGAACAAGGCCCTTGTGAATCATCCATCCTCTCTGTCATGTTCCAGTCCCCAGCAAAAATCCATTTTTCAGATGGTAGTTCTGCCTTCATTCTGTTCCACATGTCGATCCGTTCTGCTCGTCCATTTGGGACGTGCAATGATACAACTCCCAACTCCTCTCCTCCCATATCAAAGTTGATCCAACAACATAGCTTTCCACTATACCACACACCCGTGCTTATTGGGTGGATGTTGTCCTTATAGATGATAGTAGCACTGCACCGATCCTCCTCATCTGTAGCTACTAGATAATTGTTGTTGAGATCTATGGAGCTGAGTCGTTGTTGGAGGATCCATCCTCCACATTTAACTTCCTGCAAGCAAATAATATCAGCCTTGCTATATCTACGGTCCAATCATTTCTTCCCCCTCTTGACACCGAAGCCGTCAATTATTCCTCTAACATTCCAACTGACAGTTTGTAAGAAATCCAACATCCAAACTATCTAGAATTGGATAGACTCCGTCCTGCACCTCTAAGTGAAGGACTTGTTGGTTGGTTGGCAAGATTTGTCCTCAGTGGTGTCTGTTGGGATGGGGGCTTGTGGCTCTCACTGGTGTTAAGCAGTCTTGTAGAAGAAGTACTGCCTCCGCCGTAGTCTTCTCCTTGGTTGATTTCATTCATCATGATATCTCGAGAAGGTTTGGAGTTTCTTTCTTCTCTAATGCGCATGCGATTGGCATTGGACGTTTCTGGTTGATCGCGTTTCTTCTAGGGCTCCTCTATTGTCTTTCTTGTCGTATCTCTTCCACCACCTGCTGTGGAGTCGATGATGGATGTTGTTGTCTTTGTCCTGTCGAAGTACGTTGTAAAACGTGTTCGTCCAACAAGAACGCACCATCCTCCCCATCCTCATTAGTGGAGCTAAGGACTTGATATTTATTCTCTTCACGTGTTGGACCTGGTTTCTTCATGGGAGCGCTAGGTTGTCCTCCTTTCTTCATTTTCCGTTGGAGGAGCAGCTTAAAGACTTCGTCATCAAGTTTTTTGCTTTTCTCTCATGATGTCTCTCCTCTGGTTACTCCTAGAGTTTTTTGCTCTGTTTCCTGATTTGGGAGTGCACTATCATTTACAGTACTAGGGTTAATCGAGGTCATGGTGTTTTGTTGCAGTATTCTCCTTCGGTTCCTCGGGTAATGACGAGTGATGTGACCTCTTTCTTTGTAGATAAACCATACATCTCGAAGCTTCCTTGTAGATCACATTAAACTTATAGCTCGCTCCTCCTTTTATGTTCACTTTCACATGCTGCTGTAGTTCTTCCTCTATGTTGACCATAATGCAGCCACGAACATTAAGAAATTTGCATATACCGGAAGTATTAGGAACGTAGAGAAGTCTCCTATGGACTCCAACATGGCCTAAGCCTTATGAGCAAAGAGTTCATCAACATGTTCTATCTCCGCCCAAATAGATGTCATCTTCCCATGGATCGTCTTGTCATTCATCCCAGGCTGCCATGGCAAAGAAAATACCATCCTATCGTGCATAAAATATGGACTCTCTGCCATTACCCTAACTTTTTGCTGCTCTTAGCCGATTACAATCATGAAACTATGCCTCCCTAGCACTCGTACATGATCGATGAAGATGCCAAGACTCCGAGTGAGGGTCCGCTCAGCCCAAGCAATAACTTCATCTCGAGAATGGTTGAAGTCCACAGTGTCGTGATGTGAATCATTTCACATAGTAAAAGATTCACTTCTCAGCCCAGAGTTAGCTTCTCTAAGTGAAGTTAGGAACTCAGAGAAGTTGATTCTCGAGAGTGTTATGTATTTTGAGTCCTAGTAGATTGTTTTACCATGTTCATAGAGTTTTAAACTCATGGGTTGTACTTACTTCTCGCCCATGCACGCTTTCTAGCTGGTTTAAGTTATTTTTCAGCGTTGCGTGTCATTTTAAGTAGTTTAAGATTTACGTTGACACTTTAGAGGGCTGACGTTGTAGCCTTTGAGTGAAGTTAAGTTACAACATGGATTAAGGCACTAAAAGACAACCAAGTGGAGCTATGAACTCCCATTGGTCCGTTTTTATCTTTTGTAAAACTCTAACTTTAGAAACAGAGGTCTAAAGGAGAGTTCGGGCATTTGGTGAGGAGAATGCAAAATCTGAGAGCACAGGATGATAGAGCTCGTCGTGCCAGTCACTCTCAGTGAAATTTTTGATCGATTTGAGCAATAAAGAAGGAGTTATGCCAAATTGAAGTTCAGATTGAGTTGAAACTGCATCACTTTTGTTGATTTTGGGGTTTTGAGTGTCAATTCCAGCAGAAAAGAGATAATTGCTTCAAACCTGCATGGCTGCGTTCACTGTCAGCAGGGCTACGACTGTCCAAAAAGTTTCATGTCATTTGAGTGATTGAGTAATTCAGAGCAACTGCTGAAGCAGAGGGGGTCTGAAAAGCTCTCAATCTAAAGCAGCAACTTCAGAGAACGAGATCTGGAGAATTGTGTACAACCACCGGACCGAACTTCACAAGGGTGTTCAGCAAGCTGCGAACTCCAAGTCCTGTAAGAATCTTCAAAAATGATCGAGCCAATTTCCTGTTCTAGGTCGAAATAGCCATCTGGGTGTCAGAAATTGCCGTAATTTCTCTACCCAAGATGTTTCTGTCCATATCCCGGTGCTAGAATTTGATCTCAGGCTGAAACTTTGTGTGTGTGCTCAGTAGGGCCTCTTTTACATGTAGGAGAAATTTAGAAGTCTGAACCATCATATTTTTCCTCTTTTTGAGCGTTAAAGTTCACAGCCTGATCCTATTACTACTAATTAAACCTGAACTTTGCTTCCTGAACATAATAGAGGTTCCTACAGACCTGTATGAGTGCCTATAGCGCCCTGTTGTAACCTGAAAAGTCTATCCTTTGAGTAAAACAGCCACAACCAGAAACCCAGCGCTTCCCTGAGTAGGAGTATCAGAGTCTTCCGATCACATCACAGTCAGAAGGTTTCGTCCTTCTCAAGAAAACTCTCACCTTGACAACGGTATACAGTACAAATGCACGGCGCTGAAGATAGACTAGACGGGCAGCTACTTCATGCCTTTCAATGATGATCTCTTGCATTTTAGATGTGTTGTCTTTATCTGCTGTTGGCAGATCTGCCATGATTTACTCCAATTCCTCGTCCTCTATATTGTGGACATCATTCCAATCGACCTTCACTTGTGTTCTCGTAATGACATTGTGTGAATCCGTTGGAAGGGGTTGGTCGTTGACATTGACCCTTTTGTTGATCCAGCTGTTATTTAATCCCTTAGCAGCTCTTCGTGCATTAGTCATCTTCAGTCGATTACTGATTCCTCGATTGTTTTGACTGGTGTGCAGTAGGAGGTTCTAGTTGCCTGGTGGATGCTGTAGCGGTGGAAAGTTAGCAACGTCCAGCGAGCTCATGTTAATTACATGATAGTCCGTTTAAAACATGTCCAAAAAATGTGAATTCACGATCATTACCCACAGCGTGCTTCCACATCAGCAGCTACACCTAACCCACATGTTTGACCTTCGTGCATCATCCTACCTCATCGTCCATGAGAAAAGAAGGTCCGCTTTAACTCTCCGTGTCAATGAAATGACATCCCCCATTCTTTGACGTGGTTCTGGCTAATGTCCGGTTAGTAGTGAGGATGATCAATGAGACAACGATATGGTACTCGACGGACATGTACAGTCTTGGCACGTGGGTTAGCAATCGACGAGTCTTCAAGCCGTCATGCAATGAGTGAAGAACTCCTACGCCAACAACAAGTAGCTATGCTTGCAATGGAATTGCGAGACTATACGTTAGCGTTAGCGATTTATCGGGATCTATCCCTTTTCTTTCTCTTTCCTGTTTCCACAATGACTCCATCCGTCCATTCTGTGACACGTTTCATTCTCGTTTCAGAATCGACATATAGCTATGCTAACACATAGCAAAAATGAAAAAAGTGTCGAGATAGTAGCAGAACATCTACTAGCAAAATCCAGCAGTGAGAGAGATTGATGGAAACTGAAAATGAAATCGTTTGAATACTCTAATCTAATACTGTTAAATTAGAGTATATTTTGAATGATCAATGCATAAAATATAGAAGAAAATAGATTATTTTAAGATTTAAAAAAATTTCAGAACTACACCAAATTCTCTTTTATTTTCAATATTGAATGCCGAACTTCAGTTTGTAAGAAAAAATAAATAGTACCTCGAGGTTAGATTCGAGAAACAAGTGCCGAATCTGACCTCAACGTTCAGTGGTGTTGTGATAAACCTCCATTCCAAACCAGAGAGTTTTACAAGTATTTTATTTTTTTATACCTATGAGATGTACAATACTGTATTAGGGAGTGTAAAAGCTAAAAAAGAAGATTCTCTAACATTCAGAAAGAAAACAGTCATAGTTTATTGAACAGTTTTGTATAGAGTTGTGAATCGCTTGCCATCATATTTGAGAAATAATTTTTATATTTTATTTTAAAATATCTCTTGAAAATTAGAACAAATTCCTGGAATCGTAAACTATTTTTTCCAAAACTTACAATAGATTGTGAAGAAAAGTAATCAGAAATAGCCAACGTATTTCCTTACAGACACCTCCGAAGACACGCGTAGAAAACGTCCATAGCCTCTTGGCCGAAGTAATAACATTCGCCTGCAGGTAAAGAATATTTTCGAAAGATTTTAACTTTGACACGTACTAATATAATTCACTTTGAATATATTTTTATATTCTAACATTTATAATGGTAAGTGAACAAGGACGGGAGTAAAAATATCTAAACATGTAACATTTATTATCTTGTTGAACCTCAGTAGGAGGCTTTAAACAGTTATAATAATTCAAGTAATTATGGAGGTAGCTGATTTATTCTATTTTACTAAATTTGTTTCTTTTATGGAGGTAAATTTTAGACAGGTAAACTGTAGTAGTAGACAGTTTGCAGTTAATAACAGTTTGGTGACATTTGCAGATGAGTCCTCTTGCAACTAGAATCACTCAAATAGATGTTTACCCTCATATCAACATCAGTCTCGTTGTTATCAATTTGCTTAAGGTCCACTCACATTGTGAATCTGTGCGATTTAGCGACATGTTAGTGTTAATAGATTCTATAGAACTTGTTGTTAAACTTTATTAGACGATTGTATTAGGGCTCAGGTTTATCGGCTAATATTTTTCACTTACCATACTTTCGGTAATAAGCAAGTACAGTGCACTTCACAATTTTGTTTTCCTCAATAAACTGGAGATTAAAAATCATCAAACTTTACACGATTCCTGGAGAGTATCCTACAGTACCCTTTGCAAGAGACCAGCATACGGTGGTCGACGTGTGATAACACCTAGTGCTGATGTGTATCCTGACTGGATTTCTTTGTCTGCGAACTTGCCCAAGGCTCGCTTTCAAAATCGCTGGCGAAGAATTTCCATGCTGGCACAGAATTTCCATGCTGGCACTACGAAACTCAGAAGTACACAAAAATGGAAAGAGAGTTCACCCTCATCTGTACACCCATGTTTTCATAATGAAAACAAGATAAAAGAACTCTTCAAACTGAACATCGTGTGAGTGGTTTGGCTCTGGCAAAATATGCATCCATAATGCACTTCTAAGAAAACAGAAAAAAAAAGACAAACGTTTAAACAGGTAACCAAAATAATCATGAACAATTGGCTGATTACAGCTTTCAAAAATATTTAGTGAAAAATGCAGTGTACTAAAGCGTACAGTCATGAGGAAAAGTACTGCTTGACAGGGTTTGCAAATTGTGGCTTATGTCAAACTTCTCTAAATTAGCTTTAACTTGATTACACATGCTCATTCAAGTTATACAAAATCCATAAGTGGCTCAAGTGAAAAGAACCTTTTTCTGATATAAAGATCTGTGACTCTCATGAGTAAAAATATTTTTAATTTGTAAGCTTTAATTTATAGCTTAACTCTTCCAAGAAAAAAATTAATATATAAATTAAAACTCTTTGTATATTCCTCTCTTCCGAAATTGGAAGAGGTGAATAATATGCAAAGAAGTAAACACACCAAAAATCTGTCAGAACAGCAGATAAACCCTTGAGTGCGCCTCGACCCTTAGAGTACTACTTTTGGGTCATAAAAACAGTTTTGTGTTTATAAACGAGTCCGATAAACGGGATGCAGAGCCACCGATTCCTTGCACATATCACCTGCTCAGATATCAATTAAGTTCTCAGAAAATTAAACGCATAACTTTTTGGCAACAGCGAATGGCGACGAGATGGCTTCTCGTCGTACTGGAATAGGCATCCCAAGCGCTTAGTCGAACATGGCCCGGGAAGAAGAATACAGAAAGTGCACTGGATCTCCAGATATAAACTTATTTAGAGATATTCTCTGATATTTTTTTTCTTCACGGAGTGTTCTTATATTACTGTTTCGGTTATAAAAGTATGTATGTATATATTAGGTAAGATTTTAGAATAAGTTATAATAAATATTAAGTGTTACCAAAACCACGAGCGGTTCTGAAACAGTAAGACCAGGACCCTGCTCGCAAACAAGCATTAGTTTATGGTTGGCGTTAATTTATTACCTCACCCTTCCTAAAGCAGGGTTAGGTAATAAATTAAGTGAAGTACCAGGCTTGGTGAACTCTCTGGGAATCTACATTTCCTCCTCGTACCGAGTAAAAGTACATGCTCCCCACGGTCCAACCAGGTCGCCGTTCACCAGAACAGGGTCTGTATATCGGGTCTGCAATTGGCATCAAATGACTTCTAGTACTCCAACTTTTCCACATGAGAGCAGCCAACCCAATGCAGTGGCTGTCGGTAGTTTCCATGCCCATGGTTGTGAAGACGAGGGGCCAGTGATGCAGATTTCCTGGCACTAGGAAAATGTCTGACATATTCTCACCGCATCGAACTACATAGGGGAGAGAAGAAGATTCCATTCCTCGCATAAGTGAAGCAAGCATGCCACTTACCGAAAAATGGTGCTTCGTATCACCTGGTCATCCATATGCTCATAAGCTATATTCCCCGTGTGCAGGGCCTAGGGCTAGCTCTCACTGATATCATACAGATCTCGCCGACTTGTTTGTAGAGATGAAAGCGAGGACTAACCAACTTTCGATACTCTCGCACAGCCATGTATATATGTTGGTACATGAGCATAGCAGAACGAACCTGAAAACGCGCACACAATTATGGTAACCCCAAAGCCCAAAGAACCCAACTAAGTACAAGTGAGTAGCAAAGAGGTGTGTGAATGTGCGTATATTTTAAAATCAAGGTAACGAATGTTTATAACCAAGGGACAGACCAATTAGCACAGGACACAACTATATATATATATATATATATAAAAGTTGGTACGTGAGTATAGCACATCGAATCAAGACTACTCTCCCGCGGTTAGGTAACCCCAAAACCCAGAGAGCCATATATATATCGATCCGCTAGGATAGCAGGAGAATGCAAGAACTATCCCAAACACACTTACCGAAAAATGTTAGGAAAGGAAAATGTGAGGGCACAAGGATTAGGGACATTGTCAAAGTTGTGAAAGTTTTAACTTTCCAGAACGTCGCAAGGAACATTTGAGAGACCAGATTGATCAAAAAGTTAGTGAGCTTCTCCGAACACTCCTTCTGGGCATGAAAACTTAGGTGCATGGTTGAAAGTTGCCAGAGTGGTACGAAGACCTGTTGATATTTGTCCAGCGCATCACTCGACAATCTTTCAGTGAACTGTACAACAAGTACATACATATGTCACAAGTGCTGACCAAAAGAGAGAGAAGTTCCTGAGGAAAAGAATAAGAAAACTAACTCGCTGAATCAAGTTCAAAGCAGGTGGTCACACAACTTTCAGGAAGTAAACAGATCAAGTGACAAGGTATATCATCTTCCACGTGAAGTAACCCTCCCTCATGTGTTATAAATTCTCCATGCGGGCGAACAAATTCAATCATACTCCTGCGTATAGACCAGTCATCCACCTGAGCAGTCAACTGAACCTGGTGATATGCACATTTTGACGCAATGCTCGTAGGTCAAGATCATGCTGGAATAGTGGCAAGCCATACTATAAATCATCGGACGATCTTTCACATAATGCCTTAGTCCCTTTCCTACAGGCTAAGGCACAAGTGAATTATCTATCTACACCTGCTTCCATCTAAATCCTTGCTTCAATTTTTTCACTTGGAGTCCTTATTAGTGCGGCCTCTGTGATGTACTCACTTGGCTGAGTCCACATTGTTACCCAACCTCGAAGACCCTATCAGTCGTCGTCTAAAATATCAATGACAGACATTCTGTACAGCGGTTGTCTCTATTTAAATGTTTTACAGAGCTAATGTCTATATGTACAGGTTCTGGTTGCAGATGTGTATAATGTAGGACGAAACCTTCAAACAAAATGTGCACGTACTTGGTCGGAAGCATTGTTCACCAATGCACACTCCCGTTCGAGGGTAAAAGTTCCCTGTTCTCGACCGGACCCAACATTCAAGAAGTACTCGTGGAAGTAGCCAGTGGAGGTGACGATGAAAACCCTGGGTCTATTGGATCTGGGCAAGCAAGGCCGTCCATCCTCCCCAGTCTCCACAGGAGGTCCTGCAATTGCACAATAGCTTACAACACCTGGTGGACATCCATTGTGTATGGTTATACAGCAGCGCTCCGGCTCGTACATATCAGACATTGAGTGTGGCATAACTACAGAAAGGAGATTAGTAGCCAGGTGATGGCGTTGCCTTTCAAGAGTTCCAAGTTTGAAGATGTGGACAGTACCAGACGCGCTGTTGGCTGCCAAAAGCTGGGGATAGATATCAGGAGGGCCGAAGGACAGGGAGTATATGGCACTGGGCACATTACCTCTCCTGAAAGTGTAAGCCTTAGCAGCTCGAGGGATGACATGAACACGAATAATTGTTCCTTGATGTGATGCAGTTGCAAGCAAATTGCCATCCGCTGATATGGTCATGGCAGCAATGGGAGATTGGTGTGCCTGTATCTGACAAAGTGCATGAAGATTCAGAGCATCGTGTATCAATACAGCTCCTACATCAGTTCTCGCGGGCAAAGCGAGATAGCAATTATCTTCGTTCGGAGAGAAGGCACAGAGACCTTTGGGGTTCGGAACAGTGTCAACACACTGCAACATGTTTAGGCTACTCATTTCATGGATGTACACTTTGCGCTCCAGTACAACCACGAGCCTTTTCATGTTCATGCCGACTGCCAGGATCGCCGAGAAAAAGTTCATCTCCACACTCGTCCCACGAGTGGTGTTGTGCACGTTGAGCCTTCGAGGAGACAGCTCTGGTTGTTCCCCTGCACCGACAACTGCAACGAGACTCGTTCTATTGAGCATCTCCGCCAGGCCGTACGCACCATCCGGGTGCTCATACACGCAATTGCCTGTATCGCAATCAAATATCTTAAACGACTCTCGAGTGCAGATTGCGACGAGGCTGTGATCTTGATTGAAAGCTGCATGAAGAACGCGTCGAGTACCTGTCTGCTCTGCCATGTTCAGTCAACCACTGACGCAATTCTTTTATTTCTGCTGAAGGGATGAGGATATAGATCTCTCTCCAGTATCTTCTTGGCCTTCTTCGTCCGCTACCGTCTCGTCCCGTTTCCAAAAGCTTGGTGTTCGTCGTCCCTTGCTTTTCACTCTCTCCCTTCTTCTCCAGCCAACGTCGATGGGAAGAAAATGCTCTATTGCGTTGAGTCGTCCTGGCACGTATTTGCTCACCCATATTCCTGAAGTACTGAGTATGGCTGCGACTGATTCATCGGTATGTACGTGTTCCACTGTACCTAACCCTTGCGTTTCTCAATCTCTTCCTTGAAGATTACTCGTCTTAAACTTGTGTTCAATTTCAGCGTTCAGGGGTGGGACGACTGCGTCGACTATCAGTTCGTGTGCGCTCGATCACTATGCAGCCTGTGTGAACAACATGAATTCATTGACTCCACAGTTCCTGTCCAGCTTCTTCAACTCGCAGAATTCATCCGATCTAGCGTAGCTCGACCGAGTGCCAAACTTCACGCTAGAACTCCCGACACTCTTTTCTAGGGAAATGGTGAGCGACAAAGAAGACGAAGAGACGGTGAATTAGGGTTCGGATGGAATCAGAATACTCACAAGGAGAACGAATAATCCACGATGTGCAGAGAGCTCCTAAGAATCCAGAGCTGAGAAAAAGCATACTGATAGAGGTGATTGAAGCGTAAACGCAAAAACATCGGTGGTCGGTAGGTGCAAGAACATACAAGTCTCAAACCTGGTAAGGTGTGCCAACGTATTTCCTGATGATCAACCAGAGTCGAGTTCGATCAATCAGGTGTCGAGCAGAGGTTGCACGTACTGAATTCGAGTGTTCTAGTTCCGCCCACTCGTCATGGGCACTGCCAAAACACAACAGACACTTGACCCATTTAAACCTTCGTTCAGATCGATATACTCGACTATCTGAGTAAAATCGGTTGTTGTTTGCTCAGACCGACAGTGAGCGGTATTGCAGTTTGGCGTTCATGAGCTTGTGGTATGAAGTGGCGTGATACACATCGAACTTGGAAACTCTGCATTGACTCCATGACATAGATTCACAAAGAAAGCTCTGTTTGAATATTAACTGGGTCGATCAAATCAACACTCTACAAATTTGAAATACTTAGTCCTCTTGGCACACGGTGGGAAGGACGGACTGGTTTATCCAGGGAGACACTCAAGTTCTTAATTTTCCTCTCGCCGAAAAGCAGGTACAATCGTGTAGATCGTGAAGTAATTACTGCTGTAAGAATCATGAGAGTACATGCGCCAAATCGCCTCCACCCTTCATCAAAATGGACTTGATTGTTCTCGATAAAAGTCACACACACAAGCAAAGCACTCCAGTTTGAGGCTTGATCATAGCGCATTTCATCAGAACCAAATTTCTCCCATGACGATCTGGAAAGTGCGTGCTGTTCATGCACTGCACAGTCGGAAGCTTGCTTGCATCGTAACGTGCTATTCGTGCTTGTTAGATTACTCTGCAGGGTTGTAACCGAGAAAGCGAGATTCTCCTCCGGTCCTCTCCTACTTTTTCCAGCCTCTCCTTTTCCGCATCTATTTCAACTGTGATAGCTGTATACATATTTACTTATTTATTTTCCTGTTTTCCTGTTTTCCTATGAAGAAATCCTGTATCTACTTACGGACCCTTCGGGTGGTCTATCCCGTTAGTTTCTGGAGTAATAAAGATAAAGATTAATCCGACGTCCCACGCGCTGTTTACAGTACCTGTCTTTTCTCTTTTAGGTAGAGCTCAAGCAACTGCAAACTACCATGTCACTTCCAGCAAGTTAAGAACACCCCTATAATATTTTTGGGCCTGTTATATGTTTATTATTTATTTCTTTGTTTTCTGTTCCGCAGAACTGTGCAGTAATTCTACATGCCTTGGTGGTGGCCTCTTTCCGCTACTGCTCTACAGCTTACAGGAGAAAAATCCATCTGCCCAAGAACATCTCCAGCGGTATATACCCTATTATTATAGTATAGTGTCCCATTTGACTTTTTAGCAATCAGTTTCTCTGTCCACGCTACTCTCTGTATAGTGTAATTTGTTTTATCTGAAATGGTCGTCTCCTGCGATTATTAATACTTTATCTGCTACATCTCAACTGAAGAAATATAAGTAAATGGAGTTTAGCGGATCTCAGTACACGCTCCAACCGTGTGAGAACGAATGGAGAATTAGTATCCCCAACGGTTACAAGAAAGCGATAGTGAGAGGCCAGGAAAAGTACTACAAATCTTTAACTTTTGAATGGACGTTTTGAGTTTAACGTATCGTTGGAAACACATGTTTTTTCGGAAGACTGGTTCTGCGGAAGACTCTGCCATTATCACAAACTTTTTTTTCGGTCCTTCGTAGACCTTATTGCAGGACTCATTTCTGATAACCGATAATATGCACAAGTGCTCACTTTTGGTATCACTTTTGGAATCGGTATGCTTGATCTTTTCGGGTCGGGTTGCTTAAGATACTTTAGATATGAGATTGATCTTTTTAAATATAGTTACTTGGACTAACTGTGATCTAGACTTCAGGAAGAGAGGAAGTCTTCTCACTTATCATGCTCCTCAAATATGATAACATAAATTGGAGTATATTATAATTACTCATGTACTATACTTGGAGTAGAATACTCTATACTTATACACATTCTGAAGTTATCACAGTGATAACTGGACTGACTAAGACCTTTGAAGTCGAGAGTTCGAGCCGGACTGAGGAGATTCAAGAGAATTGTCGTAACATCTTCATAATACAAAGACACTAGTGTGACATAATAATATGATTGTTATTCTAAAGATTTAGAGGGATGTCTGGATTATTAAATTGTGTCTAAAGCACATTAGGATCACATCTCTGAGCTCAGGTGAATAAATAAGCATCCCTATCCCAGTTATGCAAGAATATGCATGTCCACGTCCCACAGATGTGAGTCGAGTTCGAATCTTTGTTGATTTGATGAACTTCTATCGTCGATACATGAAAAAATTTAGTGTAATTGCGAAGTCATTGACCAAGCTGATGAAGGTGGACCAAGAGTGACAATGGGGAGATGAGCAGGAGAGAGCTTTTGTAGAGCTCAAGGATAGGTTGACATCTGTTCTCATCTTGAGGAGATCCGTTAGGATGCGTCTCTTCCAACTACACACTGATTGGAGTATGTTGGACTTAGAGCAGCGCTAACTCAGCATGATGATGAGAAAAAGAAGTTTGTGTTGGTATATGTCAGTCGCTCTAACAATTCGGCAGAGACGAGGTACAGTTCGTACGAGGGGGAGTGTTTAGCTACAGTGTGAGCTGTTGCGCACTTCCGATGTTATTTGTTCGAGAACATTTTTACTCTCATCACTGATCATCAGCCGCTCAAGTGGTTGATGGAGTCTGACGAGCTTACAAAGAAGCTTGCACGATGGGTTCCTATCTTACATGAGTATGACTTCCAGGTAGTGCACAGACCTGGAGTTGTAAACTTAGATGCCGATTGGTTGAGTCGTAACCCATGCACGAGTCAGCAGGATAAGACTGGAGCTCGATGACATGACGAGGTTGATGAGGAGATAGTATCAGGGTGGCATGCATCTATCTTTCTTTATGTATTGGTCATGAACTCTAGTATGGAGGGTCAGGTCGTATATTTCTCAGGTCAGAGAGTAGATGGTGAGTCTCCAGATCTTGAGGGTGGAGATGATGTTCCAGATCAGCGAGATATCCATGATGATGTACCGTAATGAAAGATCTACGTACTAGCGTGATGGTATGCACAATAAGTGCCAAGGAGCGAGATCGCATCCTCCAACGAGCGAAGAGATTCTGACGAGAAGGACGACATGTACTTCGAGTGTGAGACGATTAGAGAGTACGTATAGTGTCACATCCATCCTACATGGTATAGTTAGTACGACAAGAGTTGAGATCATTTGGAGTGAAATGTACACATAGTTTACTCCAAGGACAATATTGGTGGCTTGATATGCACATCGATGTGCAGCAGTTTGTCGCACGATGTGTGATTTATGATCGAGTATGAGCATCATTTAATGCTCCTACTCCACAATTACACCCCTTACCAATTATGGGGTTGAGTTATCATTGGAGTGATTTGGCAGGACCCTTATCGTTGACTGTACGTCATTATCTATATGTGTTGGTGATAGTGGAGCACTTCTCCAAGTGAATTGAGTTGGTGGTATTACGAGACAAGACGAGTGAAAGGACAGTGTATGCGTTCTTAGATCGAGTACTGAGTCGTTTTGGAGCATTAGCCAAAGTGCTGACAGACCAAGGTATAGAGTTTCTTGGTGAGTTTTAGATCTTGTGTGATCAAGCGCTGAGGTGTATGGTTTGACATTCGAACTACATCTCGATATCATCCTGAGGTGGATGGTTTGACAGAGAGGATAATTCAGACGGTGAAGAGAGGATTGTGCAAGTATGGCTTGCAGAAGAACCACTTGGGAGACTAGGATGTGCAATTATCATGGTTGGCTATGAGTTATCATTTTAGCCAAGCGTCTTTGACTTCCTTCTCACCATATTTTTTATTGTATGATCGAGATCCAGATCTACCTTCGATCATTCGTCGTGATTCTGCATGTTCTCACTCACATATCCGGAGAATTATGCCTATGATTTTTGAGAACCTAGCGATTGTTCATCATAAAGACACTTTGCGATATGCGACTATTCGAGGAGGAGGTTATCGATCATCGATTTGCATGTTTCATCTTGGCGATTATATCTATCTACAGCAGACTGCATCGACGATGTTGGATGTAGCAGGGCACATCATTTTACGAGTGCGTGAGGTGTTATCTTCTGGAGTACTCATGTTAGAGGGTCGTGATGATGTTGTGTGGAAGGACCATGTGCGTAATTGCGCCCCATGTCATCTTTCCAACATCGATGATATCATTGACTCAAGCTTAGCAGTTGTACGTGCGAGCTTGAGGTGTATGTTTTGTGGGTCTGCTGGTGGAGCAGCCTGTATGTTGCTGTGTGATGGTTGTTCGAGAGGTTGACACATGTCGTGTTTGACTCCATCTCTCAGTGACATTCTTATTGGACGATGGGTTCGCCTTTGATGTAAATAGCAAGGATAGCCGATTAGATCTTTGCGTGATATGGATTGCAGATAGACGACTAACGATGAGATGATGTAGCACCCGGTCTCCTGATCCTTGTATCCACGAAGGTGTATATCACGTAGTTTGGATATGGAGCTATCTGGAGTTAGAGGGACCTGACCATCAGTTAGGAGACGATTGTGATACACTTGTGTATGTGTATGACATCGTCCATTTGTTAAGTGTATGTGTGGTGTATTTTTGATAGCGATGTATGTTGTGTAGCGATGGGTATGCGCACGACAGCTATAACGTCAGTTTAGCACCTCAACTAGGTTGACCGAATGCGTAGTGATTAATCCCAATAGGGCTGTTAGTGCCGTTAGAGCGAGTTCTTGGGTTAGCCCACTAGGGGTATACTTCGCAAGTAGGGCTCGGAGGCTTTAGTTCTTCGAGTTGAGCCTTCAACCTCCTGGTTATGGTAAATAGTTTTATTGAGTGTAACTTGGATTCTCTGCGAGCACAAAGTGAGTTTGGCTTGACCATTTTGCGAGTAATCGTGGTTGCCGTGTTGACATTATGGAGATGAATCTCTGTTGAGATTTATTGTAGTACACTTGTGTATATGTATGACATCGTCTATATGTTTACATATGTGTGATGTATCTCTGACAACGATGTATGTTGTGTAGCGATGTGTATACGCACGACAAGCGAGATATTCATGATGATGTGATATTTATGAAATATCTACGTACTGATGCCGTGGTGGGCATAGTACGTAGATAGTTGGATCAGTATGTTTTAGAACACTCATTCCTTTACAAGCGTGCATAATAATCACCTCTTCAGTGTTCAGAGAAAAGTTTCGTGTATGATAAATTTGAGTTTATGAACGAACCCTTTCGCTTGGAAAGGTTAAGTTATAAATTGATAGGTAAAAAAGATTTATATGTTTTCTTTGCATTATCATCTCTTGCAAGTCTGGAGAAGGGATAATGCAAACAGATTTAAATGATAATTTATTATTTAAATCTTTTCGATGAGAAGGGTTACGTGATATTTGAAATTTTGATTAAAATGTATATATTAATAAGGTAGAAAGTAGTTCTTATAGCTCATGGAACGCATTTTGTTTATATGATTTATAGGTTCCGTTCAGGATTTTTGGCATGCATATTATATTTAATAAATAGTATTTATATTTTATTAAAAATTATTTTATATTTTATATTTAACATTGATAGAGTTATTATTAATATTTTATAAATAATAATAAGTCTTAACTTCTCCATCTATACTGTCCAATCTTCACTATAATCTTCTGGTCAATTTCAGAGGGATGTTTTAGATTTTGTTTTTGTTTTGTCGTTTGTTTTTTCCTTTGTTCGTGTTAAGAGTGCATGTTGAATGCATACTTTTTTTAAATCTTTCAGGTACAAGTTTGTGATCTCAAGCACTAAATGTAACTAAGGTGTTTTGCGCATACACATTGTTACATAACGTACATCGTTGTCTAAAATACAAATTACATACATATAATAAGAACACAGTGTCATACACATATACACGTATATCATAATAACTCGAGAACACATGCATAAACACTTGTGTTACACACTGTGTATGACACTGTGCACACTGTGTATGACACTGTGCACACTGTGTATGACACTGTGTGTTGACAAGTGTTTATGCATGTGTTCTCGAGTTATTATGATATACAGATCACTCATGAATCAATCCAAACCCACTCTTTGTTCGCAAAGAATCCAAGTTCTTCTCACTAAGCGCATCTATCATAGCTACGAACTTGAAGACTCAACTCGAGAAAAGTGAGAGACTACAAGCTCAAACTCAAAAATATACTCTTTGGTGATCTCAATCTAAGAAATTTCTCTAAACGGCACTATCGAGACTGCCGGCACAAATCGCATGCGTCACTTCGCACTCGATCAAAGTAGTTGACAGTGACAGTTGTCGTGCGCATACCCATCGCTACACAACATACATCGCTGTCTAAACTACAAATTACATACACATAACAAGCACAGAGTGTCATACACATACACAAGTATACCAATCGATCTTCTAGCTGCCGTTTGATCTCTCGAACTCCAGATAGTCATCTGATCCAACTACGTGATATGCACCTTCTTCGATGCGAAGATCAGGAGGCTGAGTGTTATGCCTCTCTATCGTTAATCGTCTATCTACAGTCCATACCACATGAAGGTCAAATGAGTTACCCCGCTAACTGCAACGAAGACATATCCACCACCCTTGATATGATGAGAGGTGGTGTCAAACATGACATGTATCATCCTCTCGAACAACCATCACATAACAACATAATGGTCATTCCAATAGCAAATCCACATAACATACACCTCAATCCTGCACTTACAGTCGTCAAGCTTGGTCCACAAAATTATTGATGTTAGGAAGATGACATGATGCACAATTACACACATGATCTTTCCAACCTATACCATCACAGCCCTCTAACATGAGAATATTAGACAGTAACATCTCACACACTCGTAAGATAGTGCGTCCTACGATCACATCGATGTTGTTTGTTGCAAATACACGTAATCGCCAGGATTAAATCTGCGAATCGTTGGTCGATAATCTCCTCCTCGAATAGTTGCATATCGTAATGTATATCTATGTTGAATAATAGACAAGTTCCCAAATACCATCGGCATAACTCGCTGAAACATCTCAGCTCGTTGAGAACATACTCTCACCCACATATCCGGATCATCATAGTTTACAACCTCAGAAGAATCACGACGAAAGACCGCAAGTAAATCTGGTTCTTGACAATATGGTAGAAAGTAAGATGAGAAGGATGTCAAGGATGCTTGTCGACTAGAACGATAACCCGTAGCCAACCATGGTAACTGAAGATCCTAGTTTCCCTGATGACCCTTTTGCAAACCATACTTGCGCAATCCTCTCTTCATTGTTTGAACAACTCTTTTTGTCAAGCCATCAACCTCAAGGTGATCCCGAGACATAGTATGGTGGTCAATCAGCATCTGATCACATAAGGTCTAAAACTCATCATGAAACTCTATACCATGGTCAGTCAACACTTCAGCTAGTCCATCGAAACGACTCAACACTCGATCTAGAAAAGCATAGACTACACCTTCACTTTTCTTGTCCGGTAGTGCCACCAACTCAATCCACTTGGAGAAGTGCTCCACCATCATCAACAGGTACCGATTGTGTTGTGGATGGTGGAGCACTATGGACTTTTACTGTTGATCTTTACGGTCGACGATAAAGATCTCAAAAAACTCAAACTTCAATGGTAACCCAATCCCATAATCGATAAGGGGTGTAAGAAATGTTGTGGAGTATGAGCATTGAATGATGCTCGTACTCGATCATAGATCATACATCGCGTCACAAACTGTTGCACATCAATGTGCATACCGTGTCATCAATATTGTCCTTGGAGTAAAGTATATGTGCGCTTCACTCAAAAATGTCATAACTCCTCGTGGGCATGTCAAACTAATTGATCTCTACGACAGATGTGGTACAACACGCATCTTATCATTCGCTCATATCCAAAAAACATGTTTTCTTTCACACCAAAATTCTTGGCTCTACAGATGGGATAAAGATGGACGGAGATCCCTAAGTTCTTCAAGACTAAGGGACATCAAAGTTACAAAACAAGATTTCTACACGGTGCAAGGAGAAAACCCGGTAGCTTATCCGAGAACGGTACTATCTCGCTTCTGAATTCTTTTCTGCTTCTGAAAGTCGGAAGCATTGCCTAGAGTACTATACTTCCTTCCTGCCAAAAACTCACTCCCCAAACCAAGTAATGGGGTTTAGGGTTTAGGGTTTTAAACCCTAAACCCTAAACTCACTCCCCTAAACCAAGTAACAGGACGTCAGCGAACCCTTGGCCGGAGTGGTAACTCCCACAACGGGTCAGAAATATTAGGCAAAGAAATCAACTTTGACACCCCCTACTAAAAATCTCGGTGGAACACGGACGAACGAGCCAATTCTTCTTTGTTCATCACCCGTTACTGTGACAGGCCACGTCTTCCAACGTGCAGTGATTGCATAGTAGCAACAAAAGAACTAACGTGGAGATTATCATTAAGCAGTCCACCTAATGCATGATGCAGAATTCCGACTAGTTTCGGCGTGTCGGGAGAAACATGAGCTTCGACGAAGTCAAGTGGCTACTCTCTAGGGCATCCAGACAAAACCCTCCCAGAACATCATATTACGTAAAACAGAGGAAGGAAAATTTGTGAACCACCACCAGTGCGGTAGTTCCGTTACATGGCGGACACCATACTCGACGTGTCGCTGATACCACGAAGCACAGCGGCTCAATCCAAATGTACAGTCGAGTACAGGGCGGATTAGCTACCATCTGATATACCGGCATTATCACTATACTACAGCAATCTGTCCAAGGTAACGTCCATAACAGGGAAAGAATATAATAGATGTGAGTATCATTTAGTTGGGAAAAGCCAGTATTGTTATTTATTGTCACTACCTCCGCGTGTCCAGATTGGATAATTTCCACGCCTGCTGCCTTCCTTGGATGTGATAGCCGTTTCTCAAGCTCCCTCTTCAGAATCGAAACTTAATTCTCCGTCATCACAAAGGCCGTGCGATTCGTCGAGTTATCATGAATCACCGGAGCAAGCCCCGCATCGGTCTTTTATCTAATAAATACAGCCCTTCCAGAAGTGAAAGCATTGGTGCACGTATTAGCTCCAGAATTACTACTGTTATCCGAGTAGCAACGTACAATCAGAAAAACTATTAAGTGATTTAATGAGCCATTCGAAGTTTCACAGTACAGAAGTGTTTATACTTACACATGCATGAGTATTTAAAACACAGGAACTTGACTATTGCAGCACAAGCGGAACAGAGGAGAGGAAAACAACACCACAGTTGGATTGTTGCAGTCTTTGGTCCACAATAAAATCACAGTCACGACGCAACAGACAAGTAGAGTCGCAAACACACAACTTGTATCACTAGATTGCATACTATTACAAGAGAACTCCTCATCCCACAAGTCGCGTATCCCGCTCCCACGCTAATCACAGACATAGAGAAAATGTGCCGAGTTTCCACCCTGCTTGTCAGGGCCTCCTTCAGTCAGGCATTCGCCTTATATGCTTAACATTTGTACTTGCTGGCACAAACTCACAGCAAGTACCTCCCGACCGCTCCGAAGAGTAGATTCTGACACACCAACTTCACATAGCAACTCTGAGACTTCCTAGTGTTCTAGTCCAATTATCAAAATTCACTAATGTTTAATCCCTCAAGTCCTGCGGTCTGCAGCTGAACCCACTTGGCTGAAGAAAATGTTAAAAAGTCGACTTGCCATATTATAGACTTCTGACGTCTACCAGTAGCGTATAGTCCTCAAGACCGCCACAGTCGACACACTCGGGTAAGGAAAAGAAAACACCACATAATGTCTCAGTGCCAGTATCGATGCAGGATGTCCAGCAAGTAGGGGCTTACAACCGCTCACGCCCAAGTGTCCGGGTCCACGACCTCGGATAGACAGAGAGAAATCAGAACATCTTTACTTGGTACATGGGCACTAGATTACACTACCAAGGGACCACCCAAGCAATCATGTAATTACAATGGTAGCCTTACAACATTCAGGTATGGTCTTCATGACACCTCGATCACTGTATACCAAGACCAGCTCACCGTGCAAACCCAAATCATCTGCTAGTCCCAAGTATACCCCCACAGAACCGAACTCAAAAGTGAAGGTTCTCACAGATTACAGGCTGCCAGATTTACTTGGTCTAGACAAAATTCCAGCAGCTTTGAATCTGGAGTTTGAGCTACTTAGATCCACCAGGTCTCCAAAGAGTTTATCCGCAGGGTTAACTTCCTTTGCAGGCTGCTGGGGCTGGAGCGGAACTTTTTGCCCGCCAATAGACTGATACCGACTTTGCTCCTGGAGAGAGAGATTTTGTGTGCGCCCTACCAGATCATTCTGTCCACCGGTGTAGGGTCCTCCTACTGCTCCTTGCTGTTGGAAATACTGCTGTCGGAGGGTGTGCTGCCCTGGAGGAGGCGGAAGAACAGGCACGGCATTCTGAGGCACCACGGTCTGACTGCTGTTTCCATAGAGCATTGCTTGCTGCTGGGGACTCATCTGAGATTGGTTAAATTGTTGCTGGTTCGGAGGAGGAGGGGGAATACTACTGCCGCTCCATGGAGCAGAAACACCTGGGTAACCTCCTTGGCCCTGCCCATTCGGTGAGGACGTCTGGGGCGTTTCACCGTACATCATAGCTCGCTGCTGAGGAGTCAGATTGGTAGTATTAACTGCCCAAGGGACAACGTAATTACTTTGAGCACCTTGGGACAGTCCTTGCTGGTACTGCTGGTGAGGATAAGTTGGGTAACCATATTGTTGCAGTGGTCCAGTTGAAGATGTAGTCATTCCGTTCGAGTAGGAAAACGTATGTTGCTGTGGCTGAGCCTGAGGCTGTGGTTGTGTCTCCGGTTGTGCCTGTGAAGGTTGCTTATGCAAAGGTTGGGTCGGGGCAGGGAGTGCGGGAAGAGCCTGGAAAGCTGGGCTCGAATCAAAAGGGTTTGACGACAGAGGAGCTTGTGGGGAAGAGGAAACGGCAGGCTGACTGACAGGAGGAGCTGCAGGGGAAGGGACACCATCGTTATAACTATCCCCACTCAGTAAGTCGACTGTCATCGCCCTCTGACTGGGTTGAGACACAAACTTTTTCTTAGAGTCCGGAGGCGGGGGAAGCGCGAGTTGGGCAGGCTTACTAGGTTGTGCCGACGAACTCGGCGCAGACGGCCGGGGCCTTGTCGAAGAAGACCTACAATATACCAGTTCAATCCGATACATATCGTTCGATCAGTTCTCAGCCTTACAATCAGAATACAATCAGCTTAGCCCTGTACTGGCTTCCCATTTTCTCCTATTTACCAGATCAACAAGGATCATGGTCAGAGACGATCGCTGACTTCAGAAACAATGTAGCTGGATAGCAAAGCACCTGTGAGCAAGCTGCGAGAAATCATCCTCTGCTTCTTCCTCTTCATGATCGTATCGACGACCTGCAGCTGCTGGATCTTTGGGCAGAGGAGAGCCTGATGCAATGGCATCATGCTTCGCAAGAACACGCTGCAAATCATCGTTAAGAGAAAGCCCTTGACGGAGAAGTTCTTCATCCCTGCCGAACACAAACCAAATGTCAAAACTTCCAGACTTGCAATGCATTTTCTTCATATTTGCTTCTCGAAACAGAAATGCATCATACACTTCACAACTCTAGAAGTCTTCTTGAACGTCAACTTACGATGTAGTATTTACAAGCTGCATGACTCGGCGCTGACTGGTTCGGCATTGATCGACTAAGTCAACAATAACTTCGTCAACGACAGCCTGAAAAGGCAACCATTCAAACGAAAGTCGTGGACTTTATTAAGCGTAACACGATAATATTGATAATTAAGCAACTGCCACCACGTCTGATAAAATGAAACTCTGGACACTCGAGTACCGATCAGCGAACATTATCATAACAACGATTTCCAGAGGAGCTTAGTTCCGCAGATCTTACTAAAATAGTCTGATTAGTTCATAGAAACGTGTCGTCTAACAGAACGAAAAGCGAACTAGACACACCTCTTTCTCCCGTGGATTAATGGCATTTAACATCTCCGTAAGAACCTCAATTCCACTTCTAGCCGCCTCAATATCTGTCAAGCTGAGAACCCAACAATAAAAGTTAGTAGTAATATTTAGAATCCGGCTTCACTGTAGTAGTAAAGCAGATGAACAGGCACTGTTTGATCTATCCACTACTCCCTATCTCCTAGAAGTTCACATATCGTATGCAGTTCCAACACCCTTTCAGCATTTGAAGGAGACTGCATAACCGAAAAGTTCTCAACTCTTCAACCGGTTCCAAACTTTATATTGTCCAACGTTCAAGTGGAACTTGTTCTCATCAGAAAGGTGGTCAATCAAGAACCAAAGCCGGAACCAACCTCATGCCTGGGGGCTCAGCCGACATAGCTGCTTCCACCCTAGGAGATGTATATGCGGGCGAACCATGACCGTAACCATGTCCCTGACCTTGAACGGGCTGTCCGGCCGAAAGAGGTTGCGTCTGAGGGGGTGTGAATATTGGCACAGCATGTTCAGGAGCCCGATCTGGAAACTCGACTCCAGTACGCTGCGATATTTAAGAGCCACCCATTCAGTCCCAACACGGTAACTGTAAAACAAATTACTGATTTAATGGCACTTGTCTAGAGAAGGACTTCGACACTTCAAGCACGGCACAGTTATGAACATACGCGCAACTCGTCATAGGCCATGTAGTACTGAGGGTATTTTCCCCTGGCTCCCCCAAAGGCCTCTTGCCATGAGTCTAAGAGTACCAAAATCTTGTCCCTCACTTGCATGTCGGACTGCACAAGAATACGACACACATCGAATATCAAAAGCTTGCATGTCGGACTGCATAAGAAGTACACCACAGATCAAGCACTAAACAAAGAGAACGCGAGCCTGTACTACTCTATACATACCTTGGTTGAACATGATAATTCTCCTAATAATATCCACTCATGAAAAAAGATCATGACAAATCTTCAATACAAGTGGACTGAAAAATGTGCATGTGAAACAATATACTTGAACGAGACTGGCATCCACCTTTGTATTCAAAACCATGGTGCATCCCCACAGATGTACCAAAGAAAAAGCTGATCTCCAAACAGCCAGTGAGGAGGAGTGAATGATTCAAGAAAAGGACAGAACTGCTGCGTCTTCTTGGAGCTAATACATCATCCAGAGCTGCTAATGTCAGGTCCCAAGCACTCTGAGAAGAAAAAGTACCTTCTTCTTCACGATCTTTGTCATCTCATGAAGAACATCTTTCTCCGCAACTTGCTGATGCACGATTTCTCCACAATTCTTAATAAGCGTTTCCAAAACCTGTCACATTGCGTTGGCCCAAGCAAAGCACAACTTAAATACACAAGTAGACTCATCGTTGGCTTCGTGGATCACACTTCGGCGGTAAAATCGAGAAAATTTCCAACTTACTCTACCAGCCTTCCTACCAACTGTTTGCTGTAGCCAGAAAGGCAAGCTCACTTTACCCCAAATTTCCATAGTCTAAGTCACGTACTTACACATTACTGTAAAGGTTGCCTTACTACATTTGTCACCAGGGGAGGTCAGAAACCACAAAGTCAAACCAGGTCAAAAAAACCTCCATTATGGACTTGATTTATATCCGCTTCTCCATTTCCATCCCAAACAGATAATAATTCCATGTTCACAGATAATACAGAGATACACGAGGATGACACATGACTAAGAGTAACGTCCAAATATGAGGTCCTAAATGCAGAGTTCAGGCCAACACGTATAGATTACTAGGCCAGCTCCAGACAAAACTTACCGTAAGAGCGAGGAGCTGCACTCTTGGATTCTTGTTTCCCAGCCGCTTTTTCACTGCCTTCACCACGTCCCTCGCTTGCCTACTCAACCACAACGGCGTGCAATTTAGTCAAACACCCTTTTCCACTTAAGTCTGCTTTGGACCGTTTTCATACAATCGTTAACCCTGTAAGCAATCGATGAAATTTCTCCATCCTTCTGCTTAAGCTAACATAAAGAGTCCGAACTACCAAGTGGAGGAGCCATGACAATCCTCCAGTCCTCTCAGGATAACTGACTGTTAAACTCCCAAATGCCTATGAATGAACGAACAATCCATTGTATAACTGCAGCCGAGATCAATTTACCATCACTGATCTACGAATGGTTGTGGTAAAAGTCGAGCTCCTGACTGAAGCTCGCAATTAATAAGAGTGCCAAACCTTCCGTAGTACAAAGCTATGCGGTACTCCTTAGAAAAGTAAAGTCCTCGGTTGACCTTCCAAGATTGCGGTAGGACTTCACAGGACGCTGGGGTAACACAGCTTTGTATTTTCCAACTGTTGCTATGCTGGATTAGGACGAGTGCCCCAAATCTCAGGATCCACCTACTCGCTTCCTAACAGAAAAGGCTCATACAGGCTGACGCTCGCCATATCTAGGTGAATTCAAGTTCAGACATAACTCTCCATACAATCTGCATGTATATTTCATGATCAAGTAGAAAATGATGAAGTCCATATCTACAGAAGGTTTCCCAACCAGCAACTTAACTATTTAAATCGGTGAAGCAAAGGGTTCTACAACCTCCTCTAGGGTGACATTGAGGTCAGCTTGAACTAAGCAAGCCTGTAACAAAGAAGAGGAACTGAAGGGAACATGACAAGAAAGCCTGGCAAGATATGACTCAAAACCACTATTGAACACTGTACCAATCGAGGTCAACTTCGGACCTGGATTGAAATTTGCAGGCGGCATCAACAATCATAACCAAACTGGTAACAGAGAAGATATAAAACGTACCCAGGATCACCATTGATAACATCACAGATGTCAAGATTCATGGCCCAATCAGGCCCAATCAACAAATCACTGGTCGCCTTGTCAACAAGAGCTCCTGCCGATGCCATGATGTCCACCTGCTGCTCGATTTGCGTCCTCAAACCTTAGATGTATGATTCTATCTTTATCAAAACATTCAGGTGTTGCTATAACAACCTATCCCGCGCTCCGCCTTGATACGAACTGGGGCAGCTACTTTAGAGAGACTGTCGCTTAAGTACCTCTCCCCAAGCTGTAACTAATAGTGATATAGTACGCAGTTCCTTTTCTCCTTCTGATGGGACTTGTAATAGTCCGTGTAAGTAACTGAATGTAGAAATTGCTGAAGAGAGCGCCCGCAGCTTCAGCAACAACTCCTTCAACAAAGCCGAGCTCCAAGTCCTGCAAGTCCCTGTCTATAATCTTATCCACCAAAGAAGTAACTTCCACTTCAAACCCTGCTTATTGGTCCACAGTAGCAGAAACCCCGATAGCTATAGCAATAAACGGTCATCCACTTGTGATGCGGCAATTGCTAGACCTTCCACTTAAGGAAAAGCTGCTACTAGCTCCAAACCGAATTCCGAATTGTCGACGGGAATTTGCGACAGAGTCAACCACCTCCAGTTCCAATCGACCGTCGATCAAAATTGTCACGACAAGCGTACAACCCCAAGTTGGCTTAATTAGAAAGGATCAGCCGCTTTCGACTCTGAGTCAAGACGGGTCAGGTTGCGTCAGAACAGGCCAAGCCAGGCCAGTTCTAAGGCCTGCGCAAAGCTGCTGGCAAGAAGGAAGAACCAGAGACGAGAGGAGGAATATACAGCACCCAAACAGCCAACCGGTCGGACGGCGATGATTGATGCAGCAAAGTTGGCTCCAGAATCAGCCAACAATCGAGCAAGCGACGTATTATTCACAAGAGGGATACAGATATACAAACAGTCAAAGTACCTGCGATAAAATGGAAAGAGAAGGAAAGGCAAAATAAGAACGATACGGTTCTCTCGACAGGCTGTTGCGAAGGAACTCTGCAAGCAAATCAATCGAACACTCAACCAAAGAATTGTCAGGCAGGAAGTCACAGCGCAAGCGCACTAACGAAGAAAAGAAGGAAGAGGTAGAAGACGCAGAACAGAGAAAACGAACGTAAAGCACAACACAAGGGGACACGGATGATGATCATCATGAGAGGACGAAGCAAGGGAAGATGGAGGAAAGGAGGAAGCAAAAGAGAAAATGGAAGAGTTGAGAAGAGTAGCTAACGCACCGCTCGCGGCCTGCCCAACAACGACGCAGATTGTCCTACCGAAGAAGCAAAAGAAGGAGGCTGCTACGGTAGGCAAACAATCGGAGCGGAGGAAGGGGAAGGCAAGCCGGGCCAGCCGCAGGCCAGGGCAGGGTAAAGCAACGAGGCCACATGCCATCATGCCATCCTTAGACATATGAGTATCCACATCACATCATGACATCTGGCTACTGCTACCATCATGCCTGCCTGCCGACTTCTTTCCTTATTTTCTCGTTTCCTTCCTCTCGAACGTAGTGACTCCTGCCCGCTTCGGGGAGTCTCTTAACGCGTGGCGCCACCAAATAACCTGCCAGTAGCACGGATACTCCTACCACGCCATAGTGTGATCATACGAGCCACAGTTTCTACCTCCCTTTTGTCGGGTATGTGCTGAGAATCTCTCCGTGCTATCTTCACCAGGGCACACCTGCGTTCGCGTTTCCGTCACAAATTAAACGTTTGATCAGGATCTTTTCCATGTCGTCAATATTTTCTGAAAAACGTTAAACGCATATTCTGCATCCATGTGAATGGGTTGGACTCTCATGTGTGGATTTGCGTTTCCCTACAAGTGCGTCTGGGACGGGAGTAATCATTTTAAATTTCTTACCGGACACTTTCTGTAGCAGGTGAAACGCAAAGTGAAGGAAACGCGAGTGGGGTGTTCTCGCCTTGACGTCAATCGCCCGGCTTTCAGTGGCGGCGGTCACGTTTCAGGCGACGGAAACGCGAACGCACCAACAAAAGCATTTCCACCGGACTTATTTAAAGGCTTCTCTAACTAGTTAAGGAGCCAGTTAAGAGAAGAGAAAACCGTCCACGGCTCATCTTCATACTACCACGGTAGTTTTCAACTTAATATAGTTGAAATACATAGTAACTTAAAGTTACTATGTATTTTAAATTTTAATATTATAACAACAATATCTTAATATAATATCACCTCGTTATGAGACTTCTCATAGATCCAACTTGTTGATCTCCTTTGTTATAGTTTGTAACTTTATTTCATGCGATGAGACGCTTCATCTTAAAATTACTTTTAATCTTAAAGACCATTTAGAAAGCCAGCTGTGGGACAATTAAGATAACGATACTTATTCCCTTACTCTAAGAGCATGTCTACCTGTATAACGATGAAGAGAATGATATATTTATCTATAAAGGTCGGAGTTTCACACCACAGTCTTAAATACATGTACTACAAACTGTTCTAAAAATGATTCGATTGTGTATTTAAGAATATTTATTGAATCTTTAAGATAGAGAAGCAAGGTAGCTTTTAAAGAAAACTGTAAATTACAAAATGCTAGAAAGATTAAGGGTGAACAGATTCTCTTTTAACGAATATCCTTCCCCATAGCCTTGTACAAAAAATTTTGTTTTTCTTATCAGAAAATATCTAAATGTTATAAAAATGTGTTATAAGAAGTTATTAGAAAAATTTGAATTAATTCATAAGTGATATATGTTAACCAGTCTCGGAGTAGCCAACTCATCAGGATATATCCCATAAGTGGAGTCCAGGCTGATGCGTTGCAGGAAGGATAAGTCCTGAGCACTAATTGTCAACCCGTGTCATTTTCAGAAGACATTAATTAATGTTCTAACCCTTGTACACTTCGAAATGTACATGGGTGAATATCCTCTCTCATGTATATTTCGAGTTAAAGACATTTTAAACACATGCGGTGGAGATAAGTTGTAAAGATTATAGCGATAGCGATAACCTTTATGATAGTATAGGTTTTAAAGTTTGCAGTTTAACTCGTGGTAAAAAGAAAAAGAAAAAACATGCGGTGGAGATGTTATAAGATATTACTAGTTATATGGGTGGAGATTCTCTTAGGCCCCATGCGAACATACCCGTTTTTGGTTTAAAAACTATAGTTTTTTTATTATTTTCGAACTGGAGCTAATGTTTGAAGTTTTTATAAACAAAATTTCAAATAACTTGGAAATTTGAGATAGACGTAAATGTGAATTTAAGTTTTTCTCTAAAAAATATTTTTTTAAACACGTGAACACACAGTTATCAGGTTTTTGGTCTTTTAAGCAAACAGTAATCCGCTTTATTAGAAAAAACAAAACTGATATGTGCGCCATGTCCCTCTTATTATCAAACCTAGAAGAGTGATATATATTCCCCTTAAGATAACGTATGTGATATACCCCTTGCTCTTTTGATCATAGGATATTCACCTCATGTACAATTTGGATCAAGGCTGCTGCAATTTTAATTTTTTTACCCGTGTGATAGTCTTCTTTGCTCCAATATTGCTCCAGTACCCGAGTTTGATAATCTTCTTCGTCTCCACAATATTGTTCTTAACAAATCTTGCCCATGTTGCTGAAATTATCAATTTTCTGTGCTGAATTTGTGTCTCTCATTTTAGTTTATCGTGAACTGTGAGTGACGAAGTCTTTTCATACAGAAGCAAATCGTGTACATGTTTTGAGAGACACGTTCATCCTTTCAAAAAAACGTGTATAAAAGAAAAAGACTTCGACGAGTCCACTAGAAATTTATTTAATTATGAATAGAAAGAACAAATGTTATGTTTTCCCGTAAGCGTATGCTGTTTCCTACTATTGACAGCAAGACCTACTTCTACTCTAGGAATCTAGAAGTAAGTCTACTTATGAAAACATATTATGCTCTGTACATATTGTACTAATTACAGGGAACCTTTCTCTATGCTAGGTGGTAGAAGTTTGAGAAGCAAAACAAAAACAAATGCTCGTTGTAGAGACAATATGAAAACATAGGCTGGGGTCTACCACCGCAAACTGTAGATTAATGTCTATCGCTGCGGTTATACTGTAGAAGAAGCAAAGGCATGCTTTCTCGATGCTGGTACTAGACGTTGGAGAGAGAGTTATGTACGAACTGGAGTCGACGTCCTCTCGATACTGGGACCTGCATGCACGGAGAAAAAACAAACCGCTGCAAATGGTAAGCAAGAAATTAGGAAAAATGACAGGAAAAATGAGTGACACAATTCAAGGCAGAACACACTAACAAATAGTTATCTTCAAAGGCTCTACTGCAGCCCAAGTTCCTTTCCAAGGCGCTGCAAACAGACATGTACTCTGGAAGCACGTCCACGTCATGGAAATTTGGTACTGTTCTGTTGCGAACATTGGGATAAGCTGCAAGTATATACTCGTCCTCCTGCAGAATGTCAGCATCGGGCTGTTCGACGGTGAACTAACGTGCTCGTGTTTACGCGAAGAAAACGTTGTCTATGTCTACAATGGTTACAGTTTCAAGACATATTATAGCTTTTCACAGCGAGTCACTATGTGCTTTCAGTATACAACAGGTCATAAGCCATCTGCAAGACAATGTATACTTAACAGATCGTATCATGGATCTTAAACAAGTTCTAAGAGTTGTACCTAACGGATGCGCACTACGATACTTATAAAATTACAACGGCTGGAGGATATTAGTGTAATTCAGCTCCATCATGTTTTTCATATATGTAGCACCAAATAACATGAACAACTCTTTCCCGTCTTCTAGCATGGCCTCTGTGATGTTTTTCATGGCTGACTGATGGTGTAGCTGTCATTTGTCTTTCATGCAATATTCCACCATGCCAACGAAAGTGTGGAGAGCCCTGTTAGTCAATAGTTTCACGTAAATCTCTCCATCCACCGGTCTGTCAGTATCATTCCATCCCAATATACACAGCAGATGTTGTTTCACATGTACAGTGTTCGTCGCGTGAAGTGAAATCACTCCCTGTATGTGCAGATGCAGCAAGGTTCCACCTCTCTCAACAAATAATAAGCCATTGGTACATTCATGATCTAGAAAGCGACACAAGAGTGACCAGTTGCACATATCAACATCTCCTCTTGTACGATTGAATGTAAGAGACATTTCAAAGAGTTTAGGGGAAGGAACTTTACGCGTGCCCGCTATAGGTTGCGGGACAGTAGGACGTCTAGCTCTGGCCGCTCGTCGAAGTAGCATGCCTAAGATCCGAGAAGTGTTTACAACGAAATGAGAATACTGTCGGCTCCACGTCCTCACAAACACAGTGCACACAGTTCAAACGATAGACAACACTGACAGTGGAATTCAGAAGATGATGGTCATGAGGAGACTGCAAGAACTTGAGATAACAAAAACCAAAAGACTTGGAGTCACAAAGCACCAACCAACTCTCCTCGGAATGGATGTAATGAAATGATACGATGAGTGTCTCAAGACAATAAGTTTTTGTAGAGAAGGAAATGCATATCAAAATGAAGTATAAGGTTGGGATTAGAAATTCCGGTGGAATTGTGTAAAAGTTAAAATCTATATAGATATATGCTCGAAGTTTATATAGTTCAATGTCCGCAAAAGAAAGACAACTTCCAGAATAAAGTGGGTATGGCGGTATAATTTGAGGTCTCCGAGACCGTTCAACTGTGCAAAGCTGTTGATGAGTGTAGACAACTTCAAAAGGATGGAAAGCCAATGATTCGTTTACAATGTTACCTCACTACAGATATTATCAGATGTATGGGAAGAACGAGGAATGCTATGGTCACTAGGGCTATTGTCAGATGCGAAGGAAGAACGAGACGAGGTCGCAGATACCGATTCTAAAATATCGTCGTCGGTTAAGTCGTTACCTTCAGCTTCTACAACTATCTCTAAAAGAATTGCTGTAGGTTTCTGCTCTTCTGACATTTTGAAAACATTCCATATCAAGAGAAGGAATGCGGATTAATATTCAGCTTATGGAGAAATATCGCTGTCGTTCGACGATGACCAGAAGTCAGATGAACGGTGTCCAAGTGTAAAACCCGCATGAAAGCAGCGATGCGGCATGATGGACTAGTGGGCTGTACATGTGGGGCCTTCTGATTGCCATCCCGTCTGCTCCAATCATCGCTCGATTTGCTCTCGATCGGAGCTTTGCTGGGACTGCCAAACTCCATCCTGGTCCTCGCTCCTTCTGCTCCTAATTGAATTCTTACACGGAAACAAACGATGTACATTAGCATCCCATAATTACTGCTCTTGCTGGGCGATTTCATGACAGCGTTCATCCCGTTTCCGTCCCCTCGCTTTAAGGTGGCATGAAAATTATGACAGTCGCTCCGTCTTGGCCTCTGTGCTATCGATCGACCGATTCCGTCTTCTCGTTTCTGCCATGATCGCTCCTTCCGTATCATGCTTCTCTTCGACAACTCGGACCAGATGGGTGAGAAGATTCGTCCTGATGATGACATAATCGAGTGAGGAGCGAGAGGATTCGTCTTCGCGATGACCTAATTGAGCAAAGAGGTACGATTACGAGGAGCGTATTACAGTGATGACGACTAGAGACAACAACCGCGTCCGTCTTGTCTATTATGCCCTTCATGATCCGTTTCCAGACAAGGAAGCCAGAGGCGCATTAGCACCATAGCTCTCTTTGCTGCTTCTCGAATCGAGAATAGAGGATTAGAAATTGAGGATCGAAGGAAGAAATCGATTGTGGAAGCAGCGTTGTAGCAGCTCGAGGTTGAAAGAAGAAGCAAGATCATGACAATGCGAAGACATTGAAGATGAAATTGAAGCACTGAGGCGTGCAGAAGACCGCAGAAGCAATCAGAAGCGTAGCACATTGGAAGCAGTACTGAGGTTCTTTTCACTTCTTCTCTCTTCTCCATCGCTTCCGTCCTCTGTTCTTATGCTTCCCACGCTTCTCTGATCATTTGTAAGAAGCCTATCGATTCTTCCCCTCCCTTGAATTTTCTCTGAGAAGATTGGATGCGGAAGCGCTGTCCAATTTTTGACAGTAATCTTCTCAATCTCTTCCTGAAAAATGAAATTGAGCTTCCCGTCCTCCCCATTCCAAAATTCGTTGTTCTATCTATCAATTTTCTTATCCTACTGCACTTTTGTCTCAGAATTCGTGGACAAAAGACTCATCTGAATATCTGGACATTTTCAAAAGCCGAATGTTTGCAATTCGCATCAAGTAGTTGGATTGGATTGGAATTTGAGTTGTGAGAAGCCTGATGTGAATCCAGAGTGAAACTGAGAGTTGATTGTTGTTTCGAGAAGCAAAAAACTGAGAATCGTGCTAGTGTCTCTCAAGTTTTCCGGCTTCTCAAATCCACGTTTTCCTAGAGAGCTATAAGATTGGAAAGGCTGGCAGAATGCGCGAGAAGATGTGAGGGTCCTTTACGAGTCTCTTTTGTATGACTCATAGCAGCATGTTTCTTCTTCTTCTTGAACTTTAGAGGAGAATTATGAGAAGCCTTGCTGGCAGAATCTGGAGAGAAATGTCAAGAGTCATCTCATTACGCAACAAGCTTCTTCTGAAAGTGTATGCGAGGTGAGGAGTCGAAAGACAAAGTACAAATGTTCCGTGTTTGTTGCGAGATTAGATTGTGCCTAAGAAGCCGAAGACAGATGAGATCAGTGATGAGAAGCTTGGCTGCGAGAAGTCTTCTGAAGACGTCAGTTAACCAAAAGCTGGAGGTCACCGTCATCGCAAGAGTCCTCAGTCTTCTTCTGAATCATTCACAAACTTCGCTTCTCATACAACTTGTCATCTTTTGTTAGGAAGTAGGATGAATTGCAAGGCGGATTGTCTTCTTAAGAATCCATGTGATGCCTTGCTTAGTTATGATTGCTTATATATAGCTCGGAAGACGTGATGTACTTAGGAAGCACTGTTAGAATTTGGAAAGCAAAATAGCTGTCTTCTGGAAGACTAAATTTGTCTTCTGAGAGTGGAAGCTGGATTGTGAAGGCCTGGTAAGGATTGAGCCTTATGCTCACATCAAGTATCTGTGGTATAGTGTAGTAGAAGCTCGAAATGTCGATGCATCCTCAAGGGTTGGTGTTACCACAAGCAGAGTTGATCGGTGTAGAAAGATCAATACTTCGAGGACACTCCAAGAAGAGAGAGAGAGTGAGTAGACAAGGAAGTTAAATAGGAATGAGATGAGAGAGACTTTGTCTCTCTCTATATATAGTGGAGGTGAGTACAAGAGAAACCCTAATGGTGGGTTAGCCCTCTAACTAACTCTAACAACCCTAATCACTCCGGCTAATGATAGTCGTCGATCTACTAGAGCTTGGGACTATATCAACACTCCCCTTCAAGCTCATCTCTACATCCTGTACTCCTAGACAATGTCTAAAAGCATCAAACTTATCTCTAGGCAATGCCTTAGTGAAGATATCGGCAACCTGATCTCTTGTGTTCACATAACTGAGCTCAATCTTTCCTGCAAGAACCTTCTCTCTAATAAAGTGATAGTGCACATCAATGTGCTTCTTCCTAGCATGGAAAACAGGATTACTAGCTAATTTCATGCTGCTAATGTTGTCTGTATATATAACAACAGGATCTGTACACTCCACACCAATATCAGATAGCAGACATCGAAGCCAAATCGATTCGCATGTTGCGTTCGTTGCTCCTCGGTACTCTACTTCCGTGGACGACAAAGCAACTGTGGGTTGCTTCTTAGAAGCCCAGCTTATAGCAGCGCTTCCAAGTCCAAAAGCGTAACCTGACGTGGATCTCCTGTCGGCACTTCTTGCCCAATCAGCATCTGTGTAGCCATGTAACAACAATGGTCCACCGTATCGATAGTGAAGTCCGTACTGCATCGAGAACGTCACGTAGCGAAAGATCCGCTTGACAGCCTCAAAATGTGATCTCCGTGTTGACTACATGCATGAATTGACTAATCAGACCAATAGCATAACTCAAGTCTAGTGATGGTCAAGTAGATAAGACTCCCAACCATCTGTCTGTACATACGTGGATCATCCAGCGACTCACCATCCTCTGCTCTTAGCTTTACCCCTTGCTCTAATGGTGTAGCAATGGGTTTGCAATCAAGCATACCAAATCTCTCAAGCATACTGAGAGCATACTGTCGCTGTACAAGCCAAACATCCTTCTCATCTCTAATGAACTCCACAGGAAGGAAGTACTTGAGTTTTCCTAAGTCCATCATCTCGAACTCGGATTTCAAGTGATCCTTGATCTGGGAAATAAGCTCCTCAAAGTTACCGGTAATGATCAAGTCATCAACATAGATGGTGATCACAACAATCCGGTCTCGTATTCTCAATGAATACAAGGTAGAGTCTGAACTACAAAGATGGAAACCAAGAGACTGCAAGTAAGAATTGATCTTTGCATACCATGCTCTTGGTGCCTGTTTCAGACCATAGAGAGCCTTCCGTAACTTACATACACGAGAAGGGAACACATGATCCTCATAACCAGGAGGTTGCTGCATGTAGATCTCCTCTTCAAGATCGTCGTTGAGGAAGGCGTTCTTGAAGTCCATCTGGTGCATCTTCTAACCTTTTTGAACTGCAACTGCAACTGCTGTTTGAATAGTCACCATCTTCGCAACAGGAGCAAAGGTCTCCTCAAAATCCACTCCATGTTGCTGTGCGTAGTCCTTAGCTACCAATCTGACCTTGTACCGACACACGGTATCATCCGAGTTGCGCTTGACCTTGAAGACCCACCTGCAACCAATCGCTTTCTTACCCTGAAGTAAGTCTATCAACTCCCAAGTCTGTTGGTGATGAAGCGCAGCAAGTTCAGCTTCCATAGCACTTACCCATTGGACCTTGTGCATCGTCTCCTCAAGCGAACTCGGTTCCTGTTCCTGAAGAACATTGGTCATATATGCATGGTGCGCAACAAGAAAACCTTCATGCATATACCTACTCACTGGATGTTTTGCCCGCTCAGATCTGCGAGAGGTAATCGGTGCACTAGTCACCTCTCCTTGCAACTGATCCGACGTAGACGCCAAGGTCTGGGACAAAGTATCCAATGGATGTGGAAGATCCACATATCTGGATGAGTCAAACATACGCTGCAATAGCACGTGCTCATCCTGTGTAAAAACTACACTAGTTCCACTAGGCTGTGTTACGTGGACTCCAGCGTTAACAACAACTCTATGTGCAACAGATTCTGATATGGAATCAGTGACTTCTCCAGATCCTCCACTCAACGTACTACTCTGAGGTACTACAATAGGTACAAGGATGGCTACGACAGGTGCAGATGCAAACCAAGACTGTAGCTCATAAAAAACGACATCTCTATTGATATAGAACTGCTTGGACGAAGGATTGTAGCACCTATATTCTTTCGTATCAGAAGCATAACCAAGGAAGATACATCTATATGCTTTCGGATCTAGTTTCTTACGTCTTTCATCAGGTATGTGCACATAACAGATACATCCGAAAACTTTAAGAAAGAGTAATCAGGCTTACTGCCTGTGAAGATCTCCATCGGTGTCTTGTTGTGGACTGTCGCTGTAGACGTCCGGTTCATCAAATACACCGCACATGAAACAGCTTCTGCCCAGTAAGGTCTAGGCATGGTTTTCTCGTTCAACATCGCACGAGCAACTTCTACTATGTGTAGATTCTTGCGCTCCGCAACCCCGTTCTGCTGCGGACTGTAACAGCATGTCTTCTGGCGTCGAATGCCATGCTCACGCAGGTATGCATCGAACTCTCCAGAAAGAAACTCGCCTCCTCCATCAGATCTCAGTCAGAGGATAGATGTTCCAGACTGTTTCTCCACCAACTTGCGGAAAGTCTGAAATGCTGACAGTACTTCGGCAGAGGACTTGTTTCTCAACATAGATCCAAGTATAACGCGAATGGTCATCAATGAACGACACGAAGTACTGGAAACCGGTCATACTTGGCTGAGAAGCAATCCATACATCAGTGTGAACAAGCTCCAGAAGCTTGTTCGCTTTACTACCTGATCCCTTAAAGGGTTGTCTAGCTTGCTTGCCGAATTGACATGCTGCACAGACTCCAGTGAGCTCACTAGATTTGAATTTGAGCAGACCTGTAACCAGGTCAAAACTTGGAAGACTTTTCAGCCTCTGAAAGTTCATGTGCCCAATTCGCTTGTGCCAGATGTCAATGTCAGACACTATTGGACCACTCTGTTCATACATGGCAGCCTGTAACTTAGGCGTAGATGCATCTAATTTAAACAGTCTATCACTCTTGATACCTCGAGCTATGACAGTGCTATTCGAATCTTCAATAAAGCATCCATCTTTATTGAAGCGCACTTGCAGACCCTGCTCTATCAACTGTCCTACAGATAGCAGGTTTCTACAGTCAACGTGGGTACATGTAAGAAATTCCGTATACCAGTAAACGTTGAAGCAAGAATGTCAAGTGGAATGTTACCCTTGTGCTGGATCTTGTGCTTGGTGTCATCTCTTGTCACCATAAACTGTGGAGTCTCCACAGGCTCGAGTGAACTAAACCACTCCCGATGAGAAGTCATGTGATTGGTGACGCCGGAGTCGATCACCCAGTCAGTCTGTGGCTCGAAAGCCGCATAACTCTGATGCGTAGTAATCAGCAACTGCTCCGAATAGACATGCTCAGTGACTGCATAGCCTTGCTGGTTGTTGTTACCTTGTTGGGGGTTGTTCTCGTGTTGCTGTCTTTGATCGTTTTGCTTCTTGTAGCATTGATTCGCATTGTGGCCTTGCTTTTTGCAGTAGTTGCAAGAACCAGACGCTCTTCTCTGATTGTTGTTGGAACCAGACTGTTGCTGGTTCTGCTGCTGCTAATTCTGCTGCGATTGCTGTTGCTGTCCGCGACTCCATCCACGTCCAGCATCTTTGCCACGACCCCTACCTCGAGATCCTCCAGAACCTGCAAAATAGACAAATTCTTGCTGACTCGTCGAAGTAGAACTCCCCAATAGACGCACCTCCTCTCCTAACATCATAGGAACAAGCTCATCAAACCGCGGAAAGGGTTCTCTGGTCGAAATCGATGTTATGAACTGTTTGTACTCTGCAGGCAGTCCCTGCAATGTGGCTCCGATCAAGACAATGGGATCAATCTCGACTTTGTCAGAAGATAGTTGATCCGCGAGCTGCTTGACCTGGTTCACATAGTCGTTGATGCACATCGACCCCTTCTTCACAGTGTTGAACTGCTGCAGCAATTGCAGCTTCCGCGTCTCTATTTTGGATTGAAACAGACGTGCATCCCAAGCTTTCTTGGACATATCGCAATCTTGAATGTGACCGATCATCGATGCTGAGACTGTCAGCGCGATGTAGTGAATAGCCTGATATGAGCGCTTCTTCCACTCTTTGAATTTTGGGTCAAAAATTGGCACTTCAGGCGCTTTCTCCTCCTCAGTGATAAGATCTCATAGATCTTGTCCCTGTAGGAAAGTCTTCATCCGGAACTTCCACACTTGGTAGTTGTTCTTGTCGAGCTTCTCTCCAATGATCAAAGACACAGACTCCGTCATAGCTACAATGTCGAAATTACGCTGTTCTGTACGTGGAAAACCTCACAGATCTTTCACAAAATTTGTCTTTCCACACCGCGCGATCAAGAGTTGTCACAAGTCACAAGAAGTCGACTCCACGAACTCCTCCTACAGCGAGAATAAGGAAAGAAACTGTCCGTGAACTGTAGGTGTACAAAACACGACAGAAACGTCGAGAGAACACACCAAGAAAGGTCAAAACTAGACCAAACGAGGTCAGAAATGGGTGTGCGACCCCTCAACGTATTCGGAACAGGATTTGTTTTAGGGTCAAGTCCTAAAACTTTCGTTTTGGTCGAAAAAGATCCGATTGAAAATCTATCGCTGGAAACTTCCAAATCGACTAAAACTTGGTCCAGTACACAATTCGCACCTTCTGAACAAGACAGTCTTATTAAGCTGGTCGACAGATTTCAGCGAGAAAAAATCGTCTAGGCCTCCGAAATCCCGTTCAAAGTTTCTGGTGGCGAAAGAAACGGTTTCGTCTCATCCGAACGCATCAGCAGAATAGTGCTCGTCATCAAGCACAACTCCGGCTGCTCTCTCCTGTACTCCAATCTCCATCTTGCTCATCAGCAAGAGACACACGCTCTCACCAGCTCTGATATCATGTAGAAAGATCGATACTTCGAGGACACTCCAAGAAGAGAGAGAGAGCGAGTAGACAAGGAAGTAAAATAGGAATGAGATGAGAGAGGCTTTGCCTCTATATATATAGTGGAGGTGAGTACAAAGGAGACCCTAATGGTGGGTTAGCCCTCTAACTAACTCTAACAACCCTAACCACTCCGGCTAATGGTAACCGTCGATCTACTAGAGCTTGGGACTATATCAACAATCGGGGCCAAATCTTTCATCAAGGAGTTGGGTCTCGACTTCTTCACATGGGACAGGAATCTCGCAGACCAAGGTATTCTGGAAGAGATCTGGGCAATATTGTCTCCTCGCAACCGTGTATCTGTCAAGGCAAGGGTCATCTGAGGAAGACCATCCTTATGGACGGTGGAGTGGTGACGCATAGCTTTTCACGACCGGAATCAGAGAACCATAGGTATGAGCTCGAGAAGGAGAAGATCCCAACCATTATTTCAGAGAAGTGGCATGTACTTGGGAGTACTACATGTCTCTTCTTGGAAGACAGACAGGGGAGGAACGGATGGAAGGTGGAAGTCTACCGAGAGCCGAAGAAGCGTCTTCTGGAGAAGATGTATCTTCACCTTGTTCCCAAGAGAAAGGTCTAGAAGGTCAGATATCTTGGAGACCAGGATGTGGAGTTTCTGGAAGCGGTTTGGGCAGGAGAGGTCGTCAACTGGATGCCTTCTTCCACATCTATGTCCATGCCGAGCTAGTGTACTTAGGCACCTCAACAGGAGGACATCTCACCCCTTTCTTCTACTATCTGATTGTGTCCAAGGGAGACCTGAAGGAGAACCAGTTGATCAAGTATGGGTCATCGGGACAGCGAGAGATGAAGGAAGAGACCTCGGAGAAAGAAGACTAGGTCGGTTGCATGTCTTCTTCTCTTAGTCTAGTGTCTCAGGAGAGACCGAACACTCATCAGAAGACGATTACTGTACGGGAAGATGACTCCAACGACACGAAAGACGCGTCGTCACCAAGGAGGATGGGACCTATGAGCATTCTTAGGAAGAGCACATATTTTCTTATCTTTCACTCCGGATCCGAGTCGGATTCGCAAGAAGACACCCCCAGTACCAAAATCACCATGAAGACAACTTCTGTGAGAGTCTTCCGAGGACTCCAAAAGCCAAGACCTGGATTGATGTTCCGACTGTGATAGGAGGATGCGTATAGAAGAGGACTGCTTCTGCGATGAGAAGAGATCTTCCACCTCGAAAGACATTGAGAGTAGCGTCTTCCCGAGCACAGAAAGAGAAGATCATTGTGGTGGAAGAGATATAGATGCATCTGGAAGATAGGGAAGCTGCCACAGATCGATTTGTGGACATGAACCTGTCTTCTGCGAGAAGACGACTGGAGGAGTTCAACGCCTTCTTCAGCTCCGAGATGGAGTTGGTGAGAGACGAGCGATGGACCAGGAGAAGCCGCTGCAGCCTGGATTTGGTCTTCGGACACTGATCCAGTAGGAAGAAGTCCTGAAAGACAAGACGTCTTCTGGAAGACAGGAAGAGGAGATGGCTTCCTAGGTATTCAGAGTGGAGGAGATGATTGTCTCTTACCTCTGTGAGATCACCCTAGCTCCCAGTGTCAAACAGGTTGCACAGAAGAGTCAAGAAGCGTAGGTAGATTCGGCTTCCTAGAGATATCTTTTGACTTCCGAAGTCATGGTAGAAGCACACATGACTAGCACTGAGGAGGATACCACCTCAGCCGCACCAGAGGTACCAGCAGAGCCACCCACGGTGCTAGAAGCCAAAGTAGAGGATCAGGCAGGTGAGGATCCCATGCAGATCTACCTGGCGACCAGGAATATATAGTGGAAGTAGTTAGATGTTTAGACATTACCCGGTCAGGTCACACCTGGCGACCAGGACTAGGTAATTCTCACGGTTGATACTTCTCGTGGTTGTAGTCATCGTCTTCCTGGAAGCGTACTCTGTCTTCCAGCTTCTGGCTTCCAAAAGTCGTCTTCCAGCTTTGGAAGAAGTCCAACTTTTTCCCATGAATTCATCTTAAGATCATCTTCCCGCTAAGCATGGTGTAATCTTAAGTAATAAGGTTACTTCAATTATATAAAGACGTCATTAACTTACAATTTTCAAAGAATCTCCAATCTTGCAAATTGTGGACACCACATATACCAAGTGGAGGCTATCATGTAAGCATGTATTCCAAACCCACTCTGACGTATCATGACATTATGATACTGAGCTCATTCTCATCATATCTCTTTCTCGCACTAAAGATGCGTCAAGCGTGGACACATCAGACTGAGCTACAAGCTGACATGGCAACTTCAATGACGGTTGACACGGCACAGTAACCGAGAAAATTGTCACTGACAGGTTGGCAGTATGATCAAGCAACCAAACGTTAAGAAGGGGTATGATCATTCTCAGCATTCGTATTGAGGTATGATCAAGCCAATTTCTGGTTCAGTAAACAAGAAGCTAGTCATGTGTTTGGTACCACGATTCGTTGGATACACGCATAGACAATTATATATGTCTAAATTGTCGTTCAATAGTTGACAATTGTTTACAAGCCTCAACAGTTCCACTTATCTGAATTGTGGAGGATCCTTTTCTGGACGCTGCGTTCTCATAATGACTTACCGTGTAAGTCATAAGTAGTCGACTCCATATCCTTCCTCACGGCCTTGTTCAGTGGATTTCAAATTTTTTTCAGAAAATGTATAAAAATATAAAAATAAAGAACTGTTTATTATTAAAAATCTAATTAATTTTTAAATAATATATGTTAACCAAGTCGAAGTAACTAACTGATCCAAATATAAATCATAAGTAAAGATTGGACTGATGCGTTGCTAAGAGTATAAGCCTGAAACAATAATTCTCAAATTGCATCACTATGTGAGAAACATTAATTTATGTTCTAACCTTTCCCTCTGGGAAGGTTAGAACATAAATTAATATACACCTCATTTACACTTCTAAGTGTACATGAGGTGATTGCTTCACCTAGCAGTGTTCATTAGTTAACCCCAAGAATTGAGTAGGTTAATTTGTTACTTAACTCTTCAATCAAGAACGGTAGGTTATAAAGTAAACCTTCAATCAATTTCTTCTAACTCGGCAGGCTATCGTTTATTTAGTTTTTTGAGCGAGTTTACCAGCACTTCATAGATGGGTTCTTTCTGTAACTCATTGTTGGATGTAAGATTTAGCAGTTAACTATATTTTCATTTATCACACCTGTTTAGTCTATCATTTTACTTTTTTAAAGTAACATTATATATAAACAAGTATGCTAAAAGTGATAACAATATAACGCTAATGCCCCACCTTTGACCATGCCAATCATCCCCCAGATTTACCCTCCGCATCTCCACTTGTCTTCCTCCTTCTCTCTAGGGAAAACCTCCAGATTGAACTGTGGTATATATTTCTCTATTCTACTCAGAATTAACTATTTTTGAAGCTTTAAAATTCTTGTTTAGTTATATACCAAGTAACCCGTTTGATGGTACCCTATATTAGTAACTCGAGGAGTATCGGTAGTGTTTTTCATCTTGCCAAGAGAAAATCCTGTACTGATTTTTCTTCAACATAATGCTTGGTAGTATGCTAACCTGATTCCAAAAAGACACATATATCTAATAAGAAGATAAGAAAGACATCCATACCGGTTTTATGATTCATACGATCCAATTACGGATTTAATTCTTAAGCTTGTCGATGTCCTTGGCTTCTGTGTGTTCTTCGGACATGATTTAGTATCTACGTTCGACTACCATTTAGCTATGTCGTCAAGTTGTGAAATTTCCACTCCTCTGCGTGGAAATTGATTAAGGAAAATGTATAAGTGTTAGGGTGATTTCCATGATAGATTCCCATGTTCATCTCCAGATTTCGAGTTCCTGTTTGTATTAAAAGGTGGAATTTTTCTGCCCCTACGATGATATCTTATAGTGATCACATATACTCATATTATTATCGTTTAGAGGCATATATATAAAGGTAGCAGAATACAAAGCAAACTCAAAGATGGTAAATTCCATATCAGAACAATGGGAGTCGTGTACTCCTTTTAGCCAAGCGGATATTTTCCTATCCGCGGATCTTTAGATTCAACAGTTAATTAGATGATCGATACCCTGTACGAATAAGATTCTAACTTCGTATTGTGTAGTGTGGCGATTATACTCTATCGTCATATATTACTTTTTGTTTGTCACGATGAGAACAGGAAACTTGGTTTCTGGTCGTCTCCCTTCCTTGATTTTGAAGCAATGTGGAAGAACTTCATGCAAGTTGACTCCATCGTCAGATCGTAGATAAAAGCAAGAAAAGGTTCAAACATTTAGCTTTTATAACTGCATTGACATCATCGTACGTTCTGTAAAGCTAGCTCAGTTTAGTTCTCTTCTTCTCAACTCGCATATATTCAGCAGACTTCCTTTCGGCTTGAATGGTATTGACGGAGCCTAGCTTCTCTGACATATGTTTACATCGCGGCCAATCTGCTATTAGCGGTGTCAATAGGAGGTGTCAAAGTTAAACCCGCTGGAGTGAGTTACTATTTCGTCCAGACTTCAGTAAGTGTTTCATGCGGGCATTTCTGGAGGTACTCGTAGGAAAACATCGAGAATTTTTTCTTGAAGGTTTTCACTCATTTCGTCTATTTTTTTGCAATTGATTTTTCACTGCTCTGAGTAATTATCTTGAATGTATATATTGGAAAAATTAATGATAAAATAATGATGTCCAGTCACAGACGCGATCCAAAATGAATCGCGCTTATATACAAATTATCTTTGACAATTTTACGGTCAGTTATCTTTCCGCGATTGAAGAATATTTCCTCTGAACTTTGACACCTCCTAATATTCCCAACAACTGAAATACAAAAGACCGGAACTTTTCAGCGGTTAGTTTTCTCTGTCACTTGAAATCATTCTTATGATGAATAGATTTTCTACGCAAAAATAAACGTGCGAAACGGATGAGAACTCAAGAAAAAGACATCTGCTACATTTTTCTACAAGTTACAATTTTACCGAGGTACTGCCAAAGTCGTAACTCCTTCCCGCAAGGTCGAGAATCTTTCGAAAAGTTTCCAACATTGAAAACCCTGCTGATACGATAGTATCGTCTAGTTCATAGTCACATGTCATGAACTGACCGTCCTGGTTAGAACTACAAGGACGCAACAGAAACAACTGACAAAGAGGAGATAAAATTATTCCTTCATGAATATTATAATCGATGTTTTGACTCGGAAAGCCTCCCATTTCCTTCCTCCTTTTTACACCTAGGCGTCCTAGTCGACGTGTAAGGGAAGATGAGCACTTCAGAAATTTTAATTATTTAATCTTAATTTTACAACGGGGAAGATTATAATGCTTGAGCTAAGCTTTCCAAGTGGGGAGATAAACCAATATGGTAAACGTGATAGTACTCTTATTGTAAAATACTACTCCGCGAGTTCACTAGTTAATTTTGTTACATAATATGTAAATAAAATAGAGTATTTTTATTACAAAAAGATAATTTTCAAAAAGATATTATATAAAAAGAAGCATTATATATTTATTTTTAATGCTTGAATAAAGATAAGCTCCGCAAACTTAAAATAATTTTACTGAAAATAAATTTGTTACTGAATTCAGGAAAAAAAAATTACTGGATTCAGAAATACCCTTTCCACTTAATTCAAAAATAAAATAAAATATTTAAAGTTCCAGTGTTTAATTTATGATTTTTCTCTCAAGTGATTTAGACAAACAGGTCGAAGTTAACCCTTGAGAATATACTGTGTATCAATTCAATATATATTGTTGATTAATATATATATATATTACGTATATTGATACCGGTAATATGTCGAAGTTATGCAACTTTTCCCCTTAGCGTCCTTAACCTGTGGTGCGAAGGTTATCGTACCTTACATTTGTCTTTCTCAGTTGCTGACAAGTTAAATACATAATTATTATATTTAAAGTACTTAATATTTGCCAGGCCTGTCCTATCTTTTTAGCCTCTTTACTCCCATATGGATGTTTATTAAGATGCTGAACGAATGAAAACAGAATGACGAAATTTATTACCCGTAAAATATTACTGTCATCTCCGGGCTCCGGTGTACACTTTGCATGCATGTATAAATTGGACTGATCTAGGAATCATTACTTACCGTTTCTTCTTGTGGAACTAGCAAAATAAGGAAAATAACGATGTAAGTGTTATAAAAATTATCTTTCTAAGCTATTATAGAAAATTAAATTAAATTATAAATATTATATGTTACTCAGTCCCGGAGTAGTCAACTCGTCTGGAGAGAACTCATAAGTGAAGGGCGGACTGCTGCGCTCTTGGGGGTATAAGTCCGGAGCAGTAACTGTAGAATAGCGACATTTACCTGGGACATTAAATAATGTCCTAACCCTTCTCGTCGGAAGGGTTAGGACGTTATTTAATGTACACACGTGTACACTGGGTGAATAATATGCATAGCAGTGGCGGTTCCGACCAGGGAGCAAAAACAGACAAACGGGAAAATCGAGATGTAAATATACATCCCCGGATGAACTCTGGGAACTTTGGGAACTCTGCTCGTTTAGTGTTATCTAGAAAATATATAAGTGTTAAGTGGAAAATATATTTAAGTAAATATACAAAAATAAAAATTTTATAAACATTATATGTTAGTCCATGTCTGGAAACACGGGGAAGCCAGGAGAAAATCAATAAGTAATGCCTCGGCTCTCGCGCTTCAGTAGGTACAAGACCGGAGAACTGTATTGACAATTACATTAATGAGGCGTGAGACGTTTAATTTACACCTAATCTTTCCTGCCGGAAGGATTAGGTATAAATTAAATGATTATTCCCCCTCTTCCGAACTTGGAAGAGGGTGAATATGCAAGCCTCCCTCTTCCAAGTTCAGAAGACGAATAGTATACATGGTTTTTAGTTTATGTCATAACTTTTTCTAGTGAAAGGGTTAGACTATAAATTAAACTCATGAAATTAAAAATATTATTACTCATGGAAAGCACAAGCTTTAATACCAAAAAGAGGTTTAGTCGGGGGTGTTGCTTATGGGTTTTAAGTAACTGCAGTGACAACGTGCAATCAAATAAACCAGTGTGGAATTTAAATTCAGCCATTTAAATTTAGTTAAGTAAATTTAGATAACTTTGACTGTCTAAAAATCCACCCTCTTCATATTCTCTCAAAATCCAAATGAGCACCAGTATTCTCTGTAAATATACGCATGTTGTTGATGTATTTTTTACTATATATTTTTCAAGCCAGTTTTCAATCAATCTTTCAGGATAATTTTATGATATGTTTAGATGTTTGTCTTCTTATTTTCCTTCGCAAGAAGGACACTTTGCATGCATGTTTGATAACCACATCACGGTAGAAAACTATAAAAACTTCATTTTGCGAGTTTGCTTTCAAAGACTTGATAAATTTAATCGTTGTATTAAAAATGTTTATGATGATTATATTTTCATCTGAAAATAGAATTTGTAAAATAACAAATCAAATTAAATCTCTTCATTAGCTTTACAAGTTGTGATTCATTTCAAAAAAACTACTTAGTATTGATTGAAGAATTTTAATATGCAAATTTCAAGGTTTCTTGTAGCATATGAGAATATTTTCTTCAGGCTCAATATCATTGCGAGGATATTATTTTTCATGCTTTATATCCATACCGCGGGTTTAACTCTAAGTTATTCGGGTGTACTGTCACCCCTGCACTTAAGAAGAAACCAGAAGAAGGATACGAGTCACGACTGAAAGTGGCATTGAGGATGCCAGAATTTAGAAAAAAGAAAGAAATTTATACATTTCGATAACAATATAGAGGTGACCTCTTAATCATATATTTGCTGATGTTTTCCTATTAGCTTGCACAACTTTTGTAGGAAATAATGTCTTCCGTAAGAGATAATTACCCCATCAACAAGCTCACATTGTGTTTCTCGAAATCCGATAATGTCTGCATAATTTTATAGTTACAGATTACTGGAACCCTGGGTAGAGGGAGATGTATCTCCCGATAATAAACAATTCCCCTAATAAACGTAAGAATTTAATATATAAAGAGAACGAATTAATTTCAGTTAATATTCTTTAAACATTGTTCGAAAGAATAGCAAAGAAAATAGTGACAACAAGAGGAGAAGAGACGTTGTGGAAGTTTGTGGCGACTCATTCCTATTCTTGTGTGGGGAGAGAGGAGAGAGGAGAGAGGAGAGTCGATGAGTCCGATCACTCTCAGCCGACGATATGACCTGGATCAAAGTGCTCACCAAAGCGGACGACGTAGTCGAAGACATAGCTCCTGCAGTACTGGATCTGGCCGACGTCCAAACGTCACTCCAAGGAGGGCCAGCTAACCATACAGTACTGTATTACGTCCGCTGTCGTTAACTCTCTTCTGCCGCTGCCGCGTCTTCCCTCTTTCATTCAATATAGCGGCCGGCAGAAGTTAGCGTACATCGAAAGGTAGTCACTATACACAAAACTCTTTTCCGATCGAGGAATGTCAACCGAGAGGTTTCACCGCAACGCAACGACCGGCTTGCAGCCTTGCACTACTGTATGCACATATATGGATATGGATCACATGCATGGCATGGTCTACCCTGTACCGTCCGGCGCCCACTCGTGTTGGACGTCATGGTGGACGCACAGTAGCGAATAGACTTACGTATGTGGTGGCCGTTTCTCTCACTGGCCGACAAAGCCGTAGGGACTCAGGGAGGCTGGTTAAAAGTGCACAATGGGTGAGTACAACCTATCAGGGCATTCGGGAGAAAGCATTGTTTGCGAACGGTTTCTCAAGAGGAGGAAAATTCGAAGGATGGTGTCAACGTTAGAATCTTTCGAATGATTCTGGATTCGCTGAAAAGAGTTATTACTTCGACTGGACTTTGATGAGGGTTTTCTGCGGATATTTGCGAAGGTGTCCGTAGAAAAATGCAACTGGCGCTTTCTTATTGAATCTTTAATCGTTTTATTTATTTATTTTTATATAGAAATCTATTTTGCCAGAATAATGATGTCAGAGGACAGAGGTGTAAAATACTGAATGAAAATGAATATACTTCTATATCAAGGTGATCAAGAATGAACTACGATTCAGTATAAAGTTGACCGTTGGAAGTTCCGATCTTTTGTCTTTCATCCGGAGGGGAATATTTCTCTTTAACATTGACACCCCCAACAGGACTTCTCAAACCCCAGAACCGTAAACTTCATTATGGGAATTATGTCTAGCTCCATACTCTGATATGATGTGGTTTTACGGAAAAAGGTAATTAGGTTTAAAAGGCTTCCGTAGTCCATCCTTATAGTTACGGACAGCGTTACATTCTCTTTCAGATCTAACCGTAAGTTTATAAATTAGCGAGAAAATCTAGTTCAAACTATATTTTTAACAAAGATCAATAAAGAGATCAATAACAAAGATAAATATTGTCTAAGCAGCAGAGGTTGAACATTGTTCAAAATTCAAACTGCTTGCTCTCACTCTTTCCTTACTATCATAGCAATTCATTTAGTAGAGCTATTCAAAGAACTAAGTGTCGAGAGACAGCAAGTACTCAAATTAGAAGAAAGTTGTTCATCATGTCTATTGTTGACTAACGGTTTAGAATTCCAAGTCGAAATTGCTTCTAAGAATAGTATTATTGTGAAGAAACCTGCACCAAAACGCTTCAAGGTGCATGAGACAGATTGAGAATATTATAGAGTATTTAGAAAGATTCAACAATTTTGTTGCACTTCATGGGTCGAGCAGGAACCATTCGGCTGAGGGAGAGGGCCCGCAACAACATCCATAAATAATTAGGTCAATTGGCTTTACTTCCACCCATGAAGAAAGAAGAATAGGTACAGATTTTTACAGCGGGTTCTAATTGCTCTCCGTGCAGTGCGAGGAGACTGGCTTGGACAGAAATTTGTTGTGAGTCTAAACAATGGATTCAATAAGCTCTTGCTAATATCCACGACCACTAAATAAGAACATTAAACTAAAAGTCAAAACAAATTGAGCACCTAAAAATAAAATATCATAAGCAAATAAGAAAGCCAAAAATTCTCAAACGGGTCAACCACAACTCGACGAAGATATGACAAAGAGTCATTTTAAAAGTCTACATCTTTTGATCAAAATCAATACAAAAATCTACGCGAGGATGTCATGACAGTCCATTTGACATAATTAGGATTTCCTCTCATGACCGACGTGACAATGCAAAAGAAATATGAGAGATATGTAGATAATTATTAAAAGACGTGAGAGTTCTTAGATAGTACTGGTGTTGGATTTACCTAGATCAAATTTCAATCCGAGACGACTTTGGAACAGAAGTTGAATGCAAAGTGTATATTTTTGTACAGAATGTATCATTTATAGAGAATAGAGCTAACACATAACCTCATATGACTATCGGTGTTGGATTGAGTGATGATTTTATGACTTTTGAGAGTTTATTGAAAGAAGACAATGATCTCCAACCTCGTTCTAATTTCCAGTCTATGTCAAATCGTGATTTTATGAATGAAATGCTCATAAATCAAACAGGGAATTCTCAACCATCCGCTGATGAAGAAGCGGCTCATCTCGCAGACATATCAATATCACCTCTAGCAACATCTGCATCAGAAACAATTCACGACCTTCTTGTTCCATAAGAGTATGACGGAGGAGCAGAGACAAAAGTAGAAGGTGGACCTGAGAAAGAGAAAAGATCTTCTACAAAACTTTCTTGTTTACAGATAAGTAAATCTAGAAAGAAGATGCAAACCCTCATTAATTCTTCAGGTAACAAAAGCAATAATCTAATATCACTTATCAAAATAACATGAAGCTGGAAGCTGATTTCTGTCATGCTTTGGTGAAATCAAGAGAGAAATGTAGACTAGCGCAACTAGAAGAACAAAAGCGACATGAGAGAGTGTTGAGGTTTCTAAGATCAACAAATTTGCAGAAGAAACTAAGCAAGCTAGAGTAGAGAAAGAAACGTCATAGAGAAAATCTGAGAAATATATATGATGTTCTCTTTTCTGGAGTTGAGTGTGAACACATTATGTTGTATATATTTCGAATATAATACAAAAGTGTCCTTTCTTATAGCAACATTTTGAGGGTTGATTTATATCAATTAAATATAGTATTTCCTCTATTATTCTCGCATTACATACTTCCCTTCTCATTTTCCTTTTTCCTTCCCCTTCATCAAAATAATTATCTGTAACATACTAGGATTTGACAAATACACTTCGATCTTGTATATATCTAGAATCGTATAAGACATAATACAAGTGGATGAGTTCATCATCCGAGTATGATTTCAACAATTCCATATTTTCTTCATTAGAAATGACATCGTCATCAGAAGAATATAAAAGTTATTCCTCTTCATCACTAGAAGAATCAAATAATTTTTTCATCTCTGCTGCTTCTTTGTCAATCTTGGCATTGTGAGAACAAAAAATGGAAGATGGACATCGCGATGCTCACTAAAGCATGAAAATGGTGAAATGACCACGGGAGTCTCGAATGAGGAACCCTATCGTGGACTTGTGGACTTTGAAACTTCAAAATAAAGACCTTCAAACTTTGGACTTTGAAACTTCAAACTTTGGACTTTGAAACTTCAAACTTTGAATTATTCACTATGTGAATTATTCACCTTTAATCAGAAGCTAGAGTCTCTCAGTCAAGTTAAGGTCTTAGTGAAGTCAATTTTGGGGGAAGTGAATATTTAAAAATCAAAAAACACCACGGCGTAGGTCTCGTGATCACCATGGTATGTTAAAAGCTACAAATGAAGTTACAAGCAAAAATACTTTTGCACGATTTCAGAAACCGAGAAGTTTATCATAAATTTGAGTGAATTTAAAATTGCTCGGATCAATTTAACCATTGCTCGGATCCACATATGTTTTAGATTTTCATCATGTAGATTATAGTGTTTAGTATATGTTTGCATCTTAAAATGTATAAGAAAATCATAATCTTGAGATAGTTATGGTGGTTCGAGTTAGTAAAGAGAAAATGAAATAGTGCACTTTATTAGCATATTAGCTTACAAACTTGTCGTTATAATGAGGTGTGATATTGACTTTCGTGGATAGCTGAAGAAACTTGTAGGGAGGAGGTCTTAAGATCAAAACTCTTCAACCGGCTTGGAGTATGCTAGCTCTTTTGGAGAATATGTGGAGCACCAAGTTATCTAAGGTTAGGACATTAGATGTCCTTTAAACATAACGTGAATGCGAGACATCTCCGTCTATCTCTACACCAGTGCAGTCATCTGGTGTGGATGCTAGAAAGAGATTACCGTCAGTATCATTTTGTAGGACATATAAGATGTATAGGAGAATATATGATATATCTAGATGTGAGAAGTGTGCATGTTTATTTTTATACATGAGAGTTATCTACAGATTTCAATAGTCTATGATCTTCAACCAAATGCTCGAAACTCTTCCACTTCGTAGCCCTCAAAAAAATCTTCGCAAAGGTATCCCGTATCTCTAGAACTTACATTTGTCAAAATAGTTACTCCATGTCAAAATTTATGATGTTTTTCTCCAAAAATCCTTCACTCAATTTTTCAAAACCTTAATCTCACAACCCCAATGAAAACATGTTCTGATGGTACCTTATATGAACCAACAAATCTCTTTACACTGAGTTATGACCATCCAAAGTATTTGATGAAATATCCCCTCCTTATGGAAATCTGCACAAGCCCTTTATGTCAAGGAGAGTCCTTCTCAAGAAGGGCGAGCCTTCTGACTGTGGTCCATTGCAGGTAGAGATAGGGATTGAACAAGAAAACAAGAGTGAACTAGCTCGTCCACAACGGCTGAAGACATTGTGGACGTCCATAGAGACTGTGTTCTGACTATAGGTCACTTACTGCTAAACAAGATCAGTTCTCATCCACCAGAAGACAAATCCACCTCCAGACACAACAAATAGAAGAAATCTGAACTCCAAATGCTTTATTTCTCTTTCGTAGACACTTAATAGTCTTCCACAGACGTCAATTTGACAATCGATCTCTACTCAATATGACCTATTTACGTTGATCACACCTGGATCCTCCAAGTAGTTTACTATCTTATCATAGTTTGAGACATTCAAAAGAATCCTTCTTTTCTTCGATGGATCAGCTACTTTCGGAGCGATGTTGTCACTAGCAATCTCAACAAAACCACCGATCGTCTTCTCATGTTTTATCTCCAGAGAATCGCTATCAACAATGTTTGGTCTCTCAAACATACTAACAGTGGTTGTCGATTGTCATATCTATGACCTACATCTCATAGTCACTCGTTCTCTCTGAGTTCAAAATCTCTCCACTATACAATGAAGATTGATTATGACGGAAAGAATTATGGGCGTTGCATTTGTACTATAGATATGAAGTTATCTTTAGTAATGGTGTCTACATTTACATTTCAAATTCTTTACGGTTATCCTCTAAAAACCACAGGCAAGAGATCCAATACATGTACAAAGCTGGACGTGCAAGTTTCATCCACGAGGGGACTTTATTCTTTCAAACATAAAGGAATCTCCTTCTTAGCTTTGACACGCCCTAATAATCTAGGGCGAGTCCGAGGTGTGATCAAGCAGATTTTTGTGACTATAACAAAGTTGTGCCGGTATACTATGATTACAACAGGTTTTGCATATTCTCGATTCTAGGTTTCTACACCGAGATATGTTCTATCCCGTATCGACATACCTAATAGTGCGTGTAAACACTTGATGTAAAGCATTAATGTTTTGTCCGTAAAACGGAAGGGGTACGTATGGAAGTTCGCTCTAACATTTTATAGCACAGGATGTAATCGTCCTCTTGCCAAAAGTCTCATCGCTTCATGACATGTTAAAGATTTTCATTCTGCGTTTCTGCACATTCTAGAGCTACATGTTCCAGGATTATCTGACATTTTAGCCGTGCAAATTATTCACTTCATCCCTCTTCTAGTGGAAAAAATTAAATAAGCAAACTTTTTATATAACCTATTTGTTGAGAAGAGTTTGAAAATAAATTAAAATTAAAATTAAGCAATTTGTTAGTAATCTCTGTGAAATGGAGTTTCGGGAAGTCATCAGTCTGCAGTCGTTTTATAGATTATGTTAAGATATTATTGAAAATCTAGGTGTAATTATTAATTATTAATTATAATAAATTTCTAATGATCTAATGCAAATTCTTCGAAGTTGATCTTGCATGCATATCATATTAGGCTTCCTGTTTCGAGCCTTAATCTCATTGTATCTTTACTAGGTGAGGTTTGACACCAGTGCTCGGGGAGAAATTCTTGAGTTGCTGGTAAATACGCATGTTCGATGAACTTCTGGGGAGCTTTTGTTCCCTTAATGATATAGGAAAAATTAATTTATTAATTATATCATAAATAGATATACTAATTAAATTATTTTCTGATTATTATATCTTATATTTAACCCATAAACTAAAAAAGTCTAGATGCATTTTGGAGAATATAAGTGCAACAGTCGATTCAGTTTAAATAATCATTTGCTCAACTGATTAATTCATTATCTAACTCTTCCAAACGAAATAAAATCGCATGTGCATATTCCTCTCTTCCGAACTTTGGAAGAGGTGAAATATGCACGGTGCTCACGGTAAAAAGTAATGGCCGGTTGTTCCATGAGTATCCGTTTCGTTCCCAAAACTGAAGGGTAGTTTGTCGGCATCTGTGAGTGTTTGCGGGTAAACATCCGGTTTACTACAATTTCATACGTTTTCCCCAAAATTCCCGGTTGATCTTCAAAGTAACACCGGTTGGCCCCGAGCGCTGTTCGCCACCTCCTAGTATAGCTTGAAAGTTGGTGTTGACTTGTACTACGAGTCAAGCGTACAGCGGTGCTCGGGGAAAAAAGTCTCGGGAACCGGAAATTATCCTTCGGTAATGAACGGAATCGGTTTTTCTCAATCATTTATTAATCTTCCTGATTTTTTGTAATTTGTCGTTTTGTAAAAACTTTAAACTGCAAAAAATATAACTGGACACCATTTCAAAATTCAAATTTCCAGGCGGTTGAGAATACAAAGAATGCCGGTTAGCCCCGAGCGCTTGCGTACAGCTTAGGCATGTGGTCCCTTGCCTTGACAGTGAATTCAATGAAGGGGCTACTTCGGTTCCAACTTCCTGCTCAGTCTTGGTTCTCAAGACTTCTGCTGAGGGATGGTCTTCTTCTTGTGACTTGTTCTAGAATTTGACTCGTGCCTGCCTTCCTGCCTTTTCCACAAGCTTATTTATACGAGTCTTATCGGCAGTGCCTGAGGTCAGATATCTCAAAATGGAATACATCCTCATCTTATCCGCTTTTTCCTTTTCAACTCAAAATTTCATCTGCGACACTTTAAAGTCCTATACTTTATATAATGTCCTACACTTTACACTGGGAGTCTGTGGCCCACCGAGACTAGAGATGAGAATATCCTTCCCCACTGCCTTTTACAGCGAATTTCGTTTTTTATCAGAAAATGTTTAAATAATATTATAATTTATTATAATGAAAAATCAATTAATTTATAAATAATATATATTAATCAGTCTCAAAATAATCAATCACTACACTTATGATCCAGATATAAATCATAAGTGAAGAGTTAGAACATAAATTAATATACAGCTTATGTACACTTAGAAGAGGTAGATATCCTCCCTAAGAAAATACAAGGAAGTAAAACAAAGTGAATATATATGGATGCAAGTGAAAATTAAGTGTTCAAGCGAGCGTGATGATGAATAAAATATGCATCCCAAATGCACTCGGGAAAGTGAGTCCAGAAGAATAACAGTCTAGATTTGCGGCTGTAGTGAATTATAGTGTTTAAAAATGTTACTACAAATCTGAGGTAATTACTTTTTAAAAAGTCGAAAGAATACATGTGAGAGAAGAAGAGACAAACTGGGAGATTTTTATAAATTTGATTTACTAAACTCAAATGATAAAACTTATATATCTAAATTTATAAATCTCTAATTAAATCTAGTTATCCTCGTTACACATGGCCGTTGCAAGTTAAAACCTATGCGCCTTGCATGTACAGTGATCTTTATTTTAGTATACAAGTATTATATTATATTATTTTTAATTTATACATTTCGATTTATAACAAAACCCTTCCAAGAGGAAAGCTTTGGTAATAAATGAACATGGAGGAGGGGATTATGCAAACCTCAACATGAATGAGAATGCATCTAAAAGATCCAAATATATATCAATATATATTATTTCATTATATTATTTCATTTCTTCCAATCTCAGAAAAAAAGAATAATGTAAGGCGGTTTAGTTTTCAATTAACCTTTTCAGCAGGAAAGGTTAAGTGATAGAATAAAATTTTCAATAAAAATTATTTTTTTGACAGGATAGAAATCTCGTCTTATGGTCCTTAGAGCGCGCTTAAAAGTACATGTCTTATAGGTGCTTGTTTATACTGATGTAAGTATTGTGTAGAAATTCCGTACTAAGTTGTTATGAAATATTAAATTTATCTATAACTATAAAAATAATTGAACATGGAGTTGTGAGCAGATCCAAACATAACCAATAAGGATAAATCAAGATCAGACTCACGCACAGCAGAACTAAAAGTGCGAGATCTTGTTAAAAATAACAAATAATTTTCCACCTAATCTTTTCGTTAAAAAAGGTTAAGTAATAAATTAAACTTTCTATACTATTCCATCTTAAGAGGGAAGAGGTGAATAGGCATAAGCAATCATGAATAATATAATTTACCTACTCACAAAAAAGTCTCAATTCGCACATGCGGATTAATGAAAGTTGAACTTTAAATACGGTGGAAAAGAAGTTATGGGACCATGTATGTTAAATTTGTTGTTCTAACGGAATTGCTGTTCCAAGCCACTCATCCATCATCCATCGACGGTCCTTCTTTCCTTGCCCGATTACTACTATCCAAAAGGTATTTGTTGTTTCAGTTTACCCCCTCGATATAACATCATAAACATAAAAGGATTTCTGCCCCTTTGTCTTTCTATTTCTCGTGGCTTATATAGGATAAAACCATTGGTCTTATTTCATACACGACTGGCTAGGTTTAGAAAACTGATAAATCACAGTTTAGATCAGGTTTAGGTCTAGAACTTGATATACCACATAATATATACTAATTATTTTATCGACTCTAAATAGTGGTTTTATCAATTTTCTATACCTAAACTGAAGAATAGCATATCATTTTCCAGACCTAAACTAACCTGAACTGTGGTTTATTAGCGGAAAGGTCGGTGATTGATCTAACATAAACCACTGAAAATTGCTAAGGGGACAAGGCAGAAATGGTTATGTACTACACGAAAAAAGAATATTGTAAAATGACAGGGAGTAAAATGAAAAGAAACATGAAGTGAACAGAAATAAACAGAAACGGAAAGATAAATCTGTTTAATGGAAAAGATGAGGAGAAGTACTAGAGAATAGATCCAACACGGAATATATACATGTACTGCATATGAAGAGATGAAATGAAGACAAATGCAAAATATCACTTACAGAAGACAACGTATAGACATGGTGCGGGAATTGGAATTCCGAATGCCGAATAATTGACTTATTTTCAGTCTTTAGTGCCAAATTCCATTTTGTAAGAAAACATAAATATTCGGTAAACAAGTGCCGAATCTGAGCTCGAGGTACGGTAACAGAAAGTCTCGTCTGGACCTACCGCCAATAAATATTCCCAACGGCCTTGTACAGTGAATTTTGTTTTTTCTTATCAGAAAATATGTAAATATTATATAAATATTTTATAATAAAATATTATAAAAAATTGAATAAATTCATAACTGATATATGTTAACCCGTCTCGGAATAACCAACTCAACAAGATATAACTCATAAGTGGAGTTCGGGCTGATGCGTTGTTGGGAGAATAAGACCGAGACCCTAATTTCCAGATTTCATCATTTTGCGGAGACATTAATATATGTTCTAACCCTTCCCGCCGGAAGAATTAGAACATATATTAAACCTCATGTACACTTTGAAGTGTACATGAGGTGAATAAACATCCCCAAGATGCTTCGCATATTCGACAATGAAACAGAGAGCTGCAAAAATGAACCATTAATACGGAGAATGAGAGCATGCAATTCAGAACTGGGGAAAGAAACACATATAATTAATCATTGCTAAGTGGACATAATTTCGCTTTCTCACCCACTTTTCCAGCGGGGTAGGGAGGCATGAAAAGGTTTACCCGCGATTATGCTGAAGAATATGCCGCAACGATGCTGGGTTACCACGTAGACGAGGTGGCATCGCAGTCGTGGCAGAAGGAAAGACCAGCAGTTCCCCAATGACCACAGTAACTGTAATGGCGGTCCGGAGCTTTTGGGGAAAAAAAGATCCCAGTGACATTCATAAACTACTTTGGGTTTAAAAAAGGAAAAAGGAAAACTTAGTTTGGGTTAATTAAATGCATTCCGCAAGCATCAAAAGATACACAGCACTAAATCTGAACCTCTTGTCTAGTAAAATGTATCGTCTTTGACTGTCGTTTCCTTTATATTTTCAGAATACTTTATTTCACATAACTTAGCCTACTTCATTTAACGTTAAATCTTATTTTTGTTATAAGATCTTACGTTTTGTAATGTTTTATTCTAAATGAATGACATTTTACAAAACGTAAGATTCATTTCACGTATTTTGGTCCACTTGATTTAACGTTCGTATCATCATTTTACTACAAGATCTTACGTTTTGCAAGACTTCTTCTAAAATGAAGAACAATTTACAAAACCGCACCTAACTCTAAACTTCAATTACTCGAGGTCGGATTATTCCAGAGTATTACGTAGTCTAAGGACTTTCGAGTTTCATCTCGGTACACCCTTAAACGATGGAACATTAAAGCTTGGAGAAAAGATTCCCCAACAGGCCAAAGAATAATCCTCATCAGAAGTCCAATGCTAATTTGACTCAGGGTTTCAGTATTTGGATACTTGAGTTTCAGAGATTGAAGGGAAGTTTCGAAGCTACCCGTCTAGATTTGAAATGTCCCACTTAGGTACCAAATCGTGCCGTTATGATAATTATGTTACATATAATGGTACACGTAAGGAGATGAGGGAGGAAAGGTCAAAATACGTGACCTGAAGCAAAGTAAGACGAATGTGAGAAAATGTTGTCAAGGAAACCATAACCTGTGTAGGAAAAAACAGAGTAGAAGAACCGCATCGTGCAATGTAATCCCTGATTAGTTGCTACTGACATGTTTAGAAACGTTTAGAAGCGAAGAGCCAAACAGAGTATACAAGTGGAGAGTTGTTAATGTGGTCAATCATGAAATTAAGTAGTAACTTCGCCCAAATAGTTTAGAAGTGAGTAACAAAGAGTGGTAACATGTATGCTAACTTGGCGTGGGGTCGAGTCTTCCTGCCCGGGGGCTGGGATTCATTCTGTGCAAGGGCAGGAACACGCTGCTGCAGAAAGCCCCACGGCGAAAATAAAACAATAAAAAGAGAAGCATGCTAACTTGGTTCGAGAAGTCAGCGAATGTATATAACCGAGGTCGGGTAAATCATGAATTAATTAGTAGATATCAATGCCTAAGCACACACATTTCGATTTGTTGTGATAAATATGTCATATATTGGAAACCGATCCTAAATCACACATTTTAATTTGGATGAACCATATCAAAAAGTCAAAAAACGTTTCAAGTTTCGCGTGCTGAACGTCATAATGAAATGTTAGAAACGAGTGAAATTCTTGATCGATGATTCTCACAAATCTCAGACTGATGTGCCATCACACATCTTCTACCTGGAGGCCGAAAAGAACTTTGTTGTTCCAAGGGGAGTTGGTATGCATATTTTGGCTATTCCAGTGCAAGTGTGTAATTTGCAAAACTCTCAACCAAAACTCTAGTACTGCTAGATGATAGATGGGTGTAACCATTATGAATCAAAGACTTGATTGGACCTACCGTCTACATACTGGAAACTTGCGTCCATCCGGATAGTCGGAGAGGTCCCACCATCTGGAATTCGTCAAAAGCGAAATGCACTGTGCAGAAGAGTCCGCTTGCGTTCCAAGTCTAGACACCTGGCAACCGGTTCCTTATCATGCCGTTGTGGTCCGCCCGCTACGTTGGCCACGGGATAAATACTACGCGGAACTGCAACTAGGATAAGATACTGTGTTATTTTACTCTCAGATACGTCACAGTATCCCACCAATTCCGGACACCTGAAAGAGCTCTGGACAAAAGCACCTGAACCGCTGGTCCGGAATCGGCCATAGCTGCATGCTAAATCCCACTGGAAACCAGTATTCATCACGACCACAACAGAATTTGCATGCACATCATATTCCACGTGTGATAACAACTCACAGACCCTCTCCGACTAACGACGATTCATAGGTTTAGGGGCGTCGCAGATGAATGAGTATAGACATTAACACCCGTGATAAAGTAATTTAGTTTATCATCAAAAAATTATTAGTCACAATGCATTCAACCTCCAACTCTATTTCCCTAGGAAAACAATGAGTATTATCACTACTGTTCTGAGGTAATCCACCTACATCAATAATGACGAGGAACTCGCACAATTCTAATCGTACAGATCAAGCCGACCTCGAAACCTTCAAGTAAGGCAAGGCTCCAATCACATTATCGTAATCTCTTCTGTTCACTTGTACCTGTACAGGTGAATGAAATGAATCAGCGAGATATTCAGAAGCAAAACAACACCAGAAAGTCTTTCCACGGTTCGTGCCATGGACATCATCCGGGGATGAGAGCTTGTTTCGTGAGAAGGGAAACACCTCCACCGGAATGGACACATACAAAGGTTCGGGAAAATGCGCAAGGTCGAACCGCCCCTGATTTAAGGTCCGGCCGGTGGCTGGGGTTGGCTTGTGGGAATCACTTTAGGGTGTAAAAAACAAGCCCCGACCTCCTGTTTCTCATGCGCGACCCGGGTACTTGTGAGCGGGGTACTGCAGGGGGTGGTGTAATCCGTGTAAGAGCAAAAGCTCCACGGCGAAGGCAGCTAAAAAAACAAACTATAAAAAAGAATTTAAGGGTTCGTTTAGAACTAGAACATCCTCCGGACAACTACAGTATAAATAGGGCATGGAACTTTAGACCCTACGCGAAACAAAGGACACACTGAAAGGAAAAATGGAATTGCCTAATGTGGTTCGGGATCTATTCAGCCTAGGGCACCACGAATAATTTATATCACGTATATGGGAGGAGATGGGAGGAGACCTAGGTCGAATCCGTAACCTGCCAAATGGAGAAGATGCATAGAAAACCAAGAACGTCGATAGGAACTCTTACAAGACTATTGTCAAACAATAGATTCTACTCTGGTGTTCACATCACTTCTAACGCAGTTGTCATCGAAATGAAGGGTTACAGCAAGACAAGGTCCGGCTCGGGAACTGGCAGGGACATGTATGGACTCGTGACAGTCACATGGTTTCAAGCTCCGTAGGTCGGAAGTAGAAGTCAGACGGAAAGGCCGGTTCGGAAAACAGTCGATCACTTCCAACCTTGAAATCACAGCACGGTCCTTAAACGGATTGCTACAAGAACTTCTGAAGCAAGTAGGCAATTCAGGACTGAAAATTCTACTTGAGCATACACAACTAGTAATCGAAGCAAACACAATTACCCTTCCAGACAAACGGTTCTTCCGCTTAGTAGTCTTCTTGCTTAACAAATGCGCCCTTCTCGCTTGCCTCCTCACAATCTTTCCACTACCTGTTACTCTGAAGCGCTTTGCGGCCGCCTGAAGAATCACCGAGTGGATAAACAATTTAAACTTCTTCGCCTCAACATATGTGCCCAAACCCGCAGTAAAATAAGGCCAAGGAGACAAAGGGGACCTATAAGAACTCACGGCGAGTAGTTGCAGGGAAGTTAAAGGCATTCTTAGACCTGCGAGAGAAAGAATACCTGTGTCTACTAATCAACAAGCATATGTATCGGAAGTGGAAGGGATTCTTAACCGGAAGGTCGAAAATTCCTTCACTCACACCATCCGAAGCGCAAACATGGACACCTAGTCTATACGCGAATTTCCAGCCAGACAAGTAACTTCTCACAAACGACATCTCCAGAAGCGTGGAGCAAACCATAATTTTGAGTTGCGACTAGAATTCAATGCTACACACACCTTGTGGGTTTTAAGTTTGGCGACCGGAAAACCGACACATCGCTTGACAACAGCAGGGGTCGACACAACAGACAACCTCGTGTCTTCTGCATTCTGAAATTTCTTCCAGTTGCTGACAGACAGGCCCGTGAAAGATGAGCAGAGATGTGAAACTCGGCCTGACGAACTAGCAGCTGGAACAGCGGCGGAGATTGCAACTCGAACAGCTCCCACACCAACGGCTGAGGCTGCCATTGCCATCGTCATTTCCAGAACTCTTTTCAAAAACTTGGCAACTCACGATCTTCAGCTCTCCTTTCAGAGCATCAGCCGTTCCCTTCCTCCTCTCCACTCTTTCGCATTCTCTATCCTTCCATTGCACTTGGATAATCTTTCGAAAACAAATACAAAAAAACTTTTCTTTACCTGCAGGTATTAAATACATTCCACGTGGAGGCTTGACAGCCAATGATCTTATGAAGTCTACCAAAGAATTTGACACTCAGATGCCACATCATCATAGGTACAATGATGTCAGATAACGCTGCTTACTGTAGTTTGCGCAGTTCACGAAGCCGTGGTCAGTTTGTCCGAAGAAGTAAGGGTGTACTACAGTATATTATAACTTTACGTGGTGGAGAAGTGTACTGGGTTCGGATGAGTGCAGAGGTTGGGGGAAGCAGCATATGCGCGTGCCGCTGTCGATGTTTCAAGGCGAATGTCATGCAGGTGCAGCGTAACAGAAGAAATGATGTGATCGTGGATACAATGTTGGAGACCAATTATCTGTGCAGCATGTGGTAGCCGGTTATTTGATTTCATGCTAGCGAGACTGATAAGAGCGAAGCTGTAAACGGAGCTGCTCGTCCTTAAAGACCGTCGCGATGATGGGCACAACGGGGAACTCCCCCTTCTCCTTCTCGACGTTCCAAACGCCGCAGCAGCAACAGCAGCAGCAAATGTCCAGCCAGCTTGTGGCAGGCACTGCCCCTCATGTTCATCTCATGAGCGTTGACCGGAGTCCCCTCTCGTACCAAGCCAAGTGGTCTGACATTCATGACGACTCCAAAGCTGTGCTCCTCGCTATCGAGTAAGTTTGTTTCCACGTAATTTGGTGTCTGTTGGATTTCAGGTCTGTTTGTTCGAGATTATATGAACTCGAAGAAACAGTCTGTGAGGTTATGTATGTCTCGTTCGAAGATTCTCGTGGCACATCCGGAATCAAGTGCATTCCGTGGACCATGACGCCAGTGGAAGATTCTGCCATTCTCATGGGCACTCTGAGTTGTTGCAATGCAGTAACGATTGCTTAGGAAAATTTATGGCACCCCAGCTTAAACAGTTGTGGAGAATCATAATAAAATTTTCTCTGTGTTTTGAGCTGGCTCATTTGTTGAGGGTGGGGTGGGGTTGTTTAGGGTTTCGGTAGTCTCTGTGAAGAATGAGAATAAATTTATAGGTCCAATCTTGACAGGGAAAAAATGTTGGAATACCGAGAAGAAAGTCGGCGACTGGACCAGTGTCAGCGTCTCTGTGATTCGTCAGCTCTCCAGAAAGGTTTTGAACTTGAAAGCCAGCGCATTTGTCAGGTGCGCTCGTTGCTCATCCTTATCTTAGGTGCTCTTTCACGGGGTTGAGCAAATATATATTTTGAGAAGTAATGTACATGTGACGTCAGTATTTATTACCTTCGTGGATGTTTATTCCTCGTTCCTCGCCACGGTTCTGCTATTTTTTGCATTCACTGAAGCAAACGTAGAGCACGACGTGTTGCAGGAACTCGGGAGTGTAGCTGCTTGTATATCAAGGGAGCAGCGTGCAATAGAGGAACAGGTGCAGACTGTCAAGCTCTTGATGCGAAATACTGAAGTGGCGGTGCGATCTTTTATATCACTAGCTCAGCATTTCACAAGAGCGCAGGTTCCAGCTCTCACGGCCGGTCCAGCACCTGCAAGTACATCTGCATTAAGTTTTCCATCCGCAACTCCAGCCCCCCCACAGCCTGCTCCAACACCTGGGCCTGTTGATTTCTACAGTGGGATACCAACAAAACCGTCTCCATTCTTACTACAGACTGTTGCCCGATTCGAGGCGCAGTTAGCAGAATATGGACAGCGGGTAGAGGAGCTGGAGCGTCTTCTGCAAGATAGCAATTCCAACGAGAATGGGAACCCTAACACGGAGCTAAATCTACTACAGTCTCTACCCACCGTCATGAGTAATGTGCATGACTTTTTCATACACGTAACTGCAGAGGTAACGCATTGTCACCCACTAAACCTAAGTGTTTTTTTCTTGGGTAGAATTCGGAACATGTAGTCTGTGTCTCCACCCTAAATTGTTTAAAGATGCCTGTTGTTATGCCCGGAGCTCATTTCTGCGAAGTTAAGTTTTTACAGTTAAGTTCTTCCTGTAAGGTTGGGAAGCCAACTAGATAGTTTCATCTCTGGTACTCTGGGTTGTAATTGATTTCCCAAATTCTCTTTGTATAAAATCTCGAGAAATACGCTATGGTCGTTTATTCGCATGAAGAAATTGCAGATTACACTATGTGTCGTTTGTTCCTTAGCTTTGATCCCAATGTTGTTGTTGTAGGTCACATTAATGCACGTCGTGTGCCGTACAGATGGAGGCGGTTCATCAGAAGGTTGAAGCAATGAGGGTGGCTTACCTTGCAGATTGTCGGCGTAGAGGAGATGATAGAGATCCTTTTCTTGAGGCTGACAGACGTGAAGTTTCAAAACGTGAGATGGCGGCCAAAAGGGTCCATCCGACTCTCAATGCTCCGATGATGCAACTTACACAGCAACCGCCTGCAGCTAGTTTCAATACACCTTCTTTCCCTGCTGGGTCTCCTGCACAAAGTACGCCTTTCTCTGTTCCGTCCTCTGCACCCGCGCCACTTTTCTTTGGAGCACAAGGAACTTCAAATGCATTTGCTTCACCAACTGCTCCGTTTGCACCATCTACGCCTGCTGCTTCGTCTTCTTTTGGTTCTTCAATGCCAACCTTCCCTCTGTTCGGAGCATCCACGCCAGCTCCTAGCACTTCTCCTTCTTTTTTTGGAGGTTTGTTTTCAACTTTATAGTATGAGAACTTCAGATGATGTTTCTTGCTTTTATTTTCTCCTCCGGAACCTAGCCAATAGCTGGCTCTTAGGGACGAGTGTATTGATTTTTATGAAGGTGATTCAATTCGATGAATACTGGAACTAAGAGAAACATGTACGTTGTGGTTCTAGTTTATCATCTTGTTTTCCTTGAGTTGTTAGGATTGCGAGCTTGCCACTTAATAATCCATTTTTCTGTTAAAAGCTTCGTACGTGTCTGAATAGCTTTTGTTGATTCGAAATGTTCAGGACTTATTTACGATCGTTGAGCTGTGACGTACTAATAAGAGAAATTTCAGAATTTGACTTTTAGTTGTCGTCTTGACTTGCAGGTTCTACACCCACAGCTAATGCACCTCCAGGTAGTTTGTTCGGTGCAGGCGCTACACCAGCATCCTCCGGACTGTTCGGAACACCGTCAGGCGGCATTTTCGGGGCACCGTCCTCCAGTCTTTTCGGTAGTCCTGCAACACCAGCATTTGGTATGACATTAAACCTTGAAATGATTGCCTTACTACTCATGGTATTGTGCGGGCATAAGACTCTCCCGGTCAGAGTATGAAACGATGCTATTGCACACTCAAACCTCCCGGAATCCTTTTATTGGATCTTATCTGTGTTATAGGTTTTACTTTGTATGGTTCTTCACGTCACATTTCTGCCTTATCTCGATCTCTCTCTAACTCAAAGAAGGATCCATGTATGATGCAGGATCAAGTGCTCCTGCCACTTCAGCACCACTGTTTGGCATGGGCTCCACCACAGGAGCAGGAGTAAGTGGTCTAAGTTTCTCTAGTACAAATTTGTTTAGTAAATGAGCATCAAGTATGTCTTTAGGTGAGATGCTTGGTCTGTAATTAGCTGTATGATCTTGTAGTATGATTGCGACGTCCTCTAACTGAGGAAGAAGGACGATGGGATTGTATGCTCTGATGAAACTTGGAGAATCAGATAGATGGGTACTAAATTCTCCTGGCAAGGAGAGACCTGCAGCTCCGCCCTTGCTTTTTCGCTGTAAAATGACTTTTGTACAGTTTCAATACTCATTTGAACCGGCCGCAAAGTCTCGGCTACATCAGGGAGCTTTCTTGCATTGTATGGAATATTTTCATCCTCATGAGTCCGATAATCAAAGGAAAACTTGGACATGATTGTCGACAGCCGGCGTGTGAAGGGGGGAAGAGTATGAGTATTAGGTCGTTGATCCTCCTGACAGTAGGGAAAGTTTGGGCGTAGATCAGGGAAGGAGTCTTAAGGTCAGTGTTTTTGTCGTCTTTGTCGGTTAGATATGGAAAGAGTAGTTCGCTTAAGGCAGCTCTGTAAGAAATTCAGTCTTCTTAGTTCCCATGATTCAAGCTCAGTTTGTTACGGAAGAACTAGCATATTCAGCTAGTGGAAGGAGTTACCTGAGGTAAGTGAAGGCATATTTATCTAGCGTTGGGGAATTTCATGATCTGACGACATGGATGCTGACAGGCATGATGATGATGTTTGGATGCTTTCGATTTGCTGCAGGCGGCTGCTGCAAAACCAAAACCAAGAGGACCAAGAAGGAAGTAAGTCGGGGGTGATTAGTCGGGGTCCATTCTGTTTACTTCAGTGCATCACTTCTATCTCAACGTGATTTTCATTATGAAACTGCAGAACACACACACAGATTCAAATCGAACACTTCTGCAGATAACGTCATTTTAAGCAATGAAGCTTTTAGGGAGGAGCCCTTTTGATGAGCTCGGTTTATTTTGGATGACTTGAGGACATACATCTTGGAAATGAATCACCGGTAAAGTGTGTGATAGCCCGTCTTCCGCAAGTAAGGGGAATCGAGTGGATCTTCTGATCATGGCCGTTGTGTAAGAACACGATGACATAGTAGGAGTCCACGGGCGCCCATACTCTGTAGAATGCTTCTCCAACATCTATCCATCTTGAGGTAGCATAACGTGGGGAGGTGCCTAATGGCGGTAGAGTGATAGATGCAGTTTTGGAACAATCGTTGAGAGCTTTGGATCTAGTGGAGGTATACTAATTTCGAGAAATACACAACTTAGGTAGGGGGTTGTCGGGGCGCAGCTACACTATAGGTTCGTCAGTATACACTACACAGTTTTGGGGTTTGCAGATGATCGCCGACTGGATACTAGTGAGGGTTGAAAATTACGTTCAGTAAGTAGTAGAATGTGGATTTGTGAAAAGAAATTGCCAAATCCTTCATTTACCCGCCTTGCATGTGGCATTCGAAGCAGTCTGGTCTGACGTCAGCTTACTGAGTCCTTTTGCATGGACCGCTCTCCACGACACGTATCGTTTGAGTTGTTCAGTGAGTTTTCAATAATTCTTTCTTGTTAACTGGATTTAGAAACTGAATCTAACCTCGCAACCTGGATGATTCATGTTTCTTATCAAACGTTGGTGGTCGGTGGTTATGTGCGTGTAGGGTTGCTTGAGATAATGCGGTATTTAAACGTACCTTTCCACCAATAAGAGAGATTTGTCAGAATGGACGAGGACAGCTTCTCATGATCGAGAAGCGGCCAAGGAAAGGCAAGGAAAAAACAAATCTGGAACTTGTTGCGCTTCTTCTTTGAAGGATTCTAACTCTGAAGTAAATATACAAGCACGGTGCAGTCTGCAAGACGCTTCTGTATATGTACATCCTAAAAACATAAGGACAAGACCATTAGTTAACCATACGTGCTTTGGCTGTTAATCCTAAGGGGGGAAGAAACTTGGAAGGTTACCGCTGCGGTGGACAAATTGGTCTCCCTAGTAGAAGTACCTACAGGCAGTGTAACTCCGAGCTTGACACCTGAATTCGAAAAAGCCTACACTGGATGTAGTCAGGGTCGTCGGACTTGACTTGCCACTTGTGGACCTTGACTGATCCTGTGAAGCTCCAGCAGGAACCGGTCCAAAAAAGTTGGGAACTCTGAACATCTCCACAACGACCACCATAGGAACCACTTTGGCCTCGTCTGTTTGATGTATCTCCAGGACAGCGGTATGGTTGTCAGCCCGATTCCTGTAAAACGTAGGAACAAGCACCGTGTAAGTATCATAGTTCTGGCGGCTACCCGCATATGTTTGGATTCTCGTCACTAATTTGGATCTTGTCTTATGATTCAGAACCTAACACCATATCCACTTAAACAGTCATTCGGGTACCTAGATTTAATGCACGGAAGTGTGCGCCGATAGAATTTGTACGTTCATTGCGCTCGCTGACGTCCAGAGCTTTAATTTTCCGAAATTGGCTTGAATTTTGTCGAGCAGTATACAGGAACCTCCTGTGTGGTTGATTATCTTTCTTGGTTTACATGATGTTATGTATTTTCTGTTCCGGCTTTCACTTGTTTACCGTCTACATAGGTAGCTAAATATCTTGCATGTGGTTTTACGTGATAACTTACTTGTCATTTATTCTGTCCGAACATTTCCGAAGCTATTTGTGTTCGTGTTCGTTACTAAATTACTTTCTTCCACGAGTATCTTCCATCGGCGTTCCACCTGCCAACTTCATCGTTTTTCTTGCGCTGAATGAGCCATTCAAGAACTACGTTTTTCCCTTCCATGACTGTGGATTCAGTCGCATTCTGAATTCTGCTAGTTAGCTTGAATAGCTCATCCAACCTTCTTGGTAGCTTCCACTAACGCCATAGGTACAGCATGCGTCTCTACAAGATTCTTTGCGCAAAAAGAAACGCGCAGTTGACTCTCAAAATTCACTTAAACCTGTTTCATGTACATCAGGTGCGATATGCTTGTTATACCTCACCCTCTCCGCTCCCAACTGATTCTACGAAGACGATTAGACGTCAAAAGAACTTCTATACGTACACCCACACACTCAACCATGTGCAGCAACCTATTTCAGCGTCTAGTACACAACTTGGGGCTCAAAATCTACGAAATCCAAGGAGCCTGACTCGACTGGCTTCATCAAGAACATAGCCAAGACCTCAGCAGCAAACTGAGCCACGATAGGGATCTTTTGCAAGGTCTTCACAGCGTCAGGTGCGCTGCTCCCTCCAATCTCGATCAAAGCCTGGTTATATGCAACCATGCGGTCAAGTTTTCTCTGGAATTCGGGGCTCTCCACATCGGGAACAGCTGGGAAGATCCTCGCAGTAGTTCGGTTTGTCTGCAAAGCACGCATTCTTATCAGAAACTGACCTAGGGATACCAAGTTGAACAGAAATAAGTGTGAGACAGCCAGTAAGCCGACTGACTTGGTACAGCTAGAAATGCAACGACATCTCCATCTCTACGTTTGAAGGTAGGACTGGAATTTTTCCATACCTCAATTATCACGTGCATGTCAAACTTTTTGGTGTTCAAACCAATTCCCTCGTAGAAGTCAGTTCTCTGAGTGTCGTTCAAGTACATGGTAATGTAGACCTGGCGAACGAGCACACGGTAGGGGTCCACATGAGAGCAAAAAACGACACAACAAAGTAAGCTGAAAAAGCATGCACACAAAAATCACTTGAACAATCTCCGCGAAACATGATAGCAGACACATGCAAACGAAACGCGCGCTCACCGAGAGACAGAAGAAGCGTGACCACAACTTAGCCTTCCAGTCGTTCAGAAACTGGGGCTGGGCCTTCATCAGTGCGGAGAAAAAGTCCCCGTGTCTGTTCTCGTCCTGGCACCAGTTTTCGAAGTACTTGAAAATGGGGTAACACTGATACTCTGGGTTTTCCTTCAAGTGTCTGTAGATTGAAATGTACCTCCAGTAACCAATCTTCTCAGACAGGTAGGTGGCATAGAAAATGAATTTGGGCTTGAAGAAAGTGTACTTCCTCGCCTTTGTTAAGAAGCCGAGATCAAGAGCGAGACCGAAATCGGAGAGTCCCTTGTTCAAGAAACCAGCGTGTCGGGCCTCGTCCCTTGACATGAGGGTGAAAATCTCAGCAACAACAGGGTTGGTTTTCTGCGAACCCGAAGACGACAAATTGATTAGCGGCTCACTCTTGCGATCGTCACAACAAAATGCAGTTATTCACTAGCATCGGCAATCGGCAGGTGGTTCAAAATTCATCACTCTGCCACGTACCTTCAATCTGCGTCCCAACTCCTTGTAAAGAAGGAACCCTGAGAATTCAGCAGTGCAGGAACGCTCAAGAAACTCAACGAAGATCTGCCTCAATGGCCCCTGCATCTTGGCAGCGGCTTCTTTGAATTCAGGGTTCCTCACGAAGTGAGTCTGGTTGTAATCGGTCTTGAACTCCTGCAACAGGGCGTCAAACTCAGCCTGATTCAAATTCTTGTTAATGTCCTGGTTGAACAGCTGTTCCATCTCCTCGAAGTCCGTGGTGTAAAACCTGGGGGTTAGGAGGGACTCGTTGATTTCCTTCTTTGCCATCATAACAACTCCCTTCCCTCCGGCTTTCGAGACTCCAAAACTCTTCCATACTGCTGGCTGAGCTCCAAAACTCACGACGGCCCTGGACCCGGAACTAGCAACAGCGACATTCTCCTTCAGTGCGAACCTAGCATTGGAAACTACCGCGGAGCTCACGGTGCAGGCTGCCATGGCTGAAACAGTTCAGCAATGGCTCCTCTCGCTCGTCCCCTCGTCTCCTCTTAGACAAACAGAGCGATCAACGAATGCACAGCTCTGCCGTACCAGAGACCCCGGAATCGCACACAATGTAGTGAGGTCTAGCATTCATTCAAATCGCGACTCTCGGAAAGCGTTCGATCGCCTCTATCACTCAAGACTCAGAAATGGGAGCGCCAGGCGGCCACAAGAATGTGAGTACGTGGCAGTCAGAATCTCGATATGCAAGTGGGCGATTGGTGCATACGGATATTGGACTCCATGTCGGATAATTGGGCATATCTTCACCCACACTGTCGACGCAAAGTTTGTTTGCGGAGGTAACATGATGTTGGGTTTCCGTCTGGCCGTCTGAACCCGTCTGGAGGAACTACAGTTACGGCCAATTGGAGTGAAGTAGCTTTTGGCGATTACTTATTATAGAGTCACTCACATCTTTGCTTTACAGCTCACTGGGTAAAATACATTACAACTTTCTTTTCCGTCTTTTTTATGATTATTGTAATAATGTTAGGTTATAAACTGATAGTCATTAATTAAACCTACCTCAAGCCAAGACAACTGAAAATCAACCACATGATTATTACTATGGTCACCGTGGTACTATTACCGAAAGTCGTTTGACACAAAATTCCGTAACTTTCCTTTCTTGGTAAGTAGTTGTAACTATCCATTTTCAGTGTTATTATACTATTCAGGGTTCCTCACGAAGTGAGTCTGGTTGTAATCGGTCTTGAACTCCTGCAACAGGGCGTCAAACTCAGCCTGATTCAAATTCTTGTTAATGTCCTGGTTGAACAGCTGTTCCATCTCCTCGAAGTCCGTGGTGTAAAACCTGGGGGTTAGGAGGTACTTTTCAGGACCACCTTTGCCCACATCAGTTTGGAGTTGCGACACCGGGAGGTTGTGAGTCTGTGTCTTTCGGCATTAGAGCTCTCTTGGACATCCATCCCGATTGGGTGGTCCTACAGGTGGACGTGGAAAACGCCTTTAATAGCGTTTCTCGCGCTTCCATCTTTAGGGAGCTCATGGATGGTGGGGGATCTCTGACGGGTCTGATCCCTTTCGTGCGATCCTTCTATGGTTCTCCTTCTTCTCTTTACTACCAGCACGGTCCTACGATAGAGGGGGTTTCAGTCATCAGCTCCGCTGCGGGTACTCGTCAGGGAGATCCTTTGGGTGGACCCCTCTTTGCCTTAGCTCACTACAGAGCTCTCTTGGCCACCGCCTTGGCTGCTCCAGGTTGTGTTTTTCCATCTCTAGCCGATGATACGCACATCGTAGGTCCGGCGGACCAAGTCGGTGTTGCCTTTGACCACCTTGTCTCTCAATTGGCCTTGGTAGGGCTGAGGGTGAAGGTGTCAAAGTGCAAGGCTTGGTCTCCCATAGGTATACCGTCGGACCTACAGCTCCCGGAGGGATTTGTTATCCCCACGGATGGTTTACGCATCCTCGGAGTACCTGTGGGTACAGAGGGCTTTGTCTCTCGATTCTTAGATGTTGCTCTAGCGGAGGACGTTTTGCATATTGAGGATCTCCCTATGTTGGAGGATCCTCAAGTCGCCTTTGGTATCCTTTACTCTTCCATTGCGCGGCGTCCCAGTTACTTACTCCGCACAGTACCTCCATCTCCTATCTTCATCTCGCGCCTCAGAGAGTTTGATAGGAAGATCATGAGGGTGTTTGGCGACATCATAGGATCGGGGACTTTTGACTGTGTGGCAGGACCTCTCGCACGTAGGCAGACATCTTTGCCGATATCATGTGGCGGAGTGGGCTTATTATCCATGGAGGAGACTGCTCCGGCAGCCTTTTTGGGTAGTTGGGCCCTCTCAGCACCTTGGCTCTGTTGTCGTTTTCTCGTGCGAGATAGACCTATTCTAGAGAGCTACGTGACAGAGGTGGAGGATGGTTCTTACCCACTACAGATGTGTCTCCGTGAGACAAGAGATGGCCTGACTCTTGAGGCACGTGAGGCACACCCTCGATTCGATACCTTAGCTACCGATGGATCTCGCGGACTACAGTCTTCTCTGACGGGGCACCACTTCCAGCAGGTTCTCCATGCTCTCTTAGTGGATTCTTCCATCTCACGGGATACTAGAGCTCGACTCCGCTCTTGTTCGGGCAAGGGCGCAGGCTCTTGGCTCATAGCTCGACCTTGCATTAGAGCGTTCCGACTCGCACCGACTATCTTCTCTACAGCGATGAGGTTCCGCCTAGGCTTGGTACAGCCTGTTGCTTCGGCACTATCCACTTGCGAGTGCGGTGTCTCGCTCGACACATCGGGTCGTCATCTTGCTCGATGTCCTCATGGTGGAGAGCGGATAGCTACCCACGATGCCATCAGAGACGTCGTGTTTGCCTTAGCACGGGAGAGCGGTCACATGACGTGGAGAGAGCGTTGGTATGCCCTTCAGACAGGAGGATCAGTGAGAGCTGACCTATACATGATGAGAGAGGATCAGGTCTCAGTGGCTGATGTGGTTGTCACGGATCCGACACGGGACTCAGTAGCGACACAGGTGATCACCCATCCCCCAGGATGGGCTGCAGGCGTGACGGCAGCAGCGAAGGTGACCAAGTACAGGGGTATGCAAGTGGGACATCGCTTCATCCCTTTAGCTATGGAGATATACGGATCAACATGTTTGGAGTTCGACGTCTTCTTGAGAGACTGTGCTAGAGCCTATCATGAGAGGCGCCAGGGAGTTCCACTTTCTCTTTCTTTCTGCACCATGTTTTTCCGACAGCGAGTTTCCATTGCTCTACAGAGAGCTTTAGCAGGAGCAGTTCACAGGAGGGCAATCGCAGTAGGTGATGCCTCTTCAGGTGCGCCAGTTGTTTCTAGAGGTACTGATTTTTTGATCTCCGATATTATAGGTGCGACAGGCGATTTTAGAGCTACTGATAGCGGGGCTTAGCCCCGATGTTCTTCCCTTCGGGGTGGTTGTTGCTTGGCCCTTCGGGTCCTTTCTTTCCCTTGTGAGGCTTGATGAGGTCTTCCCATCCGTTTGCTATTCATTGGGTCGCGTGTTGTATTATAAATAGTTATCCTACATAATGACTACAAGATCTCTCTCACATTTATGTTCCTATTTCTGTAATCTTCTTACAAGTTGTTGATGTAACCAAATTTATGGTTTGAGGTTTGAGTTACTTTAATAATAACTAAACATACTGGATCTTGTTACTTGTAGTATACACTAGTACGCCAGAGGCCGTTATCACTTTATCATAACATATTTTTTCTATGAACTAATCATCACTCATCCATGCATTGAGATTGAGTATACACGTTTTTTCTAAAATTATAAATTTTTATTATATAAAATTTTATTATACAGTGATTGATCAATCAAAGAATGTAATCTTTAGAGATAAAATCTCTTATATACTAATCGAACAGCAAGACGCTTGTAGACAATTAGATCAAAATCAAGAACTGCCTAACTGCTGGATGAATTCATATTCTAATCCATAAGATTAACTATTCCGGATCTCTTTCGGACTAATCCATCGTATGATCTAGTTAACCATCCGTTTTAGTCTTCAACATATTTCGGATGATACCTTTCGGGACATCCTCTAAGTTGCAGGTGAAGAGTGAAGTTAGTTTTCCAAGAAGTGAGTATCAGTTTTCCTTTATGACTCTCAATAAGATCTTTCTTATTAGACAAAGCCGGAACACTCTCATCTTTTGTCTTTGTTATCTCTCATCATGGATGGTAATTCAAAATACTAAAATTCATATGATAGATGACTATTTCTTTTCGTCTTTTATTACTCTCAATACTACAAGCTCCAGTGGAAATGAAATAATTTCATTGATATGTATAAGAAGTACCATGAATCTTTAAGATATTTCTTTCTGCACGGCATTGCGTTGTTTCTTTGAAAATTATCACTGAATCGGCTATTCGATGTAACTCGTAATAATGTTCTTATGAAAACATGTTTCGTTCATAGCACCCATCCAGGTAAAGACTGCTCAGATGTTTTCTGAAAAGATCAGTGAAAAGAGAATGAGAATAAGCATGTCAGCCACCTTTGGGAAATCTTGCTCGTTTCTGTTATGGAAAATATTCAAGTGTTAGATGAAAATTATATAATAATTAAAAAAAATTTAAATTCATATGTGTTAAATGATAGCTGGAGCTACAGTTACAAGACGGTCCAAACCTCCGAGACTACAAGTGCGGCAGACGGCTGAAGAAAAGAATAAACTTGGTGTCTTACTTGCACCTTTATTTTAGTGCATAACTCTTTCCGCAGGAAGGGTTAGGAAATAACTTAATGCTAAAATTAAAATCAATGTTCCGATGTGACCTCGGGCCCTGGACTTATACTTCCTGAACCGCACTTCTATCTTCTGTGCGCTGCTCTTATGGGTTATGTCCAGAAAACCCGCTGCTTTGTAATCTATTAACATAACATTTACAAAAGTTATATATTTTCTACGTATCATACTTGAGATTTAAACTTCACATTTTCACATTCTTTTATAACGCAAAGCAGAAAAGATTTTTCCTGAAAGGAGCAAGTCTATCTCCTCCGTCTCAACCAGAGCCAGAGTTTCTTGCCTATTCTCGGTGTACTTCCTTGCATATTCACCTTCTTCTAAGTTCTGAAGAGGAGAATATGCAAGCATTTAATTTCAATTGATAAGTTTAATTTATGACTTAACCTTTTTGTTTAAATTAAACGGAAGGGTTAGGTCATAAAATTAAACTTATCAATTACAAATATTAAAATATTCTAAGAAGATGACATATATACAGACTGCCTCACTGTGTCTTACTTACAAGTTCTTATGTACTTATATGAAACAGTTGTCAACAGCAACATGTCTCGTAAATCTTATCCAGTCTTCTCAGTCCACTATCCTTAGAGATACTCTTATGTCTCATGAATCTTATCCAGTCTTCTCAGTCCATTATCTTTAGAGATATTCTTACAACAGACCAAGCAGCCAAAAACAGCACGTTGTTGCCCACGCAAGCCCACTGACATTTTTTTCCTTAAGTCTCACCTCTTGTCATGAGATAATGAAATACTGAAACTCTTCATCTTAGTCCAGGTAATATTAATTTTCTTGTACTCTCTCATAAGAATAAATTTGAAATAAGAGTTTGTTCTGACTGAAACATAAAGTCAACAAAGTCTTATTGTCCTTACGTCTCAAATCAGAACTTATTATTTTACCAGCGCTCTTCACGTTTTTCTTTTTCTGGTTCTAGGTAAGAATGTCACTTTGGATGCTTATTCACCTCTTCCAAGTTCAGAAGAGAGAGAATATATATGGCTTTTAATTTATCTCTTAATCTTTTCAAGAGGAAGAGTTAAGCTATAAATTAAAAGCTGAGAAATTGAAAGTATTTGTACTCGCGGAAGCACAAGCATTAATATCAGAAAGAGGTTCAGTACCAGGGTGTTGCTTATGGGTTTTCAGTTAACCGAATGATATGATCTATATAATTTACTTACTTGGATTATTCTCTAAGCTCCGTTGACAAGATGTTAGTATCTATATTAATATAGATATTAACATTTTTCTGGATAGTTTAATAAAAAATTTATAATATTGTTAGTTAAGAATATTATGCTAGATGAATTTTTTTAAAAAATAACAAGTATAAATGTATATTTTATATAAATGATATTTAGGACTGCAAATTCATGATCAAGGTGAATGCATATTATATCATGTTTTGACGTTTATTGTAAAGTTGAACATAAGATAGTATTTTAGAACCATACTGGAGAGACAATGAATAAGATATGTCTTACAGTTTAAAGCAATATGATAACATAGTACTTGTTCTTTATAGAACAAACAATGTTTCCTCGAGTGTAGCATGTTGCAAATCTCATTAAAATATGAGTATAGTAACAAAATATCGTATATATACAAAAACATACTTCAAAGTTTAGACATTATTATTTTCAGCTGAGGTGAAAATGTCAATCCATCATCATATTCCATGCAAGATAGACCCCGATAGTTCGATGCATTATTTTAATATATGTTCATCTTTTTCTCAATATAATACACTAATCAATATATTCATTAAAATGAGACTTTCTGTAGTCTCAAAATTGTCATCCAAATAGTTTAAAACTGTCCATTAAATGTACTACTTATGTTTCCTGAATGTGCCACTTTTGTTTTAATTCTTTTTAAGGGGGTCATTATAGTAATTCGATTTTATAATACATAATACTTATCCTTTCTTGATTAAATAATTAAATATACTTCAATATATATGATACATATATTGAACTGAATTTTATAATATATATACCTCTGTTACGTCATAAGCAATAATATATATTCAGTAACTCAGAAATTCAAGAATTCAGCAAATAAAACAACTTGAAGATCAATTATCTTGAAATAGCAAATTATCACTTCTAACTGGAATATTACCTTTGGGTGCATCCTGAAGTTAGAAAAGATAGCAAAAACTCAAACTGTATTTGACCAATTCTATTTTAAAAACTCTTATATAACCAACTAGCCAATCCCAAAATAGTGATCCAAATAGTCCAAATATGACCACCAAATGTTACACTTCTGTTCATCAAATGTCTCACTTTAATGTTAAAATTGAAAATAGTATCAGTAAAATTATATTATTCTTATAGTATATAATACTAACTATATTTTATCGATAATGTATTTGTTAATTAAACACTATTACATTAAAAGAAAAGAAAAGAAATATAAATAATATATATTTCATTTCTATTTAATTTTTAAAACTAATGATAATACATATCTGTTTAGAAGAGGAGAAAACAACTTATAGATCATATATCAATAACATTGTATTTCTAGCACTATACACTAGATATGTCTCTCACACAGTATTGAGAGGTTTCAGAAATAAAGGGACATTCTTGCCATCCTTCTTCCAACTTTGTCTAGAATCTAGAATTTTTCTTGATCCCAAATGAACACTAACTTCTCTAAGAGATCAGCTGGGAAAAGATGTGCTAGATATTTCTAACAACAAGAACAGAAATAGTAACGTCAAAATGCATAAGACATCCTTTCATAAATTGATATATATCAAGACGGACCACTACATAGTTGACGCTTACTGTTTGTCCACCTTGCATCTTTGTGACTAATCCAAATATACTTTACAATACATCAGAAGATCATTCACGTCTAAAATCAATAATGTTCTTGGTTGCAAGGCTAATAGGTTTACTCTTGCTTCTTCCTTCTTGCTTACTTGCTCAATTTGGAATTCTGGGATACACAATGAGACTCTGCTGTTTACTATTCTGCATTTTGAATAGAAACAAAGTACGCGAATTCATCTAAATTTCTATTTAGTTTCAAATCCATAAGAGAATCATAAAATTTCACTTGCTTGTTTTTCTTCATTTCCAGCTATTAGATTTTTAGTAACCTTTGTTTTTTTAGTAACTACAAAATATATAAAGTTGATGAAAAATATCTGGTGGCAAATTAATTGTATAAGAAATTCACAATGACGACTCATAGTGATAATGAGCTATGCACATTGACGATGTCCATGAAATCTTAGTGATTTTATTGTAGTTTGCACCAAGATGTGTAATCTCAAACTAGCACAAATATTAAAATTACTAGATTTCTTGGATGTATGTATTTTATATAACTAAATATGTAAAGAAAAATTCATGAGCAGTAGACTTATCAATGTAAACAGATGCATATTTACCAGTATATGAAAATGCCTAAGCAAAAAAAGATATGAAGTCAACGGGAATATCACTAGTTACCAGATTATAAACAAAATATCCATATGTTTGTACAATAATTATAATATTCTCTGATGTTAAAACTATGTCATATCTCCTCTTGTTCGTGTAAGTTGACTTCAATATATCTAAAGTTTACTTTGCCAGAACTTGGCTCATAGTCTCTATGCACGAGGTCATCTGCAATGCTTGCATCAATATCACAGATATGATTGTTTTGCTTTGGATGGGGTTGATGTGGACTTGCTTAATCTGACGGTCTTGCTTCGTCGTTTCTCTGAGTTGCTCTAAGCTGAGCATATTTTGAGTACCACTTATGCCTTTCGTCATTATGATGCATCAACTCCACCGAGTACTTTGCAATGAATTGTGTCTTTGTGATGTTGTATTGCAAAATACAAGAGCTCTCTCAAGTGCAAAAGAGTCATACGGAAAAGCATTCCGTTGCTGTAGAAGTCCATAACCACTTGTCTTTTCATCGAGAAGTTCCTAATCAACTTCTTGCAGAAAGACGAATGCTTGTTATACACATGTACATGAAACTCAGACCTTGTCATCCCCAGGAAACTCCAACATGGAATCCTCGTATTGATATTCCGGGCCTGTTCAATCTCTTCTAGTTCACTCAAACCAACCTCAAGTAACTACTCTTTCTCATTTGCCGACATCTTATATATCTTGAAGGCAAGAGCTTCATCCTTTTGTTGTAATCCGTCAGGTTGGATTGATTGACGATTTTGTTAGCCAACCTCAGTTGGAAATCTATAGCATTGAAACTAACAAAAATGTCCATCAATTGCCAAGAAAGATATGTCAAGTACTGGTCCTTCTCTTGCTTTACAGCTGGCACCTCGTACACACCCCAGTATGTAGTAACGTGGGTAGATTTAATACCCTTCATCACATTCACAAAATCCGTCGTCTGTTGATCAAATTCCAATATGACGACGACAACATAACCCCACGCGGTAGTGACACCACTGACAATTGTCAAAAACACTTTAAACTCGAAACATTTCATCTTACAATGTCTGGATGAATGAGGTCCAGAAAAATCAACGGGTAGTCATACTGCTCCGCAACGACAACTCCCGAACAGAAATATTCTCGCCGACATGTTCGATCACAACATATTCTCTTCTTTGAGTAGGCTGAAGTCCTTTCTTGACAAGGTACGCCTTGTGAAGCGTAGTTATAATGATCGTCGGAAGCTCCTCAAATATTTTGATCTTGGCCTTCACTTTGGAAGAGGTTGTAGGAGGCTTCAGACCCTTGTCGACCTTCTTCTTCTTGTCAAAGACATGATGAAGCATCTCCTCAAGAAAGATGTCATCCATGTTGTACTTTCCAGCAATATCGAACCATGTCTCATACACTTCTTTATACTTAAGAGGTAAAGAGCTTAAAGATGGATGAGAAAGTGTGCACTGCTGGAAAGAAAATCCAGTGAGACTAAAAGAGAGTAGAAAATTAACTTTCTCTTATCTTCGAGTCTAGTGCTACATAATCCACTTTGCCAACCTGTTCTTCGACTTGAGTTTCATGCAAAACTCATCGAAAGTTTCTTCTGGAGCGTGCTTCAAGTTGGCTGGTTTCTTCATCCACAGTTCTCCGATGATCAAGTTATGCCACACTTGTCTTAGCTGTACGTCCGATAGATCATTCAGTGGTCAGAAAGTATTTTCCGTGAGATCTTTATAGGGTCGTGGCAAAGGAGGATCCTTGTCATTTTAGAAAGTCGACTTGTGATTATTCGACCTACTGATGAGTTTGAAGCTAAAGTACCCAAGGCTGTTTGGATATGATGTGCTACATGTGAGGGTTCAAAGAGATTAGAACGATGAACACTAAGGAGAGTTTCAAATGATGGAAGCCCAAACATAAAAACATACAAGTGCATCAGATGTAGAACGCTACACTGATATCTTTAATAACACAAATGAATAAGAAATAGATCATAGCTATAGTGAAAGTCAATGAATGAATGCAAGTGCTGCAATTTTTTATTGGAAGCTTCTCTCAAAAGACAAACTGCTAAAAAAGATTGTAATGCATCCTAAACCTAGAGAGACAATTCGTGCCACATTTGAGATGATACAAGAATAGATGACGTTAGTATAGTTTGAGTTTTTGTTCAAAACTAGTACAAAACTCATGGACAAAATTCAATATAGTATTGCATTTGAGTTTTGATAAAAGATATCATTTTTGAATAATTTTCAGTATGATGTTTTTCCTGGAGTTTAATATTTGCAACAAAGATTGTGAATTATTAGAATCATGTTCGATCTTGTATGGTTTATTTAAATTATAGTCTTAAATATATTATTATAATTTTGTCTACAATTGTGCTCATTTGGTTTATTTTGTTATCATTGAGTTCATGATTTTATTGCAAGAAATGAAGTAAAATTGTATAAATTAAAATCTCAAAATTGTCCTTGAAAAGTTCCACTTTTGTCATCAAAATGTGTCGCTTTCACAAAATTATCTTATAAAGTTTTTCTCAAATATCCCAAAATGTAATCTAGTCTCATTATAGTGAATACATTGATACTAAAGAAACATTAACGTATATTTAAAAATTTGAGATTTAAAACGCACGATGAAACAAACACCAAGGTACTCTTCAAATGACCTTGTTATGTTAGAATGTTGTTAGTTATGTTTAGGTCTCTTGTTTATGTTTAGTAGGCAACTCTTCAAAAGTTAGCAATATATTTTATATTAACTTGCATGTTTTTATAAGCTTGCTTTGTAAAGTGATCATTTTACCAGAACGGTTCTCTTATGCAAATGCTATCAGCAGAAGTATTTTGGGCACGATGGTTAAATTTGTTTCTACCCAGACTGCAAAGTCTGAGAATGAAGTCCTCTTGGTTCATTACCATGCATATTTATAAGAGCACCTGGACCTCTCTTGTAGAAAACGACAGGAGTGTCTCACCTTGCTTTCCGGATTTTTTCTTCTTTTCACTTCTGCAAAATAGACGCTTAGATATGCAAATGAATATTATCAATAATGATCTTGTTACTATATTGGTGATATTAAGAGAATACAATAGAACAATATCTCATCAAAAACTTTGACATAAAGGACTTATGTGATTTGAGTCATTGTCTTGGGATATAGTTCACACATGAAGCCGAAGAAATTTCTTTGGACAAGAGTGTGTGCACTTACAACATACTCGAAGACTTTCATATGAACAATGGGAAATCCACGTTGACTTCTGTAGCAGTGGATCGACGTCATATGCTCAAGACGAAGAGGTAGACAAGTTAGTTGGAAAACTTCCTACTAGATGTTACATCCCATCTGGATTTCTCGTTTGGAGGTAACAAAATAGATCAATATATGTAAAATCCCACAATCTATCATCTGATCATGGAGGCAGTGAAAACAAGTCCACGATATTTGAAGAGAATAGTGCTTTGCACATTAGATTTCGCGCAAAAAAGGAGCAAAAGTTAGAACATGGACAACGTCCACGGGATATTTAGTATATTAGACTCTAAAATAATAACAAGGATTCTCTCTACTTGGTTCGTTCCCGGTTACCTTGGAATCCCCAACAAGTTCTGCAATTGCATAAGAACACAACAAGGCTGTAACTAAATATCTGAACACAGTTATTGTTGTTGGATGCTGTGTCCATAAAACAGAAAAAGTTTTGAGTTTTGAGATAAGTAAACCAGAACAAGCAAGTGCTCACCAAGGCAGAATCTCCCAGTCGAAGCGTTGAGGGAGAATTCCTCCACGCCAAAAAGATCCCACTGTCCCTCTATCCTGCTAAAGAGGATACTCCTGTCTCGTAATAGATCTCATAAAGATGTTTGCATCTCATGGGCGGGGTATTGCAGGGGGTGGTGTAATCCATGTAAAGAGCAAAAGCTCCACGGCGAAAACAGCTCTTAAAAACAAATAACAAATAAAAATAGAGAAAAGATGTTTGCTAGAATTGGCATTAATTAACAGGAAGGAGGACTGAAGAACGCAGATGTGTAGAGAAACTTTTAAAGCTTTGCAATGGCAAGTCATGTCGACTAAAAGTTTAATCACCACTAGCTATAACTGCAAGTAAAAAGTCCGACTTTCTTTACTGCCGGAGATTGACGAAGGCAAGACCAAAATCAATGATGTCTCTCTGAATCGCTCGTTCTTGGCTAGAGAGAAAATGTTCGTTTGTATATGTACGTTCATGATCCCCACTGTTCGCGCATCTCAAACAGGGCGTTTCTTCTTGTCCTGCAAGCCCAGCGTCGACGAAGGTGGAGTTTAACACTTCTTAATCACGGTGAAGAGGAGACATCTCACTTTCAACTGATCGAAGGTAAATTCCAGTCAAACATTTAACAGACAACGACAGACGTAGAAACCTTGTTGTTAGAAACCTTACGTGAAATTTTCTCTGTAGGTATTGTGAGGGTTTCCTGCGATCCTTCTGCTCGCGTTGATGACGGGTGCATATCCACGAGCTTGTGTGATTTCACACGATCCAGAATGAACACCGGATTCTTGCGATGCTCGTCCGTGTTGGGCTGCCAGTTCAAAGCCCGAGACAAACACTTCGACCCGTTCGGTGCACTTTTCTTTCGACTCATTCTCGAGTTTATACGTCGCATACGTCATGCCCACGCTGTTTAAAACCCGCCTCCGCACTGCTCCCCATCTCTTTTGTACCTCCTCTTCATCAAAACCAGAATCCTGCTCCTTTCGCCAGTATATGGTTGTCACTGGACCAGCTTTGACATTCAGGCCATTCACACGTCGAGGACGAGGTACAGCAGCGGTAGTTGTAGAATCTGATAACCACGAGTCTTCAGGGACCTGCGAGCTGGCCCTGGAGCCGCCTTCCCTGAAGGGCGATCTCGGACTGCGATCTTTCACCTTCTGGTTATCTTGGGGCTGCCTTGTCTGCTCGAGACGTCGAGAGGGAATCCGATCCGGTGGGTGATCCTCCAACCCTCGTGGTTCACCTTCGGATTCATTCATATGCCACAGCACAGCGTTCTCCCGATTGCTCGAGCGGTCTTGACTTGATGTATCACCGAGCGGGATGTGTTTTCTGTTAAGAGCCTCTGTCTGCGAAATTCCTTTCGTCGAGCTGCCAAAGGAAAGATATTTCTGAAGGCGACTGCGCCAGCCACTGGAAGGTGGACGAACGGAGTCTGAGTTTGACTGTGGTGCAGAAGTAGAAGTTACTGGTAAAGGAAGTTGTGCAGGGATGGTTAATTTTCTCCTATGCACCAGGCGGATGATTCTGGAAGACTTGAACCCGATGAAACCTCTGTGCTGGTTGAGACCTTGAGTACGAACAACTTCGACGGTGTTGAAATAGGCGCAGTCTATCGAACAGTACTTATGATCGTAACCAATACTGGCCACTTGCAGACACTCAAAACAGGGAACCACTTGCTTGGAGCCTGCACCCCACACGCGCTGCATGTACGTCTTCATCTTGACGTAAGCGAGATCACTGTTGGGATCCGAGTGTCGCACAATGCACGAGATATTCACTAGAGGCTCGATGTCTCCAACCTTTATCACCGGGCCTTGTACTCCCGTCAACTTCATGACCTTTAGAATCCGGTGCCTCAAATGCAGTTCGATAATTTTTCCCAGGCAAAGGGGACCTTCTTCCGGGCATTCAGTGCAAAAGTATCTTCTGCGATGTGATCTGGGAATCCTGTTTCCTAGTTCTTGCTTCACGACTCCGCTAAAGCAGTTCCAAGGGCATTTTGCCAAGTAATCCTCCGAGTAAATAAACGAGTGGAGCCAAGCAGGAGGCTCCGGTACGCCCACTTCCTGCCCTCTACACGGTAGTTGGACATGGATGAAGCCGCCACTTTCCAAGCAAAACATTGCTGAACCAAATATCAGAGGATTGTGGAACTTGACGATCGTGAAAATAAAAGAACAATCTGCTAACACGGATCTGGGACAGAGTAAATTCCGGAGGGTTGAAGAAAGTGATGAATGTGAAACTGCGGGAAATGTCGAAACGGGGCGAACGCATGGTAGTCGAGAAGAGATTGCAGAATCCAAAGCCGACGATTAAGAAGCGAAGATCATCAGGAATGGGAAGCTGAATAGATGTACTCATTGTCGAGCTAGCGGGAATTTCAAAGACGTAACTTCTCGCACCTGAAGGACGGGTAGTGGACCGATGAACGGCACAGAGCACAGAACATTTGAAATTCAAGGCAAGCAGAAACAATGACAAATTGCTCACCTTCATCCAGAACGGTACAGTATAGAAATATCGGTTGGACTGCTTTCAGGAGCGTTGCAACGAGCGCTTTAGTCCAAGAATACGTGATTGCTATGAGTGCCACTTACTGGCAAGAGATCACGGCTCGTATCTGTTCAAACGAGCTCCATGTTCACTATCTTTTTCAGATAAACCGTTGCTTTCGTCCTCACCCGCGGCCACATAATTCTTCTTGTCACTGTTCGACTTTTTTCGGTTCCTGCCATACTATGTTCAAATTGAGGCGCTGTCTGTCGTTTCTTTCAGTTGAAGCTGGAGTCATGAGGAGTAGATCACATTTGTTTCTCCTGAACAAGTGTAACTTCGACGCAGTAACTTCATGGTGTTGATATGGTGCCCATCATCCAAGCAACACTTACCCGGTGCAATACCTTACCTTTGCTGTACAACCGATCGAAGTTAGAGCCCAGAAATTTGCTTGAGGGAACACCTGATACATTTTCGGAGTTCACCAACCCGTCTTAAGATTTTCTTACTTGGTCGCACACGCGAGGGGCAACAGCAAGTCAAAATGCATGTGTCTCATCTGCATGAATGTGAGACGTGCATGTCAGCAGCAGACCATGTGTCTGCATGGAAAGTCTAGTTTAAAGTCTCTGTATAGCAGATTATCGGGGTGTGCGATCCTTTACTCAGTCTCGTGCAGCGTCTGCACATAGCGGTAAACCTGCTTTGCCGATCAGGAGTGTGGTCAAGTAAGGCGAGTCAAGTCCGAAGAACATATCAATGGTGCGGTCAAGTAAATCTATGGGGTATAGCTCTGATTTATACCAACAATGTACTGGGACCTTAAAGATGACGTACTTTTGGAAGATCTGTACATAATAATCTTACAAAGCATATTATAATTGCACTTAAAGTTATTTCCATCACTCTTCGAATTCGATCCTAAAATGCTACCATCAGCAGACCTGTATATTTGATAGGAGTCTTAGATGGTAGATGTAAGACTGAAGTGTAGGTTCATGATACTGTGTGACATTCAGTTTTTGAGTTCAGAAGAGTCTCATCCAAGAGCCAAACTAATATCTACTGATGATTCAGAAGCTTAAATCTATAATAATACCGAATTTTATGACATGTAAGAAAAATCTAATGATCTGTTTCCTAAGGAATAAAATTAAATAAAATTTTTCCAAGATTTGTGTAATCTTTAATTTGATTCATTACTTCTTATCCACTTCGGAGTTTTAGCGGCTCTTTTCCTCTGTATTTCACCGTCACAGTGATTAATATTCTCAAAACTCAAAGTAAATGATCTTAAATGTAATGTGCATTGAAAAACGATTGTTAAATACTAGTGTCGTTAACCGAGTAGGACGGTGGACTGTCATTACCCAACTGTCTGTTAACGTTAATCATTTTTCACTGGATACACTGTCTTTAAATATTAATCATCAACAAATAGTAGATGAAACACCCACAAAGATCTAGATGCAGCTTAAGGGCTAGACTGCAACCATCTATTTCTTCTACCTTCTTATAGTTTCACGCGTGTGACAAGAGGGCCAGGAATAAAGGTGTCACCGCACAAGAAAAACTGATCTCCAATGGTGTTGGTGTGATCCGCTTGTTGTAATCATTCTCGCATTTTGGGAGTTGGGTCTGTACAGACAGTAGTTCAGTTCTTTAGTCCTGTTTTTTCACTCTCTATAGTGCATTCTCCACGTCCACTTTTCTACTTCCACGTAAGCTTCCAGACAGTCTGAGCGTGGCAAATTTGAGACGAGGAGTAGCTCAAACATCGCACGAATTGCAACGAGTGAATTCTCCCCCATATCACATTTTTGTACGAGTAGTAGACTCGAAGTGAACGAGGGTGTGAATAACTTCGATCAAAGATTTCGTTAGATACATATGAGGAGTCGCTGCTCGCATTGTGGATTATCATCGTTTTGATTTCTGCTTTGGTCTAGTTTTATCAGTTGTGCCACTGGTGTAGACAGTTTAGAAGAGAAACAATGACGCTTCGACAAAGAGTGATGGAGCTGTTTGTTGCCGTTGGAGAGCCGATTGATGAAGATTTACTAATAGATCGAGTTGAATCACGGCGATGTGATGAGCCTGGATTGTTTGAGAACTAAATTTAGTGACTATTTTTGTGGATATGAGATATCAGTAAAGGTATCAGTGTACTCATCATTTCCCAAGAGAGGTTCTTATTTACTCTAACCTATAGCCAAGAGTTCAGTAAGAGATCATTGATCACTCATAGAGAGATGAGACTCCGGTTAATATATGAGAGGTGACTGAACCTAGTAGCACTAAGAGTGACTGAAGTCTGAACCTAGATATTAACTTTAACACCCCCTCTTAATGTTAGTGGTATTGCATATACACCAAGTTCAAGTCTCAATTTTTGAAACCTGTCTGAAGACAAAGGCTTGGTGAATATATCAACAGTTTGGTTATCATCAGGTGGGACTCATTGCGTAACAAAATCTCTTGAAATTATTTTTTCTCTAATAAAGTGGACTCAGTGTGCTACTAGCATGATGCACTGGATTTTTCACCAATGCTCTTGCACTCATGCTATCAGATTACTTTTGGAATGTCTTGGTTCACACTTACATCCTCCTCGCGTGCTGCGTTACACATGCCACGATATTCTGTTTCAAAAAGAGTTGGCTGTTTTCTACACTGCCAAGAGATCGCACCTCCTCCAAGCATAAATGCAAGCCGGACATTGATTTATGATCTGAAGAATCGTCTGCCCTATCAGCATTTGTAAATATGACAAGTCTGAGAGACTTATCTGAGCTATATCTGAGCTCATAACTGGTAGTTCTCCTGAGGTAGCACAAAATTCTTTTTGCTGTCCTCATATGCATTATTGTGGAGACGTCATATTTTGACAGAGTTTGCTGACGGCATACGAGATATTTGACCTAGTAGTGACAACTAAGTAAATCAACTTCCCAGTCAGTTTATTGAATTCTGTTGCATCTGCACTGCTCGTTATTAACAGAAGAACGTTGCCACTTCTTAGAGATAACCATGGAGTAGGCGTAGGCTTGCACTTCTCCATCTGAAAATCTCGAAGTATACTTTTTGTGTATCTTGCTTGAGTGAGGATACAACAGTCGTTGTTTCTCAAAAACTGAACTCCGAGACAAAAGTTGAGAAGTCCTAGATCCTTCATATCAATCTCTTGTTTAACTTTCTGTACTACTCCTTGATTACTTCCGGATATTATCAAGTCATCAACATACAATTATAATAACACAATACCTTGAGAAGTAATCAAACATAAAAGTCTGGGATCAACTCTAGTAGATGAGAAGCCTTGCTGCTTCAAGAAGGTGACGATTCTTGTGTACCAAGCTCTTGGAGCTTGTTTGAGGTCATACAATGCCTTATGTAGCTTGCACACTAATTGCTCACTTCTTGTACAACAAATCCATGCAGTTGCTGCAAATAGACGTCTTCTTGAAGAATCTCATTAAGAAATGCATTCTTGACATCCATTTGTAGGCATTTCCAACCATGCAGTTTTGCAAGAGCAGAAAGAACTCGAATGGAGTTGAGTTTTACCATAGGTGTGAAGGTCTCTTGAAAATCCTCTCACTGCAACAAGACGAGCCTTGTATCTCTCTATAGGTCCATCCGCACGTCTCTTGATCTTATAAACCCACTTACAACCAAGTTTTTCTTGTTAGATGGAAGAGGTACTAGGCTCCAGGTTTCATTTCGAGCAATGCACTGTATTCTTCTTTCATTGCCGTCTCCATTGATCTTTATTAAAAGCCTCCTCGAATGAAATAATTTCTCCATCACCTTGAGCTTTAGCCATGAAAATACAGTCCTCTAGCCTTGCAGGAACCTTCTTTATTCTGATGGGTTTCCTTGGTTGAGCAGCAAAATTCAAATATGGAGTAGTCTGGTGTACCAAAGGCAAATCTGCTGTAGTCATACCTGAATCAGAACTTGTGTAGGTAGTGGTTCTTGTTGAGCTTCTTCTTCATGATTCCCTGAAGTAGGTGTTTGACTTGAGAGAGGTGGTAGATCATAAAGATGATGCTGTGAATTTCGAGGTGGAGGGATTTCTAAACCTCTTTCAACAACAGACTGATAATGATCTTCCTTGCAGCACTCAAGAGTCTATAACCTTTTTCTCTTGCTGGATATCCTATGACTGTACAGATCTGAGATCTATCATCAAACTTTTGGAGTAATTTTTGAGGAGTTTTAGCATATGCTTTACAGCAAAAAATTCGTGGATTAGAGAAGTCTTATTTCTTTCATGTGAAAGCTTCGAATGGAGTTATGTTATGAACAACATTTTGTTCATAACAAAACTTCTGTTCATAAGATAAAATGCAGTAGTCGCAGCTTCAGCCCAAAGATGTTTTGATAGATCATTCTCAATGAGAAGACTTCTTGCCATCTCCACAACAGTTCTATTCTTTCATTCAAACACTCCATTTTGCTGAGACGTGTATGCCGTAGTCAACTGTCGTAGTATCCCTCTTCTCAGCAAAATATTTGTCAAAAGCCTTTGAGTGAACTCTCGTCCTCTATCACTTCGTGGACTCTTCACTAGTTGTCCAGTTTGTCGTTCCACTAACAAGCTGTTGAAGATGTGGTGAAATGCATCCCAAGCCTCTTTTGAAGTTTTAGCCTCCAAGATATTTAAGACTTCAAAGTCTTTGATAGTCATCTTGATGATGACAATTGCTTGTTGATCTCGTTTATTCCAAGATTTGACAGCTGCGGGTGATCCAAGAGGTCTTTCTTCATCACCTAGCACAATGTTCCACAATTCGTAAATCTGGAAGATGGCTTGAACATTGAAACATCATATTGGATAGTTTGTACTGTCCAACTTATGATGGAATATAAAGTAGTTAAGAATATTTTGAAACTTCCCAGAGTGGTTGTGGAGGTGGAAGTAGTGTCTATATTATTATTTCTTGCAATCCAGTCAAGCACTACAAAAATCTAAAAAATATCAAATTTGATCATTAAGGTCTTGAAAAACACAGTCAAAACTGCATTGGTCAAGATTTTGTCAAAGAGTAATTTTCTTATACGAGTTCCGTTTAGATCGAAAGTTGAACCGTTAGAAAGCTCTTTCAGAAATCCTCTTTTAGAAAGAAAACTTTTTTCTTAGGTTAAAGGAACTCTCAGAATTGCTGAATTTGATTTCCTTCATCTTCAAGAATGCAGTCAAAGATATTTTGACTAGAAAATTTCATCCGTGTTTTCTCTTTTCTTTGAAGATGGTGTGCTCACTCTATGGTTTTTTTCACTCTCACTGGTTCCTCAATCTCCTTGCTAATGCTCTGGCCTGAGCCTTATATCATGTTTGAGAATCAAAGTTAGTGACTACTCTCTCCTAGATATGAGATATCAGTAAAATAAAAAAATCAGTCGACTCATCATCTCTTATAGACAAGAGGTCAGTAAGAGATCATTGATCAGGATTACAGATGAGACTGAGGTTAATATATTAGAGGTGACTTAACCTAACAGTGCTAAGACTTACTGAAGTCTTAACCTAGACATTATTCTTTAACACGGATATCCAAAGATAAACTTTGGACCCGATCCAAATTTCATCCGGAATGGATCCGGAGTAGATCTCGTATATGCCCCTCCTCCTAATCGTCGAGATATTATGGCATGGGAAGCTCCTTGGACGGAACTGTTTTGGACGATGATGAAACTCCAGATGATCTAATGTGATCCCGAGCGGATGTTGTAGCTGTGGCATCGGAACCTTAACAGTCCACTGTCGTCCCTTTAAATCAGATTTTAAATCAGAACCTAGCTCTCCCATTACAGATAACGTTCAGACGAAGGTCGATTTGTTTGGCAGAAATGGCAGATTGTAGCATTGATTGAAGCCTAACGTTTAGAGCATGAAGAGCACGTTCTTTGTAGCAGTAGAGAGAATATGGTTACGGCTGAGTCAAAGTGAGAAAAAATCTAGTCGTCTCTTCGATCAAAAAGTATCCACGGTGTTACCACAGGCCAGATCAAGAACAAGTGGGGAGCCGTGATAGGTGGTTACAGGAAAGTCACGGATCACGATAAACTATCTGGTAACGTCCCTCACTCATCGTTGGATTTGAATGAGCGAAAGGCGAAAATACCCATGACGTATCCCGAGAACTACTATCATCTCATTGATGTTTGGTATGCGAAGCGTCCTGGGACGAATTCACCTTGTATTCCTCAGTTCATGACGCCAAGCCATGGTCCTGGACCTGACCCAGAACCTGTTGCAACACCTCAGCCCGAGTCTGAAGAACGAAACTCGACCTCCCCAGACTTGGAAGAAACAAATCGTCACTTCAGGGAAAAGGAAGAAAGACTTGAGCCAATCTGCTTCTGCGTTGAATGCTACGTTATGAAATTTCTCTGACTCATTGTTGAGGTAGAAAAAGAGAAGCTAAAGGCGGGCCACGAAAAGTTGAACTTCTACAAGGAAATGAAGAGAGAAGCTCCAGGTTAGAAGGATAAGACAAAACATGCTAATAGGGGGTGTCAAAGTTAAAGAATCTCTGAAATATTCGTGAGGACGCGGGCGTGAGTTACGGATTCGGAAACACTGCAGCCAGTGTTTCCTGCGGGTACCTCAGGGAGGTACCCGCAGCAAAACACCGCGGGCGTTTTTTTAACGGCTATTCATCGGTTTCTTCTGATTCTTTTTGCAATGGATTCTCTGTTACTATGAGTATTTATCTTTAGTGTAGAAACGAGAAAACAATCAATGGTAAAATCTTGATGGTCAATCTCAGGCGCGATCTAGAATGAGCCGCGACTGTATACAAACTTACCGGTGACAATTTTACGTCCAGTTACTTCTCAGCCGTTGAAGAATCTTTCTTCTGAACTTTGACACCCCCTAATATCCGCTCGGCTCAGTTAGTCGATGTTCTCGACAAGATGGCAAGCGCACTAGCTAACATTGGTTCCACCATTAGCCAGCGAAGATAAGTGCTTTTAATCTTTTTTCGTTAGCTTTCTGTCCATCCCCAATAGTAGTTCATACTTAATAGTGGATCACCATGTCTCAATACACATGTTTTTGCATATTAGTCTCAGATTAAGCTGAGGATGTAAACTGCTTTTCATGGCAGACCAACATACGTATTGCACTGTACACGAGAGTGTCTCTAGTTAACATCGTGATGACTGTAGCTTGGACATGACGCTTCATTATTCTGTGTTAAATCATATCAATCAAAATGATATCAACCAAAAACGTGGATTGAGAAAGAACAGACAAAACAAGGTATGATGTTACAGTAAACAGTGCTATGGTTTTCATGTTAGAAGTTTAATTTCAAACTTGGTTAGAGGTTAACCTCCACTTGGTTACTCTACATCGTTGTTTATAACATAAAGGTTATCACCCTCAGCGTCCACCTATGGCACCAACCACTGGGTGGAGTGGTTTTATCTTAGACTAGTACTTTAAATACATGCGTGCAAGATGAGGGTTTATAATTACATGGTAAAATATACATGTACAAGTCATTGAAGAACTAAAAGCATAATTATGTCTCCGTTTCGTTGTACAGGAGTTTTATCCAAGAGTGGAACTATTTATCTTGTAATTTGTAAGAAAGAACCGTTGATGAAATTTTGTGTAATTAAATGGATTTGTTCTTATTTTTCCGGGACTCATTTTCCAATTCTTTTGCCTAATGGCACATTGCTAACGTGTAGAGGTATAATAGGATATAAGAGGAAGCATAATGTCAGATATATATATCTTTCATCGATCTTGTTTGTATCCGCTTATGGACCATGATATCTCAAGATATCAAGTGGCGATTACCTTGTGACTGCTTGATGCTCAAGAGTGCTCATTTCTTATGACATTTTGATGGTTGTTTCGTAGATTCCTTAGTTAGTTCCTCGGAGTCGTTGTACTTTTCGATTGTAGTTCCGAACCAACTACACAAATCGATTCCACTCATCAAGAATAGGTTTTGGACTCGTTTCACGAAGTACGACGTTGTCGGAGTGTGATCCGTCTACCTAGGAAAGCGCCGGGCTTCTGGCTGTGGTTGTTTACTCAAGAGGTTGACTTTCAGGTCACAACAGGAGCTATAAACACTCACACAGGAGTGTAGGATCCTCTGATATGCTCAAAAAACGAAATTTAGGTCTCACTGGTAGTAATAGGCTTAAGCGGTGAACTTTGACACTCAAAGAGAGGAAAACTATGAAGGTTTAGACCTCTAAACTTCCCCTACATGCAAATGAGGTACTACTGAACTCACAGACGAAGTTTCAACCTGAGATCAAATTCTGACACGGAGATATGAACAGAAAAGTTCTGAATAAGAGAATTATGGCAATTTCTGGTACCTAGACAGCTATTCAGACATAGAACAGAGAATTGGCTCGATGAATTTCAAATCTTCTCACAGTATTTGAAGTCTACAGGATGCTGAACATCCCTGTGAAGTTGGGACTCCTGAATGTTTGTAGAACTCCAGATCTCCTTCTCTAAAGTCGCTGCTCTAGATTAAGAGCTTTTCAGACCCCCTCTGCTTCAGCGGCCGCCCTGAATTACTCAATTACTCAAATGATACGAAACTTTTTGGACAGTCATAGCCCTCCTGACAGTGAACGCAACCACGAAGTTTTGAAGTGATTTCTTCAATTCTGCTGCAATTGGCACCGAAAACCCCAAAATCAACAAAAGTGACGCAGTTTTGGCACAATCCGAACTTCAATTGGGCATAACTCCTTGTTTATTGATCCAAATTGAGCAAAAATTTCACTGACAGTGCTTGGCACGACGAGCTCTCTCTTCCTGTGTTCTCAGATTTCGAAGATACCTCACCAAATTCTCGAACTCTCCTCTAGAGCTCTGTTTCTAAACTTAGAGTTTTACAAAAGACAAAACTGGACCAATGGGAGTTCATAGCTCCACTTGATTGTCCTTTTGTGCCTTAAACTACCTGGTAACTTATCTACACTCATAAGCTACCACGTCAAGCCCCCTAGAGTGCCAGCGTAAAACTTAAACTACCTAAAATGACACATAACCCCGGAAAATAACTTAAATTAGCTAGAAAGCGTGCATGGGCGACAAGTAAGTACAACCCATGAGCTCAAACCACTATCAGCATGGAAACCCTAAGTTATGTACATTGAACGTCATAGACAAGTAAGAAGTCACTTGCACAAGCGCACAACTGCTTGAACAAGATAACTAACATACTATCAGCCTACTAGGACTCAAAATAGTGTTAACACCGTATGCAAAGGTGTCAAACATATACATAAAGGACTAGAAGTAATATGAGCTAACTTCTAGAACTACCAAACCTAAGCGTCGGAGTAGAAGTCAAGCATGTAGCCGCCAAGTAGCGCGACATCCACCCCCTCTGAACCTGCACATCCTCCGGTATGTGCCAGATCAAGATCAAGACTCTTCAGCTTCAGCTTTAAATTCATCTTCAACCTCCATTGAGTCTTCAGCTTCATCCTCAGTAAGCTCTGCAATGTTCTGGTCGTCCCCTCTCCTTCTAAAGAGCTTGATTCTCTTCCCTGCGACTGGTATCTTGAGCACTGCACCATCTAACTCTCTCAAAGAGTATGTGGCATTATCATAAACTTCTAACACCACATAAGGTCCGAACCATCTCTTGGAAAACTTTTTGATAGCGCTATGCTGATTATCAAGACTACTATCATAGACTAACACCCAATCACCTTCCCTAACTGGTTTGGGTCGTAATCTATGCGTCCTATCAAATCTGCCTTTGTTTCTCTCTCTAGCAGTCTTTAACCTTTCCACAGCTTTGGCAACATCCTCAGGTCTTCGTTCTAACTCCTGGATCCTTAATGCAAGAAGATCCTCCGTACTTCTACCATCTTCCCATGGCAAAACATTCCAAGTAGGCACAACCTCCTCAATCGGCATCACAGGTTTTTGCCCTAGTATCAACTCTGCTGGCATGTAACTTGTAACGGTACTATGAGTTGTACGATCTGCCCACAAAGCAAATGGTAACAGTCTAGGCCATTCACGGATCTTACCCTTGCAAGCTTTTACCAAAGCTTTGATGATTGGCGGATGACCTCTTTCGCTCTTGCCATTCCCTTCAGGATTGTAAGCAGTGGTTAACGCCAACTTGATTCCCAATCGCTTGAAGAATTCAACTGCTTCTTGTGCATCCAGCTCACCCCTATCTGCAGTGATCTTTCCCACACACCCATACCTACAAATAACATCTTCAAGTAGAAAGCGGCAGACACTAGCAGTGGTCTTCGTCCTCAGAGCACGACCTTCAACTTTGTTAGATAGATCTTCTCTAGCCAAGACTAGATACCTCATTTGTCCAAGTCCAAATGGCATAGTTACCAGATCAACTACCCATTTGTAATGAATGGCTAAAGGATAAGTAGGATGCAATCCATCACGATGACGTACGTTGGAATACATCTGGCAGGGTATACAAGATGAAACAAACTGTACTACATCCTTATACATACCCTTCCACCAATACTTTTCCTTCATCTTGGCAAATGTAGCCCAAACTCCTCTATGACCAGCCCATAAACTCTCATGGAACTCCTTGATCAGCTTCTGCTGCGATTCTAGGTCACATACCACCCGCTGCGGTATACCTCCTTGTAGCTTAGGGCGCTTCCATAGATGTCCTCCATGTAAAAAGTAACCATAAGCTATCCTACGGATCCTCTTGAAATCTGCATCAGACCAGCCTTCTTGCCTTTCCAGTGAACTCAAATAGCGCCCAAGATCCAACCACTCGCCATCATACATAGTTTCCTCAAAAAACTCCAACGAGGCTGCAAAACAGCTTCTATCTCTTCTAGCAAGAGCACTAGAACAGAACTCTGTTCCCACATCTTCTTGATCATCTATCATTTCTTTCTCATCGTAATACCTAGCCCTTGATAACATATCTGCCACAGGATTATCCTTCCCTGCAATATGTCTAAACTCTGGGTTCAAGGACTTGATATATGCTATCCACCTCAACATAGCAATATCTGGAGTTGTACAGCTAGTGATCATTCTCAAGAGAGGTAAACAATCTGTCTCCACAACCACATGTGCTCCTATCAAGTATTCCTTATCACTCTTCATCGCAGTAACTACTCCCCATAGCTCTCTCTTGACCTGAGGGTAGTCTCTCTGCCGTGAACTTAATACCTTAGCACCAAAACGCACCACATATCTATTTCCATCCTCATCGTCTTGTCCTACAGCCCATCCAATACCAATAGGACTAGTATCAACAGTAAGGATAACAGATCTGCCCAACTCATATGTTACCTTCCGTAGAGTTGGTGGTGAAGACAACAGATCCTTCAACTTCTTCATAGACTCGCTTTGCTCCTCTTGCCACTGAAATCTTTGCCCCTTCCTCAGCAACTTGTACAACGGATCTGCTACATGTGCAAAGTGTGGAATCCATATATGATAAAACACACATGCACCTAGAAACCTTCTCACCTCAGTAACCGATCCACATGTCTCCTTCATCCTTCGGATGGCATCAACCTTGTTTGGACAAGGTTTCCGACCATAAGATCCACACAGATGTCCCACTATTAACACCTCTTGTTCTCCAAATACAGACTTTGCTCCTGATAAAGTCAAATGAACCTCCTCCAGTCGACTCAGTATCTTATCACAATCAGCTATGTGATCTGCAACAAACTTACGGCACCCCCTCTGATCTTTTACCTCATTCTTCTCCTCCTCAGCACACCCTTTGATCGGCAAATCATCAAGGAATGGCATAGTTTTTTCAGGAATGAAGTCCCTCAAAACTTTGTTCATGCCATTCATCATATGTGCTACCGAATTGGTAGCACCTTGCGGTAAGGTGCACATCCTTAGTAACCCTAAAGGTGTCCTCATTGTAGTCAAGTCTCTACTCTCAGAGGATAATTGAAACTGGTCATAACCTGAATATAAGTCTCCCATCGAATAGATAGCACGACCAGCAAAAGCCTCTGCAAACTCGTCTACAATAGGTCCTATACCCATATTTCTGATAGTTACCTTGTTAACTGGCTGCATATCTTGAATGAATCTCAAAGCTCCACTCTTCTTCGGAACAGTAAACCATCTGCTAGAATAGGGAGCTATAGACGGTTCCAAGATACCCATCCTAATCCTCTCATTGAGCAAGTCTATCAGCTTTGGCAGATGAGCTCTAGGCACAGGGATAGGACGTAGATTCCAAGGCACATGCGGTATAGTAAAGATTACCATAGGTGCAACTACACTTGGATCTACACATCCTACTTCATGTGACTCAAACGCAAACGCCTTACCATGCCTAGATAGCATCTCCTTGAAACTCTTCTTCTCTTGCTCAGTAAGAAACCCATCACCTCCAATCCTCAGCTCCTTCAGTGTTGTTTCTGTGAACTGGTGCCCAATTCTTCTCGGTCCTCTGAGCGTCGGTTCTCGTGCAGCTTGCTCCATCTTCTGATTGTAGTCGAGTGGTAAAGGCAAAGCCACTGGTTTAACTTTCTTTGCCACTGACTTGTACTTGGTCTCCACATACACCTCTTGTCGATCTATAAACTTATCAATTACATCATAAAGCTCCTTGGAGCTCACTCTCACCACTCTATCTACATCATCTACAAAACTTTCTACTATAGATTTCAACTCCCCTATAGTATCTACCAAATACTGCTCTTCAAACACTCCAGATATGTATTCATCTCTTGCTAACTCTCCACTATCCCACAAAGATTGCTGTACATACTTCACATGTTGCCTCTCAAACCTCTTCAGATTCTCAACCTTCCTATAACACACTGATCCACATGAAGTCAACCCTAAGAAGCTAATGGATAAAGCTTCATGCTCTACTGGATCAGGCGAGAATCCTAGCTCTACTGTACCGTTGAAGTCTCGCTCTTCAATGGTACTCTGCCAAAACCCCTAGACTCTCTAAACTCCTGAGTAATCTTAGGTAGTGGACGGTCTCTCAAGCTGTCACGATTCCTCTCATGTTCTGCAGCAACGGTCAAAAACTGAACAGCTCTTTTGCCGTCTCTACTACGTATCCTAGCATAAGCTGAACCATCATCCATAACTCGTGTCTCCATTCTAACAGCAGTAATGTAAGGCTGTCCTAGAATGATAGGATAGGTTGACATGTCTTGCACAAAGAAATTCTGAACATCACTGATGTCACCCACAGTTACCTTGATGTTGGGACAAGCACCATAGAGTTCTCCCCTCTGGTTGTTGGCAGCACGGATAAGCCATCCATGGTCGGTGTCTATGGGCCACCTTCCACGCTTGTACAGCTCCTTAGACATCAGATTAATCTCTGAGCCGTGATCAATCAATGCCACCACAGGTTCCTCTAGATCTCCCAACTTCACCAAGGTCTCTGTGGTTGCTCTCGCCCAATGGTTGTGAGAATAATGGCTCTTCTGCGATGCTTCCACCTCATCTTCAAACCTCACGTTGTCGCGCCATTTGGCGGCTACATGCTTGACTTCTACTCCGACGCTTAGGTTTGGTAGTTCTAGAAGTTAGCTCATACTACTTCTAGTCCTTTATATATATGTTTGACACCTTTGCATACGGTGTTAATACTATTTTGAGTCCTAGTAGACTGATAGTATGTTAGTTATCTTGTTCAAGCATTTGTGCGCTTGTGCAAGTGACTTCTTACTTGTCTATGACGTTCAATGTACATAACTTAGGGTTTCCATGCTGATAGTGGTTTGAGCTCATGGGTTGTACTTACTTGTCGCCCATGCACGCTTTCTAGCTAATTTAAGTTATTTTTCAGGGCTATGTGTCATTTTAGGTAGTTTAAGTTTTACGCTGGCACTCTAGGGGGCTTGACGTGGTAGCTTATGAGTGTAGATAAGTTACCAGGTAGTTTAAGGCACAAAAGGACAGTCAAGTGGAGCTATGAACTCCCATTGATCCATTTTTGTCTTTTGTAAAACTCTAAGTTTAGAAATAGAGCTCTAGAGGAGAGTTCGAAGAATTGGTGAGGTATCTTCGAAATCTGAGAACACAGGAAGAGAGAGCTCGTCGTGCCAAGCACTGTCAGTGAAATTTTTGCTCGATTTGGATCAATAAACAAGGAGTTATGCCCAATTGAAGTTCGGATTGTGCCAAAACTGCGTCACTTTTGTTGATTTTGGGGTTTTCAGTGCCAATTGCAGCAGAATTGAGGAAATCACTTCAAAACTTCGTGGTTGCGTTCACTGTCAGGAGGGCTACGACTGACCAAAAAGTTTCGAATCATTTGATTAATTGAGTAATTCAGGGCGGCCGCTGAAGCAGAGGGGGTCTGAAAAGCTCTTAATCTAGAGCAGCGACTTTAGAGAAGGAGATCTGGAGTTCTACAAACAATCAGGAGTCCCAACTTCACAGGGATGTTCAGCACCCTGTAGACTTCAAATACTGTGAGAAGATTTGAAATTCATCGAGCCAATTCTCTGTTCTATGTCTGAATAGCTATCTAGGTACCAGAAATTGTCATAATTCTCTTATTCAGAACTTTTCTGTTCATATCTCCGTGTCAGAATTTGATCTCAGGTTGAAACTTCGTCTGTGAGTTCAGTAGTACCTCATTTGCATGTAGGGGAAGTTTAGAAGTCTAAACCTTCATAGTTTTCCTCTCTTTGAGTGTGAAAGTTCACCGCTTAAACCTATTACTACTAGTTAAACCTAAATTTCGCTTTTTGAGCATATCAGAGGGTCCTACACTCCTGTGTGAGTGTTTATAGCTCCTGCTGTGACCTGAAAGCCAACCTCTTGAGTAAACAACCACAGCCAGAAGCCCGGCGCTTTCCTAGGTAGACGGATCACACTCCGACATACTCTCTTTTTGGTGAACTCGACGTGAAACACCTAGGGTGGGAGTTTTCTTGAGAGTGTTACAGGATCAGATATCATGGCCAACCAAGGATCATCAAGTGGAGGTGTTGCTGCTGCTCAGCAACCTATTCAGTTTGATGCTGCTACGATGAAGATGTTCCAAGCTTTTTCCATGTTTATGCAGCAGCAGCAGAGCACAGAGAGGAAGGAGGTATTAGCAACCAAGGCGTTGCAATCGGTGGTGCATCAGATGGATCAGTTCAAGGGGACAGATATTTCCAAGTATGTGCGATACTATGCTAGGGAGATGGAGGTGAACAAGGTACCTGAGAAGGAGATGGTGGAGAACTTTGAACTTGCTGTTGTCCCTGAGATTCGTGGGCGTGTGAAGGAGCTCAAGCAGCAGCAAGGACAGAGTTGGGAGAGCTTTATGCGCGCTTTGAAGGAGGAGTACTACACTGAAGATTCAGAGAGGGTGACCAAGAGAACATTCTTGGAGTGGGTGGTGAAACCTAACAAAGGTTTGTCTGTAAATGAGTTGTTAAGGGAGTTTGATCGTCAATATGCTCAGCTTTCTAGGACAGAGAAGCTTACACTAGAGGTTGAGAAGACCGAGCTTTTCCTACAAGCAGCGGACGTGACTATTCAGGAGAAGCTTGAGCTGTTGCTGGAAGACAAGAGTGAGGAGAGAGGATTGAAGACTGACTGGAAGGAGGTTGAAGAGGCTGTTTCTTTGCTGGCCAAGAGACAGAGAAGAAGGGACAAGGTGGTGGTAAGTGAAGCAGCACCTCTGATAATTCCTGTCAAGCAGTTGTCTACTAAGCCTGCTTTGGTAATTGCTAGAGAGGAAGACTCACCGCTTGATGAGTTGATTAAGGGTATGAAGGAGCTTAAGCTTAAGCTCACTAGGTTAGAAGAGAAGGAGCAGAATGTACAGCCTGCTATGCAGAGACCTCAGATGAGAGAAGGCTTTGTTCATCGTTGTATATGGTGTGATAGCCTAGACCATGTAAGGAGAGATTGTGGAGAGTTTTCAGATGCATTGAGGAAGGATCTGATCTTCTTCAAAGATGGTAAGATCCATCTGAGAGAGACTGGGATGATGTTGGGAACCAACTTTGGCAAGGGTGGTATGAAGAGGCTTGTGAATGAGATATCAGCATCACATGTTGTTTCTCTTGTGAATGCTGCTACATGTGGAGTGAAAGTAGAGATGGAAAGAGAGAAAGGGACTACTGGGTTGTGGTCTGATGTAGTGCGGTCCGTAGCTAGAACAGAGCTAGACAAGGATGTGCTACGAAGGGTTGGCAACTCAATTCGAGAAGCTACAGGATGGAATGATCCTGTGGATACTATGTCAGTGCATGCTTATGTTGCAAGAAGTCAGCATGAAGCTGTACTAGAAGAAAAACGCAGGAGGGAGGATGCAGGTGAGGCTTCTACAGCCAAACGACCTGCTACAAGGAGTGAAAGGCTAGACCAGAGGCAAGGCAGGAGACAACACCTACTCGGGAAGAGACTATGGAGGATCTACCACCTACAACACCAAAGGAGAAGGAGAGAAGCAAGGAGAAGGGTAAGATGCCTGCATACAAACTCCAGTCTGATATTGAGATTGCTACAGACCTGAAGCAGGTATTAGAGAATCGTATCTTGAATGGGAAGGTTGAGTTTACCTTGGGTGAGATTCTTGGGATAGCAAAGCGTGAGTTCCATGAGGTTATCATAGATATCATCAAGAGGAAACGTCAGATTTTGGGTGAAGCAGCTACGCTTAACGCTCTAGGGACCAAACTGTCGGAGGATGAGGAGGATGAGATTGCTGGTTACTGCTCTCAAGTATCAGAGGGAAGATCAGATCAGCACGTGAGGTTTGAAGATGAGGTGGAAGCATCGCAGAAGAGCCATTATTCTCACAACCATTGGGCGAGAGCAACCACAGAGACCTTAGTGAAGCTGGGAGATCTAGAGGAACCTGTGGTGGCGTTGATTGATCATGGCTCAGAGATTAATCTGATGTCTAAGGAGCTGTACAAGCGTGGGAGGTGGCCCATAGACACCGATCATGGATGACTTATCCGTGCTGCCAACAACAAGAGGGGAGAACTCTATGGTGCTTGTCCCAACATCAAGGTAACTGTGGGTGACATCAGTGATGTTCAGAATTTCTTTGTGCAAGACATGTCAACCTATCCTATCATTCTAGGGCAGCCTTACATTACTGCTGTTAGAATGGAGACACGAGTTATGGATGATGGTTCAGCCTATGCTAGGATACGTAGTAGAGACGGCAAAAGAGCTGTTCAGTTTTTGACCGTTGCAGCAGAACATGAGAGGAATCGTGACAGCTTGAGAGACCGTCCACTACCTAAGATTACTCAGGAGTTTAGAGAGTCTAGGGGTTTTGGCAGAGTACCATTGAAGAGCGAGACTTTAACGGTACAGTAGAGCTAGGATTCTCGCCTGATCCAGTAGAGCATGAAGCTTTATCCACTAGCTTCTTAGGATTGACGTCATGCGGATCAGTGTGTTATAGGAAGGTTGAGAATCTGAAGAGGTTTGAGAGACAACATGTGAAGTATGTACAGCAGTCTTTGTGGGATAGTGGAGAGTTAGCAGGAGATGAATACATATCTGGAGTGTTTGAAGAGCAGTATTTGGTAGATATTATAGGGGAGTTGAAATCTATAGTAGAAAGTTCTATAGATGATGCAGATAGAGTGGTGAGAGTGAGCTCCAAGGAGCTTTATGATGTAATTGATAAGTTTATAGATCGACAAGAGGTGTATGTGGAGACCAAGTACAAGTCAGTGACAAAGAAAGTCAAACCAGTGGCTTTGCCTTTACCACTCGATTACAATCAGAAGATGGAGCAAGCTGCACGAGAACCAACGCTCAGAGGACCGAGAAGAATTGGGCACCAGTTCACAGAAACAACACTGAAGGAGCTGAGGATTGGAGGTGATGGATTTCTTACTGAGCAAGAGAAGAAGAGCTTCAGGGAGATGCTATCTAGGCATGGTAAGGCGTTTGCATTTGAGTCACATGAAGTAGGATGTGTAGATCCAAGTGTAGTTGCACCTATGGTAATCTTTACTATACCGCATGTGCCTTGGAATCTACGTCCTATCCCTGTACCTAGAGCTCATCTACCAAAGCTGATAGACTTGCTCAATGAGAGGATTAGGATGGGTATCTTGGAACCATCGATAGCTCCCTACTCTAGTAGATGGTTTACTGTTCCGAAGAAGAGTGGAGCTTTGAGATTCATTCAAGATATGCAGCCAGTTAACAAGGTAACTATCAGGAATATGGGTATAGGACCTATTGTAGACGAGTTTGCAGAGGCTTTTGCTGGTCGTGCTATCTATTCCATGGGAGACTTATATTCAGGTTATGACCAGTTTCAATTATCCTCTGAGAGTAGAGACTTGACTACAATGAGGACACCCTTGGGGTTACTAAGGATGTGCACCTTGCCGCAAGGTGCTACCAATTCTGTAGCACATATGATGAATGACATGAACAAAGTTTTGAGGGACTTCATTCCTGAAAAAACTATGCCATTCCTTGATGATGTGCCGATCAAAGGATGTGCTGAGGAGGAGAAGAATGAGGTAATGGATCAGAGGGGGTGCCGTAAGTTTGTTGCAGATCACATAGCTGACTGCGATAAGATATTGAGTCGACTGGAGGAGGTTCATTTGACTTTATCAGGAGCAAAGTCTGTATTTGGAGAACAGGAGGTGTTGATTGTGGGGCACCTATGTGGATCTTATGGTCGGAAACCTTGTCGAAACAAGGTTGATGCCATTCGAAGGATGAAGGAGACATGTGGATCGGTTACCGAGGTGAGAAGGTTTCTAGGTGCATGTGTGTTTTATCATATATGGATTCCACACTTTGCACATGTAGCAGATCCGTTGTACAAGCTGCTGAGGAAGGGGCAAAGATTTCAGTGGCAAGAGGAGCAAAGCGAGTCTATGAGGAAGTTGAAGGATCTTTTGGCTTCACCGCCAACTCTACGGAAGGTAACATATGAGTTGGGCAGATCTGTTATCCTTACTGTTGATACTAGTCCTATTGGCATTGGATGGGCTGTAGGACAAGACGATGAGGATGGAAATAGATATGTGGTGCGTTTTGGTGCTAAGGTATTAAGTTCACGGCAGAGAGACTACCCTCAGGTCAAGAGAGAGCTATGGGGAGTAGTTACTGCGATGAAGAGTGATAAGGAATACTTGATAGGAGCACCTGTGGTTGTGGAGACAGATTGTTTACCTCTCTTGGGAATGATCACTAGCTGTACAACTCCAGATATTGCTATGTTGAGGTGGATAGCATATATCAAGTCCTTGAACCCAGAGTTTAGACATATTGCAGGGAAGGATAATCCTGTGGCAGATATGTTATCAAGGGCTAGGTATTACGATGAGAAAGAAATGATAGATGATCAAGAAGATGTGGGAACAGAGTTCTATTCTAGTGCTCTTGCTAGAAGAGATAGAAGCTGTTTTGCAGCCTCGTTGGAGTTTTTTGAGGAAACTATGTATGATGGCGAGTGGTTGGATCTTGGGCGCTATTTGAGTTCACTGGAAAGGCAAGAAGGCTGGTCTGATGCAGATTTCAAGAGGATCCGTAGGATAGCTTATGGTTACTTTTTACATGGAGGACATCTATGGAAGCGCCCTAAGCTACAAGGAGGTATACCGCAGCGGGTGGTATGTGACCTAGAATCGCAGCAGAAGCTGATCAAGGAGTTCCATGAGAGTTTATGGGCTGGTCATAGAGGAGTTTGGGCTACATTTGCCAAGATGAAGGAGAAGTATTGGTGGAAGGGTATGTATAAGGATGTAGTACAGTTTGTTTCATCTTGTATACCTTGCCAGATGTATTCCAACGTACGTCATCGGGATGGATTGCATCCTACTTATCCTTTAGCCATTCATTACAAATGGGTAGTGGATCTGGTAACTATGCCGTTTGGGCTTGGACAAATGAGGTATCTAGTCTTGGCTAGAGAAGATCTATCTAACCAAGTTGAAGGTCGTGCCCTGAGGACGAAGACCACTGCTAGTGTCTGCCGCTTTCTACTTGAAGATGTTATTTGTAGATATGGGTGTGTGGGAAAGATCACTGCAGATAGAGGTGAGCTGGATGCACAAGAAGCAGTTGAGTTCTTCAAGCGATTGGGAATCAAGTTGGCGTTAACCACTGCTTACAATCCTGAAGGGAATGACAAGAGCGAAAGAGGTCATCCGCCAATCATCAAAGCTTTGGTAAAAGCTTGCAAGGGTAAGATCCGTGAATGGCCTAGACTGCTACCGTTTGCTTTATGGGCAGACCGTACAACTCATAGTACCGTTACAGGTTACATGCCAGCAGAATTGATACTAGGACAGAAACCTGTGATGCCGATTGAGGAGGTTGTGCCTACTTGGAATGTTTTGCCATGGGAAGATGGTAGAAGTACAGAGGATCTTCTTGCATTAAGGATCCAACAGTTAGAACGAAGACCTGAGGATGTTGCCAAAGCTGTGGAAAGGTTGAAGACTGCTAGAGAGAGAAACAAAGGCAGGTTTGATAGAACACATAGATTACGACCCAAACCAGTTAAGGAAGGTGATTGGGTGTTAGTCTATGATAGTAGTCTTGATAATCAGCATAGCACTATCAGAAAGTTTTCCAAGAGATGGTTCGGACCTTATGTGGTGTTAGAAGTTTATGATAATGCCACATACTCTTTGAGAGAGTTAGATGGTGCAGTGCTCAAGATACCAGTCGCAAAGAAGAGAATCAAGCTCTTCAGAAGGAGAGGGGAGGACCAGAACATTGCAGAGCTTATTGAAGATGAAGCTGAAGACTCAATGGAGGTTGAAGATGAATTTGAAGCTGAAGCTGAAGAGTCTTGATCTAGGTCTGGCACATACCGGAGGATGTGCAGGTTCAGAGGGGGTGGATGTCGCGCCATTTGACGGCTACATGCTTGACTTCTACTCCGACGCTTAGGTTTGGTAGTTCTAGAAGTTAGCTCATACTACTTCTAGTCCTTTATATATATGTTTGACACCTTTGCATACGGTGTTAATACTATTTTGAGTCCTAGTAGACTGATAGTATGTTAGTTATCTTGTTCAAGCATTTGTGCGCTTGTGCAAGTGACTTCTTACTTGTCTATGACGTTCAATGTACATAACTTAGGGTTTCCATGCTGATAGTGGTTTGAGCTCATGGGTTGTACTTACTTGTCGCCCATGCACGCTTTCTAGCTAATTTAAGTTATTTTTCAGGGCTATGTGTCATTTTAGGTAGTTTAAGTTTTACGCTGGCACTCTAGGGGGCTTGACGTGGTAGCTTATGAGTGTAGATAAGTTACCAGGTAGTTTAAGGCACAAAAGGACAGTCAAGTGGAGCTATGAACTCCCATTGGTCCATTTTTGTCTTTTGTAAAACTCTAAGTTTAGAAATAGAGCTCTAGAGGAGAGTTCGAAGACTTGGTGAGGTATCTTCGAAATCTGAGAACACAGGAAGAGAGAGCTCGTCGTGCCAAGCACTGTCAGTGAAATTTTTGCTCGATTTGGATCAATAAACAAGGAGTTATGCCCAATTGAAGTTCGGATTGTGCCAAAACTGCGTCACTTTTGTTGATTTTGGGGTTTTCAGTGCCAATTGCAGCAGAATTGAGGAAATCACTTCAAAACTTCGTGGTTGCGTTCACTGTCAGGAGGGCTACGACTGACCAAAAAGTTTCGAATCATTTGATTAATTGAGTAATTCAGGGCGGCCGCTGAAGCAGAGGGGGTCTGAAAAGCTCTTAATCTAGAGCAGCGACTTTAGAGAAGGAGATCTGGAGTTCTACAAACAATCAGGAGTCCCAACTTCACAGGGATGTTCAGCACCCTGTAGACTTCAAATACTGTGAGAAGATTTGAAATTCATCGAGCCAATTCTCTGTTCTATGTCTGAATAGCTATCTAGGTACCAGAAATTGTCATAATTCTCTTATTCAGAACTTTTCTGTTCATATCTCCGTGTCAGAATTTGATCTCAGGTTGAAACTTCGTCTGTGAGTTCAGTAGTACCTCATTTGCATGTAGGGGAAGTTTAGAAGTCTAAACCTTCATAGTTTTCCTCTCTTTGAGTGTGAAAGTTCACCGCTTAAACCTATTACTACTAGTTAAACCTAAATTTCGCTTTTTGAGCATATCAGAGGGTCCTACACTCCTGTGTGAGTGTTTATAGCTCCTGCTGTGACCTGAAAGCCAACCTCTTGAGTAAACAACCACAGCCAGAAGCCCGGCGCTTTCCTAGGTAGACGGATCACACTCCGACAACGTGCTGATCTGATCTTTCCTCTGATACTTGAGAGCAGTAACCAGCAATCTCATCCTCCTCATCCTCCGACAGTTTGGTCCCTAGATCGTTAAGTGTAGCTGCTTCACCCAAAATCTGACGTTTCCTCTTGATGATATCTATGATAACCTCATGGAACTCACGCTTTGCTATCCCAAGAATCTCACCCAAGGTAAACTCAACCTTCCCATTCAAGATACGATTCTCTAACACCTGCTTCAGGTCTGTAGCAATCTCAATATCAGACTGAAGTTTGTATGCAGGCATCTTACCCTTCTCCTTGCTTCTCTCCTTCTCCTTTGGTGTTGTAGGTGGTAGATCCTCCATAGTCTCTTCCCGAGTAGGTGTTGTCTCCTGCCTTGCCTCTGGTCTAGCCTTTCACTCCTTGTAGCAGGTCGTTTGGCTGTAGAAGCCTCACCTGCATCCTCCCTCCTGCGTTTTTCTTCTAGTACAGCTTCATGCTGACTTCTTGCAACATAAGCATGCACTGACATAGTATCCACAGGATCATTCCATCCTGTAGCTTCTCGAATTGAGTTGCCAACCCTTCGTAGCACATCCTTGTCTAGCTCTGTTCTAGCTACGGACCGCACTACATCAGACCACAACCCAGTAGTCCCTTTCTCTCTTTCCATCTCTACTTTCACTCCACATGTAGCAGCATTCACAAGAGAAACAACATGTGATGCTGATATCTCATTCACAAGCCTCTTCATACCACCCTTGCCAAAGTTGGTTCCCAACATCATCCCAGTCTCTCTCAGATGGATCTTACCATCTTTGAAGAAGATCAGATCCTTCCTCAATGCATCTGAAAACTCTCCACAATCTCTCCTTACATGGTCTAGGCTATCACACCATATACAACGATGAACAAAGCCTTCTCTCATCTGAGGTCTCTGCATAGCAGGCTGTACATTCTGCTCCTTCTCTTCTAACCTAGTGAGCTTAAGCTTAAGCTCCTTCATACCCTTAATCAACTCATCAAGCGGTGAGTCTTCCTCTCTAGCAATTACCAAAGCAGGCTTAGTAGACAACTGCTTGACAGGAATTATCAGAGGTGCTGCTTCACTTACCACCACCTTGTCCCTTCTTCTCTGTCTCTTGGCCAGCAAAGAAACAGCCTCTTCAACCTCCTTCCAGTCAGTCTTCAATCCTCTCTCCTCACTCTTGTCTTCCAGCAACAGCTCAAGCTTCTCCTGAATAGTCACGTCCGCTGCTTGTAGGAAAAGCTCGGTCTTCTCAACCTCTAGTGTAAGCTTCTCTGTCCTAGAAAGCTGAGCATATTGACGATCAAACTCCCTTAACAACTCATTTACAGACAAACCTTTGTTAGGCTTAACCACCCACTCCAAGAACGTTCTCTTGGTCACCCTCTCTGAATCTTCAGTGTAGTACTCCTCCTTCAAAGCGCGCATAAAGCTCTCCCAACTCTGTCCTTGCTGCTGCTTGAGCTCCTTCACACGCCCACGAATCTCAAGGACAACAGCAAGTTCAAAGTTCTCCACCATCTCCTTCTCAAGTACCTTGTTCACCTCCATCTCCCTAGCATAGTATCGCACATACTTGGAAATATCTGTCCCCTTGAACTGATCCATCTGATGCACCACCGATTGCAACGCCTTGGTTGCTAATACTTCCTTCCTCTCTGTGCTCTGCTGCTGCTGCATAAACATGGAAAAAGCTTGGAACATCTTCATCGTAGCAGCATCAAACTGAATAGGTTGCTGAGCAGCAGCAACACCTCCACTTGATGATCCTTGGTTGGTCATGATATCTGATCCTGTAACACTCTCAAGAAAACTCCCACCCTAGGTGTTTCACGTCGAGTTCACCAAAAAGAGAGTATGTCGGAGTGTGATCCGTCTACATAGGAAAGCGCCGGGCTTCTAGCTGTGGTTGTTTACTCAAGAGGTTGGCTTTCAGGTCACAACAGGAGCTATAAACACTCACACAGGAGTGTAGGATCCTCTGATATGCTCAAAAAGCGAAATTTAGGTCTCACTGGTAGTAATAGGCTTAAGCGGTGAACTTTGACACTCAAAGAGAGGAAAACTATGAAGGTTTAGACCTCTAAACTTCCCCTACATGCAAATGAGGTACTACTGAACTCACAGACGAAGTTTCAACCTGAGATCAAATTCTGACACGGAGATATGAACAGAAAAGTTCTGAATAAGAGAATTATGGCAATTTCTGGTACCTAGACAGCTATTCAGACATAGAACAGAGAATTGGCTCGATGAATTTCAAATCTTCTCACAGTATTTGAAGTCTACAGGATGCTGAACATCCCTGTGAAGTTGGGACTCCTGAATGTTTGTAGAACTCCAGATCTCCTTCTCTAAAGTCGCTGCTCTAGATTAAGAGCTTTTCAGACCCCCTCTGCTTCAGCGGCCGCCCTGAATTACTCAATTACTCAAATGATACGAAACTTTTTGGACAGTCGTAGCCCTCCTGACAGTGAACGCAACCACGAAGTTTTGAAGTGATTTCCTCAATTCAGCTGCAATTGGCACCGAAAACCCCAAAATCAACAAAAGTGACGCAGTTTTGGCACAATCCGAACTTCAATTGGGCATAACTCCTTGTTTATTGATCCAAATCGAGCAAAAATTTCACTGACAGTGCTTGGCACGACGAGCTCTCTCTTCCTGTGTTCTCAGATTTCGAAGATACCTCACCAAATTCTCGAACTCTCCTCTAGAGCTCTGTTTCTAAACTTAGAGTTTTACAAAAGACAAAAATGGACCAATGGGAGTTCATAGCTCCACTTGATTGTCCTTTTGTGCCTTAAACTACCTGGTAACTTATCTACACTCATAAGCTACCACGTCAAGCCCCCTAGAGTGCCAGCGTAAAACTTAAACTACCTAAAATGACACATAACCCCGGAAAATAACTTAAATTAGCTAGAAAGCGTGCATGGGAGACAAGTAAGTACAACCCATGAGCTCAAACCCCTATCAGCATGGAAACCCTAAGTTATGTACATTGAACTGTAACGACCTATGTTACACATAGGAAGTTTATCTATTAGTAAGGTGTTTAGTTCTAACTAAGTGTTGAGAATGTTTATTTGCTGCCAAAGTACTTTTAGGAGATATCAAGTTAGTCATGACTAGCTAAAAGTTAGTTATGGTTAAACTTAGCTGTACTTTTGGCAGAATTCAGATATTTGCTAAAGAGTGAGCACTACTATCTTGTCATCTTGTCTAAAAGGTAGAAAGGGGGTGGAAAGTATCCCTTATCTCCTTTTTGACTTGATATTAGTGGTTGGATTAAAGTTGTGGACTTTGTGGGCATTAAAAACAAGAAGAGATTCCACATGTTTCCTTTTTAGTGGGTCCTAGTGTAGAGGGGGGGTGGAAATTCGAGATTCCTTGAGAATATTCCAGAATCCTTCTAGAAGTTGTTGACTTTGAAGGAATAAGCCCATGTGAAAAGGTAAAAAGCCCATGTGATCAATGCTTTTACCTTAAGTAATATCTTAGTAAAACCCGGTAAAAGTAGTTACGGCTGAGTTACCGGAGGGTACCAAAGTAAAAACCTAGAATGTATAAATAGAGGAGTAGAGAAGAGCTCCTCATCCTTGTTTTCACATTGTCGTAATGACAACTTGAGTAATATAGAGAGTGTGGGATATTTTTAGCATGTGAGAACTTGAGAGACGTCGTTATAATGGAGGATTTTAGTTGATGTGTTTAAGGAGATTTTTAGTTGATAAGTTTGTGGGTGTATGAATGAGTGAACTCAGCATTTTCCCTTCAAGTTCATGGTGTGCTTCCATCAAAGCCATCAGAGGTGACCCCTGAGTGAGAGACAGGCCCGACATGTTGCAGATTCGTGGATGACGATCGTGGAGGTTGAGAGATCGGGGGGGTAGTTGATCGTTAGGACCGCGGAGGGTTTACATTTTTGGTTCCGTTGCCGGGACCTCACTTGAAGGGATCGTTGAACGATGTTTAGAGTTCAGTTCTATATTCGACAAAAGGAGATTATGAGAGAACACATGGAGAGAACGTTGGGAGGAGAGAGAGCTAACGCGATGTTAGCAACGTTAGAACCTTTCGTGTATCCCGTAGTGATATATGACGCGTTCGAAGTCATTCTTTACATCTTGTTCACTTAGAAAGGGTTTGAGGAGAGTTGAAAGGAGGTGCAACAAGAGTTGTAGAGAAGGAGGAGAGAAAAGTTATTAGAGGAGAGAAATTTGTGAGTTTAGAAATTCTGCTCTCTGGAAAATTTGTACAGTCGCTGTCAACTTTTCTGTGAATTTTATTTTCCTGAGAAACTTTCCAATGTTTTAGATTGGCTGATAACCTATCTAAGACAAAAGGAATCATAGGAAAAGGTGGTCTAGAGAGGGAGCAATGATTTTTCAAAGTTGAGGGGGTCTATTCGTGAGAGTTGAGGAATTCTGTTCTCTGGAAAAAGTTTACAGTCAGTGTCAGATTTTCTGTGAATTTTATTTTCCTGAGAAACTTTCCAGTGTTTTAGAGTGGCTGATAAGCTATCCAGGACAAAAGAAATCATGAGAAGATGAGGTCTGAAGAGGGAGAAAGGATTTTTCAAAGTGGAGGGGGTTGACAACCATGAGGGAAGTGAAAATATACAAATTTCAGTTCTCTGAAAATTTGTACAGTCATCACCATCTCTTCTGATTAGAGAAGTTTCTGTTGAAACTTCATGATTTAGTAGCTTGGAGGTTGAGCTACTGGAGACCACAAAAATCTTGGAGAGATCTCTTACCAACTAAGAGAGATACGTTTCGGCATACAAGGAGGTCTTGAAGATACGTCATGGGGAATCCAGTTCGAATGACGAGGTGGAAGAAGAGACGTTTAGGAGTTCGAACAGAGACGGAGAAGCCCAAGTTAAGTATAGATGAGTTACGAACACGCATCTATAGCACTTGGGGTGCCCTCTTTACTCTATACGAAGAAGCTTCCGCGACAATTGGCACAGATTTGAAGAAAGTCGAGTTTAAAGCATCATTCACTATGGAGGCCACGAATGCTCCTGGTGAAATAGAGTTGGATCCTTACAAGAGCGAGTTCAAGATGTCTGTTGTGATGAGTACAAACGAGGGTGAGGAGGATCATATCTTTGATAGTTAATATTAGATTAGATTTTATTTCGTGTATCGCATGTATAATGCACGATTTCTAATATAAAGCTCGGAAGAGTTAAGAAAGTAATGTAGAATTATTTTCCTCTATGATATTTTGTCCACTTAATGGTTGAGAAGGTGCAACATGAGTGGAAATTCAAAAGATTGGAAAGTTAGACTTAGAAACCTTCCTCAAGGTTTAGATGTCATAGTAAGTGTCGGAGAAAGTTCGAGAGAGATTATCGTCGAGTTTGAAAACCCTAGTACTAAACCTCAAGTAGAATCGCCGAGGAGAAGAGTAGAAACCGACTTGTGGTGTTATTTCTGTAGAGGGTTGGGACACAAAGTAGTGAATTGTCCAACTAGAATCAGAACCGAGAGAGCTAAAGGGAAGCGGGAGTTTACTGATTTGAGTCTTCGAGTGGGTCCATCGTCACCAGCGCCAATTCATCTTCTAGGCGAAGATCCTTGTCCAAGTTGTGGAGTGGGTGATCTATCAAGAGGACACAAGTGCGTCGATGTGGCCGCCCTACTTACGTCCGTAGTCGAGAAGTTGGACGAGACTCAAAGAGCTGAGACGGAGAAGTTGTCGACTTCAAAGGAGGACTCGGCTGAGTTGTGATGGAGATCGTCATTCGGATGGTGGAGAAGGCGGCGATGCGACTCAGGCTCATGATTACCTTGGGAGAGGAGATGGCACAAGAGGTGTTGTTACAACCATTTCCTTTCATTTTACCTATGGTAGATTATTCTCGAATGGAATTGGTGATGTTCGTACTCTTTTAGCGAGTAGTTATTGCACGAAAATTAGAAGAGTAGAAGGAGTAGTTACAAGATGGGGAAGTTACCAGTGTTTCATGGGAAGGACAATGAAGATGTAGAACCATTTGTACGAGACTTCAAAAGGGGTTGCATCGGAAACAACGTGAGAAGGAAGGAAGAATGGGTGTTGTTACTGCCAGAGTTTTTAGAAGATTTTGCTCTCACATGGTATGAAGACCGAGTGAAGAACAAGACACCTGGTGCAGTTGAGGACACATGGGAGACGTTGAGTAATGCACTCATCGAAGAATTTCTTCCAGAAGAGAGTTATGAGAAGCTCATGGTGGAGCTTACTCATTTGAAGCAACGTGACGACGAGAAAGTTCGGCAATATGCCGAAAGGGTGGATAAGTTGGAGCAACGGTTTCGGACGGTCCTACGGAAGAGTGGAGACAATGTGGAACTAACGATGGCGGGGATTGGAGCAGTGCTGACCAAGAACTTGGTGGGAGGGTTGAGACCTTCAATTCGAACCCAAGTGAGGTACGAGAAGCCAGCAACCAAAGCGGAGGCCATCAAGATAGCGACAAATATGGAAGAGAGTTTGGATGAAGGAGATATCATCCAACCTCATCATGCTGCTCTGGTGTCAACTCCGACTCCTGGTGTAGCCACAACGATCGCACCTGCACCATCACAATTGGTGATTGCTTCAACGTCAGCTCCTACTCCAACGGTGGTGCCAAGACCGTTTGTCCCAACAACGATGTCTACTGCCACCTCTGATTTTCATGCCGAGCTGAAGAGCATCACTGACACTCTTGCGGATCTCAAGATAAATGTGGTGCAGTTACGAGAATGGAGGAACAAAGGTGGAGGAGGAGGTCAAAGAGGTTACGACAACAATCCCAACCGAGGAAATCAAGGTAACTTTGGAGGCAACCAAGGTAACTTTGGAGGAATCACTTGTTGGACGTGTGGAGGTTCTCATTTCCAGCGAAATTGTCCTAACAACGGAGCAAGAGGTGCCGAAGCTGTCAGAATGAATGTGGGTGGAGGAAATCCATCACAAGGACGAGACAAAGGGGTGGCTACTATCGATGTCGTGCGAGATCCCATCTACGAGAAAGGAGAGAGTTCAAACTCTTCTCATGCACCGGTGGAGCTTTTAGCTCAAGAAAGAAAAAGAACTCGATTTTCTGATGAACCGGTTTTCATGGAGGAGTCAGCAAGTAGAAGTACTCGTTCGAGTAATGTTTCGAGTACACCAAGGGAGCCAAGAAGGAAGCTGGGGATGGCGGATTTCACCATTTCATCTTCCCAAGCGGGATATGATGTGGTTGAAGATGTGGGTGCTCAGAAAGCCAACATCACTGTTGGACAACTGATCGCACTTAATCCCAGCTTACGAAGGGAACTCAGAGGAGGACTGAGTTCTAAGAGAAGCAAGAAGAAGAAACCCAAGAGCAAGACATCAAAGTCAGTGGGAGTTGGTGTGGTGGATGTGCATGCTTCAGAGGTATGCACTAGGGCTTCAAAGATTGAAGTCCGATTGAATGGTCACTACGTCTCTGACGTATTGGTGGATGGAGGGTCGGCTGTAAACGCCATATCGGAGAGGTTGATGAAGAAGTTGGGAATGGAACCAACTCGCCCGGCTAGCATTGTCGTGGGGATGGCTAACAAGCAACGGGTAAGACCTCTTGGTGTGTTAGAGAAGGTGGTCGTGTCTGTGATGGGAGTTCAAACATTGATGTCCTTTCAAGTGTTAAAGGACTCTAGTTATGATTTGCTCCTAGGTAGGCCTTGGTTGAGAGCTGTGCGCACCACGGATAGGTGGCACAAGGGATACTTACGAATTGGGCCTAGAGATCATAGAGTGATAGTTCCTCTCTCGGGTGTTGGAGTTGTGACTTCTGACTCTGATAGACCCACTAGTGACTACTGGGAATCTGATACGGAGGATGATCAGAGTGTCTCGGAAGTAGATACTGGGGATTCTTACGACCAAGAATCCTCGTCTGAGGATGAAGGATTTGGTCGAGACGAATCAGTACATCAGCTTAGTGCTATTGACTTGTTGCCTCGACCAGCAGTGGAGAAAGATCCTGACAAAGAAGAGTTGAGTGAGGCAGAGATTGTGAGAAGACTCTCTACCCTGAAGTTTGGTATCAATGTCACTCAAGAAGAGAAAAGTAGATTCCTAGATATATTTCGAAAATATATCCATGTGTTTGCTTTCAGCTACAAGGATTTGAAGGAGGTGACCCTCGAGACTCATCGAATCGAATTGGAGGAGAACGCAAGACCAGTTCGACAGAAGCAGAGAAGGGTCAATCCTACAACGGCAATGATGGTCAAGGAGGAGATAGACAAGTTGAAGGAGGCGAGTTTCATCTATGAGGTGGAGAACTCAGAATGGGTTTCACCCATTGTGATTGTCAAGAAGAAGAATGGTAAGCTGCGAGTGTGCATAGACTATAAGAAGCTGAATGCAGTTACCAAGAAGGACTATTATCCTCTACCATTTATAGATGAGATTTTGGAGGAAGTTGCCGGTCATGAGTGGTACAGCTTTGGTGATGGTTATAGTGGATACAACCAGATCAAGATAGCACAGGAGTACCAGCAGTTGACTACTTTCACTACTCCTTGGGGAACATTTGCATTTCGAGTGATGCCATTCGGACTGTGTAATGCTCCGGCCACGTTTCAGAGGTTCATGAACAAGGTGTTTGAACCATTCATAGGGAAGTTTGTTCGAGATTTCATTGACGATTTCTGTGTGTACGGACGAAAGGAGGACCACTTTGATCATGTGATCAAAGTTTTGCAGCGGTTGGAGCAAGCCAACGCTTCTCTAAATCCAGAAAAGTGCATCTTTGGCTGCGAAGAAGGTCTGCTGTTAGGGCACATCATTTCCAAGAATGGGATTGCGGTAGATCCTGAGAAGGTGAAGAAGATTGTGGATCTTCCATTTCCGATCAACTTGACAAAGTTGAGGCAGTTTCTTGGCATGGTTGGATATTATCGTAGGTTTGTCTTTTCCTTCTCAAACAAAGCAATAGCTTTGACTATGTACATGAAGAAGGGAGTTGATTTTGACTTGATAGTGCATGATCAGAAGGCAAAGGAAGCATTTGAGGAGCTGAAAAAGGCATTAGTGACAGCTCCTATACTTGCTAAACCTGAGTGGAGTAAAGCATTTATTCTGTATACGGATGCCTCCAATGTAGCAATCGGATGTACATTAAGTCAGCTAGATGGAGATGGGCATGATCATCCTATAGCTTATGCTAGTAGGCAGATGGTTCCAGCGGAGAAGAATTACTCCGTGACTGAACGAGAAGGATTAGCGGTGATCTTTGGATTGAAGAAATTCCGACATTACTTGCTAGGAGGGAAATTTTCCATAGTCACAGATCACAAGGCTTTAAAGTATATCTTTAATAAGCCTAATGCCGAAGGTCGTATTGCTCGTTGGAAGATCCTTCTAACAGAATACGATTATGTGATCGAAGATAGACCAGGGAAAAAGCATGCGAATGCTGATCTTTTGTCGAGGGCTTATGATGATGAGGGAGAAGAACCATTTGACGATTCGTTTCCAGACGAGCATCTGATGACCATCACAAGCATTGAGGAGATACCGGACGAGTATAAGGAAATCTGGAGTTTCCTTGCAGATGGCTCTTTTCCGGAAGGTATGCATACCCGAGAACGTAACGCGTTGATCAAGAGATGCAAACCTTACACCATAGTAGAGGGAATTTTGTTTCATCAAGGAGCAGATGGGTTACTAAGGAGAGCAGTTGGTCAGAAGGAGACATTCAAGCTAATGCACGAGTTTCACGACGGAACTGTTTGCGGAGGTCACTTTGCTGGTAAGATAACAGCCTTCAAGATTTTGGATGCGGGTTATCACTGGAGAGGGATTTTCAAAGAGTGTTTAGACTATTGCAAAACTTGCGACGTATGTCAAGCATTTGCTCTGAAGTCTACTAGAACACCTCCGTTAAGATCAATTCCCGTGTTAGGACCATTTGAGAAGTGGGGTATTGACTTTGTAGGTCCTCTTAATAAGACACCTCGAGGCAATAGATACATTGTAGTCGCCACTGACTATTGTACCAAGTGGGTAGAGGCTAGACCTTTGAGAGAGACCAATGAAACAGAAGTCGGTAGATTCTTATGGGAGAGGATCATCACAAGATTTGGATGTCCGTTAGAGTTGGTCTCAGATAGAGGAGGAGAGTTTGTAGGGAGCATGACTACTGCTATGCTACAACACTTTTCTATCAAGCCACGAGTAACGACCTCATACAAACCAAATGCTAATGGTCTTGCGGAGAAGACCAATCTTACACTTTGTATGATGCTCGCCAAAGATGCTGGTGTTGAGACTGCGAAACATACTTGGGATAAGAGGCTACATGCTATCTTATGGGAGTATCGAACGACAACAAAGACTTCTACTGGGTACTCCCCATTTCGACTGGTTTATGGAGTGGAGTCCAAGTTGCCGATCCAATTCGAATTGGATACTTTTCAAACTATTCAACGAAAGTTGAAGAGGTCGAGAGGAGAAGACGTGGTCAGATCAAGAAGGGAGCAACTCATGGAGTTGGAAGAGACCCGAGCGGTAGCAATGATCCGGATGGAACGAGCTCAGGCGTATCAAAAGAAGAGTTACGACAAACGGTTGGGCAAGAGGGAGGTAAAACCTTTTCAAGTCGGAGATTGGGTTATGTTGTATGATGCTATCAGATTCAAGAGGGCTAGGAAGAAGTTTCTTCCGAGATATTTTGGTCCTTTTGTTGTAGATAAGGTGTGGAGCAACTTCACATATGACCTTCAGGAGCTGGGAGGAAGGAGATTCGATCGGGTCAACCATGACAAGTTGAAGTTGTTTCATCGACGGAAGTTCTCTCTTCACTCCGAGGACGGAGCGAAAATTTAGTCCGGGGGTAAAATGTAACGACCTATGTTACACATAGGAAGTTTATCTATTAGTAAGGTGTTTAGTTCTAACTAAGTGTTGAGAATGTTTATTTGCTGCCAAAGTACTTTTAGGAGATATCAAGTTAGTCATGACTAGCTAAAAGTTAGTTATGGTTAAACTTAGCTGTACTTTTGGCAGAATTCAGATATTTGCTAAAGAGTGAGCACTACTATCTTGTCATCTTGTCTAAAAGGTAGAAAGGGGGTGGAAAGTATCCCTTATCTCCTTTTTGACTTGATATTAGTGGTTGGATTAAAGTTGTGGACTTTGTGGGCATTAAAAACAAGAAGAGATTCCACATGTTTCCTTTTTAGTGGGTCCTAGTGTAGAGGGGGGTGGAAATTCGAGATTCCTTGAGAATATTCCAGAATCCTTCTAGAAGTTGTTGACTTTGAAGGAATAAGCCCATGTGAAAAGGTAAAAAGCCCATGTGATCAATGCTTTTACCTTAAGTAATATCTTAGTAAAACCCGGTAAAAGTAGTTACGGCTGAGTTACCGGAGGGTACCAAAGTAAAAACCTAGAATGTATAAATAGAGGAGTAGAGAAGAGCTCCTCATCCTTGTTTTCACATTGTCGTAATGACAACTTGAGTAATATAGAGAGTGTGGGATATTTTTAGCATGTGAGAACTTGAGAGACGTCGTTATAATGGAGGATTTTAGTTGATGTGTTTAAGGAGATTTTTAGTTGATAAGTTTGTGGGTGTATGAATGAGTGAACTCAGCATTTTCCCTTCAAGTTCATGGTGTGCTTCCATCAAAGCCATCAGAGGTGACCCCTGAGTGAGAGACAGGCCCGACATGTTGCAGATTCGTGGATGACGATCGTGGAGGTTGAGAGATCGGGGGGGTAGTTGATCGTTAGGACCGCGGAGGGTTTACAGAACGTCATAGACAAGTAAGAAGTCACTTGCACAAGCGCACAAATGCTTGAACAAGATAACTAACATACTATCAGCCTACTAGGACTCAAAATAGTGTTAACACCGTATGCAAAGGTGTCAAACATATACATAAAGGACTAGAAGTAATATGAGCTAACTTCTAGAACTACCAAACCTAAGCGTCGGAGTAGAAGTCAAGCATGTAGCCGCCAAGTAGCGCGACAACGTTGAGCCAAATGATCGCGAACACTCTTGTTTTGTTTTGTTAGCACCATTGTAAGAAAGTTTGCTCTGATAGCACCCGGTTGGTCAGAGTATGGTTAGGTGCCTGTAACGTCGATTAGAGTCCCTTCTTCTGGTGAGAATATAGGAAAATAGAGAAGTTTTAAGATTTGAGAGAGCACTCGTCCTTCCAGTGCAAACTGCACTAGAAATCAGAGTGATCGACGGCGACGCTTTGGACCTCGTGTACTTCTCTAGAATTCAGTCTAAACCAGAATAATCCTTTTCTTCATACCTCTGTTATACGATGTAGGATTGTTCAAAGGGCGAAGACAGCAAAGAGCTGATCATGATCACCGCTAGGTTTTAGTCCTGAGAATGATATTAAGGAGATCGCAAATCATTGACAAGCTAAATCAACGTTTTCATTTCGAGTTGACAACCGACAGAAGAACACTTAATAATCTGAAATGAGAATCGCATGCAGTGAACACTGTCCTATCGCAAGGTCAGAACCACTAGTATTTCCTTTTCTTCATATTAGAGTAATAAGGTAATATAACTGTTGACAGAATACTGTGTGAACAGTTCCTGTCCTTAAGAGGTTATTATGAAGAGGCACAAGGGGGCTAACACCCCTCGACCCTTTTCCTCTTTCCCTTGTATATTAGGAGGACCCACTTGATCCCCTTATCATTATCTTTATACAGACTTTGCCTTTGGCCTGGAGTACTCAGTTTTCTCTCTCTCGCTTCCTCTCTCACACATATTTTGTGTATGCCTTCTAGCTAAGGCAGAGTAAGTTGCCTTAGTTTCCTACATGGTAGCAGAGCCCGTGTTGTTAGATGATTTATTAAGATAACATAGGTTCACTCTAAGTCTTAGACATTAGACACCAGAGCGATCAAGGGACGCCTTGATCGTTGCGTGGAGGACGCTCCCCGCACAAGTCAGCGCAGCGTGAAAAAGGACCAGTTCAGTTCCCGCGATCTGCGCAGAATGACTTCACCATTCAACACCAAAGGATGGACGGTATTCGATGGTACTTTCTTCACCTTTTGGAAGCATAAGATAACTCTCCGACTCGATTCGGAAGAAGTACTCGGCGTGGTGGATGGCACAATCCCACGACCTGGAGCAACAACTCCCGGCGGAGCAGCGACACCAGCTACCGGACCGGGCAGCATTACAGAATGGGACAAGAAGAACAAGAACGCCTTAACTGCAATCAACGAGTGCTGTGTAAACTCAGTTGCTGGTCACATACTAGCTTGCACAACAGCAAACGACGCATGGACGACTCTGATCGCAAACTTTGCTGGTCAAGATCATGTCACCCGCATGCACCTCAGAGAAAAGTTCAGGCTTCTCAGAATGAAGCTGAACGATTCAGTCATGACCCACATTAACAACTTTAAGGCCCTCGTGCAGCGACTCGCATCTGCCGGCATTATAGTAGACGCACAGGAACAGATCCTCACACTGATGGGCAGCATGCCACCTAACTACCAAACCTTCTTGCACGCGATGCGCACGAACCCGAACTTGTCTCTACAAGATCTGATCTCCTTCTTAATTGAGGAGGAGATCATGTCTCGAAAGATGTCAGCTGAACCTTCTACTGCCTTGTTCGCTGGACACCGACAGCAAGGATGAGGACGAGGCAGCAACCAAGGCGGTTGGAGTCAACCCCGCCGTCGACTCCAAATCGGTAGCGCCAAATGCTTCGGTTGCGACTCAACCGGACATCTCTTTAATGAGTGTCCCAATCGCACAAGCAGCAGTAATCAACAGCAACACAGCGGTCACAAACAGCAAGGCCGAGGACAAAATCAAAGAAATCGTTCCAAATCGCACAACAACAACGCACGTAGAGTCCTCATGACAATCAAATCTACCGGACTGAGTGCAGTATCGCAGGTGGACAGCATGTGGTATGTGGACACCGGAGCAACACACCACATGGTCCACGATCGACGTCAATTCATCACATACACTCCATACTCAGAAGAGCGCCGTCAAAACGACAAAATTCTGTTGGGAGACAACACTACTGTGTACATCGAAGGCATTGGGACTGTCGAGATCAAGCTGCTGAATGGAGAAAAGGTACTGATCCGTGATGTATTGCATGTGCCTACACTACACAAAAATCTGTTTTCTGCAAGGCAATTTGACTCTAAAGGAGGCTGGTGTTTAATCGGTAATGTCATGTGTTACCTTGAGGATAAATATTCCCGCAGTCTATGCTCATGTCCCTTATCGAATGATCTATATTTGCTAGGAAATTCAGTGTTTGTAACTGAGCAGACAACATCCTTGCACGTCGCCACGCGGGATAGAGACACATTACCCCCTTGCCATAGTCCTCGACCAAGAATGCGCATTAGACCCAGAAAAAGTGGCATATTTCCACCCAACCACGCAATTTCATATTCCCCAGCCAAACATTCCTACCTACGCTCCCTACGCGCTCAGCCCGCAGTCTCCAAAGAGCGAAAATGCACAATGCCAGCCAAAATCTCAATTCGCGCAGTCTCCCCCTCCTTGGAACCTGCAATCCCGGAGTCAGACTCCCAAATGTCACCTACGAGCTGACGCGTGTGCCCTCCCACCTCGCGGGAGGACACACGCACCCAAGAGCCAAGGGCTCCATGGTGCAGGAAGGCCCTCGATCACGGATCGAGGCCCTCCCAAGACCGTGGATCCCCAAGGGGCACGGACCCCTACGCGGGGTCGCGTCCTTCCATGGGAACTCCCACAACTCGGGGCGTGGGGGCACTCAACCCCACGCCTGGCACGGAACGCACGTCCCCACAGGAGGCACGTCCCCACACGCGGGGACACGGCCCCCAGTGGGCACTCCCCAGCCCTCGGGGCGTGGGGATCTAAATCCCCACGCCTGGCCAGGCCCCCGGGAGAGCACGTCCCCCCATGCGGGGACACGGCTCCCGACAAGCCCCCGCCTGGCTTCGGGGCATGGAGATATTACTCCCCACGCTTGGCCAGGCCCCCAGGAGGGCACGTCCCTCCATGCGGGGACACGGCCCTCCACGGGCACTCGCTCGGCCTCGGGGAGTGGGGATAACTCCCCCACGCCGTCGAGAGAGGTCGCAGGCCCCCAGGAGGGCACGGACCCCTACGACGGGTCGCGGTCCCCAAGGGACAAGGAGCCACCCGTCACCTGGGCGGACCGTGCCCTTATGCAGGGGCGCGGCTCCACACATGGTGGGCAGGGGTCCCTTACAAGGGACCCTTCCCAGCTCGCCACATGGACGGACCGCACCTCCACTAACAGCGACCAAGGTCGCCTCCACGCAGACGTTCCTTATCTCTCTACCAACGATGCGTCCGTTAGCACCATCCGGATGATCACTCCACGCCACGACACGTGTCAAGAGTACACATCTTTGCCTGCTCCCGTTTCTTCACTTCCCTACCTTGCAGCAAACACAGCAATCGCTAGCAACAATACTACACTATGGCACCGTCGCCTAGGCCACATTAGCTCACAACGCTTAGACCAGCTTAGATGCGAGAACTCTGTCATTGGTCTTAACCTGCGGGAAGTGAGAGACCATATCTGTCCAGCATGTTAGCACGGCAAGCAACCACGCACTAAAATCCCACGTGTAGCAACCACCCGGGCCATAGAACCCCTTGAGCTGGTACATTCAAACATAAGTGGCCGCATTTCCTCTTGCACATATTATGGCTATGAATATTTTTTAACTTTCATTGACGATTATTCTCGCCACATCGTTGTTCGACTACTCCATTACAAGAGCGACTGTTTTCAAGCCTTCAAAGAATTCCATGCTTTTGCTGAGTGGCAAACTGGTCACAAGTTGAAAACACTACGCTCAGACAACGGTGGTGAGTACCTATCCACAGAATTTGAAGCATATTGCACTGAGTTTGGCATCCAGCGTCAGCTCACTGTTCCACACACGCCTCAACAAAATGGCGTTGCTGAGCGGAAAAATCGCACCCTTCTTAATTCTGTCCGCACCATGCTGCATGAGTCAAACTTACCAAAACCTTACTGGGGTGAAGCTATCAACTGTGCCAACTACATCCAGAATAGGTGTCCAACAAAGGCACTCCCTCCTAAGTTGACACCATTTGAGTTGTGACACAACCGTAAGCCTGATATTTCACACCTACGTGTTTTTGGATGCACTGCATATTCCCAGGTCCCAGCTGATCTCTGCTCTAAGTTAGATGATCACTTTCATGTCTGCATCTTGCTAGGCTATAGTGCACGCAGCAAAGCATACCGTCTACAACGTAAATTCGATGGCCATGCTTTCACCTCACGAGACGTCATCTTTGACGAATCTCTTTTCCTTCATGTACCCTCACCTATTCTCCCCGATAATTCTATCCTCACAGAAGAATTTTCCCAGAATAGCATTGAGTTCTATAACAACCACCAAGTACCTCCCGCACAAGCTCCCACTCTAGTTTCAGTGGGAGCTCAGCTCCCTCCCTCAGTGTTCACTCCTCCTTTCGTGCCGCCTCTCTTTCCTCCTATCACTGATCCACTTGTACCTCCCGTCACACCGTCCAGTTCTGGAGGAGGAGGAGGTGGTAGTGGAGGAGGCGCACCAACTCCGACGGTGAGTTCATCCAGCTCACAGTCGACCCAGAACAGTCTATCTACTGCACTGACAATCTCTCGATCTCCAACGTCACCAACAAGTTACCATCGTGATCAATCTCCGATAGCTGAAAACATGAGTCAGTACCATCTCTACCTCAGGAGGACATCACCAAGCATCCAGCAACGTTGGCCACCGCAGGAGATCCGACTCCCTGAGACTTCACCAACTGAATCTCCACAAGAGGAGATTCCTTCACCCACAAGTATTCCTGTTCCTCCAATGTTGAGACGATCAACAAGACAATCAGTGCCTCCAAGACGTGACCATGCTGAAGGTTACGAAGATCCCCTTGCTCCTCCAAAACCAAGAAAGCTGAGGAAACAGAAGGGCGCATTGATGGTAACACTCTCACCAGTCCCCATGGAGCCTGTGTCCTACAGAGATGCACTTTCTTCCTCCAACGCAGAACAGTGGGAGAAAGCCATACATGAGGAACTGGAATCACATCAAGCTAACGGAACATGGATGTTCACCGACTTACCACATGGCAGACGTCTCATCACCAACAAGTGGACGTTTAAGCTAAAGTTGAACTCCGATGGTTCCATCTCTCGATACAAAGCACGTCTGGTGGCTCGTGGATTCACTCAAATCTACAGCCTCGACTACACCGACACTTTCTCTCCAGTGGTAAGAGTTCAATCGGTACGTCTGATTCTGGCTATATCTGCACAACATAATTTACATGTGCACCAGATGGATGTTAAGACAGCTTTCCTGAACGAAACACTCAATGAGGAGATATACATGAATGTTCCGGAAGGAGTCACTGCTCCGATAAAAGGACAAGTGTGCAGATTACTACGCACACTATATGGATTGAAACAGTCCTCAGAGGAATGGTATCTAATAATCGATGGTTATCTCATATCCCTCGGGTTCACCAAGTCTGGCGCCGATGGGAATGTTTACTATCTACATCAAGGCAACCAGTTCATGATTTTGGTCTTGTATGTTGACGACACCATCATAGCAAACAGTAGCATGGAGTTAATGACCAAAATAAAAGGACAACTCAGTTCTAGATTCCATATGAGCGACATTGGAGAAGTACATCATTGCTTGAGCATAGAGATAAACAGAGACAGATCAATAGGATGGATTAGACTCAGTCAATCTCTATACCTCACTCAAAAGCTATTTCAATTCGATCTGGAGAACTGTAAACCTGTCAGTACTCCCATGACTCCAAGTGAGAAACTTCCTGCTCATGATCCTCCCACCAATGAGGAGGAGACGGCTTTATGCGCCAGCTATCCATATCAAAGCGCAGCCGGATCCATCAATTGGGCAGTTGTATGTACAAGGCCCGACTTGTCCTACACCATAAGCTCATTATCTCAGCATATGGCAAGTCCCGACCCAACTCACATCACTGCAATGAAGAGAGCTTTCAGATACATCAAAGGCACTTTGGACTATTATCTTGAATATAGATACTCTCCTAATCCACGCTCCCTTTTCAGATATTGTGATGCTGATTGGGGAGGTGATGTTGAATCACGACGTTCTACTTCTGGAAACTGTTTCATTTTTTCCCAAGGAGCGATCAGTTGGTCATCCAAGCGACAACAATCTGTGGCGTTGTCAAGTACAGAAGCTGAGTACGTAGCATTAAGCACGTGTTCTTCAGAAGCGATCTGGCTACGACAACTACTCATAGATATTGGACTGAACGATGAACAGCCAACGGTCTTATTTTGCGATAATCAAAGTGCTATTGCTCTAGTAGACACAACTAAATTTCATGATAGAACAAAGCACATTGATATCCGGTATCACTTCATAAAGGATCAAGTCACTCTCAAAACAGTGTTAGTTCAGTATTGCCCAACGGCTGACATGGTAGCTGATATTCTTACTAAGAGTTTACCAACTCCTAAAGTAGAATACTTGTTACCAAAACTCGGATTATTAAGGACTAGTCACTGAGTGGGAGTGACAGAATACTGTGTGAACAGTTCCTGTCCTTAAGAGGTTATTATGAAGAGGCACAAGGGGGCTAACACCCCTCGACCCTTTTCCTCTTTCCCTTGTATATTAGGAGGACCCACTTGGTCCCCTTATCATTATCTTTATACAGACTTTGTCTTTGGCTTGGAGTACTCAGTTTTCTCTCTCTAGCTTCCTCTCTCACACATATTTTGTGTATGCATTCTAGCTAAGAGTCTTAGAGTAAGTTGCCTTAGTTTCCTACAACTGTCACTCCACACCAGCAAGTGACCAGCAAAGTGCTGTCAACGAAAAGTGCTGTGCTGTTTAACTGTAGCACTAACAAAAAAAAAAGTGTTAGTAATGGATCCTGGAGAAGCAAATCCTTCTGGGGAATAGCTATAGGGTGTACTTAAAAATGCATTCCGAGGAGGAAACACATACATAGTAAAAACGACGAAACGGAAACTATCTATGTTGCAGCAACTTGAAGCTGCTTCTTAATTAGACTTACTCTTCTGTGCGTCGCATAAACCTACCGAGGAGTTTGAAAGATCACGAACAGGAAGCGAGCTCAAAGAGAACGATTGCAACAATTGACTAAACGTGAAATCTGAAAAACAACTTGATCATGAAGGAGCACTATGGTAGTTTGTGCCGTCAAAGAGCTCGAAGCCTCCTTTGACCTTCCAGTTACCTTTTGTTATGCACGTTCTCAACAAAGGAATGCAAACCACGCATCATCGATATCCAATCTACACTAAATTCCGTGCGGCAAGTAACGAGATAAGAACGGGTCAAGAACGATGGTAATGGTTAAGAATATCATGGGTAAACTAAATATCGTTCATGCAGAATATGTCATCCTGTGTGACTCTCTTCCCTGGAGGTCCCGGGATGAGGAATCCGATGTCACAGACAGCACAGAGCTGGTGGAACATTATGCCCCGTTATTCCTGAAGAAAGCAATTTGGAGTCGCTGGTAGTTCCATGCAGCTCTCGTTGGTTTCGAATTGCAGCTGTTCCGATGTCATAAGGAGCACATTTGTGGAAGTACCGGGGGTCAATGATCGATGGAACAGTTTTCTTTAATGAATACTGGTTTGCACTTCACCGCTGAGAACCAACAGTTTATAAATGACAGTTAAAGACGTTAGAACTGAGACGTAGTGCACAGCGGCAGAAGCAGTGTACTGGTAAGGAGCAGTGTGACTTACATACATCGTTCTCTTACTATCGCTGTCTGTTTTGACAGTTCTTGAGTAACATCCGAACGACTGAAAGAGTCACGAGTGCAACATGTGAGTTATTCTAACAGTTCTTTAGACACCGGATCCGGATCGATATTCAGGCTACAGAGATACTGGACTTCCGGACCGTAAATGCAATCATAAGGGGATTAGGATGTATCCAACATTGCAACTGCAACAACATTGCCTCTCGGGAGAACGGATAAACTAGGTGACGATGGAAGATCGAGTACCGCTCTAGCCAAGAGAAGTACGTGCCTAGGATCAACTAGCGAAGTTTCCGTCATGACTGCGAATGAGTGTACTAGAGAGACAGGGTTAAACAAACATTAGTTACGTCTAGAATGAAAACGATTTGACCGGTGCACGTGGATCGGAGAACCCTTCTTGTACAGTTTCGTACTCCAATGTAATTCCGTGCTTCTCCTCCAAGCTGTTGAGTCGACACAAGCTTCAGTATTCACACGTAGTCTTGTCTGGATCGAGTACGTTACCGTATTGATAGGCGTGAAGTGTCCACATGTTCAGGAAGCGAAAATCTGGTTTGACGGATTGAGCAAATAGGATCATGTCTTTTGCGTTTGGGTAAAATCAGTCTACTCCTCGATGGGCTTTGCATTTTGGGTTTGTGGGTAAACAAACACGGTTTTCGAATTCTTTCCGTGTATCATTCTACAAATATGAAACAAGCCTGGGATGAGGATGTTACAGTACAGTAGTAAGCATTCAAGAAACTCTAGACAGATTTGTCGACGGAGATTAAGGATTATGTGGTGACCATACCATGGACCGAGCTCGAGGACCCTTTGTCTGAAAGCTAGGTCTGAAAGCTAGGCCGATGCTGTAAAGAAACTTTACGTACTACGTAGATGAAGGAGTATCCAGCGTCAATGAGGTAATGACTGTTAATTTCTTGAGAATCCGGATATCTGAGCCACCGTAACAAAAGGATTAATTTTCCCGGTACATCCAACGGAGTCCTAGTTAGATTCTAGGGAGAAAGAATCTCACTGAACGCGAGTCCTGCTGGATACGCGCATGCGACTGTGGTCTCAAATGTCCATGGCAACGGGATACGATCAACCATGATCGTTATGAAATCTTTCTGCTAGACGAACAAATTAAATATTACTAATACTCAATTCTTATCTCATCTCCATCCAACTAGCCGGTAATCAATATGTCATATGGTACCCGCAAACTACATGTGAATATCAGGCAGGATAAGTAGCCTTGTCTGCAGGTGGTACATTCATGTGAAACCACGTACTCTTATCCAAAGTCCATCCGCATGGGTTACGTACGGGAGAATTCATACAGGAGGGAATTCATTCGAATTCTGAACGCAATGATGCTCTGGACACTGTGGCCGTGATTCCGACCTTGACTCCCGGAATTCCAGTGAAGAGGTGTATGCACGAGAAAAGGATGCTTTTGTCAAGCGCTAGCCAGGGCCTCTGATCCTTGTGGATCGTGATTGTGTGTTGGAGTCGGCGCTCAGGAAAGTCCTCTTCTGGCAATGAGCGAATTTCATGTTCAAAGGTTTCTGCCTGAGTTAGATCAAACGGATTTCGGGTCGGCAATCTACAGATTTGATGTTTCTTCTCCGGCGACTATATATTCTGGAATTATTGTTTTACGATGAATTTTCTTTGAACTTTTTAATTTCCTCCATAGTTTTCTGGTGCAGTTTGTTTGCAAAAACCTTGGATTCGATGCAAGTAAAATGTGGCTAAAAAGTTGGAGAATGGAATTCTTTAATTTCCTATTTCTTCCAAACGCTGCATTTATATTGTCAAAAGTAACTTACTATTTTACCATAAAGTTACTGAAAGAGACAGTGAAAAAACACTTTGTTGTTCAAACACAAGTACTCGAGTAACGTTCGTTGGAGTTAACTTACTTCACTTTAGTTTAATTTGACTTGACTTGACGTGGTCAGACTTGATAGTTAAATTTCTCCTTTTCTCCCCGGTCCGTTTAGCCGCAGCCACTTAATTCAAGATAATTATCGAGATAATGGTCCTTTCGCTACCATTTACACAACCTAAATCTTTACAATAGTTCACTATATTGCCTCTACTGTAGTTCTCTTACCAAAGCCGCGGCTGGTTGCGGTTAGGGTGAGCCGTGGTCGGACTGTGCTTCACATCGGTGATCGATACATATGTATACTGTAGTTATAAGTTTCATCGAGTCAAATTTCAATCTACTATCAACAACACTTGGTAACATAATTGTCATAGACGCAGACTTGCAGTTATGATGCTATACGCTGTATATGGTATACGTAACTTCCTTGAGTCAAGGGTCTGTTACCATGTACTATGTGCAGTACAAAGTGATCTATGGATAAAGTAGCAGAAATTTACTTTACCGCACCCCTAATATGTTTTCGGGACTTTACTTTGATGATGTAACATTTTGACCTACTTAAACTTGCTATAGCCAGTCAAGGGTACCATCAAGTAATGCAAAGTTAAGATGAATGGAGTCTAAGTCCGACAAACACAACAAGCGTGCGGTGAAGTAAATTTCTGATAAAGTAGAGATCGATGTCCGTACGCCTGCCCCTGTGGCACATTTGATCATTACGTATTGAAACATGCCTAAAACTAAACTTCTACTACAGTATCATCACAGTTCGAACCACTCGGGAATGAGGTATAAAGTGCTACCGGTAGGCCCTTTGGAGCTTAAATTACGATATCTCAATCGACTAGTACTACCGGTGGTGGTGATCAGAAGATCCGTCCATACACATGAACAGACTGTGAACACCGTAGTATCGCAAATCTTGAGGCTTAAGTTCTAGCATTATGGTAGCAGCATACAGTATCCACTGGGCGAATAGATTTCTCACTTCTGTATGTTCCAGCAAGCCATGAGCAACTCAGTATTAAATGATAACTGAGAATTTCCACATCAGATGAGTAAGGGCAAAGAGGTAGCTAAGCCTTTGTTTGAGAGTCCCAAGATCCAGATAAACAACTTCTCCTAAATGCACCAGGAGAATTTGCCTCTACATTTGGAGGAACTAAATTACCGCTTTAGGGTAAGTTTTTACGGGGGCTTCCACGAGAGTTACTCTGAAGACCCCAGTTCTCGACGTTATATTCGCAACGAATAAGAACAGAAAAGACGTTTAAACTTTAACTTTTCGGACAATATGCATCTCTGCGAGTTGAATTAATGTTTTTCAACAGGGGGACGATTCTAAAATGTGACAACTTGTATGTTCTCAAACGTTACGGCTTACAACCGTAATGGATTCCATAACGGTTATCATTTTATTCCCAGTTAATCTATTGAGATATGATAGGACTGAATATCGATAATAACATCACCATAACGTACACGTAACTATATACTGTAGTACATTTTTACAGGTTAATAGCATCTCCACTGGAGCTTCTTAATGGCTCCTTCAATCAGTTAAAGGAAAAAGTCTTTTACCGCTTATCTTTATACTAGTCTTTAATTTACAGTATTGCTGTAAATTAAAAGCTGTAGTGTTTTTCTAACTTGAAGATTTCAATAAAATTAATCATTTTGTCATATCGTTCATGATTAAATATTCTTCCATTCATATTATTTTTAACAATAAAATACACCTCGATGATATATACTCAGAAAGCTGAACATGTCACGGACATGAAAAAGTGATTGATTTTATGTCGAAAATCATTCAGGTTTGTGACAAACTATACGTCTTAATTGTATGATCAAACTAATTTCTGGGGTTCGTGTCTTCTGCAAAGAGAGATAGAAATTAAACTTATAATGTCATACATATTTTATCGACACTTTCAGTATTGTGTAACGATTTCACTTTCATTGCAATTTGATACCGGCCAAAGCGGAGCTACGATACAGAGGTTCTTCTTCACCTCATGTACACAACAGCCGCTCATAAAAACAGTTCCAGCTCAAGAGATCGTGAAACACATAAAACTATAAATTTCAGAACCGAAGAACCAAAAACGATGCTGGTATAAAATGGGATCCCCGCCACCAGCAGGATAAAAAAAAGGTTGTATTAAAGTTTCTATTTAATAACATGGTAATTAAAGCACCTGAAAATTACGCGAAGATTTCGAAAAGCATCCCATTCCGAGCATTCAGTGGAACCGGTGAACCATTTGGACGTTTGGATTTCCAATAAAATTCATAGTTGGAACTACACAAACATCCAACAAATGAGCTAGACTCAAGACTACGCACAATATTAGTATTTATCATTAAAAACAAAAGATAACCACAAAATTCGAATAATTTTATTCATACCGACAAACACAAGCATACAATAAGCATCCACAAACAATATGACAAAGTATGAACATCCATGTAATGCATGGATAACAACAAAATAAATAGAAGATAATATGATGCACAAAATGACGAATGAGTCGTAAGATGATGAATTATACATGCATTATATGGATGTCAACCGCCACAAGAAACTAAAGTAGTCAAGTCAGTGGACTACAGTTCAACGACACGACGTGCAAGCAAAAGTGGCTCGAGTACGGATGTAGACATCTACGTCTCTTCGATGCATGAATGTTAACGAAAAGAATAATCTATTTAGTGTTTGACATCCATGAAATGCATGGGTTCCAAGAGCTCACTTCTTGGATGACATGAATGGAGAACACATTCTTTTAGTTTTAGATTTTTGTAGGATTTGTATGAATAATAGATCTTATGATTTATATCAAGAGTAAAAGTTGTGTTAATATGTCATGGAACACTTTGAGACATGAGCATATAATTTATTAAAGACCGTATGTCTTAAAAGTATCAAAATGAGAGTAACTGTAAGAAAAGATCAATCGATTAATATTTCATTAATAATGGATGGTTATCAAGGGAAGAGAGTACAAGTAGATATCCACAAGATGATGTTGTGTCAAGTTGAATCCAACCACAATTTTATCCGTACGTAAAGAAATTACTATAAAAGAGAATAACGAGTGCGACTACAATCTTTGAAAGCTTTTTTGGAGGTTGAAATGATTTTTTTAGTCTCAAATCATTTGACTAGCCCTTTGGACTGTATTGTGCGAAAAGATTAAATTAACCTCTAGGGTGATTTTCAGCCAATTCGGAGCATTTTTAAACATTTGAGAGCGTTGTGATCCATGAACTCCATGGATGACATCTTCAAGAAAGAGAATGTCATCTATGAAATGCATGGATGCACATCCCCTAACTTTTGCAAAAATGATCAGAATTGCTTGAAAATCACCTTGAAAGTCAATTTGACCATTCTACACAAGACAATCTAAAAAGTTAGTCGACATCAAGCCTCAAAAGATCATTTTGACCTTCAAAAACAACATCAAAGATTTCTAAAAAAATGACAATTTTATGTTAATGTAAGAATGTGTTATGAACGTTACATGTCCGTGGATTCCATAAATGAGCTAGTGTATACCCGTGTGCATCCATGAATTTCATGGACGCACAACTCAAATTTGGAGAGTACATTCATGAACTCCATGGACGCAAAGCCGTTATGGTTGCTATCAAATAAATAGAAAGCTTATGCAAAGTTGATCCACAACGTACATATGCCTTGTCTTTGCTATTGAGAATCTATTTCAAAGACGCGTCCTCAAGACCAAAGATGCAAGTGAAGATGATATGTAAATGATAGTAATCGAATACGCAATTATCCATTGAATTCAAAATCTGATGAAATGTCTAATGAGTATTCTTTGATGTCCTCAATGTTATTAACTTAGTTAGTTATGGTGCACTTATTTTGTTCAAATATCGAAAAATCATGCTTGATTTATCTCAATTACTGCAAGTTCATAGTCATTTGTCGTCTTTATACTTGATAAATTCAAAGAGCTCATGTTTGCTTAAAGTGTAAAACGCTTGTAAGATGACATGAATTATTCACGTAAAGTTGGACCTCTCGTCATGTCCAATGAAAACATCTGATTTCTCTTGACATATTCTGAAGAGTCGAACTTCATTTCTCGTTGAAGCAAATGTGCATCCATGAAGTTCATGGATGATGTAGTCCGAGTTACGACATGCACATGTATTTCAGTTTGATGATACCAAATTTCATCTAGTAGCGAGCATTGATCGTTTGTTGTACTAAATTTGTAATCCTGAACTGCAAAACCGGTCAAATTTGTGATTTTTAATACATAATAATGGTTTCTATAGAATTTATCCAAACTGATCAAATTAATCTAAATTACAAAAAGATCATCTACTATATATCATGTTGTTTGTATAAAGTTCTCATCTCATGTTAAAATTTATCAATTTTTGGGAATTTTCAGTTTTGAAACTCACCAAAATATCGATTTTTTTGAAAATCACTCTCCATAAATTACAAAAACTGACAACGTGTTCTCTTTTCATGAGTATCGACCTGATTGTTATTAGCAGCGGTTACACTTAAAAACCCAATAGATTTTCTAAATGTATATTAATTTATGCTCTAACTTTTCCGGCAGGTATAAATTAGGATGTTCAAGAGATACGTCTTTGCTCAACGGGGCTCCAGACTTACACTCCCAGCGTGTCACTTCGTGTCTCACTTATGAGTTATTTCCGGATGTACTGAGAACTCTGAGACTGGTAAATACATATCAATTATAGAAAAATTTGATTTTTAATAAACTCATTTTTATATAACTCTCACACGCTTTCTGATAAGAGAAAAGTGGGGGAGGATTTTCAGTGTGTCCCCTAGACTCGCAGTGGAAGAATCACGTCGTTAGTGCTAGTCAGGGGCCACATTGGATTTTAGGTTATACTGTGATACTCTGAAGTGAAAATGGATTTGGTGGTTTACAATTATGCAATCATGTTGCAGATTCTAACCTTGACTCCAGCGGGAGTCACAGTCATTGTGCAATAACATTGTGACATGAGATAGTGACCGAGAAAACTAGTCTACATGAGATCGGAGAACATGAGTGACAATTCGAACTTCTTCTCGCAATTAACGATGGCACACGTTATGACTAGAATGGGTGAAAAGAACTTTACTGAGTGTTTTCAACTACGTATCACTGTACCTTAGGGTTCAACTGCGCAAATTCACGTGGGCTACTGTGAGTGGCCCCTCACACTACAATATTGACTTCTCCACTTACCTAATTGTGTTGAGGGCAGTTAGAATCCTGGCGAGCTTTGACGTCTCCACAAGCTTAGAACCATACTGCGGAGTTTAGGGTTAAAGGAGTTTAAAATCAGACATAGGATCGCGAGAATGAGACTAGACTAAGAAGGGAGAGGAGATTTTGGAAGAGATGAACGTCAACTGGACAGGTACTCTATTAAACCACAGGTCGGGGTATAAAAAACCCTCCATCTCACGGTAGAGAGAGGAGCTGAGCCCAGGCCGGACTGGTTTCGGGTGGTCGGAGGAAAAACACTCTTTTCGGTCTGACGCTTAGGGTTCGCCGCTTCCGGAGTGTTGAGAAAGAACGTCGAGAGTGAAGAGAAGTCGTGCCGTCTTCGCACCGGACTGTCTTCGCATGGTTCGCAGATTTTGTGCATCATAACGTTGGGACCCGCTCATGTTTACTTTCGCCTTTGTGCATCATAACGCTGGGACCCGCTCATGTTTATTTTTGTTCGATGTTATCTTTCTCGTGGTTGGTTTACATACGCATTGGTGGGTTGCTGATTGACATTTTTCACCTGAGGTGGTGACTTCATGTTTACACGACTGGGACCCGCTCGTTTCATTGAACCTGATGACTTTGGCGATTTTCTGATCTCGGGAATGTTTCTTAGAGCACTCTGATTTCTAGCTACACTGCCGGCACGTTGTGTTCTTGTCTGCGTTGTGTTCTGGTCGTTTCTGCTGTACTTACGTGACTAGGACCTGCTGCGTTTTTCATTTGGAGTCACATCTGGGAGTCGCTTTTGCATCTGACTGCATTGCTACCGATCTGAGAGCTCACAGGAGTGGCTGTTAGTATTTCGTGTGCATCTCGCTGTGTTGCTTATTGTTTCTGTCATATCCACATGGTCAGTTGCAGTCGATCTCAACCAGGGTCACAAAGAGCCTCCACACAAGATACTTGGAGTCCTCCACGTCTCAAAGTTCTTCTGGAGGACGTGTGGAAGTTCTCGTGGTCTAGTACAGAGGATGGCGAGAGGATCAGAAGGTGGAAATTCATCTCTGTGGATAAGTTGCGGGTGAAGTTTCCTGAGTTTTGTACAGCTTGCGATAAGTTTGCTGTAGAGCAAGACATCGATGTGAAGGAGCTAATACTTTGTGCAGCTATTCGTTTGCAGAGACAGAAATGAAGCGAAAATGTTTTTCTGTTTATAAGCAACTCGCGAAAACAGTTGGTTATGTCGAGCGTACTGCCTTTCCAGATTATCTTCAGTCAGTGGTCCAGACCACTTGGGAGTCGCCAGGAGAATCGCATGTAGGTTTTGTACCCTAATTCGTAGTATATTTCTCTGTTTTTTGGCGGCAGTAGTTCTTTTTGTGTTTGGTATTTTTTTGGCAATAGGTCTCCTCCTCCCTAGGATCCATTGACAGTAGGTGTCAATGGTGAAGGAGGATGGAACTTCTGCTGGAACCGGTTCCAGTTCAGGGGGTTCAATTCCTCCCAGAAGTATTCATCTGTATTCATTTGAGTTCTTTGTACCATCCTAAGCTTAGAAATGTCTCTTCACTGTTCTGAGTGTGAAAATTGAGAATTCAGCGAAAACAGGTTCTTCTTCTACTCACAGAGATCTCTTATCCCGACTCTTTCCTGTGTATATTATCTCGAAGGCATCTAACGAGAAAGGCGTGCTGTTCTTGCTGTGAGTCTTGTTTTGAAACAGGTTGGAAACCTGTGTCCAAACAGGTTTCCTAAACCTGTTCAAACAGATTTTTGAAACCTGTTTTGGAACAGGTTTAGACCTACTGAAACAACTGTTTAGACTCAGGTTTAGACCTGCGACAGGTTTTAAAAAAGGTTTCGAAAACTTGTTTTGAAACAGATTTCCTAAACCTGTTCCTGACAGGTTTTCAAAACCAGTTTTGGAACCGGTTTAGACCTGCTGAAACAGGTTTTGGAAACTTGTTTTGAAACAGGTTGCTAAACCTGTCCAAAAGGCCCATCTCAAACCAAAAATCCGCTCCCGTCTTCTGCGACTCACAGAGGTCTCTTTTCCCGAATCTTTCCTATGTATATTTTCACCAACACGAAAACGAGAAAGGCGTGCTGTTCTGGTTTAGGTTCGAGGGACGAATAATGTTTATCGATGTAGGAGAATTTCTTAGAAGAAAACAACTCCGCAAGACAAGAAACCGTCGGGGAAAAGTAAATGATATACCTAAAATCGGATAAAGGGTGGATAAACGAGTTTTAGGAAACCTGTTGATAACCGATCCATAAAGCCCTTCAGCGTCACACGATAGTCTCCTCAACCACACACAAACCCAACGACTCACAATGTCTAATGGAAACTATAGTATATTATTTGAAAATATCATTTATTATAAGTTGACTTTTTATAAATAAAAACATTTTAAACTATATTAAAATGTTCGTACGTGTGACGTGGCTCAATGAGAGAGAAGTTACAGCTATAATTCAAATTAAAAAATGCATTACTTATTCAGATATTAGTTGACACATAAGTAAAGAACATTTACGGAAAATAACATCATCCATTGAATGAAAAATAGATAAATAAATTTATAAAAAGTATTAGAAGTGTAGTTTCTATAACAGCTCGAGCAAAATATGAAGTTCAAAACTTTGTAGACACATGAATGCTGAAACGAGAACACGCATGTCTGATATGTGTAAGAATGAGAATAAACTGTTAGAGATATAAAATTTGTATGATGACTAGAAAAGAAATAGATAATAGTGGATATATTCTGATGATATAAATTCAAAGAATGAAAAAATGCTGTTCAAACGTAAAGTACTCACTTGTCATCACATTGTATACTAAGTACGTATGCCGAACAAGCGCTCCCTCAACTTTACTTTCCATAATGACGTCCGAGGTGGTAGTACACGCGAAGTTGTTGTCTTGTGACGCACCGAAGTGTGTTGTGGACGATGTTGAAAAATCTTTATCGGCTCTCGGAATATGTTCTCGTTTCAATCCATCGCACATGCCGCTAAACGAGCCTCATGCGTCTGAGGGAAGTGGATCCGTTTGTCGCAAACTTGTTTATGATTGAGTTGAAAGTCTCCGACATGTAGTTCTCCCTAGCTCGTGTATAGAATCGCATCTTTGCTGGGGTAATGGCAAGCCCGCAGCTGTGGCACAGTTCCGCTAATTACTTTCATCTTATACGTGCGAATTTATTAGTGAACCGACCGCAGATTCGTGGTAGGGCGACAAGCCTGTAACCGGGTTCTCCCTCATCGTGATCATGATTACGATATCAACTGCACGGTATCAACTGCAGTCACGGTCACGATCTGAACTACACGGTCACGATTGCAGTCACCGAGCTCAAAGCTCAGTAATGCGTTCTCCGTCCGTTTTCCGTTCATTTTGAATTCGGCACAGTTTAACAAGAAATTCGTCCGTGAGCCGTTCAGGCACAATTTAACAAGAAATTGTCAGTTTTCTCAGATGTGCTCAGAAACGTGGTGGTCAATAGTCTCACAATGCGCGAAATGTGAGATTTCACAACATACTCGCACTGTTCATTAACCTCGAACTTTCGTTAATACAGCTTGATATTGCGTTTTGAAGTCTGATCTTCAGCTTTGCAGTCTGATCTTCAGTGATGTTTTGTTCTTCTGCTACAGTGAGCAGCTACGGGAGACGTAATTTGCAGTACTTGGTGGACTGTTTAGAAACTAATATGTGTTGCTCTCATCTGTTACTGAAAGTTTCGGTCTTAGCGTATGCAGAAAGTGGATTCAGGACATATGACGGATGCGACAGATGCAGCAAAAAGTTATGTGGGTTATTTTGTTCGAGATGTAAAAGTGAACGCATGTCGTCGATAAAATGTTTCAGATTGCAGCTTCTGATAACAGATGAAAGTGCCAACGCGTGGGCCATAGCATGGGAAGCTGGGAGAGATTTTCTAGGCATAAGTGCCTCGGCTTATAGTCTACTGGAATTACGCGGAGATGACAATGTTTTGATGGACCGGATCGTTGGTCAGCATTGGTACTGTCATTTCACCATTGTGACAAGTAAAGTTGTTGGAGGAAAATATATTCGGATCGACCAAGCACAACCCTGTGGAAAACGACAGTTATTCGGTGTCTCTTCATCTCTTCCAGATTCAGAAAGGCGAATGTCTACTACTCGAATTGTCATTCCTACCCAGTGTGTTATACCAGGGTCGAGCACAAGCACCACACCGGAGCAGGACATCAACTTTCGTGGAGAGGAGACACATAAAGTACCTGCAGAAGAGAGACGAAGAGATAAAGTAACGAATTCTCATGATTATAAGAGTGGTTTTTTTGTGGGGTTTTCAGTGGGATCTATGGCCGTGTTATTATCGATGGTTATGTTTGCTTTTGCTATATTGAAGAGGTGGCGGTGACCGTTCGTGATGGACTGTAATATGCGTTACGCATACAGTCAAAATGTATGGTTACATTTTGAACATTTTGAATGAATAGATGGCAGTCTTCGCGTATACATGGCAGTCTTCGCGTATACACACTTCTTCGTCTATTATGTATATTCTGCGTCATGTTATCTCCCTCTAGTGTTTACCGAAACTCTAGAAATGAATCTAAAACACGAGAGAGAGAGCTTGAGCAGCGCGCTCAGTGCGCCAAATGATCGGTCGCACTGAGCGCATCTAGTCGCGCGCTACAAGTGTAGTGTAGTGTCGCAGTGCGATAATTGTGCGATAATTGTTCGGTCGCACTGAGCCCTCAGTGCGACCGACCATTTGAAAACGATTTGACCAACATCATCTTCGACGCCGAGATGTCCTCAACAGAAAAGGTCTTTTCAGCATCGACGCAGCCGTTGGAACCGACCCCCGCACTGCACCCTTCTCCAACAGTTTGCGAATAACAGGCAGCTCTTCTTCTCAACATTTCAAACAGCTTTCACTAAGATGACTAACTTCAGCTCAGTGCGATACATTGACGGTCGCATTGAGCTGTTGGGGTTGTTACTTAAGTGCGACCAGTCAGTGATTCGCACTCAGTGCGATCTTGGACCGGTCGCACTGAGCGAGCAAGGTTAACTGCATAGGGGTACTTTGAGCTGTTGGGGTGGGGAGAAGAGTTTAAGTAAAAACATAGATTAACCAAATGATAAAACAAGACACTTTATTAACTTATTCCAGTTTCTCCCTACATAGATTAACCAAATCAGAAAACAACACTTTATTAAATGGATTTCAGTTTCTTCATAAATTCAGTCGCTTGAACGATAGTGCAAGAACGCCAAATCAAACTGATTTCCTCCTCTGACATAGCGCCCCAGTAGTTCTTAAGAGCAGGATAAAGATCTCTTCCAAAAGCCTGTCTATACTTGACACCTACATAACCTGGGGTATCTTGGGTGCTGTTTGCCCATGATTTCAACCATGGTAGGAGTACATTCATGAGATAATCATCTCTGTCCATGTCACCTGACTCAGGCATGAAAGAAGGGGGATGGATTGCGTTGAATGGATGATTAGTACTATTCTTCTCAGGAGAATCATTTATCAACAACACATCTCGTGTACACAAATTAAACGCGAACAGTCGAGAAAAATCCTTCAGATACAAGTAATTACCACTAGCAGCTTCTCTGATAGTCTTGAAACGACTACACATGGGTTGTGCAAAGATTCTGCAGATCTGCATTATACAATAATGAGACAAGGTAAATAGAAAAAAAGTGAAACAAAGTGAAGATATGTATAGTACGATTACAATTAACAGAAACAAAGTGGAAAGAAAATGGAAACATTGTGAAGATCTGTATCCTACAACCAAGAAACGGAAGCATAATTTTAATAGCAATGAGTTTGTTTGCAGTTACCTGGCCTGAAGCGATCCCTGTAGGCAAGTACTTTTTGATCTCCATGGATCGAAGGAGGGCGTTGCAGTTGTTAAGAGTTTTGGATGTCCATATCAGCACTTGAAAATCCTGACAGCATATCTTCATGAACTCTTTAACTCCTTTTCGTGCCACATAGAATAAATCCTTTTTGGCACTCTGAACTTGGTAACCTCTCTCTTTAGCTCCTTGAAGCTCTAAGTCATTACGTCACGTTCTTATCAACAAACCGTTCAGATCTAGAATCAGTGTCTTCCTTCTGATCACACCAGGATCTGTCAATCTGGGATAGAAAAGTTTAGAAGAACGAAAGCGAGTGACATCGTTCTTTAACCTCTCCAACTCCTCATCCTGTAGTTGTATGCGGTCGTACATGTCTTGTTCTCTCTCACTCGCTTCTGTTATTCGGAGGTTTAAACTTTCTTCTTCTTCTCTTTTCATCGCAAGTCGAACATCTAAATCTTCCTCCTCCCTTCTCTTGTTCAAAAGAGTCTCTGATTCCCCTACATGGCATGGATGTAGAAAGTTTAGAAGAAAATATTATATCAATGCGATGTACAAAGTTTAGAAGTGAAAAAGCATGTAACCGGGTCCGCGCACAGTGCGACGGAGGGCTCTCGTCGCATTCTCAGTGCGTCAGTGTGTACTGGTCGCACTGAGCGCGCGAGGTTAACGCGCCGAGAGCCCCGTCGCACTTTGCGCGCGAGCTTAACGCGTAGTGCTACGGCCGCGCGCTCAGTGCGACAGGAACACAGTCGCACTGAGCGCGAGTCCGCAGTCTTGCTAGCAAGACTGCTCAGTGCGACAGGGACACAGTCGCACACAAAAATCTTCAGTGCGACGTGCGATTATTGTCGCACTGCGCACCTGACCTTAAGGCCACGCTCAGTGCGACCTCAGGCCCTTCGCACTGTGCTATCATCTATGACCGATGTACAACATCACCAAACAAGGATTTCACTGAACTCTACACACTTAAACAAGGATTTCACTGAACACTACACACTTCACTGAAGCAAGAGATATGAAAGAACTTTACATAGATAGCCAAAGTAACTCAGAGAAGCACATAATACATACACAAATAACCAGAAAACACAACCAAATAATACACAAAGAAACCCTAAACATAGATAGCCGAAGTAACTCAAAGGAGAAAATAGACTTACCTCTATCATCGTGGACGTGGTCAACACCAAGCTCATCCACCATTGGATTGGGAGTACTCTCTTGTACTTCGTGCTCAATGGAGAATACTAACGCCTCCTCTCTCAAGATATCCAAGTGTCGCATGAGATGGGTTAAAGCCATCCCGCAGAAAGTCTCTACGGAGACTCCTTTCCTCTGTTCTCGTATGTGCTTCTGCAGATGTAACACTTCTGCCTCTAGATTCTCGAACATGAATAAAGACCAATCATAATCCTTTTCTTCTCCTTCCACTTTAGATTTGACGTACAAAGCAAGTTGACCTGTAACAGCTTTAGGCCTTCTTCTCGCCAAGAGAACCGCATTCAAACACTCAAAAGCAGATCTCCATCCCTCGAATGCACATTCTCTTGCAAAGTATCTTTTCCCCACTTTATCATACTCAGGAAACCAATCGTCTATTCGAACATGTCTCACGAATGGGGGTAAGATCACTGATCCTTCAGGAATAACAAAGGCTTCCCGGATTAAGTCAAGGGTCAACTTGAACTCTCTATCCTCAATTTTGGTCATTCGTGTTGCTGCATTATAGGATTGGATGAAAGCCATACAAACTCCAATCTGACATAAACAAACATTACACATTACAATAAATAGAGTGTATAACCAACCATCACCCAATAAAAGGAAGCACTTTAAGTAAAGAAGGGACTAATGGTAGATTACTTACGTCAGGCCGAGGAAAGTCGAAGGAGAAAGCGATCAATAATCCCAACTTCTCTAGATCGTCCTCGTCTATTTCGCTCAAAGCTTGACTAATACTTTCTTTATCCATCCATTGCCAAACGATACGTCTCTCAACATCGTGTTGAGAAGTAAACGTAATTAAGAAGGGTCATTTTTCTCGTGGTGCCATACTTGCACCTCGTTCCTTCATTGCGGGCTGGTTCGCCCCTAAACTCCAAACTCCAAGAGATCACTATGAAAATAAAGCGAGTATGTCAGTTTATATAGGAATGAGAAACGACCCAAATATCGAAGAGAAAACAGCACAGATACTCTAATGTCCGATAGAAGAGCAAAATTCAGAGTAACGAGAGAAGCGCCAACAACATAAGGAATGGAAACTCTAAGTGGTCGACCAACAAGGAATGAAAACTCCAACTGAAGATCGCTAATACTCCAAGTGGTCGATGGGTAGTTGTCTCTAAGTGGTCGATCGGTAGTTGCCTCTGGGCGGAAGTGCGTTCAGTGCGACTAGGCGGAAGTGCGTTAGAGTGCGAAACTAGTGCGGAAGCGCGTTTAGTGCGACAGTGGGCGGAAGCGAGTTCAATGCGGAACTAGTGCGACGGTGAGGGTTCAGTGCGAAGCTTGTGAACTAGCGGAACCAGTGCGAAGCTTCTGAACTAGTGCGACTGCGCGAAAGAGTGTTAAACAAGGAAGGGTTTAGATGCGGTGTAAATCGCGATCAGTGCGACGGTGGATGAGAAACCTAATTTCAGAACTAAATAAGTGGTCGCACTGAGCCTAGACTTGTAGTCGCGCTCAATGCGACACGTAGCAGAAACTTAAAAAAGTACTCGAGAACTGCGCGCTCAGTGCAGTCGCACTGAGAGAACACTTGTCGCAGTGCACTCTCAGTGCGACAAGTATACTGGCGCACTGCAGTCAGTACGACCAGTGTATAGTCGCACTGAGCGACAAGTGTAGTCTTTAAAGACTTATCGCACTGCAGTCAGTGCGATCGGTGTATAGTCGCACTGAGCGACAAGTGTAGTCTTTAAAGACTTATTGCACTGCAGTCAGTGCGACCAGTGTACTGTCGCACTGCACTCAGTGCGACCGGTGTATAGTCGCACTGAGCGACAAGTGTAGTCTTTAAAGATTTATCGCACTGCAGTCAGTGCGACCAGTGTACTGTCGCACTGCAGTTAGTGCGACCGGTGTATTGTCGCACTTAGCGACAAGTGTGGTATTTAGTGTAATGTTTAGTTTTTAGTTCTTGTTCTAGTTAGTTTTTGAAATGTTTAGTTTATGAGTTTTTAGAGGTTCATATATCATCCACAAATTAAAGAAACAAATTAGAGTCACCCTCCAGGGAGTTGAACCCTGACAAGCCAAATCGACCTGGTCCGACAGGGTGTCCTGCACAGAACAAAACATATAACACAAAAGCCACAAGCAAAAAGAAATGAAATTATCGCAAATACAATGAAGGACCACTAGATGCCCAGGTATGTTGTTGTCCACGAGATCTAAGAACAATTATACAATGACGAACTTTTCTCTCAAAAGGTTGAAACGCCTTGTCAAGTGACTTCAAAAAAAGAGGATTGTCATGTTCCCGACTGCAAAGAGTTCTAAGAAAATCTAGAATCTCTTCACATCGCTCGACCAGATTGAATCTTTCTGTATCTTCAGCTGCTCCTGTACATAAACATCTTCTCCATCCTCTGTAAAATCGAAGTGAGTAGGATGTCTTGACATTTCTTCATCTACATGGCTTGGTTCACACCATGGGTTCATATCATCCGGTACAACTTCTCTGTTGAAAAAGCTTTCCTGACTACTGAAAACATAAAATGGATAACTGCACCGCCGGAATGTGGATGAAAACACGGATTGTATCGTAGAGGTCTGAGCATAAGCTCTGACCAAATGCTTGCATAACAAGTACAGGCTATTTATAAATGAGTAGCAAGAACATATCCATCTCTCCAGGTCTGTGAAATGAATACCCGGCACAGACACATCTTTACTCAGATATTTCCGCCAAGTGACACGAAACTGTTCCCACCAGCTAGGAAATAAACGTCCGTGAATGATTTGGTGTAAGGACACTTGCATATCTGCCACGAGATTTTCACAAATGATTAGAATCAACTTATCTAAACGAGGACGGTTAAGAGCATATTTATAATCATGCTTCAATTTTCTCCAGTGACTCTCTACAATATTGGTAGTGCGTGACAAACAAAGGAGAGGCTTTGATGCTCTACTGAAAATTTCCCACGTGCCTGGACTGTACCACTCTCGCCAGAGATATATCCACAAAGACAGCAGGTTAGAATTTTTACAGAATTCATAAATCTCACGAACAGCGGTACAATGTAATACGTCAGGAGTAAAAAATTTACCTTCTGTTGATGGTATAAGTGAATGCAAGTTGAAATGTTTGGTAATCATATCAACCACAACCTTCCGTTGTTCAGCATTACACAATTGACCAACAACTTCCACGCTCTCCGAGGACCAATTTACATCAATAAAAGAGAAAAATGTACTTACGTCCACACTGTTGTATGATCTAGTGGCTCGTCCTGTGCACATACATCGAACTTCGACAGCTGACTGAGCATGCTTCAAACAAAGCTGAATATACATGGCAGTAAAAACCGATCGTAATGCTGATATTTGACCAATGTCTTTGTCAGTGAGTGCGAACACAGGACGTAGTCTTCTCTCTCTTAACTTCTCAAACCACATCGTAAGAACCTTCTTTCTATATTGTTCCGTGAGTGATCTAGAACTCTTCTTCGCATCACCTTGTCTCAAGTAGAACATGTAGGATAGAGGCATACCAAAACCTCTGAAGTTTGCAGCAATAACAAACAACTCAAAACGCATAGAGTTAGTTTTAAAAGTACTGTCGATAATAGTTTCTTTCACACTATCTATATGTTCAAAAAATGGAGTGCATATTGCAAAAGCAATGTATTCGTCTGTCTGTTCATACAACACCTCAACAAAACCTTTCTTGGCTAAAGCTTCATTGCGTATCAACAAGGATGCAGACTTCACTTGATCATCTATACATGCAAATACTGTCTAGACTGAACTTCAGCAATCCAAAAATTCACCAGCGCCCGAGTTATAGTCAAAGGACTAATGATCTCTTTTTCACATAATATACGGTATATCTCAGGCTTCCGGAGACTTAATCCAGATATAGACTCCAGAAACGTGATAGCATCAGCAGGAAAACAATGAACCTTATGCGTCGGCTTCTCATGTGACAGCAAATGTTGACAAGTTAAATATATTAACTTTTGCTGCACGTCCACTGTTATTCGTAAAGTTCCATTGCACTCTGATCTATCAATCTTCCATTTCTTTTCTGGTTGTCTTACCTGTGATGTGGATCCTTCACCTTTGTCTCTGAATTTGATCCGGTCAGATCGTGAGGTACACCATAATGTCGCCCTTAAGATCGAACAGTCTTTCACAGAAACACGTGGGTTACGTACTTCCCAATAGTATCCAGAGGCTACCTCCATATTCGGAATGATGTTTGTCTTCAGCCAAGACGTGAAACACAGGGACAAGTTACCAGAGTTTAAAGTCTGCAACTCATGCATGCAACTCTCGTCTGAAAGATGAACTTTCAGTCGGAAAAACACAAATCCGTCTTTGCCATCCTCATCTCCAAAGCACTCTTTCACAACATCAATCATTTCTGAATGATCACATTCTACTGTCACTATGAAAGCGTTATCATCATCAATCTCATTCTCCAAGCCAGCTTCGCATGTAGTAGTACCACCGGGGTTAGCTTTGTTGTAACACTGGTTACATTGTTTGAACACAGCTAAATCAAGAGGATTATGTCCTTTGCGAGCACGCATGAATGCGCTGATTGACAATGTCCGATTGCATCGATTGCAATAAACCATCTCCATGATAAGCACTCTAAAACAGACACAAAGACAACGAAGACTCAGCTTGCAGCTCTCTCTCTCTCTTCTCTGCTGCCAAGCGGAATTCAGCGGAAATCGATTCAGTCGTGTCACAATTCAGTAGCGAGGACGCCGCACAATAGCTTGGCTTGGCTTCTGAGGACGTTTGGAGTCGCGCAATTCAGAGTCTTCAATCAATGCCGCCGTCTGAGTATAATTATGGACAACGGACTTACAATCAACGGACAACCAACGGACGGAACGGCTGGGACTGCAGTTCAAAACTGTGACACTGACTGTAGTTCAGATCTCGTTGTAGTTCGAGGCTCGCAGTCACAGTTCGAGGCTCAGTGACTGCGGTAATAAGCGGGAACCCGTTTACAGGCTTGTCGTCCTACCACGAATCTGCGGTCGGTTCACTAATAAATTTGCACGTATAAGACGAAAAGTAATTAGCAGAACTGTGCCACAGCTGCAGGCTTGGGTAATGGCTCTGCCAAGAAATGCAACCATGGCTAGATGCGTAAGAGAACCTGCATGACATAGAGGAAATCTTCTACCATTAGAATACCTCAAAATCTAGTTGACTCCAAAAACAAAACCTCCTAAATTGTTGCATCACGGCCCATGTACCTTTCTCGTAATACTTGTCAGAGGCTGGTCTGTTCAAATCGGGAACACCGCAGCAAGATCTAGGTACCCTTGTCATCCGCTGGAGTATAAGACAATATATATGCTCTCCTGCCCAATGGTCAGCCGCATTCTTGATGTCTAGACATAACGTAGAGACATCATCCTGCTCTTGTCCATATCGACCATCGACACCATCCGTTCTCTTAACGTTTAGTTGACAACAGGTGTATATCCAACCTTTCAACTTATCTGCAATACCATGTTCCTGAAGCTCAGGATACATGAATCGTCTCGACCATATGGGGTCTCCCTCCTCCAAACCTCTCAACTCAACTACTCGACGAACAAGCACAAGCTTGTTCCCAGTGATAGGAGCCCCTTGCGACCTCAGCCAAGTTACCAAGTGTCGCTTTGTAAGAAGCTCCAAGTCTGCTGCCACCTCAGCTTCCTCCACACCACATGGAGCTCGCTTCTTGGTCTGCAACTCGACCAAAAACTTCTTGACCACATTCTTGCACTTGTGCCACAAGTCTTTTTGTGAAACAATCCCATGACGAGCTAATATGACATCCACTGAAGACTTATCATCGTGCACCACCTCGTCTGAGACGATACCACGAGCGACCAATCGCTGGATACCAACCTCGAAGACACGATCCTCTATCAACCACGAGTTGTTACCAGTCTCCACGCGAGTCATATTCACTAACTCGATCACACGACCATCATGTGCAACGATGAACGCGCAAGTTCCATTATAACCATTCCTCGTGGAATCATATCGAAGATCAGCGTACACGATAAAATTACCTATCCACAACGTAAATGTCACAAGTCATTTCTCTCTCATATCATGAACCACAAAATACAGCAAAGTATACTAGAGGGAAGTTGTTATCTCACCACCAGCAAGTGCCTCGTTCAGATCGGGAAAATGTCTAGAAAGAACAGCTGACTGCTCCTGATCCTTCACCATGCTCCATTTGTCCAAGGTCGCTTGTATTCATCCAATCTCGCGATAGTTATCACTATGGAAAGCATAAAAGTGATGCCTAGACACAGGAGCCAACCCTCCCTCTCTATATATACTATCCAGTTGAGTATATCTTAAACCAGCACATAACGCAACATTATACATGCGATGTGTGACATATGGGACATTGTTATAAATCTCCATCTCAGTAGACAGTAGATCGTCACCCGTATGTATGACGGTCTGGGCAAATCAACTTCAAAGACCAACTCTGATGCATAGATGATACTATGGGAGGCAAGAAACAATGTTCGCATCCGTGGTGAGGACATCACACTCGAGGTGGTCCTAAATCTGGAATCTGGGAATCTATAACTAGATCCCTAGGAACTTGTGAACTTGGAACATGAGCATCTCCCGTGCCATGCGCATGGACATCCTAAAACCACAAACATCAGAATTCTACTACATCAATCAAACACAACATTCAATGCCCAAACTACATATAATCTCAAAAATCATTATAAATAATTCACATACAACATGACAAGGTGCGAGAAATACATGATGTATCTGAGAGTCCGACACAGCGATGGCAAGAGCTCGTAAGACATCCGTATCAGCAAAGAACTCTTCCACAACAAGAATACTCGCTGATGCATCTTGAACACTCTTCTCTAGAATTACATCAGGATCCACTACAATCTTCTCAGCCTCCCTCGTCATTCCATCAATTCTGACATCAGCAGTGGCAAAAAGAAACCTAAACACTGCAGCGTGACCTGCCTCGGGTCCCAAGTGCCTCATCAATTGGACATACCGTGGGAGCAAACTCTCAGAGACTCTCATCATACCCGTTGGGACCTCCGGACATCCTCTATCTCCAGGACGTCTAGAATATACTCTAGGTGGCATGGATATAACAAATATGTTCTAAAAATGTCGACAGGCCTATCCGTCCAGAGGTCCGTCCAAAATCAGCAGTGGTAACCAAACTCTATATGTTACTAAACTAAATGAGAGACAAAATAAAAATAAAACATAAATCTCTATAACTTTTAAAAAGCAACAAGAGAAATCAAATAAATAACAAAACAAAACAAAACAAGTCTATATAAGCAAAATCTAATAAGTTAGTCCAGATCCAAACTGTCTAACATGCAATAAAACTAAGTCGGAGAATACCAAGAGAAAAAAAAAAGACTAAAAAAATTGAACAAATAGATACAAAAAATGACCAAAAGAAAAAAGAGAAAAGAAGCTTTACCCCTCCTCCCTCCTTCCCCTTCCCTCCTGCCCTTCTTTCCTCTCCCCTCCCGCACAGCCAGTTGGGAAGAGGAACCTTCCCCTTCCCTCCTGCCCTTCCTTCCTCTCCCTCAGCCAGAGGAAGGAAGGGCAGGAGGGACAAGAGGGAAGGGCAAGAGGGAAGGGGAAGGTTCCTCCTCCCAACTGGCTGTGCGGGAGGGGAGAGGACCTAAACCTCCTGTCAGCTGACAAGCTGACAGGAGGTTTAGGTCCTCTCCATTTGGGTCGGCCGGCTGTCAAGCCCGAAATGTAACGATTTTGAAAATATGGTGGCCATAGTTGACTCGCGGCGCGACCGAGAAGGGGACCATGTTCTTTTTTTCTAAAATTTTTTCTCTCTATGAAATAAAAAATCGATATAAGAACTATTCAAATTTTGAATTTTCAAATATTCTTTTTCTGAGACAGTAGTTGGTCAGATCTTTGAATGAATGCTCTGCAACCGTCCGATATCGGATCACAGAGATTTACAGCTCATTTTGAAGGACAGAAGACGACGCTCATTTTGATATATAGATGAAAGACAGACAACAAAAATTGAGCGTAAACAAGCTTAGAGCAGTTGAGGTGGGATAGCCCGCCGAGATCTTTTTTCTCTTAATCATTGTGTAAAACTGACTGTGGCGGGATATCCCACCACTAATATACCCCCACCTGTGGTTTAACGCAACTGGACCACATTCTTGAGGATATACACGAAGTTTGATTAGGGAGAAAAGATTCCAAATTGTGAAGCTGACGGCAATAGGTCTCAGACAGAAACGTTACGCACGGGACTCTTTAACGCTACATTCCCACCGAGAACGCTCGCCTTCGTGACCCCCGGGCAGCTCAGTCTTTCAAGGAAGGCTCTCGAGACATTCAGCTATCTCCTGCGTTAGACGCAGCTTCATATCAGAGGGCAAATTTACCAGTTCGATACCAGTTCCTAATCTTCCCATTCAAGGAGAAAACTTGTTTGAAGACTAGTAGCTGCTTCCTTCATGGAATTAAGCAGGTTCTCATAATCATCTAGAACGAGAGGTAATTTATTCACGTCCATATTCTTGATTATTGATGTTCCGTGACTCTGTCTCACGCTATCTGCAATCTGGTTCTAGGTTGATTCTCAGATTCCGAATTCTGTTTATAAACTCGTAGAATGTATCAGTCAGAGATTCGCCTTCCTCGTCAGACAGCCTTGTTCGTAGTTGTTTTTCTTAGGTGTCCTTAGTGCTCTTTCATGCAAAATTACCTTGATTCTCCATGACCAATCTGATCAAATTAAGCAAGCGTTTGTGTACAGGTCGACATGAGGAACGAAGTTCCTTTGTCCTAAATATGGATGTTTGGCTGGTTCAGTTAGTTGGCGAAACCAAAATAATTCGACCAGAGGAAAGCTCTGTTGTGAAGACAACCCAATTGCAAGGGTAACCTGTACTGCTGGATGGAATTTCACTACAGAGTTTACCATTGCGCTCTCAGTTCCTGTGTGGTCATGGTCAGTGTCGAACCAAACGCCCGACGGGGGCAAATTTCATCTTATAGACGATGCGTGTATCTACTGATTGCAGCCTCTGGCCTAGAAGTATGGAAGCTTTTCTCCATTGACACAATTTCGAACCAGCAAAGATATCAGCACTTAAGTCGAGTCTTCTGCAATCTTATCTGCACTGTCTTTGATAATATGGTTATTATACAAGTCTATCCCAAACAGAGTACGAAAGGTGCCACTCGTTATCAGATCCAAGCTCAGTCCCGCAAACGGTAGCGAAAGCTTTTCCGATTTGGCCATCCTGGAGTCAAACTTATGTATGTGGTTATGGATAAGTTAATTCCATGATAATTATAAGGAATGTCACCTACCAATCCGATCAGTGTTTGCTGTCTTTGAATACGACAAGCAGATAAGGCGATTCAATCAGACGAGAGGGACTCAGAATAAAAGCTCTCATTGTGGGCACCGGATACTTACAATCAACAAATACATCGTCACTGCAAGAGAGTGACGATGTATTTGTGATTGTAAGTGTCCGGTTACCAGTGAAAGGTTCCAACACACTTCTGCCTAAGTGATGTCGACAGTTATTAACTACAAAGACGACTGTAGCAAACAACTCACTACTTTAATTAGAAACACAGTGAGGAAGATCTGCGCTACCGAGTCGCGGGAATCCGTGATACTGAGTCGACGTACAAGCAATATTTGATTTGTTGGTTGTGATACTCCTAGCAGTCCACGTTTTCATCCGTGCGCCCATCCTGACTTTTAAGTAGTTAATACCGGTGGTGAGCGCCATAACTACTGTATACAAGTACTATATGCATAAGCGTCAGAGTGCCCCAAGAAAACGAGCGCTAGCCTCGGAGAATGCCTCTCATCACATCTTGAGTCCAAGACAGCTTGGGCAGACAGACGTGCTTTCTCCGTCTATTCGATCGCTGGCATAATTTATACACCACGTTTCTCCCCTCCTGGAAGACCAGCGTCAGAGAGTGTAGGCAGCCTGTACTGTTCGGGAGGACTCGAAACAACACAGACTCCGTGGTTTATAAAATGAAATGAGATCTTTCCTCGCTGATCTGTTTGAGTTTCTTTTCGCAGAAGGCGCGCTGTGGCAGCGCGCGCGGCTCCTGCACCAGCTGCTCGCAACGTTTTCGAGCATGCCATTGGATGAAGGAGTCCGTGACCAGATCAGAACGACGATCGAACCTATAAATGAGCAATGAATCAAGGATTCTCTGAGAAACGGAGCTGGATGCATCAGTGATGAGCGCAACTCATCACAGCTCAGTCTGGTAGTAACAATGTGAGTCCCAAACTTTAAGCAATAAGCTCTTTTGTACTGTGAACTGGCATCGAGTTCCTTCGTCATCATGCATGGCGTTGCTCATGTATGTTCCATCCAGCAGTTGCAACTTTCTCCGGGGCCAATTACGAGGACACATGATCTGGGAGTGTGTCGAAGATTGTGATAAATTGTCGTGATCGCTTGTACCTGACTCTAGGATGCACCATGTCATGCTCTATGTTGCTTTTCTCTGATCGTTATGTTTAGAAAATCGATCAGTATCCACTTTTCTTGTTGGCTGTTATGGTAGGCTCCACAAGTATGACCTCAGAAAAAAGCAGCGACTTGTTAATGAATGACATTTTCGACTCATGTCTGAGTCGGAATTCTTTCTAGCTTCACCATATTCTACGTGTGATTCTTGTTCTCACTCCCTTTCCGCATAGTAGGCGAGGAACCACAGACACAAAAACTCCGAACAGCAGTAAACCTGAATTTGAAGAACGATTGAAGAACGAGATTCAGAAGACTTAGCTATAGCCTTGAAGTTCTTTCAGCAGTAGTAGTGAGAAGGCATTTGCAGTACGGTGGATGAAATAGAACTGCGTTCTCGCTCTGATATATATCTGAGTGATAGCAAAGTCGATTGATTAGATATCGTAAAAGTCTATGACGTCGCAGTCTCTTTGTAACTCAATCAGAAACAGGAACTTGAAGCATTTAAGAATTGCTTCTCCGCGGGTAGATGTACAACAACGTGAATCAATATATTATGTTAAAGTAAACGTAACTTTCGGAGCAAATCAGGAGGATCTCCGCTATTAGTCTTATCACTGGTGTTTATTAATGAGATTCTGAGTATACTGCTGAAATTTCATGCAGGTCCGATGAGGCCATTTAAAGGGGCCGTCCAACTTTATTCAGTGGGGCTAGCTAGTGCCAACGCTCTGTCTCTGTCCGATGGATAGGAGGATGAGATCACACCTACTGCTAACAGTAGTGCTGCTATTACAGCACCATTTGGTACAAATTCTGTGTCAGAATTCAAATGAAGTACCCTCATATGCTTGTACCAGCAATAACCCGCAGTCATATTCATTCTGTGATAAATCTCTTTCCATCGAGGCTCGCGTTGCAGATTTAATTTCAAGACTGAGCTTGCCCCAGAAAATTACACAATTGGCGAATGGAGCCGCCGAGGTGCCCAATCTGATTCCTGCTTACCAGTGGTGGGGTGAGGCATTGCATGGAGTAGCGTCCAGTCCTTCCGTTCACTGGGATGAGGGTCCAGTTAAAGGAGCCACAAGCTTCCCGGTGCCCATCTCACTGGCTGCATCTTTCAACAAATCACTCTGGTACAAGATTGGTCAGGTATGCGCTCTTTCCGGCTATCCAGTTTCAGTTGTTCAAGATATAGGCTCAGGTTGTGAGACATCCAAATAGTATCTTGTGATTTCTCTGGTCACAATTTGCACATACTTCGAGGAGGAGCTAATTTGCATATCATCCAGCGTATACACTTTAGAGGCTGGTTCGAAAGGCATCATAACTGTGGAGATCATACTGAACACAACATTATAATCATAGCAGCATGAAAGAGCAGCTAATTGCTAACTTAGTACATGACAGAATGCAGACTAATGTTGACCGATTTTATCGGTTAGAGCACATATATCAGAATGACCATATATGCCACGTTTTACATCACTGCATGGCAGGTGATATCGACGGAAGGCCGAGCAATGCATAATTTGAGGCAGTCAGGGCTGACCTTCTGGTCACCGGTAATCAATATCGTCCGGGATCCTAGATGGGGAAGAGTGCAGGAAACTCCCGGAGAAGATCCATATGTCGTTGGCCAGTATGCAGTTCATTTTGTGAGGGGTATGCAGGAAGGGAGCGAAAACAGTCCTTCAGGGAAGGACCACGACCAAGACAATGATTTCCCATTAAAAACCTCTGCTTGTTGCAAGCACTTCACGGCGTATGACTTAGACAACTGGCACGGGATTGAACGCTACACCTTTGATGCTGAGGTATTTACCTCATGATCACTCCACTCTGAGGTACACTGTGAACAAAGTACAAAGGTCCTGTGCACACTCCATTTCTGCAGCGCTAGCGGCCACACCTACCAGTCCTTTTACATAAATGTCTCGCGGTCGGAGCGAATTTAGACCTCACTGCTATCACTGTACCTTTTCACGGTCGAAGGTACGCGCGGTGAAAGCAAAGATGCAGGATACGTTGACATAGCTTAATTTCACAATCAAGACTGACTGACCAAGTTGTTGTGGCCATTTTGATTGAAGGTAACCGAACAAGACTTAGCCGATACGTACAATCCACCATTTAAGAGTTGTGTGGTAGAAGGAAGAGCTAGTTGTTTGATGTGCTCCTACAATAAGGTCAATGGAGTCCCGACATGTGGTGACCCAAATCTACTCAAAGAACTCGTGAGGAAAGAATGGGGCCTTCGAGGGTGAGTGTTGTAGCTGAGATTAAACCTTTCAATCAAGTCTAAAACTGTGTTTGAGTGATCATTACAGTACTGATTTTGAGCAACTGGCTATGTTTTTATGTTGCAACACGGCAGATACATTGTTACAGACTGCGACTCGTTGCTCGTCATGTACGCTCAGTCGCATTATTCAAGCAGTCCTACAGAAGCAATCGCAACTTCATTGCTAGCAGGTACTCATCAGAATCCTCGATCAGTGAGCTCAGTTTTGGCTAGCAGCTAATATTCGCTGCCTCTTAACCAACAAACATTATCAGCAAGGATGTAGTTCACGCTAGTATCTAGTTGGTCCTCCGTCGAACTGGCGGAACTGACAGAACTGTGTTGCCCCGTTCAACTGAACCCTGAAGTCGCTCTCCTGGAGTGAGAGAAACAGAGAGCAACATTTCCTCACATGCTCCTGATGCTCTGGGAAGATGTTAAAGATAATGTCTAGTCTATAGTCACATCTATAGTCACCTCTATAGGCACATCTCTATGACTAGTGACTGACTAGTGACTAACCTCTTGTCCATAGGTTAGAGTATATAACAACCCCCCTCTTGGGAGATGATGAGTCGACTGATCCTTTACTGATATATCTTATACAGTGGAGAGTATTCACTTGGTTTGGTTCTTTAACAGAAGAGTCGTTTATGTGTACAGGACTAGACTTAAATTGCGGATCTACGGTTAAACAGCACGGAGTCGCTGCTGTAAATCAAAGCCTGATCACTGAAGGCGACGTTGATGAGGCTCTCACCAATGCATTTACTGTGCTAATGAGATTGGGGATATTCGACGGAAGCCCCTTGGATCAGCCCTATGGGAACTTGGGAGAGCAGGACGTCTGTAGCGACGAACATCAAGCTTTAGCAACAGAGGCAGCTGTACAGGGCATTGTACTTTTGAAGAATGATGGGGACATCTTACCTCTTGTTGCAAGCAGAATCAGAACCTTGGCTGTTATAGGACCGAATGCAAATGACGACAAGAAGACAATGCTCGGTAACTATGAAGGTGAGTTGTACCGGAACCGCATCAAACAGGGTTTTAAGCTGTTTTGCCTGTCCTTGTGAAGCTCACCGTGCAGCTGCGAATAATTAATCGCGTGTGGTTCGCAGCAATCACGTGTTAATTTCATCCATACAGGCAACTAATAGCGACAGGATTCTATTGCTGAATTGACGGTTCTTCCCACAAATGCTGCGTGCAGGGCGACCATGCAGATATATTACCCCACTTGAAGGTCTAAAGTCCTACGAAGCCTATAATGTGACGATGGAGCCTGGATGCACAGACACAGCTTGCGATTCGGATAGTAAGTTTGAGGATGCTTTGACCGCAGCGAATAAGGCGGATGCTGTCATTCTTGTGATGGGTCTTGACCAAAGCCATGAGAGAGAAACCTTCGACCGCAGCAGCTTGAAGTTACCGGGAAAACAGGAAGAGCTCATCACATCCGTGGCAAATGCTTCAGTTGGTCCGGTCGTGTTAGTGCTCATGTGTGCAGGTCCCGTGGACATATCCTTCGCAAAATATGACTCCAGAATACAGAGCATTTTGTGGACGGGGTACCCTGGTCAGGCAGGAGGTGAAGCACTAGCTAAAATCATCTTCGGAGAGAGACATCCAGGTGAGTGAAGAGATGTATTAGGTAAAGTCTTAGAGAAATCCCCAGCTCTCAGGGATACAACTGAATCATACTATGTAATAGTTGTATTCAAAATCCGGGAAGTGACTGTAATTGTAAGAACCTAACCAGAACTAAGACTGACTCCTTTGTTTGGTCCAGTGGGGAGGCTGCCAATGACATGGTACCCTGAATCTATAACGGACTGGCCGATGACAAACATGAACATGCGACCAGATACTAGCACAGGCTATCCTGGACGTACACATCGCTTCTACACTGGACCTACAGTCTACGAGTTCGGCTATGGCTTGAGCTACACAAAGTCCACCACAACGGAAGTCCTTGCACCGACGAGCTTCAGAGCACCGTCTTACCATCAACAAACGTGCTTCCATAAGCGTATGATAATACAAGACAACGATCCAGATCAGTGCTTGCAGACAGATGTAGATGCCTGCACGAATGCTAGTTTCCCGATGCTCATTATCGTCAGGAACGGAGAACCTATAGCAGTTACGGAGGTGGTCCTTGTCTACCATGTTTCTCCTAGAGCCGGTGAGAATGGTACTCAGCTGAAAGAGTTGATTGCATTCGAGCAAATAGAAGTGCCCCCTTTCGGTTCCCAGAGCATGGATTTGACCTTGAATATATGCCACGATTTGAGCACCGTGAAAGCAGATGGAACGCGTTCTCTCGATCCGGGAATTCATGCGGTCGTGATAAGTCCGAGGTCCGGACAGGCTACAATACATGTCTTCCAAATAGAGTAAGTATTATACCCTTTTAATCATTGATCTTCTCTTTCAGAATTTGTGACTAGCAGCGTACATGGAATTGGATCCCAAATGTCAGACTCCAGAAGCAATTAATGTTCTCATTCCGGCTTTTTCAAGGCTTTGGATCCATATTACGAAATACTGTACAGGGGATATCTTCTGAAGACTTGAGTTAGCTTACTGAGCCTGAGACCTTGTGGATTTAGTCTTTGAAGAAGTACAGAAAATGGCTGGTTTCGCTACATCCTGATATGTCCTTGGCGGTATAAACCCGTCGTCTACAGTCTACAGTCGTATGAACCCGTCGTCTACCGTCACATGAGTTCGCAGAAAGCATCGCTAACGTCGTCGGTCTGTCTTCATAAATTTTGCTTGATCTCATATGATCACACCCCCAGTAGGTTCGATGAGCTTGATCACACCTCTGACTGCTTATCAATAGTAAAACCAGTCACTCTGTATTGTCGTTCGTCATTTCACTGGGACAAAATGCCTCTCCCGTTTAAAACGTTTAACAATCAAGTACAAGTCAGAAGATACATGGTCTCAAAGTTGATGTTCTGTACGACATGTCAATAACATAAAAAATTGACCGGTTTCACGTCAATACCCAGTCAAGGGTGTTATCAAGCAAAGCAATACAAGTTAAGAGAGGTGTGATAATACTCCACGGAAATACTGGAAATGTGATAAAGCAAATTTCTGGTCTGTGTTGGCTGGTCCATCATCTTACAATAGGTCGCAAGGCGTGGCTGCAGATCGCTTGATATCGGATGTCTCTGATATAAATACGCGATCTTATGAATGTAATTATTATCACAAAGAATGATAGATGAATTAGATGATTACCTACCATGATATAATTTCAAGAGGTAATAGTGTTCATTATCGACATGAAAGACTTGTATTATTAAATATTTAAGTACCATTGTATTAATTATTGAAGAACCATACTATATTTTGGTTACACAGAAGTATAATATATTCGATATACACAACAGAGATTTACTTCACTGCACCTCTAATATGTTTCTCGGACTTGACCCCACCTCTCTTAACTTTACGTTACTTGCACGTTACTTACTTAACTCGCAACAGCAGGTTTACCACTATGTAATTATAAAGACACTAAGAGAAATAAGAAATAATCAGGAATGATAATCTATTGTAAAGATATTTTAAATTAAAGTTCCATGTAGATATATAACCCAATGGTTAACATGTACTTTTTGCATTCTGATGATCTGGTTTTTAATTAGTCATGGGTGTGGTCCAATAATAATAAAAATAATGTTCACTTGTTATTATCGAAAAAATATATAAATATAAAATAAAAATCTTATACCACACTGATAAAAAAACTAAAATATATATACGAACTGTTGATCGCAACTGTTGAGGCAAATATATTACTTGCCTTTCTCACGAAAAAATTAAATAAAAAATAAACCCTTACATATTTGCCTCCTCCATCCGGAGGTGAATATATTTATTCACGCACTCAACCTGAAGTTAACGTGGGTTGTAGAGTTTTCTCGCCCTGGAGCTTATTGCTCTAACACGTACAAGCACCCCTTGTCTGACCATTAACGCTACATCTTCATAAGCCAGCGCTGGCGGCTGGCCACGCCGGAGACGCCATCATAGAACGTATAATTGCACCAGAGAATTTACGACTGAAGTCTGTTCACGCCGGATCTCACTACAACTCCATGATCCACCAACACAGGCAGTTGGATATACGTACTTCATGTCACCGCGTCATCATCACCACCATTGTCGATAAGTCTTCAGCACTGGAAGTGGGTAGATAAGTCATTCTAGTAGTAGGTACCATTGGATCCATATGTGAATTTATTACATTCGCAGCAAGTTTGGTGCACTCCTCACGTATCCAGGCAAGGAGCACTAAGGCTTTTCCTTTTACATCACCCGTTTCGCACACTTAAATTAGAACGTCCCCAACAGTAAAGAAATAGATGTGTACAGTGTTTTGATGAGTTGCCGGTTTTGCGAAAAGAAGGAACGGTTGGTTCTAGAGAACTTCTTCTTTTCTCTATACACGTTGATGAGAGAATATCAGACAGACAACTTATGGTTCTTGACATATTCAAGGTTTCAAACTCTTTTCATATTGAAATTCTAGAACTACTTCGTGTAACTAAAATCTATCTAAAGAAGATGTTCTAGCATTGAACTAACCCGAGCGTGTGTACTTTCTAGAGCACAAACTTTAAACTTTTTAAAGGCTCGTGATTATTTCTCACGAGATTGCTCGTAGAGCACAAACTTTAAACTTTTGGAAGGCTCGTTCATTATTTCTCACGAGATTGCTCGTCGATTGTTTTCTGCTAATGTCATACATTCGGTTATGATATTTCCCTCTACACGTTTTTTTTTCACCCAAAATACATATATTCACTTAACCGTGATAAGAATATGGATGCACAAGTCTATTTTCTTTACTGAGGAAACGTTCGAGTTCAACTCTACGAAAAGAGTGATGTACAAACGAAATCCTCCAAAGCGTTTCACTTTGCTTCTCCTTTTATAGTAACATGGAACATCTTTGTAAACTGAGATCCATGTGTTCTTTTCCATCATAATCATCATACACGCGTTTGGACTTTCACAACAAGCACTTGAATATGCGCATTCAGCAATCTGTACTCGAATACGAGCATCATATTCGTGTGTTTACTGAATACCTTCTGCTTTATGAGACGATCCCCACACATCTCGTACATGAAGAGATAAAATAGAGAATAAAATAAAGGTAAAATAGAGATGATATGGTGTGGACATGGTCGAGTGACATGGTGAGGTGTTGTGACGTTGTGTTGTCTTGTAACGGCTCTGGCATCCGCTAGTGACAAAATAGTGATGACGTAGAAAGATGAAGTGATACCAAGTCTCTTAGATCGCTAATGACAAAGTCCAAAAAACTAAAAACAATCAAGCAGCTGCAGTATCTAAGGCATGAATGCTCACCAGATGAAGTTGAATGGAGCTATGAACACTGGGAGATTAAGCTTCCTAGTCCCTCAAAGAGGATGAAGATGTCACTGCTATGTGGTAAGATTACGAAGAGGTTAAGTGTGGTCAAGAAGTGCATGAGAAATAAAAGTTGAATGAAGCATGTATTAAGGAGCAACGACGGTTAATGAAATGGTAATAGTTGTAATGGAACAGACTTAACTCAAGAGGCAACAGGAAGAACTACGGGAGAGAGCACTATACTTGTCAGTAGATGAAAGTTCTCGCCAAAGACATAGGAAGAAATGAGATCCAGAAGGACCAAAGCACAAAGATGATCGATATTAAGATTCAGGCTATTTTGTTATGCAAGAATCCAGATAGTGTAAATATATAAATATATTGTTAAAGCATAAGTATACCATAAGCATAAGTAATTGTTTGAAGAGGTTCTGATCTTCCGATCTTGATGAAAATTTATACGTATGTTATGTACGATACGATCTATGGTGTTAACAGTATGATTAAAGAATCTTTTGTCTATATAAATTTAATCTGTTCTAGTATAAAAAAAATCATTAAATAGAAGGATAGTGACTAATAGCATCAAAAAAATATTCCTGTAAATTGTAAAATGATTAGGTAGCAAATGAGTGGTCTAGAAATTTTGAAAATATTTTGATTGTCCAACCTACCTTTTGGAGAAAATGAGACCAAACATCTAAAACCAAGAGAACGACACATGTCATATTGCAATTTGAGATCATGACACAATCTCTAGGAGGGAGGAAAACCCACATAAAAAAGTTTCAACTGAAGATTTGTCTGATTGCTCACCCGTATGATTTTTAAGGCTTGCTTAAACTAGCATATCGCTTTTTAATTTTTTCAGATCCTCAAACTGCTCCAAAACTTATCATGTATGATACTCAAGGTCGCAACATGCCTTGGGAATATGAAATCCTTAGAAAATCACCATTGATACTTAGTTATAGAATTATAAATCAAATATTATATTTATATTAAAAAAATAGCTGAATAATAGAATATGAGCTTTGAATTTATTTCTTTTGAAATATATAGCATGTGACATGTGTTTGCCAAGTTTGAAAACATATAAGCTTCGGGAAGTACATGCGGCAACAAACAAACTTTATTTCATCATAATATATATTGCTACGATGATGTGCTATCTTGATCTCAAACTGGAGAATACCATGCACACACTTACAAAGAGGTCAACCTGTCCAAAATGTTTCAACTCAAAATTTCTCCATTTGCCCTCTCAACTGTGTATTGGAGTTTCAAATTCTACAAATGCATCCTTCGTTTCTCTCAAAACATTATTAACACTAAGCTAAAAGTGACCGTGTTTTGTTTTTAGACCTAAAAAATAGCATGACACTTGTTCCTACCTGAGTTCTTCAAGGAACGTTGCTCAGCAAGGAAAGACCCATCCATCAAAGTTGAGAAACATAAGTTCCAAACTTGTGAAAGTTAATCCAAAATATTAGTTAAAGTTATTAGTACTTATTATAAATCGACTTCCAGTATTTTTCCACTTAAGTCATTCAAGGACAATTTTACAGCACGAGCAAGAAACATCCGTTGGATTCCACACATGAGTCAAAATTAAAATTTTGAAAGAGACGTATGAGAAGAGACAGTAACCAATAAAAAAAACCATGGTTGGGTACTTCGTGCTACAAACAATCAAAAGGATGAGTCTTGAATGTGCAAGTAAGGATTGGAGATATAGAGGTTGAACAATCTTAACTCTATTCTAACAGCAAGTTAAATTCCGATTGGGCATCAAGTTGGCGTTAACCACTGCTTACAATCCTGAAGGGAATGACAAGAGCGAACGAGGTCATCCGTCAATCATCAAAGCTTTGATAAAAGCTTGCAAGGGTAAGATCCGTGAATGGCCTAGAGTGCTATCATTTGCTTTATGGGCAGATCTCACAACTCGTAGTATTGTTAGTACTGTCTTGCATTAAGGATCCAGTAGTTAGAACGAAGACTTGAGGATGTTGCCAAAGATGTGGAAAGGTTAAAGACTGCTAGAGAGAGAAACAAAGACAGATTTGATAAAACGCATAGATTACGACCCAAACCAGTTAAGGAAGGTGATTGCGTGTTAGTCTATGATAGTAATCTTGATAATCAGTATAGCACTATCAGAAAGTTTTCCAATAGATGGTTTAGGTCTTATGTGGTGTTAGAAGTTTATGATAATGTCACACACTCCTTGTGAGAGTTAGATGGTGTAGTGCTCAAGATACCAGTCGCATGGAAAAGAATCAAGCTCTTTAGAAAGAGAGGGGAGGACCAGAACATTGCAGAGTTTACTGAGGATGAAGCTGAAGACTCAATGGAGATCGAAGATGAGTTTGAAGCTGAAGCTGGAGAGTATTGATCTGGATCTGACACATATCGGAGGATGTGTAGGTTCAGAGGGGATGGATGTCGCGCTACTTGGCGGTTACATGTTACACTTCTACTCTGACACTTGACTTTAGTAGTTCTAGAAGTTAGCTCATATTACTTCTAGTCCTTATGCATATGTTTGCATACGGTGTTAACACTATTATGTTATATATTTTGAGTCCTAGTAGGTTGATAGTATATTTTCTATCTTGTTCAAGCACTCGTACGCTTGTGCAAGTGAATTCATACTTATCTTTGACGTTCAAAGTACATAACTTAGGTTTATCATATTGATAGAGTTTAAGCTCATGGGTTGTATTTACTTATCGCCCATGCATGCTTTCTAGCTGTTTTAAGTTATCTTTCAGGGTTGCGTGTCATTTTAGGTAGTTTAAGATTTACGCAAGCACTTTAGGGGCTTGACGTAGTAGCCTATGTATGAAATTAAGTCACCACGTGGTTTGAGACACTAAAGGACAATGGAATTGAAGCTATGAACTCCCATTGGTCCATTTTTGCCTTTTGTGAAATTCTAAACTTAGAAGCAGAGGTCTTAAGGGGAATTCGAGCATTTGGTAAGGACATTCGAAAATTTGAGAAAACAGGAAGGTAGAGCTCCTTGTGCCAGTCACTGTCAGTGAAATTCTTGATCGATTTGGAGCAATAAAGAAGGAGTTATGCCAAATTGAAGTTCGGATTGAGTTGGAACTGCATCACTTTTGTTGATTTTGGGGTTTTGAGTGTCAATCCGAGCAGAAAAGAGATAATCTCTTCAAACCTATGTGGTTGCGTTCACTGCCAGCAAGGCTATGGCTGTCCAAAAAGTTTCATGTCATTTGAGTGTTTGAGTAATTCAAGGCGACCGCTGAAGCAGAGGGGGTCTGAAAACTCTCAATCTAGAATAGCAACTTTAGATAATGAGATCTGGAGAACTGTGAACAATCAAGAGGTCAAATTTCACAGGGATGTTCAGCATCCTGCAGACTCCAAATCCTCTAAGAATCTCGAAAGTGATCGAGCCAATTTTCTATTCTAGGTCGAAATAGCCATCTAGGTGTCAGAAATTATCATAATTTCTTTACTCAAAACGTTTCTGTCCATATCTCGGTGCTAGAATTTGATCTCAGGCTGAAACTTCGTGTATGTGTGTTCAGTAGAGCCTCTTTTACATGTAGGGGAATTTTAGAAGTCTGAACCATCATATTTTTCTCTCCTTGAGTGTTAAAGTTCACCGCCTGATCTTATTACTACTAGTTAGACTTGAATTTCGCTTTCTAAACATGTTAGAGATCCTACAGCCTTGTGTTAGTGTTTATAGCGCCTTGTTGTAACTTGAAAGCCTACCTCTTGAATAAACAACCACAGCCAGAAGCCCAGCGCTTTCTTAGATAGACAAATCACACTTCGACTGTGAGATGACAAGGATGTAGAACCTACTGTTGAGATCCTATCAGAGTTAATACAATAAGTGGAAGAGTCAGATGAAAACATGTACGGGAGTTCGAAGACATCTATAGCGTACATAGTTGACAATTTGGATTGTTGATGCTTGAGAGAGATGGGTGGAATCAGTTTATGAGAGTTGAGGATATGGAAAAATAAAATTAAAAATGGGTGGTGAAATAGGTGTTAGAGCTATGGCGTGCAAGGATTCTAAATGAAAATGAAGTAGTTTTCTAGCTTGTTTGAAGAGCTTGTATCTGTATAGTCCGTTGCTAGTTGGTTAGACTGTATAAGTAGATTGATGGATGAGAAAGATGATACGATGGTGATCTTTGGTCACTCTCGACAAATGTATGAGGAGATTATTACATGTTTGTGGTTCTTTCTCCATCCGATACAAAAGAGTGAAGGAGAGATGCAGTTTGTTGGTATACACTTCCTCATGAGGAAGACGTCCATGCAAAGTACAAATATGTATTGAAGAAACGGCTCTACATCTTCATTGTCCTTCTCATGAAACACTAGTAGCTTCTCCATCTTGTAACTACTCTTTCTATTCTTCTAATCCTCGTGCAGTAAAGGTTCGCTAAAAGAGTACGAACATCATCAATTTCATTCGAGAATAATCTATCATAGATAAATGAAAAGAAATAGTTGTAACAACACCTCTTGTGTCATTTCTTCTCTTAAGATAATCATGAGTCCGAGTCGCATTACCGTCATTTTCATCATCCGAATGACTATCTCCATCACAACTCAGTCGAGTCCTCTTTTGAAATCAACAACTTCTCCGTCTCAGCTCTTTGAGTCTCGTCCAGCTTTTGGACTATTGACGTAAGTAGAGTGGTCACATCTATGCACTTGTGTCCTCTTGATAAATCATCCACTCCACAACTTGGACAAGGATCCTCTCCTAGGAGACGAATTGACGGTGGTGACGATGGATCCACTCGAAGACTTAAATCAGTAAACGCTCGTCTTTTTTTTATTCTCTCTGCTCTGATCTTAGTTGGACAGTTCACTACTTTAAGTTCAACCCTCTGCAGAAATAACACCAGAAGTCGATTTCTACTCTTCTCCTCAGAGATTCTACTTGAGGTTTTGTACTAGTGTTCTCAAACTCAACGATAATCTTTCTCGAGCTCTCGCCGACACTTACTATGACATCTAAATATTGAAGAAGATTTCTAAGTCTAACTTTCCAATCTTTTGAACTTCCAGTCATGTTGTTGCACATTCTCAACCGTTAAGTGGAAAAAATACCTTTGAGAAAATAATTCTATATCACTTTCTTAACTCTTTCGGGTTTTATATCGAAAAATTGTGTATTATATATGCTATACACGAAATAAAATCCAATATAAAATTAAATGTCTAAGATAATATCCTCATGATCATCATCTGTACTAATCATAATAGACAACTTAAAGTCACTTTTGTAAAGATTCAACTCTACTTCACCATGAGCATTCGTGACCTCCACAATGAATGATACTTTCAACTCAATCTTTTTCACATCTACGCCAATGATCTCATAAGCTTCTTGATATAGAGCAAAGAGGGCACCTCAAGTGCTGTAGATGCGTATTCATAATTCATCTATACTTAAGTTTCACTTCTCCGTCTCCGTTCGACTTCCAAACGTCTCTTCTTCCGCTCGGCATCCGAAATAGATTCCTCATGAAAAATCTTCAAGATCTCCTCGTATGCCAAAAACATATATTTCTTAGTCGGTAAGAGATCTCTCCAAGATTTTGCTGACCCCTTGTAGCTCAACCTCCAAGCTACTAACTCATGAAGTTTGAGCAAAAACTTCTCTAATCAGAAGAAATGGTGCTGACTGTATAAATTTCCAAAGAACTAAAACTGTATATTTTGACTTCACTCATTATTGTCAACCCCCTCCACTTTGAAAAAATATTTCTCTCTCTTCAGACCTCAAATTCTCATGATTTTTGTCCTCTAATAGCTTATCAAACATGCTATAATCTTGGAAATTTTCACAGAGAAATAAAAAACACAGAAAAGATGACAGCGAATGTATAGAATTTCCAAAGAGCAAAATCTCTAAATTTTCACGAATAAACACTTTCACTTTGAAAACTTTTATCTCTCTCTTCAGACCTCCTCTTCCATGATTTCTGTTGTCCAAGATAGCTTATCAGCCAAGCTAAACTACTAGAAATTTTCACAAAGAAATAAAAATCATCAAAAATTTGACAATGACTATCCAAATTTCCAGAGAGCAAAATTCTTAAACTCTCTAATTTTCCTCCTCTACTAACTTCTTTCTCCTCCTTTCTCTATAACTTTTGTTGCATCCATTATCAACTCTCCTCAAATCCTTTCTAAGTGAACAAGATATAAAGAATGACCTCAAATGCGTCATAGATCACTACGAGATACACGAAAAGTTCTAATGTTGCTAACATCGCGTTAGTTCTCTTCTTCCCAACGTTCTCTCCATGTGCTCTCACATGATCTCGTTCTGTCGAATGCAAAACTGAACTCTAAACATCCTTTAACGCTCCCTTCAAGTGAGGTCTTGGCAATGAACCAAAAATGTAAATCTTCAGCAGTCTTATCGATCAACTACACCTCAATCTTTCTACCTCCACGATAGTCATCGATCCACTTGCAACTTGTCGGATCTGTCTCTCACTCAGGGGTCATCTCTCATGACTTTGATGAAAGCACACCATTAACTTGAAAAGAAAAATGTTAAGTTCAATCTTTCACAAATCCTTAAACTCATCAACTAAAAATTCTCTGTTCTAACGACATCTCTCAAGTTCTCACATGCTAAAATTTCACACACTCTCTATATTGCTCAAGTTGTCATTACGACGATGTGAAAAGAAGGATGAGGAGCTCTTCTCTACTTCTCTATTTATATATTCTAGGTTTTTATTTTGGTACCCTTCGGTAACTCAACCGTAACTATTTTTACCAGATTTTACTAAGATATTATCTAAGGTAAAATCATTAATCACATGAGATTTTTATCTTTTCACATAAGTTTATTCTTTCAAAGTCAACAACTTCTAGAAGAATTCTAAAATATTCTCAAAGAATCACTAATTTTCACCCCTCTTTACACTAGGACCCACTAAAAAGGAGACATGTTAAATCTCTTCTTGTTTTTAATACTCATAAAGTCCATAATTTTAGTCTTACCATTAATATCAAGTCAAAAAGGAGATAATGGATACTTTCCATCTCTTTTCTATCTTTTAGACAAGATGACAAGATAGTGGTGCTCATTTCTTAAGAAATATTTGAATTCTGTCCAAAAATACAGCTAAGTTTAACCATAACTAACTTGATACTTCCTTAAAGTACTTGGGCAGCAAATAAACATTCTTCACACTTAGTTATAACTATACGCCTTACTAATAGACAAACTTTTTGTGTGTAACATAAGTCGTTACAGTTCTCGTTAAAAGGAAAATTTAACTCATACATAAACCTAAAGGAAACTACTTTTGCATTCTTTATTGACTTTTTTACCGTCAACTTTTCTATACATCTCCACTTTTAATGAATGAAGAGTCAAAAATATAGTACTCGCTAACACCTACACACCAATACTTTCATATTATCGATCCAAGTCACGAGCTAGAATCAATGGATTTCTCTCCTTTATATTTTTCATAACTTATAAACTGCACTAGCTATTGCAAATAACGCTATTTCTCACAACTGAAGGCACGAGGTCACTCTCCTCAACGAGCTCTGCATTCTGGTACTTTCACTCTTCTTCAAAATGATACTTTAACTCAAGTTAGGGGGCAGTTTGTCTAGTTCAACCCTAGCTTAACTCTTGTCTAGCTTGGTAAGCTCGGGTGCAGCTTCTTGGAAAAATGTCACTCGAGAGTCTTCTGGAGATCTGTTTCACCGTATGAGATGTCACGTAGCACGTCTATGAGTGTGAGAACAGAATGCTTACTTGCATCATCACGACTCATCCAAGGATCTTTGTAGATACTTCCACGCATAATGTTTGGGACAAAAAAATGACCGCTTCTTTCTCAAGATACCCAAATGTATCATAAGATGAGTCAGTGTCATTCCTAAGAAAGTTTCAACAGTTTCAACTTTCTTTTGTTCTCGGACGTGCTTTTGTACATGCAAAACTTCTCCTTCTAGGTTATCTAGCATAAGTTGAGTCTAATTCTTCCACTTTAGACTTCACATATAGTGCTAGTTGATCAATAACAGCCTTAGATATTCTTCTCGTCAAAAGAACCGCATTCAGACACCAAAAAATATATTTCCACTCAAGACGAGCACAATCTCGTGTGAAATGTCTCTTCACAACCTTGTCATGTCAAGAAACCAATCCGCTATTCTTACATGTCTCACGAATGGCAATAATTACACAAGACCTTGAGGGACTACAAAAGCTTCACGAATTAAGTCGAGGTTCAACGAGATTTCTTGTCCAATTTTTGCCATCCATGATTCAACATTGTAAGATTGAACGAAAGCGGAACATAGTCGAATATGATAGATATAATTTTGACCTCATCCTAAAGCGAGAGGATACAACAAGTACAAATGCTCTCGATTGCTTTAGAAGGTAAAACAACACCAAACTAAGCATAGTCATGAATGATAAGACACACTAAACATACATTATAGAACCACGTTAACACATTAAATATACTAACTAAACATGAAACACACTGACAATAAAAAGAAAAGTGATAACAAACCCTCCAGTGATCCCCGATAACTCGTTAAGCAACACGATTCACTTCACTGAAATCATCTTTAAACTCGTGACTAAAAACAATAGAGATCTGCATGCCTTCAACTGAATGAATATACATCAGAGAGTCAGCTCTAAACTCAGTGCGAATCAGAAGAGAGGAAGAGCAAAAGTGCAGGAGAAAAGAGAAAGGTCGAGAGCATGAGTACAGAGAAAGACCAGAGTTTCATAGCAAGTCGTCCAGTGATTTGATTTGGAAGGCTATTGAATCTTCAACTATTAGTAGATAAGAGTTGGAAGAGTCAAAATTAGATCAGTTATAAAAGCAAAATTAGATCAATTTAGTTCAAAGTTGAGTTTGGATTGATATCTTCATTAAGAAATATCTATATCTCATTGTTTTTTTCTTCAAATTGAGTATTCGAGAGATCATAGCGAGGAAGAGTACTCTCGACTTGATAGTGTGAGTCATAACCTAAGAACTCTTCTTGTAACTTGTCGTGCGCATACACATCGCTACACAACATACATCGCTGTCAGAGGTACACCACACATACACATAACACGGACGATGTCATACACATACACAAGTGTACCACAATAATCTGAATAGAGAAATTACCATCTCCAACACCACAACAAGGATTACTCACAAACGGTCAAGCCAAACACACTCTAAGCACGAAGAGAATCCGGGTTACACTCAACTAGACTATCCACCATAGCCTGGAGCTTGAAGGCTCAACTCACAGAACTAAGGCCTCCAAGCCCTACCTGCGAAGTTTATCTCTAGTGGGCTCTCTCACCAACTCGTCTTAACGGCACTAACGGCTTTACTGGGATGCGCCACTTCGCACTCGGTCAACCTAGCCGAGGTGCCCAAACCCACGTGACAGTTGTCGTGCGCATACACATCGCTACACAACATACATCGCTGTCAGAGGTACACCACACATACACATAACACATGGACGATGTCATACACATACACAAGTGTACCACAATCGCCTCCCTAACTGGCGGTTAGGTCCCTCTAACTCCAGATAGCTCCATATCTCAACTACGTGATACACACCTTCATGGGTGCAAGGATCAGGAGGCCGGGTGTTACATCGTCCCATCATTAGTCGCTTGTCTGCAATCCATACCACGCAAAGATCTAATCGACTATCTCCGCTATATACATCGAGGACAAACCCACCGTCCAGTAAGAACGACACTGAGAGGTGGAGTCAAACATGACATGTGCCAACCTCTCGAACAACCATCACACACCAACATACGGGCTACTCCACCGGCAGACCCACACAACATACACCTCAAGCCCGCGCGTACAACTGCTAAGCTTGGGTCAACGGTACCATCAATGTTGAGAAGATGACATGGCGCGCAATTACGCACATGGTTCTTCCAAACAACACCATCACGGCCCTCTAACATGAGTACTCCAGAAGGTAATACCTCACGCACTCGTAAAATAGTGCGTCCTGCGGTCACATCCAACGTCGTCGGTGCAGTCTGCTGTAGATAGATATAATCGCCAGGATGAAACCTGCGAATCGATGGCCGATAACCTCCTCCTTGGATAGTCGTATATCGCAACGTGTCTCTATGCTGAGCAATCGCTAGGTTCTCAAAAGCCATAGGCATAACTCCCCGAAATGTCTCTGCTCGTTGAGAACATGCTCTCGCCCACATATCCGGGTCATCAAGGTCCAGCACCTCAGCAGAATCACGACGAATGGCCGAAGGTAGATCTGGATCTCGACCATACAATAGAAAATACGGTGAGAAGGAAGCCAAAGACGCTTGTCGGCTGAAACGGTAGCCCATAGCCAACCATGGTAACTGCACATCCCAGTCTCCCAAGTGGCCATTCTGCAAGCCATACTTGCGCAATCCTCTCTTCACCGTCTGAACTACCCTCTCCGCCAAACCATCCGCCTCAGGATGATCTCGAGATGTAGTCCGATGATCAATCAGCGCCTGATCACACAAGGCCTGAAACTCACCAAGGAACTCTGTACCTTGGTCTGTCAGCACTTCAGCTGGTGCTCCAAAACTACTCAGCACTCGATCCTAGAACGCATACGCTGTCCCTTCACTCGCCTTGTCTGGTAATGCCACCAACTCAATCCACTTGGAGAAGTGCTCCACCATCACCAACACATACCGGTGGTGACGTAAGGTCAACGGTAAGGGTCTCGCAAAATCCAAACTCCAACGATAACCCAACCCCATAATCGGTAAGGGGTGTAACTGTGGAGTAGGAGCATTAAACGATGTTCGTACTCGATCACAAACCACACATCGTGCGACGAACTGTTGCACATCGATGTGCATACCACGCCACCAATACTGTCCTCGGAGTAAGCTATGTGTACGCTTCACTCCAAAATGTCCCAACTCCTCATGGGCATGTCGTACTAACTGTACCCTCTGGGATGGATGTGGCACTATCCCTACCCTCCCATCACCCACACTCGAAGTACATGTCGTCCTTCTCGTCGAAATCTCTTCGCTCGTTGAAGGACACGATCTCGCTCCTTGGCACTTACTGTGCCTACTACCACACCAGTACGTGGATACTCCATCACGGTCACATCATCATGGATATCTCGCTGGTCTGGAACACCATCTCCACCCTCAGGATCTGGAGACTCATCATCTACTCTCTGACCAGAGAAAGATACGACTTGGCCCTCCATACTAGAGTTCATGGCCAACACACAAAGAAAGGCAGATGCATGCCACCCTGGCACTATCTCCTCATCAACCTCGTCATGCCATCGAGCCCCAGTCTGATCCTGCTGACTCGTGCACGGGTTGCGACTCAACCCATCGGCATCTAGGTTTGCAACTCCAGGTCTATGCACTACCTGGAAGTCATACTCTTGTAAGATCAGAGCCCATCGTGCAAGCTTCCCTGTAAGCTTGTCGGACTCCATCAACCACTTGAGCGGCTGGTGATCAGTGATGAGAGTAAAGGGGTTCTCAAACAGATAACATCGAAAGTGTGCAACAGCCCACACTGCCGCCAAACACTCTCCCTCATACGAACTATACCTCGCCTCCGCTGAATTGTTGGAGTGACTGGCATACGCCACCACGAACTCCTTTTTCTCATCATCATGCTGAGTCAGCACTGCTCCAAGTCCCAACATACTCCAATCAGTGTGCAATTGGAAAGGACGCCCCCTAACGGGTCTCCTCAAGATGGGAGCAGATGTCAACCTATCCTTGAGCTCTACAAAAGCTCGCTCCTGCTCATCTCCCCACTGCCACTCCTAGTCCACCTTCATCAGCTTGGTCAACGGCTTCGCAATTGCACTAAATCCTTTCACGTACCGACGATAAAAGTTCGCCAAACCAACAAATGCCCGAACTCGACTCACATCTGTGGGACGCGAGATACGTGCAATAGCCTCAACCTTCGTCTGTTGAACACCCAATCCACCTGGATAGATGGTGTGGCCCAGATACTCTACCAACTCCTGGAAGAACTTACACTTCCCAAGGTGTAACTTCAACCCATGAGCTCTCAACCGCTCAAACACATCCCGTAAGTGTCTCTCGTGCTCCTCCACTGTAGCACTATAGACTAAGATGTCGTCAATATAACATCTGACAAAATCCAATCCTGCTAGGATTCTGTCCATCACTCTTTGGAACTCAGCAAGGGCGTTCTTCAACCCAAATGGTAAGAACCGCCACTGATACAAACAATCCTTGCCGTGAGAGTCAATTCCCCAGAATGCTGTCTTGGACTTATCTTCTTCTCTCACTGGCAACTGATGATACCCTGCTCGAAGATCTAAAGTACTAAAGACCTTCACATGCCCCACTGCATCAAAGATCTCCTCAGGTGTTGGCATGGCATACTTATCGGACTTCGTCTGTCGATTGATAGGACGGTAGTCTCCACACATCCGTCTATCCGTATAGTTGCCATACATATCCTTCTTGGCTGGCATAACTGTGACAGATGCATACTCTCCATGCGACATCTCCACCAACCCAACCTCCAACAAGTCTTGAGTCCGACTCTGGATCAAGGCTCTCTCCATGTCACTGTACCTGTAAGGACGTCGAAAGATTGGCGTGTCATTAGCCAAGTCGATCCGTATACCAGGTCCCTTCAAGGTATCCAAATCCTTCATACTTCATGAAGGTAAAACAATTCCTGTAGCTCTTCAGGAATCTTTGGACTCTTCGTCTCTCCTCTCCTATAAGCTTGGGTCCAATCTCCGACTCCCAAGTATCCTCTGTCACCATGCTAGAGGTAGAAGACGAAGTCGTTGACTGCTATCTTGCAGCCTCTAGAGCAGTTTCCTTCTGCTCACCACCAACAATCTCCACCGCTACTGTGCGAAAAGCTTCTGCAGTTCTAGCTGCAAGCTCCACACTCTCTCCTACGACATCCCATGATGTCCAAGGATGACGAACTCCAAGTGCCTCGCCCCCAGCCTTTGTCTCCATCGACTCGGTAGGCAAAGAGCTCAAGAGTGCTCGAGCAGTAACTCCCGTCGATTGCATCCGACGCTGCTCAGCCAATCCAAGACTAACAATCCATGTCAAGCAATTCAAGTCCATTGCTTGACCCAATACTTGACGACGTGAAGTCTCTGACACCGAAGCTACTGCCGTCGTACTCGTAACGAAACCCATCGCTCGCTCTCTCTCATCGGCATTGGGCTCCACCAACTGTCGTAATTGAGCATCCCACACAAGCCCAGGTCCTCCATCTCTATAAGCATGTGACGCTGGAAAGCTTACCAAAGTGGGTAACGTTATCATGGGCCGTCCCACTAGGTTCACCACTACCATGGGTGACCTATCGACGACTCTCACCACTTGAGATCGTCGTCCTATATCCAAGATGCTATCAACCGTGAGATGCGCTGGTCGTCTCACTCCATCGTGTGCGCGCTTAAGCACCTCCCTCGATAACAAGTTCGTCCACCACAACCGTGGACGATGTGCACGAGATCCTACTCTCGCTGCATCCAACAACATTGCTGGTCCAACCCAAGACCGCCCTTGGTGCACACTCGCCATCATCTGTGTACGAGCATCACCCAACAAAGGAACGTTCTCCAAGATGTACGCTGGAGAATCCACCTGATGCATCTGGAGATGTCGTAAGATCCGTAACATCTCCCAGAACATCCTTGATCGCGGGTCGTGTAAACCCTGACCTCTCCCAGCACGCGTATGACCTTGACATGGCCATCCGGCTATCACCAAGTGAATGGTGCCCACCAACGTAAGATCCTGCGCCCCCAGCAGCGCAATATCCGACGGTAATGCTTGCTGGTATCCTCTAACAGCTGATATGGGCAACAACTCAGGATATCTCTGCACCAAACGTGCCACATGTCGCAATGAGATGCGTCTTGCAATCTCATCTCTCTCCACATACAAGTATCGTTGTACTTGTATACCTGCTTGCAATATCGCAGTCAAACTTGTGCTGATCCCTCCAAACAGCTCCAGCACACATACACCTTCTTCTTGATACTACCACACAATGGGAGTTGTATCCAACGGTGATAAGGCCACAGGGCCAGTAGCAGGAACAACCCTTTGTTCCTCTACTGGTGGTACAAAGGCTTCACTCCAAGCCTGCTGCACCAACTGATCAGCATACTGCTGCAACTCTCCACTCGAACTCCAGAGTGGAACATCCAAGGCAGATGGTACTACCGTAGACATGCTAGGCATGTCCTCCACCTCCTCAAAGACCGGAGTATCCTCCGCATGGGCATTGCCCTCCAACAACTCGCTCGGCCAAGTGATGACCGAACTGAACCCTGCAACGGATGTCATCGTCCCTGATGTAGGCTCTGTCGCCCAACTCTAGCACTGAACCGCACTGGTGAGCGGCTCACTCGTCCCTCACCGGACTGCCAACCTGGTCTGTAAGATGCTGTCTCCGCCCAATAGTCGATCACGAACCCCATAGGGTACAACACAGCACCTCCCACCAATACATCATAAGACTCTGCGGCTGTAACTATGGCCTTGACCCTCACCATAGAGCCATCCGTGGGGTGATCTGGCCGAACTCTCACCGTCAACATCTCACGTGTCATGTGTAGAGCCGTACCTCCTGATCCCCCAGGAGATGTCTGCAACTGGAATGGACATCTCTCTATCTCGGACTTCTTCAGACCCAAACCAATACACGCCGTCTTTCCCAACATCAACGGTTGGGCTCCAGAGTTTAACAAGACCTTCTGGGGTCGATACACTTTCTCTGAAGGTGCCACCAAACAGAAGATACCACTTCTGTTGTCCAACAACACCACACCTGGTGCCAAACCAGCACGGTCAATCGCCGGTCTAGCTGGTAACTCATCTAACCTAGCAGCCGCCTCTTGCCAAGTACCACTAGTAGCTGTCTTGATCCTCGACTCCATGGACACGTCTACCGCCTCTCGCTGAACTACTTCAGCACTAGAGGTAACTACATCCTCGCTCTCACTGAGCGTGGCTGCCAACTGGAACACTGGAGCCAAGTTGACTCCCAATGCCTTCATATCCGTGGCTGAGAATAGTAGGGCTCGCAAAACTGCTGTAGCCGCCCCCAACATCGGGTTCGACGTGGCATCCACAGACGTCGAAGGTGGACTCACATCACAACCACTCCTGGATGTCGATGCCTCCAACTCTACTACACCATCGGTAGGCCGTTTAGGAACCATAGATGTGGTCCTCAACGCCTCTGATAACGTGAACGACTGAGGAAGCCTGGTCTGTCTACGAGCCTTCCCGCGTTGTGGATCCAACTCCATTGACGCACCTCGTGGCTCAGAGACACGTACTGCACCTCTAGTCACTGCCGCAGATGCCTCAATCTGCGCCACACCAGCCATGAAGTCGAAGTCACCTCCTTCTCCTCCATAAGACGTGGAAGCCTCTGTTCCATCTGATCTCCGCTGAGCCATAGTCATACTAGTTATCCTCTGCTCCAACTGCTCAATCCGAGCAGCCATACCTGCTTCTGACGTCGTAGCAGGCAGTGGACCGACCGGTCCTCTTCCAGGTGCTGGACCTCTACCTCCAGCTCGACCACCACGGCCTCCCTGAGCTCCTCCGCCTCGTCCACGATCAACCTTCCCTTGCCGCAACTCGGGATGGAGATCAAAACAACAGTCACTACTGTGACCAGGTCGTCCGCAATGCTCACATTGCCTAGGTGCTGCTTGAGACGTTCCTGACGTCTCATAACCACCTCTCCTCTGTGGACAGTCCTTTTGCTGATGAGGACCATCACACGTCCAGCAAGGACCCGCTTGCTGCTGACTAGAGAAGGACGGCATGGGCTTCTGCCCACCAGATCCTCCAACACCTCCCTGAGATCGTGACTGCTCCGCACGATCCTTACCACCACCACCACCACCACGCTGTTGCGTAGCCTGTGATTCTCGAGAAGAGGTGGTCGCTCCATGTGGTGTCTCCTTGCTGAACCCAGCAACCACCACCCTCTCTTCCACCATGTTGAGCTCAATCCGCTCAGCCAGACTAAAGACAACCGCCAACGTCGGAGCGGTATCTCTAAGGAGAGTAGCATCTCTAACTCTCCTACGCAGCTCCCGGTCTAGTATCCCATACCAGAACTGGACTGCCTATGCTTCCGTCACCCCTTGGGTAACGCTGATCAACCGCCTCATGCGAGTAAACGCCTCGCGTAGGCTCTCTCCAGTCTTCCGTTGGAACTCCTGCAGACTCCTCAACTTGTCGGTCCGCACACCCTTATAGTTTTTTCTCAAACATTGGAAGAACTGAACCACAGGGTTAAACCCTGGTGGTATCCCACTCACACTACCACCTGCTCCACTACCTGTGGACGCACCGCTGGTAGTAGGTACTCCGCCACCTGCGACTGTACCACTGCTATTGGCACCCGAACTCGCAGGTGCTACGCCTCCCAAAACTGCGCTAGTAATGATAGAAACGTAGTTGGGAGACCAATGTTGTCTCCACAACTCGATCTCAACACTGTAATCTCGCCTGAACTCATGATAATCGTCCATCGGCGGTCCCTCCAAGTGCTGGAACAAACCCTTCCACGCCATGAAGGGTATAAACAGCTATGGGTTCCGCATCTGCTGCAGATCGCACCAACTGTCGAACTCCTGGATGAAGTCATCCAGCTCAATGATACCAACTGTACCCGAGTAACGTCGAGGCCCCTTCGTGGCCTCATAGATCTCGTCCATGCCCCACAACAACGGTGTGGCGACACTAGACACCACCAGAAAACGCGCTGTCTGCGTCTGACTCGTCCTCTGAAACAACCGACGGCAATGGTGTAGGTAGTCGGTACCTCATCCCACTCCGTGTATACCCACTGTCCGAGAAGTCCCCACCAGAACCTTCCGAGAACTCCGTGATGAGAGAATCCCGCTAACACACTCCTCAACTGGAATGTCGCAATCCCCGTCACCACCGTAACCACCACTTGCCTAACCCCGCTCCTACTGAGCTCACCTATCCCCTACTAGGACGGTCAAGGTAAGGGCAACCTGTACCTGCCATCACCACAGGCAGCCTCTCACAGTCTGTTGGTCGTCACTCCAACCGCACCATGAGAGAGACAAAGGTAGTCTGACTGGTCCGCAACTCCAGCCTCACTACCGACAGCACACTGGAGTGAACTCACTCCGGAAATCAAGCGCCAACACAAGCAAACGCGGCGCACAACCAAGAAGCAGAGTATGGAGAGGTTCCAACCACAAGAAGTCCAAACGATAACCCTCCACACTCAAACATTCACATAAAGAGAAACCCAGTCCCACCCGGACTGACGACTCCTTGTCGGTGACCACATGCACAATATATGGTCACCAACAGTCGTACCTGACACTGGAGGTCACTAACTAGATGTCCACACCTCTAGTAGCTCCAAAAACATCCACGTGGTAGCTCTACTAGCTCACCCAAGACAACTGCCACCAATTGCCTCCATACGCGCCTCTACGGTGTAGGCAAACACTACCACAACTATAGCTTCCCCCTAATACTGTGGGGTCGCCTTACCACTCTAGGGACGTGCGAGAAGGTCTCCTACTACCTTATACAAGTCCATAAGTACTTGCACGCATCCCTGTAGGACACCAAGAGCTATTGGTCTAGTGGTAAAGCCAAAGCTAAGACTACAGAGTCAGGAGTCCAGGTCCAGGAATAGTGTTAGGATGGGTGACCAGCTGGTTTTACCCTTCCCACACACCTGAAGCTTGGATACCTCTCTCACGCACGCCAGCAAGCTGGCTTGCGGCGGGCTCGGGCTCGGGCTCAGCTCCGCTCCGCCTCCGCACTCTCGCACTCCGCTCTCACGCCTCCGCACTCACGCACCTCTGCTCCTCGAAGCCTCTAAACCTCTAAACGCCTCCTAACACGCACTCCACACCTCGACACTCCCGCTCACTCTCCGCTCCGCTCCGCTCCGCTCCGCTTGAAGTAGAGTAGAACAGGTACAACACACCAGAAGAGGCTCGGCTCCACCTCGAATTGCAGAAGATTGCACCAAAACAGCCTCCAAAACAGCGAAAACAGCTTGCGGGTGCACACGGGTGACCAAAAATCTGACTTAAACAGCAAGATCACCCCAAAACCAACCCGAACACCACTACAACAGGTTCGTGAATGCCCAATACCCACTTCGCGAATGCACACACACACAACACAACTCCTAAACTCAAGTTCCAACACGAAATTGCACCAAAATCTGACGTAACTAGCCTTTTAGTACTTGCGGGTATCACGGCAGCGAACTTTGACATGCCATAACTTCTTCAATCCTTGGCCAAACTCCACGAAACTTAATGCGCTAGAATCGTCTCTCCAATGCGCTTCCAAAGAGCCCACTCCGGCCGACATTGACAAGTATTTCAGCTGCCACGTCCAAACGCGCAATCCGGCTCCAACAACACACTTCAAGAACATTCCGCAAAATTTCTGCAGCGCTTCCGCATGACAGAAATCTCCACTCGACCCCAACAACAGCAAATCGCCTGCGACCAGCAATGTAGCATGCGCCCACACACCTCGATCACAACTCCAACAATCAAGCACGAACGACAACGCCCGAAGATACTAGCGGACGATTTCAGATCAGCGGGTTCCTACTGAACTCCATCTCGACCTGCACTCAGTTCTTTGAGTAATCTGAATAGAGAAATTATCATCTCCAACACCACAACAAGGATTACTCACAAACGGTCAAGCCAAACCCACTCTAAGCACGAAGAGAATCCGGGTTACACTCAACTAGACTATCCACCATAGCCTGGAGCTTGAAGGCTCAACTCAAAGAACTAAGGCCTCCAAGCCTTACCTGCGAAGTTTACCCCTAGTGGGCTCTCTCACCAACTCGCCTTAACGGCACTAACGGCTTTACCGGGATGCGCCACTTCGCACTCGGTCAACCTAACCGAGGTGTCCAAACTGACGTGACAAACTATATTCCTAGTGAATTGAAAGCAAGAGGATCAAAAATAACATTCATCCGGAAGAAGTAAGGACATTTTTCATTCAGCTTCTTCTCTAACGTCAACCTTGTCAATATCTCATCCTCAGTAAGTCTCCGTCTATGGTATCTTTAATTTCTTTCGCTTTCTTCTACAATGTCATATCTACGTATTTTTCAAATCATTTCTTCGGTTCAACATTAGTCACTATTGAGAATCCATTCTTTCCTGAAAGTTGAACCACCCTAATCTCAAACGCAGTGGCTTTGTCGAAGCACTTCTCCGCACAAACAACGTCTTCCGTCCTAATCCGTGACGGCAAAGTTCTCTTCATCCTCGATGTATATCACAATTTTCTCATAGTCAACTGAATTCAAACGAATTTGTGCATCTTCGGCATTTTTTATTTTTGGGAGCCATAACAGAAGGAATTCTATCGATACGGACTTCATCATTCTCAATCTCTTCTAAACTAACTGGATCCTACTAAACTCTATTCACATATAGAGTTTATCTTTTCACGCTCTTATTTCAAATTCTTTTTGTCACTTTTCCACTATTTCACAAACTGGATGTTGTTTTTCAAAGAATGAGTGATTTCGATACTCGCATACTCACTATCATAACAAGTTACACATTATTTAAATAAGAAGTACTAAATAATCTACGCAATCATGTTTGAAATCCCCTCAAGTACCTATGGATGTAAAATTTAATACCATCACAAAGTTAGACGATGTAAACTGCATACATTAACCGCAGATGAGTTACAATGAAGATTTCTCCACTCGAGAAAAATTAATTCTCTTTAACTTTGACACCCCTAATGTCCAAGAGTTTCAAAGGATTAGAGTACTAATTTTCGGACGAATTTTTAAGTTTTCGAATTTCGAATTTTGCACGAATCATGATAGTCCAGAACGATCGTGATGATATGTTATTACGTGAATGAGTCCAGAACGATCGTGATGATATGTCACTAGATGCATTCACGGCAGGGCAATTAATATAAGTAGAGTTAACGTGTTGCGTAATCATGCCGCTAATTCTGGATACTGGCAGCCGCAATTAAGCAACGTGAACTGAGCAACGCGTCACCGCAAGCTCAGTTCACGTGGGGTATAGGATAATGACGGGAGACCCTCCCCGACTCTCGAGATCCTGCTGTGCTGAACCTCCGAAGTATTGCCGAATTCAGACACCATCCCTGGTGTCCACGCTGCCTACAGTACCATTCTTGGCCACGAGAACTCCGGCATATGGTACTTTTGAACAGCTTTCAGTGACTGGCTGACCCACAGCCACGGCATGCTTCTTCACCGACTCCGTAGAACATTGCCAACTGAGTCTTCTGACCGTACGACATCCACGCGATAAACAGTGATGAATGCCAGAAACCGCGGTCCAAGTGGGACTCCGGCCTTCCGTAGTTTCTTGATCCTTCTGTCGGAAACTCAGGAACTGGTCAATCTTTCACTCGCTTCTCGCCGCAAGTCATTCGTCTACATATCAGAAGGCGCTGTCTCTGTCGTCAAGCGGTAACTACTTCCGTTACGACACAGGAACTAGAAGAACACGACGTAAGGGATATCATCACTTTCATATAGAGTTCGTCGTTACAAAACAGTCAACGCAGTCACTGAACACTCCACTCAATTTGTGTACGTCTTTCTTTCTGGTAAGAACCCTGCGCACCAAGTCGCCCAGGTGCACAATGTCTGCAGTCCTCCCAACATAAGAGAACACTCATCAATAATCACACAATGACACACTGAGGGTCTGAGCCGCTCAACTCTTACGATCTAGTGTTCCAACATCAATCGAGGCACTTTGTGCGGTCCATGTTTGATATTCCAGATCTCGCAAGGATTTACATGGCAGAAACTGAGGCACTTCGTGCGCTCCAGGTTTCAGATTCCAGATCCCCCAAGGATTTACTTGGCAGAAACTATGTACCAGAAATAATGTACACGAAAGCATGGTTGCAAGTTTTTCCCAAATAATCCTCACTGGATGGCGAACCTAGAAGTTTACCATCCTGTTCCAATGAGCCAAAGCCACCCTGCGAGTACTCCTAGAAACAGCCCAACTATCAAAAACACGACCAGAATATTGCCTATCGCATTCTGCTCCAAACTCTGCAAATCAGTTGACAATCACAAACAGAGTCAGTAAAACATCAAAATGCAGGTTGCAAAACTAAAGTACCGACAGAAACAAAGCTCCAGCTACCACAGGATTACCAACAAACAGGCAAGAGCGGATCTCACGTTGTAGCCTTTAGGAGCCCTCACGAAGACGACCACAGTCAAGTATCCGTTTGTCAAGCCCAGCATGATGCAGAGAAATATCATGTAGCCTGCATCTGCATATTTTGCTGTGAAGTAGAAAGCTGGAACAAAGGCCAGTCGCAACCAACAGAGGTGGAGGATCATTGGTCTTGAGTTCACAAACAACCCTGGGATCAATGGAACGTATCTTCCAATAAGGTCCGCTCCGTTGTACATAGCTATGAGAACCAGGGCGTACCTGCAGATTGAGTAAGTCGGGCATTTTAATCCTCGGCTATACTGCAATAGAATTTGCAAATAATATCCTACCTGTCCATCGAGAATTCCAGTAAGGATTTGACAAAACCTTTACTCACCGGGGTTGTGGGGAGCTGAATTTGTAAATGAGTTGACAGAAGATTAACGTCTGGTACAGAGTACAGTCAGTTGGCTTACCATGAACCCAATTTATGGCGTCCTGTATCTTCGTAGAGAAACCCAGGAAAGATGGAGAGCGACAGTGTGTAAATCAGAACAAGGGCCAAGTTGAAGTCCCAAGTCTCTAAAGTAAGTTGCTTCACTGACTTGCGCTCTTCCTGTCGGTACTCCGGTTCCTGCAAAAGAACAAGTCGGCACATCAAATACCCACAAAAATCGTGGTAAGACAACCATCTATCTAGCTGCGAATTCCTTTTGAGGCTAGATAAACATGTTCAAACCTCGCTTTGGAAACGTAAACCTAACCACGTTACAAATCTCGACTGGCTCCAAAAAGTTTCGAGTAAAAACTGGGCTGACGCTCAGTGGAGGAAAGAGCAACGGTAAGAAATGGATACTTCACCAAAATATCGACTGTACCTTCGTCCTTTCACTATCTCCTACAGCTGGTTTGACAACATCAGCTACCGCCTTAGAGCCCTGTAGAAATGATTTTTCGTGATACTTTTTAACGGCTTCAATTCGAGGGAACACAAATACGTAGAGGAGAATCCCGATGATCTCGATCGCCCCAGCTGCTCCCAAAAACACAACTGCATACATTTTCACGTGGGAACCTCGTTACATAAAACTCGTTAAACTGGAAACGGCTAATGTGGGAAGCTTCCCATATTAGCCGGCTTAAAGCGTCAGTGAGATGAGTGTAACATTTCCTGGACACTAACTGAGACACGTCTTAGGAGACTTACGAGCGCCTTTACGCAAGCCAAAATTGCCATCACCAAAGGCAGCCTTCGTAATCATTCGCAAAACACTCGTGACTACTCCCGATGCTGCTAGTCCTGCTGTGTAAGACTGTTAAGGTTACCACATTGCGAACAAATCTATCGATTAGATACATCGGCCCTCGTCCTGCCCAGCAAACATGTTCTCAGAGCTGATTGGTTCAAAGCAGGGACTGAATTCTGACCAGGTGCACCAAGCAAAACAAAGATAGCTACTCGATGACTTTATCAGTCGTAAAACACACAAAAGTATGACCGATATGACAACCCCATGTTCACACAACCCTTATCTGCATAAGGCAAGACACAGGACAAACATACTACAGGGTGGTACTTTCCGACACTCATACAATATTCTCAATGTTGGCATGGAGTCAATCTATGGGAGAAGTTCGAAGCAGACATGACCAAATGAATAACGTTAGTTTTCTATGCATGAAAGTAGTTTGTTCAGCGGCACCTGCATGTATGTGGGGTGCATGTAAGCTAGCTGGCCTACGAGACCTCCTTGTGCAACCCCATCTGCTATGCCGAAACACATAATGAGGAAACACATAGCAATATATGCCCCAAGACCACCATCTCCGTGACTGACAAGATCCACCTGTTTCTCGAACACAGGATGACGGAAGTTAGTTGCCGTCCCTCGGGATGAATAAGCATGAAAAAAGAAGGAACCATCCACGCTGATCAGACGTCACAAATAAAAGAAATGCTCATAAACGGTACCCCGAGTGTTTCTTCACAGAGACTTAAACAGTATGATCACCACGACAGGTTCTTCGCAGAGACTTCAACAGTAGGATCAAGCTTCCCCTGCAAAGTAACTGAGACTGACGGAATCAAGAGGAATTACCATTATTATGAAGACGATAGCTATCGTGAACATAAAGAATCCTGACATAACCCGCCATTTAGTGCTTGCTCGAGCTTCATAGTAAAGGAAAATGAGTGTGACAGCTAGACCGAAGGGCTCGTAGATGACCGTGAAGACACGAGATGGATGATAGTCCTAAGTCATCAAACGTCACAAGCAGTATGTCACAAGTTAATAACTCGTTAGGACATTCTTAACTCCTTCGGACATTCTTACTGCAAAACATTCACTCTACTACACATTTATTATTCACATTTGTGGCCAAGTCTACGAAAGTCTGCGCTCACCGGAAACACTACGTAGTAATAGTCGTTGATGGTCAACAAAGCATTCCAAGGAAAAAGCATAACGCATCCCAGCATCCACGATATAATCACTGCGGACGTGTGACCCTGGATCACAAGAACAAGAAAACAGTGAGCTATGAAATCCGCTCCAGTTTCCAAACAAATGAGTAGCACATATCAACAACCCTCGGACGCGCCCAGTGCTAACGATAATCAGTTCATGTAGCAAATAATGGAGAGCGGGATATTGAGGACGGCGATGTAATCGGAGGCCACGTATGATCTGCGAGTGTGCTAGTAGTAGAAAGGCAAGACATGTGAAAAATTGAACGGTTTCTTTACCTTGCCAGGATTAGCATGCTCCTGAGCAGCCACCAGGGCTCCGTCCGGTTCTGTCATATTCGATTGTGTTCCTTCTCTGTAAACGAGTGTAATTCCCAGAAGCTTCAGTGTCCGATTCGAGCGAGCAATTTCTGTAGAAACTATGGAGAAGCAGCAGGAGATAGTTTTCTCGAGGGAATTGATGCTACGGTAGTTGGTCAGCAAGCATACTTCTAACGCTACCGAAATTCATCTTCTCCCATCGATTCGAGTCTAATCAATCAGCAAGCACCCTTGCGACGAACAAATTTACAGACTCCCCTGCATTTCTAGAGCCCAGTCTTGCCGAGTATGACGGGTATCCCAAATCGGCACTTTACTCTCCTTTCACGTCATTGTTCACTCGAAGGAAGAAAAATGTCCCGAGAGATCTCCCTAATTCAACGGCTATGTTCGCAACCAAGAATCAAGTACCTCTTTCTATTTCCTCAACATTGGCAGTTGAGTTTAGGCGTTCATAGCCTCCTCAGAGGAAAACTTTGATATTTCTGAGCTCCTTTGACACCCCCAGCAAATTCAATACTATCTACGAGTACCAAAGTCCCAAGGTAGTAAACCATCAACGAGTTAAAGCATATATGGAAAAGATATGAAACACTTCGGACGCCACAGTCCCTTCCCAATATACCTGCTCGCGAGAAGCAGATAGGGCGCTGTGCTCTCTTCCAGGTTCGGCATATTGCGTCGGGCATAAAATACACCCTCCTATGCTTCTGCGCCGGTTTCTACTGCTTCTTCGTCTTGTATCTAGCAAAGCCTAATCAACACGTGCCTCCGCAGACAACCTGTCTCTCCACGGATTCCGTGACGCGTCAACCATCTGGGAATCTATTCTTCCGACTCCACTGGCGGCCGTGGACTAATCGCCGGGACCGACCAAAAATGTGTCTGTCACGTCAGTACGGTACATCGAAAGCTACCTATGCCTTGCCTCTGCCCCTTCCCTTCTTTGTCCTCGATTTGCTCCTGTGTAGTTTCTGGCGGGAGCGAGGCTGATAGCCTGCTTAGAGAGGGGTTGATAGCCGGCTGAGACAATGGCTGCGAAGCTGATTCTGCCGAAAGGAAACCATTCCATATGTGAAGGTTGCTTGATGTCCGGTTGCATACACCGACGAGTTCGAGTTACCCGTTTGGAACTATCCCGTCATTGCTGTCGAAACTTCCATGGGCTAGAGTTTGGAAGAACAGTATATCTAGGTTTGGGAAGAATGTCCACCTACAGTAGTAGCTTTAGTTGTTAGCTCCAGATGCTTTGTGTCGTCGTGTGGTCCAGTTGCTGCCTTAGCTTCTTCTGCACAGGATACTTGCTACCCAGGAAAAGTAAAGTTGTTTTGAAGTTGAGTGTAGTAAAGTTTTGCGCACATTTGCAAGTTCCGGTGTCCAGTAATTTGAAGCCGAGCAATGAATCCACAGACAGCTGGAGAGAGCATGGCGTTTCACAAATAGTTGCATCTTGTCTACAGTCAATAAAGCAACATTGGTGAAGACTTTTCTACTGATTATGTTAGATCTCATCCTCGTCATACCACAAGAGAATAACACTCCTTCTAATGTAGTACCACAGTGGAGAGAGAAGCGTGTATAGCACAGTCCATGACTCCATGTCATATTGCCCATGTGAAGATTGACTGGTTGTCAGAGCAGATTAAAGGAGGAGCTGTGTTGACATTGAGCCGCAACTTCTCCACGGTCCACCCGAGCAGCAGGAACAAGAAAGGAAGCAGTAACTTTGACTAGGAGCGAGTCCAAGCGACCATCTTTCAACGCCTTGCTGTACAATGCAGTTGGAGAATGCAGCCCTGGAAACGTGGCCGCATCAGAATGCTTCTTATCAAAATACATCTTTTAGACACGCAGAAATAAGCATTGACCATGTAGACGTGAAGATCTGCAGATTCTACACTTGTTTCCTAGATTGAGGGCTAACCTTTTCGGCGGTGGGTCCAAGTGCTGTGAAATCTGGAGCTGTGTGTCGTTCTTCTTGTGACGAGAATCTGACTCTTTTTCTTTCTCATGAACACCAGCAGAAACCCATCTGCGTTTCTCCAAGTCAACCTTTCTTTTGTACTCCAAAGAAAGCCACATTCTCCCATGCTACCAAACCGAATTATGCAAGATGCCCCATAGCGTGAAAGTGGTCGTCTCACACAGAGCGCTTGCCAGCGGACGTGTTCGATATGTTCTGTATATTTCTCAAACCTCCGCCTGTCAAAATGAGATCGGGACTTGGGTTAAACAATCTCATAGCTTGTAGAGACTGCACGACTGCACAAAGTGGAAATTTTCGTACGACGATGAGAAAAGGAGACTTACGGCAATTGATTGCTGATGTCTCTGTTTAAAATTTTATACAAGGTACTTCCAGACGTACCCGTTCTGTGTACATGTAAAATTACAAAAAGTCTTCTACGAAAGCGACCATAACGTGTTCATGGTGAGGTTTGGACATATTCTAATAATTATTTATGAATTACTATAGTACTTTATATATATTTTATAAATAAAGTAAAAGCCTATATTGAAGTTGTGGTCATAAGGCGATGCAGCCCAAAAGGCTAAAAGTCCTATAAGTTGTGCTTAAATAAAGAAATAAAACACACTAACAGCCTACAAAGTCTTAGGGGACCGCCCTCCATTTACCTCTCTAGTGACTGCGTTGATTCGCACGTGCAATACTGTAAAGTCAAGCTCTAGAATTTTGAGACATGATATCAACCTCAATATAAGATAGAATATAGGTGTCCTAAGTGGTTTAGCCTACAATTCTCTAAGAAAGATGTCGTTGGTTAAATCCCTTGCGAGTACGATTGGAGGTGCATACGCTATAAATTATTAATGAAATTTTTGGTCCGTCTCGCTGTGATGAACTCATATGGACAGTCCCATGGTTCGTGAAGACCCCAAGGGATAAGTAATATCATTTATCATTTATTTATCATAAGTCGAGTCACTGGAAAGGATTTGAGTTTGGTTATACCGTGAAACCTCATTATAATCAAATTTGTTATAGTCATTATCGTCTTATAATCACTAATATCAAGAGGATTGATTGTTTTTCTAACGTAAACTCGGTCTTTACAATTCACAGTGTATGTAAGCACATATTTTTTGAAGAATATACAAAAAGATGTAATTATAGACCGTACTATGTTACTTAACATCATGTACGGATTGTGAACTCTTATTACATTCTCATGTTCTTAATTCTATAGTGTTTTTCTTGCTATCATACAATTCCAGAAGGAAGGAAAATATTACAGTGTCTGAAGAGTTTCAGTCGAGTTTTAATGAGACTTTAATCTTTACAACTTTTCTCGATGACGCTAAAATATATAATCACATTCTAGGGATATCTTTTGAGAAATGTGACTCTATGTGTATAGTCACGTTCGAGTTCTATGTTTGTAGTCGTGATTATTTATAAATATGAATACAAATATTTATTATGACAGGAATGTTTGATAACAACGAAGTTTCACTGTACACTTCGAGCATCTCCACATGTATGGTTATAAAGACTTTGTTATCTCACATATTAAGAGTGAAGGATCTTCCCACCCGTACTTAAATGTCTCTCTAAAGCGTATCAGAAACTCCAACCTGTCCAAAAGTACTCAAAATTGTACCTCAAACGGCCTTATTCGGGGTTAAGAGCCTTTATTGGAATTTTTAATTTAGAGAATGTTGTAAATTAAAAACTAATATAGAAGTAAACGGTGGGAAGCTTTTCACTTAACTGGTACTCTAACTTGGTAGAGAGCCTCTAAAGACCTGTGGTAGAGATGCTCTTAGAACCAATCTACATCAAACCCCAAGTTAATTTCACATCGATTATGTGTGTGTTTGCGTTTATGATGAGGTTTAAAATATGATATGAAAAAATCGTGAATATTTCACGTGCCATGAAAACTATAGTACTTCCGAGTGTCTTGAAAATCTAAACTCACACACTGGAACAGCTAAACTATAGAAAGGTTAGATTATAAAACAATTCAAATTGTTTTCTTTGTTTTCTTTATTTTTCACAGAAACAGTCACCCACTCAAATATGCAAGGGTTTAATTTATTACTTAAATTTTTTATCAAGAAAAAAATATAATAAATTAATCTGTTGAGTAATTATATTCTTTTCTACAGCAGATGGACTTCCTTCCATCATCCTTGTAACGAGTGACCGTTAAGTAAACCCCGAGTACGAGTATAAAAACGTAAAATAAAATATTCTTTTTCCTCATAGTGTTCTTTGATTCTGAAAATAGATTCTTTTCTGCTCCAAGAAATCTCTAAATTTTCATATTAACATTTCTCTCTCAATACTAATTACAGTAGTTTGTTTTGAGACGAATATACCTTGTAAAGCTAGTGAATAACTTTAATTGATTCTTTATTGGACAGATTTTGAGTTGGGATGAAGAAATAAATTATCACTAGAAATATTTTCTGGATAACATTAAATTTCTCTGTCTCTGGAAACAAACCCACAAGAATAAAGTCTTTTGGGTTACCAAGAGCACTTTAGTCATACTCGGGACTTAAACCCCGGGTGCCTTAGAGATAGTCCTGGTAACCAGCAGGACTCCATTTTGCGGGTTCACAATCTGCGAGTGAAGAATTTAATCGTTAGACCTAAAATGATTGATAAAAAAGTTGTTACAATAATAAAATCTGTCGAGTAAGGACTTAAATGAAACCTGTCTACGAGCTTTACAATCTGGAATTCATTTCAGAACAAACCGTTCAGTATCAGTGGAGAAATTTTCATATGAAGTTTTCTGGTTTTTTGGAACAAAGCGAATATTTTCTCAACTCAAAATTACACGGGGAGAAAAAAATATTTATTTATTTTCTGCTTTTATAGCCGCAGTGAGAGTTAATGTAAACGTTTCGAGTCTCGAGTGACTGAAATATATTTCCTCATAGGGAGCGATTATGCGGAAAAAGTGCACTTTGTGGAAAAAGCCAGAAAAAGACAAAAATCAATGTCCGAGACTGAAAATTCACAAGGCGGATATGACAATCGTTTCGAATAGAAAATATTATAGTTCACTTCATAATCATTATGCATTTCAATGTGCATTACATTGAAGTGCATAACTATATCACATATGTCGATAACTATATTTGAACTTACTTGTATTATTACTCATACTGAAGACAACGCAGTAGGAACGGTTGTCATGTAAGAATCTACACGTCTCGTATTCGAGCCAGAGAAAATTAATCTGAATTTATTTATCAGATCAGACTATCTATATAAAATATAAATTTTCAAAAAAATTCATTAATCTTTATAAATTTAAAGAAGTATTGTGAATATTCAATTGTGACTAAAGTACCAGGTCATAATGCAGTGCTTCGATATCGAGTCCATACAGCAAACAAGCAACCCTATTATCCGCCGGTAGCCAAGGCGGCGTGAGGTCGAGTTCTCTTGTCGAGAGTCTCAGGCTGCGAAAGGGTAACCAAAAGAGCCATAGCGAAAGCGACTTAAAAATGAATAAAAGTTAATAAAAAATATTTCCTCTCAAGGAGAAAGTCTTGGGAAGAGCAATCGAAACACGAAATAAACCTTCGGAAACGCGAAAGCATGCCCCAAACGCACCGATGTCAATGCAGCTAGCTTTATTTATTTATTTATTTATTTATTTATTTATTTATTTATTTATTTATTTATTTATTTATTTATTTATTTTCAATGCAGCTTTATAACACAGTAGGTCTTTCTAAGGTCCTGGTGAGAGTGTACCAGGAAGTTGAATCGGTTATTTGAACCAACTCCTCCAAGATCGTTGGAAAAGTAGCGTCCAAAGTCTATGGAAAGTCAGTGAGCGAAGGCGTCACATTGCATGATCTTCGAACCGGACATGATGGTCTAAACACACCTCAAAAAATAGAATATAAACAGACCCTACTCTCGTGCTCCGGAGATGGTGGGTGTGGTTGATCGGACTTGTACACCCCATTTTCCGAGTTGACACATTAGCTTCTAGGAAAGCTAATGTGAAAAACTAAAATTTCTTCTTAGTGTTCATTATTAACCTGCCCAGAGTTGCAAGAAGCTCTAAAGATAACTCATAAACGTATCACGTGAAGACGCACTTCTAGAACTATAAGAGCGATCCTCTATAGCTTATAGAAAATGTAAATTCTTGAGTAATATGCATATTTGTCAATATGCATCCAAAGCGTACTTCTGGTCGAGTGAGGGAAAACTATAATCATTGATGTAATGAAGTGAAAGTAAAAGCTATTGGCTCTGGACTTGGCTCTTGACTTGAGAAAAGTACGTGAAAAAATAGAATGATCATTGAACTTACTACATTGACTTTACATATTCATTAAGAAGCTGGAATACAGTACTGGTTCAAAGACAAGTTTATAAAAACACAGGAATACAATACATGTTCGAGTTGACTATTGTTATTTGTAGAAGTCACTAAAATCAGCATATTTAATATAGACAACTATTCTGTACAAAGTACACTTGGATGTTTTCCAAGAAAAAACCTATAAGTAAAGCAAGCAGAACAGCTCTCCTTCTGTCATAAAGTAGAGTTTGCGAGCAATAAAAAATTATGTATAATTTTTTAATTTATGAACCAACTTTTTTCACAAAAAAGGTTAGAGCATAAATTAAATATCTTTATATATTCCCCACTTTCAAACTTGGAAGAGGTGAATATGGAGGAAGTCACAGTCAAGATCAACTTCAGATAACTTTTGCTCGCTTGTTATTATCAGAAAAAAGTTAGTGAAGCCAAGTAAATAAACGAATGAAACTCTCCAAAAATTATCTAGCATACATATCGTCGAGGAGAAAGAGTTCTTTCTATAAAAGACATGAAGCAGAACCAACCGCCTCCAAGAAATTGCACCTTATATCTGCATGTCCTTTTCTACTTGTTCTTGTTATAATGTGCGTGAAATGCATATTCATCTTTTTTCGGATGGAAGACAGAAGAATATGCAAAGTGGTTTAATTTCTCATCTAACTCCAGAGAAAAATGATTGAGTGATAAACTAAATCTTTAATAAACTTTTTTTTATTAGATAATTTATTGAAGATATTTTACGTGCATTATTTATGGAATTTTTCTGTTTCATCTAGCATACACCTAGTATTTAACATTTATATTTCAAATTTCTTTATCTAGTGAAGTTAATTTATAATTTAAACATAATACTTATAAAATTCTCACTAAAGATTCATGGATAAAATTTACCCTTTGCTCTATGAGATTGTTCTCTTCTGTTGCATGCATATTTTCAAGCATGCATATTCACCCAGGCGAAGTTTGTAGCTACGTGAGGGGTTGTATTTTTCAACCTTGGAAGTTTATTTTTTCTGACGTCCAATAAGACAGCGCAAACGCGCTTCATGGTCTTCGTTTCGTTTTTTCTTTTCTCAGAAGACAGAGAAGAACCTTTTCAGTTTGAGGGGTTATAAAAATCCAGCGGAGTTATAAAAACAAGACAACAAGAGTTACAAAACTGCAATAACAAGTGAAGGAAAAAAGACGACAGTGGGCCCGCTAGAACTTTATTTTTATGCTCTCAAACGTATACACGATATAATGTAAGCTCTGTAAGAGAATAATACTTCTCGTAGCCAGTGGGCCAGCAACCTAAGTTACTACTGCGCACTGTCTACAGTAGACACTAAGTATACCGGCAACCTAACTTTACTAACCTAACTATGCATTGCTACTAACTATGTAGTGTGTACACTGCAAACTGCCAACCAGACACCCGATTTCAAACTGTAAACGACTGCTGGGGTCCGCTGCAGAACAGAAATCAGAGTTTCATCGAAATACAGTAATACACTATGTCACATCCACTAACACTGTACTGTGCGCTCTGTCTGACCCACTCAGCCTCAGAAACGCATCCGCTAATGGAACATACTCCGGAAGGGACTGCATCTTTCGCGATCTCTGGCACTCAGACCTGAGGGGGCTATCCCCAGCAGGCTCACCTCTGCATCCATCTTCATGTGCATTCTCGACGGCAGCTCCACTCTGAACTGCACCTGTATCTTGGAGTCCGTCCATGTACTGTAACGACCTATGTTACACATAGGAAGTTTGTCAATTAGTAAGGTGTTTAGTTATAACTAAGGGTTGAGAATGTTTATTTGCTGCCAAAGTACTTTTAGGAGGTATCAAGTTAGTCATGACTAGCTAAAAGTTAGTTATGGTTAAACTTAGCTGTACTTTTGGCAGAATTCAGATATTTGCTAAAGAGTGAGCACTACTATCTTGTCATCTTGTCTAAAAGGTAGAAAGGAGGTGGAAAGTATCTCTTATCTCCTTTTTGACTTGATATTAGTGGTTGGATTAAAGTTGTGGACTTTGTGGGCATTAAAAACAAGAAGAGATTCCACATGTTTCCTTTTTAGTGGGTCCTAGTGTAGAGGGGGGTGGAAATTCGAGATTCCTTGAGAATATTCCAGAATCCTTCTAGAAGTTGTTGACTTTGAAGGAATAAGCCCATGTGAAAAGGTAAAAAGCCCATGTGATCAATGCTTTTACCTTAAGTAATATCTTAGTAAAACCCGGTAAAAGTAGTTACGGCTGAGTTACCGAGGGTACCAAAGTAAAAACCTAGAATGTATAAATAGAGGAGTAGAGAAGAGCTCCTCATCCTTGTTTTCACATTGTCGTAATGACAACTTGAGTAATATAGAGAGTGTGGGACATTTTTAGCATGTGAGAACTTGAGAGACGTCGTTAGAATGGAGGATTTTAGTGGATGAGATTATGGAGATTTTAGTTGATAAGTTTGTGGGTGTATGAATGAGAGTGAACTTAGCATTTTTCCCTTCAAGATTCATGGTGTGCTTCCATCAAAGCCATCAGAGGTGACCCCTGAGTGAGAGACAGGCCCGACAGTTGCAGATTCGTGGATGACGATCGTGGAGGTTAAGAGATCGGGGGGTAGTTGATCGTTAGGACCGCGGAGGGTTTACATTTTTGGTTCCGTTGCCGAGACCTCACTTGAAGGGATCGTTGAACGATGTTTAGAGTTCAGTTCTATATTCGACAAAAGGAGATTATGAGAGAGCACATGGAGAGAACGTTGGGAGGAGAGAGAGCTAACGCGATGTTAGCAACGTTAGAACCTTTCGTGTATCCCGTAGTGATATATGACGCGTTCGAAGTCATTCTTTACATCTTGTTCACTTAGAAAGGGTTTGAGGAGAGTTGAAAGAAGGTGCAACAAGAGTTGTAGAGAAAGGAGGAGAGAAATTTGTGAGTTTAGAAATTCTGCTCTCTGGAAAATTTGTACAGTCGCTGTCAACTTTTCTGTGAATTTTATTTTCCTGAGAAACTTTCCAGTGTTTTAGATTGGCTGATAACCTATCTAAGACAAAAGGAATCATAGGAAAAGGTGGTCTAGAGAGGGAGCAATGATTTTTCAAAGTTGAGGGGGTCTATTCGTGAGAGTTGAGGAATTCTGTTCTCTGGAAAAAGTTTACAGTCAGTGTCAGATTTTCTGTGAATTTTATTTTCCTGAGAAACTTTCCAGTGTTTTAGAGTGGCTGATAAGCTATCCAGGACAAAAGAAATCATGAGAAGATGAGGTCTGAAGAGGGAGAAAGGATTTTTCAAAGTGGAGGGGGTTGACAACCATGAGGGAAGTGAAAATATACAAATTTCAGTTCTCTGAAAATTTGTACAGTCATCACCATCTCTTCTGATTAGGGAAGTTTCTGTTGAAACTTCATGATTTAGTAGCTTGGAGGTTGAGCTACTGGAGACCACAAAAATCTTGGAGAGATCTCTTACCAACTAAGAGAGATACGTTTCGGCATACAAGGAGGTCTTGAAGATACGTCATGGGGAATCCAGTTCGAATGACGAGGTGGAAGAAGAGACGTTTAGGAGTTCGAACAGAGACGGAGAAGCCCAAGTTAAGTATAGATGAGTTACGAACACGCATCTATAGCACTTGGGGTGCCCTCTTTACTCTATACGAAGAAGCTTCCGCGACAATTGGCACAGATTTGAAGAAAGTCGAGTTTAAAGCATCATTCACTATGGAGGCCACGAATGCTCCTGGTGAAATAGAGTTGGATCCTTACAAGAGTGAGTTCAAGATGTCTGTTGTGATGAGTACAAACGAGAGTGAGGAGGATCATATCTTTGATAGTTAATATTAGATTAGATTTTATTTCGTGTATAGCATGTATAATGCACGATTTCTAATATAAAGCTCGGAAGAGTTAAGAAAGTAATGTAGAATTATTTTCCTCTATGATATTTTGTCCACTTAATGGTTGAGAAGGTGCAACATGAGTGGAAATTCAAAAGATTGGAAAGTTAGACTTAGAAACCTTCCTCAAGGTTTAGATGTCATAGTAAGCGTCGGAGAGAGCTCGAAAGAGATTATCGTTGAGTTTGAGAACCCTAGTACAAAACCTCAAGTAGAATCTCCGAGGAGAAGAGTAGAAACCGACTTGTGGTGTTATTTCTGTAGAGGGTTGGGACATAAAGTAGTGAATTGTCCAACTAGAATCAGAACCGAGAGAGCTAAAGGGAAGCGGGAGTTTACTGATTTAAGTCTTCGAGTGGGTCCATCGTCACCAGCGCCAATTCATCTTCTAGGCGAAGATCCTTGTCCAAGTTGTGGAGTGGGTGATCTATCAAGAGGACACAAGTGCGTCGATGTGGCCGCCCTACTTACGTCAGTAGTCGAGAAGTTGGACGAGACTCAAAGAGCTGAGACGGAGAAGTTGTCGACTTCAAAAGAGGACTCGGTTGAGTTGTGATGGAGATCGTCATTCGAATGGTGGAGAAGGCGGTGATGCGACTCAGACTCATGATTACCTTGGGAGAAGAGATGGCACAAGAGGTGTTGTTACAACCATTTCCTTTCATTTTACCTATGGTAGATTATTCGCGAATGGAATTGGTGATGTTCGTACTCTTTTAGCGAGTAGTTATTGCACGACGATTAGAAGAGTAGAAAGAGTAGTTACAAGATGGGAAAGCTACCCGTGTTTCATGGGAAGGACAATGAAGATGTAGAACCGTTTGTTCGAGACTTCAAAAGGGGTTGCATCGGAAACAACGTGAGAAGGAAGGAAGAATGGGTGTTGTTACTGCCAGAGTTTTTAGAAGATTTTGCTCTTACGTGGTATGAAGACCGAGTGAAGAGCCAGACACCTGGTGCAGTTGAGGACACATGGGAGACGTTGAGTAATGCACTCATCGAAGAATTTCTTCCAGAAGAGAGTTATGAGAAGCTCATGGTGGAGCTTACTCATTTGAAGCAACGTGACGACGAGAAAGTTCGGCAATATGCCGAAAGGGTGGATAAGTTGGAGCAACGGTTTCGGACGGTCCTACGGAAGAGTGGAGACAATGTGGAACTAACGATGGCGGGGATTGGAGCAGTGCTGACCAAGAACTTGGTGGGAGGGTTGAGACCTTCAATTCGAACCCAAGTGAGGTACGAGAAGCCAGCAACCAAAGCGGAGGCCATCAAGATAGCGACAAATATGGAAGAGAGTTTGGATGAAGGAGATATCATCCAACCTCATCATGCTGCTCTGGTGTCAACTCCGACTCCTGGTGTAGCCACAACGATCGCACCTGCACCATCACAATTGGTGATTGCTTCAACGTCAGCTCCTACTCCAACGGTGGTGCCAAGACCGTTTGTCCCAACAACGATGTCTACTGCCACCTCTGATTTTCATGCCGAGCTGAAGAGCATCACTGACACTCTTGCGGATCTCAAGATAAACGTGGTACAGTTACGAGAATGGAGGAACAAAGGTGGAGGAGGAGGTCAAAGAGGTTACGACAACAATCCCAACCGAGGAAATCAAGGTAACTTTGGAGGCAACCAAGGTAACTTTGGAGGAATCACTTGTTGGACGTGTGGAGGTTCTCATTTCCAGCGAAATTGTCCTAACAACGGAGCAAGAGGTGCCGAAGCTGTCAGAATGAATGTGGGTGGAGGAAATCCATCACAAGGACGAGACAAAGGGGTGGCTACTATCGATGTCGTGCGAGATCCCATCTACGAGAAAGGAGAGAGTTCAAACTCTTCTCATGCACCGGTGGAGCTTTTAGCTCAAGAAAGAAAAAGAACTCGATTTTCTGATGAACCGGTTTTCATGGAGGAGTCAGCAAGTAGAAGTACTCGTTCGAGTAATGTTTCGAGTACACCAAGGGAGCCAAGAAGGAAGCTGGGGATGGCGGATTTCACCATTTCATCTTCCCAAGCGGGATATGATGTGGTTGAAGATGTGGGTGCTCAGAAAGCCAACATCACTGTTGGACAACTGATCGCACTTAATCCCAGCTTACGAAGGGAACTCAGAGGAGGACTGAGTTCTAAGAGAAGCAAGAAGAAGAAACCCAAGAGCAAGACATCAAAGTCAGTGGGAGTTGGTGTGGTGGATGTGCATGCTTCAGAGGTATGCACTAGGGCTTCAAAGATTGAAGTCCGATTGAATGGTCACTACGTCTCTGACGTATTGGTGGATGGAGGGTCGGCTGTAAACGCCATATCGGAGAGGTTGATGAAGAAGTTGGGAATGGAACCAACTCGCCCGGCTAGCATTGTCGTGGGGATGGCTAACAAGCAACGGGTAAGACCTCTTGGTGTGTTAGAGAAGGTGGTCGTGTCTGTGATGGGAGTTCAAACATTGATGTCCTTTCAAGTGTTAAAGGACTCTAGTTATGATTTGCTCCTAGGTAGGCCTTGGTTGAGAGCTGTGCGCACCACGGATAGGTGGCACAAGGGATACTTACGAATTGGGCCTAGAGATCATAGAGTGATAGTTCCTCTCTCGGGTGTTGGAGTTGTGACTTCTGACTCTGATAGACCCACTAGTGACTACTGGGAATCTGATACGGAGGATGATCAGAGTGTCTCGGAAGTAGATACTGGGGATTCTTACGACCAAGAATCCTCGTCTGAGGATGAAGGATTTGGTCGAGACGAATCAGTACATCAGCTTAGTGCTATTGACTTGTTGCCTCGACCAGCAGTGGAGAAAGATCCTGACAAAGAAGAGTTGAGTGAGGCAGAGATTGTGAGAAGACTCTCTACCTTGAAGTTTGGTATCAATGTCACTCAAGAGGAGAAAAGTAGATTCCTAGATATATTTCGAAAATATATCCATGTGTTTGCTTTCAGCTACAAGGATTTGAAGGAGGTGACTCTCGAGACTCATCGAATCGAATTGGAGGAGCACGCAAGACCAGTTCGACAGAAGCAGAGAAGGGTCAATCCCACAACGGCAATGATGGTCAAGGAGGAGATAGACAAGTTGAAGGAGGCGAGTTTCATCTATGAGGTGGAGAACTCAGAATGGGTTTCACCCATTGTGATTGTCAAGAAGAAGAATGGTAAGCTGCGAGTGTGCATAGACTATAAGAAGCTGAATGCAGTTACCAAGAAGGACTATTATCCTCTACCATTTATAGATGAGATTTTGGAGGAAGTTGCCGGTCATGAGTGGTACAGCTTTGGTGATGGTTATAGTGGATACAACCAGATCAAGATAGCACAGGAGTACCAGCAGTTGACTACTTTCACTACTCCTTGGGGAACATTTGCATTTCGAGTGATGCCATTCGGACTGTGTAATGCTCCGGCCACGTTTCAGAGGTTCATGAACAAGGTGTTCGAACCATTCATAGGAAAGTTTGTTCGTGATTTCATTGATGATTTCTGTGTGTACGGAAGAAAGGAGGACCACTTTGATCATGTGATCAAAGTTCTGCAGCGGTTGGAGCAAGCTAACGCTTCTCTGAATCCAGAGAAGTGCATCTTTGGCTGCGAAGAAGGTCTGCTGTTAGGGCACATCATTTCCAAGAATGGGATTGCGGTAGATCCTGAAAAGGTGAAGAAGATTGTGGATCTTCCATTTCCGATCAACTTGACAAAGTTGAGGCAGTTTCTTGGCATGGTTGGATATTATCGTAGGTTTGTCTTTTCCTTCTCAAACAAAGCAATAGCTTTGACTATGTACATGAAGAAGGGAGTTGATTTTGACTTGATAGTGCATGATCAGAAGGCAAAGGAAGCATTTGAGGAGCTGAAAAAGGCATTGGTGACAGCTCCTATACTTGCTAAACCTGAGTGGAGTAAAGCATTTATTCTGTATACGGATGCCTCCAATGTAGCAATCGGATGTACATAAGTCAGCTAGATGGAGATGGGCATGATCATCCTATAGCTTATGCTAGTAGGCAGATGGTTCCAGCGGAGAAGAATTACTCCGTGACTGAACGAGAAGGATTAGCGGTGATCTTTGGATTGAAGAAATTCCGACATTACTTGCTAGGAGGGAAATTTTCCATAGTCACAGATCACAAGGCTTTAAAGTATATCTTTAATAAGCCTAATGCCGAAGGTCGTATTGCTCGTTGGAAGATCCTTCTAACAGAATACGATTATGTGATCGAAGATAGACCAGGGAAAAAGCATGCGAATGCTGATCTTTTGTCGAGGGCTTATGATGATGAGGGAGAAGAACCATTTGACGATTCGTTTCCAGACGAGCATCTGATGACCATCACAAGCATTGAGGAGATACCGGACGAGTATAAGGAAATCTGGAGTTTCCTTGCAGATGGCTCTTTTCCGGAAGGTATGCATACCCGAGAACGTAACGCGTTGATCAAGAGATGCAAACCTTACACCATGGTGGAGGGAATTCTATTTCATCAAGGAGCAGATGGCTTACTAAGGAGAGCAGTTGGTCAGAAGGAGGCGTTCAAGCTGATGCACGAGTTTCACGATGGCACTGTTTGCGGAGGTCACTTTGCTGGTAAGATAACAGCTTTCAAGATTTTGGATGCGGGTTATCACTGGAGAGGGATTTTCAAGGAGTGTTTAGACTATTGCAAAACTTGCGATGTATGTCAAGCATTTGCTCTGAAGTCTACTAGAACACCTCCTCCCTTAGTTATAACTAAGGGTTGAGAATGTTTATTTGCTGCCAAAGTACTTTTAGGAGGTATCAAGTTAGTCATGACTAGCTAAAAGTTAGTTATGGTTAAACTTAGCTGTACTTTTGGCAGAATTCAGATATTTGCTAAAGAGTGAGCACTACTATCTTGTCATCTTGTCTAAAAGGTAGAAAGGAGGTGGAAAGTATCTCTCATCTCCTTTTTGACTTGATATTAGTGGTTGGATTAAAGTTGTGGACTTTGTGGGCATTAAAAACAAGAAGAGATTCCACATGTTTCCTTTTTAGTGGGTCCTAGTGTAGAGGGGGGGTGGAAATTCGAGATTCCTTGAGAATATTCCAGAATCCTTCTAGAAGTTGTTGACTTTGAAGGAATAAGCCCATGTGAAAAGGTAAAAAGCCCATGTGATCAATGCTTTTACCTTAAGTAATATCTTAGTAAAACCCGGTAAAAGTAGTTACGGCTGAGTTACCGAGGGTACCAAAGTAAAAACCTAGAATGTATAAATAGAGGAGTAGAGAAGAGCTCCTCATCCTTGTTTTCACATTGTCGTAATGACAACTTGAGTAATATAGAGAGTGTGGGACATTTTTAGCATGTGAGAACTTGAGAGACGTCGTTAGAATGGAGGATTTTAGTGGATGAGATTATGGAGATTTTAGTTGATAAGTTTGTGGGTGTATGAATGAGAGTGAACTTAGCATTTTTCCCTTCAAGATTCATGGTGTGCTTCCATCAAAGCCATCAGAGGTGACCCCTGAGTGAGAGACAGGCCCGACAGTTGCAGATTCGTGGATGACGATCGTGGAGGTTAAGAGATCGGGGGGTAGTTGATCGTTAGGACCGCGGAGGGTTTACAGTACCTGCCTGTACAATGGACACACCTGCGCTACTCTTGCCAAAAGAAGATATTCTGGATATCCTCAGGTGTTACCTGCTCTAGATGCACAAAAGATTTTCATAACGAATCAACTCTGCGAACGTGAATACCACTCTGCATCAACCAGCGGGGTGAAACGGAGTACTTCCCAGACTCAATCATTCCCTGAAGACAGCTGCTGAAAGTAGCTGACAGAGGATGAGCACTTTTATACTTATTATACTGCAGTGCATGCGCTAGGATATTAGCATAACTCAACTCAACACGGTTTTTAGTATCACAAGCACCCAAAAGCGTATAGAGCTCCTTGCCATCTGTCAGCATACTCTCAAAGATGTTTTTCATGTGGACGTGATGGTGATCTCCGACCTCGTCCTTCATACAATACCCAATCATCCCGAAGTGACAACATCAACCTAACAACTTGACCCTGCTCTTATTTTGGGCAGGGTTTCAAAGGGTTTTTTGACTGGAAGGGACACTTCTAGTGCCCTTTCCAGAATGAAAGCCTCACAATTACTTGTTTTTGTTTTTTATTATACTTTTCTTTGTTCATGGGTTGATATTCTGATGTCTTAGGCGTAGAGGAACCACACCAATCCATCCCGAACTTGGTGGTGAAACTCTATTGCGGTGACAATACTTTAAGGGAAGCCCTACGGAACAATAGCTCGACGTCAGGATGAAAAAATTAATTTTTTCAAGTTTAGTTATGGAAAAGTATCTACAATTTCTCCACCAGGTCCTACTCCCCAACCTAAAGTAGCTAAATGAGGAAGTAGTATTAATCCTTGTTCATACATTGGTTTTTCTGGTACAAAATGAGCAACTTCAAACAAATTCATTGCTCCAGCCCAAAAAACAATTAACCCAGCATGAGCCACATGAGCTCCAAGTAACTTAAGTAAGTATGCAAACCCTTGTTAGTTAATCCCTTCATGCATATTTCAGCACCTACAAGACGTTGATGAGTCCAACCCAAGGTAGACATAATCCGTTTTTTCACCTCCTGGCAAGACTTCGCAGATATGGCTATGACACCCTGGTACTGAAGGTGAAGCAGTGCGCCCCCCTTTCCACCGAGAAAATCCCAGAAGAGCACTGGGACTGAAGAAACTCCTGCAACATGGAGAAATAACACAAGTCTAAATCCCTCCCAGTTCGGCACACTGTAACAGACACCTCTAATGTCCTGTAGCTAGGGGGCGTCGATTTCTTCGTCCTCGCTTGCCTCCGAAGAAACATTCAAGCGGCTCGGGTCTGGAAAATGAGGGCAGACGTATCGAAAGCACTTAGGATGCAGTATAGAGCAAACACATGGCAGCTTACGAGAATGATAGATAAGGTGAACCGTAGGGCGCAGAAAGTTGCTGCTCATCTCTATGTAATACCTAGGATAAGAGAACATGCGGAAGAACCTGTCCTCAAGAATCACCCAATACCCATCGTCACTAGTTCCCAAATACATGAACGGTCCGGACAGAGCCGAGAAGGAGCGGCCGATCTTTACAAAATCCCCATCCAGAAGGAAGTGTGGTGGATGCGGAGAGAAGAACAAGTCTAAGTAAATACAAAAGCAATTAAACTGAAAGAGAACAACTCCCTCGTGGAAACTTACGACTGTAACACGAGAGGACAGTAGGTTCCAGAGATGGAAGAGGTGACAAGTAACCGTCAGGAATGTACAGAACATCTGCAGTGTAACATGACTCACCAACAGAAGATACTGACACAAGACTAAGTGCATTCTCGGAAACGGACTCCCGGTCTGGTACCACGACAGGATCCACGGCGGCCATCACAACACTTTCTCTCTCATCATCGAGTCCAAAAGAGAGCAAGGAGAGTGAAGTACCTGTAACCGTGAAAGAAAGACAAAGCAGCGAGGAAACGAGAACGTACACCATCGCAGTTGGACACGATGTCGAGAGCCCAACGGCAGCTCAAACACAATCACCGACACGAAAGAAACCAACGAAAGCCAAAAAGAAAGAGAACAATGAAACAAAGCAAGCCACCGACTCCGAAGCGATGCGGATGAGAACTGGAAGTCGACAGTCCCTGCACCACGGCGGCAGCACAACGGGACCTGAAACACAATCACCCACACCAAACAAAGCAGCAAAAACCAAAAACAAATGAAAACAAACCGCGAAGAATCAAAGAAAGCAAGCCAGCGACTGCGAACCGATGCCGACAACAACTGCAACTCCACAGTCCCTGCAGGCACCAGAACCTGCACCATCTCGAGAACCTCTGTCAGTACCAATAGCAACACCCAGACGAAACTGTAAAAGAAACGAAAAGAAACCACGAAGCCACGGTCAGACAGTCGCGAGGCTGAAGAAGAAGAAGATTGTAACCAGCAGCAACACGACACTCCCGTCCATCGCATCGTCCCTCGTCTGACGTCAGTCTCGTCGATACAAGCATGGCCAATTCTTCGTGCTCCAATTGTCGAATTCTCGTCATCAAATTGAAGAAGCCGACAGAGCGAAAAGAAGTCGCGGCTAATTCCAAAACGTAGAGGCCTCTAATGCAAGAAGAAGATGCAGACGACAACGCATGCAGACGACAACGCGACTACATGCAAAAGAAGATGCCCCAACTCGCCACTAACCTGAAGCGTAGCCAACACCACGGACGAGCTAGAGAACATCGAGCGAACTCGCACAACACGAAATGAACCGCGAGAACGATAACCCCCAACACCTCTCGAAATCATCTGTACCTTAAACGGCCGTCCCGCAGACACGGAAAATATTAAACGCGCCGCGCTTAACGGCCGGCCTTCAAAAACTCACTAGAATCCTCCCGCGGCCAACCCGTTGTCACTATTTTCGGGTGAATTCTCCGCTTGTCCACACGCACCACCCCCCATCGAAACCGAAAGTTGCATGCATATTTGGCTAGAGTACAGTTAAGTTCTTGACCATATTGTATAGTCGCGTCTCTCGATCCTTTAGAGACTGAATTGCTAGCCTACAACTCTACATTGCATCTATAGACAAGTATCATTTTGGGTACATTGTAGTTCGACTCAAGAAAATGAAGGATGTACAAGAAAAAAAGACCATCATCCCCTCCACTCTTACCTTGTGCAGTTTCTGACGCACAATGATTCTTTTATGATATATCTTTCTTTGCTTATAGTTTGTTGTGTTGTCGGTGCGGACCCAAGCCAATGCTTTACATGTCCGAGCTTGCTAGGTTTTGAACCCTGGACTAGCACTCGTTCCGGTTCGGTTCCAAATTGAACTTGTTCCATGGGATTGAATTGTGTTTCATTAATTGTTGAATCAAATAGTTTACAAATCAATTTCCCAATTTGATCAAATTTTTGTTAATTTGATCAACTCTTTTTAAGACTTTTTGGAACGTGATTATATATCTTAGGGTCCTCTCAAAATGTTGTAAAGATTAAGGTTTCATCAAAACTCAACTGAACTCCTTAGACACCATAACACTTTTTTTCTCGAATTTAAGACAATGGAAAAATAAAATATTGAAACTAAAACCATGAAAATAAACAAACGCTCCACAATCCATACATGATGTTAGGGGTAACAGAGTGCTGTCTATAATCACATTCTTTAGTAAATTTTTAAAATAATAAATTTTTACATACAATGTGATAGTGATTATTGTGATAGTGATTATAAAGGCCAAGTTTATGTTAGAAAAAATAAGTCTTCTTGATATTTGTGACTGTAACGCGATTGTGACTCTAACGAGGTTTCACTATAATTGTTTATAAAACTTGAATCGAACCAAACTTTTAAAGAGTTAAAAATCATTTTCCACAAAATTTTGAATTCATTCTGTGAGTTTTTAGATTGATTTTAATCATAATAATTTTGATATGTTGTAGTTGATATTCAACTTATAATAATTATTTTTTGTCAAAATGAATGTTCATATTCATTACGAGAAAAAATATTTAGTCTTTTAAGGTACAGAACATTTTTCTTGAGATTACAAAGTTGAACAAGATTGAAGAATTTGAAAACCATATACTGTGAAAATCCAACTATGAACGGCGCAGTCAAAGAGATCCGATCTTGTGCCATCCGGTTCTGGACTGGGCCAGGGTCGACTCCTCCTTTGAGTTAGTATGATGAGGAGAGATTCTACCTACCAACGTGGAGGCGCAAGCCGGATCTCTTCCACCTTCTTGATTAAACCTAGGTAATGTTTGAGTATAAAAGCATAAAAAGAGAATATTTCTTGTTTCCTTACAGTTTCTTTTTGGTTTGGAAAAAAGGTTTTTCTTTGTTCCAGCAAACCTCAAAATTTTCATTTTAACATTTCTCTGTCAAATACTGAGTAGTTTGTTTTGAGATGAATCATAACTTATAAAGCTGATGACTAGGTTTAATTTGATTCTTTATTTCATAGATTTTCAGTTGAGATGAAGACGTAATCAGCAAAAGCATTTCCTTGATAACGGTTAAATTAATTTCTCAATACTATGAAAGCAAATCCGCAAAGTAAGATCTTTTGGGATTCTCGGAGTACTTGTAGTAATACTGGGCCTTAAGAAGTAGGGGAAACTCTATCTGACTGGTGAGATTCAACTCATGAAAACCAGATCGGGAGTAAAATTTCTCTCTCCGTATTGTATACTAAAATCGGTTGAGAAAATTCCATGACAAAACTACAGAAAATTAAATCAGATCTAAAAACATAAAACTATCCAATCCTATTCCAGTTCCGGCCGGGACCAGGGGCCACGCTTACCTTGGACATCAGTGTGTTGAGGAAATAGTACTAACCGTCCACCTATCTCTGAAGCAAGAAGGGTCTTATCTGCAGTATTTTGTGTTCCATAAAATCTTCTGTACTTTAGTGTTTAGTGCTTAAAATGATGCATATTAGACTTAGGTAATCTACATAGAGAGGAGGAAAAAGAAAAGAGTTGTGCACGAAACCTAAATTCTCAATTCTCAACCAGGATTGAAGAATGACACAATACCGTCATGACGTAATACTTTTTGTAATATTTGTTATTGCTTCTGGTTCTCAAGGCAACTTATCATTAATATTTCTGAGTGGTTCGAGTAAACCAAGATGTATGCAGCGTTAAGATTATAGATAACAGTGAAGACATTAATTGAATTAATTGAATTAAGGAGCGTCGCTAGGTTAACTACAATGGACTGCTCTTTCTGCATACGCTTAAGTTTATAGGGTGTGTTTATGGCTTAAGTTTACAGAGGTGTGTTTATTTTTATTCTCACTAGACCCAGACTTCATGATTCGTGCGACTTTGGGTGGAGGTGCTGACTTTCATTAGATTACTTTCATGAGTTATGGAATTTTCGTCTGGTTTTTCAGGAAGTCGTGAATTAGTTGGAATGCGGACACACCCTCGTCTCTATATCTAATATAAATTATAAATAGTAATATTTTTCAGAGAAAGTGAATGGCACAGTGCAAATTGGCTGCACTTAGGGATCTGGTAATGTTAGTTTGAATCTCCTTAGATTCTATTAAAGATCAGTTAGAAGTACGATTAAACAAAAGAAGAAAATAGATTTGATTCAAGTGTTTGGAGGGAATCTGCCAAAATCCATTAAATTGAAGTGTTTAGAGGGGTGTTTTTTTAAATTCACGCTCTACTAGACCTCCCAAGAGTTCCAAAGATCGTTGTTTCTGAAAATAAGACTCCAAAAAAGAATATACTCATTGAAATACATAGAAGGAAGTAAATTACGATGAATAATTATTATGCATGCCTAAAACTGTTATACATGCTATAACAGTTTTAGGTATGCATATTCATCCTTTTCTGTACTTGGAAGAGGAGGAATATGCCCGTGGTTTAATTTATTACTTATTTTTTTGTTAAAAATAGTTTAGTTATAAATTTTATTTTTTCTATTTCTCATTTATTTGCTTGTAGACTCCCGCATATATTTGGTTGGTAGTGCGTTAGTCCCATACTTGCCTTATGGGTTATGTCTGTTTCTTTCGGGGACCTCCTGCAAGTTCATCTAACTTTTTATAAATATAAATATAAATATAAATATATTTATTAATTTAAAATAAATATTCACTTAACATATATATATTCCGATAACAACAAAAACATAATGATTCCTCAGAAGTTCATGTTGCATGTACATGTTCACTCTATTCCATTTGAAGATGGAAGAGAGGCCGCAAGTTTAACATTAATTTCTCACCTAACCCTTCCGACAGAAAGAGTTAGGTGAGAAATTAATACGTGAAATTAATGTATGTTTTTACTTCAGAAGACTCTCGCACTTGTACCCCAGAAGCGTCTGACCTTGCATTTCACTTATGAGCTTTATTCTGTCCCGAGAATGACTAACATTTAACAGTTAAGTTTAATTTTAAATTTTATTAAATTTTAGTCTAGATTTTCTATATAATATTTATAATATTCTCGATAATATATAGGGAGCAGATGGAAGAGAGACTGCAAGCTTAACATTAAGTGAAGGGTTAGGTGAGAATTAATATGTGAAATTAATATATATTTTTACCTCAGCAGACCCTTGCACTTGTATCCCAGAAGCTCCTGTCCTTGCACTTCATTTATAAGTTTTATTCTACGTCATCGCTGTCTTGAGAATGACTAACATTTAACAGTTAAATTTAATTATTATTATTATTTAAATTTATCATAGAATACTTATAACATTCTCGATAATATATAGTGAACAAAATTTACTGAAGTTGATCGAGCAGATTATTCATTTTACATGTTCTTCATGTACAAGCAGTAGTTCCGTCAAAGGACGGTGCGAAATGAAGCACGTGAATGATGTGATGAGGTGATTGTCCTTGTTTTCTTCCGCAGAATGAATCACGTGAATCTTACCTAATCATATGAAGATGAAGCATGCAGGGACGGTTTTCTCATACGCTGGCCACACTGCTTGCACGCCGGAGTATACTATTATAGTTCTCACAAGGACGGTTTTCTCATACGCTGGCCACACTGCTTGCACGCCGGAGTATACTATTATAGTTCTCACAAGGACGGTTTTCTCATACGCTGGCCACACTGCTTGCACGCCGGAGTATACTATTATAGTTCTGCTGTGTATATACTTCGAACCTGAATACAAGATGATGAGACAGACATGCAGCTTCATTTGTACCACACTGCTCTTTTTCTACTAGAGTTCTCGTTCGCGTTGCGTTGGGTTCTGCCGCCGTACAGGCTGTATAGAGCACTGTGCTGTGGCCTTTGTGTCTAATTTTCGGACGTAATAAAGATTAAAGTTTTATTCCTGCCGAAAAGACGTTGAACGTGTGATTTAATCACGAATTGGATGAGAATGTTTCGAACTGGAAGAACATGAGGTCCAAATGTATTCCGTCCTAACAGTAAGACGTCACAGAACCCAAATGCCCATGCCCTCCAGCTTTTGAAAAAAAAAGATATGGGGCCGTAGTTTGCTGCAGTAACGGCCGAAATTATTTTCTTGTATTCTTCTGTCTCATAACCTAGATGTACATGGGTGAATAACATGTGGAAGGATGTGGTGAGAAAACAGAGCAACTCCTTGCTGTCAGCGACAACTGCAACTGAAGTATTGTCCCCTGTATCTAGTTTCGTCTCTCGTCAGCTAAGGTTCCTGCGTCACAGATAAAGACCAGCATGAGCTAGCGGAAAAGTCATAGACATACAGCGTGCAACGGGTTGAACACTGTGGACAAATTACCTTCATACGCCCTAGTCGCTGTAAGGTTACGGTCCAAAGCACTGCAAACAGGCATGTATTCGGACAAGACCTGGACCTCGTTAAAGTTTGGGACGGTCCTCGTTCTTTCGACAGAAGGAGAGGCCGCTAAGATATACTCCTCCTCGTCATCGAGAAGGTCAGCATCCGGTTGTTCAATCGTGAAGTATCGAGCTCTCGTCTGGGCGAAGAAAACATTGTCGATATCCGCTATCGTGACTGTTTCGAGGCGGACGATTGCCTTCCACAGAGAGTCGCTTCTACTTTTCTGGATTCCACAAGCCATTAGCCATCTGCACGAAGGACTGTACTTACCCGATCGAATCATGGACCTAAGGCATGTCCTCAAAGTGGAACCCAACGGATGGCTGCTTCTGTATTTATTAAACTGCAAAGCGCGCTGGAGAATGTTGTTCTGGTTCAATTCGACGTGGTTTTTAGTATCTGCGGCACCGAACAAAGTAAACAACTGTTCACCATCCTCAAGCATGCTGTTAGTAATATTCTTCATGCTGGATTTATGGTGAGCCTCAGACTTGTCCTTCATGCAGTAACCGAGCATACCTACAAAGGTATGCATGCCCCGGTTTGTCAAAGGTTTTACACAAACTCCCCTCCCCCCACAGGCCTCTCCACACCTTTCCAGCCAAGAAGAGCGACCAAACGATGCTTGACCTGCAAAGCACTTGTTCCTTGAAGACAAAGTACACCCTGTATGTGCAGATGCAGAAGACTTCTCCCCCTTTCGATCGAAAGCAAACTGCTATTGCAGTCATCATGGAGAAAGCGAGAAAGAAGGGGTCAGTAATTGTCCACATCGAGATCAGCCCCGGTGCAATTTACTGTAACAGAAACCTCAAGTCATTTCGGGATGGGCACACGACGCGTTCCGGTCGTCAGAGGTGGGACTGTCTGACGACGTGCTCTTGCTACTCGTCTCAGTAGCATTTCCGAAACGAAAGTGTTTACAAGCAAAGCTATACAGTTTGAGATCTACGTCCTGATAGACGCAACGGACACATTTCAACGATAGACGGCAAGAACAGTAGGTTTGAGAAGTCGAGGATCACTGGCAAACTGAAAAAACTTTGGATAACAGAACAAGTTGGACTTACAATCCCGCTGTAATAAGTAGAGCTCTACTTATCAACTAGAGGAGAAATTGATTTGGTAGAAGTTGTTGGTATAAGAATTAGTTACGGCTAAGTCGGCCGAAGAATACATGCATCAAATAGTACTTCTACCAATAGGCGAGTGCGCCAAAAGTGCGCCGGGAAACTTCCAGAAGGAAGTTTCTAGAAGGAAGCTTCTAGAACTTTCCAGCCGGGAAGCTTCTAGAAGGAAGTTTCTAGAAAGAAGCTTCTAGAACTTTCCAGCCGGGAAGCTTCCAGAAGGAAGTTTCTAGAAAGAAGCTTCTAGAACTTTCCAGCAAGCCTCTTACGTGGCTCATTCTGAACCCTCTATATGTTGTTCTAGATCTAAGGCTGCATGTAAGCCACATCAGCGATCATGTACTATTCCTCTCACTATATAAAGGCTGCGGATGCACCACCACAGGCATTCGAGTTTTTGAGTTCACTCTAGAGTCCATCTTACAATGGTATCAGAGCGAGGAACTCTAAGAGAGCGTATTACCGTTCTTAGAAGGACCTTTGATCGAGGTGCCTAGCAATTAGAACTCTGAGTGCGCTGACAGAGTCAAGAGAGCTATGTGATGGATGGGGGTAGATTTCCAGCTCCAAAATTATCATTCTTGAATCCTTCCATATCAAGCTTATGTATATGCGTCGTGAGCATTTTTGAGTGTATCTTGTCTATCATTTCGGTGAGGATTTCATGGGTCAAGTGATGAATCGTCAGTCCCGATGATTCTTCCAGTAATGACATATGCAGCTAGTTGAGATCTGACCGTCTACATCTTGATTTAGTGAGCATGGATCTAAACCTACCCGCTCCTGTTCCCTTCAACACGTGGGTGGAGATTTGCTATGTCTGCAGACCGAGATCGTTACATAGACAGTTTGTGATTAGAAATTTTGGTGAGGATTTCTATCGCGAGATAATCGATTCTCTTGTCCCTTTTGTAGTACCTGTAGTGTACGAATGTTTTCCGAGTGGCCGTCATAACTCTATACTAAGAGAAGCTTGAAACTTTCGTGTCGTTGGAGAGAGAGAGAGAGAGAGAGAGAGAGAGAGAGAGAGAGCGATCATGGAGCCACAACCTCCAAACCCAGAGTTGGTGATGCAGGAACTGATGCAGGGCATGCTAACCGAATTTCGGGAGATGAAGATGACGGTTGAAGCACTACATAACAAAATGCTGAACCTCGAGGGTCAGAGTATGACAGATGTTGGAAGAGGAGGAACTTCTCAAGGAGTACCGGTGGTGGGAGAGCAAGCTACACCAAGAGAACCCGTGGCACAAATAGTTAGAGCTCCAGTCGATGATGAAGGTGCCCTGTTACTACGAATGAAGAAGACATGTAACATTGAACCATACAAAGATCAACGAATCATGGGAGTAGTCGAGAATTAGATTTCTCGGATGAATCGATATTTGCGACTTTTCAGTACGTAAATCACAGATTACGTAGCGAGAGTGTTTGCGTGTGGCTACTTGAACGATAAAGCTCTCACGTGGTATGATGCATGAGAGAGATCGGTGTTGGCAAAAGGGAGAACAGTCACATGGACTGCAATGCAAGAAGGACTGTTGAAGAATTTCCAATCGGTGGATTCGGTGTAAATGGCTCGAACGAGGATGTGGGGATTGAAACAGAAGGGAAGCCTTCAAGAATATGTAGAAACCTTCCTCGACTTGCAAGTTGCAATCACTGATATGAGTCCAGCGGAGGCTCTTGATAATTTCAAGAGGGGGTTGAAGGAAAGAATCCGACAAGAAGTGATGGTGCAAAATCCACTCACGGTTTTTGAGGCCATCGCTTGCGCTCAGAGAATTGTTGGGCATTAGGAGGAGAAGTGATGATTCCACCAAATCATCAGAATAGATGCAAACGGTCCGACAAACGGTCCCGTATGCAAACGGTCCGATACCCATGGAGCTAGGCAACATCCGCTATCAGCCACGATAGTTTCAAGGTGGAGATCGTCGCGGACGGCTAGAAGAAAGACGTCAAGGAGCTCCTAGAAGAGAAGGTGTCAAGAATGCTACACCTCAACTCGAGCAACGTCGATGTTACAACTGTGGGCGATTCGGTCATATATCTGCAAATTGCCGAAGTCGTTTTCCTAGAGATCCAAGACCTCCATATCGTCGACCTCTGAATCATCTGAACGAGACGGAAGGAAATGAAGAAACCGAGGCAAGACTAGGAAACGAAGAACACCAGTAAATGCACCTCGCGGTCTTACTGGTGCAAGGAGGGAGAAGAAAGACGAGGGAAGGAGAAGGAGATTGACAAAAAATAATGCGTAGTTGATTGTCACGGATGGAGTCTTGGAAGGGACCCAGGTGAGAGTACTAATCGATCCTGGTGCAACAGAGAACTTTTTGTCTCGATCGACTGCTATGAAGTTGGGAATGGAGTTAGAAAGTGATGAGAGTGAAGAGGTGGAACTGCCCAATGGACAAACTGAGAAGATTGAATCCATACCTCGAAAGATAGAACTTACTTTAGGCAAATATCGCGAAGATATAGAATGGCGAGTGATCAAATTAGCCCGTTATGATGTCATATTTTTGAGTATGCCGTGGATGGAGCAGTATAATCTCGAAGTGGATTGGCGAAGAAAAATGATGAAAATCAAACGGTGGAAAATCTTCGGAGATAGAGTGAGATCTCGAATATAGAACTTGTCTTTGTATGTAATAGGTACAAGTGTTATACGTAATAGCGATGTCTGTTTTCTAGGTTTAATAAGAGAGGTCCGAGTGCACGACTCGACGGGCAGATTCCAGAAAGCTTGACAGAGGTGATAGCAGAATATGAGGATGTCTTTCCCGATGATCTTCCTTCAAGGTTATCACCAAAACGAAGGATTGATCACAAAATCTAGGTGATTCCAGAGAGCACCCCTCCTTGTAAGGCCCCATACAGATTAGCACCACATGAATTGGAGGAGTGCAAAGCACAAATCGAGGAGATGTTGCAAAAAGGGTTCATCTAGCCCAGCGTGTCATCATATGGAGCTCCAGTCCTTTTTGTTAAGAAAAAGGATAACACCCTCCGGATGTGCATCGATTACCGAGCACTCAATCAACAAACGGTGAAGAATAAGTATCCACTACCTCGGATGGATGACTTGTTCGACCAACTCGAAGGAGCAAAGTACTTCACGAAGCTAGACTTACGGAGCAGGTATAACCAGATTCGAATCGCTGATGAAGATGTGGAGAAGACAGCTTTTCGAACAAGGTATGGTCACTTCGAATACTTAGTAATGTCATTTGGTCTCACAAATGCACCAGCCACCTTCATGGGTCTGATGAATGACATATTCCGCCCGTACTTAGACAGATCAGTCGTTGTATTTCTTGACGACATCCTAGTCTATAGCAAAACTATGAAGGACCATGTGCACCATTTGAGAGAGGTTCTCCAAGTACTCCGCCAAAATAAATTGTACGTCAAAATTTCAAAATGCGAATTTGACAAGACGGAGGTGGACTACTTAGGACACAGAGTGAGTGCAGAAGGCATACAAGTAATGGTAGATAAAATAGCTGTCATCCAACAATGGAAGACTCCAGACGATCAGACGCAACTTAAGAGCTTCCTGAGATTGACAGGATTTTATCGTAGATTTGTTAAGCATTTTGCCAAGCTTGCACAACCATTAACTGCTTGTTAGGCAAAGGAAAGAAATGGATGTGGGGAACATCGCACGAAATAGGTTTTCAAGCATTGAAAATCGCGCTACTATATGCTCCGATCCTCAAGTGGTACGACCCGAAGAAACCTATCAAGTTAGCAACGGACGCATCAGGCACGGCAGTAGGGGCGGTGTTGCAGCAAGAATGGAAGGATGGTTGGCATCCAATTGCATACTTCTCTCGGAAGTTGTTACCAGCAGAACAAAACTATCACACCACTGAAAGAGAAGAATTGACGATAGTCCTCGCCACGAAGCATTGGAAGCACTATCTAGGGGAGAAGGCTTTTGTGGTCGAGATAGATCATAAACCTTTAGTCTATTTGGAGACGCAGAAGGATCTCTCAAAGAGACAAATCCGTTGGGCAGAATGGAGACAACGATTCAACATGAGCATCACGTACGTGGAGGGCAAGAAGCAAATTGCTGATGCATTAACCCGCATGCCTATGGTGCATAACATAGTCTCTGAAGTCAAGGTGAATTCTGACTTCTGGACAAAATTGATCGAGGGCACAAGATCGGATGCACAGATTGTCGCAGCAAAACCTTCAAGAACCATCATCCACAACCATGGTTTGGTATTCCATGAAGGGAAGTTATGGATCCCAGATGATCCAGAACTACGCACCACCATACTAACTGAATGTCACGATTCAACCATTGCAGGACACATGGGGGTAGAAAAGACATTAGAAGCAGTCCAACGAGTGTTCTATTGGTCCAAGATGGCAGAGGATGTTGCAGTATACACTCGGAGTTGTGCAATGTGTCAACAAAATAAGGCTACAAATCAAGCACCCTCCGGTCTCCTTCAACCCCTCCCGATCCCTTCCAAACGTTGAGAACATGTTAGTATGGACTTAGTGTGTGAACTTCCCATGACCAGCTCAGGTTGTGACTCGATAGTCGTCTTCGTCGATAAGCTCACCAAGATGATCCACCTTCGACCAACCACGAAAGATGTCTCAGCACCGCAACTTGCCCAATTATATTTGAACATCATTTTTGCTCAGCACGGTCTATCGCGGGTGCTTATAACAGATAGAGGTCCTCAGTTTACTAGCCTGTTTTGGAGAACCCTATTTGGTCTGTTCAAGACCAAACTTGCCATGTCTACTACTTATCACCCAGAAACCGATGGAAAAACTGAAAGAGCCAATCGCACCATTGAAGACATGCTACGAGCCTTTACTCTGGAGGAGCAAGCGAAGTGGGACACCTTACTCCTTTTGGTAGAATTTGCCTACAACAACTCCCTCAATGCATCTACCCGTGAAACGCTTTTTTATCTCATGTACGGTGTCGTGTTGTGGATTAGCTAGGGTGTGAAACCACCACATATCCTTCGTACGTGTTTGGTGTTGAGGAGCCACTGGGACCTTATCGTGTCAAAAGATAAGACTCCACGTGGACGATCCGTGTACTCTCCGTTGAGTGGAGATAAGAGTAGTACTCTTGTCGTCACATGGGAGATTGATGTATAAGAAGAGAGGTGTGCGGAGCTTGAGATATAGAGTGTAGAGTATCCAAGTCTAGTGGAGTGTGATCAGTATCATCGGATGAAGTAAGCGGCGGCAGTGCGAGTGGTAGGCATGAACGGAGAACCCTTTCGTGCTCTTGATCTTCCACTTGCGCATCTATTCGTCATTAAGATCCATTGTCTGCCGCGAGATCACTTTCGAGTATTTATGGTAGCTCATTGGGGAGAGTCGTTTATGGCTGCGGTGATGGCTACTCCGGATCCTATCGTTCTGCCCATTGTCACGTACGACGCTGTTTGGGATCTTACTGTCTACATCTTGCTCTGATGTGGTATGGATCCTCCGTTGGATCTGAACTTCCCAGCGAGAGTTCCGTTCAACACTTGGGTCGAAATACGATGTTACAGTCGACCAAAGGTGGCGCATCGTGAATTTGTCGTGAGGAACTTCGGTGAGGATTATTACAACCAGATAATAGCTTCATCTGTTCCCTTTGTAGTTCCGTTTATTGTCAACCGTTTTAGAGTCGGGATTCTGACTCTCTATTGAGCGTAATTTGTACTTCATGTTTACGTGCTTCGTGGCCGACGACATCGTCAACGGCACGTGTTTGTAGTTTGTTCAATATAAACTTTGAGGCCTAAATGGTACTCTTGGATAAAAATTCGTTCTTTGTGTGTTTGTCATGTGAGTGAAGACAAAAACCTTTTTGTCAACTTGTTTCTCATTGGTCGAAAGTTTGACCAATCACCTTCTACCAAGTTTCTTTCACGTTTTGAGGGTTAGAGGTACTTCCCGTGGTCCATTCGCGGAGTGTGAGCTATGGTTGGAAAGCTTGGGAGACGAGGATGCCCGTGGACTCGATGGTTGCTGGATTTGAAGCGCGGATGAGAAAGTTACGATCAATTGAAGCTGAGGGGGTCAAATTCATGACCAATTTCATTTCCGTGAGGTCTTTCTCGCTTTCTGGGAGTTCTGTGAGGTTGCTGGAGATGAATTGACTGTTGCCGGAAAGCTCTTGAGATGGGCTTGCTGATGGACTCAGAGATCGATCGATTCCAAGCCGGAGAGAAAAAGTTATGGCCAGCTGAAGTTGGGTGTCTCAAATCGGAGGTTATGATAGTAGGCGACTGTAAACATGAGACATTGAGAGAGATATGGGGAGTTTGAGGTCGAATTTTGCTATGAAACCTTCCAGGGTCTGAGAAGGTACAGTCAGCTACCTACCTGTGAAATTTTGGATTATTGGGTTGAAGGGAAACGTTGTTTTTGTGCACAAGGGTCTGCATATCGCCTTGTGTCATTGACGAAAAGGGCTTGGATCATTCCGAGAGTTTGGTTGAGGATCTGCTGGTGAAACTTTACAGAGTGGTAGTGATGGTGACTCATTAGCTTCCTAAGAAGTTTGAGCCGTTTTTATCAAGCGGTTTGTGAGGAATCGAACAGCAAAGTTCTGTCGAAATAGTATCATGTTATAAAAATAGCGATAAGGGCTTGATCGTTCGGAGAGTTTGGTTGAAGATCTGCTGGTGAAATTTTACAGAGTGGTAGTGATGGTGACACATTAGCTTCCTGAGAAGTTTGAGCTGTTTTGATCGAGTGGTTTGTGAGGAATCGAACAGCAAAGTTCTGTTGAAATAGTATCGTGTTATAGAAACAGCGAACTTTGGAAGGGCACAGATGCCAACTCAGAGATGATCTCTCTGCATGTAATACCTTAATAGAGAGATTATTCTACAGGCTATCTGCTGGCCTTGGTTTCATTTCATTCTGAGCTGTGGTTGAGGAGTGACAGCGAGGTAAAGTTGAGAGGTTCTTGCTCTGAAAGACGCAAGAGTTAAGACTCTTTTGAAGAACAGGTCGACCTGGAGGTTTTGCCAGTGCTTCAGAGCACTTGATCATGGGTATGGAGAGTTGTTGACTGTATTTCCTGTGTTTGGATCCTCTCCATACCCGCATGCCTGTTTGTACGCCCAGTTGGTTTTGATTGGATTTGTGTGCGGGCGTTGCGCTTAGGTTTCTTTTCTATTAGGAGTGCTGGTATTTCTCTTGTGGTGAGGCTGGAGTGATGACCAGCAGACCCAAGAGTGCTTGCGGTGATGGCAGGAACAGGTTGCCCGTGCTCGTTACTCCGGTTCTATTCCTAGTCGAGTAGGAGAGAGATCTGCCGAGAGGACGTGAGGATATCGTAGCGAGAAAGGTTCAAAGTGTACTTGAAGATCAGAGAGAGGTTTGGGTGGTCACTGGTTCTGAGTCACGGAGTGCGACACGTACTCTCTACAGCTAGATACCCGGTGTATTCCCAGATAAGAAAGCACGTCACACGACAGTTGGTGAACTCGACGTGAAACTTCTGGGGTGGAGAGTTAGTGAAGTTCTTCTCAGAACTTTACCATGGCGGAGAGACAAGGAGTTGGAAACCCTTCGGGCACGATTCCGCTGCAGCTTGATCCTGCTATAGGGCAAATGTTCCAAGCATTTGCTCTGTACATGGATCAACAACAAGCTGTTCAACGGAAGGAGGCGATGGCTACCAAGGCTTTGCATTCGGTGGTGGGGACATTGGATCAATTTGAAGAGAGAAACATCTCCAAGTACCTTAAGTTCTATTCTCGAGAGATGGAGTTGAGTAAGGTACCAGAGAGGGAGATGGTACGGACGTTTGAGCTCGCTGTTGTCCCGGAGTTACGGGAACATGTGAAGGGGCTCATTCAAGCTCATGGGGCTAACTGGGAGGAGTTTTCTCTTCAGTTGAAGGAGGAATACTCTTTGGAGGATGCAGATCGAGTGACTAAGAAGTCATTCATGGAGTGGGTGAACAAACCCAACAAGGAACTAGTTGCTACCGAACTACTTCGGGAGTTTGAGAGACAGTTTCTTCAACTATCTCGGATGGAGAAGCTCACACTTGAGAATGACAAAGTGGAGCTATTTTTACAGTCAGCCAACAGCGAGCTACAAAGGGAGTTAGAGTTGCTGTTGGAAGATCGGACGAAAGACAATGGTCTTACATCTGATTGGAAGAACGTTAGCGAAGCAGTGGGAGTACTTGCGAAGCGAGAATATCGAAGAGGGAAGGTGGTTGTGACTCAAGCACCAAGACCACCGCCTATTGTGATACCACGAAGGCAACCAACGGTGCAGACTGCTCCTCTACCTACTATTTCACTTCCTACTATTCCTATCACTACAGTTGTACCACAGCGGAATCAAGCAATGGAAGATTTGGAGAAGAAGATGAGAGACTTACAGATCAAGTTGCCAAGGTTGGAGGAGAAGGATGGGACACCTGAAGGGAGACCTGCACCAAAACAAGGATATGTTCAGAGGTGTATTTGGTGTGACAACACCGACCATCAACGGAAGGAATGCGGGAGTTTCACTGATGCCTTGCAGCAAGGTATAATTTTCTGGAAGGAAGGAAAGATCGCCTTGAGAGACAACGGAGAGACTCTGAGGACCAACTTCGGTAGAGGAGGGATGAAGAAAGTTTTGGAGGATCATCTAACAATGCATGATGTGGCATCGGTAGAAGTTTCTACCTATGGAGTCGAGGTGATTAGCAAAAAGGAGAGTGCCTTTTTGAAACATGAGGATACCACTGATATGTGGAGTCACGCTGTGAGCACGAACAGAAAGGGGAAAATGGCAAGGGAGGAGTTGCTCAGAACAGCCACAGCAATCAGGAGTGCTACTGGATGGGATGATCCCGTAGATGCTATGTCCGTTCATGCCTACGTAGCCAAGGCTCAACATGAAGCTATCATGGAAGAGAAGCGTAGGAGAGACGAGGCTGGTCCAAGTGAGGAGAGAGCGGCTCCCAAGAGGCAACTAAGAGGAGATAGACTCCGACAGGAGACTGCACCTCTACGAGAAGAAGCTATGGATGACGTCCTACCTTCTGGGAGTGCAGAGAAGGGTAAGGGTAGGGAGAAGGGCAAAGCTCCCATGTATAAGCTGCAATCCGACATTGAAGCAGCAACCAACATGAAAGAGGTGTTGCAGGAGAAGGTGCTCAATACAAAGATTGAGTTTACCTTGCGAGAGATCCTCGGGATTGCGAAGAAGGAGTTTCATGATGTCATCATTGACATTATTAAGCGGAAGAGGCAATTGACGGGAGAGACCGCAGTGTCCAGTGCTCTAGACACAGTGATTACAGAGGAAGAGGAGCGAGAGTTGGTTCATTCTTACAACACTCGTAAAGTTCGGTTTGATGTGGATAAGGAAGAGGACGATAAGATCTCTAGTCATTACACTAGAGGGCATTGGGCAAGAGCCACTACTGAAACCTTAGTGAATGTAGGAGAGATGAAAGATCCGGTGGTTGCTCTCATCGATCATGGATCTGAGATCAATATTGTCTCTAAGGACATCTACAAGCAGGGTGGATGGCCTGTTGATATAGATCATGGTTGGATGATCCGAGCAGCAAACAACACACGAGGAGAACTCTATGGTGCTTGTCCGGATGTGAAGGTGAAGATAGGGAATGTGGTACTTGAACAAAACTTCTTTGTTCAAGATACTACTTCCTATCCGGTTATTCTTGGTCAACCATTCATTACAGTTGTAAGGATGGAGACTAAGGTGTTGGATGACGGTTCTGCTTATGCTCGGATCAGGAGTCAGGATGGCAAAACAACGGTACAGTTCTTGACTGTGTCTGCTAATCATGAGCGTAACCGAGACTACTTGCGGAGCGTTTCTCTACCCAAAGTCACTGAAGAGTTTAAGGATTTTTCCAGAGGGCCACTATAGAGCGAGAGTATAGTGGTACCGATACACAAGAGAAGGTACTCTCGTTGGAGAAGGATAGTGCCTTTTGTACAGGAGTGGTGAGATATTCGGAGAGTGGATTTGCTGTGTATACACAGCTTGCTGATCTTCAGAAATGGGAGAAGAAAGCTGTGCAAAGAACCCAAAAAGATCTAAAAAGAGTTGGTGTGCTTAGTGAGGAGGATAAGATAGAGGGCGTTTACATGGAGATGGATTTGGATGATCCTTTGGAAGAGCTTCGTAAGGCTGAGCAAGGGAATGAAGACCAAGTTGTCTACATACGTTCTATGGAGCTTTACTCGGCTATAGAGTCATTCCAGATACCTGAAGTCAGAGTTGAGACCAGGTATAAAACGGTGGATAAAAAGGTGAAGCCGGTTGCACAACCGCTACCTAGCGACTCTGACCAACGAGTTCAACAAGCCTTAAAGGAGAAGAGCTTACGATATCCTGATCAGATAGGTCACAAGTTTACAGAAGCTACGCTTAAGGAGTTGAAGGTTGGTTCTACAGATTTTCTTCTACCTGCTGAGGAGAAGGAGTTCAAGGAGATGTTAAGTAGGCACGGGAAAACATTTGCTTTTGAGCCTTCAGATATTGGGTGTGTAGATCCAAGTGTTGTAGCACCGATGATCATATTTACGGTACCGCATACGCCTTGGGACTTAAGACCAATTCCCGTACCTAGGGCACATCTGCCTAAGCTTATGGAGCTTCTAAAGGAGAAGATGCGGATGAGAATCCTTGAGCCATCGTTTGCACCATATTCCAGCCGCTGGTTTACAGTACCGAAGAAGAGCGGAGCGCTACGGTTCATTCAGGATATGCAACCGGTGAATCAGGTGACCATCAGAAATACGGGGATCGGACCTATTGTGGGAGAGTTTGCTGAAGCATTCGCTGGTAGAGCCATTTACTCGATAGGAGACCTCTACTCTGGATACGATCAGTTCCAGCTTGCTGAAAAGAGTAGAGATGTCACTACTATGAGGACACCGTTGGGTTTGGTGAGGATGTGCACATTGCCGCAGGGGGCAACAAATTCTGTTGCACACATGATGAACGGGATGAACAAAGTTCTTCGAGACTTCATCCCGGAGAAGACCATGCCTTTCTTAGATGACATTCCAATCAAAGGATGTGTAGAGGAGCAGAAGGATGAGAGAGTCGATCAGAGGGGGTGTCGAAAATTTGTGGCTGATCATATTCTAGATTGTGATCAGATTTTATCACGGCTCGGGGAGGTTCACTTGACACTATCTGGTGCTAAGTCTTCGTTTGGAGTTCGAGAGGTTGTGATTGTGGGGCACTTATGCGGATGGTTTGGTCGCAAACTTGATCCTAACAAGGTGGATGCCATACAGCGGATGAAGGACACATGTAGCTCAACAACAGAGGTGCGAAGGTTCTTAGGAGCTTGCGTGTTTTATCATGTGTGGATTCTTCATTTTGCTCATGTATCAGATCCACTCTATGGTCTGTTACGGAAGAGCACGAAGTTCAGATGGGAGGAGAGGCATATCGAAGCGGTGCAAAAGCTGAAGCAGTTGTTGTCTTCTCCACCTGTGCTACGAAGGGTGAGTTATGAAGATAGCAAACACGTGATAATCACGGTTGATACAAGTCCGATAGCCATTGGGTGGGCAGTGGAACAAGATGATGAGGATGGAAACCGGTTTGCAATCAGATTTGGAGCCAAAGTGTTGAGTGAGCGACAGCGAAACTACCCACAAGTAAAGCGAGAGCTATGGGGGGTAGTTACTGCGATGAAAGTTGAGAAGGACTATTTGATTGGAGCACCGGTGATAGTGGAGACGGATTGTTTGCCACTGTTAGGGATGATTACGAATTGTAACACCCCTGATATCGCTATGTTGCGATGGATTGCTTATATCAAGTCGTTGAATCCGGAATTTAGACACATAGCGGGAAAAGATAACCCGGTAGCAGATATGTTGTCTAGGGCCAGATATGAGGATGAAGAGGATTTGACAGAAGACACAGAGGATATAGGCACGACCGTCTTTTGTAGAGCTCAGAAGGGAATGAATGAACATCAAAACTCATTCATGGAGGAGCTATACGAAGGAGAATGGTTAGACATTGGGCGTTATCTTGGTTCGCTGACCAAGCAACCAGAATGGAATGATGCTCAGTTCAAACAGATCAGGAGGAAGGCTTACAACTACATACAACAAGGGGGCTATCTGTGGAAGCGCGCCAAGCGGAGTGGCGAGATGCCGCAACGGGTTGTGTGTAAGCAAGAGATGCAAACCCAGCTCATTCAAGAATTCCATGAGAGCTTATGGGCTGGACATCGGGGTATTTATGCCACCTTTACCAAACTCAAAGAGAGATATTGGTGGCGTAACATGTACAGAGATGTAGTGCGATTTGTGGAGACGTGTGTAACTTGCCAGATGTACTCTGACATCCGACATCGAGATGAGCTTCATCCTACGTATCCACTTGCAATGCATTACAAGTGGGTAGTAGATCTGGTTACGATGCCGGTTGGGATATGGCAGATGAGATACTTGGTTTTGGCACGGGAGGATCTATCGAACCAAGTCGAAGGACGCGCTCTGCGCACAAACACTACAGAAGGGGTGTGCAGATTTCTACTTGAAGATGTGATCTGCAGATACGGATGTGTTGGGAAGATTACAGCAGACCGCGGAGAACTGAATGCTCACGAAGCTGATATGTTCTTCAAGAGGCGGGGAATCAAGTTAGCTCTTACCATGGCTTACAACCCAGAAGGAAATGCGAAGAGTGAGCGTGACCATCCTCCCATCAGGAAAGCGATTGTGAAAGCTTGCAACGGAAGGGTGAGAGAATGGCCAAGGCTTCTACCATTTGCTCTATGGGCCGATCGAACAACTCATAGCTCGGTGACCGGGTACATGCCAGCAGAACTAATGCAAGGGCAAAAACCGATCATGCCTATCGAAGAGCAAATACCTACTTGGAGTGTTCTACCTTGGGAAGATAATCTCTCTAGAGAGGATCTTCTCGCTCTTAGGATTCGTCAGTTGGAGCGGAGACCAGAGGATGTGGAGCTAGCTCTGGAACGGTTACGAAAAGCTCGCTTGAAGAACAAAGACAGATTTGATAAGCGACATCGACTACGACCTAAGAAGATCCAGGAAGATGATTGGGTATTGGTATATGATAGCAGCTTGGATAACCAGCATAGAGCGTTGAGAAAGTTTTCTAAACGCTGGTTTGGGCCTTACGTGGTTGTTCGTATTCATGACAACGCCACATACGTACTACGTGAGTTGGATGGTGCACGGCTTAAAGTTCCGATTGCAGGAAAACGGATAAAACTCTTTAAGCGACGAGATGAAGACCTAGACATTGAGGAGATCAGTGTCGAGTTTGATCTCTCTCAAGATCAAGATGAGAGTCCAGATGAGAGCGTAGAGCCCGAGGGGGAGACTCCCGAAGAAGAAGATGAGGAAGAAGTGGTATGATGCCAACCACAACGTATGATTAGGTTGGTGCATACCAGAGGATGCACAGGTTCAGAGGGGGTGGATGTCGTGTTGTGGATTAGCTAGGGTGTGAAACCACCACATATCCTTCGTACGTGTTTGGTGTTGAGGAGCCACTGGGACCTTATCGTGTCAAAAGATAAGACTCCACGTGGACGATCCGTGTACTCTCCGTTGAGTGGAGATAAGAGTAGTACTCTTGTCGTCACATGGGAGATTGATGTATAAGAAGAGAGGTGTGCGGAGCTTGAGATATAGAGTGTAGAGTATCCAAGTCTAGTGGAGTGTGATCAGTATCATCGGATGAAGTAAGCGGCGGCAGTGCGAGTGGTAGGCATGAACGGAGAACCCTTTCGTGCTCTTGATCTTCCACTTGCGCATCCATTCGTCATTAAGATCCATTGTCTGCCGCGAGATCATTTTCGAGTATTTATGGTAGCTCATTGGGGAGAGTCGTTTATGGCTGCGGTGATGGCTACTCCGGATCCTATCGTTCTGCCCATTGTCACGTACGACGCTGTTTGGGATCTTACTGTCTACATCTTGCTCTGATGTGGTATGGATCCTCCGTTGGATCTGAACTTCCCAGCGAGAGTTCCGTTCAACACTTGGGTCGAAATACGATGTTACAGTCGACCAAAGGTGGCGCATCGTGAATTTGTCGTGAGGAACTTCGGTGAGGATTATTACAACCAGATAATAGCTTCATCTGTTCCCTTTGTAGTTCCGTTTATTGTCAACCGTTTTAGAGTCGGGATTCTGACTCTCTATTGAGCGTAATTTGTACTTCGTGTTTACGTGCTTCGTGGCCGACGACATCGTCAACGGCACGTGTTTGTAGTTTGTTCAATATAAACTTTGAGGCCTAAATGGTACTCTTGGATAAAAATTCGTTCTTTGTGTGTTTGTCATGTGAGTGAAGACAAAAACCTTTTTGTCAACTTGTTTCTCATTGGTCGAAAGTTTGACCAATCACCTTCTACCAAGTTTCTTTCACGTTTTGAGGGTTAGAGGCACTTCCCGTGGTCCATTCGCGGAGTGTGAGCTATGGTTGGAAAGCTTGGGAGACGAGGATGCCCGTGGACTCGATGGTTGCTGGATTTGAAGCCCGGATGAGAAAGTTACGATCAATTGAAGCTGAGGGGGTCAAATTCATGACCAATTTCATTTCCGTGAAGTCTTTCTCGCTTTCTGGGAGTTCTGTGAGGTTGCTGGAGATGAATTGACTGTTGCCGGAAAGCTCTTGAGATGGGCTTGCTGATGGACTCAGAGATCGATCGATTCCAAGCCGGAGTGAAAAAGTTATGGCCAGCTGAAGTTGGGTGTCTCAAGTGAGGTTATGATAGTAGGCGACTGTAAACATGAGACATTGAGAGAGATATGGGGAGTTTGAGGTCGAATTTTGCTATGAAACCTTCCAGGGTCTGAGAAGGTACAGTCAGCTACCTACCTGTGAAATTTTGGATTATTGGGTTGAAGGGAAACGTTGTTTTTGTGCACAAGGGTCTGCATATCGCCTTGTGTCATTGACGAAAAGGGCTTGGATCATTCCGAGAGTTTGGTTGAGGATCTGCTGGTGAAACTTTACAGAGTGGTAGTGATGGTGACTCATTAGCTTCCTGAGAAGTTTGAGCCGTTTTTATCAAGCGGTTTGTGAGAAATCGAACAGCAAAGTTCTGTCGAAATAGTATCATGTTATAAAAATAGCGATAAGGGCTTGATCGTTCGGAGAGTTTGGTTGAAGATCTGCTGGTGAAATTTTACAGAGTGGTAGTGATGGTGACACATTAGCTTCCTGAGAAGTTTGAGCTGTTTTGATCGAGTGGTTTGTGAGGAATCGAACAGCAAAGTTCTGTTGAAATAGTATCGTGTTATAGAAACAGCGAACTTTGGAAGGGCACAGATGCCAACTCAGAGATGATCTCTCTGCATGTAATACCTTAATAGAGAGATTATTCTACAGGCTATCTTCTGGCCTTGGTTTCATTTCATTCTGAGCTGTGGTTGAGGAGTGACAGCGAGGTAAAGTTGAGAGGTTCTTGCTCTGAAAGGCGCAAGAGTTAAGACTCTTTTGAAGAACAGGTCGACCTGGAGGTTTTGCCAGTGCTTCAGAGCACTTGATCATGGGTATGGAGAGTTGTTGACTGTATTTCCTGTGTTTGGATCCTCTCCATACCCGCATGCCTGTTTGTACGCCCAGTTGGTTTTGATTGGATTTGTGTGCGGGCGTTGCGCTTAGGTTTCTTTTCTATTAGGAGTGCTGGTATTTCTCTTGTGGTGAGGCTGGAGTGATGACCAGCAGACCCAAGAGTGCTTGCGGTGATGGCAGGAACAGGTTGCCCGTGCTCGTTACCCCGGTTCTATTCCTAGTCGAGTAGGAGAGAGATCTGCCGAGAGGACGTGAGGATATCGTAGCGAGAAAGGTTCAAAGTGTACTTGAAGATCAGAGAGAGGTTTGGGTGGTCACTGGTTCTGAGTCACGGAGTGCGACACGTACTCTCTACAGCTAGATACCCGGTGTATTCCCAGATAAGAAAGCACGTCACACGACAACGGCGAACATCCTCTCACAGCAGCAAGTTTGACATGATTCGACACGACGTCGTCAGTCAACACCAAAGTGGATGCTGTCAATGAATTCGTTGCACGAATTCAACAAGGAGTGGAAAAAGCTAAGGTGAAACTACAAGTTGCTTAGAACCGACAAAAGCAATATGTCGATGGACACCGTCGGCACGAAGAGTTTACGATTGGTGATCAAGTTTGGTTATCCACAACCAACCTTACTCTGATCGGCAGTCATAAATTCAACCCTCGCTTCATCGGACCTTTCTCTGTTGTCCGTAGAATTAGAGCAGTGACATATCAACTCGAACTTCCACCCCACATGAAGATTCATCTGGGTTTTCATGTGTCTTGATTACGGCGATATACACCACGATCTCCTCAATTTGGCAATTCGCAAGAGTCACGACCACTGCCTCAAATTATCGATGGCGAGGAAGAGTTTGAAGTGGAATGCATCTTAAAGAAACGTGTTCGTGGGACTCGTCATCAACGGGTAGATTATTTGATCAAATGGAAAGGCTATCCATTACATGAAGCAACATGAGAACCTGCAACCAATCTTGCACACGCCCCACTCATAGTGCAAGCTTTCGAACAGCAGTTGAGCAACGAGGACGTTGCTTCTTAAAAGGGGGGAGGTTTGTAATAAGTAGAGCCCTACTTATCAACTAGAGGAGAAATTGGTTTGGTAGAAGTTGTTGGTATAAGAATTAGTTACGGCTAAGTCGGCCGAAGAATACATGCAGCAAATAATACTTCTACCAATAGACGAGTGCGCCAAAAGTCCGCCGGAAAACTTCCTGTAAGCCGGCCTGTCTCTCACCCAGGGGTACCTCAGATGACTAAGATTACTAGTGCACCTTAATTACAAAGATTCTATCATACCCATGCTCACTTCACTCAACACTCTGACCCGTATGGTCACATCGGTCCCTCTAATAGCGTTCCTGCAAACAAGTTCTAACCCCGCCCTCCACATTGCATCACATAGTACTCAAGGACTCCCAAGGTCTCCAATGCTCACTTTACTTATAGACAGGAAAATGAGAGTGTCTTCCACCTTCTCAACTCCTCCTTATATACTCTACAATTTCTTACCGTGGTAACTTTCACTAAGTTACGTTACCTCATGGTAAGTGCGCAATCCAAAATAGTAAAACTTCTAAAGGCTACTAAGACTTAAGAATAACACACACATTACTTGTTCTACTTTACTAAAGTAAGAGATTCTCCTACTTTAGCTTTTGTAAAGTGTTAACTTTCCACGCTATCCAGTCGAAAGACGACAACACACTAATACGTCTTTTGAGGAACATCTTTAGATCTTTGTGCATGACTTTTCATCATGCATCCAATCAGCGATGGTCAACAAAGTTACATACTTTTGGAAAGCATATTTAGAGATCCGCACTTGTCTTAAAGTGTCATAGTGGAACCTCTAATAGTTTCCTCAACTTAGTTATAACTATCTCAGCTAGTTATGACTACTTTTGATCACTCTAAATTTAGATCTTCAAACTAGAGTAACCTTTAAGATAGTCATATCTAATGGAATGTATATAAGCATACACACAAATAATGGGATACTTGTGGTGTGACATTCCAGAAGGAAGTTTCTAGAAGGAAGCTTCTAGAACTTTCCAGCAAGCCTCTTACGTGGCTCATTCTGAACCCTCTAGATGTTGTTCTAGATCTAAGGTTGCATGTAAACCACATCAGCGATCCGCGTGAGAGATGAGCATTGGCCAGAAGCTTATCATGTACTATTCCTCTCACTATATAAAGATTACGGATGCACCACCACGGGCATTCGAGTTTTTGAGTTCACTCTAGAGCCCATCTTACACCCGCAGTACAATCCAAGCACCTTCCGTGTCAATATAATGGAAAGGACCGACCACTGCTTGGAGGTAAGATTTTGGTACGGAAAACGACTTACAAATGAGAACGTAATCAAGGGAAGGAAGCAAGAATTAGGGTGGGACAGAAGAGTAATGAAAATCAAGGTAAACATATGACCTAAACTTGTAGAGCTCTAAATCGGAGAAAGACAAAAGAGATTTGCAATAAAGAGGATATGGAGGCAAGGTGACGGGTTTCTAAAAACGATCGAGAGAACAGGACGAGGAGTGATGGCAGACAACCTGGAAACTGTCGAAACTGGGCTCTTGCAGCTGGTGAGGAGGACTGAGAGGCGAATGGCAGTTCGAAGGAGAAGAGACAACTTCCGAAGCAGGAGCAAGGCGCACAAGAGGAGTAGACGGAATACTCAAATGCTCGTCATCAGAAACGTCATCATCGACTGGGTCGATAGCATCGGAGGGGTCATGAACAAAGAGTTCCGACATAGTTCCGAAGAGCAGAGAAAAGGTAGCAAGACAACAAAGACAACTTATCTGGTGAATTCGAAATTGCTAACGCGAATCCTCCTATCGGCATCGTCTCCGCGTTGCAACATCAGCAACACTTTGGCACGTCGGACTATGTGTAAGTACATCGGCACCATCCCGAATCGCACCAACGGCAAGTAATGTATCGTCTTGCGATCATAGCGAAAGAAAAACATGTCGGCCACTGACTGTCGCACAGTCATGCTCCATCGTCTGCAAAAAATAACATTAGAGGCAAAGGAAACGTAGATACCAGAATGAAACATTGTTGTCCGTATCTTGTATCGAGCACGAGAGTAGCATCCAATCCGTCGTTTTCTTCCTTTGCCGAGTTACAGCAAAGAAAGAACACGACGAGGATGTTAGAAAAAAAACATTTGTCAGAAGCAATGAAAGACCGCGATAACATCGAGCAGGAACTTTCAATCGAGCAAACACGCGACGACGAAGCAATTCGTGAGGGACGTAAGAGAAGTGAAGCTAGTAGAGGTCCGCGCGGTAGCAAATCAAACAACCTTCCTGCAAAGAACAAAGACGATGGCGAGCGAACGAAGAGGGCAGCGACCGAACGAAGCAAAGGACGTCAGGGAAACTCGTGAAGCGAGCGACCAAACGAAGCATGCAGCGACGTCCGCGCGCTCCATTTTTTGAAAAACATGTGTCGGCACCGAAAAGCGCCGATAGCGTCCATTTAGTGGCCGTCTTACCTTCGCACATTGAATAGAAAAGCGGGGACGGTTTACAGGTTTAGCTGCCACATTTAATACGAAATGGCGGCAGCGAACCAGAGATTTGCGTCCATCCTTTCTTTTACATAACGGTGGTCCCTTCAACTCCCGCTGTACATTGACTTTGAGGATGCCTATTCTCTTCTCTTCCCTCTTCTGATGGAGTAGTGCAGCATGCCATGCAGGTTTAAGTTATTAGTAAATTAATCTCTACATCAGTTAATATCTATGATACCGGGCGCCTCTATGCGCTCTTGGTGTATGGATTATGTTGCATCTGTTTTTCATTTTTGGTTGGGTATTATTCAGTTATTACTTAATTATTACAAATTTTATATTTATATTTATTTACTCTATAATATCTATGTACAAATAAAAACCGAACAAAAGTACCAATCTATACATTAAGATCCCAGCAGCGTACAATTCACATCAGAATCTTCCTCGCAAAATATTATTTTGTCTTTTGCTACCCAACAACAATACAAACACCATTGACGTCATATAATTTTCCCCGCTTGTCGTTCTATGCTTCTTCACCTCGCTTGGGATGTATATTCATCTAGCCAAATTTTCACGTTTATAATTAATAAAAACTAGATATCTTAAAATAATTATATTAATCTAAAATAAATTACGATAGAGTCAGAAATGTTTGGTTTCCATCTTTTTCTGGTTCATCTTTCTTAGCGGAGACAAAAAGGGTCATTAAATAATTAATAATTTATTATTACCTACTCTTTTTGTTCAGGTGATGAAACATTTCAAACTTTCGATTCCTGTTGAGCAACAGGAGGAGGTCCGGGTGCAAGAGGAGGTCCAGTGCTCGAGCTAAGGACCATCGACTCTGCCATGCAAGGCGGAGTCAACGACGATCGCTGACGATACCAAGACTCGATCAGAGGTATGTGATGGAGAGGAAAACCAGACGGGAGTTTTCTCTCTTTTCTCTCAAAATGATCCATTGCAGTATAAGGGGCGCTCCCAAATAGCTTGTCATTGTCTCGAACTTTCTTGAAGTTGGAAATGTGATTCTACCACTTTGTTTTTATCTGATTCGTGTTGACATCAATGTCTTTCACATGCAAGAACTGCTGTATTTTGCGCAGTTTCAACTCAGCGTTCTGCATATTCTCTCGAGAGTTGTTACCGGATGCTTTTTCCCACTCTACTCTCTTCGTATCGATCAACGCTATGGTTTGTCAATCTTGCCATGTGAACCTACCTCTATGAGAGTTACCTACTGCAGGAGAGAAAGGTTGAGAATCAGCGTCTGGAGCCTCAGTTCGTGGGAGAGACATCGATCTACGCTTGAGGATGGATGACCAATCATGCATTAACACTTCAAATGTTTGATCGTCCATCGGCACAGTATTCTCCAACGAAGAACCCATCACCTCTCGTGGGTTAAAACATTCATAATTTGTTTCAAGTGTCTCTGTTCATGGAACAAAAGAGGATCTACGTTTTGTAGAAGTTTGTACAATGAGGGTTATATTCACGGATTCTCTCAGGAAGCAAACAGAAGCTTGAGAATAGTCTTAAAGTATCATTCTTCTTTTTCTTAACTCGCTATCACCTCATATTTAGCTAAAAAGTAGGGGGTTCATAATTTATTACCAAATGTCTAGGGATGGGTGGGCGATCTTGCATTACAGTCTCAAATGCCTGCTCGTCCATCGGCACAGCATTCTCCAAGGAAGAACCCATCACCTCTCTGAGATTTTGGTAATCTCGGCCTGTCTCCTGGTCTGGGACTTGGTTGTCTAGGTTCACCGAATCATGATTCAACTCAACCACAATATCACTATCAATTGGAGTATCTGCATTTGCAAATATTTTCATGATTGATCGTCGAAGTGTCTTTTGTATCTCGTCTTTCAAACAACCACACAAACAGCCATCCACATCACATCAACAGCAAGAAAGCGATTATACAAATCGGGGTCATGCACCTCGTGAAGTATTTTCTCACCTCCCGTCTTATTACATGCTCCATGCTATCTCTCGGTCACTGCTCTCTACCCTCGTCTCTCTTTCCTACATGCAGGAGAACCTGAGGCGAAGCTCTGTAGATCCAAAAATCCTGCTCTCCAAAAACTCCCGCTAAAACTGTGATATTGGACCTGAGCTGGATGACAAAAGTCCACCATGGCAGAGTTCGCTCGTGTGGTGCTCGAAACTGCAAAGACTTTTGTGAAAAGGAGCTGTTCTGAAACCCTTCTCCTAAATACGGGCCGCTGTATCCTATTCGCAGTTTCGAAACTGTGCGCAGTCTAGACGTCCCGCTTATTACCAACCCTCACTCGCACGCTTGAACAGCCTCTCCGCAGTTCTGAAACTGCGGGTGCAGAGCAGCTCTTACTCTATTTCTAGGTACTTTCCAAACCTTGCTCCGCTCCGAGATGGAAGAGACTTTCTCGAGGCGTTTGCCAAGATGAGCATAGATCAGCCAAGGAAGGTCGTGATGTGAGCCCTTGTACAACATAAAACACTCTTAATTTTATAAGCAATTCTAGAAAAATAATATGCATGCTCGACCAGCTTTTGTAGAACTTTTGTTCTCTTAATGATATATAAATATATATATATTAGACAACGGGATAATATAATATACCCGGTGCTTGGGTACCGCTTATAATACCCTATGGCAGCATCAATGGTGATATTCACTCATCAAAGACTTAGCGCTTAGATCTCATAGATAATAAGTATATAAAAAAATCAAACTATTTCTCTCATTATTATATGTTAAATGGACTAATAGGTGACGAAAGAACTAGACTTAACCCATAAGTGTAGTGGGTCGAGACTCACCTTGGAGAATATAAGTTAATAGATTAAACCGTCTGTGCATATATATTCACCTCTTCCAAACTTTGGAAGAGGTGAATAATTATATGCACGGGCCCTTACGTTTCAAAAGCGCTTTTCTCACAAGATACTTAGCAATTTCACAATTGTTAGATTTCTTACAACTTTTTTGTACCTTTCTGTTCTTACATAAATTTCTTTATGTTTTGAAAAGTCTTTAACGCTAACTTGAAGTATTAATCCTCCTAGTATCTTTTTTACTTCACTTTTTCTAAATTAAATCTTTTATATTGTGTATTTTCATTTCTCTACATAGAGTTTTAGCTAGCGCGGTCTATAAAAGAGAAATTGCGATAAACAATGTCATCTCATGTATACATTTAAGACTTTTAAGTTACAATGTTCTGATATCTTAGGAACCGCATGTAGCATTAAAGATAGTGATTACTAGTTTATCCTCACTTTTCTCTTCACTTTTATGGGTGTTGCATGCTTCGCTCTCAGGTTTCTTCTTCTCAGCTTGATGGATCACAGTCGGGTACAAATAACCTGAGCCTCTGTTTCACATCCACAATCTGACCTTATGTTCGGATATTGCATAAAAGATTCGTTTAACAGTAGCATCTCTTCTACTTTTAATACAAATTTCTTTTACAGCAGGTTCGCTTTATGGGTTTAGTACTCGAAAGTCACGAGTCATGAACAATAGACGTGTTATGCAACAACATAGCATGAATAGAAAAGGATTCCAAGGATGAAAACTTCGGCTTGCACCCTAAAAAGATTAGGGCATTGATATTCAACTTCTCCTTCGGGTCATAATCAGATCCTGCTACCCTGAGCCGATGCTTCACATTCACAATCGTCCATTGTGTTACAAAAGAATATTCAATTTCTAGTGACAATCTTTCTAGAATTTTAATACCAAATCTTTTCACAAACAAGATCACCTTATGGATTTAGTATTGGAACGTCACGAGTCGCGAAAAGTACGCGTTACAACAAAATAAAATACACCAAAAAATAACAGATTCCATAGACAACAAAGCGTACCGAAAACACTTCATGCATGCACGTCAAATTTAGAGCACCTATATTCTTCTTCCTCCTTTCAGTCATTGGGAGTGATAAATGATAAATAATAAATGTTATTATATGTCCTTTGAGATCTTCACTGATCATGGGACTGTTCATGTGAGTCCATCACAGCAGGACTCGGACGAGAAGCTTTTTTGCAGGCCATGTGACTGTTCATGTGAGTCCATCACAGCGGAACTCGGATCAGAAACTTCTTTAAGAGTTTACAACAGATGCATCTCCAACCCTACCTACAAAAGATTAAACTCATGATCTTTTTCTTAGAGTACTGTGAGCTAAACCTCTTGGGACATCGATCTTCGCTGTCCCAAGTGAATACTGGGTTTGTTTGTTTTTCTTCGTGGCTCTTTTATCTTCTCCTCCATTTCAGTCATAAGCAAGTCTGAGCATACTGGCAGTAACAAATGTTTGTCAGTTCCAGCAAACATAGATGGCAAAGAGAATATCCCTTACACGTTATACCCACAAAGCTTCGGAGTCTGGCTTCGTTGTCTAGACTCAACAGCCTTCTCTCAATTCATCCAAGACCGGCTATTGACAAAAGCTTAACTGAACTGGAATAAACTAATCTTTGATTGGTTTCTCTTTCGCTGTATATGTATCATACCTTTTCATGAAGGTACTATACAAGTCTATGAAACTTTCACTTCTACCGGTTCACTAACTACTGGAAATATCATAAATTTACTTGATCAGACCCTCTAAACTTTACCCACGAAATGTTCAGAAATGTTTCCTAGATTTCCTTGTCCAAAATGCGATCGGTCTCTGTTTACTTGCAATTCCAGAATCTTTGACTATTGCGGTTGGTAGATTTTGCTCTCCCTCATTGACTAGAGATAATAGTGCATGTCAAAGCTGAATTTTTTCCTAAATACTTCTGGCTCGACGGCGAGAGTTACAAATTCGGACAGAAGCCACCGGCTGTTTCTGCGGGTGCTCGTACAAACAATCTTGCGACGTATTTTATTTGTTTTTAATTCGTTTTGGAATTGAGTTTAATACTAAAATTTAAAAAACTTAAAATTAAAATAATACTTTCAATTCACAAATGTACCCATAAGCGATCCACGGTTCTATACAAAACTAGTTTACTGTTTGTTTCTGTCAGAGAAATTTCTTTTCTTAACTTTGAATATTTCTACTAAAATTACTTCCAGAGATGAAGACTCATTTTTATGATCATGTACAAGAAGTTACATGCGATTAAAGCATTTATCTTAGACTTCTTTGTATATTTCAACTCTTCCATGTTCGGAAGAGGAGAATATGCAAAGAGCTTAATTTTGTCTCCTAACTTTTTTTCTTGGAAGAGTTAGGTTATAAATTAAAGCTTAGAAAATTAAAATATTTTTACTTGTGGGAGGAACACGTTTTTAAACCAGAAATAAGTTCTGTTTGCATGAATTACTTATGGATTTTGTGTAACACAAGTGACCATGTGTAATCAAGTTACCAAGTGGATTTTAATTTTAGTGATTTTAATTTAATAAAATAAATTTTAAGTATTTTATTATAGTTTGTAAATTCAGTCGAGCACCACTTTTCTCCATAACTCTGCGTTTTAGTAAAATATATTTTTCATTAAAGAATTCTGAAAGCAGTTTTCAACAAATTATCTATGATTAATTAAATATTTATCTTTTTCCTCCGTTCGTCTAGAAGTGGATTTGGGCCCCAGGCGCACCTAGGATTTTGTTGTCAGAAGTTTTTCCAACCCTTAGGGTCGGTAATAAGCAGCATGAGCGCACCTCGTAATTTTGTTTTTCCAAAAAGCGGGAAGCCAGAAACGTACAAACTGAGACCTGTTCCTGCAGGCTCCATCAGGGTACCCTCTTTGAGTTTTTCACTTGCTGAAGCGTGCGAGACTGTAGCATGGGCCCACTATCGAGTGATGTGGCCGGTGACAGTAGACTATCGCACTTCGTGCTCTTTTGAGCGCGTTCTCTCGCTTTCACGCTCGCACCTGCTTCTGCTGCCGCGCCATCTTTCCATTCAACTTTCCCTCTACTCGATCTTGAATTCTTCGGTGTGTTCATTCTGTGTTTACAGTGGAAGGAAATCTGCAGTGTGCCAGTCGCACTTCACGTTTTTAGTTCGTATTTGCTCGTCTTCGCGCTCGCACTGGCTTCTGCTGCCGTGCCATCTTGCCATTCACGTTTTTCCTCTACTGGATCTTGGATTCTTTTGTGTATTCGTTCTGTGTATACTCAATCAGCGATTTGTGTTTGTTCACTGTGAACAGCCGAAGGACATCTGTGGAGAACATGGACCTCAACTTTCCTGAATCTCTGACGACTATGGACTCTCAACTGCCTGACTTCACTCAGCTGGATCCTCCATTGATCTCTACTGATAATGTCTTTGGTGGAGACGAGAACCTCGATCCAGAATCAGGTAATGATCTTGCTGATGGTATCATCGGCTCGAGCCGACGTAGATGGGACACTTGGAAGACTGCCATGTTGATTCAAGCAAAGAAAGAAGAGTGGGTGTTTTACGAATCAGCTACCGCAGGGCAGAACATGAAATCTGGGATGACAAAATGAGATGCCATTTCTCAAGTTCTCCGAGAGCGAGGCGTTGTTGTGGATGCAAAATAGTGCAAAAAGAAATGAGACATCGTCCTTAACCAGTATAAGCGAGTATGCGATTACCGAGAATGCTCCATATTTCGCTCTTTCTTCGGAAGAGCGAAAGAATTTGGGACTTCCTATCTCTTACGAGGAGGAATGATTCATACTAATGGATTCATTTTATAGTTCTTGATCTTGCGTTTCACCACCTTCTATGGCTGATTCCAGAGGTTCTCCGACATCAACTGCTACAGAAGATGAGTAAGATCCTACCTCAACTCGTACGAACGGAAAGCGGAAACATCATTCACGCGATGGTCAAAAGGAAGTGATGTTTGAAGACATGGATAGAATTGACAATGTCATGCGTGAGCTTGAGGCGAATAGGTTGGCATGTCTCGTGAGAATAACGAGCGAAAGTTGACACTGATCGAAAGAACGAATGATCGTCTTTGTGATGTGTTCAGTGCGTTGGCTTCTGCCATAGCAGATGCTGTGCGTCAATGCCCTGGCTCTGCTCTCTAATAACTTAGCAACACAAATATCTTGTTTGAGTTTTATTTTGCACATGTGTTTGCCTTGTGATGCACATGTGTTGAATGTTAATACATTTTCGTACGATCTTTGGTTGTCTTCCAGTTCATATTTCTCATTCTGTCTTTGGTTTTGTGTTTGAGTGTTGTGACATGCGAGAGGTCTGGATGGTTCGGATGATACGAGTGTTGTGTCATGTGAGTGCCTGGATACCTATACCTTGAAGATATATCGATTAATGGACATGTTGTTGAATGCAGAAATCTAACCAGTGGTTGTTACGATAAAGAATATGAGAACTGGAGATGAAGACTCATGATCTTTCTGGCTTTGGCGATGGTAACGTTCCATGCTATAAGACGTTATCTCGTGGATATGATCATAGATAGTGACGATGAGGAGGAAGACGAGCCAATGCCTCTGCAACAACCTGTGAATTTCCCTATGTGGTATAATATTCTTGAATCCGCTGTGTGGCCTTGTTCCTTTGATCATGGTGATCTAAGGTGGTGGGTAAAACGGAGGGATGTGATTTGGTTTGATTATTACTTGATGGAAGTGTACGAGGATGAGCAATGGGTTCGTGCTATGCGGATGTCTAAAGGTACATTTCTGTGACTTTGTGGAGAGCTAGCTCTCGAGTTAAGAAAACTAGACACGCGGTTCAGAAAAGCTGTTCCCGTGGAAGTCAAGGTTGGGGTAACATTGTATATGCTAGCCCATGCTGATCCATTTTTTTTTTTATCTCTGAACGGTTTGGTTTGGGTGAAACTACTGTTCGGGAGATCATCAGAGAGTCAGTGCCAATTATTTGTACTGTTTTGGGATCTTGATATCTGAAGTGACCTTCTGGACTTGAGATGGAGACAGTCATCGATGGCTTCTATCGAGTTTGCAAGCTGCCTAACATACATGGAGCAATAGACTGTTCACATATTCCCATCAAAGCTCCACCAGGTCATGGTACTGCTTTCGATTATTGTAACCGAAAGGGATATCATAGTATCCAACTTCAAGGAGTCTGTGACTGTTATGGGTGCTTTATGGACGTGAGTTGTGGGATGCCAGGGTCAGTGAATGACCAACGTATTCTTCGAGTTTCAGCCTTAATGTTTAAGGTGCAGGGTGGAGAATATCTTCATGAGCCGGTGATGACTATCAATGCAGGTTTCACACTATATCCATATCTTCTAGGAGATAGTGGATATTCAAACTATGGATGGTTGATCCCATCCTATCCTACTCGTTCAAACATGCCTCCTGCCCATGTAATATTCAACGAGGCACATGTTAAAGACCGAAGCATCATCGAACAAGCATTTAGTATGTTAAAGAGCAAGTTCAGGATTCTTCACAATGACATCAGCAATGCAGTGGACTGGGCGCCACAGATAGTGCATTCCTGTTGTGTACTGCACAACATACTCGTCAAGCGGCGAGAGCACATACATCCTGACCTGCCGATGCTGCCGTTCGTTCATGAACCAGTCCGTGCTGCAGTCGAGAACAGCGGAGGATACTCGACCGCATACTCATCAACTGTTCGCGAGGAACTGGTCACCTTCCTATGTTTGACGTGACTATTTTGTAAGTTACTCAATGCTTCAGTTACACATGCAGAATTATTTTTTCAATACACTGACTGTGTAGTTGACTAATGTCTTATGTTTGTGTGTTCACAAGAGGACGCACTAATTCGATATGGACATGCACTATACGTCGATGATGAATATTGCTTATCTTTGATGAAGTGTCTTCTGGGGCTATCGTTCAGACTATGCAGTAGTTTGCATTCTCTAGTAAAGACAGTTTGTTCTCGGTCCATAATTCTCTTCATCTTTAGCTTTAACAGTACATAGTACAGTTGTAGCTTTTAGCTTCTGTTGCCTTTTATGCATGGCTATGCCTCAATACCAAACTCTTCATGATGAAAAGATAATCATTAAACTGAGACACACCCATATCATTTTGGGACTCTTGCTCGCTCTCGCTGTCACTCACTTTATCCGGTTTTTTGTTTTTTGATGACTGTTGTTCGCTTCCAGTTTGACAATCTTGGCTGTTCTCCAGCTTGTACTAGTTAATTTCACATTGTTTTGCACTTCCTTCCGTTCTCACGGGAATATCCGCACTTTAGCAATGCCATGGTTGGCAAAGGAAATGTGGAAATGAGGAGAAGAGGAGGATTCAACCCCTTCGCTAGTCCTATGGTACCCTGTGAGGATCATGACACCCGAAACGAACTACAGAAATCACGGAACAACGGAGACGGAGGAAGATCAATGACAAGCAAGTCTCAGTGTTTTTGAAGTCGCATGTTGTACTATTCAGCCAATCCTTGAAGTACTTCCGGACTGTAGGTCAAATGCTATTCGATGTAAATTTACAGTTTAGTTCAACTTGTTCTAGAAGCTTTCTCCGTCAAGGTGACTTTCGTTTCCTTGTTCAGATATCAAACGTCAGTCCAGAGATGAAGCGGAGGAGGATGGAGCAAATGTTGATCTTGATTCTCAAAGGAAAGGGAAATGTGTTGTGCTAAAAATTTCAACCCGTCAGTAAGTAAAAAGTGCTTTATGTTCTCTTTTCTTCCTCAAGGTCACCTTTGCTAGCGATAGCCGTGTTTCAGGTAAAGATATCTGGCACCTTCAGCAAGTCCCAGACCCTAAGACTTGAAACACCGAAGTTCTACATTTCAGACCTGGAGCTCTACATACTTCAAAATTCATTCTACATCATTTGTTGTGGCACCTGGACCTCTATTACTCTTCAGCCTTCTCTCTTTTGGCTGAGCACCTATTTTAAACAGCCCAAAGAAATATACCGCAAGAGTTACAACAGATATCTCGAGCAAGAGTACAACAGAACATCAGCACGCATAACTTGCGCAGTCTTCAGCCGAGGTAGATGAAACTGCTTGTAGACGACAGCACAGCGACGAGTAACTCAATGCTCTCATGCTGGAGTGTTCAAGGGCGGTTGTGAAATCAACCTGCGTCACGCCGCAGGGCAAGCTTTACTGCTTCTATACACATGGCCTTCAGCTGCACTCAATTGAGTGCAAATGAGTACTTCTCTAAACTAACCTATAAGCTACAAACAATAAAGAAACATCTCCCAGATGGGACAATTTCTCAACCAGAATACGGCATATCCATTTATCTGTCAAAGTGCTTTGTTCCAATAGCTTCCACCTCATCTATAAAAATAATGCAGGGAGTCTTTTCTTTAGCCGCATGAAAGGCATCTCAAACCAGCTCTTAGCTCCATCTCCAATGAACATCTGCAGGTGAAGAAAAGGTCTCAGAAAAAAATAAGAGATGAACAATGAAAGGGGTATAGATTGTGACAAGATGCCTCCTGCTGGTGCTCAAAAATCTTATAAAATATAACTAGAAATGACACAATGAACCAAACGTCACGTCTGAAATACTTTCTGAAAGTTACTGCCACGATCAACGAGAATCACTAATCCTCCGTTGGCTTCTCGTAAACTTCCATCGCCTTCACACGGGAGTCATATTCTGACGAGAGAGTATCAAGTATGAGATAACTGTCCTTCTTCACACCCACTACATCAAAACGACAACATTAGCCTTCTATATAATCATAAAGTTTGTGTTTGACGTACTAAAGTTGAAAAGGTGCTAACTCTTTTCATCAGGACGCCAGTTAGGCTTATTAGATATTCAGATCACATCACTTACGGGATTATTCAGTCTACTTCAACAACTAAACGTCCTGAAAGACTATCAGGTCTTCGGTCCACTATACATCACTAATTACGGATTCATCTGTTTGATCTTGTTAATTTATAGGCCGAGGGATCTCCTGGCTTTCTTTCCAATCTGAATTATGCCTTTCTCGCACCTTACTCTGGAGTGCCAGATATCTTTTACTTGAAACACGGCTATCGCTTATGGACCTCTATATATCTCAGATATATAGAGGTCCATAGTGTGCAAACAAAATGTTTCGTGATATGTCTGCAATGCGGGTGGAGAAAAGTAGTTGACTCTAAGTACAGAACTATCTACAACTTCACACTTCGTGCCCGGCAGTGAAAGGACGCTCGCTCACTCACTCTCGCTGTCACTCCCTATCGCTCGCGTATTCTCGCTCGCTCTCACTCTCACTCTCTGTCGAACGCACACTCTCGCTCACTCTCGCTGTCACTCACTCTCAAAAACATACGAAAGGCGTCACTTGGCGTTCTGCCAAGTGGTGTACTCTTTCTGGCTGACGTGTACGAAATGACACAAGTTGCCCCGAAAAACTTAGGTAAATGCCTTGTATCAGTGGGCCAACGGGCTCTCCTCAAACCTCAAAGAACTCTGCACGCTTGAGAGGTCCGGTCTTCGCAAAAAACCAGAAACTTTAAATGATAAACCCTAAGTGCGCCTGGGGCCTTAGGATGCAAATGCGCTTAAAACATTTTAGAAAACGTTTTGCAGGTAAAGCATTTTAAGAAAAAGTTTTCTCTCTCGTCGTATAGTTTTTCGTCCCATAATTTCTCAAGTGTGTGCTTCTGCTCCACGACTATGCTTACGAGAGTTCGTAAGACCATAACTCGTATATAACGGAAACAATCTTAATTTCTTTTGAAAGCTATTCTATTCGGCAAGAGTGTCTGCATGCATAATCGTGAGTTATAGCTGCTCGGGTCCTTTAGTAGCGAGTGCCACGGTTCTTTGGAGACCTTATCGTGACACTTTGTGAATTTACCGAGCGATAGTGATTTGGACGGAAATATAACCGGTAAAGTTTAGTTATATATATTGGAGAATTAAAAGGCTTGACTGGCTAAAGTTCGACCGAGACCGTAGTTTCTTGGAGTCGGACTGAAATTCAACAGGTAACTGTGGAAAGCTTGGCGACCAGAGTTCGAACATTTTACAACCCATAAAGGCCATCGCAGTCCAGGATCCACTCTTGGCACGCGCTCCTGTTGTCCAGAAAACATTGACGCAAATTTTCTCAAATAGTGTAGATTCTGTAGGATCACTGACAGAGGACAACATTTCGACCAGGAGCGAAAAAGCCTTGCCTGATGGCGTAAACCACTCCCACGTGCAGTGCTTTACATGGTTACGCCGCCCTCGTGCAGGGGCTTCAAGGTTAGGCCATAACATCACCTAAATTTTTTCGTCTTTCCCGGAAAACTGACGCTGCCGACCCATTTTTGCACGTGCGGGTTTTTGCAGTTTATTGGGGATAAAATCTGCGTGCATCGCATAAGAGCAGTTTTCCGATTCCTCTATTTTCGAGTACTCAGAGTAATTAATATGCATCTGAGACTTTTGATCCATATCACACGTTTTGATGGAAGCCAGATGACATGCACTGTCTCTTTAGACTTGTCGTCCTAGAGGTTAGACCGAGAGTAGAGAAGGAACGTTAGGAAAACAAGAACTGGACTGGTGCCTTGCTTCAATACCATGTAACCCTGTATCTCTTTGTAGTCAATTGCATCAGCTGAACACCCATGTGTTAGTTTAGCTCAAACTTGATGTATTAACCTCACAATTCCTAACTGCTTTGGAAGTTCGAGTCAGAAAATATTGACCTAGAATGTATGCGATAAAGTGTAGACTCATTTTGCACTCATACTGGGAACTGATTATCACTTCTCTTCAGTTCGATAAGATTCACAATGTAAGCAGTGAAGCTCTACGAAGCAGATGCATGACGTTTCAACCTTCGACTCATTTCATGGTGGCAGAGCAAAGACGATTGACTGTAGCTGTAATTGGTATGTACTTAATAATAAGAGACACGAAGAGATTTCAGTGCTTTCCAAGACTTTCGTTCATCCGCTCCCTCATGGCTGCCAGGCGTTACATTTTTCCCTGATTATAGAATCTGTTTTGTAGCTATAGAACGTAAAAGACAAAGCAACGATTCATACCCATTGAGAACAAAATCTTTGAAACCAAGATCCAACTGACCCGCAATATGTGTGAAAGACCAAATGTAAAAACGATTGAGGAATAGCACTTACATCTGAAATGTAAACTGTGAACTGTAATAAAATATACGTCCAAATGAATCGATTCAATTTAAACATTACAACACTAGGTGACCAGGTGATAATTATCGGTTCTCGTGTTCAGTCAAAACAAAATATCCTGAATAATATGCATACAAAGTGTACTTCTGCAAAATGAAGGGAAAACGACAAGCAGAAATCAAAGGGTTAATCTCCGGAAAGCCTACTGTTTTCCAGAAATAGATAAGCTATTATATCTCCGTGGCTTCTGTATATAACAGAAACTGTATGTAGTGCGTCCGGAAAGCCTATTGTTTTCCAGAAATAGATAATACACTATATCTCCGTGGCTTCTGTATATAACAGGAACTGTATGTAGTGCGTTGGAAACGAACTGGGCCTAGGGATGAGATGGTGGGGGTTCGAGCCTCTGTGCAGGCAGTTAGAGATATAGTGAAAAAAAATAATATTGTATCTCCTCGGAGGGGTGTCTTGAAATTTAATTAATGTATCTCCTCCTTGAAAATTCATGCACTCCTAAGGAGAGGTGTCTTGGAATTTGGTTAAACTGAAATGATTAGTGAGGTGTCCTTGAAAATTCATGCACTCCTAAACGTCCCAGCAGATCACGTAATTGGTTGCTTCTGAAAATAAAAACATGCGCACTGAAATACAAGGAAGAAACGTCAGTCGGACTATAATGCAACGATGTCAGCAATCACAGCGCATCGTTCAACACGTTGACTGCGTTTGTTCACAAAACTTCAACTTTGACCACTAGGAGTCCATTCCCTGCCTTGATCCCAAACTCGATCTTACCACTGAGAGTCCATTCCTCACCTTGCCGTACGTATTGAGCTGATCTGACGTGGAAACAAATCCACGGTGAAGTGACATGACACAAATTCTGTTAAGCATGTGAACCTTGAAGAAACCGCTAATCAACATGTAAAGGGTGGGTTCACGAAGATTATTCTCTAAACTGTAGAGGGGGCCATCTAACCGGAAAAGAAAAGAAAACTAACATAGTGCGGTAGTTCTCTTATTACCGATCCTCAACCTCGAAAAACAAGGAAAAATAACAATGCAAAAAACCATGGTGCCGTTACATCCTTAGAGCTAAAACGCACCACGGTTTTCGGGACAGTTTTTAGTACTTCGCATGTGTGAGATTAGGTTCGGTAATAAGCCTGTTGTCCACACTAGTCACAATTTTCATTTTGTCCAGGATAGCGAGCCGGGCCGTACAATATCTAGCTTTTCAGGAGACACGCTTGCAGAGGTTACTGTTGAGTTTAGAGGCACGGGATTTTTGGCTTTACACGAGTGAGATAGTTCGTCCCGCCATGGAGTTTCAGCTTCACACGAGTGGGATAGTTCATCCCGTCATGGAGTTGAGGTCCATATCCCGGTCAGAAACATCTCGCTTTTGCTGGCTTTGTTGTTATTGACTTTCACTGTCATCCGTTTCACTTTCACTCCTCTGCTCGTCCAGATCATTGACTCTACTCGTCTCGACTTTCACCGACTCTACTCGTTCCGAGTTTCACTTGCTATCGGTTTCAGCAGATGGTACCCACCTCCAGTTCTAAGCTATCTCCACTTTAAAACCTTGAAGAGGAGCATAGGAGTGGATGATGAGGTTAGAAATGGACGTGCAAGAGTAATTTTTTTTCTACTCAACTCCTAAAAGTTCCGTTTTGGTCACCAAAATCTGGTTCAAAGTTTTTGGTAGTCAAAAGAAATGGTTTCTTCATCGTTTCTACCATTTCTGTAACAATGTCGTCAGATACTCTTCCTCGTACAATGATAATATACATAATTTTAGTGAAACTTTATGTTATTTTCTTTCATAAAATTTTATTTTCCTAAGCTTAGATAGTTGTCATAAATCTCCAAAATGATCATCGAATATCCACTTCAGATGATAAAATTATTTTCTTCTGGTTATGTTCAAATTAACTTTGAGTACTGTGGGTAAGAGGAGTCTAAAGTACCCCCAAGCTCCATGAAGTGAGACTCTCGTTTGAGGTCTGATAACCTTCCGGTCAAAGCTAGCCCTGAAAGTTTAGAGTCACGCTTCTGGTATATTTTCTCTTCATGCCACCGGACAAATAGTAAAGTAGAAGTGTAACGTTGTGGACGATTCGTACGACTAATATTTATTACTCATCATCATTGCTAAAAAATAGCTAGTTCAATCTAGACGTGATGCGTTCTCATATGTGTTTCAGTTTTAAAAAACTATAAATTATCTACCGTCTGGGAGGCCCGAAACAGTACAATTTTTCTAAAAAAACTGTAATGAAAAAACTAGGTGCGGTTTCCCTCTTAGACTCGTAAATTTGCACGCACATTTCGGAAGCGGCGGACCGCCTGCCATTGCCTCTGTGCTGTAAGTCCACCTGCCATTGCTCATTCCCTGCGCACTCCCCGGGGCTGAGAGAACCTGGCCAGGCCTGCCGGTAATAGACTGGAGTTTCTACTTCCTGATTCCACTCTCTACCTGCATAGAAGGACATAGGAATGAAACGTAGTTAGCTCTCTCCAAAAGTTCTTGGCCCAGCAGGCGCCTGTATAAAGGTCCACTAACATGGTTTCCAATTTAGCGACTACAGTAGTGGAGCATCAAACTTCCATCCAAATATTCCTAGACATGAGAGTTTCAAACTTAACTTACTATAACCCTTTTCTTCCACCGAATAAAACCGGGTATATGAAGTCAGCTGGAAGGAAACCGGGTATATTGAGTAGCCCGGATCGACGATGTACAAACGGAGCGGCTTCCATACAGATTACACGACCGCCGACAATTAATCGGCGGAGTATTCAGTCTGAAAACGCTCCGAAACAAACACGAGTTTCCGTTGAAAATTTGGTGACTGATTGCCGTCTCCAGGAGGTAAATGGAACGGTAGACTGACATCCAGGGCACGTCGTCGACGGACATCTCCAAGGTCGGGCACAGCACGCCACACAGTAAGCATAATACCTAACAAAACAAGTATAACTAGAGGAACAGACAGGACCGCCGGCAGCAGCAACGAATTCACACTTCTGTGAATGCGCCAGAAGCCGATTGTTGTAAACCCGAAATGGGACGTTCTTTCGCTTCATTACCAAAACTGCATATCGTCAGAAAACGTGACCTGCTGAGCGAAAAGAGACCACTCATCCTTCCACACTACTGGACAACATATATTCTGCTGTAATGTTTATTCGCATGGAAAGCTTTAGGAGTCACTCGAATGATTTAGCCGAAGCGAAGAATAATAATCCTGAGTTTGAGCGTGGAAAGAAATAAAAAGACAAACAGAAAAATAAGGATAAAATTTCTCATGTAAATTGGTTCCGATACGGGCAAGAATAGATTCTTGATTCATGTAATATACATAAAATCTCTTGAATAGATTATTCTCGGTTGATATTATGTTTAATTTATGATAATAATAATATATAATAATTCTAATAATTCTAATTCTAATATATTAAATATTAACTAAACAAAGTGATGCGAGGAAAAAAACATAACCCACAAGACGTGTGCACGCCGATGCACTTCAAAGATACAAGTCCGGGATCTCGTCACTAATTAATCCAGTTTACATTTAATTTATTACCAAAACTCTCCCGAAAGAAGGACTAAGTAATAGATTAATCCCGTGCATATGGAGGACGGTGAATTTATATGCACGGGTGCCACACAAAGCGGAAGAGTTTACTTTTGTCGTAAAATTCAAAGCTGTTCTAGGGTTCAGATAATGTGCTATATAACTTATTCTGGATTTATCCTGGATTTTATTTTTATTTCCCTGTAAGTCGAATGAGGATCACCCTTACAGTTCTAGAACACTCGTTTCACTTATGGGTTATTTCTGGAACCTCGTCATTCTGGGACTAATTAACATTTAACACTTTAAGGAAAATTCTATCTTTTTATATTAGTTTGATCATAGTCTAAGATTTCTAGATAACATTTACGTCTCTTACGTTTCACAAAAACAACAAAAGTTCCCTCAGTTTATCCTGTATACATTTTATTTCCCTGCAGCTTAAAATCCACATCGGAGAAAAATACACCATTTCTCGCATTAAAGAATTCATTTTTCTCATGGATCCAGTATATTTTCCCAGCCAAAATAGTACACAGACCATTGGCAGGTTACTACAAATTCTCCATGCTCATATCGCTTGTCCCTTTCCGCTCCAAACCTCCCGACCTTACTTGGGATGCATATTTAACGGTAGTCTAAGAGTATATATCACCCCCACTAAATCATAGTGGGGCTGGCATAGTTAACTTAAACCAAAAGTGAAAGTTTCTGCATACAATAATCATTCTTTTGTAACAGTTATCAATATTGTCTCGCTTATACAATAAAGTATACATGACTGGCAAAATCAGGTCACAACTATGACTCACTGAGTCACGGTGACGCATCTGTGAGCTGTGGAAGGCGAAATTTCGAAAAAGTACATTCTACGGAGATATTATAATATGAGATTTGACTCTGAAACTCCACAAAAGTGCATTTTCGTGAAATTTTAATTCCAAAATTCCTAGGAAAATCCAGAATTCCGTCATGTGACTCAGTTTGTACTTCATTTGGAGATGAAGTCCAGTCGAAACGGACGATCAACACAAGTAGCAACTCCGCGCTCATAAAGACTCAGTAGGTGGTTTAATTTGAGTCAGTGTAAGCGACATTGCGAACCTGTTCTCCTTTTCTTCTTTCTCTAATTGAGAACATTTACCGTACTGCTAGAAGACTTCTTTGCAAATAAACTTAGTAGTTTGGAAAGAGCGAAAAGTAAGATCAAGATTTATCTTCAAATTAGAAACACACGAGACAATCTTCTCTACGTTCAGATCACAAGTAAGAGTTTGGAGGTAAGAAGGCTAGTAATTTATTTTACTTTTTCTCAAATATATATATAGATATGTCAAGAAATATTTTCTAAAATTAGATTTATTAGATTTAGATCGATTTTCGGTATAATTCTATATCTAATTTTAAAAACTATTTTCACTTCTCCATATTTTAAACAAAAATATCTTTAAGTATATAAACCTCCAGAAAAGGAAGTAGAGTTTCAAACTTTTAAAAGACTTGGTACGAAATTCGTTTCTTCCTCCTTCCAACTGCTGCGGAGTTGCGGAGTTTCTATAAGTTAACTTAGGCTAAGCTACTTTCTCCAGTGCATTAGCACCTAGAAATGGGTAGAGATTCACGATCACTCATAACTTAGCGAGTTATGTAATGGGAGGTCAGTGAAGTGCACGTTTTATTTTTCCTAGAATAAGTGCGAAAAAGCTACAAAACCCATAATAATCACCTCAATCTAGAAGTTAAAACTATGCGATCCATAAGCATTCTGTAACAATGTAAGAAAAGTAGAATATCATAGAGTTGCGTTGCACTTATGATCATCTCTATCTAGATGATCAATAGGACATCCAAACGGCGGACAGGCAACGAGCAGCGGCAAGAAAAATAACGCAAAAGAACGATTGGCGGGTGCAGCGGTTAACGGCTATGGCAGAAAGCCTGCGCGAGAGCAGGCGTTATTATCGCGCATGTCAGGCACCCTTTTTTCTCGGTTCTTTCATTAACTTCGTGCTCGAGGACGAGGCTGCGACCGCGGCGATTTATTTTAAATTCTCTCGGGAAAGAAATGCCCTTAGTTAATGCTGGCCAGTGGGAGACGGAGCAGGCGTTATTATCACGCATGCCGGCCACCGATCGTTCGTTCACTTCTTGCTCGACGACGAGGCTGCCACCGCGACGATTTATTTTCAAATCTGTCGGGAAAAAAATTACTCCTTAGTTAATGCTCGCGACTGGGGTAACGGACGGCACAGTCGAACCCTACTTCTCTCTTTTCTCTCTCGTCGCCACTGTCTTCTTGCCAGATGGCTGCTCCTGCTGCTCGTTGTCTCCTTCTTCGTTTCGCTTCTTCGTTGCTTGCTCGATCTCGGTGCTGCGTGGTTTTTTGGACGCAGGTCTTACTTGCTCGTACGTTGCTTGCGGGCTCTTATCTCCATCATCATTTTCGTCTTCGTCTTTCGCACAGTTCGAGGTTTACCAGCATTTTCCCGACACCGCTCGCTACAAGACGGCCATTACACTCATTGTCCCTTTGACTGTCAATCGGGACGCTTCGTTGCGGCCAACTATCTGCTAGCGTGCTTGTTGTTTTCCAGGATGGGGCGCTTGCCGTCTATTTGCCACGGGTATTGCGCTTTGCCATGTTTGATGCTTTTCTCGCATTCACGTCGGGACTGCTGCGGGTACGTATGGCTATGGTTGTTGACCTCTGCCTTTTTTCGTTTGCAGTTGCCGTCCATTCTTCCTGTGTTCTGTGTACTGTCCAGTTGTTCTCTCTGCAGGAATGGTCACTGCTTCTTGCTCTATTGCGGACGTCCACGACTGTTCGCTGCTTCCGACGAGTTTCCGTTCTCATCCTTCCATTTGTTTGCCGCTTGCTGCCTGTCAGCAGCGGCATGCGACGGGAAGTGTTTTGGGATGGGAAGTGAGGATTGCTGTTGCTCCTTGACAGCTGCAGTTCCGATACGGCTTCGTCTTGCTCCACCTCTCCACTTTCGTTCTGCGGCATGGTCAGTCATGGACACTTCTCCTCCGCGGCCACATGTCTGCAATCTGTCACTTTCGACGCATGGTGATTTCTTTTATTTCGCTTCTTCCATGGGCTACCTTCAGGTACTTCTCCTTGTCTCTGCGTAATGTCTACTGAGGTTCAAGTTCTGAATGTTGTCACTCTGTCCGATGATGATGAATCTGACAGCCTCGATGCTGTTCCTTCTTCTCCTCCTCCTCTGTTAGTACCAGCCAGCCCACCGCCGCAGTCTCCCTGTGTCTCCGCTTCTGTTCGCGTTTCCCCTCCTCTGTCTCCTTCTGCTCACGTTTCTCCTTCAGCTGTTCATGTTTCCCCTTCTCTTGAAGGTACTGTCTGTCCTTCGTTAGATACTATACAGCCCGTTTGCCTTCACGGTATTGAAGGCTACAAGTGTCAGCTGCTACAGTTTGCTGTTCCAAGCACTTCTCCCTCATATCCTTTATTGCCTTCACGATATCTTTCTTTTTCTGAGACGGTTCTGTACCTTGGCACAAGCTATGTATACATAGATTTTCGTTTCTGTCGGAAACCACCGGAATTCCTTATTCCAGGTTCAGATTACGTCAAACTGTCTTATGCATTTTCCGGGGCCACACAGTGCTTCCAATGTATAATTGGTCCTTTCCTCTACTTGAAATCCGAAGGGTTATGGCTCGTCTTGAAGGATAGCAGATCCTTGATTTTTTGCTACCCAAAATTTCTTTGCCAGGAAGACAACGAGACCCTCCTTAAACCTGTTGTTACCTCTGTGTACAGGCAGAACTGTTTGAGTTGTGTCTGCAAGGCTGTAAACGGTCGAATTTATAGGTTAGGTTGTAAACACTTGCGGTATCCATCTGATGCAAATGAGACAGGCTGCTCGCAGCAGACGTGCGAGCAACCCTGCAGTACCTCGATCCAGAAGAGCAGTAGCCCTCAAAACTCTTGAGCTGTCTGTGACTATTGCTCAAACCGGTGGTGATTTAGACCTTTCTTGTTGGGGCTGTTTATGTGCTTTTTTACACCAAGAGTGCAATAGTGGGGTCATATCGGTGGAAAGAGGGGGGGCCTTGTTCCATCTGCATGTTCAGGGAGTTCTCTGTTTGCAGAGTACGAGTCCCATCGATGTGAAAAACAGGCTGCTTGTTGTGCTGGGTTGGAAGGGGGCGGCTAGACCACTTGGAGCAGAAGTCTGCGTCAAAAGGCTTAATAACAGGGGCTTACATACCTTTGTAGGTATGATAGGCTACTGTATGAAGGATAAATCTGAGGTGCATCACAGGTGTTGCATGAAAAATATTTCCGATGGTATGCTTGCTGACGGGGAAGAGCTATTCAGTCTTTTGGGGGCCGCTGACACCAAAAACAGAGTTGAATTAAATTCTAACAATATTCTACAGCGTGCACTGCAATATAATAAGTACAGATGTCGTCATCCTCTCGGCAGTACCCTTCGCAGTTGCTTGCGATCCATGGTTCGCTGTGGGAAGTATGCTCCTTCTTGCAAGTGGCTCATGGGTAACGGTATACAGCGAGCCAGGAGCGAGGCGCTTTGGAAAGCAATTGTCCACCCGCAAACTATAACCATGGCTGATATTGACACTATCTTCTTTTCCAAGCGTGAAGATCGGCGTCGCTACTTTATCACTTTCACTCCCGAAGAGGAGGAGCGCTCCTTGGACCTTCCTTCCCCGCCTGCGAATCCGTGCCCACTGTTCGAAACTGTTGAAGTCTTTCCTGACTACATTCCTCTATGCAGTGCTTTGCTTCGGGATACCACAGCCGACCGAGCGCTACAAGGTACTGTAACTGGTTTTTTCTCGTATTATTCTTTTTCTGCTTTGTACCTCATTCTCTTTGTCCTCTACTCGCAGATTGTGGAGCTGGAGCTTCGATGCTTCCGGATGCTGACCTTCGGCCGTGCTAGAATACTTCCATCTGCTCGCTTGGTCCCCCTCGTTCAAGTTTTTCACAGCGGGCCGCGACCACTGTTAAAAACTGCCGGCGGTCACTGTGGCGGGTTTTTTCCTTGCTCCTCAGGTCCAAGCGCCTTACTTCGGTGCCTGTTGGAGCTCTACCTTTACGTCTACCTTGATCTTCTGTTTAGAGTGAACAGTGAACTTGCCAAACTTTATGTCTTCTTCACCTCTTCATCGTAGCCTTTTTCATGCTGCCTCTGCCTCTTCGACGCACTGCCTGCCCTCTGATGATTACCTTCTCTCGTGTAAAGTTACTTCTTCTCTACATGTAAAGTTAACCTGGTGTTTACTGGTTAACTCTACTGGAAGTGTCCATGCTGCCAACTCTACTGTACAGTCCAGGAGCTTACAGCATAGTAGAAACAGTTATATAAACTTTTTGTTCAGTAGAGGTACATCTTCCCATGTTTACCGCGGTTTTGCTTTCAGCGTAGCTCTTCACTACACAACTACTTGCCAGAAGTGTGCACTGTAAGAGAGTGTAAAGTAGAGTCCAGTGCCTCTTCGACGTACTGCCTGCCCTCCGAAGTTTACCTTCTCTCCTGCAAGCTTTGAAGGGAGGTGCTTTCTACTCTACTGGAAGTGTCGATGGTGCCAACTGTTATCTGCGGACGTTGCGATCGTATCTGCGGACGTAAACGAGAGTACAAACAGTAATATAAACTTTCAGTCTAGTTTTTGTTCGGAAGAGGTACATCTTCTCATCTTCTACATAAAGTGGACAGTTTACGACGGTTGTTGTAGCTGTTCAGTACATGGAATATACACTTCTCCACTCATAGTGACAACTGAAGTACTTGCCGGAACTGTGCACGGTAAAGTGTAATGCAGTACGTGAATATAAAGTATACCATTTCAGCTTCTTGTCAACGCTGACTGTTCGCTGTATGCAAGCATGAACATCATTGCAAACAAGCTGTTATTTGACGTGAATATAAAGTAAAACATTCCTGCTTACTCTGAACGGTCACTGTTCAGAGTAAGCAAAACCACTTATCTGAAATCGAAAATGGCGTCAGAAACTTGCTTGCAAAAAATGTGCATGTCTCGTTGTAAACCGTCTGGTTTAATTATATTGTTATCAGCGGCGCGTGCAGCTCGATATAGAAGAAGCCGGAAAAACTGCGGACCCCGAAGTTCAGTTTTTTGCGGAGAGTAGCAGATGAAAAAAATTTTCGGCATAACAACGAAAGCAGAAAGGAAATAAAATTCAATCACAACGGCAAGAATCGCGCCAAGCTGCCTTCCCACACGGATGGAAGGACGTATCCGAAAATTAAACCCGGCTCAAGAAGTGACCTGCGTCGGGGTGAATAAAGAACTTTTTCCAACCTTGTACTTGTTCGAGAGTCTCGTGAAGCTGTCAGTGAAGTTGTAACAATTCAAACACTAATCACAATTGAATGGGGATGGAACCGACTTGGATCCAGTTTATATATGCTTGTTTCATTCCATACTACCACTTGTGTTAGTCATCGTATCTCATTGAGGTCATTTAAACAGAACTAAAAGATCAGCCGGGGCTTTGAACTAGATAATAACTTTGATATAATTATTATATCAAAGTTACAAATATGTGTTTATCAGTTCCGAGTATATAGAACTGAAAAAGCTGTCGGCAGTAGACACTAACACTACAATAAGCTACACATATGGAGTCATGAATATATGTCATTCCTTGTTCGAAGCCGTAAAATTGCACCTTTTGCATCTCTAATTTATCATCAACTTCATCTCTGTTAGCTTAACATGAGCCTTCCACAACCATTGGCATAACTCTTTTCTCACCGTAACAACATATGTACTAGATCATCTACAAGACCTTCAATTTATACTTAAGCTTGATTAGTCTTAGAACTGACTATATCGATGGACAGGACAGTTGAATAGACGACATATTAAGATAAGAACATCTGATTCACCTCACAAGGTCACAACTTGCTCGTATTATTACCAAGTACAAAAAGTTAACAAATGTTTGAGATGATGTTCCTTGAGCTAGCTCGTGACTGCAAAAAGCAATCCAGAGGACGTATACTAGTGGCTGGCTTAATCCAAACTTTGTGTATTAGACATTCAGTGTATTAAGGTGTGTCAAAGTTAAAACAAAATGAGAACGAAATTTATTTCTCATTAGAACGAAAAATAAATTAGAGACACCTGGAAAATTTTATTCTAGAGTCATGTATCGAGTAGGGTGGTATTTTAAAATTATTATAAAACTAAAATAGTTTTTTTAAAATTTTAATAAATTCTCTAAATCTTGGACTTGCTTATGATTGAAATTCATTTCTTATTAGAAAAAAATTAAATTAAAGACACCCGGAAACATTTCCTGCAAGCGCCTCCGGAGGTGCCCACAGGAACGGCCGCAGCCGTTTCGAATATCTCCCGAAGTTTCCAACTTTGACACGCACTATTAGACTGACGTGATAATTTCACGGTTACACATCTCCTCTCAGTTGAAAGGGATGCATCAGCCAAAATACCTGAAAGAAGTGAGAAGTTCAAGTAGGCAAAAGAAAGACCTAGTTCGAACTGGAGACCTTCAGTGGATTAGACCGACGCGATCACCAACCGCGCACGGTACCAACTGCAGAAAGTTGTCCGTTCGGATATCGAAATTAATCTCAAAGGACTACACAGTTTGCTTTATTTATGACGATATTAATCTTACAGGAGAAATAATGTTCGTATTATTATCACTTTCACAAAGACCTAACATAATCAAGAGAAGAGAAAAATATGTAATCCTGAGTTTGATAGGATGATCCACTTCGCTAAATCTCTTTTAATCAGATTTCACGTTGTCTTGCATTTGTTGTTAACACTAATTTCTAAGTAGTCAGAACCATAAAGTAGCTATTTTTTCACAATTAGTCTTCACGTTGTTTTGCACTGTAACTGAATTAGTGTTAGTCCTAACCTACATGGAATAAACAGTGTAATACTTAAATTGGAAATACGCAAAAGAGATAGCCTTATCCAGCCAGGCCCGACCTGGAGACCGTCATTGTGTTGGACTGACGTGATGATCCAACTACACCATGGAACCGAGCGACGCCTGGTTTCCGCAAGGAGTCCTCCCTAGTAAATAAAGGTTAACAACTAATACTGAAGAGTTAATGTAGGAAAAAAACACTTTGGCTTTATCCAGGCTCGAACTGGAGACCTTCAGTGTGTTAGACTGACGTGATAACCAACTACACCATAAAACCACACGTGTTGATTACGCTACAAGAAAAGTTTTATTACGTTCCGTCAGACAGGCGAACCGAAGGTTTAAGCGAAGTAAATTTTACAAAGCCACAGGAGAGGCGGATGTCCAATTTCGATGTTTCACTGACGCGAAAACCAACTCACTCTAGAGAAAACCAACTCACTCCAGAGACTAGACGAACTGCCAACTAATGAATGGTGACTAAAATTACCCAACAATCAAATATACGAGCGACACGTTGCTTTATATATCCAGACTCAAACTCCAGATCGTCAGTGTGTGAAATCAGATTCATACGCTGCAGGAGAAGCGACAGTCGAGAATGCAGTAACTTATTCCTTTTTACAGCCTCAACGCTACATCTGCAGCACATGCACTAGCTAGGCATTAATCAACATGCATATGTTATTCATTCTCTACGGTCCAAGGTCCAACTTCATCACGAGTAATAGCTCTCATTATCATGAGCTTGAGAAGCCCTGGTCACAAGGAGCCATCTACGAGCTTGTGTCCCAAGAAAATGGGACCGTCAATCATCAGTGACGGGTAAAGTAACTCAACAGAAACAGAACAGAACTCGACATCCAGCAATTTAAAGGATCGGATGTGTGAGCGAGGGAATCGAAGCAAAAAATATATTTTCTTGACAGTAGAGTCGGAAGGAATTCACTCACAAGTTACTGTGGCCTGCAGGTGATGGTACTCTTGAGGACTAGAACCATCCATCAGCTAGACGTAAGTGATAAAATCCGAGTACACTCTTTCTGTGCATAACTCTAACGTCACTTGATTGTGCGTCTCTTTCAGAAGTGTCTCCGGAGTCTGACGACATTTCAGCTGAAAATATTCTCAACAGTCGATGATCTATTGCAGCTCTAGTCTCTAGAGCTCAATGCAAATGGTATCAATTCCTCTCTTAGTAGAATAAATCTCTCTTTATCATCTTTCTACCGCATGTATGAACCAAATAGAGAAACCTATCAGTAATCAGTCAGAAATTATCATGAGAGTGCAGTAACTCCCACTGGTTCTAAACAGCCCATAACAAAATCAACCATCACTCGTCTCAGGTCCAATGTGCGCACAATGAAACTAACGCACAAGAAGAGATTGCTGGAAATGATATTGAATGAAGTAGAATATCCAGCTTATATACACTATGCCTTCTGGCTAAAACTCCCCTGCTAATCTTAATATTAGATCTACTAAGCACATGCTAGTACGCGACTATGACTATTTATAAGTAAACTGCAAGTACATGGATCTATCATGTGCATTCAATTGACTTTCTATACATGTAGATTCTAACAAAAAGAGCATGACCTGGAAGAGAGTGAGTCGAGACTTTTATATGCTTCCACTGTACAGTACTGTATCTTGAAGATGAATCCGTTCTGAGAGCAGACTCTTAGGTCCGCCATCAGTGCAAGCATGCTACTTTCCTTGCTTGGAGTACAGTGTACATGCACTCGAGCGTCTCCACACGACATTTGCAATACTCGTACGAATGCTAAGTTTCGGACGTCATAGCGAAATATTTGCCTAGAATTTCCCGGGGTCTTCTTGTGTAGAGTCATCTACGTCTGCAGCTGCAGGGCGTAGGACCCAAAAAATCTCGCAGATAAAGGTAGCACCTGAGAAAAATGATCTAGCTTGGCAGCAAGCAGAATCTGATACTACACGCAAGTTCTCTTAGGACATGGCTCATTAGCTGGACATGCAGCTGAAGGAAGAGACCAATAGCTCGATGTAGTCTAAGAGAAAAATAATATTAATATATACTTTACGCCGACCGGTACGTGATTCGTTCACTTGCAAATTAAAGGGAGTGACAAGTTCACCATGGCCAACACACGGAGAGATGGCGTTACCCCTTCATGTCCACCCATTGAAGTATGGCTCCCTTGCTGCTTTAATGTGTGGTTTGTGAGAAAACAGTACTCTAACAACCCACCACCACCAACTCAATCCAACAATTCCGCATCCTGGGCTACTTATTTAACTTGCTTGGAGGAACAACAATCTTTTCTGTACGCCATTTCGACCGGGAGGTACAAGAGGCCTAGGACAGCAGGACATGGACTGACAGTCGCTTTGGACTCTTGGAGGTTCCATTAGATCTAGAGGCGCCAATGACTAACACGGTTCTCCTATGTACAAAACTCCGTGGAAGTGAACACGACCCTGGAGACCAGAGCATGCATGCAAGCACAAACTAGGCCTTGGCCATTCTTCCAAGAGAAGCACGAGTCGGTTTTCAGCCGTGGCCTTATAGGGATTCGTACGTACTATGTATCAAGAGAAGAAGACTCCGTACGCTTCCGCCGCCACCACAGAAGGGTTGTCACTCGAGCCCGGAGCTTCAAATTTGGTAGGCCTGGCGTGAAACTTCCTCAAACCCGTTTATTGTGGACTTGGGCATGTCCAGATTCGGGTAAGGGCGACAGCTGGTATACCGCTCTAGATCTGACATCCTCTTACATGGGTTTTCATTGTTCGGTAAATTTTCGGAAGGAGGTCTGGACCGGACTTGCAGTTGTAAAGTTGTACCTTCTTCAGAATCTGTTCATGTAATAAGAATACTCGGTCTGTATGTACAGTATAACTTATCACAGCAAACTGATGTGTAAGTTATATGGCAGCAAAAGCCAAGGATTGTAACTCCCATTCTCGCGCGCATGCGCATCCCACAAGGGAGGAACAAGTTCTGGACGAGAGGGAAGGGGCTGGACCAGTCACAGAATCCTCCGCCACGTAAAGGTAGTTTGGGGATTGAGATGCTGGTGCTTACGAGGAACGTAATCCCAGCCTTGGTCCTACGAATTCGTCAGACCACCTTAATGGAAAACCATCGGCTTCATTGTTCCCTCGAAAATGATGCGATTAGAAAGTACTCACAAGAAAAATCCCAACAGAGGTTTACGCACTGAGCATTGGGATACAGAAAGAGGATTGAATCTCTTGGAGAGAGAATCTTGCTTTCTGCTTTACAGGGGCGAGACAGTCAGAAGTTCCAGAAGATATATATTGGCACGAGCTTGTGGAGCAAATTAATTAAAGATAGCATCAATCTTGTTAAAGATAATGTCTAGTCTATAGTCACATCTATAGTCATCTCTGTAGTCACCTCTATAAGTCACATCTATAGTCACCTCTATAGGCACATCTCTATGTCTAGTAACTGACTAGTGACTAACCTCTGTCCATAGGTTAGAGTATATAACAAACCCTCTCTTGGGAGATGATGAGTCGACTGATCCCTTTACTGATATAACTTGTACAGTGAAGAGTATTCACTTGGTTTACTTCTTTAACATGGTATCAGAGCATAGGCACGAGCATTAGCAAGGAGAATGAGGAACCAGAGAGTGAAAAAGATTTAGAGAGAGCACACCACCTTCAACTGAAAAGTGAGAAAGAAGGCGTAAATTTTTGGTCAAACTACCTTTGACTACGTTTTTGGAGGGGAAGGAGATCGAATTAGGCAAATCTGAGAGTGGATTTGGGGTTAAAAAGGCTCCGTCTTGCAAAGAGCTTTCCAACGGTCCAACTTTCGACCCAAACGGACCTCGTATAAGGAAGTTGCACTTTGGGAAACCCTTGGTCAACGGATCTTTGACCACACTTTTGAAGGCCTTAACGATCAATTTTCGCGTTTCTGAGATTTTTGCTGTGCAGGACGAGACTGCAGAGGATTACAATATAGACACTACTTCCACCTCCACAACCACTTTGAGGAGTTCCAGATTTTTCCCACCTACTTTACTTTCGATCGATGGCTAACGTTAGTGACAACCTACTTCACGATCATCATAAGTTGGATAGCACCAACTATCCAATATGGTGCTTCAAGGTTCAAGCCATTTTTCAGAACTACGACTTATGGGACATAGTGTTGGGTGAGGAAAAAAGACCTATCGATTCACCAGCTGCTGTCAAAGCTTGGAACAAGAGAGATCAACAAGCACTTGCCATCATCAAGATGACAATTAAAGACACGGAAATAATGGATATCTTGGAGGCTAAAACCTCTAAAGATGCTTGGGATACATTCATCAAGAAACACGAAGGAGCTGCTCGAGGGAGGAAGAGAATGCTACGCAGAAAGTTAAACACTTTGCAGATGGTTGCAGACATCTCACTCGAGGAGCACTTCAATACTGTCAAAGGGTTGCTACAACAACTGAAGAATCTGGGTGGAGATATAGATGAGGACGACTTGGTGCTTATAGTGCTCCAGAGCTTACCAGAACCGTATGAGCACTTCCTCAAAGCAGTTGATGTTCGTAAGGAACCTGTCTCATTTGAAGAACTGCAAACATTAGCTAATGTTTGCAGCAATGAATATCGAAACCAAGTCAACTCAAACAACTACAACAACTGATGCAGCTTTCTTCTCCAAGAAGAGAGATCATAAGCGAGGTAGAACTCAAGACTCGCAATCCAAACAAAAGGAGCATTGGGACAACAAGAGAGGCAAGTTCAACAAACGAGATTCAGAGGGCAACTCCAACAAACCGAAACCTGGGAACTGCAACTACTGTAAGAAACGTGGTCACTATGCTTATGAGTGCAGGAAGAAGGCATTTGATCAACGTTCCAACACAAACAACAGAGGTAACTTCGTACAGACAACTGATCACGAAGAGAAGCTGTTCTTTACTGCCATGTATACAGACACACATGACCAACGATGGTGGATTGATTCTGGAGCTTCAAATCATATCACCTCAAAGAAGGAGTGGTTTCAAGACTTTCATCCTCTTAATGGACCAGAGATTAGACTAGGAGATGGTAAGGGCTACCAAGTCCAGGGGGAAGGTAACATTCGTATTAAGCTACCTTCAGGTCAGATAAGAATCATTGGAGGTGTCTGGTTTGTACCTGGTGTAGTGCATAATCTCCTGAGTGTTGGTAAACTTGTTGCACACGGATTTCAACTGTCATTCGATGCACAAGGATGTTCAATTCTTGACCAAGGATCTGTAGTAGCTACAGGGCTGAAGGTTGACCACTTGTATGAGTTACAAGCCTTACTCTTGGTAGCTCCAGTTCTTGCTGCTGTAACAGAGACGAGCCAGTTATGGCATCTACGACTTGGACATTTACACTATCAGAGAATGCAGAAGTTGTTTCATGAGAACTTAGCACTTGGTGTTTCCAAACTCGCCCCTGTAAACACCCCATGTGAAGTTTGTCTCAGATCTAAACAGACTCGAAGGAAGTTCTTCAAGACTACTGCAACAAGGGCAACAGATATCCTTCAGCTGTTACATACAGATCTCTGTGGACCAACTGAGACTATTTCGCTTGGAGGTTCTAAGTACTTTATGCTGGTTGTTGATGACTTCTCGAGATACATTTGGGTTTTCTTCCTGTTAAGAAAGTCTGAAGCACTCTCCAATCTTCAACAGCTTGTTAACATGGTAGAAAGACAGATTGGACAGCAAGTGAAGCAACTATGAAGTGATAGAGAGGAGAATTCACTTCCAAGGCAGCTGACCAATATTTCGCTGAGAAGGGGATACTGCGACAATTGACTACAGCTTACACGCCTCAGCAAAATGGAGTTGTTGAAAGGAAAAACAGAACTGTTGTGGAGATGGCAAGAAGTCTACTTCTTGAGCAAGATCTTCCAAAAGATCTTTGGGCAGAAGCTGTCAATACTGCGGTCTACCTTCTCAACAGAAGTCCAACAAATGCTGTGAACAACAAAACTCCATTCGAAGCTTTCATAGGAAAGAAACCAGACCTCTCTAATCTTTGAATTTATGGATGTAAAGCATATGTTTCAACTCCTCGAAAATTACTGCAAAAGTTTGATGATAGATCCCAGATCTGTACATTCATAGGATATCCAGCAAGAGAAAAGGGATATAGGCTATTGAGTGCTGCAAGAAAGATCATCATCAGTCGAGATGTAATGTTTTTAGAGATCCCTTCATCTCGAAACTTACAACACCATCTTTCTGACCTGCCTCCTCTCTCTATCCAAACACCTACTTCAGAGAACCATGAAGAAGAACCTCAAGCTCAACTAGAACCACCTCCTACACCACCCACACAAGTTGAGCTTACTGAATCAGGTCCAACTACAGCAGATTCTCCTCTCATTCATCAGCCTACTCCAGATTCGAATCTTGCTACCCAACCAAGGAGACCTATCAGAACAAGGAAGGTTCCTGCAAGGCTAGAGGACTATATTCTCATAGCTGAAGCTCAAAATGATGGAGAGACAATTACATTCGAGGAAGCTTTCAGTAAGGATCAATGGAGACGTGCTATGCAGGAAGAATATGATGCACTGCTCAAAAACACAACCTGGAGCCTAGTACCTCTTCCAGCAAACAGGAAAGCACTTGGCTGTAAGTGGGTTTATAAGATCAAGAGGCATGCGGATGGAACTATTGAGAGATACAAGGCTCGCCTTGTTGCAAAAGGTTATTTGCAGACTGCAGGAGAAGATTTTCAAGAGACCTTCACACCTGTGGTAAAACTTAACTCTATTCGAGTTCTTGTGCTCTTGCAAAACAACATGGTTGGAAGTGTCTACAAATGGATGTTAAGAATGCATTCCTTAATGGCATTCTTGAAGAAGATATCTACTTGCAGCAACCACCTGGTTTTGTTCGTCAAGGAGGTGAACAGTTAGTGTGCAAGCTGCACAAGACATTATATGCCCTCAAACAAGCTCCAAGAGCTTCATACAGAAGAATCGACACTTTCTTGAAGCAACAAGGCTTCTCTCCTACAAGAGGTGATCCAAACTTCTATGTTTTGATTACTTCTCAAGGTATTGTCTTACTGTTACTGTACGTGGATGATCTGATAATATCCGGAAGTAATCAAGGGGGAGTAAAGAAGATTCAGCAAGCTTTAATGCAAGAGTTTGATATGAAGGATCTAGGACTTCTCAACTTTTGTCTTGGAGTTCAGTTTCTGGAACACAACGAAATGTTATACCTCTCTCAGGCAAGGTATACAGAAAGTATACTTCAAGATTTCCAGATGGAGAAGTGCAAGCCTGCGCCTACTCTTATGGTTATCTCAAAGGAGTGGCAAAGTTCTTCTGTTGATGATGAGCAGGCAGATGCAACAGAGTTCAGGAAGCTGATTGAGAAGTTAATTTATCTGGCTGTCACTACAAGACCAGATATTTCGTTTGCAATCAGCAAACTCAGTCAGAATATGGAGTCTCCCACACTTATGCATATGATGGCAGCAAAGAGAGTTTTGCGCTACCTCAGGGGAACTACCAGCTATGGGCTCAGATATAGCTCAGATAAGTCACTTGGACTTGTTGGATTTACAGATGCTGATTGGGCAGGTGATTCTACAGATCGTAAATCAATGTCTGGATTCGTATTTATGCTGGGAGGAGGTGCCATCACTTGGCAGTGTAAAAAACAGCCAACTATTGCTTTATCCTCCTCTGAAGCAGAATATCGTGGCCTGTGTAATGCAACACGAGAGGCCATTTGGCTAAGATGGATGTTGGAGGATGTAGGTGTCAACCAAGACACTCCAACAGTAATCTGGACTGATAGCATGAGTGCAATAGCATTGGCGAAAAATCCAGTGCATCATGCTAGAACAAAGCACATTGAAGTGCAAGTCCACTTCATCAGGGAGAAAATAATTTCGGGAGAGGTTGTTACTCAATGGGTAACAACTGATGATCAAACTGCTGCTATATTCACCAAGCCTTTGTCTTCAGACAAGTTTAAAAAATTGAGACTTGAACTTGGTGTATATTCCGGACCACTAACATTAAGAGGGGGTGTTAAAGATAATGTCTAGTCTATAGTCACATCTATAGTCATCTCTGTAGTCACCTCTATAAGTCACATCTATAGTCACCTCTATAGGCACATCTCTATGTCTAGTAACTGACTAGTGACTAACCTCTGTCCATAGGTTAGAGTATATAACAAACCCCTCTTGGGAGATGATGAGTAGACTGATCTCTTTACTGATATAACTTGTACAGTGAAGAGTATTCACTTGGTTTACTTCTTTAACAAATCTTGCTCTAGATCGAGCAACCCGCAAATGCTGAAGGCACAATAGAAACCAATATGGGCACAACCACAAGGAGATATGGAGATCATCACGTAAAAAGATCCCACCAGTGACCAGCCTAGTCTTAGACCTTGAAAGTTACTGAATGTAGATCGCGCACGACACAAAGATCAAGATCGACATAACCACTAGAAGATTGCGAGATCACCACCTACGAAATCAAATCAGATTAAATTGACGAAACGTATCACTGACACATATCATCAGTAATACAAATACCAACTACCACTTAATAAGACCTTTCTTTAACTTATCGAGTCTCTGTTTAACTTCCATCTGTAGCTTGACTTGGTTTACTAAATGCTCCACTTAGAAGTGCAGCCTGGGCATGGAATCGATGTTTCCCGACAGTAGTGACGTGTTTCAACTCCTCTAGATTACAACGTTTACAACTGCAACTTACTGACCATTTTCAGCTCCTACAGATTCGGCGTTCAATTAATTAGAGATAGGAACGATCGTTAGTCGATCGTTCCATTCTGTCTGTCGACTAAGCTCTAGACAGAAAGCTTTATTCCATCATACGTGATGTGTACGCACGGGTTGGTAAACTTGTAAGCAAAATCTTTAGTTTTTTCATGTCCTTCCAAGGCCACATGACTATAACGAGAACCACTGTGGAGACCACTCTCCGGATCCAATGACGATAGCCCCCGAATTGCGATACAGAATCATGATCAGATTGCCTTCATGATCATCCATGCATGTTAATTATAACTCCATCCTCGTTGCTCCCAGCAGACTCCACTCCAGCGGTCCAAACCTATACAGCCACGCCAAGAACGCTCACGATTAGTGTATACATCAACGCCTACTAGCTAGCTCGAGCTCGTAAATGGCTAGTCTCAGATCTAGAGTGCTACGGTATACGTAGCAGACCAGTACTTTCGGGTACTAAATTATCTCACTTAGCTTTGCAATCTCAGATATCGATATCACCTGCGTTCACTAATTTAAACTTCAGGAGTGTACACATGATCAGATGTTTGCAGTTGTGCATGTAAATAAAAGCGACGTGCTTACCAAAGTTCTATCGGAGGTTCCTAAATCCAGCGACCCAGTACTGAGGAATCCTTTTCTGGAGACCACGCAGGTGGAAATGGGAAGACACCCAGGGACTGAGACTCTGGAGACCACGCAGGTGGGAATGGGAAGGCACCCAGGGATCGAGACTCTGGAGACCACGCAGGTGGGAATGGGAAGGCACCCATCGAGCGAGACTCTGGAGACCACGCAGGTGGGAAAGGGAAGACACCCAGAGAGTGAGAGCTCGAGTCGCTGAAGTCGGTCGTCATGAAGGAAGCCATATTGGTACTTGTGAGTTGTGAATCCTTCTGTGCTATATGCAGCTTAGTGCTCGAGTATCAGCTGGTTGAAAATGTTACTCAACAATCAAAGTCTGTGGACTGAGTAGGGTGTGATCTGCTTCTCATCGAACTCCTTTTATACTGGAGCTCCTAGCGTACAAAAGTCCTCCTTCCCAAAGTGCAGAGTCCTGCTATTGAGCACTGCCAAGATGGGTAGTAGCGACAAGTTCACATGTGGGCCAATTGGAGCTCGAGGTCCGACCCGTATGAATACATGCTCATTCATGTATGAACTGTAGCAGTTCTTAAATTAAGCGTTTAATAATCAAATGCTACTGACTACTGAGGCACATGGTATCATTGAAACAAAACTTCCAATAAAATATTGAGCGATACGTCACGATGCGTATGATTCACGATGAGCTCGAAAGGCCCTCCCCTGCGTAAAGTTATAGTTTGGTGCTAAGGGAACTCGTCTCTTTCGTAGTCCTGTCTAGCCTTTTTAACTTTACAGACCATACTGAATTTCTGGTATTCGCCCACTCACTATTTAATTGTTTGGTTGGCAATGAGCTAGTAAGACTGAACTAGCTCCAGAGTTCAGCTTCAGGCATACCCGCCCTCAGCTCGGAATAGAATACATTTCTGAAGCTGCTATCGATGTTCTGATGATCAAACCAGAACGTTCTCGGATCACGAGCTCAGCACTCTCGACCTTCGCGAACACTACTGGAGCAAAGATTTCCATGGGGTCTATGGGGTTCAGACGTCCTCAAATCCTCCGTAAATGCGGAGGAAATTCTTCGGGTCCTTTGTTTATTAGCATTAAACTGATATATAAAGCCGGTGATGTTGTTAACGTTCTCACATGAAAGAACGGTACACCTAATTCAGTCGGTCAACAGATTAGAAGCGGAAATACGCGTTAGTACAAATAATACGTCTTCATTATCATCCTCTATCGTGCCCGGGACCTGTTCCACACTACCATAGAGGGTGTTTCCGACAGAACATATATACAGCACAGATTCCTGCAAGGATCAATACTGTATGGGAAAAAAAGTCTTATTTATGTAGGGCTCGAGCGATCAATATTTGATTGCTAACACTACCAAATGACTCGGGAATCACTTGGTCACACTTGCGGAATGCGAAAGTGGAGAATAAAGCGGCACACAATCCAAATCCGTGTCAGAGTTCAGATAATATGTTATATAACTTGAAACTGATAGTGCAAGTGTAAGTTTCGACTTACACGTCACTGTCATTAACAAAGCAAGTTAAGAATACGATGATCCATTCTCATATAAGTAACAATTAGCGCCCTTTTGCGCATTGGACCTGAAACGAGTGATGGTTGATTTTGTTGTGGGCTGTTTAGGAGAAGTGAGAGTTCCTTCACTATCATAAGAGATTGTGCGTACATTGGACCTGAAACGAGTGATGGTTGATTTTGTTGTGGGCTGTTTAGAAGAAGTGGGAGTTCCTGCACTATCATAAGAGATTACTGAGAGGTTTCTCTATTTAGTTGAAACATGCGGTATACAGATGGTAAAGGGAAATTTATTTTGCTAAGATAAGAATTGCGATAGATGTGTAGATGGTGTTTAGAGTAGAGTTGTAGTAGATCATCAACGTTGAAAATATCTTAATTTGAACTGGAGGAGAACCATCAGCTTCCGTTTTATGGGGCAAATGATTATTACGTAAGACTAACAGACAGAAGATCTCTAGTTCGAACCTCGTTAAAGCCAAAGTCTTTTTGCCTACATTAACTCTTCAGTAGTTAACCGTTACTTACTAGAGAGGATCCCTTGCAGAAACCCGGCGTCGCTCGGTTCCATGGTGTAGTTGGATCATCACGTCAGTCTAACACACTGAAGGTGTCCAGCTCGAACCTAGATAAAGCAATATCTTTTGCCTATTTTCGATTTAAGTATTACACCGTTTACTCCATGTAGTGTAAGTAACTAACACTAATTCAGTTACAGTGCAAAATAACATGAAGATCAATTGCGAAAATTTAGCTACTTTACGGTTCTGACTACTTAGAAATTAGTGTTAACAACATATGCAAGACAACGTGAAAATCCGAAAGGAGAAGTTGAATATCAATGTCCTAATCCTTTCAAGTTGGCGTTAAAGACTTTTCAAAACATAAAAAAATTTATGTAAGAACAGGAACGTACAAAAAAGTTGTAAAACAGAACTCTAACAATTGCTAGCATGTGAAATCTAAGTACCTTGTGAGAAAAGCACTTTCATAACGTAAGCACCCGTGCATATAATTATTCACCTCTTCCGAACTTAACTATTCACCTCTTCCGAAGTTCGGTTTAATTTATTAACTTATATTCTCCAAGGCGGGTCTGGATCCCCTGCACTTATGGTTAAGTCTGGTTCCTTCTTCACCTGTTTGTCCAGTTAACATATATAATTAAAGAAAATTTCTAATTATTTTATATAAATATGATCTATGAGATCTATTAATGTACCCGAGAGAAAGGGTATCGTTTATAATATCTTGTGTTGAAATCTATAGTTATCTACCTATCAATCAAATAGATTTCAGAATCAGGCAGATTTGACATTTCAGGCAGCAAAAAAGATTTTAAATTTTTTGGAATTTTTTTTTAAATCAACGATGATCTCACTTTGATGAGTGAATGATCACAGTTGATGCTGTCATAAGGTATTATAAGCGATATCCAAGCACCAGATACATTATATTATCCCATATATACATTTATATATTAAGAGAACAAAAATTCTATAGAAGTTCATCGAGCATGCATATTATTTTTCTATAATTGCTTCTAAAACTAAGAGTGTTTTATGCTGTAGAAGGGCTCGTGTCACGACCTTCCTTGACTGATCTACGCTCGTCTTGACAAACGCCTCGAGAGAGTCTCTTCCATCCTGGAGCGGAGCAAAGTTTGAGGAGCACCCGGAAATAGATTAACTAGTGCCGGTTAAAAATGTACATTTCCAAAGGTTCACAAAAGTGTAAAACAAATGTCGGGGAGAAATTGAAAACCTTTATTCCAAGACACTAAATGTGAAGTAATTACGATACTCTTAGAAAATTGCAGGCTAATGTTAGTGCATGCCGGTAAACATCCACTTTATTTGAAATTTCTTCTCGAATGCGGTGAGGCTTTTCACTATAAAGTCAAGACTGGATAAGTGTAATAATTTGAGAGTAACCTCTGGTAGTACTCTTATCGAGAGTTTGCACTCCTCAGTTAATGCATTTTTTATCATTTCTTGCACTTGGAAAGGTTATTGCATCCTTTGCAAGTGCAAAAAGGTTCAGGTAACAACGGGCTCTAGAGAGTATTATTTATACAGAGATAGCTTTTAGGTTCTGTATAACACCATGGCAGAGAAAGAAATGTCTACTGTGACTTTCGATGATGTTTCATTTCGTATTGAGTACTGTCATTGTCAGTTGAAACACGAACAAGTGAACCCATTGCTCGATTTCACTTCCTTGGACAAGAATAAACATTTGAACAATAAGTGTAATAATGCAATCTTGCATCAGTCAGGGATTTGCACTTACAGATTTGTTTGTAACAGATTTAGTTTCAGGTCACCTTGCGCTAATCCAAATCAGCAATATTACACTTCGTCCATGCTGTGAGAATAGATCAAGAGCATGCAATTGTCTAGGGACTACACTTAGTGATAGTGCACTTAGAGAGTTCCGACTGTACACTGAAAATGAGTTCTGCAAGTGACGCTGTAATCTATGAAAGATACATAGCTAAATACATATTATGCATCCACAACTTGAACATCAAAGAGAAAATCCAGCGATAGTTATGGATGAAAACTGAGATATGTTAGTATACTGGTTACAAGCCTCGAGCTTCTAGTTCGAGTGGATTAAGGAAAAGCTTTTTCTTTTAAGTGATGGAAAGCATTTACCCGGGCTGATGATTAGAGTGAATTACCAGAAAATACTTAATTGATCGAAAGAAGAATATTGCTTTTGCAGGCAAACGCGAAGAGATGATAAGAAGTTTAATCTAGATGTTATAAGTTTAACAGTACTGAGATTAGACAATCTTGCTGGGTGACAAGGACAAAATATGCGTGCAACACTATTAACTAAAAAAACAAGTGTTTACTTTGGATGAATAATTCGGTGTTTTCATTCGACGTTCTGTAGTCTGATCGTCATTTTTTTTACTATTGAGTATATTTATTTTAAAAAGAATTCTAAATTAAGACACACTGAGATTACTTTTCTGCGTCCTTTTAAGTCTGATCCATCCCGTAGATTGGCAAAGTCTCCGCAATAGGAGACGTCGCAGTCTTACGGGTCGAAGATTCGGGTATATTCAGAAGCATCTATGTATTGAATTATAGAAGTCTCAATACAGAGAAGATCAAGCAGATCAAGAACGGGTAATATGCAGTGGGGTGCAATATGAGTATCCAGACGCAGATACTTACTTTATCAACATAATGAAGTTAGTAAAGTGGTTGTGCTCCTTGTTTGGAGGCTCGACGTCATTAGCTCGAAACCAAGATCATGCAGGAGATTGGACTCAAAGGATACTTTAAGTAAGTCTCAGACAAATTAAAAATCTTTATAAAAAAAAGATTTTATCCTTGAAGTATCATTCCTAGATAAATGAAAATATGACTGATTCTCAAACAAATAAAAAGAGTATCTTTGTAAATTAATGATCACTATATCAGTCCATGATGAGATCAGATTGGTTACCAAGTCAAAATATTTCATCTGGGCTCAATTTCATTCTAATACACAGAATGAAATTGAGATAACCCATGGTTATACCATGTGCGTGGATTATAACATGTTTGATCAACTTCAGGAATTTTTGCTATCTATATACTACCAAGAATATTATAAGTATTATATGAAAATTCTAGACTAAGCAAAAAATCAGAATTAAACTTAATTATTAACTGTTAGTCATTCTGAGAACAACATATTATCAAGAATATTATAAGTATTATATGAAAATATAGAATAAGCTTCAACAAAAATCAGAATTAAACTTAATTGTTAACTGTTATTCATTCTGAGAACAACGACGATGTCAGTAGAAAGCCCATAAGTGAAGTGCATGGCCACACACTTCTGGGGGTACAAGTGCTAGGGTCTAGTGAGAAAGTTCTAAAACATAGAATGAAATGAGCTCAAGTGATAAAGCAAGCACATGGTTATATCATGTGCCTGGATTATAACCATGTTCGATCAACTTCAGGAATTTTTGCTCTCTATATATGATCGAGAATACTATAAGTATTATATGAAAAATCTAGACTAAGCTTCAACAAAAATCAAAATTAAATTAAATTGTTAAATGTTAGTCATTTTGAGAACAACGACGACGTCAGTAAAAAGCCCATAAGTGAAGTGGAAGGCCACGCGCTTCTAAGAGTACAAGTGAGAGGGTCTGCTGAAGCAAGAAAATACATTAATCTACACATTAATTTATCAACTAACCTTCACGTCGAAAAGATTAGGTGATAAATCAATGTTAAGCTTGCAACTCTCTTCCATCTTAAGATGGAAGAGAGGTGAATAACTATATTTGTTAATAGTTACTTTGCGATACACCCACCAACGCAGTGTGAAGAGGTAACTTGAAGCCACCAAACATAATCTTTGTCCTATACCGAATGACATACCAGTTATATAGCTTCATTAACATATGCATTAACCCTTTCACAAAGTGGGTTAGGTAATAATAAATTATTATTAATTAATCTTTTTATCTCCGGTAAGAAAGGTGAATCAGAAAAAGATGGAAATCAAACTTTCTGATTCTATTTTCATTTATTTTGATTAATATTTATTATTTGTAAAATATTTAGTTTTTATTAATTATAAACGTGAAACTTTGACTAGATGAATATACATCCCAAGTGAGGTGGAGAAGCATCGGAACGACAAGCGGGGAAAACTATATGACGTCAATGGTGTTTGTAATGTTGTTGGGTAGCAAAAGACAAAATAATATTTTGCGAGGAAAATTATGATGTGGACTGTACGCTGCTGGGATCTTAATGTATAGACTGGTAACTTTGTTCGGTTATTATTTTTATATAGATATTATAGAGTAAATAAATATAAATATAAAATCAGCCAATATAATAATAATTGAATAATACCCAACCAAAAATCAAGAACAGATGCAACATAATCCATGCACCAAGATCACAGAGAGGCGCCCGGTATCTTAGATAGCATTGTAGTCACGTATATTCACTGGATGTACAATTATGTTTTCCGCTTTTTTATTTTTCCACTTGATGGTTTTCCATCTTTTACAAGCATAGGATAGTCCCGAGATTCTTTGGCTCTAGCTGTTTAATACTTCGGGTTCTTCTCTTCCCGACACTGTTTTTTAAAACACCCATGCTCCAGCTCGGCTGTAGCAGTCCTCCTTCGGACAGTTCTCTTACAACCGCACGCGAAGCGGGTTGGTTCTATCGGTATGACTGTTTCAAAACCGAGCAGAAAAAACGTGTGCAAAACCAGAACAAGTCCTGTGTAGGGAAAACATGCTGTGGTGAGCTCAGCAGTTTATTTCGTTTCGAATATAAAGTCAATCCGAATACAAAGAAACAGAAGGTTTGTAGGCTGCTATTTTTCTGTAGCAACATATACCTACGGTCTCACACAAGACTTTTCCTGCATGAATAGTGTGTAGCCTGTTTTCAAACGTTGCTTCTCTAGCCAGAAATATTTATCTGCCCACAATGTAGCGAATATCAAATACCAAAGCCTCTATGGTACACAGAGTCAACTTGCTCCCAACTTCGTCCGTAATGAACTGCGTGTAGACTCCAGCATTCTGATGCATCTATTCAAGATGACGTTCCACCCCTCTCTCCAAGGAGTAAATGCTTCCGATTGTCATTCTAGTCAGTTTGTAAGTCTATGATTGAGTTGATGATATGTAATCCAGTATAAGACTAAATATCGTGAGCCGTATGATTATGTAGAGAAGTAGCTGATGTACCTCACGAGCAACCACAATCTACGGATGAGTCTGAAGAAGACGTGACACATAAATATTCGTCCTTAAACCATGAGAGACCTATGCATGAGATAGCCACAACGTCGAACCAATGCCTACGTCTCTCGGCCCAGCTGAAGGTCGCTAAGACACTTCATGAAAAAGATTCATCTCCAACTTTAAGGTGTTAAAATTTTAGATCCAGTCCATTCTCATATAACTATTTCCAGTTATAGATCAAATGTACAAGTGGTGTTCTACATAATTATAAATCTGTTTGATTGAAGACTTCTTTTTCTCAAACACTTCATTTATGATTTTGTTTTCATTGCAGATTTGATATAGTTTCGTTTTGATAATATCGGTGACATAGTGTTTTCTAGCATTAACTTACTAATTATTATGTTTATAGATCTTTTACATGATCATTGTGACATATAGAAGTTTTCAAAGTTCAGTTTGCAAAGCATAGATGAAGGATGGATGACTTTCAAAAGTTTGAAAGTTTGTAAAGATACTTTTTGTACATTTTACGGGTTCTCAAGGTCAACTTTCTACAACTTGGAAGGAGATTGGAGAACATGAGTCAAGACTGATTTCTATGAAGAACAAGAGATTACATAAACCATGGTCCTCAACATCTATGACTTGCTTCATCATATTCTTGTCACGACAAGAGAAGTCATGCCTCACTTGTCTTACAGCATGAAGGGTGCGGCACTGATAACCATATGTATCAATTGTCTCTTTGCTATACAAGAGAAGACATTATTGAAGAGATCAAATTGAAAATGCACTTTGTGGAGGAAGAATTTTTGAGAATTTTTCTTTTCATACATCTAAGCGTTTGCCAAGTGTAAAAATGCGTTACTTTAAAGGAGTAGTTGATGCAAAAAAGGAGAACTGCTAAACGTGCAGCTTTGGATTACGAGTGAGAACAACACTTGATCATGCTGATGTCTGGTCGGAATTGTTGCAATGCAAACAATCGACTTGTCATACTGCTTCTCGACGTGTATATGTCGATAATTCATGAAAAATATGGACCAGTTGAAGACAGCTGTTCCTCGTCTTGCTGAATTCATCGTCATTGATGAGAAACACCTCTCCTTTGTCATTGACATTAACACATAAGATTCTTATTATGTTTATAATTCCAGTTTGAAAACAAACAAAGTTGTCAATGAACCTTAAAGTTTATACGACCTAAACAACTACTATCATCTCTTAAAAGAAATTGACATATCTTACTTTTACATTTGAACAAGTATGTTGTTGCACGCCTGTGGTGCAAGTATATTTGCACATATTGTTGTCCGAGGATTATGACCTAGTCATCCCAACTTCACTATAACATCTCTTCCAAAAATATTTTGTGATTACAAACGATTTACAGGTGATAGAAGATGAGACTTGGCATTAAAAAAACACCAGAACATCCTCTTTTCCAAGCTTTGCTTAATAAAGAGATGTTTGAGGTTTCCTATCTCGATCCTCAGAAAATTGATAGTGAAACAATCTTTGGAGTTCCGTGGGTGGAAAACACAAGCAACAATTCTATGAATGCCGTTGAGGACTTGAATCCTCTACCACGACATCTTGTACTGCAAGTGGACAACTTTGTCAAGGAATTGGTTGATGATGACATTCTGTAGTGAACTGGTTGAAGGATGTTTTGAAACTGTGACCATGTCATTTCTTATTGTGGGACACAAACACGAGGATGTGGATCCATTCTTCTCAAAAGTGAATGGTGTGTTATCCCACAAGCATGTAGCGTCTCTTCCGTAGTTCATGATAGAGGTTTTTGGTGCCGAAGAAGAGAGAGATGTTCCATACTTGATACAAGAAGTGGCTGACTACAAAGCTTATGTTCAAGGTCACATGGAAAAGATAAGCGGTCAAAGCTCTCTTGTTTCATTCCTTTTCTCATTGAGGAATAACGTTCCTGTATATCAGGTGAAGGAGACTTATGAAGGATCGTGGTTTCTCACGCACAACAGATTAGTTTAGAAACATGTGGATCCTACATCAAAGACTGTTTCTCAGTTACATTACTTGTGGGTGAACCGAATCAGTTGGTATGGCACCTATGCATGCCAAGCAGAATGAAATCCTCCACTACCTTCGTAATTACACTCATTATTTGCGATTTTGACAAAAACAGAATGATGAAGATGGAGAGGTTAACCAAATTGATGAATTCATGATTCAATAATGGAGAAGATCGCTACTTTGATCGAAATAGGATAGGAAACCATGGTGTATGAGACACTTGAAGATAGTTTTTGGTCTGGCACGAACTGTGATACCATCTATGACAGGATTGCAAGAGTCGACTCAACAACATGATATCTTGGCAAGAAAAGTTGAAGAGGAGATGATAAGCAGAAATGAGATCTTTGTCAGTAATCCAAAGGACAAAGAATATCAAAGGTTTTTTCCTCTTAGTTACATCAAGCCTAGGATGATGTTAATCATTCGTCCTTCAGATGATTTTGAGGTGCAACAATGTGTTTGATTAGCGAAAGCTCTTACGAATGTCAACTGTGAGAACGAATCATCAGATTTCAACAAGATACAAGTGGAATGGTGGCGACCGGTGCCTCATACAACTGGTGCTTCTCTTATGGAGAGATACATCAATTGCACCACAAAAAATAAAGATTGAGAAAAAATCTCAATTCTTATTCAAAAAGAGAATGTTAGATTGATGCTAATGCATGTGTGTATGGTCAGCAGTCGAGAGTGAAGCTATTGCAGAAAAAAATAAAGATTCTAGTTAGCATACGAGAGATAGTATTGAAGTTTCTAGAGACTCTTATAGAAGAAGAGGTCTGAGTCTATGTCAATTTAGAGAAGTATAAGATTTTAGAGTTTCGGATAGTCTTAGACTCTTTTGGAAGTATTTTATCCTCTTGTTTTCGAGAGCTGAAGCGAGACTTTAAATTTGCATGAGCTTTAATTCGATGATAGTTACATCAATTTGAAATTGGAGTAAGATATGAAGGATTCACATACGAGCTACATGTGAGTATTAAGTCTTGATTGTGAATGAGTGTTTAATAACAAATTCAGTTTGCATGGATATTAAAAATATGACTAGAGAGATTAGATCAAGTCTTCTATTTGTTGTGAGAATACTAAAAGATGTGCAAATTTTCTTTTTAGCACAAACTGTGAAAGACCTCTCATAGTTCAATGACAAACTAATTAAATCAAAATCTAGACTAAGATATGTTATACTAGTATTATTGAGAATTTTCTCAATCCATAAAATTATTCTCAAACATAAAATATTTGGAACGGTTTATTGTGTTTTGTAGAATATTATGTAACATTACAGAATATGATATTCAAATATTTTACTCCAAAAATTATTTCGAATTATTGTATATATTATTAATAATTTTAAAAACATTAATATAACTTTATATGCTTTTTTAAAATCTAAAAATTATATTTTAAATATATTATATTATATTCTTAAATACATATAATATATATTTGTAGTCCAGAATTTGATATTCAATTGTCCAATTTGTCTTCTGGAATAATCCAACTCTCGCACCTTAGCATCAAAAGAATAATAACAATTGTCACCAAATCTTCACTTCCAAATGTTTTATCTTGAACCGTGATTCGTCAAAAACATCAACCTTAGTTTTCCATTTTTCACTACTCAAATGTCCACGAGAGTTTTACCAGTCCAGGTTTAGTGAGTACGAAATTGATTCAAAAACCTATGAAGAGAAATTTGAGTAGCGCTTCTACATTACCCCACCATAAATTCGACCAAGAATAGATCCACACACTACTAATCCGTACAGAAATCAAATACACAACAAAAAAGAACCACTCTACGCGTATACACTCGCAAATCGAAGATATCAACGATCTGCACACTTTAGAGATATCACTGGCAGAAATCTGCGACCTGAAGGCTCTCAATCAGACCTCGCAAATTCAGTTCTTTGAGTAATAAAGATCTGTACTCACTCCATCATGCTAATCGGCACTACACTAACTCTAAAGTCGAGCCACATCCACTCTATGTATCAGAGAATCCAGATTGCGCTCACCAAGACTATCCATCATAGCCAGGAGCTTAAAGACTCAACTCGAAGAATTGAAGCTTACAACCCTTACATAAGAAGTATACACCTAATGAGGCTAGCCCAAGAACCCGCCGTAACGACACTAATGACCTTACCGGCACTAGTCACTACACACTCGGTCAACCTAGCTGTGGTGCTAAACTGATGAGACAAAAGAGCCTAGCTCTCGATCGTACTGTAGGCTTGACATTTTTAGAGAAAATAGACGTGCAACATTTTGGATTCCTAACATACATAGTTTCTTTTCTCGTGTTCCGGAAATAAACTACTGCAGTGATGTTTCGTCATTGCAGCTTGCAAGTTCTAGTGCAACTCTGAGCTCCATGTCGTTCAGGTGTCTACAAGTTTAATCTTGAAAGTCTTGGTTCCTAGAAAGAGTACGATCATATTCTTGAAATCAGTGCTGCTTGACGAATCCGAAAATGAAGTGAGGAGAAGGCAGTTCATACATTATAGATGGAAGCCAACTGTGGACATAGAGTTTTAAGCTCTTTGTACATTATGGAGATCTTCTCGCATCTCCATGTTCATCTAACATTTAACTTTTAGATTAATATAATATTTTCATTTGATTTTTATATAATTTCTATAACATCAAGCGTGCAGCAATTCTCCAAGAATTCATGTTGCATGCATATTATTTGGTAGTGTATATGATAATGTGAGAGATATATTTTTATATATATGTATATAAAATAGTTACGTTGAGTTCTAGGTGGAGGGAAGGAAGAGAACAAGCGCGGAAGGTAAATCTTGATGGCGTTAGTCGTGATAGTATTCTCATGAAAACTGAGATTATAATTGATGTAGCTTCTTCCGGAAGGTGAGATGAAAAAGAAGTTAAAGCCCCGGTATGAGTATGAAAGTAGGAAAAAGAATATATCTTTTTCTCACAATGTACTTGACAAAGATTCTCTTTTGCTTCAACTTAACATTACTAAGTAGTTTGTTTTGAAGTGAATCTGAATCTTTAAAGTTAGTGAAAAGCTTGGGTTTAATTCCTTATTTCACAGATTCCATGCTCCGATGAAGATTTTACCACCAAAAGCATTCCGTGCCTAAACGATTACACTTTCGAGTTCCCTGAAGGTGGACTCGGGAAAGGAGTTGCTCTAGGTTACCAAGAGTACTTAATATACCGAGACGTTTAAATCAATTAATGAGAAAGTCAATGTAACGATTACTTTTATGTTTTCTCTTTTAAGGATGTTTAGTTACTTGAAAAATTAGAAGGCTTGTGTAAGCCACAACCCCATCTATGGCTGAAGAAAGTGAAATTATGCCCTAGAGGAATTCGAGTCGTGAGTGTCTGAGCTTGTGCTTCTGTAATAGAAGAATGTCTTATTATAGACTGTCGTGTTTCCAATTGATGAATGTACTATTTGAGATGTTGTTGGGTGGTCCTGGATGTTAAGCCCTTGTGCTTCTGTAATAAGAGAATGCCTTATTATAGATTGTTGCATTTCCAATTAATGAACGTACTATTTGAACTGTTGTTTGATGGTCTTGGATGCTAAGCCCCTGCCATCGAAGGTAATGATGTTGAGTTGCATTGCTCCCGGTCTGTATGTTAACAAAGAATTTTTGTCGATGCGCCAACTCCAATATCACTTCTAGTTGGATCCAAGCTTCCCAAGAAACACCATGTTTGATTTTCTTCGTGGGAAGAATTCAAAGTCGAGTGTTCCTGTTTCCTCTTGCCTAGCAAGGTGTCAGCAGCGAGCGGAGGCGGAGACAAGTGCAAGGAAGAGACCACACAGACACCAACACAATCCTTCTTCTTGTACAAAGCTTGTGAAAAAGTAGAAGCAGAGGTGTGCTTTTGAGCCAGACTGGAGAAAGCAAATGACAGCAGATTGTTTGTAAGTTGACCAAATGTCAACTAGAGACTGTTTGACAGCTTGGGTGATATGACAGAGTTCACTATTGATGGAACGATCGAGTACTCTTCACTTGGTCTAGGCTTTTCCTTGTGAAATTGCTGTAGTGCCAAGTTTTATTCTTGACTTATAGTGACCACTCTATGGTCCTTGCTTCTTGATATTTATTTTTCTCTGTCAAAGGTGAAGAACCATTTATAGTCGTGGATGAATGTGTTGAAGCTTGTCTCTTGAATTGATTAATTAAGAATTGCTCTATGTCCCTGAAGTTCTATGTTGTTCTAAGTTTTTGACATAGTCACCAAGTCTACGGCCCACTTGAAGAGGATTGGCAATGATAAGACGGGTGTAATCCTTCTCGATGTCGGATGTTCAAATACATCTGACTTCACAAAAGATACGACATCCCATACATATTTTTTCACCAATACCGTTCTTTCACTTTTGTAAAAGTGGTCCAAATCCCTCGATGTCCAGCCCAAAGACTCTCATGAAATGCTCTAAGCAACTTTTGTTGCTCTTCTTTGTCGCAAATCACTCGTAGCGGTATCTTATCTTTCTGCTTTGACCGCTTCCTAAGAAATCCATCCTGCAACATGAAGTTGTAAGTTTTTCTTCGAAGTCTCCGAAACCTCTCATCCATCCAACCTATTTGCTTAACCATCGTACTAAGGTACCTTCCAATGTCAAGTAATTCATAATCATACAACTCTTCAACAAATAACTCATCTTCTCTTCTTGTGTGGAAAATAGAATAGAACTTTACACCCACATCGTCACTATCTTCAACCATTCCATCCTCCTCATCATATCGAACTCGAGATAACATATCTATCATCGGATTATCCTTCTTCATGATATATCTAAACTCTGGATTCAACGACTTGATATATATGATGTATCGTAACATCACAATATCAGGAATCGTATCATTCATGATTCATCCCTAATAACGGTAAACAATCAGTTTCAACTATGCTGAAAGTGCTGCAGTAGTAAATGAGCACTCCTGTTTAGCTTTCTTTTGCGGCAGGAAACAGAGATTTTGGGGCACCACAAGTCGGGTAAGCTAGAGACGAGACCAAGCTGGAGTCGTTTGACTGATGGTCGCTAGCTAAACATTGAACACACAAAAACCACAATCCTTAGTGCTTTAGTTCGATTGTTAGCAAGTTATCCTCTAAGAATAGGATGCTTAGATTAGAAAGCGATGTTGTGCAAGGCCTCTTCACCGCCGTCTTGGTTTTCCAGTCGTGAGCGTTCCAATAGTGAGCGTTCTTGATCAAGTGCTTTCAACACACAACTTCCATGAGACGTCGTCGAAAAAGAGGTTTTGATGAAATTGATGTGTTCCAGCGGCCTTGCTGGTTAACGAAAAAAAGTGCACGAGTTATCAACTACAAACATGTTGGCGACATAGAGGGAATAGTTGTGGATCAAATCTTTTGGTCGTCTCTTCCGGACGTCCTTCTTCCACATGATTCCACTTGAATCAGGTGGAGAAAATTGAAAACGCCCGAACGCAGACCTAAGTCGTAGAGAGCGTTTAGTCCGAAAGCAGACCTGAACTGACAGACCATGATTAGGGTTTGTAACATTCTCTGACAGCAAACGCTTTTCTTCGGAAAATGTGTACACGCAGACAAGGAAGAACAGGCGGGACTCGGGAAAGCAGTCATGAGATTCACAAAGTTCTTGCGGCTAAGGCCAGGACCGCATCATCATATAGCATAGTGGCCTTTCCGCCCATTTCAGGACATTACGTGAATCCAGAGTTTCGATAAATATCTATCGAGTGTTCCGTTTATTTCATATTTTGCAACAAAATGAACTCGTTGCACCATATACGCATACTTAGATTTCAGAACTCTTCTGTTCATTTAATGTGCTGCGAGACGCTTGCATGCCATGTGGACGGTGACAAGTCATAGCTGTCTGGAGAATACTTGTACTCTGCTTCCTTAAATGTATGTAGTGCAGCTTGTAGTGAACTGTGATTGTGTACTAAAAGTTTCTATTTTGGACAATCAGAGATTTGAAACCCAATGAGACTGCCGGAACACATCGACAGATACTGAACAACTAGAACGGTTGTAAAGCAAACGTACGCCTAGTTTTTCTTGAATCGACTGGCAAGAATTCTCCTCGTGTAAAGAACACCTTGCAGCTGGCTCTTTTGAACTTTATAAATAGCATAGAATTCTCTATTACAAAGATTCGGGCTCGACTTATCCATCCTGCCTTTCATCTCCGGCCATCTACATCGGATCCGCACAAATTCCTGTCTTACAATGACCCAAATGTTACTAAACCCAGATCTCTTTTTTAAAATTCAGAACGATGTGACAGAAGCTTTATTTTAGTGTTCGCCCATGGTGAAAGAAAGAAAAAGGTAATGTGGGTACACCCTGCTATGACCGACCTTAATCTGACATCCCAGTACGACCTGTCGCGAAATGGACGGAATGGGTGGGCCTACACTAAAAGGTGATGCGATGGGGATGTAAGGGTCTCTTCCGACTAGGTACTTAGTGTGCTTATCAGACACTGTCAGATTGGTTCGATAATAAGAATTGTCTTCCGACTGTAATTTCGCAAGTGTGACAATAATATATTCGTCAGCATATAGCATCTCCAAGGTTTTTGGCTGCGGGTATCTCAGAGCTAGCATTTCAGTGTATTTCGCTTACATAAACTCTCTCAGGCGGACGCGTGGATACTCAAGTGAAACTGACACGAATCGACTGTCATGGCACGTGAGATTATTCTTTTCTTTGAAAATCACGAAACGTAACGTCTTTGATGAGAAGACGATAACTATAGCGACTGCAGTAATTATCAGAAGCTGCAGGACTGGCAGCTGTACCCTTCAGGTCCGACGGGACTCATTAGACGCGTTAAAAGATGTAGTCTGAAGAGACCCTAAGTCCTTTCCCGTCTCATTCTCTCCTCTCTTTCAGCGGAAAACGTGTACCTCACATCGTGGAGTTGTACAACTCAGAAAAATCCACATAGTTCAAGAGATAAAGTTTGCATATATCACTTTTAATTTTTAAATTACTCTATTGCAATCTTCAGCTCTCCTATTAGTGCGTCTCAAAGTTAAAACAAAAGATTCTCTAACAGACAAAAGAGAGAATTCCATAGTTCGTCTTTGTCTAGAGCCGGTATCGCTTAATGTAATATCTTTGTATTTTTTATTTATCAAAATTTTTAATAAATTTTTACACTTCTCAATTTACTTGCTACTGAAACGTAAATCCAAAGTAAACAAAAGATAAATTAGAGACGGCTGCAACCGTAACACTCGTCCGCGAGAGTAAAATATTGTTCAAAGATTCTAACTTTGACACGCACTATTGCTGGGCAAGGCCTTTCCATCCTTCTCTAAAGTTTACATCAGTCTCGCGCTAAGAGAGACTCACGGAACTGCAAGAACTTATAAAATTGAGGGCAGTTCGGTATTATAACTATCTAATTTATCTAATTTTAAAATATTAATGAATTCTTTATTACTTTTACATCGAGTTGAAGTAACTGATACCCATATTAAATGTGGTTTACATGTATGAGCGATGGAGCTCCAGGACTCGACAGATGTCGACGAAAATCTTATACGAGGTGAAATTAAAGGACTTGGATTCTAAACCCTGCCAAGAGTGGTTGGTTATGGGCTATAAGTTCCTTCTCTCTTCTTTCTCGAGACGGGAGCCGAATGGAGTCACGAAAAAACCATAAACCACGAATTCTGCAGAGGCTCCTATATTGTGAACTTCAAGTCTTTTAAGAAAAAAATCAAAACTTAGAACCGTTATATGCTCGTAATCACACCTCCAGATACAAGCTCACACCCGTGGAGCGTAAGCGCACGGTTAGAAATGATGTGATGAGTATTAAGGACGAGAAAAATACACTACGAAGGAGAGAACAGTTTTCCAAAATGCTTTACGGATGCATAAATGATCATGTACAACAATGACCGTTGCTAGACCAACAGGTCCTTCCAGCTTTGACAAAACAAGATTGTCTGACATACTAGACTACGGTAGGTAGTACATGGCTGAGAGTGTGTATAACCTTCACTGTTGCAAGTTGCAAGTTGCAAGTTGCAAACGTTGGTCCGAAAATATGCTACTGAATACAGATCTCGACAGCTTATATTACATGGCCGTACGTACACGCAACTTCACAAGGTATCCAACTAGAGGAGCCTTAAAAGGCGACTTGATTCTATGATGAAGGAGTACCAACTCGCAACTCGTGCGTGACATGGAATCGAATTCCATTGTCTGGGGGCTTTCTAGATTCACGTACTCACGGAGGATCAGGCTGAAAGATGGCTGGACCCGACGACTCATGATCAGCAGTGCCTTGCATTTGCTCCTCACAAGGAATTACTTATAAGCGCACCAGTTTGCTTCCACAGTACTGGCGCACAAATTGAAGCGTTCCAAAGATGAAATGTGATCGAAAGATTATACTACTACGCGATGCACGCATCACAGTGGCATAAACATCGATCGTCCTTCCTATATATGAGAGAACTCGTGAGAGAGAGAGAGAGAGAGAGAGGGAGGAGAGACCTGGCAGTGCTCATGTAGCAGCGAAACTTACATACGTTCTATATCTAGAGGAACAGCAGCAGCCATGCCAGTCACTGACAGTCAGTCGTATGGGTTCTTTCTTTCTGAGTGTGGGTAACTTTATATTAGATTCTTGAGTACGATTCGCTTGATCATGACAATGCATAAGGAAGGCACATAACAGTAAGCTTCAGCTAGCTAGCTGGGACGTGCATCCGGAGTTTTAGTTGAACAGTTGGGGATCGATGCAGCCTGAATCGAATCATGCCTCTTAAACTATTTTGGGCCACTTAATAGTCTCCCTCCAGTGCTCTGTATGATCCAGCCAGAAAACATTCGCTATGATGCATGACAAGGACTGTGTTTGCAAGCAGGAAGCGTGCAAGCTCGAGCTCAAAACAGCGGAAAATATGACTCTCCTTGCTGTTCGAAGCCTCAACTTTATTCTTCGCTGTCAGATCTAGATGGCCCATGCTTCTGGCAGACGTACGTTACCTATGCCACACACTGATTTGTATGATCAGAAGCTAGCACTTGACATGATCATTCCGGATTCACATCGAGTCAACGAGCTTTACGGGACATCTGCTGTCCTACGCGTACGGGCACACCTGAAACCGCTCCGAGTTTTGGAGCCGGATACTCTTTCGAGTCTGTACATGCATGTTCTCATCGATCTGAATCTATAATAATTCATCTCAGGAAGCACCGGACCACAGTTTTATTCACAACACATTCTAACGTACCTTTCACTGGGCGTTCCCCAGCTAGCTACCTAGGAGTAGAAGCTAATTAAGCTCCGGCAGGTCTTCCAGATCTGCTGGTGTTGTTTGTTAATTGAGGTGGTAGAGTCCATTGCTTAGATTTAAGAATTCTCGATCCATCCGAGAAGCTCGACTTCGGCAGCTCGTCCATATTGTCTACTACTGATTGAGGTGACTTCTGGCACACTCTAGCAAATTAAACTTCTTGCCTCTTGATATCACACTCGTGATCAGTAATTCTGATCACAAGTCTGTATTGTTTAGGTTACTTTACTTGGATAGAACTATCTCTCTTTGATTCACCATCAGCACTGAATTGAACATTCAATGGATGCATTTGGTAGCTTTGAGGTCTGTGTCTTGCCACTCTGAGAGTTAACAACAGCACGAATCTCAGAAAGCCAAAGCTTATGGTTGATCAATTGATCATGTCCGATTCATCTTGTTGTGTCACTAAAACTCTAGGTAATCATCAGAGAACTTCCAATTCGACGTCATATCGTCGACAAACAATTATTGGGTCGAAAGTCCAGCTACTAACCGGCTGTTCATCATGCCTTATGAGTTCAGATGAAGGTGTCTTCCAGAATGACCCTAAGGGTCATTCTGCTTACTTCGTTGATGCTCTGGAGCATGGGGCCTATGAGCGTCCAGGCAGCAGACGCAGCTGCAGCTTACGCAGTCCAAAGATGGACGAATGCAACAGCAACGTGGTACGGAGGAACCGATGGTTCTGGCACCATGGGTATGTCAGACTTCTTCCCCACCATTATCTCGACAATCTACATTAGCTTGAATTTATCGTACACGTTTTGACGATTCAATACATATATCACTTAGTCCAGTACTGCGAGGATATTGTTACAGACTCGAGAGCTCAGAAAGCTAACTTAGTATGTATCACATTTTGCATCGGAATTCATCGACTGATTTTATCTAGTTGGTGAATATTATATATATATATGCAAGCTTGTCTCGATCGGTTGCGTATAAGTGATGCACTGCAGCACTGAACTGAAACGAAAACTGGCCCATGGAGTTGCAGGTGGAGCTTGCGGGTACGGAAACATGTATGCCAGAGGATACGGATTGGCCACTGCTGCACTCAGCTCGCAACTGTTCAACGGTGGTTTAACTTGTGGAGCGTGCTTTGAACTGAAGTGCCGGTTGAGTGAGTCCAGATGGTGCTACCGCAATGTATCATCCATCACCGTCACTGCCACTAACTTCTGCCCAGAAAATCGCGAAAGAACGAAGGATGGCTGGTGCAATGGTGAAAGACTCCACTTCGATCTGACGAACAAGATGTTCACAACTCTTGCCCAGTATGTTGCTGGAATCATCCCTGTCAAGTACAGAAGGTAACAGTACTTAAACTGACCAGTCCGTGGGCAGGCTAGCTATAGGAGCTATGGAATTATTTGAAGATATGCCTCATGATCCTAGAGAAATGCGTGCTTAAATCGACTGGTCAGGTGCCCCGTAGTTTCTTCTGCATGAATCTTCCCACCTGCAGTCGACCGAGAAGCGATTCACCACCAGCTGCATACCTGTTTAATTTCCTCTTTGTCCCGTACTATAATAGAGATATGTGTGCTTAGCCTACCATTTGGTGGTCTTGCAATTGCTTGCTTAAAATGTTGAGTTTCAGTTGAACGCAGCCACTTTGACGTGAAGTTCTCGTTGTATCAGTACGTAAGGCTACCATGCAATGCAAGGACTAGCTAGCTCGTGATCGAAGAACGGCCTGGTTTCTGATGCACATGCCTGCAGGACGCCATGCATTAAACAAGGGGGAATTCGTGTTACTCTCAACGGGAATCCTCATTTCAACCTGATTCTCTTCCATAACGTTGGAGGATCTGGGAATATTGTGTCGGTCCAAATAAAGGGCTTGAAATCGGGCTGGTCTGCAATGACGCAGAACTGGGGCGAGTTATGGGATTGCGGCAACAAGTTGGTGGGACAGGGTCTGTCTTTCAGGGTCGGCACGGGCTTTGGCCAGACCTTCACGTTCTGGAACGTTGCTCCGACGAATTGGACTTTTGGACAGAGTTACGAGGCTAGCAGCAACGTCAATGACTCTTGGACGCTGGACGATGGTCCAGGAGTCACGTTAAAAAATGGGACACAGTAGGGCTAGCTAGCGCTCAAGCTAGCATCATTGAAACTGACCATATATATATATAGAGTGCTGAACACGCTGATGGTAATTGGGAAAAAAAATGATACGTTTGCTAGCAAGCTTGCAAGTTTCGATTTTTCTTCCAATTATATAAATTCAGATTACTTTCTTTCCAGCTTTTAAACTTGTAACTTGTAACTTGTTAGTTATCTGGGAAGCTGTAGCTGCAGGTTCTGAACCTTACTTATGCTGGCATGACATCTAGAGTATGAAGATCTATGCATGCTTCGTCGTCCAGACGCTAATTAATTTACAACTCCCTCACCTCGAGCTCGAGCTGGCCCGCCCCCTCGAGCTGGCTCTCACGCTTACTGCAGTAGAGTGAAAAGTTCTAAATACTTGGAGGAGGCCATCATGCTTCATATTATGAGCTGGATAAGCACCTCGAGCTCAACAAGCTTTAAGATTCCTTGCCGTTGTTAACTCGTCAAGATACCACGACTTTTCAACAACATGCCCCGACGTCGTGTGCGTAAGCTAGCTTGCCAGTTGAGCTGGCTGACCTCACAAGTCAAGCCTGCGGACCTCCGAATCCTCATGGCCCCAAGAATCTGGCCGGAAACAGCAGTCGTGTGCTGCAACAATCAAGGAAGAACGAATCGAGATACAGTTTTTATTTATTAACTTGAGTTTAACTGTACTGTATAAATTCTTGTAGTTTACACTGTACCAGTACTGGCTCACCGGCCCCGATAGAGGACCAAATGTGATCGTTACTTATTGGCTTTGGGAATTAACAAGAGTTACAGATCAAGTTCAAGTGCCAAGAATATACCCACATTTTCTCACTGCTGATAAACTCTTTACATTAATTTTGACTTGACTGTTGTCACGTGCACATGATCATGATGCGAGATTATACGGGATTCCCCATTCATCCCTTTCTAGTAAGGACTCTATCTAAGACTACAGCTACTGTAACAACAATATGTATTTAAGTTAGAAATTAAAATTTCTGCTCTGAATTCGGACACTGTCAACTGAATCAGATCCTAGATCTAGGCCAGAATATATATAGAGTTTAACTGCATGCATCCCCGTTGATTACTCCCAACTTCTATTCATCCTTTCTGTTCTTTGGTGGGAAACCTGTTGCAAGAAACAGATGCGCATGCAGCAGACTGATCCAATCATTCATGACATGCCCCGGCCCACCCAACTTGCCCGATAATCAGTTGGGCTGGTGTGAGTTTGCTATATTCCATTAAACACAAAATAGATCCCTCTCCAACGTTTAGACCAACAATGCAAACAAATTCTTAGAAGTAGGACTCTTCTACTAGACATGTCCAGCTGCGTGGAATAAACTAAAATTTTCTCTTTGACTTTTCTTATGAGGTATTTAGACACGAACTGCGAATCGCTAACAACTGTGACTCGAGACCTGCTGTGTGGAATAACAAGTCCGATACAAGAACCTTAAGCTTCTGGGAATTCCAACATAATACAGAAACACTGTAAGTACAAGCCTCATGATCAGGATCAGTCGGTTACATCCTCTAATTCAAGAGATCGATACGTACTCGGGAGCTCAACAGAACCAAGTACACGTCAGCATGCGCAACCTCTCAAGGTCACTTCCTCTTTAGCTGGTTGGATGTCCTACTGTCCATCGGGGTGCCTGCTCCTGCGCCAAACAAGAAACATATACTGTCAGATAAAATTCTATCGAAAGTATTATATAATTATAGTGCGATATCTTTCTGAACACCTCAATCCCCGACAGTACTCTCTTGCTTCGATTTTGTTATAGCCAACACAAATTTTGAGGAACTGCTTTCCTCTCTAGGTACATTCGCATTCGTTTGCAATTGAGTAACGGTAAAGCTCACTAGCTTCTTGCTCACACAAAGACGCGTATCTGTGCAGCTTACATATACAATCGATCAAAAAGACTACGAGATAATGTTCATGATCACTTATTCGCTCGTAGGTCCAGGCCAGCAATGCAACAGAAGAACAGTACCGACTCTTTTGAGTGACATATCAAATCTTCATGCACAAAGCAACTCAAAGAATACGCATTCTCACCACAAGCATATCCTATCTCATGATCAACATATTTGAGACTTCTCACGTCACATATATCCATGATCCAGACACCTTCAAGACCTTATTCAGATTAAACATTAAAATCTGCAATGTTTCAGTGTTTGGAGCACATTTAACTGGAGAGAGATATGTTGGAAAGCTCAGTCAGGCAAACAAAGTGAACTTCGAAGCTGCAGCAAAGAAACGGGTACTGTGATATGTGATACGGTCACTGGCTAAATTTCTTCCGCATGGTCTGTTATCAAGCTTAAGGCAAGAATCCAGTCAAAACAAGGACCTTAGGTGTTCATCTCCTCCAGTTCAGTCACCTAAAATTTCGAATAAAACATTTCCCATGATTTTAGATTCATGAATGCATTACGTTAATTTCTATATGGTCTAAACAAAGTTGATGAATCTTCGTTCAAGATAGTGTGCACTTAATTGTTGTTCCTAGCCTTGCATGATCATGATACACTTAAAGCCAAAGGCCGCAGGTTTATACAACCTGCACTGCGCTGCAGGTTTCGTCCAACGTGTCCCTTTGCAGAACCGACTCCGGGGCTCACACAAAGAACAGTACGACCTGCCACTCAGACATGGTTAGCCTTTAATAACTGAAATCTGGCAACTGCAAATTAGCTGCTGAATACTGTTTCAGAAGATAGTAATATGGCATATAGACTACGATTCACCTAGACTTGTTTGAAGGTCAGTTCAGTGACATCTTACTCATAGCAATATTAGATTATTGTGTAATATATGATTTTATATATACACTAATTAGACGCAAGCAGAGGTCTCTAGCTAGTTTACAACATACCAGTTGCGCAACTTGAAGTCAAAGAAAAGTATGAACTTAAACAGGTCATGATCATAACCTAAACGAGACACAATGTCATGCTTTTGCCCTCTACATATACACATCCTGATTTGGGGTCAAGGACTTGAAACGTACCCACTGGATCAAGATGTGTATTCTCGAGATCTCTGCAGGTGACTGCTATCCAGCCTGCAAGCATATTCCACAAGTGAACGTGTTAATCTCTTCATCTTATGCATTATGTATTGTATTAAATTTTCTCGTTCTTGTTTGAACAACCAAACAAACACAGTCAATCCGTGTGCATCCGTACGAGCCGGCATGGTATGGATGGTTACGTTCAAGTAAGAACTGTCGAGCTTGGGCCGCATCAAAATGAGTTTCTGGATGCACTTCGTGCACAGTTGTCACATGGCCGTTTGTAGCTTCTTCATGCTGAAACCGGACGAAAACATCTTCTCCAGTTTGAAACCCGTCAGCAAAATGATCGTTTCCCCCTCTTTCACCTATATCTCCGGCCTCAATCGTCCCAACGCCATTTTGTTCATCAAGGCGAGGCTTTCGATCTGCACAGTACAATACAAGTAATTATAAATGGCATCCAACCATCGTGTTCGAGTCACTCCACTTCCTGTGTCGACCCAAACGGCCGATATAATTGTTGTTCTGTGTGGGAGCAGAATATACTCGTCGCCAACTTGCTAAAGACACATGGTAATATGCCCTTGGTCAAAACCTCGATTCCTCCTGTGGCGTGCACGGCGCCTGCGGGACAGCAAGGAGCTAAGTGAGTATATATTCCGGGATCGTTGGGCTCGATCCGTGGAAAAGTCGTAACCACCCTAACTCCTAAACATGGATCCTAAAAAGTGCGAAGAACAATATAGTCATTTGCTATCTACGTAGTTTATACACACCGGAAGATGACGAGAACTGCAATCACTTGGAAGTAACTCACCTGGCGCTTCTGGACAATTCAGAATCTGCTTTGCGCTCCGACATCTCGATGATCTGCTAACGATGTGAAGCACTCCCGCATGCGCAAGTTTCCTGAATTGCAACTCAACGTACGAGCACTAAACGCTCATTGAGAAACAAACATTCGCTGAAGGGCTTCAAGCTAGGCCACTCAGCTTACCGTATTAACGTAAGACCTACTCCGTAAGTTCGCGGACCATCCCGAGCTCCGACTTACGTTTACGGTACCGGTACTTTCCACGACAGACAATGGAGGTCACTTTTCGGCGGATCCGAAGCCAGACGCGCATTATTTCTTTTTTCTTTTCACCTTATGTCTACTATTTCGTCCGACTAAAAGATCTTTAAATTTCGTCTTTGAACTTTCCTATCCTCCATTCGTTTTCCTTTGATTTTTGTTCCGCAAACTTTTCCATAAGCACTATGTAGAAAACAGAGCGTAAACGGTCCGATAGGAATTAATCGTAAGAGTTCAACTTGAGAGTCAAAGTAGCGAGTAGAGTGCAAATATTTACGCTTAGATATCAAACAGCTGAAAAGACTACTAGATAAGTGCAGGTGATGACCTAGAATAAGCTGTCCTCTTCAGCGAAACTCAGATAACGTCAGATCTAAGGTTCCGGTAACACACGAGCACCGTACATTAAAACCTAATTCGCGTCACTACATGTACAGCCCGAAAGAAGAGCATTCTGGTGGAATCCGGAAACAAACTTGTAAGCGTTATTTCTGTCAAGTTAATTCACACTAATTAATTGAGAGGATTGGTCGGCACGGTATATTACCGCACTACTTTGAAATGGATCCACCGATATGAACAGAACCAAAACAGAATTTAAACTCGAAGCAAGGCCAACGGACCGAACATAGTACCTTGAATAATTTGAAAGTGGGAACGTTGTCAAAATTATACAAGTTGTGACAGTGTGAAATGTTATAATGGCAACTTGAAGTCCTGAGTTCCCATGAATTGAAAATTATATATAGCACGCAACTCTTTTCTTTTCTTTTCTGAAAAAAAGCACGAGTTAAGCCCGCGACGCAATTATTTGGGATTCTTTTCACCGTGGGACTTTCTGCAACTGGAAGCTACTGCCTTTGCACGGAACCGTCCCGGAAGAGAGATCGACCCCACGTCAGCCCGGCCACGGGCGGATGTGGCTGCCAACAAGGTAATGCTCGTTTGAATATAGCATGTCACTTGTAGAGAAATGGTAATCACTATTCAGAATGGATTTATTTGAAAGTATATACTTGTCCAAAATCTATTGTTTGTAACGTTGTCATTTTAAGTAATTCCTATTAAAATGATATAGCGTAAAGAAATACAAAAACTTGTTCTTGTGTATACTTTTGGAGAATGAGCCTTGAACTCTTAACCTGGTCCAGGTTTAAAAATCACGTTATCTCCTCTATGTGTGGAATTGAGATTTCTACATTCAACTACCTTTCTTTGGTCTAAGTTCTTGTAACTGAGATTGCTATATTTAATAGTCTTTCTTTGGACTAAGTCTAATTGACACGTGATCAACTATTAGTTCCATATCCATGCGTTGTTTGATAAGCCTTTAAAATGCTGTCACATCTACCAGGGCACAACGCACATCCATAATATTAAGTAACTTACATATGCATGATTTAACAACAAACAAAAGAAGAAGAACAGGTGAAGAAAAAGTCACGAACTCGGAGATCAACACTCCAATGGAGAGTTGCGATGAAACGCGGAAAAGAGAGAGGAATGAGTTTAGACCCGGATAAACCGCTACCGTAATTCCATTGCAAGGGTAGCTCCTTGTTATGTTATCCTATATGTGTACCTTATTTATTATTCTTCTGTATGTACCTTCACTTTCTTCACCACTTCTGCCTAACTGAAAATATTACTTTTCACAATGCGCACGCCGAAATTCAGCTTCTTCGTTCCGGATCTCATCCTTCCGTTTCTAGCACTCACGAGTCAAAACTTTCACAGAAGAGGTGAAAACTATAATTTATAATCCGTAGGTACAAGCCCATAAACATCTGTCTACTCTGATACGGACATCTAGAGTCTAGATACCAGTCTAGAGGAGACTGTGTAGAGGATGAAACCGAGAAGATAATTGTAGAGTGTGTATACCGCGCACGAGTCGTTTGTGTCATTCTGAGCTTCATCTGCTCAAAGGAGGTTCGAATCGGTTCGAAAAGAATAGCTCCTGTAATGTTCATTGACATAACAGAACTCAGATCTACTCGAGTATAATTCACCTCTGTCTGCTCATGCAACTATCGTCTTACTTTTGAGTGCACCGTAGAGTAGATCTCTAGACTGAGTGTATGACAGACGAATGAATGATGTCAGTTCCATATCCAGGTCGAACTCGGAAAGGTAATAACATATCACAAGGACGTAACAGTATAACAGGTGATGGAATCAAATGGGGTATTATTATTCATCCCTTGTGTCGAATGGTTCCAAGTACTATACTGAAGTTCTCATTGATATCGCTTCAGGACACTGATTCGCAATTCTCTTCCTTGCTGTCTTCAATCTGGAAATGCACTACAGACTCGTTAAACCCTGGATATGACTACAAGTCCTACTGGTACCAGAAGATCATATTTTGCGGGTTTGTTTTTAGAAATATGAGAAATCTAACCATTATGCAGAAAAGGTTTCAAGTGATTATGATTTCATCCCAACTTAGTATCAGTTGAAGAAGGGAGTTTAGGGTTTAGGGTTTAATTGAAGAAGGAATCAGATTAAAGCTATTCTCTAGGTTTACAAGTCAAGATTCATCTCAAAGCATAGTTAGTATCGACAGAGAAATGTTAAGATGATGAATTTATGAAAAAAGAAAAAATTCTTTTTTATGCTTTTATACTAATACACTAGCTTAACAGTCAAGGAAATCTGTATTGTAATGAATACTACTTTGCCACCCAATGTTAACAAGTAGCTACGCTTGACGTGGAACTGTATGCTATACGTTATCCATTTATTAGAATTCAATCTCTTCCTTTTCCTTTCAGGTATCACAACAATTCTCCCCGTCCTTCTCTCCTCTTAACCGTCTCCTAATACGGTAAAATACACTACACGACAAAAAATTACCTCTTCTTTTCATTTTTCATCATCACGATCTAGACATAAACCATAAAGGGAGCGTTTACAGACACACTCCTCAAGTACATATGTGGGATGGAGGAGGTGAATATCCAAAGAAGTTGGACTTTTGTGATAATATGTAGAAGCAGTATGGAATATGCAGATGCAAGTGGAGATCAGGCAAGTGCACGGACAGAACCGTCAGCTGAGACAAGCAGCCCGGAAGGTTAATAATCCGGCGGGCCTTGTTAACCGTAATACTAATACCGTACACACATTTCTATTGATGCCTCGAATTCGTAGTTTCGCGGGACAGTGTGATATCAACCGCCTATACAAATGAGCGTAGAAGTGGAACAAAAGCAGAGTCAAATATTTGAGTGAAAAAGAAGTAGATAAAGGATTTCCCTGATCATAAAATATATGATGATACTGGGAATATTCTTCTTTTGAGATTCTTTTGTATCTTCATTTATCCATGCTCGAGTGTTGGATACTGAGTCACAATACTTTTTGGTCTCTAAGATTTCTTCTCAAAGTTCTAGAAGAACTTCAACTTCCTTAAGAATGAACATTTCTGTAACTGTCGCAATCCTGGGTCAATTGTTCATTAAATGTTCAATAAGGGTAGTCTCATTGACAATTTTTCGTTTGTGTGTAACACGATCATGATCATAACATTTATACACTTTTTAGTCATGTAACTATTAATTCTTTGCAGAAATTTACGAGTAGGTACCTTGTAATAATTTACTCTGACATATTTTCTCCTATTTAAACCCGTGTCCATATAAAAGCATGAAAAGTAATGTTTCTTTTTCTTGCTCCGTAGTTTAGGTTAGAGTGAAGATATTATTTTGTTCCATGAAACCACCAAAAACTTGGTTTCAGTGTTTCTCACCCAAAATCCAGTAATTAGTTCTGAAGTGAATCATAGAATGTAAAGCTAGGGGAAAGCTTTGATTCAAGTCATGACTTAAATCGAAGCTTGTTTGTTACTGTTCTCTGCAAGCAAATTCTATCAGCAAAAATATTTTGGTAGAGTAAAATTCCTTTGTTCGCAAACCGCATAATGAAATGTTCCTGGTTACCAGGCATATTTATAGGGGCACCTGGCTCCAAACAAAAACTACTTGTCTACTTCATACCATAAAATACCACCACACAAAGTGGCGGAGCATACGAAGCTGCACGAATAGAAACGTGTCTACTGCAGTTTCTGGTATGTATGGATTCCTAAGACTCATCTTATCATAATGTCTGACATATCGAGTAATGATATCATGACTGTTGATGAACTGTTGATGAACAATCACCAAATGATGAGTGTCAATAGTTCTCTTTGAAACTTATCTTCAGGTTAGTTGAAGTGTTTCCATCAGTCTCAAGCATCATTAATCAATAAGATAAATTGATGCTGTAATTGAGTATTACATAAAGCCAATACGCAGTATGAATTCTCTTAAATACTGGTTTTATGATGTGAGATCTCTCTGAAACTAAATCTTACATCTATCCTCTGACTAATAATACGCTACCTTTAAAGATTCCTTGTAGCTCTGTGTGGGCACAAATGAAATGGATCCAGTTCTTCCCACTGATCGACAAAAGTATTTCCAACGACGCTCAAAACCCTGCTTCGCAAAGAAACAACCGAGAGAAATACTACCTCAGGGTTATTCAAGTCGGTCACAAGTTGGCGGCCAGAACTTGTAACTCATAACTCACAACAGAGTAGGCCGGATGAAGTAACATGCCCAGCAGAGAGGTTTCCATGTGATGTGATACAGACTATGCACTAAGAATAAGAAAAGCATCATCAGCCTTCGACGAAAATGCTTGCCAATGGGTAACTGCAATATTGAGCAGAGGTTTGCAGCTCTACTTCGAGTAGTACTAGGCCCGCACATTCAGAGGTTCACTTCACGGATAACCTGGAGTACTTGCAGACCAAAAGCTCCATCTCCACTATCTTTTCAATGGTTATATCTAACGTTCTGAAATCTATTTCAAACCCTGTCCTGCTATCACGGGAGTTCAACTCTACGGGGCACTTTTACAGTCAACATATGCCATGTCCACATGAGACTAACCTGATCTTGGTATTGTATGAACTGATTGCTTCATCTGTGTCCTCTTGACTTCGAGATGGAACTTACTATAAATCAGTTTCAAGAGTGGATCAGAGAAAACCGACTTTACACCCCGAAACCACACCGTCTTTTTCACTTGGACACGTGATCGACGAGAGTAGCTCAAAGCTTGGATTTTGATTTCGCTAGCAATGTTAATTCGCGCCGCAAAATTTTACCGGAAGAAGATTTTGGAATGACATCGATGAATGTGACCTTATGCAGCCGCTTGTATGGAGATACCTACACATTAAAATCAGCCTTGCTTTAGTTGGCAATCTATCTCGGGGTCGGGTCTGAAACTTAAATCTGGTGGAGACTGCAAAACTGATGAAGAGGTGTAAAGGAAGATGCTGAAGTCTAAACATCCACTAGTACACTACGTCATCTCTTGTACTGGTTAACTGTGAATGAAGAATGCCACCACCTTGTTCTATCACCATGAGCTCTTTCAATCCAGAAAAATCCTGTCCATTTAAGTAAGCTTAAACAAGCTTTCAGGTGACGTCATTCCCTAGCAACAGTTCTCCATATTCATAGCATCATCTTCTTTAGTGAGTGAAGCTACATAACATGCGTACCTTCTCGGCTGCGAAGTCAATGACTTCTTTCTCAGTCAAGTTCGCGCTTGGAGCCTTTACAACATAAGCCACCGGCAGCTCACCGGCGATCTCATCGGGAAATCTGCAGTAGCATGCAATGTTTTTGGTTAGATATATACCCGAGTTTTGTAGATAAAACGAAACAAAACGAAACGGTTTGTGTTTCAACACGTGAGATTCTGGACAGTAATACTGAATCTTCAAGCTGACATAGAGCGGACTATAACTCATCAAATAAAGTAGAAAAGTTAGAGCAGCAAAGAAACCGTGTGGATTTCAGAAGAACTGAATAGGCCGTTTACGCGAGAAGCAACGAGTGGGAACCTCAGAGACTCGACGTGGTCCCCGTGTTTAAGCACTGGGGTGAAGATATAGTCCGGCTTCGTTGGAAATATCAAGGAGATTCTTTATTTATCATGGGACTAATTTACCTTTAAAAAAAACTCAGTCAACTATACGGGGAGATTAGGCCGCCTTATGTTCATGACTGGTGTGAGACAAATCTTCCATAAGTGATGACATATCGCTCATACAAGGTGCTACACATGTGACTTACGGAACAACAGCCGCGTCCAAAATCTGAGCGTGCGTGAGTAGTAATGCTTCCAGTTCTGCAGGGGCAACCTATTGTTTTGACACCAAAGGACTAGGTTAGCTTTCTATCAGATGCAAAGACAAACTCTTTTGTATAGCGCAGACCGTTTTCTTCGACACATGAAACCCAGAGGCCACGCTGACAAAGGAGTTCCGATGATATTATTCTGTAACATCGTAACGGGTTCTCCTCAGCTTCTGGTACCAGCTGACTGAAACTTCACAAACTAATGTAAACAAGCAAACCGTAAGCTTCATACAAACAATAGTCTTCAAACTTATGGACACAGCACACAATACAAGTGATTAGAACTTGAGAGAAGTGTTCAGCAATTTGCTCTTGAGCATCTAGTATGATGGTAATATAATGCTAAATAGAGCAAGGAACATATCTTTGCAAGCCAAAGACAAGACGACCTGAAGCTTTTTCTCAACAAGAACCTACCTGAAAAGCTTTGTACTTGATCAGCTCCTTCAGGCGATCTACAACATGCAGCTGGCCCTTCTTATCATAATAACCAAGGTCACCAGTGTGCAACCATCCTTCACTATCGATAGCGGAGGCTGTTGCTTGAGGATTGTTCAAGTATTCTGCATCCATTACAGACTAAGATGATGTAAACCTCCAAAAGAATTTGTTGTTGAGTTTCTCAGTAGAGGGAAGTAAATCTACTCAAAATACTGACACAGAGTTGCACAGAAACAGACGTTTTACTTGCTTTTCCCCCCTGTTGATCAGGAGAGCCTCAATGTTATAAACCACGTCCAACAAGTTACTTCAGTTCGACAATTACCCTCGCAAGGACAGCAATGGCTCATATCAGCTCTCTTTACGAAAAGATATCTGCACGATTTGCGTTTTCTGTTTTACAATAGTCAATCAGCACCATCGCGAAAGATCACAAAAATATCAGCAGAATGTTCAAAAGATCTTTTCCCAGTCGGCAAGTCAACGACAGAGCTGTTAGAACTTGTAAAGGAGGGCATGGTGTGAAGCCACACCAAATCAGACCTTTCATTATGTTGGGTCCTCGCGTACATATCTCTCCTTGTTGGTAAGGTGGCAAGGCTTTTCCAGTTGTTATATCAACGATCTTTGCTTCCATGTTGGAAACTAGAGTTCCAGTTGAACCAAAATGTGACAGATCTGGTTTCGAGTCATTGACACCAACAATTCCAGTGGTCTCGGTCATTCCAAAGCCCTGTTCAAAGGAAGAAATTCAGGTTTCGTTAGGCTTCCCTCCTAAATTCTGAAGGATTTCACAGTGATAAGTATACAATTTACTCGCTGGATAGACTGCCCCTAAATTATGTATCTATTTCCAAGAAAACCAAGGTTCTTGCCATTGAACATCTTGCTGACATGTGCAAACTAAGATGTTCAGTTCGGCAGGCTGACAGTTAAGTCCTCACGGGATCCATGACACCATTACCAGAATTCTTGTTAAGGTATGGATAGACAGTTCTTCCTTCTACCAGATGTTGTAGCCAAGCATCAAACGATGCCACTCGCAAATGGTACATTATACGATTCAACGGCGGAGTCTTCAATGAGTCTTCATTTTGCCGAACGAGAACATTGCACCGTACACAATTCTCCCAGGTTAATAAATGAAGAGAAGCTTCAGGAAAGAAAGAAAGTAAATGGTCGAATGCATACACACCTGTCTGATTCGAACATTCGGGAACCGATTGTGCAGCTCCTGCGTGAGCTCCTTCCCGCAAGGAGCAGCACCAGTGGTAATCTCAACCAGCGAAGTCAGATCATAACGATCCACGTCTTTGCTCTTGGTGAGCATGATAATAATTGGTGGGACAACCGGAAGGTCGGTGACTTTGTACTTTTCAATAGCCCTAAAGAATATCTCCTGCTCAAATCTGGGCAAAATTATCAAAGTCCCCGGCCTAAGGAACTGAGCAAACGTCACTACCGCCAGTCCATAAATATGATACATTGGTAGCATAACCATGTATCGCCTGTCCCGGACTTCAGGGGGCGCGTCATTCAGCAGCTGCAAAATAACGGCCATTATATTCCTGTGAGTGAGCACCACCCCTTTACTCAACCCTGTAGTTCCTGAAGAGTACAGAAGAGCAGCCGTTTCTGATTGTCGTCTGATAACCTTCGGGATTTGGCCTGGATCAGCAGACAGTAGTTTCGAAAACGGAGTCGTGCTCTTTGGCAAATTTTGCTCCTCTTTAGCAATCATCACTACTTCCTTCCCCAATTTCTCTATTTTGCTGTACAGTGGTGGTACAGTGAATATCATCCGTGCACCTGAATCCTTCAACTGCTTCTCTATCTCGTAGGTAGTGCTGACTGGATTTACAGTAGTCACAGTTACTCCTATAATCCAACACCCGAAGATAATTACAGGATACCAAACAGAATTTGGTGACAGGATGAGGATCACATCTCCTTTCCGCAAACCAAGCTCATGCAGTCCAGAACCTACCGTTCTAACCTTGACCCTGAATTCCTTGTAAGTGAGCTTCTCTTCTGATACTACATCGACCAATGCCAGCTCATCGTTATCAGGACCCCTTCGATGGAACATTTCGACAGTATCGACAGTCTCTTCCTCTGGAATTTGTATCGGAGTTCTCTGCGACCGCCATATGCCATCTTTCCGAGAATAACCATGTGCTTCAGCGGTTTCGATGATATCCATCACACTGTCCGGGCTTTCTACAATCGGGCTGCAGCGTTTTTGGAACTTCAAACCACAGACAGACTAAGAAACGCACACAAGAGGGGCGAATCAAAATCCGTTTCACTGAAAGAACATTCTAGCATAGTCCGTCTCGACCAATATGGCAGGATGACCGATGCCTTGTAACTGATTTGGAAAATGATGGACGAATGAGACTGCTACACTACCTGGTCTTCCTCCAGAACTAAGTACTTCGCAAGCGTCAGTGAATGGTTGGAAGAAGTGAAACTGATGGAGAGAAATAGCAAAATAACATTTTCGCTGTCAACATCAAAATGAAAGTTTGACCTCAAACGTGAGATGCGCGTCCACGCGCGTTTCCGGAACTCTCAAAAGTGAATACTGTCACTCTTCCAGCTGGCCCCAGTTATCAACCATCTCTACTTTGCTGCTCTGCTCCTATCTACATACAAATCCGCGAAACGAAACATAAAAGGACGCGTCAGTTCAGCTTTTACCACGCCATCACCAGTGGATGTTTACTAAGAATAGGTCACTGCAATCTTGCTGCCTTCTGACGAAGTGGTATGTTTCTCCGCTTCTTCGCTCTCTCACAAGTTCTTGTTCCCCGCCTTCACCCAACAAAGAACCAACCGAATCAACGCAATCCGCAGAGGAAGGAGCTCATACCATCCTCGCACATTCATACATTTGAATATGTCCCGGAAAGCAGAAAGAGCGCCAGCGTGGTCTCGAATTAGGCTACATATTCACAAAGTCACAGGATGGGTACGTATCGTGACTCGCCACGCACCGAGACTGAAGAAAGCCGGCGAAGGAGAGGTCCTATCCTGAACCGAGTCAACCGACAACCCCGAGGCTCGGACCGACAGCGGCATCCTCGTGGCCGATTTTCAGCAGAAGGTTTCAACTCTCAACTCACCCACTAGGTCGAAGGGTGAAGACAAGTTGAGAATCCCAAACAGCCGACTTGACCATCCATTTCAGCACAAGGGCCATAAAGACAATTTATGATGGAATCCATGAGCAGAATCTAATACATGTAATCTTCACCTACATAATCTGATACTGTAATCTTCACCCTCAGATGTGATTTGAGTACTTTAGAGTAGTAAGTTATTCTGGAAAAGCCAGAATGAGACACTACGCGGAATCCAACTACTGTATCGGCCAAATCCAAGACAAGCAAATGGAAGAAAGTCCAAAGCCTCTTGGACTTCGAATTTGATATGTCGTTGTGACAGGGTGTAAACAGGCATGGAAGTTGGGCCAGCGTGGTATTTGAAGGACCATCCTAGGATCGCTTCTCCCACTTGAGTCATACACTTGAGCGCGTATTGTTTCCTTCCATCCTGGATCAATTTAGGGCTCCGCTTCTTCTGCCGTATATTCGACGATGCGGGCTGTTTGCCTCTCTTGTTTACCTTTAGACTCTCTGCTCCCAAAGGCAGGTGGTTGCAGACACGCACTGGGCACATTGCTCGAAAGAATCTTCCCACTTCTTCATCATCTTATTCCTGAGCCGGCGAAAGTTTGCCTTGCAATGTGAAATATGTTTGGACCAGAATAAGAAGTTACTTTTGCCAGAACTTTGTATCCTCTAGTATATGTTGACTTAGGTGCAAGAACCTGTACCATATGTAACATTGTAACCTATGGTTAATTTATCGGGAGACTCGTCACGGAAAGAGAAAAGAGAAAGGAAGCTGCTATGCGTAACATCAACATCTTACCACTCAGTGAGAGGATCTTTATCGTTTCTTTCATTTACCTCCGATTTCTTTGTCGCATGATCGTTGTGCACCTCCAGTCAGTGTATTTCTCCTGTCTCTTTAGCTTACTGTAGTCGTTCACCACCTCTTTGTTTATGTGTTTTGCGCATCCTTCAGTGCGATGGAATTTACTTGAGTTGCATGTGATGTCTTACGACAAAGATTTGTGCCGACTTCGAATCTTCCTGGATCTTCACCTTTGGCCTTCACCTTCTCTATCACGTCTGCAACACATGAATTGACGGTCCTCGAGTGCTGTTACAATCGCCTTCCCCGACATCATGCGATGTCAGTTTCGAGACTCCTTAGAGTCCAATAAGTTCAGTCTACTGATCCAGTCTGTGGGGCCGTAAGAGAGCAGCTTTTTACTCCCTCAGTCTCCCGCAGGAACATTAGAGCTCCCTAAGTCCTTCGAAGTTGAGAATTTATTCTTCAGTCCCTTGACCGGTAACAGGCAGTTTTACGTCCAAGTCGAACTTGTTTTGATGAAATCGTAGTTTGTATAAAACTGCACGGACGTGGGAACGGGCTCTTCAATATGCACTTATTCCTACCGCGTTGAACGCTGTTCAGTCATGTTTTCCCTCGAACACACTATTTTCGACTATTACTGCAGTTATTATCGGAACTCCTGCCGGTAAAGGACTGAAGAAGAAATTCTCAACTTCGAGTGACTTAGGGAGCTCTAATGTTCCTGCGGGGGACTGAGGGAGTAAAAAGCTGCGTAAGGGAGTGCATACCGCTGGTGGAATTTGTCGACATCTCTTTGACCGGTACTGAGGGAACCAATGAATTGTTGTTATGCATTCAACCGTCGATTTTGCAATATAATTTAAAGATAGCAACCAGAAAGTGAGCTGAAAATTTCTTGTTGTCTTCTACAAGAGAGAGAATTTTTATTTTTGAATATAACATGGAAATAATTAACATGATTCTCAAGAAGAAAATGCATAGCCTTGGAGAAAATGCTAGAATAAGTATATATTAAAGGTTGACCCATCAGGTAAAGTTACTCATATCTAAGCGACATGACATTTTAATTTTTGAATACATTCCCTCCATTCTGAATCTCTTCTCGCATCACAATTGTTTGTTTGTCTTTGCGTCGTCAACAGTTTCCACTCCATTCATTCAAAATATATAAAGGGGAGAACTGAGTTCTGTGCGGGTGGGGAGTAATAGAAATAGAGTCGTGAGGCTAAAACTGTGGTTGTTGAATGTCAAGGAGGAAAGTAGAGTAACCGAGTGTGCCACAAAAAGGTTATAACTCCCAGCGAGGAATAAGATAAATTCAAATCTCTGAAACTTGAAGATGAAGACTCACATCATCTTTTCCAAATAGCCATTTGCTGGGTAAACGAATTATTTCAGACGGTGTACTGCAATATGCATTCCAAGCGAGGTGGAAAAATTCTAATATGTGAATCTGTGTATTTTTTAGCTGGATATGTATATAGAGATGAGATAAAAAGAAAATATATTTTATATTTTATTAATAATATCCTTTTGTCTCCGATGTGGATGGTACGCTGTTAGAAGACCTAGTGAATAAACTTCTAAGAACTTTGACTTGCTTACTGTTATGGGTAAATATGTAAATAATATATAGAAATTAGATTTATTTATTATATAAAACAAATAAAAACATAACATAAATATATTATAAATATTAACTGATAATCACTGAGAATCTATCTTAAGATGGAGAAGATAATTAAACATGCTTGTACAAATATATGACTGTGTATATGTACGGCAACATGCGTATATTTCCTTTAACGAATCGGAGGAATATTTCTGGATATCAGAAGCATAGGACGAATCCATCTCGCAGAAGGTTTCCATGGACCGATTACCAGCTATATATTCCATGCATTACGGCACTCCAAACAAACAAAAATACGAAAATGTACCACAATGCAAAGAAATTTATTTGACTTCATCTTTAATATTTTCCCCATACTTTACTCCACCTCTTTTAACTTTGCATTACTTAGACTGCAGTCTTGACTGGAAATAACAAGTTCAGCAGGTCAAAATGTCACATCATCTGCATGTAACATCTGCATCTCGGCAACCAGTCATTTATCTACACGAAATATTCAAGTTCAAAATGTTGTTACAGCAAATTATTAGTCTATTTGGTCTCTTACATATCTTGTGTAATATCTTCAAATTGCAGTAAACCGATAAACCTATTATCAGCAAAATATACGATAAAGTAATGCAAAGTTAAGAATGTTAATGTCAAGTCCTACAAATATATTAAGGATGCAGTCAAGTAAATTTCAGACAATTTACCCCTATATATATACTGGAAATATGGAACGAATCTTAGTGTCTTTACCATCAGATTGCATATGATTCAACGTAGATTTCATTTACCCTACTTGATATAAAAATGTACAACAATGGTACAGCATACACGTGATCTGAAAGTCTTAATGCTTAATTTATAATGATTATCTAACTTTTATGGTGACTGTTGATAACCCTGTACGACCTAACCCCCACATCGGTCATACGCTCCTCATTATCAGTGTAAATATACCAGTAAACCTTTCTTTTCGGAAGGATTTATGAAAACTCTAACTAAAATAAAATTGATTTTTAATTCATCCTGTCGCAGGAAGCATATCGTCTTTCTTGCATATTATCACTTCCTTCATCTATTGAGCGGAGGCAAATATGCGAATTTATAACCGATCTTTTCTGTTGGGAAAGATTAGGTTATAATTCACTTATGGTTTAAATTAAATTGGTTTGTCAGCAACTTCTCGTACTGATAGTCTCTGTACACGTACAGGATGTCTGTAGTTTTAAGTGTGATTAATAGTTAACATTTACAATTATTAATTTTTTTTACAATTTAGTATATTAGAAATTCTACATAGCATTTGTTTCTTTTCTGATAGCAAAAAAGGCTCAAAAATTCACCAGTGGAGAAGATCGAATATGCCTGCCTCGATGACAATAGTGAAGAATATGCATAAAAAATCAATTCTGGAGAATTTTGCTCGTTTATTGTTATTGGAAAAGATGTAAATGTTATGTGAAATTTCTATATTAAACTAACAATAATAATTAAACGAGACCTCAACATTTTTAACGAGACCTCAAAATATGAAAGGAACATGACATAACCCATAGAAAGAGAGAGAACAGACGCACTCTCAAAATATATATGTGAAAGATGGCTCACTAACGTATCATTTTAATTGTAATTTTAATTTATTACCTAACTCTTTCTAACAAAATATTTAGATAATAAATTAAACCTTCACATATTCATCTCCTCTATCAGAAGACTCTTTGAGTTAGTTGAGACAAGGGTTGAAAAATAACATTCTCGTTGGAGAGGGTTCAACTTGCAGTTCATGTTGCATGCATCTTCATTTAACTCACTGTGTAACAACTTATGCAATGTACTTATTCCTTTTTCCTTTATCCTGCTGCTCGTACCATCGTCACGTTCTACCATCTAGTTATTCTCATCACAGTGAAGGCTGTATATATTCACCCATGTACACTCCAGTGTACATTAAATAACGTTCTAATTCGGCGGAAAAAATTAAAATATTATTTAATGTCCCGGATAAGATGACGTTATTCTACAGTTACTGCTCCGGACTTTTACTCCCAAGAGTGCAGTGCAGCAGCCCGCCTTCACTTATAGGTTCTCTCCAGACGAGTTGACTAAATAACATATAACATTTAGAACTTAATTTAAATTTTTATAATAATTTAAAAAAATAAATTTTTATAACACTTACAAGGACTGTAAGTGTACAAATTCACTGTACAAGGACGTGGGGAAGGATATTATTCTCTGGTTATCTCCCTGGAGTACCTCTCGTCTAATCCTCTTCGTCTATGAATAATTCAAATCGTATCCCTTCTCGTCAGTGCCGGTCGTTTCAGAGTCTATTTTTACTGTTGGATTGTCTAAATTTCTTAGTTTCCTTTAGTTAGTTTCTGGCTTCGGTGGACTTTCGGGCGTCCTTAGGGACAAAATTCATGCTGAGCGAAACTGATTTCCTTTCAAATGATGTTACTGACAAGAGCAAACATGTCGCTAATGACGTGGAACAGAACCGGCAGACGACGGTGACGGGGTAGGAGACTCGGTCTTTTCATCCTGGCCGAATTTCCGTTACGTGCCTCTTCCTTCTCTTCAGACCTTCCCTTCGCCGCAACAAGAGGAAGAGCGAATCCTTCCCCGCACTGATCAATTTCTGCTTTTCTTCTCTGCTGCGGTTGGGTATTCGTGTCCATCCCGATGCTTTACATAGTACTCCACTCGTCTTAAAATGTGCGACCCGTCCAGATAGAGGTCGTCGTGCGATCGATAGGCAGGCGGGACCTGATTGACAAGATTTCATCGTTCCCGTTTTTTTCTGCGATATCATCGTGTCGCAGCTCTTTCTTTACAGCAGATCGTGGTCCACCTCTGCTGTCGGCAGTAAACAGACAGGCTGCTCTTCAGATCTTCACCTGTGCACACCTTCCAGGATCGGAAACAAGAGTCGTTTGGTGGCTCTTCACGCGGATCTGACAGCAACCATAACAGTTTCATGAAAAGGTTTAAACATTCCGCTATATACAAACGAATCGAGTCATTTCTCGCGTGGACGGAAATGGTGTCCTCTTCCTCGAACAACAGGGGCCTGTTAACTCCATTCAACAGGTACGAGACGAAGAACAGATTTCATTTGACGGATCGAATTTCAACCGACATTATGTTTTCCTCATGTCTTATTCTCGTGGAACCTTCACAACCTCTCTAGTGTACGCCCGAGAATACGTACTGGCCACGGTTTGTTGCAAAATTCTATCGGCTTCGTTTTGTTACCCTCCGCATTTCTGAGACATCGATTGTCCGTAAATATTGGAAGAACACCAGACTCACTTAGGAGTTAGACCACTCAGATTAGTATGCTCTGCTGTCCTCCTTCGGTATCTAGGCACCTCCGATGAAGGAGGCCGTTGTTCAGATGCAGGTTACGGTGGTCTTTGTTGCGTGCCGAATGTACGTGTAAAGCAGCAGCTCACCTGTTCTTAAAGCTCAAGCCAAGTGCGTGATAGAATCACATGGTCAAAGTCGGTGTGATTTTAGATACTAGCACGGCAGCACTCTTTATCTGCAAGTCGCTGCTCCTCGAAGCTGCGGCTTTGAACTCCGATGGATACTATGGAAATCGGACTAGGTGGACGTCGAGTCTGCAGCCAAGGTGGGCAATGAGCAGAAATATAAATCTCAAAAGTAAAAGTGTATGGCACGCCACAAGCAAGCATCTTTTAGAAATGAAGAAAATATGGAAGTTTCCAAATGCAACAGTGGGGTCCCATTCTGCAGTCGCTGACATTCCGGATTGTTCAGACCTTCATCAAGATAGCGTTTACTCGAGCTCGGTGTCATTTCGGTACAGGTTAGGCGGAAAGTGTTATAAGTAGCTTCAGCCATACGTCCAGGTACTAGTCGGAACCACGTTATGATCACACATACATGTCCGTTTACGTATATCGTACTCATTCTCATCCTAAATTCTCATCGCGCTACAGACTTACCCCATCCTCCAAGTTGTGATTCAGTACCTTCATCGGCATGGCAAACAAGCCTCCTGCTAGCTGCCGAAGCAAACCCATCTGATTTTGATGGGAAACAAGGCATTGTGGCCTTTAGGAATTAGGGTTTATTTAAATCCTAAGCCCCACCTCAACAACAGTCAAGAAAGTCAAACTCTTCACATGTGTACTTTTAATTTGTATGTCATATGCAGGGGTTCAGAGCTGAATATGGGGACAAAGGGATAGCCAATCTCACTGGAAACCGTAATCCGTTCTGGCTACTGTTTGCACAATGGTAAGGTTGACTCCATCTTTCGTCACATACTTCGACCTTGTACGGTTGAAACCTAAGCATGAATAGTTACCCGCGGACTAAAACTAAACTACTTTCTAAAAACTTTTCCTCAAGTCAGATCTGTCAAAGCAGTTCTAGCCTTTCCCGGAGCATCACCGCACAGTGCAATTCAGGAATGGATACCATGGACTATGGTGTGCCTCTCCTTCACTCATGCATATGTAGGATCTAAACAGTATTATTTAGCACAGGCTTTTTACCATCAAGTATTTTTCTCGAGAAGTTTCAAGGAACTCGTTCTGATTGATCTTCTAAGCTTAACCGTCACCGTTTGTCCGAGAGGCTGTAGTTACAGAATCCCAGAAGGGAACTGGTCTATCTTACAAATGAAATTCGTCACCTATTACAGGGGATGGGAAGGAAAGGCAAACCTGAAGTTGGCAAGTGCAGGTTCTTTTCGTCTAATGACACCGATTCGTTTGCATCAATCGGAACGCAAACGTCTACTTTTGACTGGCTAAACGAATCCACCCACAACTGCTTTAAAGACGAGGACTATATACACGACACAGAAGTCATGAGGCTCCACATTGCAGCCCGAGAAAACCACACCAATTCCATCAAAAGGAGCCTTGAGAAGGGAGTGAGCGTTCACTTACCAGACGCGGTAGGACGCTCAGCCCTCCACTGGGCGGCCGTCTTCTGTAAACACGACACAGTGGAAGCTATGGTTAAGCTCTTTCCAGTGTCACGATTAGACAGGGGAGACAGAAAGGGATGCACTCCGCTTCATTATGCGGTTCTCGCGGGACGAGCAGATGTTTCCAACATGCTCTTGAAGGCAGGTTGTTGCATCCACTCGACAGACAACCAGGGGAGGACTCCATTGCACTACGCTGCTCAGAATGCAAATGCAGCCGTAGTCTTGTTACTACTGAAACGTGGAGCAGATCCATCACACCTCGATAAGTTGAAGCGCTCGCCATACGATGTTGCTAAAGACTACAACAATACAAACAAAATCCTCGAATGCCTTCGGTTCGGAACCTCCAAAACTCCTCCGGCACATGAGAAACCAACGCCAGTAGAGCCTCGGCACAAACAACCAACTATTACAACAAAAGCTGTCGAAACTGATGGCAAGGTTTCACTTACGTTTCTCAGTGTCAACAACGTGGAAACGGAGCAAAGGCAACAAGGCTGGCGACCGTATGTCCCACAAACCGAGGACGAGGAGGTCATCACGGACACTCCTGTTGAGATCGTCAAGGAAGAGATGGAAAAGGATGCAGAAAGGATGAAATACAAGTTACGCAAGATTGAAATGAGGAAAGAGCCCCCTTCGGAAGAGAAACTGAAAGAGCAAGAACGAGCATTGCACCTGCTTCTGGATCGGTCCAAGCAAAATGCCTTGGAAGAGCGACGCAAAAGGTTTGCTGAAGACGAACGATTTAGACTGCTAACTCAAAACAGGACAAGGAGTGCAACCCCAAAGACATGTTCCATTCCACCTTCATCTGTGGGGTTAAGAACGCCCTCAGAATCCATAATGGGACCCTATCAAACATCCCACAGGCCCTCTAATGCAAGCTCTCCAAAACGGGAAACAGAGGAGCTGGCACCAGAGGCAGAAGATGAGTGGCGAGAAGAAACCTGCACTCCATCTAAATTGGATCGCATGAACGTTTATCCTCACACTCCTCCACCTGCTGAATTACAAACTAACAACGAATGTGCAGAGGAGTCGACTGAGAGGCAAGCAGCTGGAAACAATCTAGAAAACGCAGATGCAGCTCTAAGTGATAATCAAGAACCTGCTAGTGTTACGGAAGACGGAGCTGAGCCAGACAATGAACAGGAGCGTGCTAATCCCTCCGCCACTTATTTCCCAGCTAACGTTCATCAATGGCTTACCACTGCCTTCTCTTTTCCCGCTGCTCCACATGTTAGTAGCTTAGGAAATCATTTCGTACCCACTTGCATTCCAGACTCTTCCGCTGGCTCTCCCACAGCACCATCACCATCACCACCTCCACCTCCACCTCCACAAGAGGAACAGGGCAATATTACGCGATCCTCCTCCCCTTCTCCCCTATTTGTAGATTATGACTATTTCACTGCACCTTCGGAGGTTCCAGGCCCAGATGTGGGCCAGACACATCTCTTCAGCCCTCCATCGGCTCTATCTACCTCTTCGTATAAATCACCTGCATCACCTCACTGGGATGCCAGTAGCCCCATTAGCCCCCAAAGTATGCAAATTACACCAGGATACTCCACCGGACGATGTAGTCCTCAACCTAGAAAGATGGAGCAACACGTAAAGCGCACTGCTGATACATCCGCTCCGGACTACACAGAAAAGGAGACCGACGTTCGACCGGAACATCAGGACGAGCACACTCCCGTTAAGCATAAAGATCCGGGATCACATGACGAGGACGAAGATCCATTTACTCGTCTAGGCTACACTCACTCCTTTAAGTTCCCAAAGATTATTGTCGATACACCTCCGAACAGGCACGGACTCGAATGCTTCTCACGTCCCAAAGCACGAAGTTGTAAAGTACGTACGCGAGAAGACCACCGGGGTCAATATAATCACTCGCCATCAAAGCACCCGTGGGCACCGGACGAGCCATGGAGGCCTGGAGGAATTTCCAAAACCGTAGAACATTTCAAGATGTACGAATTACTGAAGGCCAAGGGAAAAAGCAGTTCTCTGCACCTAATTCGTACTCTACGCACCATGATGCAAAGTAAGCATGTTGACTATGAGGACGTCGACTCTGATCCCTTCTTTGAAGTGAATCCTCAAGAGGACGAGGATATTGACGTGCTTCCCCTGGCTAAAGTGATACGTCAACAAGAGGCGCTCTGGTCGTTGCGCGAAGCATCTCATCAGTCTCCCAATTGTCCATGCTCCCCGATTTCTAAGGCTCGTTCAACTCACACGAAACAAGACGACAGGATTATCTCATCTCCAAGGACGAACAATCTTTCGTTTGAGAGTATACCTCAGACTAATACGCCTCGCCACCCCGCAGAGGTTGCTACAAGAACACCAGCATGTCTGACAACCAGAATAGAGCAGGGAGAAGGTATGCTTATTGCACAAATGACCGACGAACAATGTCCGCAGCCATGTACCGACGAAGCTTCTCACCATAGTCAATTAGCCTCTTTCGCTTATGCAACTCCGCCCCAGCCATCTCGAACCATCCCCAGCCATCCTGGAAGCTCATTACAGCCATCGCGGACGGGCCAAAAGTACGCTTTATTCGTTCAGCAGGAACGTCAACAAGTTCAGCCAACCCAATCGAGCTCTTCCCAACCACAAAGAGAATCTTGTCCGCCTTCAACATCAACTCAGCAGCAGCCAGTGTTTTCCTACTCTACGTCTTCTCCGCTACCGAAAGCAAATTTTGTGAACCGTACAAAGCCTTGTCCAACGATCCCAACGAACCATATGAACCTTGAAATGCTGGACACTTGGCCGCAGCAAAACTCCGGATACACATCAGTAGACGAATCTCAGTCCGTGTCGTATCGACGGGATGAACTGGAGAACATACCCAAAACCTCTAGCCCAGTACCTAGTGCTTACGAAGAGTCCGAGATACGACGCAATCAACAGCGAGATGGAGGAGGAAAATTCGTATCACCATACCCTCTTAGAAGAGTGAATTCACGTTGTTCGCTATCAAGAATTTCATCCGAGCGTCTTGCACCCGTCGAGTATTATGGCCAGTCTGTTAGGCCTCGGTTTCTAGGAATCCGTAGAGGGCAGCCCCCTGTTCATCAATGTATTGATGTGGAATCCTTGTCTAGGCAGTGGCTTTGATAACAAAATAGAAATTACCTGTCTTCTTGAACCGTAATACTAATCCAAGAAGAAGCAGATACGCTCGTCCGTTGCCTTGCCCATTTAACTGCAGTATGGCATTTATAACTCGTGGCATGTTTTGTTCCCATCTGATCTCTTCCCTAGAAAGAAATCCACTTATTACGGAGTACACCGGACTTCGTACCGAATGAAATGCGCTTGAAACTCCTGATATCGTATCGCTTGCTCGCCATACTGCATTGGTGCAAAGAAGCTCTGCTCATAGTTCCGCACTTTGCCACATGGATAGATCGCTAACAAGGTCACGCGACTGGTCAATCAAAAGCTTCAGCATTTGATTCTTTCTTGCGGCTTCCTGCGCAGTTCAACATTCAGAACAATTTTAGGCTTTCTTCAAACAGACCATCAGGGTATCTCAAGGACTCAGTGATGAACAAGTAATTCACCAATTCTCTTCAGGTTAGAAAAGCGCTATCACGAAATAAAACCTGGCCGATCAGTTACAAGCACCAAGTATGCGCTTCATCATCCTCGATTCAGTGAACCGTAATACCTCTCTCAGTTGGGCAGCTTGTTTCTCTAATTGCTCTAAGTCGCCAGTTGAGACATTGTCTTCGCCGGATTCACCGTCATGGGCTCTCATCTGCGTTTCGCACGGACAATTTCAAGTAAAAAAAGACGCAATGATTCACTCAAAACTATTTAATTCGACCTTTCTTATTTCCTAAGATCTTTGCTGCCATCAGAACCATCTGTGTGAGAGCATTTGTGTCCGGCGAAAACTACTTCAGCGATGGTGGAGCAGGGCAGGGCGGGGAAAAAAAGGACGATAAAAATATAGCGTATGTATGCTTGCTATGCGCTGGATGATGCAGTGGCTCAGTGTACACACACTCAACGAGTAGCCAAGTGTGTTTGCACTTAGCCACTTCGTCATCCAGCGCCTAGAAATCATAAGGCTGAGCCAGCAAGACTGTCATTTTCAGAAAACAACTAGCTCTGTCACAGAAATCATGCCACAGAAATAATCAGAAACCAACGACCGACCGGAGGCTTGCTGAAAATGTGGTTGATGGACGCGCGTAGAGCGGCTGTAGTGGATTTGTAACGCAAGCGCCCAGTCTCCAACGCGAGCCAGCCTTGCTCTTGCTGCGGGAGAACTCCACCAGGTTTACTGCTGATGTCAGGCACCGGTTGCGCCCACAGCACTGGATTGCACAGAACCTCATTCAAAGACGCGAGAATGTCGTGCGCTGCTTCCACCGTACCCTCGAGATGCCTCTGCCCTTCCAGGGCTTGATCTTGCAAACTCTCCCTCTCGATGCTCGCCATCGACACAGATTCCAAATTCAACAATCAGACTCCACGCCTCAAACCCCAATAGACTTTTATCCGTCCCCCTTACCCTTTCTCGATCACCCATTCCCAACCAGAAATTCACCCCGCACTTCGCAACCTACAAAGAGCTTTGTTGATCCGAGTCTGAGGGCAGGCAGAGCATGCAGCACAGTGCCAAGCCATGGACTGATGAAGTAGGACCCGTAGCGGTTGATTCGGCCTTTCTCTCCTGGGTGGCTTGCTTTTCTCAATAAATAAATAAGCACAGACGTCTCTCAATCTAATCTAATTGTTCTTCACGGATAAGGGTCAAGTAATAAAACAATCTCCGGATTAATTAACGTTTTTGTTTTAAATTCATGTTCTTTTAGGCTCATAATACAGTTATAGTTCTTATCGTGCGTGAGTTTGTGCTTGGTTTAAGGGTTGTTTGTGGATCTTCCCGTAACTCCGGCCGCGGTTATTTGTTTCAAGTTGAATTTAATTTCTCATATAACACTTTAGTACAGAATTTCTAAGTAACACTCACATCTTTTTTTGTAAAAAATGGTAAGCAAGAGTTCTTCCAAGGCGGATGACGATGCTTATGTATTCGATTTCAAAAGTAGCACCCATGCATATCATATTCACTCATGTACAAGACCGGGGGCATGCATATTCATATGAGTTCCTTGCATTATAGTTGCAGTCAAGTTGGCTGAGATGAATTGTTTGTTTTCGTTAAACGTCGGGAGGTCATTTTCTCTACGGGCCACTGCGGTGTCTCGGTAGGGGGTTTTGTGGACCGAGCTGTGAACGGTTGGCTTCAAAAATTACTCTTACTCGATCGCTTCTTTCCGGTTTTCTCCTGCAACGAACACTGAACGGCCGTCTGACTTCGTTGTATCATATCATCCGTGCGGGGTTGTTTCTTCTGCGGGGTATATTTTTCGCAGTGAGGGCATCGAAGATTGTTTTTTAAGAGTGAAGGGGGTTCGGTGACCCCGGTGCTTTATTGTTTTTTCAAAACGAAGTACAGTGATAAAACTGTTATAAGTAATGTACAGTAACAGTGCAAAAGATGTTTAACAGTAGTAGACGCTGGAAAAAAAAGAATATTACACGCTGCACCGCCTGCTCTATACTGTCCCTACACGGTTGGTATACCCCTTTCGTGGCTCGTGCCACAAGTCATGATATCCGCCAATGAGATGTAGTCGGCTATCTGTGTGCTAGTAAACATATCGTCAGCACCGTGGACAGGACTCTGAGACTGCTGACCTACGTCCTGCTGTTCGAGAACAGGTGGAAGGTCGACCACTGTCCCATCTCCATCTCCAGGAACGCGTTCTTGCTCATCGAGGGCACTGTCCTTGCTGCTGTAGTACATGTGAGAGCACCGAGGGCAGCGAACACTCTCTCTAAAGAAAAAAATATTGTCAATATCAGTGGCTGTAATGTCTCGAGGTCTAATAAACGAGTTCCACAGTGAGTCCGAACGGTTTTTGTGAATACTTGGCTGCGTCAACCAATTCGGAGATGTTGTGTATTTCCTGGATGAAAGCATCGCTCGCAAACAGCGAGGGAATGTAGTTGAAAGAGGATTGGAACTTTTATACATGTTGTACTACAGGGCCTATGGCAGTATATTCAAGTAAGTTAACTCGACTCTATTCTTAATGTCGGCAGCTCCCATCAGCATGAAGAGTTCCTTGCCGTCATCGATCATAGCATCGGTTATGTTTTTATTGACAGACTGGTGATGGTGCTGGTTCTGGTCCTTGAGACAATAGTCCACCATGCCAACAAAGGTATGGATACTTTTGTTCGAAAGTTGCTTTACACATATTTCACCTCCCAATGGTTTCTCCCTGTCCCAACTCAAGGCATGGGAGATGTGCTTCTTCATCTGTATGGAAGATTTTTTGTATATGCAGATGACGCCTTGAAAGTGGAGATGAAGAAGGGAGCCGCCCCTCTCAACAGAAAAGATACCAGATATACAGTCTCTTTTCAGAAAGTCAGAAAGAAGCAGAAAATATGTAACATCAAGGTCAGCACCAGTCTGTACGACTGTAACAGAAACCTCTAGGTTGGGACGCCTAGTCTTGGTCTCTCGACGGAGAGACATGGCGGCAATGCAGAAAAATGACGACAAATCACAATACTGTCCTCAAGATCGACCTGTGTACACACACAAGGGTGAGAATGAAATCGATAAACCACGTGGATGGTAGACCTCAAAGAACCGTCAGCACGAGTGAAATATGCAAGATAGGAGAACATCTTATACCGTCTGTCCTGCAAATACACATAAAAGTTATTGACAGAGTAGGAGAAAAATCGAAATGGACCAGCTAACCAGTGCAATGGCACAGGATGCACCTCACACAGATGACAAGTTCTTCCTATCATAATCAAACTTTATCAAAAATTCTTGACGGTCCTGTGAAAATCCGAGTTGCAAGTAAATGTAGGTGCGAGTTAGCTTCAGGACGTAGAAGGAAACCATAGACGTGCTGGACGACAGCGGACGAAATCGTGACGTACCACCACTCAGGTCCAAAAACTTGAAGTCGGAAGGTGGATCGAGAAGCTGGTCCACAGTCTGGACGGTCTCGACTTCCTCAACAACCTCGATTGTATCACCAGCCTCCTCGCTGTCCACGTCAGCTCCGCTGTGCTCGCTACCCTCAGACATGAAACAAAACATACAAACGAAAACGTGAGGTCCAGTAAAGAAAACATACCTGAACATTGCCCGTCATACTACACATAGACAAAAACAAAGCCGCGTACCTGCCACCACCGCAAACCAAATGATCTGTTGCATGCTGCTCTGATTGACCTCGATCGTGCTGTCCCATACTTTCACTGTCTCATACGACGATGAAACCACAACCGTCAACCAGTTTACCGCTCGTCATAACAGCCACTCCAACAACGAACAAGCAAATATCGTGCGAACGAATAGCGACAACGAAATATCACGGAGCAAGACAGAACCGATCGAACAAAACAACAAGCAATCACCCAGATACCGTGCGGCCGAACAATGAACCAAACGCGACGATCAGTACGCAGCAGCGTCAACGAGTTGTCAGATACTGACGAACGATCATCGTCGACAAGGCCAAAAACCACTCCAAACACGTTGCTGCAAATGAAACTCTCGCGCGCACAACTACCGTCATACAGCAAGCACTAGGTCAAAAATAATCTCTCCACTCACGCAGCACCGCCATACACTGCCATTAGGTCGAAAACAATCTCTCCCTCACGCAACACCGCGACACGACGACAATTCAAACTCGTCCTAACCCTTCCTTGCCCGCGCTCTATGCCAACCAGAAAAATGCCGCTACTCCCGCTTGGCGTCTTCCGGCTTTCGGTCGGAAGTACTCTTTGGTAGCATATTGTTCAACCTCTTTCAAAGTTTGGAAAAGAGAATATTCATAGGTGGTTTAATTTATTATTTAACTTTTTGTTCAGTTAATATATATGAATTAAAAAAAGTTTAATTCTTTATCTACTTAAAATATAGTTATTATCTAACACATATATTTTTCATGTATCATCTAGAAGTTAATCGAACATACATATTTTGATTTGTCTTGGAACGAATCAGTTGTTGTTGCAGTAGTTGATGACGCACAATAAATATGCATCCCAAATGACGGAGGAAATTAAGAGTTGGATGCAAAAAGCGATAGAAGTGTGAAAAAATTATAGGTTACAATAGTTACTGTATTCTGGGTATGTATACTGGAGAGACAAAAAATATTTCTTGCGAGTAGGAGATTTGTTTTTATATTTGATGTGAATTGTAGCTGTTAGAAGGTCTAGTGTATAAGGGACTAAATTTCAAGAAATTTTACTCGCTTTCTGTTATCAAGAAATATATATAAATTATAGATTAAACTAATATGAAGAATAAAAATCTTCTGTAAATGTTAAATGATATCTAGACCAAAATTTATCAACCGATATAGACATAATCCATTAAGTGTGTTTCCAAAACTACTAATGCAAGAGCTTGGTACCAGAGAGACAGTAGTTTACTATAGATACTAGATATTTATACCGTGATATATACCGTGATATTTATTTCCTGTCAATTGACAGGAAATAAAGCCTTAATATTATGTATACTTAATGTCTATGAAATATCATTATTATTCAAAAAAAAATTGATTCTAGAAGGCTGTTTTGTGAAGCATGCATATTCATCTAAAAGGAAGTGTGCATATATTCACCCTCTCCATATGAAGATCCATCCATGGAGAAGACAATATGCATATCTCTTAATTTATGATAAAATCTTTCTCGCGGAAAGATTTGATCATAAATTAAACTTTAAAAATAGAAAAATAATTTGTTGGTTACGGCTAGCTTTTTTGTCTCTAAATCAAAACGTCTGTTAATGCTCCATGGATGAATAAATTTTAAAATATTTTGTTCCAAGCTTAGCTGCCATAGCTTGGCTTCCACGAATAGATTAAGTAGCTTTTTTACTTACACTAGCCTAAGTGTTGCATATCTCCCTACATACATTGAATATATGTATAGAAGAATGTTACAAGGTATTACAGTTTGCATTCCCTAGAGAAACTAAATATAAATCTCAAATTTTGGAAGTTGATTTTTTCTTGCACATGTTATTTATCCACCTTCATCTGGTCACTTGGAATAGAGTTCGGCCATAACCCAAATGGATTTGTGCCCGAACATAGTCTTTTTCTACTTCTTTCTTCGGGAGGTTGCTTTGAAAGCATAAAATGATTCATGTATTCTTATTTCTAGTGTGTAGTATAGACTAATAACTTCAGTTACTATAAATGAGTTTGTTTTAGCAAAGATAAACAACTTAGAAGTAATAAAAGATGAGAAGAAAATAAAACATAAGAGCATAACCTCTTCATACGTTTCTTTGTCGGACGTGTGTGAATAGATAACATCTCAAACTTGCTAGTAACATGAGATCTTGAGTTCAAGTCTTTCATATGCTTCCATATGTCGAGATTATTTATGTTATTCACAAACAAATCATAGAAGGGTTACTTCAATAAGTCGACCCTCAAAATTTGGAGGATTATGTTGGACATTTGTACCTAGTGATGAGGAACAATATTCTCTTTAACCGTATCATATATGTAAGACCTCTCTCTTTACTACAAGAATCGTACAGCTCTAGCTCCGGATCATGTAGTAGAGTAATGACATCAAAGATATGGAGTAGACCATTTGTAACTTTTGACATGCAAGTAGCTCGAGTTAGTGTGAAAGTTTTCTAGATCTTTACACATAAAGTGTAATAAGTAGAGTTCTATTTATCGATTAGAGATGAAAATTGAGTTGATAAAAGTCTTTGGTATAACAATCAGTTAGGTCTAAGTCGGCCTAAGAATAGATGCAGCAAAAGAGTACTTCTACTAATAAGCAAGAGCTTCAAAAGATTGCCGAAACTTCACGGAATGAATTTGAGTGTCCAAACGATGTTCTTTTGATCCAAAAACGAGCCGTTAGATCCAAAGCATTTAAGACATGCCTTGAATGCCTTGGTTCGTATTCTTTGAGCAGAGCTTTCCAATGAGCCATTGTTTGATTCATTATGAGCCATCTAGATCCAGTTTTGGAGGTTCGGACCTAAGACTGCATGTAAACCACGTCAGCGATCCGTGTGCTCACTTTGGGAGATCAGTATTGGTCTAAATATTATTTTGTACTCCTTCTCTCACTATATAAAGTATGGGAATACAACTCCAAGGACATGCGAGTTTGAGTTTCTAGAGCCTCGTGTTACAATGATATCAGAGCGAGGTTCTCTAAGAGAGCGGATTACCTCTCTTAGAAGGACATTTGATCGAGGTATATGGTAATTAGAACTCTGAGTGCGTCGGAAGGTTAGTCTCGAGTATAAGAAGTGTATAAGAGAGCTATGTTATGGACTTATGGACGGAGGTAGATTTCCAGTCGCAGAATTACTATTCTTGAATCTTTTCCTCATCAAGCTTATGTATTCCTGTCGTGAGCATTTCCGAGTGTACTTTGTCTATCATTTCGGTGAGAATTTCATGGGTCAAGTGATGAATTTGTCAGTCTTGGTGATTCTTCTAGTTGTGATGTATGCGGTCAACTGAGATTTAACCGTCTATATCTTGATTTAGTTGAGCATGGATCTAAACCTACCTGCTCTAGTTCCTTTCAAGATGTGTGGAGATCCGATATGTCCGTAGAGTGAAATCGTTACATCGTTATATTTATGACTAGAAATTTTGGTGAGGATTTCTATCTGAAATAATCGATTCTTCCGTCTTTTTGTAGTACATATAGTGTATGAACGTTTTTGGATGAGCGTCATAACTCTAGTAGGAAAAATCTGAAACTTCCATGCTATTAGAGAGAGAGAGAGAGAGAGAGAGAGAGAGAGAGAGAGAGAGAGAGAGAGAGAGAGAGAGAGAGAGAGAGAGAGAGAGAGAGAGAGATCATGGATCCGCAACCCATGACCCAGAGTTGGTAATTTAGGAACTGATGCAAGGCATGTTGAACAAGTTTCGGGAGATGAAGATGACAGTCGAAGCATTATAGAGCAAGATGTTGAGCCTCGAAGGTCAAAGTATGATAGACGTGAGAGGTGGCGGACTATCTCAAGGTATACCAGTGATAGGAGAGCAAGATGCACCAAGGGAACTCGTCGCACTTATCGTTAGAGCTCCAGTCGATGATAAAGATATTTGTTATCATGGATGAAGAAGACATGTAACATTGAACCGTACAAAGGTCACCGACTCATGAGAGTACTGGAGAATTGGATTTCTCAGATGAATCATTATTTGTGACTTTTCAATACGTAAATAACTAATCACGTAGCGGGAGTATTTGCGTGTGGATACTTGAAGGATAAAACTCTTACGTGGTATGATGCATGAGAGAGATTGATGTTGACAAAAGGGAAAACAATAACATGGACTGCAATGCAAGAAGGTCTGTTAAAGAATTTCCAATCTATGCAAATGGCTCGAACGAAGATGTTGGGATTGAAATAGAAGGGAAGCCTTCAAGAGTATGTAGAGGCGTTCCTCGACTTGATATGACTTGACTACGGCGTTCTTCGTCATACGACTATATCACCGATATGAGTCCAGTAGAGGCTCTTGATAATTTCAAGAGGGGTTTATAAGAACGAGCATTAGGAGGAGGAGAAGTGATGATTCCACCAAATCATCATAACTGATCCAAAACACAATATGCAAACGGATGGACACCTATGGAGTTAAGAAACATCCGCTATCAACCACAACAGTTTCAAGATGGAGATTGTTGAAGTCGATCAGAAAAAAGACGTCAAAAAGCTCATAGAGGAGAAGTGTCAAGAATGTCGCATCTCAATCATAGCAACATCGATGTTACAACTGTGGAAGATTTGATCACATAGCTGCAAATTACCGAACCTTCTTCCCAAGAGATCCAAGACCTCCATATCGCCGACCTTTGAATCATCTAACGAGAGAAAAGAAAATGAAGAAGTCGAGGCAACATTGGAAAACAAAGAACATCATTAAATGCACCTCGCGGTCTTACTGATTCAAGGAAGGAGAAGAAAGGTGGGGAAGAAGAAGGAGATAGACAAAAAATAATTAGAAATTAGAAATCATGAGAGTGAAACTACCCAATGGACAAACTGAGAAGACTGAGTCTTTACCTCGAAAGATAGAACTTACTTTAGGTGAATATCAAGAAGATATTGAGTGACGAGTTGATCAAATTAACTCGTTATGATGTCATATTGAGTATGTCATGGATGCAGCAGTACAATCCTGAAGTGGATTGGAGAAAAAAGGTGGTGAAAATCAAATAGTGAAAAATCTTCAGAGATAGAGTGAGATCTCGAAAGTAGAACCTGTCTTTGTATGTCATAGGTATTAGTGCTATATGTAATAGCGATGTTTGTTTTGTGAGTTTAATAAGAGAAGTCCCGAGTGCACAACTTGACGGACAGATTCCAAAAAGCTTGACAAATGTGGTAGCGGAATATATAGATGTCTTTCTCGATGATCTTCCTCCAGAGCTACCACCAAAATGATGAAATTGATCACAAAATCGAGGTGATTGTAGAGAGCACACCTCTTTGTAAAACCCCACCACATGAACTGGAGGAGTGCAAGACACAAATAGAGGAGATGTTGCAGAAACGGTTTATCCAGCCCAGTGTGTCATCATATGAAGCTCCGGTCCTTTTTGTGAAGATAAAAGATAACAGTCTACATATGTGCATCGGATAATTGAGCACTCAATCAACAGACGATGAAGAATAAGTACCCATTACGTAGGATGGATGACTTGTTCGACCACTTGAAAGAGCAAAGTACTTCACGAAGCTAGACTTACAGAGAGGTTATAACTAGATTCGGATTGCCGATGAAGATGTAGAGAAGACTATCTTTCAAACAAGATATGGTCACTTCAAATACTTAGTGATGCCATTTGGTCTCACAAATGCACCAGCCACCTTCATGGATCTGATGAACGACATATTCTGTCCTACTTAGACAAATCAATCGTTTCATTCCTCGCAGTCATGGATTGATATTTCATGAGGGGTAAGTTATGGATCCCACAGGATCAAGAACTTCGCACCATCATATTAATTGAATGTCACGATTTAGCAATTGCTAGGAGCAAAAAAGACACTAGAAGCAGTCCAACGAGTGTTCTATTGACCAAAGATGGCACAAGATGTTGCAGTATACACAAGGAGTTGTGCAATATGTCAACAAAATAAGCGAGCTCTTGTTTGGCTCATTCTGAGCCCTCTAGATGCAGTTTTGGAGGTTCGGATCAATGGTTACATGTAAACCACGTCAGAGATCTATGTGCTCACTTTGGGAGATCAACATTGGTCTGAACCTTATCCCGTACTCCTTCTCTTGCTATATAAAGCATGGGATGCACCTCCTAGGACATTCGAGTTTGAGTTCACTCTAGAGCCATGTCTTACATAAAGCGTGGCATGGACTAAAAACACAAGTCCATTTGACAAATGTGGAGTTTATTTCATCTTAAGATATGAGTAACAAGGACATATTTAATATATGGAGGTTACACTTGAGAGTTCGCCATTTGTGATGGTCTCGATGTGAGAGGACTAGAACTTGTGCGGTACAAATATGGAGAGAGAATATGTAGTTAAGAAAAGAGGAGGAGAGGGAGAATAAGAATCAAAGAGAGAAAGTGAGGAGAGAAGCTCTCATCAAGTTGGTATCTAGGCCGAAGATAAAAGATGATCATGCAATTTTGAGCTCTAAGGATCATATGTAATGCAAAGCGTATACAAAATGAAAATAAATTGAGAAGATTTTGAGTTTTTGGACAAAACCACTCCAATGTTATTATGTTATTACATTATTGAACCTTGTAAAGCTTGCTGAAGCATCATTCCTTTATAAAACTGCATTTTTCTACAACCAAGGATCTTAGACTATCTTAGGCATACTTCACACAAAAGCATGTATTTCACCATAAAGTGAACTACAAGTGTGAAAAATATCATGCATGCAATTTCTCCATGTTTGAATTATTTTCCATGCAATATCAAATTAAATTATCTAAACAAATCAAAGAAAACTTTCTTAGAACATAAGTTGACAATTGGTGTTCATATTACTCACCTTCAATTCAACATAAGATCCAATCCTAGTATAACTCCGATTTCAAAACATAAATTACAGATCCATTCTCAACCTCAATTTCATAATCGATGTTGACACCCAACTCTAGACTAAGCGCTCTTGGGTTCCCGCCATGCATGTTGGTAGCCTAGCGGCTCTAGACTTGAAGAAAATATCTTTAATGAAGTTGAACATTCAGCTTTTATATCCCATCGAGCCGCATGCTTGTCGTCCACTTATCATCTTAAAAAGTATCATGTGACAATCCTGCAGCTTGCCAAGTGGCAGCCATGCATATCGCCATGTCAAAAACTTATCGTCATTTCAGCACATCCAATCCACCTCAGCAATTTTTTCATGTCAACTAAATTTACACATAAGATGTTTGACGTCAAAATTTAGGTGTCATGCCAGCCTGCCAGATCATTATTCGGATGCAATGTCAGCATCAGTCGTCATCCAGTCTTTAAAATTTCAAACCTCCATAATTCCTTTAATAATCATTAATATGATATCATTGATGACGATTAAAAAAACTAATCTTGTACTACTCATCTAGCTATATACGATGGTGGTCTCATAGACATACTTTGAACAATTTGGAGAAAAGTTACATCTTAGTCTCTTGTTCATCCACTAGTTGGTCAACGACAGCGCCATGTATGATAAGTGTAAACTTTTGTATTACGATACTCTATGTTTTAGTGATTTGGACTTTTTCTAAATTATTCAATGCTATTTTGGAAAGTAATCAGTTACGTAATTAAAAAACAATCCTCATAACTTTATCTAGTATCACTAAATCGAGACTTTGTATAATTTCAAAATTCTCATCCAAATAGTTTAAAAATGTCACTAAAAATATTATTTATATTTCTCAAATATGTCACTTTTTTTTTGAGCAACGAGCAGTGGAAGTGTGTAAGGTCGCGGTCCAAAAAAAGCACGGAATAAGGAGGGAGCAAATATGTATACCTAAGTACAAAGAGGAGTTGAAAGGAGAAAGCAAGTAGCATCCCAGGTACAGAAGCCAGGAGGGCAGAGTGATCCATCGGCCCAAGAGCAAGAGGTTAGATTTATGCATATTAAGAGTCGCACCTATACCGACTGAAAAATGACAAGTGTTGCTCTGAGCCTCAAGATGTTACACTAATCCATCCGCAAGTAGAGGCTTGTATCATCTGCATATAATGCCACTTGGAGAGAATAAGTCACATCAATTTGTAGAGGTTTTAGTAGACCACCTATAACCTCATGTTTCACAAGAGAAATGAAGAGAAAAGTAGTAATAGCATATAATAGACAGCCTTGCAATATACGTATGTGGATTGGAAAAGAAAGTGTAAACAAATGGTTGAAATGCACAAGAGTAGTGACGTGCAAAGTGATGCTCTAGATAAGCGTGATGAAGAGAGGTGAAATATCAAGTCGTTGAAGGAGGACCCAAAGGAAATCATGGTTGACTTTATTATAAGCCTTCTGAAAATCCAGCTGAAGAAACTCCATTGTAGTCTGACGGCGAAGGAGTAGTTCTTGCGTGAGAAATAATGTGAGTATCAATCATGGAACGGCAACGAACGAATCCATATTGAGTCGATGGCACCAATTTAGGAAGTAAACAGAGCCAAGATCTTAGCGTTGAGCAAAGATCTTGGCTAGAAGTTTGTTATGCGAGCAAAGAAGAGTAATCGAGCGTCGATCCGTCGTTCCAGTCGGCTGAGTCCTCTTCGGCAGCAGCGTGATCACTCCCCTCGCAAAATAATGTGAGAACTCGACAATCTACCAAAAATGTGAAATGAGTGTGAAACAGTCATAACTGATGATCGACCAGAGTCTTTATAGCACATCAAAAGACATACCGTCAAAAGCTACACGTTAACACACACAATAAAAAAAAATCATCATTGTTATTTTCACCGGTTGCTAGTTCGGACAAGTGTGAAGTGACGTGTGCTGTTAGCATCATAGCACCGGTAGTGCCGGTAGTGCTATAAGGACCGTTAGTGGAGTTTTTTGAGGTTGAGATCACCAAGGAGTATATTTCGAGTTGGAGCTTGTAGTCTCTCATTTTTCTTGAGTTGAGTCCTCAAGGTCTTAGGTATGATAGATGCGCTTAGTGAGTAGATTTTAGATTCTCTCTGAGCACATAGTGATTTGGCTTGATTTGTGAGTAATCTGTTGCTGGTTGGCAGGTGTTTATGCATGTGTTCTCAGATTATTGTGATATTTGTGTATGTGCATAACACTTTGTGCTTGTTATGTATTTTTGTAGTTTAGACAGCGATGTATGTTATGTAATGATGTGTATGCGCACGACACCATGTTGAAAAAGTAGATGTACGTGATTCAAGTATTCTTGCTCGTCAGCATGTGTTCCAATTTTCAAGTTTTTAATCTGTATATTTCTGAAAACTTGAACTCTCTTATGCAAAATTTCTAGACTTCTGCAAATGCGTTCGGCTGTACTCCAAAATTCTATATTTTACTCAAGATGCTCATGGTTAAATTCTTCACAATTGATCAATGAATATAATCCTTTTGGTATGATAGTCTTTCTGTTTGGGCGTGGATAATTTTATTCGTTATGATTTTCATCTAGTTTGGGCTATTGGATTTATGTCTCTTATATCATGGAGTGGATATCGGCAAGAGCTTATGAAACTTTAGCTTGGGCTCATGAACGTACTCTTTAGCTAAATTTGATGACTAAATTGTTTTTTATTCACTTCAGTTTGATAAATATCTCAAAAAGATAAATCCGAAGAACCATTCCGTTGAGGGAGAAGTTCCACAGCACTTGATCAGAAAAATAATAATTTAAATTTTGAAAAAATAAATAAAATATTTTTAAAAAGTTGTTATTTTTCTATTTCAGTTTTATAAATATAAAAAAGTTAATATCTTTTATAAGTTTATAATTTCAAGTTCTTTGTTATACAAGTCTAAAATACAATTTTTATTAGAAAAATATAAAAGATTTAAAGCTTTTTCTGTGAACTCTATATTAATCATAATCTGCATCAAAATAAAAATTGAATATATTTTTTTATTTCATATTTTTAAACCAATTAAAGAAAAATATTATTGGTTTTGAAGTTCCTTATGCGGTTTCATAATGTTCTTCAGTTACAATCCAAGGTTGTAACATCGTTGGAGTTGAACCTTGATGACTTTAGTTCACAGGACCCATAAGTCAAGATTGTGGTGGAAAAGTATCTTGTCAAAACCTCTTTTGTAAAATGGGCTAAACCTGCCGTTTTTGGACACCTTTTACAGAAATCGGCAATTTCATTTCTTTCCGAAAATCACTATCTGCATGTCTGAACTGTATAGAGACTGCTTATAATAAGCTAGAACTGGAATATTTTGAAATATTTATTACATGTTGTTAGATGATACTGAATAACGTAGGGTACATGAATAAGCATGGTCAACCCCCTTTGGAGATCTTTTTTTCATCTTCTATTCTCAGAAAAAGTATAGGAATATAATGTAGAAATACTACAGTAAGCACAATGAAAATCACAATTTATATATAATTGTCAAATGATAGTAGTACATAAATTGTCAAAGGTCTAGACAAAACCGATAAGTAAAGTTTCGACTAACACGCTTTCAAAGAATACAAATGATGTAACCTATATATAAAAAAATTAATTTAATTAATATATTACCTAACCTTTCTTGAGGAAAGGGTCAGGGAATAAATTAAGTTTGGGCCCTCTTCTATCATCAGATGGAAGAGGTGAATAAATAAGCAACGAAATGGGAGAAATCAAGGCTAACTGTTCCATAAGTAGCGAAGGTAGAGACAAGGACTGGAAAAGGTTCGGTGTGCAACATGCTGACTGGAGGAAGAAATATGCATAGCAGTGGCGGTTCTGGTCAGGGAGCGGAAACGGACAAACGAGAAAACTTTGAGAACTTTGGGAACTCTTCTCGTTTAGTGTTATTCAGAAAATATATAAGTATTAAGTGAAAACTATACTAAATAAATATAAAAATTAAAAATTATATAAAAATTATTTGTTAATCTATGTCTGGAAACAGAGAAAAGCCAGGAGAAAACCAATAAGTAATGCTTCGGCTCTCGTGCTTCAGAAGGTACAAGATCGGAGAAATATACTGACAATTACATTAATGAGGCTTGAGGTGTTTAATTTAAACTTAACCTTTCCTGCCTTGTAAAGAATAAGCATCTCCAACGACCTTGTACGGTGAATTTTATTTACTTTTATCAGAAAATATGTAAATGTTATAAAAAAATTTTATAAAAAGATATTCTAAAAAAACTGAATAAATTCATAAGTGATAAATGTTAATTCGTCTTGGAATAGCCAACTCAGCAAGATATAACCCATAAGTGGAAGGCTGATGCGTTACTGGGAAGATAAGAGCGAGATCCTAATTCTTAGATTGCTCTATTTTAGATTGTTCTTAAATTAATAAATGTCTAACCTTTCCCGCCGGATGTTAGAATATATATTAAACCCCATGTACACTTCGAAGTGTACATGAAGTGAATAAGTAGTCTTAATGACTGGAGGAAGAATAAGCATCTCCAACTGCCTTATGCAGTGAATTTCGTTTTAAGAAAAAGAACTCTCAAACGGAATGTGCACAAGCTTATTACTCAAACATAAAATCAACGAATATAAATATTATGTAAATTTAAATTTAAATCTCAACTAAAAGTTTCCAAGAGAAAAGATTTAATCATAAATTAAATGCTGGTATGTTCACCATTTTCAGTGTAGAGATTCATATCGATTCAAATTGCTTTATAGAATAGAGGCAAAATAGGTAATATATTTTTCGATATTTCTGTAGGATACACGAGTGATCTCTCTCGATCCCTTCTTAGAAATACCAGGCGTCAGGAAATGAGTTGCCAGGTGGCGACTTATGTGAGGCGGGAGTAAAACATACAGGAATACACTACTTGGATTGCTGGCTTGCTGGCAGGCTGTGTGCGGGTACAACCAAAATTTCAATCGTGCCCTGCACTCGATCTTTGCCTGCCACCCACTCCTTCCCTTCCAACCGAATCATCAATCGCGACTCGCGACTCGCAAGCCACTAGCTCATAAGGACAAGCGAGTATGGTACCAAGGCCCTTTCCTCGAGCGTTTCTGTGATGCTCTTACTGCCAGTGGTCGATCCTCGTTGGAGATTTTCATTCATCCCTTCCGTCCCGTCCAATTCTTACTCTTCTCTCTGAGCTTTTGACTCGTCCATCATCATTTGAGAAAGTAGGCCGCGCTGGAGAGAGAGGCTGAATCACCAGCTACGGGTCCTCCTTCTCATCCATCCGTCTCCATGGCGGTGCACTGTGTGCTCTATGCTGCTTGCTCTGCCTGCGCTCAGGCTCTGAATCACCAAAGCTCGTTGTAGGTTGCGAAGTGCAGGGTGAATTTCTGGAACTGTCGTGCTGTTTGGTCGGTCGGGTGAATGATCGAGGGAGGGTTCGGAGGACGAATATAAATCTGCTGGGGTTCGGGGGTTCGGAATCTGATTGTTGAATCTTGAATCTGTGTCTATGGCGGTGGTCTCTGTGCCTTCCGCCGCGTTCTCATCTCCGCGAACAGGTTGTGGTGATGGATTGCTTCCTCTCGTTAGAATCTCTGTAGGTTTTAGGCATCCTTGCAGTTTTGTTCCGCTGAGGGCTGTGTCACTGAGAGCAGGTGTTTACCCTCATCAGGGGAGAAGATGGAGAATTGCTTGCGAAGCTACTGGAAACGGTAGGGATTTTGGAAGCCAGGCAAGCAGGGTAGTGGAAGATGCACGTAGGAAAGCGGAGGAGGCTGCAAAGGCTTTCACAGGGAAGGCCGAGGAGGTGTTTGAGCAGGCAAAGAGGAAGACTGCAGAGTTTCGAAGGGATGAGGACCTGAATACGAAGCTGAACAAATTTGCTCAAGCCGCGATACGAAAGCTGGAGGAGATTGGGTATGATTTGAAGAGATGGGCTGCAAAATGGGATCGGGAGTATCAAATAACAGAGAAAGCACAACAGGCATTTGAGTATGCGTCCGAACAGGTGCAGAGTGTTGACCGTCAGTTAGGTGCTGGTCGGAAAGCTAGGGAAATAACTGCTGATTTGCGTTTGAAATGGCCCGCTTATCGGAGGCAGTTCAGCAATTTCTTGGAGACACCTGTGGGCAAATCTGCGGCAACAGTGTTTCTGCTGTGGTTACTTGTATCAGGGTGGTTTTTCAGGCTGTTACTTCTGTCCATGTGGGTTATTCCGTTTGTCCCTTTACTGTTGAGCAAAGTCGGTAAAGCTGCGATTGTTCAAGGAACTTGCCCAAATTGTGGAATGCAGTACGTGGGTGGCCGCAATCAAATTGTCATGTGCAGTCGCTGCAGAGGGGTAGTTTGGCAACCAAGAACAGATTTTTCAAGGGATTCCAAAGCAGATCCACAGATTATCGACATAGACATTGATTCTAAATAGTGAGGACACCGACTCTTGAACAGCAGGGCTTGAAGACCCAGAAGTCCAACTTTTCCCTGAAATTCTGCAGCTATTGAATCATCTCATGGACATTCGATTTCTGATAAGATTCTGTCCTTAACACGAGCGTACTCGTGAAGGGACTAGTCTTGTGCAGACCTCTGTATATTATTATCTGTCTATACCTTCGTTCAAATCAATCCACCATGGTAGTGGTCAGTGACTGAGCGTTTTTTGACACGATTAGAACTGGTAAGTCTGAGGCTGAGAGTTCACTCTCGAAGCAGTTTCACTGGAATACGAGAATGAAGCAGTTCCATTGGAATACCCTTCTCGTAGAGACCATCATGTGTGTGAGTCTTGATTAATTGTAGCGTTTATGCTTCTTCGAGTTTCTTATCTGGCAGATGTCTTGTATCCAGCTTTTTACATGGTTTTGTCTGAACGATATGGAGGTGCCTTCTGGTGCTACACTTCTAGTGAGATGTTACTGGGAATAAGGAAGTTTGTAGGAGAGTACTAGGAGAGAAGAGGACAGCAGATGAAAGAAGATGAGGAGAATAGTGGTTTTGTGTTCCATACTTTTTGGGCAGAGGATTATCTGCCTGGAATGGAGTTGGATAGGATGTGTGGATGCTCGTCTGGAAATTCCGCGCTGATCTAACTTCCCAATCCTTAACTTTGAACCGAATTTTTATTTCCTCCACTAGTGCAGTGCTTTTGTCCAGGGTCTGGTAAAAGGTTGGATCAGAGTCCAAAACACCCAGTCTCTTGTGAATGAAAGTGTGCTTTTAAGCTTATAAATTCTTAAGATACCTCAAATCTTTCTATCCTTCTAAATGTAAATCTCGTTCATTCCCCCTGCGGACACTTCAGTTGCCGGGATGTAAACTCTTACATTGGACAGCCTTGTCCTAATTGGCTTAAAGCTTCAAAGTAAATATCGGTGCTGATACTTACTGTGCAGAGTTCTAAATGCTTCTGTTTGTTCCCTGATTGCCTGTTGAGAAGTCTGTAGCTACCTTAGCTCTTCTACTCGAGTTGTGCTTCATTAATGGTGGAAGCGACAAATGTGCAGAGTTCTAAATGCTTCTGTTTGTTCCCTGATTGCCTGTTGAGAAGTTTGTAGCTACCTTAGCTCTTCTACTCGAGTTGTGCTTCATTAATGGTGGAAGCGACAAACTTCATTTGAAAGAAATAATGGCAAAGAATGAAGTCCTATAAATCAGAACATTTCGTCAGATATTCACGAGGTTGATCTTGAGAGCTGGAGCAGTAAGTCACAGGATTATCTATCATAGAGTAAGGGTGTCCTCAGCAAATACTGAACCGGTTGCATATTGAGAGTTTTTCAGAGAGGATTTTAGATTTTAAGTTGGATCGTCTCTCGAACACGTATAATATACCAGTGTTGTCCTGGAATTCTGACTCTGGAGATGCTTTATTGACAAACTGTACTTCTAGAACTTTCTGGTGTCTCAAATGTTATCGTCTGCAATTCAAGGTGCATGATTTCTTTCAGTAGAGTTCGTGCCGTACGGCCTTAACTGAGCAGACGTAGTTATTCTGGTTCATACAAGGCTTCAGTCATGTTGGAGTGGAAGATGAAAGATGGCCATTGAAAGAGAGGTACCTGTCAACGGGTTTGAGGCATGTAATCATCAAATGGTTCTCATTTAACACTCTGAGGATTATTTGTGCGTCTCCAAGCACTAGATGCCTCACCCCGGCTGCACTGCAAGATGGTTCATTGAGGCGTCTCCTACGGTTTATAATCATAACCAGTACTATTTCGGAAAGTTGGCGGTTTTCCTCGTTTCTTGAGCTTCTTCGTTTTGAGGAAAAATATCTCGCATTATCGTTCCATGCGTCTCTGAATTTGGAAACTGAAACCCTCTCTTGAGCTATCGAGGAAGTTCAGGATCAATTGAGATGGATTCAAGGACATGTAGTGCTTTGGCTTGACGCTGCTCTCAGATGCTTTATAACGTATCTCCGTTGCATGTCTAGGCTTCTCATCGATTTTACATTATTCTACATAAACCAGGTCTCTTGAACAGAAATGAAATCATCGGCATTGTCAATTTCACGTGGACCTAATGCTAATCGGAAAGCACATGCAGATTGCACCTTTTGATAGTGGTCTTGTAAGAGTCTGCTTTAGTTCATAATTCATATGTGAAAGACTTGGAGTCACATCACGACCTTGTCTCGGGAAATCATCCTTTCTGCTTCAAGTTCAAAAGTACATGGATTGGGATTCTAAAGATGTTCAAAATTCACGTCTTCACGAAGTGGGGAGAGTTCAAATACTTTCGATACCCAGTTTTCACAGGTCAAAATTCACTATGTGAATTTGAATGTTACCGCATGGGTCTTTCCACTCCACAAACCTGAGGCAACTGATCCGACCCGAACATGATTTTTATTTTTCTTCAGAACAGAAAAGAACCCGTTTGTGTTTGAACTTTAGATACTAGATCTCGTGTACTAACGTTAATGACATTAGGCGCGTCCATCTCCATTAGATTGACACGTTCAATGAAACAGGATTCAACGAAAAACTCGAAAGTGTTATCGAAGGGGACTTTCTACGAATCGATTAGTTTCGAAAATATTCTCTCCTCCCGTTTAATAGGAACTCATAAACTGACATGTGCAATCGTCATCCTTATTACTGAAGCCAGCTTGGGGAAAATGCAAACGACCATAAACTATGTGCGGCTGGGTCCTAACTGAAACATGATTGTAGGAATTTATATTTGTAAACATAGGAATAGGAATTATATGTTGGTAGACTAAAAACAGTTTTGTATTTATGGGCACATGCAATATGTGATTCATCTGGGAGAATAGCAATATATATGGACAAATGCAATATAGAATAGAGAGTTTCCATTCAAGCGAGTAATACATATGAAAGGAGATTATGACGTCATTATCATAAAATAAATAATTTGAAAAAGATGGTTTTCTGTTACATCTATAGACTGATAAGATTGAAATAAGTAAAAAGAGGCAAAATTATATTACTAAAGTATGTAACAACGAGAAAACATATCAGTATCATTTTCGAGCAATAGTTAGTTACTATTTAGAAGAATATTCAACTTTTGTGGACTACTTTTATTTGAGTTGCTGAATCAAAAAAAATGTGTATTTACAAAAATATGTAAATTTTCAGTTTAATTTTCAATTTTCAATTTTCAATAATTTTGGAAATCCTCTTTAAGTTTCTAGATAGATAATCAGTTCTTAAATATCAATTAATCATGACTTATGGGTTCTTTGTTCAAACCACAGAATGGAAATATGCGATGAATTTATAATTATTTTCATCATAAGGAGATACCGTAATATGGATAAACTTGCAGACCTTATTATATCATAAATATCTACAAAAGTTTAATATCTCCATTATATATAAATTATAATATTTTGCTCATTATTTACAGAATATTACTAATGATCAAGTACAATTTATATTAGTTTTTATTAATTAACAAAACAAAATTGTATATTAAGAACATATAATATATGAAATAAATAATAAAATATCACAATATATAGAACTTTTACTTTTTTATTTCATTTCATAAGCTAGGAATATATATTCATACCTTGGTGTCGTATGGTATACTTATTTTGGTCTGTAATCTCATGGGATCATTTAGTTATATATATGAACCTACAGCATTTCGAGTAAAATTATATCTGGAATTTCTGATGTTTGATCTTTTCATTGTTTTATTTAAGAAAATTTGGGAATATATGCAAGAATGTTTTACAATTATTGTGAGAACATCTTTTAAGTTTGTTAAAAAGGTAATGGGGTTTCAAAATTTTACATCCTTGGTAGAATTATTTATTTTGAACGTAAGATCCTTGGTGGACTTATTTATTTTGAGGAGAAAAGAATAGAATTTAAAACACTAGCGAGCTCAAACCTTATTTTAAACTAGATTTCTTTGCTACCTGTATTTGTTCTTGGTTCTGCGTAAGACAACTGAGTCCGGTAACTACTGTCATGTCTGGCTAAAGGCTCGTGGCACTTTCCCGTGCATGAACTTTTCTTCCTTCACTAGTATGTCACTTATGGTCCACATGAGACTGTATATTCACCCATGTACATTTAATTTAAGAGCTAACCTTTTTCTTAGGGAGGGTTAGCTCTAAATAAATATCTCAATGATTGACTTGACTTAAGTTAATAGGACTTGACTTATGATAGGTTCCCAGGTAGTCACTGCGCTTATGAGTTTTTCTAGTTTTCAGAGTCCATGTGTTTTGTTCATCTAAGAGAAATTTAATTAGGGTTTTTAAATATAATAATTTAAATTTAACATCTTAAATTTAGATATTTAAATTTAGACTATCATTTCACTTTGACGTATTCACGAAACCAAGCGCGAATTAAAATTTTAAATTTACACTGCACCCGTCCGCCCGCTTCTTTCACTGTATAATTAAAATTTTCACTGCGCCCCAGTAAAAAACCAGTAAGACTGTATATTTAAATTTACACTCCACCTCCTCTTCCTTCATTGTACAAGGCCGTGGAGAAAGATATTGGTTGGCACAGAAGGAGCTTTCTCATCTTTTATAAGAGATCTGCTTATATGAACACTCGAATCATACTATTAATATCAGATCAGCAATCTGTTAACTGCAACACTTTTATTTAAGTGCCTGCTTTGGAGTCATAGAGAGGATTCAAATCGATGAAGAAATATATCTCCTAATCTATAGATCTGGAGGTCATATTACTTATGAGAGCAAACATGTTGCTTATGACGTGGAAGAGAATCGACAGACGACGGTGACAGGGTAGGAGATTCTTGGGGCATTCACATCGTCAATAGCGCATCCGACGATGTGTTACAAGACAAGATCCATCTGGAGAATTTCTCAGACGGACGAGTTGCGGTCGGACGTCTTGTCAGATCTTCTACGTTAGGCTGGTTAGGGTAGTCTAGGTTACGTCAAGTGTTTCGTTCCAGTCACTAAATAACATGTGTATTATAATATCAATGTATTATAATGGGTTGTGTCTCTCAACGAGGAATGATACAGAATTTTTCCCTTGTACAAGTACGTAACTCCCAAACTTTGGCTTCTCAAGAAAGTAGTTCGCGGCTTTCTTTTCATTGTTGAAGACATATCTGATTCATCCCTGTTCAAGAGCATAACTTTCTTGTCCAGAGTAAAAGTTCTATGGCTCAAAACGATCAGCACTTCTTGATTGTTATATAGAGGATGTATATTTAAGTCTTTGACATGATTGTAATGTATATTGTTGATTTCTAAACTGCTATCTTGATTTCTGTGATAGATTTATTCTTGGTTTCTGAGACTTCATTATGATGTTGAATTCACTTCATTTTGCACGCAAGGATCTCTTTCTAGTGCTCATGGATGAAATGAGACATATTATCTCAATTGGGATAATTGATAACATTGATATAGAGGTGAATGGAAGTGTGAGAGATTCAAAGATTTCTGAGAAGAAAAAATCAAACAAGAAGAAAACAAAACAAGAGACTGAAACTTCAGTTTTGCAATTAAACCTTGTCTCATGTTAATGACATATGTCATGTGGATGTAATATATGTTTAATCAGTTCTCAGTATTTGCATATTGTGTTCTCTATATGCATTTATATGTGTCTCTTTGTTGAAAAAAGTTAAAGTTGAGTGGAGCCATAATTATTCAATAATTTTTCTTGAGTCATATGAGGACTTCTATTTCAACCACTGCAATCAAAGCATTCTTAGTCAAGATCAATGGAAAGTATTGACCATAAAGTTATATGATGTATCAAAGTTATAGTCTCTTGAACAGGTGAGATGGGCTCATAAAGAAATATAGGACTGAAAAGACTAAACAGAGTCGAATTGGAACAAAGCCAAGTACATGAGAATTCTATGAGCAGATGCATAAGATTAGAGGACCTTCCGCCAAAGAGATAGGAATTGTAAGTGTATGTGATGGTGGTGCAAGTATTCCTGATTCCTCCGAAACTCTTTTTTTTTTATCTGACTAGTGATCCAACTGATGTGAATGAAAGAAGATTTGAAGAGGTCAGAAATCCAAATCCTCATTCATACATGATTGAGTTACTTTCTGATTATGAAAGAGATCCACACTTCAGACACCTTCAGTAGAAACACCAAGTGCAACACATCCCATTAGTCCAAGAAGTACAGCATGTAATCAACCTGGTGTTGCTGGTCAACGCAACAAGAAGAGAAAGACATCAAGAGAAATGAAGATGACATTAAACGTTGCATGATAGAGTTTATCCAAATGGTGAAGGAGAGAAATGAGAAAAGAGCTACTCAAACAGATCATAAGTTTGAGTTGATGGTTATACAAGAGCAGCAAAAATTTGACTTGATGAGTCAAATGATTGAATTAAAGCGTACAGAGTTGGAACTTATGAGAAACAACCAATGTGGATCATCAAATCTTCACTTACTCAACTCTGTTTTGTAAATCTAGATGACCATGAGTGATCTTGAAACATTTGTAGAAAGCTTGTCGTATTGACTCACCTTAGGCTGTACTACATTTATCATTTGCAGATCTTGGAAGCGACATGACATGTGTTGCATTTAACCTCTCATCCACTATATTTGCATCATTTGATAATGTTTCTTCTCATTGAAGAACAAAGTTATGTAAAACTTCACATGCTTGTACAACCCGCGATATATTTTCTAGTTGCATTGGACAGTCTCTTAAGATGCACCATCTGTCTTTCAGTTGTCCAAAAGCATTTTCCACTCAAACTCTTGTCTTTGATATATGATTATCAAAGACGTGCTCAATATGTTCTTTTTGATGTCTATGTCGACGCTAGCGTTTCAATAACCATTGTCAACAGATATGATGTATCACCTAGTATCATTGGCAGAATTACTTTTGTTTTATTGTTCTCCAATAGTAAAAAAAAGTGATGGTTCAGTCAACGCTGTCCTTGATTCCAATCCTTGATATAACTTTGATTGTCTCAAATGTGCAGCGTCGTGACTAGAACCAGGCATGGTACACACAAGTCTAGAACTTGAGGTCTGAATCACATACTCCTTGAAGGAGTATAGAGTAGTAAGAGTGACGGTTTTGATAGTGTTATAGAAAATATCTGCTAGGTGGTTTGGTTTTCAATTTTACATGAGTACCATATAGGCAATGACTTGTGGAATATCAAAGATGCAAAAAACTTCAACATACTTTCTGGACATTCATTTGTTGTTGGCCATTGCATATACCTTAGGTACATTTGTCTCTATTTGATAGAATACTCACAATGATAGTAGTGTATTTGACGATGGTTGACTCACCAAAGCAATACATATCACTAAGAGTGCTCAATCGACTGTTATATGCAAATGATAGAGAACTACAACTACACATTTTTTCAGCTCAACTCTTTTTCTATCAAGTGACCAATCAGACATTGTTGACATGAATAGTTCTATCTCGTCAACCAACTTTTTAAAGCTTGTATATGACATCCGATATCTTTTTGTCATATGCTGACGCAGAAAATCAGATTGGACTGTCCAAATCTGTTTGTGAATAATGTCTCACCAAGTAAATTGTCAAGATATCATCCAGAAATCTCCTGAAAGACTCACTTGATGTTGCTGGATACTCAACTCCACCATCAAGAGCATGTTCCATATCTCAGTAAAATTTTTCTTCTATAGATTGTACTGAATCTCTCATATGTTAATATCTCCATCAAACTAATATTTCTTATGAATCATAAAAATATAATATCACATAAATCCATGAAAAAAATAGAACTGCATAGCAGAGAATGATGATTCCACAGAAAACGAGATGCAAATGATCAAGATATTGTCGTGAATGTGTTTCTGTATATGTTTTAACCTAACCTTTATTTTAACTTGTTAGAACAGTTCATTTGTCCATGGCTGACCTGTGACCCCAAATTACCACTTACGTCCAAACCGTTCAATGAAAATCCATTCATGCATATCACCAAAGATTCTCATTCCGGGTTATTGTTTCTTTTTGTTTATAGTTCCAAACGTCTGGCCCCGATGTGAATGGCCCTTCGGTCTGTTCATCCTGGCCCGGTATCCGTTACGTGCCTGTTCCTTCTCTTCGGCGTTCCTTTCGACGCGACAAGAGGAAGAGCAAATCGATGCCGTTGCCTCCATCTCCGCACTCATCAGTTGGGAACTCATGTCGATCCCTTACATAATGTCCATTAACGTGGGGCCTGTCAAGAAAGAGTTGACGCCTTGAGATCGATAGGCAGGTATACGTAGGACCTGTATTCACGATTCACAAGATTTTATCGTTTCCGGTCGAAACGCTAGTTTAAAAATCATCATATCGCAGCTCTTTCCTGCAAGCGATACTAGATCGTGGTCCACCTCTGCCGTCGCTAATAGACAGACAGGCTGCTCTTCATGATCAGATCAACGACATCTGGGCACACATTCCAGGATCGGCACAAGAGGCATGTGGTGGCTCTTCACGCGGATCTGACAGCAAACCATAAGTGTTTCATGAAGGTTGTAGACAGCACGCGATATACTAATGGATCGAGTCACTTCTCCCGTGGATATCATTGAGATAATGGTTTCCTAGTCCTCGAATCATTTCCTACACTACGTGGATATGTTATGAAGGACATAGCCCGCCGAGCCATTTCTGGACAGTAATGAGAATGGCATGGACTTAGCTGTCCAGAACAGGGGCATTCGGGTGCATAAACGCGACCACCCTGATGTAGGACAGAAGTTCGAAGAACAGCATGAGGTACTACAAATGTCATGCTTTTGTGGGTTTTAGAGCGAAAGTAGAAGATTACCACTTTCAGCGTTGGTTGGACATCTCGCATTTTGACCTTACCAGATAAAACCCGGTACAAAGTCTACGGGAGACATACTTGGAAGGCAGCTCCGAGGCTCAGCAGATTGACATTCCAGCGTGAACGTGGGATCCAACAACAGGTAACTTTTATGCAACAAACCTATACAGGTACGAGGCAAAGGACTGCCTCCACAAACAGGTACGAGGCGAAGGACTGCAGCTTTCATTTTTACCCATCGAATTTCGGCCGACATTATGGTTTCCTTATGTCAGCGTCGCACGTGGAGTCTGGACCTCTCAGAGTAGTATGCTCTGCTGTCCTCCTTCGAGATCCGGCCACCTCAATGGAGTGCGTTGAAGGGGTGCACATGCAGGTCACTGACAGTGATCTTTGTACTGCGAGCCGATGGTATGTGTAAAGCGGCAGCTCAGCAGGCCGTAAGCTCATGTATTAGAGTCACATGGTAAAAGTTGGTATGGTTTAGATACTAGCGCAGCGATGGTGCGCTCTCTACGTGCAAGTTGCCCCGCCTCGAAGCTGTTCGGTTAATACTGTAGTCGGAAGCCATAGTTTCATCCAGATTGGGAGAGGGACTCTCGCCTCTCGTGTACTTTAGGTTAGAGCGTTTGCTTGTAGGAACTACGTTTGCTCTGGAGATCAGAGCAAAGCAAGCTGTACACTTCAAGGCGAGCTTTTTAGAACAAATCAAGTAATAGCTCCAAAACTTTAATATATACATCCTCGTAGGGTACAAGAGCGTTTGCCCTGGAGATGAAAGCAAACCCAACTCTAGAATGTTTTTGGAACACCATTCAAGGCGAACTTTTTAGAACAAATCAACTAATAACTCCAAAACTTTATCATCCTCGTACTAGAATTTATTGGGTTTCTGTCAGAAGCCAAGCAAGCCAGATTTTATGGTGTGCCAAATACGCTAACTACATTTCTCGGGTGTCGGAGCTATGTTGAAACAGGCAGGCGACCTTCATGGATGGAACATTTAGGTAGAAGGAGAAAGATCGGAGCGAAGGACACTCTGTAGCGTGAAGGACTTTGATCTGATTTCACCATGGAAAGATACAGGACAGTCTCAATTGCGAGGAATTCGCTGTGCAGGCGTAAGTTCAAACCTCTGTGCCTGAACCAGACAGGTTCTTTACACATTTGTCTGTATGTCGATTAGCTTGTAGAAACTTTTGTCACAAAGAAGATTCGGAACTTTGAGTTTGGATCCGGAGACACCTTGCTTCGATTTAATCGCGCAGGTAAGGAAAGCAAAACCGGTTGTACAGAATTTAGGAAGCTAGCATGAGTTCCCGATCAGGAACTCCATCCATCCCAAGCATCTGCGCTCGCTCCTTTGCGAGAAAGTGGCCTTCGTTCAACCCGGGATAGGAAGTCGCTGAGGCACGGCAGGAACAGAGATATATGCAGAAAAGGAAAGTAGAATAGTCAGAGAGAGAAGGCGGATAAGCATAAATTCTTTGGGCTGGGAGAGGGAGAAGTTCTTAGCCCAAGGTGTGAGAGATCGGGCGTGGAAGACAGAATTCAGGTATGCGTTTGGGTATATAGCAGATGCGAGAAATGAATAGTAAGCAGGGAATGGAGGTGACCGTAAATAGCGACGATGATTATGCCACCGATCTTCATCTCGCAGTGAAGGAGAATGACGTTCTGGGCGTTGGGAAACTCTTAGAGGGCGGAGCAAGAGTGAATGCTCCCGATAAACTTGGGCGCACGCCCTTGCACTGGGCTTTAGTGTACGGCCATCAGGAGGCGGCGAAGGGTCTGATAGTCAACACCAACAAGAGAGCTTTAGAGTCTCGAGACAGCTGGGGATGTACTGCGCTGCATTATGCTGCGATGGGTGGAAGGACCGAGGTTGGGAGGATTCTGATCGAACTGAACTCCGTGGACTCGAGGAAGCGGACACCGCTTCACTTCGCTGCTCAGCATCCAGAGCCAGCTATGGTTGCGTGGGGCAGACAAAAAGTGGTAAGTGACCATCACACTTCAAGTAATTTTGACTCAGTTGCAGTCATTATGACAGTGTCTTTAGCAAAATTGAACCCTCTTTTCGTGCCTCTTTAACAGGAGACTGAAATCTTGATGACATTCGACAATACTGTATCATCAAACCTGGCATAAGTTGTGAACTACTAGAATTAGACCAGGACAATTTCAAAACTGATAGGGTTTGTGCGTTTCTCCAACAGCCCCGAAACGATCCGAAAACGCTAGGCTAAGGACACATATTCTATCAAAGTAATAGTCCCAGCCAGCGACTCTGCCAAAGAGAGCAACAGCACGAAATTAAAACGCGCAACACGAGTATGAACCAGGCATACCTGACGAACTGTATGGAAGAAAATCATGCACCTGAACTGCATGAGAAAACACTTGGACCCAGAAAGCGCGTTCTAAGTAAAACAAGTTTCAATGAAAGCAACGACAAATCCAAAACAACCCTCCCGGGTATGTATATCATATGGCTTCCAGGACGATCCAGCTGAAATATAATCCTCAGTTTTAGATTTTAAGCTGCCAACAAGCAGAAAGAGAAATAGAAGCAGACTAGCAACCTGAGGACAAGAGACCGACAGACGGGAAATGAAGGTTTCATAACCAAAGATTAGTTGAAGCGCGCGCGTCATCATAGCAGAGTCGCGGTTGGATTTTAGCAGAACGCCGAAGAGGGAGCATAAATGATGTCCGTATTATATTCGGTTATGCCTTCACTGTAGAAGAAGTAATGTTGACAAAGAGAATTGTTTCAGTTAGTGTGCTAAATTAAACGTATATCTTCCTACGCACAGTTGAACGAATTCTGTCTGCTCCATGAAACGGTTGAGGAAACAGCTTCAGGTTACCATGATATCTGTACACCTCAAAACTTTGTTGGTACAGTAGTAACCGTACTATAAAACTCAGCGCCTAATTTGCTGGTTTTCTCTCGTCTAATTTCTTCCACTCAGTCTTGAGATTACAAGATCCGTACGTTCAGAAACTGATAAGTATCTCCTGGCACTGGAGTGAAAAACAGACACAAGATGGCAGAAAAGGCAGACAGCGGTCTTGCTCCAGACTGTCTCGTATAGATAATCCTAACTATCCAAGATATAATACTCGAGAGATGACACTGCGCACTCTTTCTGTGTCAACCTTGCTGAAGATTCGTTTCTAAAACTACCAACATGGACCGATACAGCCCTTCACAACAGCATCTCTCTGATTCGAACAAGAGGAAAAAGAGACCCGAAGGGCCAGTAGAGGAAGCATTAGACCACCTTTTGCCGCTGTGTTGAAGTATGTCAAAGGTTGAACCCAAATAAGCGTAAATTGGCCTTGCTCTTCAACTTTCTAGGGAGAAACTTTCTGTAGACGTCATTTGCGCTTGACAATGAAGTTGATACATGAAACAGGGAAAAACCCATTGACACGAAGTTTATGTATGCGTTTTTTGCTTGTAGCAGTGTCTCAAATGACATGAAATATCACTTCACTATGAGTTAATCTCGGATCCATCTCGAGACGGGTGTGATTTTTTTTGAACGTTCCGAATCGAGGGTATGATCGTGGTGCTAATGGTTATGAATCTTGCTGGGATGGGGTTAGAACTCGTTCAGGTCACTTTAGACTGGACGTCAGAAGTGCGCGTGTCGAATTGAGTGCAGGGGATTCTCAGTGCAGAAGTGTGCAGTGCATGAGCACCCGCCTCATCTGCTGTGACCTCGAGGCAAGTGACAACAATGCACGGGTTGTCCTTAACAACTAGCGTTTATAGACATTTCTAGCCTGACCACGTACGCGAAAGATAGGTAATTTTCATGCAAGATTTCGGGGCTACCCTTTCTTTCGTGGTGGAAATCAATAGTATACGTAACTCACGGCGAGGTCGGACAGGAATTATTGTTCGAGGAAACAAAAGTATCATGGAGTTTGCGAGCCTTGCTCATGATCATTCTCGATGATGGGGACCGCCACTTCCGGGTTCTTCCAGGTATATGTAGTTTAGTAACACCCGGAACGAATTCTATCTACCTATCGATATCACAAGGGTGCTCGGTTCCTGACTTCCGTCCCAAAAGCAACTTGTCCTTCGCCATCGGCCCTCTTCAGCATTTATAGGTAGTTATCTTGTTCAGACTGCTCACAACTTCAGTGGCCATGTCGAACTGTCCAACGATCCCGACTTCATGGAGGGATGATGTATCCTACTGCTGTCTTAACAGCAGCAGAAACACGAGATTAGATGATCACGTACGCGTCAATGGAGCGCATGGTCAAACACGAGTCTGAGAAGCCGCTCTTGTCGAAAAGAGAACGTAGAAAGTGGACGTAAAGGATGGTCAGCGTCCCTCAGACGAGTTTGTTTCTACGTTCAGACGATGCTGCTCCTAGCGATTGTAGGGTTCCAATGAATGATCACCTACCCAACCGGACGAAAGAGGGGTCGCCATACAAATGGACAATGCCAACCGCTCTTCTCTAGCACTCCAAGCTCGGCTCTCGACGGAACACAAATCTTGGGATCGTGACGCCGAATTACTGCCAATACTGAGCGATGGCAACTGGACGTGTACGGAGTATCTAGTATAGGGAATTCCAGCAGCAGAGTTGGCTTTCTCGACCTGGTAACTTCGAATCTCGAGTAACGTAGATTGTCTACATCGTTGAAGACGATATTCGGAAAGATTAATCCCTTCTCCGAGCTTGGTATCGTGCGAGAAAGTAAACCTAAAGAAGAAGCAAAGGAGGCACGGAATCTGCATATCGATCAGAGACACTAGCTGCTGGAAATAGAACTGGAACGATCGGACTCAGACTTACCTCTCGGAGTTTATGCAAAATTCAGATGCTACCTCATCGCGACCAAGGAGTTAGTCTCACATCTACACTCACGAAACCTAATCTAGATCTGCGGCCGATATTAAATAAACAAGCACTCAAGCTACTGTAAACCGTGACCCTGGTCCAGCAAAACACCAGTTTCTTCATTATCATAATTCGTGAATAATTTATTCTTCATGGAATAAGGGTACCATTAGAATGTTCTCCTGAAGCAACGCTGCTGCAGCTGATGCTAACTGTCACTTCAACTTTTATCGAGTATACATGTGCGCATATACGGAGCTGGCTGGGATGACGGGAATTCCGTGCCAGGTGCATGCAGTCATGCTTGGAGATCCAGCTTCAGCAGGAAGGCGGACGGTGTTTGCCAATGGATCGGTGATATCCAAGCTGAGGAAGGAAGTATTGGATAGTCAAAACAAACAAGATGTATGACGCACACATCCTGGAATTAAGTATGCAGAGAATGTGTAGCTAGCCAATCCAAGCGATTTTCAACATCGAGGTCCTGCTGCTCTTACAGACATAGCACGACGTCCTGAAGGACCAGCTCAGTCCCAGCGAGAGACCCTGGTAACTGCATGCTGCGATTACAGACCTTGCACGATCGATGTGTCGACCCTAGCAGTTCCGGGTGAAGCAAACAGTTCTCAGCATCATGATCAAGGTATTTCGTGTAGTCGCACTCTGCTGCACACTGTTACGGTAACCTTATTCAGCGGGCATGGGCAAACATCTCACTCATTGTTTGTAACTGAACAGCATCTTTTGACGAAGTCAGAACCTTTCTGCTGCATGCAGGCTAGGGGTATGTGCAATTATCGAGGTCCGTTTTAAGCGACCTCTAGCTCTAGCTCGAGCTGCATTCGTTTGTTTAGACATCCGAGAAGTTCAACAAGTTCCAAATGCGAGACTAAATTCAACCAAGAATGTAGCTATTGGCGCTCACGCACGCTGCAACGTATCTTATGGTTAGGAATGATCAGATATCGAGCACAAGGCAGAACTTCTAGATCTTAGATATACGGAGGATCATGATCAGGTGCGGAACACTCATAGCTAGGAATTATCTTGACACCACATGATTCGTAAGTACCAAGAGGCTAGGTGGTTGACTCTCAGGGTTTCTGGCATTGTATATGGAGGTCGGTTATCTTACACCCTCAAAGGTAACTTACGCTGCTACTCTCTGGGTACCTCGGAAAGATAGCTATTATATCCAGTAAGAGTATATCTTGTGTACCTTAAACTCTAAACTCCTACTCAACTCTAACACCCAGAAGGAGGATATTTTCCAGAGATCAAGGACCCTAAAGACAGCGGCCGCATGAATTGGGTGTACAAGACCCTTAAAAGAGAGTAAAAGATCGAACTCTAAACCTCTCTTTAATCTAATGCAAAAGATAAGGAGTTAATATTTTTAAATCAGAACGTGTCACCATATGGGTCCATGGGGTATAGCGTAACTTAACCAAGGGGGTATTTTATCTTTCCCCTTGTATATGACATGTGCGGCCAGGTTTAGGGACCGAGTCCCTACCATAGCCTGTTCCCGCGCGGTCCAGTTGCTGCTGACTTCACTGTTCCCACAGTGAAAACTTGCACTGGTTAGCTCTCCGTCTCATTGGAACCGTGCTCACTTCCTGCCTAAAAAGGAAATACGGCAACGGTGCATCACCCCGCCATGAACCGCAGACGAGGTGGTCCTGTCGCAAATATGATCAGTTCATTCTGGCCCATGGCCAGGCCTCACACAACTGTTGGGGCCTCTTCTTCACCTCCCTTTGAACAGGGTAACATTGCAGAACTGGCAAATTAGAATCCTACCGTGGCCACCAGATGCTGTGGCTGATTTCTCTCGGATGTGTCCATAATGAGCTGAAGGGAGGAAAGCGCTTGTTGTATGAGCAACTATCTGAGAATAAGGTTTACCCAAACAGGAACTCATCCAACAAGTATCATGATCATGGCGCGGAGATTCTAGTTGACACTTGAGTGGAATCTTCAAATCCTGAACTTCAGGTCCTGGAGAGCTCGAGGGAATCATTAGAAAAACGGGAGCAGTTCGTTGACTACCAGGAGACAGGAGCCAGATCGTCAAAAATGTTTTACTGTTCTGGATCTGTACCACCTTTCAGTTTGACGTTTGAACCCAGCACCTGTATACAAGAAAGGGAGCAGCGAGGCTCTAATCATCAAACTAGTGTACTCTTCTCCTTTCACAGCAGCAGCTTTCAGGCTAGGACGCCAAAGCAGCTGCTACTTAACTTCACGGTGAGCAAAGCACCAGATTCTCGATCCAATATTCTCCCTATATGGATCGATCGTTCTTAACATCAGCAGATTGTAGTTTCGTTTGTTTGTGACAGTCTCATATTTAATGCTCAATAGTTACTCCTGCTTGAGCACGACTGCTTGAAGGATGCTTACTTTACATGTATATCAGTTCTCGTACTGTAGACACCAAATTAGCATAATGTAAGCGAACTTCATGAAGTTCATCGTCTAACATCATATGGGTTGTGACGTACGTCCAGAATCAAGTCTCTAGTTTATTCTGAACAACAATCATGGCGCCAAGGTTGTCGTCTTCAGTGCTCCTTTTCATCGGGCTGGCAGTGCTGTATGCTGCCGTGGCGGATGCTCAACTTTCCGAGAGCTTCTACGCATCCAAGTGTCCGGGTGGTGTGCAAGCGGTGGCCAATGTCGTGAACAAAGCTGTTGCCGCTGATAGAAGAAATGCAGCTGGTCTCCTACGTCTGCACTTCCATGATTGCTTTGTCCGAGTGAGTGATTCTCACTCCGTTTTCAGTTCAATCAGTCCTCTTATAGATTTCAATTTTTAGTGCTGAGGACTTACTACTTAATAGTAAGTACTAATCAACTGATCAGAATGATGCTAGCTACGTAGCATAATTTATATTAGAAGATAAGTACAGAATAGAATAATGTTGCAGGGCTAATTATAAGCTTTATCTGATCATGACAGTTATATGGTTCATCTTAATCTGCAGGGATGCGATGCTTCTGTTCTCTTGTTCTCCACTCCTTCCAACACGGCGGAGAAAGATGCCAGCCCTAACTTATCACTCCAAGGATTCAGTATAATCGATCAAGCTAAAGCAGCTATTGAGAAAACTTGCCCGGGTGTTTTCTCGTGCGCTGATATTCTCGCCTTGGCTGCACGCGATGCAATCAGCTTCGTAAGTCCTCAACTCGTTCGAATTCTTTCGTGTGAATTCTGTCGGTCGTGCACATTTATTGTTTTCTTGGGTGTCCAGAACCTTGTTAGACACTTCCATCTTCAATTGCAAGTTACTCATGATCACTGGTCTGCCGTGTTTTTCAAAACTTTTCCCACTAGATTCCTAGCTTCGAGGCTGGGTCTCCTCAAGACCTTGACTGAAATAATAATATAAGATTCAGATCAGATTTAGTAGTGTTTTCCATATCTTTAGAGCCGAGTGTATACTAACTGCAAACCCGTCCATCGCGATCTAATTACAATGCCATGCAGATTGGGGGACCAAAGTGGAAGGTTCCTCTTGGACGCAGGGATGGGTTCACTTCTGTGGCATCTGAAGCAGTGAAGTTGCTCCCCAGTAGCACGGCGAGTTACAGGGGTCTTGTGAGTAACTTCGCCGGCAAGGGTCTGAGTGAATCAGACATGGTTGTCCTCTCGGGTACGTAAATTGCTACATCTGTACGTTAATTCACGGTGCAGAATGGGTTCGTTATGCGGCCATATGTACGTAGATCTATACAGGCTGCTACAAATCGTTTTATAACCTCATATTAAGTATACGTAGTAATCTTTAGAGTCTGTAATGCATGCTGCAGGTGCTCACACCCTCGGCCTCACCACCTGCAAATCTGTCATTCCCCGCCTCTACAACTTCCCCGGTAGCCCGAGCGGCGCCGACCCTTACTTCAACAAGACTTTCGTTGCCGAGAAGAGGTCATTTTGTCCCAACACCCGTCCAGCCGCCAGCCAGTTCCTGGCCATGGACTCCACCAAGGGAGGCCAGACTTTCGACCGCCAATACTACTTCAACGTTCTTGAGCACAAAGCCGTTTTCAAGTCAGACGACGCCCTCATTTCCACGTCCAAGGGCCTTTCCAAGGTGCTCGATCTTGTCAAGTCCCCTCCGTCCAAATTCTTGACTGAATTCGGACTCGCCATGGAGAAGATGGGAAGAATCGGTGTTCTGACTGGCACTCAAGGCCAGATTCGGAAGAAATGCTCAGTTAAGAATTAGAACTAGGTAATTAATTAGGTTCATGATGGTAGTTTAGCCAATTTATTCATAGTAGATAACTTCACCACCCGCGTCACTTACGGAGAATAACTGATTCAGAAATTTGAATCGTTGAAACACAACATGTATCACACAATTATAATGATCATGTAAAGGGAAAGAGATAAAGTAGAAGGAAAACAGCTGCTATCAATAGATCATTAGAATCAAAGAATCATAGAATGAATTGTCTGCTCTGAAGGTCGAGCGCAAATGAGACTGCCAACTCTTTTGTATACAGTTGGACAGAAGCGAAATATAACATAACTAGTGATAATCAGTACTCTGTTCGGCTATATTTTATGCTTATGCTGCATACACCCAAACACTCTCCCATTCTTTTGCCCGATTGCTATTAGCATCGAGGCCCATTCAAATTTAGTTGTTATTGATATTAAACTCAATAACTTCAGTGAAAGAAAACTGTTTCATCAATTCGACTACTTCTGAATTTGAATGAAATTTAATTTGCAAGCCTTTTGTAACTTATTAATGTATGTTGGTGTCTTGCTCGCACTTGAGGATCCACAGACGGTGCTTGAACTAGTGTTGTAAAGTGAAAATACTCATGATAGCGAGATAGAACAAAACGAACACAATACAAATCTAGTAGAACATATATAGACTTGCAGACTACATTTACGCAGGATGGCAGGATTATTTTAGATGGCAGGATTACTGATATTTCTTGTTACAACTAGACGTCGATGCAATGGATAGTGACTCAGTTGTGTGAATTACTACCATACGTAATGTTTTACTTGACTGCTCAATAAATTGAGTTGACGTACTATGTTCTTCTGAACATCTTCGTAGTAGAAGAGCCGGTGGATCAGGAAATTTGTTCACCATTGGATTTGAACCCTAGACCGCTATCTTAAGTCGTATGTAAACTAACAACCCGTCACATATTGTTGTATAGGAAGAAAACTTAGTAAGGGTTAAGGACTTTGTAAGTTTAAGTACACTTCATTACTTTTAGTCAGCATATCTTAGTCACCGCAGATCCTTTTTAGCTAGTAAAAATTTCTACAAGTACTTTGTACTATAATCTACGCCTCTGAACTTTAATATCCATAACAATGACCTCTTGTCACTTATTGCACAATTCTCTGAATGTGTTTTAAACTAAACTACAATTGGTATATATTTCTCACCGCAGATTAGTTTTGCGAACTTGAACATGCCAAGGTGCTAAGTCCTATATGCACTAGAGCATGATGCTTTCACGTATTGTAGGTCCTATTTTGTCCTCTTTTAAGCAACAGTCTAGCTTGCTCAAGGTCCCAGCTTAACCTAGAGCGCTGCTAACCAAGAGCCTAGCCGAACGTAAGAGGCAGCTGCCTAAGGGCTTTGCTCACACACCAGCTGCAAACATCACACATTTTCCACATACAAAACAGTTTGCAATACGACAACATGGAGATCACCTACGTTGAATCTGACAATAATCCCTCTTCATCCTAAGGTTGTAGCTGCTCCCTCAAGTAAAGTCAGTCCATTTACGTAAGCATGAAAGATATTATGCATCACATGAGATAAGACCAGTGCTAGTTTGGCTACACCAGTGCTAGTTTGGCTAGCACTGGTGATGATCCATATCAGCTCGTCGGGTATTCCCCATCGCTTTTGGACAAATACTTGCATGATGAGTTTCAAGGGATGTTCTCTTAGCAGCACACTCCATTCAAAGGTAGTCACCTCCTCCACTCTAAACACATGGGAAGACACCTCTGTTTTCTATTTTCCAGAAGACGTCTTGTCTTCCGGGGCTTCTTCTGTCTTCTTTACGGTTTCTAACGCTGTCACCATCAAGTGGACAGCGAGATCGAACTCCTCTTTGTCGAGATCCTTCTCGATCGCTGGTCCTAGTGCATGAGAAGACGTAGCTACAGGCTGGAGAATCGAGAGAAGACCGTAGAGAGTCTTCAGGTCCTCAATCTGTCGATCCAGGTAGCGGAACATGCTCCTCTTGCAGTCCATTAACATCTCCCTGGAAGCATCATCCCAGTCACGAGCTAGGGTCAGAAGCTTCGTTCTCGCAGTTAAGTTGAACTTCTTCTGAAGCGCTTCCCCCATCTGTGTCATGATCTCCTCAGCTCAGACTTCTACTTCTTCTCGTTGCTTCTTCTCTGCTGCGGCCTGAGCTTCCGCGGCTTTTCGCATTGAACTCCAAGTCATCTTCTCTTCTGCGAGATCAGTCAACTTACCCCTGATCCGCAGAATCTCCTGTTCGTGTTGCTGGAGTCGCATCTGCAACTCCTGGTTGCTCTTCCGCAGCTATGCAAACTCCTTTGCAGAAGCAAAAGCCTCCGTATTATACTTCGCGGTCATCTTCTCTGTGGTGCGGAGGTTGGCTTCCATAGCTTCCTGCTTCTGCTTCTAGACTTCCTCCTATTGCATCAAGGTTCGAAGACCGAATCCAGGCTGCAGTGGCTTCTCCTGAGTCATCATGCCCTTCTCCACCAACTCCATCGCTGGCTGAATCTCCAAATTAAAGAAGTTGCTGAACTCTTCCAGTCGTCTTCTCGCAGAAGACAAGTTCATCCCTACAAATCGATTTGCGACGGCTTCTCTGTCTTCTAGAGGCATGGATGTCTCTTCCACCACCGTGATCTTCTCCTTTTGCACTCGAGAAGACGTTACTCTCAATGTCTTCCGGGGTGGAAGCTCTCTTCCCACCGCAGATGTAGTCTTCTTCGTTGCGCTTCTTCTAATGCCAGTCGATACATCAATCCATGTCTTGGCTTCTGGAGTCTTCGAAAGACTCCTTGTAGTCGCAGAAGTTGTCTTCCATGCGATTCTGGTGCTGGGCATGTCATCTTGTGAATCTGACTCAGATCTAGAGTGGATGGTCGGAAAAAATGCACCCTTCCGAGACACACTCTTAGGTCACATCTTCCTCAGTGACGACGCGTCTTTTGTGTCGCTGGAGTCATCTTCTCGCATCGTGATCGACTTTTGCTGAGTGCCTGGTCCTGTCTGAGACACTAAAATGAGAGAGGAAGACATAATAGTTGTCCGGTCTTCTTCCTATGAGGTCTCTTCCCTTCACCTCTTGCTGTCTCGTTGGCCCATACTTGGTCATCTGATCTTCCTTCAAGTCTCTCTTGGACACGTACAAATAACAAAAGAAGAGAGTAAGATGCTCTCCTGCTGCGGTGCCCAAGTACACTAACTCGACCTGGACATAGACGTGGAAGAAGGTGCTCTAGTTGATGATTTGTCCTTCCCTGATAGTTTCCAGGAACTTCACCTCGTGGTCTCCAAGGTATCTCACTTTCTGGGTCTTTTTTTTGGAGAAAAGATGAAGGAACAACTTCTCCAGAAGACGCTTCTTCGGCTCCGGTAAGCTTCTACCTTCCATCCGTTCCTCCCTTGTCTGTCTTCTAGGAAGAGACATGTAGTACTTCGAAGTACATACCACTTCTCTGAGATCACCGGCAGAATCTTCTTCTCCAACTCATATCCACGGTTCTTTGCTTCTGCCGGTGGAAAGCTCTACGTCACCACTCTACCATTGTCGTGTCGTGGACCGACTCCTATATGAAATTCAGACTTTGATGCTTGTCGTTCCAAAGACACTCATGAGAAAGACAAGCTAGGCTCTAGCTTACGGACTTTTGGCATCATTTCAGATCTCCATTTTCATCGCATAGATGGGTAGAGCTCCTTGTCAGCTTTCCATATGCACTTCGTCTACTTCGTTTGGACACCTAGTAGAGAAGTTACAGGATCCGAAAGATGGAGAAAACAAGCTAGGTCCCAGCTTACGGACTTTTGGCACAACTTCGGATCTTCGCTTTCATCGCATCAGTGGATAGAGCTCTTTGTCAGCACTCCATAGGCACTTCGTCTACTTCGTTTGGATGCCTAGTGGAGGAGTAACAAGACTCGAAAGATGGAGAAAACAAGCTAAGCCCCAGCTTACGGGCTTTTAGCACAATTTCTGATCTCCAGTTTCATCGCATCAATGGGTAGAGCTCGTTGTCAGCTTTTCATATGCACTTTGTTTACTTCGTTTGGACATCTAGTGAAGAAATTATGCGACTCGAAAGAAGGAAAAATCAAGCTAGGCCTTAGTTTACTTGCTGATTGAGTATTTGAGGCTTCAGGCGTTATATCAAAGACGCAAGGGGTCTGCTTCATTATATTATGATAGAACTTCGTACGTACAGAGATTGTGACAAGGGGGCAGTTTAAGGACTAGCTTGCGCCTGCGGCCTGTCAACGGACGGTTCAAGAGATTTGGAGTCCAATGCAAACGTGCAAGGCGTCGTTGGGTTCAGATACGTGCAGGCTACGTGTGGGTTCAGACGGTTCTTGAAGAGACGGATCGGGGAGTGCATACTGAGAGAAATTGAGACGCAGGAAGGAGATTTGGAGGTTTCAGTTATCTGTGAAGGAGAGTTGGACCGTTCTGGCCGTTCCGGAGTCCAAACTTGCTGTCTTTGGATCCATCGGGATCAGAACACCGAGTTCTATAGGAAATTGAAGACGATACGAAGTTTCATCGGACGGTTTGGGAGTTTTGAGTGAAATTGGCTCGTAGGGAAGCGCTTACATCAGATTTTTGTTCGCTTGCGATCTAAGATTGGGTTGTTCTTCGCGATCGGTGAGTCAAGTTCTTCGTTCTTGGTGCTAACTCGATCAGGGAGTCTTCATCTACGCATAGGAGAAGACTGTACGTGAATTGGATTGTTGGTTTGGGTGTGGTGAGAGAGTTTAAGCCGTAGGGAGTCGATTTACGTAAAGTTTTTACAACCTGCGACCAAATTTCTCGTGTGGTTTTGCAAGGGGAACTCCAAACGGCTTGTTTGGAGGCTTGTTGGTTTCAAGGTAGCTAGATCTACTTGCCAGAGAAGACGAATATCAGTTTGGACGATCCGTTTGTGCGGTGTGTGTGGTTTTAAGCCGCAGGGAGGAGTTTTTGAAGGTTCGGTCACCTACGATCGAAAATCGGGATATCTCGGCTGTTGGGAGTCGGATCTGAAGGTTTCTTGGGTTAACGAAGTCAGCGGAGGAGACCCCTATCGACATCTGAAGTCCGTTCGGCGAAAGAAAGAAGCTCACAGATAGATCTTTTTCAGTTTCTTCGCTACGGGTTTTGCTCTTTTGAGTTCGTTAGAGTTTTGGTTGGCTATATACAGCTTGTGGTAGCTAGCTTTAGCTAAGAACTTGTACATGGATGTGGTTTGGACTTGGGTTTGGATCGCGTGATACTGCTGTGGCTCTGCTTGTTAGCAAAGGGAAGTTTTTCTTGCTTTGAGCTACGTTTCGGTGTTTTTGGATCAGGGTTGTGATTCAGGGTTGTTTTTAAGGGCTTTGAAGCAGGTTACAGACCGCTCTGGTTTGTTTTTCAGTTTTGTGCTCTTAGGAGAAAGAACCGGCAGTGTACATACATTTGGAGTTGGTATATATCGTAGCCTTCGTTTTCGTGGTTGTTTTTCTCTATCTTGTTTATGTTTCAGCACACAACATCTCCACGGTCAGGAACCTCGCGTTTTCTTGGACATCCTTCACGCAATATCCGACACGACAACGGTGGAGACGGAACGGAACTGCTAGAAGTCGACGTGAAGGTCCGGGGTGGAGATATTTGTGTGTTAGAACTTGGAAGAAAAGATCAGCAATCATGAACGAGGATGAAGATGGATTTGGTTGCTCGGGAGGATGTTGTGGACCTAGGATGATGGATTCATAGACGGTTGGGATCATGGGAGGATGGGAGAAGGGGACGAGCCATGACTGTGGACAAGATGAATGGATCAGAGGAGATACCAGGGGTGCAGTTTGATGCAACAACTACACGTTTGTTTCAAGCCTTCACTTTGTTTATGCAACAATAGCAAGGGAACCAACAAAAGGAGGCTTTGGGGACGAAGGCGCTTCGAAAGGTGATCGACAAGCTCGATCTATTTGATGGGGAAGACATCTCAAAGTACTTGAGATGTTACAAGATGGAGATGGATTTGGATCAGGTACCAGAGAAAGAGATGATCGAGACGTTCGAACTCGCTGCAGTGCCTGAGATAAGGGAGCATGTGAAGGGTCTAACAAAGCGTTTTGGGAGGAACTGCGCTGAGGGAGGAGTATATCTTGGGAAACTCAGATCGAGTAACCAAGAAATCATTTCTGAAATGGGTTAACCGATCCAGCAAGGGTTTGCAGCCTATAGAGTTGTTGAAGGAGTTCGAGAGACAATTCTCTCAACTATCTCGGGTGGAGAAGCTAACCTTGGAGAGCTACAAGACAGAGCTGTTTCTTCAAGCTGCGGATGAACCATGGTAGGAACAGTTGGAGCTACTTCTGGAGGATGGAGAAGAAAAAGAAGGGTTGACACAAAATTGGGAGGTTGTGCATGAAGCGGCTGAACTTCTTGTCTGGAGACATACAAGAGAAAGAGTTACCAGGTCGACGTCTGTATTGCTGACTACCACACCAGTTCGGGTAGTATCTGAGGTTCAACTTCCAGTTGTGGTTGTAGAGGAGAAGGATCCAACCATCGAGGACCTACAACAAACGATGCAAGATCTACAAGCTAAGGTTACTAGGTTGGAGGATAAGAGATCATCGATCAAGACAGTGCTTGTACTCAAACCAGCTTGGGTACATCAGTGCGTATTGTGTGATGTACTGACCATCAACAGGACGATTGCATCAACTTTACAGAGTCTTTGCAACGTGAGGTTATTTCTTGAGAGGATGGAAAAGTTGCATTCACAAGTACGGGTACTCTCCTTCAAGCCAACGTTGGTAAAGGAGGGATGAAGAAGTTTGTGGATGATTACTTTGCGGCACATGCAGTTGTAGCTATCGAAGCTACAAGTTATGATGCTAGGGTGGAGGAGATTGAGCATGATCTCCATAGGGATGATTTGGATGAGCACGAGGATCTAAACGAGCTCAAGTTGGATACTGCATTCATGATGCAGAGCGAGAAGAAGGGACAAGAAGAGACTTCTCCGGAGAAGCAAGCTGGGGAAGATAAGGTTCAACAGGAAATTATTCTTCCTGAATTGGCAATGGAGGGTGATCCTTCACAACCGGAGGAGATGGTTGAGGTGCAGATAGCGGACATGGTTGATCTGGTTGCAAACATACAACAACCGGATATTGATACAGTGATGGATGTGAAGGGAGCTTGGGAGGCGCGCATTCAAGATGTCAAGGTTAGATTCATTTTACGGGAGGTCTTGTGTGCAACTACAAGAGAAGTGCATAATGCTTACATCGGCTTCATCAAGGACGGACATGCTGAGGGTGAACGAGAGTGGACGGATGCTCTCGAGGCTACGGATATAGGATGATGGGTAAGGATGGCTTACAGGGGAGAAGCCATTGCTTAAGGTGATTATATTTGAGAGGTTGTGAAAGTTTACATGTGATTAGGGTTGGGAGGATGAGGCTTAGGAGGTTGTAAAGATTTTCAGAAGAAGGTTGAGAGAATGATGCTTGGGAGGTTGTAAGGATTTTCAGGAGAAGAGATCAGAGAGGATGACGGTTGCAGAGAATACTATTGTACAGAGAGGATGATGGTTGAAGAAGATATCATTGTATAGCGAGACAATGACGGTTGCAGTTGAGGATTTTGGTAGCAGCAGTGTGGTTCTTTTCTTTCAGAAAACAGAAAAGAAGAGTTGGATACATACAGTGACATGTACAGACTTGAGGTTGAGGGTTACAGTCATGATACGGGTGATGATTGGCAGGATGGGGGATGTCTATTACGACACTTGAGTCACAAACCTCGACGGTGAGGTTCTACAAGACGGATGGAAGACATTTCTATCATATGATGCTTCATTGCTTCTATGTCTTCAGGATGTAGATATTTAGAGGGGGTGATTAGATGGGAGGTTGAAGAAGAAAGTCAGTGAGATGGATCTAGAGAAGATCATGACAAAGTTGCAACTTCAAGATGGCGATCAGGTTGCAACCTTGAGGATGACGTTGACTGAGATGAGAGGGAGGATGACAAGATGGGAACGAGTGTGCGTGCCGGTCCACTCCTTGGTTGGTATCTCTGGTGCATACCGAAGGATGCACAGATTTGGAGAGGGTGGATGTCGTGTCGTGGACCGGCTCCTATCTGAAATTCAGACTTCGATGCTTGTCGTTCCAAAGACACTCATGAGAAAGACAAGCTAGGCCCTAGCTTACGGACTTTTGGCATCATTTCATATCTCCATTTTCATCGCATAGATGGGTAGAGCTCCTTGTCAGCTTTCCATATGCACTTCGTCTACTTCGTTTGGACACCTAGTGGAGAAGTTACAGGACCCGAAAGATGAAAAAAACAAGCTAGGTCCCAGCTTACGGACTTTTGGCACAACTTTGGATCTTCGCTTTCATCGCATCAGTGGATAGAGCTCTTTGTCAACACTCCATAGACACTTCATCTACTTCGTTTGGACGCCTAGTGGAGGAGTTACAAGACTCGAAAGATGGAGAAAACAAGCTAAGCCCCAGCTTACGGACTTTTAGCACAATTTCTGATCTCCACTTTCATCGCATCAATGGGTAGAGCTCGTTGTCAGCTTTTCATATGCACTTTGTTTACTTCGTTTCGACATCTAGTGAAGAAATTATGCGACTCGAAAGAAGGAAAAATCAAGCTAGGTCTTAGTTTACTTGCTGACTGGGTATTTGAGGCTTCAGGTGTTATATCAAAGACGCAAGGGGCCTGCTTCATTATATTATGATAGAACTTCGTACGTACAGAGACTGTGACAAGGGGACAGTTTAAGGACTAGCTTGCGCCTGCGGCCTGTCAACGGACGGTTCAAGAGATTTGGAGTCCAATGCAAACGCGCAAGGCGTCGTTGGGTTCAGATACGTGCAGGCTACGTGCGGGTTCAAACGGTTCTTGAAGAGACGGATCGGGGAGTGCATACTGAGAGAAATTGAGACATAGGAAGGAGATTTGGAGGTTTCAGTTACCTGTGAAGGAGAGTTGGACCGTTCGGGCCGTTCCGGAGTCCAAACTTGCTGTCCTTGGATCCATCGGGATCAGAACACCGAGTTCTACAGGAAATTGAAGATGATACGAAGTTTCGTCAGACGGTTTGGGAGTTTTCAGTGAAATTGGCTCGTAGGGAAGCGCTTACATCAGATTTTTGTTCACCTTCGACCTGAGATTGGGTTGTTCTTCGCGATCGATGAGCCAAGTTCTTCGTTCTTGGTGCCTACTCGATCAGGGAGTCTTCATCTACGCATAGGAGAAGACTGTACGTGAATTGGATTGTTGGTTTGGGTGTGGTGAGCGAGTTTAAGCCGCAGGGAGTCGATTTACGTGAAGTTTTTACAACCTGCGACCAAATTTCTCGTGTGGTTTTGCAAGGGGAACTCCAAACGGCTTGTTTGGAGTCTTGATGGGTTCAGGGTAGCTAGATCTACCTGCCAGAGAAGACGATCCGTTTGTACGGTGTGTGCGTTTTAAGCCGCAAGGAGGAGTTTTTGAAGGTTTGGTCACTTGCGGTCGAAAATCGGTGATATCTCGGCTGTTGGGAGTCGGATCTGAAGGTTTCTTGGGTTAACGAAGTCAGCGGAGGAGACCCTATCGACATCAGAAGTCCGTTTGGCGAAAGGAAGAAGCTCACAGATAGGTCTTTTTTGATTTCTTCGCTACGGGTTTTGCTCTTTTGAGTTCGTTAGAGTTTTGGTTGGCTATATACAGCTTGTGGTAGCTAGCTTTAGCTAAGAGCTTGTACATGGGTGTGGTTTGGACTTGGGTTTGGATCGCGTGATACTGCTGTGGCTCTACTTGTTAGCAAAGGGAAGTTTCTCTTGCTTTGAGTTACGTTTCGGTGTTTTTGGATTAGGGTTGTGATTCAAGGGTTGTTTTTAAGGGCTTTGAAGCAGGTTACAGACCGCTCTGGTCTGTTTTTCAGTTCTGTGCTCTTAGGAGAAAGAACCGACAGTGTACATACATTTGGAGTTGGTATATATTGCAGCCTTTATTTTCTTAGTTGTTTTTCTCTGTCTTGTCTCTGCTTCAGCACACAACATCTCCACAGCCAGGAACGTCGCGTTTTCCTGGACATCTTTCACGCAATATCCGACTCGACACCGTCTAGGAAGATGATCTTCTCCGAGCGATCCCTGTCTTGACAGATTCACAGTTGCGAGGAGGCAACGCTGCTTAGACCTCCTCCAGAATACTTTGATCCGCGTGATTCCAGTTCCACGTGAAGAAGTCGAGGCCCAACTCCTTGATGAAAGGTTTGGCCTCGGCTAACTCTACTGGCGGTAACACCAACCCTCGAGGATGCATCGACATGTTGGTGGTGAAGATTCTGACAGCAATGGAGACGGGATAGATAAGATGCATCGACATGTATCTCATGCGAATAAAGAAAATAATGATCCTGATCGAACGAGGATTTTCCCAAGTCTATTCAAACATGCAGCGGGGAAATGATACAATCATGCTAGTCTCACTCCTACAATAATAGTTACATGGGACTTGATGAAAAATGAATTCCTTAAAAGATTTAGGGAATTGAATTATAATAGGCATGTACTACACAAGATGAATAGCGTTAAATGGAAGAAGAAAAAAGCATTGAAAAGCTATGTCTAAAGATTTTATGGTATCCTAGATAGACTACCCGCCAATGGAGCACATCCCCTCTACACATCGGCACATGCGATATAATGATTTGTAAAAGAGTTGTCTTCAAAGCAGCAAACGTGGATCAGACGGTTCGACACATCAACTTTGGAGCGTGCCATTGATTCAGCTGAGAACTATGAGTCAGGAGAGACCATGACAAGACTTCAAGAACAAGGAAGAAGAAAAATTTCAGGAAATCTAAGAATGGTCAGAAAGAAGAGAAGAAGAAGAAGAAGCTGAAAAAGAAAAAAGTTTTCGTCTTCGGAAGAAGACTCTTCGGACGAATGCTCTTCGGACGAATGCTCTTCAACGTCGGAAGACAAAGATTCTTCCTCTTTGGAAGAAGAGGAAAAATGCAAGAAGAGAAAGAAGAAGACGAAGATAAGACCCCCAGTAGTGAAGAGAATAATACTGACTAAAGACCATGCACTTGACGATCTTTAAAAAAATTTTGAAGACCTCAAGGTTCAGTTGGTAAAGACGCCAGAAAGGCATAAGTCACCATCTGCTACCCATCCAAATTTGTGATGCACCCATTGTGGGAAAGCGAGGCATGTCAATACAAAATGCTTTAATCACAAATTGCCTTATACTATGCATGTAGTGGATTGGGCACTAGTGTATGAGCCCAACTACTATGTGGTATGAGAAGATGGAGTTTATGGGGTACAATCCATGGATGGTGCTATGGTACCCAATCAACCTCAACAATTTACACCAATTCCTCCGGTGCACATTCCACGGTTTTAGAAATTTTTATAGATAGTTTTTGTGTGTTTGGACCAAGGAAAGATCATGTAAATTCCTTGGCTGTAGTTTTTCAGCGTTGTAGGGATGCTCAATTGGCACTACACCTCGAGAAATGTTTATTTGTTATGACAAAAGACATTCTATTAAGACATAAGGTCTTGCAGCGAGGCATTGAAATAAATGTAGACAAAGTCCAAGTCATACTAGCTTTGGATCCTCCCTCTAATATCATTGAGTTGCGAGGATTCTTAGGACACGGAGGTTATTACTGGAGATTTATTAAAGATTATGTGACCTTGGCAGCACCACCAACAGAGTTCTTGAGGAGATGTACTGAGTACCTTTGGCAGGAACAGAGACAAAAAGCTATTGAAGTATTGAAGACGGAACTGATTGAAGCTCCGGTCATGGGCACCAGATTGGAGTCAACCTCTTCAAGTATATGTAGATATGTGAAGTCTTGATTTTTCATTTTTGTTAATTAATTAATTAGTTGTAAAGTAAATAAAAAATATGTAGTAAAAGATAAAAGATAGGAGTAGAATAGTGTTAATTAGAAGTTTAGTGAAGAATTTCTGTTCTGGAGGAATCTATCAAATCTATGAAGACAAGTTGGGATAAGATTTTCTCATAGTTGAGTTCCTCGGACGAAGAACTTTCTAACGATGTGTTATGTGAGGCAAATGGAGTCTAAACGACGAAGTTATTGCAGATTGAAGATGTGGCGAAGTTGAAGAAGAATGACCCTGTAGTACTACGAGCACCGAAGTACTTCAGTGAAGCTAAGGAAACCCTGACTTCGGCACGTGTGAAAACCATCGCGACATATAAGTAGAAAGGTTTAGGTCATTTGTCCTATTGCTTTATCAGTTGCAGAGCGTTAGCCAGAGCGGAGTGCAGCGCACATTCCGATCGACGAAGTACTCCATGTTTGCGAAGTCGGGTTGTGAAGAAAAAACCTCCTTCTTCGTACTTCACTTCCTTCTTCGCAGCAATTCAAATCGGTGACTTAGGACTTCGGTACATGCGAGGGATGCAGACATCCAAGCCACCGCGGCTTCTAGATGTGAATTGAGTAGGACTTCGCCGATATACAAAGAAGTTGGAGGAAATGGGACTGTCATTCCTCCTACTACCTTGGTGAGGGATGATATCAGCTAAGTTGGTGCAGGAGCTGAAGGTATGCCGACAACATCCTTCAGATGACTCGTATACCTGCATTCAAGTACTTATCTATCTCGTCTTTAACCAGCCAAGAATATTTCGAATTGAGTCGGTACTGTCTTTGTCGCACAGGTACTGATTCTTCAATGAGGTCATTACGATGTTCTCCCCACTGTGCAAGTATCCTCTTCATGTCCTCCACAGTCCAGACGAAGACATCTTGGTAATGGGTCAGCATCTGACAATACACTTCGAACTCTTCTCCTTGCACTACCACCAAAATCTTTAAGTTCTTTCCTTCGCTTATCACTAAGTCTTGGGATGCTCCTGGAAGTACTATACCCTTTGTATGGCTGATCTCTGCACTCCCGTGACCTAGCTATGATTGCTATTCGGCCTCGTTTGCATCTTCGTCCTCATCGACTTCATAGCACTGAAGATAGTTGATCATCGAATAAGGATCTTCTTTCCATTCACTTGCGCTGCTGTTGATGAATCAGATCCAGAAGTGTAACATGCATCACTCGATTCGGTTTTACCTTGATGTGTTATCTTCTTAAGTCCAGTACCATTCTCTCCAGATTCTGCCAGCAAGGCTTCTCACAACTCTCTTCTAAGTTCGGGAAGAAGAAGGAATAGGCTGCTATGGGTCAGACAGAAGAGACCCGTAAAGGACCCTCACGTCTTCTCGCATTCTGTCAGTTGTTCCAACCTTCTAGTCTCTCTAGGAAGATGTGGATTTGAGAAGACGGGAAGATTGAGAGGCATAGGCCTAGTTCCCAGTTTCCAGCTTCTCGAAACAACAATCAATTCACCAGGTCACTCAAGATTCGTACTAAGCTTCTCTCAACACAAAATCCAATCCAATCCAATCTTGATGCGAATTTGCAAACATTCGTCTTCCGAAGACGTTCAGACATTCAGAAGTGTCTTCCGAAGATGTTCAGATATTCAAAAGTGTCTCCTGTCCATGGATTCGAGGACAGAAGCACGGTAGGATAGAGAAATTGATAGTCATGTGATCGAATTTGGGAATGGGAGACAAGGAAGATCAATTCCAACTCAGGAAGAAGTGAGAAGATGGTTGTCGAAAATTGGACAGCGCTTCTGCGCCCAATTTTGCAAAAGGAATTTCAAGATAGAGAAATCGATAGATGGGCTTCCTGCAAACGAGCGGGGAGCGCGGGGGACATCAAATTAGAGACGGGAAGCGGTGGGAAAGGAGAAAGAACACGAGAAGAACCTGAGTCTTCCGCGCGCTTCTAATCTACACTTCCTCCTCCTCCGATGTGGTACCACGATCCTGCTTCTGTCGTCAAAGCTGTGCCCCTCTGCTGTTGCAATCGATTCTCGCTTCTGTCCCGAAGCTTCTCTCTGGTTCCTAACCGACCCTCGATGTCTGCTTCTTGAAATCCTCAGGGATTCCTTCAGCTCGAATGTGCTCCTAGCTGATAAAATCGGTCTTACTTTCTCTCTTGCCTCAGTTCGATCCTAGGTGTTCTCAATTTCACTCTCCTTGCTTCCACAACCTACTTCGATATCCTGGTTGCAATCGATGTCCAAGACGTAGTCGTCTTTCAGCGCGAGAAGCAAGCGATCGATTCTGTGCTAATGCGCCTCATTTCGTATCTTCTCTGCGATTTAGGTTTATGCCTCCGGTTATCCCGAATTACCTACTACTGGGTAGTACACCCACTCCTCGATGATGTGGCGTACGGTTGGTACCCCGAAGACACAGTCACCGTCTTCTCGGAAGATGTCCGTCTTCCGTCTTCCGTCTTCTGTCTTTTAGAAGTCATGATCGAGAAGACGTCTTCCCAGAAGATGCTCGTCTTCTGACTTCGGAAGAAGTCAACTTCTCTTTTACAAAAAGTCCTTAAGATCATCTTCTCTCTAAACAAGGTGTAGTCTTAAGTAATAAGGTTATTTCATTTACATAGATACGTTATTAACTTTAAAAATTTCAAAAAATCTCCCAATCCTGCAAATCGTGGACACCATAAGAAAACCCCGGAAGAAGCTTCGGAAGACAAGAAGTAAAGTTGTCTTCCCAGGTTTTCAAGTGGAGGAGGTGACTGTCTCTGACCACTGTGAGATCACCTCAGCTCTCAACGTCGAACCAGTGCCGTAGAAGAGCGAGGAAGCGCAAGTGGACTCAGCTTCCCAGAAGACACCTCTGTCTTTCGAAGCCGTCGCAAAAGAGCAAACCACGAACATCGAGAAGGAATCCACCTTAGTCACACCCGGGGTACTCGCAGGGCTTCCCACTTTATCCGAAGTCTATTTAGGAGTTCAGGTAGGAAAGAATCAAGAGGAGATCGCACCCAGCGATTAGGAGTAAGCAGCAAGTTAGGAAGACAGTTGACTTGCTAATTTTGGTAGGAAGCGAAGTCTACTATTTTAGGGAAAGACAACTTCCCTTGTAATTTTAGATGACTATCCATGTGACAAGGTTCTGACAGCGTCCCATTTCCCTTGGCTACGAGTGAGGATTGGAGGGGAACTCCCTCTTGCGACTTAAGTGCAGAAGTATAAAATAGAACACAGAGTAGGATTTGACACACACATTACACACACACAGGAGACATACGAATAGATTTGGATTACACAGGAGGGGTCTGCACTTTTACTCTCAACGGTCGATCGAAAGATGTAGACAGCATAGAACAGGGAACATCATCATCGTGTAGTCCTGCTTCTAAGCTGGTGTGTCGAGGAGTAGTGACAAGAAGTGGAGGGAGTGAGCTTCCCAAAGCCAATGTACCTTCTTCTCGAGGAATTGATTTTCATGATTGCAGAATCTTCGTTTGTGTCTTCTGGACAGTGGGTTTCTTCGAATTCAAACTCAATTGTGCATGTGAAGCCTTCTTCTTGAGTGGCGGTGATTGTTAAAAGCTGTGCAGAGTCGAAGCTTGTCTCATCCAGTAGAGCACTTCGGATCCACGTACGGACAGTCCTATGAGAAAGCGATCCCAGACGACAGAGTAGTCAAAACGACGACAGAAGAAGAAAGAAGACTTCTTCTCACAGCAGAAGACGACATCCTCGAGTAGAAGACTGTATAATTGTAAGCCAATTTGTGATCTTTTTTCCCAAATTACTACAAGCAAGGATGGCTTGTTAGTCAGGATCCGGACTAGAAGTATGTCGGAGTCTTAATTTCTCAATTTCATCTTGTTTCCTCTTGTTTGGATTTTCTCTTCTTCCTCATTTTCTTTCATCTTCCCATCTTCCTATCTTCCGAGACTTCTATTGAGCTTCCGTGAAGGTGAATGTAGTAGTAATGCTGTAGGAAGATCGTTCTCATAGGCAGAAGACTGGGAAGGCTACATGGGACATACACCATGTGATTTATCTAACCCGTTAGAAATTGGAAGAGCAATGTGTGATAGACAATGATAATTTGACGTCTATGAAGCAGGAGCAATCTTCTGGAGGTGTGAGAAGCCGAATTGAACTCATAGAATCCAAGAATTGCCTCAAGAATACTATCGTGAGAAGACTGGAAGTCGTGATCTGAAAGCAAGAAGCGTCTTCTCGAGTTTTCCAGTAGATATGTGTGTGATATTTTAGGTTGTAGTTATTTGTTTAGGTCTAGAGCACCTTCTGAAGGGTATGGAAGCCGTGTGGTTTTGTAAGAAGACGAGATTTATAGATAAAACCCGTGTGTTTGTGTGTTTGAACAACTCTTAGAACTTAGAGCAGCGATACTTGTACAAATGCTCTGTGCGAATGATATCTTTTATGCTAAATAGGCTAAAGAAGAAATCTTGAGACACTACAATTCCTAGGAAGAGCACATCTTATCCCACCATTCACTACGAATCTGAGTCAGATTCACAAGAACACAACCCCGGTACCAAGATCATCAAGAAGATACTTCCTACGACTACATGGAGTCTTCTGAAGACTCTTGAAAACAAGACATGAGTCGATGTTCCAACTGCTATAGGAAGATGCGTAGAGAAGAGGTCCGCTTCTGCGATGAGAAGAGATCTTCCACCAGGAAGACAGTGGGAGTGACGTCTTTTTGAGAACAGAAGGAGAAGACCATCGGGATGGAAGAGGTACAGATGTCTCTAGAAGACAAGGAAGCTGTCACAGATCGATTTGTGGGCATGAACCTGTCTTCTACGAGAACAAGACGAGAGGAGTTCAGCGCCTTCTTCACTCTGATATCCAGTTAGTGATGGAGTTGACGGAGAAGTGACCGATGATCCAGGAGAAGCCGCTGCATCCTGGATTCGGTCTTCGGACCTTGATTCAGCAGGAGGAAGCCTAGAAGGAGAAGATGGAAGCTCTAGAAGCCAACCTCCGCACCACGGAGAAGATTACCACAAAGTACAAGTCGGAAGCTTCTGCTTCTGTCAAGGAATTGGTCCAACTGCGGAAGAGCAACCAGGAGTTGCAAGTGCGACTTCAGCAGCTGGAGCAGGAAGTTTTGTGGATCAGGTGTAAGTTAACTCATCTAGCAGAAGAGAAGAAGACTTGGGATTCACAGCGAGAAGCTGTAGAGGCCAAGGCTGCAGAAGAGAAGAAGCAGACGTTGGAAGTAGAAGCTCGAGGTAAGGAGATCATGACGCAGATGAGAGAAGCGCTTTGGAAGAAGTTTAACTTCACTGCAGGAAGGAAGCTTCTGACCCTAGCTCGCACATGAGATGACGCCGCCTTCAGGGAGATTTTGGTGGATTGCAAGGAGAGCATGTTTCGCTACTTGGATTCGCAAGTCGAGGGTCTGAAGACTCTCTATGGTCTTCCTTGGGTCCCACCACTGCAGCTACATCTTCCGGTGCACCAAGACCCGTCCATGTAGAAGATCTCGACAAGGAGGAGTTCGACCTCACTGTTCACTTGGTGGTGATAGCTTTGGAAGAAGAGAAGACGAGCGGAGGTTGGCTTTCAGAGCTTCCTGCTTCAGCTTTTGGACTTCCTCTTATTGGATCAAGGTTCGAAGACCAAATCCAGGTTGCAGCGGCTTCTCCTGAGCCATCGCGCTTTTCTCCACCAACTCCATCTCTGGGTGGATCTCCGAACTGAAGAAGACGCTGAATTTTTCCATCCGTCTTCTCGTAGAAGACAAGTTCATGCTCACAAATCGATCTAAGACGTCTTCTCTGTCTTCCAGGGGCATAGATATCTCTTCCACTACTATGGTCTTCTCCTTCTACGCTCGAGAAGACGCTATCCTCAATGTCTTCCGGGGAGAAAGATCTCTTCCCACCGTAAAAGCAGTCCTCTTCGCTGCGCTTTCTCTGATCGCAGTCGGAACATCAATCCATGTCTTGGCTTCTGGAGTCTTCGGAATACTTCATGCAGTCACAGAAGCTGTCTTCCTCACGATCTTGGTGCTGGGCGTGTCATCTTATGAATCTGACTCGGATCCAGAGTGGATGGTTGGGAAAGATGTACTCTTTCAAGATACACTCCTATGTCTCATCTTTCTCGGCGACGACCTGTCTTCTATGTGGCTGGAGTCGTCTTCTCGCACCGTAATCATGTTCTGATGTATATCTGGTCCTGCGTAAGGCACTAGAGTGAGAGAGGAAGACATGACAACTACCCGGCCTTTTTCCTCCATCTCCGAGGTCTCTTCCTTCATCTCTCGCTGTCCCGTTGGTCTATACTTGACCAACTAGTCTTCCTTCAGGTCCCCTTTGGACACATACAGATAATAAAAGAAAGGAGTAAGATGTCCTCCTGCTGGGGTGCCCAAGTACATCAACTCGATCTAGACGTAGGTGTGGAAGAAGGCACCCTAGTCGACGATCTATCCTTCCTAGATAGCTTATAGGAACTCCACGTCTTGGTCTCCAATGTATCTCACCTTCTGGGTCTTTCTCTTGGGAAAAAGATGAAAGTACAACTTCCTCAGAAGACGTTTCCTCGGCCGGTAAGCTTCCATCTTCCATCCGTTCCTCCGTGTTCTGTCTTCCATGAAGAGACAAGTAGTACTTTCAGATACATGCCACTTCTATGAGATCATCGAAAGAATCTTCTTCTCTAGCTCATAACCGTGGTTCTTTATTTCACGTTGGTGGAAAGCTCTACGCCACCACTCCATCGTCCACGAAGATGGTCTTCCTCGAGCGACCCCTATCTTGACAAGTACACGGTTGCGAGGAGACAACGTTGTCCAAACCTCCTCCAGAATACCCTGATCCACGAGGTTCCAATCCCATGTGAAGAAGTCGAGGTCCAACTCCTTGATGAAAGGTTTGACCTCGACCAACTCTGCTTGTGATAACATCAACTCTCAAAAATGCATCGACATGTTCGAGCTTTTGTTACACTAAACGACACATACTTGCTGTGAGCCTAAGACACAGTCCTTACCAAGCCCTTACACAGTCCAGCTTCTACTCTCAGAAGAGTATCTAGTCTTCCAGAAGATAACCATTTCGTCCTCCAGAATTCTAATAGTGCTTCCTAAGTGCATCAAGTCTTCCGAGCTATATCTAAACAATCTTAACTAAGCAAGACATCCTATAGATTCGTAAGAAGACAATCCACCTTGCAATTCATTCTACTTCCTAACAAAAGATGTCGAGATATGTGAGAAGCGTAGTCTACAAATGGTTCAGAAGAAGGCTGAGAATTCCTACGGTGACAGTGATCTCCAAGAAGACTCTTAGGACAACTTCTGGTTAACTGACGTCTTCAGAAGACTTCTCGCAGTCAGGCTTCCCATCATTGATCTCATCTGTCTTCGACTCCTCATCTCGCAAACACGCAATCTAGCCTCACAACAGACATGAAACATTCATACTCTATTTTTTGACCTCTCATCTTGCAAACACTCTCAGAAGAAGCTTGATGCGTAACGAGAAGACATGACCCTTGATCATTCTCTCTAGATTCTGCTAGCAAGGCTTTTCACAACTCTCTTGTAAGTTCGATGAGAAGAAGGAACATGCTGCTATCGGCTATCGTAAAGGACCTTCAGCTTCTCAAAACAACAATCAACTCTCAAGTTCACTCTGGAGTCACGTCAAGCTTCTCAAAACTCCAATTCCAATCCAATCCAACTACTTGATGTGAATTGCAAACATTCAGTCTTCTAGAAATGTCCAGACATTCAGACATGTCTTCTGTCTATAGATTCTAGGACAGAAGAGCAATAGGATAGCGAAATTGATAGTAAGATCATCAAATTTTGGAATGAGAAGAAGAGAAGCTCGGTTTCGATTCAAGAAGAAGTGAGAAAGATGGCTGATGAAGATTAGACAAGAAAATTCAAGACAAGTAGAATGATCGATGGGCTTCCTACAAACGATTGGGGAAGCGAGGGAGACATCGAAACAGAGGATGGAAGCGATAGAGTTGGGAGAGAAATAGGAAAAGAACCTCAATACTGCTTCCAGCTACGTTTTTGATTGTTCCTTCAGTCTTCTGCGTGCTTCAGAACTTCGATTTCACCTTCAATGTCCTTCCACGATCTTGCTTCTACCTCCAATCTCGAGCTGTTGCTAACACTACTTCTGCAGTTGAGCTCGATCTGTTGCACTCTGAAGCTTCTCTCTCGATTTTCAACTCGACTCTCAATTTCTAATCTTTTCCACCTTAAGTGCGCTTCTTGACTAGAAGACGCCTTGTTCTATTCACTCACTTTAATTCGCTTATGCGCGCTTCCAATGTCCACTTCAATTCTTAATGCGAAGTCAATTCCTAACTCGCGAAGGAGCCAAGAGAGCTCTGGTGCTAATGCGCCTCTAGTTTTCATGTCTTCTCTGCGTGATTTAGTTAATGACTTCGACTATCATGGACCTACCTACTACAATGGTGTTTGCATAGCAAGTACACCTCTTACCTAGTTAGTGCGTGGTTGGGACCTCTCGCGGTTATAGTCACCGTGTTCTCTGAAGCGTGCTTTGTCTTCTGGCTTCTGGCTTCCAGAAGACACTCTCCAGGAGATGTCTTTTTTCGTCTTTGGAAGAAGTAGACTTCTTCTCCAAATTCTTTTAAGATCATCTTCTCGCTAAGTAGGGTGTAGTCTTAAGTAATAAAGTACTTCAATTTTATAGACACGTCATTAACTTAAAATTTTCAAAAGAATCTTTAATCTTACAAATTGTGGAAATCACAAAATACAATTCACTAAACTGCATTTCCCTAGACTCTCCTAGATTCTCCGAGAGCGTAGCATTCGTATGAAAGTCAAGAAGCCACGTCAAACTACCGATGATTTTCGTTGGTCCATGAATACATTAATTTAAAGGAATGCGCGGTGAGCGTTCCGAACTTTGAGCTCAAATTTGAGCGAATGCGGTTGGACTTCATCAGCTGCCAAACAGTGAAGAGTAAAATGTAGACGAACTGACAGAGAGTTCACGACTGTGTGCTGCAGCTGGCTTGTGTGTTAACTCATTAATCAGGGCCGAGCAACCCCTTCAAGATTGAAGATAGTCTTTCTACGGATCAAAATATCTTAATTCCTGGTCAAGGAGTCACTTGGAATCTGACAATCACTGATTTCGACCGATAGAGTTCCTGCAATGGAATGAAGAATAACTTTCGACTCGATGGAGAGCATGAGAGTGATAAACGCCACTGTACACATATAGAACAGTAGAAACGGTCATTAAAGACGAGTCTAAAGGAAGGAGACCAACAGGTGAAACTTCAAATCGTGTGGATACTCCGGTGAGGTCGGATTGTATATTGAGTGATCTTCAGTTGACTGTTTGAGTTGGAGAGCGTCGGGGCCGATTCCTTCCTTGGCGGAAGAGAATTAAGTAACTCGTCCAGGACAAAGAATCCTAAAATCTTTGACACAGACAGAGCAAGTTCAACACCAGCTCCACACCAGCAGAGCTGGAACCAAAGGACTCTGTAAATTAGCCTAATGGAAGTGTAAGGTCTGACAGCTAGTGACAATGGTGAATGCTAAAGATGCGAAAAGAGCAACATTAATGTACTCAGTCCGACATAACCACAGTTCCTCAAAGAAAAGGAGAAAATAAGTCTCCCGGAGACGTCCAAAACTTCCCGTCAGCTCCCGGCCCTGTGGAGGTTCAGGCTCTAGCGACAGACTCCCCATCCCAAACTCCCTCGTCTGCTTCAAATCCCTTGTGTCGGAAAGTTAACAACTGCTACAAACTTATAAGCTGCAACCTCTTGAAGGCGTGATAACTGATTTCTTCGCCCGACCTGTAGAATCTCCTCAGGCACGATACACCAAGTACATCATCAGGCTATGGACAATTACAAACGGCTAGGACTACAAATTATACTTCATTTCAAAATCACAAGTAGGCGAGTTGATGGAAACTCGTTCTTTACTGAAGTTATTGACTTCCATATCAATGACAACAAAATTGAATGGGACCCCGATGCTATATGCAATCGGGCGAAAGAATGGGAGAGTGTTCGGTTGTATGCATCATAAGCGTATATAGCCGAGCAGAGTCATGATCAACCTTTAATTGTGAGTTATATTTCGCTTCTGTTCGCTTCTGTCCAACTGTATTCAAAAGAGTTGGCTGTCTCATTTGCTCTCGATCTCCAGGAGCAGACAATTCATTGATTCTCTCCTGGGATCTATTGGTAGCAGCGATTGCCTTCTACTTTATCTCTTTCCGTTTACATGATCATTATAATTGTCTGATACATGTCGTTAGTTATTATCCGTTGCAAGCGGCGCGGGTGGTGAAGTTATCTACCATGATTAAATCAGCTAAACTACCATCATGAACCTAATTAATGACCTGTTAGCTCTAGCGCTAGCTTAGTTCTAATTCTTAACTGAGCATTTCTTCCGAATCTGGCCCTGAGTGCCAGTCAGAACCCCGATTCTTCCCATCTTCTCCATGGCGAGTCCGAATTCAGTCAAGAACTTGGACGGAGGGGACTTGACAAGATCGAGCACCTTGGAAAGCCCTTTGGACGTGGAAATGAGGGCGTCGTCTGACTTGAAAACGGCTTTGTGCTCAAGAACGTTGAAGTAGTATTGGCGGTCGAAAGTCTGGCCTCCCTTGCTGGAGTCCATGGCCAGGAACTTGCTGGCGGCTGGCCGGGTGTTGGGACACAATGACCTCTTCTCGGCAACGAAAGTCTTGTTGAAGTACGGGTCGGCGCCGCTCGGGCTACCGGGGAAGTTGTAGAGGCGAGGAATGACAGATTTGCAGGTGGTGAGGCCGAGGGTGTGAGCACCTGCAGCATGCATTACAGAGCTCTAAAGATTAGTACGTATACTTAATATGAGGATCTGAAAGATTAGTAGCAGCCTCTGGCCGCATAACGAACCCATTCTCCACCGTGAAATTAACGTATAGATGTAGCAATTTACGTACCCGAGAGGACAACCATGTCTGATTCACTCAGACCCTTGCCGGCGAAGTTACTCACAAGACCCCTGTAACTCGCCGTGCTACTGGGGAGCAACTTCACTGCTTCAGCTGCCACAGAAGTGAACCCATCCCTGCGACCAAGAGGAACCTTCCACTTTGGCCCCCCAATCTGCATCGCATTGTAATTAGTTCGCAATCGATTAGTTTGCATGCAATTGGTATACGTACACTCAGTTCTTCAGATATGGAAAACACTCTATTCGAAGTGAACCTTATATTTCACTAACGGTCTTGATCATGAGGAGACCTCGGAGCTAGGAAACAATTACACGTGGGAAAAGTTCAAAGAACTCAGCAGACCACTGATCATGAGTCAATTGAAGATTCAAGTGTCTGGTAGGTTCTGGATACCCAAAACAAAAGGTTATGTCCACGACCGACAGAGTTCTCAGGAAAGGAATTCGAAGAAGTGGAGGACTTACGAAGCTGATTGCATCTCGTGCAGCCAAGGCGAGAATGTCAGCGCACGAGAAAACACCCGGGCAGGTTTTCTCAATAGCTGCTTTAGCTTGATCGATGATACTGAATCCCTGGAGTGATAAGTTAGGGCTGGCATCTTTCTCGGCCGTGTTGGAAGGAGTGGAGAACAAGAGAACAGAAGCATCGCATCCCTGCAGATTAATATGAACCATATAACTGTGAGATCAAGCTTAATTAGCCCTGCAACAATTCTGTTCGGTACTTATCTTCTAATAGATAAGTAGCTAGCTTAAGGATCCTACTTAAGGAATAAGCACACATATAGTACAAAATTGAAATCCATAAGAGGATTGATAGAACGTAAAACGGATGTGATCATGACAATCACTCACTCGGACAAAGCAATCATGGAAGTGCAGACGTAGGAGACCAGCTGCATTTCTTCTATCAGCGGCAACAGCTTTGTTCACGACATTGGCCACCGCTTGCACACCACCCGGACACTTGGATGCGTAGAAGCTCTCGGAAAGTTGAGCATCCGCCACGGCAGCATACAGCACTGCCAGTCCGATGAAAGGGAGCACTGAAGACGACAACCTTGGCGCCATGATTGTTGTTCAGAATAAACAAGACCCTCCGAACGGAACTGATTCTGTACGTACATCACAAACCATCATGATGTTAGACGATGAACTTCAGTTCGCTGACACTATGCTTAATTTGGTGTCTACAATCTATCGGCATTTTTTACATCGACATTGTATGCATCAGACTCCACCTCCTCACATATACTCTCCATTTCCTCGCGAATATGAGACATGCTTCAGAAAAAAATAGATTTTCAAACGGAAGCTCCGCCACTCTGTCCACTACTCCAAAGAGATTCAATGTTGTCTCTTAAAAATGTGAGTGGTTTCATTTCTCGCGTGAGATCATCATTTCAACTTCACTGCTTAATGTACATGTACATTAAGCATTCTTCAAGCAATCGTGCTCAAGCAGGAGTAACTAATTCAGAGTTGAATATGAGACTGTCACAAACAAACGGAACTACATTCTGATGATGTTAAGATCGATCGATCCATGTAGGGAGAACAATGGATCAGAGAATCTGGTGCTTTCCTCACCGTGACGTTAATTAGCAGCTGCTTTGGCGTCCTAGCCTGAAAGCTGCTGCTGTGAAAGGAGAAGAGTACACTAGTTTGATGATTAGAGGCCCGCTGCTCCCTTTCTTATATACAAGTGCTGTGTTCAAACTTCAAACTGAACGGTGGGAACAGATCCATAATAGTAAAACATTATTGACGATCTGGCTCCTGCCTCCAGGTAGTCAACCGAATTCCTGCCATTTTTTAATGATTCCATCGAGCTCTCCAGGACCTGAAGTTCAGGATTTGAAGATTCCACTCAAGATGTGTCAATGACTGCTCTTGATCCCAACTAGAATCTCCGTGCCATGATACTTGTTCTCTTATTGTTTGGGTAAACCTTATTCACGGACGGTTGCTCAAACAACGGGCGCTTCCGTCCCTTCAGCTTACTAGGAACACATCTGAGGGAAATCAGCCACAAGATCTGGTGCCCCTGGTACATAGGATCCTAATTTGCCAGTTCTGCAATATTATATACCCTGTTCAAAAGGGAGGTGAAGAAGACGCCCCCACAGTTGTGTGAGGCCTGGCCATGGGCCGGAATGAACTGATCATATTTGCGACAGGACCACCTCGCCTGCGCTTCATGGCGGGCTTCACCGGTACCATATTTCTTTTTTGTAGGAAGTGATCACGATTCCTGTGAGCAAAAGAGGCGGAGAGCTAAACAGTGCAAGTTTTCACTGGACAAGTCTAGTCAGCAGCAACTGGACCGCGTACAGGCTATGGTGGCTAGGGACCCGGTTCTGGTAATCTCCAATAGCCGTGTTAAAGTTACAGCTTGAAGGTATTCAAGACTATAGAGTTAAAGGATGAAGATAATCTTGGAGTCACTATGGTTTTGAGAAAATTGCACACTCTATTTCTCCAAGGTGTTGTTTTAACTTCATAGTTGCAAATGTGATGTAACCCATGAACCAAAATGGTTTGCATTTGCCGTAACCATTTCATCTTACTTTGTGGGGAGAAAGGAGCGTTCCAGAGAACCAGAAGATAATATTTTTCCTATTTATTAAATTTATCAAACGACAAGTTTAACAAGGATTACATTTTCTCAAAAATGATAGCTCTGATGTTTAAAGACAAGTAAAGACAATAAGTAAGTAATTTAAATAAGTATAAGTAAAAACAATTAAACCAAATCATACCGCACACAACGTCTATGTATTGTCAAAGATAATATGGAAAGTTTTAGAAACATCAAAAAGTTCAACTTGAAGGTTCATCTCAAAAGGTTCATCTTAAAAATCAAAACGTGCATGCTAGTTATTTGAACATTTGAACGAGCTAGAACTTTACTCAACATTATATAGTTACCTTATGGTTATGATATTGCGTGACACATGAAAAAATAGTCCATCTCCAAAGTGTACATTTAACTTCATAGGTATGCCGTTTTGCTTTTTCTGATGTCTTCTTTGTTTGTAATGAAACTATCTTCTTCTATTGGATTTCCAAAGCTTCGCTTGAGTACCAGTGAATGTGGATATCGTTGTAGTGCTATCGGAAGACCATTTTCGCAGGCAGCAGCCTGAGAAGACTAGAAGGGGCATACACCTTATGATTAATCTAACCTCGTTGGAAATTGTAAGAGCAATGTGTGATAAGAATTGGTATTTTGACATCTACGAGTTGGAGATAGTCTTCTGGAGGTGTCAGAAGCCGAGTTGAACCTCCAGAAGCCGAGAATTGCTTCTAGAAGCCGTCGTGGGAAGATTAGAAGTCGTGTGTAGTGACGCAAGATTTCTCCTTTTGCCCATTTAGTATACAAGATAGCGTTCTCTCAGAGAATTTGCACAAGTATCGCTGCTCTAAGTTCTAAGATCTGTTCAAACACACAAACACACGGGTTTTACTTAGAAATCCCGTCTTCTCACAAAAACACACAGCTTCCAGACCCTTCAGAAAGTGCTCTGGACCTAAACAAACAACTACCACCTAAAATATCACACAAATATCTACATGGAAGCTCGGGAAGACGCGTCTTGCTTCCAGGTCACTTCTTCCGGTCTTCTCAACACAGTCTTCTCGAAGCAATTCTCGGCTTCTGGGGGGTTCAACTCTTCTCACACCTCCAGAAGACTGCTCCTGCTTCGTAGAAGTCGAACTGCTGTCGCACATTGCTCTTCCAAATCCCAACAGGTTAGATCAATCACAGGGTGTATGCCCCTTGTAGCCTTCCCAGGCTTCTGTCTACGAAAACGGTCTTCTTGCAGCACTACAACGACATTCACCTTCACGGAAGCTCAATAGAAGTCTCGGAAACTCACTAGAAGAAGATAGGAAGATGGGAAGATGGGGAAAGATGAGGAAGAAGAGAAAATCCAAACAGGAGAAAACAAGATGAAAATGAGAAATTAAGACTCCGACAGGCTTCTAGTCCGGATCCTGACTAACAAGCCATCCTTGCTTGTAGTAATTTGGAGAGGAAGATAGCAAATTTGCTTACAGTTACACAGTCTTCTACTTGAGGATGTCGTCTTCTGCTGTGGAAAGAAGGCTTCTTTCTTCTTCTGTCGTTGCTTTTACTACTCCGTCTTCTGGGATCGCTTACCCATCGGACCGTCCGTACGTGGATCCTAAGTGCTCCACTGGATGAGACAAGCTCCGACTCTGCACAACTTCTAACAATCACCGCCACTCAAGGAGAATGCTTTCCATGCACAATTGGGTGTGAATTCGAGGAAACCCATTGTCCAGAAGACACATACAAAGCTTCTGCACTCAAATCCAAAATCCATTCTCGGAGAAGAAGACACATTGGTGTTGGGAAACTCACTTCTTCTACTTCCTGCTCCTACTCCTCGACACACCAGTTTAGAAACAAGACTACACGATGATGCCGTTCCCTGCTCTAATCTGTCCACTACCTACACCTACATCTTTAATCCACTCTGTGCGCAGCACCTCTAACAAAGGGTGTGACAGATCATGTGAGCTTAATGTACTCCAAAGTATTGTGCGTAAGGGGTCTCTAGTAGTGTGGATATGTGTACGAAATCCTACTCTATCTTCTAACTTATACTACCACCTTGAGGCGCAGGAGAGAGTTCTCCTCAATCCTCACTTGCAATCAAGGAGATGTGGTGCTGTCAGAAGACCACCACCTCACATGCAGTCGGCTCCCTGCCTTGGTTTAGTCATTTACTTCTTACTCATGCGCTGCCTACTCTACCACATGACAGTGATCTAAAATTACAATTAAACTACCACCTCCTAAGTAGCAATTTCGGTTCCTATCAAGTTTAGACAAGTCAACTTGTCTTCTATGCTTGCTGTCTACTCTAATTCGCGGGGTGCGATCTCCTCCTGATCTGCTCCTACTTGAACTCCTAATTCGGCTTCTGATAAGGTGGGAAGCTGCTGGTGTCTCTTCATCAAGATCATGAAGGTCCATCCTTGTAACTCTGGTACGATGAATGCCGTCCTCCTCAATCTTACAGCTTGTCTCAAATTCATCCTTTAGATCTGCATCAGAGAACTGAACCATTTTCTGGGAGAAATTATCCTCAGTACAGAATCTTCACTCCTTGTCACCTTAGCCGAAGTTGAGGTCAAGACAGCCATAAGTTGTGATCCTTTTCTCCGCTATAGCCTCATTGAGATTAGAGGAGAGCAATTCATAGAGTTGAGATCGTCGTTTGCTGCGCTCTACCATGCTCAAGACGTTCTCCCCTTGCATGAGAAGCTACGGTGTAATTCCTTCGTTACCCAGTTTCAGCTCCACAACAGCACGCTGCTGCAATTGTTCAGCTACCTGTCCAAGATGCCTAAATCGAATCCTTGAGCTGTCGTATCAATCATGAACTTGCGAAGCCTCCAGCTGTAAGAACTCTACTTTAGCTTTCAACTCCTCTGCGGTAGGAACCTTTTCTGCAGTAGGTGGCTGAGCATTCACGACAAGAGATACCAATTGCCTTATTCTCCTCTGATTGCCAATCTGAGGTAAAATTCTTGACCACTGAAAAACTCTCCACGTCCGTCCAACACTTCTCACCTAAAGCTGGGCGCTTCGTCAATCTCTGGATTCTGTCTATGAAAGGATAGCAATGAAAGACTTCAATGGTAAGACTTCCACCAAGCAATATGATAAGACTTCCACCATCCCACTTTGAGGATGCCACTGAAGACTTCCAAGCAGTCATTCCTGAACTCTGTTGCACCACAGTCTTCGCAGTCCAGCTTCCACTCTCAGAAGTCAGCTATTTCGTCTTCCGGGATTCTAACAGTGCTTCCTAAGTAGCTCTCGTCTTCCGAGCTATATCTAAACAATCCTAACTAAACAAGGCATCGCATGGATTACCAAGAAGACAACTCACCTTGCATTTCATCCTACTTCTTAACAGAAGATACAAAATATGAGAGAAGCAGATTGTATGAGAAGTTCAGAAGATGATCGTGGGCTCCTGTTGTGACAATGACCTCCAAGAAGACTCTCGGGACAGCTTCCGATTGATTGACGTACTCGGAAGACTTCCCGAAGCCAAGCTTCCCGAAGCCATGCTTCCCTTCATTGATCTCACCTGTCTTCTACTTCCGACACGCAATCTATCCTCACAACAGACACAAGACATTCATACTCTGTTCTTCCGACTTCTCACCTCTCATATACACTCAAAAGAAGTTTGCTGCATGACGAGAAGACATGACCCTCGACCATCCTCTCCAGATTCTGCCAGCAAGACTTCTCACAACTCTCTTCTATGTTCGGGAAGAAGAAGAAGGAATAGGCTGCTATGGGTCGGACAGAAGAGACCCGTAAAGGACCCTCACGTCTTCTCGCGCATTTTGCCAGCCTTTCCAACCTTCTAGTCTCTCTAGGAAGATGTGGATTTGAGAAGCTTAGAAGATCGGGAGGCACAGACCTGGTTCCCAACTTCTAGCTGCCCGAAACAACAAACAACTCACCAATTTCACTCAGGATTCGTACCAAGCCTTTCTCAACACAAAACCCAATCCAATCCACTCTTGATACGAATTGCACACAGTCGTTTTCCGAAGACATTCAGACATCCAGAAGCGTCTTCCGAAGATGTTCAGATCTTCCGAAGCGTCTTCTGTCCAGGGTTCAGGAGAAGAGGTGCGGTAGGGTAGGGAAATTGATAGCTGCGGGATCGAATTAGAGAATGAGAGACAAGGAAGCTTGATTATAGCTCGGGAAGAAGCGAGAAGATGACTGTCGAAAATTGGACAACGCTTCCGTGCCCAATTTCACAAAAGGAAATTTCTGGATGGAGAAAGCGATCGATGGGCTTCCTGCAAACAAGCGGGGAAGCGCGGGAAACACTAAACTTGAGACGAGAAGCGGTGGGAAGAGGAAAGAACATGAGAAGAACCTCAAACAGTCTTCTGGCTGCTTCTCGTAGTGCCTTCAGTCTTCTACGCGCTTCCGGCTCCACCTCAGCTCCAATACGACCTCACAGAACTGGTCCTATCGTCGATTCTGAGCTACGTCTTGCTGCTTCCTCAATCGATCAGTGCTCCACCTTCGATACTTCTTCAATCGTCCTTCAATGTCTGCTTCCGAGAATCTACAGGGGACTCCTTCAGCTCGATGGTGCTTCATGCTCTTCACAGAATCGTCTCTCGCTCTCTCTCTAGCCTCGATTTGATCCTTGCTATCCACTATTTTCACTACTCCTTGCTTCCAGATTCAATTCGACAACCTGATTGCAATCGATCTCTCAATGCGCAATTGTCTTTCGGTGCGAGAAGCAATCAGCTCATTTCGTGCTAATGTGCCCTTCTCCTGTATCTTCCTTGCGCAATTAGCGGTGCGACCTCCTTGACCTACCTACTATCATGGTTGATACTTGGTAGGTACACCTATCTCTCACTAGGTGGTGCGTGGTTGATGTGATGCAGTCGCGGTCGCTGTCTTCTAGAAGACACGCGTCTTCCGTCTTCCGTCTTTCGAAGACCTGGTCGGGAAGACGTCTTCTCGAAAGATGTCATTCTTCCGTCTTCGGAAGAAGTCGACTTCTCTTACAAAAAAGTTCTTAAGACCATGTTTCTTCTAAGCAAGATGTGATCTTAAGCAACAAGGTTATTTCATTTACACATACATGTAATTAACTTCAAAAATTCCAAAAAATCGTAAATCCTGTAAATTGTGGACACCACACCGTGACTTAGAAGCAATAATCATCTTCCCGGACTTCTCAATGGGTGATTGTGTGATACTTTAGGTAGTAATTGTATGTTAAGGTCCAGAGCACCTTCTTAAAGATATGGAAGCCGTGTGGTTTTGTGATAAGAAGGGATTTCTAGACAAAGCTTGAGTGTTTATGAGTTTGGACAGATCTTAGAACTTAGAGCAGCGTAACTAGTGTAAATCTTCTAAGGGAACGAAATCTTTTATGCTACAATGGGCTAAAGGAGAAATCTTGAGACTCTACAACATCCACCATGCTATCCTTCTTGACAAATCAGACTTTTGCACCAGATGTTTCAATGCGTAATGATCCACAACCCAACAAGTAGTGTCAAATTTTTTTGACCAAATATATCATTCTCAATGCTTCACGCTCTGTGGTAGAATAGTTCTTCTCTGCAACCAATAGTTGTCTATTTGCATAGTAAATCGGATGATTTTTCTTTTCATGATTTTTCTTACTTAGCACCACTCCAATAGCAAATGCTGATGTATCTACATATACTTGAAATCGTTGATTCCAATCTGGTGTCCTCATGACCGAAACTTCAATCAGCTTCGTTTTCAGCACTTCAAAGCATTTTGTTTCTGTTCCTGCCAAAGGTACTCAATAGATTTCCTCAACAACTCTATTAGTGGTGTTTCCAATGTCGCATAATCTTTAATACATCTCCAGTAATAACCTACGTGTCTTAAGAATCCTCGCAACTAACTGATATTAGAGGGAGGATCCAAAGCTTACTCAATTCGTCCGCTTGACTCAAAAGTGTCTTCACTTCGTCCGAAATATCAACTGGTAACTTTGCTGAGGTCTTCTTCTGCCTCTCCTCTTCTTGACGAACTTCAGCCGATTCCAACTTCGTCCATTTTTCTGCTAGTTCGCGCACTTGTTCCGTCAATGTTTTATACGCTCTCTTCTTCTTCTTCAAATCTTTTCGCTCAATCTTTTAAAGATCCTTCGCCTCCTAAGCTTCTGTTTCTGTCAGAGTCTCTTCTTTTCAAAGTATTCTCTTCTCACTTCGGGTCTCCACTTTATTCACCTGAATGTCTTTATCTTCAAGCCAACCATCCCCATTGTCCTTTTGGTAAGTTTTGGATCTTCAAATCCTCCACCAAATCGATCATGTTCACCCCTTCATCTGCTCGTGACTTATTTGAAGGTGGCTGAAATCTCACGTCAGTCTTCTAGGCTGGTGCATTAGTGCAATCTGTGGTCCCATGATCAGACTTATCACACTTTTCATACATTGGCATATAGCCCACTTGTTTCTTCGGGTGAGGATAATTAGGAGCCCAGTGATCAATGGCTCCACAGTTATAACAAGACGTATCATGAGGTGATGGTCCTTGGTAACCTACGGGCACATACTTCCTTTGTGACACGTTACTAGTAATCTGTCTAGGTACAAATCGTAGAATGTGCACCGGAGGAATTGGTGTAAATTGTTGAGGTTGGTTGGCCACCATAGCACCATCCTTTGATTGTATCCCATAAACTCCATCTTCATGTAGAGCTCACTTTTCAATTTTTGATTGAATATGCTTGAAATGTAGAAGTTTGTAGAAGAAACAATGAAGTTAGAAGAAGAATAGTTTAGTTTTAGTGAAGAAGATTACTTGTGAAGATGAGTCTTTGGAAGAAGAGGGAGTGTTCGGAAAAAGACCTTCGCAAGAAGAGTTGTAGCGATGAATGTGTGGCAACTTTTAGATTCAAAGAGAGTGTTCTGAAGAAGAGAGAAAATTCAGACGAAGGTGGACGAGGGCGAAGATCTTCAGAAGAAGCTAATGCTTGTGATGACTGCTTATGTGACTTCTGGGTTGGATACAGAGGAGCTTGGTCTTCTGCGAGTTTTGAAGATAGAGACGGTGCAAGCGGAGACGAATCCGGACCGTGTGAAAGCAAGACTCTCGTGACTTAGGCAGAAAGTAGATAGAGAGGTAGGCGAGATTAAAGCTTACATTGGTAGTGTCCTATGATTTCTCCTTTAACCCATTGTAGCATAAAAGATTTCGTCCCCAAGAAGATTTAACTAGTATCGCTGCTCTAAGTTCTAAGATCTGTCCAAACTCACAAACACGTGAGATTTGCCTAGAAATCTCATCTTCTCACAAAACCACATGGTTTCCAGACCCTTCAGAAGGTGCTCTAGACCCGCACATACAAATACTACCTAAAATATCACACAAATACCCACTGAGAAGTCCAGGAAGATGATTACTGTTTCCAGGTCACGGCTTCTAGTCTTCTCACGACGGTCTTCCCGAAGCAATCCTCAGCTTCCGGGAGTTCAACTCGGCTTCTGACACCTCTAGAAGATTTTCCCTCCTTCGTAGATGTCAAATTATCCTTCTCTATCACATATTGCTCTTACAATTTCCAACGGGGTTAGATTAATCACATGGTGTATGCACCTTGTAGCCTTCCCAAGCTTCTGCCTACGAAAGAGGTCTTCCTGCAGCACTACAACGACATTCGCATTCACTGATACTCAAAAGAAGTCCCGGAAGTCCAATAGAAGAAGATGGGAAGATGGGAAGATGAGAGAAGTTGGGGAAGAAGGGAAATCCAAACAAGAGGAAATAAGAGGAAAAGGAGAAATTAAGATTCCGACAGGCTTCTAGTCCGGATCTTTACTAACAACCCATTCCTGCTTGTAGTAATTTGAGGAAGAACATCAAAAATCTACTTACAGTTACACAGTCTTCCAATCAAGGATGTCGTCTTTTGCTGAGGAAAGAAGGCTTCCGGCTTCTTCTTTCTTTGCTCCGACTACTCTGTCTTCAAGGACCAATCTCTCATCCGATAGTGCGTACGTGGATCCGAAGTGCTCCACTGGAAGAGACGAGGCTTGGACTTTGCAGAGCTTCTAACAATGACCGCCACTCAAGAAGAAGACTTCCCATGCACAATTGGGTATGAATTTGAGGAAACCCACTGCCCAAAAGATATAGACAAAGCTTCTGTCTCAAATCTAGAATCCAATCCCCGAGAAGAAGTTACATTGGGTTCTGGAAGCTCACTCCGTCCACTTCCTGTCACTACTCCTCGACACACCAGCGTAGAAGCAAGACTACACGATGATGGTGTTCTTTGTCTATAATGTCTGCTACTACTCTCTACATCCTTAGATCTCCTGTCGGGAGCGGAAGTGCATACCTACCTTATATGTAACCCAATTCTGCTCGTGCAGTGTACGTATGGGTACGTGTGTGTCCAAATTCTACATTAGCCTTATTTTTATACAATCGCCTTGAGTAGCAGGAGGGAGATCCCTTCCAATCACAACTCATAGCCAACAAAAATGAGGCGCTGTCAGCAAACCACCACCTCCCAAGCTTCGGTTCCCTTCTTAGTTTATAAACTACTCTCATACTCCTACTGTTGCTTATCTTGTCACATGGACAGTCACTTAAAAATAAAATGTGAGTTGCTTCTCTTCAAATAGCAGACTCCGATTCCTATCCAAAATAGCCATATCAACTGATTATTTACCTCTACTGTCTGCTCTTGATTGTCATGTGTGGTCTCCACTGGATTCTCACCTACCTGATCTCCTAATTGATCTTTTGATATCGTGAGAAGCCCTGCTGGTACCTCTGGTGCGGTTGAGATGACATCCTCCTCAATGCTCGTAATGTGGGCTTCCACCATGGCTTCGGAAGCTAGAAGAGGCTTCTGGGAAGCTGAGTCCACCTGTGCTTCCTGATCCTTCTACGGCACTTGCTCGACACTAGGAGCTGAGGTGATCTCACAGTGATCAAAGGTAGTCACCTCCTCCACTCTAAACACATGGGAAGACACCTTTGTTTTCTATCTTCCAGAAGACGTCTTGTCTTCCGGGGCTTCTTCTGTCTTCTTTTCGGCTTCTAGCGCTGTCACCATCAAGTGGACAGCGAGATCGAACTCCTCCTTGTCGAGATCTTTCTCGATCGCTGGTCCTAGTGCATGAGAAGACGTAGCTACAGGTTGGAGAACTGAGAGAAGACCGTAAAGAGTCTTTAAGTCCTCAATCTGCCGATCCAAGTAGCGGAACATGCTCCTCTTGCAGTCCACTAACATCTCCTTGGAAGCGTCATCCCAATCACGAGCTAGGGTCAGATACTTCCTTCCCGCAGTGAAGTTGAACTTCTTCTGAAGCGCTTCCCTCATCTGTGTTATGATCTCCTCGGCTCAGGTTTCTTTTTCTTCTCGCTGCTTCTCTTCTGTTGCGGTCTGAGCTTCTGCGACTTTCTGCATTGAACTCCAAGTCATCTTCTCTTCTGCGAGACCAGTCAACTTATCCCTGATCTGCAAAATCTCCTATTCGCGCTACTGGAGTCGCATCTGCAACTCCTGGTTGCTCTTCCGCAGCTATGCCAACTCCTTGGCAGAAGCAGAAGCCTCCGCCTTATACTTCGCGGCCATCTTCTCTATGGTGCGAAGGTTGGCTTCCAGAGCTTCTTGCTTCTGCTTCTGGACTTCCTCCTAGTGCATCAAGGTTCGAAGACCGAATCCAAGCTACAGTGGCTTCTCCTAAGCCATCACGCGTTTCTCCATCAACTCCATCGTTGGCTGAATCTCTAAACTAAAGAAGGTGCTGAACTCTTCCAGTCGTATTCCCGTAGAAGACAAGTTCATCCTTACAAATCAATTTGCGACGACTTCGATGACACGGTGGAAAAGACATCCATGCCTCTCGGTGGAAAAGGCATCCATGCCTCTTCCAGAAGCATGGATGTCTTTTCCACCACCGTGGTCTTCTCCTTTTGTATTCGGGAAGACGTTACTCTCAATGTCTTTCGGGGTGGAAGCTCTCTTCCCACTGCAGAAGCAGTCTTCTTCGCTGCACTTCCTCTAGTGATAGTCGGTACATCAACCCATGTCTTGGCTTCTGGAGTTTTCGGAAGACTCCTTGTAATCGCAGAAGTTGTCTTCTACGCGATTCTGATGCTGAGCGTGTCATCTTGTGAATCCGACTCAGAAGCAAATCAATTTTCGCTTTGAAGCAAGTCAATTCGCTTTGAAGCAAGTCAATTTTTCAAAAATTATTGATTTCAACATATATTGGAAAGTTAAAAACTATAGTGTGTAAATTTACTATGAAATTGCACTAAGTGTAAACTCCAAGGCGAGTTGAGACCACGTAACAAATAGAGAAGAGAAATGCATGAGCAGGAGTCCCTTGTCTCCTTGTGCAGACAGCACAATGAGGAGGACAATGCGCGAAGAGGGGTGTTTGCCCCTCTCGCGTGCCCTCCTCACCAGAAGCGGAGGCCACAGCAGTCCCTGCTGCAGCACTGTCAGGCCACCGCATTGCCCCCAGCCACCAGAGGCAGCTGGCCGAGAAAAAATAAATTCAATTTGAATCTCCTGCTGCCCGAGCCTCAGTTCTTGACTGAAAAGTGTTTTGATCGTAAAGTTTTTATTTTGCCAGAAATCGATTTCTTTTCGCCGGAATAGTAGCGTTAGAAATCCTCTTCCATTTGTGATAATCCTCGCCCGAAACGGTTTAAAAATGGTGACGGAATCCGGTACCGCAATATACTCTGGGTAGTCCAGAGTTTAAGCATCGCGAAACGTGTTTACAGGGGTTTAAGCTGGGAACGGAATGAAAAGATATGGATAATATGTACCACCGTGACGGTCGCAGAAGCAGGAGGTTCGATCTCCCTTTTATATATAACGCACGAATAGGCTGATCTCTCGATCTTAGTCAGAATATCTCTCGAGCTCGTAAGAACGAAGTAATTCTTGAGGGATCTGGCAAGAGAGGGATTGAAAGATTAAACTAAACCAAGAATGAAGCCATGGGCGCGCGCTTGACATCACATGATTCGTACGTACCGAAAGGCTAGTTGGTTGACTTTCAGGGTTTCCTGCAACAATGTATATGACATGTGCGGTCAAGGTCCAATTGCTGCTGACCTTACTGTTCCCAGTGAAAATTTGCACTGTTTACCTCTCCGTCTCTTTTGCTCACAATCGTGCTGACTTCCTGCGTAAACAGGAAATATGTTACCGGTGCGTCACCCGCCATGAAGCGCAGACGAGCTCGGTAGTCCTGTCGCAAATATGATCAGTTCATTCTGGTCCATGGCCAGGCCTCACACAACTGTAGGGGCCTTCTTCAACTTCTTCAACTCCCTTCTGAACAGGGTAACATTGCAGAACTGGCAAATTAAGATCCTACCATGGCCACCAGCCGATGTTGTGGCTGATTTCCTTCAGATGTGTTCATAATAAGGTGAAGGGAAGCGCTCGTTGCATGAGCAACTGTCTGAGAATAAGATTTACCCAAACAAGGAAAATCGAACAAGTATCATGGCACGGATATTCTAGTTGAGATCAAGAGCAGTCATTGACACTTGGGTCGAATCTTCAAATCCTGAACTTCAGGCCCTGGAAAGCTCGAGGGAGTCGTTAAAAATTGGCAGCAATTCGTTGACTGCCAGGAGACTGCATCCAGATCGTCAAGGAACTTTTTACTAGTCTCGATCTGTAGCCACCGTTCAGTTTGAAGTTTGAACACAGAACCTGTATATAAGAAGGGGAGCAGCGAGGCTCTAGTCATCAAAGTAGTGTACTGTTCTCCTTTCACAGCAGCAGCTTTCAGGCTAGGACCCCAAAGCAGCTGCTACTTTACGTCACGGTGAGCAAAGTACCAGATTCTCGATCCAATACTCTCCCTACATGGATCAATCATTCTTGGTATCAGCAGATTGTAGTTTCGTTTGTTTGTGACAGTCTCCTATTTTAATTAATCCTGAATTAGTTACTCCTGCTGGAGCACGACTGCTCGAAGGATGCTTACTGTACATGTATATCAGTTTCTCGTACTGTAGACACTAAATTAGCATAATGTAAGCGAACTGAAGTTCATCGTCTAACATAATGATGGTTTGTGACTTACGTACAGAATCAGTTTCGTTCGTAGAGTCTAGTTTCTTCTGGAAACCAATCATGGCGCCAAGGTTGTCGTCTTCAGTGCTCCTTTTCATCGGACTGGCAGTGCTGTATGCTGCCGTGGCGGATGCTCAACTTTCCGAGAGCTTCTACGCATCCAAGTGTCCGGGTGGTGTGCAAGCGGTGGCCAATGTCGTGAACAAAGCTGTTGCCGCTGATAGAAGAAATGCAGCTGGTCTCCTACGTCTGCACTTCCATGATTGCTTTGTCCGAGTGAGTGATTCTCATATCCGTTTTAAGTTCTATCCATCCTCTCATGGATTTCAATTCTGTACGATATGTGTGCTTACTACTTAAGTAGGATCAGAATGGGGCTAGCTACGTACCATAATGTATCTATTAGAAGATAAGTGCCGGATAGAATTGTTGCAGGGCTAATTATAAGCTTTATCTGACATTTATATGGTTCATCTTAATCTGTAGGGATGCGATGCTTCTGTTCTCTTGTTCTCCACTCCTTCCAACACGGCCGAGAAAGATGCCAGCCCTAACTTATCACTCCAAGGATTTAGCATCATCGATCAAGCTAAAGCAGCTATTGAGAAAACCTGTCCGGGTGTTTTCTCGTGCGCTGATATTCTCGCCTTGGCTGCACGAGATGCAATCAGCTTCGTAAGTCCTCCACTGGTTCGGGTTGCTTCGGGCATGTGGATTCTGTTGGTCGTGCACATTAATTATTTTCTTGGGTATCCAGAACATTATCAGACACTTAAATCTTCAATTGGAAGTTACTAATGATCAGTGGTCTGCTGAGTTCTTAAAGTTTTCCCACGTGCAAATGATCCTAGCTCCGAGGTCTCGTCACGAGACCGTTTCTGAAATATAAGGTTCAATTCGGATGGGGTGTTTTCCATATCTTAAGGATTGAGTGTACGTATACCAATTGCATGCAAACCCCTCGATCGCAAACTAATTACAATGCGGTGCAGATTGGGGGGCCAAAGTGGAAGGTTCCTCTTGGTCGCAGGGATGGGTTCACTTCTGTGGCAGCTGAAGCAGTGAAGTTGCTCCCCAGTAGCACGGCGAGTTACAGGGGTCTTGTGAGTAACTTCGCCGGCAAGGGTCTGAGTGAATCAGACATGGTTGTCCTCTCGGGTACGTAAATTGCTACATCTGTACGTTAATTTCACGATGGAGAATGGGTTCGTTATGCTACCAGATGTACGTAGATCTATATAGGCTGCTACTAATCGTTTCAGATCCTTATATTAAGTATACGCAGTAATCTTTAGAACTATGTACGCATGCTGCAGGTGCCCACACCCTCGGCCTCACCACCTGCAAATCTGTCATTCCCCGCCTCTACAACTTCCCCGGTAGCCCGAGCGGCGCCGACCCTTACTTCAACAAGACTTTCGTTGCCGAGAAGAGGTCATTGTGTCCCAACACCCGTCCAGCCGCCAGCCAGTTCCTGGCCATGGACTCCAGCAAGGGAGGCCAGACTTTCGACCGCCAATACTACTTCAACGTTCTCGAGCACAAAGCCGTTTTCAAGTCAGATGACGCCCTCATTTCCACGTCCAAGGGCCTTTCCAAAGTGCTCGATCTTGTCAAGTCCTCTCCGTCCAAGTTCTTGACTGAATTCGGACTCGCCATGGAGAAGATGGGAAGAATCGGTGTTCTGACGGGCACTCAAGGCCAGATTCGGAAGAAATGCTCAGTTAAGAATTAGAACTAAGCTAGCGCTAGAGCTAACAGGTCATTAATTAGGTTCATGATCATGATGGTAGTTTAGCCGATTTAATCATGGTAGATAACTTCACCACCCGCCTCAACTGATTCAGAAGTTTGAGTCGTTAAAACACGACATGTATCACACAATTATAATGATCATGAAATGTATTCTCTAGAAGAGATATATAGAGTAGAAGGCATATATTAATCAACAGATCCCAGAAGGTGAATCATGAAATGTATTCTCTAGATCTGCTCAGGTCGACTGCGCATGCTAGCTAGCGCTCAGGCCAGGAGCAAAATGAGACTGCCAACTTTTCTCTTGAATGCTGCAGTCGGACTTCACCTCATAATCAATGGTAGTCAGGACTCTGCTCGGCTATGCTTATGCTGCATACAGCCGAACACCCTCCCATTCGATCGATTTTTTCGCCCGGTTACTTTTAGAATCAGGGCCCCCGATTCCTTGTCACCGATATGGAAGTCAATAACTACGAATTCAGTAAACGAACACGTTTCCATCCATTCGACTAAAACTGACTCTGAATGCAGTTTGATAAAATTACAGGACGAGTCTTTTTGTACTAGCTTGTACATATGTGTGTCGTGCGTTTCCTGCTCCCGCCTGAGGATACTGAGACTGTAGGATGCTTAGAAATAGACCTGGTTGAAACTATGTAAAGCTATGTTTAGCAGTACACAGGAAAAAAAATCATCATTGTCCATGGTGTAGAAGTGGTCATATATACACACAAACTTTCAGTTAGTGGTGTAAACCTATGCAGCTTCGGCTTACAACCTGTGGAAAGGCATTCTTAAAACTAACTCGAATCTTAATGTAGATTATACCCTCACCAAAATGCCTCACTGTCTACATTATACACATTCAGTTCCAGAGAATAGAAAGTACCCTTCGTGCATATATTGCGTTCACAACGAATACCTTTTATGGTGTAAATCGTTAGTGAAATATGAATTATCCTCTATAGTGCAAACTGTATTTGAAAATCTGTCCATGGTGTACATATATAGTACATTCAAGCACTTCACAGCGAATACCTTCTATGGTGTAAATCATTAGTGAATATGAATTATTCTCTATAGTGCAAACTGTATTTGAAGATCTGTCCATGATGTACATATATAGTACATTCAAGCACTTCACAGCGAATACCTTCTATGGTGTAAATTGTTAGTGAAATATGAATTATCCTCTATAGTGCAAACTGTATTTGAAAATTTGTCCATTTGTACATATATAGAAAGCACTTTACAGAGAATACCTTCTATGGTGTAAATCGTTAGTGAAATATGAATTATCCTCTATAGTGCAAACTGTATTTGAAAATCTGTCCATGGTGTACATATATAGTACATTCAAGCACTTCACAGCGAATACCTTCTATGGTGTAAATCGTTAGTGAAATATGAATTATTCTCTATAGTGCAAACTGTATTTGAAAATCTGTCCATAGTGTACATATATATAGTACATTCAAGCACTTCACAGCGAATACTTTCTATGGTGTAAATTGTTAGTGAAATATGAATTACCCTCTATGGTGGAAAATGTATTTAAAAACATGTCCATGATGTACATATAATACATACTTTGAACTGTATTTTCATATTTTCTAAGATGTAACTTGTACAGTCAGAAAGTGTTAATAGTTTCAGAACAAAAAATACACATTCAAATTACACCTTCTAGAGTCTCTAGAAAGTAGATTATACTGTTCCGAGGTGTTTATAAACTCAAATTAGAAATATATGTTCAAATTACACCTATCATTATAATAACATATTGTTTATAATGACAAACACTACAAAAACTATAAGGTTATATATGCACAGATTGAAGTTCAGTTGTGATATATTTGGAACTGAACAGAAAAAGATATAGATCAAACTTCACAAGCTCTGTTCGCAAAACTATCAAATTTCAGAAGCTTCATGCGCAGAATTTTATGTAAAGGATAAACATCCGTTTAAGATCCTTCATCATTGTTCTACAGCAGTAGAGTATTGCTCTTTTGATATATAATTCATTTAATGTCTTAAATGAATATTGTAAAGATATAATTTAATCTTTTCGTCCAAGTCTCTTGTGAAAGGAACTGTAACATATACCATTTTTGTTGTAAGAGAGCATTCCACTAGTCTAGATAATAGCTCTTCCGGAGGTTGATTAACTGATCCAATAAATGATTTCACCTGTTTCCCTTGTAATTTAGAAATAAATAGCATGATGCTTTTCATTAGTTCACTGTTTCTATGAAATCTCATCACTCTTGCTGCAATAGACAGTTTAGAGTTTTTATGAAGATCATTTGCTTTGATCATCTCCACCTAGAAATTGATCAAACAAGAAATCAGTTTGGATCTCACATCCCAAATCAGATACACAAACATGTTTCACCAGATTGCTTACATGTTAATTAAGCTATTTCGGATCGACTGTAACTTACGAGTCACTAACGAAGGATGAAGATTGCTTGGGCTTGGCCATAAATAAATTAAAAAACTTTTGAAAAGAAAACTGTCATGAAAAGTTCTTAGCTAGCATAAGTCGAAGAATTAAAATCTTCAAAAACTTCGTTGGCATTCTGTACTGTGACCCTCAAGCGTGCTACCGGTCCTGTCTCTCACCCAGGGTAAACCTCTGATGGCCTTTGGCGAGGCGCATCATAGAACTAGGAGGCCTCTGCTAAATCCAACTCTCGACATACTCATCTCACTTCCTCACTCGGAACCAGAACTCTCATGGAGGCATAGAGATGAGAAAAACACACCCTTTATAGATATGGCCTAACGGCTTCCAAATACAAGGCAAAGGGAGGATGAGAGGTCACTCCACAACCCCTCTATTTATACTACTGCAGATTTACCATGGTAAATACTTGTAAATCTGATTTACTACACTTTATCGAGACCAAGTCAAAGATAAAAGTCCTAAGTGAAGAGTAGATTTCTCCTCTTTTGACTCCACTCTAATAATTAGGATTCTTCTAGAAGTATAAAGGAATCTTTGAAAGGAATCTCGGATTGCTCCTTACAAGACAAAATACTAACACATAATTGAGCAAAAAAGGTCAACAACCCTCTTGATTGTTTGACCCTTAAGTCTCTACAACCAATAAAAATCAGTCACGCATAAGACAAGAGTGTATTATTCACATCCTTGTCATTTTATGCACAACCAAACAAAATAGTAGTTCTCATACTTTAGAATATTCTAATATTCTGTCCTCAAATACCTCCAACTCTAACTGTGACTACTCCTAGTTATCTGTCACTAACTTAGAGTATGGTCTAGCCTTGGGACTTATTTAGAAGACTCACCACACATAGTTATAACTATCCATATATTTACTACTATGCAACCCCTAGGTGTTACATTTACCCCCGGACTAAGTTTTCACTCCGTCCTCGGAGTGAACGACGACTTTCCTTTGATGAAAGAGCTTGAGCTTGTCGTGATTCACTCGGTCAAACCTCCGTCCTCCTAGCTCTTTCAAGTTGTATGTAAAATTACTCCACACCTTCTCGACGATGAAAGGACCAAAGTAACGTGGAAGGAACTTCTTCCTAGCTCTCTTATATCTAATGGCATCAAAAAGCATTACCATATCTCTTTCCTTGAACGCTTCACTTCTCTCTTACCGAGACGCTTGTCGTAATATTTCTTCTGACGTTCTTGCGCCTTCTTCATCTGAACCATTGCCACCACTCGTGCTTCCTCCAACTCCAATAGTTGCTCTCTTCTGGATTTCTCGGCTGTTGCTCCAATCGACCTCTTTAACCTCTTATGGACAGTTTGAAAGGTAGGTAAATCAAACTGTATGGGCAACTTCGATTCTACACCATAAACAAGATGAAAAGGAGTGTACCCCGTCGAAGTCTTCGTAGTACTCCTATACTCCCACAAGATTGCATGTAACCTCTTATCCCAGTTGTGCTTCGCGTCCTCCATATCAGCATCCTTGGCCAGCATCGCACACAAGATATGATTGGTCTTCTCAGCTAACCCGTTAGCGTTCGGTTTGTAAGAAGTTGTCACTCGCGGCTTGATGGAGAAATGTTCCAACATAGCGGTTGTGATGCTTCTCACAAATTCACCACCCCTATCAGAAACCAACTCAAGAGGGCATCCAAACCTAGTAATGATCCGTTCCCATAAGAAACGGCCAACCTCTTCCTCACTTGTGGCTTTAAGTGGTCTGGCTTCCACCCACTTGGTCAAATAATCGGTTGCAATCACGATGTATTTGTTGCCACGAGGTGTTTTGTTTAAAGGACCGACATGATCAATTCCCCACTTCTCAAACGGACCTAGCACAGGAACTGATCTCAAGGGAGGAGTGCTAGTAGACTTCTTGGCAAAGGCTTGGCACACATCGCAAGTTCTGCAATACTCCAGACAGTCCTTGAAAATACCCTTCCAATGATATCCAACGTCTAAGATTTTGAAAGCCGTCACCTTACCAGCAAAGTGACCACCACATACAGGTCCATCGTGGAACTCCAGCATCAACCTTGCAGCTTCCTCCTTGCCCACAGCTCGTCGTAGCAATCCATCTGCACCTTGATGAAAAAGAACTCCTTCAACAATAGTGTATGGCTTACACCTCCTCATTAGAGCATTCCTCTTTCTCGCTCGCATACCTTCAGGAAATGATCCGTCAGAAAGGAAATTCTACACCTCCTTGTACTCTTCCGGCACCTCGCTGCTCAACGTGATGGTCATCAAGTCTTCATCCGGAAAAGTATCATCTAATGGTTCTTCCCCCAATTCGTCGTAAGCTCTCGACAACAAATCTGCGTTGGCATGCTTTCTCCCCGGTCTATCCTCAATGACGTAGTCATATTCTGCCATGAGGATCTTCCATCGAGCTATCCTTCCCTCCGTGTTGGGCTTATTGAAGATGTACTTCAAAGCTTTGTGATCAGTCACTATCGAAAATTTTTCTCTTAACAAATAGTGCCGAAACTTCTTCAAAGCAAAGATCACGGCCAACCCTTCTCTCTCTGTCACAGAATAGTTCTTCTCAGCCTGCACCATCTGTCTACTAGCATAAGCTATTGGATGGTCGTGTCCATTCTCATCTAACTGACTCAAGGTACATCCAATCGCAACATTGGATGCATCAATATAAACAATGAATGACTTACTCCAGTCAGGTTTGGCGAGGATTGGGGCTATCACCAATGCCTTCTTCAACTCTTTAAACGCCTCCTTAGCCTTCTGATCTTGAAGTATCAGCTCGAAGACTACACCCTTCTTCATGTAGTTGGTCAACGATTGAGCTTTATTGGAAAAGGATGAAATGAATCTACGATTATATCCCACCATCCCAAGAAATTGTCTCAACTTGGTCAAGCTAGTAGGGAATGGTAGTTCGACTATCTTCTTCACCTTGTCTGGATCCACTCCTATTCCATTTTTGGAGACGATGTGTCCCAACAGCAAACCCTCCTCGCATCCAAAAATGCACTTTTCTGGATTCAGAGATGCATTAGCTTGCTCCAATCGCTCTAATACTTTGATCAGATGATCAAAGTGATCCTCCTTCCGTCCATACACACAAAAGTCATCAATGAAGTCTCTAACAAACTTCCCAAGAAACGGTTCGAACACTTTGTTCATGAACCGTTGAAAAGTAGCTGGAGCATTACATAACCCGAACGGCATCACGCGAAACGCAAATGTACCCCACGGAGTAGTGAAGGTCGTTAAGTGTTGATGCTCAGGGACTATATGGATCTGGTTATATCCACTATAACCGTCTCCAAAACTGTACCATTCGTGACCTGCGACTTCTTCCAAGATCTCATCGATGAATGGCAACGGGTAGTAATCCTTCTTCGTGACCGCATTCAACTTCTTGTAATCCACACATACGCGAAGCTTACCGTTCTTCTTCTTCACGATCACGATGGGCGATACCCATTCTGAATTCTCCACTTCGTAAATGAACCCAGCTTCCTTCAGTTTATCGATCTCTTCTTTGACGATCACTGTTGTTGGCGGGCTGATCCTTCGTTGCTTTTGTCGAACAGGTCTCGCGTCCTCCTCCACGTCGATCCCGTGTGTCTCCAATGTCACCTCCTTCAGATCTTTATAGCTGAAAGCAAACACGTGGATGTACTTCCTGAATATCTCCAAGAATCTTCTCTTCTCTTCCGAAGTCACCTTAGGACCAAACTTGATGGTTGCTAGTCTTCGCTCTAGCTCCTCTCCACTTAATTTTGTTTTGTCCGGGTCCTTCTCAACAGATGGACGAGGGAGCAAATCAATAGCTCCAATATGAGGCGTGATACAATCCATATCAAACTCTTCATCTTCTGACGTCTCCTCATCAGAAGAACCACCTGTATCTACTCCGGAGACACTTCCACTGTCTTCGGTTTCTGACTCCCAATAGTCGCTGGTTGGTCTATCAGAATCAGAAGTTACACAACCACCACTTGAGAGAGGCACCTTCACTCGATGGTCGTTAGGTCCTATCCTCAAGTAACCTTTGTGCCATCTATCAGTTGTACGAACGGCTCTCAACCAAGGTCTTCCAAGGAGCAAGTCATAGCTAGAATCTTTCAGAATTTGAAAAGACATCAAGGTTTGTACCCCCATAACCGACACCACTACTTTCTCTAGGACTCCGAGAGGTCTCACCCTTTGCTTGTTTGCCATACCAACAATGATGCTCGCCGGTCTCGTGGGTTTCATCCCCAACCGCTTCATCAAACGTTCAGATATCGCATTCACAGCAGAACCTCCGTCCACCAATACATCAGGTACAAAGTGTGAGGTCCCGGCAACGGAACCAAAAATGTGACCCTCAAGCGTGCTACCGGTCCTGTCTCTCATCCAGGGTAAACCTCTGATGGCCTTTGGTGAGGCGCATCATAGAACTAAGAGGCCTCTGCTAAATCCAACTCTCGACATACTCATCTCACTTCCTCACTCGGAACCAGAACTCTCATGGAGGCATAGAGATGAGAAAAACACACCCTTTATAGATATGGTCTAACGGCTTCCAAATACAAGGCAAAGGGAGGATGAGAGGTCACTCCACAACCCCTCTATTTATACTACTGCAGATTTACCATGGTAAATACTTGTAAATCTGATTTACTACACTTTACCGAGACCAAGTCAAAGATAAAAGTCCTAAGTCAAGAGTAGATTTCTCCTCTTTTGACTCCACTCTAATAATTAGGATTCTTCTAGAAGTATAAAGGAATCTTTGAAAGGAATCTCGGATTGCTCCTTACAAGACAAAATACTAACACATAATTGAGCAAAAAAGGTCAACAACCCTCTTGATTGTTTGACCCTTAAGTCTCTACAACCAATAAAAATCAGTCACGCATACGACAAGAGTGTATTATTCACATCCTTGTCATTTTATGCACAACCAAACAAAATAGTAATTCTCATACTTTAGAATATTCTAATATTCTGTCCTCAAATACCTCCAACTCAAACTGTGACTACTCCTAGTTATCTGTCACTAACTTAGAGTATGGTCTAGCCTTGGGACTTATTTAGAAGACTCACCACACATAGTTATAACTATCCATATATTTACTACTATGCAACCCCTAGGTGTTACAGTACCTTCTTTGTTTCTTCAATGTTCAATGGTTGCATTCTTGTTCGCGTTCATCAGACTGAGCATGGGTTCTGTTCTCTGTAACAGAACAGAAAACCAAACCATATTAAATTTGGAGATATACGAACTTACTGTAAAATATATGCAGATGTATAAAAAACAAATCAAGAAAAAGAATTGATATAGAACTTCAAGGTAGATGTACGTAGGTACCTTAACAGTGACTTGTTTGACTTTGTTGGAAGAAGCATTCGCTCATTTCCTTTGTCATCTGAGAATTTCACTTTCTTCTGTTCAACAGAACACTGAATCAAAGTTACATTCTCTACCACTCGAATGGGAACCCCAAGTGCTCCGCCGATAGAATTATAAATACATGTTAGTTCTCGTTTTCCTCGAGGAGGAACAACTCTCATGCTGGTGCTGGTAGTATTTATCGAATCAGTACTGCTCATAGGTGCGGACAACAATGATGAAGACCTTTCTTGTTGCTTGGTAGTTGACATCCGCGTGGAAGTATTCATCGGACAAGCAACATTCTTTCTATCAGTGGACAATCAGTAGCATTCTGAGCAACAACATTTTGATTCGCAAAGAAACCAATGTCATTCACGGATAACCCCTGTTGAATTAATATCAGTTCAGGAATCCGGTCGTCTGTAACAGCATTCAGTTTTACAGTATTCTGGTCCACATCGACAACAGTGTCCTTCGCAGATGTCATCACACGACGAGTTTGATAATCGAGAACAGCATGGTTTTGGACCGCAATGTCTTGATTCAACAAAGAAATATTCTCAGCCACATGTGACTGATACTGTTGTCAGAAATTAGAATCAACCACCTGCCATATTTAACCCACGGCACCACCATCCAAGAACAAAATCAGTACTCAGTTCTATTCTTACAGTGATGCAAGATGCATATCTTCTTAAATTAATGAACACTGGAGAAGTTGAAAACACTCATTCGGAAGATTCAAAACTGATTTCAATTTTGGATGTCTTCTGCTCCTCATCTTTTATAGTCCCATCTGTTACAGTCTCACGTTCTATGACTTCATCCGATCTTCTGAATTCAAGCTTGCTTCTATTCCATGTCATCAAGTCTCTTGACGAAACTCTTGAATGCACATCCTCATCAAGCTTAGATGTAGTAGTCTTATCCAGATTTTTGACCGCAACATGCAGATTTTCACCATTAGCTGAAAGCAAATGAGAGTCTGCAGGGTCTGTTGATTTGACTAAATCTTGTGAAGTAGAAAGTAAAATGAGAGGATCCTTAAAATATATGGCAGGAAATTGAACGATCTCATTCTGTCATGAACAAGACAAGGAATATCAGTATATCAGTGACGCATGATCGATATCAGTGTAGATTTCTCAAAGTGAACAGAACAATTACTAATATGCAGGGCTGAAAACAAGAAACATGTTACCAGCTGAATAGACAAGTTGGTGCATTTCTCCAGTCTTATGCTCAGTCATGTGAGCATTCGGTATAAACAAAATCTCAGGCTCTTCATACAGTTTTGTGATTTGGACAGCATACTCATGAAGAGGAACTGACGAGCTCAAACTCAAAATCTTCCCTTCTCCAAACGCTTTAGATGCTCGAAGGCACTCAAGCCAACTCCCCTGATGAATACCGCTGTCGTGATGTGAATCATTTGACATAGTAAATGATTCACTTATCACTGCTGTCGCGTTACTTAGCGCATGTTATTTCTACTCCGACACTTGATGTTTAGTAGTCTTAGAAGTTAGCTCTGTACTGTTCTTAGTCTTTTATGCTTATGGTTGACACCTTCTGCATATGGTGTTAACTCTGTCATATGTTTTGGATCCTAGTAGGTTGGTAGTATGACATTTATCTTGTTCAAGCATTCGTACGCTTGTGCAAGTGAATTCATACTTATCTATGATACTCAATGTACATGACTTAGATTTACCATGTAGATAGGGGTTTGAGCTCATGGGTTGTACTTACTTGTCGCCCATGCACGCTTTCTAGCTGATTTAAGTTATTTTTCGGGGCTGCGTGTCGTTTTAGGTAGTTTAAGTTTTACGTTGGCACTCTAGGGAGCTTGACGTGGTAGCCTATGGGTAAAACTAAGTTGCCACGTGGTTTAGGGTACTAAAGGACAACCAAGTGGAGCTATGAACTCCCATTGGTCTGTTTTTGTCTTTTGTTAAACTCTAAATTTAGAAACAGAGCTCTAGAGTGGAGTTCGAGCAATTTGTGAGGGTACTTGGAAATCTGAGAGCACAGGGAGAGAGAGCTCGTCAAGCCAAGCACTGTCAATGAAGTTTTCAGTCGATTTGAAGCAATAAAGACGAAGTTATGCCCAATTGAAGTTCGGATTATGCCAAAACTGCATCACTTTTGTTGATTTTGGGGTTTTCAGTTTCATTTGCAGCAGAATTGAAGAAATCGCTTCAAAACTTCGTGGTTGCGTTCTCTGCCAGCAGGGCTACGATTTCCCAAAAGGTTTCATATCGATTGAGTAACTGAGTAATTCAGGGCGGCCGCTGAAGCAGAGGGGGTCTGAAAAGCTCTTAATCTAGAGCAGCGACTTCAGAGGAGTAGATCTGGAGTTCTGTGTACACTCAGGAAGCCCAACTTCACAGGGATGTTCAGCATCCTGTAGACTTCAAATACTGTGAGAAACTTTGAAATTCATCGAGCCAATTCTCTGTTCTAGGTCAGAATAGCTGTCTAGGTACCAGAAATTGCCATAATTTCTCTGTTCAGAAAGTTTCTACCCATATCTCGGTGCTCTGAACTGAACTCAAGCTGAAACTTCGTCTGTATGGTCAGTAGGGCCTCATTGACATATAGGAGAAGTTCTGAAGCCTAAACCATCTTATGTTTCTGATTCTTGACTGTTAAAGTTCGCTGGTGAACCTTATTACTGTTAGTTTGATCTGATTTTCACTTCCTGAGCATACTGGAGGATCTATTCGACCTGTGTGAAGATTTATAGTGCCCTTATGACCTGAAGCCTACCTCTGTATAGTAAACAACCAGAACCTGAAGCCCATCACCTTCCCTAGTAGTCTTCCCACAACCTTCACGATCATATCGCAGCCAGAAGGTTCCGCCCTTCCCGAGGAAAACTCTCAACTCTACATTACCGCTCATCAAATAACTATTTAGAGTTATCATATGTAGAGTGTTCAGTGGTTCATAAACGTCACGCAACTGGACATGGACCAACATCAACTTTCGAACTTTTCTGCAAATTATGATCCAGAACAACCTGAAGACAGTCACGATGATTTTCAGAAGACTATGCGTGCCTACAGTGCAACATCTCTTGCTTTTCTTGTGGTTCCTAAACCACCCCTTGAGAAGATCGTATGCTTTAGAACTAATGGACGATGTATCATCTCTGAACACAAAATTGAGTAGATGCAACCCTGCACAAATCTTGTGAAGAAACTCCACTGTATTTTTGTAAGCTACTGAATCCTCACAAAAATTTGCTGACCAAGCACGTGCTACGGTAGGATTGCTCATATCGGAGAATGTTACACGTAACTTGCTCAAAATCACATTTTACTGAGATTTTGTATCACGATACTACTTCCTCAAAAATTTCGCTCCAGTATTCTCATCTTTTGGAAACTCGTCCATCTTCTTACCCCAAGTCCGACGATACAAATAATCATATATGTTATCTAGAGTATCTTCAGTTTTCACATCAAAGTCATCAATTGTCACCGTGTTCAACAAAGATTGAGAACCCGCTTGCTTTTCGCGGATGAGATCAACATTATGAATGTTTGGTGGCTGCTGTTTGGACTTATCATGAATGTCATATTGTTGCTTCTTCAATTTGGATACCAACTGCGACTTCATAGTTGAAACTTTCTGCACCACAGAACCGTTAGATAAAATAGGACCATCATTCATAACTATCTCCATGATCCGAACAACTCTGACAAACTTCACATTCAACATATCTTGATAATCTTTCCTTTGCATAGCCAGCAAAGTCTTCCAACAGATCTCTTCTGTCACGAAAATGGCTGCCTCCTCAGTAGTAAATCTCATTTTTGCACAGAAAAATGTCGCAACCTCTTGACACTCAGCAACAAGAGACATCATGAAGAAGGTACGCTAAGTCCCAAACAAACTATTGAGAACACTACGTCTTGAACCTACATGAACGTACGTAATCTCTTAAGACTCTTGAACACAAAAAAGGAATCGAGACATGTTCAATGAAGAGTATAGACGCATCTAGTCTCATAATGGGGCAGAATCTGAACACACTTGAACTCCTAGAAGACGTCTTGTCCCTGTTTACTACTCATGAACACGCAGCTGATCATGCAGACGAGTCCTGAATGCACTTGGCTTGAAAGTGTAAAAGAGATCCAAAGTAGAAGATTCAAGACTGAGACTAGAAAATGAAGTCTGTGTTGATCATGTTTAGACTGAGGAGGTTTGGATGCCCAAGACGTTCCTTACTCTGAACAAGCAGAAGTTATCTAGCTAGAACGATCCGATATAACCTCTGTAAGATTTAGAGATGTACGTATTTGTCAGTTTAGAGAAGTATCGAATCAGATGTATACGTCACCAAACTCTTATCAACTTAGTGTCAACATGAAGGTGTAACACGACTTATTCGCTGTACAGTGAGAAGACTTAATTGAGCGAAGCAAAAGAAGAGGGCAGGAGGTACCACAGCCAATAAAGGTACCAGTAGTACATGGTGGTCCGTGTTAAAAACCGTAGAAGATGGATGTCACTCTGTTCTATGTTGTCAAAAAAATCTTGACTCCTATGAGGATTAAGATACTATGCGTGGTGGAAAAATAGAGCTATTGGGTTGATCTATTAGGTCCTTATTGTTTGTCAAGAGTATCGGACGTATGGAAAGACCTTTGCTTGATGTGAATCCAAGCAGATTTCCAAGGCCAAGCAGTTTTCCACGTATGTTCATCACTTAGTGAAATTCATAAAAGGTGAGGAAGCAGACGCCGCTTAGTGTTAGTACTAGTTGAGAAACAACCGTTATATGTAGCCGAAGTGTTGATCCTTGTTGTTCATCCTATTGCCTTGATATCAGAAAATATACCACGACTGTTAGACGATGGTGGCGATGAGAAGTATAATGTAAACGTCATGGTGAAAGAGCTTACATCAGGCTTGAGTTTGAAGTTATTGAAATTTTCTCCAGAAAGAGGTGAAGATGAACAATGGAAAAGAAAATATGTTACTAATAAGTTTCAAATGGCTCTCAAGTTATGATACACTTTCTGATATGGCTATCTGATTCAGTAGCTCACATCACTCTTGAGACTGGAGTTACTGAAATGTTTTCCTAAAAAGGGTGCAGAGGAACTGTTACAGTGAAAAGAAGATCGTTCTGTTACATTTGAATGCATTTCAAGTTATACTACATTTTTGATATGGCTCTCTTATTCGCCAGACATAACAATCTTAATCGGATGAAAATATCAGCGGGCAGAGTGGAACCAAGACCTGATGCTCGAGTTTGGATTCAACAGACTTCTTACCAGTTGGGAAGTTTGCCGTGTCTTTGCCATCAGTTTTTGTTCATCACTTCAAAGCTGATAGCTGAAGTGGCAGAGTCACTAGTATTTATTCATCCTTTCCATGAAGGGGTAGCTCAAACATACAAGAATCTTTACTTCCTGTAAGTCAAGACTGTCTCTAGCATTACACATGCATTCTTAGTATGCGAAAACAGTCACGAACATAGTTTTATCGATCTTAACTGATCTTAACGTTTTTGGGTAAGACAGACGTTAGTCGCTGTAAGCACTTACATAGTCCTTGATATTCTGCAGTAAAACAAATTCTTGTACCTAAAGATTAAGCCAGAATAACAAGAGTAGAGTAGTTTAGGAATGAAGACTTCAAATTTTAACTTGTATCACAAACAAAGCATACTTCGTGTTTCTAAGACGTTGATGGTATATCTGAAGGTGTTTCAAGGTGGATCTTCATGAGTGTACATAAACTTTTGTAAATAGAGAACTTTATGGATGTGTTCACCATTTGTATCCATCATTGAGGATGACATCATCTGATTATTAAGGTTTCAGCTCTTCGAGAAGCTTTTGTCAGACTATCTCCATTTGCGGACAAATGCAAGGCAACTAGATATCGGTACGTATACTTCAAGTCGAGTATTCTTCAAGCCCACTTGTGTTATGTCATTTTTCTCATCCTTTCGTTGACAAACATAGGACTGAACAGATCTAAGCCGAAGATAACTGATTTGTGACTAATCATTTTTAGCGTATGCAGTATCCTTTAAGATACTTTGGAATGTCATTTCTCCACCGTAAAGTTTCTAGGAAGGTCTCAAAATTGGAGTTCCCTGGTGGTTCACTATAGCAACAGATTAACCAGTGAGATTATAGCTCAGCTGGATGTTGTTGCTTCAGTCAATCATTAAGCGCAAGGAAGCCAGCAAATGACACTATAGTCGCAATGGTCTACACGGTGAGATCTTTTACGACTTCATTAGATTGAATATATATTATTCATACCTCTACTCAGATTATGTAGAGGACACCGGATTGATTGAGCGCAGTCATAGCGTCTGAACTCATTCGAGCTGCAGGAATCATTCACCAATTATCCTCAAAGAGCCCTCGCCTCACTTTGCAGAGGAAAGATCTACCGTACACATTTTAGACTGAGCTGTGTCCTTTCACACTAATGTTACAGTTACGTGAAATCAGAGTTATGGTAGATCTGGATATTCTGCCAGCACCACATGTGTATTTCTAGTGGTTACTGAGGTCAACAACTGTTATGTGTCAGAAATCTTAGAGTAGCCTATGATGCTCTAATGACAGCATAATCGAACATAACATCGAAGGGAAGAGAGGGAGCTTTAGCGCCAATTCTAACATAAATTACATGTACAATCAGCATTCTGAGTCTCATGTATGTTAGCAGTTTCTTGGACACGTAGAAGTTGATAAATTCTAGAGCAGCTAGCTACACTATGTCATTTCTGCATAATGGACGTTAACACGATCCGGGGCAGCTAGCTACAATTAGCAATTTCTTCGAAGTGGAAGTTGATAAATTCTAGAGCAGTTAGCTACACTATGTCATTTCTACATAAAGGACGTAACACGATCCGGAGCAGCTAGAAACATTATGGCATTTCTGCACAAGGGAGGTATGATGATAATAACAAAGAGTAGCACATACTTCTTAAATTAGGAACCATTCCAACGAGAAGATTCAGTTATTGAAGGTTAAGAGGAAGGGTCTTATCAGATGAAGAGCGAATGGGAGTAGACAAATGATGAGGATCCACATCAGAGATGACAAGGTGGCAAGTTTTGAGACAATATAGGATTTAGTCAAGATTCGGGAGGACGCAATTGCAGCTCTACTCTTCGGAGAGCGGCGTTACAACGACTACGACGACGGAGTAACAGCAAATCTGCATCGTGCTCAGAATCACTGACATAACAAACTTTTGGGCGACTTTGCATCGTGATTGACATAACGAACGTCCGGATCATTTTCCTTGACACACCACGAAGTCACTGACTCAAATGTCTAGGTCGACTTCCTTAATATACCTCGAACATACAGACACAAGATCGACAGCACCCAAGTCTGGCTAACACGTGACGCTTGGGTGATGTTTCAGGTGCCCGCTAGTCGCAAGAGCGACTCTACATCGTGCTCAAAATCACTGACACAACTAATGTCCATATCGTTTTCCTTGACACATCACAAAATCATTGATACAACGAATGTTCAGGTCGACTTTCTTGACAGACCTCGAAAATACAAACACAGATCGACTGCACCCAAGTCTTCATTAACACGTGACGTTTGGGTGACATTTCAGGTGCTTGCTAGTCGCAAGAGCTATTCAAGATAGTTGCTACTCGAAAGGTATCAAGATCCATAATGTCTCTTGCATTGAGTGAAACGCTCACGTTGATTGAGGTGGTGGTGAAATTTATCTCCGCATATCGCTAAATATTACAGATACCTCGAATGCAAACAAGGCGCGAAAGTAGTGGGCGTAAACATTACTCCCGCTTTGATTCAAACAGAAATGTCAATGAAAACTGGAGACATCTTTCATTTCTCCGCTTAAGTTTAAACTTCTGTTCTAAACCTGAGAACTTTTGATGCGCACTAACTCAAACTGCGCGGGAATATTATCACTACGTACATTCAGATTTGTATGGAGACTGTTGCAAGAAGTACCCTGTATGTTACATGGACATGTACAATCCTCTTCTTGAAGGCGATTTTCCTAGAGTACAAACTCTGACAGAGTAATGTGATCTCTACATTCCGCTCTCGATTAACTTTACCTGATTAAGTATTATAATTTTATAATCGTTATAATTTGGCTACTATGTAGAGCAGATACTCGCGAACCTGTTATATTGTTAATTTTTATGGTTTAATTACTCTGTTACTTTGTGAATACATTTGGATATTTGTTCTTGAATTGAAATTTTCAGTAAAAGTTAGAACCCAACCAGACTGTTTAGGAAATAAACCGTTTGAAAAAATCTTGAACTGTACTAAAAATTTGTTTTATCTCTTTTTAAATTTTATGTGATTATAAAATAATTATCTTTATAACTAAAGTTTTCAACTTACATCCGAAACTTTTTATTCATATTTAGTATAATTCAAAGAAATTTATCGTTATCAAAATTTTGGAATTATGGAATCGAACCGCGTAAGGATCAATATTTTTGTGAACCAAACCAGTTAATAATCATTCATGTAAATACCAAACCGTTTTAAAATCAAACCATTTATCAAAGTGTGACCTGGACCACTTTTGTATCGACCTCTCATTGAGCCGAACTGTCAACTAAAAGACATGCTCCATACAAATCTCCTCTTGTGTTGTTGGGTGCTCTTATGACCCACCCATGCTCTATGTGATAGACCACTTCTTCTTCTTGTACAACTCCTTCGACATGATGTTGATTTCTGATCCATCAATTAGAGCAACCACTGGCTCATCCAAATCTCCAATCCTCACCAACGTCTCTGTCGTAGCTCGAGCCCAGTGACTGTGATTGTAATGACTTGAGCTGATAATGAGAAACACAACACAATAAATACAAAGTAGATTATAAGACTCCATCATGCCAAAAGAGGAGAATATGCATGCCCAATGAACTTCTGAGAACTTTTGCTCGTTAGCTATTATCGGGGAAGTATGTAAGTGTTAAATAAATTTCATGAATATAATTGAAATATTTCTAAAGAAAATTATATAAAAACTAGAATTCAAAAATCAAAAGTATCTCTATTTTATCTAAACTTTTGATTAAATCAACAAATCACGAAGATAGACAAATCTACTTAAATGATGTAAATTCAGAGGATGCATTCGTATTTTCTAGCCAGGTTCACCAGGTTGTTTTGGCAATGTGGAAGAAGCACCGGGTTGAAAAAGTGGTGCTTCACAAGGAGGTGCGATCTATTCATCAGTTCAGTACAAGAGCAGACCGGATGATCCACAGTATCACTTCAGAAATGTACTTCTTGGCTAGTCATAATGTACTCAAAGGCAATGCTTATTAGCCCACTATTTAGAACATAGCCTAAATCTTTACAATAGAGTAGTCTTATAATCTTGAACATTATATATCCGCATTTGTCCAATCATGCCTATAGTCTTTTCACTATATATGCTTGTAAAACTCATCAGCCGAGATGACTCTAGTACGGTACAATAGTTTCAGATGAGTTTCTAAACATGTTCTTAACTTCGATAACTTAAGAAATAGATTCGAACAAAGTTCATAAACAAAGTGTAGATTCTAACAAAGTTCAGATGCCAGATTTTAACAAATACACACAAATCATAAATCATAACTACAGCCAAAGATTCAAAGAGATCACAAACTAATGCAAGAAAATGAAAAAAGCTATATTCAAATAAGTTAAAAAGATAAATCATAGTCACTGATATAGCTATAAAATCTATTTATTTAATTTCAAGAATAAATAAATATGTATTATTTATTGTACACTCCACAAAATATACATCTTAAGTATTGTTCTGAGATCTATAAATATTAGCCCATGCTTGGAAATGCATGGAGATCCAGAGATATGCATATTAAGGTGAATTTCCTACTGTCACCTCAACCGATGTTAATCTCTATCGATCATAGTATTTAACAAACATTAGAAATATGAATCCTTAAAGATTTAGGTTGTGTTTAACTCACCATCGATATAAAAAACCAGTGATTATTCTGATGAGGTTTATCGTGATATGTGTATTTCTAACATTTAGTGTTCATAAGATAGAGATGGTTTTTGTTCTACGCAGCTAGAAATTAGATTGAGATTTGTACCCAACTGATATGTCCATCCTAGTCCTTATGGTGTTTAAAATTTAAATTTTTTTAAAGGAATTTCTAAACCACTAAATTATGTTTTGTGTTACCAAAGTTAAATTGTTCTCGCATGTTTCGTGCACCTACCGCCTTGTTGCGCTAGCGGAAGCTCTAACTCAGTAGGTCACAAACTTTACACCGCTAACCTACAAACACAATCACAAGTTAGCGTCCATGCACCACTTACCTTATCTCAGTTTGGTCCGGACCGGAGCCGGACCGTCTCCTTAATTCATCAAGCTCAGCATTCCCTAAGTCTTGACCTAGACCCGCCTAGGTCGGTCCCAAACATGAGCAAGTCACAAGATGACTTTGGGTGGACTTCTCATAAAGTCCAGGGTCCTAAACGGTGCCTCCAGCACACCTAGCGGCCCAACCGCTCGTGATGTCCGTCTGGGTCTAGGCTCCCGAACGGTGGTCTAACCCGCCGACTCGTTCCCTAGTCTTGCCCCAGCCCTTACAGCGTTCCTAAGTCCAGACATCCAAGTCTGGACGAGAACGTGTCTTGGAACCGGCCCAGTCATCACCTCATGCCCCCAGAGTCCGTCCGCCGAACCCTGGGATCGGGTGACTCGTCCTGGTCCACCCAGGCATCGAGCCCCTCTCATATATACTTCTGGGGATCGGCGGCCCCGCCCTCCTCTTTGGTCCCTGAAATTATACCACAACCAGATTGTGGTTCGGCCATAACTTCTAGCTCGGAGGTCAGATCGAGGAGTGTTAAATATCACTGGAAGCTCTCGACGAGACCTTTCCAATGATACCTCACTCGCCTCGAGATCTTACGTGGAGCTCCGTCCACGACCTAAAACGTCCCTGGAGCTCCAACACTTAGTCATTTTTCAGAAATCTGTGGTCCAGACCCAGACTCGAACCCTGTGATTCGGACCAGCGTCCGAACCACGGTCCGTCTGCGTCTCGATCCCACGTCTCGGACCCACGTCTCAAACTCATGTTTCGGTCCGTTCCCAAACTCGCCCCCTTAGGTCAGCGTTTGTCCGGGGTCCTCTTGGGGTAGGCCCTTATGTCCTAACCCAAGGTTCCAACCTTGGTTCAGAGAACCACTTAAGGTTCATCTGATCCCGACTTCCCGACCAAGCCGTTAAGTCCTACTCGCAGCGTTCACAACCTAGCGCAAGTCCGCTAGAGTTCTGTTGTTCGCGTCTGCGTCCGATCTTGAGAATGAGGGTCGCGACACTCACCCCCACTTTGGAGGTTGATGCCCTCATCAACAATGATCCTTTAAGTTAACACCAAGTTCAAAATGGGTAGCCAACCCCTTGGCGTCAGAATTGCGTTCTGGTAGCTAACCCGCAATTCTCTTCTTGGCTTGAGTCTTAAGTTGTCACTAGAACACTTAGAAAATTTCAACTAGTCTCGGGAAAAGCCTTACCTTTTTGGCTTACCCTAAACAAAACTAGTTGACAACTTCTAAACATTCTACTTAAGACTCTAACTTGCTAACTATAAGTATTCACACCTACTTACAAGGTCTCCCGAAACTCACTTTCTGGTCGCAACCTGATTTGACTTAGACGCGCGACTAAGTTTACTTTGTAGTTAGAAAACCGCAAACCAAGATCACTCCAAGCCCCAAGACAAGTATGAAAGTTCATACTTGCTTTGCCAACGCTACGGGCAAACCTAAGTCTTGATTGAGATGCTTATCCAAACCAGCTCGCTTCCTTTGAGTGTGCTTCGTTCCTCCTCTTGACAACATCCTAGGCATCTGATCAGAACTAGTCATAGCCATGCACTACCAATACACTTAGACAAAATTTCCAGAAACAAAATCTTTATTTCCAAATACAAGACAAAGCTACAAAGTCCATCGGCCCAAATCACCTCAAGTTGCTACTCGTATGGTTCGACGTTCCTTCGCTCCTCGCTGGAAGGAGATGTCCTCAGCTTGCTAACGCCCTTGTTGTCCTTGTCGCCGTTTGAAGAGGTCTAATACTTCGCTCGCATGTGCGAGATCTTTCTCTGGCATCCAAGTTGCTTCCTTCAAATGGTAACCACGCCATTTGACCAAGTACTCCATCCGGTTTGATTTGCGCCGAGATCGCAAAATGGACTCGACCTCATATTCTGCTTCGCCTTGCACGACATCAGGTTGAGGTCTAAGAACCTATTTGCGCTCCGGTCGCAAACCATCCTTGAAGTATTTTTTTAATAAAGAAACATGGAAAGTCAGATGCAACTGCCACTCGCGAGGAAGGTCTAATGTATAGACGTCTTCGTGCGGATTCTTCACAATGACAAAAGGCCCCGCGAACTTCGATGAAAACTTCGCCGATATGTCCTTCGGAAGTGTGAAGTTTTTCGTACTTAACCATACTTCTTTGCCCACTTGAAACTTCATTTGCCGCCGATGCTTGTTTACCTGCTTCGTGTATCGTTGCTGCGCCTTCTCGAGGTTCTTCTTTACTTGCTCCTCGTGCCGCTGCATTGCCGTCACCAACTCTTCAGCTGATGTTTGCCGTGTTCTTGGTCGTGCCGATGTAGAACTCCCTGCAAGAGTCAAGTCAAGAGGCCCTTTGGCTGACGTCCGTAAGCCAGCAAGAAAAGCGATTCGCCGGTTGCCGAATGCTTCGTGGAATTGTAGCAATACTCCGCAAGACTGAGTCATTCCGCTCAATCACTTTGATCCGCACTCACATAATTCCTCAAGGATTGATTCAGAACCGAGTTAACTCGTTCAGTTTGTCCATCTATTTCCGGATGAAAGGCGGTACTAAATTTTAACTTAGTCCCCAATTTTTGGAATAAATGTTTCCAAAAGACACTTGTAACTTAGAGTCTCTACTTGAAATGATACTCCGAGATAATCCATGTGAACGTCACCAAGTATCTAGGAACAACCGAGAAGTCGTGAACGCTGTTGCATTGTCCAAAGTCGGAGCAAACTTCGCTAATTTGCTAAACCGACCAACTATCACAAATATCGCATTGTATCCATTCGAGTCAGGCAGAGAGGTAATGAAGTCCATGCTAATGCTTTCCCAAGGTCTGACTGGAATCGGCAGAGGATGAAACAACCCTTGTTTCTTCTCATAAGAAACGCGGTTCGTTTGACAGGTTACACATGTTTTCACAAAGTGGGCAACATCGTCTTTCATGTGGGACCAATAAAACTTTTTAGCTATCACTGCTAAGGTGGACTTTTCTCCTTTATGACCTGATAAGGGCGCATCGTGAGATTCTTTTAACAACTTGGTCCTAAGTTTTCCTTGTCCCACATAAACCCGACTTTGCTTGAACATGAGTAAACCATGTCTTAGCTGCATGTTCTGCAACTTCACTCCTCGCTTGAGTTGTTCCAGGTACTCCTTCGCTTGGTCATCATCCATGTAACCTTCACGTATTTGTCTCTCCAAGTCTGACTCCTTTGGATACATAGCTCGCAAAATCTGTGTTCACGATGGAATATATTCCTCCTTGCGACTTAAGGCGTCAAGAACCACATTGTCCTTTCCCGCTTTGTGGATTAATTCCACGTTCATGAGCGCCAAGGTATCATGCCACTGTAGTTGCTTTGGCGTCACCCGATCTTGTGTCTCAAAGATATTGTCAGTGTACACTTGGGTTTTGTGAAGTCCCAAGTAATACCGCCATTTCCGCAAGCAATGAACCACCGCAAACAGTTCCTTCTCGTGAGTTGGTCATCGACTCTCTGTCCCAGATAGCTTCTTGCTTTCGTACGCTACAAGTTTTCCATCCTGCACCAACACTCCATCAATCGCATAGTCGCTCGCGTCCGTGTGCACCTCGAATGGTTTGTCGAACTCCGGCAGCTTCAACACTGACGTCTTTGACAAAATAGCTTTGATCGTCTGAAACGCATCATCCACCTCCTTGGTCCAACTTACCTGTGCGTCTTTGCCCGTCCAGTCCGTCAGCGGCTTTGTGATCTTTGAAAACCCCTTCACATACTTGCGGTAGAACTGCACCAATCCTAAGAACCGTTGTCGTGTCGGATATTGCGTGAAGGATGTCCAGGAAAACGCGAGGTTCCTGGCTGTGGAGATGTTGTGTGCCAAACAGAGACAAGATAGAGACGAACAACCACGAAAACGAACGCGCAATATATACCACTCCAAATGTATGTACACTGCCGTTTCTTTCTCCTAACAACATGAAACTGAGGAACAGACCAGAGCGGTCTGTAACCTACTTCAGAAGCCCTAAAACAAACCCCTGAATCGCAACCCTAGCCTGAAATCGCCAAAGCGCAGCTCAAAGCAAGAGAAACTTCTCTTTGCTAACAACCAGAGCCACAACAGTATCACGCGATCCAAACTCAAGTCCAAACCACATCCACACACTAGCTCTTGGCTAAAGCTAGCTACCACAAGCCATACACAACCAACTAAGTCCTTAACGAACTCAAAAAGACGAAACTTGTAGCGAAGGAACCGAAAAAGACCTATCTGAGAACTTTCTCCTTTCGCCAAACGATCTTCAAATGTTGATAGGGTCTCCTTCCCTGACTCCGTTGGCTCAAGAAACCTTCAGATCCGACTCCCGATAGTCGAGATATCGCCAATTTTCGGTCGCAGGTGACCGAACCTTCAAAAACTCCTCCCTGTGGCTTAAAACCGCTCACACCGCACAAACAGATCGTCTAAACTGATATCCGTCTTCGCTGGTAGGTAGATCTGGCTACCTTGAACCCAACAAGACTCCAAACAAGCCGTTTGGAGTTCCCCTTGACAAACCACTCGAGAAATTTGGTCGCAGGTTGCAAAAAACTGACGTAAATCGGCTCCCTTCGGCTCAAATTCGCTCACCACACCCAAACCAACAATCCAATTCACTTACAGTCTTCTCCTATGCGTACATGAGGACTCCCTGATGGCGTAGGCACCAAAAACGAAGAACTTGGCTCACCGATCGTGAAGAACAATCCAATCTCAGGTCGCAGGCGATGAAAACCTGACGCAAGCGCTTCCCTGCGAGCCAATTTCTCTCACAACTCCCAAACCGCCCGATGAAACTTTGTATCATCTTCAATTTCCTGAAGAACTCGTTGTTCTGATCCCGATGGATCCAAGGACAGCAAGTTTGGACTCCGGAACGGCCCGAACGGTCCAACTCTCCTTCACAGGTAACTGAAAATCCCAAATCTGCTTCCTGCGTCTCAATTTCTCCCAGAACACAACCCCCGATCCGTCTCTTCCAAAACCGTCTTAACCTGTGCGTAGCCTACACAGATCTGAACCCGATGACACCTTGCGCGCGTGTATTGGACTTCCCAATTCTCCAAAACATCCACCGACAGGTCGTAGGAACAAGCAAGCCCCTTAAGCAGCCCCCTTGCAACAGTCTGTACGTACGAAGTTCAACCCTTAATAATAAGAAGCAGGTCCCTTGCGTCTTTGATATAGCGCCTGAAGCCCTAAATACCCAGTCAGCAAGTAACTAGGGGCCTAGCTTGATTTTGCCTTTTTTCGAATCGCATAACTTCTTCTATGGATGTCCAAACGAAATAAACAAGATGCCCATGGAAAGCTGACAAGGAGCTCTACCCATCTATGCGATGAAAATGGAGATCTGAGATTGTGCCAAAATCCGTAAGCTGGGGCCTAGCTTGTCTTCTCATGAGTGTCTTTGGAGCGACAAGCATCGAAGTTTGAATTTCAAGTAGGAGCCGGTCCACGACACGACATCCACCCCCTCTGAACCTGTGCATCCTCCGGTATGCACCAGAGATACCAACCAAGGAGTGGACCGGCTTATCGTCCTACTTCCCATCGTAACCAACCTCACTTTTAGATCTTCTGCATAATCCTCCTCCTCAAACTGAAACTCCGTCAAGATATCTGCTAGATCGACCTCCTCATCTCTCCTTTTGAAAATCTTGACACGTTTACCTGCCACTGGTACCTTCAAGCTCGTTCCAATCAACTCTTGCAGGGCGTAAGTTGCGTTGTCATGAACCTTCTTCACCACATACGGACCAAACCATCTTCTGGAAAACTTCCGGAGTGCACTATGCTGGTTGTCTAGACTGTTGTCATAGACTAACACCCAATCACCTTCTTTGATTTCCTTGGGTCTCAAACGATGTCGCTGATCAAATCTGACCTTGTTCTTCAACCGTGCTTCTCGCAGCCTATCCAAAGCAATTTGGATATCCTCTGGTCTTCTCTCTAACTGCCTAATTCGAATAGCAAGAAGCTCTTCTCTAGTCAAATTGTCCTCCCAAGATAACACACTCCATGTCAGAACGTGTTCTTCAATCGGCATGATAGGCTTCTGACCTGTGATGAGTTCCACCGGCATGTAACCTGTCACCGAGCTGTGCGTCGTTCTATCTGCCCATAACGCAAATGGTAAGAGTCGAGGCCACTCGCGCACCCTTCCGTTGCAAGCCTTCACCAAAGCCTTCACAATGGGTGGATGACCACGTTCACTCTTGGCATTCCCTTCGGGGTTGTAAGCAGTTGTCAGTGACAACCTCACCCCACACCTTGCAAAGAATTCACGAGCCTCGTGTGCATCTAACTCTCTCCGATCTACAGTGATCTTTCCCACACATCCATACCGACAAACAACCTCTTCCAAGAGAAATCTACATACCCCTTCAGTTGTCTTCGTCCGAAGCGCCCTACCCTCGACTTGATTTGAAAGATCCTCCCTAGCAAGTACCAAGTATCTCATCTGCCATAATCCAACCGGCATAATCACCAAGTCTACCACCCACTTGGAGTGGATCGCCAACCGATAAGTCGGATGTAATCCATCACGATGTCAGATATTTGAATACATCTGACATGCCAAACAAGACTCCACAAAAGATACAACATCCCTATACATGTTTTTCCACCAATACCTCTCTTTTATCTTGGTAAAAGTGGCCCAAATTCCTCGATGTCCAGCCCAAAGACTCTCATGGAACGCCTTGAGCAACTTCTGCTGATCTTCCTTGTTGCAAATCACCCGTAGCGGTACTCCACCTTTCTGCTTCGGTCGCTTCCAAAGAAACCCATCCTGCAACATGAAGTTGTAGGCCTTCCTTCGAACTCTCTGAAACCTCTCATCTGTCCAACCTGTCTGCTTAACCATCGTACTAAGGTACCTCCCGATATCAAGCAAATCACCATCATACAACCCTTCAACAAACAACTCATCTTCTCTTCCTGTCTGTGCAATCGAATAGAACTCTGCACCCACGTCGTTAATGTCTTCTACCATCTCATCCTCCCCATCATACCGAGCTCGAGATAACATATCCGCCATCGGATTATCTTTCCCTGCGATATGTCTAAACTCCGGGTTCAACGACTTGATATATGCGATCCATCGAAACATCGCAATATCAGGAGTTGAACAATTCATGATCATCCCTAACAACGGCAAGCAATCAGTTTCAACCACCACTACTGCTCCAATCAAATACTCTTTCTCAGTTTTCATAGCTGAAACAATACCCCACAGTTCTCTCTTCACTTGCGGGTAAGCACGTTGTCCAGGACTTAACACCTTCGCTCCGAACCTAACCGCAAACCTGTCTCCATTCTCATCATCCTGTCCGACTGCCCATCCAATTGCAACTGGACTTGTATCCACAGTAAGAATCACCAGCCTAGCACTCTTATAATCAATCCTTCCCAAGACTGGAGGAGATGATAGTAAAGACTTCAGCTTCCTTACCGCCTCAGTATGCTCTTCCTCCCATATGAACTTATGACCCTTACGCAACAATCCATACAACGGATCCGCCACATGCGCATAATGAGGAATCCAAATGTGGTAGAATACACAAGCACCCAAAAATCTTCTTACTTCTGTCAGCGAGTTGCAAACCTCCTTCATCCCTCCAATCGCATCCACCTTGTTCGGATCTGGCTTCCGACCAAACGATCCACACAAATGACCAACGATCAAAACCTCTCTAACTCCAAATGTAGACTTCGCACCTGACAACGTAAGATGAACTTCCTCAAGTCGAGATAAGATCTTCTCACAGTCTGTGATGTGATCAGTGACGTATCGCCGACACCCCCTCTGATCTAATGCTTCATCCTTCTCATCTTCCACACATCCTTTAATGGGGATGTCATCCAAGAACGGCATCGTCTTTTCAGGAATGAAGTCTCTTAGAACTCGATTCATCCCGTTCATCATGTGTGCTACCGAGTTGGTAGCTCCCTGTGGTAAAGTACACATCCTAACCAACCCCAAAGGTGTCCTCATTGTCGTGAAGCTTCTGCTCTCCTCCGCTAGTTGAAACTGATCATACCCTGAGTAAAGATCTCCCATTGAGTAAATCGCTCTTCCTGCAAACGCTTCTGCAAACTCATCCACAATCGGTCCCACCCTAGCATTTCTGATTGTTACTGCGTTCACCGGCTGCATGTCTTGGATGAACCGCAGTGACCCATTCTTCTTTGGTACTGTAAACCATCTGCTTGAATATGGTGCAAACGACGGCTCCAAGATCTTCATCCTCATCTTCTCCTTCAGCAACTCCACTAGTTTGGGCAAGTGAGCCCGTGGTACTGGAATTGGTCTCAGGTTCCATGGCACATGCGGTACTGTGAAGATAACCATCGGGGTAACAACGTACGGATCTACACATCCAATCTCAAGTGGCTCAAAAGCAAATGCTTTCCCATGTCTTGAAAGCATCTCCTTGAAGCACATCCTCTTTTCTGGTAGAAGAGACCCATCAGATCCACTCTTCAGCTCTTCAAGGGTCTTCTCCGTGAACTTGTGTCCTATCATTGCAGGATCTCTCAAACTTTTCTCCTTTGAAGCTCGATCCATCTGTTGGTTGGTGTCTTCCGGCAAAGGACCAGCAACTGGCTTTACTTTCCTATCCACTGTCTTGTACCTTGTCTCAACTCGAACCTCCGGTGCACGGAATGATTCGATCACCGAATAGACCTCCCTTGAATGAATCTGCACGACCTTATCCATATCCTCCCATCCAATAGTCATGATCTCTCGCAAGGGATCTTCCAACCCATCCTCTTCATAAACACCAGAAATCCATTCATCCCCTTCTAGCTCACCCAACTCTTTCAACATCAACTCAACACCACGCAAATGTTTTTGTTCTTTTCTTCTCAGCTCTTCTATCTTCTTGTAGACAGCAATCCCACACTCTGAAAATCCAATAAACCTTCTACAAAAGGCACTATCTCCATCAAGCGAGAGTACCTTCTCTTGCGCACCACCACAATCCCGCTCTATAGTGATACTCAACGAAAATCCTTGAACTCTTCACTCACCCTTGGAAGCGGCTTCTCCCTCAAACGATCTCGGTTGCGCTCGTGGTTGGACGGTACAGTCAGGAACTGCACCGCTCTTCTCCCATCTTGATTTCAGATCCTAGCATACGCAGATCCGTCGTCCAGTACCTTTGTCTCCATCCGGGTTGCTATGATGAAAGGTTGGCCCAGAATGAGTGGATATGATGTTGCTTCTTGAACAAAGAAGTTTTGCTCGATAGCAACATCACCTACGCGCACTCTGATGTCTGGACAAGCTCCATACAAGTCTCCTCTCGTGTTGTTGGCTGCTCTTATGACCCATCCATGCTCTGTGTCGATCGGCCACTTCTTCCTCTTGTACAGCTCCTTCGACATGATGTTGATTTCTGATCCATGATCGATCAGAGCAACCACCGGCTCATCCAAGTCCTCGATCCTCACCAACGTCTCCGTCGTAGCTCGAGCCCAGTGACTGTGGCTGTAATGACTTGAGCTTCGCTTCACATCCTCCTCTTCATCCTCAAAATGCACCTTGCGTCTTCGATCTCTTTCTTCCTCTGGAGAATAGACACTGCACCTTGCAAGCTCTCTCTCCTCATCCACAGACATCCTAGTATCCAATGCATGCGATAAACTAGTCTCACCCGTAATCTGTCATTTCCGTTTGATGACATCGATGATGACATCATGAAACTCACGCTTGACGATGCCTAACACTTCTCTCAAAGTAAACTCCACCTTCGCATTCAGAATGCGATCTTCCAAGACTCCCTTCAAGTCTGTTGACGCCTCGATATCCGACTGTAGCTTGTATGCAGCCGGCTTACCCTTCTCCTTCTGAAATTTTTCCTTCGATGGAGAAGGAGCATCGTCCATCGATAGGTCTTGAAGTCCTGCATCCCGAAGCTCTTGGCGAATCTTCTCCTCTCGAGTCTGTCTCTTTGAAGAAGTCCTTTCTCTTGAATCCTCTGAATCTCGCCTTCTCTTCTCTTCCAACAGCGCTTCGTGTTGGTTCTTGGCGATGTAAGCATGCACCGATAGAGCTTCTATCGGATCCTCCCATCCAGAATCCCTTTTGATCGTAGCAGCTGTCCTCTACAACGTCTCACGTGCCATCTTCCCTTTCTGTTTCATGGAGATGGCAGACGACCACAACTCACTTGGCTCAACTTGCTTGTTGAAACTCCTCTCAGCTTGATCCTCAACCCTTGTGCCATAAGTTCCAGCTTCCATGATTGCGACTGCTTGCGCTGATAGGTGGTCCTCAACCAACTTCTTCATCCCTCCTCTACCAAAGTTGGTCTGAAGAAGTGCACCAGTATCCCTCAACGCTATCTTCCCATCCTTCCAGAAGATCACTCCTTGCTGCAGAATATTTGTGAACTCCTTGCAATCTCTGCGCGGATGATCAGTACCATCGTACCAGATACACCGCTGGATCTAGCCTTGCTTCTCAACCGGTCTTACTCCGCTTGTAGATCCCTTCTCTTCCAATTTGGTGAGCTTGATCTGCAGATCTCGCATTCCACGCAATATCTCCTCAAGGTTTGAGTCATCCTTCTTCGGAGATACCATGGGTGCCTGAACAACTGGAACAACAGGAACAGCTGGAGCAACTGGTACTACTTGTCTAGCAACAGGAACTGATCGGACTACAGGAACAGGTGTTACAGCTGTAGGTGTTGGCGCCAGTCTCCTAATAGGAACTTTCTCTCGTCTCCGCTCCCTCTTGGTAAGCAGACCAACAGCTTCTTCAACCTTCTTCCAGCTGCTGGTCAATCCATCGTCCTCCTCCCGGTCTTCCAGAAGTACCTCTAGCTTCTCCTGCAACTTCTCATCTGCAGCCCGAAGAAATAGCTCTGTCTTGTTGGACTGCAATGTCAACTTCTCCATCCTGGTCAGCCGTGAAAACTGCTTCTCAAACTCTCTGAGCAACTCAGTAGCTTGTAAACCCTTCCTTGGTTGCTCAACCCACTCCAAGAATGACTTCTTGGTGACTCGATCAGAGTCCTCCAAGAAGTACTCATCCATCAAAGCACGAGCAAACGTCTCCCAGTCCTTGTTAAAATGCTTCGTTAGCATTTTAACATGATCTCTAATCTCTGGAGCTGCTGCTAACTCAAACGTCTCAATCATCTCATCTTCTGAGACCCGGTTCAGCTCCATCTCCTTCACATAATGCCTCAAATATCTTGAGACATCTCTCCCATCAAACTGGTCAATCCTACTGACCACCGCTTGTAGCGCCTTTGTTGCCAAAGCTTCCTTCCGCTCATCAGACTGTTGCTGCCGTAAGAACATAGTGAAGGCTTGGAACATCGATGCAGTCGCTGGATCCAACTGCACCCTTGGTAACCCACCTGAACCACTAGCTTTATCTCCATCACCTTTCCCATCCCCACTCATGACTGCCAATCTCTTCTTCAAAGTTCACACACAGAAGAATCTCCATCCCAGACCTTCACGTCGGGTTCACCACCGTATCGTGTCGGTTATTGCGTGAAGGATGTCTAGGAAAACGTGAGGTTCCTGGCTATGGAGATGTTGTGTGCCAAACAGAGACAAGACAGAGACGAACAACCACGAAAACGAACGCGCAATATATACCACTCCAAATGTATGTACACTGCCGTTTCTTTCTCCTAACAACACAAAACTGAGGAACAGACCAGAGCGGTCTGTAACCTACTTCAGAAGCCCTAAAACAAACCCCTGAATCGCAACCCTAGCCTGAAATCGCCAAAGCGCAGCTCAAAGCAAGAGAAACTTCTCTTTGCTAACAACCAGAGCCACAACAGTATCACGCGATCCAAACTCAAGTCCAAACCACATCCACACACTAGCTCTTGGCTAAAGCTAGCTACCACAAGCCATACACAACCAACTAAGTCCTTAACGAACTCAAAAGGACGAAACCTGTAGCGAAGGAACCGAAAAAGACCTATCTGGGAACTTTCTCCTTTCGCCAAACGATCTTCAAATGTTGATAGGGTCTCCTTCCCTGACTCCGTTGGCTCAAGAAACCTTCAGATCCGACTCCCGATAGTCGAGATATCGCTAATTTTTGGTCGCAGGTGACCGAACCTTCAAAAACTCCTCCCTGCGGCTTAAAACCGCTCACACCGCACAAACGGATCGTCTAAACTGATATCCGTCTTCGCTGGTAGGTAGATCTGGCTACCCTGAACCCAACAAGACTCCAAACAAGCCGTTTGGAGTTCCCCTTGCAAAACCACTCGAGAAATTTGGTCGCAGGTTGCAAAAAACTGACGTAAATCGGCTCCCTGCGGCTCAAATTCGCTCACCACACCCAAACCAACAATCCAATTCACTTACAGTCTTCTCCTATGCGTACATGAGGACTCCCTGATCGCGTAGGCACCAAGAACGACGAACTTGGCTCACCGATCGCGAAGAACAATCCAATCTCAGGTCGCAGGCGATGAAAACCTGACGCAAGCGCTTCCCTGCGAGCCAATTTCTCTCACAACTCCCAAACCGTCTGATGAAACTTTGTATCATCTTCAATTTCCTGAAGAACTCGTTGTTCTGATCCCGATGGATCCAAGGACAGCAAGTTTGGACTCCGGAACGGCCCGAACGGTCCAACTCTCCTTCACAGATAACTGAAAATCCCAAATCTGCTTCCTGCGTCTCAATTTCTCCCAGAACACAACCCCCGATCCGTCTCTTCCAGAACCGTCTTAACCTGTGCGTAGCCTGCACAGATCTGAACCCAATGACACCTTGCGCGCGTGTATTGGACTTCCCAATTCTCCAAAACATCCACCGACAGGTCGCAGGAACAAGCAAGCCCCTTAAGCAGCCCCCTTGCAACAGTCTGTACGTACGAAGTTCAACCCTCAATAATAAGAAGCAGGTCCCTTGCGTCTTTGATATAACGCCTGAAGCCCTAAATACCCAGTCAGCAAGTAACTAGGAGCCTAGCTTGATTTTGCCTTTTTTCGAATCGCATAACTTCTTCTCTGGATGTCCAAACGAAATAAACAAGATGCCCATGGAAAGCTGACAAGGAGCTCTACGCATCTATGCGATGAAAATGGAGATCTGAGATTGTGCCAAAATCCGTAAGCTGGGGCCTAGCTTGTCTTCTCATGAGTGTCTTTGGAGCGACAAGCATCGAAGTTTGAATTTCAGGTAGGAGCCGGTCCACGACACGACACCGTCGCATCCCCTTCACTGTAGTCGGAGGCTCCCAAGTCACAATCGCGTCCACCTTCTGCATATCCGGGCCGACTCCTTCTGCACTAGTGACATGTCCCAAGAAGTTAATGCGCTCCAAACCAAACTCACTCTTGTCAATGTTGGCGAACAGCTTATGCTCCCGCAGCTTCGTCAACACCACCCTTAGCTGCTTCGCGTGCGACTCCAAGGTTTTGGAGTAGATCAAGATGTCGTCGATGTAAACGATGACAAACTCATCCATCTCCTCGCGAAAAATTGTCTTCATCAATGTAGTGAACGTCGAAGGGACGTTGCAGAGTCCAAATGGCATCACCACGAATTCAAACGATCCGTATCTGGTTCGACAAGCGATCTTCTCAACATCTGGGTCAGCTATCCGGATCTAGTAATATCCTGACTTCAAGTCTATCCTGCTGAAGTACTTTGCGCCCGCTAGCCTATCAAAGAGGTCGTCTATCCTTGACAAGGGATAATTATTCTTTACCGTCACCTTATTGAGTGCACGATAATCTATGCAGAGTCGTAACTTCCCATCCTTCTTCTTTGCAAAAAGAACTGGGGCTCCATAAGGTGACTTGCTGGTTCGAATATATCTCCGCACTAATAGTTCACCGAGTTGTCTTTTCAACTCAAGGAGTTCCACCTGATTGAGTTGGTAAGGGGCTTTGGAAGGTGGTTCTGACCCTGGCAAGACCTCGATCTTGTGGTCCACCACCCGCCTTGGAGGTAACTCAGCAAGTAACTCATCCGTCAAGACATCCTCAAACTCCTTAATCACTTCGCGAAGCACCTTCGGAAGCTTAATCGCGTCTCCTGATGTTTCCTCTTGTCTGTCACCCGCCATCAAATCTGCAACCCGCATCAAACACATGACCCCGTCATTGAAGTCCATCTGTTTGCCTTTGATCAAATTCACCGCAAAGTCGTCAATTTTCCGCGCCTTCCGGATCAGCCTCACTCCCAGCTTCCGCCCTTTAACTCTAACGTTTAACCTTAAAGGTTTCCGTCTAAGTTCCACTTCAAACCTGTCCAAGAAAGTGTTCCCCAAAATCGCATGGATATCATCAATCTCGCACACCGTGAAGTTCTCTGTGAACTCCAACTTACCACACACAAATCGTACGTCCAAGGCTACTTCAAAAGTTTGATACGTCTTGCCCTTGGCAAAACGCACCTGAATAGGCTTGTCTGCCTTAGAGGTAGACAAGCCCAACTTCTTCACCAACTTTGGACTTATGAAGGTGTGAGTCACTCCTGTGTCCACAAGAAAAGTAACATCACGGTTAGCAACCTTGGCTTGTAGAAACATCAACCCCGGCGTCTTCTTCGTGGTTCTCAAGGTCACAGTCATCTGGCCCTCCAACAAGTCCTTTGCAACAAATGCATTCATGCTGCAGTTACTAACCTTAGGTTTCGTACACCCCTTAGCAATATGACCCGCCTCGTCATAGTTGTAGCAAGTAAACTTAGCACCATTGCTCTTCTGAGGTGTTTGCCCCTTAGGTTTTACTCCTGTTTGCTGCCGCTTTGCTGCCGAGGTAGAAGAATCCTTCCGATCCTTCTCACTCCCATCCCACTATCGCTTGAAGCCCTTGTTCTTCTTCTGGAACTTGTCCGTTGTCGTGATGTGAATCATTTGACATAGTAAATGATTCACTTATCACTGCTGTCGCGTTACTTAGCGCATGTTATTTCTACTCCGACACTTGATGTTTAGTAGTCTTAGAAGTTAGCTCTGTACTGTTCTTAGTCTTTTATGCTTATGGTTGACACCTTTTGCATATGGTGTTAACTCTGTCATATATTTTGGATCCTAGTAGGTTGGTAGTATGACATTTATCTTGTTCAAGCATTCGTACGCTTGTGCAAGTGAATTCATACTTATCTATGATACTCAATGTACATGACTTAGATTTACCATGTAGATAGGGGTTTGAGCTCATGGGTTGTACTTATTTGTCGCCCATGCACGCTTTCTAGCTGATTTAAGTATTTTTCGGGGCTGCATGTCGTTTTAGGTAGTTTAAGTTTTACGTTGGCACTCTAGGGAGCTTGACGTGGTAGCCTATGGGTAAAACTAAGTTGCCACGTGGTTTAGGGTACTAAAGGACAACCAAGTGGAGCTATGAACTCCCATTGGTCTGTTTTTGTCTTTTGTTAAACTCTAAATTTAGAACCAGAGCTCTAGAAGGGAGTTCGAGCAATTTGTGAGGGCACTTCGAAATCTGAGAGCACAGGGAGATAGAGCTCGTCATGCCAAGCACTTCAGTGAAAATGCCTTCCAGTGAAAATTTCGATCGATTTGAGTCAATAAAGACGGAGTTATGAGCAATTGAAGTTCGGATTGTGCTAGAATTGAATCATTTGGGTTGGATTTAGGGTTTTCAGTGTCACTCGCAGCAGATTTGAGGAAATTGCTTCAAAACTTCGAGGTTGTGTTCTCCGCCAGCAGGGCTACGATTTCACAAAAAGTTTCATATCGATTGAGCAACTGAGTAATTCAGGGCGGCCGCTGAAGCTGAGGGGGTCTGAAAAGCTCTTAATCTAGAGCAGCGACTTCAGAGGAGGAGATCTACAGTTCTGTGTACATTCAGGAGTCCCAACTTCACAGGGATGTTCAGCACCCTGTAGACTGCAAATCCTGTAAGAAACTTCGAAATTGATCGAGCCAAACTCCTGTTATAGGTTGAAATAGCCAGCTAGGTACCAGAAATTACCGTAGTTTTCTTGCTCAAAACTTTTCTGTTCATATCTCCGTGTCAGAATTCGATCTCAGGCTGAAATTTCGTTTGTGAGTTCAGTAGTACCTCGTTTGCATGTAGGGGAAGTTTAGAGGTCTAAACCTTCATAGTTTTCCTCTCCGTAAGTGTCAAAGTTCACCGCCGAATCCTATTACTGCCAGCTAGACCTGAATTTCGCCTTCTGGGTATATTACTAGATCTTACACATCTGTGTGAGTGTTTATAGCCCTATTGTGACCTGAAAGCCAACCTTTTGAGTAAACCAGCCACAGCCAGGAGCCCTACGCTTCCCTGAGTAGATTGCACACAGCCTTCAAGCTCATATCACAGCCAGAAGGTTCGCCCTTCTCAGGAAGACTCTCAACCCGACATCTGGTGCTTCCACTGAGAGCTCTTGGGGTGATTGATTGAGAAGGTTGAGTTGCTACAAGGAGAAGAGATGGATCGCAAGAGCGGAGCTGCTGCTGCTGCCTCTGGAGCTGGAGCATCAACGTCTACTGCTGCACCGTCAACTGCACCTGCGTCTTCTACAACGACAACTGCATCTGGTCTGGACACGGCTGAGATCTTGAAGACGCTTGCGGCCCTGGTCCAACAACATCCGATCGTTGGAGGGGGTGAGTTAAAATCCACCAAGGCTTTGCAAGCGATAGTGAATAGGTGTGGAAGGTTTGAAGGTAGAGATATTTCTAGATATCTGCGTGAGTATAGAGGAGAGATGGAGCTGGTTAGGGTTACAGATGCTGAGATGATAGCAAGCTTTGAGTTAGCTGTCATTCCTGAGTTGCGGGACCAAGTTAGGGATGTACAGAGAAGAAATCTTGGAGTCTGGATGAGTTTTGAGCGATCTCTTCGAGAGGAGTTTCTTGAGGAGGATTCAGAGAGAGTTACTAGGAGGACGTTCTTAGACTGGGTTGAGCAGCAACCTGGTCGTATGATGAGTCTGAGTGAGTTGCTGAGAGAGTTTGATCGGAAATACCGACAACTTTCAACTCTAGAGCGAATCACCCTAGATGCTAGGAAAACAGAGCTTTTCCTGCAGGCTACCGATGATGCTACGGCAGATCGGTTATGTTTTATGTTGGCCGATCGATCTGCTGAGGGAGGTGTTACTATGGATTGGGGGAGAGTTGAGGATGCTGTGGCTGTACTGACAAGGCAGAGGAGGGGAAGAGTGGCTGTGGGAGGACGTCCGCTTGCAGAAGTGGTCACCCCACCTTATGCTGCTCCTCAAGTACAGCAACCTTTGGCCCCTGCTCCCAGACCTGTTGTCCCAGCTGCAGTTCCTTTGATGCCAGTTGTGCCAGCTCCAGCACAAAGGGCACCTGTTCAGAGACCTGCGGAGAACCATGGTCAACAGAATCAGATTGAAGACCTGATTCGGCAGATGCGAGAGCTGAAGGTAGAGCTAGCTGGATTGCAGAGAGAGCAGCCACCGGCGCCTGCTGCTGCACGTCCAGGAGGTGCTCCTATCCGTAGGTGTATTTGGTGTGACAGTCCTGATCACTTCCGAGGAGACTGTCAAGAGCTCACAGCTGCTTTGCGAGATGGTGTGGTTCGCTATCAGAACGGTAGGCTGCACCTTTCTTCTACTGGAGAGCCGTTGAGCACGCAGTTTGGGCGAGGAGGCATGAGGAGTCTACCTCAGATTGCTGCGGCGGCAACTGTACATGCATTGATGGCACCACCGGTAAATCCTGATGTATATGCTGGACATATTGAGGTTTCTTCTAGTCCTACGTTGCTAGATAGGACTGCTGAGAAGAGTATTGCTCCCGTTCCTTCTGAAGTACTGAAGAGGGGAGCCGAGTCTATTCGTAGGGTCACAGGATGGGGAGATCCTGTAGATGCTGCTTCTATCAGAGCATTCTTGGATGTAGATAGACACGTTCATTGGCAAGATGCTTCTGTGGAGGAGAAGAGGCGGCGAGAAGCCTCTGAACTTGATACTGGAGTTCCTGAGGAGATTGGAGATAGACGGAGAGTCACAAGGAGACGAGCGGCTCTTCCTGAAGACATCCCGTCTACTTCTGCAGCTCCTCCACCTGCGCCAGGTCTTATGGAGGATGTGCAGAGATCCCAGCAGGAGCCAACGACTGTTGGTAGGCGGTTTACTGCCCAAGAGAAAGGGAAGGGACCGGCTTACAAGTTGGCAGCTGATATTGAAACTTCTACTGATCTGAAGAGTATCTTGGAGCAGAGGATATTGGATGCGCGAATCGAGTTTTCTCTTCGAGAAGTTCTTGGTATTGCAAAGAGGGAGTTTCACGAACTGATCATCGACATCATCAAGCGCAAGAGACAGGTGATGTCCGAGCAGGTAGAGAGTCAGATGATAGATGTAGTAGGAGCTTCTCTGAATGATGCAGAGTTTGGAAAGGTGCATTTTCAGGAAGCTGATGACAAGAGATACCAGCAAGAAGCGTTGGTTGCTGGTACCGACACTATTGAGTTCAACGATGAGGAAACTGGTGAGGAGAGTCCAGCTAGTGAAAGTGATTTCAGAAAGAGACATTGGGCTCGTGCCACATCTGCTACGCGAGTTCGTCTTGGAAGTTTGGCTGAACCTGTTGCTGCTTTAGTTGATCACGGATCTGAGATCAACATCATGTCATGGGAGGTGTACGAGAGAGGTCAGTGGCCTATCGAGCTAAACCATGGTTGGGTGTTACGTGCTGCAAACAACCAGAAAGGTGAGCTATACGGCGCTTGTCCTAACGTGAAGGTGAAGATAGGTGATGTGGATGTGGATCAACATTTCTTCGTGCAATCTTCTGCTTCATATCCTGTGATTCTTGGTCAGCCTTATATCACTACGGTTCGAATGGAGACCAAGGTGATGGATGATGGATCTCATTATGCTAGGATCCGTAGTCCAGATGATAGACGTTCTGTGCAGTTTCTGACCGTTCGTACGAACCATGAACGAAATCGTCAAACTTTGAGGGATTCTCCTATCTGTAGGGGTAAGGGTTTTCTGAAACCACTCTCGTAGGACGGGATAGCGAGAGTGATGGATCTACTGCTACTATGATCCCGCTTGAGCAGCCTGAGGGATCACAGGAGGTTGATGGAAAGGCTGCTCAAGATTCAGAAAGTAGTTGCACTGTGCATAGTTGGAAATCTGGGTTGATGGCTTTCAGTTCTGATGATTGGAGTGAGTTCACACGGATGGAGGATTTGACTGAGAAGAGTAGAAGGCAGATGGAGAGGTGTGCAGCAAATCTGCGTTGTACAGGAGTTCTGAAGGAAGATGAGATGATTTCTGGTGTTTATGAGGAGTTTGTAGGTGTGCAGTCTTTTGTTCGTTGGCTGGATGGTGTGGATAAGTTGATGAAACAGATGGGAGGTAGGGTGGTGATCCCCATCCATTCTCGTGAAGTCTATGAGGAGATTATCTCATACTTGCGATCTCGTCCTCATCCGAGACTGGAGAATGGATGGAAGGATGCAGTCTGTTGGTGTGGCTTACATCAGGGAGCGGAAGTACACGCCAAGTATAAAGCTGTAGCGAGGAAGGTGAGACCTGTGGCGACCTAATTACCTGTTGATTCTCAGCAGCAGATGGAACTAGCGGCTGCTGAGCCTGTGCTTAGAGATCCTACACAGGTAGGACACAAGTTTACTCAAGAGACACTCGAGCAGCTCCAGATAGGAGGGGGTGGCTTCTTGACTGAAGAGGAGAAACGAGCTTTTGAGCAGATGATAATGAGCCATGGTAAGGCATTTTCTTTCTCAGCTGAGGAGATAGGTTGTGTGGATCCTAGTGTGATAGCTCCGATGGTTATCTTCACTGTTCCTCACGTACCTTGGGACTTGAAGCCGATTCCAGTCCCTCGTGCCTTGCTACCGAAGGTGATTGAGTTACTGAAGGAGAGGATGCAGATGAGTATTCTTGAACCATCTATGGCTCCGTACTCTAGCCGATGGTTCACAGTACCTAAGAAGACAGGAGCTCTGCGCTTCATCCAAGACTTGCAACCTGCCAACAACATCACGATTCGAAACGTTGGAACAGGACCTGTGGTTGATGAAGTAGCTGAGGCGTTTGCTGGAAGGTCAATCTATTCTATTGGAGATCTGTTTTCAGGTTATGATCAATTTCAGCTTGCTTTGGAGAGTAGAGACTTGACTACCATGCGTACACCTTTGGGGTTGATGCGGATGTGTACTCTTCCTCAGGGTGCGACAAACTCAGTAGCCCATATGCAGAATGCGATGCATAAGGTGTTACGAGAGTTTGTACCTGAGGTCACTATCCCATTTCTGGATGATATTCCCATGAAAGGCTGTCCGGTGGAAGACAAAGACGAAACTGTGACTTCTGATGGATGCAGAAAATTCGTTGTAGATCACATTCGAGATGTGGAGAAGATTCTGATGCGTTTGGAGGAGGTACACCTCACTCTATCAGGTACCAAATCTCGTTTTGGTATGTCAGAGATTGTGGTGGTGGGTCATTTGTGTGGTACTTTTGGGAGGCATCCGAACCCAGAGAAGGTAGATGCTATAGCAAGGATAGCTGACTGCACCAACATCACTGAGGTTCGACGGTTCTTGGGAGCTTGTGTGTTCTTTCGTGTGAGTATTCCTCATTATGCACACATTGCCGAGCCTCTGTATGCACTTCTGAGAAAGGGAAGGAGGTTTACTTGGCGGCAAGAACATCATGAGACGATGGAGCAGCTGAAGGAGATTCTGAAGTCTCCACCTATACTAAGGAGGCTTAGCTACGAGAGCGGGAGACCTGTGGTACTGACTGTTGATACGAGTCCAAAGGCGATTGGATGGGCCGTTGGCCAAGAAGATGTAGAAGGTGTGCGGTTTGTTTCAAGGTTTGGAGCTCGGATCTTAACAGATAGACAGCGTAACTATCCTCAAGTGAAGCGTGAGTTGTGGGGAGCTGTTACTGCTATGAAGGTAGATCGAGAGTTCTTGATAGGAGCTCATGTGATACTAGAAACAGATTGTTTGCCTTTGTTGGGTATGATAGCAAACTGCAATACACCAGACATAGCAATGCTACGATGGATTGCTTATGTCCGGAGTCTAAACCCTGAGCTAAAGCATATAGCAGGGAAAGACAATCCAGTTGCAGATATGTTGTCTAGGGCTCGTTGTACAGATGAGGATGAGATGTTTGCAGAGGTGGAAAATGAAGAAAAGAGAGACGTTTGGTGCCAAGTTGGTCAGCAGACTTCAGACTTGGAACCACTGCCGTTCAATGAGGGGTTCTACTCAGAAAAGTTCCGCAATATTGGATTTTATCTGAGTTCGTTATCCAGAAGAGAAGGATGGAGTGATGCAGAGTTCAAGGAGATCAGACGGAAGGCGTATAGTTATCTTCTACGTGAGGGTTATCTGTGGAAACGTCCGAAGAGAAGAGATGGGATGCTTACTAGAGTGGTGGATGATCAACCGACAAAGCTTAATCTGCTGAAGGAGTTTCATGATACCTTGTGGGCTGGACATCGTGGAGTCTGGGCTACATACACGAAGCTGAAGGAGCGTTACTGGTGGAAGGGTTTGTATCAAGACGTGGTGGACTTTGTTGGGTCGTGTCTGCACTGCCAGTTCTACTCTAAGGTCCGTTACAGAGATGGGCTTGTACCTACTTATCCACCTAGTATTCATTTTCAGTGGGTTCTTGATCTTGTGATGATGCCACCGGGGTTATGGGGGATGCGTTACTTGGTGTTGGCTCGAGAGGATCTCTCCAACTATGTGGAGGGACGAGCACTACGGACGAAGACTACAGAGAATATCTGCAGGTTCGTGCTTGAAGATATCATCTGTCGCTATGGATCGGTTGGGAGATTACGTGCAGATAGAGGCGAGTTGAGAGGCGCTGAAGTGAAGGAGTTTTTTGCTCGTTATGGAGTAAAGCTTCGGCTTACCACTGCTATGAATCCAGAGGGCATTGGTAAGAGTGAACGGGGACACCCTTCTATTGTTCATGCTTTAGTGAAAGCATGTGATGGTAGGCCTAGAGAATGGCCGAGACTACTTCCATTTGCTTTGTGGGCTGATAGAACTACACACTGTACCATGACTGGTTATATGCCAGTTGAGCTTATGTTGGGGCAGAAACCGATCATGCCTGCTGAGGAGTACTTTCCCACGTGGACTACACTACCGTGGGAAGATGGTATAGATCGTGCTTCACTCCTTGCTTTACGTATTAGGCAGTTGGAGCGAAGGGAGGAGGATCTTGCTGATGCGCAGGAGAGGCTGAAGGTGGCTCGAGTCAGAAACAAGGAACGTTTTGACAAGACTCACCGACTATGACCGAAGCCAATACATGTTGGTGATTGGGTTCTAGTATATGATAGCACGTTAGAGAATCAGCATTCTACACTCCGTAAGTTCTCTCGAAGATGGTTCGGGCCTTATGTTGTGCTAGAGGTGTATGAGAATGCCACTTATAGTTTGCGTGAGTTGGATGGTACTCCTTTGAAGCTACCTGTGGCTGGCAAACGTGTGAAACTGTTCAAGAGACGCGGAGGGTCAGTTGAGTTATTCAACTTTCTAGAGTCAGAGTTGAGGACAACAAGAGACGAAGACGTCCCAATGTCTGATGAGGCTGAGACGGAGGAGAGCGATGATGATGAGGATCAAACAGAAGACTGAGGAGATTGGCACATATCGGAGGATGTGCAGGTTCAGAGGGGGTGGATGTCGTGATGTGAATCATTTGACATAGTAAATGATTCACTTATCACTGCTGTCGCGTTACTTAGCGCATGTTATTTCTACTCCGACACTTGATGTTTAGTAGTCTTAGAAGTTAGCTCTGTACTGTTCTTAGTCTTTTATGCTTATGGTTGACACCTTTTGCATATGGTGTTAACTCTGTCATATATTTTGGATCCTAGTAGGTTGGTAGTATGACATTTATCTTGTTCAAGCATTCGTACGCTTGTGCAAGTGAATTCATACTTATCTATGATACTCAATGTACATGACTTAGATTTACCATGTAGATAGGGGTTTGAGCTCATGGGTTGTACTTATTTGTCGCCCATGCACGCTTTCTAGCTGATTTAAGTATTTTTCGGGGCTGCATGTCGTTTTAGGTAGTTTAAGTTTTACGTTGGCACTCTAGGGAGCTTGACGTGGTAGCCTATGGGTAAAACTAAGTTGCCACGTGGTTTAGGGTACTAAAGGACAACCAAGTGGAGCTATGAACTCCCATTGGTCTGTTTTTGTCTTTTGTTAAACTCTAAATTTAGAACCAGAGCTCTAGAAGGGAGTTCGAGCAATTTGTGAGGGCACTTCGAAATCTGAGAGCACAGGGAGATAGAGCTCGTCATGCCAAGCACTTCAGTGAAAATGCCTTCCAGTGAAAATTTCGATCGATTTGAGTCAATAAAGACGGAGTTATGAGCAATTGAAGTTCGGATTGTGCTAGAATTGAATCATTTGGGTTGGATTTAGGGTTTTCAGTGTCACTCGCAGCAGATTTGAGGAAATTGCTTCAAAACTTCGAGGTTGTGTTCTCCGCCAGCAGGGCTACGATTTCACAAAAAGTTTCATATCGATTGAGCAACTGAGTAATTCAGGGCGGCCGCTGAAGCTGAGGGGGTCTGAAAAGCTCTTAATCTAGAGCAGCGACTTCAGAGGAGGAGATCTACAGTTCTGTGTACATTCAGGAGTCCCAACTTCACAGGGATGTTCAGCACCCTGTAGACTGCAAATCCTGTAAGAAACTTCGAAATTGATCGAGCCAAACTCCTGTTATAGGTGAAATAGCCAGCTAGGTACCAGAAATTACCGTAGTTTTCTTGCTCAAAACTTTTCTGTTCATATCTCCGTGTCAGAATTCGATCTCAGGCTGAAATTTCGTCTGTGAGTTCAGTAGTACCTCGTTTGCATGTAGGGGAAGTTTAGAGGTCTAAACCTTCATAGTTTTCCTCTCCGTAAGTGTCAAAGTTCACCGCCGAATCCTATTACTGCCAGCTAGACCTGAATTTCGCCTTCTGGGTATATTACTAGATCTTACACATCTGTGTGAGTGTTTATAGCCCTATTGTGACCTGAAAGCCAACCTTTTGAGTAAACCAGCCACAGCCAAGAGCCCTACGCTTCCCTGAGTAGATTGCACACAGCCTTCAAGCTCATATCACAGCCAGAAGGTTCGCCCTTCCCAGGAAGACTCTCAACCCGACACCGTGCTACGTGGTTCAAAAGGTTTCTGTTGCTGGACTTCGTCGTCCCCAATTCGCTCCGCTAGCTTCAAAAGTTCGGCACATGTCTCAGGTAGCTTCGGCATCCGAAAGAGAGCCTTCTCCGAGCTGGACTTGAGTCCCCCAATGAATATGCATATCTTGGTCTCCTCAGTCCACTTGGAGAACGAGTCTAGTATGGCACTGAACTCGCGCACATAAGTACTTAAGGTCCCCGTCTGCTTCAGTCTCACCAAGTCAAAACCGTTCCGAATCCTTTGATACTCCGGAGTGAATCGTCTCGCGAGCAACTCCTTGAACTCCTTCCAACCAAGCGCCGAGACAATCAAGACATGCTCATCTCTGTATGCAGTCCACCAGAGAAGCGCATGGTCCTTCAAGAACGTAACCGCCGCTCTCACCTTGTCAGACTCCTTAGCTTGTTGCGCCTCAAAGTGTAGGTCCAACTCAGTTAAGAAATCTTTAACCTTACGAGCCCGTCCTATACCTGAAAATGGGGTCGGCAAATTCGTCTTACAAAGCTTTATGGTAGACGATGAACTTCCTTGGCCTGCCTCAAGCTCAGTGATACGTTTATCCCTGGAGGCCATACCCTCTTGCATGGTCTTCATCATCTTGATGAGTTCTGCGTACAAAGCTCCTTGACTCCCTGCACCTGAATCGTTGGGCACTGTTGGCAAAACTCCATCTTGCTGCACTGGTGCCGCAGCTGGTACAGGGCTCCCTTAACGTTGGGGCGAAGGTTGTCGGTTGTCGTCTCCTGATTGTGCCTCGGGGCTAGCTCGAGTCGATCTGCTCCCGTTAGCCGCTCCTCGTTTCTTCGTCTTTCTCCTGGAACTCTGTCCGTCGTCGGTCATCTTTCCAAGTGTTCACCTAGAAACGCTGATCCGCTTCGTGTCTTGCGTTCCTCCTCAAGCGTCTAGCCTTCAGCCGCTACCTCAAGTACCACGAAGCGTCGGCTCTGATACCACTTTTCGTGCACCTACCGCCTTGTTGTGCTAGCGGAAGCTCTAACTCAGTAGGTCGCAAACTTTACACCGCTAACCTGCAAACACAATCACAAGTTAGCGTCCATGCACCACTTACCTTATCTCAGTTTGGTCCGGACCGGAGCCGGACCGTCTCCTTAATTCATCAAGCTCAGCATTCCCTAAGTCCCGACCTAGACCCGCTTAGGTCGGTCCCAAACATGAGCAAGTCACAAGATGACTTGGGGCGGACTTCCCATAAAGTCCAGGGTCCTAAACGGTGCCTTTAGTACACCTAGTGGCCCAACCGCCCGTGATGTCCGTCTGGGTCTAGGCTCCCGAACGGTGGTCTAACCCGCCGACTCGTTCCATAGTCTTGCCCAACCAGCCCTTACAGCGTTCCTAAGTCCATACGTCCAAGTCTGGACGAGAACGTGTCTTGGAACCGGCCCAGCCATCACCTCATGCCCCTAGAGTCCGTCCGCCGAACCCTGGGGTCGGGTGACTCATCCTGGCCCACCCAGGCATCGAGCCCCCCTCATATATACTTCTGGGGATCGACGGCCCCGCCCTCCTCTGTGGTCCTTGAAAATTATACCACAACCCGATTGTGGTTCGGCCATAACTTCCAGCTCAGAGGTCAGATCAAGGAGTGTTATATATCACTGGAAAGCTCTCGACGAGGCCTTTCCAATGATACCTCATTCGTCTCGAGATCTTACGTGGAGCTCCGTCCACGACCTAAACGTCCCTGGAGCTCCAACACTTAGTCATTTTTCAGAAATATGTGGTCCAGACCCAGACTCAAACGCTGTGGTTTGGACCAGCGTTCGAACCACGGTCCATCTGCGTCTCGGTCCCACATCTCGGACCCACGTCTCAGACCTATGTCTCATACTCATGTTTCGGTCCGTTCCCAGACTCGTCCCCTTAGGTCAGCGTTTGTCCAGGATCCTCTTGGGGTAGGCCCTTATGTCCTAACCCAAGGTTCCAACCTTGGTTCAGAGAACCACTTAGGGTTCATCTGATCCCGACTTCCCGGCCAAGCCGGTAAGTCCTACTCGCAGCGTTCACAACCTAGCGCAAGTCCGCTAGAGTTCTGTTGTTCACGTCTGCGTCCGATCTTGAGAATGAGGGTCGCGACACTTGAATAATCTTTGAGTTCAGGTTGACTTACTAGTTATATTTGAAAGTACAATGTATATAATATATAAGTGTAACTACAAATAGTGATATCGGATAGAAGAAGTTTGATATAACATGCTAAAATAGTTTTATGATCAACAAGATTATTCCTCGTTTGAATTTCTGTAATGAAAAATGATTCTAGTCATCTTCATTTCTATTGATTTGTGTCAAAGAAACCTCCAAGACAGCAAAACTCTCCATTGCAAATACTGAGGGGTATTTTTTTACATTAGTCTTTACTGTCCTTGAATATTGAACGAAACAAATCGTTTAAGTCGTCTCAGCACGGAACGAGCTTGAGATTTGAACATTTTGGTTTCTTATCTAGTGGACTATTTTATAATCATATTTTCTCAACCACTTTTTGAGACCACAGGAGTACAATACTGTACAAATCTATTCTTTATAATTGTGGAGACATTATCAAGTTAAAAACACTGAGAAAGGGGTGATATACAAAGACCAAAGTCATTTCTAGAGCTTTAATACTAGCACGAGGAGTTACGTCAGAATATTGGTGTCAACGTTTGAACCTTTTCAAATATTCTTGATCTGCCTTTTTCAAATGATCTGCATGGGAGTTATGACTCCGGCCAAAGTCTAGGAACGTTTCTTATCGTCAAAAAGTGAGCATCCGTGCATTCACCTCCTTCATCTTTCGATGGAGGAGGTGAATATACACGTGATTAATTTATTAAATATATATTTAGTGATAGAATCTCGAACTCATATTTTTTGAAGCATGCCGGCTTGCATACTCCTTATTGGATAATTCTTTCTTTCTCACATTACTCTCCTCGATTAACATTTAATGTTTATTTAAAATTATATTTTTTACTTACTGAAGTTTTTAAATAACATTTACCTACTTAATGTTAACATGATCGATTATACGATGAACTGAAGTTAATCCATTCAAAAGACTTTTATATATTACATGAAATCCAAAATCTCTTTTAGCCAAGACTGAAACATCAATAGTTCTGTTCATATTTCGATGTTGTCTTTTTGCTTGTCCCCCGTGTCAAACTCACGAAGAATCCATATTTGCCTTTCACTTGTTTCTGCCGTAAGGTTTGGCAGTAGTGAAGTGTAATGCTGAATGTAATGTTTCTAAGTTTTAGAGGAGAAAATATTATAAAATTACTTTTTTTATTACAAACTAGTACTTTCAACTCATAAAAGTAACCGCCAATAGGAAGTAAACCGTGTCTTCTTAAAATCTTTTAAACTTAACTTCGACACCCCTATTTTCTCACTTTTGAAGAACCTCGTATCATCTCCCTCTCTTTTGTTTGATACGTGCTTCTCTCTAAAGTATATATTGTTAACATAGGTATACAAGACAAAAATGCGCCAGACTCAAAGCGCTGAACCTCACTCTTGAGTGAAAAAGATATTAAATCATAAATTAAAAAGGAAAAACATCATAGAAAGATTTCTCGTGTAGAATCTGTAGCAGGATATAAATCTCCATTTCCTACGCTCTTCATTTCTAGCTCGTGCTAACGTGCTGCAAGGAAGTCTTGAGAAACATTGTATTGAAATGTTGTTTGAACGATTTTATAAGGAATTATTTTTGTTGATAAAAGAATATATCTTGTACTACGGATAAACACCTAATCTTTTAAGAATATATTTTTTTAGAATTTAGATTTTAAATAGTCTGTGATAATCAATCATATTATCTGGATATTCTTGTTGACGTCTCAACCGTTCATTGTCTAATCCAGGAGATCAAGAGATCAAATTATATGTATTGAAAGACACTCTCTCTTAAATTTTGACACTATATCACAAAGTTACAAATAGACACAATATGGTAAGATTTAGAATTGTAGAATAGAACCTTTGTTAATTGTGAATAATGCTTAGCAGAGAGAGTCACACCATAAATATAGCGGTAAATAGATGATTCACCTGCACACATTTTTAATAGAATGAATTTGAAAAGAAATTCTTATGGTTTTAACTATACCAAAGTATATTCATACTTCATTTTGTCTTTTGGGTATTTCTATAAAATGAGAAATTCATAAAACTGATACTAAGCTTGAAGACAGGTGACTTGCCTTTACCTATAAATGTTTGAAGCGAAAGTTGTTATTATACGTAGTTCTTATATATGAACACAGTAAAGATACAATAATAATATGATAAATCAAAACTACGAACGATATTACTGTTAACCTTAGCATGATGCGAATTGCGTAAGAAGTGGGTTAACCATTGCCACGGTTTGTCCATCTGTGAAAGTTTAGAGTTTAGAGCATGCAGGTTACAAATATTTATTTTTCATTCCTAGAATTTATTATAACATTACTTAAAATTATTTCTTTTGCTGCAGACCGTTTGCAAGAGAATGTATCTTATATTCTTTTTAGAAGTTCTTTAATAAAAATATTGAAATACAAGATCCTCGAACAATATAGTCAAGAAGTAGTAGTAGTGGTCCAATAATAGACATCTCGATGGAAATCTTACGAATGAACTTGTATAGTTGATCGAAATGAATAAATTGAGGTTTACCAAAGGTAATTGTTATGAAGCAGTCTGCAAGTGTTTCGTATATAAAGTTAAATAAAGATTATAGATGTTATCCTTGAAGTAGGCAATGTAGCGTCCAAGGGTAGAGGATCATGAGAACGAGTTTCAGTCACAACTGAAATGGGGGTACATGTAGGAGGTCTTGTGAGTCCATAACCAGCACAGTCTCTACAGTGTCTATACTAGCAACTGTAGGAGACTCTCGTACAGGGACTTGTGAGTCATGATATTTGAATGCAACAAAATATAGCTATAATCAATAAAGCATCATATAAACCTACGTAAGTCAAGAGATGCAATAATAAGAGACATACCTCGGTAGTTTGGTTCAAAATGCTTAGTGCTCGGAGTACGTCCGATTCAACTATGAAGTCTTCAGCTGTATCAACCACATCTTCCCTCTCCTGATCACCCTCCTCTGGAATTACATTAGCCGTGTCAACTCTTGCTTCTGCCTCCCTCGCCATTTGATCTATACGTTCACTTGCATTCGCAAAAAGGAAGTGAAAAATTGCCGTGTGACCAACTCTCGGTCCTAAGAGTCTCATCAGGTGTACATACCTAACCAATAAAGACTTCGGGACCCTCACTTTCCCTCCCGGTGTAGTGTCGTGGACCGACTCCTACATGAAAATCAAATTTCGACTGTTATCGTTTCAAAGATGTTGATGAAGAAGACAAGCTAAGCCTCAGCTTACGGACTTTTAGCACAAGTTCAAATCTCTACTTTCATCATATCAATGGATAGAGCTCCTTGTCAGCACTCCATAGGCACTTCGTCTACTTCGTTTGGACGCCTAGTGGAGAAGTTACAGGACTCGAAAGATGGAGAAAACAAGCTAAGCCTCAACTTACGGGCTTTTGGCACAACTTTGGATCTTCACTTTCATAGTATCAATAGGTAGAGCTCGTTGTCAACTTTCCATAGACACTTCATCTATTTCATCTGGACGTCTAGTGGAGAAGTTACAAGACTCGAAAGATGGAAAAACAAGCTAGGCCTCAACTTACAGACTTTTGGCACAACTTCGTATCTTTATTTTTATCGCATCAATGGGTAGAGCTCATTGTGAGCTTTTCATGGGCATGTTGTCTACATCATTTGGACGACTGGTGGAGAAGTTACGCGACTCGAAAAAAGGAAAAATCAAGCTAGGCTCTAGTTTACTTGCTGACTGGGTATTAGCAGCTTCATGCATTATATTAAAGACGCAAGGGGTCTGCTTCCTCATTATTGAAGAGAACTTGTACGTAAAGCGACTGACGTAAGGGGGCAGCTTAAGGGGCTAACTTGCACTTGCGACCTATCAGCGGACGGTTCGAGAGATTTGGAGGTCCAATGCATGTGCGCAAGGCGTCGTAGGGTTCAGATCTGTGCAGGCTACGCATTGGTTAAGACGGTTTGGGAAGAGACGGATCAGAGGATGTGTTCTGAGAGAAATTGAGACGAAGAGAGGGGATTTGGAAGCTTCAATAACATGTGAAGGAGAATTGGATCCTTCGGACAGTTTTAGAGTCCAAACTTGCTGTCCTTAGATCCATCGGATCAGAACAACGAGTTCTTCAGAAAATTGAAGACGATACCTGAGATTGGGTTGTTCTTGCGATCGGTGAGCCAAGCTCTTCGTTCTTGGTGCCTACGCGATCAGGGAGTCTTCATCTATCATAGGAGAAGACCATGTGTGGATTGGATTGTTGGTTTGGGTGTGGTGAGCGATTTTGAGCCGTAGGGAGTCGATTTACGTCAGTGTTTTGCAACCTGCGACCAAATTTCTTGTGCGTTTTGCAAGGGGAACTCCAAACGGCTTGTTTGGAGTCTCGTTGGGTTCAAGATAGCCATATCTAGCTACTAGAGAAGATGGATATCAGATTAAACGATCCATTTAAGCGGTGTGTGTGGTTTTAAGCCGCAGGGAGGAGTTTTGGAAGATTCGATCACCTACGACCGAAGATCAAATATATCTCGGCTGTTGGGAGTCAGATCTGAAGGTTTCTTGGGCTAATGGAGTCAAGGAAGGAGACCCTAGCGACATCTGAAGACTATTTGACGAAATGAGGAAGTTCTCAAATAGACCTTTTTTGGTTCTTTCGCTACGATTTTTCATCCTTTGGAGTTCGTTAGAGATCTAGTTGACTATATACAGCTTGTGGTAGCTAGCTTTGGCTAAAAACTTGTACATGGATGCGATTTGGACTTGGGTTTCAATCTTCTGATACTGGTGCAGCTCTATTTATTAACAAAGAGAAGTTTCTCTTGCTTTGAGCTACGCTTCGGTGGTTTTGGGTCAAGGTTGAGATTCAAGGGTTCGTTTTAGGGGCTTTGAAGCAGATTACAGACCGCTCTGGTCTGTTTCTTTGTGTTCTTAGGAAAAAAGAACCGGCAGTGTACATACATTTGGAGTTGGTATTATATATTGCAGCGTTCATTTTCGCGGTTATTTTTCTCTGTCTTGTCTCTGTTCCACATAGTACATCTCCACAGCCAGGAACCTTGTGTTTTCATGGACATCCTTCACGCAATATCCGACACGATACAGGGACCTCTGAACATCCTCTAGGTAAGTGCCGATCTCCGGGTCGCCTAGGATGCACTCTAGGAGGCATCTACAAATCACTACAGAACTAATAAATGTATAAGAAATAGTCAAGACTAAAAAAAAAAGATTATCCTATCAGCCCGGAAGTCCACACACGACTAAATGATAACCAACTCTAGAAAATATGAAGAAAAAAGAACAAGTGTCACATGTGAAGAATTAGAACACCAAAAGACTTAGTTCACTATGAAGACTCCTCAAACTCTTATATGCTAACGTGAAAAGAAGTCACACCCAAATGGTGAGAGACAAAAGATGAGCATGAGTATGGAGTCTTTAGTCCTGCAGTTCGTGACTTTACAAGGGAGATTTTTTCTCCTTGTGAAGAAGCAACCAGGAAGCTTCCTCCAACAATCTCCTTTAGGGGCTCGTGTGTAAACTGGTCGCATGCATGTGATCAGTCCCTCCTTCCTTCGCACGAGAGATATACTCCCTCACGAATGTCCTTTGGAGATTCGCGTACGAGCGACCAGTCTCTCCTTCCTTCGCATGAGGGAGCTAAACCCCCTCGCGAATCCCCTTTGGAGGTTTAGTGCGTCACCGAAATGAAGAGAGTTTACTCGCTGGAGAAAAACCCATCAGAGAGGAGTTGTCAGCTGTTTCCTGGATTTTCAAATTTTCTAGTAACCGGGAACTCGACGTCTGAAAAATCTACTCAAACTAGCAGCTAACAAAATGCCGGTTTGAAGTTAAACGGAGTCTCTTTTATCAATCATGCAGGCTGTCGTCCGAGGTGATTGTTCTTGCATAGAGCAGGAAGGGTTCCTCAAACCCGCTTGCGTTTGATAGTACTGCCAAGATAAATTCAAATATGCTGTGTTGTGAGAATGACTAGTTCACAGACATCAAAATTCTTCCATCCATTTTTCCTTTCATATGTAGAATCAGCAGTCCATATAGAGTTCATTTTGAAGAACTATAGATTCTCTTTCTTTCGAGTCATAGATGGCAACCTCTCGACAACCAGTGAAAAAATGACAACGTTGCACGTTTTCTATGGGGCTCCCATCGGGACTATTCCGGTTTTAGTTACGACTAAAATGCTTAGTGGTGAGGATCTCCACCGCTAATATAGTGCGAGTTGTGGTTTAACAAAGAAAATGATCTGCCCGCAGAAACGGTACCATCGACACGCAGAGATTCAGATCAAGAAATGTGTGATGGAGATCAATCTATGTAAGTACTTACATAGACTAGTCCACTTGGATCTACATTATTTCGTTACACCTAGTGAACTGCGGTCCTTTCCCTTTTCCTCGTGCTATTCGATACACGTTGTGTCTCTTTAGGAGTTCAGCGTGGCGATAGTCACTTACTACGTTTTCACGCTTTCTCTGAGATTCTCTTCTTCAAATTCGTTCTTTCTTTCCATTCATAAGTACAGTTAACACCATTCTGGATACGACGAAATAAATTTTGAGTCCACTGAAGAGTATACTCTAGAGGTATAATATTACTATTCCTTGTTCGTGTAGGAACTTATCGATGTGCTGGAGTCAAGATTGTAAGATTTTTTGAATCTACATTTGGTATCTGAGCAAAATTCATGAGATTGCAGGGTATTGCAGTCGATCCGTTAAAATCTTCTGAATGGATCGTACGCTAATTATAACAGAAAATGGCAAGTTGAACCGTAAGAACTATCCAACCTAGATATAACAGCCGGTAATAACAAACGGCAGCCTAGGTGTCATACACTATGTACCAAATGGCAGAGGAGGTTTAAACTCCACCTGATAGGACCCAGCTGGCACACTCTTCACGAGACTTTCCTTCACCTCATCTATTTTCAGATAATTTTCTCCACGTAGGGGCTACGGCAAGCCTACCAGGGGCGGATCTGAACTACTTGGAAATCTTAACCGCCATTGCTGATCATTTTGGTTTGTTTCTAGAGGCGTGATGGAAGCAACAACGGTGGAGTGAACAAGACATCAAGATTTTCTCGAGAGAATAGGATGGGACAATTCCTGTATGTAGGTGCGGGGACCAACATTGGTAGACGACTGAAACACCTTTGAATTGCTAGATCTTACGTTTCCAGATTCCAAATACGTTCTCTTTGAACATAGAAGAGGAAGTTGATTTCGTGAACGAGTCTCCAGCAGTCTCAAACCTCGAACACTGGACACCCCTTCTCCTAAAAAGTGCAGACAAATGATGCATTGGGTTGAGAGGTGCAGGTTGCATAGAGAGGAGAGCATATCTAATGAATCTTTCTAACTATAAGTATCGGAAACTGTAAGGCTTAGCATGGAAAAAATTGATTTACCCCACGACGTTGTGAATCGTAGTTAAGAGTTCAGGATGAGGACTATACTTACTTGCCAATTACCAGGTGCCGTTTGAGTTAACAACAAAAACTTGGTCCTTCTGATGAGTTCCCTAAAATCTCCTAGATTCTTCGAGAGCGTAGCATTCGTATGAAAGTCAAGAAGCCACGTCCAGGCACCGATGATTTTCATTGGTCCATGAATACATTAATTTAAGGGAATGCGCGGTGAAAAGTTCGGAACGCTTAGAGAGGAGAGGCTTTGAGCGAATGCGGTTGGACTTCATCATTTAAGCTTATAAGTTTGTATCAGTTGTTTAACTTTTCGAAAAGTTACAACAACTGCTACAAACTTATAAGCTTAAACCTCTTGAAGGCATGATAACTGATTTCTTCGCCCGACCTGTAGAGTCTCCTCAGGCACGATACACCAAGTACATCATCAGGCTATGGACAATTAACGGCTAGGACTACAAATTATATTTCATTTCAAAATCACAAGTAGGCGAGTTGATGGAAACTCGTTCTTTTACTGAAGTTGTTGACTTCCATATCAATGTCAACAAAATTTGAATGGGAACCCGATGCTATATGCAATCGGGCGAAAGAATGGGAGAGTGTTCGGCTGTATGCATCATAAGCGTATATAGCCGAGCAGAGTCCTGATTAACCTTTAATTGTGAGTTATATTTCGCTTCTGTTCGCTTCTGTCCAACTGTATTCAAAAGAGTTGGCTGTCTCATTTGCTCTCGACCTCCAGGAGCAGACAATTCATTGATTCTCTCCTGGGATCTATTGGTAGCAGCCGTTGCCTTCTACTTTATCTCTTTCCGTTGACATGATCATTATAATTGTCTGATACATGTCGTGTTTCAACGATTCAAACTTTTGAATCAGTTATTATCCGTTGCAAGCGGCGCGGGTGGTGAAGTTATCTACCATGATTAAATCAGCTAAACTACCATCACGAACCTAATTAATGACCTGTTAGCTCTAGCGCTAGCTTAGTTCTAATTCTTAACTGAGCATTTCTTCCGAATCTGGCCCTGAGTGCCAGTCAGAACACCGATTCTTCCCATCTTCTCCATGGCGAGTCCGAATTCAGTCAAGAACTTGGACGGCGGGGACTTGACAAGATCGAGCACCTTGGAAAGCCCTTTGGACGTGGAAATGAGGGCGTCGTCTGACTTGAAAACGGCTTTGTGCTCAAGAACGTTGAAGTAGTATTGGCGGTCGAAAGTCTGGCCTCCTTTGCTGGAGTCCATGGCCAGGAACTTGCTGGCGGCTGGCCGGGTGTTGGGACACAATGACCTCTTCTCGGCAACGAAAGTCTTGTTGAAGTAAGGGTCGGCGCCGCTCAGGCTACCGGGGAAGTTGTAGAGACGAGGAATGACAGATTTGCAGGTGGTGAGGCCGAGGGTGTGAGCACCTGCAGCATGCATTACAGAGCTCTAAAGATTAGTACGTATACTTAACATGAGGATCTGAAAGATTAGTAGCAGCCTCTGGCCGCATAACGAACCCATTCTTCACCCAATTAACGTACAGATGTAGCAATTTACGTACCCGAGAGGACAACCATGTCTGATTCACTCAGACCCTTGCCGGCGAAGTTACTCACAAGACCCCTGTAACTCGCCGTGCTACTGGGGAGCAACTTCACTGCTTCAGATGCCACAGAAGTGAACCCATCCCTGCGACCAAGAGGAACCTTCCACTTTGGCCCCCCAATCTGCAACGCATTGTAATTAGTTCGCAGTCGATTAGTTTGCATGCAACTGGTATACGTACACTCAGTTCTTTAAATATGGAAAACACTCTATTCGAAGTGAACCTTATATTTCACTAACGGTCTTGATCATGAGGAGACCTCGGAGCTAGGAAACAATTACACGTGGGAAAAGTTCAAAGAACTCAGCAGACCACTGATCATGAGTAAATTGAAGATTCAAGTGTCTGGTAGGTTCTGGATACCCAAAACAAAAGGTTATGTCCACGACCGACAGAGTTCACAGGAAAGGAATTCGAAGGAGTGGAGGACTTACGAAGCTGATTGCATCTCGTGCAGCCAAGGCGAGAATGTCAGCGCACGAGAAAACACCCGGGCAGGTTTTCTCAATAGCTGCTTTAGCTTGATCGATGATACTGAATCCCTGGAGTGATAAGTTAGGGTTGGCATCTTTCTCGGCCGTGTTGGAAGGAGTGGAGAACAAGAGAACAGAAGCATCGCATCCCTGCAGATTAATATGAACCATATAACTCTGAGATCAAGCTTATATTAGCCCTGCAACAATTCTTTTCGGTACTTATCTTCTAATAGATAAGTAGCTAGCTTAAGGATCCTACTTAAGGAATAAGCACACACATAGTACAAAATTGAAATCCACAAGAGGATTGATAGAAATTACAACGGATGTGATCATGAGAATCACTCACTCGGACAAAGCAATCATGGAAGTGCAGACGTAGGAGACCAGCTGCATTTCTTCTATCAGCGGCAACAGCTTTGTTCACGACATTGGCCACCGCTTGCACACCACCCGGACACTTGGATGCGTAGAAGCTCTCGGAAAGTTGAGCATCCGCCACGGCAGCATACAGCACTGCCAGTCCGATGAGAAGGAGCACTGAAGACGACAACCTTTGCGCCATGATTGTTGCTCAGAATAAACAAGACTCTCCGGACGGAACTGATTCTGTACGTACATCACAAACCATAATGATGTTAGACGATGAACTTCAGTTCGCTGACATTATGCTTAATTTGGTGTCTACAGTCTATCGGCACTTTCTACATCGACACTGTATGCATCAGACTCCACCTGCTCACATATACTCTCCATTTCCTCGCGAATATGAGACATGCTTGAGAAAAATATTCATTTTCAAACGGAAGCTCCGCGACTCTGTCCACTACTCCAAAGAGATTGAATGTTGTCTCTCAAAAATGTCAGTGGTTTCAGTCCTCGCGTGAGATCATCATTTCAATTTCACTGCTTAATGTACATGTACATTAAGCATCCTTACATCAGTCGTGCTCAAGCAGGAGTAACTAATTCAGAGTTGAATATGAGACTGTCACAAACAAACGAAACTACATTCTGCTGATGTTAAGATCGATCGATCCATGTAGAGAGAACATTGGATCAGAGAATCTGGTGCTTTGCTCACCGTGACGTTAATTAGCAGCTGCTTTGGCGTCCTAGCCTGAAAGCTGCTGTGAAAGGAGAAGAGTACACTAGTTTGATGATTAGAGCCCCGCTGCTCCCTTTCTTATATACAAGTGCTGTGTTCAAACTTCAAACTGAACGGTGGGAACAGATCCAGAATAGTAAAACATTACTGACGATCTGGCTCCTGCCTCCTGGCAGTGAACCGAGTTCCTGCCATTTTTTAATGATTTCATCGAGCTCTCCAGGAACTGAAGTTCAGGATTTGAAGATTCCACTCAAGATGTGTCAATGACTGCTCTTGATCCCAACTAGAATCTCCGTGCCATGATACTTGTTCTGTTATTGTTTGAGTAAACCTTATTCTCGGACAGTTTCTCAAACAACGGGCGCTTCCGTCCCTTCAGCTTACTAGGAACACATCTGAGAGAAATCAGCCACAAGATCTGGTGGCCCTGGTACGTAGGATCCTAATTTGCCAGTTCTGCAATATTATATACCCTGTTCAAAAGGGAGGTGAAGAAGACGCCCCCACAGTTGTGTGAGGCCTGGCCATGGGCCGGAATGAACTGATCATATTTGCGACAGGACCACCTCGCCTGCGCTTCATGGCGGGCTTCACCGGTACCATATTTCTTTTTGGCAGGAAGTGAGCACGATTCCTGTGAGCAAAAGAGGCGGAGAGCGAACAGTGCAAGTTTTCACTGGACAAGTCAAGTCAGCAGCAACTGGACCGCGTACAGGTTATGGTAGCTAGGGACCCGGTTCTGCTAATCTCCAAGTTAAAGTTACAGCTTGAAGGTATTCAAGACTACAGAGTTAAAGGATGAAGATAATCTTGGAGTCCCTATGGTTTTGAGAAAATTGCACACTCTATTTCTCCAAGGTGTTGTTTTAACTTCACAGTTGCAAATGTGATGTAACCCATGAACCAAAATGGTTTGCATTTGCCGTAACCATTTCATCTTACTTTGTTGGGAGAAAGGAGCGTTCCTGAGAACCAGAAGATATTTCTTTTCCTATTTATTAAATTTATCAAATAACAAGTTTATCAAGGATTACATTTTCTCAAAAATGATAGCTCTGATGTTTAAAGACAAGTAAAAACAATAAGTAAGTAATTTAAATAAGTATAAGTAAAAACAATTTAAACCAAATCACACCGCACACAACGTCTATGTATTGTCAAAGATAATATGGAAAGTTTTAGAAACATCAAAAAGTTCAACTTGATGGTTCATCTCAAAAGGTTCATCTTAAAAAACAAGACGTGCATGCTATTTGAACGTTTGAACAAGCTAGAACTTTACTTAACATTATATAGTTACCTTATGGAGATGATTTTGGAGTGATACAGGAAAAAAATAGTCCATCTCCAAAGTGTACTTTTAACTTCATAGGTATGTCGTTTTGCTTTTTCTGATGTCTTCTTTGCTTGTAATGAACTTTCACTTTTCGAGATCCAAAGAGTTCAGAATCTAGATATGTTTTAAACATAGCCAAAATGATGATAGATAATTGTGGAAGAACTTTCCATTTACCTGAAAGGTCAAACTAAAACTCTGGAAAAGAAAAATTCACAGTTAATTTATAATCTTAGAAGGATAATGTTGTTTACGAATCTAGAAAGCTGGTCATCCAAGCACAATGATCAATCTTTTGGATTTTAATCATAATTATTCACAACATCATGTTTCACTGCAAGTTGCACAAAGTAAACAAAATTAATATCAACTTTATTTCAGCTGTACATCAAAGTAGTACATATGTGTCAGACTACTCACTAATCATCCTTTTCCCACTTTCCCTCGAGCTCCAAATAATCAAGTTTTGTAGTCAATTCGGGGTTTTTGATGAAGCTAAAATCTAAAATGCAGTGCACTCTTTCTCATCAGGATATTTTTGTTATCCATGGGACTTGAAAAGCGGAACAACGATCTATGGAAGTATTATCCGTAACCACCGCATGATCACTTGATCGCAGTTCACTCATTGTATTTGGATCTCATTGTTTTTATACATGATTTATTTTTATTTTCAACCAATCATGTGTTGCTATGGATTGCTTTAGTGAGAAGTAAATAATAAGCATACCTCACTAAGTCACTCTGAGACATTCTTTGTTTTTAATCTGCTCTGTAGAGCCCGGTAAGTCAGTCTGAGAAATTTATTATTTTTAGTCAACGGAATAATACGAGATAACCTACTCTGTGAACTGGACCCAATAGAATTATTTCCTTCTAATCATTGGATTGAGGATTCGAACCGGGATGGGTGCATCTCCAGACACAAGGTATTACCACTGCAGTACTTACTTGTATAAGCAGATGCCTTACTTAACGCGTTTATAGAAAGAATGTTATATTTAGAGTTGTGCTGGACAGTGGACCAGAGTTCTTGCTGTGTTGGCCGCTGTTACAAAAAGAAACCATGTGAATTAATATTTCAAGCCACCGATCTTGTCGACTACAGTATCACTGATAGTATAAGCTAACTAAAAGATTCTTATGGCATTTCTAACATTAGAAAAATGCTAAAAATCTTCTTCAACCAATTACAAGCTCAGATTTATCATGCACTATACGCGCTTGTCCTTTTTCCCCATTTCAGCAAAACTTCACTTTGTATGCATAATCACTTGAACCGGGAGAGGTTTAAGTGTGATAACTTGTGTTGTGATAAACTCCGCCAGCTCACCTAAGTTCAAAAGAGGATCATGCATGAGTGCAATACACGTAACTAGTGAATATCGATTTCCTCGACAAATGATAGAACTATACTCTATACCTTAATGTAAAGGTGAACTCCAATAATCCAATTTCTCCTCTCCTTATAACACAAGGGTCCAAATATTCATTTAATTCAAGTCCAACATATGGTAGGTACTTAATCTCATAACCAACTATAAATCGAACCTTAACGTTTTATGGATGGAAAAATAACCATGATATTTTGCAAGATATAATTACTGTATGATGAGTGTAAAAATTGAGATATTTATAGTCAAACTAAACTAAAGAAGACGTCTGAGAAATGATGGTTTTGATGTAGTTCACTGGTACCTATGATCTTGATTAAATTTTCAGGATTCCACTGGCTCCATCCTAGCGAGATGAGGGTCTGGGATGGAACAATCATCAAAACTCTAGCACACAAGGACACAGTTACATAGATCTCTCACGTTTATTCACACTTTTCTATCCATACTTTGATTTTTAAAAGGAAAATTAATGAAAATAAATCATGAAAATTTTTTATTTTTTTGTTAAAGTCTCATGGGATTTCAAGTTGCTCCGAATCTGATTGTCTAAGAATAAAACTGGAAAACTGACTTGTGTAGCTATTACACTAGGACTAATGTATCCTTCTCTTGTATTCAATTTGACCGATTGCGTTGAATACAAAAACAGAGATTATGCATACAAAGTGAAGTTTTGCTGAAATGGGGAAAAAGGACAAGCGCTTATAGTGCAAGATAAATCTGAGCTTATAATTGGTTGAAGAAGATTTTTAGCATTTTTTTAATGTTAGAAGTGCCATAAGAATCTTTTAGTTAGCTTATACTATCAGTGATACTGTAGTCGACAAGATCGGTGGCTTGAAATATTAATTCACATGGTTTCCTTTTGTAACAGCGGCAAACACAGCAAGAACTCTGGTCCACTGTCCAGCACAACTCTAAATATAACATTCTTTCTATAAACGCGTTAAGTAAAGCATCTGCTTATACAACGTAAGTACTGCAGTGGTAATACCTTGGGTCTGGAGATGCACCCGTCCCGGTTCGAATCCTCAATCCAATGATTAGAAGAAAATAATTCTATTGGGTATAGTTCACAGAGCAGGTTATCTCGTATTATTCCGTTGATTAAAAATAATAAATTTCTCAGACTGACTTACCGGGCTCTACAGAGCAGATTAAAAACAAAGAATGTCTCAGAGTGACTTAGTGGGGTATGCTTATTATTTACTTCTCACTAAAGCAGTCCATAGCAACACATGATTGGTTGAAAATAAAAATAAATCATGTATAAAAACAATGAGATCCAAATACAATGAGGAAAGTGCGATCAAGTCATTATGCGGGCTTATCATTACAAGCAGATATCTCAATTATACCTCGCAGTCTCCACTCAATTCTTATCCGTGCTCCTTGAGAAATAACTCTTAGGTCATAAAATTGTAAAACTATGTACTATGCAAAGAAACTAAGATTGAAAACAGAATACTCTTATTAAATTTTGATACTTATAGAAGTATATGTTCTAAAAACTTCTGTTAAATTATGATTATTTTCAAAAACGTTTTATATATATTCAAGATCTTAACTAATACATAAATATAATAAATGTTGTAAAAACTTATTCGCTAATAATCATGTCAATAGTAGTTAAAAAGTCCATAACTTGAACATCCTAAAAAGAGTTTAATCATCATCATTTGTTAGTATTTCAGTATAATCGTATATGAGGAAAAATATATATTTTTGTAACTAAACGTTTTACAGATTATCAGAATATAATAAAAATATTCTTTTATTTTATGTATATTTAACAACTAAAGTTGAGTTGCATATCCCTACAGCGCTACCAAATTAGATTTTGGTAATTTACCATTGATAGTTGGGTAACCAATTATTTTCAGTAGAGAGATAATAAGGAAATTTTAATTTTAACTTTCATTAAAGAAAGTTTATCAAGTATATTTTATCAGCATAACAGCCAATCTGAGAAGAATTGCTTCTCAAACGATAGTAAAAAGCATCCAACCGACGGAGTATACACAAGTACTGTCCGAGCGCGGTTTCTTACCATTGGACGAGTAAGTGGGAGTTACCGCCTCTCTCTCTCCCATCAGTTTAAATTGAAACCAAAATCCCGTGTTACTAGCCCTCCCCAGGCTAGTAACACGCCGTCTCGATTCCTCGATTCGAAAACTGAGTCGATCACTCGAGTTTACATGTTATTTTGGTAATTTCTTGCGGGCAGGCATAACTTAAATTCTCTCTCACAGAAGGAGGTAAGCTTGATCATTTTTATTTAATCATTAACTCCGTAATATGAATATCGGGTATATACCATACCATTATGCTTTACTGAATAACATCGTAATCGAAGTTCATAGGTTATCTAGAGAAGTAGTCCTAGTCAACCGGTACCTAGTTCATTAGTCTACTTTTTTACAAAAATCCATAGCGTGCAAATTAAATAACATATTTAATTCAAGTTAATTAACTTAATAAGTTACTCACGAAAAAGTTGAGTTAAATTCATGAGTTGAGGATTAAGTAGGAACAAATTAGAATCTTGTGAAACTCAACTCAATTTGAGAAGCTAGTTATTTCTTCAAATGCATTTACTTTGATGTAGCTAAGTGCAGCAAATCATCAGATTTTGATTTCATTACTTTTATTTATTGTCGCTAAAGAACTGATTTCTACTTGCTTACCTGAAGACTTCGTTAATTATTTTAACTTAGTGTATGTCACTTTGTTGAAATTAGTTACCATTTAAGTTATGTTGGTTGTAAAGCGAACATACGTCTAATACATTTACATCAGTTCACGTTCATTTTAGTTTATATGTACAAGTATACATGTCTTGGCGATGAGAGCAAATTAATCAATTACTGTTAGATTTGAAATTAGAAGTTAGAAGTGCCTGACGAACTTGATAAATATTACGTAAAATGCATAAATTGAACCTACATTTCACATCGATCACCTTTAACATATATTTTTGGTTCAAAAATATAAAAAACTAAGCTAATATATATGTTAAATGATACTAAGTACACAGTAGTTACTAGTAATATACTACCAGTTCAAAGCAAGAACTATCCCAAACAAACAACTAAAGTAATGAGCGTGTTTGCTTCTTCTATCTTAGAAGACATGAATATGTATATCTGCACGCTCCCACTGAGATATCCGTGAACTTGTGCACACTTTAGAGATCGACTTCAGATTCATTTCTAACCAGAGAACAATTTCATACATACGAGAAATGTGTAGCTCATTGTATTTCTCCAGTCCAGATCTTGTTTGCCTTTTGGTATGGAATCGTTGTATAGATGACATGCAAAATATGCAATGTAAATAATATTTTGGGTATGTCATTTTTATTCCAAGATGGCACATAACATGAAAAATGGAATTGGCAATAACTAGCATATATCAATCGGATTATATAGTACACTCAAGAAGAAAAAAGATAAAGAGCCCCATCGTTACTTACATAAACTATGAGCCAATCGAGCAAACAAGAAAAATAAATCCACCAATCCAAACACATTTCCATCAATCTTCTGGTCAAAACTCATTGATACCGTTATAGGTAGTGAGCATGTGTGCTCTCAAATAGATAGTTTTGAATCTGTTTAGATAAAAATGATTATATTTGAACATCAAAGCTCTTAATTAAAAATATTTTTATATATTTATTATAACAGACAAAGGCTTTTCTTTTATATTTGTAGCATAAAAAGAAATTTAGGTATATACATCTTAACTTGATAATACAATAACCAATTCACTTCTTCCCCACTACTTTCATCACATAGAATTATATCGATAGTACATTCATGTGCCAGCAACACTCCATGCAGATAAGACCACTATCATTGGTCAAACCATGGCAGTAGCTTCTCTCCGTGAGGATGTCCATCGTTCAAGCATAACTAGCTTGTTGGTAATTAGTCAGGCAAACGAGAACTGGAAGCATCCGACACTGCAGGGTGACTTCCATACATACACATCGAGAAGGCTACAAATTAAATGGAGACTGAACGATCGATCTAATTCACAGGTGCTAAGTTAAACACGTTTGTGATAATTCAACTTGGTCATCATTCACACCCTTCTCCGAATTTCAACGCACCCCACCCATTCTTGACCTGAGTGTGAATTTAAACCGACTGTGAATCTCAGATGCATCGTTTTTTAACCAACCGACCACTGATCTCCATTGATTATGAGTCTCCATCGACACCATGCTAGTGAACCCTTCATTGACTTGTCCCGATGTCGATCGACCCACCCCCGATTTGCTACAGACACTCTAAGTTTGAGTTGGCCTCCAATCGCTCGAGATCTCTGTGTCTGTGTTTCTTTTTGTCTCTCTGTTGAAATCAACGAGAGAAAGCTTAAACATCTGAGGAACCATAAACGTGGTTTAGAACTTATCAACGTGATACGAACTGGTGCATACACAACGACTCTAGATCTGCATGCAGCCAACGTACCTATCCTTTACTTTAGACTTATATGAAGGAGGATTTCTGCATGTAATTAAAAGTCTAAATTTATTGCTGGAATCGGTTCGACCGCGTAGGAATTGTGCCTGCACCTTGACATGTACGGATAAACTTTAGGGATTTTTCTTTTTTTCACTAGCTAGCTCGATGTCTATATATCTGAGATTCTGAGGTCACTGCGTTCTCTGGTCCCTGTGAATGCTCAACGACAGTTAATCCGTTGATGCCCATGTACCCATGTACACAAAACCATCGAGAGTAGACGTTTTCAATATATAGGGTCTTAAAGCTTCAAATTCACTGGCACTGAAGTCCTGAGAAAGTCTTTGAACATTGTGTTTTGCTACCATTAATTTGCGATCCGGGGATACTAGTATCAGTTTTATCCCAAGTTACGTTGGACAATTAACAGGTCAAGGGGTGATTCCGTATTCATCTAGCTCGATCTATCGCGAGGAAAGCAGATCTGGCGGGGCAATTCGAGTACCATGTACAACGACCTGCGCATGTAATATCTTGAAATGAATTAATATACCACAGTTGCAGAAGTAGCATGCTCACGTTCATACCACATAAACTGGCCATGGCCTCATCCTGGCTTCGAGCTTGACCCCGGTGAGCCAATCCTTCGATCATACGAATGAAGAACTCCTCGATCGATGGTTCTGGCAATGGGAGATTGACAAATTAAAACAAATCAGCCTTGCAAGTAACGTAAGTTATGGCTACAAATGATAGAGCACAAGGGCGGAACTTCTTAATACGGAGGATCGATCGGCGGTGTGGATCACTCATCGGAATCTTAACACCACATTATTTTTGTCACGAAGTGGTTGACTTTGGCCGCCACGAGAGGACAGGGTTTCTTGTGCATATGCGGCAATGCCAGGGCATGCTGCAGGGTTCCTGGACACGGTCCAATTCCACTGACTAATTTATACTTGCACTGTTTTCTTCGCCGTGTATTTTACTCACAGAAATCGTGCGTGCCATTTACTGTTAAAGAATGAGTTCGCAAATGTGACAGTGTACATGTGCATACACGGGCTTTAAGCAACTGTAGGGACCTTTGAACAGGGGAACTGTGCAGTACTGGCAAATTTGGGTGCTCCCATCATGGCCAGATGTTATGGCTGATTTCGCTCGAGCTCATATGCGTTCACAATAAGCTGAAGGAAGCTGAGCGGAGGACGCACTCGATCGTTACATGAGAAGATGGTCGTGACTAATGTTTATCCAAACAGGACGAAATAAACAAGTGTCATCCGCCGGTCGACATACTAGTTCGGGCTCATGTTGGGTGGAATCTTCAGATCCTCAACTTCAGGAGAAAGAAGCATCCAAAAATGGCAGCAGTGTGGTTCACTGCCAGGAGAGTGGAGCAAGATCGTCAAGCATGTTTTACTATTCTGGATCTGTACCCAATGTTCAGTTGAAGTTTGAACACAGCACCTATACCTATATAAGAGGAGTAGAGCAGCGAAGTTCTAACCATCAAAGAGTTTAGTCTTCTCCTTTCACAGCAGCAGCTTTCAGGCGAGGACGCCAAAGCAGCTGCTAATTAACGTCACGGTGAGCAAAGCACTAGATTCTCCCTACATAGATCGATTGTTCTTGACATCAGCAGAATGTAGTTTCGTTTATTTGTGACAGTCTCATATTTAATGCTGAATAAGTTACTCTTGCTTGAGCACGACTTGCCTTCTATATATATGAAGCTTGAAGGATGCTTTCTGTACATATATATCAGTTCGCGATCACTATTGTAGACACCTAATTAAGCAAAATGTAAGCGAATTGTAGTTCATCGTCTAACATCATGATGGTTTCTGACGTACGTACAGAATCAGTTCGTAGAGTCTAGTTTATTCTGAACAACAATCATGGCGCCAAGGTTGTCGTCTTCAGTGCTCCTTTTCGTCGGACTGGCAGTGCTGTATGCTGCCGTGGCGGATGCTCAACTTTCCGAGAGCTTCTACGCGTCCAAGTGTCCGGGTGGTGTGCAAGCGGTGGCCAATGTCGTGAACAAAGCTGTTGCCGCTGATAGAAGAAATGCAGCTGGTCTCCTGCGTCTGCACTTCCATGACTGCTTTGTCCGAGTCAGTGATTCTCCACTCCGTTTTAAGTTCAATCAGTCCTCTTATATATTTCAATCTTAGTGCTGAGGTCTTTAAGTTACTACTTAATAATAAGTAGGATCAGAATGAAGCTACGCACCTTAATTTATATTACAAGATAAGTGCCGAATAGAATTGTTGCAGGGCTAATTATAAGCTTTATCTGATCATGAGAGTTATATGGTTCATATTAATCTGCAGGGATGCGATGCTTCTGTTCTCTTGTTCTCCACTCCTTCCAACACGGCCGAGAAAGATGCGAGCCCTAACTTATCACTCCAAGGATTCAGCATCATCGATCAAGCTAAAGCAGCTATTGAGAAAACGTGCCCGGGTGTTTTCTCGTGCGCTGATATTCTCGCCTTGGCTGCACGAGATGCAATCAGCTTCGTAAGTCCTTCACTCCTTCGAATTCCTTCCGTGTGAACTCTGTCGGTCGTGCACATAAATTCTTTTCTTGGGTATCCAGAACATTATCAGACACTTAAATCTCCAATTGCAAGTTACTCATGAGCAGTGGTATGCTGAGTTCTTAAAGTTTTCCCACGTGCAACTGATTCCTGCCTCCGAGGTCTCGTCACGAGACCGGTACTGAAATATAAGGTTCAATTCGGATGGGGTGTTTTCCATATCTTAAGGACTGAGTGTACGTATACCAATTGCATGCAAACCCATCGATCGCAAACTAATTACAATGCGGTGCAGATTGGGGGGCCAAAGTGGAAGGTACCTCTTGGTCGCAGGGATGGGTTCACTTCTGTGGCAGCTGAAGCAGTGAAGTTGCTCCCCAGTAGCACGGCGAGTTACAGGGGTCTTGTGAGTAACTTCGCCGGCAAGGGTCTGAATGAATCAGACATGGTTGTCCTCTCGGGTACGTAAATTGCTACATCTGTACGTTAATTGGGTGAAGAATGGGTTCGTTATGCGGCCAGAGGCTGCTACTAATCTTTCAGATCCTCATATTAAGTATACGTACTAATCTTTAGAGCTCTGTAATGCATGCTGCAGGTGCCCACACCCTCGGCCTCACCACCTGCAAATCTGTCATTCCCCGCCTGTACAACTTCCCCGGTAGCCCGAGCGGCGCCGACCCTTACTTCAACAAGACTTTCGTTGCCGAGAAGAGGTCATTGTGTCCTAACACCCGGCCAGCCGCCAGCCAGTTCCTGGCCATGGACTCCAGCAAGGGAGGCCAGACTTTCGACCGCCAATACTACTTCAATGTTCTCGAGCACAAAGCCGTTTTCAAGTCAGACGACGCCCTCATTTCCACGTCCAAGGGCCTTTCCAAGGTGCTCGATCTTGTCAAGTCCCCTCCGTCCAAGTTCTTGACTGAGTTTGGACTCGCCATGGAGAAGATGGGAAGAATCGGTGTTCTGACTGGCACTCAGGGCCAGATTCGGAAGAAATGCTCAGTTAAGAATTAGAACTAGGTAATTAATTAGGTTCATGATGGTAGTTTAGCTGATTTAATCATGGTAGATAACTTCACCACCCGCGCCGCTTGCAACGGACAATAACTGATTCAGAAGTTTGAATCTTTAAAACACAACATGTATGACACAATTCTAATGATCATGTAAACGGAAAGAGATAAAGTAGAAGGAAAACAGCTGCTATGAATAGATCATTAGAATCAAAGAATCATAGAATGAATTGTCTGCTCCTGAAGGTCGAGAGCAAATGAGACTACCAACTGTTTTGTATACAGTTGGACAGAAATATAACCTCATAACTAGTGATAATCAGGACTCTGTTCGGCTATATTTTATGCTTATGCTGCATACACCCAAACACTCTCTCATTCTTTGGCACGATTGCTTATAGCATCGAGGCCCATTCAAATTTCGTTGTTATTGATATGAAACTCAATAACTTCAGTGAAAGAAAACTGTTTCACCAATTCGCTTACTTCTGAGTTTGAATGAAATTTAATTTGCAAGCCTTTTGTACTTATGAATGTATGTTGGTGTCTTGCTCGCACTTGAGGATCCACAGACGGTGCTGAACGTTCACGTTCAGCTCTCCTTGTATACTGAACCCTAGACTCACTAAACCCTTTTTTTATTTTCTTCAGTTTTGCTTCGGGTTCCAGCATGCATGTTGATCCTCTTTCGTACCTATTTTTACGTAATTTTGATGTATAGTTTGAACCTCGCCCAGATTTTTGCAATGGTATCGTGTTTGGTGCAAACAACGCCCTGAAAGAGTCTATCTTTCGTCTCGATCCTCTGCAGAGCCTCTCCGAGGAAAGATTGAGCAATGTTGTACCTCCAAGACCTCGCAGATTGACTTATCTTCCTAAATGTCTTCCAGACCCATTCCTATACACTCTTTGATTGTGGACACCCTCGAACAAGTGCATACAGGTTTCATCCCTTTGGCCGATGGACCTATTACACCATCGTAATGGGTTGTTAGGTTAGAGATGTGGTAGACATCTTCGTCTGTATGCAGCTGGCATTTGGTAGATCGGCTGCCATAGAAGCATACTCTCTTGCGATGCCCGACTGCTTGTCCACACTGTCTTCCATCTTGTCTTGTCCTCAGGATTCGATCTGATGTGCCGGGTCAACTTACCCACCCTAGATTGCACCGTTTTGTTGTGCTATTGGAGAAGTTTTGTAGGTGTACAGTGGTTTCTTCAAAGAAGAACTTTTGATCGCTCCATTTGTCAGCTAACCTAGTTGCAGTGAATCCAAATCTGTGATGAGGATGAGGTCATGTTTGGGTCATTCGATCACCTTGCACAACTTCCATCGCCTTGTGCTTAGATCAAGAACTGGAATTTGGACTGTGTGTTTGTGATCAGAAAAATATGGACTTCTGCAACATCATCTTTGATACTAATTCTCGATGGGGACAGAGTGTATTCTGCTTTGCTACAACTTTGTCTTGAGGACAGTGTATTCTTGTGAACCATTACTCCTAACTCTATTATACTTGCATAGGTGCATTGAGATGCACTTGTGTGATGTATCCTTGTTGTGTGGAATGCGTTGTCGAGCGAGAATTTTCTCGGGAGGGGTAGAACCCTCTGACTGTGAAGCGATCCGCATGATAAATTACGTTGGAAAATGATGGATCGAGATCAACACAACTCACATAGCGTCGAATTTGAACTCGGATAAAAAATGAAAGACTGAATGTTAAATCAAACACCCAAAGTAGGCAAAATACATTCACGAACAAGAGTCACATGAGACCCAACACATTATCATATACAAGATTCAGTACTTTTTCTCTTAGATAAGGGTTGCTTTATTAATATTGATTTTTTGATCATGCTAAATCAACCTCATTCTTCTCAGTATTCTCCTCTCAATAATTCTATATCTTCTAATCTCTTTGTGCTCTCCGAGTTTTCTTCCCAAGAAAACTCGGAGAGCACAAAGAGATTCAATTACTATAACCACATTAGTAATCGACCTCTTGTACAACATCATGACGCATTCTTTTTAATCAACAAATTGAAGAATTTATACAAGGTACTTATAAAGCATCTCTAAAACAAACAAATATTTGTAGAGTGAACTAGATTTTCTATGGTTGTATCCAAGAAGCATTATATATTATAGATGAAGAAGTCTTGAATAGTTTTTGACGTATCAATAACATAATGTAAAAATACCAAAGTGTTGAGAATAACTCACAATATATTCAGTCCATGTCAAATACTAAATATTGCTTTTGGCAAAGCATCCAAGCACATGCTCGTTTGAAATACAGTCCAGGCTAAATCAACATTGACCTTGGCTAATCCAACTTGAGGCTAAGGGTCAGATCAGCCTAGAAAGCACATGCAGTGCACACGAGACTCGGTTTGATTCACCCAAAACATCCAGGTTGATTTGAACTCGAGCCTCATGCTAAATCCTCCAGAGAGTGCATGATTGAACTCAAGCCTCGTGTTGCATCATCCAGATAGTGCATGAGACTCTAGTTGATTGATTCAACCTTGAGTTAAATCACCTATTGACTCTTGAGGCCTTGGTTGATTCATCCAAAACATCCGGGTTGTATCAACTTGAGTTGTGATGTCTATGTTGAGCTTCAATTCATACCTCTAGTCATATCAGTCTGAAATCAGCCAAAGGTACGGACTAGTTCAGCTCGGACTATTTCCTCGATATTGTAGTATGATTTCTGAAGTTAACAGTTAGGACTAATCGATCACTCTGTTAGATCATGAAACACGTTGTATAGTATTGTAAAATGTGAAGGCAAAACGAGCAATCATAAAGAAAAGAAGTGTGTACTTATTTATAGTTATGCATGTCAAAGCACAATATTACTTGGATCAGCAATATCTAGACTCATCTCTCTCTCTCTCTCTCTCTCTCTCTCTCTCTCTCCCCCTCTTTGATAATACATTTTTTGTCTACTTGTGTTATAAGTATGTTAATCGTATCAAAAATTGATACAACCTATGGAATTCTATCATGTATATGATTCATATAATGGTTACATTCTCTACTCGAGTATTGTGTAAGATTATTTATATTTATGGCAGTTAAGATAATTTGTGGGTTGTGAAGAATACGAAGAGGATTGAGGGTATGGACACAAGTACCTCTTGGGTACCGTTTCAAATTGTAAAGCGAACCAGAACTCTTTGGTAAAGAGCTTGTGTTAATCAGTTTGTGTTGAATAAATAACTCTTGAAAATAACGTCCATAATGATCAATTGTGTATGGTATGAGATGGGTTCGGGTGAAGACCTCATGTTTGGTTGAAATAATCTTATTATAAGGATCTTATGACTCACTTCACCGAGTTGTTCCCAGTTGTATGTTTCCAAGCTTACAAAGTTTTGTTGAGTTGTATGTAATTTGCAATTTGACCTATGATCTTCATATGTCAAATTGTGATGAAGATGACGACGATGGTGATGATGATATATATATATATATAATTATATTTATTGATTTATCATATATCATCTTGATTGAATCGGAAGAAAAATCAAAGTTTGTTAGTCAAGCAAAAAGATAATAAGTCTACTCTACAAATATTTATTTGTTTTAGAGATGTTTTATAAGTACCTTGTATAACTTCTTCAATTTGTTGATTAGAAAAAGAATGCATCATGCTGTTGTACAAATATAAATACTAACGATTTCTTGATTATTCTTTTCTAAGAGTTGATAATGTTCATAAATTTGAAAATAGGATGTACAAACAAATGATAGCATCTGACTCATTAACTCAACAGTAGATGAATATAATAAGTACAATCAATTGTTTTATGTTTATATGGAATATATCTGTAGTACATATCCATTTTGCTGGTTGATAACAATAGCTAGAAGTAATACGTCGCCTTCTTCGTCTAAGACAAAACATATGTACCATGGAGTAGATCATCTCGAAATAGTACAACATCACCATGACGTAATCCCGTCAGAATCTAATGTGATCCATATCATACAAAATCTACCTTCCTCTTTGTTTATGTTGAGGATTTAATACACAAATCAATAATAGCATCAACATCCAGATGTAACATGTTTGAGAACTCCGATGCTTTCACACACAAAAAACCGGGTTCATGAGTGGAAAATGCAATAAGACCATGATGTCAAAATGGACCTTGTAACAACTGATTAAACACTACTCTCATCTTCAATGTTTATATGTGAACATGGTAATGACATTTGGAGAAAACTTCGAATCAATGTAGGAATGTATTGTAATCCAAGAACCAACATTGTTTTCTACTAGCACATTATGACTATAGTTTCCAAAGATCATTCGATGATCTTTATCAAGAACAATGAGAATCTACAAACATGTTCTCTTTGTCTACACACCACTGAAGAGTGTTTCTAAGAATATTATAAGAATACTTTCCGCACCATCGGTTATATACTCGTGTGCCAGTTGCATGCGGAGCTTGATGTATGTTATTCTTCCTCGTCCATGTTCTTAATACTCTTTTCTCTCTATACACGATCAATAAACATATTTTTTACACTCTTTTCTCACGTTGATTAACACATTTTGTATCCACATTTTTAGAAAAAATCTAGATCTTTTAGTCGTATCAAAAAACAATACAACTTATGGGATTCAAAAAGTGATTGCATTATCTCTTCATGTACTGCGTAGAAGGAGGTGTCTTGATGAGTTTCGTTTTTTACTTTTCTACTCCCTCTTTTTATTGGTAGTTTAGGAAATCCGTGGTTCCAGAAGGAGATGAGGATGATTGGTGCTATGGAACGGGTGGAGTAACAACATCAGTCATCAGCAACTGATATGCTGATATCAGGAGAATTTCTATCTGATGACAGTAGATTATTTTCCTGATATCAGCAAGTTGCTAGATATTTTCTGAACGAAAAATTAGAACTTTTATAGTAATATAACTTCTATTTTCATATTGTAACATAGGAATGGAATAAAATTATAATCACCGAGGGCGACAACTATAATTTTTATAGTAACCGACTTCAATTACTTACTTTACAAGTGTTGCATAGCTTGTAAAGTTATTCAACACTGGACGTAGAGTGTTGCAACTATAAAGTTATAGTCTATAATTATATTATTGTAATCCTTCTTAGTAAGAAATCTTAGTAAGGGTTAAGGTTTTTGTCTTTGTAAGTTTAAGTGTACTTTACTATTTTTAGTAAATATATCTTCGTCATTGCAGATCTTTTTTGGCTAGTACAAATTTCTACAAGTACTTTGTACTATAATCTAATATCCATAATAATGACCTCTTGTCACTTATTGCACAATTCCGTAAATGTACTTTTAATTAAACTATAATTGACATATATTTCTCACCGCAGACTAGTTTTACGAATTTGAACATGCCAAGGTGCTAAGTCGGACAGGCACTAGAACATGATGCCTTCACATATTGTAGGTTTGATTTTTTCCTCTTTTAAGCAGCAGTCTAGCTTGCTCATGGCACCATCTTAACCTAAGACGCTGCTAACCAAGAGCCTAGCTTAACCTAAGAGGCAGCTGCTTAAGGGCTCTGCTCACACTCCCGCTGCAGACTGTGCACATTATCCACATACAAAACAGTTTGCAACACGACAGCGTGGAGACAACATACCCTGAATCTGATAATAATCCCTCTCCTAGCTGCTTCTTCAAGTAAAGTCAATCCATTTACGTGGTGTAAGATCGGGTTGATGACAAGATGCCCTCTCCATGAGTTGACAAGATGATTTTGTACTACAAGATCGTGATTGTTGCTCTGTGGTACTTCTTGAATCACGCCACAATGGGAATAGCAGAGAAAAATCTTTGAAAAATAGCAGAGAAGCATCTCTTCTTCTACTTTGAAGTTCACCCATCTCAATCCTGGTGCTGCAAAATGTGTAGGGATAAGTGTGAAGCTTAAATAATTGCTTTAGATTTTTAAATCATTTTTGTCACTGAATATGTAGTCCGGTGGGAATTGCATACGTTTCTAGCAAACATTTGGCATTCTCCAGGTCCATCGGTTGTACAAGACGTGTATCGTCAACAAACATATCGTGATGGTACTGCTTAACGGAGCTCCAGAAGGAAAAGAGAAGGTGACAACGAGTAATCTTGGTGGATGGATCTTTGGATGCTTATCTTTCAAATTCTTCTCTTGTTCACTGTGGATGACTTGGCATTGGTGGTGAGAGCTCTGAAATAGCCAATGAATATAGACCTAAACCTCATCTTGTGTAGCATCATCTCAAGGAAGGACCAACTGATTGTGTCGAAGACTTTCTAGAAATCTAGTTTTAAGAACACATACTGCTTTTTGGACTGCTTACCTACATGGAAACAACACTTCATGCTCTTCACTATACAAAAGCACCAATTGGTGGATACAACTTCCAAGCACAAATACAAGTTGATGCCATGAGATGACCTCAACAAGTATTGGTTTAAGTTTGAGTTAGATGATTTTAAACAAATCTTGTAAATTATATTCGACATCATGAGTGAACGCTTACTCTCTAGTAGAGACTCAATTTGATCATCTCTTTTTGGTATTAAGATGATATCTCTTATAGAAATATATGCATCCAATGCTTGCCTCTGAAGTCCATAATTCATAGTCATCAAATGGGAGGAGAGCGTGTGATAAGAAACACTCAAGAGACAAAAAATCTGGTGATATCAATACATATGTTTTTGAACAAGGGTATTGCACGAGGACCCAGTGAACGAGTCCTGGTTGTTATGAGCGGTTGTTAAAAATAAAATCTGCTAAAAGATGACGAACAAGTAAAAATGTATGATGAAAATATGCTTCATTACAAACTCATTATAGCAAGCGGTGAAACTAATCACAATAGATGGTGAATTTTTTGATGATCTCCGCATGTACCAACAGATCAATTATTGTGAGTCACACATATTTAATTATCAGCGGCTCAACTGGTTGTAAGAGAAGATCTTTTGCACTTGTCTTGTCCTTCTTGTAGATGGAGTGGTGAAAATGAGAGACTTTGCATGTTTGGTGCCCACAGTTTGCAAATTTTGGGATTTTTGTCAAATGTTTAAGTTAACGTGGTGTATATAAGATTGAATTGACCTTGTTACTTAAGTTTATCCCTTGCTTAGCAGGAAGATGAACTTAGGATAGATTTTTAGAAGAGAAGCCTACTTCTTTCGGAAGCTGGAAGTCTTCTTGGAAGAGGTCTTCTGGAAGAAGGAATCCATAAGACACAATGAGAGTCTTCTGGGGGAGGACCGTGACTATAACCGCGAGGGATACCAACCTAGTACCAACTAGAAGACACAATAGGTGTTTTAGTGGACCTAAAAGATAACCACCTAAGCAGTAGGTAGGGCCAAGGCTGACAAGGCACTTACCTAAAACGTGGTGTCGTGATGTGAATCATTTCACATAGTGAATAATTCATCTCTCAGTTAGAAGTTAGTCTCTCAGAGTGAAGCTAAGATCTTAGAGAAGTCGACTTTGGAGGAAGTGAGTAATCGAAAATCTGAAGACACCATGGCGTAGGTCTTGTCGCGCTGATCACCATGGTATGTTCAAAAGTTGTAAACGGAGTTGCAGGCAAAAAGTTACTTGGAGTTCTTCTACAAGATTTCTGATATATGGAAATTTATCATAAATCTGAGTGAGTTCGAAAAATATATTTTAGATTTTTCTCATGTAGATTGTAGTATGTAGTATTTTTTTGCATTTCGAAATGCACAAAAAGAGCATGTTTAGTGAAAGTTATTGCATTTTGTGTTAGCAAAGGAAAGACGAAATACCGCACTTTGTTAGCATATCAGCTTAGAAACTGGTCTCTAAAACCAATTGTGAGATCAGCTTCCGTGGTGTAGCTTAGAAACTTGTAGGGAGGAGGTCTCCGGAGCAAATCCCTTCAGACTCACAATCGGCTTGGAGTAGGCTGACCCCTTCGGGGGAATATGAGAAGCACCAAGTTGCCTAGGGGCGGGACACTAGATGTCTCTTAAACGTATCGTGAATGCGAGACGCCTCCGTCTACCCCTGCACTAGTGCAGTCACCTAGTGTGGATGCTAGAGGGAGATTACCACCGGATTTCGAAATGGACCTCTCGCCTTCAAGTTGTCGGGGTCACTAGTACGGATTCGGTTGCAGCCCTCTAAGTCCTGGGATAGCGAGATGGCATCGGAAATACTCCAAGTCGGTACCAAATCTTTTGTAGAAAAATGTAGAGCTCGACATATTATTCACTTGAGTCGAAAAATCAAGTGAAATTGATGCATGAGGCAATACTTACGGCATTTTGAAGTTTATATTGTCTCATGACATTTTGAAGTTTTGGGCCAGAAAATGCCAGTGATGATAACTCGGGCTCCACGTGTCAGAACGAGGTGATTCCGGTGGCCAGAGGTAGCCGTGGTGGAGTTACTTCAAGTGGAGGCGTCAGATGCTGACTGTACAGTCAAGTCGGTGACCGTCCGTACAGATGAACTTGCGAAGGCTTGTGAATTAGTCTTCTTACGTGTAGATTTATTATCAGTGATTTATTTTTCTGCTGCCATCTGTTTAGGGCGTCTTTACCCCTGCCAGGTGACACTCAAGGTTACGTAGGGTGGAGAAAAACCCAAAGGGGTGTACTCCGGAGAGAGAGAATTCTCAGTGGATTATCGCAGTTTGTTGATCATCGAGCAGTGTAGAGTTTACCGTGCAGAGACTATCGAGTAGAGAGAATCGAAGAGCTAGGAGAAGATTTTACAGAGGTTACGTCTGAAGAGATTTTCTGATTGATTAGAGTTTTGACATCGAGGGATTGAGATTAGTAGACTGAATCGAGTAAAGAGGAGATCTACAACTTGTACGCATACTTTTTCTGAAAAGAAAACGGGAAGCTTCTAGGTGAACGCGCTGGTGCTTCACAAGAACAGTTTTGTGATACTCTGAGTCCTTGAGCGTGAGCTTTTCAATCTAGATGATCTGGAGTTGAAGATTTACTTGCCGCCGTGTGTTTTATCTTGGCCAGATCAAAATCGTGGTGGTGTGTTCTCTTGCGATCCGTATTCCGTGTGTGATTTTCGCCCTCCTCTTCGCGATCATATCACAGCTAGAAGGTTCCGTCTTTCCCAGTAAACTCTCACCTCGACAATGGGCAGCTGGGTAGTAGACAAGAAACTACCTAATCAGAGAAGAGGCACGAAAATGCCATGTCCTTTTTCTTTTCTTCTACTCGAATTCAAACCCACATCGAGTAAGACTTCAGAGGTGCGCGAAGAGGAATTGCAGAGAGAGGTTGTGAGGACGATCGCCCTTCAGTAGGAAGAGAGTCGAAGTAGAAGTAGACAAGATTTCTCAAGGATTGCGAGATTTGAAACTCTAGGATCGGAGGTTGGAAGCTTCAGGCTGCGGACAACAGAGCTCGAAGTAGTATGAGACAAGATGTTATCAAGGAGGGCGCTCGCGAGTTAGCAACAAACGAAGCGTTATCGTATAACGTGTTTTTCTATCTAAGAATACATTGAGTATATGGCTGTGTAGAGATATGTGGCTTGAACAAGTTGGCTCTAAACCTTGATCTTTCAACCCAAATGTTCTCTATCTACTCTTCTAGCACAAGTGACTTTGTACCCTTCGACTCAAGGTTAAAGTTTGCTACGATTCTAGGATATGTATAAGTTGCAGAAATTTGTGTTACAAACATATCCTTTTGTACTCTATCTGAAATATTCAGCTCTGTACTATCTATCTGAAAGTAACTATATCACTCGAAGCATGACTATATCACTAGAAGCATGACTTAATAGCTTTCTAGCTACCTATCAGTTTGACCGCCATAACTCTATCTAATACAAGCAAAATATGTTATAAGACCGCTCAACCAAACTTGATAGAGTTCCAATACAACTTGCTACACACCCTGGTCTCCTAAACATCCCAGCAAGGTAAAGCATGCATGCTTCAAGACACTACTCAGATAGCACCAATGATGTCGGTACTTGACAGTTCCGAAAATCCAAACTGGGGTTTATGAATCATCGCGACTCCGTTCTCCTTCACCACAAAGAGTTGAAATCAACCCCACAACTTCACAATGTCGATTCGTATGTAGGCATGGTAGTTTCAACAAACTCCTCTCCAGTTGCTCGAAATGAACCAAAAGATCACAATAGATGTGATCGAAAATCAGAACCTGCTAATAATTGAAGCTTCTTCAAACTTTGATACCTTAGTTCTCTCAGTTCAGTCGACCAATGGTGACCAAATTTCACAAGAAGCTTTATTGTGATTTCATTCTTACCTTCAATAATTTTCAGGTCGAAACCTCAAACCAACTCTCATATATGGATCAAACCGTAATCTGTGCTAACTTAAACCACATGTGGGAGTATATTAGTGATGGGATATCCCACCACAGTCAGTTTTACACAGTGATTAAGAAAAAAGGACCCCGGTGGGCTATCCCACCTGAACTACGCTAAGCTTGTTTACGCTCAATTTTTGTCGTCTGTCTTTGATCTATATATCAAAATGAGCGTCGTCTTCTGTCCTTCAAAATGAGCCGCAAATCTCTGTGATCCGACATCGGACGGTTGCAGCGCATTCATTCAAAGATCTGACCAACTACAGTCTCAAAAAAAGAATATTCGAAAATTCAAAATTTAAATAGTTCTTATACCGATTTTTTATTTCATAGAGAGAAAAAATTGTAGAAGAGAAGAACATGGTCCCTTTCCCGGCCGCGCCGCGAGTCAACTATGGCCACCATATTTTCAAAATCGTTACATTTCCGACTTGACAGCCGGCCGACCCAAATCTCTGTCAGCTGACAAGCTGACAAGAGGTTTAGATCCTCTCCCCTCCCACTAGATCCTCCCATTGGCTGTGCGGGAGGGGAGAGGAAGGAAGGGCAGGAGGGGCAAGAGGGAAGGGCAGGAGGGAAGGGGAAGGTTCCTCCTCCCAACTGGCTGTGCGGGAGGGGAGAGGAAGGAAGGGCAGGAGGGAAGGGGAAGGAGGGAGGAGGGGTAAAGCCTCCTTTCTCTTTTTTCCCTTGGTCACTTTTGTATCCACTTGCTCAATCTTCTCAGTCTCTTTTTTTCTTCTTGGTATTCTCCGACTTAGTTTTATTGCATGTTAGACAGTTTGGATCTGGACTAACTTATTGGATTTTGCTTATATAGACTTGTTTTGTTTTGTTTTGTTATTTATTTTATTTCTCTTGTTGCTTTTTAAAAGTTATAGAGATTTATGTTTTATTTTTATTTTGTCTCTCATTTAGTTTAGTAACATATAGAGTTTGGTTACCACTGCTGATTTTGGACGGACCTCCGGACGGATAGGCCTGTCGACAGTTTTAGAACATATTTGTTATATCCATGCCACCTAGAGTATATTCTAGACGTCCTAGAGACCGACATGCACCTAGAGGATGTCCGGAGGTCCCAACGGGTATGGTGAGAGTCCCGGAGAGTTTGCTCCCACGGTATGTCCAATTGATGAGGCTCTTGGGACCCGAGGCAGGTCACGCTGCAGTGTTTAGGTTTCTTTTTGCCACTGCTGATGTCAGAATTGATGAAAGACGAGGGAGGCTGAGCAGATTGTAGTGGATCCTGATGTAATTCCAGAGGAGGGTGTTCAAGATGCATCAGCGAGTATTCTTGCTGTGGAAGAGTTCTTTGCTGATACGGATGTCTTACGAGCTCTTGGCATCGCTGTGTCGGACTCTTAGGTACATCATGTATTTCTCGCAACTTGTCATGTTGTATGTGAATTATTTATAATGATTTTTTAGATTATATGTAGTTTGGGCATTGAATGTGTTGTTTGATTGATGTAGTAGAATTCTGATGTTTGTGGTTTTAGGATGTCCATGCGCATGGCACAGGAGATGCTCATGTTCCAAGTTCACAAGTTCCTAAGGATCTAGTTATAGATTCTCAAATTCCAGATTTAAGACCACCTGGAGTTGATGAGAGTGTAGTTTCTGACCAGGTCGACGATCTTCCTTTATATGGATTTGTCTCACATCCTAGATTGAGAGAGTTCTTCCATATCTTTGGATGAGATGTCCTCACCACAGATGCGAACATTATTTCTTGTCTCTCATAGTATCATCTATGCATCAGAGTTGGTCTTTGAAGTTGATTTGCCCAGACCGTCATACATACGGATGGCAATCTACTGAGATGGAGATTTATAACAATGTCCCAGATGTCACACATCGCATGTATAATGCTGCGTTATGTTGGTTTAAATATACTCAACTGGATAGTATATATATAGAGGGAGGGTTGGCTCCTGTGTCTAGGCATCACTTTTATGCTTTCCAGAGTGATAAGTATCGCGAGATTGGATGGATACAAGCGACCTTGGACAAATGGAGCATGGTGAAGGATCAGGAGCAGTCAGCTGTTCTTTCTAGACATTTTCCCGATCTGAACGAGGCACCTGCTGGTGGTGAGATAACAACTTCCCTCTAGTATACTTTGCTGTATTTTGTGGTTCATGATATGAGAGAGAAATGACTTGTGACATTTACGTTGTGGATAGGTAATTTTATCGTGTACGCTGATCTTCGATACGATTCCACGAGGAATGGTTATAATGAAACTTGCAAGTTCATCGCTGCACATGATGGTCGTGTGATCGAGTTGGTGAATATGACTCGCATGGAGACTGGTAACAACTCGTGGTTGATAGAGGATCGTGCTTTCGAGGTTGATATCCAGCAATTGGTCGCTCGTGGTATCGTCCCAGACGAGGTGGTGCACGATGATAAGTCTTCAATGGATGCTATATTAGCTCGTCATGGGATTGTTTCACAAAAAGACTTGTGGCACAAGTGCAAGAATGTGATCAAGAAGTTTTTGGTCGAGTTGCAGACCAAGAAGCGAGCTCCACGTGGTGTCGAGGAAGCTGAGGTAGCAGCAGACTTGGAGCTTCTTACAAAGCGATACTTGGTAAGTTGACTGATGTCGCAAGGGGCTCCTATCATTGGGAACAAGCCAGTGCTTGTTCGTCGAGTAGTTGAGTTGAGAGGTTTGGAGGAGGGAGACCCCATATGGTCAAGACAGTTCATGTATCATGAGCTTCAGGAACATGGTATTGCAGATAAGTTGAAAGGTTGGATATACACCTGTTGTCAGCTAAACGCTGAGAGAACGGTTGGTGCCGATGGTCGATATGGACAAGAGGAGGATGATGCCTCTACGTTATGTCTAGACATCAAGAATGCGGCTGACCACTGGGCAGGAGAGCATATATATTATCTTATACTCCAGCGGATGACAGGGGTACTTAGACCTTGCTGCGGTGTTCCCGATTTGAACAGACCAGCCTCTGACAAGTATTACGAGAAAGGTAAATGGGCAGTGATGCAACAATTTAGGAGGTTTTGTTTTTGGAGTCAACTAGATTTTGAGGTATTCTAATGGTAGAAGATTTCCTCTCTTTCATGCAGGTTCTCTTACGCATCTAGCCATGGTTGCATTTCTTGGCAGAGCCATTACCTCAGCAAAGATGCGATTCTATACACACGCTAGGGAGAACTACATGTCGGAGCTTTCAACTCAGTCATAAAAAAGTTTGCGACAAAACGGATCCACTTCCCTCGGACGCATGAGACTCGTTTAACGACATGTGCGATGGATTGAAACGAGAACATAGTTCGAGAGCCGATAAAGATTTTTCAGCGTAGTCCACAACACACTTCCGTGCGTCACAGGACAACAACTTCGTGTGTGCTACCACCTCGGACGTCATTATGGAAACTAAAGTTGAGGGAGCGCTTGTTCGGCATACGTACTTAGTATACAATGTGATGACAAGTGAGTACTTTACGTTTGAACAGCTTTTTTCATTCTTTGAATTTATGTCATCAGAATATATCCACTATTATCTATTTCTTTTCTAGTCATCATACAAATTTTATATCTCTAACAGTTTATTCTCATTCTTACACAGGTTGCGACAGACATGCGTGTTCTCGTTTCAGCATTCATGTGTCTACAAAGTTTTGAACTTCATATTTTGCTCGAGCTTATATAGAAACTACACTTCTAATATTTTTTATAAATTTATTTATCTATTTTTTCATTCCATGGATGATGTTATTTTCTGTAAATGTTCTTTACTTATGTGTCAACTAATATCTGAATAAGTAATGCATTTTTTAATTTGAATTATAGCTGTAACTTCTCTCTCATTGAGCCACGCCACACGTACGAACATTTTAATATAGTTTAAAATGTTTTTTTTATAAAAAGTCAACTTACAAATAAATGATATTTTTGAATAATATACTATAGTTTCCATTAGACATTGTGAGTCGTTGGGTAAATGTGTGGTTGAGGAGACTATCGTGTGACGCTGAAGGGCTTTATGGATCGGTTATCAACAGGTTTCTTAAAACTCGTTTATCCACCCTTTATCCGATCTTAGGTATATCATTTACTTTTCCCCGACGGTTTCTTGTCTTGCGAAGTTGTTTTCTTCTAAGAAATTCTCCTACATCGATAAAAATTATTCGTCCCTCGAACCTAAACCAGAACAGCACGCCTTTCTCGTTTTCGTGTTGGCGAAAATATACATAGGAAAGATTCGGGAAAAGAGACCTCTGTGAGTCGCAGAAAACGGGAGCAGATTTTTGGTTTGATATGGGCCTTTTCGACAGGTTTAGCAACCTGTTTCAGCAGGTCTAAACCTGTTCCAAAACTGGTTTTGAAAACCTGTCGGGAACAGGTTTTCGAAACCTGTCTTAAAACCTGTCGCAGGTCTAAACCTGAGTCTAAACAGGTTTCGAAAACCTGTTTCAGCAGGTCTAAACCTGAGTCTAAACAGGTTTTGAAAACCTATCGGGAACAAGTTTAGGAAACCTGTTTCTAAACAGGTTTCCAAAACCTGTTTCAGCAGGTCTAAACCTGAGTCTAAACAGGTTTTGAAAACCTGTCGGGAATAAGTTTTCGAAACCTGTTTCAGCAGGTCTAAACCTGTTCCAAAACAGGTTTCAAAAATCTGTTTGGACAGGTTTAGGAAACCTGTTTCAAAACAAGACTCACAGCTAGAACAGCACGCCTTTCTCGTTAGATGCCTTCGGGATAATAAACACAGGAAAGAGTCGGGATAAGAGATCTCTGTGAGTAGAAGAAGAACCTGTTTCGCTGAATTCTCAATTTTCGCACTCAGAACAGTGAAGAGACATTTCTAAGCTTAGGATGGTACAAAGAACTCAAATGAATACAGATGAATACTTATGGGAGGAGTTGAACCTCCTGAACTGGAACCGGTTCCACCAGAAGTTCCATCCTCCTTCACCATTGACACCTACTGTCAATGGATCCTAGGGAGGAGGAGGCCTATTGCCAAAAAAATTCCAAACACCAAAAAGAACTACTGCCGCCAAAAAACAGAGAAATATACTATGAATTAGGGTACAAAATCTACATGCGATTCTCCTGGCGACTCCCAAGTGGTCTGGACCATTGACTGAAGATAATCTGGAAAGACAGTACGCTCGACATAACCAACTGTTTTCGCGAGTTGCTTATAAACAGAAAAACGTTTTCGCTTCATTTCTGTCTCTGCAAACGAATATGCTGCACAAAGTATTAGCTCCTTCACATCGATGTCTTGCTTTATAGCAAACTTATCGCAAGCTGTACAAAACTCAAGAAACTTCACCCGCAACTTATCCACAGAGATGAATTTCCACTTTCTGATCCTCTTGCCATCCTCTGTACTAGGTCACGAGAACTTCCACACGTCCTTCAGAAAAACTTCGAGACGTGGAGGACTCCAAGTGTCTTGTGTGGAGGCCCTCTGTGACCCTGGTTGAGATCGACTGCGACTGGCCATGTGGATATGACAGAAACAATAAGCAACACAGCGAGATGCACACGAAATACTAACAGCCACTCTTGTGAGCTCTCAGATCGGTAGCAATGCAGTCAGATGCAAAAGCGACTCCCAGATGTGAGTCCAGATGAAAAACGCAACGGGTCCTAGTCACGTAAGTATAGTAGAAACGACCAGAACACAACGCAGACAAGAACACAACGTGGCGGCAGTGTAGCTAGAAATCAGAGTGCTCCAAGAAACATTCCCGAGACCAGAAAATCGCCAAAGTCATCAGGTTCAGTGAAACGAGCGGATCCCAGTCGTGTAAACACGAAGTCACCACCTCAGGTGAAAAATGTCAATCAGCAACCCACCAACGCGCATGTAAACCAACCACGAGAAAGATAACATCAAACGACAAAGGCGAAAGTAAACATGAGCGGGTCCCAGCGTTATGATGCACAAAGGCAAAAGTAAACATGAGCGGGTCCCAATGTTATGATGCACAAATCTGCGAACCACGCGAAGACAGTCCGGTGCGAAGGCGGCACGACTTCTCTTCACTCTCGACGTTCTTTCTCAACACTCCGGAAGCGATGAACCCTAAGCATCAGACCGGAAAGAGTGTTTTTTTCCCGACCACTCGAAACCAGTCCGGCCTGGGCTCAGCTCCTCTCGCTACTGTGGCACTCAAGTGAATGACGTGGCATGGGGGGGTTTTTATACCCCGACTTGTGGTTTAAGAGCTTTACAGACCCATGTACATTTGATCCAAGACCCTAAACAACATATTTGAACATTCGAATTTGAAGTTGTTGATTTTGAAGGAATAAGCCCATGTGAAAAGGTAAGAAGCCCATGTGATTAATGCTTTTACCTTAAGTAATATTTTAGTAAAACTCGGTAAAAATAGTTACGGCTGAGGTACCGGAGGCTACCAAGGTAAAAACCTATAATGTATAAATAGAGGAGTAGAGAAGAGCTCTTCATCCTTGTTTTCACATCGTAGTAATGACAACTTGAGTAATATAGAGTGTGATATTTTAGCATGTGGGAACTTGAGAGACGTCGTTAGAATGGAAGATTTTAGTTGATGAGTTTATGGAGAATTTTTAGTTGATGAGTTTATAGGTGAGTGAATGATTGAACTTAGCATTTTTCTTTTCAAGTTCGCGATGTGCTTCTCTCAAAGTCATCGGAGGTGATCCCTGAGTGAGAGACATGCACGACATGTTGCAAATTCAACGATGACTATCGTGGAGGTTGAGAGATTAGGGGGTAGTTGATCGATAGGACCGCAGAGAGTTTACATTTTTGGTTCTCTTGCCGGGACCTCACTTGAAAGGATCATTGAAGGATGTTTAGAATTCAATTCTACATTCGACAAAAAGAGATCATGAGAGAGCACATGGAGAGAACGTTGGGAGGAGAGAGAGCTAACGCGATGTTAGCAACGCTAGAACCTTTCGTGTACCCCGTGGTGATCTATGACGCGTTCGAGGTCATTCTTTACATCTTGTTCACTTAGAAAGGATTTGAGGAGAGTTGAAAGTGGGTGCAACAAGAGTTGTAGAGAATGCTGGCCGTGGGATCGAGGGAAGACCGTAAAGAGTCTTCAAGTCCTCAATCTGCCGATCTAGGTAGCGGAACATGCTGTCCTTGCACTCCATTAACATCGTCTTGCAATCGTCATCCCACTCCCTAGTTAGGGTGAGAAGCTTCCTACCCGCAATGAAGTTGAACTTCTTGCGAACTACTTCCACCATCTGCGTCATAACTCCATTCGCTCGAGCTTTTGCTTCTTCTCGTTGCTTCTTCTCTGCTGCGGTTTGTGCTTCCGCGGCTTCCCGCAGTGCCTTCCATGTCTTTTTTTTTCTGCGAGAGAGGTGATCTTATCTCTGATCCGTAGAACCTCCTGGTCACGCTACTGTAGACGTGCCTGCAACTCTTGGTTGCTCTTCCTCAACTGCGTTGACTTCTCTGTTGCGGCTTGTACCTCGCTGTAAGCTTCTCCGTGGTGCAGAGGTTGGCTTCCAGCGTGTCCACCTTCTTCTGGACCTCTTCCTGCTGCATCAGTGTGCGCAGATCGAATCCAGGTCGCAGTGGCTTCTCTTGAGCCATCGCACGCTTCTCAACCAACTCCATGATCGACTTGATCAGGAAAGCGCCGGGCTTCTGGCTGTGGTTGTTTACTCAAGAGGTTGGCTTTCAGGTCAGAACAGGAGCTATAAACACTCACACAGGAGTGTAGGATCCTCTAATATGCTCAAAAAGCGAAATTTAGGTCTCACTAGTAGTAATAGGTTTAGACGGTGAACTTTGGCACTCAAAGAGAGGAAAACTATGAAGGTTTAGACTTCTAAACTTCCCCTACATGTAAATGAGGCACTACTTAACACACACACGAAGTTTCAGCCTGAGATTGAATTCTAGCACCGAGATGTTGACAGAAAAGTTCTGAGTAAGAGAATTATGACAATTTCTGGTACCTAGACAGCTATTCTGACCTAGAACAGAGAATTGGCTCGATGAATTTCAAATATTCTCACAGTATTTGAAGTCTACAGGATGCTGAACATCCCTGTGAAGTTGGGACTCCTGAATGTACACAGAACTCCAGATCTCCTCCTTTGAAGTCTCTGCTCTAGATTAAGAGCTTTTCAGACCCCCTCTTCTTCAGCGGCCGCCCTGAATTACTCAGTTACTCAATCTATATGAAACTTTTTGAGAAATCGTAGCCCTGCTGGCAGAGAACGCAACCACGAAGGTTTGAAGCGATTTCTTCAGTTCTGCTGCAAGTGACACTGAAAATCCCAAAATCAACAAAAGTGATGCAGTTTTGGCATAATCCGAAGTTCAATTGGGCATAACTTCGTCTTTATTGCCTCAAATCGATCGAAAATTTCATTGACAGTGCTTGGCTTAACGAGCTCTATCTCCCTGTGCTCTCAGATTTCGAAGATACCTCACCAAATGCTCGAACTCCACTCTAGAGCTCTGTTTCTAAACTTAGAGTTTTACAAAAGACAAAAATGGACCAATGGGAGTTCATAGCTCCACTTGACTGTCCTTTTGTGCCTTAAACTACCTGGTAACTTATCTACACTCATAGGCTACCACGTCAAGCCCCCTAGAGTGCCAACGTAAAACTTAAACTACCTAAAATGACACATAGCCCTGAAAAATAACTTAAATTAGCTAGAAAGCGTGCATGGGTGACAAGTAAGTACAACCCATGAGCTCAAACCCCTATCAGCATGGAAACCCTAAGTTATGTACATTGAACGTCATAGACAAGTAAGAAGTCACTTGCACAAGCGCACAAATGCTTGAACAAGATAACTAACATACTATCAGTCTACTAGGACTCAAAATAGTGTTAACACCATATGCAAAGGTGTCAAACATATACATAAAGGACTAGAAGTAATATGAGCTAACTTCTAGAACTACCAAACCTAAGCGTCGGAGTAGAAGTCAAGCATGTAGCTGCAAAGTAGCGCGACAGCGGGAAGACGCTACTCTTCTCATCTTCCGGGGTGGAAGATCTCTTCCCACTGCAGCAGCGGTTTTCTTCGCTGTGCTTTCTCGAGTCACAGTCGGAATGTCATACTATACCTCGGCTTCTGGAGTCCTCGGAAGACTCCTTGCAGTTGCAAAAACTATCTTCTATGCGACCTTGGTGCTCAACGTCTCTTCCTGGGAATCAGACTCCGTTTCCAGAATGAATGATCGAGAAAGATGTGCTCTTCCTAGGCACACTCCTAGGTCCCATCTTCCTCGATGGTGACGCGTCTTCTGTACCGCTGGAGTCGTCTTCTCGCACCAGAAGCGTCTTCTCATGAGTGTCTAGTCTCGGTTGAGGCACTAAAGTGGGAGAGGGAGTTACGATCGCTGCTCGGTCTTCTTCTTTCGATGTCTCTTTCTTCATCTCGTACTATCTTGTTGGTCCATACCTCGTCAACTGGTCTTTCGTCAGATCTCTCTTGGACATGTACTGTAACGACCTATGTTACACATAGGAAGTTTGTCTATTAGTAAGGTATTTAGTTATAACTAAGTGTTGAGAATGTTTATTTGCTGTCCAAGTACTTTAAGGAGGTATCAAGTTAGTCATGACTAGCTAAAAGTTAATTATGGTTAAACTTAGCTGTACTTTTGGCAGAATTCAGATATTTCTTAAAGAGTGAGCACTACTATCTTGTCATCTTGTCTAAAAGGTAGAAAGGAGGTGGAAAGTATCCCTTATCTCCTTCTTGACTTGATATTAGTGGTTAGATTAAAGTTGTGGACTTTGTGGGCAATAAAAACAAGAAGAGATTCTACATGTTTCCTTTTTAGGGGGTCTTAGTGTAGAGGGGGTGGAAATTTGAGATTTCTTGAGAATATTCTAGAATCCTTCTAGAAGTTGTTGACTTTGAAGGAATAAGCCCATGTGAAAAGGTAAGAAGCCCATGTGATTAATGCTTTTACCTTAAGTAATATCTTAGTAAAACTCGGAAAAATAGTTACGACTAAGTTATCGAGGGGTACCAAAGTAAAAACCTAGAATGTATAAATAGAGGAGTAGAGAAGAGCTCTTCATCCTTGTTTTCACATCGTAGTAATGACACTTGAGTAATATAGAGAGTGCGAGATATTTTTAACATGTGAGAACTTGAGAGACGTCGTTAGAATGGAGGATTTTAGTTGATGAGTTTATGGAGATTTTTAGTTGATAAGTTTGTTGGTGTATGAATAAGTGAACTTAGCATTTTTCCCTTCAAGATTCATGGTGTGCTTCCATCAAAGCCATCAGAGGTGACCCTTGAGTGAGAGACAGGCCCGACATTTGCAGATTCATCGATGACGATCGTGGAGGTTGAGAGATGGGGGGGTAGTTGATAGATAGGACCGCGGAGGATTTACATTTTTGGTTCCGTTGCCGGGACCTCACTTGAAGGGATCATTCAAAATGTTTAGAGTTCAATTCTATATTAGACAAAAAGAGATTATGAGAAAACACATGGAGAGAACATTGAGAGGAGAGAGAGCTAACGCGATGTTAGCAACATTAGAACTTTTCGTGTATCCCGTAGTGATCTATGGCGCATTCGAGTTTATTCTTTACATCTTGTTCATTTAGAAAGAGTTTGAGGAGAGTTGAAACAAGATGAAACAAGAGTTGTGAAGAAAGGAGGAGAGAGAAGTTATTAGAGGAGAAAAATGTTTGAGTTTGAGGATTTCTGCTCTCTGGAAAATTTTTACAGTCATTGTCAGATTTTCTGTGAATTTTATTTTCCAATGAAACTTTCCAGCACTGTAGTTTGGCTGATAACCTATCTACGACAAAAGAAATAATAGGAAAAGGTGGTCTAGAGAGGGAGCAATGAATTTTCAAAGTTGAGGGGGTCTATTCGTGAGAGTTGAGGAATTCTGTTCTCTAGAAAAAGTTTACAGTCATTGTCAGATTTTCTGTGAATTTTATTTTCTTGAGAAACTTTTCAGTGTTTTGGATTGGCTGATAAACTATCTAGGACAACAGAAATCAGGAGAAAAGGTGGTATGAAGAGAGAGCCCTGAATTTTCAAAGTTGAGGGGGTTGAAAGTCATGAGAGAAGTGAAAATATATAAATTTTAGTTCTCTGAAAATTTGTACAGTCAGCACCATCTCTTTTGATTAAGGAATTTTCTATTGGAACTTCATTAGTTAGTAGCTTGGAGGTTGAGCTACTGGAGATCACAAAAATCGTAGAGAGATCTCTTACCGATTAAGAGATATACGGTTCGACATACAAGGAAGTCTTGACGATACGTCATGGGGAATCCAATTCGAGTGCCGAGGCTGAAGAAGGTTGAGTTCAAAGTATCATTCATTGTGGAGGCCACGAATGTTCTTCGCAGAGAGTGTGATCTTTATAAGAGTGACTTTAAAATGTCTATTAGGATCAGTACAGACGATGGTCATGAGGATATTATCATGGACTCTTAATTTTAGATTGGATTTTATTTCGTGTATAGCATGTATAATACACGATTTTCAGTATAAAGCTCGAAAGAGTTAAAAAAGTGATGTAGAGTTATTTTCCTCAAAGATATTTTGTCCACTTAATGGTTGAGAAGGTGCAACATGAGTGGAAGTTCGAAAGATTGGAAAGTTAGACTTAGAAACCTTCTTCAAGATTTAGATGTCATAGTAAGCGTCGGAGAGAGCTCGAAAGAGGTTATCGTTGAGTTTGAGAACCCTAGTACAAAACCTCAAGTAGAATCTCCGAGGAGAAGAGTAGAAACCGACTTGTGGTGTTATTTCTGTAGAAGGTTGGGGCATAAAGTAGTGAATTGTCCAACTAGAATCAGAACCGAGAGAGCTAAAGGGAAACGGGAGTTTACTGATTTAAGTCTTCGAGTGGGTCCATCGTCACCAGCGCCAATTCATCTTCTAAGAGAAGATCCTTGTCCAAGTTGTGGAGTGGGTGATCTATCAAGAGGACACAAGTGCGTCGATGTGGCCGCCCTACTTACGTCATTAGTCGAGAAGTTGGACGAGACTCAAAGAGCTAAGACAGAGAAGTTGTCGACTTCAAAAGAGGACTCGGCTGAGTTGTGATGGAGATCGTCATTCGGATGATGGAGAAGACGGTGATGCGACTCAGGCTCATGATTACCTTGAGAGAGAAGATGGCACAAGAGGTGTTGTTACAACCATTTCCTTTTATTTTACCTATGGTAGATTATTCACGAATGAAATTGGTGATGTTCGTACTGTTTTAACGAGTAGTTATTGCACAAAAATTAGAAGGGTAGAAAGAATAGTTACAAGATGGAGAAGTTACCAGTGTTTCATGGAAAAGACAATGAAGATGTAGAACCATTTGTACGAGACTTCAAAAGGGGTTACATCGGAAACAACGTGAGAAGGAAGGAAGAATGGGTGTTGTTACTGCAAGAGTTTTTAGAAGATTTCGCTCTTACGTGGTATGAAGACCGAGTGAAGAGCAAGACACCTGGTGCAGTTGAGGACACATGAGAGACGTTGAGTGATGCACTCATCGAAGAATTTCTTCCAGAAGAGAGTTATGAGAAGCTCATGGTGGAGCTTACTCATTTGAAGCAACGAGACGACGAGAAAGTTTGACAATATGCCGAAAGGGTGGATAAGTTGGAGCAACGATTTCGGACGGTCCTACGAAAGAGTGGAGACAATGTGAAGCTAACGATGGCGGGGATTGGAGCAGTGTTGACCAAGAACTTGGTGGGAGGGTTGAGACCTTCAATTCGAACCCAAGTGAGGTACGAGAAGCCAGCAACCAAAGCGGAGGTCATCAAGATTGTGACAAATATGGAAGAGAGTTTGGATGAAGGAGATATCATCCAACCTCATCATGCTGCTCAGGTATCGACTCCGACTCCTGGTGTAGTCACAACGATCGCACCTGCACCATCACAATTGGTGATTGCTTCAACGTCAGTTCCTACTCCAACGGTGGTGCCAAGACCGTTTGTCCCAACAACGATGTCTACTGCCACCTTTCATGCCGAGCTGAAGAGCATCATCAATACTCTTGCGGATCTCAAGATAAACGTGGTGCAGTTATGAGAATGGAGGAACAAAGGGGGAGGAGGAGGTCAAAGAAGTTACGACAACAATCCCAATCGAGGAAATCAAGGTAACTTTGGAGGCAACCAAGGTAACTTTGGAGGAATCACTTGTTGGACGTGTGGAGGTTCTCATTTCCAGTAGAATTGTCCTAACAACGGAGCAAGAGGTGCCGAAGCTATCAGAATGAATGTGGGTGGAGGAAATCCATCACAAGGACGAGACAAGGGGGTGGCTACTATCGATGTCGTGCGAGATCCCATCTACGAGAAAGGAGAGAGTTCAAACTCTTCTCATGCATCGGTGGAGCTTTTAGCTCAAGAAAGGAAAAGAACTCGATTTTCTGATGAACCGGTTTTCATGGAGGAGTCAGCAAGTAGAAGTACTCGTTCGAGTAATGTTTCAAGTACACCAAGGAAGCCAAGAAGAAAATTGAGGATGGCGGATTTCATCATTTCATCTTCCCAAGCGAGATATGATGTGGTTGAAGATGTGGGTGCTCAAAAAGCCAACATCACTGTTGGGTAATTGATCGCACTTAATCCCAGCTTACGAAGGAAACTCAGAGGAGGATTGAGTTCTAAGAGAAGCAAGAAGAAGAAACCCAAGAGCAAGACATCGAAGTCTGTGGGAGTTGGTGTGGTGGATGTGCATGCTTCAGAGGTATGCACTGGGGCTTCAAAGATTGAAGTCCGGTTGAATGATCACTACGTCTCTGACGTATTGGTTGATGGAGGGTCGGCTGTAAATGCCATATTAGGTTGATGAAGAAGTTGGGGATGGAATCAACTCGCCCGGCTAGCATTGTCGTGGAGATGGCTAACAAGCAACGGGTAAGACCTCTTGGTGTGTTAGAGAAGGTGGTCGTGTCTATGATGGGAGTTCAAACATTGATGTCTTTTCAAATGTTAAAGGACTCTAGTTATGATTTGTTCTTAGGTAGGCCTTGGTTGAGAGCTGTGTGCACTATTGATAGGTGGCACAAGGGATACTTACGGATTGGGCTTAGAGATCATAGAGTGATAGTACCTCTCTCGGGTATTGGAGTTGTGACTTCTGACTCTGATAGACCCACTAGTGACTACTGAGAATCTGATACGGAGGATGATCAAAGTGTCTCAGAAGTAGATACCGTAGATTCTTACGATCAAGAATCCTCGTCTGAGGACGAAAGATTTGATCGAGATGAATCATTACATCAGCTTAGTGCTATTGACTTGTTGTCTCGACTAGCAGTGGAGAAAGATCATGACGAAGAAGAGTTGAGTGAGGTAGAGATTGTGAGAAGACTCTCTACCTTGAGGTTTGGTATCAATATCACTCAAGAGGAGAAAAGTAGATTCTTAGATATATTTCGAAAATATATCCATGTGTTTGCTTTCAACTACAAGGATTTGAAGGAGTTGACTCTTGAGACTCATCGAATCGAATTGGAGGAGAACGCAAGATCAGTTCGACAAAAGCAGAGAAGGGTCAATCCTACAACAGCAATGATGGTCAAGGAGGAGATAGACAAGTTGAAGGAGGCGAGTTTCATCTATGAGATGGAGAACTCAGAATGGGTTTCACCCATTGTGATTGTCAAGAAGAACAATGGTAAGCTGCGAGTGTGCATAGACTATAAGAAGTTGAATGCAGTTACCAAGAAGGATTATTATCCTCTACCATTTATAGATGAGATTTTGGAAGAAGTTGCTGCTCATGAGTGGTACAACTTTGGTGATGGTTATAGTGGGTATAACCAGATCAAGATAACACAGGAGTACCAACAGTTGACTACTTTCACTACTCCTTGGGGAACATTTGCATTTCGGGTGATGCCATTCGGACTGTGTAATACTCCGGCCACGTTTCAAAGGTTCATGAACAAGGTGTTTGAACCATTCATAGGGAAGTTTGTTCAGGATTTCATTGACGATTTCTGTGTGTACGGAAGAAAAAAGGACCACTTTGATCATGTGATCAAATTTTTGCAGCGGTTGGAGCAAGCCAACGCTTCTCTAAATCCAGAGAAGTGCATCTTTAGCTGCGAAGAAGGTCTACTGTTGGACACATCATTTCCAAGAATGGAATTGCGGTAGATCTCGAGAAGGTGAAGAAGATTGTGGATCTTCCATTTCCGATCAACTTGACAAAGCTGAGACAGTTTCTTGGCATGGTTGGATATTATCGTAGGTTTGTCTTTTCCTTCTCAAACAAAGCAATAGCTTTGACTATGTACATAAAGAAGGGAGTTGATTTTGACTTGATAGTGCATGATCAGAAGGCAAAGGAAGCATTTGAGGAGCTGAAAAAGACATTGGTGACAGCTCCTATACTTGCTAAACCTGAGTGGAGTAAAGCATTTATTCTGTATACGGATGTCTCTAATGTAGCAATCGGATGTACACTAAGTCAGTTAGATGGAGACGGGCATGATCATCCTATAACTTATGCTAGTAGGTAGATGGTTCCAGCGGAGAAGAATTACTCCGTGACTGAACGAGAAGGATTAGCGGTGATCTTTGGATTGAAGAAATTTCGACACTACTTGCTAGGAGAGAAATTTTCCATAGTCACAGATCACAAGGCTTTAAAATATATCTTTAATAAGCCTAATGCCGAAAGTCGTATTGCTCGTTGGAAGATCCTTCTAACAGAATACGATTACGTGATCGAAGATAGACCAAGGAAAAAGCATGCGAATGCTGATCTTTTGTCGAGGGCTTATGATGATGAGGGAGAAGAACCGTTTGATGATTCATTTCCAGACGAACATCTGATGATCATCACAAGGATTGAGGAGATACCGGACGAGTATAAGGAAATCTGGAGTTTCCTTACAGATGGCTCTTTTCCATAAGATATGCATACCCTAGAACGTAACGCGTTGATCAAGAGATGCAAACCTTACACCATGGTGGAGGGAATTCTATTTCATCAAGGAGCAGATGGGTTACTAAGGAGAGCAGTTGGTCAGAAGGAGGCATTCAAGCTAATGCACGAGTTTCATGACGAAACTGTTTGCGGAGGTCACTTTGCTGGTAAGATAACAGCCTTCAAGATTTTGGATGCGGGTTATCACTGGAGATGGATTTTTCAAAGAATGTTTAGACTATTGCAAAACTTGTGACGTATGTCCAGCATTTGCTCTAAAGTCTACTAGAACACCTCCTTTAAGATCAATTCTAGTATTAGGGCTGTTTGAGAAGTGAGGTATTGACTTTGTAGGTCCTCTTAATAAGACACCTCGAGGCAATAGATACATTGTAGTCGTCGCTGACTATTGTATCAAGTGGGTAGAAGCTAGACCTTTGAGAGAGACCAATGAAACAAAAGTCGATAGATTCTTATGGGAGAGGATCATCACAAGATTTGGATGTTCGTTAGAGTTGGTCTCGGATAGAGGAGGAGAGTTTGTAGGGAGCATGACTACTGCTATGCTACAACACTTTTCTATCAAGGCACGAGTAACAACCTTATACAAACCAAATGCTAATAGTCCTGCGGAGAAGACCAATCTTACACTTTGTATGATGCTCGTCAAAGACGCTGGTGTTGAGACTGCGAAACATACTTGGGATAAGAGACTACATGTCATCTTATGGGAGTACCGAATGACAACAAAGACTTCTACTGGATACTCTCCATTTCGACTGGTTTATGGAATGGAGTCCAAGTTGCCGATCCAATTCGAATTGGATACTTTTCAAACTATTCAACGAAAGTTGAAAAGGTCGAGAGGAGAAGACGTGGTCAGATCAATTAGAGAGCAACTCGTGGAGTTGGAAGAGATCTGAGCGGTAGTAATGATCCGGATGGAACGAGCTCAGGCGTATCAAAAGAAGAGTTACAATAAACGGTTGGGCAAGAGGGAGATAAAACCTTTTCAAGTCGGAGATTGGGTTATGTTGTATGATGCTATCAGATTCAAGAGGGCTAGGAAGAAGTTTCTTCTGAGATATTTTGGTCCTTTTGTTGTAGATAGGATGTGGAGCAACTTCACATATGACCTTCAGGAGCTGGGAGGAAGGAGATTCGATCGGGTAAATCATGACAAGTTGAAGTTGTTTCATCGAAGAAAGTTCTCTCTTCACTCCGAGGACGAAGCAAAAATTTAGTCCGGGGGTAAAATGTAACGACCTATGTTACACATAGGAAGTTTGTCTATTAGTAAAGTATTTAGTTATAACTAAGTGTTGAGAATGTTTATTTGCTGCCCAAATACTTTAAGGAGGTATCAAGTTAGTCATGACTAGCTAAAAGTTAGTTATGGTTAAACTTAGCTGTACTTTTGGCAGAATTCAGATATTTACTAAAGAGTGAGCACTACTATCTTGTCATCTTGTCTAAAAGGTAGAAAGGAGGTGGAAAGTATCCCTTATTTCCTTTTTGACTTGATATTAGTGGTTAGATTAAAGTTGTGGACTTTGTGGGCAGTAAAAACAAGAAGAGATTCCACATGTTTCCTTTTTAGTGGGTCCTAGTGTAGAAGGGGGTGGAAATTCGAGATTCCTTGAAAATATTCCAGAATCCTTCTAGAAATTGTTGACTTTGAAGGAATAAGCCCATATGAAAAGGTAAGAAGCCCATGTGATTAATGCTTTTACCTTAAGTAATATCTTAATAAAACCCGGTAAAAGTAGTTACGGCTGAGTTATCAGAGGTACCAAAGTAAAAACCTAGAATGTATAAATAGAGGAGTAGAGAAGAGCTCTTCATCCTTGTTTTCACATCGTCGTAATTGACACTTGAGTAATATAGAGAATATGTGATATTTTTAGCATGTGAGAACTTGAGAGACGTCGTTAGAATGGAGGATGTTAGTTGATGAGTTTATGGAGATTTTTAGTTGATAAGTTTGTGGGTGTATGAATGAGTGAACTTAGCATTTTTCCCTTCAAGATTCATGGTGTGCTTCCATCAAAGCCATCAGAGGTGACCCTTGAGTGAAAGACATGCCCGACATATGCAGATTCATCGATGACGATCGTGGAGGTTGAGAGATCGGGGGGTAGTTGATCGATAGGACCGCGGAGGGTTTACAATACAGATAGCAGAAGAATGGGGTGAGGTGCCCTCCTCACCACGTTCTATCCTGCAAGGTATCATCACGAGTCAAAACTTGTAATAATGTATAGACCCAAAAGGACTTATCGTCCTCTAGAAAGACAACAAATAGCTCATTCTCTCGTAAATCTTGTGTAGATGATCATATGTAATACTTCTTGGTCTCGCTTGTCATGTTCTTGCATACAATGGTCTTGTTTCATCAAACACTCGTTGAACCCAATTCACCAACAGTTATCAATAGGTTTGGGACAACAGTATCTCTGTTGTTAACATCGTCTGAAGGAGTTAAAGCCCAGATGCAAGGTCTAGTGAATGTAAATAGACATCCATATAATATTTGTCTAGCAACTTGTTCTTGATTGTAGAACCAACAATTCCATCATGTTTTCTCGGTCTTATCTAAATATGTGTAACATGGCCTTTAAATATCTCTTTTGTTGTTGACCAATGAGAGCAAAAAGAGCTTTTGGTTCGTCTTTCCTTCACTCAATTTTTACCTTAGAACTGTAACGACCTATGTTACACATAAGAAGTTGTTTATTAGTAAGATGTTTAGTTATAATTAAGTGTGGATAATGTTTATTTGCTGCCCAAGTACTTTAAGGAGGTATCAAGTTAGTCATGACTAGCTAAAGTCAGTTATGGTTAAACTTAGCTGTACTTTTGACAAAATTCAGATATTTCCTAAAGAGTGAGCACTACTATCTTGTTATCTTGTCTAAAAGATAGAAAGGAGGTGGAAAATATCCCTTATCTCTTTTTGACTTGATATTAGTGGTGGGATTAAAGTTGTGGACTTGTGGGCATTAAAAACAAGAAGAGATTCCACATGTTTCCTTTTTAGTGAGTCCTAGTATAGAGGAGGGGTGGAAATTTGAGATTCCTTGAGAATATTTCAAATCTCTTCTAGAAGTTGTTCACTTTGAAGAAATAAGCCCATGTGAAAAGGTAAGAAGCCCATGTGATTAATACTTTTATCTTAAGTAATATTTTAGTAAAACTCGGTAAAAATAGTTACGAGTGAGTTATCATAGGGTACCAAAGTAAAAAACCTATAATGTATAAATAGAGGAGAAGAGAAGAGCTCCTCATCCTTGTTTCACATCATCATAATGACAACTTGAGTAATATAGAGAATGTGTGATATTTTAGCATGTGGGAACTTGAGACTCGTTAGAATGGAGGATTTTAGTTGAATTTATGGAGAATTTTTAGTTGATGAGTTTATAGGTGAGTGAATGATTGAACTTAGCATTTTTCTCTTCAAGTGCATGGTGTACTTTCCTCAAAGTCATCAGAGGTGACCCTTGAGTGAGAGACACGCTCGACATGTTGCAGATTCATCGATGACTATCGTGGAGGTTGAGAGATTGGGGGGTAGTTGATCGATAGGACAACGGAGAGTTTAGATTTTTGGTTCTGTTGTCTAGACCTCACTTGAAAGGATCATTGAAGGATGTTTAGAGTTCAATTCTACATTCGACAAAAAGAGATCATGAGAGTGGACATGGAGAGAACGTTGGGAGGAGAGAAAGCTAACGCGATGTTAGTAACGCTAGAACCTTTCGTGTACCCCGTAATGATCTATGACGCGTTCGAGGTCATTTTTTACATCTTGTTCACTTAGAACGGGTTTGAGGAGAGTTGAAAGTGGGTGCAACAAGAGTTGTAGAAAAAGGAAGAGAGAGAAGTTATTAGAGGAGAAAAATTTGTGAGTTTAGAAATTCTGCTCTCTGAAAATTTGTACAGTCGTTGTCAGATTTTCTGTGAATTTTATTTTCCTTTGAAACTTTCTAGTGTTTTAGACTCGATGTTAAACTATCTGAAAATTTGTACAGTCAACACCATCTCTTCTGATTAGAGAAGTTTCTGTTGAAACTTCATGAGTTAGTAGCTTGGAGGTTGAGCTACTGGAGATCACAAAAATCTTGGAGAGATCTGTTACCGATTAAGAGATATATGTTTCGGCATACAAGGAGGTCTTGAAGATACTTCATGGAGAATTTAGTTCGAGTGTCGAGGTTGAAGAAGACATGTTTGGGAGTTCGAACGGAGACGGAGAAGCCAAAGTTAAGTATAGAGGAGTTGCGAACACGCATCTATTGCAGTTGGGGTGCCTTTTTTGCTCTAGATCAAGAAACTTCTGCGAGCATCGACGTAGATGTGAAGTATCATTCACTGTGGAGGCCACGAATGCTCCTGGTGAAGTAGAATGTGATCTTTACAAAAGTGACTTTAAGATGTCTGCTAAGATCAGTACAGACAATGGTCATGATGATATTATCTTAGACTCTTAATTTTAGAATTGGATTTTATTTCATGTATAGCATGTATAATATACGATTTTTAGAATAAAGCTCGAAAGAGTAAAAAAGTGAGGTAGAATTATTTTCCTCAAAGATATTTTGTCCACCTAATGGTTGAGAAGGCGCAACATGAGTGGAAGTACTAAAGATTAGAAAGTTAGACTTAGAAATCTTCCTCAAGGTTTAGATGTCATAGTACGTGTTAGAGAGAGTTCGAGAGAGATTATCATTGAGTTTGAAAACACTAGTACAAAATCTCAAGTAGAATCTTCGAGGAGAAGAATAAAGACCGACTTGTGGTATTATTTCTGTAGAGAGTTGGGACATAAAGTAGTGAATTGTCCAACTAGAATCAGAACCGAGAGAGCCAAAGGGAAGCGGGAGTTTACTGATTTAAGTCTTCGAGTGGGTTCATCGTCACCATCGTCAATTCATCTTCTAGGAGAGGATCCTTGTCCAAGTTGTGTAGTGGATGATCTATCAAGATGACACAAGTGCGTCGATGTGGCCACCCTACTTACGTCAGTAGTCGAGAAGTTGGACGAGACTCAAAGAGCTGAGACGGAGAAGTTGTCGACTTCAAAAGAGAACTCGATTGAGTTGTGATGTAGATCAGCGATGGTGCGACTCAAGCTCATGATTACCTTGGGAGAAGAAATGGCACAAGAGGTGTTTTTACAACCATTTTTTTCATTTTACTTATGGTAGATGATTTTCGAATAGAATTGGTGATGTTCGTACTCTTTTAGCGAGTAGTTATTGCACGAAAATTGAAAGAGTAGTTACAAGATGGGAAGGTTACCAGTGTTTCATGAGAAAGACAATGAAAATGTAGAATCATTTGTACGAGACTTCAAAAGGGTTGCATCAGAAACAACATGAGAAGGAAGAAAGAATGGGTGTTGTTACTGCTAGAGTTTTTAGAAGATTTTACTTTTATGTGGTATGAAGACCAAGTAAAGAACAAGACATCTGGTGCAGTTGAGAACACATGGAAGACGTTGAGTAACGCACTCATCGAAGAGTTTCTTCCAGAAGAGAGTTATGAGAAGTTCATGGTGGAGCTTACTCATTTGAAGCAACGGGATGACGAGAAAGTTCGGTAGTATGCCGAAAGGGTGGATAAGTTGGAGCAACGGTTTCGGATGATCTTACGGAAGAGTGGAGACAACGTGAAACTAACGATGGCGGGGATTGGAGCAGTATTGACCAAGAACTTGGTGGGAAGGTTGAGACCTTCAATTCGAACACAAGTGAGATACGAGAAGCCAGCAACCAAAACGGAGGTCATCAAGATCACGACAAATATAGAAGAGAGTTTGGATGAAGATGATATCATCCAACCTCATTATGTCGCTCTGGTATCGATTCCGACTCTTGGTATAGCCACAATGATAGCATCTGCACCATCACAATTGGTGATTGTTTCAACGTCAGCTCCTATTCCAACGGTGGTGCCAAGACCGTTTGTCCCTACAACGATGTCTATTGTCACCTCTGATTTTCATGTCGAGTTGAAAAGCATCATCGACACTCTTGCGGATCTCAAGATAAATGTGATGCAGTTACGAGAATGGAGGAACAAAGGTGGAGGAGGAGGTCAAAGAGATTACGACAACAATCTTAATCGAGGAAATCAAGATAACTCTAGAGGCAACCAAGGTAATTTTGGAGAAATCACTTGTTGGACGTGTGGAGGTTCTCATTTCCAGCGAAATTGTCTTAACAAAGAAGCAAGAGGTACCAAAACTGTCAGAATGAATGTGGGTGGAAGAAATTCATCACAAAGACGAGATAAAGGAGTGGTTACTATCGATGTAGTGTGAGATCCCATCTACGAGAAAGGAGAGAGTTCAAACTCTTCTCATGCACCAGTGGAGCTTTTAGCTCAAGAAAGAAAAAGAACTCGATTTTCTGATGAATCGGTTTTCATGGAAAAATCAGCAAGTAGAAATACTCATTCGAGTAATGTTTCGAGTACACCAAGAGAACCAAGAAGGAAGTTGAGGATGGCAGATTTCACTATTTCGTCTTCTCAAGCGAGATATAATGTGGTTGAAGATGGGGGTGCTCAGAAAGTCAACATCACTACTGGACAACTGATTGCACTTAATCCCAATTTACGAAGAGAACTTAAAGGAGGACTGAGTTCTAAGAGAAGCAAAAAGAAGAAAGCCAAGAGCAAGACATCAAAATCTGTGAGAGTTGGTGTGGTGGATGTGCATGCTTCAGAGGTATGCACTATGACTTCAAAGATTGAAGTTTGATTGAATAGTCACCATATCTCTGACGTATTGGTGGATGGAGGGTTGGCTCTAAATCTTATATCAGAGAGGTTGATGAAGAAGTTGGGGATGGAACCAGCTCGTCCGGTTAGCATTGTCGTGGAGATGGCTAACAAGCAACGGGTAAGACCTCTTGACGTATTAGAGAAAGTGGTCGTGTTTGTGATAAGAGTTCAAACATTGATGTCCTTTCAAGTGTTAAAAGACTCTAGTTATGATTTGCTCCTAGGTAGGCCTTGGTTGAGAGTTGTGCGCACCATTGATAGGTGGCACAAAGGATATTTACGGATTGGACCTAGAGATCACAGAGTGATAGTACCTCTCTTGGGTATTGGAGTTGTGACTTCTGATTCTGATAGACCCACTAGTGACTATTGAGAATCTGATACGGAGGATGATCAGAGTGTCTCAGAAGTAGATACGGAGATTCTTATGATCAAGAATCCTCGTCTGATGATGAAAGATTTGATCGAGATGAATCATTATATCAACTTAGTGCTATTGACTTGTTGCCTCGACCAACAGTGGAGAAAGATCTTGACAAAGAAGAGTTGAGTGAGGTAGAGATTGTGAGAAGACTCTCTATCTTGAAGTTTGGTATCAATATCACTCAAGACAAGAAAAATCGATTCTTAGATATATTTCAGAAATATATCCATGTGTTTGCTTTCAGTTACAAGGATTTGAAAGAGGTGATTCTAGAGACTTATCGAATCGAATTGGAAGAGAACACAAGACAAGTTCGACAGAAGTAGAGAAGGGTCAATCTTACAACGGCCATGATGATCAAGGAGGAGATAGACAAGTTGAAGGAGGCAAGTTTCATTTACGAGGTGGAGAACTCAGAATGGATTTCACTCATTGTGATTATCAAGAAGAAGAATGATAAGCTGCGAGTGTGCATAGACTATAAGAAGCTGAAGCTACCAAGAAGGATTATTATCCTCTACCATTTATAGATGAGATTTTGGAAGAAGTTGCTGGTCATGAGTGGTACAACTTTGGTGATGGTTATAGTGGGTATAACCAGATCAAGATAGCACAGGAGTACTAACAATTGATTACTTTCACTACTCCTTGAGGAACATTTGCATTTCGGTTGATGTCATTCGGACTGTGTAATGCTCCGGTCATGTTTCAAAGGTTCATGAACAAGGTGTTCGAATCATTCATAGAGAAGTTTGTTCATGATTTCATTGACAATTTCTTTGTATACGGAAGAAAAGAGGACCATTTTGATCATGTGATCAAAGTTTTGCAGCGATTGGAGCAAGCCAACGCTTCTGTAAATCCAAAGAAATGCATCTTTGGTTGCGAAGAAGGTCTGTTGTTAGGACACATCATTTCCAAGAAGATTATTGCGATAGATCTTGAGAAGGTGAAGAAGATTGTGGATCATTCATTTCTGATCAACTTGACAAAGTTAAGACAGTTTCTTAGCATGGTTGGATATTATCGTAGGTTTATCTTTTCCTTCTCAAACAAAGCAATAGCTTTGACTATGTACATGAAGAAGGGAGTTGATTTTGACTTGATAATGCATGATCAGAAGGCAAAAGAAGCATTTGAGGAGCTGAAAAAGACATTGGTGACAACTCCTATACTTGCTAAACTTGAGTGAGTAAAGTATTTATTCTGTATACGGATGCCTCCAATGTAGCAATCGGATGTACATTAAGTCAGTTAGATGGAGATGGACATGATCATCCTATAGCTTATACTAGTATGCAGAGGTCCCAGCGGAGAAGAATTACTCCTTGACTGAACGAGAAAGATTAATGGTGATCTTGGATTGAAGAAATTTCGACACTACTTGCTAGGAGAGAATTTTCCATAGTAACAGATCACAAGGCTTTAAAGTATATCTTTAATAAGCCTAATGCCGAAGGTCGTATTGCTCATTGGAAGATCCTTCTAACATGATAAGATTACGTGATCGAAGATAGACTAGGGAAAAAGTATGCGAATGTTGATCTTTTGTCGAGAACTTATGATGATGAGAAAGAAGAACCGTTTGATGATTCATTCCAGACGAGCATCTGATGACCATCACAAGCATTGAGGAGATACCGGACGAGTACAAGAAAATATGGAGTTTTCTTGCAGATGGTTCTTTTCCAGAAGGTATGCATACCCGACGTAATGCGTTGATCAAGAGATGCAAACCTTACACCATGGTGGAGAGAATTTTGTTTCATCAAGGAGCAGATGGGTTACTAAGGAGAGCAGTTGGTCAAAAGGAGACGTTCAAGCTAATGCACGAGTTTCACGACGGAACTGTTTGTGCAAGTCACTTTGCCGATAAGATAACAGCCTTCAAGATTTTGGATGCGGGTTATCAATGGAGAGGGATTTTCAAAGAGTGTTTAGATTATTGTAAAACTTGCAATGTATGTCAAGCATTTGCTCTGAACTCTACTAGAACACCTCCGTTAAGATCAATTCCAATGTTAAGATCATTTGAGAAGTGGGGTATTGACTTTGTAGGTCCTCTTAATAAGACACCTTGAGGCAATAGATACATTCTAGTCACAACTGACTATTGTACCAAGTGGGTAGAGACTAGAGCTTTGAGAGAGACTAATGAAACAAAAGTCGGTAGATTCTTATGAGAGAGGATCATCACAAGATTTGGATGTCCGTTAGAGTTAGTCTCAGATAGAGGAGGAGAGTTTTTAGAGAGCATGACTACTGCTATGCTACAACACTTTTCTATCAAGTCACGAGTAACAACCTCATACAAACCAAATGCTAATGGTCCTGCGGAGAAGACCAATCTTACACCTTGTATGATGCTCGTCAAAGATCCTTCAAAATCCTTCTAGAAGTTGTTGACTTTGAAGGAATAAGCCCATGTGAAAAGGTAAGAAGCCCATGTGATTAATGCTTTTATCTTAAGTAATATCTTAGTAAAACCCGGTAAAAATAGTTACAGTTGAGTTACCGGAGAGTACCAAGGTAAAAATCTAGAATGTATAAATAGAGGAGTAGAGAAGAGCTCCTCATCTTTGTTTTCACATCATCGTAATGACAACTTGAGTAATATAGAAAGTGTGTGATATTTTAGCATGTGAGAACTTGAGAGACGTCGTTAGAATGGAGGATTTTAGTTGAGTTTATGGAGAATTTTTAGATGATGAGTTTATAGGTGAGTGAATGATTGAACTTATCATTTTTCTCTTCAAGTTCATGGTGTGCTTCCCTCAAAGCCATAAGAGGTGATCCTTGAGTGAGAGACAAGTCCGACATGTTGCAGATTCATCGATGACTATCGTGGAAGTTGAGAGATTGGGGGTAGTTGATCGATAGGAGCGCGGAGGGTTTACATTTTTGGTTCTGTTGCCAGGACCTCACTTGAAGGAATTGTTGAAGGGTGTTTAGAGTTAAATTCTACATTCGACAAAAAGAGATCATGAGAGAGCACATGGAGAGAACATTGGGAAGAGAGAGAGCTAATGCGATGTTAGCAACGCTAGAATCTTTCGTGTACCTCGTAGTGATCTATGATGCGTTCGAGGTCATTCTTTACATCTTGTTCACTTAGAAAGGCTTTGAGGAGAATTGAAAGTGGGTGCAACAAGAGTTGTAGAGAAAGGAGGAGAGAGGAGTTATTAGAGGAGATAAATTTATGAGTTTAGAAATTATGCTCTCTAGAAAATTTGTATAGTTGTTGTCAAATTTTCGGTGAATTTTATTTTCTTGTGAAACTTTCCAATGTTTTAGATTGGCTGTTATGCTATCAAGGACAAAACAAATCTTGAGAAAATGTGGTCTCGAGAGGGAGCTATGAATTTTCAAAGTTGTGAGGGTTTATTCACAAGAGTTTAGAAATTCTGATCGCTAGAAAATTTATACAGTCATTGTCAAATTTTCTGTGATTTTAATTTCCTGTGAAAATTTCCAAGATTATAGCTTGTCTGATAAACTATTAGAGGAAATAAAAATCATGAGAAGATGATGCTTGGAGAGAGAGATAGAACTTTTCAAAGTGGAGAGGGTTGACAACCATGAGGGAAGTGAAATATACAAATTTCGTTTCTCAGAAAATTTGTACAGTCAACACCATCTCTTCTGACTAGGGAAGTTTCTGCTGAAATTTCATGAGTTAGTAGCTTGGAGGTTGAGCTACTGGAGACCACAAAAGTCTTGGAGAGATCTCTTACCGACTGAGAGATATATTTTTCGACATACAAGGAGGTCTTGAAGATACTTCATGGAGAATCGAGTTAGAGTGCCGAAGTTGAAGAAGACATGTTTGGGAGTTCGAACAAAGACGGAGAAACCAAAGTCAAGTATAGAGGAGTTGCGAACACACATCTATTGTAGTTGAGGTGCCCTTTTTGCTCTATATCAAGAAGCTTCTGCGAGCATCGGCGCAAATGTGAAGAAGATTGAGTTAAAAGCATCATTCATTGTGGAGGCCTCGAATGCTCGTGGCGAAGTAGAGTGTGATCTTTGCAAGAGTGACTTTAATATGTCTGCTAGGATCAGTACAGACGATGGTCATGATGATATTATCTTAGACTCTTAATTTTAGATTGGATTTTATTTCGTGTATAACATGTATAATACACGATTTTTTACAAGATGTTCATCGTCAGATCCCAAGTCTATCCATATGTAACAATCAAAAGGATCACCGAAAGCTGTAGGTCCATCACCCTCCTCATAAATTTATCGTCAAAATATGCAACTAACCACTATCGAAAGTGCCCGCAATGGATGCAATGAAGCTTGATGTGAAACGGATTAGGGAAAAGAAGATCCGGAGCCGGTATGAGACCTCCGTCCATAACCACCACTCCTGTAGTTCTTCACTCCTCCTTGCAAACCACCGAGAAACTCTCACGAATCACCTCTTAAGATAGAATATCTTACGAACCCTCGACCCATCATTTTATACCCAAATTTGACAGCAAAGACCATTGATGTAAACGTGCACAGATTGCTGATTTGACGCGTTTCACTACTGTGCGATCACTTAAATAGATTATCACGATGTAATACTCATCACACTGTTTGACAAGTTAGGTGATAAAGTTCACACAACATAGAAAAGAGACACATCCTAAGTTCTACGAGAATTTCACACAAGAGCCGTATTGCAAGACGACAATGCTTACAACAGTACGTGCGCAGGAAGCGTTTTGAGATCAAGCAGAGAAACAACGCATTGTCACCAGCACATCCTGAGATTCTTCTCGATTCTTTTCTATTCTCATCACCTTACCTCTTTTCTATTTTCACATTTCTCTCTTGAGGTACCTGAGAAGAGAGTCCTACGAAACGGTCAAAAGAAGTTTGAGGGCTCCTGTAGTGACAGTGGTCTGCAGGAAGACTTCCGAGACAACTTCTGGATAAATAACGTCTTCATAAGACTTCTCGCATCTAGGCTTCTTATCACTGGTCTCACTCGTCTTCGATCTTCCTGCATGTAAATTTATTCTCACAACAGACATTGAACATTCGCACTCTATCTTTTGACTCCTCACCTTGCATACACTCTCCGAAGAAGCTTGTTGCGTAACTGAAAGACAAGACCTTTGACATTGCTCTCCAGATCTTGCTAGCAAGACTCCTCACAATTCCCATCTAAGGTTGGCAGAAGAAAGAACAAGCTTCTATAGGTTAGACAAAAGAGACCGATGGAGGACCCTCACATCTTTTGGTGCATTCTGCCAGTCTTTCTATTCTTCTAGCTCTCTAGATTGGGAAGACAAGAAGCTTGGAAGGCGTTAGCCTTAATCCCAATTCTTGCTTCTCGAAATAATACCAACTCGCAATTCCACTCCTGATTCACATCGAGATTCTTGCAATCCAAATCAAATCCATACTACTTGATGTGAATTTGAAATTCAGCTTCTGGAAATGTCCAGACTTGAAACAAGTCTTTTATCCATGGATTCTAAAGACAAAAGTAGTGCAAAGTGGATTGTCTTCTTAAGAATCCATGTTATGTCTTGCTTAGTTAGAATTGCGTAAGTATAGTTAGGAGACGTGATGCTATTAGGAAGTTCTCTTTGAATTTTGGAAGACAGAATAGTTGTATGTCGGAAGACTGAACTCGTCTTCTGAGAGTGAAAATTGAACTGTGAGGGCTTGGTAAGGATTGAGCCTTACGCTCACCACAATCATGTGTTGTGTAGTGCAGCAAAAGCTTTGATATGACTACTATGCATCCTTGAGGTCTTGTGTTATCTCAAGCGGAGCTGATCTCAACCAAACTCTTCATCAAGGAGTTAGGCCCCTGACTTCTTCACTTGGAATTAGAATCTTGCTGTTAGAAGAGGTTCGAGTAACCCTATCTCTCCGAAACCGTGTACTTGTCAAGACAAGAATGGCTAGAGGACGACCAGCACTACGGACGGTTGAGTGATGGAGGAGAGCATTCCATCGACTCGAATTTGAGAACAAGGGTTATGAGGTGGAGAAAGATAAAATCTCTCCAATCATTTCAGAGAAATGGCATGTACCCTGAAGTATTACTTTTCTCTTCCTGGAAGATAGACATGGAAGAAATGGTTCGAAGGTGGAAGTCTACCGGGAGCCAAAGAAGCGACTTCTTGGGAAGCTTTATCTTCACCTTTTTCCCAAGGGGAAAAGCTCATAAGGTCAAATACCTATGAGATCAGGATGTGGAATTCTTGGAAGCTATCTGACAGGAGAATTGGGGTGCTTTCTTCATGCATATGTGCATACAGAGTTAGCTTATTTGAGCACTCCGCATGTGGACACCTTACCCCCTTCTTTTGCTACATGTATGTGTCCCAAGGGGACTTGAAGGAAACTCAGTTGGCCAAGTATGAACGAGTGAGACAGCAGAGAATGGAGGAAGAGTCTTCAGAGGAGGAAGACCTGAAGAGTAATATGTCTTCCTCTCAAATTCAGTGCCTAAGGGAGGACCAAGCACCACCTCGAAGAAGATCACCAGCCAGACAGATGATTCGAATGACATAGAAGATGCGTTGTCATCAAGGAGGATGAGACTTAGGCGTGTTTCGAGGACAAGCATTTCTGATCCTACAATCCATTCCGGATCTGAGTCAGAGTTTCAGGAAGACACTCTCGGCACTAGGTCCACCAAGAAATCAGTTCCTAAGATCTCATGGAGTCCTCAGAAATCTCCAGAAGACAGAAAATGGGTGGATGTCTCAACTACGGCAGGTGACTATGCAGAAAGGGAGGCAGAACGTCAAGAAGACAAGCAGCATGTCTCTGCTGTGAAAGGAGACCTCTCACCAAGGAAGATACTATGAGTGACGGCTTTTCGAGCATAGAAGGAGAGAACAGCCATGGTGAAAAAGGTTGAGGAACCTCAAGAAGATAGAGAAGCATCCGAGGATTAGTATGTCGGTATGAACATGGCTTCTACGCGGAGAAGATTGGAGGAGTTCAGTATCTTCTTCAACGTCGAGATCCAGCCAGCCATGAACATGGTGGAGAAGCGAGCTAGAGCCCAAGAGAAGCTTCTTCAGCCCGGATTTGATCTTCATGCTTGATCCAACAATAAGAAGTCCATACATATAAGGTGGAAGCTCTAGAATCCAACCTCCGCACTATTGAGAGGTTAGCAAACAAGTATAAGGCAGAAGCTTCCACTTCTGCTAAGGAGATTTCAATTCCAGAAGACCCACTAGGAGTTGCAGATGCGGCTTCAACAGAAAGAGCAAGAAGTCTTGAGAATTAGAGACAAATTGACAGACCTGGTGACCGAGAAGAAGAATAGAGTGCCCAGTGAGAAGCTGTAGAAGCCAAGGCGGTCGAACAAAAGACGAAGCGGTTGGAAGCAGAATATCGAACCAGAGAAATCATGGCACAGGTGAGCGAGGCCGTAAGGAAGAAGTTCAACTTCACAGCAGGGAGGAAGCTTCTAACCTTAGCTCGAACTTGGGATGTTACGCCCAAGATCATATTGTTAGAATGTAAGGACAGCATGTTTAGATACTTAGATCAGCAGATTGAAAGTATGAAGACATTCTATGGTCTTCCTCCAATTCTCATCCCTACAGTCATGTCTTTGGACGCCACAGATCATTCCCATGTTGAGGATGCAGACAAGAAAGAATTCAACCTAGTTGTTCACTTAGTGATAACAGCATTGGATTTGGAGAAAGCACGAGAAGGAGCCCTAGAGGCCAAGATGTCTTCTGAAAGACAAGAAGAGGAGCCAACTTCTTAGGTATTCAGAGTGGAGATAATGTCTTCCTCTGGCCCCCAGGAGTTCACCACAACTCCAAGTAGCAACCAAGCTTTGTAGAAGAGCCTAGAAGTGAAGCTGGGTATGGCTTCTCAAAGTCGTCTTCCGTCTTCCGGGCCGAGTACAGATGAGCACATGGCTCAGATTGAGGTGGATGTGACCTCAGCCGTGCCGGAGGTACCAGCTGAGCAATAGCTGGTACCGAAAACCCAAGGAGGGACGGATGCCATGGATATCTCATCTGATGATCAAGAATAGGTAGGAAATTTAGTTAGGTCTAAAGCCTTTTATACCTCACTGATTTTTAAGAATTTAGAGTTAATTATTTTTAGCTTTGCAGCTCCTTTTTGTATTTTTAGATCACTGCCCGTGTGGCAGAGCTAGTTAGGACAAGAATAGAAAAAGACTTTTCAAACTTAGAGGAATCGAAAGTCCAAAGAGGAGGTGGTCATCTTCCAGTAGGCCCTTTCATTCTCTAGGCTATGGTTGTGATTCGAGGGAGTCCCCTCCTACGATTAGAGACAGTTTTGTCCGGATGTTGGTCAACCCATGCCCAAGAAGCAATATAAGACCTGAGATTGATGTTTAGTGATACAGACACGCACACATAATGAGCTAATGTAACTTCTTCTCATGGATTGGATTGATTGCTCATTTACAGAAACTTTCTCTATGTCTTCTGAGGATTGGGTTTCATCATATTCATACCCAATTGTGCATGAGAAGCTTTCTTGTTGAGTGGCGGTGATTGTCAAAAGTTGTGTAGTGTCCAAGTTTGTCTCATCCAATGGAGCACTTCGGATCCACATGCGGACTGTCCACGAGATATAGATTCTCTAGGATAGAGTAGTCAAAAATAAAGACAGAAGAAGCTAGAAGTTGTATCTGTAGTAAAAAACCAGAGAGTTAGGCGATGAGAGTGTCGGCATAGACTTGAAACTTGTACAAGCTCATTTGGTCAAAGGGACAGTGGGTGGTAATTAACTCCAGGATTGTCTGAGAGGAAAACCTTAGATACACAGAAGCTGACGGATCGCTTCTTACCACATCAGAAGATGTCATCCTCAACAAGAAGACGGTGGGACTGTAAGTATGTGTTTGGTCTTCTCTATCATATTACTACAAGTAGTCAAGATCTGGACTAGAAGCCTGTTGGAAGATTTATTTCTCCTTTCTCCTTCATTTTATTATTTTCTAATCTTCCCTTCTCTTCTACTATCTCTCCATCTTCATTCTATTTTCTATCTGGTTATAAAACCTCTTGTGAGTGTCGTTGTAGTGCTGTCAGAAGACCGTTTTAGTAGGCAGAAGCCTGAGAAGGCTACAGGGGTATACACCTTGTGATTGATCTAATCAGTTGAGCATCAAGATAATTTGCTGTGTGGAGTAGTAATTGGCATCTACCGAGTAGTGCTAGTGTGCTAAGGATGTCAAATGTCGAGTTGCACCACCAAAAGACTAGATTTACTAATGGAAGCCGACTTGAGAAGACTGGAAGTCTAGCAAGGGACCAGTAATCGTCTTCACTGTCTTCTCATTGTACATTTGTGTTGTATTTGAAGTAATAGTCGTGTGTTATATTTCAGAGCACCTTTTGGAGGATCTAGAAGTTGTGTGGTTGTGTGGATTAAAAAAAAACTTTTGGACAAAACCAGTGCGTTTATGAGTTTGGAAAGATCTTAGAACTTAGAACTGTGTAACTAGTGTAACTAGTGTAAATCTTCTTAGAGAACAAAAGCTACAATGGTGTAAAGGAGAAATCCTAACACAGTACAGCATGATGTGTTGTAAATCAAAGTTAAAAAGTGTAAGTTTGTGTAACGGGTGGTGCTTCTCCCTCCCTTTAATTCAGTAGGATGACTTGTGTTTTTAAGTGTAATATCCTTTGACGTTGATAAAACCTTTTTCAACACTTAGACGTGGTGCCGCTTCTTAGAGTTGTTGTAACGCAAGCTCTCTCTTTCCACTTAATAAATTTTCATGAAGGTCAAGAGAGTTTTCTCATTCTCTTCTCTGACATTCCTAAAGATATACCCACGTGTGAGAGCCTAGATTCAAATTGTTTTGTGAAATTAATTGTGAACCTTCTCAACTCTCACTGAACAAGGGTATTACATGAGGATCCTGGTTGATGTTAGCGGTTGTTATTAATAAAATCTGCAAAAATATGACAAACAAGTGGAAACTAGTTATAGTTAGCGGTGAAACTAATAACAATAGTTGGTGAGTTGTTTGATTATCTATGCATATACAAACAGATCAATTATTGTGAGTTTCATATATTTAATTATCATCGGCTCAACTGGTTGTAGGAGATGACCTCTTGCGCTTGTCTTGATTCATCATTGGCGTGGTCCTTCTTGTAGATGAAGATGAGAGACTTTGCATGATGTGTTGTACATCGAAGCTAAAAGTGTAAAATCTGCAAAAATATGACAAACAAGTGGAAACTAGTTATAGTTAGCGGTGAAACTAATAACAATAATTGGTGAGTTGTTTGATTATCTATGCATGAACAAACAGATCAATTATTGTGAGTCTCACATATTTAATTATCATCGGCTCAACTGGTTGTAGGAGATGACCTCTTGCGCTTGTCTTGATTCATCATTGGCATGGTCCTTCTTGTAGATGAAGATGAGAGACTTTGCATGATGTGTTGTACATCGAAGCTAAAAGTGTAAAATCTGCAAAAATATGACAAACAAGTGAAAACTAGTTATAGTTAGCGGTGAAACTAGTAACAATAGTTGGTGAGTTGTTTGATTATCTATGCATATACAAACAGATCAATTATTGTGAGTCTCATATATTTAATTATCATCGGTTCAACTGGTTGTAGGAGATGACCTCTTGCGCTTGTCTTGATTCATCATTGGCGTGGTCCTTCTTGTAGATGAAAATGAGAGACTTTGCATGATGTGTTGTACATCGAAGCTAAAAGTGTACGTTTGTACTACTAAGGAAGTGTTGCTTCTCCCTCCTCTGAACTGAGTAGGATGACTTGTGTTTCTAAGTGTAATGTCCTTTGACGTTGGCCGAAGTTCAACATTGCGATTCCGCTTCCTGCAGCTGTTGTAACGTAAGCTTTCTCTCTCCATTTATATACACTTTCATGACGGTCAAGAGAATTTTCTGCTTCACTTTCCAACCTTCCTCTTGTAATGCTTGCACAATTCTTTTCCTACTTGATCATGTTGAGATTGCAATAGCAATGAAAGATGAATCGAGAGGGCACTGTTGAGGACGTATCTTCACGTGCACTTTATCCATTCCAAGGAGGGTATGCATTATAGGCTACTCGGCATTTTATTGCAATGGAGATTGATCAACGTCAGTTCATGTACATCCTTTCTCACGTCTTCAACATGAAAATACTACTTGACGTAGAAACAAAGATTAAAAAGATGCTACCCATAATTTTGATATATCAACACATTCTGGAGAAGATGTGGCTATGCTTCAAGGTGTAGATTACTTTGAAGAGGTGGTAGAAGGAGAAAATATACACTTGATACCACCACTTCTTCAGATTCGGAAGTTCAACCTTTTGTTCTTGAGAGTCATTTAAGTAGCATACGAGTCGATAGAGAATCTTGTACATGTTGAAGATTCTATGATTACTCATTTGCTCAATTTAAAACAAGAAGAGATTCCACATATCACCTTTTTAGTGGGTGCTAGTTGTAGAGGAGGGTGGAAATTAGAGATTTCTTGAGAATATTCCAAAATCTTTTTAGAAGTTGTTGACTTTGAAGGAATAAGCCCATGTGAAAAAATAAGAAGAGCAGTTTTGTTCTGCTCATCATCAACAACCTCCATCTCCACTGCGTGAAAAACTCCTGCAGTCCTAGCTGCAAGCTCCACACTCTCTTTTACGACATCTCATGATGTCCAAGGATGATGAACTCCACAAGCCTCGCCCCTAGTCTCTTTGTCTACACTGACCCGGTAGGCAAAGAGCTCGTAAGTGTTAGAGCAGTAACATCCATCGATCACATCAGACGTTACTCAGCCAATCTAAGACTAACAATCCACGTCAAGCAATTCAAGTCCATTGCTTGATCCAAAACTTGACGACGTAAAGCCTCCGACACCGAAGCTACTATCGTCGTACTCGTAGAGAAACCCATTGTTCGCTCTTTCTCATCGACATTGAGCTCCACCAGCTACCGTAATTGAGCATCCCACACAAGCCCAGGTCCTCCATCTCTGTAAGCATATGACGCTAGAAAGCTCACCAAAGTGGACAACGTTGTCATGGGTCGTCTCACTAGGTTCACCACTGTCATGTGACCTATCGACGACTCTCACTACTTGAGATCGTCGTCTTGCATCCAAGCTGTCCTCAACTGTGAGGTGCACTGATCGTCTCACTACATCGTGTGCGCGCTTGAGCACCTCCTTCGATCACAAGTTCGTCCGCCACAATCGTGGACGATGTGCACGAGATCCCACTCTCGTTGCATCCAACAACACTACCGGTCCAACCCAAGACCGCACTTGGTGCATACTCGTCATCATCCTATACGAGCATACCCAACAAAGGAACGTTCTCCAAAATGTACGCTGGAGAATCCATCTGATGCATCTGGAGATGTCGTACATCTCTCAAAACATACGAGATTGTAGGTCATGTAAACCTTGACCTCTGTCAACATGCGTATGATCCTGACATGGTCACCTGGCTATAACCACGTGAATGATGTCAACAACTGTGAGATCATGCATCTCCAGCAGTAAAATATCCGATGGTAATGCTTGCTACTATCCTCTGATAGCTGATATGGACAACAACTCAGATATCTCTGCACCAAGCGTGCCACATGACGTAATGAGATGCGTCTTGCAATCTATCTCTCCTCATATACAAGTATTGATGTATGTGGTACCCACAATTTACAGGATTGAAGATTTTTTGAAATTTTTTAAAGTTAATAACATATCTATGTAATTGAGGTAGCCTTATTACTTAAGATTAAACCTTGCTTAGAGGAAAGATGATCTTAAGACTTTTTGTAAGGAGAAGTCAACTTCTTCGGAAGACGGAAGACGGGCATCTTCTGGGAAGACATCTTCTCGATCGTGTCTTCCAGAAGATAGAAGAAGGAAGACGGAAACAGACATATTCTGGAAAGACAGTGACGGCGACTGCATGCGTACCAACCACACGCCACATAGGCAAGGGGTAGGTGTACCTACCAGGTAGTCACCGTAGTAGTAGATAATTCGGGATAACTCAAGGCATTACTTAAATCGCGCAGGGAAGATACGGATTGAAGGTGCACTATCACAGATTAATGCTTCTCGCACTGGAAGATCGACTGCGTATTATGACCGATTGTACCTTGGGAATCAAAGTAGCATTGGAAGCAAGAAGGGTCGAGATTGGGAGCACGTAGGATTGAATTGGAGCAAGAGAGAAAGCGAGGCCGTTTTCCAGCCAGGAAGCGCACATTCGAGTGAGAGAGTAAGAAATCCTTGAGGATTTCAAGAAGCAGACATCGAGGGTCTATTAAGAACCAGAGAGAAGCTTCGGTGCAGTAACAAGATCGATTGCAGCAGCAGAGGGACGCAGGATTAACGACAGAAGCAGGATCATGGTGACACATTGGAGGTGGAATTGAACCGGAAGCGTGCTGAAGATTGACAGTGCAACAAAAGCAGCCGGAAGCCGTCTTGAGGTTCTTCTCGTGTTCTTCTCTCTTTTCCACCGCTTCTCGTCTCTGATTTGATGTCCCTCGCGCTTCTCCGCTCTTTTGCAGAAAACCCATCGATCGATTTCTCTATCATGAAATTCCCTTTGTGAAAATTGGGTGCCGAAGCGCTGGCCAATTTTCGACAGCCATCTTCAGCCATCTTCCCACTTCTTCCCAACTTGGAATCGAGCTTCTCCATCTCTCATTCTCAAATTTGATCACCTGACTACCACTCCTTTGTTCTCGAACCCATGGACAAAAGACGCTTCTGAAGATCTGAACATCTTCGCAAGACGCTTCTGAATGTCTGAACATCTTCGCAAGACGACTATTTGCAATTCGTATCAAGATTAGATTGGATTTTGTGTTGAGAGAAGCTTGGTACAAATCTTGAGTGAGCTTGTGAGTTGATTCTTGTTTCGAGAAGCTAGAAATTGGGAACCAGGCTTGTGCCTCCCAATCTTCCCGCCTTCTCAAATCCACATCTTCCTAGAGAGACTAGAAGATTGGAATGATTGGCAGAACGCGCGAGAAGACGTGAGGGTCCTTTTCGGATCTCTTCTGTCCGACGCATAGCAGCCTATTCCTTCTTCTTCCCGAACTTAGAAGAGAGTTGTGAGAAGCCTTGCTGGTAGAATCTGGAGAGAATGATCGAGGATCATATCTTCTCGTCATACAACAAGCTTTTTCTGAGCGTGTATGAGAGATGAGGAGTCAGAAGAACAGAGTATGAACGTTCCGTGTCTGTTGTGAGGCTAGATTGCGTGTCGGAAGTTGAAGACAAGTGAGATCAATAATGAGAAGCCATGCTGCGGGAAGTCTTTCGAGTACGTCAGTTAATCAGAAGCTATCCCGGGAGTCTTCCTGGAGGCCATTGTCACCGTAGGAGTCCGTAACCATCTTCTGAACTTTTTCGTATACTCTGCTTCTCTTGTATCTTCTGTTAGGAAGTAGGATGAAATGCAAGGTGGTTTGTCTTCTTGGTAATCCATGCAATGCCTTGCTTAGTTAGGATTGGTTAGATATAACTCGGAAGATGAGAGGTACTTACCAAGCACTATTAGAATCCCGAAAGACGGAATAGCTGTCTTCTGGAAGACTAGATTCGTCTTTTGAGAGTGGAAGCAAGACTGTGAGGACGTGAGAAGGACTGAGACTTCAGCTCACAGCAAGTACGTGTGGCTTAGCGTAACAGAGGCTCGAAGCATGTCGATGCATCTTCGAGGGTTGATGTTATCCGCTGTAGAATTGGCAGAGACCAAATCTTTCATCAAGGAGTTGGATCTCGACTTCTTCCTGTGGGACTGGAAGAAGATCGAGAGGTCGATTTAAGAGTTCAGATAGGAGAGGATCTAGTAGGATAGCACCCGACGATCAGGAGTAGGTAGAAAGTTAGGAAAACAGTTGACTTGCTCATTTTCGTAAAAAGCGAAGTCTACTATTTTAGGGACGGACAACGCCCCTTGTAAATTTAGATGATTGTCCATGTGGCAAGGTAGGCAACGATAGGAGCAGAAAGTTAGTTTCCAAACTAAGCAAGGAGCCGACTGCATGTGAGGTGGTAGCCTTCTGACAGCACCTCATTTCCCTTGGCTGCGAGTGAGGATCTGAGAAGAACTCCCTCCTGCAACTCAAGTGCAGAAGTATAAAGTAGAACACAGAATAAGATTGATACACACATTTCTACACATTGCTACATACACATTACACACAGTGCATAGACAGATGTTACATACACACACCCAAGTACTATGCGCACGGAGTTGGATTACACAAGAGGGGTCTGCATTCCTGCTTCCAGTAGTGGATCGAAGATGTAGATAGTAGTAGTGGACAGCCTAGAACAGAGAACGACATCATTGTGTAGTCTTGTTTCTAAGCTGGTGTGTCGAAGGATAGGAACAGGAAGTGGATAGAATGAGCTTCTAGAAGCCAATGTACCTTCTTCTCGGAGAATTGATTTCAGATTTGCAGAAGCTTTGTCTGTATCTTCTGGGCAGTGGGTTTTCTTGAATTCACACCCAATTGTGCATGAGAAGCCTTCTTCTTGAGTGGCGGTGATTGTTAGAAGCTGTGCAGAGTCGAAACTTGTCTCATCCAGTGGAGCACTTCGGATCCACATACGGACTGACATAGGGGAGATTGGTCCTTGAGTCAGAGTAGTCGGAGCAACGACAGAAGAAGAAAGAAGCCTTCTTTCCACAACAAAAGATGACATCCTCGAGTAGAAGACTGTGTAACTGTAAGTCAATTTGTGTCTTCTTCCTCAAATTACTACAAGCAGGGATAGCTTGTTAATCAGGATCCGGACTAGAAGTCTGTCAGAGTCTTAATTTCTCATTTTCATCTTGTTTCCTCTTCTTTGGATTTTCTCTTCTTCCTCATCTTCTCTCATCTTCCCATCTTCCTACCTTCTTCTAGTGAGCTTCCGAGACTTCTATTGAGCTTCCGTGGAGGTAAATGTCATTGTAGTGCTGCAAGAAGATCATTTCCGTAGACAGAAGCTTGGGAAGGCTACAGGGGGCATACACCATGTGATTGATCTAACCCCATTGGAAACTGGAAGAGCAGTGTGTGATAGACAGTGATAATTTGACGTTTACGAAGCAGGAGCAGTCTTCTGGAGGTGTGAGAAGCCGAATTGAACCCGCAGAAGTCGAGAATTGCTTTGAGAAGACTGGAAGCCATGACCGAGAAGCAGGAAGCGTCTTCTCGAGTTTCCCAGTGAACAGTTGTGTGATATTTTAGGTAGTAGTTGTTTGTTTGGATCCAGGGCACCTTTTGAAGGGTTTGGAAGCTGTGTGATTTTGTGAGAAGACGAGATTTCTAGATAAAACTCGTGTGTTTATGTGTTTGAACAGATCTTAAAACTTAGAGCAGCGATACTTGTGCAAATCCTCAGTGGGAACGAGGCGTTTGCTAAATGGGCTAAAGGAGAAATCTTGAGACAGTACAATGTACTTGTATGCATGCTTGCAGTATCGCAGTCAAACTTGTGCTGATCTCTCCAAACTGCTCCAACACACATACACCTTATCACCGTCGTATCTAATGATGATAAGGTCACAAGATCAATAGTACTGGCGGGTACAAAAGCTTCACTCCAAGCCTGCTGCAACCAATCGATCAGCATATTGCTGCAACTCTCCACTCAAACTCCAGAGTGGAACATCCAAGGTAGATGATACTACCGTATTCATGTTAGGCATGTCCCCCACCTCCTCAAAGACCGGAGTATCCTCCACATGGACATTGTCCTCTAACAACTCGTCCGGTCAAGTGACGACCGAACTGAATCCTGCAATTGATAGTCCTTAGTGTAGGCTCTATTGTCTCAACTCCAGCACCGAACTGCAATGGTAAGCGGCTCACTCGTCCCTCACCGGTGAAGTGCTACCAAGTAGCTTTTAACACTATAAATGCTAATTTCTTTACACTAAGTTGTTCTACTAAAATTTATTCTCATAAATACTTCATACGAAGTTCTCACCCTATATGAAGTACAAAGTCCACTACTAAAAAGAACTTTATCCATACAAAAAACTTCAAAATAACCACTTCATCCAAATAAACTTCTCTCCAAAACTAATTTCGTAGCAAAACAAACTTGGTAGTAGCTGGTCTGTTCTAATACTTCGCCTCAAACTCTTACTCAGGTTCCAGATGTAAGTTATGAAAAATTTTGTCACCTAGTCTCATACCTACAAACTACAAAATTGCATAGGTAAAACTCTGAAGAAAACAAACACATAATGGTTCCGAAAACTTCTGACAAACACAAATCCAAAATAACAAACACAAAGAGATCTTCAGTACGAAGAACAAAACACTTATATACAACTTTGCTTGAAAATGGTGGATCTAATTACCTACGAAGTAGATGGTGCACATGATCCATTAGATGAATGTCTCCCAGTAGGTGGAACCGAAATCTCTACTCTACATAACTGTAACTCCCGAGCTATGATAACTTAACTGTCTCTTTAATCTCCTTCATTTCTCTAAGTATTCACTCGACTACTCTAACTATCCTATTCTACACCGAAGGATCTGCTGATGTCGTCATCTCTATACGAAGTCTTATCAGTAGCTATTTTTCTGAAGTATCTGGCTCAACGACGAAGTATGAAATCAATACCCCGTCAACTTTATCATGAAGTTCTATTGTCTCTTGTACTATCCGAAGTCTTCGTTTCTTCAACCTTCGCAACATGCATCTCTATTTCTATCATCTTCTCCCGTAGGTTATCCCTCTCTGACTTGATGTCATGAATTCTCAAAGTCGTCAATTTCAACTTCATCTCCAAATCCAGAATGTGATGTGAAGTTTGTACATGTTCTACAGACTTCACATGAAATAGTGCATCATTCTCAGTTGTCAACTTCTTAACTTCATCCGAAGTTTATGCTAACTTTGTCATCAGTTGGTGTTTATTTTCTAACTAATCCATGCGTTCGAAGTACATCGAGTTCATCAACTCCATCAACGTCAATGGTATCTTCGCTTTGTCTTCATATGTCTGTCTCTACATATCCAATTCTTCAAGAATTGGTAAGGCAACTCTACTCAAGAACTCAAATGTCTATAACTTCTTGTCAATATTTCACACACCATGGGTCGAAGTCGTTCTTTCATCTCATTGTCGCAAAGTATGAAGTCTGTCTAGACAAAGTTCTGCTCCTTGACTTTCGTCTTGAAGTTCAGTACCTCCTAAGTTGACCCTCTGAAGTACAAAATCTTCTTGTTCTTGGCCCGCATACTTGGTCTCTGCAGAAGCAACGAGTGTAGTCACATTCTTCTTTCTCGATGTTGGCTCTGAATCTAACACTTCATCGTCTAATGCCTTTGGCTCATACAAATCCTCTTCAGCCGATGTTAACAGATGCATGCCTCGATAGAAAACCGCGGTGAAGGCTGCAAAGTATATCGAACCTCTGTCATCAGAGGTGTTGTACAACTTCTATTATATTTTAGGAAAGATATTTGCCTAGGTCTTTCGTCCCGCTAGTATCAACACGATGAAGTGAACTTATCAGTTGGTTAGGTATGAAGTCATGTAGGGCTTGAAGATGGTGTTCAAGACCTAAGCGCTCACTCTTCGAAGTGGATCTTTGTAACATGAAACCTTGAAGTCATTCGTCTTGACTGGCATCTTTGTGAACAACTCTGTATACTTTTGTCACTTCGTATGAAGTCGGCCTTGTGACGTTGTCATACATGAGGTCGTCCTCCTTGTCTGCTTCGTCAATCTTGAGAATGAAGCTCCAATTCTCCAAAGTCTAGTTCTACTGCCTACCTTGTGATCATGACAAAGAATACTCTCGACAGATCAAAATCTTGTTTACGAGGTTTGTTGACACAACACCACAATTCTACTGTAGGAAAGACAATCCCAAGTCCTCGAGTTGCCTCGCATATGTTGTCAAGGTGAGAGTTTTGTTGAGAAGGGCGGAATCTTCTAACTGTGTTATGATCGTGAAGGCTGTGATATGTTTATTCAGGGAAGCACTAGGCTTCTAGCTGTGGCTGGTTTACTCAAAGGATAGGCTTCAGGTTACAAGGTGACACTGTAAAACACTCATACAGGTCTCTTGGCTCTTCTGATATGTTCAGGAAGCAAAGTTCAGGCTTAACTAGCAATGATAAGATCAGACGGCAAACTTTGACACTCAAGATTGAGAAATATGTAAAGGTTTAGACTTCTAAACTTCTCCTGCATGTAAAAGAGGCCCCATTGAGCACACACACGAAGTTTCAGCTTGAGATCAAATTCTGGCACAAGATATGGACAGAAAAGTTCTAGGTAAAGATATTGGGGCAATTTCTGATACTCAGACATCTATTTCGATCTACAACAGAAAATTGGCTCGATCACTTTCGAAGATTCTTATAGGATTTCGAGTCTACAGGATGTTGAACACCCCTGTGAAGTTGGGACTCCTGATTGTACACCGTTCTCCAAATCTTGTTCTCTGAAGTTGTTGCTCTAGATTGAGAACCCCTCTGCTTCCGCGGCCGCCTTGAATTACTCACTCACTCAAATGACTTGAAACTTTTTGGAAAGTCGTGAGCAAGCTGTGACACATCAAGAGCAGAAGCGGCCAGCTGTAACTAACTACAGAACAAGAATAAGGTCGTGTTGTGTATATGCATTCTACCATAGGTAGTCTTGGCATCAAGTCTTGAAATTTTGATTATAATAGCAATTCTATCCCTTCCAGCCATTTCATGATCGCGTGCTCTTTTCCATCCAGAACCGGAGACAATCTAGGGACAATCCGATCTAGGCACAGTCCAGATCTCGGAGGAACGGTTCTACAGATCCAATTACAAGCAGATCCTGAATTATGGTTGCAACCGGAAGGAGCGCACTGGATTTTGAAGGGGATATCAGTGTGCATGATATGCATCTACTCACACTTGTTGACATCGTCCCGCAATCCAAGAGTGAACTGAATTAAAATGTTGTCGAAGCTCTTTCTGTACATCCTGCTTCTGTAATGGAAGAAGGCTCGGAATTAGAACTTCACGTAATTCCTCAGCTGAAGATCGACACTGCTTTCAGATTCGCATGCGTTGAGTGCGAAAGCTCAACGCATGTCTGTGCATGTGGGTGAATCATGATCACTGTAAATCGGTACAATCATGATCAGATCAACAAAATGCATATATACAATTTCATCTCCGAATAAGTAAGTCGAACTGAGGAGATAAACTTAATATTCTTTACTGGAGTTATTGACTTATACAATCAATGACAATGAATGGAGGGGGGCCCCGATCGATTTTCAAACAGCAATCGGGCCAAAGAATGGGATCGGGGGGGGGGGGGGGGGGGTTCGGCATAAGCATAGCGCTAGCCGAGCACAGTCCTGATTATCATTGTGAGGGTATGTTTTCTAGTTTCTGTCCGACTGCAATATTCAAAAGAGTTGGCAGTCTCATCCATTTTGCTCTTGCTCTGATCACCTGAGCAGAGAATTCACTTCATGATTCCCTTCTGGCATGGGACCTATTGCTACATGCCTTCTACCCTATCTATCTGTTTCCGTGATGATCATTATTATGTGATACGTGTCGTCTTTCAACGACTCAAATTTCTCATTCCGTTATTGTGTGGTGAAGTTATATATCTACCATGATTGTCACCTAAACTACCCATGAACCTAATTAATGACCTAGTTAGCATGCGCGCGCACTAATTCTTAACTGAGCATTTCTTCCGAATCTGGCCCTGAGTGCCGGTCAGAACACCGATTCTTCCCATCTTCTCCATGGCGAGTCCGAATTCAGTCAAGAACTTGGACGGAGGGGACTTGACAAGATCGAGCACCTTGGAAAGGCCCTTGGACGTGGAAATGAGGGCGTCGTCTGACTTGAAAACGGCTTTGTGCTCGAGAACGTTGAAGTAGTATTGGCGGTCGAAAGTCTGACCTCCCTTGCTGGAGTCCATGGCCAGGAACTGGCTGACGGCTGGACGGGTGTTGGGACACAATGACCTCTTCTCGGCAACGAAAGTCTTGTTGAAGTAAGGGTCGGCGCCGCTCGGACTACCGGGGAAGTTGTAGAGGCGGGGAATGACAGATTTGCAGGTGGTGAGGCCGAGGGTGTGGGCACCTGCAGCATGCATTACAGAGCTCTAAAGATTAATATGTATACTTAATATGAGGATCTGAAACGATTAGTAGCAGCCTGTATACATCTGGCCGCATAACGAAACCATTCTCCACCGTGAAATTAACGTACAGATGTAACAATTTACGTACCCGAGAGGACAACCATGTCTGATTCACTCAGACCCTTGCCGGCAAAGTTACTCACAAGACCCCTGTAACTCGCCGTGCTACTGGGGAGCAACTTCACTGCTTCAGCTGCCACAGAAGTGAACCCATCCCTGCGACCAAGAGGTTCTCTCCACTTTGGCCCCCCAATCTGCATCGCATTGTAATTAGTTCGCGATCGATGGGTTTGCATGCAAAGATCGTGTCAAAAGATCGTGTCAAAAGATCTTATCGTGTCAAAAGATAAGGCTCCACGTGGACGATCCGTGTACTCTTCGCTGAGTGGAGATAAGAGTAGTACTCTTGTCGTCACATGTGAGATTGATGTATAAGAAGAGAGGTGCGCGGAGCTTGAGATATATAGTGTAGAGTATCCAAGTCTAGTGGAGTGTGATCAGTATCATCGGATGAAGTAAGCGGCAGTGCGAGTGGTAGGCATGAACGGAGAACCTTTTCGTGCTCCTGATCTTCCACTTGCGCATCCATTCGTCATTAAGATCCATTGTCTGCCGCGAGATCACTTTCGAGTATTTATGGTAGCTCATTGGGGAGAGTCGTTTATGGCTGCGGTGATGGCTACTCCGGATCCTATCGTTCTGTCCATTGTCACGTACGACGCTGTTTGGGATCTTACTGTCTACATCTTGCTCTGATGTGGTATGGATCCTTCGTTGGATCTGAACTTCCCAGCGAGAGTTCCGTTCAACACTTGGGTCGAAATACGATGTTACAGTCGACCAAAGGTGGCGCATCGTGAGTTTGTCGTGAGGAACTTCGGTGAGGATTATTACAACCAGATAATACCTTCATCTGTTCCCTTTGTAGTTCTGTTTATTGTCAACCGTTTTAGAGTCGGGATTCTGACTCTCTATTGAGCGTAATTTGTACTTCGTGTTTACGTGCTTCGTGGCCGACGACATCGTCAACGGCACTTGTTTGTAGTTTGTTCAATATAAACTTTGAGGCCTAAATGGTACTCTTGGATAAAAATTCGTTCTTTGTGTGTTTGTCATGTGAGTGAAGACAAAAACCTTTTTGTCAACTTGTTTCTCATTGGTCGAAAGTTTGACCAATCACCTTCTACCAAGTTTCTTTCACGTTTTGAGGGTTAGAGGCACTTCCCGTGGTCCATTCGCGGAGTGTGAGATATGGTTGGAAAGCTTGAGAGACGAGGATGCCCGTAGACTCAATGGTTGCTGGATTTGAAGCGCGGATGAGAAAGTTTTGATCAATTGAAGCAGAGGGGATCAAATTCGTGACCAATTTCATTTCCGTGAAGTCTTTCTCACTTTCTGGGAGTTCTGTGAGGTTGCTGGAGATGAATTGACTGTTGCTGGAAAGCTCTTGAGATGGGCTTGCCGATGGACTCCGAGATCGATCGATTCCAAGCCGGAGTGAAAAAGTTATGGCCAGCTGAAGTTGGGTGTCTCAAATCGGAGGCTATGATAGTAGGCGACTGTAAACATGAGACATTGAGAGAGATATGGAGAGTTTGAGGTCGAATTTCGATATGAAACCTTCCAAGGTCTGAGAAGGTATAGTCAGCTACCTACCTGTGAAATTTGAGACCATTTGCATTATTGGGTTGAAGGGAAACGTTGTTTTTGTGCACAAGGATCTGCATATCGCCTTGTGTCATTGACAAAAAGGGCTTGGATCATTCCAAGAGTTTGGTTGAAGATCTGCTGGTGAAATTTTACAGAGTGGTAGTGATGGTGACTCATTAGCTTCCTAAGAAGTTTGAGCCGTTTTGATCGAGCGGTTTGTGAGGAATCGAACAGCAAAGTTCCGTCAAAATAGTATCATGTTATAAAAACAACGATAAGGGCTTGATCGTTCCAAGAGTTTGGTTGAAGATCTGCTGGTGAAATTTTACAGAGTGGTAGTGATGGTGACACATTAGCTTCCTGAGAAGTTTGAGCTGTTTTGATCGAGTGGTTTGTGAGGAATCGAAAAACAAAGTTCTGTTAAAATAGTACCATGTTATAGAAACAACGAACTTTGGAAGGGCATAGATGCCAACTCAGAGATGATCTCTCTGCATGTAATACCTTAATAGAGAGATTATTCTACAGGCTATCTGCTGGCCTTGGGTTCATCTCATTCTGAGCTGTGGTTGAGGAGTGACAGCAAGTTAAAGTTGAGAGGTTCTTGCTCCGAAAGGCGCAAGAGTTAAGATTCTTTGGAGAACAGGTCGGCCTGGAGGTTTTGCCGGTGCTTCAGAGCACTTGATCATGGGTATGGAGAGTTGTTTATTGTATTTCCTGTGTTTGGATCCTCTCCATACTCGCATGCCTGTTTGTACGCCCAGTTGGTTTGGTTTGGATTTGTGTGCGGGCGTTGCGCTTAATTTCTTTTTCTATTAGGAGTGCTGGTATTTCTCTTGTGGTGAGGCTAGAGTGATGACCAGTAGACCCAAGAGTGCTTGCGGTGATGGCAGGAACAGGTTGCCCGTGCTTGTTACCCCGGTTCTATTCCTAGTCGAGTAAGAGAGAGATCTGTCGAGAGGACGTGAAGATATCGTACCGAGATAGGTTCAGAGTGTACTTGGAGGTCAGAGAGAGGTTTGGGTGGTTGCTGGTTCTGAGTCACGGAGTGCGACACGTACTCTCTACAGCTAGATACCCGGTGTATTCCCAGATAAGAAAGCACGTCACACGACAACGTACACTCGATTCGAATTGAACCTTTTATTTCAGTCAAGGTGTGATCATGAGGAGACTTAGCCCTCGAGGTCAGAACTAGGAATCAGTTGCAAGCGGGAATAATTTTAAGAACTCAGCAGACCACTGATCATGAGTAACTTGAAGATGGTCGGTTCAAGATACCCAAGAAAATAATGTGCACGATCGAAAGAATACGAAAGGAGTGAAGGACTTACGAAGCTGATTGCATCTCGTGCAGCCAAGGCGAGAATATCAGCGCACGAGAAAACACCCGGGCAGGTTTTCTCAATAGCTGCTTTAGCTTGATCGATGATGCTGAATCCTTGGAGTGATAAGTTAGGGCTGGCATCTTTCTCGGCCGTGTTTGGAAGGAGTGGAGAACAAGAGAACAGAAGCATCGCATCCCTACAGATTAAGATGAACCATATAACTGTGAGATAAAGCTTATAATTAGCCCTGCAACAATTCTATTTGGCACTTATCTCCTAATAGATACATTATGGTACGTAGCTAGCTTCGTTCTGATTCTACGTAAGTAGTAAGCACACATATGGTACAGAACTGAAATCCATGAGAGATTCATAGAACTTGAAACGGATATGAGAATCACTCACTCGGACAAAGCAATCATGGAAGTGTAGACGTAGGAGACCAGCTGCATTTCTTCTATCAGCGGCAACAGCTTTGTTCACGACATTGGCCACCGCTTGCACACCACCGGGACACTTGGTAGCGTAGAAACTCTCAGAAAGTTGGGCATCCGCCACGGCAGCATACAGCACTGCCAGTGTGATGAAGAGGAGCACTGGAGAAGACAACTTTGGCGCCATGACTGTTGTTCAGAATAAACTAGACTCTACGAACGGAACTGATTCTGTACGTACGTCGGAAACCATCATGATGTTAGACGATGATTCGAATTTCAATCGAGATTTCAATTCACTTACATTATGGTTAATTAGGTGTCTACAGTAGTGACCGGAAACTGAATACATGTACATGTACAGTAAGCAACCTTCAAGCAGTCGTGCTCAAGCAGGAATAACTAATCCAGCAGTAAACATGAGACTGTCACAAAGAAATGAAACTACATTCTGCTGATGGCAAGAACGATCAATCCATGTAGGGAGAATCTGGTGCTTTGCTCACCGTGAAGTTAATTAGCATGCAGCTGCTTTGGCGTCCTAGCCTGAAAGCTGCTGCTGTGAAAGGAGAAGAGTTCACTACTTTGATGATTGAGCTTCGCTGCTCCCTTTCTTATATATAGGTGCACATGCTGTGTTCAAACTCCAAACTTGATAGTGCACGTGGGTAGAGAATAACATGCTTGACGATCTGGGTTCTACTCTCGTACCAATAAACCAAACAGCAATCTTATTAAGCTCCCTTAATTTCTCCTGAAGTTGAGGATCTGAAGATTCCACTCATTTCACTGCTGTTGACCGAACTAGAATGTCCCGGACATGATACTCGGTTTATTCTTCCTGTTTGGGTAAGCATTATTATATTATTCACGACCATTTGCTCATACAACTACTAGCGCTTCTCTCACTCAGCGTCGTACCGCTTGTATATATTACTGTGAGCACATATGAGGGACCCGGAAAACAGCCATGACATCTGGCCATGGTGGGAGAAATCCAAATTTGCCAGCACTATGTTCAAAAGAACGTAAAGCAGAGGTCCCTACGTACAGTTGTGTAAAGCCTCTGGATATTGAAACAGATCACATTTGCTACTGGACGGTGACCTTGTCTATGCTTCATGGGAGAGTGATGACATTATTCGAGTACAAGAAGTGAGCATGATTGACATAAGCAAAGGACCCGGAGAACTGAGCAGTGCAATCTTTCATTTGGAACAGTCAAGGGCACTTGTACCCCGTACTCTTTAGGGGATCTAGATGTCCCCTGGCCGCACATATCCAAGAAACCCTGCCCTGTCGTTCGTACAACTGGAGCAACTTAGTCAAACCATTTCTTGGTATAAATAATATGATTCTCAGATTCCTGCGAGTATACTGCACCGCTTATCCTTCCTATAGCTATAAGAGAGCTCTGCCTTGTACGTGTGTTTTGATCATTCTTAGCCAAGAGTTACGTTCCAGCGCGTAAGCAGCTTAATTAGCTTGTTTCCCAACCTCTGCTTGACAGAACCCTCAAATAGTTCTTCATTCTTACGAGGGATTTTCTCACCATGAGGAGAGCAGGTGATGCCAGATTATGTGGTATCAAAATGATCATGCTGCATGCTTGTGCAACCGTGGTGGTATTGATTACATGTACAATGTATAGATCGCTGTACTCAGTTTGGCCCGCCACATACATAAGCTTCCCTGGCGCTATGTCGAGATGAGTACTAAATTAGCCTTTACAATTGACTCGTAGATGTTCGTTCTCCAACTCGATCGGGGGATCGTGAATATATCCGAAAATACAATCAAGCCTTTCCAAGTCATGTCAGTGACCTCAGTGTCTCCATAAGAACTTCAGTGCAGTTAAGACCTTACGTAAAATTCGTCTCTCGGTGGTTCCATATGTACTTCGGCGTCATGATCAGCTGATCAGTTATTGTTGAAAACCCTATACCTCTCCTTTAATTTTTCGCTGCTTGGAAGTTTTTCGCTGCAGATGCTATACTACGGAGACGGTTCCCGATCAGCTAACAAATTTTGCATAGCGGGAGACTAAAGTATGGTACCAACTGGCAGTCGCGATGCATCGTGGGTTATCGCAGTACTGTATTGTACCAGAATCAACAAGGATTACGAGTGACTAAAACTGCTCCCCGATTTGATCGATCGAAACTGAGAGCAATCTAAGCCTTAAGCTTGCACGTAGAATTACATTAAACTACAAGGTCTTATAGTTAGTCGATCATGACAGATTGCTGATTTGATTAATTCCTCAAAAGACGAAGGGGATCACTCTTCATCAATCATCACAGTACGTGGCCTGTAGTCGAGGTAAGACAGAAGTCTGAATTCGTATGGAGGAAGCATACCCCACACGCGTCCGTCGATCGCGACGTTCTCCCATCCTTATCGCGTCCAGACAGTCTCGTACCTTAGCAGCAGCTGGTAGCTAGGTAGTCAAAGGTTTTCTTGTGATGACGGCTTCTTCTTCTTCTCTTGAAGCTGAGGGCAATTCCCCGTACTAAAATGTTCATGTCTTAATATAGAGAAAGAATTCAAAGTTCAAATGGAAATTACGTCACAACCACGGATACGATAGTGCGTTCCAATTCCTTTAGCCTCGTTGGCGCCTGTTTACTTCTGTTTACATATTATCCGATCTACACCGTCGGATAGATTCTATGTATACATTGTCATACAAGGAAAGAAACCATGGGTTCCAGTTCAGAATGCGAACCTAAGGGACAAGTACGCTCGAGGCTAACCACACAACTGAAGAAACAGTCAAGGGCTATTTATAAGGGCATATCAATTGCAAAGAAACTATACATGGATCAGGCAATCCTGGGCATAAAAACTTCACTTGTACTGCGACCGTATAGCATCTATATAGCGACTGCATGCGCAAGAGATTGGGCTAGCTATAATTCACGAACGCATCCTACTCAATTTTATTAGTACATTCACGACTAAATTAAAGCACCTGTAATGCATTCTAGTGCCTTGGGATCCCCGGAATGAGACCCAGTCACTCACAAGTACTTCGGACGCATCTAAAGCTCTACACAGTCGTGCATCCCTGGGCCAGCAACAGTCCATGCATTTAGAACCACTGTCACTCGTCAAGCAATGGCAGTATCTTCTCTCCGTGAGGATGTCCATCGCTAAAGCACATATTAGCTTGTTGGTAATTAGTCAGGCAACAGAGGACTGGAAGCATCCAACACTGCAGGGTGACTTCGATACATATATCGAGAGGCTACAGATTAAATGAAGACTGAACGATCGATCTAATATAATTAACACGCGTTGCACGTTTTTCTGCACGGCACGTTTTTCTGCCTTTAAAAGTACGGAATGCGATGATATATGATTGGTATAATTAGGAGAGATTATTCAACTCATTCGACTCTGAGTCTCAGATGCATCACTTTTGTACCAACCGACCGGTACCAGTGATATCCACTGGTCATGAGTGTACTGTAGTGACCCCTCATTCACTTGTCTTGATCTCGATCGACCCACCCCCAATTTCCCGCAGACGCTCCATGTTTGAATTGGCCTCCACTCGCTCGAGATCTCTGTGTCTGTGTTTCTTTTTTTCTCTCTGTTCGAATTCCACGCAACCAGAACTAACCGTCTGGAACCATAAACGTCGTTTATAGTTCACTTATCAACGTGATACGAACAAAACACAGGACGGCACGCCTAGCGTGCTGGTCCGGCCCTCGCCTGGTAAGTCCAGGTGGGGATTCAACCCCGGCAGGTGGCTGGTGTAATTCGTGTAAGAGCAAAGCTCCATGGCGAAAACAGCTAAAAGAACATAAAAAAAATTATAAAATTACGAACATATACAAGGACTCTGCATGCAGCCAACGATAGCCTATTCTTTTCTGTAGACTTATATGAAGTAGGATTCTGCATGTAACTAAAAACTAAATTTATCGCTTGAATCGGCTGGACATGGTTGGACAGCCTAGGAAATGTGCCTGCGACTTGACATGTACAGACAAACTTTAGGGATCCGATCCGATCGGCTTCTTTCACTAGCTACCTAGATGTCTATGTAGCGGAGGTCACAGCGGTTTCTCGAGCTCCGGTTCCTGTGAATTTTCAACTACAGTTGATCATGATCAGCTGATCCTGATGCCCATATACCCATGTACACACGAAACCATCGAGAGAAGATGTTTTAAATATATAGGGTCTTCAAATTCACTGGCACTGAAGTCCTCAGAAAGTCTTTGAACATTGTGTTTGGCTACGATTAATTTGCGATCCGGGGATACAACCATCAGTTTTACCCCAAGTTACGCTGGACAACAAACATGTGCAGGTCAAGGGGGTGATTCCGTATTCATCTAGCTCGATCTATCGCGAGGGAAGCATATCTGCAGGCGGGGCCAATTCGAGTACAACGACCTGCGCATGTAATATCTTGGAAAGAATACACAACAATTGCAAGAACCAGCAAGGATGCTCAAGTTCATACCATAAACTGGCTATGGCCTCATCATCATTGGCTCACCTCAGTGAGCCAATCCTTCGATAGGACGAATGAAGAACTCCTCGATCGATGGTTCTGGCAATGGGAGATTGACAAGTTAAAATGAATCAGCCTTGCAAGCACGCTGGCCATGGAACGTAAGTTATAGCTAGAAATGATCAGAGCACAAGGGCGGAACTTCTTAAATACGGAGGATCGATCGGCGGTGCGGATCACTCATCGGAATCTTGACACCACGTTATTTCTGTCAAGAAGTGGTTGACTTTGGCCGCCACGAGAGGACAGGGTTTCTTGTGCATATGCAGCCATGCCAGGGCATGCTGCAGGGTTCCTGTACACGGTCCAATTGCCACTGACTAATATACTTCCACTGTTTATTTTCCGTGTCTTTTGCAATTGCTAACTGAAATCGTGCGTGCCATTTACTGTTAAAGATGAGTTCAACTTGCAATTGTCACTCTCCAGGAAGCGTAGACGAACCGCAAATGTGAAAATGTACATGTTCATACACGGGCTTTACGCAATTGTAGGGCCCTTTTGAACAGAGGAACTTTGCAGTATTGGCAAATTTGGATGCTCCCACCATGGCCAGATGTTATGGCTGATTTCGCTCTGGCCCATATGCGTTCACAATAAGCTGAAGGAAGCTGGGTGAGGGACGCACTCATCGTTACATGAGAAACTGGTCGTGACTAATTTATCCAAACAGCAAGTATCAAACAAGTGTCATCCGCCGGTCGACATTCTAGTTCGGGTGGAATCTTCAGATCCTCAACTTCAGGAGAAAGAAGCATAAAAAATGGCAGCAATGCGGTTGACTGCCAGGAGAGTGGAGCAAGATCGTCAAGCCTGTTTTACTATTCTGGATCTGTACCCACCGTTCAATTGAAGTTTGAACACAGCACCTATACCTATATAAGAGGAGTGGAGCAGCGAAGTTCTAAACCATCAAAGAGTTTAGTCTTCTCCTTTCACAGCAGCAGCTTTCAGGCGAGGACGCCAAAGCAGCTGCTAATTAACGTCACGGTGAGCAAAGCACTAGATTCTCCCTACATAGATCGATTGTTCTTGACATCAGCAGAATGTAGTTTCGTTTATTGTGACAGTCTCATATTTAATGCTGAATAAGTTACTCTTGCTTGAGCACGACTTGCCTTCTATATATATGAAGCTTGAAGGATGCTTTCTGTACATATATATCAGTTCTCGATCACTATTGTAGACACCTAATTAAGCAAAATGTAAGCGAATTGTAGTTCATCGTCTAACATCATGATGGTTTCTGACGTACGTACAGAATCAGTTCGTAGAGTCTAGTTTATTCTGAACAACAATCATGGCGCCAAGGTTGTCGTCTTCAGTGCTCCTTTTCGTCGGACTGGCAGTGCTGTATGCTGCCGTGGCGGATGCTCAACTTTCCGAGAGCTTCTACGCGTCCAAGTGTCCGGGTGGTGTGCAAGCGGTGGCCAATGTCGTGAACAAAGCTGTTGCCGCTGATAGAAGAAATGCAGCTGGTCTCCTGCGTCTGCACTTCCATGACTGCTTTGTCCGAGTCAGTGATTCTCCACTCCGTTTTAAGTTCAATCAGTCCTCTTATATATTTCAATCTTAGTGCTGAGGTCTTTAAGTTACTACTTAATAATAGGTAGGATCAGAATGAAGCTACGCACCATAATTTATATTACAAAATAAGTGCCGAATAGAATTGTTGCAGGGCTAATTATAAGCTTTATCTGATCATGAGAGTTATATGGTTCATATTAATCTGCAGGGATGCGATGCTTCTGTTCTCTTGTTCTCCACTCCTTCCAACACGGCCGAGAAAGATGCGAGCCCTAACTTATCACTCCAAGGATTCAGCATCATCGATCAAGCTAAAGCAGCTATTGAGAAAACCTGCCCGGGTGTTTTCTCGTGCGCTGATATTCTCGCCTTGGCTGCACGAGATGCAATCAGCTTCGTAAGTCCTTCACTCCTTCGAATTCCTTCCGTGTGAACTCTGTCGGTCGTGCACATAAATTATTTTCTTGGGTATCCAGAACATTATCAGACACTTAAATCTCCAATTTCAAGTTACTCATGAGCAGTGGTATGCTGAGTTCTTAAAAGTTTTCCCACGTGCAACTGATTCCTGGCTCCGAGGTCTCGTCACGAGACCGTTACTGAAATATAAGGTTCAATTCGGATGGGGTGTTTTCCATATCTTAAGGACTGAGTGTACGTATACCAATTCCATGCAAACCCATCGATCGCAAACTAATTACAATGCGGTGCAGATTGGGGGGCCAAAGTGGAAGGTACCTCTTGGTCGCAGGGATGGGTTCACTTCTGTGGCAGCTGAAGCAGTGAAGTTGCTCCCCAGTAGCACGGCGAGTTACAGGGGTCTTGTGAGTAACTTCGCCGGCAAGGGTCTGAGTGAATCAGACATGGTTGTCCTCTCGGGTACGTAAATTGCTACATCTGTACGTTAATTTCACGGTGGAGAATGGGTTCGTTATGCGGCCACAGGCTGCTACTAATCTTTCAGATCCTCATATTAAGTATACGTACTAATCTTTAGAGCTCTGTAATGCATGCTGCAGGTGCCCACACCCTCGGCCTCACCACCTGCAAATCTGTCATTCCCCGCCTCTACAACTTCCCCGGTAGCCCGAGCGGCGCCGACCCTTACTTCAACAAGACTTTCGTTGCCGAGAAGAGGTCATTGTGTCCTAACACCCGGCCAGCCGCCAGCCAGTTCCTGGCCATGGACTCCAGCAAGGGAGGCCAGACTTTCGACCGCCAATACTACTTCAACGTTCTCGAGCACAAAGCCGTTTTCAAGTCAGACGACGCCCTCATTTCCACGTCCAAGGGCCTTTCCAAGGTGCTCGATCTTGTCAAGTCCCCTCCGTCCAAGTTCTTGACTGAGTTTGGACTCGCCATGGAGAAGATGGGAAGAATCGGTGTTCTGACTGGCACTCAGGGCCAGATTCGGAAGAAATGCTCAGTTAAGAATTAGAACTAGGTAATTAATTAGTTTCATGATGGTAGTTTAGCTGATTTAATCATGGTAGATAACTTCACCACCCGCGCCGCTTGCAACGGACAATAACTGATTCAGAAGTTTGGATCTTTAAAACACAACATGTATGACACAATTCTAATGATCATGTAAACGGAAAGAGATAAAGTAGAAGGAAAACAGTTGCTATGAATAGATCATTAGAATCAAAGAATCATAGAATGAATTGTCTGCTCCTGAAGGTCGAGAGCAAATGAGACTACCAACTGTTTTGTATACAGTTGGACAGAAATATAACCTCATAACTAGTGATAATCAGGACTCTGTTCGGCTATATTTTATGCTTATGCTGCATACACCCAAACACTCTCTCATTCTTTGGCACGATTGCTTATAGCATCGAGGCCCATTCAAATTTCGTTGTTATTGATATGAAAGTCAATAACTTCAGTGAAAGAAAACTGTTTCACCAATTCGCTTACTTCTGAGTTTGAATGAAATTTAATTTGCAAGCCTTTTGTACTTATGAATGTATGTTGGTGTCTTGCTCGCACTTGAGGATCCACAGACGGTGCTTGAACTAGTGTTGTAAAGTGAAAATACTCATGATAGCGAGATAGAACAAAACGAACGCAATAAAAATCTAGTAGAACATATATAGACTTGCAGACTACATTTACGACATTTAGATGGCAGGATTATTGATATTTTTTGTTACAACTGGACGTAGATGCGATGGATAGTGACTCAGTTGTGTGAATTACTACTATACGTAATGTTTTACTTGACTGCTCAATTAATTCAGTTCACATACTATGTTCTTCTGAACACTTTCGTAGTAGAAGAGCTCGGTGGATCTGCAAGCTGACTATCCAATCAGGCCGCAGATTAAAAGCATGGAAGTTATTGTCTTGTTATAATGATAGTTGTGAAGGTGGATGAGATAGAGTGTAGAGTTGAAGATTTTGGAAGTTTTAATTCTTTTTGGCGCGTGTAAGTAAAATTTTAATACGAAGCAAACAACAAGAGAGGACGCAAAGACGTCAGACCTCACAAGACTGATCACAGGCCACCGGAACCGACTCACGACGCCGAGAGGATGAAGACCGGAAGAAACCACCCGAGAACAGACTAGAACTGAAGAGCGACTGAAGTTCAAGGGGAGAGGACAACCTAGTACCGTGTACACCACTACATCACCAGAGCGAGACTCACGTGAGACAACAGTGTACTGCTAGAATGACACTTTTGTCTAGAGTGAAGCAAAAGTGAAAGACGTTTCTACTCAAAAGGGCAAGATGCGGTATAGAAGTTCAGAATATTGCAATGCTAAGGGGCTTGGGACGGAAAGAGCAAAAGCTCTCCTTGTATACTGAACCCTAGACTCACTAAACCCTTTTTTATTTTCTTCAGTTTTGCTTCGGGTTCCAGCATGCATGTTTATCCTCTTTCGTACCTATTTTCACGTAATTTTGATGTATAGTTTGAACCTCGCCCAGATTTTTGCAATGGTATCGTGTTTGGTGCAAAGAACGCCCTGAAAGAGTCTATCTTTCGTCTCGATCCTATGTAGAGCCTCTCCGGAGGAAGCTTGAGCAATGTTGCACAGGGAGAATTGGCACCCACCCTTGATCGGGTTATTACAGAGTTTAAAACTGAAAAATACAAAAATGTAGGGAAAGGTGTAAACGTAGGGATTTGAAACTGGAATTCAATCAGAAGCAAGGTGAACATCGCTTTATAGGATATTCACTTACATTCTAAACCCTAAATCTCTAATTCAAATTAGTGCCAAAATTTAGGGATCTGCAACGATCGAATGCTCGTAGTCCGGCTCTGCAATGGTGGTTTCTCTCGGTGCTGGACTTCCCAAGAAACACTCTTACTCTTCGTCGGATGTCAAACTCTCTCCAGTTTATCAGATATGCTCCAATTTTCCTTGATAAAGGTTGACGTACGAGTACTTCGCAGATCTCTAATTCAAATTAGTGCTAAAACGTAGTGATCTGCAACGATCGAACGCTCGTAGCCCGGCTCTGCAATGCTGGTTTCTCGCGCGATCGACGCTGGCTCTCCCAAGAAATGTAACCATCGCGATGATGCTCTTCGCTCTAGTTGCTTTCACACAGGATTCACGAAAAGCACGAAGGATTCACTTAAACGTCTCTGCTGTTGAGACTGGTCACGGTCAGTAGACTAGTCCTGGTCACGCTTTAGTCAGTTCTGCTTGAACTGCAGTGCGAAGGGAATCAATGAATCTCAGGTATTGAACATGCAAACTTTATCTCAGTGAAATACCCAAAACAATATAAGTAGTAACTAATAACAAGATACAAAATGAATCAGTATGTGGAGACTGTTATCCGATATGTGGAAATTCCAGCTTTTCGAAGTCTTCCAATCTAGGACTATCGTAAATTCTCCCTGTGTTGGACCTCCAAGACCTCGCAGATTGACTTATCTTCCTAAATGTCTTCCAGACCCATTCCTATACATTCTTTGATTGTGGACACCCTCGAACAAGTGCATACAGGTTTCATCCATTTGGCCGATGCACCTATTACACCATCGTAATGGGTTGTTAGGTTAGAGATGTGGTAGACATCTTCGTCTGTATGTAGCTGGCATTTGGTAGATCGGCTGCCATAGAAGCATACTCCCTTGCGATGCCCGACTGCTTGTCCACACTCTCTTCCATCTTGTCTTGTCCTCAGGATGCGATCTGATGTGCCGGGTCAACTTACCCACCCTAGATTGCACCGTTTTGTTGCGCTATTGGAGAAGTTTGGTAGGTGTACAGTGGTTTCTTCAAAGAAGAACTTTTGATCGCTCCATTTGGTTTCAGCTAACCTAGTTGCAGTGAATCCAAATCTGTGATGAGGATGAGGTCATGTTTGGGTCATTCGATCACCTTGCACAACTTCCATCGCCTTGTGCTTAGATCAAGAACTGGAATTTGGTATGTGTGTTTGTGATCAGAAAAAGATGGACTTCTGCAACATCATCTTTGATACTAATTCTCGATGGGGACAGAGTGTATTCTGCTTTGCTACAACTTTGTCTTGAGGAAAGTGTATTCTTGTGAACCATTACTCCTAACTCTATTGTACTTGCATAGGTGCATTGAGATGCACTTGTGTGATGTATCCTTGTTGTGTGGAATGCGTTGTCGAGCGAGAATTTTCTCGGGAGGGGTAGAACCCTCTGACTGTGAAGAGATCCGCATGATAAATTACGTTGGAAAATGATGGATCGAGATCAACACAACTCACATAGCGTCGAATTTGAACTCGGATAAAAATTGAAAGACTGAATGTTAAATCAAACACCCAAAGTAGGCAAAATACATTCACGAACAAGAGTCACATGAGACCCAACACTTTATCAGATACAAGATTCAGTACTTTTTCTCTTAGATAAGGGTTGCTTTATTAATATCGGATTTTTGATCATGCTAAATCAACCTCATTCTTCTCAGTATTCTCCTCTCAATAATTTCTGTACCTTCTAATCTCTCTGTGCTCTCCGAGTTTTCTTCCCATTCTCCTCAAATGCCGATCTTTGGAATCTGTCTCCTCGCACACTGACTACTCTTTCCTTACAACAAGATAAAGGAAGCGGAGCATCCAGTCAGTACCAAACGGGCAAGTGAAACCTAAAGCTATAAACAGTGTACATGTCAATCATAATGCTGATATATCTTTAAGACCTTAATCAAAATGACCACCAAGCAAAGAGACGATGCGCCTCAAGTATAATCGCAGTTCGCATATTGTCAAAGAAAAAGAATATATATATATAACTTTACAAGTGTTGCATAACTTGTAAAGTTATGCAACACTGGACGTAGCAGTGTTGCAATCTATAAAGTTATAGTCTATAATTATATTATTGTAATCCTTCTTACGATGATCTATTTGCAATAATAATCATTTGTTCACAGTTAGATTTGAACCCTAGACCTCTACCTTCATTTGAACCTTAGACCTCTACCTTCACTCGTCTGTAAACTTACAACCCTTCACAGATTGTTGTATAGGAAGAAATCTTAGTAAGGGTTAAGGTTTTTGTCTTGGTAAGTTTAAGTGCACTTCATTATTTTTAGTAAGCATATCTTCGTCATCGCAGATCTTTTTTGGCTAGTACAAATTTCTACAAGTACTTTGTACTATAATCTACGCCTCTGGCTTTTAATATCCATAATAATGACCTCTTGTCACTTATTGCACAATTCCATAAATGTGTTTTTAACTAAACTATAATTGACATATATTTCTCACTGCAGACTAGTTTTACGAATTTGAACATGCCAAGGTGCTAAGTCGGACAGGCACTAGAACATGATGCCTTCACATATTGTAGGTTTGATTTTTTCCTCTTTTAAGCAGCGGTCTAGCTTGCTCAAGGCCCCATCTTAACCTAAGGCGCTGTTAAGCAAGAGCCTAGCTTAACCTAAGAGGCAGCTGCTTAAGGGCTCTGCTCACACTACCAGCTGCAGACTGTGCACATTATCCACATTCAAAACAATTTGCAACACGACAGAGTGGAGACAACATACACTGAATCTGATAATAATCCCTCTCCTAGCTGCTTCTTCAAGTAAAGTCAATCCATTTACGTGGCATAAGATCGGGTTGATGACAAGATGCCCCTCTCCACGAGTTGACAAGATGATTTTGTACCACAAGATCGTGATTGTTGCTCTGTGGTACTTCTTGAATCATGCCACAATGGGAATAGCAGAGAAAAATCTTTGAAAAATAGCAGAGAAGCATCTCTTCTTCTACTTTGAAGTTCATCCATCTCAATCCTGGTGCTGCAAAATGTGTAAGGATAAGTGTGAAGCTTATAATAATTGCTTTAGATTTTTAAATCATTTTTGTCACTGAATATGTAAATTGGTGGGAATTGCATACGTTTCTAGCAAACATTTGGCATTCTCCAGGTCCATCGGCTGTACAAGACGTGTATCGTCAACAAACATATCGTGATGGTACTACTTAACGGAGCTCTAGAAAGAAAAGAGAAGGTGACAACGAGTAATCTTGGTGGATGGATCTTTGGATGCTTATCTTTCATTCTTCTCTTGTTCACTTGTGGATGAATTGGCATGGGTGGTGAGAGCTCTGAAACAGCCAATGAATATAGACCTAAACCTCATCTTGTGTAGCATCATCTCAAGGAAGGACCAAGTAATTGTGTCGAAGACTTTCTAGAAATCTAGTTTTAAGAACACATACTGCTTTTTAATGCTTAGCTACATGGAAACAACACTTCATGCTCTTCACTATACAAAAGCACCAATTGGTGGATACAATTTCCAAGCACAAATACAAGTTGATGCCATGAGATGACCTCAACAAGTATTGGTTTAAGTTTGAGTTAGATGATTTTAAACAAATCTTGTAAATTATATTCGACATCATGAGTGAACGCTTATTCTCTAATAGAGACTCAATTTGATCATCTCTTTTTGATATTAAGATGATATCTCTTATAGAAATATATGCAAGCAATGCTTGCTTCTGAAGTCCATAATTCATAGTCATCAAATGGAAGGAGAGCGTGTGATACGAAACACTCAAGGGACAAAAATTCTTCCCTTGCTGTAGCTCGGGATGGAGATCAAAACAACGGTCACTATTATGACCAGGTCGTCCACAATGCTCACGCTGCCAAGGCACAACTAGAGACGTCTCAGGTGCTCATAACCACCTCTTCTCTATGGACAGTCCTTCTGCTGATGAGGACCATCACACGTCCAGCAAGGACCCGCTTGCTACTGACTAAAGAAACACGACATGGGCTTTTGTCCACCAGGTCCTCCAACACCTCTCTGGGATCGTGTTGTTCAGCACAATCTTTACCATCACCACCACCACGTTGTTGCATAGCTTGTGATCCTCAAGAAGAGTTGGTCGTCCTATGTGATACTTCCCTGTTGAACCCAGCAGTCACCACTCTCTCCTCCATCATATTGAGCTCAATCCGCTCAGTCAAATAAAAAATGACTGTCAATGTCAGAGCGGTGTCTCTAAGGAGAGTCACATCTCTAACTTTCTTATGCAGCTCTCGGTCTAGTATCTCATATCAAAATTGAACTGCCTGTGCTTTCGTCACCTCTTGGATAACTCTGATCAACCGTCTCATGCGAGTAAATGCCTCGCGTAGGCTCTCTCTAGTCTTCCGCTAGGACTCCTACATATTCTTCAACTTGTCGATCTCCACAACATGATAGTTCTTTCTCAAACACTAGAAGAATTGAACCACAAGGTTAAACCCTGGTGGTATCCCGCTCATACTACCACTTGCTCCATTACTAGTGGACGCAACGCTGATAGTAGGTACTCCACCACTCGTGGATGTACCACTGCTATCGGCACTCGAACTCGTAGGTGCTACGCCTCTTGAAATTGCGCAAGTAGTGATAGAAACGTAGTTGGGAGACGAATGTTTGTCTCCACAACTCAGTCTCCACATTGCAATCTTGTATGAACTCATGATAATCGTCCATCGGCGGTCCTTCCAAGTGTTGAAACAAATCCTTTCACGTCATGAAGAGTGTGAACAGCTGTGGATTCTGCTCCAACTATCGAACTCCTGGATGAAATCATCCAGCTCAATGATACTCACTATACCCGAGTATCATCGAGGTTCTTTCGTGGTCTCATAGATCTCGTCCACGTCCCACAACAACAATATGACAACACTATGCGTACTTTCAATCACGTCTCCGTCTGAATCGGTGTCCTTCATCGATGAGACCGGAGCTACTGTTTGGTACATCACACCACGCCGTGTGAACCCACTGCTTACTACAGCTGAATCTCTACTGGAACCTCCGTGAACCTCCCTGATGACAACCTCTGTGTCAACCGTAAACACTAAGCTCTAACTAGAACGTTGAAACCTCGTCACCACATGTGGCACCAACCTGCCTAACCCCCTCTCCTACTGAGCTCACCTATCCTCTACTAGGACGGTCAAGATAAGGACAACATGTATCTACCATCATCACAAACAGTCACTCACGATCTGTTGGTCGCAAGTCTAACCTCACCGTGAGAGAAATAAAGATAGTTTGACTGCCCCGCAACTCCAATATCACTACTGATAGCACACAGAAGTGAGCTCACTCCGAAAATCAAGCGCCAACACAAGCAAACACGGCGCACAAACAAGAAGTATAATACGAAGGAGTTCCAGCCACAAGAAGTTCAAACGATAACCCTCTATACTCAAACATACACATAGATAAATCCAACCTCATCCGAATGATGACTCCTTTTCGGTGATCACATGCACAATATATGACCACCAACTATCATAAGATGTACCTAAGGCACTAACTAGATGTCCACATCTCTAGTAGATCCAAAAGTATCTACGTGGTAACTCTACTAGTTCACACAATTCAACTGCCACCAACTACCTCCATACGCGTCTCTACGATATAGACAAACACTATCACAATGAGAACTTCCCCTAGTACTATGAGGTCGCCCTACCACTCCTCTAGGAACGTGCAAAAAGATCTCCTACTACCTGAAAAAGGTCCATAAATACTTACACGCACCCTTAGAAGATACTAAGAGCTATTGGTCTAGTGCTAAAGAAAAAGCAAAGAGTTAGTAGTTAAGCACAGTCTTCAGGAATAGAGTTGAGATGGGTGACTTAGTTTCACTCACTCCCACACCATTGGAATTGGGCTTAGCTCACGCATGCCAGCAAGCTGGCTTGCTGACTCGGGCTCGGGCTCGGGCTCGGGCTCCACCTCCGCACTCGCGCACCTCTACTTCTCGAAGTCTCTAAATGTCTCTTAACACGCGCTCCATGCCGCAAACTCTCACTCCGCTCCGCGGTGTCGTGATGTGAATTATTCCACATAGTGAATAATTCACCTCTCAGTTAGAAGTTAGTCTCTCTGAGTGAAGCTAAGACCTCAGAGAAGTCGATTCTGGAGGAAGTGTCCATTCAAAAATCTGAAAACACCACGGCGTAGGTCTCGTCGCGCTGATCACCGTGGTATGTTCAAAAGTTGCAAACGGAGTTGCAGGCGAAAAGTTACTTGGGGTTCTTCTACAAGATTTCTGATACCGGGAATTTTACCATAAATCAGAGTGAGTTCAAAAAATACTTTTTAGATTTTTCTCATGTAGATTGTAGTATGTAGTATTTGATTAAAATTCGAAATGTACAAAAAGAGCATGTATAGAGAAAGTTATGGCACTTCGTGTTAGCAAAGGAAAGACGAAATACCGCAGCTTTCTAGCATATTAGCTTAGAAACTGGTCTTCAAAACCAGTTGTGAGATCAGCTTCCGTGGTGTAGCTGAGAAACTTGGAGGGAGGAGGTCTCCGGATCAAATCCCTTCAGACTCACAACCGGCTTGGAGTAGGCTGGCCCCTTCGGGGGAATATGAGGGGCACCAAGTTGCCTAGGGACGGGACACTAGATGTCCCTTAAACGTACCGTGAATGCGGGACGCCTCCGTCTACCCCTGCACTAGTGCAGTCACCTAGTGTGGATGCTAGAGGGAGATTACCACCGGGTTTCGAAATGGACCTCTCACCTTCGGGTTGGCGGGGTAATTAGTACGAATTCGGTTGCGGCCCTCTAAGTCCTGGGGTAGCGAGATGGCATCAAAGATACTCCAAGTCGGTACCAATTCTTTTGTAGAAAAATGTAGAGTTCGAAATATTATTCACTTGGGTCGAAAAATCAAGTGAAACTGATACCTGAGGCAATACTTACGGCACTTCGAAGTTTAAGGGGGCCGGGAAACGACAATGATGATAACTCGGGCTCCACGTGTCAGAACGAGGTGATTCCGGTGGCCAGAGGTAGCCGTGGTGGAGTTACTTCGAGTGGAGGTGTCAGATGCTGACTGTACAGCCGAGACGGTGGCCGTCCGTACAGATGAACCTGCGAGGCTTAGTGAAATAGTCTTCTTACGTGTAGGTATATTATCAGTGATTTATTTTTCTGCTGCCATCTGTTTAGGGCGTCTTTTTCCCCTGCCAAGTGACACTGAAGGTTACGTAGGGTGGAGGAAAACCCAGAGGGGTGTACTCCGGGGGGGGAGAGAATTCTCAGTCCATTACCGAAGAACGGAGTTTGCCGATCATCGAGCAGTGTAGAGTTTACCGTGCGGGAGCTATCGAGTAGAGAGAAACAGTAGAGCTGAGGAGAGAAATTTTACACAGAGGTTACGTCTGAAGAGAACTTCTGTCTGAGAGTAGAGAACAGAATCGAGTAGATAGGAGACCAAGAACTTGTACGTGTATCTTTCTGAATAGAAAACGAGAAGCTTCTAGGTGAACGCGCTGGTGCTTCACAGGAGCAGTTTTCTGATATTCTGAGTTACTGAACGTGAGCTTTGCAATCTGCATGATCTGGAGTTGAAGATCTACTTGCACGCCGTGTGTTTTATCTTGGCCAGATCGAGAACGTGGTGGTGTGTTTTTCGTACGATCCGTATTCCTTGTGAGGTTTTCCTCCTCCTCTTCACGATCGTATCACAGCTAGAAGGTTCGCCCTTCCCAGGAAACTCTCGCCTCGACAGCGGGGATAGGAGAGGAACTAGTACTCGCATGGATATCTTGGAGTTAGGCCTCAAATTGCTGCAAAAGAGGCTCGGCTACATCAAAATCTGACGTAAAACAACTCGCAGATGCATGCGGGCAACCAAAAATCTGACGTAATTGAACAAGAACACCCAAAGTCAATCTGAAAACACCACAACAGGTTCGGGAATGCAAAATTCACACTTCGCAACCAACCACCACTACAAGAAAACTCACACACTCTAGTTTCTGCTCGGAATTACAAAAAATCTTACATAAACGGTCTTTTTGCACTTTCGACATACACGGCAGCAAACTTCAACATGCCATAACTTTGTTGATATTCGACCAAACTCCATGAAACTTGATGCACTAGAATCGTCTCTTTAACGCATTTCCAGTGAGTCCACACCGGCCTGACATTGATAAATACTTCGTCTGCCACGTCCAAAGACGCACTTCGATCCGAACAAGTCACTTCAAGAACATTCTACAAAATTTCTGCAGCGCTTCCGCGTGACAGAAAATCCACAATCAACCCCACAACAGCAATCGATCAGCGAGCAGCAAGATACCATGCGTCCACACATACCTCAAAGATACCAACAATCAAACACTAACGACGATGTCCAAAGATCTCAGCGGACGATTTCATATTAGCGAGCTCTTATTGAACTCTGCTTCGACCTGCATTCAGTTCTTCGAGTAATCTCAACAGAGAAATTAACATCTCCACAATGTCAACACGGCAACAACAATTATTCAAAATTTGGTCAAGCCAAATCCACTCTATGCTCGTAGAGAATCCAAGTTACACTCAACAAGACTATCCATCATAGCCAAGAGCTTAAAGGTTCAACTCGAAGAACTAAAGCCTCCAAGCCTTATCTGCGAAGTATACCCCTAGTGGGTTATCTCAAGAACTCGCCCTAACGACACTAATGGCCCTATCAAGATTAGTCTCTCCACACTCGATCAACCTAACCGAGGTGCTAAACTGACGTGACAGCTGTCATGCACATCATCTCATGATTGTTTAGTGCCGGTTGGCATGGTGGAGTGAGTACATGTCGTTTATCACTCAAAGAACTCAAATTGTGAGGCTTGATTGAGATCAGGTCACGGATTTTTACAAGTGGTATCTCCAGAGTTTGCAGATCGTTGGTATCTTTGATTTGCGAGTGCGCACGTGCATGAAGTAGTTCTTTTTAATCGCTGTGCAGATTAGTGGTGGTTGAACTTGTTCTTGGTCTGATTTATGTTGAGGTAGTGCAGAAGCGCTGCTGGAATTTCATGTGACAAGTTTTGAGGTCAATTTGAGGTCGGCAGAAGTGCATCAGCAGACATCGAGTTGACATGGGTCAGCACTTTTTGGTGCTAAGTAGTGCAGTAGGTGCGCATTGAGAAGACGATTCCAACGTACTAAAAATCAGAGATCGAAGGAGTTACAAGGAGAAGAAGGTCACTGGTGGTCCAAAATCTGACATAATCCCGCCTACGAGTGCCAATTTGGCAGATTTCGATCTTATGTTTTTGACTTGTTTTGCTGTTTTGGAGTGTGTTCTCTTCATGCACGTCCTTCTTGACCTGTTTGGCTGGAGTTTCTACTCTACTCCAAGCAGAGAGCGGAGCAGAGAGTGAGAGTAAACCTTAAACCTAAACCCTAAACCCTTCGAGGAGCAGAGGTGCGTGAGTGCAGAGGCGTGAGAAGCAAAGCGAGAGTGCGAAGCGGAGCCCGAGCGATATAGTTTATACTTCAGATATATTTATAAATTAAGAATATTATTTGTTTTTGTCTTATATTTCTCTCGTCTTTGTTAAAATACATGTTAAGTCTTGTTATTTGTACATTTGACTTTCTTATCTTTGTAATATGATGAAATTTAAGTATTCTCAAAGATGATATGTAAGATATTATCAGGTTTTGACAATCAGTCTAAAATCAGATTATTGGCTACTTATACAATGAATATCTAATTGAATCTTTTCTATCAAAATGGAAGTAAGTTTCAGAAATAGATGAATCTCGTGAAATTAAGATTTAATCTAAGTGCATGATATCCTATTTTGACCAGTTTCACTATGTACGTTCCTGAAATTCCGTAATCACCTTCAGAGTTCCTATTTTGATTAGCGAGTACATGATTGTTGTGCGGCTATTATATAGACTTGTCCATCACATTTATGATTGTTCTCAAAATGTTTCACCAAACCAAAGACACAACTTCCATCAAGTTTGGTGTGTAGTGGAGGTGAACAACTTCTACCGCTTTCCTAATTGCAATGGACCTCCAGAAACCTCATCTGAAGGTTGCCTAAAGGTAAAGTGCACGTGACAATAAGTCCTCAACAATGTCCTCTAGATTCATCTTCCACTAATACTGCAATCTCAAGATCATCAAGTAGGAAATGAATTGTGCAAGCATTACAAGAGTAAGATTGAAGAAGGGAAGAAGAAAATTCTTTTGACAGTCATGAAAGTGTACCAAGTGGAGAGAGAAAGCTTGCGTTACAACAACTGCAGGAAGAGGAACCACATCTTAGTGTTGAACTTCTGCCAACGTCAAAAGACATTACACCTAGTAAGACAAGTCATCCTATTCAGTTCAGGAGAGGGAGAAGCAGCACTCCGTTAGTAGTATAAACGTACACTTTTAGCTTCAGTTTACAACACAACATGCAAAGTTCCTCATCTTCACCACTCCATCTATAAGAAAGATCACGATTGTGGTGACACAAGACAAGTACAAGAGGTCATCTCCTACAACCAGTTGAGCCGATGATAATTAAATATATAAGACTCACCATAATTGATCTGTTATGCATAGATCGTCAAACAACTCACCATTTGCTGTTATTAGTTTCATAGCTTGCTTGGACACCCTTCACGCAAAATCCGACACGATGACGCCAGCAAGTCGAGACACAAGTCATCCATGGAGTTCATAGATCGCTCAGACTCATATCTTGTAGAAGTTAGCTTTAACAAGAATATACAATATCTACAAAGATTATACAAAGATACGTTGGATTAGATTAAACACAGAGTCATAGACATGTAGTGCTCCACATTAACATAACTGAAGGAGAAATCCATTCAGTAAGTTCAGCTATAGAGAAAATCCATGAAGTTCATGGAGCAAAAAGATAAAAAATGAAATGGAATAGTGAGATATGCTATAATCTTCTCATGATTCACTTTAATAAAGTGAAACTAAGACTATGAAGAGTCAGTGTCTATGTCTTCAGTACTCTCTGATGCTTCACCACTAGCTATGTCATGTCCATCTTGATCTTCAATTATATCTTACTCTTCTTCTTCATTACTATCTGGGTGAAATGCATGTTTCAACTGCTATCTCTTTTTCTAGTCGAAACAACTGATTCTTTATCAGTTGGTTACTAGTGTTCAGAAGAAAATCAAAAGCTAAAATTAGTACTTGTGAAATATCTAACCCTTGTTTTCTTCTACCACTCAAAATCTTATGTCTCTTTGGATAATATTTTCCGATGTAAAGATCAACTGACTCAGGTACATACCACTAGAAATCTATCTTGCAAGGTTCGCCGCTATCATCACGAGTCAAAACTCGTAACGATTTATATACCCAAAAGGACTTGTCGTCCTCTGGAAGGACAACAAGTAGCTGATTCTCTCGTAAATCTTGTGTAGATGATCATATGTAAAAATTCTTGGTCTCGCTTGTCGTGTTTCTGCATACAATGATCTTGTTCATCAAACACTCGTCGAACCCAATTCGCCAACAGTTATCAATACGTTTGGGACAATTGTATCTATGTTGTTAACATCGTCTGAAGGAGTTAAAGCTTAGATGCAAGGTCTAGTGAATGTAAATGGACATCCATATAATATTTGTCTAGCAACTTGTTCTTGATTGTAGAACCAACAATTCCATCATGGTTTATCGGTCTTATCTAAATACGTGTAACATGGTCTTTGAATATTTCTTTTGTTGTTGAGGACATGTCGTAATGCGTTAAGTCCACTTTCTTCTCTTTTCACTGACCTCTCCTGCATAGTTTTAGCACGTTTTGCTTTCGAGTAAGACTTTAACAGTAGCAGATCTGATGCATGCATTTATCACCCGATGGAAAAATTACCAATTGCTGAACTCAAGAAGAACGGTACCATTCTTTCTTTACGATCTTTGAGAAGTTATTGGTAAGGAAATTTTTTTCTATTGTTGTTTTCAGTTTTTATCTTACTTGTAGTTAACATGACAACCCATGAAGTTCATGGTTTGCTCTAACATTTTTCTCTTGGTTATCTTGTTGATTACTACAATTTCCTCTCATTTTGCAGAAGGACCATTCTCATCGCCACGAGTTGCAATGATTCATGTGCGTCCTAATATTTTCCGTAGTTGGGACAATGAAGATGACTAGATCATGAATCTTTCTTAAAGTTCTGAGATATTGGAGTGATCATTACATGCTAGTCGGCATTGTAGTTTGATGTGTTAACACTACTTGGAGAAGATGAGACTATGCTTCAAGGTGTAGATTACTCTAAAGAGGTGGTAGAGAAAGATAATATACACTTGGCACCTTAGAGTGAAGTTGTAATTTCTTAAGATTTAGAAGTTCAACCTTCTATCTTGAGAATCAATCAAATAACGAACGAGTCGATAGAGAACCTTGTATATGTTGAAGATTTTATTTGGATCATTTATTCAAGTGGATCGAACTCTTCTATCTTGACATACTATTTTATATACATATTTTGAAATTAGAAGTATTACATGTTGATTATTCATTTTATTCAATTGGAAATCTTATCATTTTGTGTTCCATCATGGTGTAATATGCAGAATGTCCATTAAATGTTTCTCTAATTTACAAATTATATATGATTTTGAATATTTTGAATAAAATTTCTCTATGGAGATTGAGGTTTGTAGAATTCGAAACAAGAACTCGTTAGCGGGTACTTAATTGTTATTAATGGTTTTTATATATATTCTACTAATTTCAAATTAAGTTTATAGAATTCGAATCAAAAACTCGTTAGCAGTACCGGGTTGTTGTTAATGGTTGTTATAAATATACTACTAGATTTTTGTTGGACTGCTTTTGTTCTGTTTCACTATCATTAGCTTTTCACTATTATGTCACTGGATCACCAACATACATTCATAAGTACAAAAGGCTTGCAAATTAAATTTCATTCAGACTCAAGAGTAGGAGAACTGATGAGAGTTTTCTTTTACTGAAGTTATTGAGTTCCATATCAATAACAACGAAATTTGAATGGGGCCTCGATGCTATACGCAATCGGGCCAAGGAATGGGACAGTGTTAGGATGTATGTAGCATAAGCATAAATTATAGCCGAGCAGAGTCCTGATTATCACTAGTTATGAGGTTATATTTCGCTTCTGTCCAACTGTATACAAAAGAGTTTACAGTCTCATTTGCTCTCGACCTCCAGAGCAGACAATTCATTCTATGATTCTCTCTTGGGATCTACTGATAGCAGCCATTGCCTTCTAGTTCATCTCTTTCCGTTGACATGATCATTATAATTGTCTGAACATGTCGTGTTTCAACGATTCAAACTTCTGAATCAGTTATTCTCAGTAAGTGACGCGGGTGGTGAAGTTATCTACCATGATTAAATCGGCTAAACTACTTAATTAATTAATGACCTAGTTCTAAATTTTAACTGAGCATTTCTTCCGAATCTGGCCCTGGGTGCCAGTCAGAACACCGATTCTTCCCATCTTCTCCATGGCGAGTCCGAATTCAGTCAAGAACTTGGACGGAGGGGACTTGACAAGATCGAGCACCTTAGAAAGGCCCTTGGACGTGGAAATGAGGGCGTCGTCTGACTTGAAAACTGCTTTGTGCTCCAGAACGTTGAAGTAGTATTGGCGGTCGAAAGTCTGGCCTCCCTTGCTGGAGTCCATGGCCAGGAACTGGCTGGCGGCTGGCCGGGTGTTGGGACACAATGACCTCTTCTCGGCAACGAAAGTCTTGTTGAAGTAAGGGTCGGCGCCGCTCGTGCTACCGGGGAAGTTGTAGAGGCGGGGAATGACAGATTTGCAGGTGGTGAGGCCGAGGGTGTGGGCACCTGCGGCATGCATTACAGAGCTCTAAAGATTACTACGTATACTTAATTTGAGGATCTGAAACGATTAGCAGCAGCCTGCATACATCTACGTACATGTGGCCGCATAACGATCGAAGCGATTCTCCACCGTGAAATTAACGTACAGCTGTAGCAATTTACGTACCCGAGAGGACAACCATGTCTGATTCACTCAGACCCTTGCCGGCGAAGTTACTCACAAGACCCCTGTAACTCGCTGTGCTACTGGGGAGCAACTTCACTGCTTCAGCTGCCACAGAAGTGAACCCATCCCTGCGACCAAGAGGAACCTTCCACTTTGGTCCCCCAATCTGCGTCGCATTGTAATTAGATCGCGATGGATGGGTTTGCAGTTGGTATACACTCGGCTCTACAGATATGGAAAACGCTACAAATGTCGAACTGAATCTTATATTATTATTTCAGTCAAGGTCTTGAGGAGATTCAGCCTCGAAGCTAGGAAAAAGTTTTGAAAAACTCGGCAGACCAGTGATCATGAGTAACTTGCAATTGAAGATGGAAGTGTCTGACACCCAAGAAAATAATAAATGTGCACGACCGACAGAATTCACACGAAAGGAATTCGAACGAGTTGAGGACTTACGAAGCTGATGGCATCTCGTGCAGCCAAGGCGAGAATGTCAGCGCACGAGAAAACACCCGGGCAGGTTTTCTCTATAGCTGCTTTAGCTTGATCGATGATACTGAATCCTTGGAGTGATAAGTTAGGGCTGGCATCTTTCTCGGCCGTGTTGGAAGGAGTGGAGAACAAGAGAACAGAAGCATCGCATCCCTGCAGATTAATATGAACCATATAATCTCATGATCAGATAAAGCTTATAATTATTAGCCCTGCAACAATTCTATTCGGCACTTATCTTGTAATATAAATTATGGTGCGTAGCTTCATTCTGATCCTACTTATTCTTAAGTAGTAACTTAAAGACCTCAGCACTAAGATTGAAATATATAAGAGGACTGATTGAACTTAAAACGGAGTGAGAATCACTCACTCGGACAAAGCAGTCATGGAAGTGCAGACGCAGGAGACCAGCTGCATTTCTTCTATCAGCGGCAACAGATTTGTTCACGACATTGGCTACCGCTTGCACACCACCCGGACACTTGGATACGTAGAAGCTCTCGGAAAGTTGAGCATCCGCCACGGCAACATACACCACTGCCAGTCCGATGAAAAGGAGCACTGAAGACGACAACCTTGGCGCCATGATTGTTGTTCAGAATAAACTAGACTCTACGAACTGATTCTGTACGTACGTCAGAAACCACCATGATGTTAGACGATGAACTCCAATTCGTTTACATTTTGCTTAATTAGGTATCTACAATAGTGATCGAGAACTGATATATATGTACAGTAAGCATCCTTCAAGCTTCATATATAAAGAAGGCAAGTCGTGCTCAAGCAAGAGTAACTTATTCAGCATTAAATATGAGACTGTCACAAATAAACGAAACTACATTCTGCTGTGTCAAGAACAATCGATCTATGTAGGGAGAATCTAGTGCTTTGCTCACCGTGACGTTAATTAGCAGCTGCTTTGGCGTCCTAGCCTGAAAGCTGCTGCTGTGAAAGGAGAAGACTAAACTCTTTGATGGTTTAGAACTTCGCTGCTCCACTCCTCTTATATAGGTATAGGTGCTGTGTTCAAATTAAACCTCAACTGAACGGTGGGTACAGATCCAGAATAGTAAAACAGGCTTGACGATCTTGCTCCACTCTCCTGGCAGTCAGCCGCATTGCTGCCATTTTTTATGCTTCTTTCTCCTGAAGTTGAGGATCCGAAGATTCCACCCGAACTAGAATGTCGACCGGCGGATGACACTTGTTTGATACTTGCTGTTTGGATAAATTAGTCACGACCAGTTTCTCATGTAACGATGAGTGCGTCCCTCACTCAGCTTCCTTCAGCTTATTGTGAACGCATATGGGCTAGAGCGAAATCAGCCATAAGATCTGGCCATGGTGGGAGCATCCAACTGCAAAGTTCCTCTGTTCAAAAGGGCCCTACAATTGCGTAAAGCCCGTGTATGAACATGTACATTTTCACATTTGCGGTTCGTCTACGCTTCCTGGAGAGTGACAATTGCAAGTTGAACTCATCTTTAACAGTAATGGCACGCACGATTTCAGTGAGCAATTGCAAAAGACACGGAAAATAAACAGTGGAAGTATATTAGTCAGTGGCAATTGGACCGTGTACAGGAACCCTGCAGCATGCCCTGGCATGGCTGCATATGCACAAGAAACCCTGTCCTCTCGTGGTGGCCAAAGTCAACCACTTCTTGACAGAAATAACGTGGTGTCAAGATTCCGATGAGTGATCCGCACCGCCGATCGATCCTCCGTATTTAAGAAGTTCCGCCCTTGTGCTCTGATCATTTCTAGCTATAACTTACGTTCCATGGCCAGCGTGCTTGCAAGGCTGATTCATTTTAACTTGTCAATCTCCCATTGCCAGAACCATCGATCGAGAAGTTCTTCATTCGTACGATCGAAGGATTGGCTCACTGAGGTGAGCCAATGATGATGAGGCCATAGCCAGTTTATGGTATGAACTTGAGCATCCTTGCTGGTTCTTGCAATTGTTGTGTATTCTTTCCAAGATATTACATGCGCAGGTCGTTGTACTCGAATTGGCCCCGCCTGCAGATATGCTTCCCTCGCGATAGATCGAGCTAGATGAATACGGAATCACCCCCTTGACCTGCACATGTTTGTTGTCCAGCGTAACTTGGGGTAAAACTGATGGTTGTATCCCCCGGATCGCAAATTAATCGTAGCCAAACACAATGTTCAAAGACTTTCTGAGGACGTCAGTGCCAGTGAATTTGAAGACCCTATATATTTAAAACATCTTCTCTCGATGGTTTCGTGTGTATATGGGTACATGGGCATCAGGATCAGCTGATCATGATCAACTGTAGTTGAAAATTCACAGGGACCGGAGAAACCGCTGTGACCTCCGATACATAGACATCTAGGTAGCTAGTGAAAGAAAGCCGATCGGATCGGATCCCTAAAGTTTGTCTGTACATGTCAAGTCGCAGGCACATTTCCTAGGCTGTCCAACCATGTCCAGCCGATTCAAGCGATAAATTTAGTTTTTAGTTACATGCAGAATCCTACTTCATATAAGTCTATAGAAACGAATAGGGTATCGTTGGCTGCATGCAGAGTCCTTGTATATGTTCGTAATTTTATAATTTTTTTTATGTTCTTTTAGCTGTTTTCGCCATGGAGCTTTGCTCTTACACGAATTACACCAGCCACCTGCCGGGGTTGAATCCCCACCTGGACTTACCAGGCGAGGGCCGGACCAGCACGCTAGGCGTGCCGTCCTGTGTTTTGTTCCTATCACGTTGATAAGTGAACTATAAACGACGTTTATGGTTCCTCAGACGGTTAGTTCTGGTTGCGTGGAATTCGAACAGAGAGAAAAAAAGAAACACAGACACAGAGATCTCGAGCGAGTGGAGGCCAATTCAAACATGGAGTGTCTGCGGGAAATTGGGGGTGGGTCGATCGAGATCAAGACAAGTAAATGAGGGGTCACTACAGTACACTCATGACCAGTGGATATCACTGGTACCGGTCGGTTGGTACAAAAGCGATGCATCTGAGACTCAGAGTCGAATGAGTTGAATAATCTCTCCTAATTATACCAATCATATATCATCGCATTCCGTACTTTTAAAGGCAGAAAAACGTGCAGTGCAGAAAAACGTGCAACGCGTGTTAATTAATATTAGATCGATCGTTCAGTCTCCATTTAATCTGTAGCCTTCTCGATATATGTATCGAAGTCACCCTGCAGTGTTGGATGCTTCCAGTTCTCTGTTGCCTGACTAATTACCAACAAGCTAATATGTGCTTTAGCGATGGACATCCTCACGGAGAGAAGATACTGCCATTGCTGGACCAGTGACAGTGGTTCTAAATGCATGGACTGTTGCTGGCCCAGGGATGCACGACCGATACTGTGTTAGCTTTAGATGCGTCCGAAGTACTTGTGAGTGACTGGGTCTCATTCCGGGGATCCCAAGGCACTAGAATGCATTACAGGTGCTTTAATTTAGTCGTGAATGTACTAATAAAATTGAGTAGGATGCGTTCGTGAATTATAGCTAGCCCAATCTCTTGCGCATGCAGTCGCTATATAGATGCTATACGGTCGCAGTACAAGTGAAGTTTTTATGCCCAGGATTGCCTGATCCATGTATAGTTTCTTTGCAATTGATATGCCCTTATAAATAGCCCTTGACTGTTTCTTCAGTTGTGTGGTTAGCCTCGAGCGTACTTGTCCCTTAGGTTCGCATTCTGAACTGGAACCCATGGTTTCTTTCCTTGTATGACAATGTATACATAGAATCTATCCGACGGTGTAGATCGGATAATATGTAAACAGAAGTAAACAGGCGCCAACGAGGCTAAAGGAATTGGAACGCACTATCGTATCCGTGGTTGTGACGTAATTTCCCTGTGAACTTTGAATTCTTTCTCTATAATTAAGACATGAATATTTATTTTAGTACGGCGAATTGCCCTCAGCTTCAAGAGAAGCCGTCATCACAAGGAAAACCTTTGACTACCTAGCTACCAGCTGCTGGTAAGTTACGAGACTGTCTGGACGCGATAAGGATGGGAGAACGTCGCGATCGACGGACGCGTGTGGGGTATGCTTCCTCCATACGAATTCAGACTTCTGTCTTACCTCGACTACAGGCCTCGTACTGTGATGATTGATAAAGAGTGATCCCCTTCGTCTTTTGAGGAATTAATCAAATCAGCAATCTGTCATGATCGACTAACTATAAGACCTTGTAGTTTAATGTAATTCTACGTGCAAGCTTAAGGCTTAGATTGCTCTCAGTTTCGATCAAAGAGGATTACAATCGGGGACCAGTTTTAGTCACTCGTAATCCTTGTTGATTCTGGTACAATACAGTACTGCGATAATCCACCATGCATCGCGACTGCCAGTTGGTACCATACTTTAGTCTCCCACTATGCAAAATTTGTTAGCTGATCGGGAACCGTCTCTGTAGTATAGCATCTGCAGCGAAAAACTTGCAAGCAGCGAAAAATTAAAGGAGAGGTATAGGGTTTTCAACAACAACTGATCAGCTGATCATGACGCCGAAGTACATATGGAACCACCGAGAGACGAATTTTACGTAAGGTCTTAACTGCACTGAAGTTCTTATGGAGACACTGAGGTCACTGACATGACTTGGAAAGGCTTGATTGTATTTTCGGATATATTCACGATCCCGCGATCCTAAACCAGTTCTACCCCGATCGAGTTGGAGAACGAACATCTACGAGTCAATTGCAAAGGCTAATTTAGTACTCATCTCGACATAGCGCCAGGGAAGCTTATGTATGTGGCGGGCCAAACTGAGTACAGCGATCTATACATTGTACATGTAATCAATACCACCACGGTTGCACAAGCATGCAGCATGATCATTTTGATACCACATAATCTGGCCTCACCTGCTCTCCTCATGGTGAGAAAAGCCCTCGTAAGAATGAAGAACTATTTGAGGGTTCTGTCAAGCAGAGGTTGGGAAACAAGCTAATTAAGCTGCTTACGCGCTGGAACGTAACTCTTGGCTAAGAATGATCAAAACACACGTACAAGGCAGAGCTCTCTTATAGCTATAGGAAGGATAAGCGGTGCAGTATACTCGCAGGAATCTGAGAATCACATTATTTATACCAAGAAATGGTTTGACTAAGTTGCTCCAGTTGTACGAACGACAGGGCAGGGTTTCTTGGATATGTGCGGCCAGGGGACATCTAGATCCCCTAAAGAGTACGGGGTACAAGTGCCCTTGACTGTTCCAAATGAAAGATTGCACTGCTCAGTTCTCCGGGTCCTTTGCTTATGTCAATCATGCTCACTTCTTGTACTCGAATAATGTCATCACTCTCCCATGAAGCATAGACAAGGTCACCGTCCAGTAGCAAATGTGATCTGTTTCAATATCCAGAGGCTTTACACAACTGTACGTAGAGACCTCTGCTTTACGTTCTTTTGAACAGAGTGCTGGCAAATTTGGATTTCTCCCACCATGGCCAGATGTCATGGCTGTTTTCCGGGTCCCTCATATGTGCTCACAGTAATATATACAAGCGGTACGACGCTGAGTGAGAGAAGCGCTAGTAGTTGTATGAGCAAATGGTCGTGAACAATATAATAATGCTTACCCAAACAGGAAGAATAAACCGAGTATCATGTCCGGGACATTCTAGTTCGGTCAACAGCAGTGAAATGAGTGGAATCTTCAGATCCTCAACTTCAGGAGAAATTAAGGGAGCTTAAGAAGATTGCTGTTTGGTTTATTGGTACGAGAGTAGAACCCAGATCGTCAAGCATGTTATTCTCTACCCACGTGCACTATCAAGTTTGGAGTTTGAACACAGCATGTGCACCTATATATAAGAAAGGGAGCAGCGAAGCTCAATCATCAAAGTAGTGAACTCTTCTCCTTTCACAGCAGCAGCTTTCAGGCTAGGACGCCAAAGCAGCTGCATGCTAATTAACTTCACGGTGAGCAAAGCACCAGATTCTCCCTACATGGATTGATCGTTCTTGCCATCAGCAGAATGTAGTTTCATTTCTTTGTGACAGTCTCATGTTTACTGCTGGATTAGTTACTCCTGCTTGAGCACGACTGCTTGAAGGTTGCTCACTGTACATGTACATGTATATCAGTTCCCGGTCACTACTGTAGACACCTAATTAACCATAATGTAAGTGAATTGAAATCTCGATTGAAATTCGAATCATCGTCTAACATCATGATGGTTTCCGACGTACGTACAGAATCAGTTCCGTTCGTAGAGTCTAGTTTATTCTGGACAACAATCATGGCGCCAAAGTTGTCGTCTCCAGTGCTCCTTTTCATCACACTGGCAGTGCTGTATGCTGCCGTGGCGGATGCCCAACTTTCTGAGAGTTTCTACGCTACCAAGTGTCCCGGTGGTGTGCAAGCGGTGGCCAATGTCGTGAACAAAGCTGTTGCCGCTGATAGAAGAAATGCAGCTGGTCTCCTACGTCTACACTTCCATGATTGCTTTGTCCGAGTGAGTGATTCTCATATCCGTTTTAAGTTCTATCAATCTCTCATGGATTTCAGTTCTGTACCATATGTGTGCTTACTACTTACGTAGAATCAGAATGAAGCTAGCTACGTACCATAATGTATCTATTAGAAGATAAGTGCCGAATAGAATTGTTGCAGGGCTAATTATAAGCTTTATCTCACAGTTATATGGTTCATCTTAATCTGTAGGGATGCGATGCTTCTGTTCTCTTGTTCTCCACTCCTTCCAACACGGCCGAGAAAGATGCCAGCCCTAACTTATCACTCCAAGGATTCAGCATCATCGATCAAGCTAAAGCAGCTATTGAGAAAACCTGCCCGGGTGTTTTCTCGTGCGCTGATATTCTCGCCTTGGCTGCACGAGATGCAATCAGCTTCGTAAGTCCTTCACTCCTTTCGTATTCTGTCGATCGTGCACATTATTTTCTTGGGTATCCTGAACCGACCATCTTCAAGTTACTCATGATCAGTGGTCTGCTGAGTTCTTAAAATTATTCCCGCTTGCAACTGATTCCTAGCTCTGACCTCGAGGGCTAAGTCTCCTCATGATCAGACCTTGACTGAAATAAAAGGTTCAACTCGAATCGAGTGTACGTGTACCAATTGCATGCAAACCCATCGATCGCGAACTAATTACAATGCGATGCAGATTGGGGGGCCAAAGTGGAGGGTACCTCTTGGTCGCAGGGATGGGTTCACTTCTGTGGCAGCTGAAGCAGTGAAGTTGCTCCCCAGTAGCACGGCGAGTTACAGGGGTCTTGTGAGTAACTTCGCCGGCAAGGGTCTGAGTGAATCAGACATGGTTGTCCTCTCGGGTACGTAAATTGCTACATCTGTACGTTAATTTCACGGTGGAGAATAGTTTCGTTATGCGGCCACATGTACGTAGATGTCTATAGGCTGCTACTAATCGTTTCAGATCCTCATATTAAGTATACATAGTAATCTTTAGAGCTCTGTAATGCATGCTGCAGGTGCCCACACCCTCGGCCTCACCACCTGCAAATCTGTCCTTCCCCGCCTCTACAACTTCCCCGGTAGCCCGAGCGGCGCCGACCCTTACTTCAACAAGACTTTCGTTGCCGAGAAGAGGTCATTGTGTCCCAACACCCGTCCAGCCGCCAGCCAGTTCCTGGCCATGGACTCCAGCAAGGGAGGCCAGACTTTCGACCGCCAATACTACTTCAACGTTCTCGAGCACAAAGCCGTTTTCAAGTCAGACGACGCCCTCATTTCCACGTCCAAGGGCCTTTCCAAGGTGCTCGATCTTGTCAAGTCCCCTCCGTCCAAGTTCTTGACTGAATTCGGACTCGCCATGGAGAAGATGGGAAGAATCGGTGTTCTGACCGGCACTCAGGGCCAGATTCGGAAGAAATGCTCAGTTAAGAATTAGTGCGCGCGCATGCTAACTAGGTAATTAATTAGGTTCATGGGTAGTTTAGGTGACAATCATGGTAGATATATAACTTCACCACACAATAACGGAATGAGAAATTTGAGTCGTTGAAAGACGACACGTATCACATAATAATGATCATCACGGAAAGAGATAGATAGGGTAGAAGGCATGTAGCAATAGGTCCCATGCCAGAAGGGAATCATGAAGTGAATTCTCTGCTCAGGTGATCAGAGCAAGAGCAAAATGGATGAGACTGCCAACTCTTTTGAATATTGCAGTCGGACAGAAACTAGAAAACATACCCTCACAATGATAATCAGGACTGTGCTCGGCTAGCGCTATGCTTATGCCGAACCCCCCCCCGATCCCATTCTTTGGCCCGATTGCTGTTTGAAAATCGATCGGGGCCCCCCTCCATTCATTGTCATTGATTGTATAAGTCAATAACTCCAGTAAAGAATATTAAGTTTATCTCCTCAGTTCGACTTACTTATTCGGAGATGAAATTGTATATATGCATTTTGTTGATCTGATCATGATTGTACCGATTTACAGTGATCATGATTCACCCACATGCACAGACATGCGTTGAGCTTTCGCACTCAACGCATGCGAATCTGAAAGCAGTGTCGATCTTCAGCTGAGGAATTACGTGAAGTTCTAATTCCGAGCCTTCTTCCATTACAGAAGCAGGATGTACAGAAAGAGCTTCGACAACATTTTAATTCAGTTCACTCTTGGATTGCGGGACGATGTCAACAAGTGTGAGGAGATGCATATCATGCACATTGATATCCCCTTCAAAATCCAGTGCGCTCCTTCCGGTTGCAACCATAATTCAGGATCTGCTTGTAATTGGATCTGTAGAACCGTTCCTCCGAGATCTGGACTGTCCCTAGATCGGATTGTCCCTAGATTGTCTCCGGTTCTGGATGGAAAAGAGCACGCGATCATGAAATGGCTGGAAGGGATAGAATTGCTATTATAATCAAAATTTCAAGACTTGTGAAATTTGATGCCAGGCCTACCTATGATGGTAGATGCATATACACAACACGACCTTATTCCTGTTCTGTAGTTAGTTACAGCCGGCCGCTTCTGCTCTTGATGTGTCACAGCTTGCTCTTCGCTCAGAAGTTCTACCCTCCAAGCCTCTTGTTGTTTTTCGACTTCTTGTTTCGCTTTTCGTTTCAAACCTGGCTTCGATCTCCAGAGTTTGACCCTTTTCTGTTTTCTTTGACACGTGAGAACTTGCGAGTTGACCACGAAGAAGCCGAAGTTCCGTAGAAGCTGATGGAACCATAGTTCTCCCAGAACGGGCATTTAGTGTATTCTCAACCGGCACGATTTCTTAAAAAACCGAGAAACCTAAATGATAATCGGTTTTAAACTGACACCGAAAACTATTTTGTCCAAAAAAATAAGAAACAGCTATTGTATTTAACCGGGAATATATTCTTTTAAGCCGTCTTTTGTCATTAAATACCGATTACTAGAGGGTTTCACCAGAAAAGCTGTGCGAACACTGGATGGAACGTGTTTAGTTAAAGTTAAATATGAGTAGAGTTAGCGTGTTCCATAGTTTCGGTCAAATCGATTCGCTGCAAAGCATTCAAGGTGATTCGTGTAGAAATCTGGAGAGATTGCCTGAGTATGTTGGACTACTTAGAAACCTTGAAACGCTTGCCATATACAAGTGTGGAAGTCTCTAAGGGCCTGCCTGAGTGCTTGGGTCAAATTGTCTAGCTGAAAGGCATCCATATAGATTCTTGCGAAAGTCTCAAGGGACTGCCACAGTCTATAGATTACTTAGAAACCTTGAGAAGTTTGTTATAGTGGACTGTGAAAGTATAAAGAGCGTGTGAAATATCATTAGAGGGTAACATCTAAACTATTCAGAAGATAAAAGGACAAGAAAAGAAAAAAAATCATTTGTTACATGATTTTGACGTGAGAGATATTGCGACAGGTAATGTCACAGCAGTTAGGTAAGTCACTTTGAGGTGACAGCAGTTATATACCAATAGTATATTAACTCCCATCTTTTGTAGAGTAGTATGAGTCGAGGTCTTTTCTGTCTGTACTAATTTTGAATTCAGAGTAAAGCTGTGCACATTTCATCTCATAATGTTTTTGTTAAGTTCTTGTTTTAATTAGTTCTAACAGGCTGATCTGTTTTGTCTGTATTTCTGCCCCGCAGCAGCTTTGGAATAAAGAGTACCTCTTGTATACTCTTTATTCCAATAATCATTAAAAACTTATTTTTTGTTGGAAAAATCACAGATGATGGAATGAAGGTGATTTTTGATGATATAAAGATGCAGATACATGATGCTAATCAGAGAGTTATTGCTTTAAGAAAAAGAGATCAAAAGTAAAGAATATATATATCTTGAATATTGGACCTCAAGTCCAAGAAGTCTCTATGGTTGTTGATTCTTATAATCAAGCAAGTCTTTGACATCATAAATTTGCATATTTGAATTTTGGAAGTCTGAAACATATGATGGATAATCATATGTGGAAGGGTTGACACAAATGAAACTACCAACTACTGGGGATATATGTGAAATATGTATATTTAGAAAACAAAGCAGAAAGTTTTTCCAAAGAAAAGAGATGCAAGAACAAAAGACTTGTTGATCTTGGTCCATTCATATGTTTGTGGACCCATGCAAACAAACTCTATTGGAGACTGTAAATACTTTCTTACATTTATTGATGATATGAGCAGAAAGACATTGATATATTCCCTAAAACAAAAATCTGAAATATTTGAATACTTCAAGAAGTTCAAGGCTCTTGTATAAAATCAAAGTGGCAAGAAGATTAAAGTTCTCAGATCAAATAGTGGAGGACAATATTGTTCTAACCTCTTTGCTCAATTTTGTGAAGAACATGATATTCAAAGGCAACTTTCCACAACTTATACTCCACAACAAAATGGTGTAGCTCAAGGGAAAACAAGGTGATAGTGAAAAGTGACAGATCCATGTTGAAGGTCAAGAATTTTCCTAATTAATTTGGGGGTGAAGCTTGTAACACAACTGTTTACATTTTGAACAGAGCATATACAACAACTGTGCAGCACAAGATACTTGAGGAGACATTTACGGGAGAGAAACCAGATGTGTCTCACTTCAGGATTTTGTAGATGCAGAGCTTACATGCAGATCAATGATGAAAAGAGGCAGAAGTTGGATGCAAAATCTGAGGAACGTATATTTGTAACTATGTTGAGCAAACCAAGGATTTACAAAAGTGTACAATCAATCTACAAGAAAGACTCACATCAGCAGAGATGTTAAAATCTCTGAGATGAATTCTGATCCGATGGAAGGTGAGAAAAAAGCTTGTGATACATTTAGATTTAAATTACCTACAAGTGAAGATCAAATTGATTCATAATTTGATAAATCTGATATTGAAGTGGACTTGGAACAATCAATATCTCTCACTAATCCTAGTGAAGAGCAAGTTGAATTTCAATCAAATTTTGAATCTTATTTACCAAGTATTCATGAAGTTAAAGGATATGACTTACAACATGCAACAGATTTTCAAGTAAGAGATGAGAAAAAGTTAGGAGACCACCAATGAAGCTTGATTGTTGTGGACTTGAAAGCATTGAAGAAGATGATCCACTTACATTTGAAGAAGCTAACAAAGACCTTGGTTGGAGACAAGCTCTCCAAGAAGAGTACAAAACACTACTCAAAAATCATACATGGGTTGGGTAAGCTATCAAGAGGAAAAAAAAGCTATCCAATGCAAATAGATATACATAACAAAGCTACAATCAGATGGTTTAGTTGACAAGCTGAAAGCAAATTTAGTAGCAAGAGGATTTCAACAACAAGAAGAGATTATTATAGAGAAACTTTTGCACCTGTTGCAAAATGAGATTCAATCAAACTTGTAATGACTCTTGCTGGTCATTGCCACTGGGAAGCACATCAGATGGATGTGAAGTCAGCTTTCCTTCATGGAGAGTTACAGGAAGAGGTTTACATGGTTCAACCACCAGGATTTGAAATGGAAAAGAAGAAGGATCATGTGTGCATTCTCAAAAAATCCTTATATGGATTAAAGCAAGCACCAAGAGTTTGATATTCTGAGATACATAAGTTACTACACAACCATGAACTCAAAAGATCAGAATTGGATCCATACGACTATGTCTTGAAAGATAATTCAAAGAGGATTATACTCATCTTATATGTGGATGATATCTTAATTTCAAGAAGTGATAAGGAGTTGGTGTAACTACTCGAAGAAGAACTCAAAAAGAAGTTTGACTATGGGTCGGACAGAAGAGACCCATAAAAGACCCTCTCGTCTTCTCGCGCATTCTGCTAGCCTTCCCAATCTTCTAGTCTCTCTAGGAAGATGTGGATTTCAGAAGCTTGGAAGATCGGGAGCCACAGGCCTGGTTCCCAACTTCAGCTTCTCGAAACAACAAACAACTCACCAAGTCACTCAGGATTCATACCAAACCTCTCTCAACACAAAACCCAATCCAATCCAATCTTGATACGAATTGCACAGTAGTCTTCTGAAGACATTCAGACATCCAGAAGCGTCTTCCGAAGATGTTCAGATCTTCCGTGGCGTCTTCTGTCCAGGGGTTCGAGAGTAGAGGTGCGGTAGGATAAGGAAATTGATAGTTGCGAGATCGAATTAGAGAATGAGAGACAGGGAAGCTCGATTACAGCTCGGGAAGAAGCGAGAAGATGGCTGTCAAAAATTGGACAACGCTTCCGCACCCAATTTCACAGAGAGAAATTTTGGGATGGGAAAAGCGATCGATGAGCTTCCTGCAAACAAGCGAGGAAGCGCGGGGGACACTAAACCAGAGGCGAGAAGAGATGGGAAGGATAAAGAACATGAAAAGAACCTCAAACAGTCTTCTGGTTGCTTCTCGTAGTGCCTTCAGTCTTCTACGCGCTTCCAGTCTCACCTCAGCTCCAATGCGATCCCACAGAACTGCTCCTATTGTCGATTCTGAGCTACGTCCTGCTGCTTCCTTAATCGATCTGTGCTCCACCTTCGATACTTCTTCAATCGTCCTTCAATGTCTGCTTCTGGGAATCTACAGGGGACTCTTTCAGCTCGATGGTGCTTCTTGCTCTCACAGAATCGTCCTCTCGCTCTCTCTCTCCAGCCTTGATTCGATCCTTGCTGTCCACGATTTCACTATGCTTGCTTCTAGATCCAATTCAACATCCTGATTACAATCGACCTCCTAATGCGCAATTGTTCTTTCGGTGCGGTAAGCAGTCAGCTGATTTCGTGCGCTCTTCTCCCGTATCTTCCTTGCGCGATTAGGGGTTCAACCTCCTTGACCTACCTACTATAATGGTGGATACCTGATAGGTACACCTACCCCTCTACTAGGTGGTGCGTGCTTGATGTCCATGCAGTCGCTGTCGCTGTCGCTGTCTTCTGTCTTCTATCTTCCGAAGATCTGGTCGAGAAGACGTCTTCTCGGAAGATGTCCTTCTTCCGTCTTCGGAAGATGTTGACTTATCTTACAAAAAGTTCTTGAGACCATCTTTCTTCTAAGCAAGATGTAATCTTAAGCAACAAGGTTATTTCAATTACACAGACATGTTATTATCTTCAAAAATTTCAAAAATTAGTACATCCTGTAAATTGTGGGCACCACAACTCCCAACCTTGAAGGTAAGATTTCTTTTCATGAGCAAACAAAATCAAGAAGACTTTGGCAAATACTCTCTTTGTGGATTATGATAACTATCAATCTTCCACCTATTCTCTTGTCTCGATCCATGAAGAATATATTAAGACTATTGATGCGGTCCTCACGGACTCGTGATAGATTTCACACTACTCCACCTATCTCCTCTAATGGTCGGTTGAAAGCTTCCCTCCAAATGATTGGAGTCCATTTACTTGGTTGCCCCCTCACAACTGCACCCTCAGGAATAATGTACTTGCTTAGTGTGGTTACATAAACTTCCCTAAGAAGTTCATTGCTTCTATACCTCTATTCACTTGTTAGAAATTCCAACTTCGGCCGTGGAATAATCTCTCCAACAGCTGCATCTCTTGGACTGATAACTTGATACTCTTGGAATAAAATTGAGGTACAACCATAGTAACTCTTGCTCTTAAAAACTCTTTTCTTCTTCTTCCTATAAGGATCGAGGATCGCCCCCTGAAGTATCTCTGAAATCTAACGACAGAAATAAAATTTTCGTAAATCTTTCTCCTTCTCTACCCTTTCCTCTACAAGTAGGTTCTATCAACTAGTTGGCATGGCTTGTTGAAAAGCCAAGACCTGAACTCAAACAACTCGACCTCCGAATGAGAAAAAACTGCAAACTGAAAATCCCAAGTGCATGCCTCCTACTGTCCTCCTTGTGAAGCCTTGGATTTTCATTTTGTTCTCAAATTTTTATTTTTGTTAGTAAAGAAGTAGATTAGTTGACATAGATGAAGATATATAATAATTTATGTTGTAGTATAGAGTTTCTTTGTCGAAGTATTATTTTGAGTGAAAATGAAGAAATTATGAAGTTCATATCTTATGTTTGGCAGTGTAGTTGGGACGAAGAGCTTTCCAAGGATACCTCATTTGGTGAGAATACATATTGGATTATGAAGTTATGACCTTAGGAAGAATGACTGAAGTAGAGTGACGGCTAGGGCAATTTCACTGATGAAAGACTGGAGGAGCTTTGCACGTGAAGAGTGACCAAGCAGGGATATAAGAAGAGTCCAAACTTTTTACTTTTTACTTTCGGATTGAGTTGAGAGTTAGGAATCGGCGGAGTTGGACTTCACCAAAGTCATAGAGAGAGTAAACACTTCAGAGTTGAGAAGTGAGATTTTGAGAGAAAGTACTTCGGACTTTGTCTTCTGAGCGAATGCGGGGAATGCAAACGGCGATCACTTCAACCTCGTCAGACTTCAACCAACGAGGTTGAAGTCCTTTGAGATGAAGTGGTGATCTTTGGACGTATGCGAGGCAACTCGAGGACTTGGAGTTGTCTTTCCTACTGTAGAATTGTGACGTTGTGTCGAGAAACCTCGTAAACAAGATTTTGATCTATCGAGGGTATTCTTTGTCATGACCACAAGGTAGGCAGTAGAACTGGACTTTGGAGAATTGGAGCTTCATTCTCAAGATTGACGAAGTAGACAAGGAGGGCGACCTCATGTATGACAACATCACAAGACCGACTTCATACGAAGTGACAAAAGTATACAGAGTTGTTCACAAAGATGTCAGTCGAGACGAATGACTTCAAGGTTTCATGTTATAAAGATCCACTTCGAAGAGTGAGCGCTGAGGTCTTGAACACCATCTTCAAGCCCTACATGACTTCATACCTAACCAATTGGTAAGTTCACTTCATCGTGTTGATACTAGCGGGGCGAAAGACCTAGGCAAATATCTTCCACTAAAATGCAGTAGAAGTTCTACAACACCTCTGATGACAGAGGTTCGATATACTTTGCAGTCTTCGCCGCAGTTTTCTATCAGGGTATGCATTTGTTAATGTCGGCTGAAGAGGATTTGTATGAGCTAAAGGCATTAGACGATGAAGTGCTAGATTTGGAGCCAACATCGAGAAAGAAGAATGTGACTACACTCGTTGCTTCTGCAGAGACCAAGTATGCGGGTCAAGAACAAGAAGATTTTGTACTTTGGAGGGTCATCTTAAGAGGTACTGAACTTCAAGACAAAAGTCAAGGAGCAGAACTTCGTCTAGACAGACTTCATACTTTGCAGCAATGAGATGAAAGAACGACTTAGGCCCATGGTGTGTGAAATATTGGCAAGGAGTAGACATTCGACCACACTTTGGAGTTCTTGAGTAGAGTTGCCTTACCAATTCTTGAAGAATTGGATATGTAGAGGCAGACATAAGAAGACGAAGCAAATATACCATTGATGTTGGTGGAGTTGATGAACTCGATGTACTTCGAACGCATGGATTGATTAGAAGATAAACACCAACTGATGACGAAGTTAGCATAAACTTCGGATGAAGTTAAGAAGTTGACAACTGAGAAGGATGCACTATTTCATGTGAAGTCTGTAGAACATGTACAAACTTCACATCGCATTCTGGATTTGGAGATGAAGTTGAAATTGACGACTTTGAGAATTTATGACATCAAGTCAGAGAGGAATAACCTATGGGAGAAGATGATAGAAATAGAGATGCACGTTGCGAAGGCTGAAGAAACGAAGACTTCGGGTAGTATAAGAGACAATAGAACTTCACGATAAAGTTGACGGGATATTGATTTCATACTTCGCCACTGAGCTCGATACTTCAGAAAAAGAGCTACTGATAAGACTTCGTACAGAGATGACGACTTCGGCGAAGAATAAGCTAGTTAGAGTAGTCGAGCAAATACTTAGAGAAATGAAGGAGATTAAGGAGACAGTAAAGTTATCATAGCTAGGGAGTTACAGTTATGTAGAGTAGAGATTTTGGTTTCACCTACTAGGAGACCATCTAACGGACCATGTGCACCATCTACTTCGTAGGCAATTAGATCCACCATTTTCAAGCAAAGTTGTATATAAGTGTTTTGTTGTTCATACTCAAGATCTCTTTGTGTTTGTTATTTTGGATTTGTGTTTGTCAGAAGTTTACGGAACCATTGTGTGTTTGTTTTCTTCAGAGTTTTACCTATGAAATTTTGTAGTTTGTTGTTGTAGGTATGAGACTAGGTGTTTCAGATGTAAGTTTTTCATAACTTACATCTGAAACCTGATTAAGAGTTTGAGGCGAAGTATTAGAACAGACCAGCTACTACCAAGTTTGTTTTGCTATGAAATTAGTTTTGGAGCGAAGTTTATTTGGATGAAGTGGTTATTTAGAAGTTTTTTTTATGGATAAAGTTCTTCTTAGTAGTGGACTTTGTACTTCATGTAGGGTGAGAACTTCGTATGAAGTATTTATGAGAATAAACTGTAGTAGAACAACTTAGTGTAAAGATAATTAGCATTTATAGTGTTAAAAGCTACTTGGTAGCACTTCATCATTACTATTTTGGTTAAGGCATGTTATCCTTGGCTCTGTATTCTTGTCGTTCTTATATTCAAGAGGTCCTTGACCTGTTTAATATTTTTTATATTGGTTGTGAGGATTATCAACTATGTCTTGTTGGATAGACTTGAGTTTGAACTCTACCGAGAATGATTTCTACTCGTGAGAATAAAATATAACTATAATGAATCATCATTGTTACTTGTTTATTACGTTTGGACGATATTTACTTGCATCTATGTGAGTTTGAACTTATATTATTACTTTTGAGCATCTTTTGGTTTCCTTGTATGTTACACTCTTTGAACTTCTGAAGTGAAGAATGGAATGAACTTCACACTCCATAGCCTCCTCTTATACTATGGGGTCCAATTCTTCATCTCCATTAGTGTCAAAATATCATATATCACACATGATGGAGCAGCAAGACATGTGGAAACATCTTTTCAGTTTGATTTCGGGAGTAATTGAGCATCACCCGGATGCATATTTTCTTGTGCTTGTGAAGTGTCGTTTCATCCTTGAGATGTTGTATACATCTCAAGGTGCTACTTAATGTTCCATGACATTTCACATATTTGATAAGAACTAACAACTCTATTTACTAAGGCATAACTCCCAAAAGCATATCATCATTTTTACGCATAAATCTAAAGATTGCACGCGTAAAAATGACAGCTATAGGGTAGTTCACCTACTTGGGTATGCAAAATGGTGATCATTCCACTTTGAGGCACCTGGTCGTCTCAAATTTCATCTGATTGCTCCACCCGGGATGCTTGATCGTCCCACCTTAGAGCGTCGAGTCGTCCCACTCTCCATCAGATACTCCATCTCGAGACATCCGGTCAGCTCGCTCCACCTTTCGTCAAGTCGTTCCACCATGGGGTGCTTGGTTGCTATACCTTGGGGCGCTTGGTCACTCCGTTACTAGAGCGTAAAAATTTTATTTAAATCTCATCGTCGACGGCACATTTACGGAGATCTTTCACTTCCATCTCAATTTATCACTTGATATTAATAGTTTTATTAAATATATCAAAAATAGATTTTGAAGTTCATGAGATTTCTTTGAAAGTTCATGAGATTTCTTTGAAATTTCAGAAAATTTTTGCTGAAATTGATGAATTTTTGATTTACCTCGAACTTGGTATTCCATGTTAGGCTAACTTCATGAAAAACATTCTAAAAAAAGATTGACAGACATTATCCTTGAATAATCGACTAATCTTCTCACCTTCATATTTGATATTAGGTTAACTTGGAAAAGAAGAATTCTTAAAGATTTTACTGACATATTTTTGTATAATCATCTTCTCATCTTCACATTTGATGTAAGCTAACTTCAAAGGAAAGAATTCTAAAAAGGTTGACTTATGTTATTTGGTATAATCGATTAACATTTGCACCATCATATTTGATGTTAGGCTAACATTAAACAAAAGAATTCTAAAAGATGTATTGAGTAGTTGAGTTCGTCTGAGCGTCGCCGCATTAACTCACCTCTCTCCGTACTTCGGTACGGAGAGAGAGTGGACTTGACCATCCGGGAACTCCGGTCTTAATAGCCGAGTGGTCGTGGTCGGTTTAAATGCAGTCGTCATGGACGTCGTCCGAGCAGGACGTGCATGAAAGCTATGATATATTTGATAACTTCGATTTCAAAATATATTTATCGAGTATTTTTTTACTGCTTTACTTCATCCCTAAGATATTAGAGGTCCCATCAGAGATTTAGACCAGATATCTAGTATTCAATACTTTTCTGCGAAGTCAATTATCTCTCGATCATTGAGAGATCATAGACATTTTCTCGAATTTTTTTCTGACTTTTTAAATGAAACACCTTGGCAGATATGGTAACTTCAGTTCGATAATTCTTTTCTCGAGTTTCTTTCTATCGCTTTACTTGGTCCAAAAGATAGTACATGTTGCATCAGAGATTTATATCAGATGTTTAGTGATCTAGATACTTGACCTAGATAAATACATTTCTATCTAGGTCAAGTATCTCTCACTCATCGGGAGAGCATAGACATTTTTTGAACTTTTATTATGATTTTCAAATGAATAGAAAGGCTACGGTGCACCGCTCAATTTGCTTATAATGTGAACAAAGTACAACGAGGCGAACTGATCATCTCTTGATCATGGACAGATAAGGGAATCCTCGGACTATTGATGAAACACACATACATATTATCAATCACTATTACCAAAAGTGTCGACATTTTAGCAGAATTAATACCACTCTCGAACTTTTATCTGACTATCGAGCTAGTGGTGTACTGAGCAGCAGCTTCGATATCGCAGCAGTATTGTGGCTATGACTTTTGTATAGTGTATTTGAGAGTTTGGGTTGTAGTAATCTTGCTCAATCAGTTGAATGTGTTTCTTCTTAATCGATTTAACCACTCTATGAGCCATGAGATCTCCAATACTATCAATCGACAGAAATTTATCGAATGTGAACACTTCTGTAACACTTGGTATTTCTATCAGTTCTCAAGGGACTCTCACTCAAACTTCCAGACTCTCACCAGTTCAAAATCTCACCGTCACTCTGAAGATAGATCGTGGTGGAAATACTATAGACGCAACGATGATATTGCGGAGTGGACAGTGCTGTATTTAAAACAGGACCCAAAATTTGCACAATTCAAATACATACGGGTAACTTTATAACCTCTCCAATCTCCACGGATGTTAGATCTGATAACCGAATAAAATTACTCTTCTCTTTGAATTCTGGAAATCTTCTTTTGAGACGAAGTAGAATCTTTTCTTTTAACTTTACCTTGACACCCCTAATATATTCAAAGAGAAGTGGTTATATTGCGTCAGAAAATTCAAAGATGTCCAAAGAGAAACTGGAAATGAAAAGAGCGCACATGCAAACTCTATGTATGGTTGAGAAGTGCACTAGCATTTCAAGAACCTCAGGACATGGACATCTTAGCATTTCAAGAACCTTATGCTCCTTCATTTCCTTTCAGAGAAGGGTACAATCATTACTAACATTTGAGTGAACCCTCAGTAAGTCTTGTTGAAACGGAAGACAAGACAGATGAGTGTTCTCCTCATTCACTCTCTCTTTCGGAGTACATGGTGATTAATCACTCAATAACATGCTTTCGCTCCTCCACTAGCATTTCAAGAACCAGTTGGTTCGTGTTATTTTCAGTCATATCTCGCCAACACCGATAAAAGCAAGAGTGGTGATCATGTCTCCATGAGTGTGATTACAGCAGTTGTGGAGTCTCCTCCAAAAATCTATGCGTTCGAATCCGTAATAGTCCAGAGAAACGGATCTGGCCTTGGTTGTAACGATAACTTTCGCTCATCCTTTAGTTTGTCAAGGCATGGAGGAGAGAAAGCACGTTATTGAGTGGTTAATCACCATGTTCTCTGAAAGAGAGAGTGAATGAGAGAAACACTCATCTGTCTTGTCTTTCGTTTCAACAGGACTTACTGAGGGTTCACTCAAACGCAATGTTCGGGAAGATCCGACACTGCGAGTAGTGATTATCGGTTCAAATCAATCCTCCCCGGGAGAATTAAGAATTCAGTCAGAAATGATACCGAGCCAGAAAAGCAAAATTTTGAAAACTTGAGCATCTAGGTGAGTAGAATCAGAAATTTTAGGATTCAGTTGTTTTTCTCGTCGGAAATGTATCACTGTAAAAAATACAGAATTCGGAAAAAAACTAAACTAAATCTTCAGCAGTCGGAGAAATTCTGGAACATATATTAAGTCGTCGGAAATGCCACATCAGTCGCTTGCTGATGTGGTACGTCACATAAGACTGACATCTACTACAGCGCCATGTGGTTATTTAGTGTTTTGACACGTAGCATAGAAGTTCAAATTTTAGGTTTTCAAAGTTGTAACAGCGCGGGCCGTGGTAGACATAATCCGTTCGTCGAGAGTCTAGATTCGCTTCGCAGCCTTCGTCCTAATCTCATTTTCTACTGTTTGCAGACATAGTTCATTCGTCCATTCCCCGGGAGTCTGGACTCGCTTCACCTGATCTCTTTTTCTAGCTTTGCAGACATCGTTCGTTCGTCCGTTCGCTGATTGTCGGGATTTGCTTCGCCATGATCTCGTTTTCTAGCTTTGCAGCTTGTGCAATGCACTGCAGATTCTTCATTTGTCCGTTCATCGAGATCTGGACTCTGGACTCACTTCTTCTTGATCTTGTTTTCTAGCTTTGCAGCTTGTGCAGTGCACTGCAGATTCTTTGTCCGCTCGTCCGCTCGTCCGCTCGTCTAGACTCTGAACTCGCTTCCCCCTGATCTCATTTTCTAGCTTTGCAGCTTGTGCAGTGCACTGCAGATTCTTTGTTCGTCCGCTTCGTCCTAATCTTGTTTTCTAGCTTTGCCTAAAGCTTGTGGAGTGCACTGCGGGGTTAAGAGCATGCACACATCGGAACGAGCTTTGCTTGTTTTCACGGCGACTCGCTTTGTCCTAATCTCGTTTTCTAACTTTGTCTAAAGCTTGTGAAGTGCACTGCGCTTACTGACGTCTCTATCCCTAGCTTCTAGCTTTTGGTCCCCTCTAGTTTGTAGCTTAGCTATCTTTTCTTTACATCTTCCTCGCCAGGACTTCGCTATCGCTCCCGCCCACTCCCACCTTTGCTTGGGAATAGATCTCAAGGAATGCGCTATTTGTATATTGGGATGTCTTTATTGACGAAGACGAAAAGACGATGATGAAGTGTGCTCGTCTCGTCAAGTAGATTGGCAACGAAAAGAGTTGTCTTTCAATCGAGATCACCTGACCTTGCGTAATACGAGTGCGAGACGAGTGAGCTATACATTCATGAGAATTTGTTCTATTGTGGAGCAGTGAACCAGTAGTGGATTACTGTAGTCTAGGCTTCAGGAGTCCAATTTGCTTTTACCGGAGGGAATGCAAGATATCAATTGGTTCATTTTCTTGAATTTTTGAGCGTCTGGTTGGAGTTCTCCGACGCGTGACACTTTCTGAGGTACTGGAAATGCCTAGAGTGGTTTGGGCTTCACTGTTGGCATCCCCTTGCTTCATTGATTTTGCCAAGGATCATGGTGGTTGTAGGCTCTTATTAATGTTCTTTCATCGAGACTTATCTAAGATCTGACCTCCGGCGGAGCACTATCAGTTCAAGGCATGAGTGTTGAGATGACCGAGGTCGGATTGGAATGACTAAGAGCTGCTGTAACCAGGATCTCCAAGCTTTTGGTCTTTTAAGGATTCGCCTTGGGAGTTCGTCCACAAGCATAGCATTTCAAGCATCATCCAGGTAAAGCCCTTGGCTCTTCAGACATTCTGATATGAGATTTGCTGAGTGGAGGACAGTGCACTCTACGATGGTCTCTTCATCTTCGGAGAGGCTCGAGTAGTGTATCGTGTGTGTGCAGATCACAGTTTCTCCAGTAGGACTCGTTGTCAGCCTTGTTGTAATGCCCTTGATGGATCTGTTCCTGTCCCAATTCCTTCTAGAGTAGTTTATGTAGGGGGTTACAAGTTAGCACACAACGGCTTCAATCATTAGGTCTTTGTGCTCCTGATTCATTCGGACTGTGAGCAGCAGACGTGGAGGGGCGAAAGACTAATCGGACCATCTAGTGGTTCCCTCTAAAGTTTCCCTCAGGATAGCTGGAGCACGAGGAGTTTCATCAAGTAAAGTGAATGATTAAAGGTGTTGCTGTAATCTTTGTCAAATTTAATTTTGTGACTGAGCTTCTTTGCTTCCTACTTCAGCAGTATTTGTGTTGAGTCGCTTAGCTCTTACAGTCATAGTCACAGTATTTGGTCTATTGCATTTCGATATGTCACATAATGTCACATAATGTCTAAAAAACACAAAAAACAAAAGAGTCTCACAGATGCAGGTTTGAAGTCGAATAAATCATATATACCTCCGACCTTGTCTACTGCAGTAGATAAAACCTCTGGAGATGTACGAGTTCTTACACAGAGAGAAATAGAAGAGAACTGTAGAAAGTTCAGAGAGTCGTGGCTCTTAGATTTTGATTGGGTACATTTTGAACCCAATATAGATAAGTTGTTTTGTGTATTGTGTCAGCAAGATCATGGAACCACTCGCTTTGCTACTGATGGCTCCAGGAACGTCAGAACGTTTATGGGCGTTCATGGAATAGATCATGGGCACTCAGTAGAGCATCAAGCAATTCATGGCAAAATAGATAATTTTTCACCGACAATATCGGCTAAGCATTCGGGGAAAAAAGTAATGGAGAAGGCTATAAAGACGGCATGACATGCTTGCGATAAAGCAATTCTTACCTTGTTTCAAGCAACATACTTTACCGATAAAGAGGTCATTTCTTTCTCTAAGTATCCTCGCCTCTGTACATTGTTACGCTCTTCCACAAAAGACATAACTGTATCCATGTACCATGATGATAAATCTTGTGCTGAAATGATTTTTTGCATTTGCCAGGTCTTGCACAAGCGGAATCTTGGTAGGATTAAAAAGTCTCTTTATTTTGGTACCATGGTAGATGAGTCTACAGACATATCAGTAACCGGTCATTTGATAGTATTTTCTTCATTTTTGGAAGATGGGTTAGTTCGCAATGCTTTCCTTGGCTTGATTCACATCACTGTGAAAGATGTAGAATCTATAGCTTCTGCTATAGTTTGTTTACTTTAGACTAGGTGGTTATCTAGATGTCATGCAGTGACTACTGTTTGTGATAGCTTAGAGTCCATTCTAGTATACTTCCGCGATCAAGCGAAACCGGATGATGTTGTTATTCAGAATTTGTTTTAGAGGCTTGCTATCTTCCGAATGATTTATATATTCTACTTTTTGTCTGACATTTTCAGTAACTTGGTGAAGCTGAATAAAGCTTTGCAGCATAATACTGTAGATTGTAGTTCTATAGGTCCTCTTGTGAGGACAACCATTACTGAGATAGGAGGTGAATTTCTTAGTAGAGACTACTGACCTAAATGCTTGTTATGAATGAAGAGACATGTTATCATATCCTCCTAGAGTATGGACCTCCAGGAGGTTACATGAAGCACCTCCGATCAGAAATCCGAGGACAGAGTTTCCATTCAGTTCTATTGGAGAGAGATAGGTTGGGTAGAGATTTAGAGTCTGCTTTGAAAGACATTCGCACATGCAGTGTGTTCTGCTTTAGAAGAACGTTTCGAAGATAATTCAATTATCTCTTCTTTTAAAATATTTAATCCTTTGTTGATGCCTTCTATCGCTTTGGCTGTAAGAGAGAGGTGGAAAAGTTAGATATGCTATGTGAGTTTTATGGGCAAGATCGTCCAGTGTCTCAAGGTCAAACTCAGAAAGCCTTGATATCAACTTCTGCTGCAAAAGGTGAGTTCAGGAACTTTAAAATCCACTGTAAATCTGAGTGGTTCGACAAGATATTTATTGATTTGTGGTTTATGTTGATAGGACATACATTGTATGAAACACAATATCCGAATTTACTGATTCTGGCTAACATAGGAGTGTGTATATATAGCAATCTGTGTAAGAGGATTTTCTGTCCGGAACTCTATAAAGATCAAGTTCAGGAATAAGCTAACAACATGAAACTTGGAAGCTTGCATGCGTTCTCGTTAGATGATCCTTCTAGTGTAGAATGATGATCTTCTGTCTGATGTTGTTCATCTCTGACGGAACTCAGTAGAATATAGGTATCTATATTCTAATCAGATGGTGCATCTGAGTTCTGATTCGTGTGGTTTTGCTTCAGCTTGTTATACTTCCAACAGTTCTATATCGTGCGAGTCTGATCATGAAAAGAGTTAATAATTTTGATGATTTTCAATTTTGCTTATATGTAGGGTTGAAAAGAACGTTTTGTTTAATGAACCAGTAGCTAGAGAACCCTCTCTAGAATACACAAGCACCAGGTATTCTAGAGGGGGTTAGACTTCCATTCCCAGTTGGGGGATTAACGGGCTCGAATCCTACTGGTAGTTGTGAATCACTTTTATAATAAAAAAAGCTTTCTTCAAAAGTTTGATATCAGTGCATGTTTTGCCATTCTCTGTCTCTCGTTGCATCAAGTACTGGATTTCTGCATGATTTAGAGTAAAATATGATTTCGTTGTATATGTTGGAGTTCGAGATAAAAGTAAACTTGAGGACTACGTGGGTCGGGTGAGGATGCAAGGAAAGATTTTGGGGTTAATTTTTGGAATATAATTTTAAATGTCAGAAAAAACTGAAATTAAATTACAAAAGACGGAAATATTGAAAGAATAAGATTTCTCTTCGGAAAAATAACGCGAGAGTTAACTTCGCTCCGGACAATTACAGGTTTCTAGTGAGATATCCGGAAGTTCCCGGACTCCAAACCTTTTAGCCGAGATGTGACTACTTCTCTCCGGTAAAAAGCAGGTTTATGTAAAAAGCCAGTTTATGTAGAAAACCTACCCGAACACTGGTCAAATGTCAGTAATGATTGTACCCTTCTCTTGCCACGGGTGTTGGAAAGTGGAGGTTCAGACCAGACTTATGTAACCACACGAAGAAACCTCTTTGACTACTCGTAATTACTAGGTAGTCAAAGAGGCAATCTTCTTGAGAAGGCAAAGTTGGAACCAACAGTTCCAACACACGAGAAAGACGGAACTTAGTTATGCTCTTTGAGGGTACAGAGAGAGACAGAGACCGAGTGAGGAACAGAAAAAGGGAAATTCCAAAGGAATGAAAGGGAAGAAAGCCAAAATGATAACTACAACTATTGTATCGGATACAATTGGAAGAAAGGGAGCAGGCTAAAATAGGAAAGGATAGGAGAGGATATTCTAGACTCTTGTTCTGTGTTGTCGGAGCTCTTTGCTTCTCTCGGACGCCAAAGACGAGGTCGCGGGAAAGGCAAGCAGAGGTTTCGGTAGACGGACCTTCTGATCTCGGCAAGTTTAAGGCACCTCAAGGAATTAGTCAATCGGTGGTTGGACTGGCTCATAAACTTTGCACGATTGCTGATTTCAAACACAAATAGACAAATAGAACACGGGACTAGGACGGGACTTCTGCTGGCTTAGTTAAGCCCGTTACGGGGAATTGCGAGGCCAACTTGTTTGTAGAGCACTGCAGAGAGCAGAGGAGGATACAGAGGCTTGATTCGGCTTTTTCGTCTGTTTTCATACCTCTTCTTCACTAATCGCTTCCAGCGGCAGGTCCATTCCTTCCTTCTGCCCGAGTCCACCTTGGCTCTACTCTCTTTCTCTTCTCTCTGTCTCTCTTTGCATCATAGTCATAATTCCGTGCTTTCAACCTCATCAGCATACACAGGTCTAGCATAGGGTGTACGCTGCCTTCTCCATTATTCCTGACGCGCGTCCTATTTTTCCACACGTGGGCTCCACACCGCCCTGAGCGAGAGCAAAGAGAGCTGTATTTTATTCCTCCATCTCCTTTCTCACCTTGTCCCAGACCACTTCACCTCTTCCCCTCCTCCACTTGCTCTCAAGGTACTGGCAGTTTGCTATCAATTTGCTGTTTCTCTTCTCCCTTCAGCTTTGATTGTTTGCACCATTAGCTGCTTTGACTGCTGAGCGACGTTGTTTCCGATATGTGGAATTCTGTCTTCGCCGCATGACTTTTGCAGTGCATTCATCGTAGCGCAGAGTTCTGTGCAATGTAGAGTGTATACTGCATTGTCTTTGCACAGGAGCGTGTGCGGGTTCAGTAGATGGTCGGGCGGACGGTTAAGCTAGAAAACGAGTCACCCACAGGGTAGGGCTCTGAGCCGAATGCTGCTGCATTTGTCGTTGAGCATGAACGGCCTCGGGGTCAGTTATTTCTTAGCAATTTGGAGGCGATCACCATCGCTAATCGGTTGGGATCACTAAAACGTACGCGTTGAGTTTGTGCATACAGAAGACCCAGTTGGCGGGGAAGGCAGCCGGTCGGGCAGATCAGACGATAAGACGCAAATCATGCTTTAATTCCGGAGAAGGAACACATCTGTAGAAATTTTCTGCGGGCCAGTTGTGAACGAATTATCCTGCAGAGCTCTCCACTCTCTGTAACAACTTCCTGAAGGAACAGTTCATTGAGATCTCGTGGACTGGGCGGGAGTTTATTTTCAATCCGATAATACGATGGTGGACCAAGGCGTTGGATTACGATCCAGATGTTCTGATGCTGATATTCTCAGGAATGAGCTGCCGTTCTTAGAGGAGAGTTAGCGCTAGTTATTCTTGGAATTCTCTCGGTCTCTGTCTCTCTCGCCGAGTGGTTCAACAATGGAGTCTATGACAGAAGAGCAAACGCACTTCCTGACACGGATCAATGTCACTGCATCGGCCTTCTCATTCGGGGGTTCCTTCTTCATCGTACTGTGCTATCTGTGTTTTAAGGAGCTGCGGAAGTTCTCCTTCAAGCTCGTGTTCTATCTTTCCCTGTCGGTAGGGCACCTCTCACTCAGCTTACACCTCCTCCTCCTTCCGGCCCCGTCTTCAGGTGCTGTCTGCGGGTGAATTGCAGACCGATGGATAGGGTGAATTCTGATGGTGAATTGGGTTGGACACGATGAAGTTAGGCAAATGGCATAACTGGAATATGGTCTTTACGTCTTATTCTTGGGAAGAAATCGCGATATCTAACACCAGTATTTGTCTTTTTAATGTTCGGCGCAGGACATGCTGTGCAGCCTTTTCAATCTGCTTGGGTATGTTCTCTATTTCTTGCTGAGGACCACTTGGTAACCAGGATGTTGTTTGTCTCGACGTCTTCTGCAGCTACTCCAGGAAAGGAGAACATGTGAGAGATTCTAGTGAGATTGCGGGTCTTGTTGGAAATGAAAATGAGAGAAAGAGTCATCATGTCAAATTGGGGGAGGAATAATTGTGTTTACTCGGGTGAAGGAGTACAGTGGATGCTTCTGTAGTCAAAAGCTGTCAGAACTTGAACTTATGTGGGTGGCAGTATTTCAGGGATCCTCGAGAGGGCTTCTTATGCTATGTGCAAGGTTACAGCACGCAGTTCTTCTCGGTTGCCTCTTTTCTTTGGACAACGACCATTGCTTTCACCTTATACCGTACTGTTGTAAAACACAAGGCTGATGTTGAGGATTTCGGACTGGCTTTTCATGCCTATGTCTGGGGTAAGGACAAGGGCCAGTTCTCTCTGGAAGTTTATGATTCTTTGTTCATGTCATTTTCCGGCTGAACATGGTTGCTTGTACGCCATAGAATATTTCTTCTTGTTCCTTCTTTTCTCTGCGGGTAATTGTGCTTTCCACCGTCAGATGTTTAATCCGGCTCAGCTTCTTGTGCATCTCGGAGAGAAAGAGAATCAAGAATTCAGTCATGAAAGCCTTCATTCTTGACTGATGTGCAGGGACTGCTTTCGTCATGACCATCATACCTTCGATCGCAGATGATTATGGTCCAGCGGGTGCTTGGTGCTGGGTTCGGACTGAAACAAATACTGGAAAGGTGACTGATAAACCGTTTCGCTACAGCCAACTTTTGGAGGCATAATCAGGTGTTTGAAAAATACCTGCGGTGCTGTATAGGATGAAGTCAAGGACTAGAGAGCTTCTACGATCATGTGCAGTGAGCTTGTTTCATATCACATAGAGTAAATTACTGTGCAGGTGCTGCGGTTTATGACGTTTTATGTTCCTTTGTGGGGAGCTATCCTTTTTAACGGGGCAGTCTACTTTCAAGTCATACGCATGCTGAATTACGCAACAAGGGTAACTCCTTATGCCCGTACCGTCGTGAAGTAACTTGTGTTCAACGTGTTCGTTTTGGAAATGATCAAATATAGCTTTTGAAAATAGATTGCTAAAATAGATTGTATTTGATGCTTGAACCAATAGATGGCGGTGAGCATGGCTGATAGGCAGCGACAGGTGGAAGCTAGGCCCGAAATGAAGGTGAGGACTTCAAGTTTCACATAGAGCACTTTGGAGGAGATACACTGAAGCAAAACAGCTGAGTTAGTACTGAGGAGGATATGATGGAATTTCTTGCACTTTCGGCAGCAGGTTTCAGTTGGATAGAATAAAACCGTCACCACACAGGATGAAATGGAGCTAATGAGTTGTTTATTGGCCATAAAGATCACAATTCAGAGTGGCGAACACAGTCAGCTGATCCAGACTGAATAGCAGAGTATCTATACAGTCCTTGAGGATAGGGCGAAAGGTCGAGTGTGAGTTCGATGGCCCTGAGTTTCATGTACTCAACATGTCGTTTCCTTTCACAGGCCATGAACAGATGGGGTTACTACCCACTTATCTTGATTGCATCTTGGACATTTGGGACGATCAACCGAATCCATGATTTTGTGGAACCTCACAATAAGCTCTTTTGGCTATATTGCCTCCACATCTCGACTGCTTCCCTCATGGTGCGTACAGAAGGCAACCCGTTTCTTCAACCTGTCGTTCGTTCGAGTCAGGGACCTCCTTTTCATCTCTTTGACCACAGTTCCACAACTAAATGGCGGGAAATCGTTTCTTTTCACGATATGTCAGGGTCTCTTCAACTCAATAGCGTACGGCTTCAATGCAGCCGTTCGACGCACACTCCAGGAAAGATTAGACCAGTAAGTAGACATATTCTCAGCCTTTTCTCTTCTACGTTGAAACTCGTTCAGCCACTTGGATAAGCAGAGAAAAACTTTCCTGCGTAGTGGGTTGAATGTCAGTCAGGACCTTACAGCTCTGCTTCTGTTTGTTTGATGTTCGCTTTGATGTTAACACAACGAAGTCAATGAATGTTTTAGCCTTCCGTCATTACCACTCTTCAGCTTCCTGCGGACCCTTCGCCTGTTTATGATGTTTTCTTCATGCGTAGTTGTTGTACTTCATCATAATCATGACACCTACACAAATAACTTTATTTGTACGATGTTTTTCTCGATTGTCCGCGGCTCTTTTCCATCTCACTGTCATGGATAAACCACTTGTTTAGTGAAGATCCTGTGTATCAGAAAGTAGTGGACATCATCATGTAAAGGGAGTATAATTCCATGTCTTTGACGCAGGTGGTGGCCTGAGAAATATAGACTGTGGCGGCCTGCATTTAGAGATATCGACGATGCAGAAGAACTGGTTCCTCTGGAACAGAAAGAAGGTCCTTGATATTCTTCCTGGAGAGTGTCATCGTCGGTCTCGAATCCAAAGGAAGATGTTTTTCCTTGCACCAAAAGCGTCAGAGAGCAATAGGGCTGCTTCCCTTGTATGGCATCTTGCTCTGAATACGTCAAATCTCGGCCTTCTGGTTCACAGCACAGAGACTTGCTGGAACGGAATTTAACTCAGAGGAACCTCGTTAAATAGGGTACATAAGCACTTGGGCACAATACGGGGAGCTGCGGGGATCAATGGACCAAGACCTTGTATCAACTGACAGTTTGCATGCAAGAAACTTCGACACTCATGGCGTTTTCACTTGAAAGGCAGCCAAGGTTTGCAGCAGTATACGCCGGTAACGTCTAGTGTTCAGAGACCAGTATCTAACTAAGGAGTCTATGCTCACCATCGAAACCAAGACTTTTAGCACTGTTAAGATAATATCTACTTCAGAAGTTGCAGAATGATCGTTGTGAAACTGTCCACGATCTCCTCGAGTGTTCTCGTCTATTGTGATGAGCTGAGTTCGAAGGACGCTTTGAAGCTTGGAACAAAGAAGCTCTCCGAGTGGAGGCACGCGTACGCCCTCTTGCTCCCTCCAAACGGCCTCAACAGTTGCGCCTATTGGGCTTTGGACCCATCCTCAAGAATATTTTTAGGAAAGTCAACATCAGCGTGAGCTCCATCAGGTTCATCTAGCCCGATTTTGATTTAATCTCCCTACTTGTCTCATTCATTTCGCACGACTAGTCGAACCCCAGGATCCGTGCCAGACCTAGTGCTTCCTGCAATAATGCTACAATAATCCTACGGTCCCGAAACAGAAGGACAACTCGAAAGTACCCATGGAGTTTGAATGTAAAATATATGAAAATTATGGATCCCTCCGGTTATGATTGGCTTTAATCTCCCGAGGAAACTCTGGACAGTCTTCACCAAGGATCTTCAAAGATCACTGAACGATCCATTGACCAGAAGGAAATCATAGAGAAGCGAATCTGTTACAATCTGAGAATAGAGTGTCCCGTGAATGGTAAAACTGATAAGCAGCATCGGCTGTTAGCCTTTCATTCTAGATGTTGAAGAGTCTGCAGTTCGGCAGCTCAAGATCTAAACATCCTGATCCTCCTCTCAAAATCCAAGTTGTGGAGGAATCCCATGGTGTAGTGGAGCATGTACTGCGTCACTTTCAGCTTCTGGGTCTGTCTGAGTGGGAGGAGTGCTACAATAGTCAAGTATTAGACTCTTAGCATCCATACTTAGCACAGATGGCTTCAGCCTGAAAGTGGCTTGCGGTCGCACCGCATACGTGGAGAGCTTTTTTTGTCACTACGTCTATTGTGGGCTGTGTACATATTCTAGATCCATGTGAGTAAGTCCTACTATCTTCAAAATCCTGTATGATGAATATGATCAAATATTAATTCCTCACTGACTTGCTTTTCCATAATGCCTTGCCGAGTTCGGGTTTTCTGCTCAGTATGAAGTATCTGATGGTTTCTTTGTTTGTTTACGAGCATGAAATTTGCAGGGACAGAGTCGTTCTTTCTAAGGACGAGTAAAGTACAACTCCGGACGTGCTGATACTCCAGATGAGCTCCCGCTCCGTTGCTCATGGAACCTAATTACTGATTACATGACACACCTAGATAAGATCAAACATTACACAATAGGAGAAAGAATTTCGGGAGGATGCTCAACGGAAAGAACAGCAATTGGGATACATGATCATGTAAAGTAAACATTTCACTGTGCTTCCGGAGTCCCTTTGGACTTCGGCCTCTTTGCCAACTATAGTCTGAAAGTAATTTCCATGATGAAGTTGAATTCCAACCATATTTTGCATATTTCTACACATACAGTCAAGATTGATAAAATCTTCATTTAATTCAGAAGTGCAGCACTGCGAAGAGACGGAAGGTTGTTCTCGTAATTTATAACCTACAGTGATAGCCAACCCATGCGTCTCTGGTGCAAGACAATCCGTGACGTAACATATTTCAGAGCCACCTTCAAATCATGGCAGTTTTTTGATTTGACGTGCTTAAGAGCTTGTAGCTGGCAACAACACTCAAATCAGCCTCTCTCAACCTACACCCTTATATTTCTAATCTCTTCAAGTTCTTCAACGATAAACCCGTGCCTAAACCTGATGGGAGTCACGCTCCTATATGTTGAAGGGTTTTGAATATTTCTATCTACTCCAGCAGACTCGGTAATCTCTCCAGATTTCTACGGTAACATACTTGAATGATTCTCAGCGAATCCATTTGCACAAGCTCTCATGGAAGTTCTTTTACAAAACACATAACTGTACTCCAAGTTCTCAGAACATGGAACTTTATCTCCCACAACAGAATATTACCAGCTTGTTAAAACTTATAACAGACCAACCAGTTAAAACTGATCAGAAGAAGAACTTAACAGAAATATCCTGAGATGAAATGTACACAACTCTACTTAGACTTCGGAACTGGTACAGACAAAAAAGATCTCAGACTCATACTAGTCTACAAAGAATGTAGGTTAATATACTACTGATACATAATTGCAAGTCACCTCAAAGTGACTTATCTAACTGCTGTCACAGTACTTCTCACGTTAAAATCATGGTAGCTTTGGAAAAGTTTCGAATCTTGAACCTTCTGGTCCAAACTCATCTCAGAATCTCTACTCTCAATGACCGAGAGTAAAGAAGACCTTGAAAAAATTTTGAATATTGAATCTCTCGTTCTAAGCTCATCTCTGAATCTCTACTCTCGAGATCGAGAGTAGAGGGAGGGTCTTGGAAAAGTTTTGGATCTTGAACATTTCATTCCAAACTCAACTCATAATCTCTACTCTTGATTATCAAGAGTAGAGAAGACCTTGAAAATTTTTTGATCTTGAACCTCCCGTTCCAAACTCAACTATAAATCTGTACTCTCGATCATCAAGAATAGAGAGTCTGTACATCATCTCATATCTTCCGAAACTCTTTCTACTTTGCTCTTGCATTGTATTGTCATATGGGCTTATGACAAACGAGGTGCATGTGTCGTTGTACTAGACACATGAGGCGTTGAAGTGCAAGGACATCTTTCTACAAGGTCTCACAAACTTCCGGTTTGTGCATCGTCATATCATGCAACGGTGGGAATCCACTAAAGAGAGAACGGAGAAATCTTGATATATTGCAAAAGGAGTTTCTGTTCAAACATGCGCAGAGATCACGAATTACAATAAAGCGTCGGATCTGTACGACGAGGTGAGGAGCAAATACAATGGGTCTTTTGAAGATTATATCTATTTACGTGTTTCATTTGAGGAGGAACTCCACTCGAACTTGTTGATAATAACGAGAAGGGCGGTTACAAGGATCTCCAAATATGTTGCGGTAGACCTTAAACTTGGAGATGAGTGGTTGCATACGCTCGAGTCTTCAACAAGAAAAAGGACACCGGGGGGGGGGGGGGGGGGGGGGGGCTGGTGGGGTTGGACAAGGTTCATGTTTTTTTGCTATCGCTGGTTTGAGTAATAGTTTCTGCTGTGAGTTGTTAAAACTGCTTTTCACTGAGAAAAATGACGTCTTCAGAAAGGAGTACAATTTTCCTTTCAAAGTTGAGAAAGGTGACAAAGGAAAAGGGCAGAAAGTTGTAGACAGATGGTTGAAGAGAATCTTGGGATCAACTTATGTTGAAAGGATTAGCACTTGTTGAGAAAGGGGAAAAAGCTTATCCTCGACGGTGGAGAAGTACACACAACATTAGACTTAGCTTGACGCAGCTCTATGTTTCTTAGTTCACTAACTGTTGCAAAAGGTAATTTTACTGAACTACTGGATTTAGTTTTCTGTTTACATCTATGTTGTGTGCTTAGAAAGTACTAAGTTATGCAATCTTTGATCCACACATATATTTTGATATGTTATTCGTAGATCAGTCTTGAGACTGAATGAGAAGGTTACCGTAGTGACAATCTAATTCGAGCATATATTAGCTTTCAGGCATGGAGGTGCTCAATTTTTCAAAATTATTCAGGGCTATGGACGATACGGTATATTAGAACATGTGAAAAAAACTATTGTCATCTAAAAAATTCTTACTTGTATTTTTAGATGTTTTAACACGTGAAATATGAAAAGATGATAAATACCTAAAATATAAAATCTATTATTTCGATCTTGCATGAAAAGATATACCGTATCTAATAAATATCCGTGAAAGTGCAAAATAAACTCATTTTCTTACATTTGCGCAATTTAGCTTGTCACTATGGTACGCTTACAAAATGTGCTATTGTAACACGACCCACATGAGCAGCATACCCATCCGTTGTAATAAATACAATTTGATCCCAAGAGAGTAAAGGTAATGTTTAGGAAAATGTCCAAAAGGTGTTATTTAACCCCTAAAGCTTGATTTCCCCTAGGTCATCCCCAAGGTCCCTCCAGCTCTACGGTCTAGTTTTTCCTCTAGGGAAATACTCCCATAAATGCAATTAATATTTTACCTCGTAACCTGCGAGGGTTGGTATTTACCTCTCAACGTAGAGGAGCACCTTTCTTCACGAGATAGGGTAAGTCCCGGAGCATACACCCCTAAATCACCAAGAACCGACCCCAAGGAAAATTATCAAATTCTACTCCTAGCTGTAACTCCCGTGCGTAAGTTACAAAGTTGGCCGTCGTACTTACCCAAAGGTTTCCATATAGTACTTTCCGTCAAGATTTCCACGTAGTACTTTTCCTCTGAAAAGGAATTTCCACGGATGTACTGCCTGCAACTTTCCTGAGAGTCAATCCCTTCTTCTTACACACGATAGTTTCTCCGTGAGGAGTTCAGCATCTCAACATGTATATCAACTACAAGTTTTTTTCACTCTCACTCCGTGTTACTAGCGTACTCTTGGGTCATGACGATCGATCTATGCTTCCACAATCCCTTCTTCTCCTGAGGCTTCATACGAAGTCAGCTGTATTCTAAGAACTTGCACTAACATACACCTCTATTCACTAAGCCACAACAGACACTTTGAGAAAATAAGAAGTAATACAAGGACCAATCCGCACACTTGTTATTACTGAGAAGATGTGAAGAGACAGAATTTTGAGAGGAGACCCTAGCCCAGTTGTAAGGTTTCGACTCTCTGAATTCTACTCTAATATTTCTGATCTATAGCCAGAACAGAATACTAACTAGATGTTTCCTATGCATCTAGCCTCACATGACCTCCCCCTTCCCCCCCATCCTCCTGCACATTGGGGATAACAACACCTTAAGTACCTAACCAAAGGGATCTAAACCTTATGCGGTAAGTTCCAAACATGAAAGTTTGATGTTTTCTCTTGTTAACCCAAAACCTAAACACCTAACACGTGGAACCAAGTCTTTGGACCTCTATTCATCTAATGCTAATAGAGCATCAATCTGTTTGATGAAGTTAAACATCCCGGTGGCATCCATGTCACTTTCCTCTGCTGATTCCAATATAGTTCCTTCGCCTACTTCCGGAGAAAAGAAATCTGTCGTCACTTGACCGTTAACTTGAAAATGCTCCAACTTCAAGTCCATCTCCTTACTCCAAGTCTCGAGTAAAGACATAAGGTCTGGCTGCGCTCCAAAAACCTCCTTCTGACCTAATATCAGCCGCCGCCTTAAGTCGATCTTTTCTCGATAAAGACCAGCCAGCTCACTCACCGCTCAAATGCTATGAGCACTTCTGAACTAAGTTTCTTGACGTAAGAAACTTAGTTCAGAAGTGCTGTTTTGGCCCTTCAGTACCAGAAACGCTTTCTGTAAATCTGCAATCTGGTTGTGGTTTAGTTCTCCAACTAACCCCTGACGTACAGAGAACTCTCTCAGTTCTCCTAGTAACTGTAACGTCTCAACTCCATGGTTGACCTTCTTCACTTGCCCTTCCAAGTCCTTGATTCAGTTTAGCACACCTTTCACCATCTCGAGAAGACTTCCAGGTGGTGTGCCATTCTTGTCAAATAATTGAAACATATACCTCAAGTGGAACACTCTTTCTCACAAATTTGAACCAACTTCTCTGCATCGTTGGATTTAATACTTATAGCCCCAGTAGTCTCTAAAGGTAATAACCTCCTTATGGATTACTCCTGAAAAGAACTTATTATCTTTGAAGATCGATCTTTGTCTATGGTTTAGCACACTCCTCCTAGATTTTATCACTAATTCTCTTGTGTCACTCTTGTACGGGCCCCAGCAGCAAATGGTAACTCCTTCCTCAAATACTCCATTGAAGCCTACAGCTGTGGGCTGGTTTTGCGATTGAATACAGTGTTTATTGGTAAACGTCAAAGTCCGTGTTAATTATGCTATGGTTACATTAGAGATAGGAGCATGGACGGAAGAAATAACGGAAAAGACCTTTACACTCTCGACAGAGTTATCGGACGTAAGATTGCCGCCAAGAAAAGGTTATGGTTTGCGGTTATGGTTTGCGGTTATGATTTGCGGTTCAGGTTCAGTTTACGGCTCTACATTTACGGTTCTGCGCGGGAAGGTGGTTGAATTGTAGAGCTTCGCGCGAGCTCATTCGTCGTTAATGAATAAGGCATTATCATGTGGACATTGGTTCTACACGGATATTCTTACATTTTGTCGTCCAAAGACGGAGTTCCCGTGCAGAGGTAATAGCAGATGGTAACGTTACTACGAAGTCAATAACAACCATTTAGCACACATGAGTGGTTTTGACGAAAGCCAATCGTGTATTTTGGGGAGAAAAAGGTGCATCTTCCAGACGTTTTGGAGAAGAACGTTCCGTATTCTTTTTTACGTACGTACCAGCACAAGGAGTCAGTGGAAGGACTTGTCAGGAAAGTATTTGAGCTGAAGAGGAGAAATTTACTTGACCACACCCCAAAACAAAAAGTAGAACTTGCGGCATCCCCAAGTTCTCAAAATTACTTGAACATACCCTTAGGCAATAGGGTGTTGACGTCATCACAGATTTCCGGTGTTTTGTTCTTGTAGATGTAATGTTCTTGTATGGTGCCAGCTCGAGCCAGCGTGATTTTCACAACCACAACCCATCTGACCGTGGTTGCCTCTGTACGTACCAGGTTGCCAGTAGTACTAACTAGGTTGGATCCCGCTTTCGTATGTGTGACGTAGAGAGAAGTTACCGTTATAATATGAATTAATTAAATAAATAGATAATTTAAGAAAGAAAAAAGATTTAAAAATAATAGTATAAAATATAATAGAAATAAAAAATAAATTTAGAAGAAATAAATAAAATGTAATATTATAATAAAGTAAAAATTGTATACGTGATCACCTTGAACTATCGATTACCATGAAGGGTGATAAAGTGAGAATTATTCTAAAGTTATACTTCAACTTTATCTGAAATTATATTTTAAATTAAATTTTTTAAAATTAAATAATTCTGTTTTGAACTTACTAACTTCATTATCGATGTGACACTTAGTCGTTAATGACAAAAAAAACTGTAAGTGAAAGTACAGAATGACCCTGATTTAACTATAGAAATAATATTTAAGATAAATTAATCCATATATCTTTTATTTTATATCTAAATCTTCTTAGAGAAAAATTTTAGTAATTAAATAATACTAAATAACTTTTAATAACTTTATTTTAATATAAAAAAGTGGACATATATCTCCTCCTTCTTAACATGGAAGAAGTGAATATACATGCTCCTAGAAAAGCAAAATGTAACCTTTTCTTAAGTAGAACAATGGTCTCTTTTTTCCCCTTATTACTTTCACTAATAAACAATTACGTTTCCTCCTTCTTGCCTTTTTCATATAAGATTTTATTATATGATTATTGAACCTCACTTCAGTTTTCTGTATCGCTAAATTCTTTACAGATTCATCCTCCAAAATGACATCATCCAATACTTCAAACAGTATACATCCAAAGTACACTTTCGGTCGAACGGAGGAAAAATAAAAGTGAAAAATCTAAAACTTCCATTGGATCGGACACCACAGTGAGAGTGCAACCTAGATGTTAACATGAATTCCAAAAGAGGTAAAGAGAAAATATTAAGTAATTTCAAATTTAATTTAATATTTAATGTAATAGTTTTAAATTAGCTGCTTTGTACATGCTGAATCTTCTGGAATTAACCCATAAAGCATGTGGACTGCGATGCACAATAGGAAGAGAAAAAGAGGAGTGTATGGTGTGAGAAAATCTAGTTTTTTGAAGGTTTGATTTATCACTTTAGATCACCTTATATTCATTTTATTTATCACTTTATATTCATAATTGTATTCACTAAAAAATTATTAATTTAAATTATGTATTTAACAACATGAATAAATCACAAGGAGGAGGAAAACCATAAGGATGTTAGACCACCGGAATAGTTCCGTCGAGTAAAATTAAAACCTAAAGGCTCTGAAGTAAATAGTTATTTATGTCGAAGTCAATGAAAAATCATTTTGAATTAGAAGGGATCGGCTTGAACCAGAAAAGTTTGTTAAAAGAAATATTTAAAATTAAAGGTAACTTGAGAAGTGAGACTGAGATACTTGAGAAGTCATCTTCTTTTATATAATGCCTTGAAAGGTACCCCAAATGGGTTGTCTTTAGCGTTTGTGGTTTTTCTGAACATGTCAGAACGAGTTGAAATTTTGAATGATGTATATGCTATGTGTATCTTACTGAAAAAATTTTGTGTCCTTCTGAGATACTTGAGAAGTCGTCTTCTTTTACAGAATGCTCTCAAAGGTTACCCAAAAGGGTTGTCTGTAGCGTTTGCGGTTTTTTTAACCATGTTAGAATGAGCTGAAATTTTGAGAATATGATGTATATGTTATCTGTATCTTATTGACAGAATTTTGTGTTGTTCTGAGATACTTGAGAAGTCGTCTTTTTTTACAGAATGCTCTCAAAGGTTACCCAAAAGGGTTGTCTGTAGCGTTTGCGGTTTTTTCAACCATGTCAGAAAGAGCTGAAATTTTGAGAATATGATGTATATGTTATCAGTATCTTATTGACAGAATTTTGTGTTGTTCTGAGATACTTGAGAAGTCGTCTTTTTTTACAAAATGCTCTCAAAGGTTACCCAAAAGGGTTGTCTGTAGCGTTTGCGGTTTTTTCAACCATGTCAGAATGAGCTGAAATTTTGAGAATATGATGTGTATGTTATCTGCATCTTATTGACAGAATTTTGTGTCATTCTGAGATACTTGAGAAGTCGTCTTTTTTTACAAAATGCTCTCAAAGGTTACCCAAAAGGGTTGTGTGTAGCGTTTGCGGTTTTTTCAACCATGTCAGAATGAGCTGAAATTTTGAGAATATGATGTATATGTTATCTGTATCTTATTGACAGAATTTTGTGTCGTTCTGAGATACTTGAGAAGTCGTCTTTTTTTACAAAATGCTCTCAAAGGTTACCCAAAAGGGTTGTGTGTAGCGTTTGCGGTTTTTTCAACCATGTCAGAATGAGCTGAAATTTTGAGAATATGATGTATATGTTATCTGTATCTTATTGACAGAATTTTGTGTCGTTCTGAGATACTTGAGAAGTCGTCTTTTTTTACAAAATGCTCTCAAAGGTTACCCAAAAGGGTTGTGTGTAGCGCTTGCGGTTTTTTCAACCACGTCAGAAAGAGCTGAAATTTTGAGAATATGATGTATATGTTATCTATATCTTATTGACAGAATTTTGTGTCGTTCTGAGATACTTGAGAAGTCGTCTTCTTTTACAAAATGCTCTCAAAGGTTACCCAAAAGTGTTGTCTGTAGCGTTTGCGGTTTTTTCAACCATGTCAGAATGAGCTGAAATTTGCACCACCACTAAGAAAAACATAATGCAAGTGCTGCAGCCTGTTTAGCCTAAATCATTAATTAATCAACATTTTAATTTAGCATCAAATTTTTTCAGCTGAAAGAGTTAGGTAGAAAATTAAACCGCCCCTGCATATTCACTTTGGATGCATGTGCACTAGACTGTAAGCAAACGTGCAGAAATCACCTTCTCCATCTGAAGATGGAGAGGGTTGCAGGCTTAATTTATTAATTTATTTTTTATGAAAAAAGTCAGGTAATAAATTAAATCACTCATAACTTAATGATTATTATAAATTTAAATTTAAATTTACTCTAAAATGTCGTTTGGGATCCATATATGGGAAGCGAGTTTAGAATTATGGAAGCAATTTTCTTAACAACTAGACCTGCTAAAGTCGGACAATGGTGTTTATAGTAGCCTCACTACGCCTTATACTGGGTCGAAAGGAAGAAGAAACCAACAAATGAATAAAATCTTACATCTTCATATTCCTCTCGTGAACCTTCATGTCCAAAGACCAGAATCAGTTTTCTCATAGTCACGAGATGACTGGATGAGAATAAATTTGGATGGATGTAAGAGACCGTGACTGGATGTAAGAGACCGTGATTGGATGAGAATAAGAAGCGAGAACTTTATGCTCACTTCTAGTTCTTTTATTCCACAATGACTAACAACAGTGTTGAGACCAAACTGTAGCGTCTACGGCACCTAAGTGTTCTCTGCGGAGTCGGTAAGAGCCGCTACTGAAAGTACAGGTCTGAAATACGATCAGTTCTTACTGCCATTAAGATCAAATGAAGCCAACTCCAAGACAATCGACGTGTTGCACAAGCATACAACTCTGCCCACACCATATCCTATCTTGTCAAACCGCAAGTGTAGAGCCAAGAACTTAGCAGGAGAAGACTGATGCCTGGTATGAGTACTATCCTCCTCCGGGACTTCTTTAGATCGAAAATTCAAATGGAGACGCTGAAGGATAAGGTCTCCAAGACTCCAGATTTTGGGCACGAATCGTATGGCCTCAAAGTAAGCTAACCGTGTAGACACAACTTCAGTACATACCTTTGAAGCACGAGAAGAACTCTAGTCGTGTACCACATGAATGAAGGGAACCAGGCGTCTAGAAGCCTGCTCTTCCAGTTTCGAAGTGAAGCCCGATAAATCTCTTGGCACAAGATACACATGACCACGAACGTCTTACGACATCCACAAGAGACCAAAACCTTCATGGCCTAGGTAGGAATTACTGTACTGCATAAGAAAAAACTCTGTTAAACATTTAAACATAAATAATCACTGTATCGAAATGCTCGTGGTGGGAGTTGAATCCACTATGACTTCCCTTTTGAAGCACGAGCTCCTAATCTAACACTCCACGCAGACATATATAACACTACAAGCAGAATAACACCACAAGCTTACATATATAACACCCCAAGCAGAATATCACCTCAAGCATACATATATAACAGACATATATAACACCCCACGCAAAACATATTCAAAACTAGTAAAAGTACTTAGGATCTTTATAGTCCACAACAGTTTGTTAATAAAAACAAGCAATGCCATTTGATGTTAACTCAAAATATCAAGATATATTTTCAACTCAAGAACTCAACTCAAGAAATCTGCAGGACCCCTTGTAGCCCAAGTTTGTTGTTGAGAACGAGCCCTTAATGCTTGCATACACTGAGAAATCTTACGGTGTACAGGAGTCCACATCGTCGAGACAGGATGAAGGAAGCGTTATTCCTCTCTATTCGTAAGAGTTCTCTCAAGTTGTTCATATCATCCTCCATAAGTTGCTGGATAGCATCGGCAGTGCTTTCTGTAGAAATAACTTCCTCCTCAGCGTAACTTGCTTCGTACTCAATCCGTGGAGATGAGATATCAGCAGATGGTCTTTGCTCGTCCATTGATCTGATTTCTTCTACATTAAAACCTTGGAATTCTACTGAGTTGGTCACCTCATCAACCACAGAGTTACACTGTTCCCAAAATGTAAGACTCGAGTCCATGACGTAAAAAGGATGTGAGTATCTCCGAAACGTTTTTTCAAACAGAGGCAATGACGTTTGTAACTCACTCCACTTATGCACTAAATGTTTACATAATAAATATCTATCATTAAGAAACGAAGGACATGCACAATACCAAAACTCAATTGAACAAGAATATTGTGTCTACACTTCAGATGAGCGTAGAAGTTTCCACTTCTGTTTGAAATCCACCCACCAAGAAGGGAAAGAACGTCCTGTCGAAATCTGTTCAAGATAAATTTGCATATCCGGAATTAGATTGCCTGCCAAGATGTTAGCCAATGCATCAAGTCTAGGTCTATTGCAAGAATACTTATAATCATATTTCAACTTCCGCCAATGAGATTCGACTATATTAGTCGTACGAGACATCACCAACATGGGTTTGGCACTACGACTGAACCATGTCCATTTTTTTACACAATACCATTCATTCCAAAGATAAGACCAGAAATGAATCAAATTTTTCTTTACACAAAAGTCGTACGCCTCTTTAACTGCTAAAGTATGCAAGTCCTCTGCAGATTTGAACTCACCTGAAACGGTCGGTATTAAAGGATGGAGATTGAAATGAGTTGTGAACCATGCAAGCACTTCTTTTCTGAGCTCGAGAGGCAAAATATGTCCATCTATTGTCGTGTTATCAAATGTCCATCCACTATCTATGAAAGAAGATTGCCTAGCAGCTTCAACAGGATTGTAAGAGTTCACTGCCTTACTTACTGCTAGACACCTTACTTCAACCGCCGCTTGTGCATGCTTTAGACAAAGTTGTATGTGAGTGTTCGGCCAACTCATCTCCAGAGCACCAATTTGACCAACATCTTTATCAGTCACTGCAAAAATCGGCTTGAGACCAGATGTTCGCAAAGATCTAAACCATGAACACAAAACCATCTTGCGTACCTGTTCCACCTCAACCCCAACAACTTTCTTCGTCTTTGTATAAAACAAATATGCCAAAGGAAGACCGAACCCTCCACAATTCTATTCGATCACAAAGAGCTCAAAACGAAGTGCATTAGTCTTAAACGTTGAATCTATTACAATCTCCTGAACGCTACTAACTTTCGACCAAAAAGGAGTAGAAAATGAAAATGCACTATGAGAATCAGTTTGTTCATATAATATTACCTGGAATCCTTTTTGATGATACGTATCACTGTTGATGAGAAGCATAGCACTTCGTAACTGATTATCCACATCTCTCATATAATTCTTGGCAAGCACAGCAGACACCCAAAAGTTAACTTGAGCTCGAGTTATTGAAGTTGGTTCAATCAGATGATGCTCACACAGTAATCTATAGATCTCTGGTTTTCTCATGATCACATTAGCTATGGAGTTTAGATACTCTACAGCACACTCAGGAAAGATGTTACGTTTATAGAATGGTCGTTCATGATGCAACAGATGTTGAATCATCAAAACCATCCTACTCTGTGCAAGTTCTAGACGAATTCGAATATTTCCAAAGCATTGAAATCGTTCAATTCTCCTTCGTTTCTCTGACTGTCTGCTAGCAATCTTTGTTTCTTCACACAACTCTCTGAACTTCACTCGGTCTTGCCGACTACAACAATGCAATGTAGAACTACAAACCGTAGATTTTATTTCAGAGACTCGCAACTCTCGAACTTCCCAGTAATAACCCGAAGCAGTTTCTACATCAGGAATGAACTCGTCTTTCAAATATTTGGTAAAAGATACTTGTAGTCCTTGTCCACTAACAGCATACAACATGTTATTTATCGTGTTCGAGGCTAAAGTTACCCGAACCCTAAGAAAAACAACAGCTTCTGCATCACAAAATGCATCGTGCAACACATCCACAAGCTCGGTTTCATTACAATCCACCGCTTCCAAGAAGTTAGATCCATGCTCTAACTCAAAATCAGTATCTACTGAAACATGATGCACACTTGGATCTCCTTGTTGCCTTCGATAACAAACATTACAAGTTTTAAACACACACAAATCTAAAGGGTTATGACCTTTCCTCGCTCTAGTAAATCCTGTAGCTGAAATGTTACGATGACATCTGTTGCACGTTAGAACATCCATTACTATCTACAGTGTACTACATCACAAACGAACCCACACTACAAAAACTTTTAACTTCCCGGTTTGAATTGCTGGCTACTACTGTTACAACTTACACCGCGATAGTGCTCTTAAGACTCCCTGCGAGCTCCTTGTTCAAATACACCGTGATATTGCTCCTCTCCATGCGAGCTTCTTGTTGCCTTGCACAATACAATTTAAGACCACAAAAGTGAAGCTAAACTCAGTTGAAAATTTTCCCTATACCATCTATGCATCAGAATAGTACATGTATACTTCAATGTTACACCATCCACGCTAGTAACAAGCGGCAAGTGATGGCCATGCAATTACGACAAGCAGCAAGCGGCAAGCAGATTCACTCTTCATCGCCTCACAAGGACAGTCCATAACCTCAACAGGAAGGTCACATAATGGTGACAAGCACCAAGCAGCAAGAAGCCCTGGTCACATAATGGTGACAAGCACCAAACAGCAAGCAATGGCCGCAACCTCATCCAATGAATTTTCTAGTTCTTGAAAGCCTGTGCCTTTGTAGGCCAACCATCCTAGACTTTTGGACTGAATCAGTTAAACGGGCCGGGTTTAACTGGTTCAGTTCCAAAAGAGTTCCGCTTTGCACTGGGGCGAGTGCTACCTCCATGATTGACAAGGGAAGTGTGCAATTGGTGACGGTCCCAATCTTTACTAGTTTGAAGCGCGTTGGAGTGGTAAATATATATATTGTGGAGATAAAAAATCCATGCATACTTCCAAAATGTAATTGTCGAAGTATTCTGAAGGCCTCATCATCTTTAGAGACCCACTGCAACCATTTCCATGTGTTTTGCAGGTTTAGTATTAAAGAGTTTCAAAACTAAAATTTTACTAAATATTCTTAAGCCGCATGAGAGTATTACGATTTCAGCCAAGAGGTCTTGGACATTTTCTCCGATCACTTCTGGGGATGTCTATGTGCCACCAGAAGTGTGTATGAGACATCTCCACCACCAATGTCTATGAGACATCTCCAGAAGAGCCACAGACGTCTCTTATTGATTTCTATCCGATTTGGTCATGAGATTCAGTCTCAAGGAATTTACTTCACTTTTTAGAAAAATAAAATAATAATAGTTTATCAACACAAATACAACTGAAGCGAGCCATGGCATATCGTTCAAGTGACAGTATGGTAAACGATCAGAAGGTTTCCTGTCTTGAGATATCATACTATGAAATTTCAAATGATCCAGTGAGAGTCTGGAAACAAAATCTTTTCTAAAACAACGTTGATTGAGGTTATCTCAAACATGGGTTCATAAAATAGAGGGACGTCCAAGGGATCTTTTGCAGTGATGGAGAAGCTTTTTGTGGAGAAGCTGTAACTTTTTTATCAACGATAAAACAAATCAATAAACATTATATTTAGACTGGTAATTTTACTATTCGATTTGTGTGAATCATTTTTTGCCTGTAAAGTTTTCGACAGATTTCTTTCAATATCAGAAAAAGGAAAAAGGAAAATGAGTCGAAATCACAACACTAAACGTAGCTCAAGCTCAACTAAATCTTTAGCTTAGATTTGAATTCTTCAAATCTAAGCTAACTATTTTACAGAGTCCCAAGAACCCTCAGTCATCCTCCTGCAAGCACCCTCACCTAAGAATGCAGCCTACGTCTGTAAAATGAGAATAAATTGAAGCTGTGAAAAGACTTCAACGCACGGCTCCAAAATGCCCCATAGAATCTTTGATTAGTCACTGCAACCAGATTAGTCCCATGCAGTGCTCGGAAAAAATGATAGATTTCCGATAGATAATATTCAACTTTGGAAATCCAGAAAAATGACCTGTAGTCACATTACACTAAATGTCAGATCTTCCCTACCACTGGACTCCCTTGTATCAGACCTGTTGGAATGTGAAGCAAGCAAACAGCAAGTGATGGCCACACAATTACGAGAAGCCACAAGCGGTGGATTCAGAAGCAAGCAGATTCAGTCGTTGTCCGTAACCTCAACAGCAAGCGGTGGTCACGCAATGGTGACAAGCACCAAGCAGCAAGTGACAGCCCGCAACCTCAAGGAGCACACGAATCGACCTCACATTGGCAGCAAGCAGCGTTCAAACCTCACAGCCTGAAGCTTGAACAGCCAAGCAAATCGCCCGATGCGATTTGCCTCTTCCCGTGTGACTTACCTCTTCTCGCAATAAACAGCGACCGACTTCCTCCCTCAGCAGCAAGCATGCGAACCAACCTCCTCCCTCACAGCAAGCAGCATGCAGACGGCAGCAAGCAGGAAGCAATGGACGCGCAATGGCAGGGAAGCAATGGCCACGCAATGACGGCAAGCAGCTTACAGCAAGCAACACGATGCGATTTACCTGCAAGCAGTGACCGACCTCCTCCCTCAGCAAGTAGTAACCAGATGACGACCTCCTCCCTCAGCAATGACCACGCAATGGCAGCACGATGTGCACAGCAAGCAGATGGTGACCTCCTCCCACAGCAAGCAGCAACTTGCGATTTGCGCTCTCTCCCGATTTGCCTCCCTCCCTCCCGATTTCTCTCCTCCAGCAAGCAGATCGGGACCTCCGGCAGCGAATGATCGAGACTTCGCTGCAGCGAGCAGCGATGTGCGGGAGGTTCGGGACCTCGCTGCAGCGAGCAGCGATATGCCTCGTCCCGCAACCACCAAGCAGCGGGAGGAGGCATGCGTATACCGCATGCGGCATTACAGGCAGCTCCGTCCTTTCCGTCCATATTACAGGCAGGCCTACGGAAATTCTCTCGTCCGTCCGCACCTACATCTATTCCGTCAGTCGCATTTGAGGTCTCCGGAAACCACGGAAGTCATTTACCACTCAGATTATCGTTTATCACTAAATGCTATATTCAATCGCAAAACCAACCCACTGCTGTGAGCTTCACTCCATTCTTTCAAGGAAAACACACTACCGCTCATTAGCTAATCCCTAGCTTCCTGTCAGATCTTGAGGTCAATCTCCACTCACTACACTCAAGCTAATAGCACGGCCGCGCATCCTCCTGAGAAAATCTGTCCTTGCTCCTCCTCTAGCATGAGGCGGGGCTTAATGAATTTTTCTGGTCACCTATATCTCCTTGTCGCCTCCTCCGAGCTCCTTGGAAGAAGCTATCTTGTCTAATAAGACAAGACAGTCAAGAAAGTGGATGATTAATCACCCACCGGAGGTAATTAACTTCTCTTCGCATGTGTGCTCCAGCTAACCTCCAGTTCGCAGGACCATACGGCCCATGACATTCCAGCTTCTTGTCACTTCGTGTGGCTAGAAGCTTAACCACCACCTATCATCATAGGTCTGGTTAACTTCTTGTCGGACAAATCTTACTTTCATTCATTCCTCGAGTGCCGTTCTTTGTCAACCATTATCGTGTCAGATATTGCGTGAAGGATGTCCAAGAAAACACGAGGTTCCTGGTTGTGGAGATGTAGTGTGTTGAACAGAGACAAGAAAGAGAAACACAAGCACGAAAACGAACGTCGCAATATATATCAACTCTTAACGTATATACACTGTCGGTTCTTTCTCCCTAAGAACAAACACAAAACTGAGAAGCAAACCATAGCAGTCTGTAATCTGCTGTAAAACTCCTTAAACGAGTCCCTGAATCTCAACCTAGACTCAAAACTATCGAAGCGTAGCTCAAAGCAAGAGAAACATCTCTTTGCTAACAAAAAGAGCTATCTCAGTATCACACGATTCAAACCCAAATCCAAACAACGTTTATGTACAAGCTCTTAGCTAAAGCTAGCTACCACAAGCTGTACATAACCAACTAGAACTCTAACAAACTCAAAAAGACAAAAACCGTAGGGAAGGAATCAAAAAATATCTATTTGAGAACTTTCTCCTTTCGCCAAACGGTCTTAAGATATCGATAGGGTCTTCTTCCCTGACTCCATTGGTCCAGAAAACTTTCAGATCTGACTCTCAACAGCCGAGATATCTCCGATTTTTGATCGCAGGTGACCGAACTTTCTAAAACTCCTTCTTGTGCACACACCACCCAAACGAATCGTCTGATCTGATATCCGTCTTCTCTGGTAGGTACATCTAGCTACCTTGGAACCCGATGAGACTCCAAACAAACCATTTGGAGTTCCCCTCGCAAAACCACGCAAGAAATTTGATCGCAAGATGCAAAAAACTGACATAAATCGACTCCCTACGGCTCAAACTTGCTTACCACACCCAATCCAACAATCCAATCCACACACGGTCTTCTCCTATGCGTAGGTGAAGACTCGCTGATCGCATAGGCACCAAGAATGAAGAGTTTGGTTCACCGATCACGAAGAACAACTCAATCTCAGGTCGCAGGCGGTGAAAAATTGACGTAAGCGCTTCCTTGCGAATCAATTTCACCCAGAACTCCCACTTCGTCCAATGAAACTTCGTACTGTCTTCAATTTCTTGAAGAACTCGGCGTTCTGATCCTGATGGATCCAAGGACAGCAAGTTTGGACTCCGGAATGGTTCGAACGGTCCAACTCTTCTTCAAAGATCACTGAAGTCTTCAAAAACCTCTCCTACGTCTCAATTTCTCTCATAACACAGTCTCTCGATCCGCCTCTTCACAAACCGTCTTAACCAACGCGTAGCCTGCACAGATCTTAACCCAATGCACCTTGCGCACATGCATTGGACTTCCAAATTCTCCAAATCGTCCATCGACAAGTCGTAGAAACAAGCTAGTCCTTTAAGCTGCCCCTTCACGTCAGACGTTGTACGTACAAGAATTCACAGCTAATGAGGAAGCAGACCCCTTGCGTCCTTAGTATAGCGCTTGGAGCTGCAAATACCAAGTGAGTAAACTAGGGCCCAGCTTGATTTTCTCATCTTTCGAGTCTCGTAACTTCTCCACTAGACGTCCAAATGAAGTAGACAAAGTGCCTATGGAAAGCTAACAACGAGCTCTACCCATTTATGCGATGGAAGTGAAGATCCAAAGTTTTGCCAAAAGCTCGTAAGCTGGGGCTTAGTTTGTTTATCCATCTTTCGAGTCTCGTAACTTCTGCACTAGACGTCCAAATGAAGTAGACAAAGTGCTTATGGAAAGTTGATAACGAGCTCTACCCATTGATGCGATGAAAATGAAGATCCGAAGTTGTGCCAAAAACCCGTAAGCTGGGACCTAGCTTGTTTTACCCACCTTTCGAGTCTCGTAACTTCTCCACTAGACGTCCAAACGAAGTAGACAAAGTGTCTATGGAAAGCTGACAATGAGCTCTATCCATTGATGCGATGAAAGTGAAAATCTGAAGTTGTGCCAAAAGTCTCATTTTTAGTCCAATGAATGTCTTTGGAGCGATAATGATAAGTATCACAAACAGATTTTCATATGGGAGCCGGTCCACAACACGACATCCACCCCCTCTAAATCTGTGCATCCTCCGGTATGCACCAAGAGATACCAACCAAGGAGTGGACCGACACGCACCTCGTCTTATCGTCGTACTTCTCATCATAGTCAATCTCATTTTCAAGCTCTACCGCATAATCTTCATCCTCAAACTAAAACTCTGTCAAGATATCTGCTAAATCAACCTCCTCATCTCTCTTTTTGAAAATCTTGACACGTTTACCTGCCACTAGTATCTTCAAGCTCGTTTCATCCAACTCTTGCAAGGCGTAAGTTGTATTGTCATGAACTTTCTCATCACATACGGACCAAACCATCGCTTGGAAAACTTCCGGAGTGCACTATGCTGGTTGTCTAGATTGTTGTCATAGACTAACACCCAATCACCTTTCTTGATTTCTCTAGGTCTCAAACGATGTCGCTGATCGAATCTGACCTTGTTCTTAGCAAGAAGCTCTTCCTTAGTCAGATTGTCTTCCCAAGGTAACACATTCTATGTCAAAACATGTTCTTCAATCATCATGATAGGTTTCTGACCTATGATGAGTTCCACTGGCATGTAACCTGTCACCGAGTTGTGCGTCGTTCAATCTGTAAGAAGAAAGATATCATCTTTATCGTTAGATCACGTCCTCCTAGACTGCAGAACGTAAGTGCCAACACTACCTAACGATAATTCTCTACCTATACTACACAAGGTTAGCTTGATGATCTCTCGAATCTCCTTCATCTCTCTAACTATTCTACTCTTCGTCGAAGGGTCAGGTGCTGCTGTCATCTCTGCTCGAAGTCGCTCCTTCTCCAAAGAATCGACCCCAGTGGTGAAGTACGAAGTTAGCACCTCGTCAACTTTACCTCGAAGTTCTTTGACCTCTTGCACTGCCGAAGTCTTCACCTCTTCAGCCTTCGTGACCTTATCCTCCAACTCTACTGCCTTGCAACGCAACTCATCTCCCTTTGACCTCATGTCGTGAAATCTAGAAGTCATCATATTCAACTTCGCTTGCAAATCTTGTATTTGTTGCGAAGATTTCATCTGTTCTTTGGACTTCATCTGGTAGAGAGCCTCCTTCTCCGAAGTCACTCGCTTCAACTCTTCCGAAGTTTCTTCCAACTTCGTCATCATCAGATACTTCTCCTCTACCCAACCCTTACGTCCGAAATATACTGAATCCATCAACTCGTAAAGGCAAAGAAGTGTGCGGAAATCCTAAAGCCATTTCTGGCCTTCGGCCCTTCGGATCAAAGAAGTTTCCCTCTTGAAGTTTCATCTTTGAATGTCTACCGCTGCATGTCCAACTACACGAGTATCGATAGCACAACTCCACTCAGAAACTCCAGGGTATGTTCAAACATCAACAATTCCTTGTCGGTACTTCGTGCTCCCTGTGCCAAAGTTGTCGTCACATTGCACTAAGAAGTCTGAGGTCCTTTTGTGTATGAAGTTCTTCGCCTTGGCTCTCCGCTTGGACTTCTGTTGCTCTCGAGTTAACCCTTCAAAGTACGAAGTCATTCTGCTCTGCACCTCCTGCTTCTCGGCATTGTTGCAGCCTCACATCGTCAAAAATCTCCATTGATGAAGACTTCTGAGGTATCTGTGGTTCTTCAACTTCTTCGTCCGAAGTTTTCATCGCTAACTTCTTCGCCTTGTTCCTCCTTCGTGAAATAGCTCCTTCTGATGACCTATCTTCAGTTCTCCTCCTCTTCGTCCGCGTACTTCGTCTTGCAGAAGCTGTGAGTGTCTCCATGTCTTCTCTTCTCGGCATTTGTTCCAAATCTATTTCTTCGTCCTCCAACGCCATCGACTCGTATAGTTCTTCTTCGCCGCAGTCAAGATATTCATCCCTCTGTAGAACAATGCAAAAAACGCTGTGAAGTACATCGCCTCGTCTTCATCGAACATACTATATAACCTCTGTACATGCAGATGTAATATCTTCGTCCAATGTGTCTTCTTCTTGGATCATAGATGAATGTACTTGCCAATTAGTCAAGTACAAAGTCCTATGGGACTTGAAAATTGTGTTCAACACCCCCGCGATCGCCTTCCTGAATGGATCTCGATAACAAGATACTTTGAATCCATTTGTCTCAATTGACGGCTGCATAAATAAGTCGTTGTACTTCGTCACTTCGTCCGAAGTTGACCAAGTCGTGTTATCATACATTAGGTAGCTCTCTCGATATGCTTCGCCGATGTCGAGTACAAAGCTCTAATTCTGCAATGTCCAATTCTGCGGTCTTCCTTGTGGTTCTGATGAAAGATACCCTCTACAGATAAAGATCTTGTTGAGGAGTTCTGCTGACACTACTCTCAAGTTCTGCAACAAGAAGGATGAACCCAAATCTTCCAGTCGCCTCGCATACTACCAAAGATCTGGTCACTTCATCACAAAGGTCTTCAGCCTTCTTTGTGACTTCTTTGAAGTCTGCATTCCACGCATCTGTCCAACCAACGAAGTCTGAAGTACGATGAAGTAAGAAGAAGTTCGAATCACAAGTCACATTATGAGGTTCCTCGGCGAAGTTAGACTTCGTCGATTCTAACTCTCAGCTCAGAGCGCTCCTAGTAAATCTGCAAATGAAAAAGATAAAAAGTGAATTGTTCATTCATATCTTATATCTTCACTTGGTAACTTCTCACGTGCAAAGTTTCTCTGGTCGCTCATCGACGAAGTCGCACTAACCACCACTCTACATCAGTCATTCTTCCAAAGGACATAACTTCGTCATCTGATGTTCATTCTCAAGAAATAAGGTGTCCCTGAGAAGCTCTTCATCTGTAGAATGCAACCAGACCATCAAACCAAAGATACACACTTCGTAGTTCTTATATTTCCACTCAGCATCATTCTTCGACGAAGAAACTCTATACTACAACTACAACTATAATATCTTGTCATCTATGCTAACTAATCTACTTCTTTCCTAACAAAAATAAAAATTTACGAACAAAATGAAAATCCAAGGCTTCACAGTAAGTGACCACCTGGTTGTAGCAGTTGGTCTTCCTACATGTTGGCAAGGATCACAATGTCTAATGTGCTCTGTAATGTCTCGATACACATAAGGCCACCTGTAACATGTTGTCATGGTCTTCTTAGTGGTAGTCTGAATTGCGTAATGATCACCCGTTTCTTCGTCGTGCATTGCCTAAACTACCTTTTTTGCTTCACTCTTCTCTTATGATGTTCGTACGGACCAACCTTCCTCAAGAAAACAACCTTCTCCTCTGAATTCATGAGGCATGGACATTCCTCGTCATGGAGAAATCTATAAATCTCAGCATACCAAGAATTCGAGATTTCTTCCTCAGTCATGAAATATAGAGCTTCATCCGGAAACTCCCAATCCTCAACCAAACCCCCTTGTGACTTCAATTCTTCTCTCTGCTTAAGTCAAGATAGAAAGTCAGCATTAGCGTGTTGAGCTTCATGACTTCCACTGTGAAGTCAAACTCCTGAAGTAAAAGAACCCAATGAGCTATACGTCCAGATAAGTAAGCTTCTTGATCCAAATATCTTAAGCTAAAATGTTTTACTTGTACCTCAACAAATAATGTTGAAATTCCTTACGGCAAACACCATCCCTAATGCTTCACGCTCAGTAGTTGTGTACTTCCGTTCCGCATCAGCGAGTTGTGTCCCTGAGTAGTAAGCTGGATGATCTTGTCCTTCTTCGTCTAGCTGGCTTAATACTAAGCAATTTGCAAAAGCACTTGTATCAACATACACGTAGAATACTTTATTCCAGTCCAGAGCTCTCAACACTAGTGTTGAAACTAAGACCTCCTTCAATTTCTCAAAGGCACTTTGCTGCTCCTTGCCCTAGGTTCAAGTCACCTCCTTCTTCAGCAGCTTAGTTAAAGGTTATGCTAAGGTAGCATAACATTTAACAAACCGTCGATAATATCCAGTAGACCCTAAGAAAGCTCTAAGCTCCCGAAAAGATATTGGTGGTTCCAACTTCTTGATAATAGTCACCTTCTCCATTTCAACTTCGATTCCTCTCTGTGAAACACGGTATCCTAGCAAGATTCCTTCTTTCATGTCCAAATAGCTCTTCTCTGGATGGAGACTAAGCCTAGCCTTCTGACACCTTTGGAATGTTAATTCCAACTTCTGCAAACGCTCTTCTGCTTTACTGTACACACAAAAATCAGCCAATAATACTTCTAGGAATTTCCGTAGGTAATCCTGAACAATATTTGTCATCATCCTCTGAAAAGTAGCATGCGTATTACTTGGACCAAACGGCATTACTGATAAGCATAAGTGCACCAATCAGTGATAGATGTCATTTTAGCCTTGTCCTCCTCCTTCACGACAACCTGATTGTAACATGAGAACTAATCAAGGAAAGAGTACTTCTCATACTTAGCAACCTGATCCAAAATAATGTCAGTGAAAGGAAGTGGATGGTGATCCTTCAAACTAGCCTTGTTTAATTTTTTAAAATCTTGGCATACCTAGACTTTACCCGTCTGTTTCTTCGGCACCACCACAATGGATGAAACCCACTCACTGGACAAAACAATATATATAAACCCGACCTCCAACAAGTTGTCGATATTCTCTTTGACTAATAATGTGTATTTGGGTTAAAAGCATGTACTGCCATTGCCTAATCGATACAACGTCAGACTTAAGGTCAATACTGTGAATTCCAAACTCTGGAGGAATTTCTTTAAGATCAGTCATCTTGTAGACTGACATTTGGCCACAAGCTTCCTGTACAACTCAGACTCCTGCTCAGATAACCCCATGGCTACCCTCACCGTCTTCCCTCATACTACTTCTATGGTCTTCCAGCTCCCTGGCTGAATCATGTCTTCTGTTAAGTTGAAGGATATAACACCTACTCCTTCTTCAGGTCTAGTTGTCCCTCCTTTCAGTTGTAACAAATCTCAAGAATAAAATATCTCATATTCTAAACAAGGTGAGGTGGACTCTACATTCTCCTCGTTACTCCAAAAGTCTCTTCCTCCTGTCAAGATGTCTCTCCTCTCGAAGGGTTGCTCATCCCTCGTGAAATGTCTATAAGATTCCTGAACTCCTCGAAAGTATCAAAGCCCCTAGGTAAGACGTCCACCTTGCCACCTAGGTTGTAAAAGTCAGCTCTCTGAAAATTGAGAACTTCTTCTCATTGACTTCTACTAGCTATTCCTTGAGTGCTGCCTCCTCTTCATCAAATTCGAAGCACTCCAGATAGTAACACCTCCAAGCTAAGGGCTCTTCATCTAACATACGATTTATTGCCTCCTCTAGATCAGAGTCACTACTACTACCATATCCTCCTCCTGAGGAATACTGGAGTTCTTCTCCTTCTTCAACAACTACTACTAACTGGGTACCCATAGTCAAAAATCTGAGGAATCAGAAAATTAATACATCCATCCGATACCACTTTTCTTATTCAGCCGAATCTCTATTCTCTAATATGAATCATACACCCCGCTCATTATAAGTGAGATGGATGGGTAAGTAATGCACTGATGCATTTTCTTCCCATGGCAACCTCTGCAGTAACTGTTGCACTTCTGGTACGCACCTCCTCCAAAATTCCTTCGCTGTCGAGGCGAGAGTTTCCTGAGAAGGGCGAACCTTCTAGCTGTGATACGATCGTGAAGGGGAGGACGAAAATCACACACGAAATACGGATCGCACGAAAACACACCACCACGTTCTCGATCTGGCCAAGGTAAAACACACGGCGTGCAAGTAGATCTTCAACTCCAGATCATTCAGATTGCAAAGCTCACGTTCAATAACTCAGAATATCAGAAAACCGCTCCTGTGAAGCACCAGCGCGTTCACCTAGAAGCTTTCCGTTTTCTTTTCAGAAAGATGTGCGTACAAGTTGTAGGTCTCCTATCTACTCGATTCTGTTCTCTTCTCTCAGTCCCTCGATATCAAAACTCTGATCAGACAGAAGTTCTCTTCAGACGTAACCTCTGTGTAAAATTTCTCTCCTCAGTTCTACTGTTTCTCTCTACTCGATAGCTTCCGCACGGTAAACTCTACACTGCTCGATGATCGACAATCTCCGCGATAATGCGATAATGGACTGAGAATTCTCTCTCTTCGGAGTACACCCCTCTGGGCTTTCCTCCACCCTACGTAACCTTCAGTGTCACCTGGCAGGGGTAAAAGATGCCCTAAACAGATGGCAGCAGAAAAATAAATCACTGATAAAAAATCTACACGTAAGAAGACTATTTCACTAAGCTTCACAGATTCATCTGTACGGACGGTCGCCGACTTGGCTGTACAGTCAGCATCTGACACCTCCACTCGAAGTAACTCCGCCACGGCTACCTCTGGCCACCGGAATCACCTCGTTTTGACACGTGGAGCCCGAGTTGAAGTGTAGCAAGTATGGCCTCAGGTATCAGTTTCACTTGATTTTTCGAGCCAAGTGAATAATATTTCGAACTCTACATTTTTCTACAAAAGAATTGGTACCGACTTGGAGTATGTTTGATGCCATCTCGCTACCCCAGGACTTAGAGGGCCGCAACCGAATTCGTACTAATTACCCCGCCAACCCGAAGGTGAGAGGTCCATTTCGAAACCCGGTGGTAATCTCCCTCTAGCATCCACACTAGGTGACTGCACTAGTGCAGGGGTAGACGGAGGCGTCCCGCATTCACGGTACGTTTAAGGGACATCTAGTGTCCCGCCCCTAGGCAACTTGGTGCCTCTCATATTCCCCCGAAGGGGCCAGCCTACTCCAAGCCGGTTGTGAGTCTGAAGGGATTTGATCCGGAGACCTCCTCCCTACAAGTTTCTCAGCTACACCACGGAAGCTGATCTCACAACTGGTTTTGAAGACCAGTTTCTAAGCTAATATGCTAGAAAGCTGCGGTATTTCGTCTTTCCTTTGCTAACACGAAGTGCCATAACTTTCTCTAGACATGCTCTTTTTGTACATTTCGAATTTTAAACAAATACTACATACTACAATCTACATGAGAAAAATCTAAAAAGTATTTTTCGAACTCACTCAGATTTATGGTAAATTTCCCGGTATCAGAAATCTTGTAGAAGAACTCCAAGTAACTTTTCGCCTGCAACTCCGTTTGCAACTTGCGAACATACCACGGTGATCAGCGCGACGAGACCTACGCCGTGGTGTTTTCAGAATTCCGAATGCTCACTTCCTCCAGAATCGACTTCTCTGAGGTTTTAACTTCGCTCAAAGAGACTAACTTCTAACTGAGAGGTGAATTATTCACTATGTGGAATAATTCACATCATGACATCCGCCCCCTCCAAACCTGCACATCCTCTGGCATGTGCCAACCTCTTCATCCTTCTGTCTGCTCTTCATCATCATCGCTCTCGTCCGCCTCAACCTCTTCAGTAGTCGAGGCGTCTTCATCTCTTATCACCCTCTGCTCAGACTCCAGAAAGTTGAACAAATCTACTGATCCTCCACGTTGTTTGAACAACTTCACTCGCTTGCCGGCCACAGATAGTTTCAAAGGAGTACCATCTAGCTCTCGTAAACTATAAGTGGCATTCTCATACACATCTAACACAACATAAGGCCCGAACCATCTTCGCGAGAACTTACGAAGTGTAGAATGTTGATTCTCCAGCGTGCTATCATACACCAGAACCCAATCACCAACACGTATTGGCTTTGGTCGTAGTCGGTGAGTCTTGTCGAAACGGTCCTTGTTTCTAACTCGAGCCACCTTCAGCTTCTCTTGCGTCTCAGCAAGATCCTCCTCCCTTCGCTCCAACTGCCTTGTTCGTAAAGCAAGGAGTGAAGTATGATCTATACCATCTTCCCATGGTAACGTAGCCCACGTAGGAAAGTCTTCCTCAGCAAGCATGATCGGCTTCTGCCCCAACATAATTTCAACTGGCATATAGCCAGTCGTGGTACAGTGTGTAGTTCTATCAGCCCATAAAGAAAATGGAAGCAGTCTCGGCCATTCTCTAGGCCTACCATCACATGCCTTTACTAAAGCGTGAACAATAGAAGGGTGTCCTCGTTCACTCTTACCAATCCCTTCTGGATTCATGGCAGTAGTAAGCCGAAGCTTTACTCCATAACGAGCAAAGAACTCCTTCGCTTCTGCACCTCTCAGCTCGCCCTTATCTGCTCGTAGTCTTCCGCCAGATCCATAACGACAGATTATATCTTCAAGCACGAATCTACATATGTTCTCAGTAGTCTTCGTGCGCAGTGCTCGTCCCTCCACATAGTTGGAGAGATCTTCTCGAGCCAATACCAAGTAGCGCATTCCCCATAGTCCCGGCGGCATCATCACAAGATCAAGGACCCATGAAAAATGAATACTAGGTGGGTAGGTAGGTACAAGTCCATCTCTGTAACGGACTTTAGAGTAGAACTGGCAGTGCAGACACGACCCAACAAAATCCACTACGTCTTGATACAAACCCTTCCACCAGTATCGCTCCTTCATCTTCGTGTACGTAGCCCAAACTCCACGGTGTCCAGCCCACAAGGTGTCATGAAACTCCTTCAGCAGATTCAGCTTCGTCGGTTGATCATCCACCACTCTAGCCAGCATCCCATCTCTTCTCTTCGGACGTTTCCACAGATAACCTTCACGTAGAAGGTAACCGTACGCTTTTCTTCTAATCTCCTTCAACTCTGCATCACTCCAACCCTCTCGTCTGCATAATAAACTCAGATAATATCCGATATCGCGAAACTTTTCCGTGTAGAACTCCTCGTAGAACGGCAGTGGTTCCAAGTCTGAAGTCTGCTGACCAACTTGGCACCAAACGTCTCTCTTTTCTTCATCTTCGACTTCTGCAAACATCTCTTCTTCATCTGTATAACGAGCCCTAGATAACATGTCTGCAACAGGATTATCCTTTCCTGCTATATGCTTCAGTTCAGGGTTCATACTCCGGATATAAGCAATCCATCGTAGCATTGCTATGTCTGGAGTATTACAGTTTGCTATCATACCTAGCAAAGGCAAACAATCTGTTTCTACTATCACACGAGCACCTATCAAGAACTCTCGATCTACCTTCATAGCAGTAACAGCTCCCCACAACTCACGCTTCACTTGAGGGTAGTTACGTTGTCTATCTGTTAAGATCCGAGCTCCAAATCTTGAAACAAACCGCACGCCTTCTGCATCTTCTTGACCGACTGCCCATCCAATCGCCTTTGGACTCGTATCAAGAGTCAGTATGATAGGTCTTCCGCTCTCGTAGCTAAGTCTCCTTAGTACAGGTGGAGACTTCAGAATCTCCTTCAGCTGCTCCATCGTCTCGTGATGTTCTTGCCGCCAAGTAAACCTCTTCCCCTTTCTCAGAAGTGCATACAGAGGCTCGGCAATGTGTGCATAATGAGGAATACTCACACGAAAGAACACACAAGCTCCTAAGAATCGTCGAACCTCAGTGATGTTGGTACAGTCTGCTATCCTTGCTATAGCATCTACCTTCTCTGGGTTCGGCCGTCTTCCAAAAGTACCGCATAAGTGACCCACCATTATGATCTCTGACATTCCAAAATGAGATTTGGTACCTGACAGAGTGAGGTGTACTTCTTCCAAGCGCATCAGAATCTTCTCCACATCTCGGATGTGGTCTGCAACGAACTTTCTACAACCATCAGCAGTCATAGTTTCATCCTTGTCCTCCACCGGACAGCCTTTCATGGGAATATCATCAAGAAATGGGATAGTAACCTCAGATACAAGCTCTCGTAACACCTTATGCATCGCGTTTTGCATATGAGCTACTGAGTTTGTCGCACCCTGAGGAAGAGTACACATCCGCATCAACCCCAAAGGTGTACGCATGGTAGTCAAGTCTCTACTCTCCAAAGCAAGCTGAAACTGATCGTAATCTGAAAACAGATCTCCAATAGAATAGATAGATCTTCCAGCAAATGCCTCGGCTACTTCATCAACCACAGGTCCTGTCCCCACGTTTCGAATCGTGATGTTGTTGGCAGGCTGTAAGTCTTGGATGAAGCGTAAAGCTCCTGTCTTCTTAGGTACTGTGAACCATCGACTAGAGTACGGAGCCATAGATGGTTCAAGAATACCCATCCGCATCCTCTCCTTCAGTAACTCAATAACCTTCGGTAACAAGGCACGAGGGACTGGAATCGGTTTCAAGTCCCAAGGTACGTGAGGAACAGTGAAGATAACCATCGGAGCTATCACACTAGGATCCACACAACCAATCTCCTCAGCTGAGAAAGAAAATGCCTTACCATGGCTAACTATCATCTGCTCGAAAGCTCGTTTCTCCACTTCAGTCAAGAAGCCACCCCCTCCTATCTGGAGCTGCTCGAGTGTCTCTTGAGTAAACTTGTGTCCTATCTGTTTAGGATCTCTCAGTACAGGCTCAGTGGCCGCTAACTCCATCTGCTGTCGTGAATCAACAGGTAACTGGGTCGCCACTGGTTTCACCTTCTTCGCTACAGTTTTGTATTTGGTGTGAACCTCTGCTTCTTCACGAGAGCCACACCAGCAGATTGCATCCTTCCATCCACTCTCCAGTCTCGGATGAGGACGAGATTGCAAGCACGAGGTAATCTCCTCATAGACCTTACGAGAGTGGATAGGGATCACCACCCTTCCTCCCATCTGATCCATCAACCTATCTACATCATCCAGCCAACGAACAAAAGACTGTACACCTACAAACTCCTCGTAAACACTAGAAATCATCTCACCTTCGTTCAGAACTCCTGTACAGCGCAGATTTTCTGCATACTTCTCCATCTGCCTTCTACTCTTCTCGGTCAGATCCTCTACTCGCGTGAACTCACTCCAATCATCAGAACTGAAAGTCATCAAACCAGATTTCCAACTATGTACAGTGTAGCTATTCTCAGAATCTTGAGCAACCTCTTCATCAGTCTGCTGTGACCCCACAGGCTGCTCAAGCGGGATCATAGTAACAGCGGATCTTTCACTCTTGGTATCCCGTCCTACAAGAGTGATTTCAGAAAACCCTTGCTCCTACAGATAGGAGAATCTCTCAAAGTCTGTCTATTTCGTTCGTGGTTCGTACGAACGGTCAGAAACTGAACAGAACGTCTGTCATCTGGACTACGGATCCTAGCATAGTGAGATCCATCATCCATCACCTTCGTCTCCATTCTAACTGCGGTGATATAAGGCTGACCAAGAATCACAGGATAAGAAGCAGAAGACTGCACGAAGAAGTGCTGATCTACCTCCACATCACCCAGCTTCACTCTCACGTTAGGACAAGCGCCGTATAACTCACCCTTCTGGTTGTTTGCAGCTCATAGCACCCAACCATGGTTCAGTTCGATAGGCCACTGTCCTCTCTCGTACACTTCTCGTGACATGATGTTGATCTCAGAACCGTGATCAACTAACGTAGCAACAGATTCAAGACTTCCGAGACGAACTCGTGTAGCCGTCGTAGCACGAGCCCAGTGTCTCTTCCTGAAGTCACTATCAGCAGCTGGACTCTCATCGCCAGTTTCATCATCATCGAATTCAGCAGTATTGGTACCAGCAACTAACGCTTCTTGCTGGTACTCTGTATCATCAGCCTCCTGAAAATGCACCTTGCCGAATTCTTCATCATTAACAGAAGCTCCTACCATCTCTATCATCTGGCTTTCTACTTGTTCAGACATCACCTGTCTCTTCCGCTTGATGATGTCGATGATCAGTTCGTGAAACTCCCTCTTCGCAATACCAAGAACCTCCCGAAGAGAAAACTCGATTCGTGCGTCAAGTATTCTCTGTTCCAAGATACTCTTGAGATCAGTCAAAGTTTCTTTGTCAGCTGCCAACTTGTAAGCCGGTCCCTTCCCCTTCTCTTGGGCAGTAAACCATCTACCAGCAGTCGTTGGCTCCTGCTGGGATCTCTGCACGTCCTCCATCGGACCCGGTGCCGGCGGAGGAGCTGCAGAAGTAGACTGGATGTCTTCTGGAGGAGCTGCTCGTCTCCTCGTGTCGCGCCCCTCATTCTCAAGATCGGGCGCAGACGCGAACAACAGAACCCTAGCGGACTTGCGCTAGGTTGGGAACGCTGCGAGTAGGACTTAACGGCATGACCGGGAAGTCGGGATCAGATGAACCCTAAGTGGTTCTCTGAACCAAGGTTAGAACCTTGGGTTAGGACATAAGGGCCTACCCCAAGAGGGCCCCAGACGAACGCTGACCTAAGGGAGCGAGTCTAAGAACGGGCTGAAACATGAGTCTCAGACGTGGGTCCGAGACGCAGTCGAACCACAGGGTTCGACCCTGGGTCTGGACCATAGGTTTTCGAAAAAACTGCTAAGTGTTGGAGCTCCAGGGACGTTTTAGGTCGTGGACGGAGCTCCACGTAAGATCTCGAGGCGAGTGAGGTATCATTGGAAAGGTCTCGTCGAGAGCTTTCCAGTGATATATAACACTCCTCGATCTGACCTCCGAGCTGGAAGTTATGGCCGAACCACAATCGGGTTGTGGTATAATTTTCAGGGACCAAAGAGGAGGGCGGGGCCGCCGATCCCCAGAAGTATATATGAGGGGGGCTCGATGCCTGGGTGGGCCAGGACGAGTCACCCGACCCCAGGGTTCGGCGGGCGGACTCTGGGGGCATGAGGTGATGGTTGGGCCGGTTCCAAGGCACGTTCCGATCCAGACTTGGATGTCTGGACTTAGGAACGATGCAAGGGCTCGGGCAAGACTAGGGAACGAGTCGGCGGGTTAGACCACCGTTCGGGAGCCTAGACCCAGACGGACATCACGGGCGGTTGGGCCGCTAGGTGTGCTGGAGGCACCGTTTAGGACCCTGGACTTTATGGGAAGTCCGCCCCAAGTCATATTGTGACTTGCTCATGTTTGGGACCGACTTAGGTGGATCTAAGTCGGGACTTAGGATTGCTGAGCTTGATGATTAGGGAGACGGTCCGGCTCCGGTCCGGACCAAACAGAACTAAGGTAAGTGGTGCATGGACGCTAACTTGTGATTGTGTTTGCAGGTTAGCGGTGTAAAGTTTGCGACCTACTGAGCTAGAGCTTCCGCTGGCGCAACAAGGCGGTAGGTGCGAGAAAAGTGGTATCAGAGCCGACGCTTCGGTGAGCGAGAACTTGAGGTAGTGGCTGAAGGCTGGACGCTTGAGGAGGGACGCAAGACACGAAGCGGATCAGCGTTTCTAGGTGAACACTTGGAGCGATGGCCGAGGAAGGACAGAGTTCCAGGAGGAAGACCAAGAGACGGGGAGCGGCGACTGACACCGGGACCAGATCGACTCGAGCTAGCCCCGAGGCACATTCAGGGGACGATAACCGACAACCTTCGCCCCAACGTCAAGGAAGCCCAGTTCCAGCTGTGGCACCGCTGCAGCAAGATGGAGTCTTGCCAACGGTGCTCAACGATGCAGGCGCGGGAAGTCAAGGAGCCTTGTATGCGGAACTGATCAAAATGATGAAGACCATGCAGGAAGGGATGGCCTCAAGGGATAAACGTATCGCTGAGCTTGAGGCAGGCCAAGGAAGTTCCTCGTCTACCAGGAAGCTTTGTAAGACGAATTTGCCGACTCCGTTTACAGGTATAGGACGGGCTCGTAAGGTTAAGGATTTCTTAACCGAGTTAGACCTATACTTTGAAGCGCATCAGGCTCAGGAGTCAGACAAAGTGAGAGCGGCGGTTACGTTCTTGAAGGACCATGCGCTTCTCTGGTGGACCGCATACAGGGATGAGCATGCCTTGACCGTCTCGGCGCTTGGTTGGAAGGAGTTCAAGGAGTTGCTCGCAGGACGATTCACTCCGGAGTATCAGAGGATTCGGGACGGTGTTGAGTTAGTTCGGCTGAAGCAGACAGGGACCTTAAGTGCTTATGTGCGCGAGTTCAGTGCCAAACTGGATTCGTTCTCCAAGTGGACTGAGGAGACCAAAATATGTATATTCATTGGGGGACTAAAGTCCAGCTCGGAGAAGGCTCTCTTTCGGATGCCGGAGCTACCTACGACAAGTGCCGAACTTTTGAAGCTAGCGGAGCGAATTGGGGACGATGACGTCCAGCAACAAAAACCTTTTGAACCTCGCAGCACGGACAAGTTCCAGAAGAAGAACAAGGGCTTCAAGCGACAATGGGATGGGGGTGAGAAGGATCGGAAGGATACTTCTGCCCCGGCAGCAAAGCGGCAGCAAACAGGAGTAAAACCTAAGGGGCAGACACCTCAGAAAGGCAATGGCGCTAAGTTTACTTGCTACAACTGTGGCGAGGCGGGCCACATTGCTAAGGGGTGTACGAAACCTAAGGTTAGTAACTGTAGCATGAATGCATTTGTTGCAAAGGACTTGTTGGAGGGCCAGATGACTGTGACCTTGAGAACCACGAAGAAGACGCCGGGACTGATGTATCTACAAGCCAAGGTTGCTAACCGTGATGTTACTTTTCTTGTGGACACAGGAGCGACTCACTCCTTCATAAGTCCAAAGTTGGTGAAGAAGTTGGGCTTGTCTACCTCCAAGGCAGACAAGCCTATTCAGGTACGCTTTGCCAAAGGCAAGACGTACCAAACTTCTGAAGTGGCCTTGGACGTACGATTTGCGTGTGGGAAGTTGGAGTTCACAGAGAACTTCACGGTGTGCGAGATGGATGATATCCATGCGGTTTTGGGGAACACTTTCTTGGACAGGTTTGAAGTGGAACTTAGGCGGAAACCTTTAAGGTTAAACGTTAGAGTTAAAGGGCGGAAGCTGGGAGTGAGGCTGATCCGGAAGGCGCGAAAGATTGATGACTTTACAGTGAATTTGATCAAAGGCAAACAGATGGACTTCAACGACGGAGTCATGTGTTTGATGCGGGTTGCAGATTTGATGGCGGGTGACGGACAAGAGGAAACATCAGGAGACGCGACTAAACTTCCGGAGGTGCTTCGCGAAGTGATTAAGGAGTTTGAGGATGTCTTGACGGACGAGTTACCTGCTGAGTTACCTCCAAGGCGGGTGGTGGATCACAAGATCGAGATCTTGCCAGGATCAGAACCACCTTCCAAAGCCCCTTATCGACTCAATCAGGTGGAACTCCTTGAGTTGAAACGACAACTCGGCGAGCTATTAGCGCGGGGATATATTCGAACCAGCAAGTCACCTTATGGAGCCCCAGTTCTTTTTGCAAAGAAGAAGGATGGGAAGTACGGCGGGTGCGAAGTACTTCAGCAGGATAGACTTGAAGTCAGAATATTACCAGATCCGGATAGCTGACCCAGATGTTGAGAAGACCGCTTGTCGAACCAGATACGGATCGTTTGAATTCGTGGTGATGCCATTTGGACTCTGCAACGCCCCTTCGACGTTCACTACATTGATGAACACAATTTTTCGCGAGGAGATGGATGAGTTTGTCATCGTTTACATCGACGACATCTTGATCTACTCCAGAACCTTGGAGTCACACGCGGAGCAGCTACGGGTGGTGTTGACGAAGCTGCGGGAGCATAAGCTGTTTGCCAACATTGACAAGAGTGAGTTTGGTTTGGAGCGCATTAACTTCTTGGGACATGTAATTAGTGCAGAAGGAGTCGGTCCGGATATGCAGAAGGTGGATGCGATTGTGACTTGGGAGCCTCCGACTACAGTGAAGGGGATGCGGCGATTCTTAGGATTGGCGCAGTTCTACCGCAAGTATGTGAAGGGGTTTTCAAAGATCGCGAAGCCGCTGACGGACTGGACGGGCAAAGACGCACAGGTAAGTTGGACCAAGGAGGTGGATGATGCGTTTCAGACGATCAAAGCTATTTTGTCAAAGGCGCCAGTATTGAAGCTGCCGGAGTTCGACAAACCATTCGAGGTGCACACGGACGCGAGCGACTATGCGATTGGCGGAGTGTTGGTGCAGGATGGAAAACCTGTAGCATACGAAAGCAAGAAGTTATCTGGGACAGAGAGTCGATGGCCGACTCACGAGAAGGAACTGTTCGCGGTGGTTCATTGCTTGAGGAAATGGCGGCATTACTTGGGACTTCACAAAACCCAAGTGTATACTGATAACATTTCGCTCAAGTACTTTGAGACGCAAGATCGGGTGACGCCAAAGCAACTACGATGGCATGATACCTTGGCGCTCATGAACGTGGAATTAATCCACAAAGCGGGAAAGGACAATGTGGTTCCTGACGCCTTGAGTCGCAAGGAGGAATATCTTCCATCGTCAACACAGATTTTGCGAGCTATGTATCCTAAGGAGTCAGATTTGGAGAGGCGAATACGTGAAGGTTACATGGGTGATGACCAAGCGAAGGAGTACATGGAACAACTCAAGCGAGGGGTGAAGTTGCAGACCATGCAGCTAAGACATGGTTTACTCATGTTCAAACAAAGTCGGGTTTATGTGGGACAAGGAAAACTTAGGACCAAGTTGTTAAAGGAATCTCACGATGTGCCCTTATCAGGCCATAAAGGAGAAAAGTCCACTTTAGCAGTAATCGCTAAAAAGTTTTATTGGCCCCACATGAAAGACGATGTTTCCCACTTTGTGGAAACATGCGTAACCTGTCAAGCGAATCGCGTTTCTTATGAGAAGAAACAAGGATTGCTTCATCCTTTACCGATTCCAGCCAGACCTTGGGAAAGCATTAGCATGGACTTCATTACCTCTCTGCCTGACTCAAATGGATACAACGCAATTTCTGTGATAGTTGATCGATTTAGCAAACTAGCGAAGTTTGCTCCGACCTTGGACACTGCAACAGCGTTCACGACTTCTCGGTTGTTCCTAGATACTTGGTGGCGTTCACATGGATTACCTCGGAGTATTATTTCAGATAGAGACTCTAAGTTCACAAGTGCCTTTTGGAAACACTTGTTCCAAAAATTGGGGACTAAATTAAAATTTAGTACCGCCTTTCATCCAGAAACAGATGGGCAAACGGAACGAGTTAACTCGGTTCTGAATCAATACTTGAGGAATTATGTGAGCGCGGACCAAAGTGATTGGGCGGAGTGGCTCAGTCTTGCGGAGTATTGCTACAATTCCACGAAGCATTCGGCAACCGGCGAATCGCCCTTCTTGCTGGCTTACGGACGTGAGCCAGAAGGGCCTCTTGACTTGACTCTTGCAGGGAGTTCTACATCGGCACGACCAAGAACACGGCAAACATCAGCTGAAGAGTTGGTGGCGGCAATGCAGCGGCGCGAGGAGCAAGTTAAGAAGAACCTCGAGAAGGCGCAGCAACGGTACACGAAGCAGGTAAACAAACATCGGCTCCAAGTGAAGTTTCAAGTGGGCGAAGAAGTATGGTTAAGTGCGAAAAACTTCACACTTCCGAAGGATATATCGGTGAAGTTCTCATCAAAGTTCGCAGGACCTTTTGTCATTGTCAAGAATCCGCACGAAGACGTCTATACCTTAGACCTTCCTCGCGAGTGGCAGTTGCATCCGACTTTTCATGTTTCCTTACTAAAGAAACACTTCAAGGATGATTTGCGACCGGAGCGCAAACAGGTTCTTAGGCCTCAACCTGATGTCGTGCAAGGCGAAGCAGAATATGAGGTGGAGTCCATTTTGCGATCTCGGCGCAAATCAAACCGGATGGAGTACTTGGTCAAATGGCGTGGTTACCATTTGAAGGAAGCAACTTGGGTGCCAGAGGAAGATCTCGCACATGCGAGCGAAGTATTGGACCTGTTCAAACGGAGACAAGGACAACAAGGGCGTTAGCAAGATGAGGACATCTCCTTTCGGCGAGGGGTGAAGAAACGACGGACCATACGAGTAGCTACTTGAGGCGATTTGGGCCGATGGACTTTGTACTTTACTTGTGTTTGGAAATAAAAATTTTGTTTCTTGAAAAATTGTCTAAGTGTATTGGTAGTGCATGGCTATGACTAGTTCTGATCAGATGCCTAGGATGTTGTCAAGAGGAGGAACGAAGCACACTCAAAGGAAGCGAGCTGGTTTGGATAAGCATCTAAATCAAGACTAAGTCTTGATGTCAAGACTTAGGTTTGCCGTAGCGTTGGCAAAGCAAGTATGAACTTTCATACTTGTCTTGGGGCTTGGGGTGATCTTGCTTTGTGGTTTTCTACAAAGTAAACTTAGTCTCGCGTCTAAGTCAAATCAGATTGCGACCGGAAAGTGAGTTTCGGGGGACCTTGTAAGTAGGTGTGAATACTTATAGTTTGCAAGTTAGAGTCTTAAGTAGAACGTTTAGAAGTTGTCAACTAGTTTTGTTTAGGGTAAGCCAAAAAGGTAAGGCTTTTTCCGAGACTAGTTGGAATTTTCTAAGTGTTCTAGCGACAACTTAAGACTCAAGCCAAGAAGAGAATTGCGGGTTAGCTACCAGAACGTAATTCTGACGCCAAGGGGTTGGCTACCCATTTTGAACTTGGTGTTAACTTAAAGGATCATTGTTGATGAGGGCATCAACCTCCAAAGTGGGGGTGAGTGTCGCGCCCCTCATTCTCAAGATCGGGCGCAGACGCGAACAACAGAACCCTAGCGGACTTGCGCTAGGTTGGGAACGCTGCGAGTAGGACTTAACGGCATGACCGGGAAGTCGGGATCAGATGAACCCTAAGTGGTTCTCTGAACCAAGGTTAGAACCTTGGGTTAGGACATAAGGGCCTACCCCAAGAGGGCCCCAGACGAACGCTGACCTAAGGGAGCGAGTCTAAGAACGGGCTGAAACATGAGTCTCAGACGTGGGTCCGAGACGTGGGTTCGAGACGCAGTCGAACCACAGGGTTCGACCCTGGGTCTGGACCATAGGTTTTCGAAAAAACTGCTAAGTGTTGGAGCTCCAGGGACGTTTTAGGTCGTGGACGGAGCTCCACGTAAGATCTCGAGGCGAGTGAGGTATCATTGGAAAGGTCTCGTCGAGAGCTTTCCAGTGATATATAACACTCCTCGATCTGACCTCCGAGCTGGAAGTTATGGCCGAACCACAATCGGGTTGTGGTATAATTTTCAGGGACCAAAGAGGAGGGCGGGGCCGCCGATCCCCAGAAGTATATATGAGGGGGGCTCGATGCCTGGGTGGGCCAGGACGAGTCACCCGACCCCAGGGTTCGGCGGGCGGACTCTGGGGGCATGAGGTGATGGTTGGGCCGGTTCCAAGGCACGTTCCGATCCAGACTTGGATGTCTGGACTTAGGAACGATGCAAGGGCTCGGGCAAGACTAGGGAACGAGTCGGCGGGTTAGACCACCGTTCGGGAGCCTAGACCCAGACGGACATCACGGGCGGTTGGGCCGCTAGGTGTGCTGGAGGCACCGTTTAGGACCCTGGACTTTATGGGAAGTCCGCCCCAAGTCATATTGTGACTTGCTCATGTTTGGGACCGACTTAGGTGGATCTAAGTCGGGACTTAGGATTGCTGAGCTTGATGATTAGAGAGACGGTCCGGCTCCGGTCCGGACCAAACAGAACTAAGGTAAGTGGTGCATGGACGCTAACTTGTGATTGTGTTTGCAGGTTAGCGGTGTAAAGTTTGCGACCTACTGAGCTAGAGCTTCCGCTGGCGCAACAAGGCGGTAGGTGCGAGAAACCTCGTGACCCTCCGTCTATCTCCAGTCTCCTCTGGAACTCCAGTATCAAGTTCAGAGGCTTCTCGCCGCCTCTTCTCCTCCACAGAAGCATCCTGTCAGTGAACGTGTCTATCCACGTCCAAGAATGCTTTGATAGACGTAGCATCAACAGGATCTCCCCACCTTGTGACCCTACGGATAGTTTCTGCTCCTCTCTTCAGTACTTCAGAAGGAACTTGAACAGGTTTCTTCTCAGTAGTCCTATCTAGCAACGTAGGACTAGAAGAAACTTCAATATGACCGGCATATACATCAGGATTTACCGGTGGCGCCATCAACGCATGTACAGTTGCAGCAGCTGTAATCTGAGGCAAACTTCTCATGCCTCCTCGTCCAAACTGCGTGCTTAACAGCTCTCCAGTAGAAGAAAGGTGCAACCTACCGTTCTGGTAGCGAACCACACCATCTCGCAGAGCAGCCGTGAGCTCTTGACAGTCCCCTCGGAAATGATCTTGACTGTCACACCAGATACATCTACGAACAGGAGCACCTCCTGGACGTGCAGCAGCAGGCGCCGGCGGCTGTTCTCTCTGCAATCCAGCTAACTCCACCTTCAGTTCTTTCATCTGCCGAATCAGGTCTTCGATCTGGTTCTGCTGTCCATGGTTCTCTACAGGTCTCTGAACCGGTGCCCTTTGTGCAGGAACTGGCACCACTGGTATCAAAGGTACTGCAGCCGGTACAACAGGTCTAAGAGCCAGAGTCGGAGGTTGCTGTACTTGAGGAGCAGCACGAGGTTGAAAGGCCACTTCTGCAAGCGGACGTCCTCCCACGGCCACTCTTCCTCACCTCTGTCTTGTTAGTACAGCAACGGCGTCCTCGACTCTTCCCCAATCCATAGTAACTCCTCCTTCAGCCGATCGGTCAGCCAACATAAAGCATAACCGATCTGCCGTAGCATCATCGATAGCTTGCAGAAAAAGCTCGATTTTCCTAGCATCTAAGGTTATCCTCTCAAGAGTTGAGAGTTGTCGGTATCTCCGATCAAACTCTCTCAGCATCTCATTCAGGTTCATCATACGACCAGGTTGCTGCTCAACCCAGTCCAGAAACGTTCTTCTTGTGACTCTCTCTGAATCTTCTTCGAGAAACTCCTCTCGAAGAGATCGCTCGAAACTCATCCAGACACCTAGATTTCTTCTCTGTACATCCCTAACTTGGTCCCGCAACTCAGGAATTACAGCTAACTCAAAACAAGATATCATCTCTATATCAGTAACTCTAACCAGTTCCATCTCTCCTCGGTACTCACGCAGATATCTAGAAATGTCTCTACCTTCAAACCTTCCACATCTATTAACTATCGCTTGCAAAGCTTTGGTAGATTTCAACTCACCCCCTCCAACGATCGGATGCTGTTGGACCAGGGCCACAAGCGTCTTCAGGATCTCAGCTGTATCGAGACCAGATGCAGATGTCGCAGCAGTCGTAGGTGCAACAGCAGGTGCTGCAACAAACGTAGATGCAGCAGCCGTAGAGGTAGCACCAGCACCGCTTCCGCTCTTCCGATCCATCTTCTTCTTCGTCTTAGAACTCAACTCCACGATCAATCACCCCAAGAAGCCTCTCAGTGGAAGCACCAAATTGTATGTCGAGGCGAGAGTTTCCTGAGAAGGGCGAACCTTCTAGCTGTGATACGATCGTGAAGGGGAGGACGAAAATCACACACGAAATACGGATCGCACGAAAACACACCACCACGTTCTCGATCTGGCCAAGGTAAAACACACGGCGTGCAAGTAGATCTTCAACTCCAGATCATTCAGATTGCAAAGCTCACTTCAGTAACTCAGAATATCAGAAAACCGCTCCTGTGAAGCACCAGCGCGTTCACCTAGAAGCTTTCCGTTTTCTTTTCAGAAAAATGTGCGTACAAGTTGTAGGTCTCCTATCTACTCGATTCTGTTCTCTTCTCTCAGTCCCTCGATATCAAAACTCTGATCAGACAGAAGTTCTCTTCAGACGTAACCTCTGTGTAAAATTTCTCTCCTCAGTTCTATTGTTTCTCTCTACTCGATAGCTTCCGCACGGTAAACTCTACACTGCTCGATGATCGACAATCTCCGCGATAATGCGATAATGGACTGAGAATTCTCTCTCTTCGGAGTACACCCCTCAGGGCTTTCCTCCACCCTACGTAACCTTCAGTGTCACCTGGCAGGGGTAAAAGACGCCCTAAACAGATGGCAGCAGAAAAATAAATCACTGATAAAAAATCTACACGTAAGAAGACTATTTCACTAAGCTTCACAGATTCATCTGTACGGACGGTCACCGACTTGGCTGTACAGTCAGCATCTGACACCTCCACTCGAAGTAACTCCGCCACGGCTACCTCTGGCCACCGGAATCACCTCGTTTTGACACGTGGAGCCCGAGTTATCACCATTGTCGTTTTCCGCCCCCTTAAACTTTGAAGTGTCGCAAGTATGGCCTCAGGTATCAGTTTCACTTGATTTTTCGACCCAAGTGAATAATATTTCGAACTCTACATTTTTCTACAAAAGAATTGGTACCGACTTGGAGTATGTTTGATGCCATCTCGCTACCCCAGGACTTAGAGGGCCGCAACCGAATTCGTACTAATTACCCCGCCAACCCGAAGGTGAGAGGTCCATTTCGAAACCCGGTGGTAATCTCCCTCTAGCATCCACACTAGGTGGTATCAGTTTCACTTGATTTTTCGACCCAAGTGAATAATATTTCGAACTCTACATTTTTCTACAAAAGAATTGGTACCGACTTGGAGTATGTTTGATGCCATCTCGCTACCCCAGGACTTAGAGGGCCGCAACCGAATTCGTACTAATTACCCCGCCAACCCGAAGGTGAGAGGTCCATTTCGAAACCCGGTGGTAATCTCCCTCTAGCATCCACACTAGGTGACTGCACTAGTGCAGGGGTAGACGGAGGCGTCCCGCATTCACGGTACGTTTAAGGGACATCTAGTGTCCCGCCCCTAGGCAACTTGGTGCCTCTCATATTCCCCCGAAGGGGCCAGCCTACTCCAAGCCGGTTGTGAGTCTGAAGGGATTTGATCCGGAGACCTCCTCCCTACAAGTTTCTCAGCTACACCACGGAAGCTGATCTCACAACTGGTTTTGAAGACCAGTTTCTAAGCTAATATGCTAGAAAGCTGCGGTATTTCGTCTTTCCTTTGCTAACACGAAGTGCCATAACTTTCTCTAGACATGCTCTTTTTGTACATTTCGAATTTTAAACAAATACTACATACTACAATCTACATGAGAAAAATCTAAAAAGTATTTTTCGAACTCACTCAGATTTATGGTAAATTTCCCGGTATCAGAAATCTTGTAGAAGAACTCCAAGTAACTTTTCGCCTGCAACTCCGTTTGCAACTTGCGAACATACCACGGTGATCAGCGCGACGAGACCTACGCCGTGGTATTTTCAGAATTCCGAATGCTCACTTCCTCCAGAATCGACTTCTCTGAGGTTTTAACTTCGCTCAAAGAGACTAACTTCTAACTGAGAGGTGAATTATTCACTATGTGGAATAATTCACATCATGACATCGCTATCTGCGGCTGAGTCACATATACACTGATAAAAGATTTTTCTGACTCATAAGCAATATCTTGCTCAGAGGTATACTCCTCACTGGTCTAGGGAGTTTCTCCTTGATACTTCTCTACATCCCAAGCGAGCATAACTCTCTTCCGGTCAACTCCTACAACCTACCTGAAAGACAAAATCTTTTTCTGCCAATCTTTCACCACCTCTGTGTGGTAGAGCCATGGGCATCCGATTAATACCGAAAGTCCATCTCGGCTTCTGGCTGTAACACTACATACTTCAAGTAAAACTCCACACCTGAAATAATGATAGGCACCTTGCTAAGCACTCGAAGTGACATAGCTCAACACTGATCTGCCATGCGTAGATACTTAGTGCAATACTCAAAAATAGTGAACCCCAATCTCTCCGATCTCTTCACCGTTATCAAATTAACTCCAGATCTTGAGTTGAGTGGCACCTTGGCAATAACGTTACCTAAGATTTCTAGGTCAATCTCTGGTGCGCCTTGGTCCTCTTCTTTGACATGGAAAGTTTTACTCTCAACTCCTTGAGATAACTTTTCCTTTAAGGGTGACCGCTTCTTCTTCCGCCGAGCAACCTTTATCACTTTCGTGCCTCTACTCCAATTAACCAAAAGACTTCACCTATTAAGGACAAGACATCAATAACTGCAAGAAAGAAATATAAGCGGATAGAACCTAAGTCCTTAAAGAAATCATACTCTTTGCTAACCATGAGAGAAGGAATAACACTTCCTTGCAAGTCCTTTTTCCATCTTCGACTGAACTCCCTCTTGCTGTCTTCAGCTGGTTTCTTAGTTACGTCAAGTTTTCCCTGAGGCAACACCACCTCCTCCGGTGCTTTCTCTTCATCAGTCGCAAGTTCCTCCTGAAGCATCTTTTCCACCTCCTTGGAAATATTGTTGGTAAAATATTTCAGATCATGCTTGTCATTACCCGGATCCTTGTCAGGTGGAAGTAATCCTTTACTTTCATCTTCATGAGAGATTTCAGAAGAAAGAACGGAGAATACTTTAGTGCAGGAACCTACGTCCACTTCATGCAAGGCATGGAGTTTCGATCCTACTCGTTTAGTTATACCAACTAAAGAGGAGGGATGGTCTAGTGACTCAGTTTGGGATGTGAAAGTTGTCTCTACACATGCACGGAGTAAATCCAAGGAGGATAAGGAGGATGATAAGTCTTTCTCTTCCTCTAAGGAAGAAAAACGTAACCGTAAGTCAAAGAGGTCGAAAGATAAGTAGTCTAAGGTGAAAGACGGAAAGACTGCTTGAGCCAGAGGTGTAACATTTGCAAATCTAGCTCTCAGTCACTGAATTATGAGATGGAGACAAGTCTGAGAAGTATGACCCAGTTGCGCACAATTCTGACAAATAGGAATATAATCTCTCTGACATGTTAGATTAGGACACTCATTAGCATAGTGACATGTTTCCTCACATCTATAACACGCTTGACCCACAAGTACATGACAGTAGTCATGGATAGCGTTGCTGCTGCTCCCACCATTGCTCTGGTACCCTGATTACATGCATGCTGCTGAAGAGTTGCTCCTCCCACAAATTCAGTCGGTACAAATCTCCTTGCTGCAAAGCGAGATCCACTGGTCTGAACCTAATACACCTGGCCGTCATTCTCTTCTAAGGCATAAAGTATATCTTCCAATGCTTCTAACTCTACCTCTTTTATGTATTGTACATTCCTTGCTTGAGAGGTCTTGGACATTAAGCACTCTTTCTTCGAATACCCTTGGCCGTGACAATGAGTACATCAGACATTGTGTATTGTAACGTTGGAGGCCTTATGCTTCTCTTGAGGCACTACAACTTGAATCTTCAATTCACCTATCTCCTTTATGAGCTGATCCAACTTAGCAACTTCTTCCTTCTTCTCCTTAAGCTTAGAGGAATTCTTCTTCTTCTTCTCATCTTGAGACTCATTGGTACTCTCCTCGCTGCTATTCAAATCCTTCCTCTTTAAATGAACCGGCTCCTATGCTTCTTCTTCCGTCTAGAACCACAATCACTTTCAGAATCTGAACTTTCGTCACTTGAAGAATTCTCAAAATCTGAGGAATCATCCTTTCTACTCTTCCTAACTTTCGACTTACTCCCTTTAATCTTCTCCGTACTCTCAGCTGCTTCAAAGACTTCAGCCATAGCAATAACCTCAGTGATCCTATCCTACAATGAAAACCCATACGAGGAGAAAGACCTCCAACAAACCACTTGATTTGCAGTTCAATCTCAGATCCGTCAACTAAACTAACAAGGTCCCTAAACAGTTGAATATACCTCCTCAAAGACTCCTTCTTATGCCAAAGATTATTCAACTTATTGAAAAATTTTGAATTAAAGTCAAGGTCTCGAAACTCTTGAAGAAAAGCTTGCTTCAGTAACCTCCAATCTTTCATAGTAGCGTGTGGCAAAACCTGGTATAATCTACTAGCTCTCCCTTTTAGCAAAGCTGAAAAGATACATAGCTGCTCCACAAGCGTATCCTCCTTGTTTGCTATTGAGGTTTGCTCAAAGTCAAGGCAGAAGTCATCTGGATTCTCCTCCTCCTTGCATTTGAAGGACGAATACCTCAGCCTAGCACCACTATTAGCCATCTTAGCCATCACTAATCTCCTCATGTGTACAATTTTCAACAAAGCTTGCTGAACAACAACGGGAACTTGTTGCAGAGAAATAAAGCTAGTCTAGACAGGAGTTCTCAACGGAATTAATGCACTTGCACCTTCCTTAGGTCTCACTTCCCAGCTCCCACTCCTTTCTCGTGAGTCGTCCATGTCAATAAAATGAACTAAACGTTTCTCCAACCTTTGGCTCCAAAATTTCTCATGCCACCTTAGGTTGGCTCACGATTTCCTTCCTTGGACCAATAACACTACTTTGTCCCAGACTGAATAAATGAACTCATTTCTTCTCCTCTCGCTGAATTCTTCTCTTTTCACGCTCAACACTTTGCTTGGCTGTCTTGTCCCTTGCGGACATAAAACTTTGATTCATCTCTTGGAATTAGCATCTCGTATCATTGGGTGAATATTTCCAACCTTCGCTGAAACTCTTTACTCACTCGATCTCCATGCAAATGTCAACTTACAAATCTTCTTCCTTAATTTCTGACAATCAGAAATCAAAGCTTGATCTCCTTCATGAGTCGCTCTAGATTTCTCTACTAACAGTAAACACATGGAAAGATTATCATTCCTCCAATACTGCCACCGTCTTCAGGTTGGCCATCCTTCCAAAGACTTGACTTCCAAAAAGCTCCCTTCACCACTTCAACAAAAAATCAAACTTTCTTCCCAACACTTAAGCAAGGAGTAACTGTCACTTACTTCTTTTCTTTTACCGTGAGGTTCCTCCCTCTTGATAGTACTTCAAGATCAGGTTTCCCTTTCCTCTTTGATAAGCAATTTCAGAAATTCTCTTTCTCTATGAATACAGTATTGAGAAATAGACTTGAGTGGTATGTAAGTTACACCCAACCTCCTAAAACAAGTCTCTGAATCCTAACCTAGACCCAAAACTATTGAAGCGTAGCTCAAAGTAAATGAAACACCTCTTTGCTAACAAAAAGTTTTGCACCAATACCACACGATTCAATCCTTGATCCAAACAACATCCATGTACAAGTCCTTAGATAAAACTAGCTACCATGAGCCACGCATAACAAAATGGAACTCTAACAAGTCCGAAAGGATAAAAATCGAAGAAGGTCTATCTAGAAATTTTTTCCTTCGCCAAACGGTCTTAACTCTTTTGGCTCCAAGAACTTGCATATCCGACTCTCGATAGTCGAGGTATCTCTGATTTTCAATCACAGATGACCGAACCTAAAAGACCTCCTCCCTATGGCTTAAAATCATGTACACCCGTCAAATGAATCGTTTGATCTGAGATATGTCTTCTCTAGGAGATAGATCTGGCTATCTTGATCACAACGACATCTTAAACAAGCAGTTTGGAGTTCCTCTCGTGAAGAATGATGAGAAATGTGATCGCAGGAAGCAAAAATTGACATAAATACTGCTGCTTAACTTCACTCATCACGCACAATACAACAATCCATACGGTCTTCTCCTATGCGTAGATAAGGACCTCTTGAATGCATCAAGAACAAAGAGCTTGACTCTCCGATTGCGAAGAACAATCCAACCTCATGTCATAGATGAATGAAAATTTGACGTAAGCGTCTCTCTGCGAGCCAATTTCTCTCACATCTCTCAAATCACCGGATGAAACTTTATATTATCTTCAATTTCTTGAACTCAATGTTCTGATCTCGATGGATCCAAGGAGAGCAAGTTTGGACTCCGAAACGGCTTGAACGGTCCAACTCTCCTTCGTAAGTCACTGAAGCACTCTAATTTCTTTCTTATGACTTAATTTCTCTCAGAACACACACCATGATCCACCTCTTCCCGAACCATCTTAACTAGCATAGAGCTTGCACATATCTGAACCTAAGAACACATTGTGCGCATGCATTGGCCCTCCCAATCCTCTGAAATGTCCATTGACAAGTCGTAGATACAAGCTAACTCCTTAAGTTGTGCCCTTACATCAATTTGTAGTACATGAGATTTTCACATATAATGGTGAAGTAGCCCCCTTGCACCCTTAGTATAGCGTTAGGAACCACAAATACCCAGTCAACATCGATAAGCTAAGGCTTAGCTTGATTTTCTCATCTTTCAAACGTCATAGCTTTGTCATTAAGCGTCAAAATGAGATAAATGAAGTGCTCGTGAGAATCTAACATCGAGCTCTACCACTTGGTGCAATGAAAGTGGAGATCTGAAATTTGTGTAAAAAATCCATTTTTAGTCTTATGAACGTCTTTGGAGCGATAATGCATAGTACCAAATTTGGATTTTCAGGTAGGAGCCGGTCCACGACACGACATCCACCCCCTCTAAACTTGTGCATCCTATGATATGCACCAGAGATGTCATCCAAAAGATGAACCGGCACTCACACAATTTTATCATCCTCCCTTCCATATTCATCGACTTCATCTTCAGGCTCTGCTGCATAATCCTCATCCTCGAACTAAAATTTTGTTCAAGATATCTGTTAGATCAACCTTTTTCATCCCTTTTTTTGAAAATCTTGACATGTTTACATGCCACTTGTATCTTCAAGCTCGTTTTGTCCAACTCTTATAGGATATATGTAGACTAACACCCAATCACATTCCTTGATTTCTTTAAGCCTTAGTTGATGTCGCTAATCGAATCTGACTTTGTTCTTCAACCGTGCTTCTCATAGCCTATCCAAAGATAACTTGGATGTCCTTAGGTCTCCTCTCCAACTACCTAATCCGAATAGCAAGAAGTTCTTCCCTCGTCAGATTGTCCTTCAAAGATAACACACTATATGTCGAAACATGATCTTCAATCGACATGATAGGTTCAGACATATCATGAGCTCTACTAGCATGTAACTCGTAATCGAGTTATGCGTCGTTTGATTTGTCCATAATGCAAACAATAAGAGTCGAGGTCACACTCGCGTCCTTTCGTTACAGATGTTCACCAAAGTCTTCACAATGGACGGATGACATTGTCCACTCTTAGCATTCCCTTTGGAGTTGTAGACAGTTATCAATGATAATTTCACCTCATAGCTTGCAAAGAATTCATGCCTCATATGCATCTAGCTCTCCTCGATCTGCAGTGATCTTCTCCACACATCTATATCGACAAACAACCTCTTCCAAGAGAAATTTACATACTCCTTCAATTGTCTTGTCTAAAGTGCCTTATCCTCAACCTGATTTGAAAGATCTTCTCATACTTGGTACTCATACCAAGTATGAGTACCAAGTACCTCATATGTCACAACCAACCGGTATAGTCACCAAGTCTACGATCCACTTGAGTGGATTACCAACGAGTAAATTGGGTATAATTAGTCTCGATGTAGGATGTTTGAATACATCTAACATGTCAAACAAGACTGCTCAAAAATACAACATCCTTATACATGTTCTTAACCAATATCGCTCCTTCAGCTTCATAAAAGTTGTTCGAATCCTTCGATGTTCAGCCCAAAGACTCTCATGAAATACTCTAAGCAACTTTCGTTGATCTTTTTGGTCACAAATCACGCATAGCGGTATCTCACCCTTCTGCTTTGGCCGCTTCTAAAAGTCCATTCTGCAACATGAATTTTTAGACCTTCTTTCGAACTCTCCAACACCTCTCATCTGATCCAACCTTATTGCTTTACCAACGTACTAAGGTATCTCCTTATGTCAAACAATTCATCATCATACAACCCTTCAACAAATAACTCATCTTCTCTTTTTGTGTGTGCAATCAAATAGAACTTTGCACCCACGTGATCAGTATCTTCAACCATTTCATCCTCGTCGTACCGAGGTTGGGATAATATATTTGTCATCGGATTATCTTTTCTTGCAATATGTCTAAACTTCGAATTCAATGATTTGATATATGCGATCGATCGTAGTATCACAATATCAAAAGTATTTTATTCGTGATCATCTCTAATAACGATAGATAATCAATTTCAACCACCATTGATACTCCAATCAAATACTACTTCTCAGTTTTCATGATTGAAATAATACCCCATAGTTCTCTCTTCACTTGCTGGTAGGCACGTCAACGAGCACTTAACACCTTTGTTCCAAACTTAACTGCAAATTTGTCTCTTGTCTCTTGTCCTACTGCTCATCCAATTGCAATCGAACTTGTATCTACTGTAAGAACCACCGGTCTAGCACCCTTGTAGTCAATCTTTCTCAACACTAGAAGAGATGACAGTAAAGACTTCAACTTTCATACTACTTCAATATGCTCTTCCTTCCATCTGAACTTGTGACCTTTGCGCAACAAATCATATAATGGATCCACCACATGCGCATAATGAGAAATCTTAATTTGATAGAATACACATGCACCTAAGAATCTTCTTACTTGTATTAAAGAGTTGCAAACTTCTTTCATCCTCCCAATCGCATCCACTTTGCTTGGGTCTGGCTTTCGATCAAACGATCCACACAAATGACCAACAATCAGAACTTCTCTAACCCCAAATGTTTGCACCTGATAGCCTGAGATGAACTTCCTCAAGTCGAGATAAGATCTTCTCACAATCTGTAATATGATCGATGATGTAATGTTGACATCTCCTCTGATGTAATGCTTCATCCTTCTCATCTTCTCTATATCCTTTGATGGGAATGTCATCCATGAACGACATTGTCTTCTCAAGGATGAAGTCCTTTAGAACTCTTTTCATCTTGTTCATCATGTGTGCTACTGAGTTGGTAGCTCCCTGTGGTAAGGTACACATCTTAACCAACCCCAAAGGTGTCCTCATCGTCGTGAAGCTTCTGCTCTCCTCTGCTAGTTGAAACTGATCATATCTTGAGTAAATCACTCTTCCTGCAAATGTCTCAACAAACTCATCCACAATTGATCCGACCTCAATATTTCTGATTGTTATTGCGTTCACCGACTACATGTCTTGGATGGACCACAACGATCTATTCTTCTTTGACACTGTAAACCATTTGCTTGAATACGATGCAAATGGTTTACAATGTCAAATACAAATGCAAATTGGTCTCACATTCCACGGCACATGCAGTACTATAAAGATAACCATCGAGATAATAACATGCGGATCTACACATTCAATCTCATGTGGTTCAAAGGTAAATGCTCTCTCATATCGTGAAAGCATCTCTCTGAAGCATTTCCTCCCTTCTGGCAAAAGAGATCTATCAATCCAATCTTCAGTTCTTCAAGAGCTTCATCCGTGATCTTATGCCTTATCATTGCAAAATCCCTCAAACTCTTCTCTCTTCAAGCTCGATCCATCTATTTGTTAGTGTCATCCGGTAAGGGACCAACAATTGACTTTATCTTCTTATTTGTTGTCTTGTATTTTGTCTCAATCTGAACTTCAATTGCTCGGAATGATTCGATCATTGAATAGATCTCTTTTGAATGAATATGCATAACTTTATCCATATCCTCCCATCCAATAAACGTGATCTCTCGCAAAGGATCCTCCAATCCATCTTCCTCATAAACACTAGAGATCCATTCAACCCTTTCTAGTTCACCCAACTCTCTCAACACCAACTCAACCTCACACAAATGTCTTTGTTCTTTTGTTCTTAGTTCTTCAACCTTCTTGTAAGCAACAATCCCACACTCTGAAAACTTAGTTGTACTTTTGGATAAAATTCAGATATTTCCTAAATAGTGAGCATTATTATCTTGTCATCTTGCTAAAAGATAGAAAGGAGATGAAAAATATCCCTTATCTCTTTTTTGACTTGATATTAGTGGTGAGGCTAAAGTTATTTTTATGGGCATTAAAAACAAGAAGAGATTCCACATGTAATCTTTTTAGTGAGTCCTAGTATAGAGGGAGGTGGAAATTCGATATTCTTTCAAAATATTTCAGAATCCTTCTAGAAGTTGTTGACTTTGAAGGAATAAGCTCATGTGAAAAGGTAAGAAGCCCATGTGATTAATGCTTTTATCTTAAGTAATACCTTAGTAAAACCTAGAATGTATAAATAGAGGAGTAGAGAAGAGCTCCTCATTCTTGTTTTCACATTGTCGTAATGACATTTGAGCAATAAAGAGAAGTGTGAGATTTTAGAATGTGAGAACTTGAGAACGTCGTTAAAATAGAGAATTTTAGTTTATGAGTCTATGGGTGTGTGGAGTCTTGAACTTAGCATTTTTCCTTTCAAGTTAATGATGTGCTTCCATCAAAGCCATCAGAGGTGACCCTTGAGTGAGAGACAAATTCGACATGTTGTAGGTTAATCGATGACTATCGTGGAGGTCGAGAGATTGAAAAATAGGTGATCGATAGGACCGCTGAGTGTTTACATTTTTGGTTTCGTTGTCGAGACCTCACTTGAAGAGATTGTTGAAAAATGTTTAGAGTTCAATTCAACATTCGACAGAAAGAGCACATGAACAAAACGTTGGAAGGAGAGAGAGCTAATGTGATATTAGCGACTTTAGAACATTTTGTCTATCTCGTAATGATCTATGACGCGTTCGAGATCATTCTTTATATATTGTTTACTTCGAAAGGGTTTGAGTAGAGTTAAGAGTGGATGTAACAAGAGTTTTAGAGAAATGAGGAGAAAGAAGTTACTAGAGGATAAACATTTGAGAGTTTACAAATTCTGCTCTTTGGAAACTTTGTACAGTCGCTGTCAGATTTTTTGTGTTTTTTAGTTCTATGTGAAATTTCCAGTGTTTTATCTTGGCTGATAAGCTATCATGGACAACAGAAATCATGAGAATAGATGGTCTAGAAAGGGAGATATGATATTTCAAAGTTGAGGTGGTTTATACTTGAAAGTTTAGAAACTATGCTCTCTGGAAATTTTGTACAGTAACTGTCATCTTTTTTCTGTATTTTATTTCTCTGTGAAAATTTCTAGGATTTTAGCTTGGCTGATAAGCTATCTGAGGAAATAAAAATCATGAGAAGATGAACCCTAGCGAGAGAAATAAAATTTTTCAAAGTGGAGGGGGTTGACAATCATGAGTGAAGTCAAAATATACAAATTTTAGTTCTCTAGAAATTTATATAATCAGCACCATTTCTTCTGATTAAGTAATTTTCTATTCAAATTTCATGAGTTAGTAGTCTGGAGGTTGAGCTACTAGAGGACACAAAAATTTTAGAGAGATCTCTTACCGACTAAGAGATATACGTTTTGGCATACAAAGAGGTCTTGAAGATATTTCATGAGGAAACCAGTTCGAGTGCCTAGGAGGAAGAAGAGACGTTGTCGGAGTGTGATCTGTCTACCTAGGAAAGCGCCGGGCTTTTGACTGTGGTTGTTTACTCAAGAGGTTGGCTTTCAGGTCACAACAGGAGCTATAAACACTCACACAGGAGTGTAGGATCCTCTAATATGCTCAAAAACCGAAATCTAGATCTCATTAGTAGTAATAGGTTTAGATGGTGAACTTTGGCACTCAAAGAGAGGAAAACTATGAAGGTTTAGACTTCCAAACTTCCCCTACATGTAAATGAGGCACTACTGAACACACACACGAAGTTTCAGCCTGAGATTGAATTCTAGCACCGAGATGTTGACAGAAAAGTTTTGAGTAAGAGAATTATGGCAATTTCTGGTACCTAGACAGCTATTCTGACCTAGAACAGAGAATTGGCTCGATGAATTTCAAATATTCTCACAGTATTTGAAGTCTACAGGATGCTGAACATCCCTGTGAAGTTGGGACTCCTGAATGTACACAGAACTCCAGATCTCCTCCTCTGAAGTCGCTGCTCTAGATTAAGAGCTTTTCAGACCCCCTCTGCTTCAGCGGCCGCCTTGAATTACTCAGTTACTCAATCGATGTGAAACTTTTTGGGAAATCGTAGCCCTGCTGGCAGAGAACGCAACCACGAAGTTTTGAAGCGATTTCTTCAATTCTGCTGCAAGTGACACTGAAAACCCCAAAATCAACAAAAGTGATGCAGTTTTGACATAATCCGAACTTCAATTGGGCATAACTTCGTCTTTATTGCCTCAAATCGATCGAACATTTCACTGACAGTGCTTGGCTCGACGAGCTCTATCTCCCTGTGCTCTCAGATTTCGAAGATCCCTCACCAAATGCTCGAACTCCACTCTAGAGCTCTGTTTCTAAACTTAGAGTTTTACAAAAGACAAAAATGGACCAATGGGAGTTCATAGCTCCACTTGACTGTCCTTTTGTGTCTTAAACTACCTGGTTACTTATCTACACTCATAGGCTACCACGTCAAGCCCCCTAGAGTGCCAACGTAAAACTTAAACTACCTAAAATGACACGTAGCCCCAAAAAGTAACTTAAATTAGCTAGAAAGCGTGCATGGGCGACAAGTAAGTACAACCCATGAGCTCAAACCCCTATCAGCATGGAAACCCTAAGTTATGTACATTGAACGTCATAGACAAGTAAGAAGTCACTTGCACAAGCGCACAAATGCTTGAACAAGATAACTAACATACTATCAGCCTACTAGGGCTCAAAATAGTGTTAACACCGTATGCAAAGGTGTCAAACATATACATAAAGGACTAGAAGTAATATGAGCTAACTTCTAGAACTACCAAACCTAAGCGTCGGAGTAGAAGTCAAGCATGTAGCCGCCAAATGGCGCGACATCCACCCCCTCTGAACCTGCACATCCTCCGGTATGTGCCAGATCTAGATCAAGACTCTTCAGCTTCAGCTTCAAATTCATCTTCAACCTCCATTGAGTCTTCAGCTTCATCCTCAGTAAGCTCTGCAATGTTCTGGTCGTCCCCTCTCCTTCTAAAGAGCTTGATTCTCTTCCCTGCGACTGGTATCTTGAGCACTGCACCATCTAACTCTCTCAAAGAGTATGTGCCATTATCATAAACTTCTAACACCACATAAGGTCCGAACCATCTCTTGGAAAACTTTCTGATAGCGCTATGCTGATTATCAAGACTACTATCATAGACTAACACCCAATCACCTTCCTTAACTGATTTGGGTCGTAATCTATGCGTTCTATCAAATCTGCCTTTGTTTCTCTCTCTAGCAACCTTTAACCTTTCCACAGCTTTGGCAACATCCTCAGGTCTTCGTTCTAACTGTTGGATCCTTAATGCAAGAAGATCCTCCGTACTTCTACCATCTTCCCATGACAAAACATTCCAAGTAGGTACAACCTCCTCAATCAGCATCACAGGTTTTTGCCCTAGTATCAACCCTGCTCGCATGTAACCTATAACGGTACTATGAGTTGTACGATCTGCCCACAAAGCAAATGGTAGCAGTCTAGGCCATTCACGGATCTTACCCTTGCAAGCTTTTACCAAAGCTTTGATGATTGGCGGATGACCTCTTTCGCTCTTGCCATTCCCTTCAGGATTGTAAGTAGTGGTTAACGCCAACTTGATTCCCAATCGCTTGAAGAACTCAACTGCTTCTTGTGCATCCAGCTCACCCCTATCTGCAGTGATCTTTCCCACACACCCATACCTACAAATAACATCTTCAAGTAGAAAGCGGCAGACACTAGCAGTGGTCTTCGTCCTCAGAGCACGGCCTTCGACTTGGTTAGATAGATCTTCTCTAGCCAAGACTAGATACCTCATTTGTCCAAGTCCAAATGGCATAGTTACCAGATCAATTATCCATTTATAATGAATGGCTAAAGGATAAGTAGGATGCAATCCATCACGATGGCGTACATTGGAGTACATCTGGCAGGGTATACAAGATGAAACAAACTGTACTACATCCTTATACATACCCTTCCACCAATACTTTTCCTTCATCTTGGCAAATGTAGCCCAAACTCCTCTATGACCAGCCCATAAACTCTCATGGAACTCCTTGATCAGCTTCTGCTGCAATTCCAAGTCACATACTAGCCGCTGCGGTATACCTCCTTGTAGCTTAGGACGCTTCCATAGATGTCCTCCATGTAAAAAATAACCATAAGCTGTTCTACGGATCCTCTTGAAATCTGCATCAGACTAGCCTTCCTGCTTTTCCAGTGAACTCAAATAGCGCCCAATATCCAACCACTCGCCATCATACACAGTTTCCTCAAAAAACTCCAACGGGGCTGCAAAATAGCTTCTATCTCTTCTAGCAAGAGCACTAGAATAGAACTCTGTTCCCACATCCTCTGGTCATCTATCATTTCCTTCTCACCGTAATACCTAGCCCTTGATAACATATCTGCCACAAGATTGTCTTTTCCTGCAATATGTCTAAACTCTGGGTTCAAGGACTTGATATATGCTATCCACCTCAACATAGCAATATCTGGAGTTGTACAGCTAGTGATCATTCCCAAGAGAGGTAAACAATCTGTCTCCACAACCACAGGTGCTCCTATCAAGTATTCCTTATCACTCTTCATCGCAGTAACTACTCCCCATAGCTCTCTCTTGACCTGAGGATAGTCTCTCTGCCGTGAACTTAATACCTTAGCATCAAAACGCACCACATATCTATTTCCATCCTCATCGTCTTGTCCTACAGCCCATCCAATGCCAATAGGACTAGTATCAACAGTAAGGATAACAGATCTGCCCAACTCATATGTTACCTTCCGTAGAGTTGGCGGTGAAGCCAAAAGATCCTTCAACTTCCTCATAGACTCGCTTTGCTCCTCTTGCCACTGAAATCTTTACCCCTTTCTCAACAGCTTGTACAACGGATTTGCTACATGAGCAAAGTGTGGAATCCATATATGGTAAAACACACATGCACCTAGAAACCTTCTCACCTCGGTAACTGACCCACATGTCTCCTTCATCCTTCGAATGGCATCAACCTTGTTTGGACAAGGTTTCCGACCATAAGATCCACATAGGTGCCCCACAATCAACACCTCTTGTTCTCCAAATACAGACTTTGCTCTTGATAAAGTCAAATGAACCTCCTCCAGTCGACTCAATATCTTATCGCAGTCAACTATATGATCTGCAACAAACTTACGGCACCCCCTCTGATCCATTACCTCATTCTTCTCCTCCTCAGCACATCCTTTGATCGGCACATCATCAAGGAATGGCATAGTTTTTTCAGGAATGAAGTCCCTCAAAACTTTGTTCATGTCATTCATCATATGTGCTACAGAATTGGTAGCACCTTGCGGCAAGGTGCACATCCTTAGTAACCCCAAAGGTGTCTTCATTGTAGTCAAGTCTCTACTCTCAGAGGATAACTGAAATTGATCATAACCTGAATATAAGTCTCCCATTGAATAGATAACACGACCAGCAAAAGCCTCTGCAAACTCGTCTACAATAGGTCCTATACCCATATTCCTGATAGTCACCTTGTTAACTGGCTGCATATCTTGAATGAATCTCAAAGCTCCACTCTTCTTCGGAACAGTAAACCATCTGCTAGAATAGGGAGCTATAGATGGTTTCAAGATACCCATCCTAATCCTCTCATTGAGCAAGTCAATCAGCTTTGGTAGATGAGCTCTAGGTACAGGGATAGGACGTAGATTCCAAGGCACATGCGGTATAGTAAAGATTACCATAGGTGCAACTACACTTGGATCTACACATCCTACTTCATGTGACTCAAACGCAAACGCCTTACCATGTCTAGATAGCATCTCCCTGAAGCTCTTCTTCTCTTGCTCAGTAAGAAATCCATCACCTCCAATCCTCAGCTCCTTCAGTGTTGTTTCTGTGAACTGGTGTCCAATTCTTCTCTGTCCTTTGAGCGTCGGTTCTCGTGCAGCTTGCTCCATCTTCTGATTGTAATCGAGTGGTAAAGGCAAAGCCACTGGTTTGACTTTCTTTGCCACTGACTTGTACTTGGTCTCCACATACACCTCTTGCCGATCTATAAACTTATCAATTACATCATAAAGCTCCTTGGAGCTCACTCTCACCACTCTATCTACATCATCTATAGAACTTTCTACTATAGATTTCAACTCCCTTGTAGTATCTACCAAATACTGCTCTTCAAACACTCCAGATATGTATTCATCTCCTGCTAACTCTCCACTATCCCACAAAGACTGTTGTACACACTTCACATGTTGCCTTTCAAACCTCTTCAGATTCTCAACCTTCCTATAACACACTGATCCACATGACGTCAATCCTAAGAAGCTAGAGGATAAAGCTTCTTGTTCTACTGGATCAGGCGAGAATCCTATCTCTACTGTACCGTTGAAGTCTCGCTCTTCAATGGTACTCTGCCAAAACCCCTAGACTCTCTAAACTCTTGAGTAATCTTAGGTAGTGGACGGTCTCTCAAGCTATCACGATTCCTCTCATGTTCTGCAGCAACGGTCAAAAACTGAGCAGCTCTTCTACCATCTCTACTACGTATCCTAGCATAAGCTGAACCATCATCCATAACTCGTGTCTCCATTCTAACAGCAGTAATATAAGGCTGCCCTAGAATGATAGGATAGGTTGACATGTCTTGCACAAAGAAATTCTGAACATCACTGATGTCACCCACAGTTACCTTGATGTTGGGACAAGCACCATAGAGTTCTCCCCTTTGGTTGTTGGCAGCACGGATAAGCCATCCATGGTCGGTGTCTATGGGCCACCTTCCACGCTTGTACAGCTCCTTAGACATCAGATTAATCTCTGAGCCGTGATCAATCAATGCCACCACAGGTTCCTCCAGATCTCCCAACTTCACCAAGGTCTCTGTGGTTGCTCTTGCCCAATGGTTGTGAGAGTAATGACTCTTTTGCGATGCTTCCACCTCATCTTCAAACCTCACGTGCTGATACAAACTCCCCTCTGATACTTGAGAGCAGTAACTAGCAATCTCATCCTCCTCATCCTCCGACAGTTTGGTCCCTAGAGCGTTAAGCGTAGCTGCTTTACCCAAAATCTGACGTTTCCTCTTGATGATATCTATGATAACCTCATGGAACTCATGCTTTGCAATCCCAAGAATCTCACCCAAAGTAAACTCAACCTTCCCATTCAAGATACGATTCTCTAACACTTGCTTCAGGTCTGTAGCAATCTCAATGTCAGACTAAAGTTTGTATGCATGCATCTTACCCTTCTCCTTGCTTCTCTCCTTCTCCTTTGGTGTTGTAGGTGGTAGATCTTCCATATTCTCCTCCCGAGTAGGTAGTCTCCTGCCTTGCCTCTGGTCTAGCCCTTTCACTCCTTGTAGCAGGTCGTTTGGCTGTAGAAGCCTCACCTGCATCCTCCCTCCTGCGTTTTTCTTCTAGTACAGCTTCATGCTGACTTCTTGCAACATAAGCATGCACTGACATAGTATCCACAGGATCATTCCATCCTGTAGCTTCTCGAATTGAGTTGCCAACCCTTCGTAGCACATCCTTGTCTAGCTCTGTTCTAGCTACGGACCGCACTACATCAGACCACAACCTAGTAGTCTCTTTCTCTCTCTCCATCTCCACTTTCACTCCACAAGTAGCAGCATTCACAAGAGAAACAGCATGTGATGCTGATATCTCATTCACAAGTCTCTTCATACCACCCTTGCCAAAGTTGGTTCCCAACATCATCCCAGTCTCTCTCAGATGGATCTTACCATCTTTGAAGAAGATCAGATCCTTCCTCAATGCATCTGAAAACTTCCCACAATCTCTTCTTACATGGTCTAGGCTATCACACCATATACAACGATGAACAAAGCCTTCTCTCATCTGAGGTCTCTGCATAGCAGGCTGTACATTCTGCTCCTTCTCTTCTAACCTAGTGAGCTTAAGCTTAAGCTCCTTCATACCCTTAATCAGTTCATCAAGCGGTGAGTCTTCCTCTCTAGCAATTACCAAAGTGGGTTTAGTAGACAACTGCTTGATAAGAATTATCAGAGGTGCTGCTTCACTTACCACCACCTTGTCCCTTCTTCTCTGTCTCTTGGTCAGCAAAGAGACACCCTCTTCAACCTCCTTCCAGTCAGTCTTCAATCCTCTCTCCTCACTCTTGTCTTCCAGCAACAGCTCAAGCTTCTCCTGAATAGTCACGTCCGCTGCTTGTAGGAAAAGCTTGGTCTTCTCAACCTCTAGTGTAAGCTTCTCTGTCCTAGAAAGCTGAGCATATTGACGATCAAACTCCTTGAACAACTCATTTACAGACAAACCTTTGTTAGGCTTCACCACTCACTCCAAGAACGTTCTCTTGGTCACCCTCTCTGAATCTTTAGTGTAGTACTCCTCCTTCAAAGCTCGCATAAAGCTCTCCCAACTCTGTCCTTGCTGCTGCTTGAGCTCCTTCACACGCCCCACGAATCTCAGGGACAACAGCAAGTTCAAAGTTCTCCACCATCTCCTTGTCAGGTACCTTGTTCACCTCCATTTCCCTAGCATAGTACGTACTTGGAAATATCTGTCCCCTTGAACTGGTCCATATGATGCACCACAGATTGCAACGCCTTGGTTGCTAATACCTCCTTCCTCTCTGTGCTCTGCTGCTGCTGCATAAACATAGAAAAAGCTTGGAACATCTTCATCGTAGCAGCATCCAACTGAGCAGGTTGCTGAGCAGCAGCAGCACCTCCACTTGATGATCCTTGGTTGGTCATGATATCTGATCCTGTAACACTCTCAAGAAAACTCTCACCCTAGGTGTTTCACGTCGAGTTCACCAACAGAGAGTATGTCGGAGTGTGATCTGTCTACCTAGGAAAGCGCCGGGCTTTTGGTTGTGGTTGTTTACTCAAGAGGTTGGCTTTCAGGTCACAACAGGAGCTATAAACACTCACACAGGAGTGTAAGATCCTCTAATATGCTCAAAAAGCGAAATCTAGGTCTCACTAGTAGTAATAGGTTTAGACGGTGAACTTTGGCACTCAAAGAGAGGAAAACTATGAAGGTTTAGACTTCCAAACTTCCCCTACATGTAAATGAGGCACTACTGAACACACACACGAAGTTTCAGCCTAAGATTGAATTCTAGCACCGAGATGTTGACAGAAAAGTTCTGAGTAAGAGAATTATGACAATTTCTGGTAAGATTAGTAAAGACGATGGTCATGAGATGATTATCTTAGACAATTGATTTTAGATTGGATTTTGTTTCGTGTATAACATGTATAATACACGATTTTTAATATAAAGCTCGAAAGAGTTAAGTAAATGATGTAGATTTGTTTTCCTCCAAGATATATTGTCCACTCAATGGTTGAGAAAGTGCAACAACATGAGTGGAAGGTTAGACTTAGAAACCTTCCTCAAGATTTAGATGTCATAGTAAGTGTCGGAGAGAGCTCTGGAGAGATTACCGTTGAGTTTAAAAACACTAGCGTAAAACCTCAAGTAGAATCTCCGAGGAGAAGAGTAGAAACCGACTCATGGTTATTTTTGTAGAGGATTGGGACATAAAATAGTGAATTGTCCAACTAGTATTAGAGCAGAGACAGCCAAAGAGAAGCGAGAGTTTACTGATTTGAGTCTTCGAGTGGGTCTATTTTCACCACCGTCAATTCATTTTCCTTGTTGTGAAGTGGGTGATTTATCAAGAGGACACAAGTGCATAGATGTGGTCGCTCTATTTACGTCAGTAGTCGAGAAGTTGGACGAGACTAAGAGAGCTGAGATGGAGAAGTTGTCGACTTCAAAGAAGAACTCGGCTGAGTTGTGATGGAGATCGTCATTCGGATGGTGAAGAAGACGGTAATGCGACTCAATCTCATGATTATCTTAGGAGAAGAAATGACCCAAGAGGTGTTGTTACAACCATTTCTTTTCATTCTATTTATGGTAGATTATTTTCGAATGGAATTGATGGATTATTTGTACTCTTTTAGCGAGTCGTTATTGTGCAAAAAATAGAAGAGCACAAAGATAGTTACAAGATGAGAAAACTATCAATGTTTCAGAAGAAAGACAATGAAGATGTAGAGTAATTTGTTCGAGACTTCAAGAGGGTTGCATTGGAAACAATGTGAGAAAGAAAGAAGAGTGGGTGTTGTTACTGCCAGAGTTTTTTTAGAAGATTTTGCTCTTACGTGGTATGAAGACCGAGTGAAGAGCAAAACACATGAGATAGTTGAGGACACATGAGAGACGTTGAGTCACGCACTCATCGAAGAGTTTCGTCTAGAGGAGAGTTACGAGAAGCTCATGGTGGAGCTCACTCATTTGAAGCAACGAGAGGATGAGAAAGTTCGGTAGTATGTCGAAAGGGTGGATAAGTTGGAGCAACAATTTCGGACGGTCCTGCGGAAGAGTGAAGACAACATGGAGCTAACGATGACAAGGATTGGAGCAGTGCTGACCAAGAACTTGGTGGGAGGGTTAGGCCTTCAATTCGAACCCAAGTGAAGTACGAGAAATCAGCAATCAAAGTGGAGGCTATCAAGATTGCGATAAATATGGAGGAGAGTTTGGATGAAAGAGATCTCATCCAACCTCATCATGCTACTCAGGTGTCGACTCCGACTCTTGGTGTAACCACAACAATAGCATCTGCATCATCACAATTGGTGATCGCTTCAACGTTAGCTCCTACTCCAACAGTGGTACCAAGACCGTTTGTCCCTACGACGACATCTACTATCATCTCATATTTTCATGCCAGGTTGAAGAGCATCACCAATACTCTTGCTGATTTCAAGATAAATGTGATGAGTACGAGAATGGAGAGACAAAGGTGGAGGAGGAGGTCAAAGAGGTTACGACCCAATAATCCCAACAGAGAAAATCAAGGTAATTTTAGAGACAACCAAGATAACTTTAAAGGAATCGCATGCTGGACTTGTGGAGGTTCTCATTTTCAACAAAATTGTCTTAACAACGGAGCAAGGAGTGCTGAAACTGTCAGAATGAATGTTGGTGGAGGAAATCCATCACAAGCACGAGACAATGGAGTGGTTATTATCGATGTAGTACGAGATCTCATCTATGAGAAGGAAGAGAGCTCGAACTCTTCTCATGCACCGGTGGAGCTTCTAGCTCAAGAAAGAAAAAGAACTCGATTTTCTGATGAATCAATTTTCATGGAGGAGTAATCAAGTAGAAATACTCGCTCGAGTAATATTTTGACTACACCAAGGGAGCCAAGAAAGAAACTGGAGATGACAGATTTCACTATTTCGTCTTCTCAAGCGGGATATGATGTGGTTGAAGATGTGGGTGCTCAGAAAGCGAACATCACGATTGGGTAATTGATTGCACTCAATCTTAGTTTACGAAGAGAACTTAGAGGAGGCTTAGTTCTGAGAGAAGTAAGAAGAAGAAACTCAAGAGCAAGACATCAAAGTCTGTAAGAGTTGGTGTGGTGGACGTGCATGCTTCAGAGCTATTACTAAGGCTTCAAAGATTGAAGTCTGATTGAATGAGCACTACGTCTCTGACGTATTGATGGATGGAGGATCGGCTGTAAATGTTATATCAAAGAGGTTGATGAAGAAGTTGGGGATGGAACCAACTCGCCCGACTAGCATTGTTATGGAGATGGCTAACAAGCAACGTGTAAGACCTCTTGGTGTGTTAGAGAATGTGGTTGTGTCTGTGATGGGAGTTCAAACATTGATGTCCTTTCAAGTGCTTAAGGACTCTAGTTATGATTTGCTCCTAGGTAGGTCTTGGTTGAGAGCTGTGCGCACCACAAATAGATGACTTAAGAGATATTTACGGATTGATCCTAGAGATCAAAGAGTGACAGTACCTCTCGCGGGTGTTGGAGTTGTGACTTCTGACTCCGATAGACCCACTAGTGACTACTGAGAATCTGATACGGAAGACGATCAAAGTGTCTCAAAGATAGATACGAGAGATTCTTATACTCAAGAATCTTCATCTGATGATGAAGGATTTGATCAAGATGAATCACTACATCAACTTAGTGCTATTGACTTGTTGACTCGACTAGCAGTGAAGAAAGACCCCGACAAAGAAGAGTTAAGTGAGACATAGATTGTGAGAAGACTTTCTATCCTGAAGTTTGGTATAAATGTCACTCAAGACGAGAAAAGTAGATTCTATTTCAGAAATATATCCATGTGTTTGCTTTCAGTTACAAGGATTTGAAGGAGGTGACTCTAGAGACTCAACGAATCGAATTGGAGGAGAACGCAAGACTAGTTCGACAGAAGCAGAGAAGTGTTAATCCTACAACGAAAATGATGATCAAGGAGAAGATAGATAAGTTGAAGGAGGTAAATTTCATCTACGTGATGGAGAACTCAGAATGGATTTAATCCATTATGATTGTCAAGAAGAAGAATGGTAAGTTGCGAATGTGCATAGACTATAAGAAGCTGAATGCAATTTCCAAGAAGGATTATTATCCTCTGCCGTTTATAAATGAGATATTGGAGGAAGTTGTTGATCATGAGTCGTACAACTTTGGTGATGAGTATAGTGATATAATCATATCAAGATAGCACAAGAGTACCAGTAGTTGACTACATTCATTACTCCTTGGAAAACATTTGTATTTCGGGTGATGTCATTCGGATTGTGTAATGCTCCGACCACGTTTCAAAGGTTCGTGAACAAGGTGTTTGAACCATTCATAGGGAAGTTTGTTCGTGATTTTATTGATGATTTCTGCGTGTACGGAAGAAAGGATGACCACTTTGATCATGTGATCAAAGTTTTGCAGCGGTTGGAACATGCCAACGCTTCTCTAAATCCAGAGAAGTGCATCTTTAGCTGCGAAGAAAGTCTTATGTTGAGACACATCATTTCCAAAAATGGGATTGCGGTAGATCATGAGAAGGTGAAGAAGATTGAGATAGTTTCTTGGCATGGTTAAATATTATCGTAAGTTTGTCTATTCCTTCTCGAACAAAGCAATAGCTTTGACTATGTATATGAAGAAGGGAGTTGATTTTGAACTTTTTTTACAGTGGTTTGTTGTCTATTTTGGTGATGAGTTCATGGAGAGGGTGATGGATTTGTCTACTCCGGTGATCTTGTCTATCGTCACATACGGAGATAACTGGGACCCTGACTGTGTACATCTTACTTTGACGGATGAATGGACCTGAACTTTCTAGCCAACGTCCCTTTCAACGTCTGGGGTTGATATCTGATATCACTGTCGACGAAAGACCAGTCATCGTGCGTGGATCACGAGGAACTTTGGTGAGGAGTATTGTAATCAAATGATGGCTTTCTTATTTCTTTTGGTAGTAACTTTCATTGTAGATCGATTCAAGGTCATCATCTTGACTTTGTATTGAATCTTGAGTATTCTTGTATCATTGTAATCTCTATTGCCTAACGAGGGTGATTATCTTAAGGTTGGGGTTCGAAGTAGTTTTATTCAAGGTTTGAAGAGGTGAGAGTGTTTTAGACCTACAACTCGTTCTATGGTGCCAAGTAGGAGAAAAAGTGATCTCCAATCTCTTTTCTCATTGGTTTATTTTCGACCAATCAAGTTCATCCAAGTTCTAATGATGATTTTGAGATTTCGGTGATCTTCTCAGGGATCATTCGCTGAGTGTGAGATCTCGTTGGAAAGCTCTCAATCTGGGCTACAATCTGGAGGTAAAGATTGAACGATTTGGAGGTCTGATCGGAGTGTTATGATCGTTAGTGTTAAAAGGTCGAATCGGTATCTCGTGTTTCTGAGTATCTCGAGAGTTTGAAAAATGATCTTTTGGTGTCGTCAAGGACTTTTTTGACGCCGTGCTGGATCTTTGACATCGAGCTGGTTGCACTGATGTAAAATAGTCCTACATTAGGGTTGGATTAGACCTCGAAATGGTCGATTGAAGTTGACTATGACAGTTGAAGTTGACTATGAAATAGAAGTAAAACCGTTTTTCTTGGATTAAAGGATTGAGTTGTTCCCATGAGCATGGGATCGAATCTCTAAGTGAAAATTTTCAGGATTGGAGTGTGCCCTATCAGCTTACTGCATGTGAAATTTCAATTCATTTGGTTAAGAGAAGGTGTTGGGGTCATGGATTTTAGCCACCGAGATATGTAAAGCTCATAAGTTAGCTCAGACAAAAGGCTTGGTCCATTTCGGACAATTGGTTTGGGATCTGAAGCTGAAATTTCAGAGAGTAGTAGTGAAGGACCATAGGGAGTCTCCTGTGAAGTTTGAGCCCAGTTGGAAGTTCGAGGTGAGAGCACGAGGTTGTCAAAGTTCATATTACAATGTGTGACGGATTTCGAAGAAGAAGAGTGATTTCACCTACTTGGCTAACTTCAACAAAATAACTCGGGGTTTGGAGGTGGAACTTCATGGAAGTGCTACAAGAGAGATGAAGGAGCTCTGTTGTGAATTTAGCACGGAGATCGTACTCAGATAAGATGTTATACTATATCGAAGTTGCTGATTGAAAATCTCTAACAACGAGGTACTGTTGTCTTCGGCATCACATCTTGAGCTCATTGGTTACTTGATGTGTGCATGCCTTATGTTATTGGAAAGCTTGTACAGTATGACTATCCGTTGTTGTAAGGTTCATCTTGAATCATCCTCATATCAACGAGCCATAGGAAGTCAAAAAGCTGAGTGTGTATGTAGCTTATCGGAGAAAACCAGTGAAAAGAGTATTGCTAGTGCACATTTGAAGGTGCTTTTTGTGATGTAAGCACATGTTTATCATGTTGAATCCTTCTTGTACTTAGAATAAGATTGAACGCCCAGTTGTGGTGTGTGGTGCACATGTGTTACACTTAGGGTCAGGTTAGGTCTATAGAAACCAAGACAAAGCTTGATAGATTAGGTATTGATGGCATTAGTATTTCATCGAGTAGGTCCAAGATCTCGTTGTATCTCTCTACATGCATATACTTCGTGTATTTTCATACCAAACTTCACGCTCTACGACACCACTCATACCCACATACACTTCAGTTTTTCAGCTTACTAATACACCATGTACCTAATCCGTCCACCAAAAGTCTCCAACTTCAAATATGTTGCACAAACTTGCAATGCAAACAATCTTCAGAGATATGCTCACTGTCTATGCAAAAATTGCAAGTGGGAGAAAGATCGAAGTTATCTTGATGGTGAAGATTGGATTGAGGCAATGCATTGTGCATTCATGAAAGTCAAAGAGTAAAACATCTATCAAGATGAAAAGGAATGAGAAGAATAACTCTTGCAACGATAGAGAGAGCTGTAGATGAGAATGTTGATAGATCTGTAGGTTAGTATGAAATTGTTTAAATTGAAATTATTCTCTAGATTTTGCATCTTTATCATAATATTTATTTTTAATATTTCATTATTACTCAATCATTGCACTTTAGCTTTTAATAGTTAAATCTCATTACCTTATTAAGTATATTGCTCATTGATATATTACTTTAAGTTGTTGTATATTGTTTAATGTACTAAGCAATTTTTCATGAGTTTTATCACTATATCAATTTAATAAATATTTATTCTACCTTATTTGTTGCATATTATTTAATGTAGAAATATATCATTACTTAGTTTTGGATAATAAATATTGATATCTGAAGTTGATTTGAATTGAGTATTGCATGCTCATTACTTGAATCAGATATATTTGTTTGTACATAGCAAATTCAATTTGGATTTAATAAAGTTTGCTCATGGGTTAAATACCAATGTGGCTTTTATTTATTCTTGTATATTGTTTACTCAGAATTCAAATGGTGGATATTCTTCTATTGCAAATTATAGTATGTTGCAAATATCATATTTCAAAATTTCAAAATGTAATATAGAACTAAAGATGCTCCAATTGTACTCTTCGAGTGTCCAAATGTTGCTTCTCAATATTTATTATTTAGAATATTAATATTAATAATTCCAAAATTAAACCCCCAACTGTCCATTATTTATTTCTCTGAGTAGTCTAGAAACTCTATTACAATCCAATTTTAGTGAATAGATTAGATAAATGATCTGTGTATTTATCGAGTAATTGCATTTCTTGTCAAAATAAGTTTTTCCATCATGACGTGATCTCCGAATCAAAACAAATAAAGTTTCATCTACAAGTCCTACATATCTGGAAAATCTTTTTCTAGTAAATGCAAAACATGAACTCTTTCTTGGCAAGAAGGCCACCTCATTTTATTCTTCAAATTTGACTCCAAATGACCATTTTATATAATTCGCTATATTATCATGAGCTATCCTCCAAAAAATAAAAAATTAGAGATCTATCAAGACAGGCATCATTTTCTTCATGCCATAGTCTTCCAATGCTATTACTAACTCCAAATCCATTAGAGTTTATCTCATTCTAGACTGAAATTTGAAAACAAAATGATCCACTATAAGGTTCCAGTAGAAGATCTTGTAATGGAATAGAGACAATAATAAATCAATGATCTTGTAAGGGTTAATAATGAATGAACGGATAAAAAATATGGTGCCAAACTGCATCTCGTTTAGTTCAGTGGATGAATTTTGAGGATTACCTCAACTGAAATCTTCTCTGAAGATTGCATATAACTAGACCTCAAAACTCAGAGAACGTGTAAATATTATAAAAAAATTATAAAAAATCAAATCAATTTATAATTAATATATATTAACCAGTCTCAGAATTACCAACTAATCTAGATATAAACCATAAATGAAAATCCAGTTGATGCGTTGCATGGATATAACTACATGAAAGTGATCTTCAAAAAGAGATCATTTTGTGAAGAAATTAGTTTATTCTATAACCCTTCTCCTTGAAAAGGTTAGAACATAAATTAATCTACACTTCTAAGTGTAGATGAAGTGAATAATTATATAGTCTACGTGTAACTACTATGTGTCACAGCGCACTGGCAAATCGACCATAATTGGAGATACAAACACCTTTGGACCTCTCTGATTTAGATAGAAACACCTGTGGACGTTCGTTAGCTACCTGCAGAAAGAATCAGTCCTGGCTTGGTCGAAGTCGTGATCTTTCATATTTTGGTACTTTCATTCTTCTTCAGAGTGATATTTTAGATCAGCTAAGAGACAGCTTGTCTAGCTCAGCCTTAGCTTAGTCCAAGCTCGAGTGTAATTCTTGTAGAAATGTCACTTGGAGACATGTTTCATCATATGGGACGACCCGTAGCACGATAACAGACATAAACTGCAAAAATTATAGCATTTTAAAATCCTGAAATCACAGTATGAAATATTTTTCCCAAAACTTTTGTTTATTAATTCAAAAAGATAGTACATTGACATCAAAGTACACACACGTTCCTTGGTGGTTGTGCACATGAGTGAGAGGTATCCACTAGAGGATAAAATAAGATGACATAGACGTGGCACGTAGTGCGATGTGGTGAAATGACATACGTGAGCATGTGTGACATGACATTGTGTTATCTTAAAGCGATACCTCGATATCCATTAGAGGATAAAATAAGATGATATGATGATTGTGTTGTCATGTAGTGATATCTTGATATCCACTAGACGGCAAAATAAGATGACATGGTGAGATGACATGGAGATGACACATAGTGCGATGTGGTGAGGTGACACACATGAGCATTTGTGACACGACATTGTGTTCTTCTGGAGCGGTACTTTGGTACTCACTAGAGGACAAAATAAGATGACATGGTGAGGTGACATGGAGGTGGCACGTAGCGGGATGTAGTGAGGTGACACACATGAGCATATGTGACGTAACATTGTGTTCTCCTGGAGTGATACTCTAGTACTCACTAGAGGACAAAATAAGATGACATGGATGTGACACGTTGTCTGATATGGTAAGGTGACATGGACGTGACATGTGACACATGATGCGATGTGAAGAGTGACGGAGTGACACGCAAGAATATGTGTGACGTGACATTATGTTGTCTTATAGCGATCATCTGACATAAGACACAAGAAGACAAAATAGTTTATAACTTGGATGTGACATATGACACATGATGCAACGTGACATTGTGTTGTCTTGTAACGGCTACCCGATACTCACTAAACGTGTATGATGTGTACATGATATGTGACACTAGTGTGACGTGATACTAGCAAGACGAGGTGATGTGGTACTGATAAGGTATTGCTAGAAGACAAAATAGAGTGATATTGACAACAGTCAATAGTCTATTACTAGTAACACATTAATTAAAAGTTTTGTGACTAGTGTCTTAATTGTAAAATTTTGAATGTTGTGTCCATTGTGAAACATCCATTACGAGTAAGTCTCTCTTAGTCAGATATGGCTTATATGACTCTTTTCGAGTTATATATATCAATAGAAATAGACAAGAATTGTTGTAGTGTGCATGATAAGATGAAGTATTTTGAGAGATTTTTCTTAGTTGAACTTCGAGACGCGTCTCGAAGTTGAACATTGATAGATATTGTGATAATATGTTGTACTCTGAAAGATTTTGGGATAGTTGAACTTCGAGTTCTGTCTCGAAGTTCAACATCCTAAACTGAGAGATTTTGGTGATGTTGAAAATGGATATATATGATGGAACTTGTATGTTTCGGGAGGTTTTGCGATGTTGAACTTCAAGACGAGTTTTTGAAGTTCAACATGGATATATACGGCACAACTTGTAATTTCTTAGAGGAGTCTTGATGTCTCATGAGTCTCTTAGTTTGTTACGAGGACTCTTAAGTTTGTTAATAAATTATGAAAGGCTGGACTTTGAGACGCGTCCTGAAGTTCGACATAGATATATGCATAGCTCTTGTACTTTTTTTGTGATGCTTAACTCTGGATGTGTCTCGAAGTTCAGTATAGATTGATATTGGATAAACTTTCGATGAGATTTTCATTGAACTATTTCTTCCTTAGCTTGTAAGAAAGGCATGCTAATGGCTCTAGTTGTTGTTAACAAAAGCAAGTTGACAGCTTGATCTATTGAACTTGTTAGTGCTTCTAAGTCTAACCTAACATCTCAAGCCGCGGGTGTCGTTAGTGTCTTGTATTCTATAAAAGACGATGATATCACGTCCACGAACTCGACCCAATACGTGAGTCTCAACCATGTATACAATACGATTCATTGTTTTATTTAACGTATTAAGAGTAACTTATTGAATTTTACTCCATTTGAATCAAGACACGGTCATGGCCGACGTAAACTAAGAAGAGGATGTCCAGGATCACAAGAGAGAAAATGACACCCTTTTAAGGAAATATTTTAAACTTTGACACCCCAGATTCTCGTTCTTATCGGGAAGCCACGACCATGGATTTGCTTGAATCTAGCCCGGTAGATGGAAAGATGGGTTCCTACCCTTTCGGTTTCCCTGCTATTTTAGAGTTACCGGGTCCCCGAAAAGTTTAAGATGTAGGTCCCCTATTTCCCATCCGGACCGCACACCCAGCCGAATTGGGTGGCGAGGGTCCTTATCGGCCATAGTAGCCTACCCCGGTTTGACTCGCGTGACCCGAAGACCATGGATGTTTAGGGTTTAGCCACGACCATGGATGACGCAGCGCAAAGAACGATGGATACGTAAAATTTGGATACTTCTAATGCTGTACTGTCAAATCAGAAAACGTGACATTGCACAGTTAGAATGACATTTAGGACGATGGTTTACCAAAGAGATGGTGATTTTCAAGGGAAGAAGAGAGTGCACACACGAGAAGGTGAGCGATCATCAGCGGTTGGTTCAGTGTGATCGTGGGTTGGATGTACCTGACGAACAACTCTAGAAACCTAACCCTAAACGACACTTGCGGATGATGCAACCGGAGCAAACAAGAAACTTTACAGCTCGTTAGGCTGGCGAGTCCGCTGATTGGTCTCGTTATACACCGTGATTCCGTCGTCTTGTGATCGATCGCCTGATGAAGCAGGCGGAGGACATTCTCAATCTCTCCGCTCCTTCATCTACCACCGTGGCGGTATTCCGCATCGTACTCGCGTTGTCAGGTGATCGATCGGCCCGGAGGAGGAGGAGCACCGCGAGAGATCGCTATGGCAGCCGTTACACAGGCCAGATCGCGCTTGCTCGGACTCAAATCGAATTCGTGTTTTCGTAGGGGATTCGCTCTCGACAATCATGGCCCGACGAGGGTGAACATATGGGAAGCTCCTGGCAGTCCTAGCAAGTGGAAGGAAGAACATTTTGTTTTTGCCTCACTTGCAGGCTGGGGAGCGATCTTCTTCGGTGGCTATAAGGCTGCCACGGGGGGAAGTAAGAAGAGGGAAGGCCCTGCACCTGCTGCCAAGCCTCCTGCAGCCACAGAGAAACCAAAACGTGAATCTAAACTTCCTCCATATTCTGCAAGGCCAGAACATAAACCCGCTGCCGTGGTTGCTCCTGCGAAGAAACCTGAGCCAAAGACTCCGACGAAACCTGAATCCCGTAAGAAAGAGGCTCGGAAAGAGCCTGAAGGTTCCGTAAAGCAACCTTATGAGAAGGAAGGGCCGAAAGCCAAGAAGATACCATCGTCCAAGAAAGATCATGGGAAACAAAAGGAAGATTGATACTGAGATGTTGTCATTGTCTGTGCCATGCGTGTTGGTCGAGAGGAAGTGCGATTGCAGTCACTGGTGAAACGAAGGACATATCACGTCGAATTCATGGAAGCGAAGGAACTACTGACGAACCTACTACGTTCGTACTATTGTCACGGAACTGTGCTCTTTCCTACATATTCTCCAACACTTTGAACCCCAGCATTCATTTGGACTAGAAGAGTGGACAATTTCAGCCCACATTCATTGCACCTTTCACGATATACTTCTCTGGGTATTAAATTCACGGGTTATCGCAAGCATAAGGGGTCAGTTCTTGCATCACCACTATACAGAAAATGCTGTGCATAGCAGTTAGTCTCCTGTGCTGTTCCCTGCTCTTTGCGATGTGCCGTATAGGAGCTCTGCCGAGCACAAATAGAGAATGAATGCAGATTCCACACCCTGAGAAATCTGATCTGGAAGAACTGGAGACGACCGTAGGTTGCCGTCGTCTGGGCGATACTTTCATATCCTCCATAGTTTCTCAACCTTCTTCAGATTCACTAACACTCTCGAGGTCCGCTTACCTCGTAGTCCAGTAAGGCTCTTTTTACTGGTCCGCGGTCCCCGGAACAATAAAAAACCTACGGGTATCTGATCTTGCGCAGCAAATCGTCTCAGAAAAGATTTTATTCTCGTGGACCACGCGTTAGACTGACACTAGAAATGACTGAGAGTAAATAATATATGATTGAGATAATAATCATGCCGGAACACCCAAAGATCAAGAGAGAGGAACACAATACAAAATCGAAATATCTCGGAGGCTTCAGTCTGTTTGTTGGCTCTATTCAGTAGAGCCATTGGCATCGATCCGAAACAGTACATTCTGAACCTTGGAAGTAACAATAAAATAGAACATCAGTGGGAGAGTAAAAGAACAGAGTGCCTCGGGATATATGAAAGATCAATCAAACCTTTTCTGACCGTGTAAACAAAATTGATCATTCAGTTGTGTAATAAGCACACTTAGTTAATTAATACAGAGCCTATAGCTGCAATGCAGCAACCTTTTTTACAATACCAGGTATTGCAAACAAGGTTGCTACATTGTATTGGTTCCTCCAGCATAAACTAGTTCCAACAACTGCGAGTCAGAAATTCAGCAGTTTCAGCACCCTGCTAAAGTATTGCTGTACCAGAGCACTTGTTTCGGTTCAGTCAAATGGTGAATGTACACGTACTCGTACTGGTATGGCGAACGAACTATGAAAATGCTGAGTCCTAGATATTTACTGAAGATATGTCCTAGGTACACAGCCATTTTTATGTAACGTAATATTTTTACGTAACCATACCTCGCACGCTCTGTAAGCTCGGCATAAACGTAAAGCCTTGCATTAGAGGACAGATGTACACACTTCTTGTCTAATCGCACGTACTTAGAGACGATTATTGTTAGCTATCCACAACTTGAGAGAAAAAATAACAACCACAAGGCTAAACCTCCTTCCGCTCACTCCACTAGCAATCAGTATCGATCACCGTTAAAAGGAAGTCTCTGTAGCCTCCGTATATTACTTTATTGGTTTAGCTACAACTTACCCTACTGCCTCAAATCCGTGCTGTTCTCCTGTGACTCTGCACAACCATGTCAACACAAAGTAAGGACTTGATCATTTCCATCGATGGAATAGGGAAGAACAAGACACTACGAACGTTCTATACGGACCAACATCTACAGTTTGCTTGTGATGAAGATGAACGCCGGTGTGGGCCAAAGAACAGGTCTCCCTTTCTGCAAAGATATCCGGTGGGTGCTCAAAATGATTCCTGGAACTGTGAACGTCTGCTGCTGGCTATTGCACATGTGTCTTGGGTTTGATACCTCTGGCACCAAGTTGTGGGCATCGTACGGGAGGTGAGGTGGGATGGATTGAGCACCAGCTGGCTCGGGACTAACGCCAAGAGGAAGTGAGAATAATCTGGGGGTTGACCTGATCCGCTGTTTTAGAACAAATACCTGAATGTCCTCAGCCACTGCTGGATAGAGGGACTGCACGGTGTCGAACAAAAGCCGATCTCCATTTATCCTGGTCAGGATTGAAACCGAGGCCGGACACCCATCTACCTCGCCAGTGGGTATTGTGACCTGCTCCATGAGACGCACGCATCAAAGATTTTAACTGGAAATGGACTTGCTGTCGATGACTGAGTAGACTAAACGTAATCACTTCATGTTAACCACGAGCTATTCTGCTTCATTTACATTCTGCTTCTACGTCTATTGACATCATAAACGGACTCCCTAGAATGAAACATGCGACGCTGCGTAAAACCATGTTTGCAGTTTTCCTCGCTCAATCGGGAAACTCACCTGAGGTCCTCCTGACATGCTACTTAGGCACATTACGAGAGAGACATCTTGAAGAAACTTTTCTCGGATTCGATCTTCGGCATTCACACTGGGAGGTGGTCCAGGGATTGTTGGGATCACAATCACCGTTTCATGCTGTGCCACAGACCTCATTGTGAAAGCACATTCTACACGAATAAACTTGTTCACTGTTTTCTCCTCGTTCGTTCAACCAATGGAGTGTTCTTTCTTTTGTCAATTGGTTGAATTTGAAGGGCAGATCATGGTACAATCTAAATTCGTACACTATTAGAATATGTACTTATTGGTCCGCCCCAAACAGACAACGAAAGGCAATCATCATACTCGAGCTGGTGCTGAGGACACTCTGTGCAGCATAAGATAAAAAGGGAGACCAACCTTGAGGAGGTCAATAAAAGCAGCACGTGCTTCTTCCCTCACCCTTTTGGCCGTGGGCACGAGATGCGTACTTGAGGTGAGCTCATAAGAAGCTCTCACCTTCCCCGCGATACCCTTCCCAAGTCTGGGTCTCAATTTATCCAGCCAGTCATGATGATTTCCTAAAAATTCATCCCTGAATAAGACAGGCAACAAACATAGTAAAACTGAAACTGTGTAGGTGGTATAACACTCTTGGCATCAACCAATTATTTGCCAACGAGGAAACAAGTACATCACGGCAAAACTACATCTTATGAACTAGACAGATTTTCTTGCCGATTCTCTTGACTTGGCATGCTTCTCAATTCTAACAAATTTAGAAATCCCTAAAGTTCCGTTCTTACCTATAAAGCATAAGCATGCAGTCTCGGATGACACTATAAGCTTCGTTGCCCCCAGTATCATTCACTCTCTCTTCAACATTCGAAAATGCCTTGAGAGTAGGAAGCTTGTCTGTCAACATTTCTCCCAGATGGATGTGATGCAACACCTGGCCTGCTAACATGGTTAAGATACTATGAGGAAACTCTTGTAACTTCTTAATTCTTATTTCTTATTCTGAAGTATCCATCTAGTTATGGTTCAGGGGCACCAGAAGAGTATATGTTTGCTCGAGAATTTCAACTAAAACGCGGAAAAGTTCCCGACAGCAACACTGAAGAGACGGCTTAGTTCTGTGTATGAGATGCTTAAGCGAGTTTTTTTTATTTGGAACAGAAACGCCCTGGAAAGCCAATAGATTTGTAGTCAGTTTGGATGCTCAAGAAGCTTGCAAAGCTTATGTACAATAAAGGACTATCATAGAGAGATGTTAGAGAAACTATGTCGCATCAAAACATCAGAACTGCATACGGACGTAAGAACGTAAGAACGGACGTAAGAATTTACGTACGGCCAAACACCTTCACAATCGCCCTCAAAATAACATCTAGAGAGTGTTCAATCAGAAAAGCTGAATTTCTGAAAAGATCATCAGCAACATAGATTCGCCTCGGTGCCCTTAGTTCCTCTCGCAACGGGAACTGAAGTAGCACCAGTCCAACTTGCCGTAGGATGTTGGGATCCTTGGCGAACCAACCTGTATTTAAACACGAGTGATTTAATCAAACAAGAAATATGGAATTTCTGACGAACTGCAGCGCAATACACCAACGCCTGCTAACAATCCTCCCTAATAGAGTTCCATTTTGCGTTTCATGTGGAACCACGTACTCGACCTCTAATCATTTCGAAGACCTATTCTAAAGTTCAAGGTTTTTAAGTTTCCCATTTAAGGTTGCACATACCAACTGTATCGAAACTTTGAGCAACGGGTAAGACACCAACTGTTGAGACGGATCCATGAGTAGCACGGAAACCCAGAACACCACAGCAAGCAGCAGGCAATCTTACATCCCCCAAGGTGTCAACTCCTGCATTCATCAAATCCGACGATCGTGTTTGAACGACATAGAGGGGGGAATCTTCACGTATGAGGATCAGTACAATGGCTTCGGGAGAAGAGTCTTGTTGAAATGCTTAGTTGTTATTGCTCCATGAAAGAATTCCGAGGGATAATACAAAGCAAAGGTCCTGTGGTAGCTTACCAAGAGCGAAATCAACAAGACCTGCAGCGACTGCGACCGCAGACCCGCCAGAAGAACCTCCAACCATACAAGAAGGCGACAATGGGTTCACGGGCCTACCGTAATTTGCATTAACGTGACCATCCATGCTGCGCATAGTCAAGACAAAAGCAAGTAACTCGGCATTGTACAACAATAACATGAATGACTATGAAATCACTCCATCAAAACTCGTTATGTTCTCAGTGTGTACAGTACCACAGTTGCACTGATTTGACAAACTCTTGCTGGGATTGGAAACACTAACTGGAGGAGCAACAAACCAGACTTAATCTCTTATATACGTTGTGCAAGTCCAAGACATTTTCTACCCAATCTTCCCAACAAACATTACCGAAAACTGTCTTTCCGTCCCACGAGGTCGATATCATCACTGTAAGTATCGAGCTCCTTACTAATAGTTATTGTGAAACTGGATGTTAACTAGTTACACGGGAAAGAAGAAGCTGCTCCTACACAGTAGTGACAGGCGTCACAAAATGATACACTTTAGTAGGGATGGAACACAAGACTGCGGAAACTGGAGGATCTCTATAGGCTGTTTAACGTTGAATTCCACGGAAATGGGGGAGGACCTCTGGGGAACTTGCATAAATGTGATTCATTTTTCTCAAACCTTTGTATGCTTGATCTGCATAGATAGAATTAAAGTTATCAAGGGCAGTTATAGCAAACCTGAACCCCATCTCATCCATTGTGGTCTTTCCAACGCAAGTGGCACCTGCTTGCGTCAAGACAAACACTGCAACAGAGTTGCGGGTAGCTGGATCATGAGTGCGTGTCCATTCGGCGCTTCCAAAGCCCGTAACGTACCACTCGACATCGAACCTGAATGATGTTTACAGACATAATCCTCAAGTTGGATAGTGAAAGGAACCTAAGGGGTGCTAGGCTATGATCACTACACCTTTAGGCATGTAAGAGTCCGCTAAGCCCGAAGAGCTAAGGAAGCGATCACAACAGAGGACGCGGGACGCTACAAGGATACGCCTTCAAGTGAAGGGTATTTGTGATTGGATACAAAGTTTCTCCCGTCCCGCTCGGGTAATTTCTCAGACATTTGGCACAGGCTCTAGTTTGCTCTAACGAAAGAATCTAAGCTGTTACTTGACCGGAAGCAGACTCGCATTTGGACCACAAGAATGTTTGTCTCGCTTCTTGATCGAAAAAGACTCTGGCGTAAAGGTTAGTGAAGTACGTATCCTTGACGGCGAACTTGAGATTCTTGAGAGCTCGGGGCTGGGCGGTGGACTTTAGGTTGGGAGGGGAGAGAACAAACTGTTGGGTGAACGCTTTATAGTCTCTGCAACATAGTCCGTGCTTTCCCCGTTGACGGATGAGAATTATAATTCCTCCGACACCCAAACCCATGACCCACAACAAGTTCTTCGGAATTACATCTCCTCCGTGTAATCCTGCGAGGTTCGCAAAACCTGCGAAGCCTTTGAAAGGTGAGAATAATGAAAGGCCACCTGGCAAACCGCCACTGCCATTCCCCTTGAGAGACTTCTCAGCCACACCTTTGCCGCTCGTCTTTCCAAACATTGTGATGCTCTTACAGACTACCTGATCTCAGTGGACCAACCCTAGCATCGGGTAACTGGGATGAGTGAAACAAGACATCAGTGACATCCAACTCCTTCTACTCTAAACCCCGTTACTCCTTCGAAACTGCAGTATCAACGCTTTCTTGCATTTATGTTTGAGACGGGGCAGATTCCTTCCTCCGAAGTAAGACATTGTTATGATCTCCTGAAAAGTGTCACTCAATCGCCACATCCGCAACCAACCAGCACATTCACTCATCCCGCGGGGCAAATCAGTGCATGATATACGCGGCAACATCATCCGAGGCCCACGAAGGAATGGGATCCTCCTCAACTATCAGCTTTCAGGCGAGAGGTTTGTCGATCTATCCCACTGCAAATCGTCCTTGTTGCCGTAGTGCCCGTTCATCTTTGGACCGATCTAAGTGAAGAGACATACGCTGCGGCATCTAAAGACTATGCGTGCAGAGCAGTGGGCCTTGGGAATCGAATGGTCAGAGGTCATAAGAGCTCAGCACAGAAGCATAGTGTGCAGGAGTGCTGGAGTGCTGGTGCTCCCAAGAAAGGATGACCCAAAAAGACCGTATCGGACTTATAGTCTAGGTTCCCCTTCGAACATGAAACGCTCGATGGAGAGCCAAGGCCTCGGACATGTGCTCTTGGTGCTTTGTCTCACACAGTCAACTGAGGTTGCACCGTATGGAACAGAGATTAAATGTACTCGCGCTTCAACCATCAGCCCGGTTAGGATCTCTCTCTCGGTCAATCACTCATATGTGTAGGAGGAGGATACATCGCGCGAGGATCGTTCGGATCATTCAGAACTACGACTAGGATCCTTGTCTCAACACTCCTCGCTCCTCAGCAGACCAGCCACTTCAGTTCACCGCCAATTGATTTTCCGACTTTTCAAGCAGGAAAACACAGTTAAAGGTGAGCTGAAGTGACGTACTTGATATCCAACTGGCACCATTATGCACATCCCAGGCCATAGGAGATAGGAACTTCACAAGTTTCCGCTTGCAATCTTCATGCGAGACCTTATCGAGAGAATAGACGCTATCGTAGTTGACAAGATCCACTGGATACACAACAATCCGTGTGGAGCGAATGTCCAGTTACCGCTTTTCTCCTGTCTCTTAGATCAGTTAATCGGTCAATTGTGGCCCAATTTGGCTGGCCCGAACGTTAGCATTCTTCTCCCAACCCGACCCGCTGGGCCTGGGCGTTAGCGACGTGTGGTCGTAACAAAGACGGTACGCAAAGTGAACAAGAACAGGTAAATTCAAATCCAACATACTACGTGTTGCAGAACGTGCGCAAGCCGCTCTCATGGAGCTCGATTTTGCGCAGTGACTGTGGTGTAGGTTGCTCCGTGCCTTCATTATAGGACCACGGAGTACTACAGTTCACACCTTCAAAGTGTGAAAAAGGGTAAATTCATTTATCTCTCCCCTGTTCTTTTCTGCAACCTTAATTTATTACCTCACCCTTTCGAATAATGAATAAATACATTATTCAGTAATATATTTATTAATGAATTGTTTTATGCAGTAGTATCCTGCACTTGTACCCTCTGAAGCGCAAAGTCCCGCACTCCACTTATGGGTTTTCTAACCATGTTTCCAACGTTTTTGGAACAATTAATATTTAACATTTATATTATTATTTTGATTTTTATTAAACTTAAACTAAAATATTGATATAACACTTATAATATTTTTCATATATTAAAGAGAGAAGCTTTAGCTCCGAGAAAAATGTGTACCAAGCACATGCCGAGACAGACGCAAAATTATTTAGAAAGTCTCCATCAAGAACACGAGCAAGACCTACTTATTGTATATGACATTCCTCCAATGACTGTAAAAAAAAAATGTTCTATCACTTTCTCTTCCACGATCTACTCCATAGGCGCGTTTGGGATGCTTATTTTTTGAAGTCTGCAGTTGAAGTTTTCCAGCACGAAGCAATGAAACTCGTTTCAACTTTTTATTAAGTAACTATCAATGGATCAAAATTGACGAATTAAAATTCTCCATTTTTGTTATGCATTTGCATGGCTGAGAGGAGGTTTTGAGAGAGTGAATAAAATAGAGCACGAAAAAGTCAGATGACTTTTTTACTTCTTGAAACATAATTTGACATGGTAATCAAATAAGTATAATATAATATGTGAAAAAAAACATAGAAAATGAAAAGATGATTGTGCAGGTAAGTGTGAATGAAGAGCACAAGTTTGGTAACGAGACGATGTCAAAGCAAATGATCGAAAGCGTTGGGACGAGCACGAGCTCGATTGTGAGATCATGTCGTAACAATGGTTGAAAGCATGAGGACATGAGTGGCAAGGTGTTGTGAAAGAGACGAGCTTCAGCCGTCGTTGATGATAAAGCAGATGATAACAATTCGGAGCAATGATCAATAGATCATATGTTTAAGCTTCATCATAAGCTTGAACTTCCTTCCATAACAAATCAAGCTCTTCTAGCAATAGCTGCAAATATGTATTGAAAGCTTTTGGCTTGCTTGGGACTTGAATAGAAATAAACTCATATGTTAGTATTAAATATTAAACAAAAAAATCTATCATGAGATATAGTGAATGTTTAGTATTTGCTACCGCACTCAACATTCAATAGAGCAATAGCAGACATCTTCAACAAATCCAAAAGTTAACAAAATGAGATGTAGTTCAAACCTAGAATGACCAAAGAAAGTTTTATTGCCGACCAAGGAGGAATGTTTAGTTTATTGTCATCACTAGTCTCTCGTGTAGATACCTCTGATTCTATTGAAGTTCCTGGATGCTTTGGTGAGATTACTTTGAGAGACTATGCAACGGAGGTATTTAGAGAGTTCCAATCTGGAGACATTGGAGATGTCTGATGAGATACTTAGTGGAGAGGAGGTGACTATTTTGGATTGTCGATGGATTGTTAGACCTAGTACGTTATGTTAGCACGCTAGTTTGGGTATTTTTGCATGCGATGATATCGCATGCAAAAGATCAGTTGCCCGTCTTGTTTCCATATTGCTGTCTAGTGTATAGTAGAGTTGAATGGCAAATATTTACAAGAGTTGCACCTAGCTTTAGGGTATATATCTTTAGTGTGGATGTTCTAGAGATAGCAGTATTGCTCAAAGGGATTGTCGCTTTAATGATGATGATCCGATACGATGTTCTAACATCGTCGGATACATCAATAACGTTTTGGATCTCGGTCAAAGAGAAGACCGAGATCTATAGAGGGTCCACCAATGTCGTATGATCGTAGATTTGTGGAGTTTCACATAGCTACCGTAGCCACCACTAGCATTCACATATGAGGGAAGTTATTTTGTATATATTCATGAGGTGATCTCGGAGATTATCATGTATCTCGTACTTTATCTATATGACCATGAGAGTGCACATGACTAACATTTTTTCATTTATATTCATTTATTCACCACTGAATTATGAGTTTGTTCCAATATTTTATTGTGCATCAATGGAGATATAAGAATTTTGTAATGAAGGAGTTGATCTTTTTTATTGATGATGTTGTGTCTTTACATATATTATATGTGAACTTAATCGACATAGAGTATATTTGCATCATTACAGATACAAATACCTGAATTCTCACAACTTCCAAAACGCATGAAGGAAAAAATACGCGAGATTGATACATTTGATGACAATAGAGAGTGTGACGCACCTTCATCTTCATCTGGCTCTAAGACTGACGACAACAACAACTTTCATCATGACGAGAATGGTGGTAATGAGCTACAATAAGAAGAGGCTACTGGAGCTGATTTCATCCTAGAGTATTTTTCTTCAGGAGGATGTCATACTAGATATTGATCATGGACAAGCAAGAACGGGCACATCATGACTCCAAGTGGAAGTCAGAATCAGAAGCTTGCACTCCCATATATCATGGAGCAAAGTGCAGTCGTCTTGCCTACACGTTGCTGATACTAAATTTACAAGCACGATTTCCAAGCAGTAATCAACTTATCAATGTGATATTTATGTTGTTAGTGGAGAAGATTCTATCCAAGAGAAGTAACATTCCATCATCTCATCATGATGCACATTCAATCCTTAAAGTGATTGGGATGGACTATCACATGATTCATGCATGTCCTAATGATTGCATCTTGTACCTAAATGAGCATGCAGATTTAGAATCATGCCCAATTTGTCAAGAGGGAAGATATAGAGATGAGACATAAGGAACAAAAGTACCCAAAAAAAGTACACATTTTTCTGATCAGTTTAGTTTCATGCTTTATTTACATTCTTCCTTTCATGTTTTAGTGGTACTTACTTTCTCTAGCATATTTTTAATTTGTGAACGATTAATGGATTATTTGATGACTCTTGTACGTTATATGATGATTTCTCCTCATTCCTCGCATCTTGCAATTTTTCATTGCAAATCGATGGTTGAGTTGATGACTTGACATCATGACAACCGGTCAACCCATGGAGTCATGTAGATAATACTCCCAACCATTGTCTGTACATGTGAGGATCGTCAAGTAACTCACCATCCTCTGCTCCTAACTTTACCCCTTGCTCTAATGACGTAGCAATGAGTTTGCAGTCAAACATACAAAATTTCTCAAGCATATTGAGAACATATTGTCGTTGTACAATCCAAACATCCTTCACATCTCTAATGAACTCCACAGCAATGAAGTACTTGAGCTCTCCTAAGTCCATTATCTCGAACTCAAGTTTCAAGTGATCCTTGATCTGAGAAATAAGCTCCTCATAGTTACCGGTAATGATCAACATCAACATAGATGATGATCACCACAATCCGATCTCGTATTCTTAATGAATACAAAGTAGAGCATGAACTACAAAGATGGAAACCAAGAAACTGCAAGTAAAAATTGATCTTTGCATACCATGTTCTTGGTGCTTCTTTCAGATCATAGAAGGTCTTTCGTAACTTACACACACGAGAAGAGAACTCAGGATCCTGATAACTTAGAGGTTGCTGCATGTAGATCTCCTCCTCAAGATCGTCATTGAGGAAGATATTCTTGAAGTCCATCAGGTGCATCTTCCAACCTTTATGAGTCGCAACTGCTACTGCGATTCGAATAGTCACCATCTTCGCAACTGGAGCAAATGTCTCATCAAAATCCACTCCATGTTGTTGTGCGTAGCCCTTGGCTACCAATCTGACCTTGTACTTACACACGGTATCATCTAAGTTGCGCTTGACCTTCAAGACTCATCTGCAACCAATCCCCTTCTTATCCTCAAGTAAGTCCATCAACTCCCAAGTACGTTTTTCATCAGACACGTGCACATAACAGATACATCCGAAAACTTTAAGGCAAGAGTAATCAGGCTTACTGCTTGTGAAGATCTCCATAGCTGTTTGGCTATGGGTTACCGCTGTAGACATCCGATTCTTCAGATACACCACACATGAAACTGCTTTTGTCCAGTAAGGTCTAGGCGTGACTTCTCGTTCAACATAGCATGAGTAGCTTTTGCTATGTGTCGATTCTTGCGCTCCGCAACCCTGTTCTGCTGCAGACTATAACTGTAGATCTTATGACGTCAGATGCCATACTCACACAAATATGCATCGAACTCTCCAGAAAGAAACTCGCCTCCTCCATCAGATCTCATGCAGAGGATAGATTCTCCAGACTATTTTTCCACCAATTTGCGGAAAGTCAAGAATGTTGACAGTACTTCAGTAGAGGACTTGTTTCTTAACAAATAGATCCAAGTATAACGTGAATTTTCAGTGAAGGACACAAAGTACTGAAAACCAGTCATACTTGGCTGAGATGCAATCCATACATCAGTGCGAACAAGCTCCAAGAGCTTATTCGCTCTGCTACATGATCCCTTAAAGTGCTATCTAGATTGCTTTTTGAACTGACATGCTGCATAGACTCCAGTGGACTTACTAGATTCGAATTTGAACAGATCTATAACCAGGTCAAAACTTGAAAGACTTTTTAGCCTCTAGAAGTTCATGTGCCCAGTTCGCTTATGCCAAATGTCAATATCAGACACTATTGGACCACTATGTCCATAGACGACAGCTTGTAACATAGACATAGATGCATCTAGTTTGAAGAGCCTACCACTCTTGCTATCTCGAGCTATGACAATGCTATTAGAATCTTCAATGAAGCATCCATCTTTATTGAAGTGCACTTGCAGATCTTGCTCTATCAACTGTCCTACAGATAGCAGATTGGTACATGCAAGACATTCCTTATATTAGTAAACGTTGAAGTAGAGATGTCTAGCAGAATGTTACCCTTGTGATGGATCTGGTGCTTGGTGTCATTATCTGTCATCATAAATTGAGGATTCTCCACAGACTCGAGTGAACTGAACCACTCTTGATGAGGTATCATGTGATTGGTGGCATCAGAGTCGAACATTCAGCCAATCTGTGGCTCGAAAGTTGCATAGCTCTGATGTGTTGTAATCAACAACTGTTCCGAATAGGCTTGCTCAGTTGCTGCATAGCCTTGTTGGTTGTTGTCGTACTACCTTTGGTTGTTTAGTCGCGTGTAGCATTGATTGACATTGTGACCTTACTTCTTGTAGTAGTTGTAGGAACCAGACGCACGTCTCTGACTGTTGGAATAACCAGCCTATTGTTGGTCCTACTACTGCTGCTACGACTAATGTTGCTATTGTTGTCCGTGATCTCATCCACGTCTAGCATCTTCTCCACGACTGCTATCTCGAGATCCTCCAGAACCTACAAAATAGACAGATTCTTGCTGATCCGTCGAAGTAGCACTCCCCAGTAGACACACCTCCTCTCCTAACATCATAAGAACTAGTTCATCAAACCATGAAAAAGATTCTCTAGTCAGAATTGAAATGATGAACTGCTTGTATTCAGCAAGTAGTCCTTGCAATGTGGTCCCGATCAAGACAATGGAATCAATCTCGACTTTGACATACGATAATTACTCTATGAGCTATTTGACGTGGTTCACATCGTATGCACATCAGTCCCTTCTTCACAATGTTGAACTATTGCAACAATTGTAGCTTCCACGCCTCTATTCTTGACTTGAATAGACGCGAGCTTTCTTGGACGTATCACAATCTTGGATTTGACCGATCATCGGTGTTGAAACTATTAGCGCAATGTAGTAAATCATCTGGTACGACCGCTTCTTCCACTCTTTGAATTCCATATGTCCAAAATGAGTACATCAGACATTTTCTCCTCCTCAATGACAAGATCTCATAGATATTGTCTCTGCAGGAAATTCATCATCCGGAACTTCCGCACTTGGTAGTTGTTCTTGTCGAGTTTCTCTCCAGTGATCAAAGACACGGACTTCGTCATAATTGCAATCGAGAAATTGGACTATTATATACATGAAAAACCTCATAGATCTTCCACGAAACTCGTCCATCCATACCTCATGATCAAGAGTTTGTCACAAGTCACAACAACGGCAACTCTGCACACTCCTCTTGAGTGAGAATGAAGAAAGAACGTGTCCGCGAACTGTAGGTGTACAAAACAAAGCAAAAACGTCAAAAGAACTAACCAAGAAAGGTCAAAACTGGATCAAATGAGATAAAAAATGGACGTAGTACTTTGAAATTTCACAAATTTTTCAAAGTATCAAGGATGGATTTAGGATTTATTGGCTAACATTAATACTGATCCGATTAGTCCGGACCAGTATTTGTTTTGGACTCAAGTCTTAAAATTTTCATTTTGATCAAAAAAGATCCGATTGAAAATCTACCGCTTGAAATCCAAATCTACTGAAATTTGATCGGATACACAATTTGCACCGGCTGAACAAGACAGCCCTTATGGAACTGATTGGTAGATTTCAGCGAGAAAAAATCGTCTAAGTTTCTGAAATCACGTTCAAAGTTTCTGGTGATGAAAGAAACGATTTCGCCTCACTTGAACGCATCAACATGATAATGCTCAACATCAGGCACGTCTCCAACTGCTCTCTCGTGTACTTCTCCATGTATAAACTCCATCTTGCTCATCAGCAAAGAACACACGCTCTCTAATGCTTTGATATATGTACAAAGATCGATACTTATAAGAAGACACTCCAAAAAGAGAGAGCGAGTTGACAAAGAAGTAAATAAGAATGAAATGAGAGAGGCTTTGCCTCTCCATGTATATATCGTGGGGGTGAACACAAAGAAAACTCTAATGGAGGATTAGCCCTCTAACTAATTGTACGTAACAACTCTAACTACTCCGACTTATATTAATCATCAATCTACTAGAGCTTGGGACTATACCAACATACTCTAGGTACTCCGCTCAAAGTGCTAACCCCGTCGGATCCATCCTCACTCATGATTGCTCTATGTGATAGCAACGGCAATTGATTCGATAAGAAATGATGTATGTATCACTTCTAGGATGATCTCCTTCAGATAGTAACGATTGCGATCCTCCTGAGAAAAAGTGATGTCAGTATCACTTCTCCGATTCTTTGGAAGTAATCTTCATAGTCTGAACCTCCAACACATAACACCCTTCAAGAACAAAGTGATATTTGTATCACATCCTCATCCTCCAGTACCAGATGATTGAAATATTTGCGCTCACGACAATGGTAGACATAAGGAACCACACATAAGGACATTTGTGAGGATTATGAAAAAAAGAGACTTATCACATGCTTTGAGGAATGAGTACTTCTTGGAAGACTCAAATCGAGTTACAAAAAGTTGTTCTTAGAATAGATCGAGTGGCCAAACAAAGACTTACATGCTACTGAATAGTTGAGGAAGTTTGAGAAACAATTTTCTCGATTGACATGAATGGAGAAGTTGACTCTACAAATTATCCCAAGCAACTTGGGATGATTTGTTCCTCACATTAACATCAAACAGCTGTGCTCTTCCAATTTCCCTTCTGTTGTTTGTTTCTAAGTCTTCCACAGCTCGTCCATTGTCAGATCTCTTTCACGAGAATGACCAATATGTCCATTGAGATATAACCTAGACACTTTGTCTCTCAAAAATGACTCTACGAGTAGGTGCCCCATTCTTGTAAAATCTTAGAATCTCATTGAGGATGGTTCTCTTCTGTGCGGATGGAAGACTATCCCCATCCAATTGTTGGTCTCATATGATGCTCACACACCATCCGCACATTTGCATTGATCGTTGATCTCCACTTTCTTGTTCAGTACACATGGTTCTGCATCGATTGATAGTCTCACTCTTTTCTTGGGAGGTGGAGGGCATGTTGCAGAGTTTGCATCAACCTCTCGTGTAGAAGATGGAGTGTCATAGAACGATTTCTGGTTAGAAACACTTCCTAGTTGACCTTTCATGATATCCATCATGAGCATGTACAATATCAGGGTGGATCCAATCTCCTTCGTCATGTCTTGTGCAACCTATTCACTCCAATCTTTTGCATCATGGACATCAGTTTGTAAGTTATCTTGCCCTCCAAGCGCAGACCGATCCTTGACTAAGCTACTGGTCATGGTAGAAACAAGTGGAGACGGTTCTTGTTAACTGTCTGTAGTTATCGCTGTTGTTCCAAATATGCCATCTTCTAAAAAAATATACATCAAATGTGTAGATACAAGTCTGAAGTTCAACTTGAAGAGGTGAGAATCCAAACGGAGGAGCGTAGATGTAACTAGTGTTCGGAATTTGAAAATGTGATAAGAATACCGATGGGTTTGTGGTAGATGAGATACATGGTGCTTGTTAGGAAAGATCTTTCGAATCAGATGGAAGGAAAAGCACTGTGAACAAAGTCGACTGAGGGAATGTGTTGATTTCTCTAGAAGAGGTCATACATCGAAATAGATGCGTGGACAAGATCATGACAATTCCAGGAGAATTAGATGTACACAAAGCTCGTGAGTTCTTCAAGAGATAGGGATGAAGTTGACGCTCACGACTGTCTACAACCTAGAGAAAAACATAAAGAGCAAGTGTGGTCATCCATCTATCGTGAAGACGTTGGTTAAGACTTGCGATGGACGACCACGAGAGTGACCTCGATTTTTATTGTTTGCATTATCGGCAGATTGCACAACGCACAACTTAGTGATATGATACATGTCAGTGGAGCTCATAACAGATCAAAATCAGTTATGCCGATCGAAGAGAACGTGCTGATCTGAAACGTGTTACCATGAGAAGATAATCTAACAAGGCAGGAATTGTTGCATATTCGGATTTGACAACTAGAGCGAAGATCCGAAGATGTGTAACTTACGTTAGATAAGCTGAGGAAAGCTCATTTACGAAACAAGACTCGATTTGATCAACGACATCGACTTAGATCTAAAACTATCAAGGAAGGAGATTGGGTTCTTGTTTACGACAACAGTCTGGATAATCAACACAATGCACTTCGAAAATTTTCGAAGGGGTGGTTTGAGCTGTACGTGGTGGAGAAAAATAACGACAATACAATTTACGGGTTAAGAGAGTTGGATGAAACAAAGCTGAAGTTACCATTGGTAGGTACGCGAATGAAGATTTTGAAACGAAGCTGTCTCTTTAATGCATAGTACTCATGATCCCATTGCAATCGCAGCAACTTGTTTTGTTGTTAAAAAGATTTCTATATATAAAATTTAAACGTTATAGATAAATAGAGAATCTAGATATATAAGCCTCTACAGGAACAGTAACGTGCGTGTGTTCCTCCAGAATCCAAATGTAAGAGCTCGTTGGGTTCAGCTACTTGACAAGACGCCTGCGACGCTGAGGTTCGGGAAATTCGGGTTCGGGAAACGCCACGGGACTCACGATAACGGCATCTGCGTCTCTCGAGTGCACGAGCTCGTGGAAGTCCAATTAAACTGAAGTTCCTCTCTGTGAAACTTGACAACTCGCGGTGAGAATTCATCGTCGCTTCCGAAAGAAGTGTCTTTCAGCTCCCAAATCGCGGTCTACTCCATCATATGCCACCCAAATCTGATCCAGGCGCTGCAAAGGGCTATCTTGTGAGGTCGCAGAATCTGGCTTTCTGTCGTGCGTCAGTTTCTGACAGAGATGCGAAACACAACAATTGCTTAAGGCACTCGAATTCGGTTGAGCGTCTACGTTAAGAACCATTAAAATTCAGTGTATTGACTGAGCTTGAACATGTACTGGTTTGTACTGCAGTAACGGTGTGGAGAACTTGAAGGTGAAAGAAAAGGAGGAACGGCGCTGACTGTTGGAAGCTCGGTGGACCCATGGCGCAGCTTGTGGCTGCCGCCTCCCGCTCTTTGAATATAATTGGCTGTCAGACAGTCGCAGTCTCTAATATGCAGAAATATAGTGCGGTGAGTACCCGGTGAATTCATGACTCAAGTTCTTCATCAAGTGCTTGCTCTAAAGCAGCTCTTGTGATTCTGGTGCAACATTTGTACTGCTTTCCCTTGGGATACATGTAGAGCATTTGTGTCTTCGTGAAGAGAGAGGTTGGATATTCGCGCACAATTGAACTTTTTTGTTGGTTTTAGATCTACACAATCAACTCACATGAATTTACACCACCGACTGCGTCAGAAATTCGTGTTCGTTTGTAGTATGCAGGGTGGTAATATCTGACAGGATCGTTTCTGCTCATGTAGTTTCGGAAGACAGAGTCTGCTGTGATTGCGACTCGGAACGCAGTTCAAGGCATCTCAGGTTGGTTGAGCAGGACAAGGAGGTTCAGAACAATCGCTGCAACTGCGGATGGAAATGAGGAAGGTGAAGTTCAAGGGGACGCGACCAGAGCAACAACTCTGAAACAGTTGGATCAACAGCTTGCTACAATGGCCGAGAGGGAGGATTCTTCTGTTTCTCGTCCGTCTTTGGGTAAGTTTGGTTCCTAAATTATTCCTGAGAAACTCTTCTATCACAAGCTATGAATTGTTTTTTTCTTCGTTAGTTATTGTTATTGTACCCTTCTTGTGAGACAAATTGGTTCATTAGAGTTTACAGAGGATTTGTTTGTAAGCATGGAGATGAAGGAAGGATGTGCTGCCCTAACAACACAGTGAATGAATGTAGTAAAAGAGATTTTGACCGATAAGGCACTGGCAGTAGAGAACGTAAGTTTCGGTTCGTCGTGCATGTATGCTTTGTTATTACATTTTCTCGGGTCTCATCCTAAGCTGGATGAGTAGTATGGTTGGTTCACGAATCATATGTCGTCATTAACAGCCTCAACTGGCCCTACAGAAAGGAATAAATATCGTTCTATCATCTTTTTCCTCGGGGTTCGGCCAAATTTATTTCTAAAGCATGCACACAAGATTCTTGACTGACCACAGTGAAAGCTCGCAGGTCCATCAGTACAGCAGATGAGACCAGTCAAGAGGGAACCGGGGGAGCAAGGCAAGAATGGTGAGGTGGAGTGGCCGGACTTTTCAGCTGGTTTTTTAGGATTCATGGCGTTTGCAATGCTCTCATTGACGGTAGTAAATAACATTCTGTACAGATCAATTCTTGGACCTCCGGCTGTACCCTTCCGGCTCGGTGACCCTGTCCAAAGCTCAGTTGGCGAAGAACGGAGGTACAGGATTAGATCATCGTCTGAAGAAAGAGAAGAAAGAAAAGGGAAAGTGACTGCTGCGCAACCTCAAACTTTTGAAAGTAAAGTAGCGCCCGCAGGGCCCGCATTGAGTTTTGAGGAGTAAGTCCTTGCTCGACATAGTGTGGTCTCCGAGTGGGATATTAGCACAGTGGTCTCTACTCGAAGGTGGGTGGTAAGATAGTAGGGAACTAAGGTGCTCGCATAATCGATGTTGCCGGATGGGTAGCTTCTGGGTAGCTTCTGCTACCCATATGCTTAATCCTATCCTATTGAAAATGGTGAATTAATGTTTCACAATAAGAAACACACTGGCTCCGTTAGCATGCAGATTGTATACGAAGCAACCAGCCCCCTTTCGCCTCTCTCAGTGTTTGTTTTTGACGCTTCAGGAATTGCACTCAAAATGTTGTTTCAGCATTGCATATTCGGGTTTCACAAACCCCCTTTAAATATAATTTGCTACTAATACAGCCCAAACTCACAACCAATAGGTAAGTGGTCGCTGGGATGGTGGTGATTTGGGAGTCCACCAGAAACATCGAGAGCTCCTGGCTTCGGAAGGGCCAGAAGGGTTTTAGGTTTCAAACGCTCACAAGGAACAAATAAGATGTAATCTAGAGTACCTACAAAATTGTACGTGTAATTCGTGAACGCTGGTTCATCGTCGGCGTGTGCGTATAAACTAACAGCAGGCAGCGGGAACTTGGATGATCTATCTATCTTGACCACCCACTCTTGTACTTCGCCTGCGTTTGCTCCTTCTGAATCCACATCTAAATTTCCTACCTTGTCCACCAGAGCATCTATGTTCTCCTCACGAGGCTTAAGGTGCTTAAACGAGTCAGTCCCAGAAACCAGATAATTGTACACCTGTACAACAAAGGAAAAGTAAGATTTCAGCCGATTAGAACGAGAAGACTATCTGCAAACCTCAGCAGCGTCTGAACTGTCACGGGTGAGTGGAAATACATGGAAATTTAGCAGAGAAAGTACTTACAGCGTCTCCAGGAAGTGAGTTGAAATCCCCAGCTATAATTACGAGAGGATCGACTCCATATTCCTCGGCAGCCCTTGCTTTGAAGTTAACAACAGAGCTTGCCAAATGCTGAACTTGCGCAAGCTTCACATCCATCAACACGGGATCCCTGATTCCATGCAATGATAGGAAGGATATGAAGTAAGGCAACAGCGTGTTACCCGCTACAATCCAGTCGGAAGAATTCAACTGGACGTACAGGCTGACTAAAAAGCTGACTGCCTTAGTGATAAATTTGACAGTCACTGTGCGTACCAAAATATGTGGGTATTCGTCAAGACGAAAATGTGATCCGGCGCTTCCACAGGTTTAAAAGCAGCGATAAGGCCCACGCAGTCACGCTTCAACCTCACTCGGACGTCATTCAAGTCTCCTATTCTCCGTGCGGCTTCATCTGCGAATTGACAGCGTAGTTACAGCCAACACAAGAAATTACGAGCTAGTGTTGATCTCTTGCGTGAGACCCTACTTGCTGTAATGGACAAGCGCGTAGGAGCCCTAACTTTGACTTACCACCATCAACTTCCTCTTCTCCAGGGGGGGTTGGGGGTACAAGAACATTGTAGTCGATAAATTCTTTTGAGAGCAGCGACATCCTGTTTCAAAACAAGGGTTTGAATCTGAGCTGTTGTTTCCAGTGGAAACAAACGGTCTGCACGTGATGAGGGAATGAGAGTCTATACGAAACCTCACACGGAGCTTAGGAGCGACAAACGGGACACTGAAGCCACTAAACCTCGGGTTAACTACTGATGCAAACGATCAAATAAGGCAGGCTGGTTACTACTGTGGAAATATTGTATACCTGGTTCTCCTGAAAAAAATTCCACATCCGTCTTTCTTCCCATTTCCGCGCTGAACGTAGACACTCCCGTAGCCTGCCTTGTCTAATATTTCCTGGTAGAATGTGTGATATTCATCCAGTTCCTGCAATCTCGGTGATCACACAAGGTAGTGAGTGAGCAGAAGCCTTAGCTAGTTCTTCACGATGATACCGTTAACAGGACTGAAGATGGACGGGATTCACAAGTAGTTTCGTACATCAACTGCGAGTTTATGCAGGACAAGAAGCCTCCCATTAGTCCCTTTCAAAGCAGAGAGTTTCTCCGCGTACTAACACTGTAGAATTTATTCATCTGTGTCGGAGCACTTCCGTGATCTGCATACCCCGGCCTTGATTGGATCATGCTCTCAGTGGCTAAGAAATCACTTCTTCTACACAACAGACAAGAAAATCCAGGAGAAGGTAGCTTGTGAAGAACCTGGAGACACAGGAGATCTGCATCCAACGCTAGAAGCCTTGACACAACAGCTTCCGATCGATTCTTCCATCTGCATCATGTATCACCGGTGCATACTGACTCAACGCGAACCATAAGCTTTACTAGTTTGTCCAAATGAACGGACTCAGATATCCATGCATAGAAAAGGGATTCTAGCCTACAGCACGGGTTTGGGAGGACTTTCTGAAGACAAATGCCATCTCTGGCGTGTGATAAATTTCAAGTATTCTGCTAGCCGCCAAGTACCTGAGGCAAGATCGAGGTGAATGAGGAAAGTTTGCGCTCTTCACATAAGCCTAAACACAATCGAACATCACGATAAGTTCTGAGAAAACAGGCTGGAACTTACTTTCCTGTAAGGTCCTCTCTTGCGATTTCGACCCATTATCCAGGCAAAAATGCTGGAACACATAATCTGACATAGACATAATTTCAAGTTAGTTCCAAAACAGTTAACCCCGGAGTCTGCATCTTTCTAACGAATGTGAGCAGTATCTGACTTCCTTTTCCCAGTTTTGTGAAGTTTGAGGTCAAACAGGGTTAGTTATCAGGACGATGCACAGGTCAGGAACCTACCTGGGCAAGAATATTGTACGAAACCATTCGAAGGAGGCCTGCACGTCAGTCGAGGCCAGAAAAATCCGTTAGAAGGGAATCGAAGTGAGCATCAAAAGGCACAATTACCTGATGTTTCACAGACAAACGAGAGGTAAAGGTGTAAAATCTGAAACTTGCACTTGCAAATCTTACATTTTGGATTTCTGGCGTTAGCACTAGTCTCTGTTACGGGGACGAAGTTCGGCTTCCAAGTAGACTTGGCTGCAGTCATCTTAACATGCAACGTCTGCAGCGTTCGTGGGCATCAACATTAGAACCCTTATCATCACACCGTGCTGGTTATATTTTCAAATCTACCATCAACCGCCACCAGACTGAGGGTGGACGATTCAACCGAATCAAGCAAGATCGGCTTTCATGGGGCTAAAGTCCAATCCACCCAAATTGATGTGAGCAGTTTCCAATTTGGAGATCAAATTCAGCACCAGCGGAAACAGAAATCAAGTCGGCTTAACACGGAGGTCAAAAGCCTGAAATCAAATTCAGGAATAATTACGATAACGAATTTTCAGTTGTCCGACTGGGGATATACTCAGATAAGTGGAGTGCCAGTCTCATTTAACCAAACGCGAAATCAATGAAACTTGTCTCCGCTAGTCGTATAGTTTGATATACTCAGATAAGTGGAGTGCCACGTCGAATATCAATTTCACCCAAAGGCTCACACCAGAAGGTTAATTTCAGTTGTCGAGGAAACGATCGCGGTGGATTCCACGATCCACTACACGCATTGTATTTGAAAAGAATTCTGACACACAATATGGTCAATCAAACATGATGTGATGTCGAATCGAAGGATTACAGCGACGGTTTAAACTTCGTACTGTGTAGTCCAGATGTCGTATTGGGCCTCAGGCCCTAATGCTTTTTCATTTCCTTACAATGTGAAGAGAATCAACTTCAAGCACTTCATCGGATACACGCCACATCGGATACACGCCAAACCACTCACAGAAACTCGAATCCACTTCAAAAGCATCACCGTTCAGATTGCCAGGCACCCACAGTTAAGCGGCGGGCCGAAGACAGAAAATCGGTAGAAAAACTCGAGCTTCCAACAGAGCGAGAGGCATTCCCACGGTAGAGGCGCTTGACGGCCGAAGCAGCTCCAGACAATCCTGGCAGACACGTCATTCCTGTAGAGGAAAACCTAATGACATAATCGTCCGTCTCCGCTTTCTATACTTCTTCGCCTTCGACCATTTAGACGTGCTGCTTATCCTCCCCGATTGCCGCCGGAGAGTTCTCTGCGAGGGCTGGACTGTAGTTTTAACCCCCCACCGTCGGATTAAAAAGCGACGGCCTGGATGCTCAAGATTTTCTTAGGTGAGTTCAAATTGCAGTTCACAACGATCTGTTCGGCAACACAAACCACACTTACCTTGAGTTTCCATTGACTTGCAATCCGCCGTTTGGCCTTGGACTTGCAGACATATTCGTATCAATGTCGTTTGAACCGATCATATACATGGATGATGTATGAAAACTTAATTCTCTAGGAGGTTCTTGTCAATAGTTGTTCGGTGACAACGTGTTGCCAGCTCTCTGTAGTGAAGGGCAGGACATTCAATCTCCGAGATTCGTCCGAGAGCATATATGGTTCTTTCAAACTGAAAGGATCGATTGGTGATGGAATGGAAAGTGAAGGTTAAGCACGCGTGCTATCGAGATTCATTTTCCTCTCAAGATCCAGATCTCATATTTAGCGAGGTTCATCTCCCGTGTATGGCTTCGCAGAGTCTATACATTTTCCACCGTATTCATTCATTTGCGGACCACTTCTTGTACTCTGTCGACGGGTCGATTTGAGTGCATTTGTCAGTGGTTTAATGCCGGGCGAGTAGCACTGAACGCCTAGAATACAGCACTCTAACAGTCGAAGGGTTCCATTGCGTGGTGGAAAGTGAAGCAGTTGTAAGAACGGTGCTGCTGAGACACTTAAACCGAGGAGGTGAACCGTAGAAAGTATACTACCTTTTGCTATAGCGAACCGTATCCTGATGTTTCTTCTGCGCATCACATAGGAGCTTGTTGACCCCTCTATTCACTAGAGAGGTGACGCTTTCTAGAAACATCTAGGTTTCGGTTCCTCTTCTCTCTCCACTCGTTTCGATATTCTTCTCGCTTCCCCGTACTGCTTACTCATCTTGGCCTCCTACGTCATGCTCTCTTGCTTCATCGGACCCTTATGCTGAGAAGGAAGGGAGATAGTCGAGTACAGTGCTGTGAGAGTTGCTTGACAGCTTGACGGGAACAGTCATACTAAGCTTTTAGTATCGGACCTAGCTTTCTCTAGCGGATCGTGTTCGGATCCTCTGTTTACACATTCCGATAGCTGTTTTGACGTCTATCACTGGTCGCCTATAAGCAACTAGCCTTTTGAAGGCATCTGAAATATCTTCCAGTTTTCCTTTCTTCGTCCTCTCTACTTCTTTCTTGTTTTTATCGTATCTCGTTCCGTTGATCGCAGCATACAACGTCATGTGCGCTTACTCATCGGATCAAGCGTCCTCACGATCTCATTCGCCTACAGAGGAGAGGTTTGAAGGCGTAAAAGTGGAGCTATTTTGGAATCGGTGCTGAAGGCTACGGTGTCCTTCCATCCCGTATGTACTCGTCGAGCCAGCCACTCTCCTAGACGTCTACCGCCCGTCACAGACTCTCTTGTGATTCGGCTCACCTAGATCATCATTTCGGTCCAGTGGCAACATCGTTTAAAGGACACTTGGCTACTTTTTTATATTCTCCTGCTCGAATGGTTGCAGTTGGGTCCCTCCCCAGCTTTATTTCGTTCTCCCTTTGCCAACAACGAATAGGAACGCATGTTCCGCCATCATAGTTCTACGATCTGTCCACATGTTTTCGATCGACTTTTCAGTGCGATGACTCCCTCATAAAGTCTGGGCTACAATGATCCAACAAAGAGGGACAAAGCACCAACACCGATTCCCTTACACGTCTCCTTGCATCATGATCCTCGTCACAGCTACCCGTTGTGACTAGCAATGCACAGATTCCCAAAACGCCTTTGTTGAATCTGCCAATTTCCGTAAAATTTAGAAACAACCAACGGTTCAAGAATAGACTACCAATCTCCAAAAAACTCATGTCCGCACTCAATACGATGGATTGGTATCGAAACTCTTTGGAGATGTTCGAACGTTAGATACGACCTCAGCATCGTTCCAACTCTTTTCACATCCCTATGAGAACATTTGGATATGAGGATCGGATATAAGATTCTTGACAGCCCTGATTCATGCCCTTCTCGTGCCGTACACTACGAGAGGCACAGGCAAATTTGAGACGAGTAAATAATCTGAGACTCTTCCATGGCGTGCCCTACGGACTGAACAAACTGATCTGCCGAGAGGATCTAGGAATCATATGTCACATAGCTCAACTCAATCAGGAGACAGACTAATCAGACGTTTATGAATATTAGCCCACCCATCGAGCAGTTGGATTATCCACTTATAGAATCCTCTCCCTCGCGTTTGAAGGATTCCTTTCAATGATTTCGAGGAAGTATCTGCCGTGTCTTTAGAACGATTTTCCCTTGGGTTTCGACCGGTTCCTAGAACACACTAACCATGCTGTACGAAGCTTGAATTCCACGGAATCTATATACGACGTGAGAACGTGAACCATTCAGCCGAGACCGACGCAGGTCACTGCTTTGACTAATTAAGCTATGGACTGAGTTCACGTTATCTCTGTATGTCCACACTTGTATTACAAAGCGATTTAGTCAGCTCCGGAGTATCCATGACCAGAAACTGAAAACTAGCCTTCATGCACTGAGTACCACCCAGCACAGCGGACTACGATCGGTATCTCGACTCCAGGACATGTTCAGATCAGACCTGTCATGAATCAATCCTCCACGCACTATTTCTAGCACCTGCATCACTGGCTGACGTTCTAGTACAATATAACCAAGGCGTTAACAATTCTCATACAATCATAACTATAACCACCAAGTGGATCGGGGCTGGATTCTGGAACTCGTCCAGCTCACGGACCATATCGGATGTAACGTTACTTACGTACGCAATCCCGAACAAGGTTTCACTGTCGAACCCAACCGCAAAGCTTGCTTATAAAAGCTAAGCCTCAAATTCAGCATTACAAGCAAAACCAACACTTCTTCCACACCGAATATACTCACCGCTTTTGGAGCAAATTTGACAAGTCGTATGTTCCTGAAGTCCTTAAATTAGAGCCATAAATGACTCAAAAGACGCGGTCCTCAGAAAAGCATTTCAACTTGATAAACGTTAGATAACGACACAAACTCAAACAATACCATGAGTCTGTCTCGATATCTTACATTCCTCGATTTGAAAGCTTCTGTACATCATTGCCGTTCAACACGAGGCCTTCGCAGCCATCTTGATTGCCGAAAGCACCGGCCGGGAAGACTCATCCTCAACAGGCGGGCGTAATATGATGGTTGCCCCAAACTTGGAACACGATCACCGCCGGTGAACACACAAATAAACGTGGACATAGGCATGTTGTTACTATTGGTTCCCAATCGCGATTACCTGTCAGATGACAGAAACCACAGCTAGAGCCTTGAAACAAGGCCACACGTAGGTTTCGTAAATAAGACAGTCCGTGGACGGGCGGGTCAGAGCTACAAACCTCAAACCGCACTGGTAACTCGGCCCAATTAATCTTCATCTGCTCTACCCTGCTGCGGACTCGAACCTTCAGAGCTTGCAACCATTCCATCCAACTCCTCGCCTAACGAATCTCATCCATGGCTCCAGAGACCATGCTTGCAAACAACGCTCCCCAACCGTCTAACAGATTCCAGTAGCTACTACACAAAATAACGTCCGCCTATAGCGCAGCTCAGCTGTCCGGCAATTCAGTGAGATGATCCCTCCAGCATCAAGAGAGTTCCAACCGAAAGGTCGGTCAACTCCCGTCTCCCACTCTCAGTTCGGATGAACGAGGATGAAAGGACATGACACTGCAAATGGTTTCCAATTATCATGCACATGAACACTAAACGTATACATCCAACCGTCAAGAGCCAGGAGAACGGCTTCTTTTATTCACTGAGGAAAGATGAAGAAATGAAAGAGAACCTTTCAACCTTCACTCAAGTCAATACAGGAAAGAATGATGTCTTGAATGAAGCATGATCAAGCAACTTCGGCTAGACATGATCAAGCAAACATGAGCCATGTAAATGGCGTCTCATAAAATATCAATTGCAGGCCTTCAAAGACCAGTCGAACTTATTAAAAGTAGCCAAGTCTTAAGTTCGTTGGCTAGCTTCCATTTATTACTTAGCGTAAATTATTTTGATGAATGTCTTGAAAACTGTGTATGTGAGGCACTCTCTGCTATGGATATTCTCATCTATTAGGCTACTATACACGATAGGTACCCGATCTAGTCCAGTACTTCACTAAGAAAACCTGCCAGAGCCTTTGAACATGTTGGACAACGGTTCTAGCAATACCTGGAAAAAGCACCAATCCTTTGAAGGGATGTAATATCTCGTTACAGTTGTCCGGTTATTGGGGAGCCGTGGCTAAAAGTAAGCCTCTACGCTAACGAACATCGAAGAAAACCGGCCGTATACATATTCTGTAATGATGCCAGTTGGGTAAAGTTACCGCCCAAAATTTGATGATCTGTAACTGATCGACAGATCTCTACCAGTTGCTCTTTATCGGTCTCAAAATCGCTCTCCCTCCTTTACCGTGCGTGAGCGCGGGCAGACCGTGGTGGCTCGGTCCCTTTACATCACTGAGAAGAGATACTTTCGTACGCCTCAATTGCTCCCCGCACTGCTGCTTGGTCAGTACAGGGTTCAGAGAATGTATGCCGTTTCTCCAGTGCACACTGCAGGGAACCTTCAGTTCAATCTGAGTGTAATCGCTGGTCCTTCTCTCAGAGTGAGACAGCCATTTGGCACTCATGTAGTCAAGGGTACGCCATGGAGGCAGGGGCATAGAGTTCTGCCTCAACGAGTTCTTCGCAGCTTCTGACATGATTTCCAATACCTGTTCGAGCTTGCGTTTCGTGCCAACAAATACAGCAGATAGAGTCTGAAGAGCTACCAGGTAGTGCGGAGTAGGCCTGGCGATCTCAAACTGCGCCTGGAAGTCGATATCAACAATCAAGCGTTCTTCCGCAACACGATCACCCTCGAGTATCACATCAATGTACTCGTATTCACCTGTTTACAGACGGAATCAGCAATATTAGCTCTAAAAGAATCAGTGGATACGGCCAACGCGACTGTTACAACGAAGTACTGAGCAACAATTACTTCCCGTAGCTGCAACCATACGCACGGGTGGCGGTTCAGCAAAAAGACACAATCCCTGACCCCAAACTCTCAACATTCCTACGAGTACGTGGTATGGCAAGTAACGCACCTCCTGGGACCCGGCCTGAGTTCTGCCAGCGGGACTTGCACAGTGCCGCATTGTAACCGGCAGATCGTAGGTTCATAACCACAAATCGACGCGTACAACTTCCTTTACACTCGGAGGGTCCACTGCTATGAATGAGATCAGTGTCCTCGTTGATAGCTAAAACTAGCGCGGTCACGGTTGAAAGCAGCTCCCTTTGAAGGGATTCTGAAGGTGTAGTCAAAACCTGCACAAACGAACCCACAGGACGTTTATGTTCGGTTCATGTAGCAGTCTTGGGAAACAACAAGAGCACAATGGTGACACCAGACCAACTAAATGAGCATCACAACATGCATATGCTGCGTGGGCTTCTATACTCTTTGAGTGCCTTGAACCGGCATCACGGATAAAATGTTTACCTGTAAATTTTCACAAAATTTCGTAATGGTTGATGCACCATTGTCACTATCGCTGTTGTCCCAATAATCGCAGGAGCCGTTCTCCACATACTCGTGGACCATCGCGGCAAGATCATGCTCACTATCGTTACTTCCGTTACCGAACTTGGCCGCGCTCTGCTCGTTGAACGGTCCCGAGCTCAAAAACTTCGCCTGCTTATCCTCTTTCATCTTCTGCAACCTTGATGTTTGAGACTGCGCCGGCCAGCACGCTTTGTGCTTTCCCGGAGCGAATGGCACGGGAAGATAAGCATTGGGTGGATTTGGAAAGTCCCACTGACAATCCACATTCTCTATCGCCAACATGTCACCATACACCGCAGAATTGGTGTCCTGGTGATGAATAAATGGCCCATTGGATACAAGGCCAGGCATTCTAAAGACCGTAGGGTTCGAAATGGTGATTCTCTGGGACTGATCGATCAATCAGTTACGAGAGAACACTGCCAACGGAAGATGGAAACTCTACTTTATCGTCGTCAAAGACCGCCCAACTAGAGACCCCGGAAGGAGAACAAAATCCACAGAAAAACCGAGCCCGATGCTACAAAACTTCAGAGTACAGAGTTCCGATTCTAAAGGGAAGAACCGGAAACGCTTGAGCGAGCGAGTAAAACTTTCCGTCCGCATGCAACATGCCCACACCCTTTCGCTCAAAAGACAACCCGATCAGCCACTGCTTCTGAAGCAAAATCAGATTTAAACCCCAAAAAAACAACCGTGAAAGATCCACCATTCACACTCAATCCAAGCGTCCTCACACTCCCTACAGTAAAGCGCCTAATTCCTCCTGTGCTGGCTGATGATACACGCAATACGATACCCTGCCCGCCCGCGCACGCACTGATCCGTTACCTCTAGCCGCCTCTCTTAACGATTATCAAAACATCGTCGCCTCTTATATACACCTTCTTAAGATCCTCCCTCTCTATCCCTCTCTATCCCGATCCTGACTTTCTTCCTTCCCTTTCGTTCTCTTCCACTTTCACCGTCCACCTTCTCCACTTCTACCCTTCTGTACACTCCACTACAGCCTCACACCAGCTCTTCTCCTCTCGTGCACTCGCCTCCGAGCGGATGAAGATGATGCTCGATCAGACTCCCGCTACCGGAAGCATGCAACGACCAGAAGAGGCTTCAATCACTCGACAGATTATCACACTCTCCGCCAAAAAGTACAATCACCTTCCTGCTCTCTTCTCCTCGCCACTCTTCCCTGGCCCTCCCCTTTCTCGCTCTCTCACTCTCTCTCCCTCGCCTCACCCTTACGCTCCCTCCCTCTATCTGTCTCTTGATCTCGTCAAGATATGTGAATCTTCTCACACGCCTTCTCTCTCTCTCTCTCGGCAATGGAGTCTCTCGCCTCCTCTCTCACCGAAGACTTTAAAGCGTGTGAGTGAAGCGCTCGTCCTCCTCTCCTCTCTCGTCTCTTTCTCTCTCTCTCATGCGAAGGAAGTCGAGGCTGCTCTGCGTTGAATGCAGAGGAGCACTATATGTAGTCCCCCGCAGCAGATGCAGGCAGGCAGGCGCTGGGTCAGGCGAGATGGCAGAAAAAGCAACAACTGGGCCAAATTGAAGGAAAACCCGGTCCTATTCTCCTTCCGTCTCATCCTCCCTTTTCGCATTTTCTCCTTAATTTTCATTACGGTATTACCGTAACTCCCTCTCCTCTCCTCCTCGCGTGACTTGTCCAACAAGCTCATCTTCCACCTCCCCTGACTGTCTTACCCAACAAGCTCCACTTCGTCGTCCTCCTCGGCGCACAGAGCCAGTGAGCAGCAGGCTAGCAGGCTAGCAGCGTAGTCCTGCCCCACCAGGACCAGCTTCGCGTTCCGCCTCCGCTTTGGTTTACCTCTACGCTTCGTGGACCGGACACGGCTCGGACTACTGTACTCCCGAGTCCTGTACACAACACACGACACAGAGTAGAGTAGCGTAGGGTACCCTACGACTGACTGGTCCACTGACTGCAGAAGGAAGCAAGCCTCCAAGAAGAAAATTCCCGGAGATCAAAGTTTAAAGTCCTAAAGTCCGAGAATATCCAGGCGACGAACAGTGAATGTCTGCGATTGGCTGCACCTGCCCGGAATAAAGGCGCTCTGTTCTGCCCAGCGAATTGCGTTGGCGAACTGACTCCTTCCGTTGGATCGGTAAACGATTCCCGGAGGATTCTCGTATACGGTACCCTTCCCCTGCCCGCCTTTACACTCCAGGTAGGAAACAGCTGCCTCGGACATACCACGTGTCCATGCGTAAGGGCAGAAGCAAACCCGGGCTAACTTGCTGGAGACATTACCGGTTACAAAGAGCAAAGCGCAAAACGCAGAAAACCAAGATTACCGGCTCTCTCTGTTTCTCTCTCAGCGCTTTTCAAACTGCAAGAAAGTGTCGGATTCTTCGTAACGATATTATTTCCTACGTCCTCAAGGCTCAGGCTTGGAGATCCCAGATTATCTCGTGCAGCGCAGAGAGGATGGAGATTATTCTCATGAGTAAAAGGGTGTGCAAAGAATGCATCCATGGGAATGGGTTTCAAAGACATCTCCATTGCCATCATCTCGTAAACCGATCGTCGCATCTGTCGCAAACGCCGGACGTGAGCTGCACCTCGCGCGACGCAAAGACTATCGTAGGAATCCATTGACACGAAGATGGGGTGTAGTTTGGAGCGAGAAACTTAACGACGTCGCGATCCACAAGTTTGCAGCAGATAGACGCAGAATATTACAAAGATGTGACGTCGCAGTCCATGACACCAGTGACCAGTCTAGCGAAGGCTGAGATGTATTCGTAAGTTGAAGGCGTTCAGTCACGGTAACTCCGTGCTGCATGTGGACGACCTGGAATGTGATACCAGTTGCTCAAGCCTCTGCAACCACATGATGTGACACGAGGTAAACTAGCGGGCATTATAACGAGGGCGTGAGAAGCGGAGAGATTGATTTAGGTCCGGTTTAAGTTTAGCGTTATGAGGGATCTGACTAACTTTGGTTGTTAGAAGAACTCCCAACCAAGAAGTTGTTGCTAGTAATGGATAACTGACAACGTACTTACGTTTTGGAGTACTGTAGTATATCCTGTTGGTAGACGCTTCAACATCTCTAATTAAAGGGAGACATTGGTTAACTTTAGCAACCCATCGCTCCTTATGTAGTAATCGAAGCCAACATGTTCCCGGATAAACGCTACATTAGCGGATGGAACGTCTCACGAAATTGATCACCCATACAACTAAAACTTTTCTGCATGATCTCAATGATGGCTCCTGTAATTCCAGATAAAAATAGCCAATTTCTATTTCACGATCTGCTCGAAGTGAGGTCTGAACTGCTTTGGAAGAAAATTTAAACTGCAAACAGAAATCCTCCAGCTATAGAATTGGTCTTTAGCTTCCACAATCTCCTTCTATCAAGTACCTCATGTCCCTAGTACACGTCCGCACCCATCCCTAAGAACGGGCTAAGTGCTTGTGTTAAATTTGCTCACTCTAACTACCAGTCGTTATTGACCATCTAGAGGCTACATGCAGTCCCACTCACCGGTATGACGACAGGACAACTAGAGAGGAAGAACATTGAAGGAGAAGTCCAAACTCTCATGTACAGTAGCGATTTGGATAAAGTGAAGGTGATGGGGAATTTGGGTTTGAACTTTGAAGCGAGAGTTAATGAGAGAAGTGGAGAAGGCTGTAAAGGGGATAAGTTAGCAAGCAGCTCGAACGTGAGAGAGACCGTCTGCTAGTTTGGCCGGACGGTACGCTGGTAGGAGGGTGTCATCATAGAAAGATTAGTGGTAAGTAGAGTACAAGAACATGTGGCTAATCTTAACTTCCCAGAACAAAAGGAGGAGGAAATCGACGGAGAAAATGAGGGGTGTGACTGGCCAAACAAGCGGGCCGCCGACAGACATGTGAAGAAGGTCAGAGCTAGCACGCCGGCACGAGAGGGGAACAGAAGTTGAGGTGTAGTTATCCTCCAAAACGCAATCATTATGCTGAAACCCGGCAGGCGATGGGGAGAGTCGGGCAGGGGACGTGGAGATGTGACAATGTGTTGTTATTACTTTATGTGAGGAAGTTATATCATCGAATCGTGGTTACGTACTGATCGGAAATCAAACAGAAGGACGAGGAATTCTAGAGTTCTATTCTTTTGGAAATTCATTTTAACTCTATGCAATCACAGAATTCTTGCTTGGGATGCTTGGAGCTCGAATGTGCCACTGGTTTAGGGTGCTTCGAAATCTCTAACTTCTTAGGCATCTCCACTCGGAAGACTATAACGCTATTATAAAATTAAGAAACCTCGAGATGTTCCACCGGATACAGTAACTTCACTTTATTCTGGTGCCAGAATCTGGGACAGGACTAGAATTCTCAATAACGTTGCACTATTCTGGATTACAAGCAAATAAATGTTAAGAACTTTCTCATTTAGCAATTGCATGGAATATCCTACCCATGTAAACTTTTCAAGGTTGATTTGGTGTTGTGTAAATTACTGTCCGCTGCTTTGTCGATGTTCCACTCATAATTTGTGTTTTTATACTCTACCTATTTTATAATAGAGAAAGATTCTCTGTTACAGTGAGGGAACTTAATACATACCAGGTTTTTTCTCATTAACTTAAGAGCGATGTAGAGATCTAAGTTTTGAAGACTCTATTAGTATAACATGAACCTTAAGTTTACTGTTAACGCTCCAATTAGAGCTTGTGCGGTGAAGATGTCCTTATAAGAAGAAATTATTTTCCTCTAAAATTAAGAAATAGTGAGCCGCGTGCATGGCACTCACACGTATTTTGCGCATGCCTCACTCGTTTTGAAAAATATCTAGATCTGAGCAAACAGAGCAAGAGTGAGATTTATGTTGACAAAATGGTATCTTATCTTCTTTTGGACGACATGTCTAGACGAGCACAAGACTACTGGCTGTAGAGGAGATTGTAGTCATGATCAACTCTGTCATATTCTTCGATGTGAAAGATGTAACTACGAATATACGAGATATTTGGCTGTGAAAAGTGTATGCGATTGAGAAAAAAGAATAACAATATATGATTGTCAAATATCTAATCCAATCTTTCAGTAATTTTATTTTTATATATAAATATATATTTTTCATAAGTCTATAAATTATCCACACAAGTTCTGTAAACTAGAATCTGTCAATTTCTTTACGTAGCCCTCGGAAATACTTTTCCAGTGGTATCCAAAGTGTTTGAAATGGACCTCTCTACCAACAGTTACGTCTTTTCAAATATTTCAATCTATTTTTCTCTACCTTCTCTTACCGTTAAACTTCATGATGCATACGGAAGTTCACGTGTTAGAAAGTTGCCCATTTTCTAGATTTAGTTGTCTAACTCTTTCCTCTCTAAAAGCTGATTTTGATGATACTCAACACACGCCGGACTGACTACCGAATAGGAAGTTATGCTTCCTCAAAGCTTGAACCTCCCACTTCTCTCTTTATCGACTTTAGGACGCATCCCATAGTTCACTTGTTGTTGACTTGCGGATTTTCTAAATTCGAATTATTTTTCACGTTTCTAATTCTAGCCGATTCTAATGATACCTAGAACATCCCAAACAAACTCTCAAACAAGACATTATGTCCAATCAAGGTTTGTTCTTTTCTTTTCATTCTTTTCATTCCTTCAACCAACTTGTTGTGAACTTGAAGATTTTCATGATCTGACCACCCCAACTTGTTCATCTCGTCAATCCAGTTTCAACGCTACTAAACTCGTCCAAAATGGATTCCAGAGCAAGGAGTTACTCCTTCCTAAACTCAAATTTCTTTTGTTTCTCCTACTCAACTTCAGAAAACGTCTCAAAGTTCACTTGTAAAATCTTGATAACTTTCTCTAATCTGAGCTCACTTGCACATTCTTCTCATTAAGTTAGTTCAAACGATGTCAAATTCAACTCAAACGGACTCTTGAGTGGGGAGCTATGCCTCCTCAAAGTTTTCACTCGTCTTTTCTCTAGTTGATCTTGAAGTTAGCAAAGTAATTTTTCCATGTAAAACCTAAGTTGAACTTCATGACGTGTCTCGAAGTTCACCGTTGATCATTAAATCCATTAACTCATTTTTTTTACCTCACCCAACTCAGACCAAAATCACGGAGAAAATCCTACAACCTCTAAACATCTAGATCCAAAATCAGCTAAATGACCTTGATGGCACAGCATTTATACTTTTGACAAGCAGCCCACCTAGATCCACATGTCGCCTCTACATCCTGCCACATGTGCACAAGCAGACGGTCACACGGCACCCATGCACGATGTCACATGTCACAGATACACAATGTACACCATCAACTTGATTCATTTTGACAATTGTCCAGTCAACATTCATCATATCAATCTTATCCATAATAATCCACATCAGTGCCATACCACCATGTGTCATCACCAAGTCAACATGCACAGACACGTGTCAATGCCATGTGAGTCGTTGTTGTTACATCATTACGGGAATCTAGTCAACACTACCATATAAACAGTTGACACCTCAACCAAGAAGAACCACTTCACTGAAAAATCAACATATGTCAAATTTCCACATCGTACTTTTTAGTTTTGGACACGTCAAAAAAAGTACCACATCAGTACTTGATCTACCACGTCAGCATCGTGACGTCTCAAAACCTTACAAAGTGAAATTGGTCATAACTTCCTCGTCTTGACTTCGTTCACAACTATAAAAATCCTAATTTTAATATCCTCTGCAAGACATATACAATGTTGCTATCAAAACCATGTTTGGAGTAAGATGAGAAATAGTTTTCCTAGGACCTTAGTTTCACATCCTACTCGGTCGATGACACGAAGACATGCACAACTGACAAGTGCTATCAAACTCAACCAAGGAATATCTCGGTTTGATCACGACCATCACTTCTTTGGATCAGACAATACTATTTACACATCAACTCATGTATATACAGATTTTACAGCAAACTTGTAGAGTTCACGATTTTTTCTTTAGCACTCAAAATAATATCTACTAATTCTTCAAAAAAGACCTCAAGAACCGCTTCCCACCGACTCGCTTGTCTCAAACAGAAGCTCATATAAAGAGATATCGATATCTCAAATAATGAATTGATACACATATCACTTCTCTCTTCACTAATGACAAAATTTTCAGTTTTCGCTCCGCTAATCCAAATCCATAGATCTTGGTGAGACTAGAAAGTATACACTCCAAGCTATCTAATGATACCAAGTTCTCTTATAATCAAGATCTGTAGCTTTAACAGATGTCCGTGCGAAAAATCTTAATTTTTTTCCCAACCTTGTGAGAGTTGGCAAAAGTCTTTTGAACAACTTCTTAACTCTCAGTTTTGTCAAAACAAGTGCTACATGTATCTCTTCTTCTCTGACAAAAGTCCATGTAGCCCCCTAAAGTGATACATGTATCAACTTTCATCTTCACTTAGTCATCTTTCTGTCGTAGATATCCAAAAATCTCGTTCGAACCCAGTTTCAAAAATCTCGACAAAAATCTCATGACATCTCTCGTCGTAGAGTCAAAATATCTTAGAAGTGATCTCCTGAAAACTCTTTTCCGGTGCTTAAGTAGTATATAGAAGCATCTCCCTAAGCTGATCCATTTGACCTCATCAGCATCTGAGAGGTGATGCATATCACTTCTTCGTATCGCAAACGTGCATATTGTCATCTCCTACGTCGACTCGTCAAGTGGTGCACATGCGCATTGATAAATTTCTGCAAGTGACATCTCATACACATCAGCAAGTTCTATGTCAGAATCCGTATGATGTCGTAACTTTTGGTGCCATGTCATCATCATCCATCGAATATCTAAAAAGCATACAAATCGTCGTAGCTCCTACTCCATAACTCCGTTTGGAGTGATCCAAGAACTAAAGTTGACGTGCTAGAATGAGCCGTATGCTACAGTGAAGTCATATCACTTGTCATAGCAAGTTCAGAAAAGATCATGATGTGCGATCGCTCCGATCATAGCCGATACGACACGACACGACACGACACGACATCCACCTCATCTAAACATGTGAATCCTCTAGCATGCAACAAAAAACACCTTAAAGGAGTTGATAGACGTCTCATTCAATCTCCTTATTCTCTCACATGTCTTCATCGTGCTCGTCCACAACATCTTCTACTTGATCGTAATCCTCGAACTCAAACTATGTGTCAACTTTCAAGCTCTCCAAAATCTAGCTCTCCATCTCGTCGTTTAAAGATCTTAACTCGTTCATCCGCAACTGGTACCTTCATATTTGTACCGTCCAACTCTCTTAATCTATAAGTTGCATTATCGCTATTTTTTTCCACCACATACAATCGAAACCACCTCTTTGAAAATTATAGAAGCACCTTGAACCTTGACCTTAAGATGAACTTCCACGGATAAGAATGCAAGTAGGTATAAGATACATCAATAATAAAATCTGATTATCTTATTGTTGAAAGTAATAATTGCAGTACCTTAGGTGTAATTTTAAGATATTAGTATTCAATATAAATTAACTATAAACTCTAATTATATATTTCTCAATTAAATATAATGATCAAATACATCTATAATCTATGCAGACCCACTCTATAAGATAAAGATAATTCTGTAAACTCAGTTTGTATCTTGACTTATCATCAAACTCTTCTTCACATAATAGTTTGGTGACAAATTAAACCTAAAGAGATGGAGAAGTGAATATGCAAGCTGGATGAACTTCTGAGAACTTTTGCTCGCTTGTTGTTATCGGAGAAATTTCTAAGTGTTAATGAAAATCATGTATCAAATGAATATAAATAATCAAAATTTTCATAAATATTAACTATCAGCACATGCCTAGAAACATGAGAAGACCATGAGTAAAATCATAAGGCTTGAGTATACTACCGTGCTTCTAGATGTACAAGTTTGAAAATTTGTTCTTATTAATATATTAATTTAATGACAGTTTAATTTATTACTTAAATTTTCCTACCGGAAAGATTAAGTAATAAATTAAAAGTTTACCTATTTATCTCCTCCATCCAAACATAGAGGAGGTGAATATGCACGTGGTCTACATTCATCAAGTGAATATGCATCCAAACTGCACTTTTGGCTCTATGGATGAAAAAGACAACAATTGAAAAGATTGAAAAATCCTCAAGCTTCATTGAACTGGAGAAAACAGCGAGGGTACCATAGAGATATTAGTGATAATTCTAAAAATGTTAATGAAAAAATGTTCAATATTTATATATTATATGATAATGATAGAAGTACATTCGGATCTTGCGGAGAGAAACCATAAGAACGTGGATTGTGGCGCACTGCAAGAACTATATGACTGGGTTGCAGTACTATCGAGAAATAATTTATGTATTGATTTAATTTATCAACTAACCCTTCACGTCGGAAGGGTTAGATGATAAACTAAACACCTTTGCACATTCCCCCTCCCCGGGAGGTAGGCACGCTTGCATATTCATCTTCTCATTTTCATATGGAGAAGGTGACAGGCTTAATTAATTACCTAACCCTTCCGATGAGAAAGATTAAGTAATAAATTAAATCATCCACAACTTAATAATTATCAGATATCAGACCCCTTGTCTTATGGTTTGGACATCGCGTTCTAAGATTCCATGCTTATGGGTTCTCTCTAGACTCATCATAGCTTGTGATTATGATAACGTAAATATTTAAAAATAGTTTAAACTTAAATTTACTTTAAAATATTTATCTAATATGCAGATTTTTCTCTATAACCTAAACAAAAACATCACCAACAGACATGAAGGAAAATTTGAAAAATATAAAATAAAACATTATATTATTTTCCAGAACTAATATATTTTTTAAATTTTTTCCATATACACCCCGCTTGTACCTTTTCCTACTATCCTTGGCTAGGTTTTTTGGGATGCATATTTATCCCCTCTTCCTTAGCTTGGAAGAGGTGAAATATGCAAGGAAGTGAATACATATTACGTGATACAATGTTTCAAACAGGAAAGGATATTTTGTGGACCACGGAAAAAGAAAGATACCTTGTAATTGCCGTCTGTATTGCATCCTTGTATTTACCATGCCATGGATTTAATCCAACTGAAACAGAAGGATCAGACGTTCTGGTCAACCCTGCGGTTAAAAGCTTTTCGGCGTAGTGATGATCCCAGTGTTTGATCTCCCAGTCACGCGACACGAGTGTGACTGTGGGGGTCATTCCCTACAATCTTAGCTTACTCTGTTCACTGACTGAATTTGAGACTGACGGAACGCTCGGCTTTGGACGGAGTGCTTGTACTAGTAAACGGAGACCAGCTCAGCTTGACTACGGGGTGGGGGACACGTATGGCACGTTGTCTCTGACTGGGCGGAGGTGTAGGCTGCGCTACCAGAATTATGACTAGTCATCAGTCTCGCTAAATACAAAGCCGCTGAGGGATCAGGAAGCATTATACCCCTTCCCTGGCAGGACCACCGCCAAATCCAGGCAAAAGGCCAAAGACTAGTAATGATCTCTCCTCTTTGGAACTCTGTCCCATGTCTTCCACATGGTCCTCCGCTACTCTAAAATTGGCAGCGCGATATGAGCCGGACCGACTCCTACATGATGAAGGAACACAAGGAACTCACACTCCCCACCCCCAACTACTGTAGTCCCTTACTTAGACCGTACTCCAGTCCGACTACACACCCCCCTACCCTCCAGCTAAACAAGCCTCATCTTGCTGGATGGGACAGCTAAATTAAGCTTGCTTAATCAATGGTATAGTCGGTTATCCCTGTGACAAAACCTGCCAACTCTTCTGCCAAACAGAAGAGTCCATGTATATTCTCGATGTATTTCTCAAGGAAATTTCTCCCAAAGGATGATTATTGATTATTAATCGATGGATCCTGAAGCATAAGTATATTCTCTTATTGATAAGCATAATTCTCTTATTAATGATTATGACCTCCTAGAAGTGGCGGATTAGGTGCAGACATTTGTTGTGTCGGGAGCCTTCTGCCAGGCCATTAATTCCTTCCCTCTTCCTCGTCCTGCTGCCTGATTCCCTTCCTTCGTTCTCGTTCCCTACAGTCCGTGAAACCCTAGCTTTGAGTCTGTTGGTTGCATGGGAGCAAGAGTCCCAGAGAGGACAGGTAACGGTAAAGCAAAACCCTAAAAAGGTACTTCTCGATCCTCTTCTTATCTTTGCTTGCTTGGCTTTGCCTTCCACTGTTCACTTCACTGATTAATGTTTGTCACGAAAGTACATGTATGGTGTAAGTACTTGCTCCTAGGTGCTGCTGCTATTCAGTTATACCTGCTGTTCCTTGATCTCTGTGTGAAATATACGGTTCGTGCTAGAGTAGTGTACTCTCTCACCTTGATGATATCCGTATCTTCGGTTTCTACCATTTCCTTTCATTTCTCATTTCTCAGAACACGCAGAAGTTGCTTGATCACACCCCAGGTAGGTTCCGTGACTTGATCATACTCTCCTTAATGTATTACTTGATCACACCCTTGACTCGCAATTGTCTGTACAACCAGTCACTTTGGGATATTACTCATATGTGAGATTACACATATTAAAGAAACGAGAATATGAATAATCTAATGTTAAATATTTTTACTTATAATGATATGTAATCAAGATTGAAAATACTAAAATGATGAACTAAAAAAAAATTGATTGGTTTTATTGTCAATAATTCCTCAGGGTTATGATCAAGCAACCAAACGTTGAGAGGGGTATGATCAAGCGCAACGATCGTACTAGAGGTATGATCGAGCCAATTACTGCAAAACACGAAGTCGCTAAATGTACCCAAGTATATTTCAGCATTAGGTTCATGCATGTTCAGTTCTCTTGACCATCTTAATAATCTTGACTAGTGCCGTATTAACAACCTCAGTTAGAAGTGAAGGGTTTAGCCTCGATTTTTTCTCTTCACTCTCTGGGTGTTTGGTTGCTTGGCCCTTTGGGTCCCTCATTTCCCTTGTTCGGTTTGATAGGGTCTTCCCGTCCGTTTGTTATCCATCGTGTCGCTTTTCACTATGAGCTTTAAGAAGTTAGTAACAGGAAATGCCTGTATAATTTTTGTCCATTATATCTGGACATGGAAAGTCACTGCACTTGTATAATTTTTTGTCTATTATACTGACTTGGTGACAATACAATATCTGGTTCATTGTATCTGGACACGGAAAGTCACTGCACTAGTCTGGACGGACATCTCACATAACGGTAATGGAAACGCGCAGGCAGGAAAGAACAGTGCGGCGGTCACCATAAGCGCAAGTGCCGCGCAATTTGCTATACAGACAGAAAAACGGCGGAGCTTTAGCAAAGGCTGCAGGAGGAGCAAATCTAAATGAATTGTATTGAATAATATAAATAATAAATGAATTGTATTGATAAAGATATGTGGTAACGTGATGACAGAAGATTCATCTCGATTAAAAAGGTCTTGAATTCGAAATATTATAATTATGTTTTCTCGTGACCGCCGGCCGTTTGCTTTAGGTAAACATTTTCTCTCTGTGTGCGGCTTTTCTGGACTCCTTGGTGCGATTTACACTGAGAGTCGTAAAACCGCAAAGTAAAGTTAAGATTTAGCTAGGGTCTAGAGCCCCTTGAGGTAGTGACTGCAGGGAGAGTCATTTAGAGACTTCTAGCTCATAGCACTATGCATTTTGGAAGCGGAGGATATTCACAGGTGGTTTAATTTATTATTTATTTATTTCGTTTTGAATATTAAAATTAGTAAATCAATAATGGTAATAATTATAATGAATTAATTTATTCATTAAATGAATTCAGCAGGTTATCAAATTTATATTCTCGAAGGTGCATCTGAGCTTTCTCCACTGATGGTTAAGTCTAGATTCTCTCCCAAGTGTAAATCTAGCTAATATATAATAATTAAAAATAAATAAATTATTTTATCAACTTAAAATACAATTATCACTAACACATATATCTTTTCCAAAATATATTCCCCGAAGTAGATCGAGCATGCGTATTCACGCACTTTTTCAGAACACTTGCATATTCATCTCCTCCATCCTCACAAATATACAGGTTTAATAAACCCTAAATTTAATACTTAACCCTTCTTGTCGAAAAGGTTAAGTATTAAATTAACACAAGACTATATTAATGTATTAACGAATGTGGACTCCCGGACTTGTATCTTCTGAAGCGCGGCACTCAAGGTAAAACTTATGGGTTATCTTTTACTCTTCCCGTGTTTCCAGGTTTAGATAACAGATAACATTTATAAAATATTTTAATACTTTATATCTACTTAATATATATTTTTTATTTAACACCTATATATATTTCCAATATCATTAAACGAACAAAAGTTCCCGGAGTTCATCCAGCATGCATATATATTATTCTTCCGCGCAGTCAAATGATTCAAAGAGGAAGTTTGGTGCTGAAGCTATTCTTGCCCATAAGTAGTGCTTTTGGTGACTTTGAGTTTTTCTAAAAGTATACACCTAAAGAGAGAAGAACCTCAAGACAACAGCATCCAACCCCACAAACAGAGAAAGGTTCGATGAAGAGTACGAGAGTCTCTCTCTAAGAAGAAGTGAAGAACTAAAGTCTTAAAGCCCCCAGGGTAGGTAAAAAACAAAAAAAAAGTAATTTATTTTTAACCTAAAGCCTTTAAACTTCATGATTACAGTTGTAAATCAGTAACAATCAGTTTGCTTTGAGGTGAATACAAAGAGTAAAGCCAGTGAAGAGCTTAGATTTAAGACATTACTTCAAAAATCTATTATCACAATGAATTTATCGTGAAAAGAAGTATGCGCTTAATAGTTAAAATTTAGTTCTCTTGGAAATCAACCTCAGAAAAGAACTCCTTATGTTACCAAGATTACTTATAAGGACACTCGGGTTTAAAATAACGGCATCTTGTCGCACGAAGAGAGACGGATTCCGTAACAAACATATTAAAAGTGCAACCTCAGCTGGCATAGAGAGAAAGAAATATCAAAACGATTCTAATTGCTGAACTTTCCTTTTCTTCTTATATGCACGCAAGATCAAATTCAGAGATTCAAATTCTTTTGTTCGCGTGTTGTAATCAAAAAAGATATAAATGTTATATAAAAATTCTGTATCAAACTGCAGAAGATTAGATTATCTCTAAATATTAAGTCATAGCTGGATTAGAGATTCCATAAGGTCCACACATAACCCGTAAAGAAAAGTTGGACTTAGGTGTTGTAAAGATTACAATGGTACGACCTGCTGATGAAAACAATTATACTTAATCAATTAATAATTTATTGTCTAAATTATTTCTCTTGGATATTCAGCTTCCATCAAAGATGGAGGAGGTGAATACACAATGTTCTTATAATGTTATGTTATCGCACTCCTTATTTCTTTTTCTTTCAGAGAAATACTTTATCGGACCCCAAACAAACTGCAGAACTTGATCGGACCCTTGAAGTTGAAAAGACTTGCTCGGACCCTTGACTGGATGCACTGGCTAGCTCGCTGACATGGAGACTGTGATGTAAATGTTGTTATTGTAACATTTGGATCTGGGTTTCATGCAATCGACGTCTGGTAAAAATGAATTACCATGCACAGATAGAACTGCATTCTAATCTTTGTCATGGTCTCGTTGTATAGTGTTGCGATCAAGATCTACTATCCCACTTCATCTCATTTTGAAGTTATCGGGTACAGTGATGGTGACCTCTAGCATGTTCCCTCGGGTAGCTATGGCTCAACAAGCACCTGATTCTTATGCAGTGCGTTTGTCCAGATGTTTGACTGAGATCAGCGACTATGTTTCTAAGAGAAAAGTTTTTCAACACGTTCGTCTTTGCATGAATGTGGTGCAAGTGCTTGCTAATTTAAATTATGTTTACCGAGCTTGTTGACATCATTTTGGAGAAAACGAGAGGAGATGTTTCATAACGAAGATATCACTACCTCAAGTTTTGAAAATGATCCATATATCACTTCTCTGTTGGCAACATCTACAATTATAGTTCCACTAATCCAAATCCAGAGATCTCAGTGGCACTAGAAAGCTTACACTCCAAGCTTTCCAACGATATCAAGTTCTTTTCTAATCAAAATATGTAGTCCTAATTGCACTCCTTGCTCATCTCAGATTAGGCGGATCATCTCGGACTCCGGGTTTGTCAAAGACTGATTCAAGACGATGCCAGACGAAATTGCGCTGATCACCTCAAATCTTGGCTGACAACGTCATTATCGTATCATCGTTTGAGTGACGTGTCCAAGCGAGCACCGAGCTCTTGGCTGTATAAGACATTGTAGCTCTGGTCAACACGCACAAACACACAAGTGCTACCAAGTTCAACCAAAGAAAATCCTGATTTATTTATAGTGAACTTTCAGAGTTTGTGATTTCTTGTCAAAAAGATCACGAAAAATGCTTCTCAACTGTATCTCACTTATCTCAAACTGACTCTCTTGGACCAAAAAACACCTGAGGTGAGTTGGACCTAGAACTTGAGATGAGACACAACTGAGACCTCAAAAGAACATCGATAATTCTTGAACCAAAATCAAACTGAGAAACAAACATCAAGAATTCTTATCATAAAAGCCAAGACTTTATTCATATATGGAATTACAATGAGCTCTCGACCCATGCTGCTTATAGCTCAATGACTTCCTCATCTAAATTGCATATGTTCTTTAGCTCATTGAAAACTGTACATTGTTGTCGATCGTTTTACAAATCCATGCTTATTTCAATCCGAAATGATCTAACTCCATGCGGATCATCTTCTTGCATACTACTTGATGTCTCTTTCTTTTTTCTACTCGAGTCTCTTTTTGGATACTCTTCATCATCTCGATCTTATTCATCCTTACTCTGTCTCAACTTCATATAATGTTCGAATCTGTACACTCTCACTACATGCTTCGGCTTGTATTTCACATTCGCGCGTAAGCTCACCACTGACCAACTGTCCAAGCAATATTTGAGCTCTTCAAAAGTTCTGAATGTGACACCAAGGTTAATTTTTGTAGCTACTTTCAACACCTCGTGTTATGATCTCTCCGACAGATCTATTGCGTTCTCTTCATGCAGTCTGTAGAAATCTCTCCATCGTTCTTGTGTTGTGTTGTCCTCACCATTTCATCTTCTGCACTGCTGAAGTAATTCTGGCTCATCGTCTCAAGAAAACATGTGATTTATGTCATTGTTTGCATGTGCTGAACTATCCACGCATGCAATCCACTCATTGTCCTCCACCAGTCATAGCTCGCTTCTACAATACTCAGCAGTACTGTTCGAAACTAGACATGTTGCACTGTTCAGCCCCGTCGTATCCAAATCTCGAGCGCGCACAAAGAAGACTCGCTGCAGCTAGGTCTGACATCTCGATTCTAGTTTCGACCGTGTTCTTTTCTCAGAAATGCACTGCTCACTAAAACGTGGAGACCTTATTCTACAAGCTGTGTGCACAATAACCTCACAGAAACACCACAGTGCTAAAGATCCGAACAAGGATCCAAACAAATCTTTTTCAACTTCGGGCTCGAAACAAATTTTTTATAACTCAGAACAAGTCTTTTTCAACTCAGGAGGTACAATCAAGTTCTGAAGTTCGTTTGGTTGCCTATCAAGTCTTTCTCTGTCTTTTCTTTTCCTGAACCAAAACGCCGGAGCCCAGAAGAACTGTACTAATTATTTTCCGGCGAGGAAAACCACCAGCCGAGATGCACACCCCCGCTTTGACATCACTGCATCCGAATTCTGGTTATAGAGAGATTTGCTATTTTACTTTCCGATTTCATTTGTACCCGATGCAGGTTCAACTTCAAAGCCCTCTCCCTCCCTCTATCATGCGTCCTGCCCGGCTCTTCTGTGTGTCCCTGCCCGCAAGTGCACAAAAGCTACTGGCAATAAAATCCTGGAGGATGATTAGACCCGAGCATTGATTGTGTACAGTTAGGATGTAACCGTGCGCGTAGCACAATTTACAGCGTCAACGAGATCAAGGAAAGAACGAGCCACGCGGTCGAGTCAGTCAGTAGTAAGTCCCCGCGCGGTTTATGAATTCCTTTCCTCTTTCCTGTAGGCCGGCCTATAAAGCATAAAAGTATGTCATGATTTTTTTTTTGCTCTGCATCCATTCCTATTGAATACCTTCCTTTGTATTGGTGGAGAAAGGAATCAAAGGTCTTGAGCATTTCCACAAGAATAATTACCGTTTATGATTTATGCATATTTACTTTCCTGGGCAGAGCTGGCAGCTGGCTCAAACCCTGCACGAACTACTGTAGTAGGAAATATGGTTCTACTTCTTCTGTAAATCAACAACTAGAAAATCAATTTTAGCAGGCTTTTTGTTTTGAGTGCACAACCTAGAATCAGAAAAGTCCACGTTGGAGCAACTCTGTTCTCCTTCTGCAGAGATCGGTTCCTGAGAGCAGAATTGCTGATTGAAAGTATTGACAGGATAAAATTGTAATGATTACTAAGTTGGAAAGTCAAATGGGAGCCACGGTACAAGACCTCTGTTTTACCAACCAAGCTCATGTATGGAAGGTTATCCTAGAGCAAAGCTTCAATGATGGAATCTGTAAGAGGGGAGTGGGCTCAGTGGGGAGAACTGAGAGAACTACTGTACTTACCTAAATAATTGTGAATCGTAGAGACGGCCAAAAAGAGAGAATTACTACTATCCATGCAAGTATATCTTCATCTGGTGGAGTGGAACTTGGTGCTGAAGCCTGCTTATGATTGGCCAATCTAATAAGAAAGAGCATGAATATATATTAGTTGGCAGCAGAATTTCAACCTAGTAAATCCAGACTCCAGGGAGAAGCCCATTGTTTAAAAGTCAAGTAACTGTGGAATCCATGCGTAGTGGATGAAATTCTCTCAGATGATTACTATCGTCAACCGATGGTTGAAAACTCCCACTGTATGATGAATCTCTCTCCCAATCCTTGCCAAAGGCTAAGCTCTGTAGGTCGTGAGATCCATCCAAACGAGGAGGACGCGCTTCATTTGACTTATATGGACATTCTCGTGAGTATCTGAACCAGGAGTATAGTGGAGTCACTGGAGTGAGTGCTTAGAGTGACTCGGGTTCAACCGTCCAAGGCTCCGATTCAGTTACAGTAGATATAACTGGAGTTAGGGAAGATCAAAGCTTCACTCTCTCACCTGTGCAGGTTGACCTGAACTTGTCAACTCCAGTTAAGGCATCAAAGCACTACGCGAGGTCAAGGACAAGTGCACGAGCACAACAGTCAAAAAGTAGCAAAAGAATATTGGAAATAATTGAGGAACTCCATCAAAACGCGTTCGGGTGGGACCATAGAATAGAAAACGTCATGACCTTGAATCACCTTTTCCTTTTCTCTATACTCTCGACTTTCTAACCCTCCATAACCTCATGAGAAGGTAAACACTAGCGTAGTCTAGTCATCAAATCTTATGCTCATTGGATGGATCCACCAAAGGAGTGCTACTTATGTTCTCCCTGCACTCAACTTTACCGTGACTTCATCTCAAGTCTGGATAAAAGTCCGATAAACCCCAGCATCATTAGCCTTGGCTTGTGAACTTTTCGAGGTAGGACTAAGTTCCGTTGGATGACGTTGCCAAATCGGTATTAGAAATCGCCGTGCGATCGGTCTTTGGGAAGGATGCCATAACCGTGTTGTTTTGGCTTTCTTGGTCAGGCGTGGGGCCGGCGTGATTTACACGGTCGTCAGGTACGGGACCTGAACGGTCCATGCATTTCTGGGGCCTCGTCCCCGTCCCCATTGCCTCTGGTATAAATTAAAGAAATAAAACAACACACATATGAAATATAAACAAATAATAGAGCGAGCTCCAGGCCTGACTGACTCTGATGGGAGATTTCACGTTACTCACCCACATGAGAGCCACGGAGCGTTAGCTTGTTTGCAGCCCCATCCGGCCGTGAGGTTCACTCCGTGCGAGAGCAGCAGCAAGCCCCACGGCGGAAAGAGGACTAAAAACAATGGCGTCGGGTCTAACCCGTTTCTTACTTGACAAAAAGTATTGAGATATATTGACGGTAACTGACCCACATGAGCATGCCATATATATCTCCACGTGAAAAACGACGCAGTTTCTTGTCAACTTGCTGTGGGCCACAAGACGTTCATGCTGCGTACTTTTATGAGCTTAAAATACCACCACCCCTTCGCTGCTTCACTCACTGCTCAAGAATAATCTGAAGACTTTGATGATTGAAGCTTGGAACGTTGGTAGCTTTTCTTCACCGAATCTTCTAAATTTTATCTCCACATGAGTATATACTGACGAAATGCATCATAGGCAATAATATACTAGCAATAAGCAGTAAATGAACCTTCATTGAATTCCACACTGTCCTCATATTATTGACATCATAGACGCTCAGTTAATCTCAATCCAGAGGCTTACAAGTCGGCACAAGAAAAAGAGAATCCTAGCAGGTACTTACGACATGAGTATCTTGGAAACAAAGTGGCTCGATATGGGATTTCCTCCGTTGGATTCGCCGCGTCATCGTCCACGTCATTCCGTATGTCACATGAAGGCGCTAAGAACTGGAAAGCAAGTTCTGGCACAAAGAAGGATTTCAACAAGATAAAAGTTACCGAAACGTCAGCTTTTAGATGAATGTCGTAATGTAGGTCTTTACATCAGCCCACATGTCATTCCAGCGTAAGCATACTGTTCCAAATAAATGCGAAATTGTAACTACCAAAAGTTCATACAGGAATTCTGAAGTTACATCACAAGTATGAATTTGAAAACCAGGACTTCTAGTTAAGTACTATTTAATGCTGAAGAATGTTATTCCTTCCCACGTGAACGCCAACGTACTCTAGATAACAATATATAGTTGAAATCTATACACTTCTATTCCCTCTGATCTTCCACTATCCACACAAAAGTTGTGTGAAAGGAAAACATGAGAGTTCGAAGATGTTTATAACCCACACAGTTCTCATCACATGAGTGGTTGATCTCTGAAATTTGCTCCGTTAAATGTACAGGACTCCTTTTCTCAAAATCGATCTCGATCACTGGTAATCGACACGGTGTTCTACTTGATATTCTGTGACCATCGCTCACCAGAGGAACCTTATCTTGCTTTCTCCTGGTCGAGTTTCCAAATCACAGAACCTGTACCCATGAGGGAATATCATCATTCCAAGTCATGATAGACTATAGAGAGAATATGACTTTGCTCACAGAAAGTATGTGTTGACCTCCTCGAGACATTTTGTGCCGGTCCTCCAGGTTCCTCAGAAATGAATCACTTTTCAGGTTCCGATCATTCCAACTTCACAGTTCTGTCGACATTACGAAAACGTTTTAGCTTTTCACAGAAATATCCCGAGATAAGAATCTTGTTCAGGACCAGCAACGTCTGTAGTTGCATAGCAGAAACTTTGTTTCCCATCGTGATCTCATCACGATGGGAGCCATTATACGTCTGTTCCGATCCAACATCATTAGAAGCAATTTCTCCAATTATTATCTCGGAAGCGTCTCTTTATTTGATGTAAAACTTCTCACTCTATAGCTAAATGGTGCTGTCATGTGCAGTTAAATGATAAGTACTGTTAAGCAAGTGACCTAATGGAGAAACTTCAAGATTATTCTCTTCTGTATCTGTTGATTGCTCCTAAAACACAAGAAATGAAAGCTGCCAGGAGGCGGAACGAAACCTAAGATGGTAATCAGAAAATTATCGCCCTCGTCCACCACAGACGGCGTTCTAGGTGCATGCATTTCCTCTAACATATATCACTTTCGCGGTGAGCAGTTTCATCGTGGCCGATGACTCGTGTTTGGTGAGGCCTCACTGTGTCCCATCTGCTGGTAATAAATCTTGCCTGCTCTTCGTTTCAAAACAAAAAAGAGAACATATATCATTTTCAAACGTTTCATCTTGAACTACAATCATCCGTCATCTTGAACTTCTTTGGAGAAGATGAAGCTACCGTCTACATATATCACGCATGTCGTCGACTTCATCAAGGGTGAACTTTTAGTGCGGGAGGTAAATCATTTGTCGATTCAACACAGGTTTGTATCGAATCTTGGGGTACACCACTAGGTCAGGAAAACCAATTGGTTGTAAGTAAGCATCTAAAGCATCTTTCTCTATACCGGCTGAAGGCGCTGTTGGGAGGCTACGGTAGTTCGAGAGGACTAATTTCATCAGCAACGGTTTCTCTAAACTTATGACCTGACCAGACGTCGGATCCTCGTATCCTACTAAATTACTCATGCAGAAACTCACATGCCAAAGATGTGATCATTGGAGTAGTTTGCATCAAAATATGCAAGGATTACATCAGCTTGCTTGGCAAAACCTTGTGACGAACACTATGCGGACCAAAAAGATGGATGAACAGGAAAGCGAGGTTCTAACTGAAGGAGCAACAAGAGAACCGTGAAATCCGTACCTGCTTTTGTTTGGCACCGTGTTCTGATCCACTTTCATGTAGAAAGGAACTCTTTGAAAGGAAAATCTTTCTCTTTCACGATCTAAACTATTGAGTCTCCTTCTCATAAATACTTAGTGGCAGTGTCGAAGGTTTTCTTAGCCTTTTTCCTGTTGGAACGTTAATCTGCATAGATGGACTTGATGCAAGCTCCTTGTTCCTTCTCCTTATCCTCTCGTCTTCACGACTCACGTACAACATCCGTTTGCAGATATACCGCTGACGGTAACCACCTTCATTTATCTTTCATGATTGTGCACGCACATATTACTGGACTCTATTATTGCTTCACAATCGCCCGATCTTCCCGTTGAAGTTATGAAAACTACAAGGCGCTTTGCTTTTCAACGACTTCGCATCACACCAAACTCATAACTCGTACATCGTCAGAAGGTTGGAATGTCGTTGGTGCATGCAGATAGGAAGAGGCAGGCAAAACGCATGGGTGTTGTTCACTTCAAGTAGTACATGTTACGCTACTGAGCACACACGCGTTTGACGACTGAAACACAATCTTGAAAGCGTTTTCTTTCTCAAGTGCAAGGCGTTGTTCGATCTACTTCGGATTGAAGTAAACCAAAGTAAAGACTATCTTTCAGAGTAAAGTGAGAAGGCTAAGTGCGATCTACTTGGAATTTGTGTAAACTAAAGCATAGTAAAGTCTTGGCGATCCCGTAAGGACCCAAACGCAGGAAATAGCTAGCAAAAAGGAAAGGAATTGTGAGAAGTATTTGAGAATTAATTGTCTGCTTCAGCTGAAGTGTTCTATGAAGATGACGAACTTAAGACAAATATATAGCTTCTTCCGTTATCCAATATTTTTTCCTTTCGTAACCGTGCGTAATCTGTCCACACATGATAAAAACTACCATCCAATTCGATCTTGCACTTTTAACTTTCAGTTAACTTGATTAGCAGATTCTGACTCTCCTCTGGTTTGTGCAACTAAATGTAAACAACGTGAACAGCGAGTGAGTTTTGTTGTTGCACTCATCTGTACGTACCAGTTGGTTCCCTTTAGGCTCAAGGCTAAAAGGTATTGGTCTCCTGTGTCTGACCACTGTGCTCAACTTCGTCATGCACCTTCATCAGAAAATATCATCTGTACTTCTGTAGACAGAATCTGTCGTATGTTATGATCACTGGTAAAACTTGCTCAGGCATTTGAATCGTGAGGGCAAACTGAGTTTCTCTTTTTCCCCGACACGCGAAACCCCGTCAAGACGTGAGTTTCGCATGAGTTGAGTTTGTCTTGAGTCTTCTCAAGGATCTAAACTCACCAAGGCTTCTGGACAGCACCGTGGTCAGCGAGTTCCAGTTACAGGTATCCTGAGCGCGCCCGCGCGCCACCTCCACCTGTCATATCACGACTTCTTTCCGTTCATAGTAACGAAAGGAGCTGTTGGACCTGCATGATACATTACACGTAAGGGCCTCTCCACATTTTCTGGACATTTCATAGCTGAAGAATGCAACAGTTGCAGCAGGAGAGATGTCATGTAGCCGGATATTATGGGCCGTTGCCCTTGTAGTCATCTCCCTGTTCACGGTGTGCCACAACACATGGTTTCTAAACGAGGTTTGATGGGGTGTTCCAGGTTGGACAACTCGATGTTGAGGAAAGAGTAGAAAGCAAACCGAAGTTTGATGCAGTTAGTGGTCAACTAGCGTATCCTGAAGCAACACCTAAAACAGAAGCTTGTTGACCGTAGCCGGGCCACAGTATTTCGCAGTGGAGTATATTGCACTGTTCTTGTGTTTGACCTGTGAATGATTAGCGACTTCCTGTAGAAGAGAAGACAATCTTGCCCGTGAAGTGAAGCACTATTCCAGCGTTCACTTCTAAAATGGACACACTGATGATGTTTACATGCAACCTACCCATCCATACGAATCCTAACTTGTGAGCGACTTCTCACAAAAGCCCTGGAATCTAGCCACAAGCACTGCTGACGTTTATGAATGTAGGGTTTATATCACTCGCTTGTATCGTGCAGTCGGAAAGTTTTACTTGGACCTTTGTTGTTGGAAAACCCTCCTGGCATATGATCTTGTCCAACACTTCAATCTTATACGTTAAACGCGATAGCTTAATTCTCCTCCCATAACGGGTGGGTGTATGGAGAACAGAAATCGTGTGAATGATAAAGTGACACCAACTGATGATTTATGCGGAGCCTCGAAGGTGAAACAAACAATCAGCTCTCGTACCTATTTCTAATTCCTGCACTTGATGCCAATTGTTATCGAATGCGTAGAAAAGGAAGAGGAATCAATCTAGTCTCGTGGATTTCTAGTTCCTCTTGCTCTTCTCTCCACGTGTCCAGGCACAAAAGCTAAAGAGTTGTAGGTCGACTGTACCGACTGCACGTGAAGAGATTCCATTTGCAAAGATCACAAGGCTTTGAGACTTCATCGATGAAGCGATTTTGCCTTTTCCACGTGTGCAGGATGACATACATTGGCAGGCCCGAAGAGCGGAAGAAAGGACTAATAAGCTCCATCAGACGTGTGACACACTATCAGTCCCTCCTTCCCTTGTGGACCAATCGACTCAATTCTGATTCTGAAGGCTACTGATCAGTTCTCACCATACTACCTTTCCAAGACTGCAATCACTTCCCTCCACCTTCGAACCTAAACTGAAATACTCAAGTTGCTGTCGCGTTCTGAGGGTTTAGCAGATCATCTAACACTTTTCGACCTTTCTGCTTTCTTCTTCCTTCTCGCTGATAGGGTCTAGAAAATTCTCTGGTGATGCGTTGAAGAATATGATGGTGATGAAACATGAGACGTTGTACGAAAGATTCTTGCTGACTACCGTAGCTTGTTGTGCACTTGTTGTGCATTGGTCGTGAGATGTAACCCTAACCCAAACCTGCGATTAAATTTATTTTCCACAGTTACATAAATTAGAGAATAAATATGCATGCTCGATGAACATGTAGAGAACTTTTGCTTTTTAAATGAATATATATATATATATATATATATTAGATAATAATTATATTTAAATAATCAAAATAATCAAATTATATTTAATGATTATAGGTTAATTGAACCAAGAGTTGCGGAAGGAGCCAGACTAATCCCATAAGTGCAGAGGTCCAGACATGCCTTGGAAGATATAAATGAGACATCCTGTTAAATTCAAATTATCAACAGATTATTTATTACCTAACCTTATAAAAATTAAACCGTCTGTGCAATTCCACTCTTCCGAACTTTGGAAGAGGTGATAATAGTATGCATGGGTGCATAGAATTCAACAGGAACACCAAACACGAAACAGAGTTTAAAGCATAGCGCACCCATTTCGAATCATTCAGTTACTGATAAAACTTTTGTAGCTGGGGAAGCTTATGAAAATCACGATCGTAAAACAGATGCTTGCAAAATAAATGAGAGAATCGAAGACCTGGTGTAACGACTCGTAACGTATACATTCTTCGGTACTTGAATAAACTACCAGGTAAGTAGGCGCAGTCGACTATGACAGGTTTACCTCCTTGACGCACGTCAGATAGAGTCAATCGAAGATACTTGGGTAAACCACAACAGGACAAAATAAAAGACAGTACACTTTCCTGTCGGGCCTCGTTTCCTGTGCCGACAATATAAATTTCTTACCACGCAGTGGTTTCGAAGACCCGTGATTGGTCGGTTACCACTCTGCCTGAGCCGGCGGGCCCGACCCGTCCAACCCCCGATCTCGTATATCAGATACTGGAGCTCTAGTCGTTCCCGCTGCTGGTCCCACGCCTGAAGCATTTCACCTTGTCACTTATCCACATTCCTTTCTAGTGTGGGGACCCACAATAAACCCACCCAGGTTGACCTAATTTCCTTAGTAGTATCCGCCGGCCGATTTCACCTTGATATACCCGGAGCGAGAGAGAGCCCACAAGTAAGATATAACGCGAGGCAATGAATAGCAACGGATGGAAAGAGAGACTCGAAGGGCCAAGCAACCAACGCCTCGAAGAGAGGACAAGTAAGACAAACAGAAAGATCGAGAGTACAAGTCGCCGGAGACCCGAGGATGTATTCGGCAATAGTCCGGGCGTGGGTATCGGATGGTTCACCAGGTGTCATCCCCTAAGCTGCTTTCTTTTGGTATATACTGCTCGGTACCATCAATCACCGGTCTCGGTTCGGTGGACATTAGCCGGTTCTTACACTACCGGATTGTCTTTGGTTTCCATCCTGATGACTGAAATCACGAACCATGGTTGGTGTGCAAAGCGAACTCCGTAGGGTGAGGTGTAACACTCGACGCAATGAATAGCCAACGGATGGGAAGGGACAAGGGAAAGAGGTACGCGTAGGACCCGTAGGGTGAGCTAGGGCTCTGCCTCGGTCGAGTAGATCCAACTCAGCTTTTTCGTTCAGTTTTTAAATGGTTTTGTTTCAAACAGAATGGTTTGGTCTTAGTCGAGTCCAAGGGTTGGAAAATATTTTTGTTCTGAATGGTTAGATTTAATTTGTTTCATGGTTTGTTCTCGATATACCGTTAGGTTTACATTGAGTATTAGAGCGTGTGAAAGCTGGATATTTCTAAAATATTCTAGCACCGCAGTATTGCAGTGGTCAATTTTCTTACGAGCACCCCTTGAGACGTTCATAGGAATTGGTAGTCGACTCTACCCGTCTGACCGTAACAGAAGTGAACCGTTCGAACACTTTTTGGTTCTTACTCTTTAGATATATTTTGTGACTCCCTTCTAAAATTCATGGTAAGAGGATCCGAGTCCAGTACAAAGCTAATCTTCAAAATTTAGGCCGAACGACATAAAACAATTACGGAGTTTATGCTTTTGACCATTACAGATTGTATTTCTCCCGCTTTCACACGCAATATTAGAGAAGACTTACACTGCAAACACACTTACAAGTAGTCAGCAGTTTTACTGCTGACTTGAATTTTTTTTTCAGTATGATCTAGAATTTTCTCTTAACACTTATATCTTTTCCTGATAACAACAAGCGGGCAAAAGTTCCTCGAAGTTTTTCTTTTCATGCATATTATTTAAACTCGAGAGTGATTTGATGATTCAATTCTAAACGGTTCTCGTAAAAGTGATGATTTGCGGATAAAAGAACATGGTTCTATTCTGGTTTGGTTCTAAAGGTTAACACCGATTCAATTCTGAATCGTTCGGTTTGGTTTCACTTGGAATGACGTGGTGTGAGTACTAGGTTGGACTGCATCGTTGGGATGATACATCACAAATCTTTATTCAAGTTCTAACAATATTATCCATGTAATCTCTCTACATTGTAATCATGACGTTTACTATAAGATAAATCCAAAATCCACAATTGTCCAACCATTCCACTATTTTGAGCTCAGATCAACAACTGTCGTTTCAGTTGAAATGAAGAATTTACCAGTTGAAAACAAAGCGTCTGGATTATTCTGGAGCTAGGAACTTTGTTAATCCATCACATATCACACCTTAAATGATAACTAAATCAGTCCTCCAAATTGCATTTTCAACAAATGATGCAATTCATGCACATTTCATGCCACCTCAAACTCAAATCTGGAATTTCAGATCAAAACAATGCGTAAGAAATTAAACTTAATTTTTGTCAGTTTTTTCTTATCGAGCGAGAAGCGGGTTAAGCTCGCGACACTGAAAAGAATAAAAACAAATCAATGTTACATATGACTCATATGAGAACCAGTGGTAACATCTACGGAGACACATTGCACATCTCGAAGTTCACACTGTGTCACAAGACGATGTGCAACACTTTTCTATTTCGAGATTGTTGCAGCAAAAAGCCAATCTTCTCCAAACCACGGATTGCATGTTTGACCTAATTGGCTTGTGATAGGCTTTTCGGCAAAATGCCTAGTACGTATAGACCTTAATGATCTCTTCCAACTATCCATGTTATTTCTCTTATCATCCTTTTTGATCTGTTACAGAGTGTCCAAGTTAGAATCTTTTGGAAAGATTCTGAACTTCAGAGAGAGACTTATCACTTTGGCTAGACCTTGGTGGTGTTCATGCGAGTACTTCCGAAGACGTTCACAGAAAACTACTGTGATTGTTTTCTTAACTGTGTCATATCATGGATCGACTAGTCATTAGATGCCAAGGTAAATTCAACCTTGGCATTCAAAATTTGTTCTTCAAGAACCCTTTTCACATCAATAGCAACCTCCATGTCTGACTGCAATTTGTATACAGGCGGTTTTGGTTGCTCCTTTCATTCTCCTTTGACGAAGAATGAGCATCATCTATCAGCAAGTCTTGAGTGCCAGTCTTACAAAGCTCTTGTCAAAGACTTCTTTCCTCGCATTTGTCTCTTAGAAGAAGTATTTTCCTCTGCACCTTCCACCTCTCGTCTTCATTTTTCCTCCACCTACGTTTCGTGTTGGCTTTTTGTAACATAAGCGTGTACTGATAACGACTTGACTGGATCTTGTCATCCCGTAGCTCTTCGAATTGTTGTTGATGTTCTCAACAGTACCACCTTTGACATCTTCTCTTTCTACTGCGTAGAGATAGTAGTTTCTTTGCATGTTCCTTAAAATCCTCTCTGATCCTCGATCCTTACATTATACACTGAAGCATTGATCATCGCAACGTCATGTGTAGTTAAATACTCCTCCATCAACTTTTTCATATCTCCTTTCTCGAAATTGGTTTGGAGAAGATTATATGTATCTCTCAGTACGACCCAACCATCCTGAATATGGTTCCTTGTTGTAATATCTCAGAGAAGTCACCACAATCCTTGCATGGATGGTCAGTATCATCACACCAGATGCACCTTTGAACCCATGCTTGTTTTCACGTAGACCTCATTTTGCTTGTTGATGCTCTCTCCTCAAGCCTCTGAAGTTTGATTTGAAGATCTCTCATTCCACGCATGACGTCATCGAGTCCCAAATCTTCTTTCTTGGGGGTTGTTACAAGAGGTTGTAAGGAATACTAGCACCACTTGAACCAGCGATACAGTTCGAGTGGTAAGATAAAATGTCATAGTACTCAGAGTTGGTGCCAATCTCCTCACACGAACATTCTCTCGTCTTTGTTTCCTCTTGGTAAGAAGTCCAACAGCTTCTTGGACATCCTTCCAACTGGTTGTCAAACGCTCATCTTATTCTTTGTCCTCGAGAAGAACCTCCAACTTCTCATGCAACTTCTTTTTTGTAGCTCAGAGAAATAGCTACATTTTATTACCTTGCAACATAAGCTTCTCCATTCACGTGAGTCACGAGAACTGCTTCTTGAACTCTCTCTATAACTCAATTGCTTGTAGACCTTGTTGGACTGTTCTATCTATTCTAAGAAAGATTTCTTGATAACTCTATCTGAGTCCTCCATGAATAACCTCATAGTCCATAGGAATTCCTCTCAATCCTTCTCCTCACATGAATATTCTCTCGTCTTCGTTTCCTCTTGGTAAGAAGTCCAACAACTTCTTGGACATCCTTCCAATTGGTTGTCAAATCCTCATCTTCTTCCTTGTCCTCTAGAAGAACTTCCAACTTCTCATGCAACCTATCGTCTGTAGATCAGAGAAACAACTACATTTTGTTACCTTGCAACGTAAGCTTCTCCATTCACGTGAGTAACGAGAATTGCTTCTTGAACTCTCTCAACAACTCAGTTCCTTGTAGACCCTTGTTGGATGTTCTACCTGTTCTAAGAAAGATTTCCTGATAACTCTCTCTAAGTCCACCAGGAATAACCTCATAGTCCATGAGAATTCTTCCTAATCCTTCCAAAAATGTTCCATAATACCCTTCACATGTTCATTGATTTTGGGTGTTGCTGCTAATGAAAAAATCTCAATCACCGCATTTGTTAGCACTCGATTCAACTCCATCTCCTTAGCATAATACCTTATGTATTTTTGAGACATCCCTCTCATCAAACTGATCCACCTTGGTAACACTGCATGCAACACCTTTGTTGTCAATGCTTCCTTCTGCTCATTCAATTATTGTTGTTGTAGAAAAAACGTGAATGTCTGAAATATTGACGTTGTTGCAAGATCCAATTGAACCCTTGGCAGTCCCTCAAAACTGCCTATGCCATCTCTGTCTCACTCATTGTTGCTTTCTTTCTTAAACCACTAAAACTTTCCACCCCAGATCTTTCATTTCAAATTCATCACATGTGGTACCGTAGGGTGTGAAAGATGTGACCAAGAATATGTGAGGTATCTGGCTATAAAACGTGCATGTGGTCGAGAAAAAGAGCCACAATGCAAGAATACCAAATATCTTATCCAACCTTTGAGTATTCTTCTTTTTTACATAGAATTTACGACCAAACTTCAGACGTCTGGATTGTACTTCACACAAGTGTCCTAAAGTAAAATATGTCAATCTCCCTACATAGTCCTCAGAAATACCTTCCCAATGGTACTGAAAGTGTTTGAAACGGACCTCCTACTAGTAGTTATTTCTCTCCAAAAATATCAGTAGTTTTTCCTCTGCTTTCTCCTACCGTTCAACTTCGATATGCATCCCAAAGTTCCTTCTAGGAAAGTTCTTGAATTTGAGTTTCTCAACTCCTTCCTCTTGAAAAGCAATTCCAGTGATACTAAACTCATCGATAAGCGGATGCCCCTCACGAAGAACCTTAAGGTTGAAGCATAATGGCCGAATATTCTGACCTAGTTGATCAGAGGACTGTCAAAACGCAGGTGCATTGACAACTCTTTTACCAACTCTAAAGTTCTCAATAAACTCGAAGGGTGAGACGTTTTGTGCGTATTAACCCTTAGATCTTGTAAGATTTTCTTGGATTGATGAATGAAAATATTTCTTTCCTATTATCCAATACTGCTACTCACCACCAGAGCTTCTCTATATCGTAGTGCAGATGTCCAATCCAAAATATTTCCCCAAAACGTATAGAATGAAGCCATGCATGTTCATGGTCTCGAGGTTTCGTCGAGAGGTTAATTATCTTTCTCCACTGTCTCGTATAGTGAATTTCATTTTCTCTTATAAAAGAACGTGTAAATGTTATAAAAATTATATATAATAAGTTACTATAAAGAATTGAATAACTCATAAGTGATATATATTAACCAGTCTCAGAGTAGCCAACTCATCCGGATATAGATCATAAGTGGAGTCCGGGCTTATGTTAACCAGTCTCAGAGTAGCCAACTCATCCAGATATAGATCATAAGTGAAGTCAGGACTTATGTTAACCTGTCTCATAGTAACCAACTCCTCCCGGATATAAACCATAAGTGGAGTCCAGACTGATGCGTTGCTAGGAAGATAAGTCAGACACCCTAATTTTCAAACAGTGTCATTTTATGAATACATTAATTTACGTTCTAACTCTTCTCGTAAAAAAAATTAGAACATAAATTACACCTCATGTACACTTCTAAGTGTACATGAGGTGAATACCCTCATTATCAATAGTCTCGGGGTATGGTCGAGAGGTTAATTAATCAGTTTGCTACGATGAGGAGGCACGCGAGAAGCAATAAATAATATCCTGAGAAGCAAGTGCGTTCACAGAAAGTGACTCATGAATATCTGGTCGGCCTTTTCCCTTACCTTTTCATATTTATATATTGGCTGACCATGTACGGAGTAGTATTCCGCTACTGTAGTTGTTGTTGGTACATTAGAATAGAGAGAACAGTGAGGGTTGAAATGCACCATATTCCTCCCGAGCCTGCCTTATGATCATGCCTTCCACCAGCCAGCGACGAGGTTGTTGCGTAAAGTAGCCAGGAGCATGCTAGATCTGGCGATGGGGGGAATACCGTACATGATATTTCATACATCATCAGTTGAGGACGATCAGGTAACGTACGGTTGACCTACTTCGTCCATACATATTGTACTCTTTGTCCATTAATTGGTTACCTTGTGAATCACGAGTAAAACTTCCCTTTTGTCATTAAACATCATACAACTAGTATGTAGTATATACTACTCATACTTGAGGGAGATGTTGGTATGCGTTATATTATATTATTTTTTCGTTCGTCCATGAGATTCCTTCAAGATGGGTGTCTTCTCTCCATTGGTTTTGTCTCTCTCTCGTAGCTATCCATGATTGTGTATATTTTGTTTCTTTGTGGTTTCTTGTGTGTGAGGACATATCACTACTAGTATAGTATAACGCTTCACCGTGTTGAAATCGAAGAAGCCACCAGAAAAGTGATGGAATCTATCTGTCCTTCGATATAATATAAAATAGATTATAGTTAAGGAAAAAATATTTCCATGCACCCTCTATATTTGCAACGCCTAGTATAGTGAACTTACACGATAGAATATAATACCAACAAGGACCACTTTTCAACGCACTAGTAACATACTGGCTAACTTACTGGCTAGTTTCCCTACGAGAAGGGATTCTGGGAATTAGACTTTTCTTTGGATTCACTCTCCCATTTAGAATTCCCACACTAATATAATACTTATATATTAGAAGACTGATCAGTAGAAAAGTTAAAAGAGATATTATGTACTGAACCACTATGCAGTTCTTTTCTCTATATATTATATTTTCTCCATATATTCTCTTATTACTATATAATATTTCTGTGTATTATTATGTATTACTTACAGTTATTTCTATTTCTATTCTATTAGTATAAGTAAACCGAGCGCTTGCTGTTCATCATGGGAGCGCGCATCTATACAAGGCCAGATCAAGTTGAACGGTAATTCATGGATGGTACTAAATTATACTTAGAGTTGCGAAAAATAAAGTCTTGTTCCCCGAGGATATAGAAAACATAGCATGGCCTCGTTCGATCAGCTCGCTCTTATCGGTGTTTTTGTTGCGTAGCGTAAAGACTGAAGGAGGAAGAGACATGAAGGATCTGATTGGCGGTTAGACCGAGAGCAGATTGTAGTGCTTGTCTTCTTTGTCCCTAACTTCTTTGTCAGTATGTTGAAATGGATAGAAAACGATTACCGTAGTGGAAACTATTGTCGCAAAGGTGTGCATGATCAATTAGTTTAAAACTCTTTTGTTAGGACTGTCAGCGATAATTTTTTATTCTAATACATCTCGCAGTCAGATATTCTGAGAGAAATATATCTTATCGTCTTGTTCTTATAAAGCGCAAAGCATCGTAGAAAATTGAACTATTTAGTGCTGTTTGAAGTATAATATAGCTAAGATTCGTGTTTTTCATAAAGTAATTATTTAAATGTGGTAAAGCATGCCACTAGGTATATGAAACAAGTCTTCGTTAATACTTACATTTTAGTTTAGGTTTTTCTCCCCCAATATTGGAAATTCATATTCATGGGAAGCATATATTCACCCTTATCATCTTCAGATGTAGAGGGCAGCATGCTCATTAACTAAATTAATTAATGTATTAAATAAATCAATGTCTCTTTGGTCACAATGTATGGCGCTTAAGTTTCCAGAACGAGTTTGTGAGCTTTTTCTAGGCAGGCACATCATAATCAGCCTCTTTGAGAGACATGCATATTCACTTCAGTTGAGTTTCTTCCATGTATTTCAATGCGCTTGTTTTAATTTTAAAATATTCAATCAATCTTGAGAACTCTAGTAGGACGTGAATTTTCAAAACACCTCAGGTGCAGTCAGTTTGCACTGCGCAGTTCACTTTCTCTGGAAAATACTATTTTTATTACAATTGTAATTATTTTAACTATTACAATTTATATTAGACAAAGAGGCAAAGGTGCATCTGAACCCCAACTAATTCAAGACTTCCCAAAAAACCAGACGAGAAAGTCGAGAACTTGTCGTTTTTCCTTCTTTTCTCGAAATTGCACTTTCACCCTCTTCTAAGTTCTGAAGAGAGGAAATGTGTGAAAGTTTAATTCATTATGTTACACACTTATAAACTTAAGTTATTTATTAGATAATTAATTAAATATCTTTTAATTACCTGCTCTAGCCTCTTTCTCTTATATGGTTACAAGCGCGTATGCCTTCCTTTCACATATGGGTTATAGCTGGATCTTTCCGTATGTCTAGGTCTGGATCCGTTTACCATTTAACAGTTATATATTTTTAGACTTTTCTTTTAATTTAATATAGAATAATATTTATGAATTGTCTGATAACAACAACCTTGCAAAAATTCTCCAAAAATTCATGTTGCATGCATATTCGAGAAACGCGTATTATTATCACTGGAGTTCGTTTCAGCTCATGTATCAGATTGTCCTCTTATTATTGAAGATAAAATATTTTCATTCAGAACGAATCAGATATTATCTTTATGGACACAACTTTATATTCAAAATACCCCTCTAAACCTCAGCGTAATAGTGATATATTTAATGATTCTCTCTAAACCTTAGGATAACCATTCATCTATAATAGTGACATTACGGAATACTTCTCTAAATCTTGCGAGCACGGAAGTTACAGAATTTCTTTTTCAGTCCTCGGCTCGAACTCTTGACATCTGGAGTCTTGACGACTCTAGTCATCATTGTGCTATCATCAACAGATATTTATTTACCATCAGTATTTCGTTCTCGGCTCCTTCTGACTTCTGGGTTGTTCATATAATTAGAGTTTAAATATATATTTCTTTTCCCGTCCACAGGATGTTTAATTTATGACTAAACCTATTCCCCTAAAACGATTTTATCATATATATGACTAACTGGTGATTTGCCATTAAGAGTTGAGTTAACACTTGATGCAAAACTCGAGTCGTATCTCATAATATTTCTTTTACAGATTTATGACACATCCTCGATGTGTGTGTTAATTTTGCATGTTTAACAAACGACATGTTGACGACAAGAACATGCATTTTTTAATTAGTCATAGCTAAATTCACCTCCAATTTCCTAAAGATCGAAAGAGTCTCATTTCCAGGAGACCAAAAGGGCACACCTTTTCCAAGGCAAAGAAATGTATACTCCTTAATTTAGTCATCAAACTGAAGAGAAAGATTAATTAACCCCTGTTGGATTCTTTTACAGAAGATTGAAATTCATCTTTCCATATTCACCGCTTCCGTGTTCGGAAGAGAGGAATATGCATAGGTGTTTAATTTATCAGATATTTTTTATGAAAACAATTAAATAATATTAAAAATAATTTTATTAAAAGACATCAGACCGGTCTTATGGTTCCTGCTGCGTGCTGCAACATACATTCTCTATGGGTTCTTTTCAGAAAATCCTGCATGCAGTCTACAATTAACAAGTAATATTTGTGTGTAGTGTATATTTGAATATAAAAATAGTGAACATATTGTCTTTAATAATTATAAAATTTCTAGTAACACCTCCACTGTTGTGTCCAGCCCAGTGGCATCTTTCTATTTTTCTCATCACTCCGTATTTATCTTTTCCTTTTTTCTGGCAAAAACTACACTTTGGATGTATATTCAGATAAAAAATGAATAAAATTCTTGTATTTTCCACCGTCCTCCATGTTTGAGGTTTTCCGAAAGGTGATTAGGATGCATGCTTTGGTATATACCCCTTAGCAAACTTGGTATAATTTCAGTATATGACCATCAACTTTTGACTCTTTGCAATGAATGAAGTGAGAGTTTCAAGATAATGAGGGTGAAAAAGCAACACACGCAAGAGCTTTTATGAGAAGAGCTTTGATTTTCCAACGTGGACGTGTAAGTCCGATTTCTTGTACTTTGGTGACAAAAGGACAATCTATGAACATCATCACTTTGGGATCGCTTTCGTCACGATGTACTTGGTCGGTTAGTCAGTCTATGATATCTCGTAGCAAAGAAAGAGTTAGCCTAAAAACAGTTCTGAACATTTATCACAGAACTAAATTAGAGTAAACCTAAAAGTAAATTTAAGAGAACCGTTCATAAAGAGTAAATTTGAGGAACATGTGCCAGATAATATCATTTACATCACGGAAGATATATTGTTTAATAGTTTGCCGTTTGCAGAAAATACAGACCGGAGTTAAACTAGAAGATCTGAGTGAGAATTTTGATCATTGTCGTGTCAGTTTAAGTGTAACAACCACGTTATGTGGATTTCTACACGTTAGAGAAAGTGGAGAAATAGAAGACGATCCCCACTTACTTGACTTACCTTCACCACGTTGTTTGCTATGAAGTTAATGAGACCACGAAAATCAACTGCGCACTTGATCTCTATAGTTATGTGGGAGAGCATTTTCTACCATTCATGATAGTTGTAGTGGCCTCTGCGAGATGTGGAGTGTGATGGACATGAGAGTTGATTACTACCTGGTATGCTACCTCAAAGGACTTTATTATGGCGTGTCAAAGCCAGGAAACTGGAAACACGCGACAGCAACCCCACAGGAATTATGTCAATTCTCTGTCATGTTCTTTTGATATTCCAGTAATAACTTCTTCCAGTTCTTTCTATGAACATGTTCTTTGTATGTACTGCACTAATTCACCCGTTTTCAGGCATGCACCATTCATATTCACGAGTATGAATGCAAATATGCAGGGGTTTAATTTATTATCTGACCCTTTCGGAAGGGAAGGTAAACTATTAAATTAGTGGTAGTGTTAAATTAACTTAATGTATTTATAACTTTAAAGCGCATATGTTCGTGTTTGCTTTATGGGTTATGTTTGGATTGTCTCGCTACTCTAAGTATGGTTATTAAATAATATATATATATATATAAATATTCTTAATTAATTTTAATAAAATATTTTTATATAACATTTACATCTCTTGCGATAACAAAAAGCGAACAAAAGTTATCCAACGTGTACCTTATACGTATATTTTATTTCATCTCTTCCAGTTTCATGATATGATGGAAGAGGGTAAATATAAAATATCTTTGACCATAAAATAGTAAATTAATTCATTTATTATCTAAGATTACATATGCTCTAGAGAGTTTCCTCTTACGTTTTGTTTATAATTTCAATCGACACGCATCTTTCCGTCCAAATGTACGTGAATGGACGCATTCACTTATGCTGCTGCATAACTATGAACTTCTGAAGGTCACGTATGACAAAGATACATGGCTCGAACTCCATGCTTTCCGATTCTTCTTTGTCTTAATAGCGTCTCTGCAATTACATTTTCAAAATTATTTTTTGTACTTTTTTTGAAATTTTTGCTACAGTTTGGTTTCGCCAAATTTACAGAAGGGGCAATCTTTTATTTTTCTCTAATCAATTTTGCAGTTTCACTAAATCATTTTCAATAACGTACAATACTCAAGACTACGAAAACTTAACTGAAAATGACCTATTTTGAAATCATCTGCAGGAAACTGTACTTTGTCGTTCTAACTTTACTCTCGAAATTAAAATTATGCACAGTATGGACATCCGGTTTATTACTAACCTTAACTCGCACGCGTAAGATTTCTTTCCGCAGTTTCAAAACCGTAAGTGAAGAGACTCTCTAAGAAGATCACTTGACTTTCGAGTTTGTCATTTTGTGTGCTTTGTATTCGGAGGTTGTTTAGATCACTTTTTTCACCCATATGAGGACTGTTTTGAGATGCAAACAACATTTACTATTATTATTTAATCTTGTATACATATATGGAAGAGGGTCGTAAGTTTAATTTTCTATATTGTACTCTTGAAAGCAAATTGCCCTTTGCTTCACTTATGGGTTCTGTACTGACGTTTTTGCTGTTCTCTATATGGCTAACATCTAAGAGTTATAGGTTGATTTTGATTCTCCATTAAATTTATTTACAGAATTTTTGCATAAAAGTTCTATTTTTCTGAATAAAAAAAGCCGAATAGCAAAAGTTCTCCAAAGATGGTTGAGCTTGTTCAGTTGTTCACCCATGGACATTTACTAACCTGGAGGGTTTCCTGTTTATTCTCTAACCCGTTAAAGGAGAAAGTTACTACGTGGATGAGTTGATGAACTCTTCAAATATAGCAAGCTCTTTTATTTATAGTTTCCGCAATATGCAAGTCTACACTTCATTTATGGGTTATGTTTGGCTTTTCGCGCAACTCCTGGCCGTGTTAAATTTTATCAGTTAAAGATAAAATGAATTCTTAATTACGGTATAGTCTAAAATTCTAACATACACTTACGTATTTTTCGAGAACAGAAAATGCTCAACCGTGAGATGTACAAGGCCGTGGAAGGAAAATACGAGATTAAATTGGTTTTTCTAACTAGTATATAGATTTTCGAAGGACTTGGAGAGATTAGTTTTTCACGATGAAACATTATAATTAACTAAGACTCTTGCACATTGGTTATGAAAGTAATAGTGCTGCTTCTATCTTTCTTGCGGCGAAACGATATTGATTCCTTTAATCGCTTTTTGTCTAGGTACGTCTTGGTCAACTTTCTTGGAGATGAGCATGATGTCCTCTGATGTAGAAAGTGGAGAAAGATTGCATCGCTTGAGACGTGACGAGAAGTACCATAGGGCTGACGAATTCCCATCAGTGAATAAAGACTTGGCCGGTACAGAGTCCGAGCTGTAGTGAGTTCGTGGTAACTCGCAGCTCCTCCATCCTCCATCGAGATTCCTTGTTCCATGCCGATGAAGTGGCGAGATTCGACCTTCCACGTTGTGGAGGAATTCCTCCTGACAGTTAGCTTCTTCTTCCATCTTTTTTCCTCGTTGGCTTGGGAGAACATCGAGGAATAGTAACCAGATGCATGCATGTCGAACACACGAGACAACAACTTACCTCCATGAGAATAAGGTCATTCTCTGTCATGTTTCTGAGATATTCGGGTAATACTTGCTTGCAGACACTACTATAAAGTTGTTTTGGTAGGTACTGCACTAAGTATCGATTGTCTTCATGATAAGAGTTTTTTCCTTTTTGAAACTAGAGTTATCTTGCCCCAGATAAGATTGAGATGGATTTACACAATGGGTTTTTGTTAATAAAATAAAACGTTTATCAGAATAGCATCATATCTCAAAAGAGAACTTATATAGTCCTCGAGGATTTCTCAACCGTACTCACATAGAGAACCTAAAAAAGCTACACGATTCTAGATTTTTATTTAGAGTTTTGTTTGTTCTGGGGCTTTATGCAGTTGGACGTCACTTCCCTTTCACATGTTGAACAATATCGGCAAGAGGACTTGACTCCACGTCACCCTGACTACGGGTGGATGAGGCTGTAAACCAGCTAAAGTTTGTTGACCTTCGTGAGGAGAATTGGGGGATTACATTCATTTTTCTATTGTATAGATGTTTGAAAGACTTCAGAAGATTAAATTTTTATTATTTTTAATGATGGGATATTATTAACCGAGACTCCATTGGTATAAAAACTACCACGCTCCTTATTCTTCATGTGGCGAAACAATATAACGGAGACCGCCAAGGGAGTGTAACACAAGCCAGCTGGTGTTCAGCTTCATGTCTTACCGAGGTCTAAACAATGGGATATGAATGTCCCAAACCTAAACCGCGCCTAAACGATGCTTTATTAAAAATTTTAGTCAAAATCAAACTAAACATTGGAATCTTAATCTTCGGACCTAAACCGACCCAGACTATGATTTATCAGTTTTCCGAAACTAAACAATGGAAAAGATCGATGGTTTATCAGAATAATTTATGAAAAATTACAAAAAGGAAAAAAACAAAATAGTTTATGTACAGCGGAAGCGAAGAGAGAGAGTGGTTCCTCAATCCTAAACCACTCTCCAAGGTGGAACCGAGAGTAGGGTATATTGAAATATGTAATAGATTTTCTTTATTCATGATTTTTTATGTGATATATTTAACAAGTATACGTCAGATGTAATTTGGAGAACCATTTCGCTCACAAAGTGTTTTCATTCTAACATTTCGCTCAACGATTATCTTTCTTCTTTGCTTTCTCTCAGTGCTAGAGAGCTAAGTGCTTAAGTGTGCGAATAGAGCATGTCACGTCAGTTTAGCACCCCGGCTAGGTTGACCGAGTGCTTAGTGGTTAGTCTCGGTAGGGCCGTTAGTGCCATTAGGACAGGTTCTTGGGCTAGTCCCATTATGGGTATATTTCACAGGTGTAGGCTTTAGTTTTTCAAGTTGAGCCTTCAAGCTCTTGGTTATGATGGATAGTCTTGGTGAGCGCAATTTGGATTCTCTGATGCACAGAGTGGATTTGGCTCGACTTTAATTGTTGTTTAGTGCCGGTTGGCATGGTGGAGTGAGTACATATTGTTTATCACTCGAAGGACTGAATCCGTGAGGTCTGATTGAGAGCTTTCAGATCATAGATTTCTGCCGGTGGTATCTTCGGAGTGGGCAGATCGTTGATATCTTTGATTTGCGAGTGCACGCATATGCGTAGTGATTTTTTTTATCATGTGGTTGATGTTTGTACGGATTAGTAGTGTTTGGATCTATTTTTGGTCAAATTTGTGACGAGATAGTGCGGAAGCGCTGCTGAAATTTCACGTGATAGACTTTTTGGGATCAATTTTGAGATTGACAGATGTGCGTAGCGGACTTCGAGTAGACGTGAGACATCAATTTCTGGTGATGAGGAGTGCAGTAGGTGCGTGTTGAAAAGATGATTCCAACGCATCAAAACTAATCCGATTTGGTGAAAGATCAAAAGAGTTACAAGGAAAAAAAGATCGCGGATGATCAAAATCTGACGTAAACTCGTCTACGCACGCACATTTGACAGATTCTGACCTCGTGGAGTGTGTTTCCAAACTTCAAAGTTGTTGTTTGTGTGTCTTTCTTTCTTTCTTTCTTTCTTTGGCCCAAGTTTCTACTCTATTCCAAGCGGAGTGAGCGAGAGTGTTGTGATGTTAGGAGACTTCGAGGAGCAGAGGTGCGTGAGAGCAGAGCGCGAGAGTGCAGAGACGGAGCGCGAGAGTGCGGAGACAGAGTCCGATCCCGAACCAGCAAGCTAGGCTCAATTTCAGTGGTTTGGGAGTGAGTAAACCAGGTCACCCATCCCAACACTATTCATGAAGATTGTGCTTAATTGTTTAGCTCTTAGCTTTGACTTTACCACTAGACCAATAGCTCTTGGTGTCTTCTAGGGATACGTTGAAGTATTTATGGACTTGTTTAAGATAGTAGGAGACATCTTTTCACATTCCTAGAGGAGTGGTAGGGCGACCCTATAGTAATAAGAGAAGCTGTAATTGTGGTAGCATTTACCTAGAGATGCGTACGGAGGCAGTCGATGACTGTTGTCTTGGGTGAGCTAGTAGAGATAGCACGTAGAGACTTTTGAAACTACTAGAGGTGTGTACATCTAGTTAGTGATCTTAGGTACAGGTTATGATAATTGGTGATCATATATTGTGCATGTGATCACCGAAGAGAAGGAGTCAATCTGAGTGAGGCTGGGTTTATCTTTTGTGCATGTTTGAGTGTGGATGGTTATCGTTTGCACTTCTTGTGGTTGGAACCTCTTCATATTCTGCTTCCTGTTTGTGCACGGTATTTGTTTGTGTTGACGCTTGATTTCCAGAGTGAGTTCATTCCAGTGTGCTGTCGGTAGTGAGGTTGGAGTTACGGACCAGTTAGACTATCTCTGTTTCTCTCACGATGAGGTTGGACTTACGAACAACAGACCATGAGAGGCTGTTTGTGGTGATGGTAGGTACAAGTTGTCCTTACCTTGACCGTCCTAGTAGAGAATAGGTGAGCTCAGTAGAAGCGGGGTTATCCAGGTTGACGTCACGTGTGGTGACGAGGTTTCGATGCTCTGGTTAGAGCTTAGTATTCGCGATTGACACAGGTGTGAAATTCTTATAGAACTTAAGTTGTGCTTCTTTTCTACATTTTATGAACCTTATCGTGTAACTCGTCGAACGGTTTGATGGGTGTCACGTCACGATTATCTATTTTAGTGATCGCACGATAATGAAATATGTCAAATCAGCAATTTGTGCGGACTCATTTTAGTGATCTTTGTCGTCGAATTTGGATACAAAATGGTGGGTCAAGAGTTCGTAAGACATTCTATCTTAGCGGGTGATTCGTGAGGGTTTCTTGGTGGTCTGCATGGAGGAGTGAAAAACTGCAGGAGTGGTGGTTATGGACGGAGGTCTGATACCGACTCCGGATTTTCTTTTCTCGAATCTATTTCACATCAAGCTTCATTGCATCCACCGTGACCACTTTTGACAAGGATTAGTTGCGTATTTTGGTGATGAATTCATGAGGAGGGAGATGGACTTACAACTTTCGGTGATCCTTCCGATCGTTACATACGAAGAGACTTGAGATCTGACGATGTACATCTTGTTGTGACGAAGAATGGATCTCAACTATCCACCCAATGTTCCTTTCAACGTGATAGTCGATGTCACTGTAGATCAAAGATCAATTGTGGGGCATGGATCATGAGGAAATTTTGAGGAAGAGTATTTCAACCGAGTGATAGCTTCATTATTTCCTTTTGTCATATCTTTCATTGTAGATCATTTTCAGGTTTTAATATTGACTCTGTATTAGCCAGTGACTCAATTGTCTCATTCTAGTTGAACGCATATGCATATTTATGTTCTGCAAAGAATCTTTCAACATGTATCAAGGATTTTAGGGATTTGTTCGACAAAGTTGTTACCAACGAAGTTCATAGAGAATCGGAGATTGTTGATTTGGATGAAGTTTAGAAGACTGATGAAGTCGTAGCACTAATATGAAGAAGCGGATGAAGGAGAATATTTGGAAGAACGCCAAGGTCAGCACCTTCAACTTCAAGGAAGAAGATGAAGATAAAGCATACGATGTGCACCGAAGAGCAAGATAAGGACGAAGTTGACGTAGAGGTCGATGACACACCAGCGGAGGAGAAGAAGGAAGAGTCTGACGAGGCACATGGAATTTCTTCTTCGGTTGAGGATGTACAGCGGATTAACTACTTCGACAAAGTACTTACATGAGGTTGTAATGTTGTTACTCTTTGCTCTATAGAGTAATTATGGGACGTATGAACAGATGGTCAAGAGACAATTGATTTAGCAGAGCTCATACAGACGTTGAACTTCGATCGAGATAACTGGCAGGAGGAGAAGTAGAATTTACAGACTGTTACTTAAACGATGAAGAGGGAAGTCACATCGAAGAACAAAGAAGTACGCATGCTTACTTCGGAGCGAGATGACTTACTTTAACAGAAGTCTGAGCTGAGGAAGGAACACGAGAAGGTGTTAACTTTTACGAAGAAGGAATTAATAAAAGATGAGACTTCAGCGAGATCTATGTTAATATGTTGTCATAGAGATGACGAAGCAAAAGAATTGAAGTTGAAGTGTACTTCGGATGAAGAACAATCAGCACTTCTTCGTAACAAGATTGAATCGACGTTGAAGATTTACTACACGACGGATTTGGATACTTCAGAGTTGGATCTTCTTTGGTAGATTAAGAAAGAGTTCGTGACAAAGGATGTAGAGGTTAGATTCTTCGATGAAGAATCGAGTAGCTAGGCTGGGACAGAGAGTAGTGAGAGAACTTTGGGAGATTATAGCAACTGTAGAGTTTTTGGTTAGTGAGATAGTTAGAGAGTTAGCGTTATGCTCTGGTGTTATTCTTGGTGTCGTTTCGAACGTATGATCTTCATCAGTCGGTGAAGATGTTCTTCCTACTTCTTAGGAAGTTAGATCCGCTGATTTTGGATGAAGTTGTTTATAAGTGTTTTGTTGTTTGTTCTAGGGACCACTTTGCGTTTGTTATTTTTGAATTTCAGTTTGTTCGAAGTTTATGGAGCTATTGTGTGTTTGTCTTCTTCGGAGTTTTACCTATGAAGTTTGATAGTGTGTTGTGGTAGGAGTTAGTATGGGTGACGAAGTATTTTGTTGGTTGCATCCAGCAACTATGGAGTAGTTTTAGGGCGAAGTATTTTGGAAAAAATCTTTTTCTTAAGAAGTATCTTCGATGTGAAGTTTTCAGAAGAAGTATTCTTCGTACTTCGGTCGAAGAAGATAGTTCTTTGTTATAGTTTTTGAGAGCAGTAGTAGTGAAGATACTTAGTATTTATATTGTTAGATGATACTTAGTAGCACTTCAGCAGTACTTCTCTATGAAAACTTGTTATCCGTGGCTTTGTATCCTTGTTGTTTATCCATTCTTGAGGTCCCTAACATGTTTAGAATCTGTTATGTTATTGTCAAGATTATCAACTATGTCTTGTTGGATAGACTTGAGTTTGAACTCCATCAGGAATGATATCTGTCAGTGAGAATAAAAGACAATTATAAAGAATCACCTTTGTCACATATTAATTGTATTTGGATGATATTTACTTGCATCTCGGTGGATTCGATCTTAATATTACTACTTTCAAGCATCTGGTGATTTACTTGTTTGTTACAAGCTCCAACTCTCTCTGTAGCTCATTGTTAACTGCTTGCAAGAACATCTCCCTCTTGTTGTTCTCCAATGTGAGTTTTTTCCATCCGAGACAACTGAAAGAATTATCTCTCAAACTCCCAAATTAACTTTGTGGCAACAAACCTTTTATTGGATTTTTTAACCACTCCATGAATGACTTCTTAGTCACTCAATCTACATATTCTTCTTTTAGCTGAAGAATAAATTCTTCCCATGTAGCACCATGAGATCGGATGATCTTCTTCACATGCTCTCGTAGCTTCGGTATGAGAGCAAGCTCAAATGTACTGATCATCTCTCTCTCAGGCATCTTACTCAACTCAATCTCTCGAGAATAGTACTTCAGGTACTTGGAAATGTTCTTCGCATCAAACTGATCTAGCAAACTCATAATAGATTGCAAGGCTTTGGTAGTCATTGCTTTTTTCTGTTTAACGGTTGGCTGTTGTTGCATTATCAACGTGAACGCCTCAAGCATGATGTGAAAGCTTGGTCACCTTTGGTGTCTCTCTAGATGTAGAAGCCTCATCTATGAAATGAGACAAGCTTTCAACTTCCATGGTTGCAAAACCAGAAATGTTTTTCTCAACCGTAGACGTTTCACGTCGAGTTCACCAACTGTCGTAAAGTGTGAAGTTTGGTATGAGAATACACGAGCTATTTGCTTGTAGAGAGATACAGCAAGACCTTGGTCCAACTCGATGAATACTAATTTCATCACCATCAAAGTAAGATGTACACAGTCAGGTCTTAATTCTCCCCGTATGTGACTATCGATAAGATCATCAGAGTGGACAAGTCCATCACCTTCATATGCATTCTTCATCAAAGTAGGCAACGAACCACTGTCGAAAATGATCGCCATAGATGAAGTGAAGCTTGGTATAGAATGGATTCAGAAATAAAAGATCTAGAACTCGGATCAATCCTTCTATGAGTACAACTCTCGCAGCTCTTCACTCTTCATGTAGGACATTGAGACAACAAGAGCCACTCATCATTATAAAACGTCCATGATCATTGAGCTGATACTCTCATTATCATGCGATCTCACATCATAGATAATTTTAAACGTGACACCTAATACATTGTGAGGCGAGTTATATGAAACACAATAAACAACACAATTCTACGCTAAATTCATATGTGAGTCATGTCACAACACGACAACGGTACTGTCATGTAGTCGTGCTCCATATAGAATATAGTGAAGATTTGATCAGTCCCTCAACCCATTATGTACAGAAAGTCCAAATCTAAGAGCTCCAATTGTCGAACTAAGAAGTGCGGGCTGTCAAATTTGAGAGGTTGGATTGTTGTCTTGTGAATTACTATAGAGTTCGAATTTGGATATGTCAAGGTCAAGACATGAGAGATATGTGGATGAGGGTGATAATATCGATTCAGATGAAAATTCATGTGCATCATCGATATCTATGAACTGTTATTTCTGACGAGGTCGAGCTTACGATCAACTTTATGATTGGATCGATCCTATGGGAATTTCAGCTTGAAGTCTCAATTTTTAAGATAGAAGAACTCAGAGACAGACGTGCAACTTTGAAGTGCGATAGATACTTTTTGTGAGAGATGGATCTAGATATTGATATAGTCACTTTGTGTATGATAGTATTCTCGGTTGCATGCATCAAACACCAAAAGATCTATCGACGGACATGTTTGATCAGATCGAGTCATTCGTTTGTCAAACTGTACAATGAAATTTGACATCGAGAGCCGAGTCCAATCGATGTTTTATTCCGATAGTTGAACAATAGAATTTTACATCCGCATAAGACGCGTGTGGTTTATAAAACAAATAAATAAATACATATATTTCAATAGAAGGATTTAATAAGTTTAAATAGATCATGTTTCAAATCTTAGATGGATTCTGATGTGTCTTCATATAAACATGTATATAAATTAATGTTCGAAGCTCAATTTTGATTGATGGATGACTATGTTTGGATTGATTAGTTTATGGCTGCTATATTCTCTTGATATCTACTCATATACTCATGGATCTAATGGACCCACTTTCCTTCTCTATTATTGTTCATCTCATGCTCGGACTACAATCTAACAAGAAATAAAGTATGAGAAGCCAGATAAAGCGTTAGCCTAGCATAACACAAGATAATGTACAATGTGAATTTAGATCGAGCTTTCCATGATCGAGAGTCATAAGACTTTCCAGTTCTACAAACTGTCTAGGATTCTTTAATACATCCATTATGAAGTTGAGTCATCTAAGCGGTTATATTTTGAAAGCAAATATTATATTTATTTACACGAGTGCTTCAAACATCACTTTGATCGGAAGTCTCTTCAACTTCGTTGTCAGTGAACATAGATTTCATTGGTCTCTTATACTTTGATTGAATGTAGATATGTCATGATACTGTGTAGATGATATGTCATCATACATAAAAAACATTCAATCAAAGTATAAGAGACCGATGAAATCTATGTTGTAGATAATGTGTAGATGATCATCTACACAGTATGATGACTTAACCATGTGATCTTGCAATTGAAGCAGATAGTAGTCTGGAGTTGTAGGCAAGCAAGCTCTTTGTATTTTGTCTGTGATATGTCGTTTTCAATCTATAGGGCTATAAATATCATCTTGCAATAATTTGATTTCACCATCCATTTGCATGTCTGCATAGGACTTGTCTATACATCGATAGTTGTTGAGAATAATGACGTTGCAAAGTTGATCAAAGAGAATTGTGAGATATTACGGTACAAATGAAACAATTATAGTGAACTAAAATTCAGAACACATTTTACTTACTCACGAGTCAAGTTCTGTATCATGTAATATTCATTTCTTTGGTCCAGGAGGAGCTATAGTAACTAACGCGTCGCGAGGAATCCTTTCGTAGGCTCGACTGCTACTTGCTCACAATGGCTTTGGAGTTCATCTAGTTCATGAACAACTACAATATGCATTCTGACAGTCTGCTCAATAAGAGAACTTTCCAAATTTTAAAAAATAGCATATTTTCAATCTATGGTCCACATTGCAGTTTACTTTTTTCTCTTGTTTCTCAGTCGTTAGATCTCAGTTTTAGAACATCTATGGTTCATTTTTTAGCTCCAAGATTCAAGTCATTGTGAGCCTTAGATCACCAGTTTCTGACAACAAATGAGAACATGGTACATAGATGCAGTTTTGATGAGCTAGCGTGGCAGAGCTAATCACAAAATTATGAATGAAAATTAATTCCAATGATATATCTCATCATTAATATACTGCGACTTGTGATTAACAAGTCAGTGTAAAGAATAAGATTCTAGTTGATTTTTGCACATTTGGATGAAAGAAAATTAATGCAGAAAGATCATGCCCAACATACAATGCAGCTCGGATAGAGTTGGAAGCTCGGATAGAGTTGTCATCTCTCATAGAGAGATCAAGCACCAATGCATCAGACGGGACTGTCATCTCGAGGAGTTGTTGAAAAACTGTGATCACGTCCAATGATGTGATACAACACACCATCTCTAGTAAGAGTATTCAACAGTAGAGTTCTGATTCATTTCATTTCTAAAGTTCTGATTACTGTGATACGATGCCCCTTCTCTCTCGGTTTGTCTAGTCCATCTGCAAGATGGAGTTCTCCTTTCTTGAACAACGTCTAATGCAATAACCGAAACTATAAAATATCTGCAATATATAAGATAATCAAACACTATGATTATAGATGATAGAGACATTAGAGACATTGAACTAACGATGATCGATAGTTCATTGATGATATCTCATTGTTCTTTCAATGCACTGGTGTATAGAATAACATGGGATGAAAATAATTAACATTTCATAAATATTAACGGTTAGTTCATGCCTGGAAACATGAGAAGACCAAGATATAAACCATGAGGTATGAGTAGACTGCCGCTCCGGTAAAGGTACAAGTCTGGAAACTTGAAACTATTAATACATTAATCTAATATGAGTTTAATTTATTACCTAACCCTTCCTATCGGAAGAGTCAGATATGCACAGGTGCCTCAATAACATCAATCGTAGTCAAGACAAGGAGGGTAGAAACAAATAAATATCCCCCAACATTGGTTTATATACCTTATAGTGGTTTAAAAGTGGTCACACATTAGACTAAAGTAATGGTTGCGCGCCAAGCGCTGACTTACGCAGTAGCACGAGAAGTACGTAGTACTCTCGAGGTGACGAATATGGTACTGAAGCAGTTACTGAGTCACAAGCTGACTAGTTACAACCGTGCGATGTTTCTTGTCATGCGCACGTCATGGAACTTCACGTGCAGCGACTCAAGATCAATCCACAACCTGGCGAGCCCGATGATCATTGTACTAGAGTCAGTTGATGGACGTACTTTCTGCCGGAGGATGTATCAAAAACCTCATCATTCCGTTTCTCCAACCGTTAGATCCAAACATTTTCTTGGAGTTGAGGATACTCCCTTACTGGATAAATTAGTCAGCGGTATAGCAAGGAAATATCAATGAAAATAGACTTTAAAATACTTCGTTGGGGAGTTTCAGGAACGGCTGACTGGGTGAGAATTTTATATACGACTGTGTGACCCAAAATGATCATGAAGGTCAAGTCCATTACATCTCGTCAGGAAGCGTGTGAAACTCTTCAAGAAGCAAGATGAAGAGATAAGCATGGAAGAAGTCGAGTGGAGTTTGAATGACAATGAAGAAGATTTATTCTTAAGAATATTGATAACAATGACATCATTCAGGAGGACAAAAAAGTTGTGTGATATCGTCTACAACTTGTAGATGTTTGTGTAGAATTTGTATTAATTTGAATTGAATTGAATTGAATTTGTAGAATTTGAATTTGTGTTTCACGAATCTTTTCATGTAACTCGTCAGATGACATATTAGGTGTCACGTTCATGATTATCTAGGATGTGATATTGCACAATAATGAGACGTGAGGACATTCGCATGAATGACTATTGTTGTCAAATTTGGATATAAGATAAAGGACCGAGGGCTTGTGAGACATTCTTCCTTGCGTGGTGTTTCATGAGTGTTTCTCAATGTCTTACATGGAAGGAGCTACGAGAGTTGTACTCATGGAGGGAGGACTGATCCGAGTTCTGGATCTTCATTTCTAAATCTGTTTCATATCAAGCTTTACTACATCCATCTTGATCACTTTCGACAGTGGTTCGTTACCTACTTTGATGAAGAATTCATGAGGAGGGTGATGGACTTGCTCACTCTGGTGATCTTGCCGATCATAACATACGGGGAGAATTAAGACATGACTGTGTACATCTTACTTTGATGGGTAAATGGACCTCAATTTTCCAGCCAACGTCACTTTCAACGTCTAATTGACATCTGATGTCACTGTCAGTAGAAGATTAACCATCGTGAGTGGATCACAAAGAACTTTGGCGAGGATTATTGCAATCAAGTGATGGCTTCCTCATTTCTTTTTGTAGTACTTTCCACCGTAGATCGATTCAAGATCATTATCTTAACTTTGTATTGAATCTCGTGTGTTTTCGTGTCATGTTATGTCTTTTGTCCGGCGAGGGTGATTATCCTATGTTAAGGTTGGGATCTGAAGTATTTTAGTTCAAGCTTTGAAGGTGTGAGGGTGTTTTAGATTTACAACTCCATCTATAGTGCCAAGTAGGAGAGAAAGTGATCTCCAATTTTCTTTTTCATTTGTCCATTTTTTATCAATCAAGTTTATCCAAATTCCTAAGACGGTTTTGGAGATCTTTCTAGAGGTCATTCGTAGAGTGTGTGGTCTCGTTGAAAATCTCTCGAGCTGAGCTACAATCTAAGAGGTAGATCGATCGATTTGGAGTTCTGAGTGGAGTTATGATCGTTCAGAGTCAAGAGAGTCAAATCAATATCTCGAATCACGTTTTTGATTGTATTAGGAGTTTGAAAGATGATCTTTTAATATTGTCAAGGGGATTGGATAGTTGACGTCGTGCTAGTTGCACTGATATACATTAGTCCTACGTCTGGATTGGATTTGACCTTGAAATGTTCAAATGAATTTGACTGTAACAATTGAGAGGTAGAAGTAAAACTATTTTGCTTGGATTCAAGGATTGAGTTGTTCCATGAGCATGAGATCGAACTTCTGAGTGAAAATTTCCTAGATTGGAATGTGCGCTATTAGCTTACTAGATGTGAAATTTCAGCTCATTTGGTTAAGAGAAGGTGTTGAGGTTGTGGATTTTTGCCACCGGGGTTTGTAAAGCTCATAAATTAGCACAGATGAAGACTTGGTCCAGTTTGAGCAATTGGTTTGGGGGTCTTAAACTGACATTTCAAAGAGTAGTACTGAGAGATCATAGGAGATTTCCTATGAAGTTAGATCCCAGTTGGAAGTTTGAGTTGAGAGCAAGAGGTTGTCGAAGTGTGTTAAACTTTTGAAGGAGAGGAGAGATTTCACCTACATCTCTTGGTTAGTCTTGAACAAACGACTTGGGATTTCATCATGGAACTCCTTGAAGGTACTCTTGTGATCTATAACATATGTTTATCATGTATAGATCCTTTATGTACTTAGAATGAGATTGAACGTCCAATTATGTTGTGTGGTGCACGTGTGTTACACTTAAGGTCAAGTTAGGTCAGTAGAAACCGAGACAAAGCCTAATAGATTGGATAGTGAGATCATTAGTATTTCATCGAGTTGATTCAAGGTCTTGCCGTATCTCTCTACAGCCAGATACCCTGTGTCTTCTCAGACCAAACTACACGCTCTACGACACCACTAGGAAGAGAAGTGTCGACTATTAGCTGTTTCCAGTGTTGTGATTATATGTACTACTCCATCGAACACTTCGTCCATAAGTATTTAATTATATTCTACTGTCTAGGTTAACGTCCAGATTAACATCTCTAAATAAAAATACCAATATAAGAAAATGAGAAAGTTGTTGACTAATGCAGTATTACCCTTCATTTTTCTCAAAATAATTAACTATTCAGCGTAAATAACAAGATGAAGTAGTTGCATCGGTTTAATATTGCGCTAAGTATGGAGACACATAAATTTCAGTTGATGGTGTTATTATGAGCAAAAGTAGTTAACCGTTCTATGACTATCTCAATATAGACTATCTATAGAAATTATGAGTACTCAATGGTCCAAAGTAAACGGGTGGTCTATTTTCAAACCACAGTAAGTAAACGGTGCAAATAACGAGGTAACTATCGTCTTATAGACTATCAAGAGGTTATGACTATTCATTGGTCTGAAACTAACCCCTCTATATTCATAATTTCTTAAGTTGATGAGGCTTATATTCGATAAAATAGTTAATCACATATTGTCTATCTCTCGATATAGACTATCCAAAGGTTATGAGTATTTTGTAGTCCAAAGCTAAATCCTATATATAAAATATAGATTTAAGTTGACGGTACTTATATTCGATATCAATAGTTAACCGGTTCTTGACTGTGTCTCAATATATAGAGTATTGAAAAGTACTTTATATTTAGTGATCCAAACTATATTTGTAATTTCTAAAGTTAATGGTGCTTATATTTGATGAGTAGTAAATCCATTCATGATTGTCTCTCAGTGTAGACTATCCAAAAGGAGGATGAGTAGTCTATCAACAATCACGAATTGATATCAAGAAAATCTCTAGATATCTGTAAAAATCTGAAGATAGATATCAAACTCGATAACTATATTTGATATAGTTATCAAAATTGATAACTTTAACTTGGATAGTTATAGAAGTTCGATAACTATAATTGGGTTAGTTATAGAGATCGATATCTATATATAAAGAATTTTTTCCTGATATCAGTTGCTGATTATTGATAACGTTCCCATTTCCATCCAAAAGTACTTTGTATTCAGTGGTCCAAAGCTAAATCCTCTATATTAGTAATTTTTCAAGTTGACGGTGCTTATATTTGATGAAGTAGTAAATCCGTTATCTTATCGTTACGAATGTTGCACGTGAAAGCTGCCTAAGAATACGAGAAATATCTAGATGTGGAGATAACACGTGCAAGAATCTGACCTTAAGTGTAACACACGTGCGCCACACAACACAACTGGACGTTTAATCTTAATCTAAGTACATGAAGGATTCATACATGATAAACATATGGTTTAGTTTGCAGAAGCACCTTCAAACAATCCATTAGGCCGACTTGTGCACTAACAATACTCTCTTGTCGCAACCCTCAATCTCAAGATCGGGCGCAGACGCGAACAATAGAATCCTAGTAGACTTGCGCTTTGTTGTGAATGCTACAAGTAGGACTTAACGGTTTGACCGAGAAGTCGGGATCAGATGAACCTTAAGTGGTTCTCTGAATCAAAGTTGGAACAATGGGTTAGGACATAAGGGCCTACCCCAAGACGACTCTAGACGAACGCTGACCTAAGGGAGTAAGTCTGGAAACAGATCGAAACATAAGTCTGAGACGTGAGACCGAGAAGTGGGTCCGGTGCAGACAGACCATGGTTCAGACGCTGGTCCGAACCACAGGGTCCGAGTCTGGGTCTGAATCATAGGTTTTTGAAAAAAACTGCTAAGTGTTGGAGCTCGAGCAACGTGTTGGGTCGTGGACGGAGCTCCACTTAAGATCTCGAAGCGAGTAAGGTATCATTAGAAAGATCTCAACGAGAGCTTCCCATGCAGAACTCCTCAAATTGACCTCCGAGCTGACAATTATAGCCGATCTCGTGATCGATTTGTGGTATAATTTTCAGAGACCAAAGAGGAGGGCGAGGCCGCCGATCCCCAGAAGTATATATGAGAAGGCTCGATGCCTAATTGGACCAAGACGAGTCACCTGACCTCAAGGTTTGGTGGACGGACTCTAGGGGTATGAGGTGATGGTTGGGTCAGTACCAAGACGCGTTCTTGACTCAGGAACAATCCAAGGACTGGGACAAGACTAGAGAACGAGACGACGGGTTAGATCATCGCTCGGGAGCCTAGACCCAGACAGACATCACGGACGGTTGGACCGCTAGGTGTGCTGGAGGCACCGTTTAAGACCCTAGACTTAATGAGAAGTCTGTCCCAAGTCATGTTATGACTTGCTCATGTTTGGAGACCGACCTAGCTGGATCTAGGTCGGGACTTAAGGAGTGCTGAGCTTGATGATTAGGGAGACGGTCCGGCTCCGGTCCGGACCAAACAGAGTTAAGATAAGTGGTGCATGAACGCTAACTTGTGATTGTGGTTTGCAGGTTAGTGTTGTGAGTTTTGTGACCTACTGAGCAAGAGCTTCCGCTGGCACAACAAGGCAGTAGGTGTGCGAAACTCTTCACTAGTTTTTCACAAAAACTATCTAAAAATGCACAACTCTGACCTTCTATAGTTCGATGATATGAGCTCCATTCAAGATGAATCTACAACAATGGACAGCATATTGTACAAGCTTTCCAATGATATTGATAACACACTGACTGGATCAAGGTAACTCTTACCATAATAGATCAAAATTGGTCATATCTAACAGTTATAACCAAAAACGTCTCAACTCTTCATCTTGACCCGCATGTTTGATCTAATTTTTGAGTGATCAACAAACTAGGAATAGAGCATATCATTAGAAAGCTTGTATTCTAGAGCTTCCAATAAGGTATGACATGCACGCAACAAGCAACCATTGAGCTCAAGACCTGGTGCCAAACAGAACAGTACCTCGCAGTTAGAGATTTCCGATCAACAACCTCTACATAGTGTAACGTCTTCTCTGATTATGATCTCCATGTCTATTTCACAAAATAGCTTCCTTGTCTCACTTGCAACATCTCTAGTAAGTTCCACCTCCAATCTCCATATCATTTGTTCAAAGTCAACCAAGAGATGTAGGTCAAATCACTCTTCTCTTTCGAAACTCGTCATGTTGTAATCTGAACTTCGGTACCTATTGCTCCCAATTCAAACTTCTAATTGAGCTCAAACTTCACAAGAAATTCCCTCCGATCCCTCACTACTACTTTTTGAAATTTCAGCTTCGAACCTAAAACCAATTGTTCAAAATGGACCAAGCCTTTCGTCTGTACTAACTTATGAGCTTTACAGACCCCGATGGCTAAAATCCATGATCCCAACACCTTCTCTTAAGAAAATCAGCTGAAATTCCACAAGTAGTAAGCTGATAGGACAAACTCCAGTCTTGAAAATTTTCACTTAGAGACTCGATCCCATGCTCATGAAACAACTCAACCCTTGAATCTAAGCAAAACGGTTTTACTTCTGCCTCTGAACTCTTACAGCCAACTTCAATCAACCATTTCGAAATCCAACTCAAAGGTAGGACTAATTCACATCAGTGCAACCAGCACGGCGTCCACTATCCAATCCCTTTGACAGTATCAAAAGATCATCTCTCAAATTCTTGAGGCACTCACGAAATAGATTCCGGTACTAATTCGATCTTCTTGAATTTGAACGATCATAACTCCACACTCAAAACTCAAATCGATCGATCTCCCCTCCCCCTCTTCGAAATTGTAGCCAACTCAAGAGCTTTCCAACGAGATCTCACACTCCTCGAATGAGCCTTGAGAAGACCTCCGAAATCTCAAAACCGCCCTTGACACTTGGATGAACTTGATTGATAAAAAATTGACCAATGAGAAAGAAGATTGAAGATCACTTTATCTTCTACTTGGCACTATAGATCGAGTTGTAACCCTAAAACACTCTTACAACTTCAAAGGTTGAACCAGAATATTTCATACCCCAAACTTAACACATGATAATCATCCTCATCGGATGATGGAGATAATAATGACACGAAAGTACATGAGATTTAATACAAAGTCAAGATAATGATCCTGAATTGATCTATGATGAAAGGTACAACTAAAAGAAACGAGGAAGCCATCACTTGATTATAGTACTCCTCACCAAAGTTTCTCGTGATGCACGCACGATGATTGATCTTCCGCCGGTAGTGACATCCGATATCAACCTAGACGTTGAAAGGAACGTTGGCTGGAAAATTCATGTCCATTCATCCGTCAAAGTAAAATGTACACAGTTAGGTCCCAGTTCTCTTCTTACGTGACGATCGTGATGGATGTAGTGAAGGTTAATATGGAATGGATTCGAGAATAGAAGCTTCAAAAATCATATCAATCCACCATCCATGAGTACAACTCTCGCATGTCCTCACCATCTTATACCTGGATGCAGTGACGAGGACCACTGAAGTGAACGCACATAAATTAGCAATTTAACACGTTTCACTATCATACGATCACTCAAACAGATACTTGCAATCGTGGCATCCATCACACCGTTCGACAAGTTACATGATAAGGTTCATGAAACGTAAAAAAAAATAGCACAATCTTAAGTTCTACGAGAATTTCACACAAGAGTCGCATCACAACACAACAACGTCGCTAGTGATATAGAGGACGTAACTCAACGTTGAAACCAAAATAGCTAGCGGTACAAAAAGAACTGAGTAGAAATCTGAAGTAAATACCAACCTTGTAGCAAAGAACCAAAAAAGGTCAATCTATGGATTTTCTCGTTTCTCAAACGGTCTTCCGATATGAAAAGGGTCTACTCTCTTGACTCATGTGACCCAAAAAACTCCCAAATCCGACTCTCAACGGCCAAGATATCTCTAGGTGACAGAACATCCAAAACCTCCTCCTTGCAAACTGAAATAGCTCACATTGTCCAAACGGATTTTCCGAACTGAGATCCGTCTCCTGTAGGTAGCTCCAGCTATCTTGAATCCAACGAGATCCCAAACAATTAGTTTCAAGTTCTCCTCGCGAAATTTGATCAGAAATTTGATCATAGACAACAAAAAACTGACCTAAATTGATCTCTTACGACTCAATCTTCCTCGCCACGTCCAACACAACAATCAACTCCACATGCAGTTCCTCCTATGCATAGATGAGGACTCCTTGATCGTGCAAGTACAAAGAACGAAGAGCTTGATCCATAGATCATGGAGAACAAAGCGTTATTAAGTCGCAGGTGAACAAAAACTGATGAAACCTTCTCCTTATGAGCCAATCTTTCTCACATCTCCCAAATTGCTTGATGAAACTCCATAACGTTATCAGTTTTCTGAAAAACGAAAGGATCTAAAGACAACACCGAACAGCCAACTCTCCTTCCCAAGCAACTGAAGCACTCCAATCCTCCCTCCCTATTTCTCAATTTCTCCCAGAACACATAGTCCGACCCGTCTTTACACAACCCGTCTTATCCTCTACGTAGCTAGCACATATCTGAAGCAATGACACCTTGCATGTATGCATTTGACCTCCCAATCTACCAAAGCATCCACATACAAGTCATAGATACAAGCTAATCTCTTAACCACTCATCTTATGTCCGTCACAATACGTGAAGCTTCAAGAATCCTCTCCAAATATTTCTTTGGCTTTGACATGATATTTGTTTTTGCCTATTTTGTGTCAAGAGCATGCAAAAGTATCACATCCTCTGTCATTTGTCCTTTGCATTATGATATCAATGATGACATCATGAAACTCTCGCTTCGCAATCCTGAGAATCTCTCCCAATATAAATTCTACCGTTGCATTGATGCGTTCTTCAAGCACCCTCTTCACATCCGTAGTAGCCCCGATATTTGACTGCAACTCGTATGTAGCCAGTTTACCCTTCTCTCTTGGTTGCTCTTTCTTTTTTTCCTTCAACCATGAAGGAGAATCCTCCATAGGTAACTCTTGACTACTAGCCTTTCGAGATTTCTCTCCTCGAGTCTGTCTCTTGGAGGAAGTCTCTTCTCCTGCATCTTTCACCTCTCGTCTTCTCTTCTATCAACGCCTCGTGTTGGCTTCTTGCGATATGCGCATGTATCAATAATAATTTGACTGGGTCTTGTCATCTTGTAGCTCCTCGAATGATCATTGTCGTTCTCAATAATGCATCTCTTGGCATCTTCTCGTTTTGTAGTGTAGAGATAGCAGATGACCAAAGTGCGCTTGTCTCTACATGCTCGTCAAAATCCACCTTTCAATCCTTGCAGTTTTTAATTTTCAGAAAATTCCCTCTTCTAAGTTAGGAGGATCACTAGGCTTACCACTAGAACCATGTTTGATATACAAGCTTTTCATATTTATTTCCTTAGAATTTTCACATACTTATTTTAAATATATCCTTATTATATAATATATGTCTTCATGAAGTAGCTGGTACATGTGTCATATTTTTTCACTATACAACTCTCTTGAATCAGATCATTAATCCACATCAGAATTTAAACTATATTTCAAGTTATCTACACAAAAAGTTAATTAAAAATGGTGATTTTTACACATAAATTTGATGTAAATTTGATTAATTGATAATCATAAATTTACAAGTAAAAATGGATAAAAATATAATCCAAGTCAATACTAAATATTATTAACTAGAAATTCAATAATTTTCATAATTTAATTTTGAACTAAATTAGAAGATATTTTATTCTTATATTTTTTTATTTAATCTACACAAGATGTGATTTTGTTTAGAATTTTAGATAAAGTTTACTCGACAGAAATCGATGTAATAGGGATATTATAAAACAGATTGTATCACATGTGTTACCTAGGTTTAGTGAAGGAGTACCTTCAGATCCCTGAAACCTAATTTCCTGCTTGTCTGTCTAAGACCAGCTTATCTAAAGCTCAACTCAAATCTTATTAGGATTATTTTTTCACAATAAGAAACAACTCTCAACAAGAAAACATGAACGCATATCTGATGAGGGCTCCCACCTTTGATAACGCAACCAGATTTAATCAAAATATTAGCAATAAGAGATCCATCGCTAATATAATGATCTTGCTGATTTAATATGGAATATATATATATCACATAAATAGTTAGATATAATTCATCATTTGAATTTAAAAGATGCTTATTATCGACTAAAGTGAATCAAAGTTTGGATTGGAATCATATCTTGGGGATTTGAATGATCTTTGTAGATAGAGGATGTTCTTTTGTGTTATCTAATTGAAGGTGTTTCCAAATATTTTAACTGAAGATTCAAAAACATGTAATATAATAGTTTTCGTTTTTCACCTAATTTATGGACATTGTGGGCATTTATGAAGTTTCCAAAATGCACTGGAAGTTCTATTATATATATATATATATATATATATATATATATATATATATATATATATATATCACGCTAAGAGAAGTTTCATTTGATTGACAACTCACTCTAGTATTATGATATCTTCACGGTATATTCTTCATATATGAAGTAGTCCACTATGTGGAATTATTCACATGAACGTTTGAAATTCTTTGGTAAATTTTGGTATTTTAATTATAGTACAAGACAATGTTGTACTATTGTTATCAGAAAATGAACTTTAGATTATGGTTAGAATCGAATTATAACTCTATATCTGATATGCCATGAAGCATTGCAGTCATTTGTATTACTCGCCAATTGGCCATACCAATCACAATACTGATCATAAGCAGTAAAAGTAATTTATACTAAACTGATGAGGTGATATAAACTGGAATTTTTAAGTTCTTAACCTCGTGAGGTGCGTAATTCGATGAATGAAGTGAAGCAATTCAAGCTATTTATTCAATAGCGGTGAATACTTGACTTTCTAATGATAAAGGATCTTGTTGCATATTATTTAGTAATAAATGCTTGTCAAATATCTTCTTAACCCTGAAATTATCAACGATCCATATATATTGTTTCTTGAAATTTCCAGATATTAGATCATGGATAAATGACTCTGAGAGATTAAACGCAAGTGTCCCTATAAGTATTCCTGGTAACCAGGAGGACTTCATTCTGCGAGTGGACTGTAAGCGAACAAAGTAATTTAATTATTATATCTAAAATTCTTTTTGATAGAATTTTCCAGCGAGAACGGAATCTGTTAAGTAGATTTAATTAAAAGCTCTCCTGACTTTTACACGACGTGTTTCACTTTAGAACTAATTATTGAGTATCGATTGAGAAGAAGTGTTGGTGGTTCTTTTTGAGCAAAACATTATATTCTCTCTAACCTAAAGTAAACGGGCAAGAAATAGAATATTCCTTTTCTGCTTTTATGCCTTCCCTGGGGTTTAACAGAGACCTAATTTTATCTCTCATTGTGTTTAGATTTCATAGAAATTTAATTCCCGGAATAACTGGAGAATTTATTTTTAAAAGTGAAACTTCCTTGAAGTATTGTCTTTTTTTATCTCGTGTTGACATAGAGAACCCTAATAAGAAGTTCAGATGAATCCATGTAGATGAATCCAAAATATTTCATACTTAGAAACTTCTCGTTCAGCAAATCAGAGCATTATTCTTCGAATTATTAACTGAACTGACGAGGAACTAAGTTCTCTGTGACTTTGATGAGAATGTCAACAGTTATCTAAGTGCCAAGAATGTAATACATGCAAAAGGTAAATTAGCAGAGTCAGAAGATGTGAACTTCATATGTTTGAGAAAGAAAACAAAGTGTCGGTTCATTTAAAGCCTTCCTCACCATCAGACACAAACAACTTCTAGTCAAATATCTCCTTGATTGTCAATAGTGTGGGAACTGTAGATGGTAGAATGTCTATAACGAAACAACAAGACTTCACTTTCCGTCATAATTATTAAGAGGCACAAGAGATCCTTTATTTAGTCAAATTCTTATATGCAAAGAACTCCTCCTTGTTTAGTGAAGGAGTTCCACGATTGTCATCAACCGTCACTCAGGAGCTCCTCGGGATAGTCAGAGCAATAAATCTGGTAGTAGGTATAAGTTAACGCTTGGGAACATGATAAATGATTTTCTGCAAATAACATCGTCAGGTACGTAGAATTGTCAATGCTGGTAACTGGTAAGTTATCATATGAAAATCGCAAGACTGAAGTTGTGAGTGGAGAAATCAGCATAAAGCTAAGTAGCTCTTAGCTCTCAGTAATAATATCGTAATAACTATTGGTACTGAATCCTCCTCCCAAACTTTCAGGTCTTTTGATCCTATGATGATGAAGAGTTCCAGTTGCGTAAGGACACTTGTCAATGTCCAAGCATTAGATGCAACGCTGATGTCGATCTGATATAGCAATAAAGAATTTCGACAGAGTAATCGAAACTGAAATTTGTCACTGGAACTTCATTCTTGGAAGCAGAGGCGGTCAAATCTCTTACCTCACCTTCTACTCCTGCATGTCTACACTTGTCAACCGATGGCCTGCTTATATTGAATCCATGGACAGGAAATGCTTGGCTCGCTCATCGAAATCTAAGTGCACTGGTTTTATGACAGAAGCCATCGAGCTAGCTAAGTGACGGGAGCGTTAACGCTTGTGCATGAGGAGCCCAGACGGTATTCATGTGAAGAACCATCTTCATCACCTCTCGGACGACTGCGATTGGACTGACGGAAGTATTCCAACGTCCATACGCCAAAAAAGTCTAAAATAAACGAGAAATGTACTCATCACGGACTATCGCCTTCCTACCGAAAATGATTCGTTGTCATTAGACGGTGCTCCATGCATGTGGTACAAGTCTTCTTACCGAAAATGATTTCAGTTGTCATCAGACGATGCTCGATGTATGTCGAACGAATTTCTTTCCAACCCTAATACTGACACGAACAATGAATGTAACTGTTGAGACATCTTAAGGCCGAACTAGATTGGTACTTATAATCTCTAAGACATGACCAATACTCTTTTACTGTCTCATCCACCGTGCAGATCAAAGATCAGGATAAACTTGTGAGGCAGGGCTATGGAACAGAACTCTATACCACCAGTTACACAACGTGAAAAATGCTGACAATAAGCTGCTGAAGAGCTATACTTGCTCTTCCACTCATACTTACTATACTGCCGACAAATGTTGATTGTGGATGAGAGAGAAAATGAGTTGCTTCAAAGACACCTCGAGAACGGCGAACATACTTCCAAGAAAGTTGAGAAGCTTAATACTATCGATCTTAGACATACTCACTTGCTGGAAGATCTGTTATTCGTGAACAAGGTTCTGAATAACTTCTGTGAAGGCGAAAAGCATCTTGCACTCAATAGACCATTTCAATCTGATAAACGAGTGAGTGAACTGGTTCTTTTGCTCTTTGTATTCATCATGTTACTTGCGTTGAGCACATGTGTGTAAGAAGAGACAAAACCAACCATTTCTTTCACTAAAGACGAACTGCAGCAGCGGGAAAAGGTTTGGGAAATGTGACGTTTAAGGCATGCTGTGCAAGAACACACAATGTTTGTGATTTGAATTTTGAACCGAGCAGCTGTATGAGAGACGCCCATGGCGAACCCAAGTTGCAAATCAGAGCCTATGATGGAACATGCATACAGTAATGCGCTCGAGGATGACATGGATGTTATGTTGTGGTGGCATGATAACAAGTCTGCCCCATGCCTCGACACACGTCACGGTCATCATGCAGAATGAGATAAGGCAAATTCATGTGGTTGGCACCCTCATCATCAACAATCATGACCCCATAGTTCTCTGACATACATCTCATGATTCTCATCCTCCATCAACATTCTCATCCTCTTCCTGAATAGGGAGAGTCGTGCCCAGTTACCCTGTACCCATGCTCTTCCTCTTCCTGACAGGACTGACTTGTTGGTATCGCGTATAGTCACTGTAGTTAGCGGAGTCTCATCGCTCGCTGCGTGGTCCGTGATCCGTCGTGGTTATTCTCGTCTTGCCTCAGAATTACGCTCGTCGTACTTTCCACTGTGACCAGTTCACTTCTTCTGTACTGATTAAACTCAAGGTCAAGGTCCGGTTAACGTCCAATTCAAACTCCAGTCAGATCTTTGCTCTATCTGTTTGGACTGTTTGGGCTCATCCCGGCTGCACCGATCGCGATCGACCATGGCCATTTAGAACGGTCTGCACACTCTAGTCAGAACTTTAGTCTCCACTTCGCTTGTGTATGGGCTACCGTAGCGGAAAACCCCGTAGGCAATTTCGGGAAGTACATTCTGGAATGTGTGCCTGTACAGGAAGCTTTGGTTCGGAATGAGGACCCCACCACAAAGCGTCGCGTGACTCGCGTCTCTACGGTGATGACGACGACAGAAGGAAGCTCACGAAATCTTCAAGAGCATCAGCATCTAAACAGTACAGCCCAGTATGCTGTTTGAGTGTTGAAGAGCTAGAGGAGGAGGAGCTTGTGATAAAATAGAACAGTGCATGGATAAGGTAGTGACCTAGTGTGCACGGCCGTGGCTGTCCTTGGCTGTCGAGCGTCCATCCAACGCTAGGGAAACTCTACTACTCTAGTCTCTATGGAAACTCTAGGTCCGCTGCAAGACAGCTCAGGTCCGGGAAGGCCAGGATCTTTAGCTTCGGACTCTAGGATCTTCCGGTCAAACGGTACTCATTATAGTTCCAGTGCATCAGGTTCACTGAAATAAGCTGCACAAAAAGTCTTTGGGCGCGACAGCGCCCTAAAGTCGCAATCGACGTCGAGACTCAATAAACCGAAAGCATGTGAGGAGGGTAAAAGCAACCGGTTACAGGGAAAGCACTCGAACAAGTTGATAGCGCAGGGCTGTGCAGGTCAACCTAACTACTGTACCGAACTCGAAAAGGTAGTTAAACAGCTTGGCTTGTGTTGTAACTTGTTAAGCGACTCGTTTTCAGCTCATTTTTAGCAATTGATTCCGTAATTAGATGGACTTTTAGGAGGGATGGTTTTGTGAAAGCAAGAAAATTACGCCTTAATTAGCAAATTCTTTCCTGTTATACATTTTCATCTCCACCACTTCTCAACTCCGTGCCGCCTAAAATCGGCCCCTACGAAGTTTGATGCAAGTTTGAATTAGGAGGCGAGGGATGGTTTTGTTGAAGGAAGAAAATGACGCCGTAATTAGCAAAGTGTTTCCTGTTATGAATTTCCATTCCGCCACTTCTCGACTCCCCGGGCGCCTAAATCGCCCCCTACGAAGTTTGTTGCCAGTTTGAATTTAGAGGCAAGTTGGTTTGTTCCAGAATCTTCTTCTCCTCCTCGTCCTCGTCCTCGTCGCAGGCTCGTCCTCGTTGTCTTGTTGGTTTCAGCCGGTTTCAAGTTGTTTCTTCTTGGGCGTTACAGTTACAAGTCGATTCTTTTGTTTCCTGCATCTCATCTTGAGGCTTCAGTCGTTGAGTCAATCTTTAGGAGAAGTACATAATATCAGGCAGCGGGTGGTGCTCCCACGTCAGGATTCATGGAGAGGTAGTTTGCCTTCAAATGAGCGTTGAGATCTGAGTTGAGTTGGTTAAGATTTTACGTGTAGATATATAAACGAGAAGCTGAACCCTTCTCTGTGTAGCTCAAGCGCATTTTGATCCAGAGCAGAAAATCCCTCCTCCTTGAAATAAGTGCAGAATTTCTGGCCCTTTGGAAATCGCCGGAAATCACGTCTTGCCTTGACAAGGATGTAAGAAGCTGTAAACTTGTGATTTCACTCTCGGAAAAGGAACTAGAGACTTTATGACATGATGTTTGGTTCTCCATGTCACGCCTGCCCTCACCATCTCGCTAGCTGCTAGCATAGTACGTAAAATGGCACGTTTTGCGGTCCTCCAGCCTACGTTTTAGTTTGTGAGACAAGGATGCGATTGTGATGGCAGCAGCAGAGCGTTAGCACACATGAGTGTCACGTGGATGTGGATTTTACTACCGAAGGTGTTTGTGAGCAATATGTGTTCCAGAAAGGAACAGGTAATATATCTTCAACAAATCGGGCATAAATGCGTACAAAAGGATAGACACCTATTCTTTACTCGTCGTTTATGCCGGAGGTGACTTTTGCTTTTAAAGCATTCTTCCAGTGCTTTTTGTTAGTGGTGCTCTCGGAGGACCACATGTGATTCATTGTTGCAATATCAGGAAGCGGCGGAGAAACATGTAACTGTCCTCGAAATATCCAATTGTTTTCTTTTCAAGTAAGAAGGGGCTTAGGCACGCGACGCCATTGTTTAGGTTCTTCTCCGCGTGGGGCTTGGCTTTTGTTCAGCCGAACACTGCTGCCCTTCCACGGACTGAGCCTTCCCGGAGGACTTGACGCCACGCCGCCCCGGCTACGGGCGGATGGGGCCGCCAACAAGTTTATTAGTGCTCGTTGGCTCGAAATATCCACTTGTACATCAGTTCATCTAACCACAGGCCACTGGCACGCACCCGGATATGTTTACTCAGGAAAGGCTGTTTGTGTGTAACTACCGTAGCGGTAAAGGTCAGAAGAAGTGCTGACTTTTCAGTCGTCCTTTGTTATACTTGGATGTGATCGACGGTGCAGGAACAGAATGTGTGATGAAAATCACCTCCTCTCAGCTCGAGAAGAATATTCGTTCCTCACAGTGTTGTTGCTTAAGAAGTTTCGTTCTCATTAGTCTTATCCTTGAAGTCTTATCCTAACTCTCTGAAGATGAGATCTCTCAAAGGAAGTCAGGGAGGCGCACCGGAATGGAATGTTTCTCTCATCATACCTCATCCAGGATAGAATTAGCCGTCTTGGTTTGTCATGAGATCTGCCACAACCTGACAGGAGACCCGGACTTTGCTGCTCCTCTTTGGATCCACAATCTCACGTTATTGTCTGATGAACGAAAGACTCATACGTAACAGCTCCGCAACATAAATAGACTCGTAATACATCTTAACGACCTGAATCCAGCTGACCTCCTCTGAGTCTCTGGAACTATGTCACTGGTTGTGCTGGCGGTATACAATTTGTCGAGCACGGAGTTTGAGCTGGTCTTCTGAAGGGGATACTCTCCTTGACTGGAGGAAATTCTTGCTGTGGTATTCTTCGGGCAGGTTTTAGCAGTGGAGCTTTACCCCAGCGGGAGCAAGGGTTGTAACACCGACTGAGCCCTTGCGGCAGGAAGGCTTGACACCACGACAACATGCCTGGCAAGGCCTGGTGGTCGCCCCACACCATCACGCCAAGCTCTGCTGGGTCTTCAACGGAACTTCTTTCAAGTTGCTCCAGAGGAATGGCGGAGAAATGATGTTGAAATTCTAGTTCTGCTGATTGCTGAACTTCGATGGAGTTAGCTGATTGTGATGTGAAATTTGACAGGGTAGGATCGAATGAGGACTCCAGTTCCACAAGGGAGTCGGGAGCATGGCCCGGATTTGCTGACTGGGTGGATAGTTAATGGCCTCGTAGACGGAACTTACTACTGTCGGTTACAAGGTCTTCCAATTGACGTAGAGCCTGTTGTGGTGCTGCCTGTGCTTTATTTGGATTCCACACATTCCAGAACATACACGTGACCAGTTTGGAACCAGTTTGGAAATCAGTAGAGTAACAGTCTGACACGGAGGCAAGCTGGAGATTATAGAATCTCACGCCCGTGATGGTAGAAATTTTCGAGAATCTACCTGTAAGAACCGAGTGTAAAGTAGACATGTCACTCCCTTGAGCAGGTCAGCAACTTGCCAGCAACGCTGGGCAAACGACATTTCTGCGAAGGAAAACTAGGGGTAAGTGAGATCCGTAGGCTAGGTAGAGGTATATTGTTTTTAGTCTGTGAAATGCGCGGAACTATGCGCTGTAATGTTTAGCCTCTTACTGCAGGCTAAGCCCGATCGGCAAGGGGCCTCGACCCCACGCCGCCCGGGCTACGGACAGATGGGGCTACCAGAGAAAAAGAAACAAGAAACAAGCCAAATCTCGTTGTAACACCAACAGAATTCACACTAGCCTCGATCATTCCCCTATACAGACTGGGTTCGTTTTCCTGACATACTCCCCTTTCCATATTTGGTGGTGAGGTCGTCACTCGGGGATATCAAATGACCTGCTCTTTAGAGTGCGACCTTAGGCTAGGCGGCATCTGACTATCCGATCCTGACACATATGTGAACGTTCGCTCCTAGTGCAGGAATCTGCCTTTTGACAGGACGGAAAGCAGCTGGACTTCTGCCCAGTTGACAGCCGTAATGTCGAAAAAGTTGAAAAAGTTCAGTCATAAGTATAATACCGAATCCACACTCGTCGACAGGCCTACATGCTTCGTTCTTCCGGATTTAAGTCTTTCATCAAAAGCTGATGAGTACTGAAATACCCACGGGATAAAAAGCCACATGTAAAACATGTAAGAGAAGGCGATACAGCACTGTCTTTCAACTGATATGAGCGTGAAATTACTACAGTCAAGCAGCAGCCTAGCTCCATCAAAGACCTACTGGCATGAGAGTGAAATGTCTACAGTCAAGCAGCAGCCTAGCTCCATCAAAGACCTACTGGCAGTCCAATATACTTAAAAGCTGCGGAAAGGCTGATATGGTCACTCCCACTTAGCCACATGGATCACAAGTGAAGTAAACCGCTACAGATCCAAGAAATGATATAAGCAGAGGCGTTAGCAAGAATGAGGAGAGTCGACGAAACTGCATATACTTGACATGCAAGGGTTGTAGCAACCATAGCATATCAGTTAGGCTGCCGTTCGCTTTCTTTTCAGTTTCGTCTTTCCAGTCAGCATCATGGATCCAAAGAGGAGCATGAGTACAGCAGAACGAATCAATAAACTTAAGGTAAACCCCAAATCCCAGCGAGCACAGCGTAAGTATGTAGTGAGGAGCAAAGGGGTATGTGAATGTGTGCTAACTTGTAAGTTAGCGAATCTATATAACCGCGAGGAGGACCGATAGAAATATATAGCACAGGGCACATAGCCGGAGATGCTACTCCCTAGTATGGAAGTGCAATATAGAAAATAAGTACAACATGCATTGCATACAAATCCTGCGTATGCGGTTTGTTTATGTAGAAAGGGAAATGAGGTCTACCATAGCAGCAGGAGCACTACAGCTGTTCGATGTTACAGGTCGTTAATTCATCCCTCTGAACAGAACCCAGAGAAAGACCACCAGAACTGGGGGTAAGGGATAAGTGCAAAACTGTTCATATATCAAACCAACGAGCAGAGGTAAACAAACCAGAAATAAAAAATTTTCAGCACAAGGAAACAAACCAGAAATGCAATAACGACCGATTTTCTCCACCAGGGTCCTGACACAACTGTAGAAAATGATCAGGTGTGCACTCAAATACCTAACTGCCATAAGTTACACTCAGAGCATGCAAGTAGAACACACATCCTGCTGTGGGCACCTCAACCTGGTATTTGACTTCATCAGCATTCAGCAGACAGGATAGGCTATATAGATGAGTAGGAAGAATGATCAATCGAGATTGAGGACTTCTCCTACACAGCAGGGCCTCTTCGGTCCCGGAGTTTCTGTTAAGTCCAGGATATCTCATGGTAAATTGTAGACGCACCTAAGACGTAACATGTAGATACTGTTTAGTCCCGCACTGACATTAGCTCAGGAAACGTAGGGACCAGGGAAATGTGGTTTACAATTCTCACAGAAACATCAGAGATGTAGAAATATTAGTACAGAAGCAGATAGAAGTCATAAACCGATATATATATATTAGTCGAGAATGGCAGATTTTATCAAGGACCACTCTCTAGTACATAGTAAGTAGCATATAGGGGCCGATATATATAGCAAGTATAAAGCAACGGAGGAAGGGACCAATATAATGTACGTTAATTATGGTTGAGTGTACCCTACAGCGTAAATCAAACTCAGAACATAAAACTGCTCTCTCAGACCACTCAGGAGCAAGCTCCCGGCGACGACCGGGGAGAAGGACGAAGCCACATCATTCAACCAAACTCCTTGCAGCGGCTTGGGGGTAAAGGCAAGATGACAGGTAAAACCTGCGAAATTTACAGCTTCGAATTTATTGACTCAAATACTCTATGGAATTGTAAGCTATTGTTACATGATCAAGTGGCTACTTAAACGCGTGACACTAGAAGAATAAGGTCATAAACCCTCTCCTACTGTTCTTTCCTTGTCCACGAATGAAATGGAAGACAATGGAGGCAATGGCCTTCCTTTCTCTGGGCGGATTTGGGAGCTAACGGAAAGAACTGAAAAACTCCACGCTTTCTTTCAAACCTCGAATAAATTTATCCACCTCTTCCTTGGTGTTGTAGAAGTATAAGCTTGCTCTGGCGGTTGCATTTACATTCAAATGACGATGAAGGGGTTGCGTGCAGTGATGTCCCGACCTGACTGCAATTCCATGCTGTGTAACAAGTAGATGCATGGCAGTCAGTAGAACATTCCTGGTTAAGATAAGTCTGCTCATGCTGAAAAGTTGGTGATACCGAGAACATCCCAACTAGCAAGTAGAAATACGTGTAACAATTGCACTACTGAGTAGTGGTCCAATCCACAAGGTGCTCTCTCCGGATCTCGCAGTTGACAAAAATCTCTTCCAAGTGAGAGACACAGAATTTTGGAAAAGGAACTGAACAAAGAAGAGTCATACTGTTCCGGGTTACCTCCATATCAAGAACAGTTGCAATGTCTGTTGCATGCATACCAACAACATTGAAGGAACACAAAGCAGCCCGATTCTCGCCTTGTGATCCAGGTTCGGGACCGTATATTTTAACATCTGGAATAGCTGACAAGTTGTCATAGAGGTACTTTGACAACTCCATCTGCAGCAGTTAAAGAGGAAGGTAATCAGTGTTAGACTTGTCATAAGTTGCTCAACGTTGTTACTTCTCCTGAACTAATTAAATCAAGAAGGCAGCTCCAACCTAGACTTCTATGTTAGATTCCTGGTCAAACTGACAAGTTCCTCCTACCTCGTAGGCGTGGATTTTGTCCATCCCTATTTTCGTTAGGTATTCAACGGCCGCACCCAAACCGATGGCCTCTCCAATTGCAGGTGTACCTGCTTCAAACCTGTTACGAGGCAGACAAACAACACTCTTCCCATTAGCTTTTCTCTCCAAGAACAGGGTTCCTCTCATGACAAAGTGATGTGTAAGGAACTTATACAAACAGTTAAATTGGAGTACTTCTCTTCACCTTCAGTTTTAAAAGTCAGGCCCTCGTTTGGGGTGTGACCTACCGAAACTTGGCTCCTACTAGTACTCGCTTTGCACCATTGTTAACTAACGTCCAAGGTTATGGCTGAAGTTTATGAATTTCCCCAAAGAAACATACCGACTGCTGTCCTTAAAAGTATAACACGGCAGAATAAACGGTCGCTTGGTCCAATCCATCAGAAGCACTTCCTATACGCAAATTATATTTCCAAAGCTTGTAGATACAGGCTCTGAATCAAAGAACCTGTTCTCAACATCCTACTTATCCAAAGTTGAAGACCTCTCACTTACCAGAAGGGCTGCATTGTCAGAGTAAGGCAAGTGCAGACATTCCTAGTCCTGTAATGGTAAACTCACACCAACTATTTCCTGGAACCCAAATGGAGACGTAATAGCAGATATGCTGAAGACTTTGTGCGTTTCTGGAGATAACATAGGGCTCATTCAACGAATAAGGCGAACACTTGGCACCCCCAAATTCCAAACCTCTACAAGTCTCCACACTACTGGCAAGGTAAACACTTGGCACCCCCAAATTCCAAACCTCTACAAGTCTCCACACTACTGGCAAGGTATACTTAAAAATTAGAATTGATGGCGAGAAAGACTACAGCAGTTCCTGGGACTGGGATCAAATCTATACTCAAACTTTCTTGGCCCCTTAAATTCATGCTAAAATTTTAGATCTCTTTCTCGCTTGTCACGAATAAGCACCTCCGCTGATTCATATTCTGTTCAGTTTTTCCAGTGTAACCAAATCCTTTAGTGCCATGTATCCACTCTACCAGAGGTATGCGGTCCAGTTTCTACGATTGTAGCGGGAGGAAAAAACTCTCGAGAGTGTTTCTTGGGTCAAAGACAGTAGAACGATAGCTGGAAAAGATTCAACGTCGTGTATCACTCGGTACAAGTCAAGCTACAGCAGAACAACTTAATCTGCACACTTGCAAAAGAAAACCATTTCTCCGTCTATAAGAGCTTCACGAGAAAAATGGACTGCAGGAGTTGACATACCTTGCAGGAGGATTTGCGTAGGTAGAATGGTCCAGATAAACATCGGCAATCATTTCTCCTCCTCCTGCAGAGAAGTAACAAATCTATGTCAACTGACTGATCAGCAATAACCCTCGAATTTGAAGATTCTAACCCTCCTTCCATAGAGAGATGCAGAGGACTCTGCCAACATAGCCAGACCGGCAAACAGAGACATGGACCTCGAAAACTGCCAGGGTCAGCAGGAGTACCCTAAGCCCTACAGTTTACTCGATGTACTGCGACACTCGAAATACAAAACTGCAATCTCTATGCGTTGCGAACTTTAATATTCTCCAACGGCATCCTCCGGCCACAAGGCCGTGCTGCGCTTACCAGAAAGCGGTTCGAGCAAACTTCCGTAAGCAACAACATATAAGAGAAAGTTACAACATGACTTCAATGCCTGCTGGTGGAAAACAAAGTAACTGAACCCACAAGACTGAGGAAACCAAACCTTCCACCTACATACTAAACCGTTACCTAACCAGATTTCATGTCTGTCTACTAAAAGACCAGCACTGTCCTCACCAAAGACTTCTTACCCATCCAAGGTGGCATCCTTTCAAGGATTTCACTTTTTCCATACAGGAAACCGATTCCTGTAGGACCACACATCTGCAACAAATTGCAAAACATAAAAACCCAAAATACGGATTTAATCATTTACGAAACACTATCGAAGTCCGTTCTTCGATATGTTTGATAAAGTGCCCTTTAGGTTCCATCCTCCCTACTCTGTGTTCAAGACGAGTCCATTCACAAAAGCAAAATTCATTTTAAACATCTGAGCACTCCTTCTGGCACATTTAAGCGTATTCAAGTCAAGACACAGGAAACCACTCAGCGGATGAATAAAAGGGAACTTCATGGATCATCCACAGGAGTGTGATGATTGACAGAATACTCTAAGCATGTCAAGTCAATCTCCTCCAAACTACCCACCTTATGTGAAGAAGCTACAAGAAAATCTGCATCAAGGTCTTGAACATTCACAGGCATGTGTGGAACACTCTGACACGCATCCACAAGAACTTTGGCTCCGTACTGGTGAGCCCACTCAATTACATCCTTAATAGGGTTGACTGAGCCTGCCAAGGTTCAAACACAAGGTTATCTCCTGTGGAGTGCCCGAGCATTCTTCATAAAATTTGGATCACCTAGAAAATTTTAGGGTGGTGAACCCGATTTGGGTAATGCACGACTACGAGGGAACGAATTTGGGACAAAAGATTCGCACCTAGAGTGTTTGAGACATGATGGAGTGCGACGAGCTTGGTTCGGTTACTGATTAACCTTTTAAGCTGTTCAATATCAACGGTCTCGTCTTCTGTTAGGGTTGCAAACTTCAACACAACACCAACTTTCGCTGCCACAAGCTGCCAAGGGACAAGATTGCTGTGGTGCTCCGCTACACTCAAAACAATCTGCAAAGTTAAAAAAAAAAGTTTCATTAGCAGTTACTATGTGTCAACGGCTCATACCGAAAGTGAACTTACATGAACGCATGCAATGAAAAGACTGGTCTCGGAAAACACTCAATTTCAAAGACCAACTCAGTTTCATGCAATCTATGTAAAGACCATGTTCGTACTGCCAAATATCGTTCATGAATGTAAACAGAGCCCACTGAGTTCCAACCTCATCACCTCGTTGCATGTTCGATAGAGCCCACGTGTATGCTACAAGGTTGATTGCTTCTGTTGCATTACGCGTAAAAACCACATCTGCATGTGAAGGAGCATTAATGAACTTGGCTACTCTGCTCCTGGCAATCTCATACTGGTCTGTTGACTTTGCACTGCACATCAACAAGAATCCACATTTCCCTTATAAAAGAAGCTCATAAGAAAGGGAGAAGCAGGCCTTGATACACACGCATAACGAACTCATCACTCGGCATGTGTCCTTACACGAGCAAGAAGGCATACAAACATTTTAAAAGATTGTACCTTAAAGTGTGAATGCCCCGGTGCACATTGGAGTTATATCCTTCATAGTAGTCCTTCAAAGCATTTAAAACTGCAACTGGCTTTTGAGATGTTGCTGCATTGTCCAGATATACGAGTCTGTTTCCATTTATTTCCTGCAGAATTACAGGATATAAAGGAAAAACGTTCACCACGTGTGTCCCTCACAAAATTAAATTACCCTTCAGCTAGATGCTGTCATCGATAAGAATTCTTTTCATCTTGGACAGTAACCATAAAAGATATACTCCAACACCTTCGAGCAAGTAACCATACCAGTTTCGAAAGCAGCAAAGCAAATCAATCAAGAACGTACCTGGTTAAGAATCGGAAAGTCGTCCCGGGTAAGTTCTCCAAGAGATTTCTGCTCCGAGGGTGGAAGTGGTGTCAAAGTTTCAAGAGCTCTAATTTTGGATTCTCTTGCCACGGGTGTTTCATGTGACCTACTCAAACTGAGCCTCCCTCCTTTAAATCCTCCTTCGATTATCGAAACCCCTACCGACGTCTTCCACAACAACTGGGCATAATCAACCGCACTGGAAAGATCAGAACCAACTATATATTCTATAACAGTTCCCAGCTGATTCACAGTCTTCTATCCTACTCACAACATTTTCAATCTTGAGATACTCACTCCGCTAGAAGAACTTTTATCAGCACCTCCTAGACCGACTGTCCGCCTCCCCAATTCATAGCCATGAGTTCCCACTGGCCCAGCAGCGCTCTTTGCTGCAAAAATCGCCATATTCGACCAGTTCGTTGTGTCTGCCGGACGCTTATGATGCGCTCAAATGTTTCGACAGGAAGTGGGAAGGAAGAACTCCTCGCTCGGTGGCCAGTCCAGAGGTCAATGAAATGTTCCTCGTACTGAAATGCCTCCACACCAGAAGCTAAATATCGATTTGGGTGTTCGAAATTTCGTCACATCCGCTGTTCTGTCTTCTCGTCGTAGATCAGAGTGACGAGTGAACCAGTCCTGACACCTTCTGAACCGCAATTACCGTATCTTAACCTGGAAGAATGGTTATGCCATTTATGGGTTCAGGAAGGGACAACCAAGTCGAGCACCGGGCCACCGGCTAAACCATGAGTACGTCGGATCACGAATCACGATCATGAAAGTAGAGTTCCACACATATACAGTAGTAATAATTACTAGTAGCGTAGTTGGTTAACTTTTCGCACCGCGCCACTCCCCAACTACAGTATTGTTATGTACTATAAGATCGGTAGCTAAGATGGTGGAGTTCCATATCTCTAAGTGAAAGGTATGGGTTTCAAACCCTCCTGCTCTTGGTTGGAGGTGCTACAAGAAGTCGCAATTGTTGAATCTGATCCGCGTACGCTGTGGTTACCCATAAAAGTACAGTCAAATGTCCCTTGAAGAAATAAAAATAGACATGATAAAAGCTTTACCCTTTTACTGTACTTTTAAGTGTTCTGAATTATCTTACGGCTTCTATTCTCAGCAAGTGAGGACTCCTTATTTTGAACTACATTTCTTTACAGGTTTTCCTCGAGCTTCCAGCCTGTATGATAACTGACGTACTCTTTATGCTTATGGGTATTCGTTCCTTCTTCCTGAAGATTTTTCCAACGTCTGATCTCACCTGTCTCTAGAAACATAATTTCCCCTTTCGTATAGTTTCATGCTTCTGTTCTGTCGTTTCCTCTAACCCTACACAAGTCGTTCGATGCAAAAGAGCAAGAGCCCTGGCTCCTTGATGTTGGATGCTGACATTTCTAAGAAATTTGAATGAAGGATATATGTTAAACGAGGTATGCATATCTATTATTGCTACTCTTCTTCAAAACCACACACGCGCAAGGACTGTGAGAACAAAGTTAATGCCACATTTCTTATTCGTTGCAGATATAGCAGAAAATCCTTAGTGAAAGGTGTCGTGCGCATACACATCGCTACACAACATACATTGCTGTCAGAGGTACACCACACATACACATAACACATGGACGATGTCATACACATACACAAGTGTACCACAATAATATGAATAGAGAAATTACCATCTCCAACATCACAACAAGGATTACTCACAAACGGTCAAGCCAAACCCACTCTAAGCACGAAGAGAATCCGGGTTACACTCAACTAGACTATCCACCATAGCCTGGAGCTTGAAGGCTCAACTCAAAGAACTAAGGCCTCCAAGCCCTACCTGCGAAGTTTACCCCTAGTGGGCTCTCCCACCAACTCGCCTTAACGGCACTAACGGCCTTACCGGGATGCGCCACTTCGCACTCGCTCAACCTATCCGAGGTGTCCAAACTGACGTGACAGTTGTCGTGCGCATACACATCGTTACACAACATACATCGCTGTCAGAGGTACACCACACATACACATAACACATGGACGATGTCATACACATACACAAGTGTACCACAATCGCCCCCCTAACTGGCGGTTAGGTCCCTCTAACTCCAGATAGCTCCATATCCCAACTACGTGATACATGGGTGCAAGGATCAGGAGGCCGGGTGCTACATCGCCCCATCGTTAGTCGTCTGTCTGCAATCCATACCACGCAAAGATCTAATCGACTATCTCTGCTATATACATCGAGGACAAACCCACCGTCCAGCAGGAACTACACTGAGAGGTGGAGTCAAACATGACATGTGCCAACCTCTCGAACAACCATCACACACCAACATACGGGCTGCTCCACCAACAGACCCACACAACATACACCTCAAGCCCGCGCATACAACTGCTAAGCTTGGGTCCACGGTACCATCAATGTTGGGAAGATGACATGGCGCGCAATTACGCACATGGTCATTCCACACAACGCCATCACGGCCCTCTAACATGAGTACTCCAGAAGGTAACACCTCACGCACTCGTAAAATAGTGCGCCATGCGGTCATGTCCAACGTCGTCGGTGCAGTCTACTGTAGATAGATATAATCGCCAGGATGAAATCTACAAATCGACGGTCGATAACCTCCTCCTCGAATAGTCGCATATCGCAACGTGTCTCTATGCTGGGCAATCGCTAGGTTCTCAAAAGCCATAGGCATAACTCTCTAGAATGTCTCTGCTCGTTGAGAACATGCTCTCACCCACATATCCGGGTCATCAAGGTCCAGCACCTCAGCAGAATCACGACGAATGGCCGAAGGTAGATCTGGATCTCGGCCATACAATAGAAAATACGGTGAGAAGGAAGCCAATGACGCTTGTCGGCTGAAACGGTAACCCATAGCCAACCATGGTAACTGCACATCCCAGTCTCTCAAGTGGCCTTTCTGTAAGTCATACTTGCGCAATCCTCTCTTCACTGTTGTCGTAGGGCGTGAAATATGGTCTGGGAATACACGGGGTATCTGGCTGTAGAGAGATACAACTCGATCTACGACCTAACCGATGAAAACTTATGCTCTCACTATCTAATCTATCAATCTTTTTTGTAGGTTACTAGCGATCTAACTTGACCCAAGTGCAACACATGTGCATCACACAAATGACTCGGAGCTCGATTCCACTCTAGCTAAAGGCAAGGCTCATACACGGTACGTGTCTGCTTTAGATCCCAAGCACTTTTTATACAATCTCTCATCAACATCCGCTTGATTACTCCTTCTCGACAAACTATCTACATTGTAGACTCTGACCTTCTATTGTTCGCTGATACAAGTTTGCTCAGGAAGATGCCCACAGCAAGGACCGCCTACTACACAAGCTTCCCAATGATACAAGACATATCGGCAGCAAACAGCTAGAAACTCGGGACGTGACACCGAGGATAACGGTACCTCAGCTTCAGCAAGACGTGGCACCTCCACTGAGCGTGATCGCCGTACCAATCTCACAATACAACCTCCTTGTCATCCACACGACACCTCCCATCTTCAAGTCGTTTTTTTGTTCAACTCCAACCAAGAGATTTAAGCGAAATCTCTCTACGTCTTTCTCGCCTCGCTGAAAACTGAACTTTGACAATCTCGTGCCTTCACCTCGATTATCCAATCAAGCTCAAACTTCACAGGACATCCCCTCTGACCCTTCTCTACTATTGTATGAAATTTCAATCTCAGATCTGAACCCGACTGTCCGCGATGAATCAAGCCACCCGCCTGTGCTAACTTATGAGCTTTACAGATCTCGATGGCCAAAATCCTAGATCTCCACACATTCTCTTACCCAATTGAACTGAAATTTCACATGTGACTAGCTGATAGGGCACACTCTCATCCTGGAAAGTTTCACTCAGAGATCCAATCCCATGTGCACGGAGCAACTCAAGCTTTGAATCCAAAGAAAGCGGTTTTACTCATACCTCTCAACTGTAACAGCCAACTTCAATCGATCATTTCAGGAGCAAATCCAACCCAAATATAGGATTGTTTCACATCAATACAACCAGCACGTAGTGAACTACTCGATCCTCTTGACAGCTTCTAAAGATCACCTCTCAAACTCTCGGATCACTCCAAAACGTGGCTCGGGGTACCGATTTGACCCCCTGACTTTCAACGTCCATCACTCTCTCCTCAGAACTCCAAATCGCCTGATCTTCGTCTCCAGAGTGTAGCCCGTCTCGAGAGCTTTCCAACAAGACCACTCACTCCTCAAATGACCCCCGGGAAGACCTCCAAAACCCTAAAGCCGTCTGCAGATCTGGAATGGAGTTGATTGCTCGAAAATAGACCAATAAGAAACCAGATCTGGAAAACCTCTTTGTCTCTACTTGGTACCCTAGAACAACTATAACTTTAATACCCTCTCATGCCTTCAAGGCATCGGCCCCAATCTTAGATTAATTACACTCGTCAAACTATAGAGATCATACTTAACACTTAAGATTCAGTACAAGGTCAAGATGACGACCTGGAACCGATTTACGATGAAAGGGACTACAAAAGGAAATGGAGAAGCCATCACTTGATTACAGTACTCCTCGCCAAAGTTCCTTGCGATCCACGCACGATGATTGATCTTCCGCCGACAGTGACATCGAACATCCACCCAGACGTTGAAAGGGATGTTGGCTGGATAATTCAAGTCCATTGGTCCTCGTCAAAGTAAGATGTACACTGTCAAGTCCCAGTCCTCTCCATACGTGACGATTGGTAAGATCACCGGAGTAGACGAGTCCATCATCCTCCCCATGAACTCTTCTCCAAAGTAGACGACGAACCACTGTCGAAAGTGATCACGGTGGATCAAGTGAAGCTTGATATGAAACGGGTTCAGAAATGGTAGATTTGGAACTCGATTCAGTTCTCCATCCATAAATACAACTCTTGCCGCTCCTTCTTATCACGTATGACACTAAGACACACTCATGAAAACTACTCCCAAGAAGAATACCTCTCAAACCCCCAACCCACTATCTTATACCTATGTTTGACAACAAGAGCCATTCACGTGAACGTTCATGGATCATTGAGTCGGCACATCTTGTTATCGTGCGATCTCACATCCAGATCTCTGTGAACGTGACACCTAATACCCTCTCATGCGAATTACACAAAAGGTTCACCGAACACAAAAGAAAACACAACACCCGTTCTACACTGAATTCACATGTGGGACGTCTCACAACACGACATCCACCCCCTCTAAACCTGCGCATCCTCCGGCATGCGTCACAAACACTTACAAGTTGTGGACGGCATCACACAACGTCTTCGTCGTCTTGAATGATGTCATCGTTATCAGCATCCTCAAGAACCAAATCATCCTCGTCGTCGTCCAAGAGATCAAACTCCGCTCCGACTTCTTCCACGCTTATCTCTTCATCTCGCTTCTTGAAGAGTTTCACACGCTTTCCTGCAATGGGAACTTTGAGCTTTGATCCATCAAGCTCCCGAAGTGAATATGTAGCATTGTCATGTACAACAAGAACCACATATGGTCCAAACCACCGCTTAGAGAATTTTCTAAGAGCACTGTGTTGGTTGTCCAAGCTACAATCATACACCAACACCCAATCGCCTTCCTTAATCTCCTTTGGCCGCAACCGATGACGCTCATCAAACCTTTCCTTATTCTTCAACCGAGCCTTTCTCAACCTATCAACTGCAATCTCTATGTCCTCGGGTCTTCTTTCCAGTTGACGGATCCGAAGCGCAAGAAGATCCTCCTTAGACATATTATCCTCCCAAGGTAGAACGCTCCAAGTAGGAATGTGCTCTTCGATGGGCATGATAGGTTTTTGCCCTTGCATTAGCTCCGCTGGCATGTACCCAGTCACTGAACTATGTGTGCAGCGATCAGCCCATAAAGCAAAAGGTAAAAACCTTGGCCACTCCTTCACCCTCCCTCTACAAGCTTTCACAATGGCTTTAACAATAGGAGGATGACCTCGCTCACTCTTAGCATTCCCTTCTGGATTGTAGGTCGTAGTAAGAGCTAGTTTCACCCCGCATCTCTCAAAGGACTGCTTAGCTTCGAGAGTATTCAGCTCTCCACGATCTGCTGTAATCTTCCCAACACACCCGTACCTACAGATCACGTCCTCCAGCAAGAATCTGCAAACTCCTTCAGTGGACTTTGTACGCAAAGCCCGTCCTTCTACTTGGTTGGACAGATCCTCTCGTGCAAGAGCCAAATATCGCATTTGTCATATCCCTACTGGCATGATAACCAGATCTACCACCCATTTATAATGGATTGCAAGCGGATACGTAGGATGCAAACCGTCTCGATGTCTGATCTCTGAGTACATCTGACAAGTTTGACACGATTCTACGAACCTCACAACATCTCTATACATGTTACGCCACCAGTACCTCTCCTTGAGCTTTGTGAAGGTTGCGTAAATACCTCGATGTCCAGCCCATAAACTGTCATGGAACTCTCGAATAAGTTGCATCTGCATTTCTTTCTTACACACAACTCTTTGTGGTGGATCAACATCTCGCTTAGATCGCTTCTATAGATAACCACATTGTAATAGGTAGTTGTAGGTCTTCTTCCTGACCTGTTTGAAATGTATATCACTCCACTCATAGTGCTTCAGCAACGTGCTAAGATAACGCCCAATATCTATCCATTCACCCTCGTACAACTCCTCTTCGAATGGTTTTGGATACACTGCTTCTCTCTTTTGCGCTCTAGAAAAGACGGTAGTGCCAACATCCTCTGTGTCCTCGATCATATCTTCCTTTCCTTCATACCTTGCTCGAGACAACATGTCTGCTACTGGATTATCCTTACCAGCTATGTGCTTGAATTCAGGATTCAATGATTTGATGTACGCTATCCACCTTAGCATAGCAATATCAGGAGTGTTACAATTCGTAATCATTCCCAACAATGGCAAACAATCAGTCTCCACAACCACCGATGCTCCAATCAGATAATCTTTCTCAGCCTTCATAGTTGTAACCACCCCCCATAGTTCTCGCTTCACCTGTGGGTACTTCCTTTGTCGCTCACACAATACCTTTGCACCGAACCGCACAGCAAACCTGTTCCCTTCTTCATCATCTTGCCCCACAGCCAATCCAATTGCTATAAGGCTACTATCAACAGTCAGAACTACAGGTTTACCCCCTTCATAGCTGACTCTACGAAGTACAAGCGGGGAAGACAACAGTTCTTTTAGCCTTCGAACTGCCTCTGAGTGCTTCTCGTCCCACTTAAACTTCTTGCCTTTCCGAAGCAAGCCGTATAAAGGATCATCAACATGTGCAAAGTGAGGAATCCAAACATGATAGAATACACAAGCCCCTAAGAACCTCCGTACTTCAGTTTGCAAATTACATGTATCCTTCATCCGTTGGATGGCATCTACCTTACTTGGATCAGACCTACGACCAAACCATCCACACAAATGTCCCACAATCACAACCTCTCGCACTCCAAACGAGGACTTAGCTCCCGATAACGTCAAGTGGACTTCCTCAAGGCGTGATAATATCTTATCAACATCTGCAATGTGATCAGCAACAAACTTACGGCAACCCCTCTGATCCGTCGCTTCATCCTTCTCCTCCTCTGGACAACCTTTGATTGGAATGTCATCCAAAAACGGCATTGTCTTCTCCGGAATAAAATCTCGTAAGACTTTATTCATCCCATTCATCATGTGCGCCACTGAGTTAGTAGCCCCTTGTGGTAATGTGCACATCCTTACCAGTCCCAACGGAGTCCTCATAGTGGTGACATCCCTACTTCTTTCGGCAAGTTGAAATTGATCGTATCCGGAGTAGAGATCTCCCACGGAATAGATCGCTCTTCCAGCAAATGCTTCAGCAAACTCTCCTACAATCGATCCTATCCCTGTATTCCTGATAGTCACTTGGTTTACTGGCTGCATATCTTGAATGAAGCGTAACGCTCCACTCTTTTTTGGAACTGTAAACCAACGACTGGAATACGGTGCAAATGAAGGTTCGAGAATCTTCATCTGCATCTTCTCCTTCAGAAGCTCCATAAGCTTAGGTAGATGAGCCCTAGGTACAGAGATTGACCTCAAGTCCCAAGGTGCATGCGGCACTGTAAAGATAATCATTGGAGCTACTACGCTCGGATCCACGCATCCTATCTCCGAAGCTTCAAAAGAAAAAGCCTTTCCATGCTTACTCAACATCTCTTTGAACTCTCGCTCTTCAGTAGGAAAGAGAAAATCCGTGGATCCTACCTTCAACTCCTTGAGTGTAGCTGTAGTAAACTTGTGACCCACTTGGCGAGGGTCCCTTAAGCTCTTCTCCTTCGAAGCTTGTTGAACTTGGTTGTTGGAGTCATCGGGTAAAGGTTGAGCTACATGCTTAACTTTTCTATCCACCGTTTTGTACTTGGTTTCAACCCTGACTTCTGGTTTCTGGAATGACTCTATGATCGAATAGAGCTCTCTAGAATTTATTTCTTCCAGTTGATCTTCACTCTTTTCTCAATCTTGGTAAGCTCCTCCAAAGGATCCTCTAATCACATCTCCATGTAAACACCCGCTATTCTATTCTCCTTGTCAAGCACACACACTCTTTTTAGATCTTTTTCAGCTCTTTCCACAGCCTTCCGCTCCCACTTCTGTATATCAACAAGCTGCGTATATAAAGCAAATCCACTCGTAGAAAATCCCACAACTCCTGTACAAATGGCACTTCTCTTCGCTGGCGAGAGTACCTCCTTCTGTGTATCGGTATCACCATACCCTCGCTCTATGGTGACCCTATGCGAAAATCCTTAAACTCTTCAGTGACTTTAGGAAGAGAACCACTCCGCAAGTTCTCCCGATTGCGCTCATGGTTAGGAGGTACAGTTAGAAATTGCACTGCTCTCTTACCGTCTTGATTTCTGATCCTAGCATATGTAGGTCCATCATCCAGCACCTTGGTCTCCATCCTTACAGTCGTAATGTATGGCTGTCCAAGAATTACCGGATACGAAGTAGTATCTTGAACAAAAAAGTTTTGCTCTATGACTACATCCCCAATCTTCACCCTTACATCCGGACAAGCACCGTAGAGTTCTCCCCGTGTGTTGTTCGCTGCCCGGATCATCCAACCATGCTCTGTGTCAATGGGTCACTTCCCTCGCTTATAGACATCTTTGGATACGATGTTAATCTCAGATCCATGGTCAATGAGAGCAACCACCGGATCTACCAAATCTCCTATCTTCACCAAGGTCTCTGTAGTACCTCTAGCCCAATGTCCCCTAGTATAATAACTGAGAACCCTATCATCTCCCTCATCTTCATCTACAGCAAATCGAACCTTATGATTGGTGCAATATTTAGCTAACTCTTGCTCCTCCTCCTTCGTTATTCTCGTATCTAGTGCGTTAGTCATAGCAGTCTCTCCTGTCAACTGCCTCTTCCTCTTGATGATGTCAATAATGACATCATGGAACTCCTTCTTTGCTATTCCAATGATCTCTCGTAAAGTAAACTCAATCTTAGCGTTGAGCACTCTCTCTTCTAACACCCCCTTCAAATCTGTAACAGCTTCAATATATGACTGCAGCTTGTAGGTAGCAGGCTTACCTTTCTTACTCCTTTCTAACCTCTCTGTAGTAGAGGGTGGAACTTCCTCCATAGTCTCTTCTCGCACCGGCGTTGTATCTAGCCGAGGTTTCTCATCTCGTAACTGCCTCTTAGGAGTACTTCTCTCCTCACTAGGACCAGCATCATCCCTCTTACGCTTCTTCTCCATGAGAGTCTCATGTTGACTCTTTGCCAAGTAGGCGTGTACAGACATTGTATCTACTAGATCACTCCATCCAGTAGCACCTCTGATTGTCGTGGCCACCTTGAGTAACTCACCCCTTGTTGCTTTTCCTTTCTCCATTGTGGTCACAACATGACTCCATATTTCACTCGCCTTTACTTCCTCTTCAGAAGTATTATCTCTATCTTTCACTACCTCAACCCCATAGGTAGCGGCTTTTACTGATACCTCAGCATGTTGTGAAAGATAATCCTCTAAAACTTGCCTCATCCCTCCTCTTCCAAAGTTAGTTTTGAGGATCTCACCTGTCTCTTTCAAGGCAACCTTCCCCTCCTTCCAGTAGATCACTCCTTGCCGTAGGATGTCAGCAAAGTCTCCGCACTCCTTCCGGTGATGTTCAATGCTATCGCACCACATACATCTCTGCACATACCCTTGCTTTGGAGCGGTTTTGCTCTCAAGTACTCCTCCTTTCTCCTCTAGCCTTGCTAGCTTAATCTGCAAGTCTCTCATCCCTTTTACCAATTCCTCTATTGCATCTTTTTGAGGCGCAACCATAGGGACAGGAACAACAGAAAATGAAATAGGAGGTACTTGTACATTAGGCATTGTTGGCTGCCTACGGGGTAGTACGATTGGCGGTGGTCTCACTTCTTGCCTTACCACCACCTTCTCTCTCCGATACTCCCGCTTCGCAAGTACACCCACTGCTTCAGAAACCTTCCTCCAATCAGCCGTGAGCCCAGTATCTTCCATCCTGTCTTCCAGAAGTAGTTCCAACTCCCTTTGTAGCTCATTGTTAGCTGCTTGCAGAAACAGCTCCACTTTGTCGTTCTCCAATGTGAGCTTCTCCATCCAAGACAACTGAAGGAACTGTCTCTCGAACTCCTAAATAGCTCTGTAGCAACAAGCCCTTTATTGGGTTTGTTTACCCACTCCATGAATGACTTCTTACTCACTCGATCTGCGTCTTCTAGAGAGTATTCTTCTTTTAATTGAAAAGTAAACTCCTCCCATGTAGCGCTTTGAGAGTGGATGATCTCCTTCACATGCTCTCGTATCTCTGGTACGACAGCAAGTTCAAATGTGTTGACCATCTCTCTCTCTGGCACTTTACTCAACTCCATCTCCCGAGAATAGTACTTAAGGTACTTGGAAATGTTCTTTCCATCAAACTGATCCAACAAACCCACAACAGACTGCAAAGCTCTAGTAGCCATTGCCTCCTTACGTTCAGCGGCTTGTTGTTGTTGCATGATCAACGCGAATGTCTCAAGCAATCGCATATCAGACCTTTTAGTGGGTTCACTCTCAGGGCCTCTCCAGACGTAGAAGCCTCATCTATGAATTGAGATAGGCTCTCAGCGTCCATGATTGGAAAAAACGTATCTCTCAACCCCAGAAGTTTCACGTCGAGTTCACCAACTGTCGTACGGCGTGAAATATGGTCTGGGAATACACGGGGTATCTGGCTGTAGAGAGATACAACTCGATCTACGACCTAACCGATGAAAACTTATGCTCTCACTATCTAATCTATCAATCTTTTTTGTAGGTTACTAGCGATCTAACTTGACCCAAGTGCAACACATGTGCATCACACAAATGACTCGGAGCTCGATTCCACTCTAGCTAAAGGCAAGGCTCATACACGGTACGTGTCTGCTTTAGATCCCAAGCACTTTTTATACAATCTCTCATCAACATCCGCTTGATTACTCCTTCTCGACAAACTATCTACATTGTAGACTCTGACCTTCTATTGTTCGCTGATACAAGTTTGCTCAGGAAGATGCCCACAGCAAGGACCGCCTACTACACAAGCTTCCCAATGATACAAGACATATCGGCAGCAAACAGCTAGAAACTCGGGACGTGACACCGAGGATAACGGTACCTCAGCTTCAGCAAGACGTGGCACCTCCATTGAGCGTGATCGCCGTACCAATCTCACAATACAACCTCCTTGTCATCCACACGACACCTCCCATCTTCAAGTCGTTTTTTTGTTCAACTCCAACCAAGAGATTTAAGCGAAATCTCTCTACGTCTTTCTCGCCTCGCTGAAAACTGAACTTTGACAATCTCGTGCCTTCACCTCGATTATCCAATCAAGCTCAAACTTCACAGGACATCCCCTCTGACCCTTCTCTACTATTGTATGAAATTTCAATCTCAGATCTGAACCCGACTGTCCGCGATGAATCAAGCCACCCGCCTGTGCTAACTTATGAGCTTTACAGATCTCGATGGCCAAAATCCTAGATCTCCACACATTCTCTTACCCAATTGAACTGAAATTTCACATGTGACTAGCTGATAGGGCACACTCTCATCCTGGAAAGTTTCACTCAGAGATCCAATCCCATGTGCACGGAGCAACTCAAGCTTTGAATCCAAAGAAAGCGGTTTTACTCATACCTCTCAACTGTAACAGCCAACTTCAATCGATCATTTCAGGAGCAAATCCAACCCAAATATAGGATTGTTTCACATCAATACAACCAGCACGTAGTGAACTACTCGATCCTCTTGACAGCTTCTAAAGATCACCTCTCAAACTCTCGGATCACTCCAAAACGTGGCTCGGGGTACCGATTTGACCCCCTGACTTTCAACGTCCATCACTCTCTCCTCAGAACTCCAAATCGCCTGATCTTCGTCTCCAGAGTGTAGCCCGTCTCGAGAGCTTTCCAACAAGACCACTCACTCCTCAAATGACCCCCGGGAAGACCTCCAAAACCCTAAAGCCGTCTGCAGATCTGGAATGGAGTTGATTGCTCGAAAATAGACCAATAAGAAACCAGATCTGGAAAACCTCTTTGTCTCTACTTGGTACCCTAGAACAACTATAACTTTAATACCCTCTCATGCCTTCAAGGCATCGGCCCCAATCTTAGATTAATTACACTCGTCAAACTATAGAGATCATACTTAACACTTAAGATTCAGTACAAGGTCAAGATGACGACCTGGAACCGATTTACGATGAAAGGGACTACAAAAGGAAATGGAGAAGCCATCACTTGATTACAGTACTCCTCGCCAAAGTTCCTTGCGATCCACGCACGATGATTGATCTTCCGCCGACAGTGACATCGAACATCCACCCAGACGTTGAAAGGGATGTTGGCTGGATAATTCAAGTCCATTGGTCCTCGTCAAAGTAAGATGTACACTGTCAAGTCCCAGTCCTCTCCATACGTGACGATTGGTAAGATCACCGGAGTAGACGAGTCCATCATCCTCCCCATGAACTCTTCTCCAAAGTAGACGACGAACCATTGTCGAAAGTGATCACGGTGGATCAAGTGAAGCTTGATATGAAACGGGTTCAGAAATGATAGATTTGGAACTCGATTCAGTCCTCCATCCATAAATACAACTCTTGCCGCTCCTTCTTATCACGTATGACACTAAGACACACTCATGAAAACTACCCCCAAGAAGAATGCCTCTCAAACCCCCAACCCACTATCTTATACCTATGTTTGACAACAAGAGCCATTCACGTGAACGTTCATGGATCATTGAGTCGGCACATCTTGTTATCGTGCGATCTCACATCCAGATCTCTGTGAACGTGACACCTAATACCCTCTCATGCGAACTACACAAAAGGTTCACCGAACACAAAAGAAAACACAACACCCGTTCTACACTGAATTCACATGGGGGACGTCTCACAACACGACACCGTCTGAACTACCCTCTCCGCCAAACCATCCGCCTCAGGATGATCTCGAGATGTAGTCCAATGATCAATCAGCGCCTGATCACACAAGGCTTGAAACTCACCAAGGAACTCTGTATCTTGGTCTGTCAACACTTCAGCTGGTGCTCCAAAACGACTCAGCACTGGATCTAAGAACGCGTATGCTGTCCCTTCACTCGCCTTGTCTGGTAATGCCACCAACTCAATCCACTTGGAGAAGTGCTCCACCATCACCAACACATACCGGTGGTGACGTATGGTCAACAGTAAGGGTCCCGCAAAATCCAAACTCCAACGGTAACCCAATCCCATAATCGGTAAGGGGTGTAACTATGGAGTAAGAGCATTAAACGAAGCTCGTACTCGATCACAAACCACACATCGTGCGACAAACTATTGTACATCGATGTGCATACCACGCCATCAATACTGTCCTTGGAGTAAGCTTTGTGTACGCTTCACTCCAAAATGTCCCAACTCCTCATGGGCATGTCGTACTAACTGTGCCCTCTGGGATGGATGTGGCACTATCCGTATCCTCCCATCACCCCACACTCGAAGTACATGTCGTCCTTCTCGTCGAAATCTCTTCGCTCGTTGAAGAACACGATCTCGCTCCTTGGCACTTACTGTGCCTACTACCACACCAGTACGTAGATACTCCATCACGGTCACATCATCATGGATATCCCGTTGATCTAGAACACCATCTCCATCCTCAGGATCTGGAGACTCGTCATCTACTCTCTGACCAGAGAAAGATACGACTTGGCCCTCCATACTAGAGTTCGTGGCCAGCACACAAAGAAAGGCAGATGCATGCCACCCTGGCACTATCTCCTCATCAACCTCGTCATGTCAGCGAGCCCCAGTCTGGTCCTGCTGACTCGTGCATGGGTTGCGACTCAACCCATCGACATCTAGGTTTGCGACTCCAGGTCTATGTACTACCTGGAAGTCATACTCCTGTAAGATCAGAGCCCATCGTGCAAGCTTCCCTGTAAGCTTATCGGACTCCATCAACCACTTGAGCGGCTGGTGATCAGTGATGAGAGTAAAGGGGTTCTCAAACAGATAACATCGAAAGTGTGCAACAGCCCACACTGCCGCCAAACACTCTCTCTCATACGAACTATACCTTACCTCCGCTGAATTGTTAGAGCGACTGGCATACGCCACCACGAACTCCTTTTTCTCATCATCATGCTGAGTCAGCACTGCTCCAAGTCCCAACATACTCCAATCTGTGTGCAGTTGGAAAGGACGCCCCCTAACGGGTCTCCTCAAGATGGGAGCAGATGTCAACCTATCCTTGAGCTCTATGAAAGCTCGCTCCTGCTCATCTCTCCATTGCCACTCCTGGTCCACCTTCATCAGCTTGGTCAACGGCTTCGCAATTGCACTAAACCCTTTCACATATCGACGATAGAAGTTCGCCAAACCAACAAATGCTCGAACTCGACTCACATCTGTGGGGCGCGGAATACGTGCAATAGCCTCAACCTTCGTCTGTTGAACACCCAATCCACCTGGATAGATGGTGTGGCCCAGATACTCTACCAACTCCTGGAAGAACTTACACTTCCCAAGGTGTAACTTCAACCCATGAGCTCTCAACCGCTCAAACACATCTCGTAAGTGTCTCTCGTGCTCCTCCACTGTAGCATTATAGACTAAGATGTCGTCAATATAACATCTGACAAAATCCAATCCTGCTAAGATTCTGTCCATCACCCTTTGGAACTCAGCAGGGGCATTCTTCAACCCAAATGGTAAGAACCGCCACTGATACAAACAATACTTGCCGTGAGAGTCAATTCCCCAGAATGCTATCTTGGACTTATCTTCTTCTCTCACTGGCAACTGATGATACCATGCTCGAAGATCTTAAGTACTAAAGACCTTCATGTGCCCCATTGCATCAAAGACCTCCTCAGGTGTCGGCATGGCATACTTATCGGACTTCGTCTGCCGATTGATAGGACGGTAGTCCTCACACATCCGTCTATCCGTGTAGTTGTCATACATATCTTTCTTGGCTGGCATAACTGTGGCAGATGCATACTCTCCATGTGACATCTCCACCAACCCAACCTCCAACAAGTCTTGAGTCCTACTCTGGATCAAGGCTCTCTCCATATCACTGTATCTGTAAGGACGTCGAAAGATTGGCGTGTCATTAGCCAAGTCGATCCGTATACCAGGTCCCTTCAAGGTACCCAAATCCTTCATACTGAAGGTAAAATAATTCCTGTAGCTCTTCAGGAATCTTTGGACTCTTCGTCTCTTCTCTCCTATTAGCTTGGGTCCAATCTCCGGCTCCCAAGTATCCTCTGTCACCATGCTAGAGGTAGAAGACGAAGTCGTTGACTGCTATCTTGCAGCCTCTGGAGCAGTTTCCTTCTGCTCACCACCAACAACCTCCACCGCTACTGTGCATAAAACTTCTGCAGTTCTAGCTGCAAGCTCCACACTCTCTCCTACGACATCCCATGATGTCCAAGGATGACAAACTCCACGTGCCTCGACCCCAGCCTTTGTCTCCATCGACCTGGTAGGCAAAGAGCTCAAGAGTGCTCGAGTAGTAACACCCGTCGATCGCATCCGACGCTGCTCAGCCAATCCAAGGCTAACAATCCATGTCAAGCAATTCAAGTCCATTGCTTGACCCAATACTTGACGACGTGAAGCCTCCGACACCGAAGCTACTACCGTCATACCCGTAGCGAAACCCATCGCTCGCTCTCTCTCATCGGCATTGGGCTCCACCAACTGCCGTAATTGAGCATCCCACACAAGCCCAGGTCCTCCATCTGAATAAGCATGTGACGTTGTCGTAGGACATGAAATATGGTCTGGGAATACACGGGGTATCTGGCTGTAGAGAGATACAACTCGATCTACGACCTAACCGATGAAAACTTATGCTCTCACTATCTAATCTATCAGTCTTTTTTGTAGGTTACTATCGATCTAACTTGACACAAGTGCAACACATGTGCATCGCGCAAATGACTCGGAGCTCGATTCCACTCTAGATAAAGGCAAGGCTCATACACGGTACGTGTCTGCTTTAGATCCCAAGCACTTTTCATACAATCTCTCATAAACATCCGCTTCGCTACTTCTTCTCGACAAACTACCTAAATTGTAGACTCTGACCTTCTATTGTTCGCTGATACAAGTTTGCTCAGGAAGATGCCCACAGCAAGGACCGCCTACTACACAAGCTTCCCAATGATACAAGACATATCGGCAGCAAACAGCTAGAAACTCGGGGCGTGATACCGAGGATAACGGTACCTCAGCTTCAGCAAGACGTGGCACCTCCATTGAGCGTGATCGCCGTACCAATCTCACAATACAACCTCCTTGTCATCCACACGACACCTCCCATCTTCAAGTAGTTTTTTGTTCAACTCCAACCAAGAGATTTAAGCAAAATCTCTCTACGTCTTTCTCGTCCCGCTGCAAACTGAACTTTGACAATCTCGTGCCTTCACCTCGATTATCCAATCAAGCTCAAACTTCACAGGACATCCCCTCTGACCCTTCTCTACTACTCTATGAAATTTCAGTCTCAGATCTGAAACCAACTGTCCGCGATGAATCAAGCCGCCCGCCTGTGCTAACTTATGAGCTTTGCAGAGCTCGATGGCCAAAATCCTAGATCTCCACACATTCTCTTACCCAATTGAACTGAAATTTCACTTGTGACTAGCTGATAGGGCACACTCTCATCCTGGAAAGTTTCACTCAGAGATCCAATCCCATGTGCACGGAGCAACTCAAGCTTGGAATCCAAAGAAAGCGGTTTTACTCATACCTCTCAACTGTAACAGCCAACTTCAATCGATCATTTCAGGAGCAAATCCAACCCAAATGTAGGATTGTTTCACATCAATACAACCAGCACGGAGTGAACTACTCGATCCTCTTGACAGCTTCTAAAGATCACCTCTCAAACTCTCGGATCACTCCAAAACGTGGTTCGGAGTATCGATTTGATCCCCTAACTTTCAACGTCCATCACTCTCTCCTCAGAACTCCAAATCGCCTGATCTTCGTCTCCAGAGTGTAGCCCGTCTCGAGAGCTTTCCAACAAGACCACTCACTCTTCAAATGACCCTCGGGAAGACCTCCAAAACCCTAAAGCCGTCTGCAGATCTGGAATGGAGTTGATTGGTCGAAAATAGACCAATAAGAAAACAGATCTGGAAACCTCTTTTGTCCTCTACTTGGTACCCTAGACCAACTATAACCTTACTACCCTCTCATGCCTTCAAGGCATCGGCTCCAACCTTAGATTAATTACACTCGTCAAACTATAGAGATCATACTTAACACTTAAGATTCAGTACAAGGTCAAGATGACGACCTAGAACCGATTTACGATGAAAGGGACTACAAAAGGAAATGGAGAAGCCATCACTTGATTACAGTACTCCTCGCCAAAGTTCCTTGCGATCCACGCACGATGATTGATCTTCCGCCGACAGTGACATCGAACATCCACCCAGACGTTGAAAGGGATGTTGGCTGGATAATTCAAGTCCATTGGTCCTCGTCAAAGTAAGATGTACACTGTCAAGTCCCAGTCCTCTCCATACGTGACGATAAGATCACCGGAGTAGGCGAGTCCATCATCCTCCCCATGAACTCTTCTCCAAAGTAGACGATGAACCACTGTCGAAAGTGATCGCGGTGGATCAAGTGAAGCTTGATATGAAACGGGTTCGGAAATGACAGATTTGGAACTCGATTCAGTCCTCCATCCATGAATACAACTCCTGCCGCTCCTTCTTATCACGTAAGACGCACACTCATGAAAACTACCCCTCCAGAAGAATGTCTCTCAAACCCTCAACCCACTATCTTATACCTATGTTTGACAACAAGAGCCATCACGTGAACATTCATGGATCATTGAGTCGGCACATCTTGTTATCGTGCGATCTCACATCCAGATCTCTGTGAACGTGACACCTAATACCCTCTCATGCGAACTACACAAAAGGTTCACCGAACACAAAAGAAAACACAACACCCGTTCTACACTGAATTCACATGTGGGACGTCTCACAACACGACAACGTTGGAAAGCTTACCAAAGTGGGTAACGCTACCATGGGCCGTCCCACTAGGTTCACCACTACCATGGGTGACCTATCGACGACTCTCACTACTTGAGATCGTCGTCTTGCATCCAAGATGCTATCAATGCGCTGGTCGTCTCACTCCATCGTGTGCGCGCTTAAGCACCTCTCTCGGTAACAAGTTTGTTCACCACAACCGTGGACGATGTGCACGAGATCCTACTCTCGCTGCATCCAACAACACTGCTGATGCAACCCAAGACCGCACTTGGTGCACACTCGCCATCATCTGTGTACGAGCATCACCCAACAAAGGAACGTTCTCCAAGATGTACGCTGGAGAATCCACTTGATGCATCTGTGGATGTCGTAAGATCCGTAACATCTCCCGGAACATCCTAGATCACGGATCATGTAAACCCTGACCTCTCCCTGCACGCGTGTGACCTTGACATGGCCATCCGGCTATCACCAAGTGAATGGTGCCCACAAACGTAAGATCCTGCGCCCCCAGCAGCGAAATATCCGACTGTAATGCTTGCTGGTATCCTCTAACAGCTGATATGAGCAGCAACTCAAGATATCTCTGCACCAAACGTGTCACATGTCGCAATGAGATGCGCCTCGCAATCTCATCTCTCTCCACATACAAGTATCGCTGTACTTGTATACCTGCTTGCAATACTGCAGCCAAACCTGTGCTGATCCCTCCAAATAGCTCCAGCACACACACACCCTCCTCTGGATACTGCCATACAATGGGAGTCGTATCCAATGGTGATAAGGTCACAGGGTCAGTAGCAGGAACAACCATTTGTTCCTCTACTGGTGGTACAAAGGCTTCACTCCAAGCCTGCTGCACCAACTGATCAGCATACTGCTGCAACTCTCCACTCGAACTCCAGAGTGGAACATCCAAGGCAGATGGTACTAACGTAGACATGCTAGGCATGTCCTCCACCTCCTCAAAGACCGGAGCATCCTCCGCATGAGCATTGCCCTCCAACAACTCGTCCGGCTAAGTAATGACCGAACTGAACCCTGCAACGGATGCCATCGTCCCTGGTGTAGGCTCCGTCGTCCCAACTCTAGCACTGAACCGCACTGGTAAGCGGCTCACTCGTCCTTCATCGGACTGCCAACCTGGTCTGTAAGATGCTGTCTCCGCCCAATAGTCGATCACGAACCCCATAGGGTACAACACAGCACCTCCAACCAATACATCATAAGACTCTACGGCTGTAACGATGGCCTTGGCCTTCACCATAGAGCCATCCGTGAGATGATCTGGCCGAACTCTCACCGTCAACATCTCATGTGTCATATGTAGAGCCGTACCTCCTGATCCCCCTAGAGATGTCTGCAACTGGAATGGACATCTCTCCACCTCGGACTTCTTTAGGCCCAAACCAATACACGCCGCCTTTCCCAACATCAACGGTTGGGCTCCAGAGTCTAACAAGACCTTCTGGGGTCGATACACTTTCCCTGAAGGTGCCACCAAACAGAAGATACCACTTCTGTTGTCCAACAACACCACACCTGGTGCCAAACCAGCACGGTCAATCGCCGGCCTAGCTGGTAACTCATCTAACCTAGCAGTCGCCGCTTGCCAAGTACCACTGGTAGCTGTCCTGATCCTCGACTCCATGGACACGTCTACCGCCTCTCGCTGAACTACTTCAGCACTAGAGGTAACTACATCCTCGCTCTCACTGAGCGTGGCCGCCAACTGGAATACTGGAGCCAAGTTGACTCCCAATGCCCTCATATCCGTGGCTGAGAATAGTGAGGCTCGCAAAACTGCTGTAGCCGCCCCCAACATCGAGTTCGACGTCGCATCCACAGACGTCGAAGGTGGACTCACATCACATCCACTCCTGGATGTCGATGCCTCCAACTCTACTGCACCATCGGTAGACCGTTTAGGAACCATAGATGTGGTCCTCAACGCCTCCGATAACGTGAACGACTGGGGAAGCCTGGCCTGTCTACTAGCCTCCCCGCGTTGTGGATCCAACTCCACTGACGCTCCTCGTGGCTCAGAGGCACGTACTGCACCTCGAGTCACTACCGCAGATGTCTCAATCTGCGCCACACCAGCCATGAAGTCGAAGTCATCTCCTTCTCCTCCATAAGACGTGAAAGCCTCTGTTCCATCTGATCTCCGCTGGGCCATAGCCATACTAGCTATCCTCTGCTCCAACTGCTCAATCCGAGCAGCCATACCTGCTTCTGACGTGGTAGCGGGCGATGGACCGATCGGTCCTCTCCTAGGTGCTGGACCTCTACCTCCAGCTCGACCACCACGGCCTCCCTGAGCTCCTCCGCCTCGTCCACGGTCAGTCTTCCCTTGTCGCAACTCGGGATGGAGATCAAAACAACGGTCACTACTGTGACCAGGTCATCCGCAATGCTCACATTGCCTAGGTACTGCTGGAGACGTCCCTGATGTCCCTGATGTCCCTGACGTCTCATAACCTCTCCTCTGTGGACAGTCCCTCTGCTGATGAGGACCATCACACGTCCAACAAGGACCCGCTTGCTGCTGACTAGAGAAGGACGGCATGGGCTTCTGCCCACCAGATCCTCCAGCACCTCCCTGAGATCGTGATTGCTCCGCACGATCCTTACCACCACCACCACCACGCTGTTGCGTAGCTTGTGATCCTCGAGAAGAGGTGGTCGCTCCATGTGGTGTCTCCTTGCTGAACCCAGCAACCACCACCCTCTCCTCCACCATGTTGAGCTCAATCCGCTCAGCCAGACTAAAGACAACCGCCAACGTCGGAGCGGTATCTCTAAGGAGAGTAGCATCTCTAACTCTCCTACGTAGCTCCCGGTCTAGTATCTCATACCAGAACTGGACTGCATGTGCTTCCGTCACCCCTTGGGTAACGCTGATCAACCGCCTCATGCGAGTAAATGAATGGAGGCCTTAGTTCTTTGAGTAATCTGAATAGAGAAATTACCATCTCCAACACCACAACAAGGATTACTCACAAACGGTCAAGCCAAACCCACTCTAAGCACGAAGAGAATCCGGGTTACACTCAGCTAGACTATCCACCATAGCCTGGAGCTTGAAGGCTCAACTCAAAGAACTAAGGCCTCCAAGCCCTACCTGCGAAGTTTACCCCTAGTGGACTCTCCCACCAACTCGCCCTAACGGCACTAACGGCCTTACCGGGATGCGCCACTTCGCACTCGCTCAACCTATCCGAGGTGCCCAAACTGACGTGACAAAGGATAAACACGAGATATATATATATATCGTGAAAGGATTATGTTTTTCATGTCTATGATACATCATGCAAAATAGACCGCTTGTTACCGAGATAGTTTACTGATGCTCTTACTACAAAAGATATGGAGCAAAAACGCGCTACAACTTGAGGACCATGCACATTTATGTTGAAGTTTAGAAACTCGTCATAAAAGTCAGGTCTGGCCCAAAACATACTTGTTTCATCAGACTTCAGATGAAGACAAACGACTAAATGATATCAAAGTAGATGTGAATAAAGTTTTGTAGTAAACTCATGACGACCTATGTGGGATGCAATTAAAGGATTACTCTATGTGTAATCATTCTCATGTATCGTCAAAGAAAAGTAATAATTTGGTTTGCTAAACATAATTAATATTGCAAATTGTTTTTGTAAAATAAAATTATTGTTCTAAATGCAATAAACTTACTTAAATCTAGTACAATCGATTGTACTAGATTCAACGGTGAATAAGAATATGTTTATTTGAGTTCACTTTTATACAGAGTGAAGGTAAGTTCCTCATATTTCCAGTAATTTTGTGAGAGTGAATGTACTGCATATGCTATTCCATATTGATTTGTATCCAAATCTGACATGTAGTTATTATATTATTTAAGGGAATTTATTTATAGAAAAACAGGGAGAAGATCTTTCTCGAGTATACATCCTTGATGTTTGTATAATAAATAGGACTTCTTACTTTCTCTATATAAAATCTTTGATAACATATGAGATGATATCAAAAGAAATATGCAAATAACATAAATGTTTACTTCCTGAAGTTGATTTAATCAATTATAATACTATGTCCATGTATATTAAGGTGAATGATTTGACTATATATGAATATGTAATACTTGAGACTTGTATTAATATATGAATGATCATTGATGTTTACTTTTCATTATTGACTTTGTCATGAATTCATATTCTTAACTTGTTCATAAATTATATATTATTATAATGTGGATAAACTTTCACATGCAAACAATACTTCCAAGGAAATTCAGAAAATATCATAAGAGAAACAACATGGAAAGAACAAGAGAGTGCCTTTTCACTCTAAGATGGATCAAATTTATCACAAAATATCTAAAACAATACGTGAAGTCAAAGATTATTCATTCAATGATTATTCATTCAATGAGTGTTTGTATGTTTGGCATGTTTGGTCTGGTTAGAAAGCTTGGAACAATGAGTATATGCTTATAACTTATTTCTAACTAAAGTAGTTGGTTAGAAAAAGAAGACATCAAATTATTATTACAAAACTAGAGAATCACATTCAGTTTTGTATTTACTTACCCTTTGCAACCTGAAAGATCAAATTGACCTTAGCATTTATTGTTGTGTTGATCTTTTGCAAGGAGGTAATTAACTTGTATAGAAAGACATAAAAAACGTTAAGAAAAAATGATCAGTCAAGTACTGACTATTGAGTTCTCCAAGATAACTCATACATGGTATGGACCCACTCTTATAGCATAAAGATTAAGAGGAAAAACTAGTTCAAGCAAAAAAAAAGCGAGCATTGTTGTTAGAATTGACAATCCACTAGAGGTGGTCATTAGATCAAAGTTCAAAAGGATTACAAATAGGAGGAAGCATGGATCAAGTCTCACAAGTGAGGTCCAAAGCGAAACAACAAAACATTTCACATACTATAGATGAGCTTGTCGAAGTTTCTTCATCATATTTCATGTTGAGGAAATCATGTGCTTCATCTATCCCATCCTCGATAATCCACCTCTTTCAATAAAAGATTTCCTCGTGATTGTTTGTGTCATCAATCTCAACTTCTATTCCTTGTCATCTATGTGTTTGTAGGTTCGAGAAGACGAAAGTTTGAGGACCTATGAGACCTCGTCATGTTTTGCTACAAAATTTCATAAGATCAACTTTTATGGCAACAAGGATAAACACAACCAAGTTTGCAATCAAAATCATGACGACAAGCTATGACAACATATCATATTCGTAAGACCATAACTAAGACGATTCATTAACGTGCAAAGACAAGAAAAAATATATATAGAAGAAATTGGCTTTGACATTAAATTATGAAACTCAATTTATGACTCATTCTTCAAATGACAGTATCCGCTCAACGGTGAATAGCACTTACAGTCATGTGAAGAACTTGGCTGCAAGCAACAGTAAAGTGGAGTCAATGCGCGTGGCATGCTTTTTGACCATCCAGATCTGTCAACATCTTATGAGTTCTCACTTGTGTTTTGTGGTGCCCACAATTTGCAAGATTGGAGAATTTTTCAAAAATATTAAGTTAATGGCATGTCTATATAATTGAAGTAACTTTATTACTTAAGATTACACAATGCTTAGCAAGAAGACGATCTTAAGGTGAATTCGTGAGAAGAAGTCAATTTCTTCCGAAGTTGAAAGATGGACGTCTTACGGGAAGACGTCTTCGGGAAGCTAGAAGCCAAAAGATAGAGCACGCTTCCAGGAAGACAGTGACTATAACCACGGGAGGTACCAACCGTGCACCAACTAGGTAAGAGTAGGTATACCTACCATACAGTCATCATCACAATAGGTAGAGCTAGGTTAGATCGAATCATTACTTAAATTGCGAAGAGAAGATAAGGAAGTGTTGTGTCCACAATTTGCAGGATTGGAGATTTTTTGAAATTTTTGAAGTTAAAATAACGTGTCTATGTAACTGAAGTAACCTTATTACTTAAGATTGCACCTTGCTTAGAACAAAGATGATCTTAAGGACATTTGTAAGGAGAAGTCGACTTCTTCCGAAGTCGGAAAGACGGACGTCTTCTGAACCGCGTCTTCCAGAAGACAGAAGACGGACATCTTCGGAGAAGACAGTGACTGCGACTTCGGGGGTATCAACCACACGCCACATCAGGAAGGAGTAGGTGTATCAACCAGGTAGTCACCATAGTGGTAGGTAGTTCGAGATAACCCAGGGCATTATCTAAATCGTGCAGGAAAGACACGAGTTGAGAACGCATTAGCACAGAATCGCTTGCTGCTTCCCGCATTGGAGATTGACTGCGCATTAGGGATCGATTGCACCTTAGGTATCGAAGTAGGACTTGGAAGCAAGAAGGATCGAATTGGAGCAAGAGAGAAAGCGAGGCCGTTTTTGTTAGCCAAGAAGCACATTCGAGCTGAGAGAGTAAGGAATCTTTAAGAATTTCAAAAGGTAGAAATCAAGCGTCGATTAGGAATCGGGAGAGAAGCTTCAGTGCAGTAGTAGAGGGGCGCAACTCGAGATTAAACGACAGAAACAAGATTGTGATGTCACATTGAAGATGGAATTGAAGACTAGAAGCGCGTAGAAGACTGAAGAAGCAGCCAGAAGCAGTACCGAGGTTCTTATCATATTCTTTTTCTCTTCTCAACCGCTTCATGCCTTTGATTTGATGTCCCCCGTGCTTCCGTGCTCGTTTGCAGGAAGCCCATCGATCGATTTCCCTACCCTGAACTTTCTTTTGCGAAAATTGGGCGCGAAGCGCTGTCCAATTTTTGACAATCGTCTTCTCACTTCTTCCCAAGTTGGAATTGAGCTTCCCTGCTTCTCATTCTCAAATTCGATAACCTAACTATCAATTTCTCTATCCTATTGTGTCTCTGTTCTAGAATCCGTGGACAAAAGACGATTTCGAATGCATGAACATATTCAGAAGATGCTTCAGAGTGTTTGGACGTTTTCGGAAGACGACTGTTTTCAATTCAATCAAGATTGGATTGGATTGTATTGGATTTTGTGTTGAGAGAAGCTTGATATGAATCCTGAGTGAACTTGCAAGTTGATTGTTTCGATCTTCCCGTCTTCTCAAATCCACATCTTCCTGGAGAGACTAGAAGATTGGAAAGGCTGGCAGAATGCGCGAGAAGACGTGAGGGTCCTTTACGGATCTCTTCTGTGTAAGCCATAGCAGTATGTTCCTTCTTCTTCCTGAACTTAGAAGAGAGTTGTAAGAAGCCTTGCTCGCAGAATCTAGAGAGAATGATCGAGGGTCATGTCTTCCCGTCGTGCAGCAAGTTTCTTCTGAGTGTGTATGAGAGATGAGGAGTCGGAAGAACAGAGTATGAATATTTCGTGTCTGTTGTGAGGCTAGATTACGTGTAGGAAGCCAAAGACAGATGAGATCAGGGATGGGAAGCCTGGATGCGGGAGGTCTTATGAGTACGTCAATTAATCAGAAGCTGTCTCGAGAGTCTTCCTGGAGGTCACTGTCACCGTAGGAATCCTCAACCATCTTCTGAATCTTTTGTATACTGTGCTTCTCACTATCTCGTATCTTCTGTTAGGAAGTAGGATGAATTACAAGGTGGATTGTCTTCTTAGGAATCCATGCGATGCCTTGCTTGGTTAGGATTATTTAGATACAGCTTGGAAGACGAGAGGTACTTAGGAAGCACTGTTAGAATCTCGGAAGACGGAATAGCTATCTTTTGGAAGACTAGGTTCGTCTTCTGAGAGTGGAAGTTAGACTGTGAGGACCTGAGAAGGAGTGAGCCTTCCGCTTACAACAAGTATGTGTGGCTTAATGTAACAGAAGCTCAAAATATATCGATGCATCCTCGAGGGTTAGTGTTATCGGCATCAGAGTTGACGGAGATGAAACCTTACATCAAGGAGTTGGGCCTCGACTTCTTTCTGTGGAACTAGAACCTCGCGGACCAGTGTATCTTAGAGGAGGTTTGGACAACATTGCCTCCACGCAACCTTGTATATGTGAAGGCAGGAGTCGCTCGTGGAAGGACCATCTTCTTGGACGGTAGAGTGATGACGCAGGGCTTTTCACAGGTCAGAAGTAGAGAACCGAAGATATGAGTTGGAGAAGAAGATCTTACAAATGATCTAGGAGAAGTGGCATGTATCCGGAAGTCCGACTTGTCTCTTCTTGGAAGACAGACAGAGGAGAAACAGATGGAAGGTAGAAGCTTACCAGGAGTCGAGGAAGCATATTCTGACGAAGCTGTTTCTTCACCTTTTTCCCAAGGAGAAAGCGCAGAAGGTGAGATACCTTGGAGATCAAGACGTGGAGTTCCTGGAGGTTATCTGAGAAGGACAAGTCGTCAATTGGGGCGCCTTCTTCCACACATACATCCAGGCCGAGTTGGTGTACTTGGGCACCTCAGCAGGAGAGCACCTCACCCCGTTCTTCTGCTATTTGTACGTGTCCAAGGGAGACTTGACAGAAGACCAATTGGCTAAGTATGGGTCAACAAGACAACGCGAGGTGAAGGAAGAAGCCTCAGAGGAAGAAGATCAGGCAGCTGCGATGTCTTCTCCTCCCACTCTAGTGTCTCAGGCAAGACCAGGCACTCAGCAGAAGTCTATCACGATGCTGGAAGACGACTCCAGCAACATAGAAGACGAGTTGCCATTGAGGAAGATGGGGTCTAGGAGTGTGTCTAGGAAGAGCTCATCCTTCCCGACCATCCACTCTGGATCTGAGTCAGATTTACCAGAAGACAGACCGAGCACCAAGATCACGCAAAAGACAGGTTTTGCAACTACATGGAGTCTTCCGAAGACTCCAGAAGCTGAGGTATGGGTTGACATTCCGACTGCGACTCGAGGAAGTGCAGCGAAGAGGACTGCTTCTGTGGTGGATAGAGATCTTCCACCCCGGAAGAAGTTGAGAGTAGAGTCTTCTCATATAGAAGCGGAAGGCTACAGTGATAGAAGAGGCATCCTTGCCTCTAGAAGACAAAGAAGACGCCTCCAATCCATTCGTGGGGATGAACCTGTCTTATGCAAAAAGAAGGCTGAAAGAGTTCAACGCCTTCTTCTATTCGGAAATTCAACCAGTCATGGAGTTGGTGGAGAAGCGCGTGATGGCTCAAGAGAAGCCACTACGACCTGGATTCGGTCTGCGCACCGTGATGCAATAAGAAGAGGTCCAAAAGAAGGTAGACACACTAGAAGTCAACTTCCGCACCACGGAGAAGTTTGCAGCGAAGTACAAGGCGGAACCATCTGCTTCTGCCAAGGAGTCCGCACAGATGAGGAAGAGCAACCAGAAGTTGCAAACACGGCTGCAGCAACGCGAGCAGGAGGTTCTACGAAACAGGGAGAAGTTCACTGTCTTCCCAGAGAAGAAGACGACATGGAGAGCACTGCAAGAAGTCGCGGAAGCATATGTCGCAGCAGAGAAGAAGCAGCGAGAAGAAGCAGAAGCCCGAGCGAAGAGAGTTATGACACAGATGATGGAAGCACTTCGCAAGAAATTCAACTTCACTGCGGGTAGGAAGCTTCTTACATTGGCTTGTGAGTGAGATGACGATTCCGGAGCGATGTTAGTGGACTACAAGGAGAGCATGTTCCGCTACCTGGATCGGCAGAATGAGGGTTTGAAGACGCTTTACGGTCTTCCTTCGATTCCCCAACATGCAGTTCCGTCTTCTTAGACACCAAGATCAGCTGTTGGCACGGATCTCGACAAGGAGGAGTTCGACCTCACTGTCTATTTGATAGTGACAGCATTGGAAGCCGAGAAGACTGGAGAAGAAGCCCTAGAAGACAAGAAGCAGAGGTTTCTTCCCAGGTGTTTCGAGTGGAGGAGGTGACTTCATCTTACCATTGTGAGGTCACCCCAACTCCCAATGACGAACAGGTGCCGCAGAAGAGTCAAGAAGCGCAAGTGGACTCAGCTTCCCAGAAGAAGCTTTTGTCTTCCAAAGCCCCACCAGAAGAGCAAGTCATGAATGTCGAGGAGGAAGCCATCTCAGCCACACCCGAGGTACCAGCAGGGCTTCCTATCTTATCAGAAGCCGATTTAGGAGATCATGTAGGAGAGGATCCAATAGAAAACGCACCCGGATAGTAAGTTAACAAGACAAGTTGACTTAGTCTTATTTTGATAAGAAGCGAAGTCTACTATTTTAAGAAATGACAACCTCCTTTGTATTTTTAGATGACTGTCCATGTGACGAGATAGCAACGGTAAGAGTAGAGAGTAAGTTTCTAAACTGAGAAAGGAACTGACTACATGTGACGTGGTGGTCTTCTAACAGCGCCCCATCTCTCCTGACTGTGAGTTGGAGATTGGAGGGGATCTCTCTCCTGCGACTACACACAAGTGCATACACACCCATAAGACACATTACGTCCGTTGCTAGAGACATACGAATGGATTTGGAGTACACATGAGGGGTCTACACTTCCGCTCTCAGAAGTGGATCAAAAGATATAGACAACCGTAGTGGACAACCTAGAACAGAGAACGACATCATCGTGTAGTCCTGCTTCTAAGCTGATGTGTCGAGAGGTAGGAACTGAAAGTAGAAGGAGTGAGCTTCCCAAAGCCAATGTACCTTCTTCTCGAGGAATTGATTTTCATATTTGATTGCAGAAGCTTTGTCTGTGTCTTTTGGGCAATGAGTTTCCTTGAATTCACACCCAATTATGCATGAGAAGCCTTCTTCTTGAGTGGCGGTGATTGTTAGAAGCTGTGTAGAGTCGAAGCTTGGATTGGCTTTGCTTTTGTGTTAAGAGAGACTTGGTACGAACCCTGAGTGGCTTGGTGAGTTGTTTTGTTACTTCGAGAAGTTGGAAGTCGGGAACTAGACCTGTGCCTCCCGGTCTTCCAAGCTTCTCAAATCCACGTCTTCCTAGAGAGACTAGAAGATTAGAAAGGCTGGTAGAATGCGCGAGAAGACGTGAGGATCCGTTACGGGTCTCTTCTGTCCGACCTCTAGCAGCCTATTCCTTCTTCTTCCCAAACTTAGAAGAGAGTTGTGAGAAGTTGTGGTGCCCACAAATTACCGGATTCACAAATTTTTAAAACTTTTATGATTAATAACTTGTTTGTATAACTGAAGAAGCGATGTTACTCAAGGTTACGTCTTCCTTAGCAGGAAGATGATCTTACGAGCTGTTTGTAATAATAAGTTGACTTCTTCGGAAGACGACCATCTTCGGAAGAGCGTCTTCTCAGTTGCGTCTTCGGAAGACAGAAGACGGCGGAAGATATCCATCTTCCGGAAGACAGCGACCGCGAAGGCCTAACCACGGCTTTTTCAGTAAAGGAGTAGTTGTACCTATTGGGTCGCACCGAACAGGTAGATAGGTTAGGTAAGTCACCTAAGGTCGAAATCCTTAAACTGCGGGGAAGATACATGAAGCGCATTAGTGGATTCTCAGCTTCCCGCAACAGGAGCACTCTTGGTGGAGAAGATCGATTTCCGAGAGTGAGCTTCACGAGAGGAAATCGAGTGAGGAAATCGAGAGAGGAAAGCGAGCGAGGTGAGGACCAGTTGGCAGCTAGGCGAAGGGCGAGACCGAATTGCTGAAGCACGGAAGGCTTTCTCCCTGCCTTCCGTGCTTCAGCAATTCGGGCGTTTTTGTGAGTTCCCGAGAAGCTGACATTGGAGAGTAGCTGAGTAGAATCGAAGGTAGAATTGAGGCGTGGCCAGGAATTGAATAGCAGAAGCAGCCGTGTGGAGTCGCATTGGAGCTAGGACCAGAGCCAGAAGCGCGCGGAAGGTCAAAGATAACTCGGGAAGCAGAAGAAGACTGTAGAGGTTCTTCCCACTTCTTCTCGCCTTTGTCTGGTATCCCCCGCGCTTCCCGGTTGTTTGCAGGCAGCCTGATCGATTACTCCCACCCCCATTTCTCCTATTGTGACATTGGGTGCAGAAGCGCTGTCCTATTTCTGTCAGACATCTTCCTACTTCTTCCTGAGTTTAATTCGAGCTTCTCTACCCATCGTCTCCAAATTGACGATCCCGGCTATCAATTTCCCTACCCTACTACCCCTCTACACCCGAAACCTTGAACAGAAGACGCTTCGGAAGATGGGAACATCTTCAGAAGACGCTTCTTAAACTTGACTGTCTTCGGAAAACTGTCTTCGGAAGTCGACTATAACCAATTCGTATCAAAAGTGGATTTGTGTTGCTTTTGTGTTAAGAGAGGCTTGGTACGAATCCTGAGTGGTGTGGTGAGTTCTTTTGTTATTTCGAGAAGTTAGAAGTCGGGAACTAGGCCTGTGCCTCCCGGTCTTCCAAGCTTCTCAACTCCACATTTTCCTAGAGAGACTAGAAGACTGAAAGGCTGGCAAAATGAGCGAGAAGACGTGAGGGTCCATTTCGGGTCTCTTCTGTCCGACCCATAGCAGCCATTCCTTCTTCTTCCCAAACTTAGGAGAGAGTCGTGAGAAGACTTGCTGGTAGAATCTGGAGAGAATGGTCGAGGGTCATGTCTTCCCACCGAGCAGCAAGCTTCTTCTGAGTGCGTATGAGAGGTGAGAAGTCAGAAGAACTGAGTGCAATCGTCTTGAGTCTGTTGTGAGGATAGATTGCGCGTAGGAAGACGAAGACAGATGAGACCAGTGAAGGGAAGCCTGACTTCGGGAAGTCTTCCGAGAAAGACATTGAATCGGAAACTGTCCCGGGTGTCTTCCCAGAGGCCACTGTCACTGCAGGAGTCCGCAATCATCTTCTGAACCTGTCATGCACTTTATGTTTCACGAATCTTGTATCTTCTGATAGGAAGTAGGATGTAATGCAAGGTGGGTTGTCTTCTTTGTAATCCATGCGAGGCCTTGCTTAGATAGGGTTGTTTAGATAGAGCTCGGAAGACGAGAGCTATCTAGAAAGTACTGTTAGAATCTCGGAAGACGGAGTAGCTGTCTTCCGGAAGACTAGTTTCGTCTTCTGAGAAGAAGAAACTAGACTGTGGACACTCAGGAAGGACTGAGCCTTCAGCTCATAGTAGGTGCTTGTGGCTTAGTGCAACAGATCTTCCAGTATGACGATGCATCCGCGAGGCTTGGTGTAGTGACGCAAGATTACTCCTTTTGCCCATTTAGTATACAAGATATCGTTCCCACAGAGGATTTACGTAAGTAATTGCTGCTTTAAGTTCTAGGATCTGCTCAAACACACAAACACACGAGTTTTGCCTAAAAAGCCCGTCTTCTCACAAAACCACACAAAACCATACGTCTTCCAAACACGCCAAATGGTGCTCTGGAACTAAACAAACAACTACCAATTACAATATCACACAACTATTCACAGAGAAGCTCGGGAAGACGATCTTCCTGCTTCCAGATTGCTTCTTTTGGTCTTCTCGATATCGTCTTCCCGAAGTGATTCTCGTCTTCTGGGGATTCAACTCGTCTTCTCACACCTCCAGAAGGCTGTCTTGCTTCGCAGAAGTCGACTAGCAACGGTCGTTACACCTTATTCTCACACTCACAATTCAACGGGTTAGATCATTCACAGGGTGTATGCCCCCTGTAGCCTTCCCAGGCTTCTGCCTACGGAAGTTGTCTTCCTGCAGCACTACAACGACATTCACCTCCACGGAAGCTCAATAGAAGTATCGGAAACTCACTAGAAGAAGGTAAGAAGATGGGGAAGATGTGAGAAGATGGGGGAAGATGAGAAAAGCCAAACAAGAGAAAACAAGAGGAAAAGAGTAAATTAAGATTCTGACAGGCTTCTAGTCCGGATCCTGACTAACAAGCCATCCCTGCTTGTAATAGTTTGGGGAGGAAGACAACAAACGTGAGTACTGTTGCACCGTCTTCTACTCGAGGATGTCGTCTTCTGTTGCGGGAAGAAGGCTTCTTTCTTCTTCACTTCGCTGCTCTGACTGCTCTGCCTTCTGGGATCCCTTATCCAGAAGACCGTTCGTACGTAGATCCCAAGTGCTCTACTGAACGAGTCAAGCTACACTTCCACAACTGCTGACAGTCACCGCCACTCAAGAAGAACACTTCCCATGCACAATTGGGAGCGAATTCAATGAACCCACCATCCAGAAGACATGGACAAAGCTTCTGCACTCAAATCCACAATCTATTCCTCGAGAAGAAGTCACAATGGCATTGGGAAGCTCACTCCCTCTACTTCCTACGTCTACTCCTCGACACACCAGCCTAGCTAATAGGACTGCACGAGGATGCCGTTCCTTGTTCCTAGACTGTCCACTACTTCTATCTACATCTTCGACCCACTGCTGGTGCGAGTATGCAGACCCCTCCGGTATATTCCAAGACTATTCGTATGTTTCCAACGACGGGTGTAGTGCGCTAAGACTGTCTCTGCTCTAATGTGTCTCGCCTACCTGCATGTAGAATCGGTGTGTATGTTCAGTTACTACAGAATTCTACAGAACTGACAGAACTGACAGAGCCCTTTCTCCTACGCTGCTATCCTACTTATGTTGCTGCCATGAGAACCAGGGGAGGCGACCACCAGGGAGAGAGAGGCGCTGACAGGAGGTTGTCACCTCACATGCAAGCGGTTCCCCTGCCCGAATTGGTCATCCACCTTGTCCTTCCTACGCTACCTATGCTGCCACATGGTGTCCTAACTAATATTACATGGGAAAACTACCATCCTTAAGATAGCATGTTCGATTCTACTATATTTGGAAATGGAGTTACTAACTACTCAGATTGCACGGAGGCAATCTCTACCTGATCTGCTCCTATCGGAGCTCCTAATGCGGCTTCTGATAAGCTAGAAAGCCCTGCAGTTACCTCGGGTGTCACTGAGGTGGCTTCCTCTTCTTCGTCTCTTGCTGGCTCTGCAATCGCTGCTGCTGCGTCTTCCTCGGCTTCGGCTTCTGCTTCGGAAGACAGAAGCGTCTTCTGGGAAGCGGAGTCGACCGGTGCTTCTTCCATCTTCTGAGGCACGGGTGCGGGACTAGGGACCATGAGGACCTCATGGGGATCCGAGGAAGTCGCTTCCTCCACGCGGAATACTTGGGAAGACGGCTCGTCTTCTTGTCTTCCAGAAGACATCTTGTCTTCCGGGGCGTCTTCTGGAGTCTTCTCGTCTTCCAACGCTGTCACCACCAAGTGCACAGCGAGATCGAACTCCTCCTTCTCCATTCCGGATCCAGTCGATGGTGCTGGAGCGTGGGAAGATGCGGTTGCAGGTGTCGGAAGCGAGGGAAGACCATAAAGTGTCTTCACTCCTTCTATATGTCTATCCAAGTACCTGAACATACTCTCCCGGCATTCCACCAACATCGCTCTGGACTGGCTGTCCCATCCTCTAGCTAAGGTAAGTAACTTCCTACCCGCGGTGTAGTTGAACTTCTTCCGAAGAGCTTCCACCGACTGTGCCAACATCTTCTGCGCACGGGCCTCTACTGCTTCCCTCTGCGTCTTCTCAGCTGCAGCTCGCGCTTCCGCGGCTTCTCGCTGCGTCTTCCATATGGTCTGCTCTTTTGCGAGGGCGGTGATCTTCTTCCACACTCGGGCGACTTCCTGATTGCGCTGCTGTACCCGCGTCTGCAACTCCTGGTTGCTCTTCCGAAGCTGTATCAGCTCCTTGGCAGAAGCGGCTGCTTCCGTCTTGTACCTGGCTGCAAGCTTCTCCGTAGTGCGGAGGCTAGCTTCCAGCGACTCCGTCTTCTTTTGGTCCTCCCCCTGTCGCAGCAAGGTGCGCAGGCCGAATCCAGGTTGTAAGGGCTTCTCCTGTGCCCTCGCTCTCCTCTCCAGCAACTCCATAGTTGGCTGGATCTCCTTCTGGAAGTAGGCACTGAACTCCTCCAATCGTCTTCCTGCGCAAGACAAGTTCATCTCCACCACTCGCTCCATGATGTCGACTTCGTCTTCCAGAGGCAAGGAAGCCTCTTCCACTACTACGGCCTTCATCTTCTGCGCACGAGAAGAAGCTACTCTTCTCATCTTCCGGGGTGGAAGACTCCTCATGGCAGGAGCGGCTCTCTTCTTTGCGCTTCCTCGCATTGCAGCAGGAGCGCCCATCCATCCTTCGTCTTCTGGAGTCTTCGGAAGACTCCCAGGCGTTGCAGAAGCAGTCTTCTGCTCCGATCGGGTACTCAGCAGGTCTTCTTCCGAGTCGGACTCCGATCCTGAGTGAATGAGGGAGATGGGTGTCCTCGGTACACTTCTGGGACCCATCTTCCTCAGTGGCGTGGCGTCTTCCGAGTCGGACTCCGATCCTGAGTGAATGAGGGAGATGGGTGTCCTCGGTACACTTCTGGGACCCATCTTCCTCAGTGGCGTGGCGTCTTCCGACCCACTAGACTCATCTTCCCTCACCAGAAGCGTCTTCTGGTGAGAGCCGGCCTCAGCTGGGGCATCAGAGTGGGAGGGGGCGTTGCTGCTGCCTCTCGGTCATCGTCTTCTGAGGTCTCCTCCTTCACCTCCTGTCGCTCCGTTGACCCATACACTGCCAGCTGATCTTCCCTAAGATCCCCCATGGCTACATACAAGTAGCAGAGGAAGGGCGTCAGGTGTCCTCCCGCCGGGGTACCCAAGTATGCTAGCTCCGTCTGTACGTAGTTGTGGATGTACGCGCCCCAGTAGACGGGTACTTTGTCATCCCACACTGATTCCAGGAACTCCACGTCCTGATCGCCTAAGTACCTTGTCTTCTGCGCTTTCTCCTTGGGAAAGAGATGCAGAAATAACTTCGCCAGGAGGCGCTTCTTCGGCTCCCGGTAAGATTCTATCTTCCAACCGTTCCTCCCCTGCCTGTCTTCCACGAAAAGGCAGGTGGTGCTCCCAGGTACATACCACGAACTCACAATCCTAGGCAAGATCTTCTTCTCGTACCAATATCCTCGGTTCTCGAACTCAGGCATGTGAAACGCCTTACGCCACCAGTCTTCAGTCCATGAAGATGGTCTTCCTCGAGCTACTCCTGTCTTCGCAGGCATACGGTTACGCGGTGGTAACGCTGCTCACACTTCCTCCAGAAGCCCTTGATCTGCGAGGTTCCAATCCCACAGGAAGAAGTCGAGACCCAACTCCTTGAGGAAAGGAGTGGCCTCGGCCAATTCTGCCGCTGGTAACACCAAGCCTCGCGGATGCATCGACATACCTGGAAGATCTGTTGCACTAAACCACAAGCACCTACTATGAGCTGAAGGCTCAGTCCTTCCCGAATGCCCACAGTCTAGCTTCTACTTCTCAGAAGACGAAACTAGTCTTCCAGAAGACAACTACTCCGTCTTCCGGGATTCTAACAGTACTTCCTAGATAGCTCTCGTCTTCCGAGCTATATCTAAACAATCCTATCTAAGCAAGGCCTCGCATGGATTACCAAGAAGACAACCCACCTTGCATTACATCCTACTTCCTATCAGAAGATACAAGATATGCGAGAAGTAGAGTATAAGAAAGGTTCAGAAGATGGTTACGGGCACCTGCGATGACAGTGACCTCTGGGAAGACACTCGGGACAGCTTCCGATTAAATGTCTTTCTCGGAAGACTTCCCGAAGTCGGGCTTCCTTTCACTGGTCTCACCTGTCTTCGTCTTCCTACGCGCAATCTATCCTCACAACAGACTCAAGACAACTGCACTCTGTTCTTTTGACTTCTCACCTCTCGTACGCACTCAGAAGAAGCTTGCTGCATGATGAGAAGACATGACCCTTGACCATTCCCTCCAGATTCTGCCAGCAAGACTTCTCACAACTCTCTTCTTAGTTCGAGAAGAAGAAGGAATGACTGCTATGGATCGGACAGAAGAGACTCGAATGGACCCTCGCGTCTTCTCGCTCATTTTGTCAGTCTTTCAGTCTTCTAGTCTCTCTAGGAAGATGGGGAGCTGAGAAGCTTGGAAGACCGGGAGACACAGGCCTAGTTCCCGACTTCCAACTTCTCGAAATAACAAAACAACTCACCACACCTCTCAGGATTCGTACCAAGTCTCTCTAAACACAAAAGCAAAGCAAATCCACTCTTGATACGAATTGTGTTCAGTCGACTTCCGAAGTCAGTCTTCCGAAGACAGTCAAGTTTAAGAAGCGTCTTCCGAAGATGTTCCCATCTTCCGAATCGTCTTCTGTTCCAAGTTTCGGGGGTAGAGAGGTAGTAGGGTAGGAAAATTGATAGTTGGGGTCTCCAATTTGAAGACTAGGAGTAAGGAAGCTCGAATTGAGCTCGGGAAGAAGCAAGGAGATGTCTTGACAGAAATGGGCAGCGCTTCCGCGCCCAATGTCTCAAATAGAAAGAAGGGGGGGTGGGGGTGATCGATCAGACTGCCTGCACACAATCAAGGAAGCGCGGAGAGTACTAGACAATGGCGAGAAGAGGTGGGAAGGAGAAAGAACACAGGGGAAAGAACCTCTACAGTCTTCTTCGGCTCCCCGAGTTGCCTTCGACCTCCGCGCGCTTCTGGCTCTTGTACTAGCTTCCAATGCGACTCCTCTCGACTGCGCCTGCTGTCAATTTCGGTCCACACCTCGATTCCACCTTCGCTTCTACTCGCCACTCTCCACTGTCAACTTCTCGGAAGCTCCACAGAAACGCCTTCGCTCTCTCTGCTGTTTGTGCTCCAGCAATTCGATCTCACCCTTCGCCTAGCTGTCAACTTCTTCTCTCCTACCTCGATGTCTTACTCGATTCCTCTCTCAATGCTAGCTCGTGAAGCTCACTCTCTCAATCGATCTTCTCAAGCGTGCTGTGCTGCGGGAAGTTGAATGCGCCTAATGTGCTTCCTCACGCATCTTCCCCGCAGATTAGGGGTTCTCGACCTTGGGTGTCTTCCTGACCTACCTATCTATTCGGTGCGCCCCAGTAGGTACACCTACTGTCTTACCCGAAAACTCGTGGTTGGTCCTTCGCGGTCGCTGTCTTCTGGAAGACAGATGTCTTCCGCCGTCTTCTCATCTTCCGAAGACGCAACTGAGAAGACGCTCTTCCGAAGACAGTCGTCTTCCGAAGAAGTCAACTTCTTATTACAAACAGCTCTTAAGATCTCTTCCTGTTAAGGAAGACGTAACCTTAAGTAACAACGCTTCTTCAGTTATACAAACAAGTTATTATTCTTAAAAATTTCAAAAATTAGTGCATCCTGTAATTTGTGGGCACCACACTTGGTGTTACCAGCGGCAGAATTGACCGAGGCCACTCCTTTCCTCAAGGAGTTGGGTCTCGACTTCTTCTTGTGGGATTAGAACCTCGCCGATCAGGGACTTTTGGAGGAGGTGTGGGCAGCGTTACCACCCCGCAACTGTGTACCTGCGAAGGCAAGAGTAGCTCGAGGAAGACCATCTTCCTGGACTGAAGATTGGTGGCGCAGGGCTTTCCACAGACCAGACTCCGAGGATCGAGGGTAGTGGTTTGAGAAGAAGATTTTGCCCAGGGTCGTGAGTACGTGGCATGTGTCTGGGAGCACCACTTGTCTTTTTGTGGAAGACAGGCAGGGTAGGAATGGGTGGAAGCTCGAATCTTACCGGGAGACGAAGAAGCGACTTCTGACGAAGCTGTTTCTGCATCTCTTCCCCAAGGAGAAAGCGCAGAAGACGAGGTACCTAGGAGATCAAGACGTAGACTTCTTGGAAGCAGTATGGGATTAAAGAGTACCCATCTACTGGGGCGCATACGTCCACAACTATGTACAGACGGAGCTAGCGTACTTGGGTACCCCGGCGAGAGGACACTTGACACCTTTCCTCTACTACTTGTACGTAGCCATGGGGGATCTTAGGAGAGATCAGTTGGCAGAGTATGGGCCAACAGGGCAACAGGAGGAGAAGGAGGAGACCTCGGAAGACGATGAGCGAGCAGCAGCCGCAACTCCCCCTCCCACTCTGATGCCACAGCTGAGGCCCGGCTCTCACCAGAAGACGCTTCTGGTGAGGAAAGACGAGTCTAGTGGGTCGGAAGACGCCACGCCACCGAGGAAGATGGGTCCTAGAAGCGTACCTAGGAAGCCCACCTCCCTCATTCATTCAGGATTGGAGTCTGACTCGGAAGAAGAATTGTTGAGTACCCGATCGGAGCAGAAGATCGCTTCTGCAACACTTGGGAGTCTTCCGAAGACTCCAGAAGACGAAGGATGGATAGGCGCTCCTGCTGCGATACGAGGAAGCGCAACGAAGAGAGCCGCTCCTGTCATGAGGAATCTTCCACCCCGGAAGATGAGAAGAGTAGCTTCTTCTCGTGCGCAGAAGATGAAGGCCATTGTGGTGGAAGAGGCATCCTTGCCTCTGGAAGGCAAGGTTGACACCTCAGAGCGAGTGGTGGAGATGAACTTGTCTTCCGCAGGAAGAAGACTGGAAGAGTTCAGCGCCTTCTTCTACAAGGAGATTCAGCCAGCTATGGAGTTGCTGGAGAAGAGAGCGAAGGCACAGAAGAGGCCCTTGCAACCTGGATTCGGCCTGCGCACCTTGCTGCGACAGAGAAAAGACCAGAAGAAGACGGAGTCGCTGGAAGCTAGTCTCCGCACCACGGAGAAGCTCGCAGCCAGATACAAGGCAGAAGCAGCCACTTCTGCCAAGGAGTTGGTGCAGCTTCGGAAGAGCAACCAAGAGTTGCAGGCGCGGGTACAGCAGCGCGATCAAGAGGTTCTCTGAGTGCGGGAGAAGATCACCACCCTCGCCGAAGAGAAGACCACATGGAAGACGCAGCGAGAAGTCGCAGAAGCGCGAGTTGCAATTGAGAAGACGCAGCGGGAAGCAGCGGAGGCTCGTGCATAGGAGATGCTAGCACAGTCGGTGGAAGCGCTTCGGAAGAAGTTCAACTTCACCGCGGGTAGGAAGTTACTTACCTTAGCTAGAGGATGGGACAGCGAGTCCAAGACAATGTTGGTGGAATGCCGGGAGAGCATGTTCAGGTACTTAGATCGACAGATAGAAGGGGTGAAGACACTTTTATGGTCTTCCCTCGCTTCCGACACCTGCAACCACATCTTCCCACGCTCCAGCACCATCGACTGGATCCGGAATGGAGAAAGAGGAGTTCGATCTCGCTGTGCACTTGGTGGTGACAGCGTTGGAAGCCGAGAAGACTACGTAAGACGCTCCGGAAGACGCCCCGGAAGACAGGAAGACGAGCCATCTTCCCAGGTATTCCGCGTGGAGGAAGCGACTTCCCCGGACCCCTATGAGGTCGCCATGGTCCCTAGACCGAAGACGCACCACTCGACTCTGCTTCCCAGAAGACGATTCCGTCTTCCGAAGCAGAAGCCGAAGCCGAGGAAGACGCAGCCGCTGCAACAGCAGGGCCAGCGAAGAGCGATGAGAGGGAAGCTATCTCAGTGACACCCGAGGTAAGTGCAGGGCTTCCCAGCCCATCAGAAGCCGAGATAGTAGCTCCGATAGGAGCAGATCAGGTAGAGATTACCACGGAGCAATCAGAGTAGACAGTAACCGAAGTGACACACTTCCAGATTTAGTAAGAATAAACATGCTATCTTAAGGGTGGCAGTTTTCCATGTAAAAATAGTTAGGATACCATGTGGCAGCATAAGTAGCGTAGGAGCAACACATTGGATGGCTAATTAGGAAGGGGAACCGCTTGCATGTGGGGTGACAACCCCCTGTCAGCGCCTCTCTCTCCCTGGTGGTCGTCTCCCCTGGTTCTCATGACAACAACATAAGTAGGATCGAAGAGTAGGAGATAGAGTTCTCTAGCTGCTGCACACCCATATCGATTCTATGGTGCAGGCAGACTAGACACATTAGAGACACATGACAGATAGTTCTTGGCACACTACACCCGTCGTTGGAAACATACGAATAGTCTTGGAATACACAGGAGGGGTCTGCATGCTCGTACCAGCAGTGGTTCGAAGATGTAGATAGAGGTAGTGGACAGTTTAGGAGTAAGGAACGGCATCCTCGTGCAGTCCCGTTGACTAGACTGATGTGTCGAGGAGTAGACGCAAGAAGTAGAGGGAGTGAGCTTCCCAATGCCATTGTGACTTCTTCTCGGGGAATAGATTGTTGATTTGAGTGCAGAAGCTTAATCCGTGTCTTCTGGATGGTGGGTTCCTTGAATTCGCTCCCAATTGTGCATGGGAAGTGTTCTTCTTGAGTGGCGGTGACTGTCAGCAGTTGTGGAAGTGTAGCTTGGCTCGTTCAGTAGAGCATTTGGGATCTACGTTGTCGTATTGTACATAGGTCTGTACAGTGAAAAGTATTGCAAAGAGATTTTTTTCTATATTGTGTAAAGGAAGCTGCCCTGCAGCTTAACAAGCTAGGCAGGAGCTAAGCAGGGGCTATGCTTGACAAGCTGCCCCCTAGCTTGGGTTGGAATATCACCCCTAAAGGAGTCGAAAGACACCAGAATGCAAAGCTCGACGAGGAGAACGACCTCATGCTTCTAGTTTTGACAGAAAGTGCTTTAAGCAATAGTTAGAACGAGTTTTAGGCTATGAAATATGTGAAAGAGGGAAATCCGTCGATTCTGGTTCATGACTCGAACTCAGAATCGGATAGCGTGAGCGTGTAGGTGTTCACAAATACTATAGTTTTGACCCCTTGTTCATTAAAAACGGAGTTGTATAGAGAAGTTAGTGTAGGAAAAGTTAGTAAAGATTTTACAGAAAAATTTCTTCAGGTAAACATATATACAAAAGTTTTTACCTTCTTGAACGGAACCAAAGGCCATCCTAGTGATAGGGCGCCTGCCTAGGAGGGAAGTGGTCTCAGGATCAATCCCCCCTGGCCTCTGGTTCCTATTCCGGCATGTTGGCCTCCTGGAAGGGAGTCTATGTTGGATATGCAGCCACGTCCTGCATATCTAGGGGCGGGAGACCGGTATCTCCTTTAATCGTGGGCTTCTTGGCCTAAGCCTCCGCATGCCATCCTGAATATACTATGGGAGATACCTGGTGCGCATATGGGGGGGGCTGTAAGCCCTGTGGGGCAGCCTCATAAGTGTTGGGGTTTCGGTCTACATTGGATGGCTTGTAGTATATTCAGGGTGGCATCAAGATGGCATCGAGGGCACGGGAAACTTTTGCTGATTATTATGTACGCATAAGGACAGCAGGGGAACAACTTTAGCAGGGGCCTTAAAACTAAAGCGGAAGCGGACATTTTTCTGAGAAATGTTTCTTAGAGAGCTTGAAGCGGAAGGTTGAAGCGGAAGATTACCGCGGAAGCTTGAAGCGGAAAACTACAGCGGAAGTGGAAGATTACCGCGGAAGCTTCAAGCGGAATATTACAGCGGAAGCGGAAGATTACCGCGGAAGCTTGAAGCGGAATATTACAGCGGAAGCGGAAAACTACCGCGGAAGCTTGAAGCGGAAGATTACAGTGGAAGCGGAAAACTACAACGGAAGCGGAAGATTACCGCGGAAGCTTGAAGCGGAAGATTACAGTGGAAGCGGGGACGGAAGGAGGAGAATTAGAGTTTAAAAGGGGGTCATCGATAAGGACAGCAGGTGGACAGCTTAGCTAGGGCCCTGCTTCTGATAAGTGACTACGCTTATAAGGACAGTAGGGAGCAGCTTAAGCTGGGGCCTTAACTTTTAGGTTATTTACCTGCGGTGACTTGGGATCGGGGACAATTTTTCTTGCAAATGATCTTTTCAGATAGAGTTGAGGACACGCAGGAGAAGCTTGGAGGCTGGAAAAAGAGGAAATTGCTGATAGATTGAATTGGGAGATCATCGAGGGGAGAGGGGCAGGAGTTTTAAGCTTGGACGTTGTCTAATAAACGGTTCGGAGGAGAAATTGCTCTCAGGAGGTAATTTTATTGAGAGAGATCGTTTGAAAATCTACAGAGGACTTTTGATCGACGCTGGATCAATTTTTCTGAGAGTTTCAGTTGGGACAAAGAGAGGAATAAGATTCAAGGGCATGAAATTCACTATTATGTTCAGATTGAGACGTACTTAGTAGACTTTTGGCAGAGAACTGATTGACGAGAGAGAGAGAGACACGCAGGAGAGGAAGAGAGAGAGAGATTTTCTTTACAGTTGAAGAAATTGATGATGTTGCGACACTGAAATAAAGTTGTGTGAATCTTGAGAGGTCTATCTGTATACGCAAGGTGTGTTGGAGTGCTTGGTTTTGTAATTGGTGGACGCAAGAAGCAGGATTTTGGAGATCTCATTGTCGGCAGCAACCTATTTTTCTTTTTGGTCGTTTTTCTCTGATCGGTCACAGTCAGGAGGTCCGCTCTCCCCAAGAAAGACTCTCAACTCCACATCTGGTGCTTCCACTGAGAGCAATTGGGGTGATTGATTTGGAGAATTGACTGAATTGAGAAAATGGATCACAGTGCTGCCGTACAAGGTGTAGCTGCTGCTCAAGGTGCTCATGTTCAAGGGACTCCTGGTCAAGATGGAATTGGCTCTCAAGGAGGGCCTACGGTGGTTCCCACAGCAACAGCACAGCCTGCTGTAGACACGTCTCAGATTCTTCAGGCGTTGGCTGCCTTGATTTAACAGCAGCCTGCAATTGGGGGAGCTGAGCAGAAGTCCACAAGGGCATTACAAGCAATTGTTGGTCGATGTGGACGATTTGATGGAAGAGATGTTACTAGGTACTTGCGGGAGTATGTGGGTGAGATGGAGTTGGTCAGGGCACCTGAAGTTGAGGTAATTCTAAGCTTTGAGTTGACTGTTGTCCCCGAATTGAGAGAGAAGGTGAGAAATTTACAGAGAAGACATTTAGGTGGGTGGACTCTGTTTGAACGTGCAATGAGAGAAGAGTTTCTAGAAGAGGACTCTTGAAGAGTCACCAGAAGAACCCTTATGGATTGGATAGAGCGTCAGCCTAGACGTTCCATGGGATTGAATGAGATAATTCGGGAGTTTGAGAAGAGGTACTCTCAGCTTTCTGGTCTAGAGAAGTTGACGCTGGATGCTAGGAAGACGGAGTTGTTCTTGGGGGGCTCTGGATGAGTTCACAGCGGACAGACTTTGTTTCATGTTGGCTGATCGAGGGACTGAAGGGGGAGTCACATCTGATTGGAGGAGAGTGGAAGAAGCAGTATCTACCTAGGCAACGTCGTGGTAGGATGGTGTTACAGCTAGAAACCTTACCAGAGCAGCAGAGAGTAGCTCCTCAAGTTCATGTAGCTCCTCCTACAATACCTCAGGCACCTATTGTGATTCCTCAAGCACCCATAGTGGTTCCTCAGGTGATTGCTCAAGCGCCTGCAGTACCTATCCCAGCACAGAGAGGATCTAGACAGCAACAGCGACCTGTTGAGAACCGAAATCAAAGTAACTTGATAGAAGAGCTCACTCAACAGCTGAGAGATTTGAGGGTTGAGATGGCAGATCTGAGGAGAGACCAATGACCAGTTGCATCAGGTGCTCGACCTGTAGGAGGAACCTTTATCAGGAGATGTATTTGGTGCGACAGTCTCGATCATCTCAGAGGAGACTGTCAAGACTTGGCGGTTGCCTTGCGAGAGGGCGTAGTCAACTATCAGAATAACAGATTGTATTTAACCGCCACAGTGCAGTCTCTGAACACATATTTTGGGAGAGGAGGAATGAGGAGTTCTCTTCTAGCACTTACTGGCGCGAATACTACAGCGATGACTGCGGGTTCTGCAGAGGTTGATGTGTATACTGGGAAGGTTGAGGTGCGCTCTAATCCAACTATGGTTGAGCAGGCTAATGAGGTTTCAGTTGAAATGATGAAGAGAGGTGCAGAAAGCATTAGGAGAGCTACTGGATGGAGAGACCCAGTAGATGCAACTTCTATTCGAGCGTTTTTAGAGACGAATGGTGAACAAGATGTCATGATCGAAGACAAAAAAAGACGGGATGCTTCTGATTTAGATGCAGGAGTACCAGAGGACAGTGATCGTCGACGAGTTACGAGGAGGAGAGCAGCAAAACCATCACCAACTGTACCAACTGGTAGGTCTCCTGCTACAGAGGATATACCCTCTACCTCTACAGCCCCACCACCTACAATAGACCCTATGGAAGGTGTACATGATTTACCACAGGAGCCTACTGCTGCGGATAGAGTGCGGGGAAAAAGGTTTACAGCACATGAAAAGGGGAAAGCTCCAGCTTACAAGTTAGCGGCAGACATCGAAACAACAACAAACTTGCGTGCTGTTCTGGAGCAACACATTTTGGATGCTAGAGTTCAGTTTACTCTTCGTGAAGTGCTTGGTATCGCAAAGAGAGAGTTTCATGAGTTGATAATAGACATCATGAAGAGAAAGAGACAAGTATTGACTGAACAAGTAAGTAGTCAGATGGTTGGAGCAGTAGATGCTATTGGTGTTGATCAGTTCAGAGATGATAAGTATGAGGCATGGGTTGCTGGTCCTGCTGTTATTGAGAATGAAGATGAAGAGTTTGAAGAGGAAAGGTCAGGCGAAGACAGCGATTTCAAGGAGAAGCACTGGACAAGAGCGACAACTGAGACGCAGGTTCGACTTGGGGGATTTTCTGAACCAATACCTGCACTTGTGGATCACGGGTCGGAGATCAACATCATTTCCAAGGAGGTGTATGAGAAGGAACAGTGGCCAATCGAAAGGAATCATGGTTGGGTGCTTCGAGCTGCAAATAACCAAAAGGGTGAGTTATACGGAGCCTGTCCCAATATGCGTGTAAAGATTGGAGATGTAGAGGTTGATCAGCATTTTTTTGTACAGTCGTCTGCCTCTTATCCTGTCATACTGGACCAACCATACATCACCGCTGTTCGAATGGAGACAAAGGTGATGAACGATGGGTCTCATTATGCCAGAGTTCGGAGTCCTGATGATAAGTACTCAGTACAGTTTTTGACGGTTCGTTCAAGATATGAACAGAACCGACAAACCCTTAGAGATTCTCAGACGAAGAGATGTAAGGGTTTTCGCAGTCCACTCCTGTAGAGCGGGAAGACAGGGGTGTAGAACCTACTGTTGAGGTCCCGTCAGAGTTGGAAGCGAGACATGTACAAAGGTCTGGAGACAAGTGTGGTGTACAGAGTTGGCAGTCTGGATTGCTGATGTTTGAGGTAGATGGGTGGAGTCGATTTACAAGAGTTGAAGATATGGAGAAAAATACAAAAAGATGGGTGGTGAAACAGGTATCAGAGTTGTGGCGTGTAGGAGTTCTACCTGAAGACGAAGTGGTTTCTGGGTTGTTTGAAGAGTTTAGATCTGTACAGTCAGTTGTCGGTTGGTTAGATAATGTGAGTGGATTGGTGGAAGAGAAAAATAGTGTGACGGTGATCTCTATCCACTCTCGACGCATATATGAGGAGATTGCTACATACGTGCAGTTCTTTCCTCATCCGATGCAGAATAATGAGGGGAGAGAAGCAAGTTGTTGGTGTGTACTCCCTCAAGAAGCAGATGTCCATGCGAAGTACAAATCTGTACTCAGAAAGGTAAGACCGGTAGCAGCTCAACTATCTGCTAACTCCCAGCAGCAAGTACAGTTAGTGGGGACTGAGCCTATATTGCGTGATCATAGACGAGTAGGGCACCAGTTTACTGAGGAGACATTGAAGGAGCTCCAGATAGGAGGGGGTGATTTCTTGACTGAGGTCGAGAAGACAGTGTTTGAACAGATGATAGTGAAGCATGGTAAAGCATTCTCTTTTTCAGCGGAGGAGAAAGGTTGTGTGGACCCAACGGTTATAGCGCCTATGGTTATATTCACAATCCCTCATGTGCCTTGGGACCTGAAACCGATCCTAGTCCCTCGTGCTTTGTTGCCTAAACTCATCGAGTTGTTGAAGGAGAAGGTACAGATGGGGATACTTGAGCCGTCTATGGGACCATATTCTAGCAGGTGGTTCACTGTACCCAAGAAGTCAGGAGCTTTGCGTTTTATTCAAGACTTACAGCCTGCGAATAACGTAACCATATGTAACGTTGGGACGGGTCTTGTGATTGAAGAGGTAGCAGAGGCATTTGCAGAGAGAGCTATCTATTCGATAAGAGATCTATATTCTGGTTATGATCAGTTCCAGCTGGCTGTGGAGAGTAGAGATTTAACTACTATGCGTACGCCCCTGGGGTTGATGCAGATGTGTACTCTTCCACAAGGACTTGTTGGAAGATATTGTTCTTACACGGCAAAGGTAGTATCGACTCAACCCCAAGTACTCACTTCTTGTGAAGAAACAAATTGACCAATACTTGAAAGCATGAGTTATTTTCCCAGTGCTTAGCAGTGAATGGATGGCTCCGATTGTCATAGTTCTCAAGAAGCAGACAAGGAAGACCAGGGTGTGTCAGGACTTCTAGAAGTTGAACTTTACCACTAGAAGAACCATCATCCTTTGCCATTTACAGATTCAGTGCTAGATCAGGTAGCAAGACACGAGTTCTATAGATTCCTGGACAGACATTATGGATACAACCAAGTATCAGTCAGAGATCATGACAAGTCGAAAACGATTTTCACAACTGACTGGGGAACTTACGCATATAACCAAATGCTGTTTGGTTTGTGCAATTCTCTCGTCACGTTTCAGAGTCTTATGATTACAATTTTTCAGGAGTATCTTCAGACTTTTATGGAGATCTTCTTAGATGATTTTTGTGTGTTAGGACCCAAGGTGGACCATCTGATATTTTTGAGAAAGTGTTTTTTGAAGTGTAAGGAACATCATTTGGTCATGCACCATCAGAAGTGCTTCTTCAAAATGGTAGAGGGAATCTTGTTGGGTCATAGGATTTCTGGAAAGGGTATAGAAGTCGATGAGTCAAGGTGGAAGTTATCTTGAAACTCCAACCACATGCTAACATGACTCAGTTGAGAAGCTTCATGGACAACGTAGGATACTACAAGAGGTTCATTGACAGATATGCAGAGGTGGCAAGAAGACTTACCAAGCTGCTGAAGAATGACAAATCTTACATTTGGACTTCCGAACAGCAAGAAGTTTTCCAAGGGATGTAGAAGCTTATGTCATAATCTCTCGTCACGAGGTCACCTGATTGGGAAAAGGTTTTTCACATTTATGTAGATGTCTCTACGTTTGTCATAGGGGTGGATATTGAGCTAGAAAGACAAGAAGAAGAAAGATGATCATGTTTACTATGTGGGAAGACAACTCAGCGATGTAGAGAAGAAGTACTCGACAACTGAGAGAGAATGTCTTGGCATGATCTATTCTTGCAAGAAGTTTAGACCTTTTCTTTTGGTCAACCTATTTGTCTTCTATGTGGATCATTTTTCTTTGCAGCATTTAGTTAAGAAAGCAGACTTGTCAAGTAGAATTGCTAGATGGATTCTTCTACTTTAAGAATTCACTTATACTGTTACGTACATGCTTGGAAGATAGCATGTCAATGCTGACTACTTATCCAGACTTGAGATAGAACTACGAGAAGACGAGTCTTCTCTTATGAAAAGCTGTTTCAAGTTTCTGCAGATATGTCACAATATGATGAGGGCGTACAATCCAGTCTACCGAAACCGAAATGAGGTCTTCTGATCCTATTTACACGACATCCATGGAGGGGTCTATCTATAAGGACATGAGAAGGTTTCTGAAAGACCAGCAGTACCCAAAAGGATTGGATGCAGAGCAGAAGGCCGTCTTCTTAAACAATACAAGACCTTATGCGATCTTCCAAGATATATTATGTAGGAAGGGACACGATGAGAAGTTGAGGAGATGCCTCGAGTCTTTAGATATCAAGGCGGTGATCACGAGACTTCACTACGAAGATGTTGGAGGTCACTATGGACTAAAGACGACGGTGAAAAAGATGTTGGATGTCGGCTACTGGTGGCTAACCATGTACAAAGACACTTTTCAAGAAATTAGAAGATAGTGACGTTTGTCAGAAGGTGGGAAGACCTACAGGCACCACTCGATGACCTCTCACTCATATTTTACCTCTTGTATCTTTTGAAAAGTGAGGGATAAATTTCGTTGGTCCAATTGTCTTCGCAACTAGAAGGACCCGAGCACAGTACATTCTGATAGTCACGGAGTACGCCACGAAGATGATAGAAGGCGATGCTACCAAGAAGAACGATGCAGCGATGGTTGCCAAGTTTCTTTGACACAACATCATCATCCGTTATGGATGTCCACTCGAGTTGGTATCTGACAGAGAAACTCATTTCTTGAATGAGACCATTGCTCTCTTGACACAGTACTTCAAGATAAAACATCGGAAGACAACTCCTTATAACCCCAAGGTCAATGCATTAACAGAGAAGTCGAATGATCTTCTCTGTAATATTTTGAACAAGATAACGATGAACCATGTCTATGATTGGGACACGAAGCTACCTTCTGTGTTGTGAGCTTTCAAGATTTTGCCTAAAGTCACCACTTAGAGAACACCCTTCTATCTAACTTAGGAGATGACACTCATTGTCGTCATTGAGTTAGAAGTTATCACCTTAAGGTTGGTCGTTACATGACACATGGAAGAAGAGGAAAGCCAGTAGTAGAGTAGAGAGCAATGGTCTCATTCATTTCTTGAATGATACCATTGCTCTCTTGACACAGTACTTCAAGATAAAACATCGGAAGACAACTCCTTATAGGTCAATGCATTAACAGAGAAGTCGAATGGTCTTCTCTGTAATATTTTGAACAAGATAACGGTGAACCATGTCTATGATTGGGACACGAAGCTACCTTCTGTGTTGTGAGCTTTCAAGATTTCGCCTAAAGTCACCACTTAGAGAACACCCTTCTATCTAACTTATGAGATGACACTCATTGTCGTCATTGAGTTAGAAGTTATCACCTTAAGGTTGGTCGTTACATGACACATGGAAGAAGAGGAAAGCCAGTAGTAGCGTCTTCTAAACTTTGTAGAGTTTGAAGAATATAGGAATGTAGCTCTAAAGAAGACTTACGAAGTACGTGCACAGCGGAAGGTGACCTATGATAGCAACCTGAAGAAAGTGACTGTCAAGGATGGAGATTTGGTTCTCCTGCATGTCAACAGACATCTAAAGTTCAATGGGAAGCTTCATCTTCGCTGGATGGGGTCTTTATAGGTTATGGAAGTCTTCAACAATGGTTCTTTATAATTGGAAGAATTAGATGGCACCTTGATGACTACTCGTGTTAATGGATGATACATCAAGAAGTAATGGACTTGAAGGGTGACTTCTATGTTTGCGGGGATGTAAACATTTGAGGGTGGGCGTATGTGGTGCTCATAGGTTACAAATTTTGGGATTTTTTCAAAATTTTTAAGTTAATTGATATATATCCACCATGTATATATAATTGAATTAACCTTGTTACTTAAGTGTATCCCCTGCTTAGCGTGAAGATGAACTTAAGACAGATTTTTTGAAGAGAAGCCGATTGTTTTCGGAAGCCGAAAGATGAGCGTCTCTCCGGAAGATGTCTTCTGAAAGAAGGAATCTAGAAGACACAGTGCGAGTCTTCTAGGGGAGGACAGTGATTGTAACTGCATGAGACACCAACCTAGTACCAGCTGTATGACACAGTAGGTGTTTGGTCGACCTAAAGGACAGCCACCTAAGCAGTAAGTAGGGCTAGGGTTGACAAGGTACTTACCTAAAATGCGGGCAGCTGGGGAGTAGACAGAGAAACTACCAAGTCAGAGAAGAGGCGCATAAGCGCTATGTCTTTTGTTCCTTCCCCCTACTTGAATTCAAACTCGCATCGAGGAAGACATCAAAGGTGTGTGACGAGAAATTGTAGTGAAAGATTGTGAGGACGATCGTCTTACAGCAAGAAGAGAGCTCAAAGTAGAAGCATACCGAATTTCTCAAGGATCGTAAGAATTGGAACTCTAGAACAAAGATTGGAGCTTCAAGCTGCAGGAAGAGAGCTCGAAGTATTACGCGAAGACATGTTCTTAGCAAGGAGAAGTCACTTGTGAGTTGGCAGCAATCGAAGCACTCACAACAGAACATGCGCAAGAGACATTTGGAGACTGAGTAGAAGCACAACGTATCGACGTCAACATATTATGAGGTTCTTCTCGCTTCTTTCTCCTCCCCATCGTCTTACATCCTTTCTGTTCTTATGATTCTTTCTTCTCCGATTTCTTGTAGTAAGCTTGCCTACCCCTTCCGCTTTCCTAAAATTTCCATGAGTGGATTGCAGACGGAAGCGCTGTCTAATTTTTGAAAGCCTTCTTCCAAATCTCGCTTTTCGAAATTGAATTTGATCTCCTCTCTCTATCTCAAAAATTCTTTGTTTCTGTCAATCCATTTCCCTGTCCCATTATGGTTCTATCCTCATAATACATGGACAGAAGACTTGTTTCGAGTGTGGATATTTCTAGAAGCTTAATTTCAAATTCACATCAAGTAGTATGGATTTGATTTGAATTGCGAGAATCTTGATGTGAATCCAGAGTGGAATTCTGAGTTGGTAATTATCTTGAGAAGCAAGAAATTGAGATTCAAGCCAGTGACTCCTAAGCTTCATGTCTTCCCAAATCCACATTTTCCTAGAGAGCTAGAAGACTGGAAAGGCTGGCAGAATGAGCAAAAAGATGTGAGGGTCCTCCATGGATCTCTTCTGTCTGACCCATAGCAACATGTTCTTTCTTCTTTCCACCTTAGATGAGAGTTGTGAGGAAGTCTTGCTGGCAAAATCTGAATGTCAAGAGTCATGTCTTTTCATTGCGCAGCAAGCTTCTTCTGAGAGCGTATGCAGGGTGAGGAGTCAAAGGGTGAATGTTCAACGTCTACTGTGAGGATAGAATTGCGTGCAAGAAGCCATAAGACAAGTGACACTAGTGATAGAAAGTATAGATTCGAGAAGTCTTTTGAAGATGTCATTTATCTAGAAGTTGTTTTGGAAGTCTTCTTGGAGACCACTGTCACCATAGGAGCCCTCAAACTTCTTCTGACCGTTTCGTAGGACTCTCTTATTGGGTACCTCTTCATCTTCTGCTAGGAAGTAGGATGAATTGCAAGGTGGATTGTCTTCTTAGGAATCCATGTTATGCCTTGCTTGGTTAGAATTGCGTACATATAGATTAGAAGACTTGATGCAATCAGTAAGTTTTCTTCGAATTCTGGAAGACGGAATAGCTATCTTTTGGAAGATTGAACTCGTCTTCTGAAAGTGGAAACTGAACTAGGAGGGCATGATAAGGATTGAGTCTTAGGCTCATAACAATCATGTATTGTATAGTGTAACAACAGCTTCTGAATGACTACTATGCATCTCTGAGGTCTTGTGTTACCTCAAGCAGAGCTGAGCGCGGCCAAACTCTTCATCAAGGAGTTGGGCCTTGACTTCTTCACTTGGAATTGGAATCTTGCCGGTCAGGGCTTGTTAGAAGGGGTCTGGCAGCCCTACCCTCTCGAAACTGTGCACCTGTCAAAGCAGGAGTGGCTAGAGGAAGATTAGCACTATTGACGGTGGAGTTTTGACAACATTATCCGATAGAGCTTACCAATTAGACTAAAACTGAGCTTTAAATCGACGAAACAGACTTATCGTGAGAGAGTTATGATGATCCAGATTTCATGATGTGATAAGTGATGATGTGACATTGAATGCTGACATGGTGCTCACATACGTAGAAAGATGTTGACTTTGTCAAAACAGCTAATGTGGCAAATGCTGATTTGTCTTATTGGTGACGTGGTCAGACGATCAAGATATGATGACGTGACGATGAGATGACGATGCGCATGTGCGCAACTTGGAGACATGTAGCTAAATGTATCTAGAAGTGATCCATTGATCACTTCATCGTGTCCAATCAGCTTGACAATGACATCTCAGCGTAAAGGAGGTACTTGTAGCGAGTACGGAGGGACAATGATGAATGTCTACTAGGAATTAAGGTTTGGATCATGAAGTGTTGCACGTTTTTCATCGTGATTATAAGATATAGGCAAGGGGAGATGAGATCAGAGGTTGGGGGGAGGAATGATCGAGCCATCACTTCTGCAACGGAGAAGGGATAGAGTAGGAAAGACGGGAAGTGATTAATCGATCACTTCTAGAACGAATAAGATGAGTTTGGTACGGATTACGAACTTATCACTCCTGAAGGAGGATAAAGAGAGAAGATAGAGGTAAACTAGTGAAGAGAGAGAAGTGACGACCGATAACTTCTAGAACTGACCAGAGGAGTTGACACGAATTCGAGAAATGATACGCCGATCACTTGTGCAAATCGGGAAAGGGAGAAGGTCGAGATCCAGAAGTGATCCACATATCACTTTTGGAAAATTTGAGGAAGTTCAGATTGGATTGTGAGGAGTGATCCATCTATTACTTCTGAAGATCGGGAGGGAAAGATGGTCGAGGTCGTGAGAGTGATCCATCGATCACTCTGGAAATTTTGAGACAATTGAACGAGCGTTCAAAAGTGATCCACCTATCACTTCTAGTTCCTTTGGGAAGCTTAACCTTTGACACGGAGTACGAAAAGTGATGTTTTGCATCATTTTCTTTGGGTTTTACCAAGATGCAAGAGAATGACACAACTCCAAAAGGAGTTTTTAGAAGTGATACACAGATCACATCTCCACATCCCTTCTCTAATTTTGTCATTCGTAGAAGTGAAAAATATGTAGAAAATAGTAATGTTTGACGAGGTGTAGTTAAGGCTATGAGACTCAGTTGGAGGAGATCTTGGTACTGTTGGAAAGCTAAGAATGAGATCTTTTCAATGCCACCAACATATTTATATATGGAATAGAATTGAGTTTTGTGAAAATTTTGTCATTCTGAACTTGGGTTATTTTAGAAAAATGATCCGTGGATCACTTCTTTCTTCTGACGGTTGTGTAATCTTGTAGGGAAGTCCACTAGAGATAAATTGTATATCATTGCGAAGGGTTTTCTGAGTACTTCTTAATGAGATTGGTAGATTTGGATTTAGAGTGAGGGCTTAGGAACCACAAACTTTGAAAGTCTTGCTGCACTTACACTTGTAGAGGAAGCATATAAGATGTAAATAAATTCATTTTTGGTTGGAGAAGACGATTTGGTGTTTGCTGTGTTCATTCTGACTTGAAAATATCTCCTAGAGCCAAATACCTGGTGTATGCTCTAGATACACTTCACGCAATAGGGAATACAATAACGCCAAGAGCATGCAAGACATCATTGTCCGTCATGAAATCCTCCACTTTCCTCCTCACTCATCTCATTCCAGAACACCCTCCTCTAAGATTACATCCGGCTCTACATGTTCAACTCAACATCTCTTCCATGTGGTCTATGCGAAAGTCTGAAATGACGAAAAGAAATCAAAATACGTGCATTACTCATGGTACTAAAAATCTCATAATCTACATATATCGGGGTACGAAGGATACTAAGACTCTCACCATATCGTTAGTACCTCTTGATATCCTCTAGGTGCATGTCTGTCTCCAAACCGTTGTCGTGTCGTGGACCGGCTCGTACCTGAAATACAAACTTCGATGCTTGTCGCTCCAAAGACACTCATGAGAAGACAAGCTAGGCCCCAGCTTACGGATTTTGGCACAATCTCAGATCTCCATTTTCATCGCATAGATGGGTAGAGCTCCTTGTCAGCTTTCCAAAGGCACTTTGTCTACTTCGTTTGGACGCCTAGTGGAGAAGTTACAGGACTCGAAAGATGGAGAAAATAAGCTAGGCCCCAGCTTACGGGTTTTTGGCACCACTTCGGATCTTCGTTCTTATCGCACCAGTGGATAGAGCTCATTGTCAGCTTTCCATGGGCATCTTGTTTATTTCGTTTGGACATCCAGAGAAGAAGTTATGCGATTCGGAAAAAGGTAAAATCAAGCTAGGCCCCTAGTTACTTGCTGACTGGGTATTTAGGGCTTCAGGCGTTATATCAAACACGCAAGGGGCCTGCTTCTTATTATTGAGGGTTGAACTTCGTACGTACAGACTGTAACAAGGGGGCTGCTTAAGGGGCTTGCTTGCGCCTGCGACCTGTCAGCGGACGGTGCGGGAGATTTGGAAGTCCAATGCAAACGCGCAAGGCGTCGTTGGGTTCAGATCTGTGCAAGCTACGTGTGGGTTAAGACGGTTTGGGAAGAGACGGATCGGGGGGTGCGTACTGAGTGAAATTGAGACGCAGGAAGGAGATTTAGAGTTTTCAGTTACCTGTGAAGGAGAGTTGGACCGTTCGGACCGTTCCGGAGTCCAAACTTGCTGTCCTTGGATCCATCGGGATCAGAACACCGAGTTCTACAGGAAATTGAAGACGATACCAGTTTTCATCGGGCGGTTTGGAAGTTCTGAGTGAAATTGGCTCGCAGGGAAGCGCTTACATCAGATTTTCGTTCACCTGCGACTTGAGGTTGGGCTGTTCTTCGCGATAGGTGAGCCAAGCTCTTCGTTCTTGGTGCCTACGCGATCAGGGAGTCTTCATCTACTCATAGGAGAAGACTATACGTGGATTGGATTGTTGGTTTGGGTGTGGTGAGCAAGATTGAGTCGCAGGGAGCCGGTTTACGTCAGTTTTTTGCAACCTGCGATCAAATTTCTTGCGTGGTTTTGCAAGGGGAACTCCAAACGACTTGTTTGGAGTCTCGTTGGGTTCAGGGTAGCTAGATCTATCTGCCAGCGAAGACGGATATCAGTTTGGACGATCCGTTTGTGCGGTGTGAGCGGTTTTAAGCCGCAGGGAGGAGTTTTTGGAGGTTCGATCACCTGCGACCGAAAATCGGCGATATCTCGGCTGTTGGGAGTCGGATCTGAAGGTTTCTTGGGTTAACGGAGTCAGCGGAGGAGACCCTATCGACATCTGAAGTCCGTTCAGCGAAAGGAGGAAGTCCACAGATAGACCTTTTTCGGTTTCTTCGCTACGGGTTTTGCTCTTTTGAGTTCGTTAGAATTCTGGTTGGTTGTATACAGCTTGTGGTAGCTAGCTTTAGCTAAGAGCTTATACATGGATGTGGTTTGGACTTGGGTTTGGATCTTGTGATACTGCTGTGGCTCTGTTTGTTAGCAAAGAGAAGTTTCTCTTGCTTTGAGCTACGCTTCGGTGGTTTTGGGTCAGGGTTGTGATTCAGGGGTTTGTTTTAAGAGCTTTTGAAGCATGTTACAGACTGCTGGTGGTCTGGTTCTCAGTCCTTTGCTCTTAGGAGAAAGAACCTGCAGTGTACATACATTTGGAGTGTATATATCGCAGCATTCGCTTTCGTGGTTGTTTTTCTCTGTCTTGTCTCTGTTTCAGCACACAACATCTCCACAGCCAGGAACCTCGCGTTTTCCTGGACATCCTTCACGCAATATCCGACGCGATACGGTGGTGAACTCGACGTGAAGGTCTGGGGTGGAGATTTCTGTGTTTGAACTTGGAGAGAGAGATCAACAATCATGAACGAGGATGAAGATGGATTTGGTTGTTCGGGAGGATGCTGCGGACCTGGGATGATGGATTTGTAGACGGTTGGGATCATGGGAGGATGGGACGATGGGACGAGTCATGACTATGGACGGGATGAATGGATCAGAGGGTATACCAGGGGTGCAGTTGGATGCAGCAACTGCACGATTGTTTCAAGCCTTCACTTTGTTTATGCGACAAGAGCAAGGGAAGCAACAAAAGGAGGCTTTGGGGAAGAAGGCGCTTGGAAGGATGATCGACAAGTTCGATCTATTTGATGGGAGAGACATCTCAAAATACTTGAGATGCTACAAGACGGAGATGGATTTGGATCAGGTACCAGAGAAGGAGATGATCGAGACGTTTGAACTCGCTGTGGTGCCTAAGATAAGAGAGCATGTGAAGGGTCCAGCAAAGCGTTTTGGGAGAAACTGGGATACATTTTCACATGCGCTGATGCAGGAGTATTTCTTGGGGAACTCACATCGAGTAACCAAGAAAATTTTTTTGGAATGGGTCAACCGATCCAGCAAAGGTTTGCAGCCTACAGAGCTGTTAGAGGAGTTTGAGAGACAATTCTCTCAACTACCTCAGGTGGACAAGCTAACCTTGGAGAGCTACAAGACGGAGCTGTTTCTTCAAGCTGCGGATGAACCATGGCAGGAACAGTTGGAGCTACTTCTGGAGGATGGAGATGAAGAAGAAGGGTTAACAAGAAATTGGGAGGTTGTGCATGAAGCTGTTGAGCTTCTTGTCCGGAGACAGACAAGGGAAAGGGTTACCAGGTCGACGTCTATATCGTTGACTACCACACCAGTTCAGGTAGTATCTGAGGTTCAACCTCCAGTTGTGAGTATAAAAGAGAAGGATCCAACCGTCGAAGACCTGCGACAAAAGATGCAAGATCTGCAAGCTAAGGTTACTAGGTTGGAGGATGAAGGATCATCGATTGAGATGGAACTTGTACCCAAACCAGCTTGGGTACATCAGTGCGTGTGGTGTGATGGTATTGATCATCAACAGGACAATTGCATCGATTTTGCAGAGTCTTTGCAACGTGAGGTTATTTCTTGGGAGGATGGAAAGGTAGCATTCAGAAGTTCGGATACTCTCCTTCAAGCCAACGTTGATAAAGGAGGGATGAAGAAGTTTGTGGATGATTACCTTGCGACACATGCAGTTGTAGCTATCGAAGCTACAAGTTATGGTGCTAAGGTGGAGGAGATTGAGCATGATCTCCATAGAGATGGTTTGGATGAGTACGAGGATCTAAACGAGCTCAGGTTGGATACTGCATCCACGATGCAGTGCGAGAAGAAGGACCAACAAGATACTTCTTCAGGGAGGCTAGTTCAAGAGGATAGGATTCAACAGGAAACTATTCTTCCTGAACAGGCAATGGAGAGCAATCCTTCACAACCGGAGGAGATGGTTGAGGTACAGATAGCGGATATGGGTGATTTGGTTGCATGCAAACAACAACCAGATATTGGGATGATGACGATGGATGTGAAGGGAGGTTGGGAGGAGCGCATTCAAGATGTCAAGGTTGGGTTCATATCACGAAAGGTCTTGGGTGCAGCTACAACAGGAGTCCATGATGTCATCATTGACATCATCAAGGACGGACATGCTGAGATTGAAGGAGAGTGGACGGATGCTCTGGAGGCTATGGGTATAGGATGATGGGTAACGATGGCTTACAGGGGAGAAGCCATTGCTGAAGGTGATTTGTGTTGGGAGGATGATGCTTGGGAGATTGTAAATATTTTCAGGAAGGTTGAGAGGATGATGCTTGGGAGGTTGTGAGGATTTTCAGGAGAAGAGATCAGGGAGGATGATGGTTGAGGAGGATATCATTGTACAGCGGGATAATTATGGTTGCGTTTGAGGATTCTGGTTGCAACAGTGTGGTTCTTTTTTTTCAGAAAAACAAAAAAGAAGAGAGGATTATGCACGATGACATGTACAGACTTGAGCTTCAGGGTTACAGTCAGGATACGGATGATGATTGACAGGATGGGGGATGTCTACTACGACACTTGGGTTACAAACCTCAACGGTGAGGTTTTACAGGACAGATGGAAGTCAATTCTATGGTATGATGGGTTATTCTTTCTATGTCTTCGCATATTGAAGATGTGTAGATCTAGAGGGGGTGATTGGATGAGAGGTTCGAGGTGAAAGTCAATGAGCATGGATCTAGGGAGGATCATGGCAGGGTAGCAACTTCAAGATGACGATCAGGTTGCAACCTTGCGGATGAGGTTGACTGAGATGGGAGGGAGGATAACAAGATGGGAATGAGTGTGCGTGTCGGTCCACTCCTTGGTTGGTATCTCTGGTGCATACCGGAGGATGCACAGGTTCAGAGGGGGTGGATGTCGTGTCGTGGACCGGCTCGTACCTGAAATACAAACTTCGATGCTTGTCGCTCCAAAGACACTCATGAGAAGACAAGCTAGGCCCCAGCTTACGGATTTTGGCACAATCTCATATCTCCATTTTCATCGCATAGATGGGTAGGGCTCCTTGTCAGCTTTCCAAAGGCACTTTGTCTACTTCGTTTGGACGCCTAGTGGAGAAGTTACAGGACTCGAAAGATGGAGAAAATAAGCTAGGCCCCAGCTTACGGGTTTTTGGCACCACTTCGGATCTTCGTTCTTATCGCACCAGTGGATAGAGCTCGTTGTCAGCTTTCCATGGGCATCTTGTTTATTTCGTTTGGACATCCAGAGAAGAAGTTATGCGATTCGGAAAAAGGTAAAATCAAGCTAGGCCCCTAGTTACTTGCTGACTGGGTATTTAGGGCTTCAGGCGTTATATCAAACACGCAAGGGGCCTGCTTCTTATTATTGAGGGTTGAACTTCGTACGTACAAACTGTAACAAGGGGGCTGCTTAAGGGGCTTGCTTGCGCCTGCGACCTGTCAGCGGACGGTGCGGGAGATTTGGAAGTCCAATGCAAACGCGCAAGGCGTCGTTGGGTTCAGATCTGTGCAAGCTACGTGTGGGTTAAGACGGTTTGGGAAGAGACGGATCGGGGGGTGCGTACTGAGTGAAATTGAGACGCAGGAAGGAGATTTGGAGTTTTCAGTTACTTGTGAAGGAGAGTTGGACCGTTCGGACCGTTCCGGAGTCCAAACTTGCTGTCCTTGGATCCATCGGGATCAGAACACCGAGTTCTACAGGAAATTGAAGACGATACCAGTTTTCATCGGGCGGTTTGGAAGTTCTGAGTGAAATTGGCTCGCAGGGAAGCGCTTACATCAGATTTTCGTTCACCTACGACTTGAGGTTGGGCTGTTCTTCGCGATAGGTGAGCCAAGCTCTTCGTTCTTGGTGCCTACGCGATCAGGGAGTCTTCATCTACTCATAGGAGAAGACTATACGTGGATTGGATTGTTGGTTTGGGTGTGGTGAGCAAGATTGAGTCGCAGGGAGCCGGTTTACGTCAGTTTTTTGCAACCTGCGATCAAATTTCTTGCGTGGTTTTGCAAGGGGAACTCCAAACGACTTGTTTGGAGTCTCGTTGGGTTCAGGGTAGCTAGATCTATCTGCCAGCGAAGACGGATATCAGTTTGGACGATCCGTTTGTGCGGTGTGAGCGGTTTTAAGCCACAGGGAGGAGTTTTTGGAGGTTCGATCACCTGCGACTGAAAATCGGCGATATCTCGGCTGTTGGGAGTTGGATCTGAAGGTTTCTTGGGTTAACGGAGTCAGCGGAGGAGACCCTATCGACATCTGAAGTCCGTTCAGCGAAAGGAGGAAGTCCACAGATAGACCTTTTTCGGTTTCTTCGCTACGGGTTTTGCTCTTTTGAGTTCGTTAGAATTCTGGTTGGTTGTATACAGCTTGTGGTAGCTAGCTTTAGCTAAGAGCTTATACATGGATGTGGTTTGGACTTGGGTTTGGATCTTGTGATACTGCTGTGGCTCTGTTTGTTAGCAAAGAGAAGTTTCTCTTGCTTTGAGCTACGCTTCGGTGGTTTTGGGTCAGGGTTGTGATTCAGGGGTTTGTTTTAAGAGCTTTTGAAGCATGTTACAGACTGCTGGTGGTCTGGTTCTCAGTCCTTTGCTCTTAGGAGAAAGAACCTGCAGTGTACATACATTTGGAGTGTATATATCGCAGCATTCGCTTTCGTGGTTGTTTTTCTCTGTCTTGTCTCTGTTTCAGCACACAACATCTCCACAGCCAGGAACCTCGCGTTTTCCTGGACATCCTTCACGCAATATCCGACGCGATACGGTGGTGAACTCGACGTGAAGGTCTGGGGTGGAGATTTCTGTGTTTGAACTTGGAGAGAGAGATCAACAATCATGAACGAGGATGAAGATGGATTTGGTTGTTCGGGAGGATGCTGCGGACCTGGGATGATGGATTTGTAGACGGTTGGGATCATGGGAGGATGGGACGATGGGACGAGTCATGACTATGGACGGGATGAATGGATCAGAGGGTATACCAGGGGTGCAGTTGGATGCAGCAACTGCACGATTGTTTCAAGCCTTCACTTTGTTTATGCGACAAGAGCAAGGGAAGCAACAAAAGGAGACTTTGGGGAAGAAGGCGCTTGGAAGGATGATCGACAAGTTCGATCTATTTGATGGGAGAGACATCTCAAAATACTTGAGATGCTACAAGACGGAGATGGATTTGGATCAGGTACCAGAGAAGGAGATGATCGAGACGTTTGAACTCGCTGTGGTGCCTAAGATAAGAGAGCATGTGAAGGGTCCAGCAAAGCGTTTTGGGAGAAACTGGGATACATTTTCACATGCGCTGATGCAGGAGTATTTCTTGGGGAACTCACATCGAGTAACCAAGAAAATTTTTTTGGAATGGGTCAACCGATCCAGCAAAGGTTTGCAGCCTACAGAGCTGTTAGAGGAGTTTGAGAGACAATTCTCTCAACTACCTCAGGTGGACAAGCTAACCTTGGAGAGCTACAAGACGGAGCTGTTTCTTCAAGCTGCGGATGAACCATGGCAGGAACAGTTGGAGCTACTTCTGGAGGATGGAGATGAAGAAGAAGGGTTAACAAGAAATTGGGAGGTTGTGCATGAAGCTGTTGAGCTTCTTGTCCGGAGACAGACAAGGGAAAGGGTTACCAGGTCGACGTCTATATCGTTGACTACCACACCAGTTCAGGTAGTATCTGAGGTTCAACCTCCAGTTGTGAGTATAAAAGAGAAGGATCCAACCGTCGAAGACCTGCGACAAAAGATGCAAGATCTGCAAGCTAAGGTTACTAGGTTGGAGGATGAAGGATCATCGATTGAGATGGAACTTGTACCCAAACCAGCTTGGGTACATCAGTGCGTGTGGTGTGATGGTATTGATCATCAACAGGACAATTGCATCGATTTTGCAGAGTCTTTGCAACGTGAGGTTATTTCTTGGGAGGATGGAAAGGTAGCATTCAGAAGTTCGGATACTCTCCTTCAAGCCAACGTTGGTAAAGGAGGGATGAAGAAGTTTGTGGATGATTACCTTGCGACACATGCAGTTGTAGCTATCGAAGCTACAAGTTATGGTGCTAAGGTGGAGGAGATTGAGCATGATCTCCATAGAGATGGTTTGGATGAGTACGAGGATCTAAACGAGCTCAGGTTGGATACTGCATCCACGATGCAGTGCGAGAAGAAGGACCAACAAGATACTTCTTCAGGGAGGCTAGTTCAAGAGGATAGGATTCAACAGGAAACTATTCTTCCTGAACAGGCAATGGAGAGCAATCCTTCACAACCGGAGGAGATGGTTGAGGTACAGATAGCGGATATGGGTGATTTGGTTGCATGCAAACAACAACCAGATATTGGGATGATGACGATGGATGTGAAGGGAGGTTGGGAGGAGCGCATTCAAGATGTCAAGGTTGGGTTCATATCACGGAAGGTCTTGGGTGCAGCTACAACAGGAGTCCATGATGTCATCATTGACATCATCAAGGACGGACATGCTGAGATTGAAGGAGAGTGGACGGATGCTCTGGAGGCTATGGGTATAGGATGATGGGTAACGATGGCTTACAGGGGAGAAGCCATTGCTGAAGGTGATTTGTGTTGGGAGGATGATGCTTGGGAGATTGTAAATATTTTCAGGAAGGTTGAGAGGATGATGCTTGGGAGGTTGTGAGGATTTTCAGGAGAAGAGATCAGGGAGGATGATGGTTGAGGAGGATATCATTGTACAGCGGGATAATTATGGTTGCGTTTGAGGATTCTGGTTGCAACAGTGTGGTTCTTTTTTTTCAGAAAAACAAAAAAGAAGAGAGGATTATGCACGATGACATGTACAGACTTGAGCTTCAGGGTTACAGTCAGGATACGGATGATGATTGACAGGATGGGGGATGTCTACTACGACACTTGGGTTACAAACCTCAACGGTGAGGTTTTACAGGACAGATGGAAGTCAATTCTATGGTATGATGGGTTATTCTTTCTATGTCTTCGCATATTGAAGATGTGTAGATCTAGAGGGGGTGATTGGATGAGAGGTTCGAGGTGAAAGTCAATGAGCATGGATCTAGGGAGGATCATGGCAGGGTAGCAACTTCAAGATGACGATCAGGTTGCAACCTTGCGGATGAGGTTGACTGAGATGGGAGGGAGGATAACAAGATGGGAATGAGTGTGCGTGTCGGTCCACTCCTTGGTTGGTATCTCTGGTGCATACCGGAGGATGCACAGGTTCAGAGGGGGTGGATGTCGTGTCGTGGACCGGCTCGTACCTGAAATACAAACTTCGATGCTTGTCGCTCCAAAGACACTCATGAGAAGACAAGCTAGGCCCCAGCTTACGGATTTTGGCACAATCTCATATCTCCATTTTCATCGCATAGATGGGTAGGGCTCCTTGTCAGCTTTCCAAAGGCACTTTGTCTACTTCGTTTGGACGCCTAGTGGAGAAGTTACAGGACTCGAAAGATGGAGAAAATAAGCTAGGCCCCAGCTTACGGGTTTTTGGCACCACTTCGGATCTTCGTTCTTATCGCACCAGTGGATAGAGCTCGTTGTCAGCTTTCCATGGGCATCTTGTTTATTTCGTTTGGACATCCAGAGAAGAAGTTATGCGATTCGGAAAAAGGTAAAATCAAGCTAGGCCCCTAGTTACTTGCTGACTGGGTATTTAGGGCTTCAGGCGTTATATCAAACACGCAAGGGGCCTGCTTCTTATTATTGAGGGTTGAACTTCGTACGTACAAACTGTAACAAGGGGGCTGCTTAAGGGGCTTGCTTGCGCCTGCGACCTGTCAGCGGACGGTGCGGGAGATTTGGAAGTCCAATGCAAACGCGCAAGGCGTCGTTGGGTTCAGATCTGTGCAAGCTACGTGTGGGTTAAGACGGTTTGGGAAGAGACGGATCGGGGGGTGCGTACTGAGTGAAATTGAGACGCAGGAAGGAGATTTGGAGTTTTCAGTTACTTGTGAAGGAGAGTTGGACCGTTCGGACCGTTCCGGAGTCCAAACTTGCTGTCCTTGGATCCATCGGGATCAGAACACCGAGTTCTACAGGAAATTGAAGACGATACCAGTTTTCATCGGGCGGTTTGGAAGTTCTGAGTGAAATTGGCTCGCAGGGAAGCGCTTACATCAGATTTTCGTTCACCTACGACTTGAGGTTGGGCTGTTCTTCGCGATAGGTGAGCCAAGCTCTTCGTTCTTGGTGCCTACGCGATCAGGGAGTCTTCATCTACTCATAGGAGAAGACTATACGTGGATTGGATTGTTGGTTTGGGTGTGGTGAGCAAGATTGAGTCGCAGGGAGCCGGTTTACGTCAGTTTTTTGCAACCTGCGATCAAATTTCTTGCGTGGTTTTGCAAGGGGAACTCCAAACGACTTGTTTGGAGTCTCGTTGGGTTCAGGGTAGCTAGATCTATCTGCCAGCGAAGACGGATATCAGTTTGGACGATCCGTTTGTGCGGTGTGAGCGGTTTTAAGCCACAGGGAGGAGTTTTTGGAGGTTCGATCACCTGCGACCGAAAATCGGCGATATCTCGGCTGTTGGGAGTCGGATCTGAAGGTTTCTTGGGTTAACGGAGTCAGCGGAGGAGACCCTATCGACATCTGAAGTCCGTTCAGCGAAAGGAGGAAGTCCACAGATAGACCTTTTTCGGTTTCTTCGCTACGGGTTTTGCTCTTTTGAGTTCGTTAGAATTCTGGTTGGTTGTATACAGCTTGTGGTAGCTAGCTTTAGCTAAGAGCTTATACATGGATGTGGTTTGGACTTGGGTTTGGATCTTGTGATACTGCTGTGGCTCTGTTTGTTAGCAAAGAGAAGTTTCTCTTGCTTTGAGCTACGCTTCGGTGGTTTTGGGTCAGGGTTGTGATTCAGGGGTTTGTTTTAAGAGCTTTTGAAGCATGTTACAGACTGCTGGTGGTCTGGTTCTCAGTCCTTTGCTCTTAGGAGAAAGAACCTGCAGTGTACATACATTTGGAGTGTATATATCGCAGCATTCGCTTTCGTGGTTGTTTTTCTCTGTCTTGTCTCTGTTTCAGCACACAACATCTCCACAGCCAGGAACCTCGCGTTTTCCTGGACATCCTTCACGCAATATCCGACGCGATACGGTGGTGAACTCGACGTGAAGGTCTGGGGTGGAGATTTCTGTGTTTGAACTTGGAGAGAGAGATCAACAATCATGAACGAGGATGAAGATGGATTTGGTTGTTCGGGAGGATGCTGCGGACCTGGGATGATGGATTTGTAGACGGTTGGGATCATGGGAGGATGGGACGATGGGACGAGTCATGACTATGGACGGGATGAATGGATCAGAGGGTATACCAGGGGTGCAGTTGGATGCAGCAACTGCACGATTGTTTCAAGCCTTCACTTTGTTTATGCGACAAGAGCAAGGGAAGCAACAAAAGGAGACTTTGGGGAAGAAGGCGCTTGGAAGGATGATCGACAAGTTCGATCTATTTGATGGGAGAGACATCTCAAAATACTTGAGATGCTACAAGACGGAGATGGATTTGGATCAGGTACCAGAGAAGGAGATGATCGAGACGTTTGAACTCGCTGTGGTGCCTAAGATAAGAGAGCATGTGAAGGGTCCAGCAAAGCGTTTTGGGAGAAACTGGGATACATTTTCACATGCGCTGATGCAGGAGTATTTCTTGGGGAACTCACATCGAGTAACCAAGAAAATTTTTTTGGAATGGGTCAACCGATCCAGCAAAGGTTTGCAGCCTACAGAGCTGTTAGAGGAGTTTGAGAGACAATTCTCTCAACTACCTCAGGTGGACAAGCTAACCTTGGAGAGCTACAAGACGGAGCTGTTTCTTCAAGCTGCGGATGAACCATGGCAGGAACAGTTGGAGCTACTTCTGGAGGATGGAGATGAAGAAGAAGGGTTAACAAGAAATTGGGAGGTTGTGCATGAAGCTGTTGAGCTTCTTGTCCGGAGACAGACAAGGGAAAGGGTTACCAGGTCGACGTCTATATCGTTGACTACCACACCAGTTCAGGTAGTATCTGAGGTTCAACCTCCAGTTGTGAGTATAAAAGAGAAGGATCCAACCGTCGAAGACCTGCGACAAAAGATGCAAGATCTGCAAGCTAAGGTTACTAGGTTGGAGGATGAAGGATCATCGATTGAGATGGAACTTGTACCCAAACCAGCTTGGGTACATCAGTGCGTGTGGTGTGATGGTATTGATCATCAACAGGACAATTGCATCGATTTTGCAGAGTCTTTGCAACGTGAGGTTATTTCTTGGGAGGATGGAAAGGTAGCATTCAGAAGTTCGGATACTCTCCTTCAAGCCAACGTTGGTAAAGGAGGGATGAAGAAGTTTGTGGATGATTACCTTGCGACACATGCAGTTGTAGCTATCGAAGCTACAAGTTATGGTGCTAAGGTGGAGGAGATTGAGCATGATCTCCATAGAGATGGTTTGGATGAGTACGAGGATCTAAACGAGCTCAGGTTGGATACTGCATCCACGATGCAGTGCGAGAAGAAGGACCAACAAGATACTTCTTCAGGGAGGCTAGTTCAAGAGGATAGGATTCAACAGGAAACTATTCTTCCTGAACAGGCAATGGAGAGCAATCCTTCACAACCGGAGGAGATGGTTGAGGTACAGATAGCGGATATGGGTGATTTGGTTGCATGCAAACAACAACCAGATATTGGGATGATGACGATGGATGTGAAGGGAGGTTGGGAGGAGCGCATTCAAGATGTCAAGGTTGGGTTCATATCACGGAAGGTCTTGGGGTGCAGCTACAACAGGAGTCCATGATGTCATCATTGACATCATCAAGGACGGACATGCTGAGATTGAAGGAGAGTGGACGGATGCTCTGGAGGCTATGGGTATAGGATGATGGGTAACGATGGCTTACAGGGGAGAAGCCATTGCTGAAGGTGATTTGTGTTGGGAGGATGATGCTTGGGAGATTGTAAATATTTTCAGGAAGGTTGAGAGGATGATGCTTGGGAGGTTGTGAGGATTTTCAGGAGAAGAGATCAGGGAGGATGATGGTTGAGGAGGATATCATTGTACAGCGGGATAATTATGGTTGCGTTTGAGGATTCTGGTTGCAACAGTGTGGTTCTTTTTTTTCAGAAAAACAAAAAAGAAGAGAGGATTATGCACGATGACATGTACAGACTTGAGCTTCAGGGTTACAGTCAGGATACGGATGATGATTGACAGGATGGGGGATGTCTACTACGACACTTGGGTTACAAACCTCAACGGTGAGGTTTTACAGGACAGATGGAAGTCAATTCTATGGTATGATGGGTTATTCTTTCTATGTCTTCGCATATTGAAGATGTGTAGATCTAGAGGGGGTGATTGGATGAGAGGTTCGAGGTGAAAGTCAATGAGCATGGATCTAGGGAGGATCATGGCAGGGTAGCAACTTCAAGATGACGATCAGGTTGCAACCTTGCGGATGAGGTTGACTGAGATGGGAGGGAGGATAACAAGATGGGAATGAGTGTGCGTGTCGGTCCACTCCTTGGTTGGTATCTCTGGTGCATACCGGAGGATGCACAGGTTCAGAGGGGGTGGATGTCGTGTCGTGGACCGGCTCGTACCTGAAATACAAACTTCGATGCTTGTCGCTCCAAAGACACTCATGAGAAGACAAGCTAGGCTCCAGCTTACGGATTTTGGCACAATCTCATATCTCCATTTTCATCGCATAGATGGGTAGGGCTCCTTGTCAGCTTTCCAAAGGCACTTTGTCTACTTCGTTTGGACGCCTAGTGGAGAAGTTACAGGACTCGAAAGATGGAGAAAATAAGCTAGGCCCCAGCTTACGGGTTTTTGGCACCACTTCGGATCTTCGTTCTTATCGCACCAGTGGATAGAGCTCGTTGTCAGCTTTCCATGGGCATCTTGTTTATTTCGTTTGGACATCCAGAGAAGAAGTTATGCGATTCGGAAAAAGGTAAAATCAAGCTAGGCCCCTAGTTACTTGCTGACTGGGTATTTAGGGCTTCAGGCGTTATATCAAACACGCAAGGGGCCTGCTTCTTATTATTGAGGGTTGAACTTCGTACGTACAAACTGTAACAAGGGGGCTGCTTAAGGGGCTTGCTTGCGCCTGCGACCTGTCAGCGGACGGTGCGGGAGATTTGGAAGTCCAATGCAAACGCGCAAGGCGTCGTTGGGTTCAGATCTGTGCAAGCTACGTGTGGGTTAAGACGGTTTGGGAAGAGACGGATCGGGGGGTGCGTACTGAGTGAAATTGAGACGCAGGAAGGAGATTTGGAGTTTTCAGTTACTTGTGAAGGAGAGTTGGACCGTTCGGACCGTTCCGGAGTCCAAACTTGCTGTCCTTGGATCCATCGGGATCAGAACACCGAGTTCTACAGGAAATTGAAGACGATACCAGTTTTCATCGGGCGGTTTGGAAGTTCTGAGTGAAATTGGCTCGCAGGGAAGCGCTTACATCAGATTTTCGTTCACCTACGACTTGAGGTTGGGCTGTTCTTCGCGATAGGTGAGCCAAGCTCTTCGTTCTTGGTGCCTACGCGATCAGGGAGTCTTCATCTACTCATAGGAGAAGACTATACGTGGATTGGATTGTTGGTTTGGGTGTGGTGAGCAAGATTGAGTCGCAGGGAGCCGGTTTACGTCAGTTTTTTGCAACCTGCGATCAAATTTCTTGCGTGGTTTTGCAAGGGGAACTCCAAACGACTTGTTTGGAGTCTCGTTGGGTTCAGGGTAGCTAGATCTATCTGCCAGCGAAGACGGATATCAGTTTGGACGATCCGTTTGTGCGGTGTGAGCGGTTTTAAGCCACAGGGAGGAGTTTTTGGAGGTTCGATCACCTGCGACCGAAAATCGGCGATATCTCGGCTGTTGGGAGTTGGATCTGAAGGTTTCTTGGGTTAACGGAGTCAGCGGAGGAGACCCTATCGACATCTGAAGTCCGTTCAGCGAAAGGAGGAAGTCCACAGATAGACCTTTTTCGGTTTCTTCGCTACGGGTTTTGCTCTTTTGAGTTCGTTAGAATTCTGGTTGGTTGTATACAGCTTGTGGTAGCTAGCTTTAGCTAAGAGCTTATACATGGATGTGGTTTGGACTTGGGTTTGGATCTTGTGATACTGCTGTGGCTCTGTTTGTTAGCAAAGAGAAGTTTCTCTTGCTTTGAGCTACGCTTCGGTGGTTTTGGGTCAGGGTTGTGATTCAGGGGTTTGTTTTAAGAGCTTTTGAAGCATGTTACAGACTGCTGGTGGTCTGGTTCTCAGTCCTTTGCTCTTAGGAGAAAGAACCTGCAGTGTACATACATTTGGAGTGTATATATCGCAGCATTCGCTTTCGTGGTTGTTTTTCTCTGTCTTGTCTCTGTTTCAGCACACAACATCTCCACAGCCAGGAACCTCGCGTTTTCCTGGACATCCTTCACGCAATATCCGACGCGATACGGTGGTGAACTCGACGTGAAGGTCTGGGGTGGAGATTTCTGTGTTTGAACTTGGAGAGAGAGATCAACAATCATGAACGAGGATGAAGATGGATTTGGTTGTTCGGGAGGATGCTGCGGACCTGGGATGATGGATTTGTAGACGGTTGGGATCATGGGAGGATGGGACGATGGGACGAGTCATGACTATGGACGGGATGAATGGATCAGAGGGTATACCAGGGGTGCAGTTGGATGCAGCAACTGCACGATTGTTTCAAGCCTTCACTTTGTTTATGCGACAAGAGCAAGGGAAGCAACAAAAGGAGGCTTTGGGGAAGAAGGCGCTTGGAAGGATGATCGACAAGTTCGATCTATTTGATGGGAGAGACATCTCAAAATACTTGAGATGCTACAAGACGGAGATGGATTTGGATCAGGTACCAGAGAAGGAGATGATCGAGACGTTTGAACTCGCTGTGGTGCCTAAGATAAGAGAGCATGTGAAGGGTCCAGCAAAGCGTTTTGGGAGAAACTGGGATACATTTTCACATGCGCTGATGCAGGAGTATTTCTTGGGGAACTCACATCGAGTAACCAAGAAAATTTTTTTGGAATGGGTCAACCGATCCAGCAAAGGTTTGCAGCCTACAGAGCTGTTAGAGGAGTTTGAGAGACAATTCTCTCAACTACCTCAGGTGGACAAGCTAACCTTGGAGAGCTACAAGACGGAGCTGTTTCTTCAAGCTGCGGATGAACCATGGCAGGAACAGTTGGAGCTACTTCTGGAGGATGGAGATGAAGAAGAAGGGTTAACAAGAAATTGGGAGGTTGTGCATGAAGCTGTTGAGCTTCTTGTCCGGAGACAGACAAGGGAAAGGGTTACCAGGTCGACGTCTATATCGTTGACTACCACACCAGTTCAGGTAGTATCTGAGGTTCAACCTCCAGTTGTGAGTATAAAAGAGAAGGATCCAACCGTCGAAGACCTGCGACAAAAGATGCAAGATCTGCAAGCTAAGGTTACTAGGTTGGAGGATGAAGGATCATCGATTGAGATGGAACTTGTACCCAAACCAGCTTGGGTACATCAGTGCGTGTGGTGTGATGGTATTGATCATCAACAGGACAATTGCATCGATTTTGCAGAGTCTTTGCAACGTGAGGTTATTTCTTGGGAGGATGGAAAGGTAGCATTCAGAAGTTCGGATACTCTCCTTCAAGCCAACGTTGGTAAAGGAGGGATGAAGAAGTTTGTGGATGATTACCTTGCGACACATGCAGTTGTAGCTATCGAAGCTACAAGTTATGGTGCTAAGGTGGAGGAGATTGAGCATGATCTCCATAGAGATGGTTTGGATGAGTACGAGGATCTAAACGAGCTCAGGTTGGATACTGCATCCACGATGCAGTGCGAGAAGAAGGACCAACAAGATACTTCTTCAGGGAGGCTAGTTCAAGAGGATAGGATTCAACAGGAAACTATTCTTCCTGAACAGGCAATGGAGAGCAATCCTTCACAACCGGAGGAGATGGTTGAGGTACAGATAGCGGATATGGGTGATTTGGTTGCATGCAAACAACAACCAGATATTGGGATGATGACGATGGATGTGAAGGGAGGTTGGGAGGAGCGCATTCAAGATGTCAAGGTTGGGTTCATATCACGGAAGGTCTTGGGTGCAGCTACAACAGGAGTCCATGATGTCATCATTGACATCATCAAGGACGGACATGCTGAGATTGAAGGAGAGTGGACGGATGCTCTGGAGGCTATGGGTATAGGATGATGGGTAACGATGGCTTACAGGGGAGAAGCCATTGCTGAAGGTGATTTGTGTTGGGAGGATGATGCTTGGGAGATTGTAAATATTTTCAGGAAGGTTGAGAGGATGATGCTTGGGAGGTTGTGAGGATTTTCAGGAGAAGAGATCAGGGAGGATGATGGTTGAGGAGGATATCATTGTACAGCGGGATAATTATGGTTGCGTTTGAGGATTCTGGTTGCAACAGTGTGGTTCTTTTTTTTCAGAAAAACAAAAAAGAAGAGAGGATTATGCACGATGACATGTACAGACTTGAGCTTCAGGGTTACAGTCAGGATACGGATGATGATTGACAGGATGGGGGATGTCTACTACGACACTTGGGTTACAAACCTCAACGGTGAGGTTTTACAGGACAGATGGAAGTCAATTCTATAGTATGATGGGTTATTCTTTCTATGTCTTCGCATATTGAAGATGTGTAGATCTAGAGGGGGTGATTGGATGAGAGGTTCGAGGTGAAAGTCAATGAGCATGGATCTAGGGAGGATCATGGCAGGGTAGCAACTTCAAGATGACGATCAGGTTGCAACCTTGCGGATGAGGTTGACTGAGATGGGAGGGAGGATAACAAGATGGGAATGAGTGTGCGTGTCGGTCCACTCCTTGGTTGGTATCTCTGGTGCATACCGGAGGATGCACAGGTTCAGAGGGGGTGGATGTCGTGTCGTGGACCGGCTCGTACCTGAAATACAAACTTCGATGCTTGTCGCTCCAAAGACACTCATGAGAAGACAAGCTAGGCCCCAGCTTACGGATTTTGGCACAATCTCATATCTCCATTTTCATCGCATAGATGGGTAGGGCTCCTTGTCAGCTTTCCAAAGGCACTTTGTCTACTTCGTTTGGACGCCTAGTGGAGAAGTTACAGGACTCGAAAGATGGAGAAAATAAGCTAGGCCCCAGCTTACGGGTTTTTGGCACCACTTCGGATCTTCGTTCTTATCGCACCAGTGGATAGAGCTCGTTGTCAGCTTTCCATGGGCATCTTGTTTATTTCGTTTGGACATCCAGAGAAGAAGTTATGCGATTCGGAAAAAGGTAAAATCAAGCTAGGCCCCTAGTTACTTGCTGACTGGGTATTTAGGGCTTCAGGCGTTATATCAAACACGCAAGGGGCCTGCTTCTTATTATTGAGGGTTGAACTTCGTACGTACAAACTGTAACAAGGGGGCTGCTTAAGGGGCTTGCTTGCGCCTGCGACCTGTCAGCGGACGGTGCGGGAGATTTGGAAGTCCAATGCAAACGCGCAAGGCGTCGTTGGGTTCAGATCTGTGCAAGCTACGTGTGGGTTAAGACGGTTTGGGAAGAGACGGATCGGGGGGTGCGTACTGAGTGAAATTGAGACGCAGGAAGGAGATTTGGAGTTTTCAGTTACTTGTGAAGGAGAGTTGGACCGTTCGGACCGTTCCGGAGTCCAAACTTGCTGTCCTTGGATCCATCGGGATCAGAACACCGAGTTCTACAGGAAATTGAAGACGATACCAGTTTTCATCGGGCGGTTTGGAAGTTCTGAGTGAAATTGGCTCGCAGGGAAGCGCTTACATCAGATTTTCGTTCACCTACGACTTGAGGTTGGGCTGTTCTTCGCGATAGGTGAGCCAAGCTCTTCGTTCTTGGTGCCTACGCGATCAGGGAGTCTTCATCTACTCATAGGAGAAGACTATACGTGGATTGGATTGTTGGTTTGGGTGTGGTGAGCAAGATTGAGTCGCAGGGAGCCGGTTTACGTCAGTTTTTTGCAACCTGCGATCAAATTTCTTGCGTGGTTTTGCAAGGGGAACTCCAAACGACTTGTTTGGAGTCTCGTTGGGTTCAGGGTAGCTAGATCTATCTGCCAGCGAAGACGGATATCAGTTTGGACGATCCGTTTGTGCGGTGTGAGCGGTTTTAAGCCGCAGGGAGGAGTTTTTGGAGGTTCGATCACCTGCGACCGAAAATCGGCGATATCTCGGCTGTTGGGAGTCGGATCTGAAGGTTTCTTGGGTTAACGGAGTCAGCGGAGGAGACCCTATCGACATCTGAAGTCCGTTCAGCGAAAGGAGGAAGTCCACAGATAGACCTTTTTCGGTTTCTTCGCTACGGGTTTTGCTCTTTTGAGTTCGTTAGAATTCTGGTTGGTTGTATACAGCTTGTGGTAGCTAGCTTTAGCTAAGAGCTTATACATGGATGTGGTTTGGACTTGGGTTTGGATCTTGTGATACTGCTGTGGCTCTGTTTGTTAGCAAAGAGAAGTTTCTCTTGCTTTGAGCTACGCTTCGGTGGTTTTGGGTCAGGGTTGTGATTCAGGGGTTTGTTTTAAGAGCTTTTGAAGCATGTTACAGACTGCTGGTGGTCTGGTTCTCAGTCCTTTGCTCTTAGGAGAAAGAACCTGCAGTGTACATACATTTGGAGTGTATATATCGCAGCATTCGCTTTCGTGGTTGTTTTTCTCTGTCTTGTCTCTGTTTCAGCACACAACATCTCCACAGCCAGGAACCTCGCGTTTTCCTGGACATCCTTCACGCAATATCCGACGCGATACGGTGGTGAACTCGACGTGAAGGTCTGGGGTGGAGATTTCTGTGTTTGAACTTGGAGAGAGAGATCAACAATCATGAACGAGGATGAAGATGGATTTGGTTGTTCGGGAGGATGCTGCGGACCTGGGATGATGGATTTGTAGACGGTTGGGATCATGGGAGGATGGGACGATGGGACGAGTCATGACTATGGACGGGATGAATGGATCAGAGGGTATACCAGGGGTGCAGTTGGATGCAGCAACTGCACGATTGTTTCAAGCCTTCACTTTGTTTATGCGACAAGAGCAAGGGAAGCAACAAAAGGAGGCTTTGGGGAAGAAGGCGCTTGGAAGGATGATCGACAAGTTCGATCTATTTGATGGGAGAGACATCTCAAAATACTTGAGATGCTACAAGACGGAGATGGATTTGGATCAGGTACCAGAGAAGGAGATGATCGAGACGTTTGAACTCGCTGTGGTGCCTAAGATAAGAGAGCATGTGAAGGGTCCAGCAAAGCGTTTTGGGAGAAACTGGGATACATTTTCACATGCGCTGATGCAGGAGTATTTCTTGGGGAACTCACATCGAGTAACCAAGAAAATTTTTTTGGAATGGGTCAACCGATCCAGCAAAGGTTTGCAGCCTACAGAGCTGTTAGAGGAGTTTGAGAGACAATTCTCTCAACTACCTCAGGTGGACAAGCTAACCTTGGAGAGCTACAAGACGGAGCTGTTTCTTCAAGCTGCGGATGAACCATGGCAGGAACAGTTGGAGCTACTTCTGGAGGATGGAGATGAAGAAGAAGGGTTAACAAGAAATTGGGAGGTTGTGCATGAAGCTGTTGAGCTTCTTGTCCGGAGACAGACAAGGGAAAGGGTTACCAGGTCGACGTCTATATCGTTGACTACCACACCAGTTCAGGTAGTATCTGAGGTTCAACCTCCAGTTGTGAGTATAAAAGAGAAGGATCCAACCGTCGAAGACCTGCGACAAAAGATGCAAGATCTGCAAGCTAAGGTTACTAGGTTGGAGGATGAAGGATCATCGATTGAGATGGAACTTGTACCCAAACCAGCTTGGGTACATCAGTGCGTGTGGTGTGATGGTATTGATCATCAACAGGACAATTGCATCGATTTTGCAGAGTCTTTGCAACGTGAGGTTATTTCTTGGGAGGATGGAAAGGTAGCATTCAGAAGTTCGGATACTCTCCTTCAAGCCAACGTTGGTAAAGGAGGGATGAAGAAGTTTGTGGATGATTACCTTGCGACACATGCAGTTGTAGCTATCGAAGCTACAAGTTATGGTGCTAAGGTGGAGGAGATTGAGCATGATCTCCATAGAGATGGTTTGGATGAGTACGAGGATCTAAACGAGCTCAGGTTGGATACTGCATCCACGATGCAGTGCGAGAAGAAGGACCAACAAGATACTTCTTCAGGGAGGCTAGTTCAAGAGGATAGGATTCAACAGGAAACTATTCTTCCTGAACAGGCAATGGAGAGCAATCCTTCACAACCGGAGGAGATGGTTGAGGTACAGATAGCGGATATGGGTGATTTGGTTGCATGCAAACAACAACCAGATATTGGGATGATGACGATGGATGTGAAGGGAGGTTGGGAGGAGCGCATTCAAGATGTCAAGGTTGGGTTCATATCACGGAAGGTCTTGGGTGCAGCTACAACAGGAGTCCATGATGTCATCATTGACATCATCAAGGACGGACATGCTGAGATTGAAGGAGAGTGGACGGATGCTCTGGAGGCTATGGGTATAGGATGATGGGTAACGATGGCTTACAGGGGAGAAGCCATTGCTGAAGGTGATTTGTGTTGGGAGGATGATGCTTGGGAGATTGTAAATATTTTCAGGAAGGTTGAGAGGATGATGCTTGGGAGGTTGTGAGGATTTTCAGGAGAAGAGATCAGGGAGGATGATGGTTGAGGAGGATATCATTGTACAGCGGGATAATTATGGTTGCGTTTGAGGATTCTGGTTGCAACAGTGTGGTTCTTTTTTTTCAGAAAAACAAAAAAGAAGAGAGGATTATGCACGATGACATGTACAGACTTGAGCTTCAGGGTTACAGTCAGGATACGGATGATGATTGACAGGATGGGGGATGTCTACTACGACACTTGGGTTACAAACCTCAACGGTGAGGTTTTACAGGACAGATGGAAGTCAATTCTATAGTATGATGGGTTATTCTTTCTATGTCTTCGCATATTGAAGATGTGTAGATCTAGAGGGGGTGATTGGATGAGAGGTTCGAGGTGAAAGTCAATGAGCATGGATCTAGGGAGGATCATGGCAGGGTAGCAACTTCAAGATGACGATCAGGTTGCAACCTTGCGGATGAGGTTGACTGAGATGGGAGGGAGGATAACAAGATGGGAATGAGTGTGCGTGTCGGTCCACTCCTTGGTTGGTATCTCTGGTGCATACCGGAGGATGCACAGGTTCAGAGGGGGTGGATGTCGTGTCGTGGACCGGCTCGTACCTGAAATACAAACTTCGATGCTTGTCGCTCCAAAGACACTCATGAGAAGACAAGCTAGGCCCCAGCTTACGGATTTTGGCACAATCTCATATCTCCATTTTCATCGCATAGATGGGTAGGGCTCCTTGTCAGCTTTCCAAAGGCACTTTGTCTACTTCGTTTGGACGCCTAGTGGAGAAGTTACAGGACTCGAAAGATGGAGAAAATAAGCTAGGCCCCAGCTTACGGGTTTTTGGCACCACTTCGGATCTTCGTTCTTATCGCACCAGTGGATAGAGCTCGTTGTCAGCTTTCCATGGGCATCTTGTTTATTTCGTTTGGACATCCAGAGAAGAAGTTATGCGATTCGGAAAAAGGTAAAATCAAGCTAGGCCCCTAGTTACTTGCTGACTGGGTATTTAGGGCTTCAGGCGTTATATCAAACACGCAAGGGGCCTGCTTCTTATTATTGAGGGTTGAACTTCGTACGTACAGACTGTAACAAGGGGGCTGCTTAAGGGGCTTGCTTGCGCCTGCGACCTGTCAGCGGACGGTGCGGGAGATTTGGAAGTCCAATGCAAACGCGCAAGGCGTCGTTGGGTTCAGATCTGTGCAAGCTACGTGTGGGTTAAGACGGTTTGGGAAGAGACGGATCGGGGGGTGCGTACTGAGTGAAATTGAGACGCAGGAAGGAGATTTGGAGTTTTCAGTTACCTGTGAAGGAGAGTTGGACCGTTCGGACCGTTCCGGAGTCCAAACTTGCTGTCCTTGGATCCATCGGGATCAAAACACCGAGTTCTACAGGAAATTGAAGACGATACCAGTTTTCATCGGGCGGTTTGGAAGTTCTAAGTGAAATTGGCTCGCAGGGAAGCGCTTACATCAGATTTTCGTTCACCTACGACTTGAGGTTGGGCTGTTCTTCGCGATAGGTGAGCCAAGCTCTTCGTTCTTGGTGCCTACGCGATCAGGGAGTCTTCATCTACTCATAGGAGAAGACTATACGTGGATTGGATTGTTGGTTTGGGTGTGGTGAGCAAGATTGAGTCGTAGGGAGCCGGTTTACGTCAGTTTTTTGCAACCTGCGATCAAATTTCTTGCGTGGTTTTGCAAGGGGAACTCCAAACGACTTGTTTGGAGTCTCGTTGGGTTCAAGGTAGCTAGATCTATCTGCCAGCGAAGACGGATATCAGTTTGGACGATCCGTTTGTGCGGTGTGAGCGGTTTTAAGCCGCAGGGAGGAGTTTTTGGAGGTTCGATCACCTGCGACCGAAAATCGGCGATATCTCGGCTGTTGGGAGTCGGATCTGAAGGTTTCTTGGGTTAACGGAGTCAGCGGAGGAGACCCTGTCGACATCTGAAGTCCGTTCAGCAAAAGGAGGAAGTCCACAGATAGACCTTTTTCGGTTCCTCGCTACGGGTTTTGCTCTTTTGAGTTCGTTAGAATTCTGGTTGGTTGTATACAGCTTGTGGTAGCTAGCTTTAGCTAAGAGCTTATACATGGATGTGGTTTGGACTTGGGTTTGGATCTTGTGATACTGCTGTGGCTCTGTTTGTTAGCAAAGAGAAGTTTCTCTTGCTTTGAGCTACGCTTCGGTGGTTTTGGGTCAGGGTTGTGATTCAGGGGTTTGTTTTAAGAGCTTTTGAAGCATGTTACAGACTGCTGGTGGTCTGGTTCTCAGTCCTTTGCTCTTAGGAGAAAGAACCTGCAGTGTACATACATTTGGAGTGTATATATCGCAGCATTCGCTTTCGTGGTTGTTTTTCTCTGTCTTGTCTCTGTTTCAGCACACAACATCTCCACAGCCAGGAACCTCGCGTTTTCCTGGACATCCTTCACGCAATATCCGACACGATACCGTCTAGGATGTACCCTAGGAGGCATAACTACAGTCAACTTGTAATCACTAAGCCACGCAGAACTACATGCCGGATGTCCAAAATAATTGCAAAACGAAACCAAACTTTAGACAATTCTGATCTTCTCCTATGCACTTTTCATACATAAATACTAGCACTAAAAATCCTAAAATCATGCTACTTGTGCATAATGATGAAAGTTGGAAAAAAAATTGCAAAGAAAAAAATAAAGTGGAAAGGAAGAAGAAAATATATAGGGGAGGGGAGAAAATGGAGGTGGACTCTTGGTGGAGAGAATGAAGAAAGTGCGAGAAGTGAAGAAATACAAAACAGAAAGCAATAGAAAAGATACTTCAGTTTAATGAGAAGAATAGAAGAAGGAAAAGAAGAGGAAAATGCAAAAGAGAAAGAAGAAAAAGAAGAAAAAGAAAATTTTACCAGACAAGGAAAAAATACAAATCTACAATGGAAAACAAGAAGAACCAAAAATCTAAATCTACAAAAGCCTGGAAAATTCAAAGGAAGTAATAAGCTAGAAGCACAAGGTAAAAATACTAACAAAAGAAATTCAGAGGTCAAAGAGGAATACAAGAAAAAAAAGAGAATTCAAGGACGAAACGATTTCGTTTATCTTCTTGCTTCATCCGACCTCCTTCTCAAGCAAGTCGTTTGGAGGAGAGAGCAAGGACAAGATAAGAGGACAAGAGCCATCTCACATCTCATTTCACGTGTTAGGAGTTTTTATTATTATTTATTGATAATATTCTAATTGATATTGTTTTGACCAATCACGAGAAAAGATAATATGCTTGAGAGACGTGGATTCTTTCTACAATATCTGCATTTCATAAGTATTTGGCACTGGACCCTTAATGAAATGATTATTAAGAACTTTGTCTAGAATTTTAAGAGTTTACATATTCAGCTTCAATCTTCTTTGCATATTCATCTCTTCCATTTTCTGATAGAGGAGACAAATATGCAAAGGTTTAACAACGAGAAGATAGGAATTCATAACTACACCCCGTCAAATATTGTTGTTTTCTACATGTTTTTCACTTCGACGAATGGTAAAATTTGAGAAGTGAAGTGGAGAAGCAATCAGTGTATCACTTCTCAAAACTTCTTTTGGAGTTGTCACCCTCTTGCACCTTGGTAAAATCTAAAAGAAATATGTAAAACATCACTTTTCATACTCCGCGCCAAAGACTAAGTTTCTCAAAAGGAACTAGAAGTGATCGATGGATCACTTCTGAATGCTCGCTCTGAATTATCTCAACATCTCCAGAAGTGCTCGGTAGATCACTTTTCCGACCTTGACCTTCTCTCCTTCCAGATCTTCAGAAGTGATCGGTGGATCACTTCTCGGAATCTGTGTAAAATTCTCCATATGTTTTTAAAGTGATCGATAAATCACTTCTCACAGTCCACTATGAACTTCTTCAAATTTTTCAGAAGTAATTGGTGGATCGCTTCTCAACCTCGATCTTCTCCTTCTCCCAATTTATCACAAGTGATCGATGGATCACTTCTCAAAATATGCATCAACTTCTCCGATCAATTATAGAAGTGATCGATAGATCACTTCTCACCTTTCACTGGCTTGTCTCATAAACTCTCATGAAATTCCTTCAACAATCTAGGTTTATCCTCCTTGTCACAAATCACCCGTTGTGACGTTACATTCTTCCGCTTGGATTGCTTCCTACAAAAACCTATCTTGCAAAAGGAAGTTGTATGTCTTCCTTCGAATCTTTTGAAACCTCTCATCCATCAGCAAACTTGATTGACCAAGGTACTTAGATATTTCTTGATATCCAACAGTTCTCTCTCATACAATCCTTCTACGAACAATTCGTCTACCCTCTCTGTATGCGCAACCGTGTATAAATTTTCATCCACGTCATCTACATCCTCGATCATTTCTTCCTCTCTATTTCTACCTTCTTCTCTCTCATAAGTGATCAACATATCACTTATCGTAATCCGTGCCAAACTAATCTTGTACGTTATAAAAATGATAGCTCGATCACTTCTCCCCCAACCTCTCATCTTATCGTCCTCGTCTGTATCATATAATTGCAGCAGAAAATGCATAATACTTTATTATCACAACCCTAAATTCCTAAACAATCATTGTCATCTTTCCGCTTTAAGTACTCGCTACAAGCACCCCCTTATCTTGAGGTGTCAAGCTGGTTAGACGTATTGAAGTGATCGATGGATCGCTCTTAGATACATTTCGCTGCATGTCGTCAAATAGTGCACATGTGTGCCGTCATCTCATCATATCCTGATCGTTTAGCCACGTGACCAATATGACAAATCAACATTTGTCACATCAGCTTTTTTGACACAGTAATCATCCTTTCATGTATGTGAGCATCTTGTTAGCATTCAGTTCTATGTCATCATTTGCCACATCATCAGTACCTCTCGTCACTACATGAAATATTTGAATCACCATAACTCTCTCACAGTAAGTCCATTTTCACTGATTTAAAGTCTAATTGGTAAGATCTATCCAATGGTGTTGTCAAAATCGCATGAACTACAAGTACTAAGAAATTTATTCCCAAATGTTCGTTCTAATGACTAGTCGATCCACGACACTACAACATGGAGAATGAGGTATAGTTGAGTTGGTGTAATAAGTAGATCTCTACTTATCAACTAGAGGTGAAAATTGGTTTGGTAGACGTCTTTGGCATAAGAATTAGTTACGGCTAAGTCGACCTGAGAATACAAACTGCAAAAGAGTACTTCTACTAGTAGACGGGAGCACCAAAAGTCTGCCGAGAAACTTCTAGGAAAGCTTCCATAAAAAAGCTCCCGGAAGGAAACTTCCAGAAAAAAGCTTTGAGAGCTTTCCAATGAGTCCTTGTGTGGCTCATTCTAAACCCTCTAGAAGTTGTTTCGGATCTAAGGCTGTATGTAAGCCACGTCAGCGATCCATGTACTCCTCCTATCATTATATAAAAGATGAGAATGCACCTCCACGGGCATTCAAGTTTGAGTTCACTCTAGAGCCCCGTCTTACAATGGTATCAAAGCAAAGAACTCTAAGAGAGCGGATTATCTCTCTTAGAAAGACCTTTGATCGAGGTACCCGATAATAAGAACTCTGAGTGCGTCGGAATGGTACAAGAGAACGATGTGATGGACGAGGGTAGATTTCCAGCTTCAGAATTACTATTCTTGAATCCTTTCCACATCAAGCTTATGTATCTACGTCGTGAGCATTTTTGAGTGTACCTTGTCTATCATTTCGGTGCGGAGTTCATGGATCAAGTGATGAATTTACCAGTCTCGATGATTTAATGAGCATGGATCTAAACTTACCCGCTCTTGTTCCTTTCAACACGTGGATAGAGATCCGCTATGTCTATAGACCGAAATCGTTACATAGAGAGTTTATGATTAGAAATATTGATGAGGATTTCTATCGCGAGATAATCGATTCTCCGGTCCTTTTTGTAGTACCAGTAGTGTATGAACGCTTTCGAGTGACCGTCATAACTCTGTACTAAGAAAAATCTGAAACTTCCGTGTTATTAGAGAGAGAGCGTGATCATGGAGCCGCAACCTACGAACCCAGAGTTGGTGATGCAGGAATTGATGCAAGGCATGTTGAACAAATTTTGAGAGATGAAGATGTCAGTTGAAGCATTATAGAGCAAGATGTTGAACCTCGAGGGTCAAAGTATGACAGATGTTGGAAGGAGAGATCGTCTCAAGGAGTACCGGTGGTGGGAGAGCAAGCTGCACCAAGCGAACTCGTGGCACAAATTGTTAGAGCTCCAGTCAATGATGACAGTACCCTGTTACTACGGATGAAGAAGATATGTAACATTGAACCTTACAAAAGTCAACGAATCATGGGAGTAGTCGAGAATTGGATTTCTTGGTTGAATTGATATTTATGACTTTTCAGTATGTAATTCACTGATTACATAGCGGGAGTATTTGAGAGAAGAGCATTCTATCAATCCAAATATGAGAACAATACTTATGAGTTGGAGAAGGGCAAAATTCTTCCGATCATTTCAGAGAAATGATATGTACCCAGAAGTACTACTTGTCTCTTCCTAGAAGATAGATATGGAAGAAATTGTTGGAAGGTGGAATTCTATCGGGAGCCGAAGAAGCGACTTCTGAGAAAGCTTTACCTTCACCTCTTTCCCAAGGGGAAAGCTCAGAAGATCAGATACTTAAGAGATCAAGATGTGAAATTCCTGGAAGCCGTTGTCAATCGGAGCTCTTTCTTCCATGCTTATGTACATACAGAGTTAGCTTATTTGAGCACTCCAATAGGAGGGCACCTCATCCCCTTCTTATGCTACTTGTATGTGTCCCAAGAGGACTTGGGATCTTCCGTCATCTATCATTATGTATTTGAACTACTTCCATGGATGATGAATCTTATCATACCGGGAACTGCATGTTTTTTACTTGCTTGGTGGAGAAATGCTAAAGAGATCATGGTGAGAAATATATCAAGCATAAAAGCATATTGCAGCCATAAGTAAATTGTGGCAGCATTTATGCCGACGAGCATTAGCTCTTTGGCAACATCATCCTCGTTAGTCGGAGCTGTATGAGATCGAGTCCTCGTGCGAAGAGGCCTTAGTATGTGCAAGAGAAAGCTCACGGCTCGATGATAAAAAGCTCCACCACAAAAAAATGTAAATAATGACGTCGCGGTCCTAACCCGCTTCTTGTTTCGACTAAAACAAAGAGAACATCGTGACAGCATCGCAACACCACAGAGGTTTAACTTTTCTTCGTAACAATCTCAAATTGAGAATAGATGATATTTATGTATGCTTAATATACACTTGTGTTTAACCTTAAATCCTAAAGCTAAACTAGTTTAGTATTTCATGTTTCCAAACTTGTACATACTGATGATTATAATCTGTAGTTTTACCAAACACTTACAATTTTGTGCATAAACTTGCTTGATCAGACCTCTAGTATGTTTGTCGAGCTTGGTCAGACCCCTCTTAATGTTTTTTTGCTTGATTGATCTCCTCATTGACTAGAAACTATCGTCCTAGTAAAATGCCATGTCAATTGACATGTCGACCTCCACGTCAGTTAAAGATCTTGACATTGATAGTTTCATTGATCTTTTGAATACACAATTTGTTTTCTCCTTTGTGCTTACTTGCGATGCCTTGTAAGATAGGAGTTGTAGATTTCAAATCGCAGCGAAGGGATCCGCTGATTGTCGTCTGTGTTGAAACCAAAAGCACCGCCTTCAAATTAATTCACTAAGAATGAAGATGTTACATATGAGCTTCATTTTGGTGACGAGGTACACAAATTGGATATGGACATTACTAGTGAAGATGATGACAAGCAAACTATGTTAGATCCATGGTGGAAAAAAATAAAATCAAAGACTAGTCACAATTTATGCGAACAAGATAAAGTCCTCATGTTTGACTCATGTTTGTTCATTGTTCATTAATGCAATAAACATTTATTTGTTAGTTTGTCCATGAGAAATGACAGGTTTGTCTATTGCAACATCTGTTAACAGTGATGCATACGCACTGGAGATGCACAATGTCTATTGTACTCACATATCTAGCTAAGATCTCGAGCTTTGTTGGATTCACAAACGCACTATAACGACTTATGTTACACATAATAAGTTTGTTTATTAGTAAGATGTTTAGTTATAACTAAGTGTAGAGAATGGTTGTTTGCTACCCAAGTACTTTAATGAGATATCAAGTCAATCATAACTAGCTAAAGTTAATTATGGTTAAACTAAATATATTTTTGAAATAGAATTCAGATATCTCATAAATAGTGAGCACTACTATCTTATCATCTAGTTTAAAAGATAGAGATGAGATAAATATCTTTTATTTTATTGTTTATTTGATATTATGGATGAGACTTAAGTTATTGAATTTGTGGGCATTAAAACAAAAAGATATTTCAATTTTTAGTGGTCCTAGTGTAGAGAGTGATGGAAACTTGAGTTTTTAAGAATATTCTTAAATCATTCTAGAAGTTGTAAACTTTGAAGAAATAAGTCCATGTGAAAAGATAAGAAGCCCATGTGATTAATGTTTTTGTCTTAGATAATATTTTAGTCAAACTTGATAAAAATGATTATGGTTGAGTTACAAGAGAGTACTACAGTAAAAACCTAAAATGTACAAATAGAAGAATAGAGAAGAGCTCCTCATCATTGTTTTAACATCGTCGTAATGACATTTAAGCAACATAGAGAGAGTGTGAGAGTCCAAAATGTAGAACTTGAGATACGTTGTCGGAGTGTGATCCGTCTACTTAGGAAAGCACTGGGCTTTTGGCTGTGGTTGTTTACTCAAGAGGTAGGCCTTTCAGGTTACAACAAGGCGCTATAAGCACTCACACATGTGTTTAGTATCCTCTAATATGTTCAGAAAGCAAAATTCAGGTCTAACTAATAGTAATAGTATCAAGCGGTGAACTTTAACACAAGGAGAGGAAAACTGTGATGATTCTGACTTCTAAAATTCTCGTACATGTAAAAGAGAGCTCACTAAGCACACACACGAAGTTTCAGCTTGAGATCAAATTCTAGCACCGAGATATGGGCAGAAAAGTTCTGATCAAAGATATTGCGACAATTTCTGGTACTCAGACAACTATTTTGACCTACAACAGAAAATTGGGTCGATCACTTTCAAATATTCTTACAGGATTTGGAGTCTACAAGATGATGAACATCCCTGTGAAGTTGAGACTCCTGATTGTACACAGTTCTCCAGATATCGTTCTCTGAAGTTGCTGCTCTAGATTGAGAGCTTTTCAGACCCCTTCTGTTTCAGCGCTCGCCCTGAATTACTCACTCACTCAAATGACTTGAAACTTTTTGGACAGTCATAGCCCTCATGACAGTGAACGCGCAACCACGAAGGTCTGAAGAGATTTCCTCAATTCTGCTGCAAATGACACTGAAAACCCCAAATCCAACAAAAGTGACGCAGTTTCAACTCAATCCGAACTTCAATTGGGCATAACTCCTTCTTTATTGCTCCAAATCGATCAAGAATTTCACTGACAGTGCTTGACACGACGAGCTCTATCTTCCCGTGCTCTCAGATTTTGCAGTCCCCTCACCAAATGCTCGAAATCTCTTTTAGACCTTTGTTTCTAAATTTAGAGTTTTACAAAAAACAAAAATGGACCAATAGGAGTTTATAGCTCCACTTGGTTGTCCTTTTGTGTCTTAAACAATGTGGTAACTTAATTCCACTCGTCAAGTTCCCTAAAGTGCCAGCGTAAATCTTAAACTATCTAAAATGACACGCAACCTTGAAGTAAACCTAAAGCAGCTAAAAAGCATACATGACAACACGTAAGTACAACCCATGAGCTTAAACCTTATCAACATGGTAAATCTAAGTTATGTACATTGAACATCAAGACAAGTAAGAAGTCAGTTGCACAAGCGCACAAATGCTTGAACAAGATAACTAACATACTATCAGCCGACTAGGACTCAAAATAGTGTTAACACCGTATGCAAAGGTGTCAAACACATACATAAACGACTAGAAGTAATGAGTTAACTTCTAGAACTACTAAACTCAAGTGTCGGAGTAGAAATGTAACATGTAGTCGCCAAGTAGCGCGACAACGTCGTTAGAATAAAAAAGTGTAGTTTATGAGTTTAATGGATTTGTGAAAGATCGAAATTAACATTTTTCTCTTCAAGTTAACGGTATATTTCTATCAAAGCCAACAGAGTTGATCTCTAATGAGAGACAAACCTGACATGTTGTAAATTGATTGATGATTCTTGTGGAGGTTGAGAGATCGGAGGTAGTTGATCGACAAGACCACGAAAAGTTTACATCATAGTCACAATATTATCATATATCACGCTTGGTGTCAACCTCCACAATTCAACTTTTTTCGTGATATTTTTTGCCATGATGATGGCACACATGATACCAAAGCTGACATGGAAATTTTATGGAGATGTTAGTTTGTGGTAGATAAGAGGACAGATCAAGAAAAAAACATTAAGAAAGGTCCAACCAAGCTCGACTAACGTACTAGGAGTCTGATCTGCAATTTTGTGAGACCATGAGATAAACTTTGGTTCCGCTGGATGAAATGGTTAAGAACTTTAGCTTCTTTCTTTCACGTGAAAGCAAGAAGTTGATTGCTTTTCGGGGAGTTTGAAACAAAACTCAACTCGATCCTTGCACTGAACAACCTGTAACAGAGAGAGCCGAAGGAAGGGTCAACGAAATACAACAGACAATAACGATAACGCATGTCACTGTACAATCGTACTCCAAACTTACATACAGTATCTACTTTTTGTTGCTTCATTACCCCACTATTTAAAAGCGTTACTAAAACATCAGTAGCAACTGCACTGTTTGCAAGATGAATTCAATCCACGCCGTACAAATTCAAATATAACCACGTTTATTCTACTACTGTAGTGAACACTGACAGGAATTTCACATAACAATGTTAAATTTTACTGACCTAGCAGTACGCAACAAATATATTATACGGTAAATGACCGTAAAGAGACGATCTCGTGCTCAGCGTGTGGACTATGGACTCTAGAGTGCACAAAATAGTTGTACCGTCCCAGATCATCACCTCGTCATCATCACGACCCTGAGTGTGTGAATGCACAAGCCAAACCGATAACGGAACCGGAGGCTGACGGGAGGAGTCCCGGTCATGGGCACCGGGGAACATCATTCCCGTTTGTTTCTCACCCTGGTCGGTAACGTCTTCAATTACGCGATTCTTTCCCCGGTAACTGATCTAACGGTTCCTTGTACCTGACGCAGCATCCACGTCCCGACAGCGGCTCTTTCGATTCGCCCAGCGTGTCCTGACATTTCCGCCATATCAGCACTGCCCGGTCCCGTGATGTTGAACCTCGCCGGTTACACCTTATCCGCTCTACACCCTCAGATGCCACCATCGAAAGGTGGGCGTCCCCGCGCCCCCTGAGTCCAAACCGGGGCTCGTGGTCGTCGCAACCCTAACCGGTCAAGAAAGACCGCCTGCGACCTGGCTGGCTGGCTGCCAACGACTGCCCGCCTGCCTGCCGAGCATTGTCTCGACTCTTTGAAGCGGCACTTTATTGAGTGTGAGTTTTGATGTCCCTGTAGAGAGAGAGCACATCAAAGATCCACCAGACCCGAGCCAACCAGGCAGTCCAGAAGCGGAGCAGAGCAGACCGCTCCAGACTACCGTAGTCGCAAGTCAGTTCGCTTCGAGGATTTCGGCTTCCTCTCTCTTTCGCAACCTGCCAAGCACACTGCCAAGTAGCTGCTGCAAACACAGACATTCGCGTCGATGTGAATGACAAACTACTGTCGGGAAAGAAGGGGGAAGATCTAGTCGTTCTTCAATTTTCGGGGCAAGGGAAGTGACGTGAGTGAGAAGGGGAAATCGACTGACCGGTTGATCGTTGTTGCCAAGTTGGATAACGAAATAAAGGATCGGAGAAAGCGATTTTATTTGTAAGAAGATAGGCGGGGAGGGAACAGGGGCGCGCGCACACGTGTGGAGAGAGAGAGAGAGAGTGAGAGAGATAACGCGAAGGTGACATTAACGCGAAAGAATCGAGAAGTCAGACAGGACGGGTAGCAGGAAGCGGAGGAAGTAGAGGGTGGAGGGTTGCGAGTACCGAGCGGACTGAGAGTGGAGGGGAAGAGTGATAGAAAAAGACATTTGAAAGGCAGTCAAGATAGACAGAGTAAGGGAGTATGCTAGCTCTTTTAACATACACATGGACTCCAACGGAGAGGGTAGGGGACCTGGGGAGGATTTGGACGTGGTGGATCATGGAGATGCAGACGCTGGCCACGCGAATCTTAGAGGGGATATGAATGATTTTCAAGAGATCGATCTGCTAGGTCAGAGTAGGAAATTGGTTTTGGCCGTACGCGAGATGGGAGCGGGAGTGGAGGAAATAGACTTGGAAATGGGACCTGGCGACGATGACCCTAATTTTGGTCCAGGAAATAGCGAAGGCAATGAACCACAAGGTTTGCTAGAACTCACTCCTAAGCAGCAACCGAGGAAAAAGAAGAAGGTTGTCAAGAAGTGGAGGGACGAATGGGCAGAAACTTACAAGTGGGCCTATGTTGCGGTTCACGAGAATACTCCCAGAATTTTTTGCTCGATATGCAAGGAGTATGGTAGGAAACATCGTAGAAATCCATATGGCAATGAGGGCAGTCGGAACATGCAGATGAGTGCCTTGGAGGAGCATAATAACAGCTTATTGCACAAAGAGGCGCTGAGGCTGCAGATGGCGTCGAAAGACAAGGGACTTGGACTCATCGATCGACCTCTGTACATCAAAGGTACTGCACTTATCCATGCTTTACCCTCAACTCTGTAAGTAAAGAGGTGTCATTCAAATTAGAGTGGTGGCGCCAAGAAACCAGGTTTAGCGGGACTACAGCGAAACATGTCGTCTGGTACACCGAGAAGCTATTTACACTCCCTGCATTATCCTCTGAAGTATGATTCTGATACGGAACGAGGACAGGCGAGCACCGTTTGGTGTCCGCGTTTAATGAAGTTGAACGTTAATGCTGAAGCGTGTTGGCGATGGCGAGATGTTCAACTCGTGCAAGAATAAGCGGCGAGAACAAGCGGTAGAACTTTAGTGCAAGCTAAATTTTTGCCAGAACATTGTCCATAGCATTGTCTCACTAAAGTCGGACATGTTTCTACTGAAGGTCCTATGGTCCTTATGTAATGTGTCCTACTGAACATACCCTTCCCACGTTGTGGACGAGGACACGGTCAGTTACGTCCTTCCGATATTAATTCGACACCGCGAATGGTTTTCATAATGCTTCTTCAGCGGGTTGAATACTTTGAGTCTTCGAGAGCTCATGCTGCGTCCTCTGCAGTGGGTAGATTATAATCTCGCAACACTGCACTGAATTGAGGAAGCAGGCAATCATCCTCATATAGAACCTTGTAAGTTGATTGGTCGATTCGTTTTATAGCTGATCTCCCTTCTGTCATAGGTCCCAGATTAGAGGGGACCAGGTCTGCGGAAGAACTTGAACGAAGTAGATATACACGAATGTCTTGTCAGATAACAAGTTTTAGCTCTTCCTGCCAAGATACAGCTGTTTTGGCGATGCGATCCATCCAGATCTTAAGTAGCAGTTAGAATGCCTTCAGGTCTAGGGCTGGTTTTAGATGTGTGAAGAAGAAAGAATTGCTTTGTCCCTGACGCTTTCAGCTTGTTCCGTGTCTGCCAATGTGTGATACTGTTCTCTGTAAGTAGATGTCTGTGACTTCTCCCTCTCAGAGCTTATTTCTTTATTGACTCTAGAGTTCATTTCCCGCTTTAAACCTCTCAGAGGAGAGGGAAAATCAGAGGGAAAATCTGGGATCTTCAGATAGCTGGAAGTCGAACGAAGCATTTACCGGCCGTGTGATCATATGTCTCAATACATCTCATGTTCCCTTCGCTGTTACTTTGCTCATTCAGACGTGGCCGATAGCTGGTGATCAGTTCTATCCTTGCAGTTATCGCTTTAGTGTACCTGGACAACTGCGTCTCACACATCAACCATCTTGTTGGACCAGTTACTGACACGTTAGAAGAACTGATCACAGCTCTGATGAGCTCCCAGAGAGTTCTTTGCAGTTAGTCTTATTGTTAGCGCAGACTTCTGGTGTATTCCTAGCATACCAGAAGTAGCGGGTTTTGCGGGCGAAAAGTTTCAACGTTGCTTGAAATTCGAGTGGATGCTTCAGTTCCATCACACTTTCTAGTTATAACTGTTGGGATTTAAAAAATGCGTGGTGCTCGCAGTATTTCGCTAGAAGAGAATTCTTTAATTATCTTGTTTGCAACTACATTAGATGTTACCGCAAGTTTACAGGGTAGTGTAGAGATCATCAAGGGGATGGCTGGAGAAGAACGACAATATCACTCATGACGTGGTTCAGACACATGCACAAATAACATGTCTCGGTGGGAGCTTAAGTCAGCCTTAAAGTCGTAAGGGCACTTAAGGTGCCTCCCCCCCGTAATATTGCCTCCTACAAATGTAAATGATCGTTGGACAGAGGTCGCAGGTTTCACCAAGGGGTGTACAGAAATCCAACGTTTTGAGGCCCAGTTTACATCCATGGGCTAACAACTGTGAAGAAAATTTCGAGGCTTCTTGTTCTGTTTCTCTCTAACGTGTTATTATGTTTATGTTGCATGCTCGGGGAACGAAATCTGAAGCACTCATGTCGAAAAGTGCGGAGTCAATACTAGAAGCTGTGGTAAAGCGAGATCCGCATGAAGGAGAGTTCATACAGGCTGTTTCGGAGTTGGTGCATTCCCTTGAAGCTGTCCTCTCAAAGAATCCGCAGTACGTCTTCGTGAATTCATTCATATTCTATCTCCTGTTAGCAGTACGAGGGATTTACACTATACGTCTCACCGGTGTATCCCCTGTAATTTTAGTTGAAACCCAGTTTTTTCTCTTCGACTCATCTCTTTCAAAGCTCTCATTTATGGGTTCTTTCTGCAACAGATTCGTACACGTCTTAGAGCGGTTGTTGGAACCTGAGCGAGTAATCATTTTCAGAGTACCGTGGATTGATGACAAAGGAGAAATGCACGTGAACCGAGGTTTCCGGGTCCAGTTCAACCAAGCGCTGGGACCTTACAAGGGCGGTCTTCGTTTCCATCCTGGTGTTAACCTGAGTGTCATGAAGTTTTTAGGTCTGGAGCAGGTACTTATGCTGGTCAAATTTGAGCATCTAATTTGATATAACGCTTTCTGAAATCGTCTATGGTCACTACTGACTACTTTTGAACTCCCTCGAGTCCTGGAGGACAGTCCACTGACTTCGCTGCTGTATGCCTTTGTTGCAGACTCTAAAAAATGGCCTCACCGCTCTCAACCTGGGAGGTGCCATGGGAGGTAGTGACTTTGAGCCAAAAGGCAAGAGTGATAATGAGGTGAGATTGCTATCTCTAAGGTTCTTGCACTCAGTCACGAAAAGAAGGTTTTGAGATAATGCATGGTCGTTTAATCAATCGTCCATGGTTATGGTTTTGAGGTTTGTATGTCATTTCCTGTTGTTGAAATAAAATCTGTAGTCTTGCCTCTGACCATCGAGAATGAACCAGGTGATGCGGTTCTGTCAAAGCTTCATGGAAGAACTGTATCGTCATATCGGGCCTAACCAGGTACACATTTTTGATGCATAACACGAATACTGTCGAAGGCGTTGTCTGCTGAATTGCTGTCTCGTCCAAGAATTCAGCTGACGTAGTGTGATGAGCTCGAAGAGTCACGTGTGCGGACTCCTCCATCCAGATATTCTTCACTGGCTGTGCTTACTGCCAATGCGTTCTTTAGCCAACTCGTTCTCGGAATTATTACCTTGTCACCTACCACGTTAAGCTGCTTCGTCTTGGTAAACTCTAGAGGTCTCGTTTGCCGGAGCTGGAATTGAAGTGAATTTTGAGAGTGAGCATTCATTGTGTTTGCATGCCTTAGCCTTGCCACCATGGACCTCGCGCCATATCGAGAATTCATCCGGAGTGAGACACGTCGTGACCTCGCAGGGTACCGCAAACCCTCACGTACAGTGCTGGTGTCTCACAGCCTCCCGGAGTACCGCAGAGGTTGAGCCCCGTAGGGACGCTCTCGGGCGGTGCTCTATCCTCCGTCTGGGACAGGGTTTGAACTTGCGACCTACCTGGACCTGTTCACAAGATTCAGTCGCCTGGAGTAGACACCCAAAGCAGCTGCCTTGTTGTCCTTCTCTTTTTGGGGTCAGCCTGGTAAAGTTTCTTCCGTTGATGATCTAGTTAAATCCCTTCTGGGTGAAACTTGGAAAGTTGGGACGAATGTCCTTTACGGTAAGTCGTCTTACTACCTTCCTCAGGTAGCTGTGTCGTCGGCTTGGTCTTCATCTTCTCAACCCACCTTGTCTCTGGCACCGCCCAGCCAGGGTGCGGGGTCTATGGTCGAAAGGCTACGGCATGCAATTCTTAATGAGTGCATCTTCTCTGGGATTCAGATTCACGGGCAATACTTAGTGCATATGTTTAGGTCTTGCATACTGCTGCTAACAATAGACCAGCATACGTTTACTTCTTGTTTAAAATTCTAGGAACTTAGCTTACATCCTGACGTCTGCTTCCCCTTTCTCTACGTGAACACGCAGCTTCATCACAGTTTACGAAAATGTAGTCGGTTAGTTTCGTTGACTGTTTTATACACAGGATACCCCGTGTGGAGACATAGGCGTGGGACCAAGAGAGATCGGCTATCTGTTCGGTCAGTACAGGCGTTTAACGAGTCAGTATGAGGTATGTGATTGTCTGCGAGTGTTGGAAGGTCCAACTAGGAGATGAAAAGCTTTTTACGGCCGGCTATGAGTGTACTTGAGCATGAACCAGGAATGTGTTGATGGTTAGCATATTGTCCTGATTATCTTACCAATATTGAATGAGGAATGCCTTTATATTTTCTGCACCCGTATTCATAGTAAATAGTGATTCAAGACGAATGATGTATAAGTTGTCTAAAAGATGTATATGCTGTGCAGAGTTTGTTGACGTGCAAAAGTCCTCCATGGGGAGGTTCTCAACTTCGCCCTGAGGCTACGGGCTACGGCCTGGTACTTGCTGTGAAACCATTTAGAGTCTTGCAACATTCTGTATTTTAGAGGAAACTGGGTTGTTAGATACCAGTCTCTTGTGTGGCCGGGGTCGTTTAGAAGTTGTATGTTTTTTCTGTCGGGATCTGCTGTTCGTCGCAGAGGTCAAATTCTGCTTCGTTCTGGTTCTGTCCGGTTTTCTTCGTTGAGCTGTAGAAATCAGTGGGTTTCAGTTTTCCGCATTGATCAAATCAGAAGATGACGTGCTCTTCGGCGTGCCGTAGAATTCGCTTCTTCCGTCGGAGGAGTCCGGTATTTGTAGAGACGAAGGGATACTTCGAGTCTAGATATTTGGGTCGGAGACAATAAGTGTCAGTCTTGGTATTCATGGTCATTTTCTCATACGCATTGGAGAAATGAACCCTTGTAATATCGCCGTGCATCTACCGCTACAGGACTTGTCTGTTTTTTCTGAGAGCTTTCGTTTTCACTTTTGTCAGGTATACTTCGCCAAGGAGGTCCTTGCTGATCTGGACAAGGACTTGAAAGGCCTGAGGTTGATTAGAAACCTACTTCTTCTTTTCCTGGGTATCCATGTGGCTTAGTGTTCAGTCTAAATAACGCTATTTCCTTTTTGGCACTTTAACCTCGGGGGACACTAGTTTCCGTAGTGAAGGTTGTGTATGTTTTTGAGTTTGTGACTAAGGATCCATTGTCTTGCGTAACGCAGACAATGCAGATGATGTCGTATGTCAGATGTCAAAGGAATCTAGTGGATATGGTCTCTGGATCATGCGCGCAGTCTGTTATTTGTGAATGTGTTTTTGCGGTTAGAAGTTGAATTGTCTTCTTATCGCTAGTTCAATTCCAATTGTGACAGGTGTGTAGTCAGTGGTTCCGGGAAAGTTGCCATGTATGCGTTGGAGAAGCTGATTGCATTTGGTGCCGTACCGATCAGCATATCAGGTGAGGAAACTTTGGTACCGCGAAAGCGAAATTTGCTGAATCTATGTGTGGTATCTGACGGTGTCATGAAGGACGGAAAAAGCTGAGGTGTTGTAGTTGTGTGTTAGAACTGCAGAAGAGAAGAGAACTTGTAGGTGTGCTGAGGAGTAACTGTTCTCATAAGGAGAAACTGCACGGATTTAATTTCACATCCATAGTGCGATTGCACGAGCAGCATCGGTCGGTCGATATATAGTATTTGTGTCGAAAGTACTCTCGACTTGATTAAGTGGAGATGCATTTCAGATAGTTCATATTTTGACATCAAACACCAACGATGCATTCTTACATATTCCGGGGGGTGCATGGGGGCCCCGTCTTGGTTACTAATTCCAGTTACTTGATAATTGCCACCCAGATTCACGCGGATGCATCATTGACGAGGATGGCTTCGACTTTGCGAAACTCAGCCATCTGAGGGACATCAAGAATCACCGCAAGAGTTTGAGGTAAGTGTATCTCAACGCCTTTTGATGTTATCTATGTGAGGAGATTTTGTGAACGGTTGTATGTTCAAGAGACATATATGGCGTCTACTTTCAGCGTCACGGTTGTTGCTTTTCCACGGATGTAATCCCTTTTGTTTTGAGTCTTCTGCAGAGAGTATACGAAAACTCATTCTCGCGCGAAGTATATCGATGATGGAAAGCCTTGGGGTGTAAAATGTGATATGGCATTCCCTTGTGCAACTCAAAACGAGCTCAACCATTCTGATGCAATGTCTTTGGTTAATGCCGGCTGCAAAATAGTCGTGGAAGGTATGTGCAGTGTTCGTTTCCCAGTTTCAGTCTGGATGTTAATAGCTTCTATATACGCTTGAACTCTCTTCAGGGGAAATTGGACGGACAGTTATCGAATCCTGAGTTTCTGCTTCTGTATTTTGCTTAATGTTTTGTTTATTTTCTGGGTATTTTTTTACTCGTCTTTCTACACGTTCGTAGAGGCTTTCTCGTCTGAGTTTGATATGTGCCGAATGTGTTTATGATCAGTCAGTAGATGGTTAGATTATACTCGTGGGAAGAGTCTCAGTTGGGTAGTTTCATGTCGTTATTGATTCCAGCGTGCCTTGTCGTGTGCTGCGTACGCAGCTTCAGTTCTACTCTGTATAGTAATCTCTTCTGTTCATTGCTATTCCGTGGGTTCGCAGGGGCGAATATGCCTTGTACCACAGACGCTTTAGAAGTTTTTCGGAAGTCCAAGATAGTGTATGCTCCTGGAAAAGCTGCGAACGCAGGAGGGGTAAGCTCTTGAGTTCGGGATCCACTCATGGCTATCTCGTTGGATGCCTGATTTATGCTTCAGATATCGAGTACCTCTGGGAAGCCCTAATACGAGGGTAATTCCTTTCTGGAATCCCGAGGAAAACTTATTTTCATCGGAATGTTGTACATGTCGTTACCTAGCATTCAAGGGAACTCCAGTACACGCGATGCTCTGGTAAATGCACGTGAAGTTGTTCCAACATCAGTTTACTCTGGTCATTTCTCAGATTGGATGAGGGAAAGCATCCACTGACAGATGGAGGTCATGTTGTGAGGGTGAATGTGGAATTTCGATAGTACTCGGTTGTCACCAAGTCGAAGATGTTGAAGTGAGTTATAGCTTGTAAATATACCGGTTTTACGTTTCTAACTGTACTTTCTTTCCCTCAATCGCCCGTCAGGTACTAATCTCGGGGTTAGAGATGATACAACACACCGGAAGGACCCAGTGGTCTGCAGATGAAATCGACAGTAAGTTGCAGGTATGTACCCTTATTCCACATGCTACCGGCGTGTACATGGGAGCATGGACAGGGGAAATTAATTTGAAGTAACTGAAGAACGCACTGAGTCGATTCACTTCTAAATCTGACGTTCCTGGGTCTAGTGGGGTTAGTGAGAACTCTTGAAGTGCTCAACCTCTTTTCGTCCTTAACAAGCCATGCTGGCCATGAAACAGCACGGCTCACTGTAAGAAAACTTGAGTTTCTGAACTTGTCCTGAGGCATTGCGCGCGTCATTGATTATGCGGATCCCGACTTTGGGTGTTGACTGGTAGGACTTCTGTATAATGGCGTTTTCGTGGACTTGAAACGGTACGGTTTTACTTATCTCGTGACGGGATTTTGGTGCAGGAGGTGATGAAAGAGATATACTTGAAGTGTAAGAAGGCTGCGAATGAGTTTGGAATTGGACTTGGGAGCCCAGAGTATGTCATTATCTGTACTTCCTTTAACCTTTACGTTCTACTTCCCCTACACAATTCTTATTGGTCCATTCTCGATTATACATATTTTTGCGAACTTCTCAAACCAAGTTAGCATACATGTTCACCACTCTTTGTTACCCACCTTGTACTTGCATGGGTTCAAAACTATTGGGGGTTACCGTAAGTGTGCCGGGGAAGTCACTGTTTTCACCGAGAACTTCTTTACCCGTGTGCCAATATATACTGCCTTTAAACTTCCACGATTCCCTATATAGGGGTTTTCTTGTTTCTTCCTTGTTGCACATGAATTGTCAAGAGAAAGCTTCCATTTCGTTCTTTTGTTTCTAAATGTGGGAAATCTGTACCAGGTCACTTGTCCACGGAGCAAATATTGGGGCCTTCTTGCGTGTTGCAAGGGCCATGTTGGAGCAAGGGTGCGTTTAAGACAACATCTCTACAGTTTGATTACTGTAAGAACCTAGCGATGGAAGACCAGCATTCTTGCTACATTTACGTGCACATGTCTCGTGTTACGGCGTGAAGGCCTCAAGAACTCCGATCAGATGACTTTGGCAGTCATTCAAGCGAAGTTCGGTGTGAGCATAATCGAGGTTTTCACGTTTACACTACATCCGTAGCTTACGGTGGATGGATTCACAGGAAGGTTACTTAGCGGTGGTGCTCAGGCTACAATTGAGTGGTGTAAACGTCCAGTGGCGAGCGTAGCATGGCTACATGGCGGTCATAATACTCTTAACGCATTTCAGTGGAGATTTGAATAGCGTTTTTGGTTCTAGAGTAAGAACTCCCGACAAGCTTCGAAGCATCTGTCGATTCCACCCACTTTCCTTCTCCACTGTTGCGTTTCCAGCAGACTCGACAACCAGGAATGTAACCAGCATCTTGTGTTAACATCACAAGTAGCCTCGCTTAGCTAAGCCCTCAGCCACTGAAGTTCTCTCTAATTACCTGAGGAGCTGCGAGGAGACAAGTGTAGATCATATCCATAAGCCGTATCAGAGTGGGGTACATAGATTCATCTCAATCGTTACTCCTTGGACATATGAGATTCTAAACCGCATTTTTTGGGGGTCTATGGTCGCAAGACTGAGGCTGGCGTTCAGCGAGTTCAGTAGCAGCATTTACTACGGAGTATGAAGCTTTGTTCTGTACAAGGCTAAACATCCTACAGGAGTGGATTGTCTTGAGGGCTTTCTTGTCAATAAGGTCAATTTTAATGTGGCCTCTCAACTGCTCAGCTTGTCAGTGTCTACTGGACCTGAAAGGTATTTCAACTACAGATCATACACATAGGAGCTTGTGTGCACAGTTCATGGAGGACTCAGGAAGGACCCGAGTAAAAGTTGGACGGTGGTTGGGAGGGGTGCCGGACTGGAGGTTGTTGGAGAAGTGCGCTCGAGTACTTGGACTATTGCAAGAAAAGCTAATACAAATATTTGTAAGCTTCTGTTACAGTATATAATTGTACAAGATGAATGTCGTTTCTGTATAAAGTGAAGGGTTTTCTCTACTCCTTTCTTGACTTTATATGTCAAGCAGGCTGTTACAATTTGGATGTCTGAACTTGAATTGGAGATGGAGAACACGATGAGAAACACCCTTACACGTGGAGAAGTAGTATGTTTAAAGAGACTTATGATTTTCTCTTCGTCTTTTTAGCCCCCTGATTGACTGAGTGTTGGTGATTACGCGCGAAGAAAGCCAGAATCTACAACCATAGTTGTTTGCCTGTCTCACCAGAGTGGAGTGTTTGTTAGGCGTAATTTACCGTGCAAGCTGAAGGACGTCCAAATTTCATCTTCAACGCTTCTCCATTTCGAAGTAGCGTGATTCAGTCGTCCCCATGCAGGGTTTCACCGATAATCCAATGGAATACAGTTTCGCACTCGGCGAACTGCGTCAAGCCACAGCCCCGGTCACAGGATTAATGTCAACACGAGAAAACTGTTATCAGCTAGTGCGCGGGAAAAACCTACAAATTGCCATCGATCTCAGTTAGCTACAGCGTTGTACTGGGTGCCGGATTAGGTTAATTTGATGCTTTTGCATCTGACACCCCCTACCTAGTCTATGCCTTGGCCACTTTATGCTATCTGACTTTCTTCGTGCGCTTCATTCTGGGGGAACTTTGTTCTGATAGTTCCTGGTGGCTTCAAAACCCATAGATGTGGAAAAACCAAGCCTTGCATTGTCTTTGTGATGTAGCCTTGCTCCGAGTTCGGCTGCATGCGCACAGCTTCTCTCTTCTATCAGGTAGAGATACACTCACGCTTATCACCTCATCACCTCTTCAAGATGGAAGTTTAATTTATTACCTGACTGTTTTCTAATAAACAGTGTTAATAACGAAAGGGTTAGGTAAGAAAATACATAAATATGATTAGCAATATGCATTATTGTTTAACAATTTGTATTTAGGTTAATAATTAAAACGTGTCTTGGCTAGTAATATTTTCACTTATAGTTTCAACTAGTTTCAACCAGTTGACAGTCTATCTTGGTTTATGGCTCATGTTTGGATCACTTGTAATTCTAGGTTCGGTCAGCATTTATCAGTGACAGACAATTAGTTCTGCAGAACACTTTTATATAAGATTTATATTTGGTTTATGTCTGGGTTAGTTATAAGTCATATTCTATTGATATTTATAATTATAAAACGAATTAAAACTTTCTTAAAACCTTAATATAAACTTTTACAGAGCACTTACATCTTAAAAGGAAGGACGAACAAAATTTTTCTAGATAGTCTTGGAGATGAAACTGGGTAACATCCTGAAATTTATTATCTAATCTTTTTGTCTAAAAAAGATAAATAATAAATTAATGCTAGAGTTAAACGTGTTTTGTCTTAGCAGGTTCTTGTATTTATAGTTTTGGCAGCATGTGAATCCGTCTTTAGTTTATAAATTACACGGATTATAAATTTGTCTTTATTATTTAAATTGTAAATAAATCTTTATTTATAACCGCTTACTATTAATTTATATATAACATCTTACATCTATTTTGATAAAAAAAAGTCAGCAAAATTCCCCAAAACAAGATACGCGATGCTTATTCACTTCTCTTTTTTACCAGATAGATATGTAGGTCGGGACAATATTAGGTAATCATGTTATCCATAAGCAGTTTGAGATAAGTATGGTAAATCTCGATGATGAGGCGAAACTTATATAATTGATCTCATTATCGTTACTACGAACTGCACCTACAGTTTGCATAGTAATAACACACGATGACTAGATGACATTGAACGAAGAAGATTCAAACTACAGAACTCGTTTTTTCATGGGTACATTTAAGAACATAAAGTGGCTAAAAAAAGATGTAATATCATGTTCAAACTAGGAAGTTTGAATGAAGCGAAGAAAGAGAATATAAACCATTTTCTCACATGTTAACACTCAATTCCGTAGTAAATATTCGTTTGAATTTGAGAGAAAAACTACGAATTTCATCTTGATTAGTATAAATATCTTAAGTCTCTTCCACCATCATATATGGAGAACATGACAAACTGGAAATTTAGAGGATAAACATCTGGACAAGAGTTTCTACTAGAGTTTTAAGTTATACTCTAGTGCGATCAAATATGGAAAAAATTACAAAATGGAAACTTTAGGAAATAAATATCTTGGCAACAGTTGCTACTAGAGTTATAAGTTATACTGTATATCTTAAATTACAACGAACTTTGGAGAGATCAAATATGGAAATAGGACAAGCACGGAAGGACAAAAGAGAGCTCAGTTTATATAATTCTCCAAACATTTTAAATTTTCTTCTCTTGGTATATTTTAAAGTACCGCTTACGTGTTTACTTTGATAAACATAAACTCCTTACACTTCTCTACCATATTCCTTGGAAAACTTACACAATTTATACTTGGGATGCGATCTCATGAATAAAACATAGTCCAAAGTTTGCCCATGAATGAATGGTTATTTTTCTTCTCAATTATAGATTAGTTTAAGATTGATGTCTTTTTTTTAATAAATCATTCATGGATTAAAAGTTCTGTTTGCCTGCGATTCATAGTGAACTTCTCAGTAACCAAACATCAACTGCAAAATTGGCCCTTGAACTGTCTACGAGATCGTATCATATCCTACTCCGAGAGAGCTCGAGGTAAGGAAAGTCACGTCCATGATAGACTTCAATATGAACTGAAATGTAATATAAAAAGTATCTATAGGACATATAAAGCTATCCAATTCTAACTCTTACAACATCTACAATCTGTCGTCTTTTCTCGATCAAAAGAACGATCTCTCTGATACCCAGTTTGTCACGTCAGTTTGGGCACCTCGGCTAGGTTGACCGAGTGCGAAGTGGCGCATCCCGATAAGGCCGTTACTGCCGTTAGGGCGAGTTGGAGAGAGAGCTCACTAGGGGTAACTTCGCAGGTAGGGCTTGGAGGCCTTAGTTCTTTGAGTTGAGCCTTCAAGCTCCAGGCTATGGTGGATAGTCTTGTTGAGTGTAACCCGGATTCTCTTCGCGTTTAGAGTGGGTTTGGCTTGACCGTTTGTGAGTAGTCCTTGATGTGGTGTTGGAGATGGTAATCTCTGTATTCAGATTATTGTGCTACACTAGTGTATGTGTATGACATCGTCCATGTGTTATGTGTATGTGTGGTGTACCTCTGACAGCGATGTATGTTGTGTAGCGATGTGTATGCGCACGACAAGATCGATGAGAACGAGACTCATCACGAGGTCTAGACGGCCTTGTGTAGTGTGAAGGAAAAAGAATAGATGTAAGTGTCAACACGCGAGGGACAAGAGAGGGATGAGAAAAAGACATTTTATCAAAATTGTTTCAGATGTCACATCAGTTTGGACCCCTCGGCTAGGTTGACCGAGTGCGAAGTGGAGCATCCCGGTAAGGCCGTTAGTGCCATTAGGGCGAGTTGGGGAGAGCCCACTAGGGGTAAACTTCGCAGGTAGGGCTTGGAGGCCTTAGTTCTTTGAGTTGAGCCTTCAAGCTCCAGGCTATGGTGGATAGTCTAGTTGAGTGTAACCCGGATTCTCTTCGCGTTTAGAGTGGGTTTGGCTTGACCATTTGTGAGTAATCCTTGTTGTGGTGTTGGAGATGGTAATTTCTCTATTCAGATTACTCAAAGAACTAAGTGCAGGTCGAGGCGGAGTTCAGTAAGAGCTCGCTGATCTGAAATCAGAAATCGTCCGCTGGTATCTTCGGGCGTTGTCGTTCGTGCTTGATTGTGTGGAGCCGTGATCGAGGTGTGTGGGCGCCGTGCTACATTGCTGGTCGCAGATCGATTTGCCGTTGTTGGGGTCGAGTGGAGATTTCTGTCATGCGGAAGCGCTGCAGAAATTTTGCGAAATGTTCTTGAAGTGTGTTGTTGGAGCCGGATTGCGCGTTTGGGCGTAGCAGCTGAAATACCTGTCAATGTCGGGCCGGAGTGGACTCTTTGGAAGCGCATTGGAGAGACGATTCTAGCGCACCAAGTTTCGTGGAGTTTGGCCAAGGATTGAAGAAGTTATGGCATGTCGAAGTTCACTGCTGTGACACCCGCAAGTGCAAAAGGCTAGTTACGTCAGATTTTGGCTCAATTTCGTGTGGAAACTCGAGTTTAGTAGTTGTTTTGTGTGTGTGTGCATCCTCGAAGTGTGTGTGGTGCATTTGCGAATCTGTTTTGGTGATGTTCGGGTTGGATTTGGAAGTTCTTGCTGTTTTACGTCAGATTTTGGTCACCCGTGTGCACCCGCAAGCTGTTTTCGCTGTTTTGGAGGCTGTTTTGGTGCAATCTTCTGCAATTCGAGGTGGAGCCGAGCCTCTTCTGGTGTGTGTGTACCTGTTCTACTCTACTTCAAGCGGAGCGGAGCGGAGAGTGAGCGGGAGTGTCGAGGTGTGGAGTGCGCGTTTAGAGGCTTTGAGGAGCAGAGGTGCGTGAGTGCGGAGGCGTGAGAGCGGAGCTGAGCCTGAGCCTGAGCCCGAGCCCGCGCCCGCCGCAAGCCATCTTGCTGGCGTGCGTGAGAGAGGTATCCAAGCTTCAGGTGTGTGGGAAGGGTAAAACCAGCTGGTCACCCATCCCAACACTATTCCTGGACCTGGACTCCTGACTCTATAGTCTTAGCTTTGGCTTTACCACTAGACCAATAGCTCTTGGAGTCCTACAGGGATGCGTGCAAGTACTTATGGACTTGTATAAGGTAGTAAGAGACCTTCTCGTACGTCCCTAGAGGAGTGGTAGGGTGACCCCACAGTATTAGGGGGAAGCTATAGTTGTGGTAGTGTTTGCCTACACCGTAGAGGCGCGTATGGAGACAATTGGTGGCAGTTGTCTTGGGTGAGCTAGTAGAGCTATCACGTGGATGTTTTTGGAGCTACTAGAGGTGTGGACATCTAGTTAGTGACCTCTAGTGTCAGTTACGACTGTTGGTGATCATATATTGTGCATGTGGTCACCGACAAGGAGTCGTCAGTCCGGGTGGGGCTGGGTTTCTCTTTATGTGAATGTTTGAGAGTGGAGGGTTATCGTTTGGACTTCTTGTGGTTGGAACCTCTCCATACTCTGCTTCCTGTTTGTGCGTCGCGTTTGCTTGTGTTGGCGCTTGATTTCCGGAGTGAGTTCACTCCAGTGTGCTGTCGGTAGTGAGGCTGGAGTTGCGGACTAGTCAGACTACCTTTGTCTCTCTCACGGTGCGGTTGGAGTGACGACCAACAAACCGTGAGAGGCTGCCTGTGGTGATGGCAGGTACAGGTTATCCTTACCTTGACCGTCCTAGTAGGGGATAGGTGAGCTCAGTAGGAGCAGGGTTAGGCAAGTGGTGGTTACGGTGGTGACGGAGATTGCGACATTCCAGTTGAGGAGTGTGTTAGCGGGATTCTCTCATCACGGAGTTCTCGGGAGGTTCTGGTGGAGACTTCTCGGACAGTGGGTATACACGGAGTGGGGTGAGGTACCGACTACCTACACCATTGCCGTCGGTTGTTCCAGAGGACGAGTCAGACGCAGACAGCGCGTTTTCTGGTGGTGAGTCTAGTGTCGTCACACCGTTGTTGTGGGACATGGACGAGATCTATGGGGTCACGAAGGGGCCTCGACGTTACTCGGGTACAGTTGGTACCATTGAGCTGGATGACTTCATCCAGAAGTTCGATAGTTGGTGCGATCTACAGCAGATGCGGAACCCACAGCTGTTTACACCCTTCATGGCGTGGAAGGGTTTGTTCCAGCACTTGGAGGGACCTCGGAGGGACCTCCGATGGACGATTATCATGAGTTCAGACGAGATTACAGTGTTGAGATCGAGTTGTGGAGACAACATTGGTCTCCCAACTACGTTTCTATCACTACTGGCGCAGTTTCGGGAGGCGTAGCACCTGCGAGTTCGGGTGCCAGTAGCAGTGGTGCAGCCACAGATGGCGGAGTACCTACTACCGGTGCATCCACAAGTAGTGGAGCAGGTGGTAGTGTGAGCGGGATACCACCAGGGTTTAACCCTGTGGTTCAGTTCTTCCAATGTTTGAGGAAGAACTATCAGGGTGTGCGGACCGACAAGTTGAGGAGTCTGCAGGAGTTCCAGCGGAAGACTGGAGAGAGCCTACGCGAGGCGTTTACTCGCATGAGACGGTTGATCAGCGTTACCCAAGGGGTGACGGAAGCACAAGCAGTCCAGTTCTGGTATGGGATACTAGACCGGGAGCTGCGTAGGAGAGTTAGAGATGCTACTCTCCTTAGAGATACCGCTCCGATGTTGGCGGTTGTCTTTAGTCTGGCTGAGCGGATTGAGCTCAACATGGTGGAGGAGAGGGTGGTGGTTGCTGGGTTCAGCAAGGAGACACCACATGGAGCGACCACCTCTTCTCGAGGATCACAGGCTACGCAACAGCGTGGTGGTGGTGGTGGTAAGGATCGTGCGGAGCAGTCACGATCTCAAGGAGGTGTTGGAGGATCTGGTGGGCAGAAGCCCATGCCGTCCTTCTCTAGTCAGCAGCAAGCGGGTCCTTGCTGGACGTGTGATGGTCCTCATCAGCAGAGGGACTGTCCACAGAGGAGAGGTTATGAGATGTCAGGGACATCAGGGACGTCTCAAGCAGTACCTAGGCAATGTGAGCATTGCGGACGACCTGGTCACAGTAGTGACCGTTGTTTTGATCTCCATCCCGAGTTGCGGCAAGGGAAGGCTGATCGTGGACGAGGCAGAGGAGCTCAGGGAGGCCGTGGTGGTCGAGCTGGAGGTAGAGGTCCAGCACCTGGGAGAGGACCGGTCGGTCCACCGCCTGCTACGACGTCAGAAGCAGGTATGGCTGCTCGGATTGAGCAGTTAGAGCAGAGGATAGCTAGTATGGCTATGGCCCAGCGGAGATCAAGTGGAACAGAGGCTTCCACGTCTTATGGAGGAGAAGGAGGTGACTTCGACTTCATGGCTGGTGTGGCGCAGATTGAGGCATCTGCGGCAGTGACTAGAGGTGCAGTACGTGCCTCTGAGCCACGAGGTGCGTCAGTGGAGTTGGATCCACAACGCGGGGAGGCTGGTAGACAAGCTAGGCTTCCCCAGTCGTTCACGTTATCGGAGACATTGAGGACCACATCTATGGTTCCTAAACGACCTACCGATGGTGCAGTAGAGTTGGAGGCATCGACATCCAGGAGTGGGTGTGATGTGAGTCCACCTTCGACGTCTGTGGATGCGACGTCGAACCCGATGTTGGGGGCGGCTACAGCAGTTTTGCGAGCCCCACTATTCTCAGCCACGGATATGAGGACATTGGGAGTCAACTTGGCTCTAGTGTTCCAGTTGGCGACCACGCTCAGTGAGAGCGAGGATGTAGTTACCTCTAGTGCTGAAGTAGTTCAGCGAGAGACGGTAGACGTGTCCATGAAATCGAGGATCAGGACAGCTACCAGTGGTACTTGGCAAGCGGCGACTGCTAGGTTAGATGAGTTACCAGCTAGGCCGGCGATTGACCGTGCTAGTTTGGCCCCAGGTGTGGTGTTGTTGGACAACAGAAGTGGTATCTTCTGTTTGGTGGCACCTTCAGAGAAAGTGTATCGACCCCAGAAGGTCTTGTTAGACTCTGGAGCCCAACCGTTGATGTTGGGAAAGGCGGCGTGTATTGGTTTGGATCTGAAGAAGTCCGAGATAGAGAGATGTCCATTCCAGTTGCAGACATCTCTAGAGGGATCAGGAGGTACGGCTCTACATATGACACGTGAGATGTTGACGGTGAGAGTTCGGCCAGATCACCCCATGGATGGCTCTATGGTGAGGACCAAGGCCATCGTTACAGCCGCAGAGTCTTATGATGTATTGGTGGGAGATGCTGTGTTGTACCCTATGGGGTTCGTGATCGACTATTTGACGGAGACAGCATCTTACAGACCAGGTTGGCAGTCCGGTGAGGGACGAGTGAGCCGCTTACCAGTGCGGTTCAGTGCTAGAGTTGGGACGACGGAGCCTACACCAGGAACGATGGCATCCGTTGCAGGGTTCAGTTCGATCATCACTTGGCCGGACGAGTTGTTGGAGGGTAATGCCCATGCGGAGGATACTCCGATCTTTGAGGAGGTGGAGGACATGCCTAGCATGTCTACGTTAGTACCATCTGCCTTGGATGTTCCACTCTGGAGTTCAAGTGGAGAGTTGCAGCAATATGCTGATCAGTTGGTGCAGCAGGCTTGGAGGGAAGCTTTTGTACCACCAGTAGAGGAACAAAGGGTTGTTCCTGCTACTGGCCCTGCGACCTTATCACCGTTGGATACGACTCCCATTGTGTGGCAGTATCCAGAGGAGGGTGTATGTGTGCTGGAGCTGTTTGGAGGTATCAGCACAGGTTTGGCTGCGGTATTGCAAGCAGGCATACAGTACAGCGATACTTGTATGTGGAGAGTGATGAGATTGCGAGACGCATCTCATTGCGACATGTGGCACGTTTGGTGCAGAGATATCCTGAGTTGTTGCCCATATCAGCTGTTAGAGGATACCAGCAAGCATTACCGTCGGATATTTCGCTGCTGGGGGTGCAGGATCTTACGTTTGTTGGCACCATTCACTTGGTGATAGCCGGATGGCCATGTCAAGGTCACACGCGTGCTGGGAGAGGTCAGGGTTTACATGACCCGCGATCTAAGATGTTCTGGGAGATGTTACGGATCTTACGACATCTCCAGATGCATCAGGTGGATTCTCCAGCGTACATCTTGGAGAATGTTCCTTTGTTGGGTGATGCTCGTACACAGATGATGACGAGTGTGCACCAAGTGCGGTCTTGGATTGGACCAGCAGTGTTGTTGGATGCAGCGAGAGTAGGATCTCGTGCACATCGTCCACGGTTGTGGTGGACGAACTTGTTACCGAGAGAGGTGCTTAAGCGAGCACACGATGGAGTGAGACGACCAGCGCATCTCACGGTTGATAGCATCTTGGATGCAGGACGACGATCTCAAGTAGTGAGAGTCGTCGATAGGTCACCCATGGCAGTGGTGAACCTAGTGGGACGGCCCATGGTAGCGTTACCCACTTTGGTAAGCTTTCCAGCGTCACATGCTTATAGAGATGGAGGACCTGGGCTTGTGTGGGATGCTCAATTACGGCAGTTGGTGGAGCCCAATGCCGATGAGAGAGAGCGAGCGATGGGTTTCGTTACCGGTACGACGGCAGTAGCTTCGGTGTCAGAGGCTTCACGTCGTCAAGTATTGGGTCAAGCAATGGACTTGAATTGCTTGACATGGATTGTTAGCCTTGGATTGGCTGAGCAGCGTCGGATGCGATCGACGGGTGTTACTGCTCGAGCACTCTTGAGCTCTTTGCCTACCGGGTCGGTGGAGGCAAAGGCTAGGGGCGAGGCAAGTGGAGTTCGTCATCCTTGGACATCATGGGATGTCATAGGAGAGAGTGTGGAGCTTGCAGCTAGAACTGCAGAAGTTTTACGCACAGTAGCGGTGGAGGTTGTTGGTGGTGAGCAGAAGGAAACTGCTCCAGAGACTGCAAGATAGCAGTCAACGACTTCGTCTTCTACCTCTAGCATGGTGACAGAGGATACTTGGGAGCCAGAGATTGGACCCAAGCTTATAGGAGAGGAGAGACGAAGAGTCCAAAGATTCCTGAAGAGCTACAGGAATTGTTTTGCCTTCAGTATGAAGGATTTGGGTACCTTGAAAGGACCTGGTATACGGATCGACTTGGCTAATGACACGCCAATCTTTCGACGTCCTTACAGGTACAGTGACATGGAGAGAGCCTTGATCCAGAGTCGGACTCAAGACTTGTTGGAGGTTGGGTTGGTGGAGATGTCGCATGGAGAGTATGCATCTGCCACAGTTATGCCAGCCAAGAAGGATATGTATGGCAACTACACAGATAGACGGATGTGTGGGGACTATCGTCCTATCAATCGGCAGACGAAGTCCGATAAGTATGCCATGCCGACACCTGAGGAGATCTTTGATGCAGTGGGGCATGTGAAGGTCTTCAGTACTTTGGATCTTCGAGCAGGGTATCATCAGTTGCCAGTGAGAGAAGAAGATAAGTCCAAGACAACATTTTGAGGAATTGACTCTCACGGCAAGGATTGTTTGTATCAGTGGCGGTTCTTACCATTTGGGTTGAAGAACGCCCCTGCTGAGTTCCAAAGGGTGATGGACAGAATCCTAGCAGGATTGGATTTTGTCAGATGTTATATTGACGACATCTTAGTCTATAGTGCTACAGTGGAGGAGCACGAGAGACACTTACGGGATGTGTTTGAGCGGTTGAGAGCTCATGGGTTGAAGTTACACCCTGAGAAGTGTAAGTTCTTCCAGGAGTTGGTAGAGTATCTGGGCCACACCATCTATCCAGGTGGATTGGGTGTTCATCAGACGAAGGTTGAGGCTATTGCACGTATTCCGCGTCCCACAGATGTGAGTCGAGTTCGAGCATTTGTTGGTTTGGCGAACTTCTATCGTCGATACGTGAAAGGGTTTAGTGCAATTGCGAAGCCGTTGACCAAGCTGATGAAGGTGGACCAGGAGTGGCAGTGGGGAGATGAGCAGGAGCGAGCTTTCATAGAGCTCAAGGATAGGTTGACATCTGCTCCCATCTTGAGGAGACCCGTTAGGGGGCGTCCTTTCCAACTGCACACCGATTGGAGTATGTTGGGACTTGGAGCAGTGCTGACTCAGCATGATGATGAGAAAAAGGAGTTCGTGGTGGCGTATGCCAGTCGCTCCAACAATTCAGCGGAGGCGAGGTATAGTTCGTATGAGGGAGAGTGTTTGACGGCAGTGTGGGCTGTTGCACACTTTCGATGTTATCTGTTTGGGAACCCCTTTACTCTCATCACTGATCACCAGCCGCTCAAGTGGTTGATGGAGTCCGACAAGCTTACAGGGAAGCTTGCACGATGGGCTCTGATCTTACAGGAGTATGACTTCCAGGTAGTACATAGACCTGGAGTTGCAAACCTAGATGCCGACGGGTTGAGTCGCAACCCGTGCACGAGTCAGCAGGATCAGACTGGGGCTCGCTGGCATGACGAGGTTGATGAGGAGATAGTGCCAGGGTGGCATGCATCTGCCTTTCTTTGTGTGTTGGCCATGAACTCTAGTATGGAGGGCCAAGTCGTATCTTTCTCTGGTCAGAGAGTAGATGATGAGTCTCCAGATCTTGAGGGTGGAGATGGTGTTTCAGACCAGCGAGATATCCATGATGATGTGATCGTGATGGAGTATCTACGTACTGGTGTGGTAGTAGGCACAGTAAGTGCCAAGGAGCGAGATCGTGTCCTCCAACGAGCGAAGAGATTTCGACGAGAAGGACGACATGTACTTCGAGTGTGGGGTGATGGGAGGGTACGGATAGTGCCACATCCATCCCAGAGGGCACAGTTAGTACGACATGCCCATGAGGAGTTGGGACATTTTGGAGTGAAGCGTACGCATAGCTTACTCCAAGGACAGTATTGATGGCGTGGTATGCACATCGATGTGCAACAGTTTGTCGCACGATGTGTGGTTTGTGATCGAGTACGAGCATCGTTTAATGCTCCTACTCCACAGTTACACCCCTTACCGATTATGGGGTTGGGTTATCGTTGGAGTTTGGATTTTGCGGGACCCTTATCGTTGACCGTACGTCACCACCGGTATGTGTTGGTGATGGTGGAGCACTTCTCCAAGTGGATTGAGTTGGTGGCATTACCAGACAAGGCTAGTGAAGGGACAACGTATGCGTTCTTAGATCGAGTGCTGAGTCGTTTTGGAGCACCAGCTGAAGTGCTGACATACCAAGGTACAGAGTTCTTTGGTGAGTTTCAGGCCTTGTGTGATCAGGCGCTGATTGATCATCGGACTACATCTCGAGATCATCCTGAGGCGGATGGTTTGGCAGAGAGGGTAGTTCAGACGGTGAAGAGAGGATTGCGCAAGTATGGCTTGCAGAAGGACCACTTGGGAGACTGAGATGTGCAGTTACCATGGTTGGCTATGGGCTACCGTTTCAGCCGACAAGCGTCTTTGGCTTCCTTCTCACCGTATTTTCTATTGTATGGTCGAGATCCAGATCTACCTTCGGCCATTCGTCGTGATTCTGTTGAGGTGCTGGACCTTGATGACCCGAATATGTGAGTGAGAGCATGTTCTCAACGAGCAGAGACATTTCGGAGAGTTATGTCTATGGCTTTTGAGAACCTAGCGATTGCTCAACATAGAGACATGTTGCGATATGCGACTATCCGAGGAGGAGGTTATCGGCCGTCGATTCGCAGGTTTCATCCTGGCGATTATATCTATCTACAGCAGACTGCACCGACGACGTTGGACGTGATCGCAGGGCGCACTATTTTACGAGTGCGTGAGGTGTTACCTTCTGGAGTACTCATGTTAGAGGGCCGTGATGGTGTTGTGTGGAAGGACCATGTGCGTAATTGCGCGCCATGTCATCTTCCCAACATTGATGGTACCGTTGACCCAAGCTTAGCAGTTGTACGCGCGGGCTTGAGGTGTATGTTGTGTGGGTCTGCTGGTGGAGCAGCCCGTATGTTGGTGTGTGATGGTTGTTCGAGAGGTTGGCACATGTCATGTTTGACTCCACCTCTCAGTGTAGTTCCTACTGGACGGTGGGTTTGTCCTCGATGTATATAGCGGAGATAGTCGATTAGATCTTTGCGTGGTATGGATTGCAAACAGGCGACTAACGATGGGGCAATGTAGCACCCGGCCTCCTGATCCTTACACCCATGAAGGTGTGTATCACGTAGTTGGGATATGGAGCTATCTGGAGTTAGAGGGACCTAACCGCCAGTTAGGGGGGCGATTGTGGTACACTTGTGTATGTGTATGACATCGTCCATGGGTTATGTGTATGTGTGGTGTACCTCTGACAGCGATGTATGTTGTGTAGCGATGTGTATGCGCACGACAGCTGTCACGTCAGTTTGGACCCCTCGGCTAGGTTGACCGAGTGCGAAGTGACGCATCCCGGTAAGGCCGTTAGTGCCGTTAGGGCGAGTTGGGGAGAGCCCACTAGGGGTAAACTTCGCAGGTAGGGCTTGGAGGCCTTAGTTCTTTGAGTTGAGCCTTCAAGCTCCAGGCTATGGTGGATAGTCTAGTTGAGTGTAACCCGGATTCTCTTCGCGTTTAGAGTGGGTTTGGTTTGACCATTTGTGAGTAATCCTTGTTGTGGTGTTGGAGATAGTAATTTCTCTATTCAGATTATTGTGGTACACTTGTGTATGTGTATGACATCGTCCATGGGTTATGTGTATGTGTGGTGTACCTCTGACAGCGATGTATGTTGTGTAGCGATGTGTATGCGCACGACACAGACAAGACTGTCTGAATGCTGTAAAATTGCCTTCTAAATAATGAAAGAAGGTAGAAGTACAATCTTGTCAGTTTTCTAGCTTTTCCAGATGATGGACTGGAAACAAGCATGTCAAGTATGAGGACTCTACAAGGAGTGGACTTTAGTTGCATGTTATAAGGGGCACGGTGAGTCTGAGCACATGTACCTCCAGATGATGAAGGTCCAGAGCCCCTCGTTCTCCCACTTTCTGATTATTACACCACTATGCACAAGGAAAGTAGTGTAGTAGTATTAGGGACACCCAAACCTTTATAAGTGTATGACAAATATCGTAAATTCTTTTATGTATTCCGGCTGTCAATTTTATATTTTTGTACTTCTAAATTTATTATTATTATTATTATTATTTTTTGGTGGCAGAATGTCTTTGGAAAATTCCTGTACTACAAACAGTCTCGTGGTTCAGAAGAAAAATAATATTTTAAATTTTTTTTGATTACGGAACATCTTCACAACGTTCCGCAGATCTTCCTATTGTTTAGAGGAATTTTATAATTTATACTTTTATTATAATTATAATTTTAGTTCTTGTTTGCTTGCGGAACTTATTCACAACGTTCCGCAGATCATTCTGTTGTTGGAGATGAAAATTAATATATTTTTAGTTTTTAAATTAATTCTAATCCTTGTTTGGTTGCGGAACGTCTTCATAACGTTCCGCAGATCATCCTGTTGTTGAAGATAGAAATCAATATATTTAATTTTTAATATATATTTTTGTACTATTTTATAGTTAGAACCTTTTCATAATGTTGTCCATATTCTCTTGTTGTTGAGAGAAAAATTAATTATTAATTGTTTTAAATACTCCTAATGATAACTTGTGGTATTAAATTTGAACCGCAACAATACTTAATTACGGTAAATTTAAGCTAGTTTACGTCTTGGTCTGAGTAGGGACATAAACACGTCTGTTGCAATAAAGTAACACTGCAGGGTCGTTGCAAACGTTAAGACCCACTACCGTAACACAAGTCGTAAAAGCAGTCATGGGTAACGACGTAACTCTCGTAAGAAATTTTATAACCTGATTATTACAGGTTGAGGTTTGAGTCTCCTTACTGGTACAGTACTGTAAAGTACGTCAGTTGAGCGGAGAGTGGGCAATAGTTCTCGTAGGTTGAAGCATGATTCGTTCGTACACCAGTGTGCACCGTGTAGAGCTTAGTTTTTTGAGAAAACGCGACCCAATGAATAGCAAACGGATGGGAGTAGAGCTTAGTGAAGGATCCCACTTTGCCCAGTGGCTCTCGTCGTGTCCTTGCTGAGGCAGGGAAAACTGCATCAGGATAGGACCATCTCGTTCTGCGGAAGACGATGTTGCGCATTAGGTATTAAAGTGAACGGTACAGTATTGACTCGAGCCCGTCCGCGAAGAGAAGGCGACATGAAATTAAAAGGTATGCATTTGGATCCATCCCTTCCCATCCCTTCCCTTCCCTTTAGTATGTTCTTCCCCGCAGCGTGGAGTTACGGCTTCGACTAGACACGGACGGACGATTTCTACGAACATCTCGTGAGGTGCCTACAAGAAATCACAAGAAATCAGCTGCGACGTTCTCTTATTGATCTTTTGCCCGTTTAAACAGTGAGTGGTTTCAATGGAGAGCTAGATACTTCGCCTATAACAATTCAAAATATCACTTCTCGATCAACCACGCTCTTGAACAAAATTATCCAAATAACTCCTACGATAGTTTTCCTTTGGACGTCTGGAAATCTTTCTGTTTTAACTTTGACTCCCCTTAACAGAACTCCCTTGGTCCTCCGAAGTAAAAAATTACTCTCTCGGTCCCCTACAGTCGCAGTCTCAGGTCCACAGAGTTCACGCGAACCATGGCCAGGGGCAACTAGCAGGCAGAGTTGGTGACAGGCTAATTCACATGATTTGAAGTTTGAACAGGTCGTCTTCGGAGCTTTGGAGCGTCGTGCTATGGCTGGAGTCATCATACCTGAGTTGAGGTGAATTCTTTTCCTTGACCTGAAGGAAAAGAATTCGTCCTGGTCGAGAAAGGTTTCCTGCGCACCCTCATCCCAAGTCAAATTACGGCTTCCTGTCCTTCTCGCATGAAGGTGATCGACCCTCCAGACTCCAGAGGACCAGAGATCGACTTATCGACTTATGCTGATTTAAGCGTTATGTCCTCGGTGTAGAATGGGACGGACAGAGGCAGAAACAACGCATATTAGCAGTGAAAGTCTGTCCGGTATTGGAGTCTGGAGATTGTATATGTGCCGCAGGAAGCCTGACGAGAGCTGCTAACTGCGGGTACAGATAGCTGAGTACTATCCAAATGCGCGGGAGCCGAATGATTCGAATGCTTATGACTTGGGGAGCAGATAGCTGGGGGATTGAAACAGCCCACGGATCTGAAGCCGGTTTGCTAACTTTTCGCACACCCTTCTCATTGACTACGGCCCATCATGAATTTGTGCCTAAACCCTAAAACCCTCTGAACTCTCTTTTGGATACTGGGTATTCTCTTCGTTTTGTGAAGAACTCTCCCGCTTGACCCTCTCCCGCTTGACGGTCTTCTGCCAGTTGAACAGTTCTCATCAAGGAATTGCTGGATGACTTCATCCACATCTTATACATTACATGACAAGTTGGCAATTTAGGGCTCCGAAGAATCCGAACAGAAGTCTTAGACCAGTCTCACAGCAAGCACACAAATGCTCAAGCATAAGAAGAAGAATGATGCTTCGCAGCGAATACGTCTTGACAAAAACTGCACGGTTTCTTCAATCTCATTGTACAGCTAGGACTTACGAATGTCTGAAGCAACGCCTCCCAGCGCTACCCTGGGCAAGATAATCAATCCTATGTAATCTGGCCCCACTCGTATACGTACCATATGCGTGAGAGCAAGTATACTGTGATCTGCCACCAAGATAATAAGGATTACCAACCTCGTGATGTCCTACCAAACATTGTAAGCCATAAACTTGCGACAGTGTGACTGTAGGAAGATTAAACACAAACCAAACAACAATTGCCCACAGCCAGCGCTCTACAAATGGATCTCGTGCCACATTCTCGACCCAGTAATCGGGGCGTGCAGTCCATGCTCGAGAGAAGGAAGGCGGGGCACACGTGACGTGAGCTTCACCTCAGAACTACTCCTACCGTCCGTCCACCCGTCCCTGCAGACTCCAGTCCAAACCGAACCGAACCGAACCGGTCAGTTTGTGTCACATCAACTCGAGGCACAAGGGCCTTGTGTGTATAGTGCAGTGCAAGCACGGGACTTGCCAGTTTTACTGCAAGTTTTACGACTGCAGTGACACTCCTCGCCCAGGTCGCCCTCAACTCTACTCTCACCATGGACCGTGGAACAATCGTCCCACAATCGATCAGGGATTCCAACACTCGCCTTCCTGCCTCCTGTCGGTCACAGTCTCACGCTGCTAGCGGCTCTCGTACGCTAAGGTCCTTAAGCAATCACTTAGTGGAAAAGGGAGTTATTGAGCGATGACAACCAGTCTGTGCCTGTGGTGGGCTTGGAAGCAGCCCTCACAGGCACAGACCAATCGGTAGAGAAGAACAGTCGCGTCGCTATTCATCTTGTTGGCGTAAGAAAAAGGTTTACCATCATTAGCTAGCAGGGCTGGTCGTGCCTCCCACTCACTCCCAGAAGTTCTCAAAGGATGCAAAACGAGAATGAGTCTAGAAGTATTGCGTCGCGTTCCACGTCTAGAAGTACAACTGCCGACGTTAAGAAGGATGACTCTGTACTTCCGACTCAGATAACGGGCACAATATAAAGAATAACTAGAAAGAAAGGGGAAATTAGATTCACGCCCAATAGTATTTGCAATAACGTCAAATAAGAAAGAGACTGCACGCCTCTCTTTGCACGTCAATGTTGAAGTCCGTGCGGGCCCCAGGGTTATCTGAGCACGACACTTGGAGCCATTAGAGCTCGATCCGGCCCTCGATTCGGTTGGCATCTAGTGCTAGAAACCTTGATTCTGGCTGCACAGCTTTCCGGAGTCGTAATGATAGGCGGCAGCTGCAGATAATTAGAGGCTACTAGAACATGTTCTGCACTTGCCAGAACATTATGTAGGAAACTGGAACAGACAGATCTATTTGGAGGGTGGATGAAGATGCGGATTCCAGTTCAGTTGCAAGGAGGAGAAAAAGTAAAGTAAATTGTTGGTTAGTTGGCGAATCAGAAGCAGAAAAGAGGACGCTAAACTGCTCGCATGAATGGATGTCGGATGTTCAGCATGGGCGAAGCATAGTATTGTAAGGCCGGCTGACAAGGGCAGAGCAGAAATTTAAGCAGAAGCCACAGGCCCCTGCCGAGGACGTGCTATGATCGGATGGCGCAGAGTGCTGAGACTGCGCGGAGAGGAGCAGTGAGAGGAAACGTTGATAGTGAGGGTTGTTTCCTGAGGTGCAAGCGAGGAGTCGCCAGGGCGCATCCGAAAGGAAGCGAGTCTTTGACGGCAATTCTGGGACTCCATGACTTCAGATATCGACAATTTCCACGAGAATCAGTCGTAAGTCTAAAGCCCAGAGGCTGATGAGGCGCTAAGTGATGTAACAGATTGCAACACCGTGGATCTTTTCTCAGCACAGGTGAGCATGACAGGAAGTATGTCTAATAAAGTAGTGAACAGGCCAAGGGGTCCGGAAATGCTGAGTCTAAACCAGGTGGTGGCGACGGCCATCTCGATCTCCCGAGATCAACTGATGCTCCAATAGAGTACAGAAACAGTTACACTGCTTCTCGTTTGCTTTGACTATGTCAGACTAATGTCAACGGACCTGCTTCAAGGAAACCTTTTACTATCATTGGATGTTATCCAAGGTGACCCACGTTGGGAAGCCGAACACTGCTCCCAACGACAACTGTTGGGTGAGAGGATGAGACGTACGGGTGTAGCAAGGAGCAGAGAAAGGCCATGTCTGTGCAGCCCAGAGGAGTGATGGAGGGCAATTGCGACAGATGTAGGTGCAGTTGGAGAACTCAAGAGCTCATAAAGCTACCGAACCTTAGCAGTGGAGACGTTTACAGGGTTCTCTCAAGGAACTGCAGCAGCTGTTGGATGACCCAGTCAGATGTCAACTGCCAGAATTTTGTGTCAACGGGCACTCGAGTGTGTTGTGTAGGAGAGTAGGAGTACTCATCAGTATTCGTTTTGGCATAGAAGGAATCAGTGGCTTTTCCAGGGAGGTTTTCATTTGTGTGGTCGGTTCTGACTACAACCAGACCCAGAATTCAGACCTTTTGCACCAGAGCTAGTCCATCGATTGTGAACTATGCTTGGCCGCCTTCCCTTTCGAACGCACTTAAGGATCAAAGTCCCGCCCTTCGAGCTGGATCTGTACCGGAACCCAGCATCGCACGTGGTCGGTGGGTACTCGGACAATTGCCCAAATTTCTCTTCGAGAGCATAGCCGACATGTTATCTTGATTTCGAACGTCTTATATATAGTTTGGTGCTGACTGGTTTTGAGGCAAATGTGAGTGAAGTATGGAGCTGGAGTCAATAAGCAGCGTCATGGATGGGATCTGTTTTTCCAAGAGTTTGGAATACGGCTTCTGGTCTGAGACTTTCGAGGATCCGGGTCTTTGATGCATGTCAAGGATTCTGAGGACCACCATGGCAGGTAGCAATCTAGTCGAACATGCCTTAGCGGCAATTCATAGTATCGGGGAGTCTTTGCTGAACTTGGGAATTGGCGTGTACAAAAAGAGCTCTGAATTGGACGACTTTGCTTCAAGACTCGACGAACTGCACTACAAGGAGCCTGAATGGATAGAGCTGCTCAACAGCGGACCGGGCAGAGATTCCAGTATTAACAGGGTGTTGCGAACTTCCATAACCATCTTGAGGAAGGAAGAAATTCGACTGCAAAGGCGTCGGAATAGTATACTTTACGCTTGCTGGGCAGGGCCAAAGCCCGTGGAATTTTCCAGAGATCTGCTCGAATGCGTGCAGAAGATCATCGCAGAGTTCGAGAGCCTCCTCATAGACAGATCACGGAGAGTAGATCTTTGGGATGTCAACACTGCACCTCGGGTCCGTCGTGATGAGAGGTACGTCAAGCAGCAAGAGGTCTTGGAAGACGTCAGAGAAGCAGTAGAAGATCCGAATGGGCCTCGAATTGTGGTACTGCATGGCGGTCCAGGTCTGGGAAAGTCGAGTTTAGTCAGACATATGGCCAGTGAGTATCAGAGTAAAAGCGAGCTACATGATTTGGATTTGATCATAAACGTGGACACAAGTGGGATTCGGAATGCAGAGGCCGTCGAGGGATTCCCCGACGGAGTTGTGTATCTGGATGCTGGAGTAGGAGCCGATACTCTTGCCAAACACTTGAAGCTTCTGCAAGCGACGGGAGGTACAGTTGCGGTCCTCGACCACGGAATCTTTTTTCCCAAGGGAGTGGAAATCCGAAGGCGGTTACAGAACTGGTGGAGAGAGAAGAACTTGCTTGTAATCGTCGATGATGTCGTCGAAGTCGAATTCCTGGAGAGGCTGGTGGTTGCAGGATGCCCGGGTGTCAAATACTTGGTCACATCCGAGCTCAAGAAGGAGCTTTGGGATCGGATGCCAGATGTGCAAGTTATTGAGCTGCAGAAAATGGAACGTACAAGCGCTCGGCAGATTCTAGTTAATCAAATCGGAATGCCCTGGGGCCAGATTCCACCACGCTTGGAGGTATGAATGAGTTGTAAGCACTTACCAGCTGTCCGGGAATTTAGGTTCCTTTCTATCATCCTTATCGTAGATTTTCGATCGTCCTTAGATGAACGAGAGCATTACATCATAGATTTGTCGATTCGAGATCCATAGAATTCGGATCTTCTGCTTGTTTATAAATAGTCAGTCAGAGGTGTCACACAGTTCAGGGTTAAGTCTTTCATTTACGCAGCGAGAGAGCACAAGGAGTTGAAAGAGTCACACTATTGTATATCTGGATCGTAAGAGAAGAATTTGGCTGCAGGAAATAGCAGATGACATCATACAAAAGTTGGACTGCAATCCTCTGCTCTTAACCGACATTTCAATGACCATCAGCAGGCAGAGAAAGGAAGACGTAGACGAGTGGAGAGCAGCAAGGGAAAATTTGTTAGACTTGATCTTCAAGGAGAATGTGGTGACCTTCGGTTTACAGTCGCAGTATCCGAAATGTGCTCCGTGCACGATGACTATGGCTTTGAACAGTCTACCCGATGAGGCCAAAACCCTTCTGCTCCTGGTTGCAGCTTGCAGAGGACCGACTGTGCCAGAAGTGGTTCTCAAGATCCTGTTCAAGAAACACGTTGGCCTGCTCAGATGGTTCGAGTGGAAGAAACTCCTAGAAGAACGAGACCTGGTAAGGATTCAGGACAAGAACTCCACCAACATCAGCTGGTCCGTCCACTCGATGCGCAAGAAGTTCGTTCTTGAAAAGAGGCGTACAGAACTCACTTGGATCATGGACTGCATGTTCAGAGACAGTGATCAGCTCGATGGAATTTTGTACACCGAGGAGGAGAGGCTCTTGGCATCTGTATGCGCCTTGTATGGAGCTGAGAAGGTGTCTGAGACAGGGTCTCAAAAGCTGAAGGTGCGACTCGACACGGCCGAGGTTCGGCGAATTGCAGTGGAACCAATCCTCTGGCTTCTTGATCCGGAACCTCAAATAGACTGGAAACGGAGGGCTTATCGCCTTGCCAGGCAGGTAAGAAGAAGCAGCACCAAGTTTGTGTTCGTACTGCTTCTTGGAAATTAGGGATTGACGCTTGGGCCTAACTGGTCTGATACAGATGATTTGCTCATCACGATTGTAGACTTTGTTCAATGCGAGAATTCAATCTTTACCATGCAGATAGACTTGTTGGAAGCATGAACTTGTTGTCGTTTACTCCCTCTTGTCTGGCTGAGTTGCTCGAGTGGAGCTTGTCAGTTGCATCGTGGTCCTTCTTTGACGGAAGCTAGAACCTCCTTGATTTCTGTTACGTGATTGATGAAAAGTTGATACTTGCGGACATGTTTTTGCCGGCTCAAATGAAATGAATGCATTGATTGATTTTGGCAGGCGTTCTTACGCTACGCTTGTCAAGGGCACCTGGACGAGGAAAGTTTCTCTGGACTTCTGGCCGTACCACTTGCAGCGGCGTCTGCTTGCACGAGTATAGAAGCTATCGCAAATCTCACCACAGAACGCCTGCTGAGACCCCGGAGTTCAAGCATTTTGGACGGCCTACTAACTCTGCTGACGACTGAAGCCGTGCCCAGCGATCAGAAAGCAGCAGCATCTGCACTGGGTGCCCTGGCGGTGAGAAACTATGACACTATACTCGCAAATCCCCTTACCTTGGAGAGATTAGTGGACTTGCTGGACAGAAGCTTCAATCCAGTAGTACAAGCAAGTGCTTTGGTGGCATTAGGGAATTTGGCCCAGACATCGGACAGTATCGCCATCATAGGCGGGTACCCTGGAATGCTCGAAGGTCTGGTTGAGCTAATGGACACTTTCGTCTCTAAGGAAGCGGCTTACACCATGGCAAGGATGACATCTCTCCCGAGCGACTTCCATGCCGACATTGCCACTTACTCACTCGCAGTAGACAGACTTGTCCATCTGTCCCACGCGAGTGATGTGGGTGGGGAAACCAGAGCTTACGCTGTGCGAGCTTTAGCCAACATTGCTTGGGCCAAGGAAGCAACTCTGGACTTGGCGGCAGACTGCCCAACAGGCTTGAAGGCACTGGTGGATTTGCTAGCAGATGACTTGTACCCAGAGGTTCAGGAGCAGTCCGCAAGATGTCTGGCTGGACTCGCTACTCTGTCTTACGAGAACAAAGTGAGAATCGGAGCGATCCCGGATTGCATCCCTAGCCTGATCAGATTGCTAGCTATAGATGAAGATCATCACGTGCAGGAGGCAGTGGCTGTCGCTTTGGAGTACCTTGCACTCGCTCAGGAGAACAGGAAAATAATTCTCCTTCTGCCCGAAACGTTGGAGACTTTCCAGAAGATGCTGACGGAGGATGTCATGATGACCAAGAATCTGCAAACGTCTGTGGTGGGGCTCGTAGCAACGCTCTTGGAGGTAAATGAAGACATCATTGCATTTTCAGGAGCAATAGAGGCTTTGGTTGGTTTGCTAGGTTGTAGGGACTCGAGTCCGGATCTGCGTCAACATGCGGCTAGAGCGTTGGCAAATCTCGCTGCACAGGGAGAAACACAGAAACTGAGCATAGCTGCAACCCCTGGTGCAGTCGAAACCCTGCATGCGCTACTGGCAAAAGAAGTGACTGAAGAAGTGCAGCATCAAGCAATCAAGGCTGTTGCCAATCTCTGTGTGGCACCCCAAAACAGGGCAATCCTGTCTTCGAGTCCAGGTCTCATGGATAGGCTTATGGAGTTGCTGGAGGCGGATGTTCTCCCCAGCTTACAGCTGCATGCAGCAAGAGCGTTCACTTTCCTGGATCCAGTTCGTTCCAAAGCCAAGACCCCCCATGCGATTCAGGCCCGCTATGGCCGAGCAGAGGCTTTGATGGAGATGGAAATGTACGAGGACGCCATGCCAGACCTTGTTAAAGTTGGAGAAGCCAAACCACTAGATACATTCTTCATCAGGTGAAGGCCCGCCCTTTCCATAAGCGCCATGCATGCGCTTTTTCTCATAAGAATGATGTGTGGGCTTTTGCTTGTCCAGTGTGCTGACAAGTACCTTCTACTTTACCCTTGTGTATCAGGAGGCGAAGCTTTGCAAAAGCCAAGCTGAAGGACTACCAAGGAGCGCTGATGGATGCAGATAAGGCGGTGGAACTGCAGCCGTTGATAGCTATTCTTTGGCACGAGAGGGGGATACTGAAGAGACTGACAGGAGACTTAGAAGGTGCCCTGAACGACTTTGAGAGAGCCTTGGAACTGACGAGTGATGACTATGAAACCATAAAACACAAAGCCTACGTAAAGTTTTTACTGAAGGATGAAAGAGGAGCGCGGGACGACGCTGCGAGAGCGATGCAGATCATGTCCTCCCGCGATGCTGTACGGAACATGAAGAGAATGCCTTCCCACATTGATGCGGGCAGGGATAGAGAAAGATTCCTAGGGCGGCACTCTTTATCCTTCATGGGTTACACCTTGAGATGATTCTGTCGTAGACACATTAGAACACTGAATTACAGTTTCTCCCCCACTTCCCGATGGAAGAAGAGCTCTCCTCTTGAATTAGTAGTATATGGTTCCAGGTTTGCCTGAGATCATTCTCAGTGCATCGTCAGTGAGGACCAATATTGGCATGATTACTGGACCATGAGGTCTGCACCGAGCGCAGTAACAGTGGACCCAACAGCTCCCTGATCTCCGTGCAGGTATACACCTGATACAGGACTGTATTTTAAGAGCTAGGATGGGACTGGTAGAATCCGTGCAGCTTGTAGAAACTGGAGGTTAACTGGGGTTCTCAAGAAGCTACTCGTTACGGGCTGGAAGTTTCGTCACCGAGATTTATTCTTCTGCTTCCCGCGAAGTTTGATGGGGCTCTTCGAAAGTTTCAGTCTACCAGAACCTCCTAGGAGTTGGAGTTCCCCTCAAGATTCATCAGTTACATTTTAAGCACCTGAATCATCATCAGATCATTCGTATTCCTGTCCTTTATAGTAAGCGTTTTAGTTAATACTGATCTGAGATGGACCTTGCGCGTATGGGGAAACAGCTAATTCGGTCTTTCCTCTTAATAACAGTGTCCATTCTGAACATATTTGGATATATATATCGTAGAATAGGTAGTGCACCCAGAATCGGACTTCGGATTCTAACTCGATTGGAAGCTCGACCTTTCGGGCTAAACATTTCAGCAGCAGCAGTTGGGAGCATCCATGCGTGCTACACGAGGATTGCCAGGAGATGCTGAACCCACTCTACCTAGTTTGCATTCTTCAGACTAAGGATGGAGGACGTGGCCAAGAGAACAACAAATATGGATCAGGCTGGATCAGTTATATTCTGGTCGATCTCAGGCGTGTGGTGTTTTTACTCTGGCAGGATGTGTCATTCGCCGTTTGGCTCTGACTCTACGGGCCTCACATGGTGAGCTGAGATTCTGGACTTACGCATACATGCCTGACACAGGTAACTGAAGTGTTGCTGCCTGAAAGGCTGAAAGAACCATCTGACGTTTCTCTGCACTGGATGTCTGGCAGGTTTCGCATGATTGAGTTCTAGCTAGCAGAAGGATGATGATCAGCTGGAGAAAGCACGCTGGAACTCAATTACGTAGCACACATTTCGATTATAGAGTAACTATCATTCAGGAGGTAAAGCCACCGTGAGGTCACACTTATCCCTAGGGTGCTTGTGAGCAGTCTCTGTTATCTCCAAATTTAGTCACATGGGCTATCTTCTTCATTCTTTAGCAAATGTGGACAGTCTCACTAGGTTAGAATGTAGATGTTTCTAAAGGACTGCCACATGAATACAATAACGCTCTGCATTTAGAATCTGTAGAAAGAGGTTGTCAGGAGGGGCATGATGCTTCACAGCTGTTCATATCAAGATCCAACTGGTTCCAGACAGCAAATCACAGTTCATTAGAACTGCAGCAGTTGATCAAGTCTTCGTCCCAGTAGATGATTCTCTCAAATTTTGTAAGGTCGAAACTCCTGCTGGAAGCGTAATAAAAGGAGGTAGAAATCCGGATGAGGCGCCGAAGGACTAACGCTTGGTCTTAGAACCCTTGAACCTGCTTAAATCTGTCAAGCATGACAAGTGTTTCAGATGGACATTTCTTCTGAGGATACTCGTTGGGTTTCTTTCCCTTCATAACCGTTATCAGCTTACTGCAGGAGTTTCTCATCTACAGGCTATTGCATTCCAACTTGTGGCTATCTAGGGCCAGGACGGTGAAGAACAAGGCAAGCACGGAAAACAGAGAAAAGGTCCATTCATTGGTGAAAAGTTTAATCATATTTCCTACTAAACTTACATGGAGAAATTAGTGATCTTCATGCATTGATGAAAAATCAATCTTATTTTCGGCTAAAACCTCCATGGGCAGCCGTTTCCATCCTGAAACAAATGAGATCAATGTTTTACGTCAGAGTATTTACGAATTATTTGTACTACAAACGAATGGTTCTTCTAATTATACGTAGATCTATTAAGTGCTCTTTCTTAGGTTCACTTCAGCATCAGAACATGCCATGAAAATCGAAGATGGAGTTACCAAGAAGCTGAATTTTAGTTATCAAACAAATCATAGCAATAAATTTGTGTTCAAAAAGTAATTTTTCAGGTATCTTAGGCATTGAACGCTGGCTCTTATAATCTCCTTGAAGTCTTTAATGATCATTTTTAAGGTTAGCAAAATAACTAGTAAGATGCAAAAGAAGACGGTGATCTTCAACATGTAATTTTCATTTTTTTAAGGACGCAGATTGTTATTTCATGTTTTGATTGGATATTAATAATTAATTTAATACTACGTCAGGTTTAATAAGAAAGTATATTATTAGTCCTTGTTTCAGAGTATTTTTCCCTTACTTATCCAAAATATTATATTATACTTTCCGTTACTTTCCTACGCGCTGCATGTTTGTTTGTTTCTCCATCTTGGCCATGATGGAGAAACAAACAAACATGCAGCGCCAAGATGGAGAATGATGTATATGTTATTGCTTCCACAATCAATAGAGATCAGCTTTTGGAACAAAAATAGTACATTATAACCAAAAGAAGTTAACCAAACATTTTACATTACAGGCAAGAACTGATCATAGTTACAAGTTTTGCAATGCCACTTGTTAAATCATGTTATCGGGTTACTTGAAGAAGTCTTTATACTTTACTGGGGGTTGTGTTTGTTTTCTGTTGTTACAGATCTAGAGTGCAAGGAGATTATGAAGATGAAGGAGAAGAATTAATGGTTACAAATTATAGCATCATTAATCGGCTGATAAGTTGTTCTCTAACTTCTCTTTCTTAATGACTTCAGTCTAAATTAGAACGCGATCAACTGTTTAACACACGAGTGAGAACCAGTCAAGTGAGGACAAAATTTGAAGTCTAAGAGTAATTATCAGACATAGAATCTATCAAAGACAAATCACTTGATTAAGTGAAGAATGTTTGAGAAATCTTCAACTTACAGAATTTGAATTTACAGATTAGTTTTACAAGAAATAGTAGATAAGAAGTATTAAAGAAGGATTCGGTTCGAATGTGAAAAAGAAACACTTTTTACTCTCGATGATAATTTATAGTAATTATAAATTCTATCTTTTTAAATACTCATAAATTTTTTTATCTTTTCTTATAAATAATCAGATAATTAGGAGGTACTGTCAACTTCATATGTTGTTCATATCCGTGCTGAAATCATTGCATGATAAAACTTATATCAATGCACAGAGATCGTGATCAATACAAGCTACACGTCTATGTTGCTGTGGATTCGGATCTTTTCATCAGGTTTGTGACTTACTTGACTAAATTTTCATTGTGGAGTGAAATCACTTTTAGTAGTCTACACAGATCCATGGAATGCAACTTATTTGTAATGGATTACATGGGGAGAAGTTTCCACATTTCTTCAAAACAACTGCAGTATGTGTGGATGTTATTTGTTTTGTTCTAGTATAGTACTGAAAAAATATCTAAAAGTTTAAGTATTACTAACTATTATTTTGTATAAGAGCATATGTAATATATCATGACACTATACGAATAATAATTCTTGTATTTTTGGCTATAACCTCGGCTATAAAAGGTATAAATAAGTCAAAGCTTCCTTATAAAGTATGACATTTCAATGCAACTACAATATTGAATATGTGTGGACGTGATCTTGATTTATTCCAACATATTGCTGGAAAATATAAGCATTGCTTTTAGTAGGAGCATATGTACTATATCTATGAGTAATCATTCTTATATTTTTCTGGATATAACATGAACAAATAATTAAAAGCTTCCACATTAGGTATGCCGCTTCAATGCAGCTGTAATATCCGTGGATGTGATTTTGTTTGTTACTGTGTAGTGTTGGAAAATTAAAAAATTAAATTACTATAAGAGTTTATAGTAGCATATCATGAAACTCTATGATAATTTAATTGTTATATTGTTTTTAGCTGTAACAGGTATAAACAATTCAAAGCTTCCACATAAGGTATGCCGTTTTGATGCAGCTGCAATATGTGTGGATGTCATTTTGTTTTGGTGTTGGATGATATAAGCATTATTTAAAAAAAAATTGTTTCTTGAAGTGTTGTATATCATGATCCTCTATGAATAATTTTGTGTATACAAGTACAAATAATGATCAATAATCCGAAGCTTCCACATTAGTTACTGATATACCGCTTTAATGTAGTAACTGTTGTAATATGTGTGGACGTGATTTTGTTTTGTACTTATGTAGTGTTGGAAAAAAATAATATAAGCATGTTTTTTGTAAGAGTACATGTATTATATCATGACACTCTATGAGTAATAATTCTTTTATTTTCTTGACTATAACAGGGACAAATATTTAAAAGCTTCCACATTAGGTACTCCACTTCAGTGCAGATGCAATATGTGATGTTGTTTGTTCTTGTGTAGTGTTGGAAAATATAAAAAGTATTACTATTATAGCATATCATGAAACTCTATGATAATTTATTCTTATATTAATTTTAGCTATAAAAAGTACAAACAATTCAAAGCTTCCACACTATATATACCATTTTGATGCAGCTGCAACATGCGTGGATGTCATTTTGTTTCGTTCCTGTTTATGTTGGAGGATATAAGCATTATTGTTTTCAAGTGTTTCTTGAAGTTTTAGTATATTATGACCCTCTATGAATAAGATTTTGCATATATTTTGCATATAACAGGTATAAATAATGATTAATAATCCAAAGCTTACACATCAGGTATCGATATACCTCTTTAATGTAGTTGTAAATTGTAATAGGTGTAGACGTGATTTTGTTTTGTTCCTATGTAGTGTTGGAAAAATATAAGCATTGTTTCTTGTAAGAGCATATGTAGTATATCATGACACTCTATGAATAATAGTTCTTATTTTTTGGGTTATAACATGAACAAATAATTAAAAGCTTCCACATTAGGTATGCCGCTTTAGTGCAGATGCAATATATGTGGATGTGATTTCTTTTGTTCTTATGTAGTGTTGAAAATATACGAATTACTACTATAAGAATTTATTATAGCATATCATGACACCCTATGATAATTTAATTCTTATATTATTTTTAGCTATAATAGGTACAAACAATTTAAAGCTTCCATACTAGGCATGCCACTTTGATGCAGCTGCAATATGAAGTCGTTTTGTTTTATTCCCGTTTAGTGTTGGATGATATAAGCATTATTTTTATAAGCGTTAGTATATCAGATACTCTATGTATTATAATATTTGCTATATATTTTACCTATAACAAGTATAAATAATCCAAGGCTTGCACATTAGGTACGGGTAGGTGAATTTAATCTAGTTGTAATATGCATCATCTAAATCCTTGGTGTGGGTATTCATACCAGAAAAGGAGAGAGGTCCTTATGTTACCAAAACAGTTAATTTGAGGACACTGGGGTTCAAACTGGCTCACCATGAGTCACTTGAGAATGCATGATCTTTCTAAACCTCTTATGTATGTATTCAAGTTAGAAAAAAGAATATTTATTCTTTCCTCACTGCGAAGTTTATGTTGCAAAGATATGCTCTCTGGTTCAAAGACTCCAAATTTTCATTTTCATATTTTTCAATCAATTATGTAATCCATTGAGAGAAAATCGAGGATAATCCACACTGTCAAATTCAGAAAAAATTGATTAACCACCGTTTATGCTTAGTGAAGGTTCAGGAAATTAATATATCATTGTCTAGTCTCGGTTTAGGTTGGACAAATTGACATCCACTGTTTAGGTACGAGAAAGTGATATGCTGCTGTTTAGGTTCGTTAAAAGACTTATCAAATCAACATAGAGAAATTATGTTTTATCAAATATTTTACATAATAATATATTGCTGAGGATGATGTATCTTGCACAAAACCACTCCAAAATACAAAAAAAGATTTTATATTTCCAGAATCCTGTAAGTAATCATTAATACGCTTTCTTATAGCTATATCCTTCCGCAGGCTGGGTGGATAGAATCTTCCTGCCGAGAAGAGTAAGGTGTAATCGCACCATGCTTTTTGGGGATTGTTTTTTTATTTCCACGTGTTTGGAATTGAGGATCGATAATAAGAGAGTCATTGTATCGTGTTCATTTTTTTAATTTTTCAGCTGGTCTGGACACTCTCACAACTTCAGGAAAAATATCTGTAAACTCTTCTGTTGTTTTTTGCTTAACAGTTTTTTGGACTTGCAAGTCTTTGGCTTTGATAATAATGATAGGTTCTCTGAGGAGGAGAAATCTAGAACCAAAAAACTGAAATAGGTGAGATGCAACTAGTTTCTTATCACAGAAAACTACAATAAACCATGCGAAATAAAGTAACTTTGGAAGCCCTAGCTTTTTAAGAAAAATAGAGAAAGCAAAACTCAATAAGATTGGTGCAGTTATGACCTAAATATGTGAAAAATATGTATATCAACAAACTGGCGTAAGAATGGCACGGAAGAAGACTAGCGGCGCTGGCGAGATTTAAATTCCTCATGTGTATTGGTCGAATTTAACCTGACGTTTTCTCTCGATGTTAGGTCTCCGGTGGGGTTTATTTTGTTTAGGCTTTAGATCAAGGGTGCTTTGCTTCGAAGCGATAATCTTCTCTCATGCATTTTCACGTCTTTGTAATCTTCGATCTACAGCGGTCTTGGCAAGTTCGTGTTATATTGTCTTTCGAAGAACGGTGAGAGGATTCCATCATCATCATTTTCTGTGGTCTTATTGTTGGCTTCTGGTATTGTTCGTCTATGACAACATCTGGTAGTGCTGATGCAACTTCTGACGGCTTGTTAATTTTTTCTGCGAGAAGGTCCGATCATTATGGTTGTGTTCTCTGCAACGACTTCTCTTTTTTGCGGGAAGGTCTCATCATTGTGCTCTCTGGAACGACTTGCTCTGGAGTGACTGGGACTATATCGTCATTCAAGCATGCATATTCACCCTCTTCCGGTGCGGAAGAGAGGAAATGCATGTTTTAATTTAATACCTAATCTTTCCGGCCGGAAGGGTTAGGTATTAAATTAAATCTCTGATTAATGTTACGTATTCATGAGTATAGTTCTCGGGACTTGTACCTTCTGAAGCGCGACGATCCACACAAGACTTATTGGGTTCTTTCTTGCTCTCCCCGTGTTTCCAGGCACGAACTAACAAATAATATCTATGAAATATTTTAAATATTTAAATATATTTAGAATATATATTTTATTTAATATTTATATAATTCTCTGATAACAAAAGGAAAACAGATTGTTCCCAGAAGTTCAGATTGCATGCATATTAGACTGTATATTCACCCATGTACACTTAGACAGTGTACATGGGTATAATTTAGAGCTAACCTTTTCTTAGAAAGGGTTAGCTCTAAATTATAGCCTCAATGATTGACTCGGTTCATAACAGAGATTGACTTATAGTCGGATGGTTCTAAGTGTGGTCACAGTGCTTATGGGTTTTCAGAAGGCCATGTGTTTCGTTTCTATGTGATATTCAAAATTAGATTTTTTAAATTTAGTGTTTTAAATTTAGGCTTTTAAATTTAGATATTTGTCGTCTTTCATTGCACCCCGAGCGTTAAAGTTCCTTCACTTGTACATTTAAATGTATATTTAAATATACTGTACACCCCCTCCCCCACCAAAAATACACCCCCCAATAATCAAACTCCTGGCTCGCTGCAATCCCCTTTGGAACGGTGAAGTATTTATACCATTTTTGTTTTTTTTCTGTTTCTTGTACAAGTCCGTGGGGTAAGATATTCACTCTGATCTGCATCAGAAGATATGTCTTTTACACCTCCTAGATAGAAACCTACGGCTTTCTTTCAACATTGACTGAATCATTACGAACTCTTTCTACTTTTGCAGATCTCATACTCCACACAATGTACAGCGGACTTACAATTTCATTCTATTCTCTGTAATGGTTGATTACTGATGACAGAAAATCGCTGTACTACTTTCATTTCGGATGGCTGGTTTTTAACTTTGAAATCTCTCGCGCAAGATATTCTCTATTCATTACTAGTAGGAGGTCCGCGCTAAGACTGTGCTTCAACTTCACACGCTATCTAGATAAGTGGTGTCCTTTTTGCGTTTCACTTTTCATTCATTCTTATCCTTTTGCACTTCACTGCCAATTTTCTGCTTGGCTTGCATACTCTACGATGAATTCATTCATAGCTCTAGCTCTTCTTCTACAGCTACCGCGGTTGCTAGCCAGTCTCCAAGGAAATATCTTCCCTCTTTGATTGTCAAGAGGATGTCCCGAATGAATATCTATTTGTTTCTACAGATCTTCCATCCCTTTCTCATCTTTGGACACCTTCTCTAGATCCACAACTCACATACTTAGTTTCGATGATCATCGTTTGTAGTTCGATAGAGCATATATCTATTTGGATCTTGATTTCTGTCTAGTTGCTCCAGATTTTGTCTTAGAGACTGATTTTGTTAAGGTCTATCACTTCCTTATCTCCATGGGTCACACCACTATTCCGGCTTTGTATGAATCTTATTTCTACTTGAGAATCACAGAACGGCTTTTGGCTCGTCCTCTGTGACAAAGACTTGAGGATGTTTTGCTATCCAAAATACTATGTTAGTCACATAACAAAAATCTTACGGTCCACAATCCATTACATTTATCATCTACATTACCTGCCTTGGGTCTGTATGACATTATCCCTGATCCTTTTTTTTGTGTTTGTCCTCATTTCTCAAATCTCTCTCGTCTTGATGGTACTGAGAAAAGAAATGAGGGTGAGAAAGAAAAATCCTCTGAAGGACAGAGCATAGCTGAGATGACTTATGCAATCCGGGACACACCTGACGTGGGTTGGTTTTCTATGGAAGTCTTTCCTCCATCCGGAATTGGTAACCTCCGAAGATATCCAGAATATATTCTTTTGGAGAGAAGAGCATCGCTGTTTACATTGTAAACGTAGGTACATGGATACAACTGCAGAAGTCCCTCCTGAAAAAGATGTGCACGAAGAAGAACAAGATCAAGCTGGAACAGTACTCGAGACAAGCACCAACACAGCGATGGAGCCGGAGGATTTTCTTCCACTCATAGACGTGCTAACGAGGATGATCGGTTCGAGTGTGAGAGTGTAGCACTGTTCGGCAAAACTTCACTGCACAATAGAAACTAGAAAAACAAAAAATGAAAGAAAAGAAAAATACTCCAAGTGGGTAGAGAGAAAGACTTAGATTAGCCTGGAGAAAAGTCAGAAGAACTGAAATAACAAAGACTCCAACTAAGAAAAATCAAAACTATTTTGATAAAGAGATAAATAGAACTTACACATTGAAGAGTACAATAGTAGAATACAATGAAAACTTACATTTATATTTGTATTTCTTCTTGATAATTAATACTATTCTAGGTTTTTGACCTTTCTGCATTAAGAAAAACTAAAATGATATTATTTTTATATTTAAAAAGGACGAAAATACACCAGAAATTTATTAAGTAAAGACGTGCGAAGTAGCAAACTGTTATCTCTCTAGGAGGTTGTAGTTATCTTAAAGTCCCGGAGGAGGGAGAACCACATTAGAGCTAAATCCAACGTCAACTAGGGAGAACGGTGATGTTCTTATGGATTAAACGTCCCACATGCACTCTAACTAGTGGAACTAGTAATATGGAGTGCGAGGAGGACAACAAGTAAGAGCATATACTATTTAGAAGGGTACAAGATTCGCATTGAGTCGCTCTAAAGATGTAAGACACAACATGTATCGAGAAGTGCATAAGGTCACTAAGGAACGAATGTCCCCAAAGCTCATTGCATCACGTCCAATGAGCTTTGGGGACATATCCAAGTCAGTGTGTTGGAAAAGGCGATAACAGCGAGAGCATCAGCAGAGCCGCCAAGTAATAGCCAAAAGGAGAAGACATACTGCTGTCAAATCTGAGGTCAGTCGAGTAGAGTTTCGACAATAACCATGAGCGGGACTCCTCTAAGCACCAAATGTGCGCTTAAGCATGAAAACTCACTGAAGTCAGGCTGACCAAAAGGTCAGTCGAACAAGACAGCGGAAAATAAGTGAAGAACATCTTTATGCCAGTAAGGCAAGATGCGCAGAATTGAGGAGTATGAAGCACTAGTGAGGCACCATAGGAAAAAAAATGATACTTTCAAAAAAAGAAAAAAACTGACAAGATAATTAGTCATAAAAAACTACTATCCTTGCGGTGCAAGACAGAATTCCATACAAGCTTCCAAACCCGTGATCAAGAGGAGAGGGATCATTGAAGACACCATCTGGCATTTGTCTTGATCATCAAGTAATGGAACGGTAAGATCGAAAGAAGAGAGTATGCGTGTGCAACAGACATGTTAAACGTGGGATCCAAATGATAAGAGGTGCCTCCTGAAGTGATCCACCAGCAAGCCGGTGCAGCCCAGTTGAAAGACGACGAGCATGGACCGTGGAAGATGGAGAGTTGACGAAGAGTAGCAGCAGTGTGTAGCCATGGTAGAGAGATCGATATAAGCCGGGAGAAAGTTAAGGACAAGACAATCATGCTGGTGGGAGGAAGCCACTCAGCCTTTACGAGTAGTGGGAGGAGTTGTAGAAAGAAGAGTGAGAGAGAATGCAGAAAGAAGACGTGGTCTAGGAGAAGTAGGAGAAGACTCGATGCTAGGAGTGAAGAAGTAGTGAGACAATTGAGGAAGTGAGAATACGTTGTGGTGGAGCAAGGAGTAGAGTGAGATGGAAGGGGGCAACCAGATGAGGAAGAAGGAGCTTGAAAATATAAGCCCATAGGAGGGAGTTGAAGAGAAAAAGAGAGAGATAAGATGTTTAAAGCATCTTGGAAGCGATGTAGATCGAAAATACCAGGTCCACCTGAAGAGAAGGTTGAGCCAAGGTGTCAATACCACAAGTGAAATTTTCTCCTTACCTTTCGTAGACATCCTATATAAGAATGATCGAAGCAACCGTTGAAGTGTCTTTTTTTGAGACAAGCAAAAAGAAATAATAGAAAGAGAGAAGACTGAAATACTTTGAAGTAAAAACCGGAAGAGAACTAAGCGAGCCATGAAGGACAAATAAGGATTACACAGTGTCTTGAGACGCTTTGACAATGACTGAAAACAAAATGCTCAAGCATCGGCGTTTTGTAATTCAGACGGGATAGGCACGTCCAGGTAACGTGTACTCATGACGGAAAGCACAATGAAACAAGAGCGTCAGGAGCCACTAGGGGTAATGACCCTCGGGTCAAGACGAATGGTGTGTATATGATCGGTTGAAGAAGCTGCTTGTACTTGCCAAAGCAAAGGGAGAGAAGAAATGACAAAGAGGAGAGATGCCAAAGGACACCCCTGTCAAACCTCACACTGAATAGGAAACAGAGGAGTAAGATGATCATAGAACTGTACTTGAGCAGTTGCTATCTACCGTAAGACTCTAGACCAACTGAACAAATGAGTCATCCAAGCCGAGCTGCCGAAGAAGTTCCCATAGATGATGATGCGCCGAGAGGTCATATGCTTTTTTAAAATCCAACATGATGAATGCAGCGAGTCATGAACCGGAGAGAATTGGAAGATGCAGTTTGAACAGACCAGCCTTTAATAAAGCCTTGCTAGTTGACAGGACCAGCCATAGGAGCAGGAGGGCGAGTCTAGAGACATGAGCTTAGCCATCAATTTATAGTGCGTCGATAATAAAGTGATGGGACGCTAGTCATGGAGAATAAAGAGCACCGTAAATTTGAAAGCAATGTAACGAACCCAGTGAGAAACGCTGGTGGAAAAGACCTAGTCAACCAACACTCTTGGATGAGCTCCGTGTAGGATGAATCTAATATAGACCATAGCGATTATAGAGAGTCGGCATTGAAGCCAGTCAAACTCGAGGATTTACTCTTAGGCATGGACAAACACCGCTTGGTGAGAGAAAGCACGAAGTGATTCTGACACGAGAGACAGATGGAAAAAACCGCTGAATCGACATTGAAGTCATCCAAACTCGAGGATTTACTCTTAGGTATGGACGAACACCGCTTGGTGAGAAAAAGCACGAAGTGATTCTGACATGAGCGGCAGATGGAAGAAACCGCTGCTGGTGATCGGATGAGCTCAAATCCCGGAGTAATCTAAACCGTCCCTTGAATACATTACCTCGATCTTACTTCTCAAAACTAAAATAATTTTTAACCGACACTTAATAAGCATCCCAAACGACCTTGTAAAGTGAATTCAGTTTTCTCTTATCAGAAAACGTGTAAATGTTAAAACATATGTTCTAATAAAATATTATAAAAAATTAAATAAATTCATAAGTGATATATGTTAACTCGTCTCGGAGTAGCCAACTCAGCAAGATATAACCCATAAGTGGAATCCGGGCTGATACATTGCTGGGAGCATAAGACCGGGACCCTAATTCTCAAATTGTGCCACACATATTTGACCAGTCTCTCGCAGAAGAGCTGCTGTTCGGTGGGCTGTGACAGATGATTCCGTAGGTCCCAGAATCAAATCTAGCCATACCACTATCTCCAGATAGTCGGATCTCTTCAACCAGATCACTCACTCGACTGATCAGTTCGAAACATAGACTCTCCGCCGGGATCACCAAGATGAATATCGGGCCTCTTGAAAGCCAGAACTAATCGAGGGTCGGCATACAATCAAGCAATGCACGGTCCAATGGCCCGGTCCAGTCCAGACTGGACATTAAATTTAATTATTGTACATCGTATCCCGTCATATACTGCAACTCCTCGAGTGATCTCCTGTACAACTACTGCCTCGATACACTACAACGGTCTCATATCTTGCAATGACGTAAGGTGTCGTCTCGAGTACCCTCTTGAATCAGCTGCACATGATCTTTCCGGTCTTTCCTCGGTCTGTCAGGATCGCGCACTCGCTCTTTTCGATATACTAACTCCCCCTTCAGTGACCTCGTTGTCATATCAGTATCTACAAGTGTTCGAATCAAGCAACAGATGGACTTGGTAGCTACTCAATATAAATCAATATAAATTTAGATACACTAACGCACAGCACAGCGTGCTCGTCCAGTTTTCGCCAAGGAAAGTTTTCTTCTCTAACGATTTCAGCTTTTACAAATCTAACTCCACTTTGACATTTTCTGACCACTTGGGTACATCCGAGTAAGTACGATCACCCCCAATATCTTCGCCTGAACCTCCTGCTGCAACTCTCAGCACGTCTTCTATTAACGCGAAGTTCCCCATGATGTCAACATGCGAACCACTCTGAGTGCCACGCCCCTCGAGCAGATTTGACGGAGGTGCGTGATTGAATTCTCTAACGAAAGTGTTGGATCCGTGAGGGTTGTAGCGCGTCTTTCCCCTCCAGCCCTTTTGGCACATGTAACCTGCACTCAAAGCTGGTACCGTCTCATCTCCATCCACGAAGTGTACTCCGCCCTTCAGGCACCCTTCGCTTTCTCCTTCCGCACTCGTATCAATGCGGAACGGAATGTAACAACTGTCAGAACTCGGTGACAACTTGTATATGTAAGATCTCTCCGTCAAAATTCCAACGCCATACATGCAGTATATCTCCATCTCTGGGGCGTTTGGCAGTCTGGTAACAGACACAGAGAACGCATAAGTATCAGTCTAGCTTCCATTATGACAACGAGGACTGGCAAACGTAGAGTTGTTAAACGTGCTCCCGCGGTAGTGTCCTGAATGGTGACAAGTAGCCGGCCAGCCGTATCACAGCAAGTGATCGATTCAACTCACACACGCGTAAACTCATATCGAAACTGCTCAACTCAGCAAAACCTCGACTTCCTAACGTGGATTTTGTGTAGAAAGGCTTACGTCGTTTGGAAAGGATTGGCCCAGTATCTATGATGGTTATACTTTGGGTCACTCGGATTTTCAGCAAGACCAAATGCCCAGTTTGCGTCAGCTCTCCGCATCATATTTGGGGCAACCTTTCGCAGAAGATCAATACTGTTCATCCCAGTATAGTAACCTTCCTTCGAGATGCGTTGAAGATCGTCCCAGCTCATCTCATGGTACTCCGTCCAGACCTCCCCGCATGAAAACTCACTTCGTACAGGAGCAGTTACCGAAGTGTTCGCCTGAATGTTAAGCAAATTGATATGTTTGATCAGCTATAAGTTAAAACTAATCGAAGTAGGAAGGAGAACACTTGCGAAGGACCTACTGAGGAAAGAATACAGCAGTTTCTGGATTCACAAGGGAAAAAGTGTCTGTCGGTCTATCTATGTGGGATAGCAGCGCAATGCAAGGACTATCGACATGCAGTTAGATGTACCGTGAATACTGCACCCAGGGAAGATGCATTAAGAAGAGCACGCCATAGCCTTTCGACCACAGACCCCGCGCCCTGGCTGGACGGTGCTAGGAACAAGGATGGTTCAGAAGATGAACACAAAACAGAAGAGACAGCTACCTGAGGCAGGGGAGACTTACCCAAGTAGTTAAACGACATACCATAGAGGACGTTAGTCCTCACTTTCTAAGTTTCAGCCAGAAAATGACTGAACTAGATCATCGACAGAAGACTCTGTCAAGCTGAACCCAAAAGGAGTTGGAAAACAAGGCATCTGCTTTGAGTTTTGAGTCCAGGCGACTGAATCTCGTGGACAGGTCAAAAAGTATCAGCTTTCGGATGTGACTGAACAGAGGTTGTTGAGAGAACTAAAGTTAACAGAGTCCCCAAATAGTGCACAGTATACGCGTCGCCATCTTGACAGAGACCACAGACCTCCGTCTGCTGGTTAATCTTACTCATCCTGGTTTTGAACGGGATGCTACCTGCTCAAAACTTAAACTTCAGCCTACTGCCTAGGGTAGGTTCCTCTAAGGTAGGTCTTGAAGCCAGGTCCTTCAAGGTAAACTCTCGTCAGAGAGAAGGATGGCTTTTGTGATGCTTCCATGTCTGTCTTGTGTTGAGCCTTTCGGGTCGCCTTTCGGCCCGAAAGGCTTTAGAGTTGTTTTCCATTTTCTTTCAACGAAAATAGCAGCGTTATATATTTTCTGGCTAGTAGCAAAGCCATCAATCATCGTAGATGATTATGACACTGACAGTCGAAGAGAGGTGTACCGTCTGCCCATTGCCTCTTTCACAATCATTTCCAATCCAGGCATGTTCCAGAACTTCTCTGATAGGTCTGCTACTCTCAGAAGTCCAGGTCTTAAGCTTGTTTAACTGGCCTATCCTGAACCCAAGTGGTCTTAAAAACTTAGGTATCTGTTGAATTTCTAGTTGCTCCAGTTGCCATCGCCACTTGAGCTTCGCTATGTCCCTTCCCTCTTCCAGTGGATCTACATCAAATTCCTTCCGCACCGCTACTCTTGCATAGTAGAAGCGGTAATCCCAAGGGCTGTCAACTCGATAGCCTCCAGCCAAGGTCGTTGCTTGGTATTGGCATTCCAAACAGCAGCTCCATATCCGTAGATAGGTGTGTGGTGTGCAAGAATAAATTCGTTTGGCTATGGATGTATTGTCTCTAGAGGAAGACAAGGAAGTTGCTCAAACCGTTTACCCTACGATGGCCCCTTCTCGACAGCACGGGAGATGTGGCCTTCCCACATGCCATCCTCGGAGAATCCCACCAGTAGGTAAGTGTAAAAGTCACACTCGGAATGAGATCTGAGCCCCAGTTCCAGTGACGATTCTCCCTTGACCCATTAAAAACTATTACCCCACATTCAGAAACATTCGCCTCTGACCCCCAATATCACACCATATTTTGCACATGTTAATCATCTTCTGGCGCTTCTTCGCAGATTCTTCCAGACCAGCAAAGTCGCCTGCGAACCAATGCTGGTACCCGAATGGCTCCGATCGATGAATTTACCGGTACACCCACCGACTGTTCTCTGTCCAAGTGCTCCAACAAATCGTTGACGAAAATGTTGATAAGGGTTGGATAGAGAGGACAGCCTTGAGCCAACCCTCGATCTATCTCGAAAAGATCCAATGTTTGACCATTGATCAGTACCGCACTCTCGGTTTGGTGTGGTCATCACACCCAGGAAAGTACATAGCAAGAAGAAAAAAGGGGTGAATACCATATCTATGCACCGTTTGTGCGGAAATTTTCAACCTGGACAGAAAGGTGGGAACGTGTAGCAAACTGGAAAGAAGTGTACTGCTAATTTCTAGTCTGCGGCGAGTAAACTAAAATAAACGATCTAACCGTCACAAAGCGTCCTGGCTTGTCTTGGGAAACTAACACACGTGTGGACGCAGACACGAAGAACAGAAAGACAGCAGAAGATTATGATCTTGGAAATTTCATCCTGGAGAAGTCGAACACGGCCACCACAGCACGTCGATGCATGTGCTCACCTCACATTCCTCCAGCATAGCCTTGACTTTCTCCGAAGGTCTTTGAGCTGCCTCCATGCCGAAGGATACCAACCTCCCATAATGTGCTAAAGGCTTGCCATGAGGACCCAGTTCAGCTCCTGTTACGTTATGCAATGATCTCTCTATCCTTTTCCCCCTTCCACAGTCGTAACCTTCTTCTGGCGACCAGTCTTCATTGCCCCAAACCTTTTCTCCTCCTTTCGGGAGCATTGACATAGCTGCATCCCACGTTCTCGTTACTCGCATTATATGTTGAAGAGTTTGAAGGCCAAAAAGTTCTGAGTCCAGCACACCGGGTGCAATAGCTCTGATAGACAGTTGACAAAAGGAAGAAAATTGTAAGAGCAAGTTTCATCTTCACTTCCTCTTCAGATTCCAAACATCTACACGATCTACGATTATAGGTTTCTCTCACTGAGTCTTATCGGCTGGACTATTCGTCCTCGCCGGTGAATTCCACTCAAGCCTAGTGGACCTTCAGACCAAAAGTCATGCGCTATAGTTTGCATAAATTTGGTCCAGAGATGAGCAGAACACATGATACCCCGCAGGCACGAACTCATTACATCAATTGTTAATCTCATTAAGCACGAAGATGATCTCAAGTGTACTAGTGGTGGATCTTTGTGGTCCCACCTATTTTCTTTGGACTGCGCGGTACGAGGAAAACCATGAATCTTAGAAATGCAGAAAGGACTCAGGAGTCTGTTCCTAAATTGAAGTACTTACCCCCCTAACTTTAGAGACAGTCTCTCTACTTGCCATAAGCATGACACTTAAAGTGACTTCGATACACTCCAGGTAAAGAGTTACAGACTTGAGTGAGTGTCATTCTCGAGCTTACCTTGCAACAGCAATATCTTTTGCCTCGGCGGAGAAGAGACCCGTAAAACTCTTAGCGACCCCGAGAAATGGACCACCAATATTCATGACTGCTTTGAGATATTTTGCACACCATTGATCACCTCCACCTCCTCCCATCGGTTTGGGAGCTTCAACCCACTTCATAAAGTGGAGAAAGTAGAGAGATCCCATAGAGTGCGGCAGGACCACCACCTTGTTATTATCATTCATGTCGTAAAGAGTCTCAATGGTGTTCTTTAACTTTGTCAAAGTCTTGTCCCGAACCTGCCACATTCAAATTGTGTAGAACTCTCGATCATCACCGTCACCCGATGAAATTTTCTCTGCACGTATACCAAAGAACGGTATTTTCAAATTTAACGGTAATGCAAATTCCGTTCCGGCCATCTTACCTCCGTATTCTGGAATGAGAGTCGCCAGTCGTAGGCAGCCATATACATGTTTTTCTCTTCATAACCAATGCGAGCTAGATTCTCGATCAAAACAGCCCAAACGAAGTATCCGGGGGCAAAATAGTCAGCTGCGACAAGGCCTGAAACCGCCCGAACCCTCATACCGGGCAAATCCAGTCCGGTTTCATTATCTAGAGACATATGTTCCATCCAGCAATATGGCCTGCCAAGGTCATGAATTCCATAAAACCAGTGAAAGGCAAGCCACAAGAGATTCGATCCAAGCGCACCTCAGAGAAGCTTAGGGGCTTAGAAGCCAATCAGCCGCAAAACTACTGGTTTTCAAAGCAGAAACACTCACTCCCAAAACATATCAAACAGCAGCCAAGGTTCCAGCTAGTTTCTTTCCTCGAGTACTTCAGTTGCCTACTGGCAAAGACAACGCTCCTCCTTATAAGTAAACAAAATTGCATATTCATAACTTTGTATCAACCTCAACTCAGCAGAAAAACTTTACCAAATGTGGAGCAAGAGCGAAAATGGAGGATGGAGAATTAGCCCTCTTAAACTAGTCTAAGTACTTCCACCAAGGGAAATATTCACAGAACGTAAATAAACGTGTATGAATGCATGATAAAAGAGGATTCGAAAGGAGAGAAAAAACTGTGAACCTTTTGTAAACCTCGCCAAAAGTCCCGCCCCATAAGCGTTTTCGGAAAAGGCCTTCAGAGCAGGGTTTACCCTGCCAGAGCTCGAGTCCACCAGTAACAATTCCGGGAACAAACACAACAGGATGTTTCGCAACTAACCCCTCCTTTGCGAGCTGCACACCGGGTGGATCCGGGGCAGGGCCTATAACTCTGTCTGTCACATATTGGGGCAAAGTTGGAAGCGCATTGTACAAAGCTAAGAGCACCCACCAGCACACACAGACATAGCCTATTAACCAACAGCAGTTATCCACACAACGCCATCTCGGAGGTCGTACTTTTGTAGGAGCAGGAGGAATTTTCTCAGTCTTTTGCGGCTTCTCGGGCTTGTCGGGCTTATCAGAGTGGAGCTTCTGAGAATTGGTCGGTTTACTCCCTTGGGATGATTGATTCTGGGGCTGCTGCTTGTTAGTGTCTCCATGTTTCGTTTTCGTTTCGCCTCTATATTTCTTGTCCTTGTCCTTCTCCTCCAATCCATCCCATTTCTCGGACGTGGAGGCAGAATCATCACCGGCAGGAGCCTTCCGGTCTCCTCCACCTTCCAGCTTCCTCTTTCTCAGCTGCATCTTCTTACGCTTTCCTGTTCTCCTCTTCCTTCCCCTCGTCCCCTCTGTCAGAACTTCAGCCTGCTCTTCTCTTCTCGCTCTTGCTCTTTTTCTGTTCTAGTACTGCTTGTTTCATCGACCAAAACTCACCTCCGGCAAGCTAAAGACCCCGCTCCGCGCCCAAGCCCGGCTATTCTCCGCTGCTCCTCCTTTCCGCTCCTCTACTTCTGCGCCCCAATTGCGCAGCAACTGCCATGTTGCCCAGTGAGTACATGATTCACTAAAGTCGTCTGCACATGCAACACACATCGAAACCTTCTGCTCAGAATGTGTTTGATACACAATGACGAAATAGCATCCTAAGGCCGGGAGAAGTTCCCAAGTAGATCCTACCTAGCCAGAACATAACGAGCAAAACACTGCACATGATTTGAACCATTTAAGCCAGACTAACCATACGATGGGACAGCTGGACGATGAATCTAGTTCAGTATATTTCATAAAATTCTTGCAAAGCAATATACAGCATTGACGTAAGCAGCACCACAGCAATTGACATTCGACCTGGCCCAGCTAGCAAACAAGAGGAGCTCTAATTCCTCAAAGAACCCTACCCATCTCGTGCACCTAAAACAGAAAGGATCAAAGGAAGTTACCTCAGAGAATAATCACGTTATTCGTCTGAAATTGGCCGCGAGCTTAGCAAAATCGTCCCTGCGTTTTACAAAGTACCGGTGACCTCCTGAGCAACTGAGGTAGATCCATCTATTCAGCCAAAGGTTCGGGAAAGCAGAACCACCCGCAGCCGCCAACCTGCTCTCCCATTTATCAGCTCAGTGTCGCAATCACCGAAGTAGTGCCGATTTTGGTTGGGACTGTTTGCAACCGGGGCGTCGGGCTACAGAGCTAGGTTAGACTCCGTTACTTTCACCTGCGTCGCTTTCCGGGGGAATCATATCCTTCTCTATGCCTCGACACCGAGGCGAATACTCGACCGGCACTCGGGTGATGGGATGCTCTCTCAAGTGTCAATAGTCTTTTTACTGTCCCTTACTGACATTACTGAAATTATTCTATCTTGATACTATTTTGATACTATTTCGATCAATCAATATGCTTGAGGGACGTGGATGCTTTCTGCACTCTCTGCATTTTGCAAGTACACTGGACCCTTAATAAGGAACGGCGTTGCGGGTATCCCCCGAGTCCCGACTGGGGTTCTGATTTGGCGTCGGGATAATGCGAGCGCCGAATAGCGGAGAAGTGACGGAGGCCTTAACTTTCGCGACTCTGCTGAAGCAAGAAAACGAGAAGCAAAATTTAGAAGAAACCTCGACAGAACGAGGAACGTTTTCTGGGCTGTGTGTTGTGCAGCGGTTCTCATGGAGGCCAGAATGTTGCCGAGCTCGACTAGCTGCTTTGGCAGGAGCTTCATGGTTCCTAAGTTCGACATTAGAAGGAACTCAGTTGCAGTTTTAACCTCTAAGAATTCCGGAATCTTTGGTAGGATCCCAGTATTGAATTCAAGCTTTAGAAGTTCGAAAGCTGGGCGCGGGTTTTATTGCGGGCCGAGGTACAAGAATTCTTTTGACAACCGAGAGGATCGGAGACAGGCAGTGGCGTTTCTGCCCCAAACTAAGGAGAATGTAAGATATTTGAAAAATAATTGGCGGCAGATGCTGAAACTCAACCACTGGGTCGTTCGAGATTATTACAAGTTGGTGGAAGCTGTGAATAGCTTAGAACCATCGATACGGGCTCTCACAGACGACCAGGTACACCACCCGCTTTGAATTTTCTGCAACTGCCCTGGTCTCCACCTTGTTTATTTTGTTACTTCTTGAAGTTCTGAAGCCTTTAACTGAATTGGGGAGGCTGAGGTGAAGCTTTTTGGCATTTCAGCTTCGTGGCAAGACTGACGAATTTCGTCATCGACTCGGGAATGGAGCAACTTTAGATTCCATACAAGCAGGTTGGAAAACTTGGTCAATTTTTGAAAATAATTGACACTCTGCGTCTTCTTGGTTCCTACTGATTCTGCAACTTGTATTACTGCAGACTATTTGCTCTGAGTGTAGGTTCAACACCTGTGACCAGCGGTTTTGGGAAAGATGGAAACCTTTAGATGGATGCAATATCTGGAATTCACGGGTTCAAAGACGTAGTCAAAACTTGATCATTATTTCCTTCTCGTCACGTGCAGCCTTCGGGCTATGCTCCTGAAACTCATTAATTCAAACTGCATGCACCTGTTTGTTTGTCTGGTTGCGCCTTTAACAGAAGCCTTTGCCGTAGTACGAGAAGCAGCGAGGCGTACCCTGGGAATGCGCCACTTTGATGTCCAGGTAATATATCTTGGGTGCTTAATGTTTGGTTATCTTCCATTGGATAAAAGTGGCAGCGAAGTCCTCTTTGGAAGTCATGAAATTTGGCCAGTGCATCGAAACCCGTGCTGACAGTTCAGGCGGAATATTGACTGTGCCCTATGCACCTTGGAATGCAAGTCTATACCTTGCTTACGTAACTGGATGCCTTTCTTGAAGTGAAAAATAAGACCGTAGCTGGACGGTGGTTCGACTGGCAGCCACAACCTCAGTTTTAGCATATGGTTTGACCCTAAACTTGCGAACATGCAGATCATTGGCGGGGCAGTGCTTCATGATGGAGGTATTGCAGAGATGAAAACAGGGGAGGGGAAAACTTTGGTTTCTCCTCTAGCAGGTATTGTTTCCGTTCACTCGCCGTTTTCTACGTCCGTAGTTCGACGAGTCTGTATATATCTCAAGTTACGTCGAGACTTTTATGGTCAAATGAACGAGTGAAAGAGAGGTTCTGAGAAGTAACCTAGTTGGTGGTACTTTCACAAGCTAACATTCTCCACTCTGTCGCACATCTGATCATTCCTGTTTGTCTTGCAGCTTACTTGAATTCACTGACTGGTAGAGGTGTTCATGGTTTGCTTCCTTGCCTTATTCCTTTACTATTGGCACTTTATCCATCTATAATATTTATTTCCGTTTACTCATCAAATTTTAGGCTTGATCTGTGGGATCCACCACTTGACATGCGATGTACCGCCGATGCTACGATCAAGAGGTAAGAACTAAAAATTGCTTAATGGATGGTTTTGCAGTCGTCACCGTAAATGATTATTTGGCGCAGAGAGATGCCCAATGGATGGGACAAATTCATCGATTTCTTGGTCTATCTGTCGGCCTTGTTCAAGTACACGCCGGAACTTTAGGAGTTTTTGTTTTCAAAGTCTGCACCAGAATATTTCCCTAGGTTTTTTGTGCACAGAAGCATAGCAGTTTAGAACATTTTCTCTGTCAAATTCTTGTCGAGTAGCAGACATCTGTTACCACCTTTATCCCACCTTCATCATTATTCACGCAAAATTAGGAAGCTCTGCTGATAAAAGACATCTTTTTCGTGCTTGTATGTAGGCAAACATGCGACCACATGAAAGGAAGGAGGCTTATTCTTGTGACATAACCTACTCAAATAATTCGGTAAGAGAGTTCCACCTTACAGTAACACCTTTCGGCAAGCTTGGTCTTACAGAGCATGTTTCATAGAGCTTTCTCGCTGTACTATAGCAAGCTTTGGAAGAATGGAAGTTAGGATCTTGGCACCTGACACTGTCGAAAATTACGCTTGTATCTAATGCTTTTCCCGGGAGAACTCGTCCTTCTCCACGGTGCAGGAACTTGGATTTGATTATCTGCGGGATCATACCAGTGAGAAGAAGGAGGATCTTGTAATGCGCTGGTACTGTCTTCTTTATTCTGTAAATTGCTATGCAACATATCTTGTTGAGCGCTTCTTTTATGTTGCCGAGTGCCGTATCATTAGCGATTGTAATCTTAATTTGTTGTTGCCTTTTCTGTATCTGCTCTGCAGGCCAGATCCATTTAATTTTGCTATTGTCGATGAGGTTGATTCTGTCCTTATTGATGAAGGAAGGAATCCTTTACTCATAAGTAGTCAGGTAATGTTTCCTACAACCTCGTTACGCTTTGCAGGAAATTGACTAGATTGTCATTATAGTATTTCTCAAGTCGAAAACGGACAGTAGCATAGAGTTCATATTCTGATGCCCAGTTGTATATGTCAGTGCGTATATTTGTTGTTACCTGCATAAGCGATTAGTGCTTATGTGTGAATAAGGAGTAGGTAAGAAAACTTGAACTCTGCTTGTTACTGATTTCCCTGGTTCGCTGTCATCATTACCTTATTCTTCATTCTCTATCACCTAAGGTTGCCGTTTTGTTTGCTGAAACAGTCTAGCAAGGATGCTGCTCGATATCCAGTTGCTGCTGAAGTTGCAGACTTTCTGGTTGCTGATTATGTAAGTAATCTTCACTTGTAATGGGGTTAGGTCAAATAGCAGTAGTGTACTGCTGTTTGCAGCGAAGCTTGGTTGGAAGGCAGATCGACAGGCATCTCGAACATGGATGTATGGTTGTTGCTTGCTCTGTGCTCGTTCTTTTCTTGTAACTTGTTTACATTGTAAGATATGTATCAGTCTCTGAGCAAATCTGGATTCGCAATTAGTTATGCCAACCTAAGATGCCTAGTTACACGTACGCATACAGTAATATTCCAGTACAGTCTCGTCTGGGTCTTCGTTACAGTATTTCGCCCTTGCTACGCTTAGATTCGTTAGCATCTCATATACAAGTCAGCATTTTACACGTTTTATCTGGATTGTCTTAGTCTCAGGGAATGTGCTTTCATATCTGTTCAAGATCCCTTGCACATTCGGTGCTAAGAACATTTTTAATTTTAGCGTTCGTTATTTGGCATCTGCTTCTTTGATATTTCTGATTCTCGGGTTATCATAAGTGTACGTGTTAGGTTTGCAACAGGCTGCTAATCATACAGCCAGCAGTTTGAAAGCGTCTGTCTTATTTGTACGCTGCGGACATTAGCTATCCGTTGTATCTTCTGTCACTGTATTTCGTTTACCTCTACTTGAAACAGTTTATGCTACTCATGAACATTCATTAAATATTTTTGTATCATCGGGATCGGCAAGAATGCAGCACTACAAGGTGGATTGGAAGGACAAAAATACGGAATTGACTGAAGAAGGCGTTGCAGCGGCCGAACTTGCTCTAGATACTGAGGACCTCTGGGATGAACGGGACCCGTGGGCTCGGTAACCCCTTCGCTGTTTATCGGTCTTGAGATGGAGGTTCAATCTTGTGAGATTTTATGTCTGAGTGGTTCTTGGGAGACCTCAGTCAGGTTATAGGTATCAGAATGCAAGAGTGATTTCTGATTCAAGTTATTGGACCTCCTTGAGCAAGCAGGTTTGTGATAACAGCGTTGAAGGCAAAGGAGTTCCACCAACGCGATGTTCACTACATCGTCAAGGATGGACAAGTTCAGATTGTTGACGAGGTCTGCAATCCCAGTATTTTCTTTTTTGTTGGGTTAATCTGAGTGCCAAAGAGTATAGAAAGGCCCTGATGTCTGTTGTGTTGTGAAGTACTCTATCGTTGACTCCTGATTAGCATTCAAGCAATCGTTGGCAACACGTCACTTCAAGCATCTGAGTATATATAGGTGTCCCCTCTAATTGTTTGAGTATGTGTGCAGTTCACTGGTCGGGTTGTTGAAAACAGACGCTGGTCAGATGGAATACATCAAGCCGTCGAGGCTAAGGAGGGACTTCGGATACAGGTATTCTTATATCTCAGATACAATACCGCCCAGCAGTCCTTAGTTGTCGTCGGTGAGGTGATTTTCAGTACCTTTTTAGTGGTATTGTGTTCCTCCTGAACCTGACAGCTGTTTATGTCTTGTGGGCAGGCGGATACAGTAACCGTTGCGCAGATCACTTACCAGTCCTTTTTTAAATTGTACCCAAAGCTAGCGGGCATGACAGGCACAGCCAAAACAGAGGTAGGCAATCTGCACACAGTCCTTGTTCCCGTGCCGAGGAATGACTGAGTTTCGAAAGTTTAGTCTTCATATCAAGAAGGTATTGCATCCTTCTTCATTCTCTATATATTCAAGTTGCATAGATTGTATGCTTGATAAACCTTACTGATTTGGCAGGAAGCTGAATTTTTAAAAATCTACAAAATGCCTGTGGTTGAAGTCCCCACGAACCTACCCAATATCCGGGAGGACCTCCCACTACAGCTCTTTCCGGTATGCATTAACTACAGAGTCAACTACATTCTTTTTCGGATAAAATTTGGAACATATTTATTCTAGTGTGGACTGTAGATCTATCCAAGTCTCTCTTTTAACCATTTCTTTTGGTAGGTTGCGAAAGGCAAATGGGAGAGAGTCAGAGAAGAGGTTGAGTATATGTACACTCAGGGTCGCCCAGTTCTTGTCGGAACAACAAGGTGAGCCATCATGTTCGTTCCCCGCCCAGAGTTACTATCTGGTGGTTTTCAGTTGCCCGTACAGGATGGACATTATGAGCTGGAATACGTTCTGTTCGAGAGTCATATCTGAGCACAACTAAATGTTTTGTACAAGGGGTTGTATTGTACGTACTACGAAAGGCTTTTTAACTCCGCCGTCAAATCCCAGGGCTCAACCCTGCACAGACTTCCTTTTAGCTTTAAAATGGCATACCCTTCAAAGCTATGCCATTTTAAAACATGCTTTAGTTTCAAGTGATTTTCTTTGATTTGATGTGTTTAGCAATTGTCTGTTGAAGAATTGTTTGTCAGAATATTACAAACGAAAGAATCCTCTGCGGATAAATTAAATGGGCGGGTTATTCTCCCGGCTCCTACATAGTCCTTTCTCTTTCGCGTAGATCTTTGCTTGTGACGGCAGCCAGATTTCGGAGCTGATAATTGTTCAATAATGCACAGTGTGGAACAGTCAGAGTATTTGTCAGAACTCCTAAGGGATTGGGGAATACCTCACAATGTGCTGAATGCCCGTCCAAAGGTTCAGCCACTAAACCTTTGCTATGAAATTTCATATTATGCCATAGTCGTCTGTATCTCCGGTTCTGTACTAGTGATGTCTGTGGGGAAATCTATTAGCTGGCCAACTGACTTCACTAGGGCCGAGCTGTATCTGCGTTATGAATGTTAGGTGCCCCGCTTATCCAAGCTGTATATAAATTTGCTTCCGCGGTCCAGGCAGTCGTACTTAGGCTTAAGCTGAACATATACAGTGTTGGGTATTTGTACTTAAATAACAGTATGCAGCAAGGGAGGCAGAGATTGTGGCTCAGGCTGGTAGGAAATGCGCAATCACAATAGCAACCAATATGGCCGGAAGAGGCACTGACATCATATTAGGCGGAAATCCTGAAGTGAGTATAGACTTCAAAACCTCAACGCCATTCTCTTTGTATCACGGAAGCATATGTGTGACCTAGTATCTTCAGCGGAAAATGAAGCAGCTTTGTGGTCTGTCATTGGATCAAGGACTTGCTTTTCTTTGTAAAATATATTCTCTTCGACCGAGCTCGTAATCATCCTCCAGGACCTCGTCGCTAATGTTGTGTTTTCTCCTATCATCACAGTTTCGGACTGACCTTAGGCTTGTCTATCGTAGATGCTTGCCAAGGAGATTGTCGAGAGTAGTTTAATCTGTTACATGACTAGTGAGGCGCCTAATATAGACACCGACGGGGCTCCTTTGTCACAAATGGTAAGATGTAAAATGAATGCTTATTGCACTGCATCAAATGTGTTAAGCTAATGCTAGATCAACAGTTTAGCACTACGGTTACTAATTGAATCTCCCAAGATAGTTTCCGTTTGAACGTAGACATTAGGTGTAGTTGCTCGTCTCACCATGGAGGAAGTTGAAGGCTTCGCTGAAGGTCCGGGAATTTTCGTTCAGGCTCTGTCAAAGATCAAACAAAGTCCAACTTCAGTCGCCAGGATGGATGCGGCTATTCGCGCAGGTGAGTTGGAAGACGATGCAGTCATTCATTCATACCATTCCTTGTAGCACATTTTGGAATCCTTGGCCACCCATCTTAGCATATTGGTACGTACGGTGCTGTTAATACACCATTGAATCTGGCTTCCAGTTTCTGTTTTATGTGGGAGATACAGCGAGACTTGGAACTACCGGGAGGCTAAGTCAAAGCTGGAATCAGCGCTTGACTTAGCATCAGAGAAAGACGAGTTAGAGTTGCAGAAGCTTGCAAAAGGTGTTGGTTCCGAAATAACCAGTACAAGGGCTTGCATAGCTCTGGCATACGTCTCAATCATCCGAGATTGTCAGGTTCATTGTCAAGAAGAAGGCGCGGAAGTAAAAAGGTTGGGTGGACTTCATGTTATTGGCACAGCTTTACATGAGTCTCGTCGAGTTGATAATCAGGTGGGATCTGAACTTTATACGTTTCTTTAGCGTATGCATGTAGACAGTGAGAACTTAGTGTGGCCAGACTTTATGTTTATCAAGGCCCACCACTCTTTGGGGTGTTCAGTTCGGAAAGAGTATTTAAGTTTCAGTACGTATAAACAAGGGTCTGGTAGGAGCCGAGGGCCCCAGGGGGACTTTCTGACAGGGAAGAAAACGGAAACAAAAACGGAAAAAGTAATTTGAATTTGTTTTCTACTTTTCACGTATTTTACATTCAGTTGTGCGGTAGTAGTAAATTTCCCTGCTTATGTCCGCGCAGCTGCGAGGACGAGCTGGAAGGCAGGGTGACCCCGGGTCGACAAGATTCATGATCAGGTATCGTCAGTTGCAAAGATCTTAACGAGTGACGAGTTTAGGTCTCTCGTAGAGCTCTCATGGGACACAGAATTTCCGGTCCAACGTTTTGAATTGCTGGACGGATACTTGTACCTTGGCAGCTTACAGGACGAAATGTTCCGCAAGTTTAATGCAGAATGGGCCTCAAATCTAATCAGTAAGCTTGGCCTGGATGACAACATTCCTATCGAAAACAGTTCCTTCGCGAATCGGGTAGGTGACTGGAGCTCCAACTTTGGCTCCCATCCTCATGCTCGCTCGTTAACTATGTCAACTTGAAAGCATGTCTCAAGGGCTGACAGTGGCGATGGCCGTGTTTGATCTTCTTCGTATGGCTGCAGTTGCTTGATCTACAAAAAGCCGCAGAACGGTACTACTTTGGTGTGCGAAAAAGTTTAGTAGAATACGATGAAGTTATGGAGGTATGTTTCCTTTTCAAGATAAGTATCCTGATTGATATCAGCCGAGGATAGGTTGAAAATAATGACCGTAAGACTACTCCTTTGGTAGCTTCTCGTTGTTCACCGAGCATGAAGTATTAGTAAACACTGCTGGTGATACTTGTGAATTCGAGTTGTCGTGCAATGGGTTTCTAAGTGTTAAACATCTTCTTTCTTGGTGATCGGACATGCAGGTCCAGAGAAAACACGTTTACAACCTTAGGCAAGCGCTGCTTTTGGATCGATCCGATGCTTGTAAGGAACGGCTTTACAGGTTGGATATTTTGTATTCTTGCATGTTCTTAAGAAACGTCAAGGAACTCTTTCTATTTTGGAGTAACGTTGCTGCCAGAAGGTTGTGTCGTGTATCGTAGCTTGAATTGTAGAAGGCCGGAACAGTGACCTCCTTTCTGACCAGTATGACGTCCAATCCTCTTTCTCAGATACATGCAAGCGGTTGCGGACGACATCGTCCTTCCCGCTGTTGATTCTTCCAAGGTACTATGACTGAAACAGTGTGGACCTTTGTACAAATTTAGGTTTGAGCACCTGAAACCTGGGAACTCTTGTACCTGCTATTTCTATCCGGATCAGACATTTTCTTCTCAATCACTAGCAACAACGAAGATCAGGTTTCTTTATTAGAGCTTTTGAGGTAGTCGTTAATCTGTCAAACAGTTATTGACTCACTAATAGTGTTGGTTCAACCCTGAAGTACTGGATCGTTCAGCTAAGTTTGTCTGAACCGCTATGAGCCTTGTTGAGGGAAGTGGAGCTAAGAATTCTAACTTCCTGAGGTGCATTAAGGAAGTCATGCACTTACCCCCCAGTTCCCCGCAAGGTACTTTTTGACTCTATAGAAGGTGGCTTTATTGCTTTTTGGGAAGTGCAGTCTCCAAGGTCGTGGAGGATTGAGGGTGTACTTGCGGAATTTGAAGACCTTTTGACGAAGACGTACTTAGACCTTCCCAATTACTCGGCTCCCTCAAGTACGCCCTGTATTACTTGTATTCACAGCAATACTGACGCTGATCTTGTATGCTACCCCAATTCATTTTTCTATTTTCTTGATAACTTACATCTTACCATATGACATTTTCTGCACTCAAGAGCCATCTCTTAGAAGCATACGTAAGCAAAAGTACATTCAGGAAGAACCTGGGCCCCTTGTAGAGGCCGAAATGCTGTACAATGTACCCTGTAATTTCTATGCTGCGTCACTTTTACTAACTCAGAAAAACTTTGCAGCTGTGCTAGACAAAGTGACGAAAGAAATTCTCGTCGACTGCTTGGAAAACGTGCGGTTTGAACGAAGTATAGGATTGGATGATTTGGTGCTTCCGGGCTTACCTCCTCTACCGGATCATCCTATAGGCTTGCGTCGTAAAGCAAGTGCAATGAAAAGATGGTTGGAGACCACATCTGATGGATCGGTTCCGTATGTTCCTCAAAACCTGGTCCATTGTCTAACAGAATTCTATGGTCATAAGTTGTTGCAAGTCAATTTGTTACTCTTGGTTGCTGTTACTGTTAATTGGTACGTCGTGAAGTCACGCGGTTATTCTTAGCAGAATATTCCACTGTAGGGAAGGGGAGTATCAGAGAGAGGTCCATCTCCTGCGCAAGTACCTGGGAGACATTTTGATTATGACATATCAGGAAAAACTCGAGAAATCTTCGTTGTCTGCTTCAAAAATTGAGCAGTTGGAGGTAAAAGTATAACTTTCAGGGTGCCCAGCTTCCAGGTTAGATTGCTGTAATTTTGTAATCATTCTGAAAAAAACCCTGGTCTGAGACTATTTGTATGTGGCATTTAATAACATAAGGTTGTTACATGATAGTTAGAACCACGAAAATATCAGTCGTTATGAGATCTTTGTCATTGTCGATACTGGGGTGCACCGAAAGAGTATTCTTCTGAGTAATGTGCAGTCTTAACATGTTCTCACTTTGTCTCAGAGAGTATTGGCTGTGAAGGCTCTCGATCAGTATTGGAGGGATCATCTCATCAATATGAATCGCCTTCGTGCAGCGGTAGAAATCTCCAAACTCGTATCATGGTTCTTTCTAGGTTCTTGCCGCTATACTGCTAGCTCAGCCCTGTACATATCCCAGTCGTGAAGTCTTGAGGTTCTAGGTGGAATGCGAGTGTTTTGCAGGTGAACGTCAGAAGCTTTGGACATATGAACCCACTGGAAGAGTACAAGATAGATGGCTGCCGGTTCTTCATTGCCATGTTAAGTGCAGCTCGTCGACTGACTGTGGACTCTCTGCTGCAACCATGGGTGCCAATGGATGATGGCTCAGACGTTGACTTGGACTATCTTTGAGTGCTCAGCCACCTTCACGTGGAGGCCGTTTGCCTTTGAAGGGTTATTGAAACTTTCAACTTTGCTTCTTCAGCGAAACTTCAGTGTATGCTTGTCGCGTCGAGGGCTACTAGTCGTATCCTGCTATGTATTTTAGAACCGATAAGCACACAGAGTATGACGGTCCTCGCACACTCCCTATCTACCTGTAATCAGCACAAACAGCACACCCCACTCTAACATGTCACAGTTAACTGGTCTCCACTGTCTCTAAGTGCACATAGAATTTAGAGTACTCGGCCTCGCTCAGTTCACGTAGAACACTCACAGCTCACACACAGCGTGTTGTCTACTCACAGCGACCTTCTCGTTACTTCCCACACAAGTACACCCGACTTAGAAGATTCAGACAGGAATCATCCACGCGTCACACACAGTCATTGGACGAGAGAGATCTCTAACGCACAAAGCAGTCCGTTTGCAAGTGAATCACGTTAGGTACGTACAGGTAGGAAAAAGTCACAGGTCAGGGCTTACAGGTCACACTAGGGTTTTGGTGACCATTTAAGGTTTGGAGTCGCTGGGAGCATTCTTGAAAAGTCGAATGGTCCATGGGGAGCGTCCTACATACGGTAGGATCAAGCATGGACGCGCGTGGCCGTATTCAAGTTTCAAATTTGTTTCAAATTCAAAAGGCCCTGTGAGGTGTGCCGTTGGCTTTGTAAAGAACTAATTTAGTCGATCGATTTCACTTAACTGACAACATTCTTACTTAGAGGAACTGAACTTGGATCTCTCAAAAACACTTTTCATATTTTCCTTTGACAAGGCTTTAGTTAATCCATCTGTTATCATATCCGGGGCTGGAGATTAAACCGGCCTCATATCTGTTTACCTTCTTTCTCGTTCTTTTTCGGTTCCTCCGAATATCTACGAGCTTAGTGCAAGCTGATTTACTTTCTCGTTGTGTTATCACAGAGGGGTTTGTTGATCCCTTGCTGTCTAAATACAGTTTCTTTAGTGTTTCTTCTTTCTGAATCTCCTGCTGATATGTATAAACTTAATGCGAGGATGATGCATAGGATGGTATACACTCAACATATACTCCATATACCTAAACTATTTTGGGGTTACCTTTAATGTGCGGGTGAAGTCACTGTTTTCTTTGAAAGCTGCTTTACCCTGCTGGACCCGTGCTAACATGTGTCTGACACCATGTTAGCATGCATAGATATTTGTTAGTGCCAATGTTATACCTCATGCATAGATATTTGTTAGTGCCAATGTTATACCTCGTTGTCACGAAATCATCTCAGTCCAATCAACACTGTCATGTTGACCACCTCAGAAATGACTCTTCAACATCACCATGTCAACAATCTGCAATGTGCCATGTCAAAAATTACCAAATCAGCATTTAAGATTTTCTGCCATGTCAAATAAAGGTACCACATCAGCATTCCATCTTGTCAACTCGTGAAATCTTCAAACCTTCATAAATTTTCCCATATGAGCTTTGTTTGCATCAGTTCAAAAACTGGAATTCACCTAACAACGAGCCTTGCACAAGTGCATATACTAACATGCATTATTAATCAAAGGAAAGTAAGTCATACTAGTATCATACCAAAGAAGATAAGTGGTGTAGAAAGTATCACCTGGGGTACCATAAGGAGTCAAGGAGACCACAACAGAGAAGAATGTCGAGAGGTACGAGAACACCAATCTTGTGCAATCAGAAGATGATGATCATCAAACAACGAACAATGACAGCTATCGAGGAAGTCAAGCACTAGCATTGCAAACTCTTAATCTAGAGATGTACAAAGAAATCATCAAAGAAAGAAACAACAGCTTGAAATTGAAGCAGCTCGTCAAGGGATTAGGAAGAATATTAGTTATCAAGAACTGATATCAAGAGAATTCTCTCGATATCAAGAAACTTTTATTGATATCAAGAGATATGGAGGTCTATAACTATATTTGAGATAGTTATTAGCCTTGATATCTATCTCCCTTAAAGATGTCATGCTCAATATGTATCTTCTGATTTTTACTGATATCGGCACATTTTTCTTGATATAAGTTCTTGATAACTGATATGTTACTCGTCCATGCTCACCAATAGAAGATTAAGAAAGAGAATCTATTAATACCAGGAGCATCCTAACCCAACGTAGAAAGACATGTTTGGATCCAAGACCATGACTTATAATCACTTTTCTCTTATGAGATAACTTCCACTATCACGAATCTCTTAAGGAAAAAAGATTAGATATTTAATCGACTAAACCAAAGTGATACATGTGCATGTCTAGTTAGTATCTCCACTTGTATTTATGACTTATTACTCCAACAATAAAAGAACAAGAATGAGAATGCTATCAGTGATCAGCAACTGAAATCATAAATTCTTCTTTTGTATCAAAATTTTTTTACTTATATCTGAAGATAGATATCGATCTCTGTAACTATCAAAGTTATAGTTATCAACTTTGATAACTATCTCAAATATAATTAACGTATTTTATATCTATTTTTGATTTTTATTCATATCAAGAGATTTTTCTGATATCAGTTCCTGACTACTGATAGACTACTCGTGCTGACAGAGCACAAAAAGCTGAAAGTAGTCATCTCGATCAGGTCCTCTATTATCCGAGTTTTAAAACTACAGCAAAGTGTTCCAGTTAGTTGCTACGATCACCTAGTAAGGTGTATACGTTGTCACGTCGTGAACCGACCTATGGTTGAAAAGAGAGATTCAGATGCAAATTTTCAAAATTTCTGATAATGCACATCTGAGTGTATCAATGCGTAGGCCTCATCAAGTAAACCAACTTCAGTTCTCAAATCATCACGAGCAGACGTATATTAAGCGAGTTACGTTCGGTTGAAGTTTTAAGTTTTCACGGCTAGTGATGCTCACTTGGCAGTTTGAGGTCAACGTGACAAGTGCTGATGGGAAATTTTTCGGACATGTTGATGCTAAATTGGAAATTGTTTACTTGGCAATTTGAAGTGACATGTCACTTGCTGATTGATCTTGATGCTACGTGGAGGGTTCCAACAGTGACAAGTGACGACGAGAGAGAAATTCACTTCGACGATGGTGCATGTCATTGACTAGATTTTGGCAAGATAGCATTTGACTTTGGAGGTGACATTTGTAACATTCGAGGGAGATACTTTGAGTATATAAGGGTTCTCAAACATTCATTATTTAGGTTTTAGTGTGCTCGGACCCTGGAAGACTACTCAGATCTAGTCGTAAAATTCAGGGCGGGTTGGGTTGATTTAGAGTTTGGGTTTTCAAAATATCTTGGAGTAATCTAGTCTCGTGCATTTGTAGTTTATCGTGCTCTTGTATGAGTTGGGTTGGGTCGAAAGTTTAGAAAGAGTTCATGAGAGGAAAAATGGGTCATTTGGGAGGAACAAGGCAGAAATCTACAAACGCATGTTTTTAGATTACCGTAGCTTTTGAGGTTGATAAGGATCATGAAACTTTGGGAAACTGTAAGTTACTGTAAGAAGATTAGATTGAGGTGAAATTGGCCTTTTTTGAAACAGAGCTTCAAGAGCTCTCTATAGAGACCGAAATCATTTCATTTGGAGTTGTACAAAGAAAGTTAGTGGGTTTGAAGTTGACTACTCAAAAGAAGATCATTGCGACAATTTACAAACTTACATTTGTAGTTTACTGTCAACTTTGGAGCTGAGAGGAGACTTGCAACTTTGGAAAGGCATATCTCTCTCTAGAGATATCGGTTTTGAGTGATTTTTACGACGTTGGAAAACTATCGTTTCATCAAGATCTTTCTGGTGGACTTGTGAGGTTCAAGGTCAAGGATGAGGTGTATGGGTTCTCGTGGTACTTGTGAGTGGACTTGATAATGAGAGTCTTATAGAGACATAATTTTTTCTTGGGAGATCTGCTCGGCACAAAATCAAGGTTGTTTGATAGTTCCTCTCTGGGCTTGTATAGCAGAAGAAAAAGTTTCAAGGTTGATTTGTATGGCATAAATCACGAACCTCTGAGGTTCCATTGTACATTTTGGTGAGAGAGAAAATTTATAAATAACTTGATTCTTGGATTGGAAACGTGCACGCTTCACTCTTCTTCTTACCACGAGTTCTCCACAGCCGGGGGTCCAATGCCATCTTGGACAATATTCACGTAACATAAGATACGACAACCCGACTAGTCGATTTAAAGAAGCCTACATGTAGACCGTACTAAATACATGAGGAACATCTCTTGAACAAACATGTGATTCTGATATACTCATATCGTGTCTTCATTGCTAATCAAAATACCAGAGGTGCTACCCTTGGAATATCTAGTCAACCTTGATGCAAGTTAACATTAATAAAGAATAAATAATACATATGAATTGCATTTAGCACCACAATAGTATCTAAATACCAAAAGTTTGACCTACATCACATACTGATGACGACAAGCTGAAGTCATTGGATGGACAAAAAATATAGTTTGGCCGTTTTTCTTAAAATGTTGTTATTATTCTCAGTTCTGATTTTTATGTGAGTTCATATTTGAACCAGTTTGACCATTGCATTAAATTGCAGACACCTTCAACATTGTATATCATAGTTATTGTCTTTCGACTAGAGAGTGAAATCCATACCGTTCTTTCATAACTTATGCAAGCTCCACCTTATACCACTTGACGCAGTTATGCGTTTTCAGTACTCGTTAATTCTTCAGATTTTCTTGGAGGTTTTGATTTATTGACTTTACTGAGTCATCATTTATACAAATCCTGTTTCTCATTGGAGATGTAAATCTATTCTCTTGTGTTTAAGTCAAGTTCTTGAATCTAAACTTAAAACTTGATAAGAGCATATGTTCTTTTTTATATTCCCGTTAGGTTGATCTTCCTTGGTTGAGTACTTGGTTTTAGAGATAGAATTCTATCAAAGTACTATTGAATAGTTTGTATTTATGACAAATATGGACCAAGAAATATCAGTTGAATATCAATTTGACTATCAAGTGTTTTTATGAACTCCAGCGTCCATCATATGAACATTTGTCCTCTATCTATATCATATCATCATATGTAGGCTATCACATGTGACAATTTTTCTTATTTTGACTTAATCTTTGTATATTTGAGGAACGAATAGTCTATCTGCAGTTGAGAAGTGATATAAGAAAAAATCTACTAATATCAGTACAAATCAAAAGATGAATATCATAATCGATAACTATATTTGAGATAGTTATCAAGTCGATAGCTATAACTTGGATGCTTATAGAGGTCAGTATCTATCTCTTGGTATCAAGAAATTTTTCCCTGATACCAGTTACTGATTACTGATAGCGTTTTCATTCTCGCATATTTGAATATGCGGAAATATTCAATATTATTTGAATGTAATAGTAATGTAGAGCTCCACCATTGTCCACTAATATCAAGAATAACTTCATCATATTCTTTCAATCTTTGTATAGAGCTCCATCATGATCTCTTCTAGGTAGTAGATCTTATGATCCTCTACAACAACTGAATCTCTGCAGAAATCATTATAACTCATAAAGACATTCATATCTATATAGGGAAGAACGATTGGAGGAAAGAATTGCATCACAATGTTCACTTGAAAAAGTGATTAAGAACATGCAACAAGATGACAAAGAGCATCACATATTCGACATATTTATCTCGATGATATCAAAAATCATGTTGGACTATCTTAGGCATAAATTATTTCCAAGACCTTGCAGTTCAATAAATACATGAGTTCTCATCCATTTTCAAGCATTTCCAAGACTGACTTGCAAATCATGTTGACCTTAAGAAGTGTTTGCAACACCTTATTGACTCATGTAAGATAGAATACAAGTCTGGCGGGTGAAATATATTCTTAAGATATAAATTTGTTGTTCGAATGATAACTACAAGTATATGCAAGACGGATAACTATTATAACATATGAGCACCAAAGATATTGATTTACATATGAGAGAGAGCAATAATGCTAAGAACGAGAGACACATAAGGAAAAGTTACACAAGCTTGACATATACATGACCTCTCAAACTATATTATGTTGACAGACGTCTTGTTGAGATGCACATATGCAAGTAAAGCTAAGAAAAATCGATATATATAAGTAACCTATACTCGTAGAGAAATTTGAAAGCAAAGTTAGATGAATGTCCAAGTACTAGTGTATACTATTGTTTTTCTTCTCATCATTTGTAGTTAACATAGATGTTCAGGGTTGCAATAACGTGTAACATGCCAATACATATGTTCATGTTATGTGCATGTAAGTAAAGATTGTTGGCATAGCAGTCACAACTTTTGTCTTGAAAAAACATGTTGTTGTTGTCAATAGAGTTCAATGAAAAACGATGTGATGTCTTTATGCACGAAAGTTATATCCACAAATATGCAAGATATCCACAAATATGACTTTCAGACCATAAAACTCCTTCTTAACCATGAAATTTGTGCAAGCTCTCACACAGTTGTGACATTCGGTTCAAAACTCTTCACACACTTCAAACAGTCACAATTTCCACACTAAAGCTTGGAATCTCGTGTTCTTGGTTTCATCAAAAAGCCCTTGAAGAATCATATCTAATAATATGAATATTAGTCCCAACTGACACTGTAGCCTAAGTTACTGTCATTGAAACTTTTAAATCTCTTAATGAAGACATCCTGCATGAGCCTTCGTACCGGATGTCACCACAAAGCTCAAACACCTCTTCCCACTGAAATCTGCACGAACTCTCGCACATATTTAATGTTTCGGTTGAAAATACTCAGTTAACTTCAAACCTTTGTAGTTCTTTTACCACAAATCCAAACAACACGATTGAGTTAGTTTTGGAAAGATCTTGTTGTCATCTTTTCAATGATGTCAAAACAATCTTAATCAGAGAAAGAACTATGATTGTTTCAACGTTGCTAACCTCTTCCTTTCAAAAACTTTGTGTAAGACCTCGTGCAAATACTCAAAAGCCAATCATGAAATCGAGGTTGGACACTCAGCCTTACGGCGTGCAGCATGTTGTGTGCAACATGCATAACTCTCGACCGAGATATAGAATATTATGTACTCTCATCATCGAGAGTTCATGATGTCGACGTCGAGAATTGTATCACTTCGACGAGTTGATGTTGCAAACTCGACGAACAGAATCACTAGAATCGGGTTCGATCTTGTCGAACTCCATGACCTGTCACAATAGATTATTTTCTAAATACAATAGAAGTCATCGTGAGACCATATCCACGTAGTTCAAAGTATATAGATCAAAGTCAATAGCCGTATATATATCGAAATGATAACCTTCAATCAGTGAGAGTTATACTTTATTAAGATAGTCAGAACTCACAGTGTTCAATGTATTCAAAAGGTATATAGAGTGTTTTGTCTCATTCAAGCTTAAACTCTAAACTTAACCATTGTGACTATCAAAATTCTCAATGATTGAAACTTTTCATTTTCGACAGAAAATGAAATATATTTTTTATTGAAATGTCTCGATCATTCTCGATGATCGAGAGGTTTATTTATTTTTTGTTTCGATGATCAAGAGTTCATGGAGTCTAAATTCTAAAATCCAGAAAAAGAAATTAGTCTTGGTAATCTATATTTCTATGTTCATTTATTTGTAACATATTTAAGTCTCGATGATTGTTAGTTGTTGGTTTGATCAAAAGTTTTAGTAGACTTTTTAAAAAGCGTTATTGATTCAATCAAAATTTTTGTTAATAGCATATCATTCTATGAAATTGGAACATCATTCTATGTCAAAAGTTACATATTATAGATTAAAGATGATCAAATGTCACATAAATCATAAATTTTATTATTTTATTGCTAGACATTAGATAACCTTTGATCATCAAGACTACCTTTAGTTTTAGTACTTGATTATGATTATGTATTTTATCAATAAGTACTCTTGATGATCGAGAGAAGAAATAACTAACTTTTTACTAACTTATTATCGTAAATTAAGGCCAGAAATTTATTTAGTGAATAAGTAACTCCTGATCCTCAAAACTACAGAAATAATTTGGTCCACCACGACGGCAATTAATTTCTCATTTCCAACAAATGGCTAAGTTTCTACTTCGTCAAAATCTCAATTACTAAGAGTTCCTATTGCATCGCTATGCTCCATGACTGCCTTTGTGATCTACAACTCCCAAATGTGTGATCAAAAGTTTCAAATAATTGAGAAAATAATGACAAAGGCTTTATTTTACTTAAAATCGTGGAACAAACTATGGTCCATAACTCCCAATGATCGAAAGTTTCAATGCCATGGGGAAAAAGCCACATCATCGAACAGTTTAGTTTGGACAGAAATGATATAGAAGTTTTGTCCCTCTTTCTCAATGCATTGTACACGTTATGGTTTTACTATCTTAATAAAAAGAGGAACTCTCAATGGTTGAGAGTTCATATTTTATTAATATAGTAAAACATTATATTGGAAGGACACATAAATTTGCTTGATTAGCCCCCCACTACGTTTGTAAGGCTTCATCAGACCTTCATCAACATTTCGTCATTTGATCGAACCTTTGACTGACTATAACTTGTAGTTTTGATACCCGAGCCATGTCAAATTATCATTAATCTTTGCAGATTTAGACAAAGACTGGCTCATCAAAGACAACATCTCTACTGATGTAGAACTACTTCTACGTAACATCTATATCTTTTTGTATGAGAAGCATATCCAAAGAAGATACATCTATATGCGTTCGGACTAGTTTCTTACGTTCTCATCAAGTATGTGCACATAATGGATACATCAAAAAAGTTAAGAAAAGAGTAATCAGGCTTACTGCATGTGAAGATCTCCATCGATGTCAGGCTATGGACTGCTGTAGGTGTCTGATTCATTAGATACACCGCACATGAAACGACTTTTACTCAATAAGGTCTAAGCATGGTGTTCTCGTTCAACATAACACGCACAATTTCTGCTAGGTGTCGGTTCTTACTCTTCTCAATCCCATGCTGGTGTGGACTATAAGTGCAAGTATTTTGACATTAGATGTCCTGCTCACGCATATATGCATTGAACTCTCCAAAAAGGAACTAGACTCCTCCATCAGATCTCGGACAAAGGATAGATTCTCCATATTATTTCTCCACCAACTTGTCGTATGAGATGTTGACAAGACTTCGGCAGAGAATTGTTTCTCAAGAAATAGATCCAAGTATAACATGAATGATCATCAATGAAGGACACAAAGTATTAGAAACCAATAATACTTAGCTGAGAAGTAGTACATACATCAGTGTGAACTACTGCTGTGAAATGTTCGCTCTGCTATTTGATCTCTTAAAAGACTATCTATTTTGCTTGTCGAACTAATAGATAGATAGTCGTTGCACATACTCCAATGGACACACTAGATTCGAATTTGGGCAGACATGTAACAAAGTCAAAACTTGAAAAGCTTTTCAGCCTCTAGAAGTTCATGTGCTCAATTCGCTTGTACCAGATGTCAATATCATATACTACTGGATCACTCTGTCCATACATGACAGCTTGTAACTTAGCACAAAAACATCTAGTTTGAACAACCTACCACTCTTGCTACTCGAGCTATGATAGTGCTATTAGAATCATCAATAAAACATCCATCTTTATAGAAACACACTTGCATACCTTGCTCTACCAACTGCCATACACAACAGATTTCTAGTCAATGCGAGTACATGCATTATCTATACCAACAAATGTGCAGCAGGAATGTCTAGCAGAATGTTATCCTTGTGTTGGATCTGGTGCTTGACATCATCACTTGTCATCATAAACTGAGAAGTCTCTACATGCTCGAGTGAACTAAACTACTTCCTATGGGATGTCATGTGATTGATGACATCCGAGTCGATCACCCAATCAATATGTGATTTGAAAGCCACATAACTTTGATGTGTTGTAATCAGCAACTGCTCCAAATACACTTGCTTAGTTGCTGCATAGCCTTGCTGGTTGTTATCGTACTGCTTTGGGATGTTCAGTTGCTTGTAGCACTGATTGGCATTGTGAACTTACTTCTTGTAGTAGTTGTTATAATTAGACGACATATTTGATCGTTGAAAGAACCAGCATGTTGCTAGTTATAGTTCTATTGTGAGTATTGTTGTTGTTGTCGTCGTTGTCCGTGATCTCATCCACGTCCAACATCTTTTCTATGATCTCTATCTCGAGATCCTCCAAAACTTGCAAAAATAGATAAAATATTGTTGACCCATCAAAATAGAACTTCTCACAAGCGCATTTCTTCTCCTAACATTATAAGAACTAGTTCATCAAACCATAGAAAGAGTTCTTTGGTCGAAATCGAAGTGATGAACTGCTTGTACTCAGTAGGCAGTCCCTGCAATATGATCTAGATCAAGACAATGAGATCAGTCTTGACTTTGTCATAGACCAAGTGATATGCGAGTTGTTTAACATGGTTCACAAGTCATTTATGCACTTGACTCATTCTTCACAATGTTGAACTTCTACAACAATTGCAGTTCTTGCGCTTCTATTCTTGTGCATCCTAAGCTTTCTTAGGTATATCACACACCTAAATACGACTGATCATAGATGTTGAAATTATAAACATGATGTAATGAATCATCTGGTATGATCGCTTCTTCCATTTCTTGAATTTCACATCAAAAAATAGATACATCAGACGCTTTCTTCTCCTTGGTGAAAGATCCCATCGATCTTGTCTTTGTAAGAAAGTCATCATCTAGAACTTCCACATTTTGTAGTTGTTCATGTCGAGCTTCTCTCCAATGATCAAAGACTCATACCCATCATAGCTACAATCGAGTAATTGCAATATTATGTATGCGGAAAAATTTCACAGAATCTCCACAAAACTCATCCGCCCACATCTTGCAATCAAGAGTTCGTCACAAGTCATGAAAAAGATAACTCTACGCACTCCTCTTGCAACGAGAATGAAGAAAGAAATTGTCAGGCTCAATATCTTATCATCACTTCAACCCAGTAAACATCCATCCATCATGTTAGCATTCTACCCTATCAGCAGTTGGTTTGATATACTACACATCATTGTCAGAAATCTCACATGAGCAGGTGGACATCCCTGTCAATGTCACAACGTCCGTAACTTTAAAAGTTTAAATTACTCGTAATTCTTTATTTTTTGTTTTGTTCCAGATAATCAAAATATCAATTTTGATCTTCTTGACAAGGCCTATCCAATCTTACTGTCTGAAATATGTTTATGATGTTAAGAAAATATTATTCTCACGACCTAACCGATCCACAACACGCATGAGATGCAGTTTAGACATGGGAGGCGAAAATAATTGGTTGATGCCATAAAACAAACACTTTTTGATGTCATTAGTTCCACTTCTGAACCACAGTCTAGCCACAGTCTAGCATACGTTGAATTTGCATAAAAAGTGTCTGAATGAGATCGAGTTATAAAAGAACAGGCGAGGAAAAAGAAAAAGAATCCTGGGAGAGGATTGGCTCTGGTCACGGATTGGATTTTGTAGCTGCATCACAGACGGATAAAAATATATTTCTCGTACTTGTTTTGCTTGTGGTATCAAAAAATATGTAAATATAAATTCTAGATTAAGTTAATATGAAAAATAAAAAATTATAATAACTGTAAAATATTAAAGGAGGAGAAACGTGTAAAGATCCATACATAACCCATAAAGCAAACGTGTATATACGCATTTCCGAAATTATAAGTGCAAGCCCTTTATTAAATAGACATTAATTTAATACCCAACCTCTCCCTCCTTGACTAAAGGGTTGCATAAATCCTTCCTGATGGAAGGAATGAGCATCATCATGGAGATGGATGCTTATTCACCTAAAGTTGTGTGCTGATCTCCGCTCGAGCGCTAAGCATAAATAAAGAGACAAACCTATAGATATGGATATGTTAGAGATATTATAGACGCGAACATATGCATATATTGGAGTCCAACAAGGTATATTACATTTTATTTTCTCAACGCGAACATATGCATATATTGGAGTCCAACAAGGTATATTACATTTTATTTTCTCAACAAACAACACCATATGGAGAGGATAACAACGTCAGTGTGGAAAAAAAGAACGGTCTGAGTTGAATGATAGCTCGCTTTCATTGTCCAGGTTTTTTAAGCTACATTTTTGGTCAGATGGCTCTTTGAAGGTTATTTTTTTACATCTAATGCTAGTATTCTCAAGTGTAACGTTTAGACAAATGTGTATAGCAGCAAGTGACCGTCCATACATCATATTTGGACGTGAGACATTTTGCTTTCATACAGATAGCGTTTAGAAAAAGATTGATTTCTTTTTACTCAAGTGAACAGATATGTACATATATCATTCTAACAGCAGTGTACTGTATACCAAGCACCGAGCTATTGAAATGAGGAGTGAAGAGGCCCAGCTAACTGAACTGAGGAGTGACGATAATAGGAAAGACCGACCGACTGATGTGCACAGTATTCTCACGTGCTCAATTACTCCAAAGCAGTAAGTAATTCTCTTTAGTAACTAGTTGTAGAATCTGTCTCGTCTAAGAGAACTGTAAGTAGTTCTGACGTGCGGAGTTACTCCACACCAGTTCTCTTGGGTAAGTAGATTAGAAATAAGTGGCGTTGGAGTCTAGACCTTCCTCTATCTGAAAGCTGAAATAGTTGTGAAATACCTTACACTGATGGTCCGTTTCCTAACCCAAATCTCCTCAACAGGGTCTTCGGTTTCAAGCTGTGCATGCTCAAAATTCCAGTGCTCTCCGGTTTGACGAGAGATGTGCTGGTGAAGTCCAGTGGAGGCAAAACAAAGCTTCTGAAGCTATGAACACAAGTGGAGAGAACGGATCTTTCAAGTGACTTTTGAACCATCGTTTGGCCGAAAATCTGTGAAAACAATGACGAGACTATACATACAGTCTGTTCGAATGAAAAGCTTACTACTGGTCACTTCTATGTAGAGTAGTTTTATGTACATAAAGTAGTAAACAACACGGACAGTGTGTGAAAACAGTGTCAAACTTCGCCGAAAAACTGAGCAGAAAGCTATGCAGAAACTTTCTCTACAACGCAGAAAAATGTATCTATGTGGGCACATTATACTGCAGAGAAGTTGCGCACAGTATCCTACGCAGGTGACAGAGGACAGTCACAAGTGCATACTGCAAACAAGTAGTCGAACGTAGTAGTTGAACAGAAACAAGTAAACCACAGCAGGCATAAACATTGGTTTACTTGTTTCGTGTTAGGTGTTTCCTCGACAATGGTTTCATTCCTTGCGCAGACAAGCGTACAGTTCTGCTGAGAACAATACTTGTTGAAAGTGAACAAATGGAATCAGAAAACAATGAATGCTTACCTTCTGTGGCTCTGTCAAGTCCAACACTGCGACCGAGGGCGCTGCACAACGCTAAATAAGAAAGTTGTGTGTGCTCAAATGCTGGTCCATGGTGTTGAGACGAGCGGGGTGTCTGCTCTTCTTCTTCTGTCTCATCCATTGCATTTACTGTGAAATACCTGCCACGATATGAGAACCGGTATGGCAGGAATGAATCACAAAGGGCCCCGCCACCTCTGACCAGCAGCACGATGTGATGCGATGATGCAGCTCATGAAATATTACAGGTCCCGCTGATACACGATGCAGCGGCGGCCTATGGCAAAGAAAACCCGCAGTACAGCGGTAATTCATAACCTCCCGGCACCTCTCGTCAGCAAACCTGCCGACAGTAGCCGGATACATGCAACAAAGATGACGAATGGTCTGGATACAGGCGACGAAAGATGTAAAGCTGCCGATTCGTGAATGGCTCACAAAAAAATGCCGTCGGGCTTGCGATACAGCAGTCTGAACACCAAAAGTACAACACAGCGGCAATTGAAAACATGCCGTCGTTTGCACCTCCTGCCAGCAAAGGAGGAGATTGCATGTAGAAGCAAGCTCCCCGCCATAAGAATCAAGAATGCCTCGTGAAGTAAAGACGATGGAATTGCAGTACATCCTAACTAGCCGCAATCTAGTTAACAGCCACGAAAGCCGCGGTTATAACTGATGCAGGAGGTATGACAAGCGACATGCGAGTAACAATAATAAGTGCTATATGGTCAGTCCTCATCGATATAAAGTATTATTTCAGCGAGCACTATCAAATTGACAAAAAAGTACATAATCCGGTGAAGCGTCCAATGAGTTTTTTTACATAGACCTACTGTTCCGCTTGTCCTCTACCGCAGTCTTCATCCACAACTTCATTGTGGATGCTTATGAGCATACTGAATTTGCATGCAACGACTATGATAGAGAGGCGTCCAAACCGATGAGAAGAATTTGCTTAGAAGCTAAAAGCTGAGATGAAAGAACAACTCCATTGTAGATTCATAGGATATGTCGAAGTCTTTTTCATAAGACTTTCATATAATAGTTACAATACTTTTCCGGAGAGAACAATTATTAGGTACCAAACCCTTCTTTTCTTTCTTTACCATATTCTATCCTCCACCATTATTACTGTGAGAATTGGACGCCAAAACTTTCACATATTTTAAACTTTTCAGTACTACACACTCAACTGAAACAAAAATGTCTAATAATCAACCAGGTCACCAGTTTAGGTGGTGATGACGAATGAGAAGACGTGACGAGAATATTGTGTCTTGGAGTTGGAACTTTCACACTTTTTATATTTTTCACATGTGACGTTGGAGTTTCGGTTGATTCTGTTCAAAAGTTGAGGGAAGCATAACCTTCAACATGGAAATGGTATATTCATTTCCCTAGCACTAATTATTTCTATATTCACACACATGGAAGCACGTGAAACACACTTCACCGCCGAACGCCGTCAGTGATAAGCGCCTTGTTCGAGGCATCAGCACATCAATTTGCATGCATCCATACTGCGTAACAACATCAACCATCATAAGGCATATGGGAAAGATTAAAGTAGACTATTGCTCTATTCGAATTTCGAAGTCTGGCGACTTTTAGAAAGTACCTGTTGGCCTTTTGACTTTTAACGGTCTTTTGACTTTTCTACTTGCTATTTGGAGAAGGAAAGATGATGTTTACTTAAAAGTCCTTCGAAGTGTGCATACATATCAGTTGATTTCACAACCAAGATAATATGTATAGTCTTGATATTTATTGAACTGATATAAAACCTTTCGCATGATCAATCGTCCAGAAACTGTTTTCCGTGCCGTTTTTCCTTTTTGTAAGCAGTTGAAACGAACATTTTCCACCATTATCTTATCAAGACCACCTCAGTTTAATGCAACCAAACTTCCACAATCTCAAGGAAATCCATTGTAATTTTAGAGAGATATAGTATTTATAATCATATCACCTTGTTTCTTGCTATGCATTTGTATAACTAACCCTATATTTTGCAGAGTTTTGAACAAAACAGATGCCGAAAAGCAAGGTGAAAATGTGTGGTGGTCCTCTAACGAGATCTATCTTGATTCTAATATCACATTATTCTCAAGCAAATGCAATAGTAACATCTTGTTATTAAATGGAATTTAGCAGCCTCCTCATAACCTAACTCTTGCCCAAGAAGGATTAGGTATACATGAACGTATAGATTTAGTTGACGTGTTTTTGTTAATAGGATGTCACACTTGTAATTTTCCTACAGTGCGTGACTCCATGCTTCTTTTATGGATTGTGTTTGGACCTTTTTGTAACTCTAGGTTCGACTATCACTTAATAAATATAGATAATAATATATTAGAATAAAATATATATAATTGCATATAATAATATATTTACATACTTACTTAATATATAATATATATTTTTTTCTATAAGAAAAAAACGATAAAGTTCGGAGAAGTTGATAGAGCATGCTTATTCATTGAATTTAAACCGCAAGTACCAGTATAAGGGCACCGGTACCAGAGTTTATCTTTCTCGTGTTTAGAGTCACGGAGCATAGGAAAACTTGTTAATGTTGAAAATAGTTTTGATCATAAAGTTACCATTTAGTAATGAAATTACTAAGAGTGGAAATTATATTCAAAGATGTTCACGAGTTTTACATTTTGTAATTTACAATCTAGTTAGTAATGACTGAGATATATGGAGTTGAATGTTATATGGTTTTTTGGAGGAAAAAATAGAATTTTCTTTGTGATCTGAAGTACAAAGCGAGAGAAACGTCTATTCATATTTTAATTTGTGGTTTAACATCCTCATAAGAGCATCTCCTGTGACATATCCTATAAACTGCTTCATTTAATTTTTACAGTTAAGTATTTTATATAGCGCATTACTTCATTCTAGTGATACTCACTCTACCGAGTGTTTTGCATTATTAGAGATGGTTCTCTGTAACGGTAAAATCCTATTCTACTGGTTTCAACTGAAAACGCTCGTAGTCACATGCTCCAAGAACGTAAGAATAAATAAAGAATAAATGAAACTCTACTATAGGTATTTGATTAACCAACCCTTTTGGAACTGAGTTAAAGTTGAATATACAGTATTCATTTTGAAGTATATTTGACCTATACTTCAAAATGAAGTTAGAGTATGAGACAAGGTTTCCCCTGCAGATGTCCTAACAAATTCCAGTGCATGTAAAATGCTGATTCTAAAGTCTGGTACAGTTCACACAATGTACGAGTCTTGATACTGGAAGTTATACGCACACGTACAGTAGCAGAAAAGTGATATATACTGATTGGACTGTAGACTTTCTAAACTTTCGATAAACTATCCGATTAACAGTACTGTGATCACCTCAAAGGACAGCTCGACAAAGGCTGTTGTGTACGTCCATTCGTCATGTAGGCATATGTAGAGCACCATTGTGTAGTCTGTGTATATAGATCTCTAATAGATATTAGCAATAAGTGATCTCACCTCTTGTGCACTTTTAGTAACAGATGGATACTTTAAAACTAGAGACTGCAAAGTTTTGTCTCAATTCTCGCTTCACCTTCTCTTCACCCATTGTTATTCATTGCGTAGTTTTTCTCTTGTTTATCTATGAATTATATATTTATTTAGAACTTAAAATAAGTAGAAATATATTTACACTTGCGATGTAATCTAGTGCGGGTCTATGCATTAGCGATTTATCCCGATCTAATTCAAATCTGTTTGGAGTTTTATAGTCATCCCGTCGTTAATTAACCATACTCTAATACGACAAAACATGCTCCACTGCTAGAAACTCCCTCCTGTTTTTTGTTTTTATCAGAATCGAAGTATAGCTAATGCTAACGCATAACAACAAGATGCTACCTAAGAGAATTGCGAAGCTATAGATTTTGGTACAGCAGAGAAAGTAAACTTATCGAAGAGACGGAAATAAATACTGAAAATGCATGTTGAAGTCAAAGCAGAAAACTACAATATAGTTTCGTTTGCTTATCGTCTTGTAAAATCGACGGTTTGCTATGCAAACGCAAAGCTATAACTAGAAGTTCTATATCTTGAAGGCGACTGTGGCAGGACATCAGAGCAGGACATTCTAGTATGTAACAGGACAGGCGCGGTTTTGCCTGTCTTATCTGGCAACCTTGGGGATGTCACTATACAGGACACAAATTTTACAAGAACATCACGCTTACTCAGACTTTCCGGATGTCACTGTGGAAAAGGAGAAGATGCGGGACAAACAATCATACGAGAGGTCGCGCACTCGATAGGGGCTTACTTAGCGCGTTGTTGAAAATAAATCTGGTGGGGCTAGTTCATTTGCTGGCATTCGCTGGGAAGCCTGCGGAGTGTCAGATATCCGTCAGGTACGATCTTGGACAGGCGTACACTTACTGTAGTGTTGGACACTCGCGTCGCATCTATTTCTGCGGAAACTGGGGACGTCGCGACCTGAGGGTTGCGCCACGATTTTCTGGGCAAGCGTGGGCGTTAGGTCTCGCTATTTGATCCCGATTCATGTGCAAGCCTTCACCAACCGCGTACCAAGAGCCTTTGGTATTTTCCTTTGTCTTTGTTTAGACTAATCGTCACCGATGGCGCCAAGTTGGAAACTCTTTGATGCTCGAGTGCAGGACTGTTAGTTCCATTCTTGAATGCGTCGGATCGCTTGCTGTGTTCTGTCGACATCTAATCATCACCTCGGAAGTCTTATAATGGTGCCCTTCTTCCGGACTAGAAGGAAACACGAGAATTAGTTTGAGACGAGAAGGAGAACAAGGCTTTCAGCAGACGTTGACGTCACCTCTCAGTCTGTCTCAGCCTTCCATGAGACTGACTTTTCCAGGAGGTTTGAGATTCTAGAGAGCAAGACTTGTTTTCCGATTCTTTCAAGGAGATGAGGTGGATCGTTGGGTACTTGCCGCTGGAAATATTGGTCCAGTAGTTCACTGCTGTAACACAAGCTTTGAGAGTGTGTCATGCACCTCGCTTCTTGTGTCGTTTAGCGGCCCTTCAAGGGTACTGGTCTTGAGTTCATGAGTCTAAGGCCTCGTGCACGTCTCGAGGGAATCGGAAAATCGCTGGGTGGATTGAGCATGAGAGTTTCCGCGTGAGAGAGGAAACATTGTGAAACGCGTTGGGGCTTAAGGCGCACAGATCTAGGATTGTTTTCCCCATTGTATATCCCAGTTGGCACACATTCTGGATTGTAGTTTCCAGGTGGCACAAGAAGGAGACGATGATGCAGAGACATGAAAAGCCAGCTGAAATCTAGCAGGCGGCTGATATCAAGAGTCCTGCCTACTCTCGTGTCGTGGAAACAAGTGAATTCTGCAGAAAAATGTCAGATAGGGAGGTTTTATACAGGTGATTTTCTCTCTTCTACCTTTTCTTGCAACTTTGTTCCAGCTAGGCTCCTAAGCCTGGGCATTCACGTAGTTCAAGCTGTTGGTGGTCTAAGAAGCTAGTCCCCTCTGAAGGTGTTAAATCATTTTGGATGTTCAGCTTTCCGATCTCTGCCATGTGATTCTTCAGGGAGCTAGTCTGCACCCACCTTACTGCTTGCATCATCTGACGTTGGGATTCGGAGGTTTTTCTGCGCTGGCTGGTAATTCTCAGCTTGAGAAAAAGGCTTATAAAAACAGAGCGTGTGATGTTATCCACTTTTAGGGTTGACGTAAACGAGCTTGCGTTTTCGAAACACATCTACTGAGTCTTGTAGGAGGTTTCTCTGAAGGGATTAGGTCTTCTACCACCCGACCAGAGTGCTTCTGGAATGGAGATTTTTGCTTCACGTTTTTCTCAAGACCCTTTCTGCATTCATGTGCCCGACGGTTTTTCTGATGGACCGAAAAGATAAGGGTTACATAAAGCACTACCGCTTGGGAGAGTGAAAGAAGTTGGGAAGATAACCTTGAACGCCTGGTACTAGATCTGGACTTGTTCTCTTGTCGATAATCACTTGAGACTTGGCTCCTATTTGTTTTCTTTCGAAAGCATGTGTAACAATTCGTTAGGAACAGTTCAGATGTTGAAAGCTCTGAGTCTCCTTGAGCTACATAGGCCTAATACCTCAACCCTTGATTGTGTTTGGTGTTGTATATTCGCATAACTTCTGATGGTCAAGTCTCTTAACGTACGCACGATCTGTTTGATCCCGAGAAAGTCTAGTAGAATTGAAGCTGGGGCCAGAAGCCTACCTGACACTGATGAACCCTCTCTTGCTTGGACAGTTGTGGGCAATGTGGATATCCTTTGAAGTTATGCTCCTCAGACCGATCCAGTGTGGGAGTAGGCGCAGATTCCTTTAAGGAAAACAAGAAGGGCAAGATCTCCTTCCTGAATTTCGATGAAAGCCGTTTTAAGCTGCATGATGAGCTGAAGTGTGGCCTTTACTATCAGTCCAAGACTACTTGGAGACTGCATCGGTTGAGGACAAAGCTATATTGCCGTCAGTGCGAGGCACTTATCGGCTATGTCAATGGGGATGGAGTACATTCTCCCGTTGGATGTAGTGGTTATGATAAGAACTCAGATAGTAGCTCTTATGGACAAAAGAGATTCTGGGTGAAGATCAGAGCCCTGCAGCCTGATCAGGAACTTGACGGTAATTACTCTCCTTCCATGTCGGATGGAAAAGGTAATACGACGCCTGGGATCCTGAACTTTCTCTCACTTCTGCCTGGGAAGGAAGTTCTCATCTGAGATGTAGAAACTTCTTAGTTTGACTTGGATAGGCTTATCCGTGTTAATTGGTCTATTCCGAAGACCTTTCTTGAGTTTTTTGCTGTACAAGAACTTCTGATTATGCCTTTACACTTGTCCAACATCTTGAGCACTCCATAACTATCTGTTTGGTATTTGTTTTCACCATCCTCAGCAACTTTGCATTCATCCTGATTTGCTGCCTGATATTTTGTCAGGGTTTGTTGAAGATGTATTGGGACTGCAGGTTTCTGCTGGCGATTCGCTCCTCCTGGAACTGATTGAATCTTTTTGGTTTATTGCAGATTTTGGATAGCTTTCTGACCAGAGAGTGCATGCTCTGGGGCCCGTCAGTATTATACTTACAAGTCTGAAGTTGTGCCGCTACTTGATGAACCAGGGGCTGTTCAAGTTCTGGATGGAGTAGTTTATCAACAAGCAGCAAGTATTTCAGGCCGTGCGAAACTAAAAGCTTCACATCTAAGGAACTCCTTCTATTCGAGACATCCAGTGCTGTCCTGGAGATCTTCTAGTCTGTTCGTCTTGTGTGGCGTATGTCTGGAACAGATATATGCGTCATTTATATGTCTTTCTCTGGTTGCTGAATTGGGGGTCTTCACTAGGGGGATGACAGAGGGCGAAGGATGTAGTACTTCCGTCGATGATCTGCCTGAAGAATGTCTTTTAATCATAGCAGATCAGCTTTCAAGCCGGAGTGATAGGGACGCGTTTAGTAGCACTTGCCGTCGATGGCTTCGAGCTGAGAGTTGTCTCCGTCACACGTTGAATCTGCCTCACCATTTCTGTGATGGGGAAAGCTATGATCATCTGCTTGAGTGCCTCTTAAATCGCTTCCAAGCTGTGAATATTATCTCTTTGACAGGATGTGTTAAGCTTTCAGATTTCGCCTTATCCATTCTCAAATCTAAGTGTCCTCAGCTCAAGCGGTTGTACTTAGATCGTTGTTTGAACATTACAGATGATGGTTTGAGGTTTGTTGGGTTTTCCAGTCTAGAACTTCTGAGCCTGTACCGCTGTAACGTGAGTGATGTAGGACTAGAGTACATATCTAGGGAGTGTCCCAACTTACAAGTTTTGAATTTGTCTTATTGTTCGAACATCACTGATGTCGGTATATCATCTCTAGGCCGGGAATGCTTAGCCCTAAAGGAAATAATCATCTCAAATAGTTACGAAATTCGAGGAGTTGGCTTGAGCTCATTTTCATCCCTTATTCGCCTAGACGCATCCTGCTGTAAACTTTCAGATAAAGGGCTTACTTTAGCAGCCGGGGGATGTGAAAGACTTGAGTATCTGGATCTGTCTCACACGAGGAGCGCTTTTCAGCAGCTGGGATCTCTTGGATTTGCCAGCATTGGCGCATTTTGCAAGAACTTACAGGTTTTAAACGTCAAGCTATGTCGAGTTCTTGATGATACTGCAGTAATTGAGATTGCCAAGGGTTGCCACAAGCTGAAGGAGTGGAATCTTGCGGTCTGTTCCGGTGTCAAAGAGGCGGGGTGGAGGGCAATAGCGCACCATTGTAAGAACTTGGAGATTCTTCATGTCAACCGGTGCCGAAGCTTGACGGATTCAAGTCTTCTCCATATGAGGAACGGTTGCCCTCGTCTTGTACGCCTGTACTTGAATGGCTGCCCGTTGGTGTCACGGGTTGCTATTGAACTTTTCAGGAGATATCGCTGTGAAGTGGAGATAGTCACTTTAGAATTTATGGGTGAGAATCTGCATGAGTTACGAACTCTGAATCCCTTGATCTTTCCCAGAATCTAGCTGCTTCTCACCTGGATAGGTTGGTGTATCGTGTGCCTTGCTAGGTCTACTAGCATCAGCCGCTATGTCTTGTGATGGTTCGGCGTCTGGTTATACTCAGATGTAACTGTAAAGTATTTTCTTCGTTCAGCGAAAATGGCCTACGAGTAATTTCCATCTGAATGCGTCCTACTTCAGAATCTGTTTCTTCCCTGATTGAAAAGTCCAGCAAGGATTCTGTATCTGGCTGACAACTTCAGTTTAAGTAGGACTTGTCGCTAGTCGTCGAAATGAGTCACTGACTCAAACAGACCGAATTGCAGCGGGTCTTTAGACTAGAACGAAGCAGGGTTCTATACCCCTGGGCCGAAGGCCCCTGTGTACAAGTAGATTTGGCTATAAGCTCACAGCCGTGGATATTAAATGTATCTTACTGGGTTGGCGTACATATTAACAATGTTCAACGAGAGTATGTGCATGCCCTATTCTCATGAATGGAGATGATAAGTGGACAATGATGTACTCTTTCCTGACGTTCACTGGTGGTGGTGCTTGCAGTGCATATTTGATCTATTTCCACCACTTCCAAGGGGTGATACTGCCGAGGCCGTTGACCCGAGTGGTGGTTATTTAGCCTTTAGCTCTTTAGGTACGCAAAAGCGAAAGTTTTCAGGTGAACATTTCAGTGTAGTTAGTATTGTACACAAATTCCCGAAGTGGAGACCTTCTGCTGTAATATAGATTGTAATGGATCTGAACTTTACCTTATGAGATCAGGTTGGGAGTCGAGTGAGTCAGTGGACGAACGGCTTACGCAGGAATGGGTCACTTCGGAACTGTCCATTTTTTAACTGTTGTCCTGCCAGTCAACCTCTGTCCCCTTCTGTTACACATGAGTCTAGTTCTGGTGTATAAAGGCGAGAAGCCATACCTCAGAAGGAAGTCTTCAGTATGTACAGTACCTGAAAATGAAGTGCGCCGCATCGGGATCTAAATCTGAAAAGGTGAATGCAAGATCGATGCAAGAACTTGTGCTGCCTAGACCACTCTTATTATTGCGCCGCCTCAGTCACTCTCGTTATACTTTACGACTATAGTAGTTATGTTTGCGGATTCTGAAATAATCTATGCACACGACGTACCGCACCATAGCTCGAGCTGCCTCCACCTTCCTAGTCTATAAGAGAAATCACTGTGAAACACCACTTTACTAGGGGTTCCATCAAGAAACGATGTCTAGGTGAACTCCATTCCTCCAACAACCAAGGGGATGCATGCCGCCAGTGTACGTACAGCTGTGATCATGAAGACCATAAAACGTGTTCTTTACCAAAGTGATGACAGGCTGTGTCCTCTGTTTCCAGTTCGGTTGCTTTACTCGCACTGTCTCCGAACTGGATGTATAATCATCTACTGCAGTTCATCAGAAGACTGCAATCCCACTCCAGACTGAGACGAGCTTCCGTACCGTACTGCCAACTCAATTCGCGCATCAACTGCGGGAACACTTGAATATGACGTTTTAAGTTTTTGTTCATCGCAGTCAAGGATTTTCCAATATTCGCTCAGAGGAACTCAGTCGTATTTTTTTTTCTGTCATCTATTTTAGATAAAGGAATATTGCGGGTTTTTTAATAAATTATGAATTTTAAACTCAATATTTCTTAATTGAGTATGTCCTTGACACGAATTACATAATGTAAAGTTCTTAAAAACTTTGATTTAATTCTATATAAATTTTTATTTCACAAATTCTCAGACACTATTTTCAAGACTTCATTCACGACTCTGTTTTCATTTCTTCTTTCACACAATCGGCGATTCGCAAAACGATTAATATAATGAGAGAACTGAGATTGCAGCACGGTAGTCACATTGTCAGTCCTGCATTTAAACACTACGTTTGAGCACTCATCGACTGAAAGACTAAGAACTACCATAGCTGTAAATTCAGTCTAGAGTTCGCCACCATTTTTAAACCACCCGTCCATCACGTTTATGATTAGACCCGCACATATACAGTACATTGTTCTAGTTTCATCCACAGCTTTTCCACTTCTCTGGATTATTGTGATTACTGGATTCGGTAGTTATATTACAAACTGTTCAGGTCCAGGAGTTCCAACCTGAACACCGGCTCTCGACGGACATCTGTAGGAAACTAAGGTAACTTACTCTAAGACTCTTAGCTAGAAGGCATACACAAAATGTGTGTAAGAGAGAAAGCGAGAGAGAGAGTTGAATAATCCAAGCCAAAGGCAAAGTCTGGATAATGAATAATGATGAGAGGACCAGGTGGGTCCTCCTGATATACAAAAGGAAAGAGTGAAGGGTCGAGGGGTGTCATCCTCTTGTGCCCCTTCACAATAATCACTTAAGGATAGTTACTGTTCACACAGTATTCTATCACTCCCACTCAGTGACTAGTCTTTAACAATCCGAGTTTTGATAATAAGTATTCTACTTTAGGAGTTGATAAACTCTTAGTAAGAATATCAGCTACCATGTCAGCCGTTGGACAATACTGAACTAATACTATTTTGACAGTGATTTGATCCTTTATGAAGTGATATCGGATATCAATGTGCTTTGTCTTATCATGAAATTTAGTTGTGTCAACTAGAGCAATAGCACTTTGATTATCACAAAATAAGATCGTTGGCTGTTCATCCTTCAGTCCAATATCTGTGAGTAGTTGTCATAGCCAGATCGCCTCTCAAGAACACGTACTTAACGCTACGTACTCAGCTTCTGTACTTAACAACGCCACAAATTGTTGTCGCTTGGATGACCAACTGATCGCTCCTTGGGCAAAAATGAAACAGTTTCCAAAAGTAGAACGTCGTGATTCAACATCACCTCCTCAGTCAGCATCACAATATCCGAAAAGGGAGCGTGGATTATGAGAGTATCTATACTCAAGGTAATAGTCCAAAGTGCCTTTGATGTATCTGAAAGCTCTCTTCATTGCGGTGATGTGAGTTGGGCTGGGACTTGCCAAATGCTGAGACAATGAACTTATGGTATATGACGAGTCAGACCTTGTACATACAGTTGCCCAGTTGATGAATACGGCTGTGCTTTGATATGGATAGTTGGCGCATAAAGCCGTCTCCTCTCATTGGTGGGAGGATCATGAGCATGAAGTTTCTCACTTGGAGTCAGGGGAGTACTGACAAGTTTACAGTTTTCTAGACCGAATTGGACGAGGTATAGAGATTGACTGAGTCTTATCCATCCTATTGATCTGTCCCTGTTTATCTCTATGCTCAAACAATGATGTACTTCTCCAATGTCGCTTATCTAGAATCTAGAACTGAGTTGTCTTTTTATTTTGGTCATCAACTCCATGCTACTGCTCTCTATGATGGTATTGTCAACATACAGGGCCAAAATCATGAACTGGTTGCCTTGATGTAAGTGGTAAACATTCTCATCGGCACCAAACTTGGTGAACCCGAGTGATATGAGAAAACCATCAATTATTAGATACCATTCTCGTGAGGACTGTTTCAATCCGTATAGTGTGTGTAGTAATCTGCACACTTTTCTTTTTATCGGGGCAGTGACTCCTTCCGGAACATTCATGTATATCTCCTCATTGAGTGTTCCGTTCAGGAAAGCTGTCTTAACATCCATCTGGTGCACATGTAAATTATGTTGTGCGGATATAGCCAGAATCTTACGTACCGATTGAACTCTTACCACTGGGGAAAAAGTGTCAGTGTAGTCGAGGCCGTAGATTTGAGTGAATCCACGAGCCACCAGACGTGCTTTGTATCGAGAGATGGAACCGTCGGAGTTCAACTGTAGCTTAAACGTCCACTTGTTGATGATGGGACGTCTGTCATGTGGTACGTCAGTGAACATCTATGTTCCGTTGGCTTGATGCGATTCCAGTTCCTCATGTATGGCTTTCTCCCAATGTTCTGCATTGGGAGAAGAAAGTGCATCTCTGTAGGACATAGGCTCCATAGGGACTGGTGAGAGTGTCATCATTAATGCGCCCTTCTGTTTCCTCGGCTTTCTTGGTTTTGGAGGAGCAAAGGGGTTTTCGTAACCTTCAGCAAGGTCACGCCTTGGAGGCATTGATTGTCTTGTTGATCGTCTCAACACTGGAGGAACATGAATACTTGTGGGTGAAGGAATCTCCTCTTGTGGAGGTCCAGTTGGTGAAGTCTCAGGGAGTCGGATCTCTTGTGATGACCAACGTTGCTGGATGCTTGGTGATGTCCTCTTGAGATAGAGATGGTACTGACTCATGTTTTTAGCTACCGGAGATTGATCACAATGATGACTTGTCGATGACATTGGAGACCGATGGATAGTTAGTGCAGTAGGTGGATTGTTCTAGTTCGACTGTGAGCTGGATGAACTCACAGTCGGAGTTGGTGTTGGTGTGCCTCCTGCACCACCTCCTCCTCTTCCAGAACTAGACGGTGCAACGGGAGGTACAAGTGGACCAGTGATAGGAGGAATGAGAGGCGGCACAGAAGAGAGAGCGAGTTGAGCTGTCACTGGAACTGGAATGAGAACTGGTGCAGAAGGTACTGGGTGGTTGTTATAGAACTAAATGCTATTCTGAGAAATTCTTCTGTGAGGATAGAATTATCAGGGAGAGCAGGTGATGGTACATGAGGGAAAAGAGATTCGTCAAAGATGAAGTCTCGTGAAGTGAAAGCATGGCCATCGGATTTAGTTGTAGGCGGTATGTTTTGTTGCGTGCACTATAGCCTAGCAAGATGCAAACATGAGAGTGATAATCTAACTTAGAGCGAAGATCAGCTGGGACCTGGGAATATGTAGTGCATCCAAAAATACGTATGTGTGAAATATCAGACTTACGATGGTGTCACAACTCAAATGGTGTCAACTTAGGATGGAGTGCCTTTGTCGGACACCTATTCTGGATGTAGTTGGCACAGTTGATAGCTTCACCCCAGTAAGGTTTTGGTAAGCTTGACTCATGCAGCATGGTGCGGACCGAATTAAGAAGGGTGCGGTTTTCAGCAACGTCGTTTTGTTAAGACATGTGTGGAATAGTGAGCTAACGCTGGATGCCAAACTCAGTGCAATATGCTTCAAATTTTGTGGATAGATACTCACCACCGTTGTCTGAGCGTAGTGTTTTCAGCTTATGACCAGTTTGCCGTTCAGCAAAAGCATGGAATTCTTTGAAAGCTTGAAAGCAATCGCTCTTGTAACGGAGTAGCCGAACAATGGTGTGACGAGAATAATCGTCAATGAAAGTTCAAAAATATTCAAAGCAAGAATATGTGCAAGGAGAAATGCGACCGCTTATGTCTGAATGTACCAACTCAAGGGGTTCTATTGCCCGGGTGGTTGCTACACGTGGGATTTTAGTGCGTGGTTGCTTGCCGTGCTGACATGCTGGGCAAATCTGTTCTCTCACTTCCCGCAAGTTAAGACTAGTGACAGAATTCTCGCGTCTAAGCTGGTCTAAGCGTTGTGAGCTAATGTGACCTAGGCGACGATGCCGTAGTGTAGTGTTATTGCTAGCAACTGTTGTGTTTGATGCAGGGTAGAGAAGTGGAGGAACAAGAGCAGGCAAGGATGTGGACTCTAGACACGTGTCGTGACGTGGAGTGATGGATCGGATGGTGATAACTGACCCGTCGTCAACGAAGAGTAAGGAGTGTCTACGTGGAGGTGACCCGATCCGTTGTCAATGAGGGCGCGATCCGCTCATGTGGCGGGCTGGGAAGCGTCCTCCGTTGGAAGCCCTTGCCCACCATGTGTGGAGCGACGCTCCTGCATAAGGACGCGGTCCACCCTGGTAGCAGGTGGCTCCGTGTCCCTTGGGGACCACGACCCTTCACAGAGATCGGTGCCCTCCTGGGGGGTTGGGACCACGCTTGACGACGTGTGAGGATTATTATCCCCACGTCTCGAAGCCAAGCTAGTATCCGTCGAGGACCGTGTCTCCGCGTGGGGGGACGTGCCCTCCTCGAGACTAGGCCAGGCGTGGGGGTTATTTTCCCCACGCCTCTAAAGCCTAGGGAGTGCCCTTTGGAGGTCGTGTCCTCGCGTGGGGGGACGTGCCCCCGGTAGAGCTCTTCCATGCGTGGGGTTGATGACCTCCACGCACCGAGGGTTGGTAGGTTCTTGTTGGGAGACCCGACCATGCGTGAGGATACGTGTCCCTTGGAGATCCATGGTCCTAGGGAGGTCTCGATGCACGATCGAGGGCCTCCTCGCACCGTGGAGTCCTTGGCTCGCATCCCCGTGAGTTAAGGGATGTCATTTGGGTGTATCTGTTCTCTCGCGAGGTGGGAGGGCACACACGTCAGCTCTTTGGTGATGATTGCATGTCAGGTTCCGGAATTTCAGATTCCAAGGAGGGGGAGATTGCACAGACCGGAAATTTGATCTTCATTGTGCATTACCGCTCCTTGGGGATTGCAGGTTGAGTGCGTAGGGAGCGCAAATAGGAGTGCTTGGCTAGAGAATAAGTAATTGCGTGGTTGGGAGGGTAAATTCTATGTTTTCTGGGTCTAACACGCATTCGTGGTCTAAGACTATGACAAGGTGATAAGGTGTCTCTGTCATGCGTGACGATGTGTAATGATGCAGTCTGCTCAGTTACCAACACGGAATTCTCAAGCAAATACAGATCGTTTGATAATGAACAAGAGCATAAACTACGAGAGTATTTATCTTCAAGATAGCAAATGCCATTTCCAATTAAGCACCAACCTCCTTTGGAGTCAAATTGACGTGCCGAGAAGAGGTTCTTGTGCAATGCAGGCACATGTAGTACTTCACGGATCAGTACCTTCTCATCATTCAGCAGCTGGATTTCGACAGCCCCAGTGCTTTTGATATACACTGTAGTGTTGTCTCTCAATAAAATTTTATCATTTTGACGACGCTTTTCTGAGTATGAAGTGTATGTAATGAATAGGCGTCGGTCGTGAGTCATGTGATGTGTTGCTCCGGTGTCCACATACCACATGTTGTCCACTTGTGATATCGCACTCAACCCAGTGGATTTGATTGTCTTGAGGACTCTGCGTGCGTTGTTGTTGTGCAATTTAGGACGGTTTCTTTGATTTTGTCCTCGGTCTTATTGTCTGTTACCGCTGTGCTGTTGCTGATTACTGCTGCTTGTTCGGTTGGGACACTCATTAAAAAGATGTCCAATAGCACAGAACTTTCAACGGGGATTGCGCCCAATCTTTTTTCTACTATCCAAAATAGGTGATGAAATTGCAATCAACCGAATTGATCTGTCAACTTTATTCCCGATAACCCCCAGGACCTTGGAGTCGACTCGAAGAAAGAGAAAAATGGTAGACAACTTCACGTACATCGAAATGCGGTACACAGTAGTACGAGTACTCGCGAGCGGGTGCTGCAAGGGGTGTAATCCGTGTGGAAGCAAAGAGCTCCACGGTGAAAACAGCTTTGGAAAAGGAAGAAGAACAGAACAAGAACTATGTTACAGTCGTTGGAAGTAGCGTACCGGGTGATGGGGTTCGAAGGGCTCGTAAAAGCTTCAGATTTGGCTCGTAAATGTTCAAATCTTCAGCCAGCGTTTTACTTGATAGACTGCGTGAACATTCTTCGAATCACAGTTCAAATAGACTGCTTGAGCACGAGGCGCCAGTCTACTGACGATGGAGATCAAAATTCCTATCTGACCCGTTCCTTAGTGTTGAAAGGCGTCGAAAGCCAACAAATACACGCACGCGCCTAGAGAAACTTTTGTGCGCATCCACTTCCATCACCTCTCCTTTCGATCCTTACGCAACGAAGAAAAGCGAACTTGGTGGTATCGATTCAGATTCTGTCTTCACCAGCCGATGAGCGCGTAATGTAGCAACAAAAGCTCTGTAGCGTGTCTGCGCAAGACCGATAAAACTCTGTTCTCTACACCTTGATCGATTGATCAAGTGCGTAAAGCATCTAAGAGATGCCAGATTAACCTTTCCATGTTTCTTTCACCGAAAGAATCCGCACCCTCTGCTCCTGTGCTCGCTCTTGTGCTCGCGGTGAACTTGGTGGTATCGATTCAGATTCTGTCTTCATCAGTCGATGAGTGCGTAATGTAGCAACAGAAGCCCTGTAGCGTGTCTGCGCAAGACCGATAAAACTCTGTTCTCTTCATCCTGATCGATCGATCAAGTGCGTAAAGCAGCTGAGAGATGCCAGATTAACCCTTCCATGTTTCCTTCACCGAAAGAATCCGCACCCTCTGCTCTTGTGCTCGCTCTTGTGCTCGCGTCCGTTGCGTCTGTTCCTTAACTGATCTTTCTTTAACGTTACCCACGATTGTGTCCGATCCAATGGTGGAAAAATTGTCCTACATTTCAAGATTTCACAAAATTCAAAAAACCGGTAGTAAGCAATGCGCTAACGCATAGCAATATGCATACAACTTAAACTCTCGTTGGAAAAAGTAGAAAAGAACAAGCGTGAAAAGCAAGAGGAAAAATCTGAGGGCACAATTAACCTCGAGAAGGTAGTAGGTTATTTATCTGAATTATTTAACTTTTTCAACATCAGATAAATTCAAAGTCGAACGTGGCTACCAAGTTTGTGGATCCACTATAGTAGAATGTCATGGTAGTGTAACGAACCAGGGATGGCATTATGTAACTTACTAAATGGTTAACTGCAGTACAGAAAACATTACTGGACTATGCGTCTAGATTGACGGCATGTGAGTGAGTATGACTGAACTTCCTTCTTGCCACGTTTTTGTTCCACGCCAGAAGGTTTTGTAGACTGGACTCGGGACCCACCATCCGCAAGTTTCCTTTGGGTCGCGAAAAAGACAGAAAATTGTGGGGAGGCCGCGAACATGGCAGATTCTCAGCGACGAGATTGTGTTCGAATCCAGAGGGGGCGGGATTCGACTTCGAATTGATTTGCCAACTTGAACGATTTCGATTCGGCTGTATGAACAGTTCCGCGTGATGGGGAGTCAGTCCGCCGCGCAGATACCGACCAGCTTCGGCAAGGAGCTTCGAGCGTGCCTTCGTTGGAGTCTTGTCAAGACCTACAAGCAGGTGCGATCTCCACACCTGTTCCTCCTCGAGTGAGTGGTAGTTTTGAATCTTTTCTGGTGAGCTTGGGTCGTGGAAGGGATCTTTTTGAGTGATTTTTTTGAATCTTACAGCCGTAACTGGCAGTAACTACGTTTTCCGCAAAATCCAAAGACCTTGATTCAGTGTTTACTGTCTAGAGTCATACGATGTGTGGTAGCCTGCTACTGCTGTAACCAAGTGAGACGAAAATATTGGGCGAACCCCTCGCTTCATAGCTGATATGAAAGAGCCCGAGATTACCATCATATATCGGAAGTCTTCCACTCATTGTGGAATTTGGTTCTGGTAGATCTTCTCGCCTGTCGCCCGCTGGCGTCTGCGGCGGTTTGTCTGATGGGGCTCTGGAGTCTGGTGATGCTTGAGCGTTTGCAAAACTCTGTCTAGCAAGTTTGACATCTGAAACTCGCGGGCAGCACGTAACTGAGAGTGTCCCCACCTGAGGCAAGTGCACTGACGAGTCGTATGAACCGCTATTATCTTCTTGACAGTGTTTTCACACGAGGGAAGTGTACTTAAATGGGTCGTATTATCTTTCTATAATCCTTGTACTTGGCTGAATTTAGTTAATTTTGCCTTTGGCGAAAAACCGAGAAGTCTGGTCCCCACTGTTACGGCCTTGATATGCTTTGTGATAATCTTCTCATAACCCCGTCTTTCGACATGAAGTACAGTAATTGGTATGCGTGTAAATGTTTGCGGGAGACGAGTCTTGCAAACACTACATGTGGAGGTTGTGGGCCACTTCTTATCACAAGTTTATGATCAGATGTGGATATGCACACATATTTTTCATTCAAAGTTTAGCGCGGGGTATGCCGAATCCATACAAGTATCTGAGAATTGTGTGGGATTCCCGACGCCCAGATTTTCAGGAGTTCGCGGTGTACATGTGTGAAAGAGAATCATAATAATCGGAGCCACTTATTACCAATGAACATGTCTGCTGCTGGAAAGTATAATTTGTCCGCAGTTGAGTAGCTGGGCTGTATCTTCCTTCTGATCATCAAGTTTGCATATGTAAGTTGAGTTGAGTTTTCCTGCGAGGAAATACTCAACTGAACGCCTGATCTGTGCAGTTTTGCTTACTGCAGCTTAGATCCTGGGATTCATCTTTTCTCATATGGTGATTGGGTTGCACTTTTCCAGTTCACAGATGTTGGATGTGAGAATTGTCCCTTCTTTAACATGGATCAAGTACGGTATGGTAAGTCTCATCTTCGAGTGCTCTCGTCTGTCCCGTGTACCCAGTCTCTTCATCCGACAAGCGCCAGGCTTACTTCGTGGATTCCAGTCGCTGTAGGAGTTTCTGTAGGCAGTTTTCACTCCCAGATTATGATATGAAGCGTCCATTGGATAACTGCAGAGTAATCGCGTCGATGGATCCTACAGGAAGTTGGGCGGCGCGTTGGCAGAGAATAAGTGAGTGTTACCTTGCTGCAACTTTGGCTAAGATCGTCCGGGTTAGACACTAACGTGGTAATCTGCTGACAGGGTTTAAGAAATAGATAAACAATGCATGGAATATTATAGTCACCTTGCGTGGTAAGGAAAGTTTGGACCCGTGCGACATGTGTTTGTTCAGTACATGCTCGTCGGCCAGCATTCATCCGATGTTGTCGTGAAAGCTGATATCATATCTTAAGACTAAAGGATGATAGCTTTATGAGGGTGGCCGAACAGTCGTGCTTTTCCCGGTAATTGCTTGCGAGGAACGTGTACACCGGCCCCGAAAGAACCTATCTTTGACTGCTAATGCGACTCGAGTTCGTGTTGCAGGCAAGTTTGTTCCTGGTTGTTACGCGCTGACCGTCACTGGTATGCTTCCAGAAGAGATGGCGGTATGTCAAATAGCTCTGCGCTTCCGTTGAGTTGAAGAATCATCGGAGCAGTCTCTTAGTTGTAGATTTTGTCTAGTTTCTACCTCCTTTACCACCATTGGTGAAAGAAAGGCAGGACCCTGTGAATCAAGCATTTGTGAGTTCTCGCATGGTGTGGTTTACAGGATGTCGCTGGTCGCAGTCTAGTTAGAAGGCATCATACTGAATCGAAGTGTTACTCGTAACTGGAGTGAAGTTCCCCTTGGTGATCTTGTGCAGGCAATCTGCGAGTACAACAAAGTTCGATACATTCCTCGTGACTAAAGTTGTGGGAAGTTTTCTCCATCTCTCACGTCAATGTGGCCTGCTCACCAGAAGTTCTTATCGAGAAGACCTGCATCAACAGGACACGCTTCATGGTTCTAGCATGCAGTCGGCCGAACCTATTCTAGTTGGTTAGGTGGAAACTACGAATGTTAGGAGAAAACGCGACCCAATGAATAGCAAACGGATGTTAGTCATTCTAGGGATCCTAGACAGTCGCAGTATGCTCGTTGCAGCTTCCAGTCATATCGAGTTTTTCACTGGAAGGGTGGCAGACGAGGAAGGAAGCCAGCTACTACCTTTCGAGGCTTGATGGGGTCTTTCCATCCGTTGGCTATTCGTTGCGTCGCGTGTTTCCTTCCGAGGAGTATGGAAAGCTGCCACTCACAGCAGAGTAGTGTACCTTTTAGGGATGAAAGGCGTTCTACGACTGGTCGTTTTCCTTTTGGTGGGGACTCAACTTTTCTTCGAGAACGCAGTTATCTTAGTGCACTGTAGTTGACCCCGGAGTAGTCAACTACAGTTTGCGAGTGTATATAGTAGCAGCGGAGTGCGAGAGGCGCCGTTGTATATGGATTTGTTTGTATAGTATTACGCGAGAATTTCCGCGATGTTATGAATCATGTGCTTTGTGTGTCTCCTTTTGGTACCAGTTTGTACGTTGTCGATCAACAAGAGGTAAGTTTCGCGGAGAATATTTAACTGGAAAGAATAAATTACACCTTTAAATCACACCTTTAAATCTCTATGTTTCAATTGAAATATGCATGGGAACGTTTGTTAACTTGTTATGTGGAAAATATATAGTTGTTATTTGAAAGAGATGGAGAAGATTTGAAACCAAAAAGTTATAGAATTTTGAGTGGGTGATTTGCTTGTCATGGATGACATCTATATTATTGACTTTCATAAAATAAATAAAGTATATAATTTTAATGTATAGAATAATTAGAACTGCATATGTAAATTATAGTTTATGTTTATTTGTCATAATAGATATCATTCTTGTATATAGATGTTGAGTTAAAATGTCATGTCATTTAATTATAGATAATTATGATTTTAAATACTTATTTAGTAAAAGTTCAATTATAGTATTCTAATTTTTTTACAAGTAATATAATCTTAAAAAGCTATAAAAGACTTGACATAACAGTAATTAAATATATCAATATATTTTCCTCTATATAATTGAGATCACACAAAATTATAATGAACAGATTATTATATGGTGACATTAGAATAAAACTTTAATATAATATTTATTTAATAATATTGTATATTTTTTGTAAAAATTGGGAATGAAAATGACACAATTATCAACAAATGATATTAAGACACAAAATAAATATCAAATAATTTTACTGATATTGAAAAATAATATCAATCTAAATAACTATATTTTAGATAATAATCATAATTTATAACTATTTTAAATATTTTATTTAGTTTCATAATTACTTTAGATTTTTATTCATATCAATAGAGTTTTTATATCCATTTTTGATAATCAATATGTTATTCATTTATTAAAAACACTATATGTTTTTATGACCCTATGTTATAATATTTAGCTAAAATGACAATCTCTATTAGAATCATACCACAAATAGAGTAAATTAAAATAATAAAATTTCACAATGTTTTATTTAAATAATGATATGTATTATCTCTAATGAACAAATAAGTAGTTTTGATAATTCAAATCAATTTTTCTCTAATAGTTGTATTTGTAATAATTTTATTGTGAACGTGATCTATTTCATGAATAACTATTTGATAAATCATTTTTATATTTCAATCCAAAAGTTATTAAAAATTATAAAATATAACTAATCATTTTGAACATCACTGATTAAATTAATTTTTATGTTATACATTTTAATTATATATGAACTAATAAAGAGTTCAGTGAATTTTTTTTATTCATATTACGTGATTGTTTGATTTGAAAAGTTTTCAAATTTTCAAAATTTCAAAATAAATTCTCTTCAATATGGAATGATATGACTTTAGAAAAAGAATATTATATTTAACAAGTTTAACATGATATCAAAACTATATATGATTACAAAATTAACTATTGAAATGATCTATGCATGAAAATTATAAACATACATGAAATTATATATATATTATATTAATATGAATTAATTATTATATTTTAATAAATTGTATTTTAGAAACTAATTTCTATTTTCATATTAAGAGTTCAAGTTGAAGTAACAAATGATTTTTGTTATTCATTTGCACATAGTTTACAAAAGGGTTTTGAATTTTTAAAATCATACAAAAATAAATTATTTTTTTCTTCCTTTGGATTAATAATCATCGTGATATACTAGAAGTAGGAAACTATTCAACAAGAAAAAGCACTGGCGAGGAAGACTATAATAGATTTGCAAGATATTGTTTGATCAACGAATCTTCTCTCTCATGTTTGTCTATACGAGCATTTGTTAAAATCCGTATTTGACAAGTGGATTGAAGCATTTTATGCTCGAGAGAAAAGGACAAATAATAAGAAACCAACAAGGAGGTAAGAAGAAGGAGAACACTTTGAGATTAAAGGGAAAAGATTTCAGCTATCATTGCGTGTAAGTTAATTATTGTCCAAGGGTTGTACGTTAATAAAAGTAAATTTTGTTCAAACATCTTAAGAAAACTATGAGTTTTCTCAATGTGTTTTTATGTTCACATGTATCGTACATATTTTGCTACCATGTAACAAATTAGTCATCCACTAGTTAAGAACTAAATATCCAATAAAATAATATTGCATAGTTTGTTTGTATTCTACATGCATAGTTGTTTGTAGTCTTATTAGATTAGATGATATTTTTCTTGTTGGTGGAACTTTTTTGATATGATATTATTTTTCCAATACGTCACCAAGTTCTTAAATCTTAAAAAGTGAAAAAGATAAAGAAAATATCTCTTTTCTTATTTTTACTTTAATTTGAATTAGTGTCTTTGTTGATATTATAAACAAATAGAGATTTCACTTTGTTAATGAATCATAACGTAAAGAGAGGATAGAAATGTGAGATTCTTTAAAAATATTTATGAATATTTTTAGAAGTCTTTGACTTTGAATGATCAAGCTCATGTGAAAAAATAATAATTTCATAAATATTTTTACTTTAGATAATATTATAATAAAATTTGATAAAGTTATTTACGAGTGAAGTATCAAATCTTATCAATGTAAAATTTATACAATATTAATAAAGGTGCAAAAAAAATTTATGTATCCTTGTTTTCGCAACGTCGTAATGAAATTGACCAATAAGGAAAGTGTGAGATTTCAACAAGATTTCAGCACTGTTTCAGACTATCTCATTGTTGATATAAGTATTATTCTTAAAATAAAGATGATCATCATAAGATATGCAAATATCTTTTTAATATGACATCGATAGATATCCATCTTCCAACTATTTTTATGGTGTTTGGGAAAGCTGAACCAAGTCTTCTCATCAATCTCATTATTCGATACTCTTTGTTGGTTAATATTATTCTTCTTCTTTTTTTGGATAGTGATAAACCTCTCGCTACATGGCTTGATTTTTCACTTGTTTCTTTTTGGAACCAAAAGATGCAAATTTACTACTGTGCTATATTTCTTTCAACAACTCTCCATTATAATATATCCAATTTTTTTAAAAGAATGGATATATTGTACTAGTGAGTTGTGAAAAAAGACTTTAGTTCTTTAATCTTCTATGAAAATATTTTCACATCTGTAAATGACACAAGCAAACGATCTATAACAAACATAAGATGTCCTTCTAGAAGTCATGCTACATACACACTCTCTCACACAATTATTATTTGATTTGGTGTTGTACTCTCTCTAGAAAGTGCACAAAAGACAAAACGTATTTTTTACCTTATGTCGTATGTGATAAATGATCAATACACTGAGCTCTCAGTTCCAAATCCAACAAGGTGAAATGTGTTAGGTTGATCTTGACAAGCGCTCTCAGTTAGCTATCCTCTTTACTCAAATCTTGAATTTTCAACTCTATTTTTTCTCCAAAATAGCTTTATAAAGAATGAAGCGTCTCTTTGAATCTCTAACTCAAATATTGACTACACAAACCACATCAATCTCCAATTATAATTGCAACAAGAGCACCTTCTTCTCAAGTTCTAAAGTCTTCAACTTTACTATTTTATTTAATTTTTTAAAAGAACTCGATCCTTTGAATGAGGTCTGCACCATAACTTGAGCTCATTCACACAACACACATCGGAGTTCCTCTTCCCTCACAATTTCTCTCAACAAGACTACATAGCTCTTAGACAAGATGAGGAATGAGCTTTGAGATATAATATCTTAAGGGTTATTTTTGTGTCATATACTCGAGTCTTCATTTTATTTATCATGAAATACTCTCCATTTGGCATCCATCCAACACATATTTTCCTCATGACTCTTCATTAGTGAACGGTCATCAACTATGAAGATCTTTTGTCTTCTCATCTCTTGTCAACCGTCAATGAGATATTTTATGTATTGTCGTTGTGTATATTTTATTTGATTATTCATGATATTCTCGATTTCCTATTTTTTTTTTCATCCACTATCTCCAGAAAGTTTCAGTAGCAGGGAGGATTGCCGACCCGAGAGTCCTTCGTGATATTGTGAGCAGACAAACATCGTGTAATGTATATGAGCACGTGATTTCATATGTTTTATGATAAGTAAGCTTGGGTTGGATGTCAAAGCTGAACTAGAAGCATCTGGTGTGGTGTTGATTTTTATTTTGTGTAATTACTTTATCTCCCTACTTCTCAACGTCCACTGGGGTTCATAGTCTTATATGTTGCTCGTCGTGAGTCATCGCGTTTTGATTTGATAACCAATAACAAAAACTTCATCCAAATATCTTCCAATTCGAAATTAAAATAGTCCCATCTGCATTCTCAAACACCAGATTAGGATTCAAGACTCGTAGTAGATTGGTCATTTATCCTAAAATGGTTAGGCAGTTACGAAGCTTATGGCGTTGACTAGCAGAAGGTTACGCGAACTAGATATGAGGAGAGACAAAAAATATAAATAAATAATATAACGGTCTTCAAGGAAGTTCATGTTCGACGACTAATTCATCACCGATAAGAGAATATATTTTGAGATCTACAGTCAAACTTTTCAATTGGTATCAGAGCAGGTTTACCATTAATCTTTGCTGAACACCATCAACAATGAAATCCGTGCCTAGTGAGATGGACGAGATGAAGACAGTTGAAGAAATTGAAGGTAGACTTGAGCAATTGGAAGTTGAGAACAAAGTGCTTAAGACGGATTTAGCTCAAGAAAAAGCAATACGTGAAAAAGAAGCAGAGGTTCTTGTATTGCAAACTGAAAAAGTTCAGGATTTAGCATTGCTAGGTGAAGGAGCGGCTGATGTTGTTCAAGCATATAAGAATGAAAGTTTGTCAAGGAAGGCACAAAATAATACTGCAGAAGATAGTTCAGCCAAAGAAAGACATAAGCAGAAAATCAAGTGGGCTGAACCAACAACGTTGTCAGTCTTTAATGATGAGAAAAGTTTTTCCAAGTTTGAGTTATGGGTTACTAAGATGGAGAATTACTTGGAGAATTATGATGAGCTTATGCTGTTAGTAGATTGGAAGGAGACGCTAAGAGATTGTATGGAGATCAACAACAGATGAATAGCTTGAATGAAATCACTCCAATGTCCTCGGGTCGGAGCTAAAAGATGAGCTCCGATGACATTCGATACCAGACGATGAAGCTACACAGTTTCGACTAGAGCTCGTCATTTGAACAGACATAGAGTATCAGACAATACATCCAGTGGTTTTTTAAGTTGATTACTCGTTTGCACATGATGGATCGCACCGACTTGTTGTTTCATTTAAAGAAAATTCTACAAGGTTTCTATGCTAATGTGTTCGATAGTTAGGTTATGTTCACAAGTCAGAGGACATGCAAGACTATATTGAATATCTAGAAGCTGCAGAAAACACCAGAGAACGTAACTATATCGTGTAGTCTTCCAAGTTTTAGCGTGGAACAAGTAGTGGCGAGCCTAGTAGAGGATTTTAGCAAAATGCTCAAGGACAAACAACATCCTCTCAGAGTATGAGTGGAAGAGGACGTGGTGGTCGGAGATTTGGTGTATCAGGAAGAAGGTTTCTTCGTGGATCTCAGCAGCAAGGAGTTACTCAAGGTCTTATTTAAACATGATCTATTGGATCTTATGCATCCATACAAGATCAAATCAGGCTTCGGCTTCAAGTGTTAAGAGCAATGGAGCTAGTAGTGCTACATGTTCAAGGATCATCTGTTTTTGATCATCTGACGATCATCTGTTTCTGTTTCTGACGATCATCTGTTCTGACGATCATCTGTTTTCGATGCGGATATGATGGTCATATTGCTAGTGAGTGTCCTCAAGATTAAACTACGAGCACCGCTCGTGGTTTAACAACTAAAGAGACAACCAATGTTGAAGAACTTATTAAGACGACTACTGGAGCAGACGTATATGTTGGTGAGCATTCGATAGAACATGGAGATTTTTTGTCATGGATTAAAGTGAAAGTAGAAAAGCAACAGTGTTGTTTGGTCATTGATATTAGAGCGGATGTGAACGTCTTGGATGAGAAATTAGTCAAGACATTAAAGATAACTAGAACCAAGATTATGAGTCCATTGTTGACAAGGTTTGTGCAAGATAGCACAACCGTTATAGAAAAGCTCATGAGTGTTCATGTTAACTAGGAACACTCATGAACATGGGATAACACGATGGATGGTATCTTATCTTGGTCTTGGTTACAAGAGACTAGGGCAAAGCTAGAGATATTAGAAGAGAACATCATAATCATGGATTGATGGGGCTTGGGTCAACCACATGCATTGATTGTCAAAGAGAGGACACAAGAAGTCAAACGATGATGCTCATGGGTTCTAGTGAGCTAATGTAACCATGCATAGTTAACTATACTCATAGTTAGAACTATGTGTAGAGTTGACTATAGCGGGACCATGGTATGTGGGACCGGATAAGATATGTGTAGAGTTGACTATAGTGGGACCATGGTATGTGGGACCGGATAAGAATGTGGTGGTGTTGATATTTGATTGGTAGTTGATTGTGTGGGTTGCATGGAAGCCATGTCATCAATCCGTGTGAGGATTGATGAGTGGTTAGTATGGATTGGGGTGTGCACTTATCTAACTATATAAAGAAGGAGAATGGTCCTTGAAAGACATTCCACCTTGAGTTGAGTTGAGAGTTCTTCCGTCTATTCATGAGGGTTCTTGAGGATCGCGATTAGAGTTTTTGTAGTGTTACAATGGTATCAGAGCAAGGCTCTTCTTCTGAGAGAGTGGATTACCCCTCTTAGGAGAAAGAATTGCAAAGAAACCTTGTGATTAGATGCACATGAGTGGAGAGAAATTTTGAATTTTCAATAGTAGTGAGAGAAAGTGATAGAAATAGTGAAAACTCGAGCTGCTTACAGTCCTTGTGAAACTTCGAGAGAAAGTTGAAATCATTTCAACTTTTACTATGTTATAGAGGGAGGACTAAGCTACCTATGACACTTGAAATCTCATGGAGATCACTTATAGTTTGAAAGATATGACATTCGAAATGTGAGGGGGTTTTTTCAGATTTTTTCGGTTTTTTCACATTTCGCTCTCGGGAAGGATTTTACAGTCACTGCCATGTTTTGAGGTTGGCAAATCTCAAGTAGAATCTTTGCAAATTTCTAATTGGCAAGATAAGCTATCCAAGGGTTCAACAAATGCGAGATTTGACCCAAGGAAACTCGAGTTATGGTCTTCGGAAGATAGGGGGTCAAACTGCCAAAATTGCCAAATTTGGTACAAATGGAAGGAGGGATTCATAGAGTTCCAGATTTTCCGTTTTTGAATCCTTTCCATATCAAACTCCTCTACATTGCACGTCATCATTTTCAGGTTTATTTGGTGGCGCACTTCGGAGATGCTTTCATGACGCAAGTGATGAACTCACATGTCCCTGTGATTCTTCCGATCGTAACGTATGCTGCTACGTGGGACCTCACGCTCTATATCTTGCTTTAGGAGGATATGGATCTGAATCGACCACCAACCACCTTCAACACTTGGTGCGCAATTCATTATACATGTCGTCCCAAGGTGACATATCGTGAGGAAATAGTGAGAGAATTTGGAGAGGCATTCTATCAAGAAGTTATCTCGTCGTCTCAACCTTTTGTGATACCTTTGTTCGTGAGGCGTTTTCGTGTAGTGATACTGACATTGTATTGAAGGTAGTAGAAAGAGTGGTGTAAGGACTGAGAGTGTTGAGAGACGTTAGAATGAGTGGAAATAACATGGAGCAACAAGGCACGGAGATGCGTGAGATCATGCAGAACATGCTCAATGAGTTTCGAGAGATGACGACAGTGGTGAGGACACTAGAGAGCAAGATAGCAACTCTAGAGGGAGAGAATGTGAGAGCAATGGAGATGGGTGGTCCATCACAAGTTCCAACGCAAGCAGCAGAGACAGTACATAGAGAAGAGGTTGTTTTAGGGGTCCAAAAGGCAGTGGAGGGGGAAGATGCTCTATTGCTTTGCATGAAGAAGACGTGTAACGTGAAACCTTATCGAGGTAATCGAGCAATGGGTATTCTAGAGAATTGGATTTCTCGTATGAATCGCTACATGAGACTTTTTCAAGCACAAGTCAATGATTACTCTGCGGGAGTATTTGCAAGTGGTTACTTGATGGATAAAGCGCTTACATGGTACGATACATGGGAGCGTTCGATGATTGCTGGAGGAAGTCAAGTAACATGGAGCAATATGCAAGAAGGTTTGCTCCAGAATTTCCAATCAGTGGATTCAGTGCAGATGGCTCGAATGAAGCTCTGGGATCTCAAGCAACGAGGAAGTCTCCAAGAATACGTAGAGGAATTTCAAGATCTACAAGTAGCTATCTCTGATATGAGCCAGGCAGAAGCTTTAGACGTGTTCAAACGCGGATTGAAGGAGAGAATTCGCCAAGAAGTCATGGTGAATAATCCACGTACCGTGTTCGCAGCAATCGGTTATGCCCAAAGAATTGCTGGTGCATTAGGTATCGCTAGAGGGGGGGAACCACCAATCGTACCGCGAGTTCAATATGGAGGTCCAATGCCCATGGAATTGGGTAATCTTCGACAACGAGACGGTTATGCACGACAATTCTATGGAGAGGATCGGAGAGATCGTGCTAGAGAGCAACCAAGACGAGAAGTGATACCACGAGGTGGCGGTGTCGGAGGTGGAGTTCGTAACTATGTACCTCGAGGAATTCCAAGGGATGGTGATATTGGTGAAGGCATTCGAAATCAAGAGCTTCAAGGAGAGACACGGCGTTGTTATAACTGTGGGAGAATTGAGCACATAGCTGCTCATTGTCGCACCCGATTCTCTCGAGGAAATCGAGCTACTTATCGAAGACCTCTGAATCATCTGAATGATAGAGCAGAGGAAGGTGGAGAGGAAGGAGAGATGCAGTACAACAATCCAGTTTTGGAAAACGAAGAGCACCAGTAGATTTACCTCGTCGTCGTACTGGTTCAACAAAGAGAAGAAAAGACGAGAATGGAGGACAAAAGAAGGAGTTAAATGGATTGACACGAAGGACTACGCAACTAATCGTCACTGATGGAGTGTTAGAAGGCATTAAGGTGAGAGTGTTGATTGATCCTGGCGCAACTGAGAACTTTCTGTCGCGTTCAGTTGCTATGAGATTGGATTTGGCTTTGGAAAAGGACGACAAGGAAGAAGTAGAGCTGTCAAACGGGCACACTGAGATGATTGAGTCTCTCCCACGGAGTGTAGCACTCACTATAGGGCAATATTCAGAAAAGATTGAATGGCGAGTTATTCGATTAGCTCGTTATGATGTCATTTTGGGTATGCCTTGGATGGAGCAATACAATCCGGAGGTGGATTGGAGAAAGAAGATTGTGAAGAGTAAGGGGTGGATAGTTTTTGTAGACAGAGTAAGATCTCGATCTAGAAACATACCTCTGTATGTGATAGAACAGACCGCTATTCATAGTGGTGATGTATGTTTCTTGGGGTTAATAAGAGAAGCTTATAGTTCCAACTATGGTGGCGATATTCCGGATAGTTTCAAAATGATTGTAGAAGAATTCAAAGATGTTTTCCCGAATGATTTACCTTCCGGATTACCACCAAGAAGGCGAGTGGATCACAAGATTGAGGTACTTCCAGGTAGTGCACCTCCTTGTAAAGCACCATATCGATTAGCACCGCACGAGTTGGAGGAGTGCAAAGCTCAAGTGGAGGAACTGTTACACAAAGGATTCATCCAACCTAGTGTATCTCCTTATGGAGCTCCGGTCTTGTTCGTGAAGAAGAAGGACGGGAGTATGCGTATGTGCATAGACTATCGAGCTCTCAATCTTCAGACTGTGAAGAATAAGTATCCATTACCTCGAATGGATGACTTGTTTGATCAACTACGAGGAGCAAAGTACTTCACCAAATTGGATTTACGAAGCGGTTATAATCAGATCCGGATTGCTGAGCCAGATGTACAAAAGACTGCTTTTCGTACAAGGTACGGTCACTTTGAGTACTTAGTGGTGCCTTTGGTCTCACTAATGCACCCGCTACATTTATGGATCTAATGAATGACATCTTTCGACCATACTTGGATAGATCTGTCATTGTATTCCTAGATGATATTCTTGTCTATAGTAAGACGTTGCAAGAGCATAAGATGCACTTACAAGAGATTTTACAAGTACTTAGACAAAACCAGCTATATGCCAAGATCTCTAAATGTGAGTTTGGCAAGAGTGATGTAGATTACCTAGGACATCGTGTGAGTGGAGCAGGAATCCAAGTCATGAGCGATAAGATTGAGGCAATCCAAAAGTGGAGTGCTCCAGAAGATCAAACCCAGTTAAAGAGTTTTCTAGGACTTACTGGGTTCTATCGTAGATTTGTCAAAAACTTTGCACAAGTTGCACAGGACTTGACAAACCTATTAGGTCAAGGACAAAAATGGAGATGGGGTACATCGCATGAGCTTGCCTTCCAAGCCTTGAAGGATGCGCTGTTACAAGCACCAATCCTTAAGTGGTATGATCCTACAAAACCCATTAAGTTGGCCACAGATGCATCCGGTACAGCAATAGGAGCAGTGTTACAACAAGCATGGGCAGATGGCTGGCATCCTGTAGCTTTTTTTTCCCGTAAGTTGCTTCCTGCAGAACGCAACTATCATACCACAGAAAGAGAGGAGTTAGCTATTGTGTTGGCTACCAAGCATTGGAAGCACTACTTGGGAGATAAGGAGTTTGTGGTAGAAACAGACCACAAACCATTGGTTTACTTGCAGACGCAGAAGGACCTCTCCAAACGTCAAATTCGATGGACGGAATGGCGACAACGCTTCAACATGCAGATTCTATACGTGGAAGGGAAAAAGCAACTTGCTGATGCGTTAACTCGAATGCCTCGAGTTAATCACATGTCGACAGAAGTGAAGATCCATTCCGATTGGTGGCAACAATTGATGGAAGCTACCAGAACGGATGAGGAGATTGTGGCAGCAACTAAGCACACCAAGCTTACCAAGATGCATGGGTTAGCATTCAAAGACGGCAAAGTTTGGATTCCCAACAATCCAGAGCTTCGTACGACTATCTTGACAGAATGTCATGATTCAGCGATTGCCGGTCATGTCGGAATAGAGAAGACTTTGGAGGCGGTGCAGCGCATTTATTATTGGCCAAAAATGCACGATGATGTGATGAGATACATCAACAGTTGTATTGCTTGTCAACAGAACAAGGCAACCAATCAAACACCGGCAGGCTTACTCCAACCATTACCTATTCCTACTAACCGATGGGAACATGTGAGTATGGATTTAGTGTGTGAACTACCTCCAACTAGTACGGGATTTGACTCTATTGTAGTTTTTGTTGATAAGTTGAGCAAAATGATTCATATTCGTCCAACCAAGAAGACTGTTACTGCACCAGAGCTAGCTCAAATCTACTTAGACGCTGTTTTTGCTCAACATGGTCTTTCTAGAGTCTTAATTACTGATAGGGGATCACATTTTACAAGCATGTTTTGGAAAACCTTGTTTGGGTTATTCAAAACTAAGCTTGCTATGTCCACATCTTACCATCCTCAGAGTGATGGACAAACAGAACGGGCTAATCGGACGATAGAAGATATGTTACGAGCTTTTACGATTGAAGAGCAAGCGAGGTGGGATGAACTCCTACCTTTAGTAGAGTTCTCCTACAATAACTCTGTGAACGCATCGACAAAAGCTACACCGTTCTACTTGATGTACGGCGCACATCCGCTCACTCCTTCTAGTTTTACTAGATTTGGATCAGGACAGGAGTCAACAACCAAAGTTGCTGCCGTCAACGAATTTGTGCAGAAGATCCATGCAGGTGTTCACCAAGCCAAGGAGAAGATTCAAACTGCTCAAAATCGTCAGAAGCAATATGCAGATGCTCATCGTCGTCATGTGGAGTTTGACATTGGGGAGAAAGTGTGGTTATCTACCACTAACTTGTCGTTAGTAGGTGTTCACAAATTTAACCCTAGATACATCGGTCCATTCACCATCTTACGACGAGTTGGAGCTGTGGCATACAAATTACAACTTCCGGTTCATATGCGCATGCATCCGGTGTTTCATGTTTCTTTATTGAGGAAATATGTTCCACGTTCTCCTCGTTTCACCAATCCTCACATAGCACCACCATTGCCAGAAATAGTGGATGATCATGAGGAATACGAGGTAGAAAGCATACTGAACAAGCGTCTTCGTGGTACTCGATATCTCAAGATAGAATACTTGGTAAAATGGAAAGGATATCCATTATATGAGGCTACTTGGGAACCACTAGGAAATTTGACTAATGTCGACTTGTTAGTTCAAGCTTATGAGCATTCCATCATCAACGAGGACGTTGCAACTTAAATGGAGGGAGGTTTGTAACCATGCATAGTTAACTATACTCATAGTTAGAACTATGTGTAGAGTTGACTATAGCGGGACCATGGTATGTGGGACCGGATAAGATATGTGTAGAGTTGACTATAGTGAGACCATGGTATGTGGGATCGGATAAGAATGTGGTGGTGTTGATATTTGATTGGTAGTTGATTGTGTGGGTTGCATGGAAGCCATGTCATCAATCCGTGTGAGGATTGATGAGTGGTTAGTATGGATTGGGGTGTGCACTTATCTAACTATATAAAGAAGGAGAATGGTCCTTGAAAGACATTCCACCTTGAGTTGAGTTGAGAGTTCTTCCGTCTATTCATGAGGGTTCTTGAGGATCGCGATTAGAGTTTTTGTAGTGTTACAGCTAAGGTGACATTTCAAATCTGCATAGCCAGACAGTTTGGAAAGTAGATCAAGTCGATTAACGACGCTTGGGTTGTATTGTTATCTAAATCCAAGGTGGAGACGGATGAAGAAGATCGTGTTGCTACTCTTCTTATACATCTTGATATGCAGCACTAATTGAGAGATATTCTCACATAATGCCGGATCAGTTGTCAACAGGATTCTTTCCAAGAAGAGCTTTAGATCATGTTATTGATCTGGTTCCTGGAGTTACATCCATTGTAATGCCATCAAGACGAATGTCGTTTGATGAGCTAACAGAGCTGAAGACTCAATTGAAAGAGTTGGTAGCTCAATGTATCTTACGATCCAATATATCATCTTATGCTGCCCTAGTGTTGTTCGTGATCAAGAAAGATGGTGATATTCTCATTTGTGCATTTAATAAGGTTACTGTCAAGAACAAGTATCCTCTTCCTCTCATGGATGAAACATCGATCGGTTGATCATAGAAAGATACTTCACTAAGTTAGATCTACATGATGAATATCACCAAATCCGGATCAAAGAAGAAGATCAAAAGAAGACAACTGTAAAGACTAGATATGACTTGTTTGAGTATACAATATTGTCGTTTGGATTGTCCAATACACTTGGTACTTTTTGCAAGTTGATGAACAAGATCTTCAAAGATCTCTTGAACGAGAGTGTTATCATGTACTTGGACGATATCATCATATTCTCATCCACTTGGGATCAACTCTAGTAGATGTTGAAATAACATTTAAGCGTTTAGAAGAACACCAACTGTATCTCAAGAAGAGCAAGTGTTATTTTGGACAGAAATTATGATGTTTTTAGATGTTTGATTGATGCGTAAGGTGTTCTTCTTAACAGAGCCAAAATTTAAACTATTATCGAATAGAAAAGACTTGAGAGTGTTCATGAGCTCAAATCCTTTCTTGGTTTGACCACATACTTTCGACGCTTTGTTTATCAATTTGCATCTAAAACCTCACCTTTGTTTGGCTTACTAAGCAAGAGATCCAAGGTTATTTGGAACCCATTAGCTGAAAGACTGTTTCAAGAGTTGAAACAAGCAGTGATAGAAATGCTCGTGCTAGCTCTTCCAAAGTAGGAAAACCTTTTGAAGTTCACACAGATGCTTCTCAATGGGCCATTGGAAGAGTGTTGATGCAAGGAAAACATCCAATGGTTTATAAAAGTCACAAGTTTTTAGAAATTGAGGCAAAATGATTTGCTCTTGAACAAGCTCGAGCTATCTTGGATTACTTCTAGACAAATAGAAGCTGCCAAGATTACAGATCCAGCCGTAGGCCACACTTTCGTACCATTGCGTGAGAGTGACATCGTCTTGGATCGCGCTTGAAAAATGACATGTAGAGCCTAAAAAGAGAAAAACCACGAGGAGGTTATGCGCTCACGGCTAGAACCGCGAAGGGGCCCAGAGCAAAAGAAATCGGAACGTGCCGTATAGCATCTTTTAGTTACGTTCTGCGCGTGTTATGTTATACGCATTTTCAAGATTTTGAGAACTAAAAACTAGTAGGATGCAAGATATGGACTGAAAAATGAACGTGACATAAATACAGTCCAGAGTCCGCATATCAGAGTGCAAATTCAACCATTTCCTCTGCTAAATCTTGTAGTTTTCAAAAACCAGACTTTTAGACCCAAGTAATACGATTTAACATATACGCTATGAGTCCGAAACTGAAACCTTGCAGTATGGGACGTAAGGTCTCAGGGTCGGTTCTTCATGGTCGTGAAATCACGTCGCAACCCCGGCGTAACTCATCGCAACCGGGCGCAAGTTAGTTGGCATGGCGCATATCAACGCAAGTCCAACTCCGCGAATGTATATTAGTAAATTCAGTTTACATCGATATTGTGTGTTGTAGCTTACATGAGACACATGCTACGGCGATGATTAAATGCACTCACGTGGAAGCGAATATTCAAGCTTGTGGTTAGCTGAAAGAGAAAATGCATAGTACCTCTTATTTCAATTTTATTTGTGAGAGAAAAGTTAAAATGAGTAGCTAGGAGTGTCCGCCTCGTCTTAATAAACTCGTACGTATTCTCATATGCGTAAGATGAATCCGTATGACAAAGATATGGCTAGGATTTGTTTAAAATAAAAGAATATTCTTTTTATACAAAAATATTAAAGTATTCTTATAGTTATATGATTGATATTTAATTATTTATTTAAGTATGAATTTTATCTCCTTACTGTAAAGTAAGTTGAATGTTATTTTTAAATAGTGAAATATGCCTTAAATCATTTAATATGATTTAATGTTAAGTTCGGACTTGCTACGCAAGTTCATAATATAAAGAATTTAAGTCTAACCACCAAATTCCTTTAAAAGATAATTCAGGTAGGTATTACATATTAATAGATGAAAAGCTATTTTCTTTCTTTTCTTTGCTGACTAGATTTCTTGTTAAAGAAGCAAAAGTCATAGTTAGCTAAGCTGGAAGTAGCTCAGCTACTTCCTAACTGACTTACGGGGAGAGATGAGAGGTAGTAGAGAGAAAAAGATGAGTTTACCTTTTTCTACTAAATTTACTTTATTTAATCTAAAGTTAGCTCTGCTGACTAGACATGTTTTAGAGTAGATCTGAAGGAAACGTGAGCTCCTTCAGATCATGGGAATAGTATTTAAACCCCTTGAGGGTTTAGGTTCAGGGATAGAGAGTCTTAGACCTAGTTATGCTATCCTAGTGAAAACCTGAAGTCAAGAATTGAGTCTAGGAGGCCGTAAGGATGTAAAATTGTTATCAGAGAGTTTGCTGAGTAATGTTTTTGGGTATTTTTGACCTGTACAAAGCCTTGGCCCTGTTGGCCCCTTTTTCTAGTCGTTCAAGGAAGTAGTAGGATCGAAAGTAGATTTATTAGCTTTGAGTTTTTGGATTTTGAGAGTTTACGTCATGATCGAAACTTTATCAAATTACTGCTGGAGCTGTGAGCGTCCGTTTGGCTTGATTTCAATTGTAATAGATTAAGCTCGAGGAGGAGCTTAATCCTATGAAGTTTCAGCTCGAGATATGCCCGAGGGAGTTCAGGGGTTAGTGTTGAAGTTCGATCAAATTTCTATCATAGGAAGTTTACCTTTCGAGTGGGTGTTCGAAGTTTTGAGAGTTTGGGAAGGAGCATTAGGTCCAACCAGGACACCACAAGCAAGGAGATGCTGAGCGCTGCTCGTATGAGCTGTCACATATGCTCTCTCTCGGACGCAGCTCCAGAACCCAACACACGAAAAATCACCAAAATTTGTCAACTAACTGTTGTGTTGCTCAAACCACTGCGCAACCTACATCCGCACAGCAACAAGCAATACAGGCAAACAGCTCGAAGTCGAAATATAAGCAAACCTCAGCTTCTACGCTCCTCCAAAACTCTTTGTAGAGTACTAGACGGCTCATACGGGTAGCGCTCAGCGTCTCCTTGCTTGTGGTGTCCTTGCTGGACCTAATGCTCCTTCCCAAACTCTCAAAACTTCGAACACTCACTCGGAAAGTAAACTTCATATGATAGAAATTTGATCGAACTTCAACACGGACCTCTGAACTTCCTCGAGCAGATCTCGAGCTGAAACTTCACAAGATTAAGCTCCTCCTCGAGCTTAATCTACTACAATTGAAATCAAGCCAAGCGGACGCTCACAGCTCCAGCAATAATTCAGCAAAAGTTTGACCCTGACGTAAACTCTCAAAACCCAAAAACTTGAAGCTAATAAATCTACTTTCGATCCTACTACTTCCATGAACGATGGAAAAAAGGGCCAACAGGGCCTGGGCTCTGTACAGGTCGAAAATACCCCAAAACATTAATCAGCAAACTCTCTGATAACAATTTGACATCCTTACGACCTCTTAGACTCAATTCCTGACTTCAAATTTTCACTGGGACAGCATAACTAGGTCTAAGACTCTCTATATCATTTTCTCTGAACCCCTAAAGGATTTAAATACTTTCCCATGATCTGAAGGAGCTCACGTTTCCTTCAGATCTACTCTAACACTGCTTAGTCAGCAAAGCTGACTTTAGATGAATAAAGTAGGTTAGGTGAAAAATAGAAAACTCACCTTCTCTCCTACTTCTTGCGGAAGTTACTTGGGAAGTAGTTAAGCTACTTCCAACACCTGGTTAACTAACTCCATCTGATGATACTAAGAACGCTCACGACTAGACTTGGATACTCCACAATCTATATCCAAAGCTCCACGGACCTCTCTTCTTGTACAACAAACTCGCATATGACGATAAAGTCTTAACCCTTATCTCCACTTAGCGAAGAGTACACGGATCATCCACGTGGAGTCTTATTTTTTGACACGATAAGATCCCGATGGCTCCACAACATCAAAATACATATGTTATGAATATGTGTATGGTTCACACTCTAGCCAACCACAACACGACATCGCAATGATCGATTGTATCACCTTTTGCTTTATCCAACCAGATGTCATTCGGGCAGTGATTAACCAAAAAGGTGGCAGCTACAAGGTCACAAGGCAGACTCAAGGAGACCAGATAAAGAGGGTCGCGAACCCTAAATGAGCCATTCTCAGTTTTCAGTATTTGGAGAGAGGGAGCACTCTTGGTGGTGAGGAAAGGGAGACTGTATTTTCAGGATAGAGAGATTGTATCTTGGAGAGCTAGAACTGAATGCAACTCAGATTCCTTGGAAAGTAGACTTGGAGAGCAGATCTGGAGAGCAGACTTATGATCAACAAAAATGATATGGTGTTGATTAGATCGCTGACTTGGGGTCTGATCTGTTGAGTAACAGAAATCAGGGCGTTCAGAGTGAAAGTAGGTTCTCTGGTGAAGTCTTAGTTCTGGAGTTAATTTCTCACAGCAGAGTTGCTGAGTAGTGAAGAATTGCCGGTCCAAGAGCGCTGCGTGATCTTGTCAGCAAGTAAATGCCATGTAATGTATATGAGCCCGTGATTTCCTCCGTTCTGATAAGTAGGCTTGGGTTGTGTGCCAAAACTGAGTTGGGCGCATCTGGTGTTGTGTTGACTTTATTTTGGTGTAATTACTTTGTCTTCCTACTTCCTACCATCTACTAGGTCTCCTAGTCTTGGCGGTTGCTCCTTGTGGGTCCTGGCGTTCCGACTTGATCACCAATAGCGGAAGCGCTGCCCAAATTTTATGCAGTCCTGGTCTAGAATAGTCCCACCTGTGTTTAGTAACCTAAGATTGATCAGAGACCTACAAAAGTGGATTGAATCAATTGAATCGAGTCAGAAGAGTCATGCCGAAAGATCTTTGAAGGACATTAGAACCAAGTAGATCTGACCAATCTGCTCGTCTAAAGATGGAGTTGTGGTATGTTGATTGCTTATGACTGTCGGATGTCAATCAAGTTAAGTTGAAGTTACTATGGTGTATCATAGTAAGGAGGTGGATAAAAAAGAACTGACGAGTTCACCACCTGGAAGCTAGGGTTCTTTCTCACATAAAAGCTTCAATAAATGCTGGGTAATGGAGCATTGCTCTGAGATAGCTTGATGTAAAAGCTCTAACAAAGAGCTTAATATTACCCTGGATGGAACAATGTTTCTCTAGATTGAGAAAGTGTTGTTCCTAATGTGATATTGCACATTAATGTTCAACGGAAGAACTGCTCTTTCTTGGTTAGAGCGGATGTAACAAAGTTTACGCACAACCCTTATGATGATTGCTGATCCCGGAAGAGGAGGCTGAGTGTTGAGCGAGGCCAGAAGACATAACTAGGATCGCGAGTCTTAGAAGACACTTTTCTTTTGGGATTCTCATTTTTCACTACGGGAGGATAGCGTTGGTGATAGAGAAGAGACTGTACTTGCAAGAGCCAGAGACAGAGAAGTGCATACTAGGGACAGAGACCAGACTACATTGAGAGTAGATGGTTGATAAATGGTTGTGAGCTAATGATATCAGAAGAATTTTAGTGTTGATCAGACAATTAATCTGATAATTACTCCACTGAGTGAGAAATCAATATGTTCAAAGTGAAGACAAGTTTTGTAGAGGAATTATAGTTCTGCAGTAAAATTCTCTCCGGAGAGTTGCAGTAGCAAGGAAGATTGTCTGTCCGAGAGTCCTTCGTGACCTTGTGAGCAAACAAACGTCGTGTAGTTGTGTGATGTTGATTTTATTTTTATGTAATTTTGTCTTCCTACTTTCCAACGTCCACTAGAGTTCATAGTCTTATCTGTTGCTCCTCGTGAGTCATCAGTAGCAGAAAACGTTGCCCAAATATCTTCAAATCTCAAGCCAGAACAATCCACATGCATTCTCAATCCTCATATTATGAATCAAGACTCGCAATAGACTGGTCAGTTATCCTAAAACGGTTGGGTAGTTATCAAGCTTACGACGTTGACTAGCAGAAGGCTAAGCGAACTGGATCTAAGGACACACAAAAAACATAAATAAATGATATAACGGTCTTCAAGGAGATTCACGTTTGACGACTAATTCATCACCGACTATAGATTCTATTCTGAAATCTACGGTTGAATGTTTCAATGCTAAACTTGATAAGGTACACAAAAATCTACCGTAAGCATGACAAGACATAATGATATGTACTATTTGTTACTATCATGCATTAATTAATAATAGAAGTTTGAAAATGTTTGATTTACATTTTGAAGTTATTAGAGAATTTACTATCATTCGCGAAACATGATAAGTGATATAATTTAAGTGATTCAACTCTCGGCTTTAACATAATACACATACTTTATCCTCTCATCTTAAATGCAAGTCTCTAATTGAAAGATAAGCTTCAGAAATGTCTGGTTTTACAATCATACAAAAACTTTTATACTCTCTTCAAGTTTAGTTTTCAATTAAATATTTTATGCATCATAATAATAAACAGTACGGTACGTGAATCCCAAGAGTACGGTAAAATCTCGTTATAGTCACAATCATATAACAGTCACATTTGTCATGATGGCGTATCATTCTGTGTAAATGTTTCTCATTATAGTCACTATCGCACAATATATAAGCACATTTGCATGAAATGAAATACAAAAGCATGTGATTAGAATGAAACAGTTTACTCTAAATGGTTATATACATATCTCAATCTTTCGAGATTCAATAATGTGATATAGATTTACAATCACGAAGCGTAATTATCACACAATAGAAGGTAACCAAGTGCGTAATTATAACGAGGTTTGAGTGTAGATGAATACAACCTTATTCCTACTCCAGATTGATTTACTGCGTACAACTTCAAATCCCAATACTAGATACTCGTAAAGAGTACTCTCTTGACTAGGCGACTATAGTTAGTGGATAGGGGCGTATCGAGGAAGCCCAGCGTTGCCGAGCTCAGCCAAGGCCGGCCTGCCCTGTCTCTGCGAGGACGAAGCAGAGGAGAGCAGCAGGCAAAGTCTTCTATTATGTCTAGCGAGTGCAAGAAGCTCAAAAAGGAGAGGAGAGGGAACGACAACTGAACAAGAGTTGTTCGTCGTTGGGTTGGAGCTGAGCTCGATACCGACAGCACATTCAAAGCCACGAGAAGATCTGCAATGACTTTATTTGCCGAGGAGCTTCTCCAGTCCTTGAAGCGGTTACGATAGGAGAGGACGAGGACGAGTGAGCTCCACTTCTGCAAGATATTTAGGGTTTAGTTGAGTAAAATCGTAAGGTGTTGCTGGGTAACGCTACGCCATTTGAAGCAGGTGTACACAATCGGGGGCCACAGCGTGGTGAGTGTGGGAATCCTGCTGTTACTTCTGACACTCTGGAGGTGGTGAAATTGGCTTGATTTCGATTTGATGTAGTTGACTCAAGGCACAATTTCTTGTGGAGTAGACGAGTGACTGTCCTTTGGAAGATTCTTTGTGCCTCGACGAGTAGTTGTATATAAATTGAACGCGCGGAGACTTTTACAGTCTGATTGGTAGGTTGGAAAATTGGAGGATGATCACGGTAATTCTACGTTTAGGGGCAGAAGCAGTTGAGCAAGGTTTAGTGTATGGTGACCGATGCAAATCTTCACGACTCGTCTTAATTCTGTCTGGGCTTCACCAGACGTACGATGCAATATACTGAAATGAGGATCCGGAGTGGAGCATTTGATTAAGGGGACTGTGGTGCAGGCCTTTCGAGAAAAATAACAACGGCAAGGATGTCATCACTGCTGGCGAAATCATGGCTCTTATTGGGGCTTGGAATAGCTGGGCTAATTTTGTTAGGGCGCAGGCAGCGAGCAGCACTCGAGAAGGGTCATGGGGCCTTCATTGAGTACTTTGAGCTACTGCCGCCTCCGCCCCCACCACCTCCAAAAGCGCCTCCTCCCTTGACCGGCATGACGTTTGCCGTGAAAGACATGTAATTCTCTCTCACCTTTGCGTTCCAGTCACAAGTTGATAAGAATATGTCTCGTCTTCGGGTAGGTCAGAAGATCACGGGCATCATGAACGTACAATCCAGTTGAGAGAAAGCTTTCTAACCGATTCGAACGAGGACCCAGTTTGATTGCGCACTTATTTTCTTAAATCGGAAGGGTTCATAATCGTGCTGTCAGGATTGCCGAAGAAACCTTCGGGTGCAGCCCAGATTTCACCAGTTAGCCGGTACTATAACCTCATATTTCGTGGTGAACCTGCAGATTTGATGTGGAAGGAATGGTCACAGGATTTGGGAACCCTGATTGGCTCAGATTACACGAACCTGCAAAATCCACCGCACCTGCAGTGGAGCTTATTTTACAAGCTGGTGCGAAATGCATCGGAAAGACTCACATGGATGAGTTTGCGTACAGGTATGAGCCCTCGTCAGTGTCAATTGGATGTGGTTTCAGCTTCTTGTAGCTGCAAACCTAGTTTCTTGTACAAATAATTCTTCCCTCTAACTCATGATCCTGCTAACTCATGATCCTACCGGGGCTGCGCCGTTACACAGTATCAATGGAGAGAACAAGCACTATGGAACGCCTGCGAATCCGGCCGCACCTTCCAGAATTCCTGGAGGGTCGTCCAGCGGCTCTGCGGTCGCTGTTGCGGCTGACCTCGTGGATTTCTCCCTTGGTAAGTAATAAATGTTGCACCTCCTAGCGACAGTAGACTGTTCCTGTTCGACCCCTGACGTAGTTTTCAGTATTTTGCATTTCTGCTTCAATCATCTCAGGGGCGACACCCGTCAGTGTCTTTACTGCAGTGTGACTCCTTCGAGTACTTTTGTGCTTAACCGTACGCTTGTTTGATATCCATTCGGGCTCTGGCATGGTACCTCCAGGAACGGACACTGGTGGAAGTGTCAGGGCTCCTGCAGCCTTTTGTGGCATTCTTGGCTTCCGTCCTTCGCATGGCGTTATTTCTGCGGAAGGGGTGACTCCTATGGCCCAAAGTTTTGACACTGTTGGTGTGTATCATTCTTCTTTACTCAGTTTACTCTAGCTTGGGCAAATTATTGATTTCCGCAAGGTTTGTCTGGGTTTTATGCCCGAAAATTGAGTATAACTAAGTTTTACACTTCAAATTCTTAGCAGTTTGCCTGAGCCCCCCTGCGATTTTTGTTTCTGCAGGTTGGTTTGCACGGGATCCTACTGTACTGCGGCAAGTAGGGCATGTGCTCTTACAGTTGCCTTACATGGAAGTCAGGCAGCCCCGGCGCGTCTTAGTTGCCGATGATTGTTTCAAATTGTGTTTGTTACCCCAAGATCATATTCTTGGTGCTGTTGTCAGATCGATCCACAAGCTTCTTGGACGTAGGTTATTTCCACTGAGGCTCAGTAGTGTGGTTTACGTTGCCTTCCGTCCTATCAGTTTTTGTCCCCTCCACAACGTTGCCGTCGTTTATATGTTTCAAATGATGTCACAGAACTGTATCAAGTCTGCGTCTTCTACCTGGCTCTCGGTTGTATTATAACCTGTGAGACCTGTAACCGTGAGACTTCTGTTCGTTTGGGTCCTTCGTTCTGAACAGACATGTCTCGTGACGGTCTGGTATCATGTGCTAGATTTGCTGAGACGAGCTATATGTAGTTTTCATTCCGTGTTCATCATGTGTAGGTCACGTAGTGCAAATGATCAACCTTGGTGACTTTATTGAGAGGAACGTCCCGTCCTTGAAGGAGTTTCGTGTCGCTGAAAGTCTTACCGGTTCACCGTTGGAGGCTCTGCGAGATGCCTTGCGGTCTCTACAGAGGTGATGCACGAGTGATCTGAAGGCAGAATAGGCTTTTACAGTCTTTTAAGTCTTACACTAGGCGAGTCACGCACGGTCTTGTCTAGACAAACACAGTACTTGCAATGCACGGATTTGTCGCATACTTTCTTTCTGAATCTATCCTGTCTTTATTCATCTGAATCCTTATCAAGTTGCTCGTTTTACTGCAGGTGTGAGTTCAAAAATAATCACGGGGAGTGGATCAGTTCAGTAAAACCAGATATTGGGTCAGAAACAGCAGGAAGGATCAAGGATGCCCTTGAGGCCAGTTCTGACCTGGTTCAGTTGATTCACAGAATACGGGGAGAGACACGAGAGGCGATGAACGAGTTGCTGAAGGTTATTTATAAACTCAGATGATCACATTTGCCACGTGCTACAGTCCATTAACTTGCGTTAGCGAAGCTTTTTAGAGCAAGGAAGGTGTTTTCTAATAGCAGTCGAATGTGGACAATTACTTGATGCAGAATGACACAGTCCTCGTGCTTCCGACCGTCCCTGACTTGCCTCCTAGGTTGAACTCTAAAGAGTCTGCGCTAGCTGAGTTCCGTTCAAAGGCGTTTACACTTCTTTGTATTGGAGGAATGTCAGGCTGCCCGCAGGTAAGAATTTCAACGATCGAGGTAGACAGGCTGCTCTTGTTTGGCTGTCTTTCATCCACGAAAAGTGAATCAGTGAAGCATAGGAGATGTTAATTTTGTATGAATTGTGCTGTGGTGTGGTCTACCGGTGGTTCCCTCTTTGCCTGAATTTGTTGATCTCAATTGCACAGGTGAATTTGCCAGTTGGCGAAGTTGACGACGTTCCTGTTGGAGTTTCGCTTATGGCCAAACATGGGGCAGATCGTTTTCTCTTGGATAGTGTTGTGGCTCTTCATGCTACTGTCCAGGAGGAAGCCAAGATTCCTACTACCAGTAAGAGTACTCTTTATGTCGCGAACGGCAAAAATGATGCTGCTGAAGCTGCGAAAGAAAAGGTGATTCTGTTGTTCGTACGTATTATACTTATGGTTCTGTTTGTTCATGAAAATGTAATAAAAAGCCTTGAAACCGATTTTCTGCTTTTCTTGGGTTCTTCTGTTTGTCATGGTTTGATGGTATTATGCCAATATCGTTAGTACACCTGTGTATCTGAATGTTAATGTTAAAGGACACTTTAACGAGTTCACAGGGAGGATTGTAGGTTTGTCTGCTGATCTGATGCAAGTTGGCATTACGTAATACCAGGGCAATGCCGCGTTCAAGGAACAGGATTACGCCAAAGCTGTGAGCCACTACACGGAAGCAATCCGGCTGGATGGTCAAAATGCAACATACTATAGCAATCGAGCAGCTGCATATTTGCAAATGTGCAGGTACTCATGTCCTCTTACGACTATATATAGTGATGATCTGTGTGTCTGGTTACTGCGTGACATTCTTGACAAATGCCGTTTATGCTTCCTTATTTGTGTGGGGTTACGGTGCAGCTTTCCACAGGCGGAAGCTGATTGTACGAAGGCCATCAGCTTAGACAAAAAGGTACTCGCCGGTTCGCTTGTTAATTGTCAAATACCGCAATCAATCAATCAATATGTATCGTGGTGAAACTCCGTAAGGGTATTTGGTCGTACTATTTTGCGACAACTTGTTGTCCACTATGATGATGAGAAATCCGTTTGCCAGTCTTGTGGGAGACAAAATGCCTTGTAGCACAGTGTTGGCGATAGATGTTTCGTGAAACTAACTCTCGATGCTTACGGTTTGCAGAATGTGAAAGCTTTGCTTAGACGTGGCACAGCCCGAGAGTTTCTTGGTTATTATAAAGATGCCGACGAAGGTCATCTGCAAAGAACTCCACCTCCTTGTCCTTCCTGTCGGCGATTGCATAGCTGGTTTTGAATCTTTGAGAACAAGTTTGATGCGTCTAAGATAAGACTGGGTGAAAACTCAAATATTTCCGCATTATATATAAGCGAACAGTCTACTCAGAAGTAACAAGATTTCAACGTTCTTCTACTTTTTGTTGTGTACCCATTTGCTTACTAAAAATGTAGATTTTCCACTAAAGATTTTGTGAATCTCTTGCTGAGCATCTGTGGTTGGTTGCAATATGTGTACAGATTTTAGGCAAGCGCTTGTACTTGAGCCAACCAACAAGCAAGCCATAGAGGCTGTGAAGAGATTAAAGAAGCTATTATACGAGTAGAATGCTGGAGGGAGGCCTTTAGGATACTGAGCCTTGTAAAATGTTAACATTGATTTGCTTGTAAGGATTGCATTTCTATACAGTACCCCGTTGAAAGTGGCCAGATGAAGTTAGTGTGCAGGATCTCTCTGCTGCAATTGTGTGAAAAATCGTCGAGTGGCCATCCAGGGGTTTGTTCTAAGAGTCAGGCTCGAGTCATCTTCAAGTTCGGATTTTAATGTTAACGCATTTCCTGATCTGACAGGATTCCTGTTGTTAGGTGGTTTTGATTAGTGAAAGCCGATTTTGACACCCATATCACTGAATCAGAGCGAGTTTTTAGGGTAGTATCAGACACCAGGGAGTAGGCATAGGTTATAACAGTTTTAGGTGAGGTGAATTACGCTGGAGGAGTGCTTCTGAATCTGGTAAGCACGAGGAAGTGTACTAAAATACTCACGAATGTCAAGAGGATACAGCATGGCACGATACTTGTGGTACGCACACCTTGGTACGGGTAAAGCGAAACGATTGTGCGTGGTTTTTGTGCGTTGTCTTGCTGCGAACGGGGCTGAACAAGTAGAAATCTTGTTCAAAGATATCTTGAGCGCAAACTCCTGTAACTCTTGCGTTGTGTCGCTGATTGCTCTGACCCGGGTCTGTTGAGTGGATGGATGGAACATTTAATCGATGCACATTTATGTGCGATTCATCTGGCGGTAAATCAGTGCATGGGGCGGTGTTACCGTGCAGACGCGAAGACTTCAGACACCTCTGTAAGTTCACCAGTCAATGCTTGGACCCCTAAGCAGCGGGTTCAAGCAACAGTCTTGCAGCAAAACTGTTTATAAGAGACACGACCCCTGGGGAGGAAACATAAAGTTTTTGAGCATCAACTTCTCCAGCTGATTTGCCCGGCTAGAACATGGTGATAAATTGTACGATGAGATGCAGTTACAAATAATAACGAATCTTTTCAAAATTGACCTTATTATCTTCTGGACGATCAAACCAACTCATCTGAACATCCAGATTTTTGCCGGTCTAAGATTGACACTCTGGAAGATCAGATTCAACCAAGTCCTCTAGGAACGCTCCCAAAGATCCCGGACTGGAGATGTGATATAACTTTGCTGAACACGGGAGTTAACTGTTGTCGGTATAGTCGTGGTGCTTGGTTTGAACTGACACCCTAAACTGAATAGAAACTAACCGTTCATAATCAAACCTTATCAGATTTCCTGTTCACCAGGAGTTAGCTGTTGTCGGTATAGTCATGATGCTTGCTTAAAACTGAAATCCTTCTTTGTGGTTTTCGTAAAACTGAATAAAGACTAAACGTTTGATAATCGAACCAGATATGTGACCGAATTCTGTCACTGCGGTCTGGGTAAATCTTTCCTCGATAATAAAACATTTGTTTAAAACCGTGTAAAGTTTTACCATGAGACGGAACAGGATCTCATGCGTCGAGAAAGTCCCAACAGGTAACTGTGTGGTATGTGGCACAGGATATCATCGGTGGAAGTTCTTCAGCCTGTTTATCACTATACTGTTCATGATAAGATTGTTAATCCGAATTAGCATGGTGTATATTATATTAATTATATTGGCATGTTTTATGAAGTCCGCACAAGTATAGTCTGCTCTGGCTCAATTGTTAATTTACATTATATTTGTGTAACATGTGCAGATGAATGTGAATAAATAGTACATGAATTATCTTACCTCTCAACTTCCTATGGAGTGATTCAAATTCTTGGCCAGGGAGCTTACACACAGCCAACTGAGATGTATTTGCTTCACTTTTGTGCTTCTATACTTCTTTATATTCGTCACCTGTAGAAACAGAGTCTATTTCGTCCAAGCGATAATATATATATATACGGCGTATACATGCTAGATCAACTTCGGGATAATACTGCAGAAAAAGAAAAACGTCAGCTAAGGTTTTAATTCGTTCTGGTGTGTGATTGGAGAAGACATTTGTTAACCTTAGTTCATATGATTGTTATTTACAGTAAGCTACGTACCTAAAATAATTCTACTCGTGGGTGCAGTACATACTTTTCGTTTCTTGTTTGTTTCTCAATTGTTTTCAGAAATAACCAACATGGCACTAGACTATATATATAAACTTCCAGTATCTATTCATACTTATACAGTTATGTAACTCATTTGCAATACACTACATCTGGAGACATGGTCGCTGAGGCTCGAATCTTCCCTAGCTATTCTAGAGAAGTGCTTCTCAGTTTCTAAAAAGTTACTTCATGTTTCACATGAAACATGAAAAAAGAATATCCAGAAAAGAAGATATCTCTGAAAAAATTAGAGGGATAGCTTTATTATCCAAATGACATCGAACCAAGTCAAATCTATACATGATTGGATCTCAGTTGAAATTAGTAATTTCAATGCACAATGAAACTTCAACACAAAAGACTAACTGAGAAGAGGTTTCAGAATAAGCAATAAGAATACGGCGGAATACGTCTCCGTACCAACCGATAATTGTGATTAGACCCATTTGTAAATAGAACCGAAAACAACTTAAAAAGTTTATTCTGTTCTAATCTTCTTTGTGAACTCCGAGATCTAGAATGAGTTGCGACTGGAGTGCCCAAGCCATTCAATCTCAACTGTTAATTATCAACGAGTAGTAGGTTTTCTTTTAATTGTATCTTAGTTTATGACCAAAGAATTGCTGGGTCCAAATTAAAAGCACATGCATAATGCTTCCTGTGTATATAAGAGGCATGAAGCTTTTACCGTCTATGTAGTTTGCCGTGCTCATGGAAAACAGATAGCAGAAACTAAACCTTAACACACAGCAAGGGTGAACCAGTAAACAGTCTGCATTTTCCCAAAAGGATTGTAGTAGTGGTTTTCCATACTCCCGTGACGGAGGACGCTTGGGATGTATATTCATTTCAAATCCCACATCCTGATTATAGTAATTAAATCAGGATGTACATGAGATGTTATTTATGAGCTAATCTTTCTGTTAGGAAGGGTTAGCTCTAAATAATTTCTCAAAGATTGAATTCATCAGAAAATAAGAATTGAGTTATAGTGGGTTAGTTCCAGGTATAGTGACTGCGCTTATGAGTTTTTTTGGTTTCTAGAGGCCATGTGTTTCGTTCACCTGCGAGATGTTTAAATTAAAAATTTTAATATAGTAATTTAGATTTAGAACATAATTTATCTTTTGACTTCTATTGACGAAACCAGGCACGGATTGTATTTTTTTTCTCCGTTTCCTTCACTGTACAAGGTCGTGTGGAATTTTCACTGCACCCCAGTAAGACTATATTTCAATTTACACTGCACCTCCTTCCTTCACTGTACAAGGCCTTGGGCGCCTTTAGGCGTCTGTTTTCTAACATTCTTATCCTTTTCCTCTTACTTGTTCAAGACCGTGGTGCAATATATTATCGTTATCGCAATAAACGTAGAGGAGCGAAAATGACTGAATCATTAACTCAACTCACAACAGAATAACGGATACTATCCGTTACAAGTAGACCGAAGATCGGTGGCTGAGTTGGTTGTGCCTCAGACCTCTAAGCGAAAGGTCTGGGGTTCGAGCCCGCCTGCTCCCGGTTGGAGGTGCAAGAAGTCGCTGTGTGTGCTATGTGTGCAATCTGGTCCGGGTACGCTGTGGTTACCCACAAAGGACAGTCCCATGCCCCTCGAAGGGATAAAGCGGACAAGTTAACAACTTTAACTTTTAACTTTATATGGTTAGTTATGTGTAGGATAATCCACTGCCCCTTCTTTGATAATTACGTTCCTTGCGTAATTATACTCGCGAAGGAAATTTTGCAAGTTGTTTACGGTAGAGAGGATGTAATTAACCAACATATAGAACTTAATATTTAACGATATTAGCGACACTTTCCTTTAAATACCAAGCAGTTCCTTATGAGTTATTTAACATTGCAGCTGATACTTTTTCTTGAACAGCGCTATGAGCTGAATGAGCATGCAATGTAAACCATAATGTTATCGGGATACTGCGTGCAGCTGAACTAGAATAGGTAGATAATGATTGCATTTTTACCTTGAGAGGGCCCCAAAGTAAAAACAGTAGAAGTCCTTCGATATTATATCAATCGTCCATTCAAAATGTAATTCTTACTGCTGCATAGCATTTAGGATGTCATTTATTCTCCAGCAGTTATCTTGAGTGTAGACCTTGAAAGTAAGCAAATGCAATTAGGGAGAGGGGTTGAATTAATGGTTATCGTATCGGTACCAACGAATTTTGCAGCGTCCAAAGGTTTCTTCCATTGTTCGGTTGATTGATTGTGAACAAAGTAAATACCATCAAAGAAGAAGTAAGGCTCTATGTCAATAAGGTTTGTCAATAACGTGAACTGATATTTTTCTGGCATTTTCGGGCCTGGTGATCCACTACAATTTTTAATTCCAACAATTTAGGAGAAACTACGTCTGTGAACTAGACCGTGAGATTTCAGGATGTTGGTACATGCAGGCACCGAATTTGAACACAAACTGAGAAAGCGTGGAACTGTTCTCGAAGCTCAAAAAGTGAGAAAATCACAATTCCTTTCATGAAAAATATGAACATGAATGTTAAAAAGCATCAACCTTCTGGGAACTTTTGCTCGCTTGTTATACCAAGCAAAGATAGAAGTGTTCAGCGACAATTCTATACCAAGTTGACCAGAAAAATCTAAATATTTTATGAATATTTAGTGTTAGAAGACCAGAAATAAACAATAAGGGAGCGCTGAAAGAAGCACTCCCCAAAGTATATAAGCAGGATGCTGATCATCACTTAATTATACTTTAATCAAAGATTTAATTTGTTATTCAACAATAAAATTTGACAATTAACTAAACAGTATACCACAAACATTTGTCTGAACATTTTCAGATCGATACTCTCTAACAGTTTGTTTTGAAGTGAATTATAGATGGTAAAGCTCTGATTTAATTCTTTACATAACAGATTCTATTATCGCAAACAAGTTTTATCAACCAAAGCATTCCAGATTTAAATGGTCAAATACCTTTGTTTGCAGACAGTGAACCCGCAAAATGATGTCCTGTCCTGTACAAGATTATTTACAGAGCACAAAGGGTTCAAATTTACGAATATGAGATCGAATATACTCTCTAGTTTGTTGATAATCAATTCGAACCTAAGGCACGCAATCACTGCTTTCCCAATCCTAGTTCTCCAAACAAACCGGTACCAGAAACAAACAGGTGCGAAGCTAATGCACAAGAAACAAGGAGCAAATGAAGAAGAATACAAAGGAAATGAAATAACAAGGAGAAAATGAAGAAAACACGATTATTTATTACTGGATGACTGACGTACATCCAATGGTCCATTGGTTGATTGGTTCTTTAGATCCAACTTTTGTCAGGATTCCCCAATTTCAAGTGTTTATTTGATATCTACAGCCAGAGTCGTCAATCGTTACCACCCTCATATGACCGAGTGTAAACTGGTTTAGTAAAATCACTTGGCGACAAACTGGCTCACTGAATACTATACTTGGCCATAGCTTTGATCTGGAACATAGACTAAGCTATTACATACTCCCAGTATCGTTAAAACTTGACTATAATGATGAAGTAAATGTTGACAACAAGAACACAAAGGAATAGAGTGGTGGCGTAAGGCACATTAGGGGGCCCATAAGTGATCCGTTATCTAAGCACCAAGCTGAAATCAGAGACACGAGAAAGAAGGTACAAGGAAAGGTGAAACTAACTCAGAAGGTTAGCCAACGTCGAATACACACATTTGGAGGCCCTGAGAATTGGGAAGGTTTAGAGCTTAGGTAAAGTGAAGTATTGTTAATCATCCAGGTGAAGTACAAGACCGTCAACAAAGAAAACGGACTCCACTCTGCATGGAACTTCTATCCCTTCCCTGTGTCTGAAGCATCTGGAAACCTTACCACGGGAATCTTGCTGTCCTCAAACACGCATATGAACTTAAACTGTGGCTCTTTGTGTACTGAGATGTCTCAATTTTGGACCGCTCGGTGACATTAGCAATCCGGCTTACAAACAAAGTCCGTCGATGAAGAGAAAGTCTCCATGTCAGAAACTAGGCCACAACAAAATTGGCTTTGACTTGTACGGATAGCGGACATGTTTCAGAAGATCAAGATGCCCGCCCACAAGGAACAAAACGAGACAAGCACGTCCGCAGAAAATTACCACGTCTCGAGAGATACTTCTAAGGCAGGCGTCAAGATGTTAAATCTCGCAGTGAAGTCCGTGGCATATGGTCAACATATAAGGCACCTCCAGACTGGAATGATCACTGTATCCTGTGTCGGACCACGTAACTGTGCGATGCTGAGACTAAACATTTCGCTGTCCACTCAGGTTCTTGGCAAATACAAGAGGATGCTTTGACGCCATTGCATGGTCATCGACCTCACTCCAGTGGAAGTCCGGTTGACATCCAAGGCTGACGACTCCCATCTACAGACAACCTTACCATTGTGTTCCCCTCACTGAAGGAGTGAAACCGAAGCTTTCAGTTCAGTGCGTACAAAAAGGAAGTCGCTCGCGAACAACTTGTTCACCGGATTTTGATTAAGGGAACTCTTAATACTCTCTTCTCCTGAATCAGGAGTGCTGTGCTGCTGTCTACCGTAGCTACCATGACATCTCGAAGTGAGGGGCAGCCTACAATGTTCGAAGAAAACCTTAAAAGTTTCTAGCTTGCATTCCAAACTTGCGTGGCTGACGATGTTGTAACCAACACTTGCTTCGAACTACCAACTTCACTTCCTGGCAGTCACAGTTTCCTGGACTAGGCAGAATCTCAGCAGGCCCATTGTTGCCACTGTGGCGGAAGGGGCTTATGCTGTTGAGCTCCTATGTAGTAGTCAGTAGACGGGGTGAGGTTAAATCAACCACTGACTTCTGTCAATCGGACACGTGGTAGTTAGATTAGTTCCACAAAGGCGCGTGCTCATACATGGTCAACAAAATCTCTGAAGAAGACTAGAAATTCTCACCACATATACGGTGTCCATAATCCCAACCATCAAATTATTGGGCAACGAGATCAGAGCATGCTAAATTAGACAGGCATGCCTAAAAAATATGCATGTATAAAGATTTGAGCTCACCGGTTGACCTATCATACAGTATCTGAGATTTCCTGTACCCTGGAACTCTACTTCCTAACTTTCACTCCAACATGAGTGTATTCGAAACTTTAACTCTATTTCAGCTATGCACAAGCTTGGCGTATGATTCTGCAAGATTCTACTCCTCTAACCTGGCGAACCGCGCGCATCCTACTGTTTTCAGACACTGCCGGATTCGTAGCTGTGAAATCATACAAGAAAAGAACCACTGTAATCTTTCCGCATGCACGAAAGGCACAGTCAGAGATTCTCGTGTTAAACTATTATCCCATTACACGACGATTTCTAGAAAGCCCCAATGACTCTGAGAATCTGTGATGATTTACACAATCCTAATTCAGAACTTGGTATCTGGAGTCCATGTTCCCTGCACGCTAGGCCGGAAAGTGACATGTCTTGTTTTCAGCTTCACAACTTTCCGCCCTGTAGAATTGCGCAGGCGCATGGCCTGCAAGGCAACTTCTTGACTAGACAAATTCTTCACATCCACCACCCTCTCGTTCTTGTTAGCTGCGAACAGACGCTCGGTCAAACTTAGATTAGACTCGGAACCGGAGGCCAAATTGGAGCAGTAGAGGCCATTACATTCTTACCAAACGAACATTCTAGATAGCAAAAACAAATTAACCGGTCTGAGAAGTACGAACGCACCGAAGTATCCTTTCAAATGAGGATGTCTGCCGCGGTGAAGCTCAGTGACGACTTCCAGATGGGGATTATCAGTTTTTAACTTCGGCAGAACAGATTCTACGAACTCTCTGTACAAAGCACAATGTCTTGTCATCCAAACATACAGAGAATACCAATCATAGAGGAGAATGCCCGATAAAATAGTACAGCCGACAAGGCCGCGAGTACAGGAGATCAGAAATTCAGTGCAGAGAACAATCAACTCGGAACGACGCTTGAAACGACAGAGATAATTTCTCACCTAGCTCCGCGACTACTACCGGAATGATCACAAAAGTAAAGTACGAGTTTCTTGAGCTGCCAGACGCCTCTAACCGCCATCTCGTTTAGATCTAACAAAACTTGATTACGTGGATTTTCAGCTGAAAACATCGAAGACTGAATTCAGTAGCAATACAGATGGAACACATCGGTCCCTCGAAGAAAGAATGAACATGTTGAACTCCTGTAAGGCAACGATCAGGGAAGAAACGACACGATCCGGAACATCCCGATACGCAACTCAGTATGAATGACTATGTCGCTTAACCCATTCATCGATCTATAGAAACTCGCGAATGTAAGGGAGAGATGATATTCACGACATCAAAGAGAATCTTACAGATTCTTCTCTCGGATCTTTGGGCAGATCGATTATTTCTTTCCAAACTGGTTAGGACCAAAATTGTCACCTTCAATCGCGAGTGTTTTTCCCAAGCTCGAGATTACAAACCCTAGCGCACGAGACCTGCCTGACACTTCCCGGCTTGAGAATTTGTTACCACGTGGCACTGTTGTCAGTTCACTGCAGTACGCAGGGACTCTACCCGGTATTCGAAAACCACATCCGTCCGGGCAAACCATGTGAAAGTTTCAACTGACAAAGTCTGATCCTGTTGGCGGGCCGTCGCCAGCCAACTCTCCGCCCCCAACCATGTGAAGGCTGCACCTGGATAAATACTTGTCGCGGGTCGGGCCGGGTTCCAACCCGCACCCGACCCGGAATAGGGTCGAAGGCCCAGATTAGGGCAAGCCAACTCGCGACCCCTCTTATGCAGCTCCTGCATATCGACGATCCCTTTTCAGTTTCGGAGCTGGGCGTTGTGGAGGTGGTGGCAGGAGTGTTTCAAGATGTCGAAGCGAGGTACGTCCCGTGAAGAGCTGTGAATTATTCGTTCAGAGTTTACAGAGAACTGCGCGACAGTCATGGAATGCTTATCGATTTTGGTCTTGAGAAAAACGTGTTGCTGGATAGAGATGATGTTTGCCAAATTTTAACGAGTTAAGCAGCTCAGTCGAAATTCGGTCGGGGTCTTAGAGAGGTTTGTGAATGTTGTGTCTGATCAGGACGTGGAGGTTCCTCCGGGAACAAGTTCCGTATGTCATTGGCTCTTCCTGTGGGTGCTGTTGTTAACTGTGCCGACAACACTGGGGCCAAGAACTTGTATGTCATCTCCGTAAAGGGAGTGAAGGGTCGCCTTAACAGGCTTCCTGCCGCTGCCGTTGGGGACATGGTTATGGCCACTGTTAAGAAGGGTAAACCAGATTTGAGAAAGAAGGTTATGCCTGCTGTAATTGTTCGTCAGCGGAAGCCATGGCGCCGCAAAGACGGAGTTTTCATGTACTTTGAAGGTATGACATCAAGATTTGCAAGACCATTTTAGACGGACTCCCTCAGTTGTGACACATTTGCCGAGAGGTTTCCGCCGTCTGTGATTCGGTAGTTTTGACGAATACGAGCTGCCTTGTTTGCAGATAACGCTGGAGTCATTGTAAACCCTAAGGGAGAAATGAAAGGTACGAGTAGAAGTGTTTTGCTTGCGTTTACAGCTTATTGTCGGTTGTGTTCGATCGGTCACTTGTTTTTAGGCACCCCGTCCTGATTCATCTGCGGTAATGTTTATCCAGGATCTGCTATCACTGGACCCATTGGGAAGGAATGCGCAGATTTGTGGCCCAGGATTGCCAGTGCCGCCAACGCTATAGTATAGATGATATAAGTTGAAAGAGATTTACCGCAGTAACCCTCGGCATTTAATTGGAAGTAGGATCGTCTCGACCTCAGCTTCTCATAGCCGTGGCATTCAGTGGGACGTGGGGTCATCCGTACCGTATTATAGTCTCACATCCAATACTGTATTGGAGTTTCAGTTTTGTACATCGAGGTTTCTGAGACGTTGCATATGGAAGTATGGGTGAATAGTCCATGAAATCATGAGTGGAGGCCTCGCAATGCGTGAGTGCTTGCTGGAAGGATGTCAGAGGATTTCCTGTGTTGGTCTGTTCCCTTTCGTAAGCGACTGTTCAAACTGGTGAATAGTTCAGTTTTGTATTATTTGAAGGTTCGAAATCTACTGCAAATTCATCGTACAAAGCAGTACATGTTGGGAATCCGTGTATGTATGCATGATTGTGGATGTTGTGTTCTATTGCAGATAATTGCGTGGCTTTTTAGAAGTAAGGTTGATGTGCAGAAGTAAGGTTGATGTGCAGGGTAACGGATCTAGTAGTGGTTGGGTCAGGGGACCATGGAAGTGAAGTGAATGTGCTCTAGAACTCCAACATGGTTCGCCTTCCTGGTCTTGCTTGTACAGTACCGACTGTGAATGGGGTGGGGGAAATAGTGTTCGGGGAATGGCTCTGCTGTTCCAGATTGCACCCCGAAGTTCTGGTTGGTTACTGGACGTTCGGATTGGTGAAAACACAGGTTCCTCGTCCGTAGAGGTGAATATGCATCAAAAGCGGTGCTTTTATGCAGGGGCCGGGACATGACAAGCATGACATGTGAGAATATAAATTCGGAGTCAGGATAGGACCTTTCAAGCCATCGGAATTCCGAAGGGGTGGACAAAGAAGAATTTACTTTTTCTTTGTCCACCCCCTTACGGAACACGGGAGGAGGTGGTTAGTCTCCTGGTCCAAACACAAGAGGATCACAACTTCCCGGAAGGACTTGCACTTAATAATTTAGATATCCCAAAATCGCCTGCGTTTTGCTCTTTCGTACCTGCTTTTCGGCACCGTCTTCACACCTAGACACGAGAGAGAGACTGGCTCCATGTACCAATAACGGGAGGGATACTGGCTCCATGGCCCCCGAACATAAAAGTGTGGTAGCCCGTTCACCATTACTGGCTCCATGGCCCCCGAACATATAAGTGTGGTAGCCCGTCCACCATTAATCCATTCATTAATTTATTACCTACCAATTTATTACCTACCCTAGATTCAAAGGGCTAGGTAATAGATTAAACCAACTGTAACTTTTCTCGTCCCAACTTGGGAACAGGTGAAGATCCACCTGATCCCTTCATTGAAGGTGAAAAATAACATGCGTCCAAAGTAACTTTTTAATTCACTAAAGGAAAACGACAACCGTAGGTTTAGCATAAAAATATTCAGATGTTAAAGGTTAATCGGGTTGACTTGTTAAAATTCAAAATGATGTTCTAAACTGAATTAGAAGCACTGACAACCATCTGGATTTGAAAGAAATAAAAAATGAAATAGATGCACATGTTTTAGAGAAAACAGAAAGAATCTAATAAAGAGTGAATCATCTGATGGTCCCACGTCTAGACTTTATTGCGATCTGAGATCTAGACTAAGAAAAAAGCTTAATAGTGAAAAGAAATTAAATTGACGTGTTTAAATATAAACATACGTTTCCAAAGAAAACACATCTGAATTTGTGAATAAAAAAGATCATAAAATTTACACCCAAAACCAATCTCGTGCCACCATAAACAGTTCTCTCTGCGATGAAAAATTGTAATATAACACTTTGATTTATGATCTATCCCTTTCTCTTGAAAGGGTAAAAAAATAAATTAAGGAGTATGCATATTCACTCTCTTCGAACTTGGAAAAAGTGAATATACGTAAGATAATCAAGGTGAATAATCGACTGCGATAGTAGACTGCATAAAAATTGTGGTATATAATATGCTCAAAGTGGATACTGCCACAAGCAACGGTAGGCAGATCGGTTTAAGGTTCTGTGCCGTGAATACCTGTTTGAGCACCTACCCGTAAAAGCGGTAAGAATACTATAAATGCAGTTGGATAAAATGATTGGACTAGGAACATGCAGAATACAATTTTGCATGGTAGGAAGATTGAGAGGATTTAAACTTGTCAATAGACATGAAGTTTTAATGCCAGTGAATAAAAATAATACCAACTGGAAAATACTCTTCGGAGATTTCACTGTTTGATGTACGATATGGAAGAAAGCGAGACCGATACAGCACTGCATTCCCTCTTTCGGGCAGTTACTACCTGTCAAGGTATTTGCCGTTCCCGAGTAGCGAAGGAGGCCAGACCAAAAGAGATTGGAGATGACCTCGGGTAGGGAAAAACTTAATGCCGTTCACTCTGAACGCCCGAGAACTTACCCGAACAAGTGGGGATAACAGTCGCGTGTGGAAGAAGTTGCAATAGTGGTTGTTATTCCTAGAATAGAATATTCTCTTACGGAGAGTACTTTTCTCGTGGCAGAATTAAACCACAACTCCCAGTATAAAAGCGCCACCCCTCGCACGCGTAGGCTTTTGGTCACTGTAGCGATAGTTTTTCCAGGAGCCGGAGCGCTGGCCGCAGTTCCCGACGGTCTGTACTAGGGTTCCGGCACGTGAACTGGTGGGGTCAAATGGACCGCGCTCTCGGCCTCTCTGTGCACTCGATCATCGTCGTGCTTTCTTTGACTAGGCGTCGGCTCTGCACCATGGCGTTTTCCCTTTCTCTGGCTCGGCTTCGGCGATGAGTGCACTCGATCACCTGGCAGCCATTAGTCCATTGTTTATTCGCTAACTATTTGCATGGATGGAATTACCCCGTCTGTGGCTCGGTTTTGGCTCTAAGTGCATTCGATCACCTGGCGGTTGGTAGAGGATGCACTTTGTGACTTTCTGTAATCATTTGCTAGCGATGGCATTACCCCTTCTGTTTTCGCTGATTTTCTCAACTCGTCTTTGATCTATTTTCGTGCGCTTGGCTTCATTTCGCTTGCGTTTACTGTGAGTAACCTCGCTGTTTTCGTGCGCTTGACTCCATTTCGCTTGCGTTTACTGTGAGCGGTTTTCGCTCTTTTCATGAGTACTGACCATCTCGTTGGACTTTAGCTAATATTCTCAGAAACTATCTGCCGCTGTTGCCATCGTTCATCTACACAGTCACATTGTGGACTTCTGCTATCTGCCGCTGCTGCTACCGCTGTATAGGGTACGGCTACGACTTCACCTCTCTGCTGCTGCTGCTACCTCGGTACTGCTCTCCGATAGTGTACTGTCATCGAAGTGATTCCTTTTTGGACAGACGGTTCCACTGTTCTGGCTGAAGAGTCTTGGCTTCTCTCGGTTATTGCTTACAGAGAACTTTTCTGCAAGCAATGAAGACGGACGACCGATCGAGCCATGACGGACTGGTCTTTTCTGAGGTTCTTGATGTCAGTAGCCGTTCTTGGGCCAAACCCCGACTTGATACACTGATCGAAGGTTTTTGGAGATTTTCGTGGCCAAACTATGAGAGCGGGACAGAGAGGAGCCGTAGGTCTAGACTTTTCAATGAGGAGCGACTGAGAGGTCTTTTTCCATCATACTGTACTGCATGCGATAATTTTGCGAGAGAGCTTCAGATCGATGTGACGTCTCTGTTGACATGTGCTTGTTTTTCATACATGGAGACTGAGCCGAAGCGGCAGCGGTTCAAAGTCTATATAGGCAGCTTGCGAAAGTTGTGGGTTTTGTGGAACATACTGCTTTCCCAGACGATTTACAGAGTGCAATACATTAAACTTGGGAGTCACCTGGGGAAGTTCACGTAGGCTTCATAGCTGCTTAGACATGTGGGTTTAAGATTTTTATTTTGGCAGTAGGCCTCCCTCTCTCAAGGATCCACTGACAGTAGTTGTCAATGGGAAGAGAGGGGTGAACTCTCGCTGCAACCGGTGCAGTCCAAGGGGTTCAACTCCCCTCGAGAGTGCTTTCGATAGTGATTTCGGGTCTTTCCATCGCAGTTAGAAAGTTTAGGTTCCAGTCATTGTTTGCGAAATGTTTTTTAAAAGTTTCGAAACCTGTTGAAACAGGTTGTGGGAAGATTAAAACTCCCAGTTTCTCTACCTGTCGAAACAGGTTGTGAAAACCTGTTTTGCATTATTAACAGGTTTCGGAACCTGTTTTGGAACAGGTTATCCAAAACCTTTTTTGGAACAGGTTTAAACCTGTTTCCAAACAGGTATCGAAAACCTGTTTCCAAACAGGTATCGAAAACCTGTTTCCAAACAGGTATCGAAAACCTGTTGTGGTTTGAAACATGTATCGAAAACCTGTTGTGGTTTGAAACAGGTTATCGAAACAGGTTCATCGGGAGCCGTCGCAGCATGAAAGCATCGCTCTATCGGGAGCCGTAGGACACAATCGAGAAAGAAAATTCCATCGGGCTCCACGAAAATAGTTACATAGGGTCTTCAGAAGGCCACTGGGCCAAATATTTATTTGCGTTTTCGTCAAAGGAATGGGATATCAAGAGCAGTAGCAACATTAACAAATCATGAATATCGGGAGGAGGAGGATGAACAATTGCTCGACCCCCTCGAAGCTAATTGTTTCGCGAGTAAGTGCGAGCCTAGTTCTTATAAGGAAATATTTAAAGGAGATGTTTTGACAAAGATAAAGTTATAGAAGTGACAAAGCAACCTAAAAAGTGAAGAAGAATATTCAATTTATTTTTCTGAGAAAGCGTAGAAGGAAATACTGAGAAGATAGTAGCAACAAGTAGTTGAAATTATTCCTCTGGAATTTGAGAAATTAGTAGAAGGAAATAGTACAAAGTTATAGCAGTAAACCCCCCAAACAGGTTTGAACCTGTTTGAAACCTGGCTAACAGGTTTTGGAAACCTGTTTCAAACCAAAACAGGTTTAAACCTGTCCAAACAGGTTATCGAAACCTGTTTGGAAGCAAAACAGGTGGCATAAATCATCTTAGGCTTATTTAGTTTTGTAGCCTTGCAAGTATGTACAAATGATTATTTATTTACCTTTATTGTTTTTTGGTTTGAGTACACGTAACCCCGTCATGAAGTATAAGAGGTTAGCGTTTAGGGTAAACCAAAGTTTACCCTAAACGCTAACCTCTTATCCAACCCTGTAAACTCTAATCTCTTATCCTACACCCTAAAAACTTGCCTTAAACCGTAAGAGAAGTAGGGGTAAAAGAAGAGTAGCTTCTTTTAGGGTTTTGTGATTGACAGTTGGGACCCGAATCTTAAACCCTAATCCATATGGAACCATTATGTACAGAATTAATTGTAATTATTCATGGACCTATATGCACATTGTGTTTTAATACATCTAAGTGACCCTCAAGGAAATCAGAAATAATGAGAGAGGAAGATCTGAATGAAATTGATGTGAAAGCAAAGAAATAATATATGAAAGCAAATAAATAGTTTAATATCCGAAATATCATAAAAAGAAAGTATTTATCTAGAAAGGGGGCTCAACCCTTCAAATGAAAGATAAATAATATTAAAATTTAAAGTGGTTTAGAACAGTTTAAACAACTCGGAGATACAACGAACAGGAGGATATCAAAATCTCGTTTTATATATATAACGAATTTACTCCGTATCTTCATTCCTGAAAACAAGCAGAGAAAACATTGGTTCAAAATATTAATGATGTAAATATAGAGTAAATCATTTTTAGGTGAATATAATAAATATTTTAAAGAAACATTTAGAATAAATATAACAAGCGCAGTATTTACCTTAGAGATGCCGGTGCATCTGCTGATCTCTCGCCAAATAAACTTTCACGCAGCTCTGCTTTCCACCTCGTTGTCCGTGGGGGTAACACTCGTACTGTTGATGTCCTGTGTCGAACAGCAGTGTGTACAGGTCGACGCTCCAAAACCTTCAGCGGCTCACGTGTGATATTCTCATTCCAATCCAACGCGCAAGCGGCGAGTCTAGCCTCATGTGTCTTAGGATAATGGATCCTTTTTGATGCGAACTTGTTGATGACAGAGTTGAACGTCTCCGACATATAATTCTCACGAGCTCTTGTATAGAATCTCATCTTGGTCGGAGTTATAGCCTTGGCCAAGAAGGACACCATCGTCCGATGGGTGGACGAACCTAATAGTTGTGATCACAATAAATCACCAATACGGAGATACAAGTTGTCACATTCAGAATCCGTAATTGTAATAAACTCATCCCTAAGTGTAAATCAAGAGCCACACCTACGAAGTAACTCACCTGATGTATAGTATACGTCAGAGGCTGGGCGGTTGATGTCTGGAATCGTACAACAAGGTCGATCTCCGGGCAAGTCTCTACAAGCTGTATGGTCTCCTGCCCAATGGTTTGCGGCATTTCTTATATCCAAAACCAATACTCCCGCATCATCTTGCTCTTGCGGGTAACGACCATCGGCACCGACCGTTCTCCTAGCATTCAACTGACAACACGTGTATATCCACCCTTTCAACTTGTCGGCTAACCCATGCTGTTGAAGCTCTGGATACATAAACCGTCGTGACACGACGATCTCTCCTTCCTCCAACCCACGTATGGAGGCCACTCGACGGACTAGATCAGGCTTGTTCCCAGCTGCATTCGCTCCTTGAGCACGGAGCCAGTCCACCAGTTGTCTCTTCGTGAGGAGCTCCAGATCATGGATGATTTCGGCATCATCGACGCTATCAGGAGGACGCTTCTTGTTCTGAACCTCAACCAAGAACTTCTTGATGACATTCTTGCACTTGTGCCATAAGTGTTTTTGACTAACAATGCCGTAGCGAGACAAGATAGCATCAACTGATGATTTGTCGTCATGAACCACCTCATCCGGGACCAACCCACGCGCTATCAACCTACGCACTCCTTCCTCAAACGCACGGTCCTCTATCAACCACGAGTTGTTTCCGCATTCTACTTGTGTCATATTCACCATCTCGACTACGTGACCGTCATGGGAATCGATGAAAGCACATGTCCCATTGTATCCATTGCGACTTGAATCATAACGCAAGTCCGCATACAGAACAAAATTTCCTAATGACAGTACATGAACGTGAGAAGAGGATATAAGCAACAATGGCACGTAATAAACATGTAAAAACTCACAAGCGAATGCTTCATAGTATGGACATCGTATAAACTAACCTCCAACTGGGAGTTCGTTCAAGTTGGGAAAGATCCGCGCTAAGGCACTGGCTTGAACCTTCTCCTTCTCGATGGCCCAACTTTCCATTGCAGCTTGGATCCAACCAACGGGACGAGTCTTTCCATTTTGGAAGTTGAAGAAATGGGTCCGGGAGCTAGGAACTAATCCCACCTCTCGAAGAACACTATCTAGTGTAGTGTAGCCCAATCCCGCACTCAATACAGCATGATAAAGACGATGGGTAACATCAGGGATGTCATTGTATAACTCCAACTCACAAGATCTCCATCCATAAGTGTGACGACTAGGACATTTTAACTTCAATGACCATGTCTGATGGATGACATGGATGATCGGAAGCAAGAAGAACTCTTCACATCCATGATGAGGACATCTGACCTTGAAGTCTCGAAAGAACTCCCTAAGTCTAGACAAAGCTACAAAGGCATACATAGGCAGTGTATCATCCAAGGGTAGCTGATCATGAGAAAGAGTTTCATCCACAACTGGAATGGGGGGTGCACGTACGGGATCTTGTGAGTCCATAACAAGCACATTCGTTGTAGTGTCCATACTAGCAGCTGTAGGAGACTCTCGTACTGGGACTTGTGAGTCATGATCCGCGACTCTTGGGGCTAAACCATCACTCATCCCTCTAGCATCAACATATGTCTGTTTGAATGCAACAGAAAATTGCACTAATCAATAAAGCATCATATAAACATACATAAGTGAAGACATGCACTAATAATAAACATACCCCGGTAGTTTCCATCGAAATGCCTAGTGCTCGGAGTACATCCGGTTCAGCTATGAAGTCTTCAGCTGACCCAACCACATCTTCCCTCTCCTGATCACCCTCCTCTGGAATTACATCAGCCGTGACAACTCTTGCTTCTGCCTCCCTCGTCATTTGATCTATACGTCCACTCGCATTCGCAAAAAGGAAGTGGAAAATTGCCGTGTGGCCAGCTCCAGGTCCTAGGAGTCTCATCAGCTGTACATACCTAACCAATAATGACTCCGGAACCCTCACTTTCCCTCCCGGGACCTCCGGACATCCTCTAGGTAAGTGCCGGTCTCCGAGTCGCCTAGGATGCACCCTAGGAGGCATCTATAAATGACTATAAAACTAATAAATATAAAAAAATATCCAAAATATAAAAATATCTAAAAATACCTACAAAACTAATAAATAGATATAAATAATCAAAACCAGAAAATAAAGATTACCCTATCAGTCCGGAGGTCCCATATAGGACTAAATGATAACCAACTCTGGAAAATCTGAAGAGAAAAAAAGCAAGTGTCACACTCTATGAAGACTCTCCCGAACTCTCTTGTGATAACGTGAAAGGAAGTCACACCCTGCTAATGAGAAATACAAAAGAAGTGTGAGTATAGAACCTTTGAGGCCTTATCGTGCTTTCACCAAGGGGATTTTTTCCCTTCTGAAGAAAAAGGAAAGAAGGAGGGAGTTTCCTTGTACGTGCGACCCCGTCCTCCCTTTCCCTGTACATCCGACCTCCCTCCGCCCTTTCCTTGTACGTGCGACCCCTCCCTCCCTCCCTCGCGAATCCTCTTTGGGATTCGCACGCGAGGGAGCCTTTTGGGGATGGGCGAAGGGAGGTCGGGGTCGCACCTTGTACGTGCGACCCCACGCGTTCACGTGGCAGGGAGGTATACTCCCTCGCGCGAACCCGAGGGAGATTTACTCCCTCGCGAATCTCCTTTGGGGTTCGCACGGGAGTAAACTAAACCCCCTTCCTTCGCACGAGGGGGTTTAGTGAAGGCCGCAGTGTAGGGTCCAGCTCTGGCTGCGAGAGGAGGGAGCCATGAGGGACACCTCGGCCAATAGTCTCTCTGGAAATTCAAATTTTCTGGTAACCTGGAACTCTACGTCTGAAAAATATAGTCGACTTGATAGTTACCTTCCTGCCGGTTTGAAGTCTAACGGAATTTCTTTTCTCTCTCATGCAGGCTGTCGTCTTTGTGATTGTTCTTGAATGCAGCAGGAAGAGTTCTTCAAACCCGTTTGCGTTTGATAGTACAACCTGGATAATTCAAATATGCTGCGTTGTCAAAATGACAGGTTTACAGACAGCGAAATTGTTCCATCCATTTCTCCGTCCATATGTGGAATCAGCAGTCCATATAGAGTTCATTTTGAAGAGCTACTGATTCTCTTTCTTTTGAGCCGTAGATGACATTCTCTAGTTGACCAGTGAAAAAATGACAGCGTTGCGCGTTTTCTGTGGGGCTCCCACCAAGACTGTTTTTGTATTAGTTACGACTAAAATGCTTAGAGGTGGGGATCCCCACCGCTAATATAGTGGGAGTTGTGGTTTAAGGACTCAGTGGACAGGTATCGAAGTCTATGTTTATGGTTTATGTAAGTCTATGTTTTTATCTCAAGTCTCAAGTCTATGTTTATGGTTTATCGAAGTCTATGTTTTTATCAGAACTTTTAACCAAAGTTATGAAGACGTGATGAGAAAAAAGAGTTCTAAAATTCCTCGTTCATAAAAAACGTGTATACAGTTTAGTTCTCTGTTTTAAGATAATAATTCATCAAAGTAGTGGAGTAATTTTTCAGATATGAGAGTAAGAGAGAGTTTACAAGAATGATGAAAATAGAGACTCATAGTGTTGAATCTAGTGAGTTCGATGTTGGAACTGAATCTTATGAATTATAAATAAAATCTCTGGTTTTTGTGTCGAGAGTGAACTCCATGGCTCCTAAATCTCCGAATGCCACCTTCCAAAAACAATAGAGATTTCATGCCGGAGATTATGATAAAATTGTAAGGTACCTTGAAGATCTTATGCAATTTTTTATCTTTACATGGGAGTGCAGAGACTAGCCATACATATGATATAGTACTTCCATGAACATCCCAAGACTTGGTGATAAGCGATGGAAAGAACTTAAAGATTTCTGTTGTAGTGCAAAGAGAAGAGTTGGAAATGTATCATCAGATGTTGACCCGTTACCAAGATGGCTTTGCCTGGACTTTGGAAGACATGAAGGGGATACTTACGCAGTGGAGAGAACATCATATTGATCTCATCAGTGCCTGTATGACAAAGACAGTACCGACTCAATCCAAAATATTTCTTGCTGGTTAAGGACGAGATAGATAAGTACTCAAGAACACAGGAAAGGTAAGACGAGTATTATCTTTCATGTGTTAAGTAGTGAATACTTAAGCACCCATAGTAGTGATACTTAAGAAGCAAACAAAAAAAATGAGAGTCTTCCAGAACTTCAAGAAGCTTAACGCAGCAATGAAGAAAGACCATCACCTTTTATCTTTTACTAATACTATTTTGGATCATGTATCTGAAAAAAAATGTCACTGTTCTCTAAATGAATTTTTGAGATACAACCAAGTGTCCATTAGAGAGCAAGATAAAGACAAGACTATTTGCAATACAGGCTGAGGCACTTATGCTTATCACAAAATATCTTTTGGACTATGCAATGCACCAGTTACCTTTCAGAGGATGATGATCTCAATTGTTCATATCATCATCTTGACAATTTTTGTGTTTTTGGCACACGTGAGAAACACGCAACGTGTTTAGCCAAGACTTTTCAGAAGTGTAGAGAAGCCAGACTTGCACCGAGAAGTGTTTATTCGTGATGACTGACGGAATACTTCTTGGACATAGAGTATCAGGTCGGGACATATAAGTAGATGTAGAAAAAGTTCGTGTGATACTCTCCTTACAACCTCCTATTGATATCAGCGAGTTGAGAGTCTTTCTGAGACATGTTGGATATTACAGAAGGTTCATCAAAGACAACGTCATACTTGCTGCGTCATTGACAGAACTGCTGAAGAGACAACCGAATACCATTGACACGAGAAGCAGCACAAGGCATTTGAAATGCTGAAGAAGAAGTTGGTAGAAGCACCTGTCATACGACCACCTAGGAGAGATCATTTCAGGTGTATGTAGACACTTTTGTGTTTGTCATTGGAGTGGTGCTCAGTCAGAAAGATGATGAGAAGAGAGACCATTCAATCTACTATGCGAGTAGACAGCTTTCAGCAGCAAAAAAGAACTACACTACTACTACTACTGAATGAGAGACGTTAGGAATGATGTACTCAGTAAAGAAGTTCAGACATTATCTTCTTGGCTATGAGTTCTTTTTTCCATGTGGATCATCATGCATTGAAGCATCTGATGCAGAAGTCAGACTTGTCGGGAAGGATAGCAAGATGGATGTTGTTAGTTCAGGAGTTCAACTTCATAGTTCAAACTAGACATGATATTCACGACGAAAATGTTGATTACTTGTCTCGGCTGAGAACGGGAGAACGAGTGGATACAATGGCATATGACTTTTCAGATGAGGAACTGTTTCAGCTGATAGTAGCACCTACTACGAAGTACTAAGACATGTACATATATTTAAAGATGTTGTTGTGCTCAAAAGAAATAGATGCAGAACAACGGACAGTCTTCATACATCAAGCAGGACCGTACGAGTTGAAGAATGAGATACTATTCTAAAGAGGAGCTGAGGAACTTCAAAGATGTCTAGAAGCACATGAGATATCACAAGTGGTAGGTACATTACACTCAGAACCTGAAGGTAGACACTATGCGCTGAGGAATACTGTGAAGAAGATTCAGCTGGATACTGATGGTCAACAATGTACAAGGATGTTCATGAGATCATCAAGAAGTGTGATAGCTGTCAAAGAGTGGGTAAGTCTAAGCCAATCACTCAGTGGTCGTTACATCCGATACTTTCGTTAGCATCATTCGAGAAGTCAAGCATTGATTTTGTAGGACCTATACAACTTGACCACGCCGCACTAGGAGAAGATACATTCTGATAGCTATTGATTATGCAACGCAGATGTTAGAAGCAACAGCTATCAAGAAAGATGACACATCTACTGTAGCTGAGTTTTTGTACACACAAATCATTACTCGATATGGATACCCATTGGAGTTGGTGAGTGACAGAGGTACTCATTTCTTGAATAAGATGATAGACCTTCTTATGTAACAGACTTCTTATGTAACAGCTAAGGACTGTGCTCTTTTTGCCTTGGTAGCTGTTAAGACTAAACCTTCGCACACTTAGTCTCTTCGTATGTAACTATGAAATCTTTTCTTAAGATCTCTGTGATCACACTCGATCTCATATTAACAGCGAAAGAACACTCGATCTCTTCTTAACAACGAAAGAACTCTCAGTTGAAAACTCACATTTGATTCTTTGTTTCTTGTATCTACTTTTAGTCCAAAATCATAGTCATCGTCAATCCAGAGAAGCACAAACAACTCTGCGTATCAATAACCACATAAACATCCAAAAATAAGAATTCATATTTATTCATTGATCGGCTCTTAACGGATTAAACATCATAGTTGATATCAATTTGACCAACGATTAAGTAATCTATCGGACATTCTGTTAAAAGCTAAACACTCTGTCTACACAATGTTTCATTGAGTGACTCCACTAACATCTGAAACTCTCGACTCTTACGACCTGCTTTCTATCTCTATGACATATAAAGAAATTGTGTAACATAACACAACACTTAGTCGATTTTACTAAAAATTTCCTTTCCGCTTTGTTCTTCAATTGTGTACGTAATTCTTGAAGAGAATACCACCTCGACTTCAAATTGCCGATGAAATGTTTGTTCGTAACTCGAGCATGAGCCACGCATGTGTTGAAATCTTCAGTATCTTTATCTCGCGATCCCATGAGATACGTTGGAACAATTCAAGGCAGCGGACTGTATCTTGAGTCTCCTAACAAATATTGATTCCTATCAAACATCTCGTTGGAATGCATAAAATGCCACAATCTCAATCGTTTCAAACAAGTCAAGTCTTGGTAGCTCCCTCACATCCTTGTGAAACAAAATAAAATCTTCTCTCTGTGATCACACAAGACTTGCATATTGATAGAATATTTTTATTTCTGATCAAAATATGTCTCTTTATGATCTCGAGGTCTATGTGAAAGAGGTAATAAAGTTCCATCGATTAAACCTTCACAACTTGAGAAACCTTGTTGCGCAAAGATCTCAGAAAATTTTTTATGCTCTGTCCTATCAGGCCACTTCACATACTTTTTCAATTTGGAATCTAATACAATCATAAGTCTCTCGTGAAGTTGACATGAAATTGATAAATCTTCTAATTCGATTATCAACTCTTGACGAGAAAAGAGTCATGGCATTTTTATCCAATAACTGAGAAGTCTCAAGAAACTGAATCGACAACTACACTCATATTCATCCTATCTGACTGATCGATATAAGACAGTGCAACGAGTGTTGTATAAAATCCTGAACATGTTTAACACGCTATATCTATATAATATGGTACTTTCGATTTAAGTGTTTTGAAATTCAAAATATAACATGTGTATAAGTGATAAGAGACCGACAGGATTAGATGAAACTTCGTCATGAGACCACCGGGTATCTCTTTAGGTGCCCCGTGGAAAATGACGGTGAACCTCAAAACTCAAGTTTCCAAAAACCGAATATGATCCGCAACCCCTAGGTTTGCCGCCCCTAATGTATTTGAATACGACGAGTACTTACTCTTAGGGCTAACAGAATGAACATAACCTAGAGTAGAATGCGGATCACAATCCATTCTAGTGGAAATATTATGAGCATGAGCAAGTACGTCTTTCAATAAATCAATAAAATATCCAACAGAACCACTAGTTATCCAAGTAGAGGGATGTGGTGCATAACCAAAGAAAAATCTTGTCACTGAGAGTAGATCGCAACACGAATTCTCAGACCTAGAAGATTTAACAGTTAACCCTCAACACACCTAAAGACCATGAAATTTCAGCTCGGTCGTGAGCACCTCTTAGTGTCAAAGCAAAGAGACGGAATGTCAGGGTACTCTCCTATCGGACTGCTCATCTTCTGAACGAGAAGGAAAAATATGCAAAGATTTAATTCATTACCTGATTGAATTAATGTTTCTTTGCTAGCAGTCTAGTAGCATGCATTTATACTCTCGTCTGGCAAAGATATGGTTAATTTTTAATATTGAGAGATTATTTTAATTTTAATTTTTAGTTTAGTATAGAATTTTTGTTTAAACCACAAGTATTATTATATTAGTTTCAGTTCCTGATTAATTTTGGAAGAGTTCATTTATCCAAATTGTATTGATTTGTCATATACTCATTCGTTGTTAGAAATTGATGGCCTAAAATTCAAATGACTAGAATCTTGAAATCTATAAAATGAGCAATAGAGATATCCAAACCGAGATTTACCAATTTAAGAACAAACCCAAAAATAAATTGATGTGAATCACAAACAAAGAATATATACTTTATTGAAATTTGAAACTTCTATTTGTCGAATAGGTTCTTGGTAGAAAAAAATTAAAAAGTCTTGTTATAGTGATTGACTCAGTTGAAACTGAAATCAATTTGATCATAATTTTATTTTCTGTGGGTTTTTGCCAGAATTTATAATAGAAGTCTGATTTCCTGTAAAATTTTAATTTTCACTTTGATTCTTTTACAGACCTCCACCGTCAGAGTTTATATATTATTAACTGTGGTTTAACACTTATGTATTTTCAAATTACAACAAGCGGGCAAGAGTTCCCCAGAAGTTCAGGTTGCATGCATGTTCACCTTCTCCATTGGAATCCATGCGTTTAATTTAATACATAACCCTTCTGGTAGAAAAAGTTAAGTATTAAATTAAACTCATCTTGAATTAATGCATTAATGATTACAGCTTCTCGGATGTGTACTTTTTGAAGCACAACACTCTACTCTTTATGGTTTATCTCCTGCTCTCCCAGGCCTGGGCTAACAGATAATATTTATGAAATATTTTAATTATTTACATCCACTTGATATATACTTTATGTTTCTCCGATAACAATAAATGAGCAAAAATTCCCAGAAGTTCACCCAGCATGCATATTAAGTGATTCACCCGCAACTTTTACCTAACGGAGCATCAGTGCACCACCACTATACCCTCTTGACGTTAACAAATAGATACGCTTGCAATGGAATTGTGAGGCTATGCATTAACTGTTTTTCAGGATGTTACTTTTCCTCTCTCTTCCTGGATTTCACGAGTCCATCTTGCCATCTCACTACACGACAAAACCCCTTTCCTTTCCATTTTTCACAATCTGCGTATAGCTATGCTACCGCAGAGCAAAAATGCAAATGCCTGTATTGTCACCTAGGTTAAACTTCAGGGCTCGTCAGGGAATGTGGAGATTAATTTTGCTCTTTTAATCATGTTATAATATCTTTTATAATAACATTTCAGTATACTACAGGAAACGGTAGACAGATTAATTTTGTAACCGGTAAGTATATGCTTTGAAAACAATTCATTTTCCTGCGCGTCTGAAGTTACTATGGTCTATTGGTGTTCCTTTCTTTCGCACCCTAGCCAGATCACTAGTATCTCTTTAACCACTAGGTTAAAGAGATAGTGGATATTAACCACTAGGTTATGATTGTCTCCTTTGTAAGTTTTTCCTTACACGCTTTGGATATTCATTCATCGCCAGATCTAACCGTCGGGTGTTGAGGACTTTTCAGTTCTCTATCTTTTGTCTTTTTCCCTGGAGGGCAAAAAGTGCACTTTCAAGTGGACTTAAGTTAACTCGTTCTCCACTTTGAATGTGTATGAACTCACATTCGATTTACATATCACGCTTAGTTTCTCAAGTACAGAAATGAAGAAGTTATCATATATGAAACTCGTTAGAATGGTCATGAATATCAAACATTCTTGTATAGGGTAATGCAATGCACGCAGTGGATTACGAGCATAAGCACACTGTCCGAGGGAGGCTTACGCATGTAAGTCACTGCTCGGCGTGCATGATTTACGCTGCCCATAATAAATAAGCACGCGCCGGGAGGAGTGCATTAGCTTATGTAAAACACGTTGGAGGAATTTTTGTACGTGTGGTGAGTTCACGTTTCCTGCTCGTGACATTACATTACCAGACGAACATTTTCCCAATACTTTACGTGATTTAGTCAGTAGTAAAATCATCGTCTGGATAGTATCATCAAGACCTCACATGAAATTATCATCTAAACTGAACTGACGAACAGACGAACAGAACTTATAGACGTAACAACTCAACAGAAGCACGAGATAGTGACGAATAATTCTACAACGATGATAGAGCCATCGCCTTTATCTCTTTACCCAATTACTCGTAGAAGATATCAGTTTTTTAGACGCTGTCCTAGGTAAAACACCAAAATCGCCAAATCTGACTACCCTTGTGGTGACGTGCCCGAGTAAAAGGAAAAGGGGTTCCATCGGAAGGTACCCAACCCAACTCTTCCTATTGGCAGATTGTGACGAATTGATAAACCAGTTCTTATCAATTCTTCCTTGCGTATTCACGTCTCCATCTTTAAAAAAGATGAAGACGTGAATAGAGGAGGCAAATATACAAGTGTTTTAATTTATTATTAATTTTCTGTCGGAAAAAATAAAAAATAAAAAATTTTATAATTAAGTATGATGGAGTTGTGAACAACCTCCCGGATATTTAGTTTTGGAAATGAATTTTTTCACTCTCTTTTTGAGTTATTTTTTGATCTTTTCACATCTCCAGGTCTGGATATCATTTCATATTTAATTTAATTATTCTTTTCAACTTTTTAAGAATTTTCTCACTGATATAACGTTTATATTTCTTTTTGTTATAAAAATAATTTAGCAAAAGTTCCGCGAAGTTGATCTTGCATGCATATTATTTACTCTATATTGTGTTTCATTATTAGTAGCCAACTGAACACGCGACACAATGAATAGCCAAACGAATGGAAAGACCCCATCGAGCATCACAAGATAAGACGGTGAACTTTAGCACACAACAATAAGAAATATATGAAGGTTTAAGTTCCGCATGTAAAGGAGACCATTATTGTCCCTGTGAGGTTATAGTTATCGACTACGAGTAGCTACACGGTTCGGAGAATAATCTCTCAGCGATCGACTATGTTATGTATTGCATCAGTCTCAACAATTGAGCTACCGCATTTGCTTTTCACGCGTAATAGTATATTCCTTCCACCGCATGCCATTCCCCCAGACGCTTTATCTTGTAAACTTTCTGGAGAGGTGGCACGATCTTTGGCTCCGACGTACTAACTGAACATAATTAAATGTGAAATATATTTACATCGTATAAGGAAAAATACATTAGTGTGCAATTCTTTTTCTGATTGGACACATGAATTAAAAGTTCAAACCTTAGATATATTTTAATTACAGAAATACATGCAAGATTTCTCAAAGAAAACCCATAAAGAATGTGGATGGTAACGCTCAACAAGAACTATAAAACCGGACTGCAATCCTGTTAGAAAATAGTTTATATACAAGGTTTATTTTTATCACCTAACCCTTCCCTCTTAAAAAATTAGGTGATAAATTAAACCCCTTTGCATCTTCCCCTCTTCCGCACATAGAAGAGGTGAAAATATGTAAGGAAGTACATCTGATTATGTTTAACTTCCTGGTGACGGTAACAAGTGTTCATCATATATAAACTGCATACTATCAATCAACAATAACTTCGCTCTCCCTTTGAAGACGGGAGGCGAGTTTTACGCGACATGACCAGAAAAACATTCCATGAAAACGAACCCTAAGTGACTCAACTCACATCGTTGACCAAAATATGTATATTCAGCAATACATAATTCATAATCCAGCATATGTGCATAACTCACCAAGGACAGAAGCTAGAAGCTAGAAGGTTTTTCATTTGCAATTAAAGCAACGTGTGCATTCATGCCTAGTAATATGTGATATTTGGGATGAATACGATAAATCCAAAAGGTGAATGTCACATGTGTTCTTTTTCTCGGTGTAGATTATAATCCTTTCACATATAATGCACATGATAAAAACTATAAGCAAGAGAAAAGATCTCGAAAAATCTTATTAAAACCGCTCACATGAAAATATTTTCACTTCTCCATCTGAAGATAGAAAGGTCAATACGAAAATGCGTTAGTTTATGAACAAGCTCTTTTCTATGCAAAAATTTAATCATAAATTTAACATCAAAACATTCGAGTTTTGTATTTGACGAGACCCCTTCAACCACAATCCACAATCTATAATGAGATCCGGTAATTATGTTATGTGAGTATTGCGGACAACCCTACATCCAGTAATTATTTTATGAGTATAGTAGAATCACATAGCAGAAGGCCCTGCCGACAGTGGGCTTACGTTGCTGCCCGCAATCTTACATTAAGCAAGTCCTTCCACAACTTACACGTTATAACGAAAAGTTCTTCTCTTATCCGTGATCTTATGTTGCCTAATAAATAAGTTATTTAATTTTAAAAATCACACAACTTTACACTGAAAACTGTCAAGAAAGTCTATCTTTTCACTAGAGTAGTAACCAAATATCAGTTATTATGTTCATATTGTTCCCATGATATCATTTCTGTCTATATAGTTTTGGTTTGAAAAACTCTGAAATTTGTAACTGTTTATAATATTTTAACTTTATCATTATTTTTCATTTCAAGAATAAATATTTTTAGTCAGTTATCAACCTTTTAGAAATGAAAAATGAAAGAATATGAAATCTCTAACTAAAATATATTCTTTTGAAAATATCATAAATATTCCTTTCAGTGGAACTATCTTAAAATTTTGACGTTGAAACAACCTTATACTTCAAAGTTTTGTGGTTAGAATTGACCTTAAATTTGAACAAAACACATCTAAGTCTCGTCTAAGTAGAAACAAAAAAGAACGGATTGAGGGGCTTTACGCAAGCAAAAGCACCAAAATGCAAAAGCAGAAAGATGAGCAAAAAGCTAAAGCTTGATGAGACGTATCACCTCAAGCAACCCACTCCTTACTGTGCTGTTCCCTTTGCTTATAATTACTATACAAAAAACCATTGCTTACGGGATCAGACTCTCGGTTGAATCGAGTCACTTTCTTGCACTTCACGCATAGTTTTACTACGTTTTAATCCAAATGTTCCAAATGGTAAGCCTTGCTCGCAGGAATCAAGGGACAGTTGTGGTCGCACCAATGAAAAATCACAAGATTTCACTTCACGTTAAGAAGTTGCCTAAAAGTTGCCGTTCTAAATCAAACTTATGTGCAAAGGGAAATTATGTGACAACTTAAGGTCCCTCAAATTGCAAACTGTTATCCTCATCAACAACACTACTAAATTAACCTAGAGCCTATCAGCTTGGTCAATTTTCTCTGCCGCATTTACGGGTTGTCCTCTTCCTCCTCCTTACAGGTAAAGGGAGTTTACTCGTATCCTCCTTATGCGTATTTTGTTTATTTTATTACCTAACTCTTCCATAGGGAAAGGTTAGGTAATAAATTACGTATTGATTATATATATTATTTTAGTCAGAATTATACTCTTGGAAGCGTTGCCTTGCGCTTCACTTATAAGTTCCGCATTTCTCGGTATGGCTAATAATTATATGTTAATTGGTTTTTTAATTAAGCTTATTATATAATTTATGTATAAGGGTTACATGTTTTCCGATAAAAGAGACCGACACAAATTTCCCCAATTGAGCATTCTTATTCTTATTCGTATATAGCCGGATAAATCAGTCACGTATCATAAACTAAATACGGTACTACAATGCATCATGAGGAGGCACGACAGAAATTTGCTTGATCATACCCCCAATAGGTTGATCATACCCCTCTTAACGTTTTCTGGCTTGATCACACCCCTGACTTGCTATTGCCTGTCAAACCAGTCACTTTGTGATGTTATTCAAATGTGAGACTGTACATATTAGAGGAATGAGAATATAGATAATCTAACGCATCCTTAATGTCAAATATTTTGAATTAAAGTGATATTTAGTCGAGGTTGAAAGTACTAAAATGATGAATCAAAAGATAAGATGACTGGTTCGACTGTCAATAATCTGTCAGGGGTATGATCAAGCAACCAAACGTTAAGAGGGGTATGATCAAACTCATGGAACGTACTGGGGGTATGATCAAGCAAATTTCTGGGAGGCACGATCACACTCGAACTCACCTGACGATGTGTGCTTGCAAAATAATAGAGGTGAAAATAGGGGCGCCGACTCATACCATTATAGTAAAGTCATCGATGATTGTCTCAAGACTTTACAACAAGAGCTATCAGTTATAAATCGGCATTTGTGGTTTTAACACACATCCTGACACACTTACCTGTTACTTTTTTTGTTTGGATTTGTTTTTAGGCCTCTTTTTCGCTGTGGGGCTTTCTGCAGCCGTATGCTGCTGCCCTTGCACAACATGAGTCCCCCCGCCAGGCGGACTCGACCCCACTCCGCCCGGGCTACAGGCGGATGGGGTAGCCAACAAGCAATTGCTTGTTGGCTACACTTACCTGTTACTGAGACGCGACATAATTCTCACAAATTCTCTAACTCAAGGAAAAAGATAACAAAGAAAGGTATAACACGGAAGGAAAAACAACAATCCCCGTTTGCCAACCAGTGAACGGTAGGCATGGACGCAAATAGTGATTTGGAATTATACTGAACGAAAATGTGTCAGGGTTCCGCGCAACAGCTTTAATCCTTAATCACAGCGGACGTCAGTTTGACCCTGCCTCCGTTCGGGGTGACCATATGCAAACCTGGGTTTCGTTGACGTAACTGTCCAAAATTTCAATGCTCGAGGAGTTCCGGTTTTTAGAGTAGTGACTTCCGGTACTTTCCGAAAATTTCCGGTGTTGGATCAAATCCGTCGGAAAATTTCCGACGGAAAAATTTATTTTGTAGTGTAGATTTGGTAAATTTTCCGACAATTGCCGATATGCTTTGCCTTCTACCAGAAATTTCCCATTTTTCACGAAAAAACTCCCCGAGCACCGGTCCAAATGCTTGCGCCAAATCAACACAGCCTATAAGTTGCGAACGTGTGCCTGACCTTGATGAGTTAAACGAGAATGATGAAGTGAAGTGAGACAGGTTCGGAGAGAGTAAATGGGATCCAGCAGACAGTGCATTCTTGTAACAAATATGAGCCACAACTGCAAGTGATATAGATCCGGTCTTGATGTCCCATGAATTAATAGTAACGACAAGAAGAGCCACAACTCCGTATGCTGTAAAAGATTTCAAGCATTTCGCGTCGGTTTGAATTACTTACTAAAAAGGGCTAAGATTGTATGTCAAAATTCCAGTGCGCTGATAAAGGTCAAAACTTGAATTATCTCTTTCGCGTATGGTCCATGACTTACTGCAATTTATAAATTGCCTAGTATTTTGCACTGGTTTGCCTGAATGGGAGATCCAACTTACTACGAGACACTCCGTTATTTGTAAGAATTCCGTGCGCCACCAGCGGCTCAAAACTCCATCTGTTCCAAAGAAGCGCCACGACTTCATGTGTTATATAAAAGTCCAAACATTTCACAGCAGTTTATATGAGTCAAGATCTCACTCACTTTAAGATGCTTCCAATATATGTCAAAATTCCAGTGGGCTGACAGGTGTCAAGCTCACTTTATCGGACTCCTATCAATACATTCCCACCTGCAGCGCAAACGTTTTCCTCCTCCGTACAAATCTGACAGAAATGGCGGCCAAAATAGCTGGCTTACTAATACGGTGGGTGCCCAGCTCAGGTCTGTGCACCTGCAGTACCTGTACAGTTCACGCTGAAGTCGGTTGGAAAAAGCGTTACCTACTTACAAATATACATCGTCCAGCCACCTTTAAGCAGGGCCACTGTCACCTGTCAAGTTACACAGCAGTAATGCATTCATCCTACCCCTGCAGGATGCCCATGGGCATTCGTTGCTCTGCGATTTGTACTTGTCTAAGCACTGATAGCAATAAAGCAAGTGTAGACAAGGAAGAATGAGACCATCTCTGGGGTTTCGGAAGCACATTTGACATATGCCTTTGCCCTGTAAGGCTACAAACTCCCTACCCAATGCATGTATCTCCTCATCGTGTTTCTTGTCCAGCTCTATGGTTTGCTTCTCCAAGAGTTTTCTCTTGTCTTCCTCGGCCTCCAGACGCTTCTTCTCAGCTTCACCCTTCTCCTGAGAAAGGCGTTCAACTTCCATTCCCAGCTTCGTGCACTCCGTTCTTACAGTTGCATTCTCTTGTTTCAGGATCTCAATTTTGTACAGAAGGTTACTGCGCTCTGCAGCTGCAGCAGTTTCAGCCTTAATCTTTTCAGCATCTATCCTCTGCATCTCCTTCACGCGGAACATGTGAACTCCTTGCTCAACCTCGTCCAGGAGACGCTTCGCGTTGCGCTGAAAGGTTCTGAGCTCATCATACGAAGGCTGGAAACTCCCGGACTCGGCACTTCTTTTAAAAAAGCCCGAGCTCTCCTGAAGCACTAGGCTTATACAATTTAAAAATCGAACGTGACGCTCGTTACGAGAACGGGGAGCAAAATCATCAGACCCGTTGGGATCAGTACAGATTTGGGCCTTCTCTACTGCTTCCCTCAACTGTTCAGAAATATAAACCTCCGGCAGCTGAGTTCCCGTTGGAGACTCAATTCTGGGTCGCTTGTTCGCGTGTCCCGGCGATGACGGTTCTTCCTCTACCACTTCCCTTCTCTTTGCTTGCTTCTTTGCTCGTTCCAAAGGTAAAGGAGTTTCATCTTCAGTTTCCTCCTTCATCTTCATGTTTGTCTCCGGTACTTCTTTCACCTCAACGGGAACATTGTGGATCTGTGGAGCGTCTGGTGGTTCCATAGAGATCAACACATTGACCCAACCTGACTCTAGACCATTCCGTGCTAAATCTCTCGTGTACGTTTTGTTCGCGAGTGCACCTCGCATTCCTCTCACCGGACCAGTTGGTGCTCTACGGGTACCACATTTATCCATCTGCAATTCACCACCGCCCGTTCTGAGTGGAAGCCCCACATATTTCATACGGCCCGACGTTGTCGTCGGCTGTGAAGCAGTTTCCTCATTCGAGAGCCTAATCGTCGACGCGTGGGCGGCTTGATACAAAGGCGATTGAAGAGCTAAAACAAACTGCGGTGAAGTAGCAGGTAACAGTTTAGGTTTCAAAATGTTCGGCATTTTCACTATATCAAGGGCGCAGCTCGTCACAAATTTCGTCGATGTATCCAGGAACCTTCCATGGGCTGCTCCGCTAGCATTGTTATGCGTCTCGAACACCTGCATCTCAAGCCATGTTCCCTGCTTCCTTTCACTGTCTCCAGCCCTAGAGAAATACCTTGTGAGTCAAATACTTACCGCCATCCAGATCCGAGCCAGTTTTGATTCTGCACCGCTACCGCTTTGGTTGGAGACAACCTCAAGCTGTATACCTCTGAACTTCTGCCTCCAACACCACGAGACAAAGAAAGACACACTTTCATTAATCCTGCTCCCGGAACCTCAATCTTGATTCAGCAGACACCAGTCTTGATACGGTGCCAACCGAAACCTCCAACAGCTGCGCTCGATAACTACGAAACAAATGATCTCCCAACGACTACTCACTGTCACCATCGAGAAGTCGCATACGTGCTAATCAGCTGACACAGAAGTCCACAGTGCACCGAATCCATACTACAGTGACCGTCCAAGGGATCTGACTGCTAGCCGTAGCCAGCCGTGAAGCCGCATAACCCAGTTGGAACAATGAACTTACTTACTCTCTCCTTCCCAAGAATCAAGCACATTACCGACACATTGTCTGCCGGTCCTTGTTCGCAGGCAGAAGACATGTGCCCTAAAACAAGATCGTAGTTTAGAATCACGGACAAATAGACGATCCAGGATCTTGTGAAGTTGTGAGGTGTACATCACGCATGAATCGGCATGCTCCTCTGTCTTCCTCCGTGTATGGAAGAAAGTTGTACGTAGTCCATGGAATACATTCGAAGGTTGCACGAGCAGGTACGGAGCAGGTTTCAAACCTGTGTGTGCGTGCCGCCGGCGAAACTTGGCAACTCTGGTTCGTAGGTGCCGCGCGGATATTGCAACCAGCAGACCCGACTCGTCAAGGCCATGGGACCGGATTCCCTTTGCGGGGAATCCTAACCAAGATTGCGGCATCCCACGGTATCCGTCTCGAGATCACCGCTAAGCTTTGGCGGCTGCATGAAGGAGATCGGGCTCGCATGGACGGCTGGGAGATATCAGATGTGGGTGACGATACCAGATGTAATCACGGATCAGAGCTTCCTCCTAATGGTGTGACGTGCGATAGATGTGCGAACACACGGCTGCCCGGCTGAGTGAGGACGCGGCAGGGAATGCAGGGGCCGGGAGGGACTACGAGGGAGTATACTGTAACGCCATTTTCTATATTTGATGGGCAGTGATTAGACAACTCGACGTGGCGGTCACAAGGTCCCGGAAAAGGCTAAAAGAGACTAGATAACTCGGGGTCGCGAACCCTAAAGCATGGTTTTGCTAGTTTTTTATTTTTGACGCTGGTGGTTGAGGAGAGAATAAACATACAAGAAACAGAGAATAGATGTGCACGTTGAGGATACAAATCAAAATATATTGAATGTAGATTGTGGATATTTAGTTGCAGGTTAAAGGAACCAGAGAGATTTTAATGTTGATCATACAGTTAATTTGAGATTTAATCTGTTGAGTGAAAAATCAAAATGTTCAGAGTGAAGAAAATTTTTGTAGAGAAGTTCTAGTTCTGGAATAGAATTCCCATTTAAAAGTTTCAGAACAGAGAAGATTGCCGATCCAAGAGTTCTTCGTGATCTTGCCAGCAAGTAAATATCGTATAACGCATATGAGTCCGTGATTTCATCTTTTTTATGATAAGTAAGCTTGGATCGTGTGCCAAAGCTTAATTGGAAGCATTTGATGTGATGTTGACTCTATTTTTATGTAATTATTTTATTTTTTATTTTTTAGCATCCATCAAGTTATATCGTCTTGGTTGTTGCTCTCCGTTAGTCATTGCGTTCCTGCTTGATCACCAGTAGTGAAAGCATTATCCAAATTTTGTCCAACCCAAGCCTAAAATTATTTTCACTATGATATGAAATCTGAAATATGAGTTTAAGACTAGAGACTTGCAGAAGACTAGTCAGTTGTTCTAAATCAGTCCAACAGTTATTAAATCCCTTGTGCTTATTGACGGAAAGTTTGACGAACCGGATCTAGAGACAAAAATAAAGTATACATGTCTTCAAAGAGGTTCATGTTCGGCGATTCATTGGTTAGAGATAAAAGCTTCGATTTCGAGATCTGTGCTCGAAATTGGTATTGGTATGTCATGTCAGTTTAGCACCTCGACTAGGTTGACCGAGTGCATAGTGACTAGTCCCGGTAGGATCGTTAGTGCCGTTAGGGTGGGTTCTTGGACTATCGAGAAATTTATAGAGCCGTTCAATCCTTGCCGTAACAGATTTTTGTAACTTCTGTAAAACTGTTTACAAGTTTCTGTCATAACTTTTTCTTAAATATTTACGTTAGTAGAAGTCTGCAGTCTATGCAAATATACATCCAAAGTGTGCGAACGAGAAATGAGAGGAAGACGACAAGCGATCATAACGAGGAGAAAATAAATATGCAGGATAGAGACGGGAGCCACAACGGACGTACGATAGATATTTGGTGGACGTTGTGCGTCACTGTCGAAACAATCATCGAGGAGAAGCGCACCTTCCTTGTTGTTTTAATTTTCACACTGTATCTTCAATGTAACGATATGAAGACGAGAGGTAGTACGACGGCTTTCGTGCTTTATATTTTACGTTGTATCTTCAGTGTAACGATATGAAGACGAGAGGTACGATGACGGCTTTCGACCGCTCGTAGTAGAGACTTGACCTGTAGGCTCCGTGCTCGTTTGGTGTGCTCTCTCGTTTTGCTGGTCGAATTAGGTTTGGGACGATGATAACTTTCGGACGACGGCAAAGTGACAGGTTTCATGACCAGTATGCACACTTCGAATTGCTCTCAAAGTGGGAGGGAGGAAGAGGTGGACGATGACGGACATGATGGAAGAACACGAAGTAAGAAACAGCGCTTGCTTGCTTCTCGTGTCTTGTTTTCTCTTGTGTTGTGTTGTGCAGACGCGAAAAGGCACTGTTGTTTTGTTAGTTCAATCTCGTGTCCTGCTTTCTCATGCGTTGTGTTGTGCGGATGCGAAATGACGCGAGGTTTGCAGCGACAACGCTACGAGTTGTCACGGGAGGTTTGGCAGATTTTGAATCTCTCTTTTTCTGCTTCATTGACATGTTTTTTTTAAGTTTGACATCAACAGATCTGATCAAGATCTGTCCGTGTCTTTTTCTCTTGTTTTTGAGAAAGGCTGGAGGGATGGAACGGAATAGACTTGATCTAACTGGAAGATGCTTGCACAGTTGGAGGATATGAGGTAAAATATCTATTCGTGCATGTCATCACATTCATTTTGACGACGACGGCTACGAAGTCTTCAAGATCAGTGCTATGTCTTAAACTATTGTGTTTGCTTGTATCGACTGTATGGACTACTCATCCGTGAATGATAGAGCGCTTTCGACGGAAGAAGTAGAGGACTCTCCTGCCCACAATAGATTTGATACTGTGGAGTTGCCTGTCAGTACGCCACGGACAGAGGCATTTAGCTATCTGCAGTTTTCTGCTTCCGTTCTGCGCTTTTCTTATCTCTCCATAAAAAAACCTATGATATTGTTTGCAGAGAACACACTTCTGCTCGCACATATATTTATTTGGACGTCGTTTCTGCTCGAGAAGTCGTGCTATTTTTATTCAAGTTTGACTACGTGAAAATTAGCAAAACTTGTTCTCCATGCCCCTTGCACTCTTTTCCGATACGGTGGCTGGCTGACCCCTATAGGTCTTTCTCCTATTTCTTTGATAATCTCTCGCTTTACTTGGAGGATCGCAGATTTTGCATGTTTTCGTACCCTGTCTTCTTTAAACGTTCTGACGACAATTTAGAATCCACTGTGGCTTGATTATACAGGACGCGCTCGCTAAGCGATTTGATGAAATTTTTTTCGTCCATGACGAGTGAACAAAACGTCAGACTGAATTATTTGTGGAATGAATAATGTGCCACCACAAAAGATGGCTCCATGGTAGAATTTGCCGTTGTAAGACGAGAACAAGAGACACCTGAAATCCCATCATTGACTCGCACGGCTTAATGCTTCCCTGGCCCCGTTAAATAAAACCCTACAATCCACCTTTCATCTAGCCTTGGGTGAATATACATAAATAAAAGTTATCTCTCATATACCACTGAAAACTTTTGAATCGAATATATTTAGACGTTTGACACTCCTTTGACACGATGCTGGAGATGCTCTAGAAAAGGTAATCCTGCAATCGCTGCTCACTACGGCTTCCGGATCATATAGTAGCTAGCTCCGTTACTGCATGATACCACAGTCCATGCTTTTACGGGGTCCGTCCTACTGGAACAAAACCTCCATTCTGCTGCTCCTCTGTCGGTCCTTACAAGCCCCTGCTGCAAAACAACGGCCATTTGATTCCGTCCTTTATGGCAATCAATGCGGCCTATCTTGAATAATAAATATCCAGACATACAGACAGAGTCTGACCGACCCTGGTACCGACTACTGTCCGGACTCCAGGCTCTATCGTACACTGTCAACAAGTCGTCTTCCTGCTATGTACTTGCTGTATGGACTCCAACCAGAAGCCGATGCTGTTCTTCTTCTTCTTCAATCCTGAAATCCCGGTCCCTGTCAAACAAGCAAATGGTGCAAGAAGAATGGTGCTAAAGCTGCAGGTGGAAGTGGCACCTCTGATAGTGCGGTCATTGTTGATTTGGAGAGTCGTCGGCCCCTCCGCCCACTTGAGCAGGAGAATGTGCATATGCTTATCAGAGCTGGCCGGACAGAAAATATTCACTGGAACTCTAGCAGGAGCTGCTAGAATTCTGTATTGAAGCTGGTCTTAGCGCACAGAAGACAGAGACGAGCTAAGCAGGAGTGGGTCTATAACGTGTTGAGTGCAGTGGCGCTAAGCCAATGCATTATTGTAGAGCAGAGAAAATTTAGTGCCGGGAGCTCAGCTTCGTACGGTTTAACGTACTCGAAAGGGTTTCAGCTGAGCTGAGCTCAGTGCGGCATCATTATTCTAGAATCAAGCGTTCATTCGCTGTCTACAATGGCGGGACTGAGAGTTAGTCTTTTCTTCTTGCTATGCAGTTCACTGGTAGCTCTTCCTGCAGCTGCTGTATTTGATTCTCAGCTGCCTACGTGTAGTCAGCACAGCCAGCACAGCAGAGTCTTCACATTCTTCATGCACGATGATTTGGACGTCAAGCCGGTATGTGAACTCCAAGTCGCTGGGCAGGAGCAGAGGTTTCTACATGTTCAATGCTATCAATGACACCGGCGCCGCCCTTGAGATTCAGTTCACACTCGTTTTCGGGGATGGCAGTGAATTTCCAGGAAGCACTCTGAGTTACCAGGGCTATGATAAGATTGAGAATGCTGAGCGTGAAATATCGATCGTAGGCGGAACTGGTGTTTTCCGTTTGGCTCATGGTTGGGCTGTCATAACCACCGAAACATCGAATGGTGGTGCTGCAAATCTGAACATCAAGTCCTACGTTTATTACGGTTGCGACGCGCAGGTGGACAGAGCTAGCATGGACGTATCGCCCTTCCTAGGCATCACTTCCTTGTTACTCGCTACTGTCAGCTCCGTACTTCTGTCCCAAACAGTCGTCTGGTGTTAGCACTTTTCTTTCTGTATTAAGCCTCGGACGGTACTTTGGATCCTCGAAGTGGGTGAATCAGGAGATGGCATCTTCCCACCATGGCCACTGTGGGCTTTGGGAAGCATCGAGCTGTAAAATTTGAGTCCAAACTAGCCTCGGAAAGTGCAATAGCGTATGCTCTGAGACTTTTCTGGATCTCGAAAGCGTTGTGCGGAAGTTCAACGTAAGAGAATGCAGATAGTAAATTCACTTTGCAAAGGAAAGCAGGTGTCAGACCTCGATGTTAGATCCGACTCCTACTGTAGGTGTATGCTAGCTGCATCAGCTGAAGGTGGGCTCAAAGCTGTGCTTTGTGATGCTGTAATGGTTGAAGCTTCGTTGGGCCTAACGTTTGAACACCAAGTAAGAAAGTGACACAACCAAAAGAGCTATGCCTTCTTGTGACCCGCATGGCTATGTTTGCTGGTCGGCTCGCTGAGTCATGCAGATGATGGTTGTTGTTAGCATGTCAAGAAGAATTTTGAGCAGCATTAGGGTCTAAGGTCAGGAGGTAGTATGCTTCATTTCGTTGGTCGCTGTAATCTTAGGTCCAACGTGCTTGGACTCGGGAAACACACGTACAAACCGAGCGATTATCCAAAAGCGCATTGTGCACCTAGTCAGCACATCACATTTTGAAGCCCCTATGACTCATGACGTCATGTCTCTGACCATTTCACTGTCCTGACGGTTCCTAAGAACGACGAGAGGACATTGTCCACAGGCTCCGTATGCAACGGTCTACATATCATATTCTCAATCCCGTAAGAATACTCATTTGTGTTCCTGCTCTCGATGTCTGACGAGTTTACCGTCACGCTTCCTAAGAATCGTAACAGCACACAAATCTTCTTGAGATGCCTGAGCAAACGCAGAACACTCCTTAAAAGTCGGATCCCATTCTTGTTCTAACCATTTACGATCGTTGATGATATTACAGGAAGCATAGGAGATTTCAGAGGGTAAACGAGCAGTGTGTGTGCAGTGAGGGAAAACCTGCAGCAAGTGCTTGGATGTCCTTCAATATCATCTCGTCTGCATCTTTCCCACTAGCACTCCCATTTCCTCTCTCCCTTTCGGTACGTATGCAGTCTGTGAAGGGTGCTGAAGGTTCGCAGTGGGGCCCTAGATGAGAGCAAACGTCCAAAGTCTTCACAAGGTTTGAGTGTAGACGTCCGAAAACCCGAAGTGACTAACTCAAGTTTCTGTCACAAGCTTAATGATCTATATCTCTACAACATATATGTAACTGACATGCCGGGACTCGCAGATAAGCTGCTCAATAGTATTCAGAGGTGTCAAGCTGTAAACGGTACCATGACACTACTCGAGGAGGTGAAGAAGTGAGCAGAAAGGCCACTTCCTGGAGGTCTAAAATCCAGGCTATGACTTACCCGCTCTGCCTTTAATCAGTTTGTCCTATTTCTATCTCCTTCCCGATTTTCTGCTTTCCTCTCAGCGCTTCCCGACCTCATCGCAACAGTTCTGGTCCTATGATGGGCAGCGTCGCCCTTGGGAAGCGGTAGAGGCATGCTTGAAGGGCAGAGTCAGGGTCTTGAATAAGCGACACTCTTGACGAGCAAACGGTCTCTCACTGTCTCCACGTGATGGACACGTTCTACAGGATGCAGAGATGGTTTGTTGCTTAATCGGTTAGTCCAAGGATGGAAATGTCTCATGAAAGCTTGCTATCGACAAGCTTTCATGAGACTTTCTAAACTGCAAACGATGTTCCATCAGGAGGAATATTCATAGAAGTTCATAGCAGAGCTTTCATGGGATCAACCGTTAAGATGGAAAATGCCAGCTGACTCTCGGCAAATATACTTTTCACTTGCGCAAGACGACGGCAAATGGAAAGGTTTCTGTGTCAGACCCAAATCCACCATTTCTCTCGGCGCTTCTTCAAAACTAACTAAGAACGACAGCAAAGCCCCGCCCGCTTGCATCAAGCGTTATTGCAGTAGGATAAGAAGTGAGGCCAAGCATGCTTCTTGTCAGGGCCCCGAAAGCACGAAGCACCGGAGCTCAGCTTTAGGGACCCCAATGCACGAAGCACCGGAGCTCAGCTTTAGGGACCCCAATGCACGAAGCACCAGAGCTCAACTTTAAGCACATCGCCGACGAAAACGCCAGCAATCCTAACCGATGTGCCTGAACCCTCCAGCCGTGGTCCTCATCACGTAATATCGACAATATTTGGGGCTAGCGGCTGGATTCTTTCCTCTGGATAAACCATCTTAATCCAACTGAACACTCTCTGCTACTCTCTGAACACAGAAACAATCTGAACGGACGAGTGAAAGCGCAGGCGGACTTCCTACCATCATATTCTCTTTACCCCCAATCTACAGAGTCTTAAATCACTGCCGGAGTCCGAGGCAAATGCCAGTTACGACAGCCAACACTGGCGTGGTGCCGACGTCTCGGTTCCCAATTCTTTTGTTTGTCAGCGGGGGGGTGAAGGAAAGTCGGGCGTGAGTGGAGACAACGAAGTTCCACGAGGGCGCCAGGTCGAATATACTGTAAAAGGAAGCCACCCATGCTGGCACCAGACCTTGCTCCATGTTCCGGAGGCGCTTTTCGACTCCATTCTCCGCCTTATATTGGCTTTCCATCAGCTGCTGGCTCAAAGATAGCAGCCGAAAACAGGCAGCAGCCTGTGCCCTGCATACACACCATCAGTGCTTACATTAACTTGACGTCCAACGACCTCCTTTGACGCGTTTCGATCATGTCTTTGGGCCAATAGTTTAGGGCTCTACCTCCAGCATCTCACTCATCAGGGGATTTCATGTGCTGGCAACTCTCTGCAAGCGCCTGAACCGGCATAATTCGGTATTCGGTAGTGTGCTCCCTCCGGAGCTGCTGGACAATGTACTCGAAGGATCGGTTAAGCTATATTTAACGAACACTGATGGCGGGAGATCGGGCAGCGCAGACAAATTCTCGCTGCAATTGCTTATTACTTGTTTCGTCCTCGATCGGTGCCACTCTGGGAGATCTACTTGCAGCAAATAGAGGCAAAATGTTGAGACAGCATCCGCACATAATCATCCATGAATAGAAATTCCATAATCTGGTCATGACCAGGAGGAGATGATCAAGAACTCGAGGGCAAATAATCTCTTCCATTCTCAACAAAGTTTTTTGGGGTTCACGTTGCTCGTTGATTAATTAAAAGGAAAAGGAAAAACGTAAGAAACAGAACACAAGGCTAAAATAGTCATGAGATTGAACGCTCAGCTGACGAGGTTACTTTTGCAAGGGGGTTCGGACCTCTAGCACGAATCCACATAGGTTCGAGCCCATTCTGCAGAAATGGTTAAAACTCGTCAACACTCGTCCTCGAAGCTTGAAAACTTTCCAATCTTGAAGGTGTAGCGAGCACGGTAGACACTTTGACTCTTATTTCCTTTGAGAGATCAGACAGAAGTTTGTCACTCGGGGAAGTTCGAATGATGAAAACAGCAGCCGCAACCAAAGCAAACAGACAAAGCAGATCCAGTGCAGGAGTGAAAGAAGATTCCATCCTCAAGAAGGTTCAGTTTGTGTCAACCATTTGAGGTTGTCCCAACTCAAGAGCATGGCATTGTCGGACTTGACGTCGGCGGGATCAGTCATTATCACATTAAGTTCGAAAATTCAATCGCTGGGAGGCGAATGGTACAAGTCCTCTGCAGCGTGGGCTAGTTTTCCCGAGCAGCTCGAGCTCCTTCGTAGAAAGCAGAACGACTTGGTCTCAGAAGTGAGCAGACATGTGATGCTGCATGAGAGCTGTGAATCCAAGCTGATAGATCAAGTGCTGTACGCGCGATCCCTGCTTGAGAGTGAGGTGTCGAAGCTGAAAACCCAGAAGAAAGCTCGTTGCTCTGCTTGCTTCCCCACGTTGAGCTTGATTTCATTTCCAGAACCTGTGCTGGAGACAGTTCAGAGTGTGACCACTCTGTTCGATGGTCTTACTGCAACTTTTCGACCTCGAGAGGAAGTCCGAACAGTGTTAACATCGCCTGTGATGAACCAGAAAATGGCAGCTCCCATTCCCAAAGACACGCGATTCATCAATTACGATGCCTTGGAGGCTTGCATTTGTCAGGCACTTGAGGACCCGTCTAGACCGACTGTAGTGCTGCTGCATGGGGATGGAGGGCAGGGGAAGACAGTGGCGGCCCGAAATATTGCTATGTATTACAGAGGAAAAGCTAGAGCCTGGCTCAAAGGAACACAGAATGCACCTCCGGAAGAAAACTTCCTATTTCAGCATGTGATCTTTCTGGAGTGCGGCCCCGAAGCTGATCCTGGAGCACGTTTTTTCGAGGTCCTGCGAGAACTGGGAGTGGAAGGACGTATCTCCCCTGGAGAGGATCAGAAATCCTATGGGCGTGGTGGAGATGTATCTATCCGCACTCAACTCGCGGGCCTTCTGAAGGACCAATCTATTCTGATGATCCTGGATGATGTTTGTGAGACCAAGTTTCTGCAGGCCTTTGTAGAGCTTATCGGGAAAGGAGTCAAGTGTCTGGTGACCACGCAGGATGAAACTCTCTGGCTGGAGTCTTACATGATAGAAATGTCAGTTGGTCCAGATGACGCCAGGAGAATTCTCGCAAGTCATGTTGGTCTCCCCGGCAAAGTCATCCCCTTGCATTTGAAGGTTTGCGCTCTGTCAGAATTTGCACTTCGTTATATTGTAAACGTCTTACTCTTTCGGTGAAGCTCCCTCCTCCGAAGCTGATGTAAACGGTAGATAGAATCTGAAGCTTTCAAGTGCCCATCGGTCTCTCTTACTCATCAGGTGCTCCTCAGTTGTGAATTATCTACCGACCTACTGTTGTGTTGTTTGTCTTACAACGTCCAGGAAATAGCGGACAGGTTGGTAGACGCAACGGAGGCACATCCATTGTCTCTAGCGTCCTTGGCGAATGCACTCAGTGCGAGAACATCATCAGACGTAGACGAGTGGATGGATGCAGAGAGAGATGTGCAGAAACTGCTCCAGTACGTTGAGGAGACGGCACCGAATCTGAACAAGAAGTATCCCAGGACTTTCTGGGCATCCATGAGAGTGTGTGTGGGACAGATGCCAGAGGAGGAACAGAAATTACTACTGCTTACTGCATTCTGTGAAGGTCCGTCGATACCTGAGGAGGTCCTGAGAACCATGTGTGAAAGTTCCAATCTACTGAAAGTAGACTCGTTCGACCAGCTGAGGAACGATCTGGAGGAGAGGTCCCTCATCGTCATCGAAACGCAGTCTCTCCCTTGGGCTGATGCCACTTCCCAGCTGACACAGAGGAGATGGTCTTTGCACAGGCTACAGAAGCAGTTCCTGAGACATGAGATGAGCAAAGAGTCAGAGTCGTTCGTGGATCTGTTTCTGGGCGAGACTGAAGATTCAATAGCGATCGAAAGCGAAGATGCTAAGTTACTCAAAGTCTTGTGCGCGCTGTATTTTGACAAGTCTGTGTGTAAGAGAGCAGCAGCCAAGTGGGGAATTTCTTTTAAGAACTTCAGCGAGCGGAGGCGTCTAGCGATCGAGCCTCTGACCTGGTTGATTCAGAAACACAATGATCAGGCAACTTACCTCCTGGCTAGAAAGGTACCACACACACACTTACTTTTTACAGATATCATTTTGGACCATATTATCGACGCTCTCTCATTCGTTCTGGTTAAACTGCCAACTAGCTAGAGAAGGGAAATGCTCTCATGCACTTTGCCCGGTTCAATGAATGGATTTGTGCTTGCAGGTGTTGCTCGAATACATCTGCAATGAGCAAGTAGAAGACAGTGACATCGCACTTCTACTTCGTACGCCACGCTCAGCTGCGGCTACTTGCTGGACGTTGGAAATCATGTTCTGGGTAACAGAAAATTCCATGATCGGTGACGAGGAGGAAGGTATGATATCCGCTCTCGTGCATCTTTTGGGAGAAGGCAATGACAGAAACTCGAGAGAAAAGGCTCTCAGAGTTCTCGTAAACGTAGCCGCCAAAGCAACTGCAGACCAAAGAATAAGACAGGCTAATTTTCCCGGTCTTCTGGACGGTATAGTCAAGATCCTGAACAGATTTCAAAGCGAAGCTGAAGTTTCCAGCCTCTACAAGCAGCAGGATCTCGCCACTCGAGTTCTCAACTTCTTGGCCAGCGAGGAAGAGAACAAAGCCAGGATAGCGGAGTTCCCCTTCGCTCTGGACGTGCTAGTCAGATGTATTCTCAAGGATGATGCGGTGGCTTCCCCTGAGATGCAGGAGCATGCTTCAGTGACGGTGGCAATCCTTGCCGGTGCAAATGGAACACAAACAAAGAGGAAGATCCTCGAGTTTCCGGGTGTTTTGGGTGGGCTAGTCAAGCTTCTGAACAAGGACGACAGCCCTCGCGCACAGCAAAGTGCTGCAGCTGCTTTGGCCTATCTCTCAGTCAACGTGGGTGAAAAGAACAACAGGAGGATTGCCCAGTACCCATATGCTCTATCAGGACTAGTGAATCTCCTGTTCAAGGATCAGAGCCCCGTTTCGCAGATGTGGGCTGCCTGGGCTTTGACAAACCTGTCAGTGGAGGAGATAAACCGAAAGGAGATCGTCGAATTCCCCTACGCTCTGCCTAGATTTGTCAGACTCCTGTCGAAAGACGACTGCCCGGACGTGCAGAAGTGGTGTGCCAGCGCCTTGGCCATGCTGGCCCTCGATGAGCAGTGCAACAGAAAGATTGCAGAGTTTCCTGATGCTCTGTCGAGGCTCGTCAACTTACTGCACCAAGACAAGGCCCTGCAGGTCCAAACGTGGGCTGCTTGGGCGCTGTCGAATCTCTCTGCAGACCCTCAGACCATGGCCCAAATATGCAAGTTCCCTTATGCCATCACACGCGTCAAGGAGTTGACCCTCAAGCCTTGAGTAATACCTTACCCCAGTTCCGACATCTGGAAGGACTTCTGCTTTCGACTTATTTAGTGTATATAAGCATCACTACCTCTATCGAAGTGTTTCTTTTGGCAGCTTACTCTCACCTTCTTATACAGAAAGGGATTTTGTGTTAAGCTGCTCTCTCTGTAAATAAGGTCACTCTGTCACTTGAACAGAATAGCGAGGAAGTCAGAATGGCCAACTTACGTCTAAGAAATAGATCCTTTACTCTGCTAGCAGAGTGTGAACTGCCAGAAGGAAATTGTATGAACGAATGGACTCCTTTGTTCCCGTTTCTCGGTCCTACCAGAATGATGTTTGATGATTACTCTTTCTCTGATTGTCGGACGGGGGTACATACCAGCAAAGATCGTGGGAAGGCTAGATAAATGCCAGGAAACGAGAACAGTCATATGCAAACAAACTGAGATTACCGTGACAGAGCCTGCCCGTAATGAAAATCCTGAAGGGTTGCCTGGAAACGAGCGATGTCGAGATACAGTATGTCATCGTTCGTTGCCAAGACGACATAAGCTATTAGGTGATAGTAATGATACTCGCGAAGCTCTGGAGCAGATGGACAAGCCCTACGGTAAATGACGCACGTCGGGATCTCTCGATCTTTTTTCCTCCAACATATTCCGCGATCAGCTGACTATAGGAGTAGAGAATTAGTCCTCCACCAAGTTTCTTACTGACGTCACAAGGCGCCATATCCTCCTCCTCTGAGTAAGAGGTGAACAAGGTGCTGTTGAATAAGACGAGAGTTAGCAGGAGCTCACACACAAGCTGAAGCTGCGTACAGGGGATCAGACAATAGACCTGTCATCATCTCCAGAGTAGAGGTTATTGGGGGCACCTCAGAGAAGGAACGGGGAACAAGGAGTTACAAGGAGTTACAACACAGTTACACTAGAGGGAGTTACGAACAGATACTGAAGAGGGAGAAAGGAACTGAGAGGTCATAGTCAAAGGAGAAAGAACGTGAACTTATATTATCCTTCAACGGGTGCTGGGCAAGGAAATGGAATTGCGGAGCTATGCATTTGGTAAAGTGAGAGGACATAATGAGGCATTAATAAAGAACTGCAATGCATATGCACTCAAAAGGAGTAAACGGATAATATATTTCCAGTCTCTTATCGTCCTGCAAAATCGATGGTTAGCTATGCAAACGCATAGCCACAACAGAAGGGGACGAGAATGAGAATGAAACTGACTAATCCACGGGAGATCCCTTAGCCACAGCGAGATAATGCGAAGGCCTACGAATCTTGATCATTTTGTCCCCCAATTCCAGTACTGCCGTGAGGACCAAGCAATTCTGGCGAGTCCCCAGCACATCTACACGTCACTGTTACGAAAGGACGCTTTATTCTTTCCTGGTCTGTTTCTTGTCTCCGCCCCATTTTCCTTCAGTCTCCGTGGGAAACATTACGAGAATAGATTTTGGAGGCGTCGAACAAGAATGAACCGTCCGTGATTCCTTTCAATTCCAAGACCCGGATCGGATAAAACATTAACGCTACACGAACTTGTATAGAAGGATGCATCTGAACCTTTCCCTGTGGAAAGCTCAGAACGGAATACTTCTCGCAGTCAGTTCGAGAAGTTAAGGAGAATCCCTGTGATCCAGGAGGTCTCGCCTCGACGAGTGAATGAGAAACAGATCTGCTGCATCTGAAGGTAAGAAATCTGAGCAATATGATATCTCACAGGCTCCTGCACTACAGTAGGTTCGAGGGGACCATAAAAAGCGAGTATCATGATGTGCGTTTTACACGGGCACAAAGAATCACAATGTCATAGAGGGCTCTGAGGACTGTCTGTCTATTATGAGAAAGAGCCGAAGAGTTGGACAAGTACAGTTCACTAATGGGTCACGCGTGTGACTCGATCACCTAATCTTTGGACAACTAGAGTTTTAGTGCGGGTTTTGACACAAGAGCTTCGAACCTGCTTGTCGACGGAAGCGTTTTGGACTTGGGACTTTGGAGTATCCAAGACCAAACGTGTGAGCTGAATTCAGAACTGGCAAAACTGGTAGTAGACGCTGGTTTTGGCTTTTGGTTTCATCATTCGGCGTATCGGAGACCCGAGAGCAAAACATCCGCATGTATCTTCTCCCAAAGTTTTGAACACGCTTTATAGCGAACTCTGCACTCTCGTTCCTCTTAGAAGCACAAATTGCCGCTCTGTCTGCAGTTCCCTACCTACTAACTCATAGTGGAAGACTGTTGGATCGCCACGGAACTAATCAATTTCTGCAACTCAGAAAGATGACGGAGCTCGAAGCTTGGTGTGAACATGTATGTGCCTTCAGTGCGCAGACCGTCCGTCCTTCCTTTCTTCCTTCCTTCCTGTCGGAACCCCAAAAGGATACAATGTACAGCACTGTAATGTGCTACGTAGGCAGGCTTGTGGAGAACCGCTTGAGAGCCAACGTCACGTTGCTGAGACCTACATATCGGCCATTGAGCTTCGTGTTACCGTATGAGATAGTCCAGTCCAGATTGAGGTGTTTAAAGTGGATAATACGAATATGTGATGGTGTGAAAGAAGAGACGAAGAAAGAAGAGAAACAGAAATACGAATCCCTTCTGCATCAGTTTCAAGCAGGTACTTTTACAGTAAACGCTTCCACTCCTTCTGCATCAAACGAAGAATGCTCTCACAGCTTGTGAGCCAACAGCAAACAGCTTCCCAGCACTGAAAGAACTCCCTCTTCTCTGAAGGACACACAACTTTTGATTCGATAACAATATTACGGGCAACGGAAAGGTCAAGTACAAGTTAGCTTCGAGCGGAAAATGAACATTCCAACTTTGTCCTCTTGTTCGAGAGCTAAGGCAGCAGGAGTCGAGTTGAGTTCGAGTTCACAATCTACTAGCTAGCTATTGTGGTTGGACTACATCTAAGAGAAAACAGGCTGAGAGTTTAGAGGCAGATATAATCAGATCCAGACCTTGATCCAACATGGAGGAATGCAAGCAAAGATCGTGATCATTAAGTTCGCAAGAACCGCCGTCAGGAGAGAGAAGTTACCTGATCCTCGGAAATCAAATGAAGCGGATGTACCAGAAAGTCTGTTGCAGGCGGACGTAGCCCAGCCAGAACGTGGAGGAGGACCAGGAGGAGGAGGAGGAGGAAGGCACCATTTTATGGATCGTCTGGGTGCATGAGTGAATGGTGCATGTCCATTTAGATGCAATGCAAGACATGATAGACATTATTGCTCTGCTCGATTCAAGTTTCTAAACTCTGTGTTGATGCACTTAACTTACTAGCTAGAGCGATGAAGCTCATCATAACAGCGTGAGAATGCATCAATCCACTAGTTTCCACCTTCGAAGAGGCTTAAACGACATGATATGACATTAAGGGTGTTGAGCTAAAATGTGTTACACACAGCGTGGCATTGCATGCATTAATGAGACAGTGATCGTCGCATTCGCTCCTCCTCCTGCTTCCCCTCCTCGCTCTAGTTTATCATCTCAATGGACGACATGGTCCCTCACGCCGATCGATGGCGACGAAGGAAGGTACTGGATCTCAACCATACAGCAGTGGAAGCGGATCCACACGTTCGAGACGTGACGTACGAAGAAAAGAGAGCTAGGCGGGCGTCGCCTGGCGACTGTTAGGAGCTTCTACGTACGAGGAGGATAATGGGACTCGAAAGAAGGAACGAGTTCTGGGCCTTTGACGCATTCTCAAATCTTTCCAGCAGGTTTTATGCTGAAGCTTTCGCAGCTTCGAGACTATACAGTGCCAGGATACAGTGGACCAGCAATTGCCATTCCTACCAGATCACTCATGCTTTCCGGACCGTAGGTAAGGATGGAGGAAGATGAGACTGAGCTAATCACCATGCTCGTAGTGGAAAGGGTCGACAGCTCCGAAGGTCCACTGATCCACTGGAATTTGCCGTTCCTACCAGCTCAGCTCAGCTCAGCTCAGCTCATGCTTTCTGGCATGGAGCGTAGGTAAGGATGGAAGACGAAGGGAGTGATGAGCGCATGCTCATCGAAGAAGCGGTCGACTGCCCAAAGCAGAGAGAGAGCTGATCATGAAATAAGCCCCCATCAGCTGCTGCTGAGAGCCATGATATCTTCACTTGTATACAGGCTCCAAATCTGGCTATCGACAACGAGTACTAAAGAGCCACCGACCCGTTCTCTTAGTGGGAGGACAACAACTAAAGAGTGTGTCACAGTCACCACCCACCTGCTTTTACAGGGCGGTGGGGGGCTTTTACGATCACCTACTGTACTGCACCGCACTGCACTCAAGTTGACAATGATGTACCTTGCATTATGTACACTTCTGACGCAGAGCTGGGGAGCAGAGGGGAGGGGAATCAGACACACATCTCGAGGTCGTGATCAGACAGCGAGACTGCGAGAGAGAGAGAGAGTTGCAGAGATCAGGTGAGACAGAATTACTCGGACCAAGTCCAACGGTCTCGCATTTTGGAACTTGGCTTTTATATTATTTCATGTCCCATGCTGTTGGTTCTGTTCAGTTTAGTCTTTGCAGTATGCAGTACCGTATCGTGACCCGCCCTCGAGGTTCGAGCTCGCACACTCGATCCTGTAGGTACACTACGATATGATCATATCTTTGTCAGAAACTATTTTTGATCCGATTCGCCTTTTCACTGGTTTGTCACTATTCTCGGGTGTAGCCAGACTCCAGAAGCCTTTAAACCACGACTCCCACTATATTAGCGATGGGGATCTCCACTGCTAAGCATTTTAGTCGTAACTAGCACAGGATTAGTCCTGGTGAAAGCCCAACAGAAAATGCGCAACGCTATCGTTTTTTCACTGATCTACGAGAGAATGTCATCTAAGGCTCGAAAGAAAGAGAATCTGTAGCTCTTCAAAATGAACTCTATATGGACTGTTAATTCTACAGATGGAAGGGAGAAATGGATGGAAGAATTTCGAGGTCTGTGAACCAGTCATTCTGACAATGCAGCATATTTGAATTTAGACTGGCAGTACTATCAAGCGAAAGCGGGTTTCAGGAACCCCTCCTGCTCTATGCAAGAACAATAAAAAAGACTACAGCCGGTATGATAGATAAAAGATACTCCGTTTGACTTCAAACCGGCAAGAAATCAGCCTGTCAGTTTGACTAGATTTTCCAGACGTCAAGTTCTCAGTTACCAGAAAATTTAAAAATTCAGAGAAACAGCTGGTAACTCCTCCCTCGGCTTTCTCCTGACCGAGTATACTTCCTCGATCACTAGACCTCTAAGGCGTGCGAGCAGTCGCTCGCACGCGAACCTCCAATGAGAATTCACGAGGGGGTTTAGCTCCCTCGTGCGAAGTTCTCCCCTCGCGCGAACCCCCAAAAGGATTTGCGAGGGGAGCTAAACTCCCTCCTGCGAAGGAAGGAGGGACTGATCGCACGCACGCGACACCCTCCAAAGGGGTTCGCATGCGAAGCTAAACTCCCTCCTGCGAAGGAGGGAGTTTAGAAAGCGAATCCTCTTTGGGGGTTTTCACGCGAACCCCAAAAGAGATTCGCGACGGGAGTTTATCTCCCCCGCTCGCACGCGACACCCCCAAAGAGGATTTGCATGCGGTTCTAAACTCCCTCCTGCGAAGGAGAGAGTTTAGAACGCGAATCCTCTTTGGGGGTTTTCACGCGAATCCCAAAAGGGATTCACGACGGGGATTTACCTCCTCCGCTCGCACGCAGCACTCTCCAAAGAGGATTCGCGTGCGGTTCTAAACTCCCTCTTGCGAAGGAGGGAGTTTAGAACGCGAATCCCTTTTGGGGGGTTTCACGTGAACCCCCCAAAAGAGATTCGCGATGGGATTTACCTCCCTCGTGCGAAGGAACGAGGGGGGAGTAAAATCTTCATTGTCAAGGCACGACCTGCAGAAAAGATCTCATACTCAAGGTCATTTTTTATCTTTCATCATTTTGGTGCGAGTTTTTTTCACGACAGCATTTGAGAGTTTAGAGAGTGCTCATACTGAACTAAGTCTTTTTGTGTTCTAATTCTTCACATGTGACACTTGTTCTTTTTTCTTCCTTAGGGAGAGGCATTACGTGCTCGACCTTAGGGAGATGTTATCGCCTCTCCAAGAGAAAAGATAGTCATATTTTCTAGAGTTGGTTATCATTTAGTTGTGTGTGACATCCGGATTGATAAGGTAATCTTTTTTGTATAGTTTTGTCTATTTCTTATATATTTATTAGTTTTGTAGTGATTTGTAGATGCCTCCTAGAGTGCATCCTAGGCGATCCAAAGATCGACATTTATCTAGAGGATGTCCGGAGGTCCCGAGAGAGAAAGTGAGGGTCCCGGAGTCTTTACTGGTTAGGTATGTACAGCTGATGAGACTCTTAGGGCCGAGAGCAGATCACACTGCAATTTTTCACATCCTTGTTGTGAATGCGAGTGGACGTATAGATCAAGTGGCGAGGGAAGCAGAAGCAAGAGTTGACATGGCTGATGTAATTCCAGAAGAGGGTGATCAGGAGAGGGAAGATGTGGTTGATACACCTGAAGACTTCATAGCTGAGCCGGACGTACTACGAGCACTAGGTATTTCGATGAAAACAACCGAGGTATGTTTCTTATTAGTGCATGTCTTGACTTATGTAGGTTTATATGATGCTTTATTGATTATATCTATTTTTTGTTGCATTCAAATAGATATATGTTGATGCTAGAGGGATGAGTGATGGTTTAGCTCCAAGAGTCACGGATCATGACTCACAAGTCTCTGTACGAGAGTCTCCTACAACTGCTAGTATGGACATTACAATGAATGTGCTTGTTATGGACTCACAAGATCTCGTATGTGCACCCCCATTCCAGTTGTGGATGAAACTCGTTCTCATGATCCTCTACCCTTGGATGATACATTGCCTATGTATGTCTTTGTAGCTTTGTCTAGACTTAGGGAGTTCTTTCGAGACTTCAAGGTCAGATGTCCTCACCATGGATGTGAAGAGTTCTTCTCGCTTCCGATAATGAATGTCATCCATCAGATGTGGTCATTGAAGTTTAGATGTCATAGTCGTCACACTTATGGATGGAGATCTTGTGAGATGGAGTTATACAATGACGTCTCTGATATTACTCATCGTCTTTATCATGCTGTATTGAGTTCGGGATTGGGCTACACTACATTAGATAGTGTTCTTCGAGAGGTGGGATTAGCTCCTTGCTCCCAGACCCATTTCTTCAACTTCCAAAATGAAAAGACCCGTCCCGTTGGTTGGATCCAAGCTGCAATGGAAAGTTGGGCCATCGAGAAGGAGAAGGTTCAAGCCAGTGCCTTAGCGCGGATCTTTCCTAACTTGAACGAACTCCCAGTTGGAGGTTAGTTTATACGTCCTCCATACTATGACTTGTTCGCTTGTGAGTTATTACATGTTTATTACGTGCCATTGTTGCTTATATCCTCTTCTCACGTTCATGTACTGCCATTAGGAAATTTTGTTTTGTATGCGGACTTGCGTTATGATTCAAGTCGCAATGGATACAATGGGACATGTGCTTTCATCGATTTTCATGACGGTCGCGTAGTCGAAATGGTGAATATGACACGACTTGAATGTGGAAACAACTCGTGGTTGATAGAGGACCGTGCGTTTGAGGAATGAGTGCGTAGGTTGATAGCGCGTGGGTGGGTCTCGGATGAGGTGGTTCATGACGACAAATCATCAGTTGATGCTATCTTGTCTCGCTATGGCATTGTTAGTCAAAAGGACTTATGACACAAGTGCAAGAATGTCATCAAGAAGTTCTTGGTTGAGGTTCAGAACAAGAAGCGTCCTCTTGGTAGCGTCGACGATGCTGAAATCATCCCTGATCTGGAGCTCCTCACGAAGAGACAATTGATGGACTGGCTCCGTGCTGAAGGAGCGAATGCAGCTGGGAACGAGCCTGATCTAGTCCGTCGAGTGGCCTCCTTGCGTGGGTTGGAGGAAGGAGAGACCGTCGTGTCACGACGGTTTATGTATCCAAAACTTCAACTGCATGGATTAGCCGACAAGTTGAAAGGATGGATATACACGTGTTGTCAATTGAATGCTAAGAGAACGGTCGGTGCTGGTGGTCGTCGCGTCGCAAGAGCAAGATGATGCAGAAGTTTTGGTTTTAGATATAAGAAATGCTGCTGACCATTGGGCAGGAGATCATACCGCTTGTAGAGACTTGCCCGGAGACCGACCTTGTTGTATGATTCCAAACATCAATCGCCCAGCCTCTGACATATACTATACACCAGGTGACTTACTTGGTAGCAGTGGCTCTTGATTTACATTTTAGGGATGAGTTTATTACAATTAGGGATTCTGATTTGTGACAACTTGTATCTCCGTATTTGTTGATTTATTGTGTTCACAACAATTAGGTTCGTCCACCCATCGGACGATGGTGTCCTTCTTGGCCAAGGTCATAACTCCGACCAAGATGAGATTTTATACAAGAGCTCGTGAGAACTATATGTCGGAGACGTTCAACTCTGTCATCAACAAGTTTGCATCAAAAAGGATCCATTATCCTAAGACACAGGAGGTCAGACTCGCCGCTTGCACGTTGGATTGGAATGAGAATATCACACGTGAGCCGCTAAAGATTTTGGAGCGTCGACCTGTACACACTACTGTTCGACACATGACATCAACAGTACGAGTGTTACCCCACGGACGACGAGGTGGAAAGCAGAGCTGCGTGAGACTTTATTTGGCGAGAGACCAGCAGATGCACTCCCGACTCTAAGGTAAATAATGCCCTTGGTACATTTATTCTAAAAGTATTTTATAATATGTACTGTATTCTGAAATTACGATTTATTCAAAATTTACATCATTAATATTTAAAATTGATAACCAACGTTTCTTTTGTTTATTTTTAGGAATGAAGATACGGAGTAAACACTTATATATAGAAGTTATTTTTATCGGTATTTCGACATTGTATGATGTTTTCTTTTTCTTACCCGAGTGTCTCGACTGTGACGGTCTTGAGGACTATACGCTATTGGTGCTCGTCATAAGTATATAATATATTGAGTAAGAAAATTCAGTTGGGTTCTGCCTTGTAGAGAGAAGAAGATCCAGTGCTGTAGTTTTATCAATCCTCTTATTGTTGGTAACACAAGAACATCGTTGTTTCCCGTAGAACTAAGACTTGCTATGTATAGTGTAGTTTCAAGCTTCAATTTATGTTTTTACTTTTTCACGTCTGTTTTTTGCATGAGACTTTTTCTCCATGGAGTATACTCGAACGAACGTCTTTCTCTGGAATTTTATTCTCATTCTCATTCATCCACGGCCGATTCGATGGTTCGACAACTGATCTCCATAGTCCAAAGTTCTCATGCTCGTGGTCCGACAAATGTTCTTCGTCACGGTCCCTGGTCCCTAGACTTGCCCCGATAGTCTAGGCCTCCGACTAGTGGACTTGATACTCGAACCTCTCGATGCCCACTAAATATACAAACACTCTCTAGGAAGATCGGGTTGCGGGCTCCAAAATATGGTCTCGATGATCATCGCGAGTACACTCCGTCAACAAACGAACTCTAATATGATGTTATGTAAATAATCATGCAACGGAAGAAGATTTCCTCAACAACTCCAAGATACAACCAACATGATATCCTCTAGAATATAAAATTTAAGATTGAAACTAAACCAAAAAATGTTAAAAATTTGACTTGAAACGTAAACAACAGCCGTGGACAGTCGAATCCGTAGAACTGTTTGTCCGATTTGAGTTTTACGGTTCTCACAAGCTGATCGAGATCGAGCTTGTGAGATATCTGCCTAGTTCGTATAAGGAAATATTCTGCCTAAGAAACTGTCAAGACATGTGATGGATTCATAGTCCATTTCGTGGATCAGGTCCCCATCCGCCCTCTATAAAATGATCGCGTGCCCCGATCGCGTGTCCCGTAACCCTTCAGGCGTCTGCCTTTCGTGGCCTATTTTACCACCTCTCCAAGATCTCACTGATGGGGATCGTGTGCGGTGATCGTAGTTCTTCGGGGACCGCGCTCGTTCTTCTTGCCGCTCGACGAGCTCCCGGACAGATTTCGGTACCTTCTTGTTGTGATGCCTTTAGCGCCGTGCTTCATGATCAGGTTCAAGACTGCCACATCTTCTCTCGAGATTCGCCTCTCTTCTCGATCGGCTTGAGAATGTTCGACTGTTGTTAGACAGCACTGTACCTGGAAGAACAGCCCACACTCTGTCTCCGTGTGTGGTTGCTCTTGTCTTCCCGTTGAGGTTTGAGTCTGGTTTTCACCTTTTGTATGAATGTACGAGAGACAAGAAAAAAGATTAGAAAGAGAAACTCTGCTTGGTGTAATTGCACGCTCCAGGAAGAGGGTTTAGAGGTCATTGTGATGAAGAAGGTTGCCAGGGCGTCCTGGTCTATACATTACTAGCTCTATCCCTAGGTACATAACGATTATATTGGGCGGGAGGAGTAGGAGTGAAGAGTTGTATCGTCTCGATCCTATAGCAAGTTTCCCCACTGGGATCGTGTAGATATCCCTCATCGTCTTCTTTCCAGCCTGGTCTTGCGTGCACTGATCTCTGGTGTGCCCAGAAGAGTTACAAAGGTTGCACCACAGGTTTGGCCGGAAAGCCGTAGGTTGCTTCCGCTTGTCCTTCTGGTTCAAAAGATGAACTTTCAGGTCGGCAAACTGCTTCAGAACTTCATCGATCCGGGGATCAGGTGCAGACTGAATGATCTGAGTCTGAGGCATCTTCTGCACAACTTCTTCCCTCGATCGTGTCTTCTCCTTCTTCTTCTTCCGTGTCTTCTTCTCTTGTTCAGATTCTGATTCTGAACTTTCGACCGTAGACTCTTCAGAAGTAGAGGATGCTTCCGAATCACTGTTATCAGTTTCAGTGGACTTGGACTTCCTCTTGGACTTCCTAGAAGACTTCTTTGAGGTCTTCCCTCTGTCTTTCGTCATATTCCGAGTGATGCTCGAGGTTTCATACTGCTTGGCATGCTTCTGTACTTCTACTAAATCATCACCTCCTCCTCTTCTGTAGTACAACTCCATATCCTGAGACAATCCTCCCAAGTACCAGTCCACGGCTTGCTGGGCACAATAACCGGGTCTTCCTTGGTTCTGAGGGATGTGATCCAAGAGGTCTTCAAACCTCTCGGTGTAATCCCGCAGTGTCTCTTTCTTCTTCCGTTCGAGCCTCTGAAGTTCTATGAGGGTCATCCGATCATAGCCCACTCCTCAGAACCTTTTCAGAAAAGCTGCCTTCAGAGTAGCCCAAGCGCCATTACTAATCCATCATCCAACATTTTACTCATCCATTTCCTTCCCTTCCCTACGATCAAACTGGGAAATACACGGAGTCTGTCGACATCCGAATCTTCCTTGTTGGATCGAGAGATGGTCTCGAACATTGTGATGAAGTCGTCCGCGTCAGCATCATCGTCGTACGGATGGTACTTCTGCCGAGTGTGGAAAGTCATATCGATTGCCGGCTGGTGCGACTGCCAACTTCTTCCTCCCTCAGGTCCAGGTGGTGGAGATGGTTTTCTCAAAGGTCCAGGCTTGTCTGAATCACGAAGGTCGTCTTCTGAGTCAGAACTACTGTCGCTATCACCTTCTGAGACGTCTGGAACGATCTCCTCTAGTCTTCCTTCACCTTGAGAAGCTTCTTCCGCACTTGGGAAGACGTCTTCCGAGTAACCAGTACCAAAATCTACTTTATACACGTGATCATCCGGTTGGCTTCTGTCTTCTCCAAAGATTATGCTCGAGATGGAAGGTTCTTTCAACTCTACTGATCGGATCTTCCTGAGCTCTTCTTCTTTCCTTTGGTGTCTCAAGGATATCCGCTGCTCTCTAGACGTAGTTCGCTGGGGTGGATGTACCCACTCAGGATCTTTACCCGTGCGTCTTCTACTTCTTCCTCTGGTTAGAGGCATCCACCAGAGTGCTGAGAAGAGATGTCCCTCTTCTTCTAATACTAGATCCGGCAGACCGAATGACTGAACAACCGATCACAGGTTCGGAACGTCTTCTTTTCATGCTTCTTGTTGTACTCACTGCAATCTTCCAAGATTGAGTCTTCCAAGAAACTCTTGGAAGCGGGGAAGCGGCTTCTTCCAGTTCCTCCTGATGTATCTCATCAGCTTCTGGTTGCGGTTCCTGTCCTCTAGCAAGATAGAGTCCCACAACACATTCACTACAATCGAAGTTAGTTCGAAATGAAACTAACCACTGGCACACAGATCCAGCAAGAAGCTTAGAACAGAAGTTACTAAGATGAAATCCCCGGCAGCGGCGCCAAAAATGGTACTCATTATTGTAGTGTTGCAGGATTACTCCTTTTGCCCATTTAGTATACAAGATATCGTTCCCACAGAGGATTTGCACAAGTAACGCTGCTCTAAGTTCTGAGATCTGTTCAAACACACAAACACACGGGTTTTGTCTAGAAATCCCGTCTTCTCACAAAAACCACGCGTCTTCCAGACACGCCAAAAGGTGCTCTGGACCGAAACAAACAACTACTAACGAAGCAACGGATGTTACACCTTACTCACTCTCACATTCCAACGGGTTAGATTAATCACAGGGTGTATGTCCCATGTAGCCTTCCCAGGCTTCTGCCTACGGAAATGGTCTTCCTGCAGCACTACAACGACATTCACCTTCACAGAAGCTCAATAGAAGTCTCGGAAGCTCACTAGAAGAAGGTAAGAAGATGAAGATGAGAGAAGATGGGGAAGAAGAGAAAATCCAAACAAGAGAAAACAAGATAAAAAGGAGAAATTAAGATTCCGATAGGCTTCTAGTCCGGATCCTGATTAACAAGTCATCCCTGCTTGTAATAGTTTGGGGAGGAAGACAACGAACGTGCGTACAGTTGCACCGTCTTCTACTTGAGGATCTCTCTTCGAACCACTGCTGGTAACGAGCATGCAGACCCCTCCGATATAATCCCAATCTATTCGTATGTCTCTAACATCGGGTGTAGTGTGCACTGTGCGTAATGTATATCATGTGTCTCAAAATCCTACTCTTCGATCCTACTTATGTCTTCTACCACGAGAAAACAGATGAGACGACCACTAGGGAGAGATGGGCGCTGTCAGAAGGCTGCCACCCCACATGCAAGCGGTTTCCTTTTCCCGGTTTAGCCCTCTACTTTGCTGTTCCTACGCCCCTATGCTGCCACATGGTATCCTAACTAATTTTACAATGGAAAACTGCCACCCTTAAGATAGCATGTTCGGTCCTACTAAGTTTGGAAATATCAACGTCGTTTGTGGTTACTATCTCCTCTGATTGCTCGGAGGCAATCTCTACCTGATCTGCTCCTACCGGAGCTCCTAACGCGGCTTCTGATAAGCTGGGAAGCTGCTGGTGTCTCTTCATCGAGATCATGAAGTCCATCCTTGTAACTCTGGTACCATGAATGCCGTCCTCAATCTTACAGCTTGTCTCAAATTCATCCTTTAGATCTGCGTCAGAGAACTGTATCATTTTCTGAGAGAAATTATCCTTAGTATAGAATCTTCATCTGCTCCTTTAGCTGGTGTTGAGGTCAAGACAGCCATAAGCTCTCTCCGCTATAGCATCATTGAACTTGAGAGGAGAGCAATTCATAACGTTGAGATTCGTCGCTTGCCGTGCTATGTCATGCTCAAGACGTTCTCCCCTTCCATGAGAAGCTATCATGCATTTTCTTCGGTACCCAGTTGTAGTTCCACACGCCGCTGCAATTGTTCAGCCACATGTGTAAGACGTGTAAATCAAATCCTTGGGCTGTAGTATCGATCGTTAATTTACGATACCTCCAGCTGTAAGGACACTTAATTGAGCTCTCAACTCTTCTACGGTAGGAACTGTTTCTGTAGTAGGTGGTTGAGTATTCTCGACATGAGATTCCAATTGCCTCATTCTCCTCTGATTGCCAATCCGAGAAAAGCTTCGTGACCACTGTAAAACTCTCCACATCCATCCAACGCTTCCACCTAAAGCTGGGTGCTTCATCAATCTCTGGATTCTGTCCACGAGAGAATAGCAATACAACGATATGGCAGGACTTCCACCATCCCACTTTGAGGATTGCCAATAAAGACCTCCATGCAGTCATTCCTGCACGCTGTTGCACCACAGTCTTCGCAGTCCAGCTTCCATTCTCAGAAGACGAATCTAGTCTTCCAGAATACAGCTACTCCGTCTTCCAGGATCCTAACAGTGCTTCCTAAATACCTCTCGTCTTCCGAGCTATATCTAAACAATCCTAACTAAGCAAGGCCTCGCATGGATTCCTAAGAAGACAACCCACCTTGCATTACATCCTACTTCCTAACAGAAGATACAAGATTTGCAAGAAGTAGAGTGTGTAACAGGTTCAGAAGATGGTTGCGGGCTCCTACGATGACAGTGGTCTCTTGGAAGACTCTCGAGACAGCTTCCGATTCAATGTCTTTCTCGGAAGACCTCTCGAAGTCAGGCTTCCCTTCGCGCAATCTATCCTCACAACAGACTCAAGACATTTGCACTCTGTTCTTCTGACCGTTGCCTCTCATACACATTCAGAAGAAGCTTGCTGCATGATGAGAAGACATGACCCTCGACCATTCTCTCCAGATTCTACCAGCAAGACTTCTCACGACTCTCTCCTAAGTTTAGGAAGAAGAAGGAGTGGGCTGCTATGGATCGGACAGAAGAGATCCGAAATGGACCCTCACGTCTTCTCGCGCATTTTGCCAGTCCTTCCAGTCTTCTAGTCTCTCTAGGAAGATGTGGATTTGAGAAGCTTGGAAGACCGGGAGGCACAGGCTTAGTTCCCGACTTCCAACTTCTCGAAATAACAAAACAACTCACCAAGTCACTCAGGATTCGTACCAAGCCTCTCTTAACACAAAAGCAAAGCAAATCCACTCTTGATACGAATTGTATACAGTCGACTTCCGAAGACAGTCAGGCTTCCGAATCGTCTTCCAAAGATGTTCCAATCTTCTGAAGCGTCTTCTTTTCAAGGTTTCGGGAGTAGAGGGATGGTATGGTAGGGAAATTGATAGATGGAATCTCCAATTTGAGGCTAGGGAAGCTCGAATTGAACTCGGGAAGAAGCAAGAAGATGTCTGACGGAAATTGGGCAGCGCTTCCGCGCCCAATGTCACAATAGGAAAATAAGGATGGGAGATTGATCGATCAGGTTGCCTGCAAATAACCGGGGAAGCGCGAGGGATATCAAACAAAGGCGAGAAGCAGTGGGGAAGGAAAAAGAACATGAGAAGAACCTCTACTATCTTCTGTCTGCTTCCCGAGCTGTCTTCGATCTTCTGCGCGTTTCCGACTCTGGTTCTAGCTCCAATGCGACCCCACAAAGCTGCTTCCGCCGTCAGCTCCTTACTACACCTCAATCGATCAAGCCGTCCACCTTAGATTCCACTCAACCGTCCTCCAATGTCAACTTCCGGGAGTTCACAAAAAAACTTCTTTAGCTCGATATGCTTCTGCTCTCAGTAATTCGACCTTGCCTTCCTTCTAGCTTCGAATCAATCCTGACCTCAGTCAATTTCACCTCGCTGCCTTCCTCACTCGAATCAATCACTCTTGAATCGATCTTCTCAACCAAGAAGCGCTCTTGCTGCGGGAAGCTGAAATGTGCTAATGCGCTTCCTGCGCATCTTCCCCGTAGTTTAGGGGTTTCGACCCTCCCGACCTACCTAACCTATTTGGTGCTACCTGGTAGGTGCACCTACTTCTTACATGGTGAAGCTTCCGCAGTTGCCGTCTTCCGGAAGATACGTGTCTTCCGTCTTCCTTCTTCCGCCGTCTTCTGACTTCGGAAGACACAACTGAGAAGACGCTTCCCGGAAGATGGTCGTCTTCCGAAGAAGTCAACTTCTTATTACAAAAAGCTCGTAAGATCATCTTCCTTCTAAGGAACCGTAAACAACGCTTCTTCAGTTATACAAACAAGTTATTAATCTTAAAAATTTCAAAAATTCGTGAATCCTGTAATTTGTGGGCACCACAGGTGGGAAGACCAACAACTACTACTAGGTGGCCTCTTACTCTCATTCTTCCGCTTGCTCCTTTTGAAAAGTGGGGAATCGACTTTGTTGGACCTATCGCTCCGGTGGCTAGAAGAACACGAGCACGGTATATTTTGATAGCTACCGACTATGCTACCAGATGGTGGAGGGCAAAGCCACAAGGAAGAACGACGTCGCAGTGGTAGCCAGGTTCCTCTGGCACAACATTATCACTCGATACGGATGTCCGTTGGAATTGGTATCAGATAGGGATACTCATTTCTTAAATGAGACTATTTCTCTCATGACCCAATACTTCAGGATAAAGCATCGGAAGACGACGCCGTACAACCTGAAAGCGAACGGACTGATAGAGAAGTCGAATGATCTTCTATGTAATATCTTGAATAAGGTAACTGTTAACCATGCGTATGATTGGGACACGAAATTGTTATGGGCTTTCAAGATTTCATCGAAAGTCACGACCCAGAAGACACTCTTCTATCTAACTTATGGCATGACACCTATTGTGCCCATCAAGTTAAAGATCCCTACTTACAGATTAGCCGTGACCGAACGCATGAAAGAAGAGGAAAGCCAGGAGCAGCGTCTTCTGAACTTTGAAGAGTTCGAAGAAGACAAGAATGCAGCTTTGGAGAAGACGTACGATGGTGGCACTATGATGGTGAACTATGATGTCAAGCTGAAGAAGGTGACCGTCACAGATGGGGACTTGGTTCTTCTCTACGACAATCGACATCTTAAGTTCCCTGGGAAACTTCATCTTCGCTGGATGGGTCCTTACCACGTCTTGGAGGTCTTCACCAATGGTTCCTTGCAGTTGGAAGAGTTAGACGGTACGTTGATGACCATCCGTGTAAATGGGTGGCGTGTCAAGAAGTACTGGACGTGAACAGAAGTGCTGATGTTTGCGGGGACGCAAACATGTGAGGGTGGGCGTATGTGGTGCTCACAAATTACAGGATTCACGAATTTTTGAAATTTTTAAGATTAATAACTGGTTTGTATAACTGAAGAAGCGTTGTTACTTAAGATTACGGCTTCCTTAGAAGGAAGAATCTTACGAGCTTTTTGTAATAAGAAGTTGACTTCTTTGGAAGACGATCGTCTTCCGAGAAGTGTCTTCTCGGTTGTGTCTTCGGAAGACAGAAGACGGCGGAAGACACGTATCTTCCGGAAGACGGCAACCGCGGAAGCTTCATCACGTAAGAAGTAGGTGCACCTACCAGGTAGCACCAAATAGGTTAGGTAGGTCGGGAAGGTCGAAACCCCTAAACTGTGGAGAAGATGCACAGGAAGCGCATTAGCACATTTCAGCTTTCCGCAGCAAAGGCGCGTTTTGGTTAGAAGATCGATTCGAGGGTGAGCCTTGAGTGAGGAAGCAGCGAGGTGAAATTGAGAGAAGTCAGGATTGATTCGAAGCTAGAAGGAAGGCAAGGTCGAATTACTGAGAGCAGAAGCGTATCGAGCTGAAGGAGTTTTTCTGTGAACTCTCGGAAGCTGACATTGGAGGACGGCTGAGTGGAATCGAAGGTGGAAGGCTTGATCGATTGAGGCGTAGTAAGGAGCTAACGACGGAAGCAGCTTTGTGAGATCGCATTGGAGCTGGAATCAGAGCCGGAAGCACGCAGAAGATCGAAGACAGCTCGGGAAGCAGACAGAAGACAGTAGAGGTTCTTCTCATGTTCTCTTCCCTTCCCACCGCTTCTCGCCTTTGTTTGGTATCCCCCACGCTTCTCCAGTTGTTTGCAGGCAACCCGATCGATCAATTCTCACCCCGGCATTTTTCTTTTGTGACATTGGGTGCGGAAGCGCTGCCCAATTTCTGTCAGACATCTTCTTGTTTCTTCCCGAGTGCAATTCGAGCTTCCCTACTCCTAGCCCTCAAATTGGAGAGCCCAGCTATCAACTTCCCTACCCTACCATCCCTCTACTCCCGAAACCTTGAACAGAAGACGCTTCGGAAGATTGGAACATCTTCGGAAGACGCTTCGAAAGCCTGACTGTCTTCGGAAGTCGACTGTATAACAATTCGTATCAAGAGTAGATTTGCTTTGCTTTGGTGTTAAGAGAGGCTTGGTACGAATTCCAAGTGGCTTGGTGAGTTGTTCTGTTATTTCGAGAAGTTGGAAGTCGGGAACTAGGCCTGTGCCTCCCGGTCTTCCAAGCTTCTCAAATCCACATCTTCCTAGAGAGACTAGAAGACCGGAAAGGCTGGCAAAATACGCGAGAAGACGTGAGGGTCCATTTCGGATCTCTTCTGTCCGACCCATAGCAGCCCATTCCTTCTTCTTCCCGAACTTAAGAGAGAGTCGTGAGAAGTCTTGCTGACAGAATCTGGAGAGAATGGTCGAGGGTCATGTCTTCCCATCATGCAGCAAGCTTCTTCTGAGTATGTATGAGAGGTGAGAAGTCACAAGAACAGAGTGCAAATGTCTTGAGTCTGTTGTGAGAATAGATTGCGCGTAGGAAGCAGAAGACAAGTGAGACCAGTGAAGGGAAGCATGACTTCGGGAGGTCTTTCGAGAAAGACATTGAATCGGAAGCTATCCCGGGAGTCTTCCCAGAGACCACTGTCACCGCAGGAGCCGTGATCATCTTCTGGAACTTGTTCATACGCTTTGCTTCTCGCACATTTTCCATCTTCTGATAAGAAGTAGGATGTAATGCAAGATGGGTTGTCTTCTGAGGAATCCATGCGATGTCTTGCTTAGTTAGGATTGTTTCGATATAGCTCGGAAGACGAGAGCTATCTAAGAAGCACTGTTAGGATCCCGGAAGACGGAGTAGCTGTCTTCTGGAAGACTAGTTTCGTCTCTGAGAAGTAGAAGCTAGACTGTGGGCACTTGGGCAGGACTAAGCCTTCATCTCACAGTAAGTGCGTGTGGCTTAGTGCAACAGATTTTCAAGTATGTTGATGCATCCTCGAGGGTTGGTGTTACCGGCAGCAGAGTTGGCCGAGGTCAAACCCTTCCTCAAGGAATTGGGTCTCGACTTCTTCATGTGGGATTGGAACCTCGTCGACCAGTGTCTTCTGGAGGAGGTTTGGGCAGCCTTATCGCCTCGCAACGGTGTACCTGCGAAGACAGGAGTAGCTCGAGGAAGACCATCTTCCTAGATTGAAGATTGGTAGCGCAGGGCCTTCCACAGGCCAGAATCCAAGGACCGAGGTTATTGACTCGAGAAGAAGATCTTACCCAGGATCGTGAGTGAGTGGCATGTGCCTGGAAGCACAACTTGTCTCTTCATGGAGGACAGGCAGGGAAAGAACGGATGGAAGGTAGAATCTTACCGGGAGCCGAAGAAGCGACTTCTGGCGAAGCTGTTTCTGCATCTCTTTCCCAAGGAGAAAGAGCAGAAGACGAGGTACCTTGGAGATCAGGACGTGGAGTTCCTAGAAGCAGTATGCGCGAGAGAGAATGTCAACTGGGGCACATTCTTCCACGTATATGTACAGGCGGAGCTAGCATACTTAGGTACCCCGGCAGGAGGACACTTGACACCTTTTCTCTGTTACCTATACGTAGCCATGAGGATCTCACGGAAGATCAGTTGGTGAAGTATGGGCCAACAGGGCAGCATGAGACGAAGGAGGAGACCTCGGAAGAAGACGACCGAGCAGCAGCCGTAACTCCCCCTCCCCCTCCCACTCTGATGCCGCAGCTGAGGTCCGGCACTCATCAGAAGACGCTTCTGGTGAGGGAAGACGACTCTAGTGGGTTGGAAGACGCCACGCCTCCGAGGAAGATGGGTCCTAGAAGTGTACCTAGGAAGACCACCTCCCTCATTCATTTGGGATCGGAGTCTGACTCGCAAGAAGAGCCGCTGAGTACCCGACCGGAGCAGAAGACCGCTTCTGCCACACCAGAGAGTCTTCCGAAGACTTCAGAAGACGAAGGATGGATGGATACTCCTACTGCGATGCGAGGAAGCGCAGTAAACCATGGGACCGCTTCTACCATGGGGAGAGATCTTCCACCCCGGAAGATGAGAAGAGTAACTTCCTCTCGCGCGCAGAAGCTGAAGACCATAGTGGTGGAAGGGGCATCCTTGCCTCTAGAAGACAAGGTCGACACCTCCGATCGGATTGTGGAGATGAACCTGTCTTCCGCAGGAAGAAGACTGGAAGAGTTCAGTGCCTTCTTCCACTCAGAGATCCAGCCAGCTATGGAGTTGTTGGAGAAGAGAGCGAAGGCTCAGGAGAAGCCCTTACAGCCTAGATTCGGTCTACGCACCCTGATGCGTCAGGAAGAAGGCCAGAAGAAGGCAGAAGCGCTGGAAGCTAGTTTCCGCACCACGGAGAAGCTCGTAGCGAGGTACAAGGCGAGGGCAGCCGCTTCTGCCAAGGAGCTAACCCAACTGAAGAAGAGCAACCAGGAGTTGGAGGCACGTTTACAGCAACGCGACCAAGAGGTTCTCCGAGTGCGGGGGAAGATTACCACCTCGTAGAGGAGAAGATAAGATGGAAGACGCAGTAGGAAGCCACAGAAGCACGAGTTGCAGCCGAGAAGATGCAGCGGGAAGCAGCGGAAGCTCGTGCGCAGGAGATGCTAGCACAGTCGGTGGAAGCGCTTCAGAAGAAGTTCAACTTCACTGCGGGTAGGAAGTTGCTTATTTTGGCTAGAGATTGAGACGATGAGTCCAAGGCGATGTTAGTAGAGTGCAAGGAGAGTATGTTCCGGTACTTAGATAGATAGATAGAGAGGGTGAAGACACTCTATGGACTTCCCTCGACTCCGCCACCGGTAACTACATCTTCCCAAGGCCTAGTACCATCGATCGGTGCCGACATGGAGAAGGAGGAGTTCGACCTCGCTATGCACTTGGTAGTGACAACGTTGGAAGCTGAGAAGAAACCGGAAGAAGCCCCGGAAGACAAGATGTCTTCTGGAAGACAGGAAGAAGAACCGTCTTCTCAGGTATTCCGCGTGGAGGAAGCGACTTTCCCGAACCCTTATGAGGTCGTCATGGTCTCTAGTACCGAACTAATGCTCCAGAAGAGCGAGGAAGCACCACTCGACTCCGCTTCCCAGAAGACGTTTCCGTCTTCCGAAGCCGAAGCAGAAGCCGAGGAAGAAGCAGCAGCAGCGACAGCAGGGTCAGCGAAGAACGATGAGGAAGAAGCCACCTCAGTGTTACCCGAGGTGTTCGCAGGGCTTCCTAGCTTATCAGAAGCTGCGTTAGGAGCTCCGGTAGGAGCAGATCAAGAAGAGATTGCCTCCGAGCAATCAGAGTAGATAGTAACCACAACCGACGTTGACATTTCCAAACTTAGTAGGACCGAACATGCTATCTTAAGGGTGGCAGTTTTCAGTGTAAAATTAGTTAGGATACCATGTGACAGCATATGAATAACAAAGTAGTAGGGCTAAACCGGAAAAGGGAACGACTTGCATGTGGGGTGGAGCCTTCTGACAGCGCTCTTCTCTCCTGGTGGTCGTCTCCTCTGTTTTCTCGTGGTAGATGCATAAGTAGGATCAAAGAGTAGGAAATTTAGTTCTTTACACACAAACATTTTACGGTGTAGACTCATGACACATTAGACAGAGAGTACACATTTGAGGGACGCACTAAGTACGTTGTTGTGTACTGTGCGCACACACACTTCATCCGATGTTTGAGACATACGAATAGACTGGGATTATACCGGAGGGGTCTGCATGCTCGTTACCTGCAGTGGTTCGAAGATGTAGATAGAGGTAGTGGATAGTTTAGGAACAAGGAACGGCATCCTTGTGCAGTCCTGTTGGCTAGACTGGTGTGTCGAGGAGTAGGAGCAAGAAGTAGAGGGAGTGAGCTTCCCAGTGCCAATGTGACTTCTTCTCGGGGAATGGATTGCTGATTTGAGTGCAGAAGCTTTGTCCATGTCTTCTAGGTGGTGGGTTTTCTTGGATTCATTTCCGATTGTGCATGGGAAGCGTTCTTCTTGAGTGGCGGTGACTGTCAGCAGTTGTGCAGATTCGCAGCTTGGCTCGTCCAGTAGAGCACTTCGGATCTACGTACGGACGGTCTTATGGATAAGGGATCCCAGAAGACAGAGTAGTCGGAGCAGCGAGAGAAGAAGAAAGAAGCCTTCTTCCCACAGCAGAAGACGACTTCCTCAAATAGAAGACGGTGCAACTGTACGCACGTTTGTGTCTTCCTCCCCAAACTATTACAAGCAGGGATGGCTTGTTAGTCAGGATCCGGACTAGAAGCCTGTCGGAATCTTAATTTCTCCTTTTCATCTTGTTTTCTCTTGTTTGGATTTTCTCTTCTTTCCCATCTTCTCTCATCTTCCCCATCTTCTTACCTTCTTCTAGTGAGCTTCCAAGACTTCTATTGAGCTTCCGTGAAGGTGAATGTCGTTGTAGTGCTGCAGGAAGACCATTTCCGTAGGCAGAAGCTTGGGAATGCTACAGGGGGCATACACCCTGTGATTAATCTAACCCGTTGGAATGTGGGAGAGAGTAAGGTGTAACAGCCGTGCTAGTCGACTTCTGTGAAGCAAGAGCAGTCTTCTGGAGGTGTGAGAAGCCGAGTTGAACCCCCATGGCCGAGAATTGCTTCGGGAAGACGATACCGAGAAGACCGGAAGAAGTGACCTGGAAGCAGGAAGCGTCTTCTCGAGCTTCTCTGTGAATAGTTGTGTGATACTTTAGTTAGTAGTTGTTTGTTTAGGTCTAGAGCACCTTTTGGCGAGTCTGGAAGACGCGTGATTTTGTGAGAAGACGGGATTTCTAGGCAAAACCCGTGTGTTTGAACAGATCTTAGAACTTAGAGCAGCGTTACTTGTGTAAATTCTATGTGGGAACGATATCTTGTATACTAAATGGGCAAAAGGAGTAATCTTGTGACACTACACCTCTGATCCGCAGAACCTCCTAGTCACGTTGCTGTAGACGTGCCTGCAACTCTTGGTTGCTCTTCCTTAACTACTCAGATTCCTTGACACAAGCGGTTGCTTCCGCCTTGTACTTCGCTGCAAGCTTCTCCGTGGTGCGAAGGTTGGCTTACAGCGTGTCTATCTTCTTCTGGACCTCTTCCTGCTGCATCAGTGTGCGCAGATCGAATCCAAGTCGCAGTGGCTTCTCTTGAGCCATCACACGGTTCTCCACCAACTCCATGGCTGGCTGGATCTCCGAATGAAAGAAGGCGCTGAATTCCTCCAACCTTCTTCCCGCAGAAGACAAATTCATCTCCACGAATCGATCGGAGACGTCTTCCCTATCTTCCAAAGACAAGGGTGTGTCTTCCACCACTATGATCTTCTGCTTCTACGCGCGAGAAGACACTACTTTTCTCATCTTCCGGGGTGGAAGATCTCTTCCCACTGCAAGAGCGGTTCTCTTCGCTGCGCTTCCTCTTGTCGCAGTCGGAATGTCAACCCATACTTTGGCTTCTAGAGTCTTCGGAAGATTCTATGTAGTTTTTGAAGCTGTCTTCTGTGGGATCCTGGTGCTCAACGTCTCCTCCTCGGAATCCGACTCTGATCCATGATGAATGATCGAGAAAGAGGCGCTCTTCCTAAGCACACTCCTAGGCCTCATCTTTCTCGGCGGTGATGCGTCTTCTGTACTGCTGGAGTCGTCTTCTCGCACCAGAAGCATCTTTTGATGAGTGTCTAGTCTCATCTGAGACACTAAAGTGGGAGGGGGAGTCACGGCCATTGCTTGATCTTCCTCTCCCGAGGTCTATTCTTTCACCTTGCACTGTCTTGTTGATCCATACCTCGCCAACTGGTCTTCTGTCAGATCCTCCTTGGACACGGAGTGAGTGACACACGTTTCCGCGACTTCCGGTAAGCTTCTACTTTCCACCCATTCCACCCTATCTTCTAAGCACATGCCACTTCTCTCATATCATTGGTAAGATCTTCTTCTCGAGCTCGTACCGTCAGTTCTCGGATTCTGGCATGTGAAAGGCCCTGCGCCACCACTCCACCGTCCAAGAAGACGATCTTTCACAAGCGACCCCTGCCTTCATAGGTACAAGGTTGCGCGGAGACAGTGCTGCCCAAACCTCCTCCAGAAGACCTTGGTCTGCGAGGTTCCAGTCCCACAGGAAGAAGTCGAGACCCAACTCCTTGATGAAGGGTTTGATCTATGTCAATTCTAGAGCGGGTAACACCAACCCTCGAGGATGCATCGACTTGCTTCGAGCCTCTGTTACACTAAGCCATACGTACTTGCTGTGAGCCGAAGGCTCAGTCCTTCCCAAGTCCTCACAGTCTAGCTTCCACTCTCAGAAGACGAATCTAGTCTTCCAGAAGACAGTTATTCCGTCTTCCGGGATTCTAACAGTGCTTCCTAAGTACCTCTCGTCTTCCGAGTTATATCTAACCAATCTTAACTAAGCAAGACATCGCATGGATACCCAAGAAGACAACCCACCTTGCATTTCATCCTACTTCCTAACATAAGATACAAGATACGTGAGAAGCAGAGTATACGAAAAAGTTCAGAAGATGGTTGCGGACTCCTGCGGTGATAGTGACCTCCAAGAAGACTCCCGGGACAGCTTCTGATTAACTGACTTACTCAGAAGACTTCCCGCAGCCAGGCTTCTCATCATTGGTCTCACATGTCTTCAGCTTCCGACACGCAATCTAGTCTCACAACAGACACGGAACACTCATACTCTGTTCTTCCGACTCCTTATCTCTCATACACACTCAAAAGAAGCTTGCTGCATGACGAGAAAACATGACCCTCGACCATTCTCTCCAGATTCTGTCAGCAAGGCTTCTCACAACTCTCTTCTAAGTTCAGGAAGAAGAAGGAATAGGCTGCTATGGGTCAGACAGAAGAGACTCGTAAAGGACCCTCACGTCTTCTCGCGCATTCTGCCAGCCTTTCCAATCTTCTAGTCTCTCTAGGAAGATGTGGATTTGAGAAGCTAGGAAAATCGGGAGGCACAGGCTTGGTTCCCAATTTCCAGCTTCTCGAAACAATCAATCAACTCACATGTTCACTTAGGATTCGTACCAAGCTTCTCTCTACACAAAAACCCAATCCAATCCAATCTTGATACGAATTGAAAATAGTCATCTTCCGAAGACATTCAGACATTCAGAAGCGTCTTCCGAAGATGTTCATATGTTCAGATCTTCAGAAGCGTGTTCTGTCAATGAGTTCGGGAACAGAGGAGTGATAGGGTAGGAAAATTGATAGTCAGGTGATCGAATTTGAGAATGAGAGATGGGGAAGCTCGATTCCAACTTGGGAAGAAGTGAGAAGATGGCTGTCGAAAATTGGTCAGCGCTTCCGTGTCCAATTTTCACAGAGAGAATTTCAGGGTAGGGAAATCGATCGATGGGCTTCCTGCAAACGAGCGGAGAAGCACGAGAGACATCAAATCAAAGACGGGAAGCGGTGGGAAAGGAGAAAGAACACGAGAAGAACCTCAAGACTGCTTCCAGTTGCTTATGTTGCACCGTCAGTCTTCAGCGCGCTTCTGATCTTTAATTCCACCTTCAATGTGTCACCACGATCCTACTTCTGTCGTTAATCTTGAACTGCACCTCTCTGCTGCTGCAATCGATCTTGCTACTAGACCGAAGCTTCTCTCTGGTTCCTAATTGACCCTTGATGTCTGCTTCTTGAAATCTTCAGGGATTCTTTACTCTCTCAGCTCGAATGTGCACTTCCTGGCTGGAAAACGGCTTCACTTTCTCTCTTGCTCCAATTTGATTGTGGTGCCCACAAATTACAGGATTCGCGAATTTTTAAAATTTTTAAGATTAATAACTTGTTTGTATAACTGAAGAAGCGTTGTTACTTAAGGTTACTGCTTCCTTAGAAGGAAGATGATCTTATGAGCTTTTTAATAAGAAGTTGAGTTCTTCGGAAGACGACCGTCTTCCGAGAAGCGTCTTCTCAGTTGCGTCTTCAGAAGACGGCAGAAGACGGGAAGACGGTGGATGACATCCATCTTCCGGAAGACAGCGACCGCGAAGGCCTAACCATGAATTTCCAGGTAAAAGAGTGGGTGTACCTACTAGGTAACACCAAGGTGGTAGTAGGTCGGGTAAGCCACCTAGGGTCGAAACTCCTAATCTGTGGGGAAGATGCGCAGGAAGCGCATTAGCGCATTCCAACTTCCCGTAGCAAGCACGCTCTTCAGAAGATCGAAATCAGCGAGGTGAGCTTCGAGTGAGGAAATCAGCAAGGAGAAATTGAGTGAGGACATAGCGATTAGAAGCTAGCAAGAAGGCGAGGTCAAATTGCTGAAGCGCAGAAAGCATACTGAGTGAAACGCGTTTCCTGAGAATCTCTCGGAAGCTGACATTGGAAGCAGCTGAGTGGAATCGGAGGTGGACGGCTTGATCGATTGAGACGTAGACTGGAGCTGACGACAGAGGCAGCTCAGTGAGATCGCATTGGAGCTGGGAATAGAGCCAGAAGCGCGCAGAAGGTCGAAGGCAACTCGGGAAGCAGAAGAAGACTGTAGAGGTTCTTCCCACGTTCTTTCCCCTTCTCACTTCTTCTCACCTTTGTTTGGTATCCCCCGTGCTTCTCTGGTTGTTTGCAGGCAGCCTGATCGATTACCCCCATCCCCATTTTTCCTATTGGGACATTGGGTGCGGAAGCGTTGTCCAATTTTTGTCAAACATCTTCTTGATTCTTCCTAAGTTCAATTCGAGCTTCCCTACCCATCGTCCTCAAATTGACGATCCCAGCTATCGATTTCCTTATCCGATTACTCCTCTCCTCCCGAAACCTGGAACAGAAGACGCTTCGGAAGATTAGAACATCTTCGGAAGACTGTCTTCGGAAGTCGACTATAACCAATTCGTATCAAGAGTGGATTTGTGTTGCTTTTGTGTTAAGAGAGGGTTGGTACGAATCATGAGTGGTGTGGTGAGTTCTTTTGTTATTTCGAGAAGTTGGAAGTGGGGAACTAGGCCTGTGCCCCCCGACCTTCCAAGCTTCTCAACTCCACATCTTCCTAGAGAGACTAGAAGACTGAAAGGCTGGCAAAATGAGCGAGAAGACGTGAGGGTCCATTTCGGGTCTCTTCTGTCCGACCCATAGCAGCCATTCCTTCTTCTTCCCAAACTTAGGAGAGAGTCGTGAGAAGACTTGTTGGCAGAATCTGGAGAGAATGGTCGAGGGTCATGTCTTCCCATCGAGCAGCAAGCTTCTTCTGAGTGCGTATGAGAGGTGAGAAATCAAAAGAACAGAGTGCAATTGTCTTGAGTATGTTGTGAGGATAGACTGCACGTAGGAAGACGAAGACAAGTGAGACCAGTGAAAATCGGAAACTGTCCCGGGTGTCTTCCCAGAGACCACTGTCACCGCAGGAGCCCGCAACCATCTTCCGAACTTGTTATGCACTTTATGTTTCGTGAATCTTGTATTTTCCGATAAGAAGTAGGGTGTAATGCAAGGTGGGTTGTCTTCTTGGTAATCCATGCGAGGCCTTGCTTAGATAGGGTTTTTTAGATATAGCTCGGAAGACGAGAGCTATCTAAGAAGTACGGTTAGAATCCCGGAAGACGGAGTAGCTGTCTTCTGGAAGACTAGTTTCATCTTCTGAGAAGTAGAAGCTAGATTGTGGGCACTTGGGAAGGACTGAGCCTTCAGCTCATAGTAGGTGCTTGTGGCTTAGTGCAACAGATCTTCCAGTATGACGATGCATCCGCGAGGCTTGGTGTTACCAGCGGCAGAATTGGCCGAGGCCACTCCTTTCCTCAAGGAGTTGGGTCTCGACTTCTTCCTGTGGGATTGGAACCTCGCAGACCAGGGACTTCTGGAGGAGGTGTGGGCAGCGTTACCACCCCGCAACCGTGTTCCTGCGAAGGCAAGAGTAGCTCGAGGAAGACCATCTTCTTGGACTGAAGATTGGTGACGCAGGGCTTTCCACAGGCCAAAATCCAAGGACCGAGGGTATTGGTTTGAGAAGAAGATTTTGCCCAGGGTCGTGAGTACGTGGCATGTGCTTGGGAGCACCACTTGTCTTTTCATGGAAGACAGACAGGGTAGGAATGGGTGGAAGATCAAATCTTACCGGGAGCCGAAGAAGCGACTTCTGACGAAGCTGTTTCTGCATCTCTTTCCCAAGAGAAAAGCGCAGAAGACAAGGTACCTTGGAGATCAGGACGTAGAGTTCTTGGAAGCAGTGTGGGATCAAAGAGTGCCCATCTACTGAGACGCATACGTCCACAGCTATGTACAGGCAGAGTTAGCGTACTTGGGTACCCCGGCGGAAGGACACTTGACACCTTTTCTCTGCGACTTGTACGTTGTCGGAGCGAGAGTCTTTCTTGGGGAGGGCGGACCTCCTGACTGTGATCGATCCAAGAAAACGATCAGAAGAGAAAGACAAGTAGCCGCTGACGATGAGATCTCTAAAATCCTGCTTCTTGCGTCTACCAATTACAAAAACAAGCACTCAAACACACCTTGGGTACACAGATGGGTCTCTCAAGATTCAATTAACTTTATTACAATGTCGTATGCACCACCAATTTCTCCAACTGTACAGAAAATCTCTCTCTTCCTCTCCTGCGCACCTCTCTTCACCCGTCAAGCCAAAAGTCTACCCTGTACGTCTCAATCTGAACCTAATAGAGAAATTCAGGCCCCTGAATCTTATTCCTCTCCTTGCCCCAACTGAAACTCTCAGAAACTTGATCCAACGTCGATCAAAAGTCCCCTGTAGATTTCCAAACGATCTCTCTCAATAGAGCTGTCTCCTGAGAGTAATTTCTCCCAGGAACAGTTTATTTAAACAACGTCCAAGTCTAAAACTCCTGCTTCTCTCTCTTACGATGCTCTCTCAATTCAATCTGTTAGCAATTTGATCTTCTCAAGCCTCCTAGCTTTTCCTGCGTGTCCTCAACCCCCAATCCCTAATCCTCCTCCTTCCGCTTCAGTTCTCTCAGAAAACTCCCTTGAGAAAGTGTCCCCGATCTCCAGCCGCCGCAGGTATTAAACCTAAAAGTTAAGGCCCCAGCTTAAGTTGCCCCCTGCTGTCCTTATAAGTGCAGTCACTTATCACAAGCAGGGCCCTAGCTTAAGCTGCCCCCTGCTGTCCTTATGCGTACAGGGCTTTATTTACAAAGTTGGCCCCTTTTTAATACAAGTTTCACAGTTGCCTCCACAAACTCTACCCCTTCACTAATAAAGGTTCTCATAGCCTCATTCCCCATCTTAAGTTGACTTGATGGTTATTTAACTAATTAACAAAAGTTTCCTGTGCTCTTGATGCCATCTTGAATATACTACAAGCCATCCAATGTAGGTCGAAGCCCTAACACTTATGAGGCTACCCCACAGGGCTTACAGCCCCCCCATATGCGCACCAGGTATCTCTCATAGTATATTCAGGATGGCATGCGGAGGCTTAGGCCAAGAAGCCCACGATTAAGAGAGATACCGGTCTCCCGCCCCTAGGTATACAAGACATGGCTGCATACCTAACATAGACTCTCATCCGGGAGGCCAACATGTCAGAATAGGAACCAGAGGCCAGGAGGGATTGATCCTGAGACCACTTCCTTCTTAGGCAGGCGCCCTATCATTGGGATGGCCTTTGATTCCGTTCAAAAACCTTTTACAGTCTGTACATATGCTTTACTAAGGAAATCTTCCAGTAAAGTCTTTACTAGCTTTCTCTACGCTAACTTCTCTATACAACTCCGTTTTAAACGAGTAAAGAGTCAAAACTATAGTACTTGTGAACACCTACACACCTACGCAATCAGATTCTGAGTTCGAGTCACGAGTCGAATCGACAGATTTCCCTCTTTCGCATATTTCTCAATTTAAAATACGTGCTAACTATTACTTAAAGCACTTTCTGTCAAAACTGGAAGCACGAAGCCGCTCTCCTCGTCGAGCTCTGCATTCTGATGTCTTTCGACTCCTTTAGGGTGATATTCCAACTCAAGCTAAGGGGCAGCTTGTCAAGCACCACCCCAGCTTAGCTCCTGTCCAGCTTGATAAGCTACAGGGCAGCTTCTTTTACACAACAAAGAAAAGATCTCTTTGCAACTAGTTTTCACTGTACAGACCCATGTACAACATGACAACGTAGCCATGGGGGATCTTAGGGGAGATCAGCTGGCGGAGTATGGGCCAATAGGGCAACAGAAGAAGAAGGAGGAGACCTCGGAAGACGATGACCGAGCAGCAGCCGCAACTCCCCCTCCCACTCTGATGCCACAGCTGAGGCCCGGCTCTCACCAGAAGACGCTTCTGGTGAGAGAAGACGAGTCTAGTGGCTCGGAAGACGCCACGCACCGAGGAAGATGGGTCCTAGAAGTGTACCTAGGAAGCCCACCTCCCTCATTCATTCAGGATCGGAGTCCGACTCGGAAGAAGAACTGCTGAGTACCCGATCGGAGTAGAAGACCGCTTCTGCAACACCTGGGAGTCTTCTGAAAACTCCAGAAGAAGACAAGAGAAGAAGGGATACTCCTACTACGATGCGAGGAAGCGCAGTGAAGAGAACCGCTCCTGCCATGAGGGATCTTCCACCCCGGAAGATGAGAAGAGTAGCTTCTTCTCGTGCGGAGAAGATGAAGGTCATTGTGGTGGAAGAGGCATCCTTGCCTCTGGAAGACAAGGTCGACACCTCAGAGCAAGTAGTGGAGATGAACTTGTCTTCCGCAGGAAGAAGACTGGAAGAGTTCAGCGCCTTCTTCCACAAGGAGATCCAGCCAGCCATGGAGTTTCTGGAGAAGAGAGCGAAGGCACAAGAGAGGCCCTTGCAACATGGATTCGGTCTGTGCACCTTGCTGCGACAGGAAGAAGACCAGAAGAAGACGGAGTCGCTAGAAGCTAATCTCCGCACCACGGAGAAGCTCGCAGCCAGATACAAGGCGGAAGCAGCCGCTTCTGCCAAGGAGCTGGTGCAACTTCGGAAAAGCAGTCAGGAGGTGCAGGTACATGTTTGTGTACAGCAACGCGATCAGGAGGTCCTCCGAGTGCGGGAGAAGATCACCGCCCTCGCAAAGGAGAAGACGACATGGGCGAAGCAGCAAGAAGCCACAGAAGTGCGAGTTGCAGTCGAGAAGACGCAACGGGAAGCAGCGGAGGCTCGTGCACAGGAGATGCTAGCACAGTCGGTGGAAGCACTTCGGAAGAAGTTTAACTTCACTGCGGGTAGGAAGTTACTTACCTTAGCTAGAAGATGGGACAGCGAGTCCAAGGCAATGTTGGTGGAATGCAGGGAGAGCATGTTCAGGTACTTGGATCGGCAGATAGAGAGAGTGAAGACACTCTATGGTCTTCCCTCGCTTCCGACACCTGCAACTGCATCTTCCCAAGCTCCAGCACCGTCGACTGGATCAGGAATGGAGAAGGAGGAGTTCGACCTCGCTGTGCATTTGGTAGTGACAGCGTTGGAAGCCGAGAAGACTTCGGAAGACGCCCCGGAAGACAGGAAGACGAGCCGTCTTCCCAGGTATTCCGTGTGGAGGAAGCGACTTCTCCGGACCCTATGAGGTCGCCATGGTCCCTAGTACCGCACCCGTGCCTCAGAAGACCGAAGACGCACCACTCGACTCAGCTTCTCAGAAGACGCTCCCGTCTTCCGAAGCAGAAGCCGAAGCCGAAGCCGAGGAAGACGCAGCCGCAGCGACAGCAGGGTCAGAGAAGAGCGATGAGGAGGAAGCCACCTCAGTGACACTTGAGGTAACTGCAGGGCTTTCTAGCTTATCAGAAGCCGCGTTAAGAGCTCAGATAGGAGCAGATCAGGTAGAGATTGTCACGGAGCAATCAGAGTAGACAGTAACCGAAGTGACACACTCCCAGTTTAGTAGGAACAAACATGCTATCTTAAGGGTGGCAGTTTTTCATGTAAAATTAGTTAGGACACCATGTGGCAGCATAGGTAGCGTAAGCAACAAAGTGGATGGCTAATTAGGAAGGGGAACCGCTTGCATGTGGGGTGGCAACCTCCTGTCAACGCCCCTCTCTCCCTGGTGGTCGCCTCCTCTGATTCTCACGGCAGCGACATAAGTAGGATTGCAGCGTAAGAATGGAGCTAGCTGCTGCACACCCATATCGTTTCTATGGTGCAGGCAGACTAGACACATTAGAGACATATGATAGATAGTTCTTGGCACACTACACCCGTCGTTGGAAACATACGAATAGTCTTGGAATACACAGGAGGGGTCAGCATGCTCGTACCAGCAATGGTTCGAAGATGTAGATAGAGGTAGTGGACAGTTTAGGAGCAGGGAACGGCATCCTCGTGCAGTCCTGTTGACTAGACTGGTGTGTCGAGGAGTAGACGCAAGAAGTAGAGGGAGTGAGCTTCCCAATGCCAATGTGACTTCTTCTCAGGGAATAGATTGTTGGTTTGAGTGCAGAAGCTTAATCCGTGTCTTTTGGATGGTGGGTTTCTTGAATTCACTCCCAATTGTGCATGAGAAGTGTTCTTCTTGAGTGGCGGTGACTGTCAGCAGTTGTGGAAGTGTAGCTTGGCTCGTTCAGTAGAGCACTTGGGATCTACGTACGGACGGTCTTATGGGTAAGGGATCCCAGAAGACAGAGCAGCCGGAGCAGCGAAGAGAAGAAGAAAGAAGCCTTCTTCCCGCAACAAAAGACGACATCCTCGAGTAGAAGACGGTGTCACTGTATTCACGTTTGCTGTCTTCCTCCCCAAACTATTACAAGCAGGGATGGTTTGTTAGTCAGGATCTGGACTAGAAGCCTGTCGGAATCTTAATTTCCTCTTTTCATCTTGTTTTCTCTTGTTTGGATTTCCTCTTCTTCCCCATCTTCTACCATCTACCCCATCTTCTTACCTTCTTCTAGTGAGCTTCCGAGACTTCTATTGAGCTTCTGTGAAGGTGAATGTCGTTGTAGTGCTGCAGGAAGACTATTTCCGTAGGCAGAAGCCTGGGAAGGCTACAGGGGGCATACACCCTGTGATTAATCTAACCCGTTGGAATGTAAGTGAGAGAGCGATGTGTGTCAGCCGTTGCTAGTCGACTTTTGCGAAGCAGGACAGTCTTCTGGAGGTGCGAGAAGACTCGCTGAACCCCCAGAAGACGAGAAGCGCTTCGGGAAGACGGTACTGAGAAGACCGGAAGAAGCAACCTGGAAGCAGGAAGATCGTCTTCCCGAGCTTCTCTGTGAATAGTTGTGTGATATTTTAGTTAGTAGTTGTTTATTTAGATCCAGAGTATATTTTGGCATATCTGGAAGACGCGTGGTTTTGTGAGAAGACGGGATTCCTAGGCAAAACCCGTGTGTTTGTGTGTTTGAACAGATCTTAGAACTTAGAGCAGCGTTACTTGTGCAAATCCTCAGTGGGAACGATATCTTGTATACTAAATGGACAAAAGGAGTAATCCTGCGTCACTACATCGATCCTACGTGCTCTCAATCTCGACCTTTCTCGATTTCAATACTACTTTGATTCCCAAGGTGCAATTGATCTTAATGCGTAGTCGATCTTCCAATGCGGGAAGCAGTAAACGATTCTGTAATAGTGCATCTTCAACCCGTTATCGTGTCGGATATTGCGTGAAGGATGTCCAGGAAAACGCGAGGTTCTTGGCTGTGGAGATGTTGTGTGTTGAAACAGAGACAAGACAAAGAAAAACAACCACGAAAACGAATGCTGCGATATATACACTCCAAATGTATGTACACGGTATCGGTTCTTTCTCCTAAGAGCACAGAACTGATGACCAGACCTGAGCGGACTGTAACCTGCTTCAAAGCCCTTAAAACAACCCTTGAATCGCAACCTTGACCCAAAACCACCGAAGCGTAGCTCAAAGCAAGAGAAACTTCTCTTTGCTAACAAACAGAGCCACAGCAGTATCACGCGATCCAAACCCAAGTCCAAACCACATCCATGTATAAGCTCTTAGCTAAAGCTAGCTACCACAAGCTGTATACAACCAACCAGAATTCTAACGAACTCAAAAGAGCAAAACCCGTAGCGAAGAAACCGAAAAAGACCTATCTGTGGACTTCTTCTTTTCGCTGAACGGACTTCAGATGTCGATAGGGTCTCCTCCGCTGACTCCGTTAACCCAAGAAACCTTCAGATCCGACTCCCAACAGCCGAGATATCGCTGATTTTCGGTCGCAGGTGACCGAACCTCTAAAAACTCCTCCCTGCGGCTTAAAACCGCTCACACCGCACAAACGGATCGTCCAAACTGATATCCGTCTTTGCTGGCAGATAGATCTAGCTACCCTGAACCCAACGAGACTCCAAACAAGTCGTTTGGAGTTCCCCTTGCAAAACCACTCGAGAAATTTGACCGCAGGTTGCAAAAAATTGACGTAAATCAGCTCCCTGCGGCTCAAACTTGCTCACCACACCCAAACCAACAATCCAATTCACTTACAGTCTTCTCTTATGCGTACATGAGGACTCCCTGATCGCGTAGGCACCAAGAACGAAGAGCTTGGATCACCGATCGCGAAGAACAATCCAATCTCAGGTCGCAGGCGATGAAAAACCTGACGCAAGCGCTTCCCTACGAACCAATTTCACTCACAACTCCCAAACCGCCCGATGAAAACTGGTATCGTCTTCAATTTCCTGAAGAACTCGTTGTTCTGATCCCGATGGATCCAAGGACAGCAAGTTTGGACTCCGGAACGGCCCGAACGGTCCAACTCTCCTTCACAGATAACTGAAAATCCCAAATCTCCTTCCTGCGTCTCAATTTCTTCCAGAACACAACCCCTGATCCGTCTCTTCCCTAACCGTTTGAACCAGTGCGTAGCCTGCACAGATCTGAACCCAACGACGCCTTGCGCGCTTGCATTGGACTCTTAAATCTCCCGCACCGTCCGCTGACAGGTCGCAGGCGCAAGCAAGCCCTTTAAGCAGCCCCCTTGTTACAGTCTGTACGTACGAAGTTCAACCCTCAATAATAAGAAGCAGGCCCCTTGCGTCTTTGATATAATGCCTGAAGTCCTAAATACCCAGTCAGCAAGTAACTAGGGGCCTAGCTTAATTTTACCTTCTTTCGAATCGCATAACTTCTTCTCTGGATGTCCAAACGAAGTAAACAAGATGCCCATGGAAAGCTGACAGCGAGCTCTACCCATCTATGTGATGAAAGTGAAGATCCGAAGTTGCGCCAAAAGCCCGTAAGCTGAGGCCTAGCTTGTTTTCTCCATCTTTCGAGTCCTATAACTTCTCCACTAGGCGTCCAAACGAAGTAGATGAAGTGCCTATGGAAAGCTGACAAGGAGCTATGTCCACTGGTGCGATAAAAATGAAGATCTGAAATTGTGCCAAAAACTTGTAAGCTGCGACCTAGCTTGTCTTCTCATGAGTGTCTTTGGAGCGGCAAACATCGAAGTTTGAATTTCAGGTAAGAGCCGGTCCATGACACGACATCCACCCCTTCCAAACCTGTGCATCCTCCGGTATGCACCAAAGATACCAACCAAGGAGTGGACCGGCACGCACACTCATTCCCATCTTGTTATCCTCCCTCCCATCTCAATCAACCTCATCCTCAAGTTTGCAACCTGATCGTCATCTTGAAGTTGCTACCCTACCATGATCCTCCCTAGATCCATGCTCATCGACCTTCACCTCGAACCTCCCATCCAATCACCCCTTCTAAATCTACACATCTTCAATTTGCGAAGACATAGAAAGAATAACCCATCATACCATAGAATTGTCTTCCATCCGCCCAGTAGAACCTCACCGTCAAGGTTGTGACCCAAGTGTCGTAGTAGACATCCCCCATTCCTGTCAATCATCACCCGTATCCTGACAATAACCTTCAACCTCAAGTCTGTACATGTTGTTGTACGTATCCAACTCTTCTTTTTTGTTTTCTGAAAAAAAAAGAACTACACCGCTGCAACCAAAAGCTTCAACTGCAACCATCATTGTCTCGCTGTAGAATAATATCTTCCTCAACCATCATACTCCCTGATATCTTCTTCTGAAAATCCTCACAACCTCCCAAGCATCATCGTCTCAACCTTTTCCTGAAAATATTTACAATCCCTCAAGCATCATCCTCCCAACACAAATCACCTTCAGCAATGGCTTCTCCTCTGTAAGCCATCCTTACCCATCATCCTATACCCGTAGCCTCGAGAGCATCCATCCAATCTCCTTCACCCTCAGCATGTCCGTCCTTGATGATGTCAATGATGACATCATGGACTCCTGTTGTAGCCGCACTCAAGACCTCCCGTGAAATGAACCCAACCTTGACATCTTGAATGCGTTCCTCCCAACCTCCCTTCACATCCATCGTCATCATCTCCGCATCTGGTTGTTGTTTGTCTGCAACCAGATCACCCACGTCCGCTATCTGCACCTCAACCATCTCCTCCGGTTGTGAAGGATCGCCCTCCATTGCCTGTTCAGGAAGAATAGTTTCTTGTTGAATCTTATCTTCCTCAGCTTGCTTCTCCGAAGAAGTCTCTTCTTGTCTCTTCTTCTCGCTCTGCATCGTGGATGCAGTATCCAACCTGAGCTCGCTTGGATCCACGTGCACATCCAAATCATCCCTATGGAGATCATGCTCAATCTCCTCCACCCTAGCACCATAATTTGTAGCTTCGGTAGCTACAACTGCATGTGCCGCAAAGTAATCATCCACAAATTTCTTCATCCCTCCTTTACCATCGTTGGCTTGAAGGAGAGTACCCGTACTTGTGAATGCAACCTTTCCATCCTCCCAAGAAATTACCTCTCGTTGCAAAGATTCTGCAAAGTCGATGCAATCGTCTCGTTGATGATCAGTACCATCACACCACACGCAATGATGTACCCAAGCTGGTTTGGGTACAAGCTCCATCTTGATCGACGATCCCTTATCCTCCAACCTAGTAACCTTAGCTTGCAGATCTCGCATCTTTTGCTGTAGGTCCTCGATGGTTGAATCCTTCTCCTCTACAACCACAACTGGAGGTTGAACCTCAGATACTACCTGAACTGGTGTGGTAGTCAACGCTGCAGGTGTCAACCTTGTAACCCTTTCCTTTATCTGTCTCCGGACAAGAAGCTCAACAGCTTCATGCACAACCTCCCAATTTCTTGTTAACCCTTCTTCTTCATCCCCATCCTCCAGAAGTAGCTCCAACTGTTCCTGCCATGGTTCATCCGCAGCTTGAAGAAACAGCTCCGTCTTGTAACTCTCCAAGGTTAGCTTGTCCACCCGAGGTAGTTGAGAGAATTGTCTCTCAAACTCCTTTAATAGCTCTGTAGGCTGTAAATCCTTGCTAGATCCGTTGACCCATTCCAAAAACGATTTCTTGGTTACTCGATCTGAGTTTCCCAAGAAATATTCTTCCATCAGCGCATGTGAAAATGTATCCCAGTTCCTCCCAAAACGCTTTGTTAGACCCTTCACATGCTCCCTTATCTCAGGCACCACAGCGAGTTCGAACGTCTCGATCATCTCCTTCTCCGGTACCCGATCCAAATCCATCTCCATCTTGTAACATCTCAAGTACTCACAGATGTCTCTCCCACCAAACAGATCGAACTTGTCGATCACCCTTCCAAGCGCCTTCTTTCCCAAAGCCTCCTTTTGTTGGTTCTCTTGCTCTTGTCGCATAAACAAAGTGAAGGCTTGAAACAATCGTGCAGTTGCTGCATCCAACTGCATCCCTGGTATATCCTCAGATCCATCCATCCCGTCCATAGTCATGGCTCGTCCTATCCTCCCATCCTCCCATCCTCCCATGATCCCAACCGTCTACAAATCCATCATCCCAGGTCCACAGCATCCTCCCGAACAACCAAATCCATCTTCATCCTCGTTCATGATTGCTGATCTCTTCTATCCAGTTCTGACACACAAATATCTCCACCACAACCTTCACGTCGAGTTCACCACCGTATCGTGTCGGATATTACGTGAAGGATGTCCAGGAAAACGCGAGGTTCTTGGCTGTGGAGATGTTGTGTGCTGAAACAGAGACAAGACAAAGAAAAACAACCACGAAAACGAATGCTGCGATATATACACTCCAAATGTATGTACACGGTATCGGTTCTTTCTCCTAAGAGCACAGAACTGATGACCAGACCTGAGCGGACTGTAACCTGCTTCAAAGCCCTTAAAACAACCCTTGAATCGCAACCTTGACCCAAAACCACCGAAGCGTAGCTCAAAGCAAGAGAAACTTCTCTTTGCTAACAAACAGAGCCACAGCAGTATCACGCGATCCAAACCCAAGTCCAAACCACATCCATGTATAAGCTCTTAGCTAAAGCTAGCTACCACAAGCTGTATACAACCAACCAGAATTCTAACGAACTCAAAAGAGCAAAACCCGTAGCGAAGAAACCGAAAAAGGCCTATCTGTGGACTTCCTCTTTTCGCTGAACGGACTTCAGATGTCGATAGGGTCTCCTCCGCTGACTCCGTTAACCCAAGAAACCTTCAGATCCGACTCCCAACAGCCGAGATATCGCTGATTTTCGGTCGCAGGTGGCCGAACCTCCAAAAACTCCTCCCTGCGGCTTAAAACCGCTCACACCGCACAAACGGATCGTCCAAACTGATATCCGTCTTTGCTGGCAGATAGATCTAGCTACCCTGAACCCAACGAGACTCCAAACAAGTCGTTTGGAGTTCCCCTTGCAAAACCACTCGAGAAATTTGACCGCAGGTTGCAAAAAATTGACGTAAATCAGCTCCCTGCGGCTCAAACTTGCTCACCACACCCAAACCAACAATCCAATTCACTTACAGTCTTCTCCTATGCGTACATGAGGACTCCCTGATCGCGTAGGCACCAAGAACGAAGAGCTTGGATCACCGATCGCGAAGAACAATCTAATCTCAGGTCGTAGGCGATGAAAAACCTGACGCAAGCGCTTCCCTGCGAACCAATTTCACTCACAACTCCCAAACCGCCCGATGAAAACTGGTATCGTCTTCAATTTCCTGAAGAACTCGTTGTTCTGATCCCGATGGATCCAAGGACAGCAAGTTTAGACTCCGGAACGGCCCGAACGGTCCAACTCTCCTTCACAGATAACTGAAAATCCCAAATCTCCTTCCTGCGTCTCAATTTCTTCCAGAACACAACCCCTGATCCGTCTCTTCCCTAACCGTTTGAACCAGTGCGTAGCCTGCACAGATCTGAACCCAACGATGCCTTGCGCGCTTGCATTGGACTCTTAAATCTCTCGCACCGTCCGCTGACAGGTCGCAGACGCAAGCAAGCCCCTTAAGCAGCCCCCTTGTTACAGTCTGTACGTACGAAATTCAACCCTCAATAATAAGAAGCAGGCCCCTTGCGTCTTTGATATAATGCCTGAAGTCCTAAATACCCAGTCAGCAAGTAACTAGGGGCTTAGCTTAATTTTATCTTCTTTCGAATCGCATAACTTCTTCTCTGGATGTCCAAACGAAGTAAACAAGATGCCCATGGAAAGCTGACAGCGAGCTCTACCCATCTACGTGATGAAAGTGAAGATCCGAAGTTGCGCCAAAAGCCCGTAAGCTGGAGCCTAGCTTGTTTTCTCCATCTTTCGAGTCATGTAACATCTCCACTAGGCGTCCAAACGAAGTAGATGAAGTGCCTATGGAAAGCTGACAAGGAGCTATGTCCACTGGTGCGATAAAAATGAAGATCTGAAATTGTGCCAAAAACTTGTAAGCTGGGACCTAGCTTGTCTTCTCATGAGTGTCTTTGGAGCGGCAAACATCGAAGTTTGAATTTCAGGTAAGAGCCGGTCCACGACACGACACCGTATCTTCACTGCGTGATTTAGATGGGTGATCTCGCAAGGGTCAGAGATAGTCATTACCTCTACTAGAAAACTTGGGAAGCCGTCTCCTCTTCTTGTCTTCCAGAAGACGTCTTGTCTTCCGGGGCTTCTTCACACGTCTTCTCTGCTTCCAATGCTGTTACCACCAAGTGAACAGCGAGGTTGAACTCCTCCTTGTCGAGGTCTTCCACATGGGCTGGCCCTAATGCACCGGAAGACGTGGCTGCAAGAGTGAGAACCGAGAGAAGACCGTAGAGAGTCTTCAGATCCTCGACATGTCGATCCAAGTAGCGGAACATGTTTTCAGATGACGTCTTCTCTTCTAGGGCTTCCTCGTACGTCTTCTCTGCTTCCAAGGGTGTCACTATCAAGTGAACAGCGAGATCGAATTCCTCCTTGTCGAGATCTTCTACATGGGTTCGTCTTGGTTGTTGAAAGATCGATACTTCTTAGGACACTCCAAGAAAAGAGAGCGAGTAGACAAAGAAGTAAAATAGAAATGAGATGAGAGAGGCTTAGCCTCTCCATGTATATATAGTGAGGCTGAGTACAAGAGAAACCTTAATGGTGAGTTAGCCTCTTAACTAATTATAAACTATCCTAACCACTCCGGCTAATGTTAGCCGTCAATCTACTAGAGCTTGGAACTATATCAACATTCTCCTTCAAGCTTGACTCTACATCCTATACTCCTAGACAATGTCTGAAAGCATCAAACTTATCTCTAGACAATGCCTTAGTGAAGATATCGGCAACCTGATCTCCTATGCTCACGTAACTGAGCTCGATCTCTCCTGCAAGGACCTTCTCTCTAATGGAATGATAGTGCACCTCAATGTGCTTCGTCTTAGCATGGAAAACAAGATTACTAGCTAACTTCATGCTGCTAATGTTTTATGTATATACAACAAACATGATCTATACACTCCACACCAATATCAGATAGCAGACATCGAAGCCAAATTGATTCACATGTTGCGTTCGTTGCTCCTTGGTACTCTGCTTCTGTGGATGACAAACGAGTAGGTTGCTTCTTAGAAGTCTAGCTTATAGCAGTGCTTCCAAGTCCAAAAGTATAACCTGACGTGGATCTCCTGTCGGCACTTCCTGTCCAATCAGCATCAGTGTAACCATGTAACAACAATGAGGTACCGTATCGATAGTCAAGTCCGTATTGCATCAAGAACTTCACATAGCAGAGGATCTGCTTGACAGTCTCCAAATGTGATCTCCGTGATTATTGCATGAACTGACTAATGAGACAGACGACATAGCTCAAGTCTGGTCTAATGATCGTCATGTATATAAAACTCCCAACCATATGTCTGTACATGCGTGGATCATCAAGTAACTCATCATCCTCTACTCATAGCTTTACCCCTTGCTCTAGTGACGTAGCAATGAGTTTGCAGTCAAGCATACCAAATCTCTCAAGCATACTGAGAGCATACTGTTGCTGTACAAGCCAAATATCCTTCCCATCTCTAATGAACTCCATAGCAAAGAAATACTTGAGTTCTCCTAAATCCATCGTCTCGAACTCAGATTTTAAGTGATCCTTGATCTGGGAAATAAGCTCCTCATAGTTACCGGTAATGATCAAGTCATCAACGTAGATGGTGATCACAACAATCCGGTCTTATATCCTTAATGAATACAAGGTAGAGTCTGAACTACAAAGATGAAAACCAAGATATTGCAAGTAAGAATTGATCTTTGCATACTCGAACCACTAGCTCTGTTCCTATCACCGTTCCCGTCCTTGCTCATGATTGTCAATCTCTTCTTCAACGTTCAAACACAGAAGAAATCTCCACCTTCACGTTGAGTTCACCATCTTATCGTGTCGGATTTTGCATGAAGGGTGTCTAAGAAAACACGAAGTTCCTGGATGTGGAGATGTAATGTGCTGAACAAAGAACAAGAAAGAGAAACACAAGCACGAAAACGAACGTCACTATATATACCAACTCTCAACACATATACACTACCGTTTCTTTCTCCTAAGAACTCAAGACTGAAAAACAGACCAGAGCGGTCTGTACTCTGCTTCAAAACCCTCTGCAACGAGTCTCTAAATCTCAGCCCAAACTCAAAATTATCGAAGCGTAGCTCAAAGCAAGAGAAACATGTCTTTGCTAACAAAATGAGTTGTCTCAATATCACACGATTGAAACCCAAGTCCAAACAACGTTCATGTACAAGCTCTTAGCTAAAGCTAGCTACCACAAGCTGTGCATAATCAACTAGAACTCCAACAAACTAAAAAAGGCAAAAACCGTAGCGACGGAACCAAAAAAGGATATCTGACAACTTTCTCCTTCCGTCAAACAGTCTTCAGATGTCGTTAAGGTCTTCTTCCCTGACTTTGTTGGCCCAAGAAATCTTCAGATCAGACTCCTAACAGCCGACATATCGTTGATTTTTGGTCGCAGCTGATCGAACCTTCAAAAGCTCCTCCTTGCAGCTTAAAACCGCACACATCGTCCAAACGGATCGTCTGATCTAATATCCGTCTTCTCTGGTAGGTAGATCTAGCTACCTTGAACCCAACGAGACTCCAAACAAGCCGTTTGGGGTTCCTCTCGCAAACCACGCAAGAAATTTTGTCACAAGATGCAAAAAACTGACGTAAATCGACTCACTACGGCTCAACTTGCTCACCACATCCAAACCAACAACCCAATCCACATATGGTATTCTCCTATGTGTAGATGAAGACTCCCTGATCGCATAAGCATCAAGAACAAAGAAGCTTGGCTCACCAATCGTGAAGAAAAACCCAACTTCAAGTCGTAGACGAATGAAAATTTGAGGTAAGCGTTTCTTTACGAGCCAATTTCACTCTGAACTCCCAAACCGCACGATGAAACTTCGTATCGTCTTCAATTTCCTGAAGAACTCGTCGTTTTGATCCCGATGGATCCAAGGATAGCAAGTTTGGACTCCGAAACGGCCTGAACGGTCCAACTCTCCTTCACAAGTCACTGAAGTCTTCCAAATCCTCTCCTTGCGTCTCAATTTCCCCAATACACAAACCTTGATCTGTCTCTTCACGAATCGCCTTAACCAACACGTAGCTTGCACAGATCTGAACCTAATGACACCTTGCGCGCATGCATTGGACTTCTCAATTTTTCAAACCGTTCGTCCATAATCACAGGAACAAGCTAGCCCCTTAAGCAACCCCTTTATGTCAATCACAGTACGTACTAGTTTTCTCAGATAATGAGGAAGCAAGCCCCTTGCGTCCTTAGTATAGCGTTGGAGCTACAAATACCCAATCAGCAAAAGTAAACTAGGGCCTAGCTTGATTTTCTCTTCTTTCGAGTCTCGTAACTTCTCCACTAAGCGTCAAAATGAAGTAGACGAAGTGCCTATGAAAAGTTGACAACGAGCTCTACCCATTGATGCGATGAAAGTGAAGATCCGAAGTCGTGCCAAAAGCCCATAAGTTGAGGCTTAGCTTGTTTTACCCATCTTTCGAGTCTCGTTTTTTCTCCACTAGACGTCCAACTGAAGTAGACAAAGTGCCTAAGGAAAGTTGACAACAAGCTCTACCTATTGATGCGATGAAAGTGAAGATCCGAAGTCTTGCCAAAAGTTCGTAAGCTGGGGCCTAACTTGTTTTACCCATCTTTCGAGTCTCGTAACTTCTCCACTAGATTTCCAACTGAAGTAGACAAAGTGCATAGAGAAAGCTGACAACGAACTCTACCCATTGATATAATGAAAGTGAAGATCGAAAGTTGTACAAAAAGTCTCATTTTTAGCCCCATGAGCGTCTTTGGAGCGATAATGATAAACATCAGAATAGATTTTCAGGTAGAAGACGGTCCACGACACGACAACGTGAAACAGACACATCCAGTCAGAGATCCGCAGTATGAGTGCTTCCTGCAGTTTCTATTTCTGAATGTTGAATGCCTTGTCAGGCTCTAGACTCCAGATGAACTTGATCATGTCGTGCAATAGTGCTATGAGAGGGATAGCTAGTCCTGCATAGCTTTTGACATATCGACCATAGTAGCTTGTGCATCCTAAGAGTCTCTTGAGTTCTTTGATAGTAAACGGGACACGGATGCCTCGTATGGCATCAAGCTCCGCAAGGTCAATCATGATCCCTTACTCACACACCAGATGACTTAAGAGGGGCCGCATGTCATGACAAAGAAACATTTCTCTAGGTTCAAGGAGATTCTTGTCTTGCAGTAATTATGGAGAATTGACCGAAGAGCTCCAACATGGTTACTTGTCTGACTATGAGCACATAAGTCATCCAGGTAAAGCTTTGTTACACCATGTAGGTTAGAGAAGGAATTCATCATTGTGGTGCCCACAATTTGCAAGTTTTCGGATTTTTTCAAAAGTTTTAAGTAAAGGTCGTGTACATATAATTGAATTAACCTCGTTACTTAAGTTTATCACATGCTTAGTGGAAAGATGAACTTAAGACGGATTTTTGGAAAGAAGTCGACTTCTTCTGAAGCCAAAAGACGTCTTCTGGAAGATGTCATTTGGAAGACAGAATCCGGAAGACATAGTGCGAAGCCTTCTAGGGAGGACCATGACTATTAACTGCGGGAGACACCAACCTAGCACCAACTGGATGAACTAGTAAGTGTTTGGTGGACCTGAAGGACAGCCACCTAAGTAGTAGGTAGGGCCAAGGCTTACAGTATACTTAACTAAAACAGGCAGCTGGGGAGTAGACAGGGAAGCTATCAGATCAAGAGAAGAGACGCGGAAAGTCATATCCTTTTCTATCTTTCCTACTCGAATTCAAATACATTGAGGAAGACATCAGATGTGCACTCAGAGAAATTTCAGTGAGAGATTGTGAGGACGATCTTCTTCCAGCAGGAAGAGAGCTCGAAGCAGGAGCAGGCAAGATTTTCCAAGGTTCGCAAGAATTGGAAACCTCTGGAATCAAAGTTTGGTGCTTCAGGGTGCAAGCAGCAGAGCTTGAAGTCGAATGAGAAGATAGAGTCTTAGCAAGGTAAAGTTGCTCGTGAGCAAAATCGAAGCACTCGCATCAAGACATTTTGATATTGAGCAGAAGCGGAACGCACTCTGCTTGCGCATTTTGACGTTCTTCTCGCTTCTCTCTCCTTCTCATTGCCTTATCGTCTTTCTATTCTTATGTTTCTTTCTTCCTCGATTGCTTGTATGAAGCCTACCTACTCCCCCCTCTCTTCTGAATCTCCTGAGTGGATTGCAGACGGAATTGGTGTCCAATTTCTGATAGCACTCTCTTCCTGAAATCGAATTTGATCTTTCCCTCCTCTGTCCCGAAACTCTTTTTTCTCATCAATTTCCCTACCCTATTGTGCTTATGTCCCCAGAATCCATGGACAGAAGACTTGTTTCAAGTTTTAAATTTCAAATTCACATCAAGTAGTATGGATTTCATTTGAATTGAATTGTGAAAATTTTGATGTGAATCTAGAGTGGAAATGTGAGTTGGTAATTGTTTCAAGAAGCAGGAACTTGGGAATCAGACCAGCGCTTCTCAAGCTTCATGTTTTCCCAGATCCACATCTTCCTAGAGAGCTAGAAGATTGAAAAAGCTGATAAAATGCGCAAAAAGATGTGAGGGTCCTCTACAGATCTCTTCTGTATGATCCATAGCAGCCTGTTCCTTCTTCTTCCCAACCTTAGATGAGAAATGGGAGGAGTCTTGCTGGCAAAATGTGGAGAGCAATGTCAAAGGTCATGTCTTCTCATTATGCAACAAGCTTCTTCTGAGAGTGTATGCGAGGTGAGGAGTCGAAAGATAGAGTGCGAACGTTCAGTGTCTGTTGTGAGGGTAGATTGCATGCAGGAAGCAGAAGATAAGTGAGACTAGTGATAAGAAGGAGGATAGATTGCATGCGGGAAGTATTCTGCAGACGTCAGTTACCCAAAAGCTGTCTCGGGAGTCTTCCTGGAGGTTATTGTCACCGCAGGAGCCCGCAGCCTCTTTTGATCGTTTCATAGGACTCTCTTCTCGAGTACCTCTTCATCTTCTGCTAGGAAGCAGGATGAATTGCAAGGTGGATCGTCTTCTTAACAATCCATATGATACCTTGCTTAGTTAGAATTGCGTACATATGGATCAGAAGACGTGATGTCATTAGGAAGTTCTCTTAGAATTCTGAAAGACACAATAGCTATTTTTTGAAAGACTGAACTCGTCTTCTAAGAGTGAAAACTGGACTATGAGAGCCTAGTAAGGTTTGAGCCTTAGGCTCATAATGAGCATGTGTTGTATAGTGTATCAGAAGCTTCAAAATGATTATGCACCCTCGAGGTCTGTGTTACCACAAGCGGAGCTGAGCGGAGCCAAATCCTTCATCAAGGAGTTGGGCCTCGACTTCTTCACGTGAGATTGGAATCTTGCCGATCAGGGTTTGCTAGAAGAGATCAGGGCAGCCCTACCTCTCAAAAACAGTGTACTTCTCAAGGCAGAAGTGGCTAGAGGAAGACCAGCACTGTGGATAGTGGAGTGATGGAGAAGAGCGTTCCATCAATCCGAATCTGAGAACAAGTGTTACGAGCTGGAGAAGGGAAAATTCCTCCGATCATTTCAGAGAAATGGCATGTTCTTGGGAGTTGTAGTGTCGCAGGATTACTCCTTTTGCCCTTTAGTATACAAGATATCGTTCCAACAGAGGATTTGCACAAGTAACGCTGCTCTAAGTTCTAAGATCTGTTCAAACAAACAAACACACGGGTTTTGTCTAGAAATCCCGTCTTCTCACAAAACCAAGCGTCTTCTAGACTCGCCAATAGGTGCTCTGGACCTAAACAAACAACTACTAACTAAAATATCACACAACTATTCACAGAGAAGCTCGGGAAGACACGCTTCTTGCTTCCAGGTCACTTCTTCCGGTCTTCTCAGTACCGTCTTCCCGAAGCAATTCTCGGCTTCTGGGGATTCAACTCGGCTTCTCACACCTCCAGAAGACTGTCCTGCTTCCCAGAAGTCGACTAGTACGGCTGTTACACCTTACTCTTGCACTCACATTCCAACGGGTTAGATTAATCACAGGGTGTATGCCCCCTGTAGCCTTCCCAGGCTTCTGCCTACGGAAATGGTCTTCCTGCAGCACTACAACGACATTCACCTTCATGGAAGCACAATAGAAATCTTGAAAGCTCACTAGAAGAAGGTAAGAAGATGGAGAAGATGAGGGAAGATGGGAAGAAGGGAAAATCCAAACAAGAGAAAACAAGATGAAAAGGAGAAATTAAGATTCCGATAGGCTTCTAGTCCGGATCCTGACTAACAAGCCATCCCTGTTTGTAATAGTTTGGGGAGGAAGACAACAAACGTGCGTACAGTTGCACCGTCTTCTACTTGAGGATGTCGTCTTCTATCGTGGGAAGAAGGCTTCTTTCTTCTTCTCTTCGCTGCTCCGACTACTTTGTCATCTGGGATCCTTTACCCATAAGACCATCCGTACGCAGATCCTAAGTGCTCCACTGGACGAGCCAAGCTGCACTTCCACCACTGCTGACAGTCACCGCCACTCAAGAAGGACACTTCTCATGCACAATTGGGAATAAATTCAAGGAACCCACTACCCAGTAGCCACGAGCAAAGCTTCTGCACTCAAATCAGCAATCCATTCCCCGAGAAGAAGGTACATAGGTGTTGGGAAGTGTGGTGCCCACAAATTACAGGATTCACGAATTTTTAAAATTTTTAAGATTAATAACTTGTTTGTATAACTGAAGAAGCGTTGTTACTTAAGATTACTGCTTCCTTAGAGGGAAGATGATCTTATGAGCTTTTTAATAAGAAGTTGACTTCTTCGGAAGACGACCGTCTTCCGGGAAGCGTCTTCTCAGTTGCGTCTTCGGAAGACGGGAAGACGGCGGAAGATGAGAAGACGGCGGAAGACACCTGTCTTCCGGAAGACAGCGACCGCGAAGGCCTAACCACGAGTTTTCAGGTAAAACAGTAGGTGTACCTACTAGGTAACACACAGGTGGTAGGTAGGTCAGGAAGACACCTAGGGTCGAAACCACTAATCTGCGGGGAAGATGCGCAGGAAGCGCATTAGCGCATTTCAACTTCCCGCAACATAGCGCGCTTGAGAAGATAGATTTACGAGAGTAGGCTTCGCGAGTGAGCATAGAGTGAGCATCGAGAGAGGAATCGAGTGAGGAGAGGACCAGTTGGCAGCTAGGCAAAGGGCGAGACTGAATTGCTGAAGCACGGAAGGCAGAGAGCGAAGGCATTTCTGTGAGCTCCCGAGAAGTTGACATTGGAGAATCGTTGAGTAGAATCGAAGGTGGAATTGGAGCGTGGTCAGAAATTGACAGCGGAAGCAGTCGTGTGAAGTCGCATTGGAGCTAGGACCAGAGCCAGAAGCGCGCGGGAGGTCGAAGGCAACTCGAGAAGCAGAAGAAGACTGTAGAGGTTCTTCCTCACGTTCTTTCCCTTTCCCACTTCTTCTCGCCTTTGTCTGGTGTTCCCCGCGCTTCCCTCGTTGTGTGCAGGCAGCCTGATCGATTACCCCCACCCCCCATTTTTCCTATTGTGACATTGGGTGCGGAAGCGCTGCCCAATTTCTGTCAGACATCTTCCTACTTCTTCCTAGGTTCAATTCGAGCTTCCCTACACCTCGTCCCCAAATTGACGATCTCAGCTACCAATTTCCCTATCCTACTACCCCTCTACACCCGAAATCTCGAACAGAAGACGCTTCGGAAGATGAAAACATCTTCGGAAGACGCTTCTTAAACTTGACTGTCTTCGGAAGACTGTCTTCGGAAGTCGACTATAACCAATTCGTATCAAGAGTGGATTTGTGTTGCTTTTGTGTTAAGAGAGACTTGGTACGAATCCTGAGTGGTGTGGTGAGTTCTTTTGTTATTTCGAGAAGTTAGAACTCGGGAACTAGGCCTGTGCCTCCCGGTCTTCCAAGCTTCTCAACTCCACATCTTCCTAAAGAGACTAGAAGACTGAAAGGCTGGCAAAATGAGCGAGAAGACGTGAGGGTCCATTTCGGGTCTCTTCTGTCCGACCATAGCAGCCGTTCCTTCTTCTTCCCAAACTTAGAAGAGAGTCGTGAGAAGACTTGCTGACAGAATCTGGAGAGAATGGTCGAGGGTCATGTCTTCTCACCGAGCAGCAAGCTTCTTCTGAGTGCGTATGAGAGGTGAGAAGTCAGAAGAACAGAGTGCAATTGTCTTGAGTCTGTCGTGAGGATAGATTGCGCGTAGGAAGACGAAGACATGTCAGACCAGTGAAAGGAAGTCTGACTTTGGGAGGTCTTCCGAAGAAGACATTGAATCGGAAGCTGTCCCGAGTGTCTTCCCAGAGACCACTGTCACCGCAGGAGCCCGCAACCATCTTCCGAACTTGTTATGCACTTGATGTTTATGAATCTTGTATCTTCTGATAGGAAGTAGGATGTAATGCAAGGTGGGTTGTCTTCTGGGCAATCCATGCGAGGCCTTCCTTAGATAGGATTGTTTAGATATAGCTCGGAAGACAAGGGCTATCTAGGAAGTACTGTTAGAATCTCGGAAGACGGAGTAGTTGTCTTCTGGAAAACTAGTTTCGTCTTCTGAGAAGTAGAAGATAGACTGTGGACACTTGGGAAGGACTGAGCCTTCAGCTCATAGTAGGTGCTTGTGGCTTAGTGCAACAGATCTTCCAGCATGACAATGCATCCGCGAGGCTTGGTGTTACCAGCGGCAGAATTGGCCGAGGCCACTCCTTTCCTCAAGGAGTTGGGTCTCGACTTCTTCCTGTGGGATTGGAACCTCGCCGATCAGGGACTTCTGGAGGAGGTGTGGGCAGCGTTGCCACCTCGTAACCGTGTACCTGCGAAGGCAGGAGTAGCTCGAGGAAGGCCATCTTCCTGAACTGAAGATTGGTGGCGTAGGGCTTTTCACAGGTCAGAGTTCGAGAACCGAGGATATTGGTACGAGAAGAAGATCTTGCCTAGGATCGTGAGTTCGTGGCATGTGCCTGGGAGCACCTCGTGCCTTTTTGTGGAAGACAGGCAGGGGAGGAACGGTTGGAAGATAGAATCTTACCGGGAGCCGAAGAAGCGACTTCTGGCGAAGTTGTTTCTGCATCTCTTTCCCAAGGAGAAAGCGCAGAAGACAAGGTACTTAGGAGAATAGGACGTGGAGTTCCTGGAATCAGTGTGGGATGACAGAGTGCCCATCTACTGGGGCGCTTACATCCACAACTATGTACAGACGGAGCTAGCGTACTTGGGTACCCCGGCGAGAGGACACTTGACACCCTTCCTCTGCTACTTGTATGTAGCCGTGGGAGATCTTAGGGAAGATCAGTTGGCAGAGTATGTGCCAACGGAGAGACAGGAGGTGAAGGAGGAGACCTCGGAAGACGATGACCGAGCGGCAGCCGCAACGTCTCCTCCCACTCTGATGCCACAGCTGAGGCCCGGCTCTCACCAGAAGACGCTTCTGGTGAGAGAAGATGAGTCTAGTGGGTCGGAAGACACCACGCCACCGAGGAAGATGGGTCCCAGAAGTGTACCGAGAACACCCATCTCCCTCATTCATTCAGGATCGGAGTCCGACTCGGAGGAAGAACTACTGAGTACCCGATCGGAGCAGAAGACCGCTTCTGCAACACCTGGGAGTCTTCCGAAGACTCCAGAAGACAAGAAAAGAAGGGATACTCCTACTGCGATGCGAGGAAGCGCAGTGAAGAGACTCGCTCCTGTCATGAGGGATCTTCCACCCCGGAAGATGAGAAGGGTAGCTTCTTCTCGTGCGCAGAAGATGAAGATCATTGTGGTGGAAGAGGCTTCCTTGCCTCTGGAAGACGAAGTCGACACCGCGGAGCGAGTGGTGGAGATGAACTTGTCTTCCGCAGGAAGACAACTGGAGGAATTCAGCGCCTACTTCCAGAAGGAGATCCAGCCCGCTATGGAGTTGCTGGAGAAGAGAGCGAAGGCTCAGGAGAGGCCCTTGCAATCTGGATTCGGCCTGCGCATCTTGCTGCGACAGGGGGAAGACCAGAAGAAGACGGAGTCGCTGGAAGCTAGTCTCCGAACCACGGAGAAGCTCGCAGCCAGGTACAAGGTGGAAGCAGCTGCTTCTGCCAAGGAGCTGGTGCAGCTTCGGAAGAGCAACTAGGAGTTGCAGGCGCGTGTACGAAGCGCGATCACGAAGTCCTCGTGGGAGAAGATCACCACCCTCGCAGAGAAGCAGACCACTTGGAAGACGCAGCGAGAAGCCGCAGAAGCGCGAGTTGCAGCTGAGAAGACGCAGCTGGAAGCAGCGGAGGCTCGTGCACAAGAGATGCTAGCACAGTCGGTGGAAGCACTTCGAAAGAAGTTCAACTTCACCGCGGGTAGGAAGTTACTTACCTTGGCTAGAGGATGGGACAGCGAGTCCAAGGCAATGTTGGTGGAATGCAGGGAGAGCATGTTCACGTATTTAGATTGGCAGATAGAGGGAGTGAAGACACTTTATGGTCTTCCCTCGCTTCCGATACCTGCAACCGCATCTTCCCACGCTCCAGCACCATCGACTGGATCTGGAATGGAGAAGGAGGAGTTCGATCTCGCTGTGCACTTGGTAGTGACAGCGTTGGAAGCCGAGAAGACTCCGAAAGACACCCTGGAAGACAAGATGACGAGCCGTCTTCCCAGGTATTCCGAGTGGAGGAAGCGACTTCCCCGGACCCCTATGAGGTCGCCATGGCCCTAGTCCCGCATCAGTGGCTCAGAAGACGGAACAAGCACCGGTCGATTCCGCTTCCCAGAAGACGCTTCTGTCTTCCGAAGCAGAAGCTGAAGTCGAGGAAGACGCAGCAGCAGGGCCAGCAAAGAACGATGAAAAGGAAGCCACTTCAGTGACACCCGAGGTAACTGCAGGGCTTTCTAGCTTATCAGAAGCCGTGTTAGGAGCTCCGATAGGAGCAGATCAAGTAGAGATTGCCATCGAGCAATCAGAGTAGTTAGTAACTCCATTGACTATTCCAATTTTAGTAAGACCAAAACATGCTATCTTAAGGGTGGCAGTTTTCAGTATAAAATTAGTAAGGATACCATGTGGCAGCATAGGTAGCGTAAGAGCAACAAGGTGGATGGCTAATAAGGAAGGAGAACCGTTTGCATGTGGGGTGTCAACCTCTTGTCAGCGCCTCTCTCTCCCTGGTGGTCGTCTCCCCTGGTTCTCATGACAGCGACATAAGTAGGATCGAAGAGTAGGAGACAGAGTTCTAGAGTTTGATAGTTTTGTAGTTCTGCATGCACATACCAATCTTACGGTGCAGGAGACAGATTAGACACTAGAAGTACACAGTATACACTACACCCGTTGTTGGAAATATACGAATAGTCTGGGAATACACAGAAGGGGTCTGCATGCTCGTACCAGCAGTGGTTCGGAGATGTAGATGAGTAGTGGACAGTCTAGAGTAAGGAACGGCATCCTCGTGCAGTCCTGCTGGTTAGACTGATGTGTCGAGGAGTAGACGCAGGAAGTAGAGGGAGTGAGCTTCCCAACGCCATTGTGACTTCTTCTCGGGGAATAGATTGTGGATTTGAGTGCAGAAGCTTCGTTCATGTCTTCTGGGTGGTGGGTTTCTTTGAATTCGCTCCCAATTGTGCATGGGAAGTATTCTTCTCGAGTGGCGATGAATGTCAGCAGTTGTGGAAGTGTAGCTTGGCTCGTTCAGTAGAGCACTTGGGATCTACGTACGGACGGTCTTATGGATAAAGGATCCCAGAAGACAGAGTAGTCAGAGCAGCGAAGTGAAGAAGAAAGAAGTCTTCTTCCCACAACAGAAGACGACATCCTCGAGTAGAAGACGATGCAACAGTACTCACGTTTGTTGTCTTCCTCCCCAAACTATTACAAGCAGGGATGCCTTGTTAGTCAGGATCCGGACTAGAAGCCTGTCGGAATCTTAATTGCCTCTTTTCATCTTGTTTTCTCTTGTTTGGATTTTCTTATCTTCCCCATCTTCTCTCATCTTCCCCATCTTCTTACCTTCTTCTAGTGAGCTTCCGAGACTTCTATTGAGCTTCCGTGAAGGTGAATGTCGTTGTAGTGCTGCAGAAAGACCACTTCCGTAGGCAGAAGCCTGGGAAGGCTACAAGGGGGCATACACCCTGTGACTAACCCGTTGGAATGTGAGTGTGAGAATAAGGTGTAACGACCGTTGCTAGTCGACTTCCGCGAAGCAGGACAGTCTTCTGGAGGTGTGAGAAGACAAGCTGAACCCCCAGAAGACGAGAATCGCTTCGAGAAGACGGTATCGAGAAGACCGGAAGAAGCAACCTAGAAGCAGGAAGATCGTCTTCCCGAGCTTCTCTGTGAATAGTTGTGTGATATTTTAGTTGGTAGTTGTTTGTTTAGTTCCAGAGCACCATTTGGCGTGTCTGGAAGATGTGTGGTTTTGTGTGGTTTTTGTGAAAAGACAGGATTCCTAGGCCAAACTCGTGTGTTGGTGTGTTTGAACAGATCTTAGAACTTAGAGCAGCGTTACTTGCATAAATCCTCTGTGGGAACGATATCTTGTATACTAAATGGGCAAAAGGAGTAATCCTGCGTCACTACAGGAAGCTCGCTCTCTCTACTTCCAGCGCCTACTCCTCGACACATCAGTCTAGACAACAGGACTGCACGAGGATGCAGTTCCCTGTTCCTAAACTGTGCACTACCTACACCTACATCTCCAAGCCGCTGCTGATAACCAGAGAATGCAGACTTCTTCCTGCGTAATTCCCTTAGTCTTACATCGAGCGTAGCTAATCTGTCTGCACCGTAGAATCTGTATGTGTGTGTAGATCTCTGTAGTGTGTCATGTGTCTAATGTGCTATGAGTCTGCACCGTAAAATGTTGGTGTTTGTGCAGAACTTCAATTTCCTACTCTTCGATCCGACTTATGCATCTGCCTTGAGATGCAGAGGGAATCCCCTCCAATCTTTGACTGCAATCGGGGAGGGATGAGCACTGTCAGAAGGTTGCCACCTCACATGCAAAAACGGTTCCTCTTTCCTAATTAGCCATCTGGTTGTTTACCTTACGCTGCCTACTCTGCCACATGGTCACTGATCTAAAATTAAATTGGACCTGTCTTTTCCTAATATAACATATTTAGTACTTTACTAAGTTTGGACAAGTCCCTGGTCTTCTGGGCTTTGCTTATCTATTCTAATGGCTCGGATGCCATTTCCACCTGATCTATTCCTACCTGAACTACTTAAATCGGCTTCTGATACGCTGGGAAGTCCTGTAATTACCTCAGGTGTCGCTGAGGTGGCCTCCTCCTCCACGTTCATCGCTGGCTTTGCTGCTGCTGCTTCGGAAGACAGAAGCGTCTTCTGGGAAGCTGGGTCGACTTGTGCTTCCTCGCTCTTCTGAGACACTAGTTCAACACTGGGAGCCATGGTAATCTCATAGGGACCCGGGGAAGTCACTTCCTCCACTCGGATACTGGTGGTCAACTATGTACCGAGACACTTTCCAGGAGATTAGGAAGTGCGATGCATGCCAGAGGGTGGGAAGACCGACCGCTACAACAAGGTGGCCTCTTACTCCCATTCTTCCGCTGGCCCCGTTCGAAAAGTGGGGAATCGACTTTGTAGGTCCTATCGCCCCGGTGGCGAGAAGAACACGAGCAAGGTACATCTTAATAGCTATCGACTATGCCACCAAGATGGTGGAAGGCGAGGCGACGAGAAAGAACGATGCCGCAGTAGTAGCAAGGTTCCTATGGCATAACATCATCACTAGGTATGGATGTCCGCTGGAATTGGTGTCAGATAGGGACACTCATTTCTTAAATGAGACTATTTCCCTCCTGACCCAATACTTCAGGATTAAGCATCGGAAGACGACGCCATACAACCCGAAAGCGAATGGGCTGACGGAGAAGTCGAACGGTCTTCTGTGTAACATCCTGAACAAGGTAACTGTTAACCATGCGTATGACTGGGACACGAAACTGCCATCTGTGTTGTGGGCTTTCAGAATTTCACCTAAAGTCACTACCCAGAAGACGCCTTTCTACCTAACTTACGGCATGACGCCCATTGTGCTCATTGAGTTAGAGGTCCCAACATACCGGTTAGTCGTATCCGAACGCATGGGAGAAGAAGAGAGCCAGGAGCAGCATCTTCTGAACTTCGTGGAGTTTGAAGAAGACAGGAATGCAGCTTTGGAGAAGACATACGAGGTGCAAGCGCAACGTAAGGTAAACTACGATAGCAAGTTGAGGAAGGTGACTGTTGTGGACGGGGACTTGGTACTTCTCTACGACAACCGTCATATTAAGTTCCCCGGGAAACTTCATCTTCGCTGGATGGGACCTTACCGTGTCTTAGAGATCTTCGACAATGACTCTTTGCAGTTGGAAGAGTTGGACGGTACACTGATGACCACTCGTGTTAATGGGTGGCGCGTCAAGAAGTATTGGACGTAAACAGAAGTGCAGGAACCACTGATGTTTGCGGGAACGCAAACATGTGAGGGTGGGCGTATGTGGTGCCCACAAATTACAGGATGCATGAATTTTTGAAATTTTTAAGAATAATGACTTGTTTATATAACTGAAGAAGCGTTGTTACTTAAGGTTACGTCTTCCTTAACAGGAAGATGATCTTAAGAGCTGTTTGTAATAAGAAGTTGACTTCTTCAGAAGACGACCGTCTTCGGAAGATCATCTTCTCAGTTGCGTCTTCAGAAGATGAGAAGACGGCGGAAGATGGGAAGACGGCGGAAGACACCTATCTTCCAGAAGACAGCCACCGCGAAGGATCAACCACGATTTTTCGGGTAAGACAGTAGGTGTACCTACTGGAGCGCACCGAATAGGCAGGTAGGTCAAGAAGACACCAAGGACGAGAACCCCTAATCTGCGGGGAAGATGCGTGAGGAAGCACATTAGCCACCTTCCAACTTCCCGCAGCACAGTGCGCCTGAAGAAGATCGATTGAGAGAGTGAACTTCGAGCTAGCATTGAGAGAGGAATCGAGTAAGACATCGAGGTAGTAGAGAGTACGTTGGCAGATAGGCGAAGGGTGAAATCGGATTGCGGGAGCACAAACAGCAGAGAGAGCGAGGGCATTTCTGTGGAGCTTCCGAGAAGTTGACAGTGGAGAGTGGCGAGTAGAAGCGAAAGTAGAATCGAGGTGTGGACCGAAATTGACAGCAGGCGCATTCGAGAGGAGTCGCATTGGAAGCTAGTACAAGAGCCAGAAGCGCGCGGAGGTCGAAGGCAACTTGGGAGCCGAAGAAGACTGTAGAGGCTCTTTCCCCTGTTCTTTCCCCTTCCCACTTCTTCTCGCCATTGTCTGGTACTCCCCGCGCTTCCTTGATTGTGTGCAGGCAGCCTGATCGATTACCCCACCCCCCATCTTTCCTATTGAGACATTGGGTGCGGAAGCGCTACCCAATTTCTGTCAAGATATCTCCTTGCTTCTTCCCGAGCTCAATTCGAGCTTCCCTACCCCTAGTCTTCAAATTGGCGAACCCAACTATCAATTTCTCTACCCTACTACCTCTCTACCCCCGAAACTTGGAATAGAAGACGATTCGGAAGATGGGAACATCTTCGGAAGACGCTTCTTGAACTTGACTGTCTTCGGAAGACATCTTCGGAAGACTGTCTTCGGAAGTCGACTGAACACAATTCGTATCAAGAGTGGATTTGCTTTGCTTTTGTGTTTAGAGAGACTTGGTACGAAGCCTGAGTGGTTTGGTGAGTTGTTGTGTTATTTCGAGAAGTTGGAACTCGTGAACTAGGCCTGTGCCTCCCGGTCTTCCAAGCTTCTCAACTCCACATCTTCCTAGAGAGACTAGAAGACTGAAAGGCTGGCAAAATGAGCGAGAAAACGTGAGGGTCCATTTCGGGTCTCTTCTGTCTGACCCATAGCAGCCGTTCCTTCTTCTTCCCGAACTTAGAAGAGAGTTGTGAGAAGTATTGCTGGCAGAATCCGGAGAGAATGGTCGAGGGTCATGTCTTCCCATCATGCAGCAAACTTCTTCTGAGTGCGTATGAGAGGTGAGAAGTCAAAAGAACAGAGTGCACATGTCTTGAGTCTGTTGTGAGGATAGATTGCGCGTAGGAAGAAAAAGACATGTGAGACCAGTGAAGGGAAGTCTGACTTCAGGAGGTATTCCGAGAACGACATTGAATCAGAAGCTGTCCCAAGTGTCTTCCCAGAGGCCACTGTCACCGCAGGAGCCCGCAACCATCTTCTGAACCTTTCTCATACTCTACTTCTCGCATATCTTGTATCTTCTGATATGAAGTAGGATGTAATGCAAGGTGGGTTGTCTTCTTGGTGATCCGTGTACCTGCAAAGGCATGAGTTGCTTGGGGAAGACCATCTTCCTGGACAGAAGACTGGTGGCGTAAGGCGTTTCACAGGCCTGAGACCGAGAACCGAGGATATTGGTACGAGAAGAAGATCTTGCCTAGGATTGTGAGTTCATGGCATGTGCCTGGGAGTACCACCTGCCTTTTCGTGGAAGACAGGCAGGGGAGAAACGGTTGGAAGATAGAGTCTTACCGGGAGCCGAAGAAGCGACTTCTGGCGAAGTTGTTTCTGCATCTTTTCCCCAAGGGAAAAACGCAGAAGACAAGGTACTTAGGAGATCAGGACGTAGAGTTCCTGGAATCAGTGTGGGATGACAGAGTGCTCATCTACTGGGGCGCGTACATCCACAACTATGTACAGACGGAGCTAGCATACTTGGGTACCCCGGCGGGAGGACATCTGACGCCCTTCTTTTGCTACTTGTATGTAGCCATGGGGGATCTAAGGGAAGATCAGCTGGCAGTGTATGGGCCAACGGAGCGACAGGAGGTGAAGGAGGAGGCCTCGGAAGACGATGACCGAGAGGCAGCAGCAACGCCCCCTCCCACTCTGATGTCACAGCTGAGACCCGGCTCTCACCAGAAGACGCTTCTGGTGAGGGAAGACGAGTCTAGTGGGTCGGAAGACGCCACGCCAGTGAGGAAGATGGGTCACAGAAGTGTACCGAGGACACCTATCTCCCTCATCCATTCAGGATCGGAGTCGGACTCGGAGGAAGACTTGCTGAGTACCCGATCGGAGCAGAAGATTACTTCTGTAACACCTGGGAGTCTTCCGAAGACTCCAGAAGACGAAGGATGGATGGGCGCTCCTACTGCGATGCGAGGAAGCGCAAAGAGGAGAGCCGCTCCTGCCACGAGGAGTCTTCCACCCCGGAAGATGAGAAGAGTAGCTTCTTCTCGTGCGCAGAAGATGAAGGCCGTAGTGGTGGAAGAGGCTCCCTTGCCTCTGGAAGACGAAGTCGACACCATGGAGCGAGTGGTGGAAATGAACTTGTCTTCCGCAGGAAGACGACTGGAGGAGTTCAGTGCCTACTTCCAGAAGGAGATCCAGCCCGCTATGGAGTTGTTGGAAAGGAGAGTGAGGGCACAGGAGAAGCCCTTACAGCCTGGATTCGGCCTGCGCACCTTGCTACGACAGGAAGACAACCAGCAGAAGACGGAGTCTCTGGAAGCTAGTCTCCGCACTACGGAGAAGCTTGCAGCCAGGTACAAGGCGGAAGCAGCCGCTTCTGCCAAGGAGTCGATGCAACTTCGGAAGAGCAACCAGGAGTTGCAGACGCGAGTTCAGCAGCGTGATCAGGAAGTTCTCCGAGTACGGGAGAAGATCACTGCCCTCGCAGAAGAGCAGACCACTTGGAAGATGCAGCGAGAAGCCGCAGAAGCGCGAGCTGCAACAGACAAGACGCAGAGGGAAGCAGCGGAGGCTCGTGCGCAGAAGATGCTAGCTCAGTCGGTAGAAGCGCTTCGGAAGAAGTTCAACTTCACCGCGGGTAAGAAGTTACTTACCTTAGCTAGGGAATGGGACAGCGGGTCCAAGACGAGGTTGGTGGAATGCAGAGATAGCATGTTCAGGTACCTGGATAGACAGATAGAAGGAGTGAAGACACTTTATGGTCTCCCTCACTTCCGACACCTGGAACCGCATCTTCCCAAGCCCCAACACCCTCGATTGGATCCAGAATGGAGAAGGAGGAGTTCGATCTCGCTGTACACTTGGTGGTGACAGCGTTGGAAGACGAGAAGACTCCAGAAGACGCCCCGGAAGTCATGATGTCTTCTAGAAGACAGGAAGACGAGCCGTCTTCCCAGGTATTCCGCGTGGAGGAAGCGACTTCCCCGGACCCCTATGAGATCGCCATGGTCCCTAGTATTGTATCTGTGCCTCAGAAGACCGAAGACGCACCATTCGACTCGTCTTCCCAGAAGACCATTCCGTCTTCCGAAGTCGAAGCCGAGGAAGACGCAGCCGCAGAAATAGCAGGGCCAGCGAAGAGCGAGGAGAGGGAAGCTACCTCAGTGGTACCCGAGGTAAGTGCAGGGCTTCCCAGCCCATCAGAAGTCGAGGTAGTAGCTCCGGTAGGAGCAGATCATGTAGAGATTGCCACCGAGCAATCAGAGTAGTTAGCAAACTCAATCGACACTTCCAGATTTAGTAGGATCAGACATGCTATCTTAAAGGTGGCAGTTTTCCATGTAAAAATAGTTAGGACCCCATGTGGCAGCATAGGTAGCGTAGGAGTAACACAGTGGAGGGCTAATTGGGAAGAGGGACCGCATGCATGTGAGGTGACAACCTCTTGTCAGCGCCTCTCTCTCTCTCCCTGGTGGTCGCCTCCTAAGGCAGATGGTTAAGTAGGATAGCAGGGTAGGAGAAAAGCTCTCTGAGAGCTCTGCCAGTCCTGTAGAATTCGGCAGTAACTGAACATACACACCGATTCTACAGGCAGGCAAGCGAGACACATTAGAGCAGAGACAGTCTTAGAGCACTACACCCGTTGTTGGAAACATACGAATAGTCTTGGAATATACAGGAGGGATCTGCATACTCGCACCAGCAGTGGTTCGAAGATGTAGATAGAGGTAATGGACAGTCCAGGAACAGGGAACGGCATCCTCGTGCAGTCCTGTTGGCTGGGCTGGTGTGTCGAGGAGTAGACGCAGGAAGTAGCGGGAGTGAACTTCCCAATGCCATTGTGACTTCTTCTCGGGGAATAGATTGTGGATTTGAGTGCAGCAGCTTCGCTCATGTCTTCTGGGTGGTGGAATGTATTGAATTTGCTCCCAATTGTGCATGAGAAGTGTTCTTCTTGAGTGGCGGTGAATGTCAACAGTTGTGGAGTGTAGCTTGACTCGTTCAGTAGAGCACTTGGGATCTACGTACGAACGGTCTTCTGGGTAAGGGATCCCAGAAGACAGAGCAGCGAAGTGAAGAAGAAAGAAGCCTTCTTCCCGCAACAGAAGACGACATCCTCGAGTAGAAGACGGTGCTACAGTACTCACGTTTGTTGTCTTCCTCCCCAAACTATTACAAGCAGGGATGGCTTGTTAGTCAGGATCTGGACTAGAAGCCTGTCGGAATCTTAATTGCCCTTTTTCATCCTGTTTTCTCTTGTTTGGATTTCTTCTTCTTCCCATCTTCCCCCATCTTCCCCATCTTCTTATTTGTGAGTTAGAAGGAACTTTTTTGAGCAAAAGCAATGTGTTTGTGAGTTTGAGCAGACCTTAGAAGTTTAAACAGTGTAACTAGTGAAAATCTTCTTGAGGAACGAAATCTTTTATGCTACAATGATGTAAAGGAGAAATCTGGACACTACAATCATGTACCTTGGAAATGTTGCCGAGGAGTTTTCTAGTTCGAATGACATTACCTTGTAGGTAAATGTACCCCAGTCGATCACAATCGTGATTTTGTGTTGATCTTTTGACGTGATGACGATTTTGTTGTATCCACAAACCAATCCATGAAATTGAACCTCTGACTCTCTACCACATCTTCTAGGAGCATATCCGTAAATAGAATTGGAAAAGGTTCAGGAATTGTCTTCTATTGAGAACTTGAAATCCACACAAATCTGAATTTTTCTCGAATTCTTCTTTGGAACCACCAGGACAGGAGATGTCTATTCTGACTCCTCATTGGAGTATATGAATTTACAATCCAAGAGTTTCAATATCTCCTTTTTCATCATCCCTGAGTATCTTGGATCGAGCCGGTATGAATGTATCGCATCGAGATTGTTCCTTCCTTCAGTGAGATCCGATGTTGGCAGCATGCAGGGTTAAACCCTAGTTGTTCAGTGTAGTTGTCTGCAAATACATCCCTGCACTCCTGAAACAACTATTGGAATGATGGTAATTTATTCTCGTGGACGTCCATTGACAACTTGACGTATGTGGTGCCCACAAATTACAGGATGCACGAATTTTTGAAATTTTTAAGAATAATGACTTGTTTGTATAACTGAAGAAGCGTTGTTACTTAAGGTTACGTCTTCCTTAACCGGAAGATGATCTTAAGAGCTGTTTGTAATAAGAAGTTGACTTCTTCAGAAGTCGACCGTCTTCGGAAGATCGTCTTCTCAGTGGCGTCTTCAGAAGACGAGAAGACGGCGGAAGATGGGAAGACGGCGGAAGACACCTATCTTCCATAAGACAGCGACCGCGAAGGACCAACCACGAGTTTTCGGGTAAGACAGTAGGTGTACCTACTGGAGCGCACCGAATAGGTAGGTAGGTCAGGAAGACACCAAGGACGAGAACCCCTAATCTGCGGGGAAGATGCGTGAGGAAGCACATTAGACACCTTCCAACTTCTCGCAGCATAGCGCGCCTGAAGAAGATCGATTGAGAGAGTGAGCTTCGCGAGCTAGCATTGAGAGAGGAATCAAGTGAGACATCGAGGTAGGAGAGAGTAAGTTGGCAGCTAGGCGAAGGGTGAGATTGAATTGCGGGAGCACAAACAGCAGAGAAAGCGAAGGCGTTTCTATGGAGCTTCCGAGAAGCTGACAGTGAAGAGTGGCGAGTAGAAGCAGAGGTGGAATCAAGGTGTGGACCGAAATTGACAGCAGGCGCAGTCGTGTGGAGTCGCATTGGAAGCTAGGACAAGAGCCAGAAGCGCGCGGAGGTCGAAGGCAACTCGGGGAGCCGAAGAAGACTGTAGAGGTTCTTCCTCCTGTTCTTTTCCCCTCCCACTTCTTCTCACCTTTTCTTGGTACTCCCCGCGCTTCCTTGATTGTGTGCAGGCAGCCTGATCGATTACCCCACCCCCATTCTTTCTATTGAGACATTGGGCGCGGAAGCGCTGCCCAATTTCTGTCGAGACATCTCCTTGCTTCTTCCCGAGCTCAATTCGAGCTTCCCTACTCCTAGCCCTCAAATTGGAGACCCCAACTATCAATTTCCCTACCCCCTACCTCTCTATCCCCGAAACTTGGAACAGAAGACGATTCGGAAGATGGGAACATCTTCAGAAGACGCTTCTTGAACTTGACTCTCTTCGGAAGACATCTTCGGAAGACTGTCTTCGGAAGTCGACTGAACACAATTCGTATCAAGAGTGGATTTGCTTTCCTTTTGTGTTTAGAGAGACTTTGTACGAATCCTGAGTGGAGTGGTGAGTTGTTGTGTTAATTCGAGAAGTTGGAAGTCGGGAACTAGGCCTGTGCCTCCCGGTCTTCCAAGCTTCTCAACTCCCCATCTTCCTAGAGAGACTAGAAGACTGGAAGGCTGGCAAAATGAGCGAGAAGACGCGAGGGTCCATTCGGGTCTCTTCTGTCCGACCCATAGCAGCCGTTCCTTCTTCTTCCCGAACTTAGAAGAGAGTTGTGAGAAGTCTTGCTGGCAGAATCTGGAGAGAATGGTCGAGGGTCATGTCTTCCCATCATGCAGCAAGCTTCTTCTGAGTGCGTATGAGAGGTGAGAAGTCAGAAGAACAGAGTGCACATGTCTTAAGTCTGTTGTGAGGATAGATTGCGTTTAGGAAGACGAAGACAGGTGAGACCAGTGAAGGGAAGTCTGACTTCGAGAAGTCTTCCGAGAACGACATTGAATCGGAAGCTGTCCCAAGTGTCTTCCCAGAGACCACTGTCACCGCAGGAGTCCGCAACCATCTTCTGAACCTTTCTCATACTCTACTTCTCGCATATCTTGTATCTTCTGATAGGAAGTAGGATGTAATGCAAGGTGGGTTGTCTTCTTGGTAATCCATGCGAGGCCTTGCTTAGATAAGATTGTTTAGATATAGCTCGGAAGACGAGAGCTATCTAGGAAGTACTGTTAGAATCCCGGAAGACGGAGTAGCTGTCTTCTGGAAGACTAGTTTCGTCTTCTGAGAAGTAGAAGCTAGACTGTGGGCACTCTGGAAGAACTGAGCCTTCAGCTCATAGTAGGTGCTTGTGGTTTAGTGCAACAGATCTTCCAGGTATGTCGATGCATCCGCGAGGCTTGGTGTTACCAGCGGCAGAATTGGCCGAGGCCACTCCTTTCCTCAAGGAGTTGGGTCTCGACTTCTTCCTGTGGGATTGGAACCTCGCAGATCAAGGGCTTCTGGAGGAGGTGTGGGCCGCGTTACCACCGCGTAACCGTGTACCTGCGAAGGCAGGAGTTGCTCGGGGACGATCGTCTTCCTGGACTGAAGACTGGTGGCGTAAGGCGTTTCACAGACCTGAGACCGAGAACCGAGGATATTGGTACGAGAAGAAGATCTTGCCTAGGATTGTGAGTTCATGGCATGTGCCTGGGAGTACCACCTGCCTTTTCGTGGAAGACAGGTAGGGGAGGAACGGTTGGAAGATAGAGTCTTACCGGGAGCCGAAGAAGCGACTTCTGGCGAAGTTGTTTCTGCATCTTTTCCCCAAGGGAAAAGCGCAGGAGACAAGGTACTTAGGAGATCAGGACGTGGAGTTCCTGGAATCAGTGTGAGATGACAGAGTGCCAATCTACTGGGGCGCGTACATCCACAACTATGTACAGACGGAGCTAGCATACTTGGGTACCCCGGCGGGAGGACATCTGACGCCCTTCTTTTGCTACTTGTATGTAGCCATGGGGGATCTAAGGGAAGATCAGCTGGCAGTGTATGGGCCAACGGAGCGACAGGAGGTGAAGGAGGAGACCTCGGAAGACGATGACTGAGAGGCAGCAGCAACGCCCCCTCCCACTCTGATGCCACAACTGAGACCCGGCTCTCACCAGAAGATGCTTCTGGCGAGGGAAGACGAGTCTAGTGGGTCGGAAGACGCCACGCCAGTGAGGAAGATGGGTCACAGAAGTGTACCGAGGACACCCATCTCCCTCATTCATTCAGGATCGGAGTCGGACTCGGAGGAAGACTTGCTGAGTACCCGATCGGAACAGAAGACAGCTTCTGTAACACCTGGGAGTCTTCCGAAGACTCCAGAAGACGAAGGATGGATGGGCGCTCCTACTGCGATGCGAGGAAGCGCAAAGAGGAGAGCCGCTCCTGCCACGAGGAGTCTTCCACCCCGGAAGATGAGAAGAGTAGCTTCTTCTCGTGCGCAGAAGATGAAGGCCGTAGTGGTGGCAGAGGCTTCCTTGCCTCTGGAAGACGAAGTCGACACCATGGAGCGAGTGGTGGAAATGAACTTGTCTTCCGCAGGAAGACGACTGGAGGAGTTCAGTGCCTACTTCCAGAAGGAGATCCAGCCCGCTATGGAGTTGTTGGAAAGGAGAGCGAGGGCACAGAAGAAGCCCTTACAGCCTGGATTCGGCCTGCGCACCTTGCTGCGACAGGAAGACAGCCAGCAGAAGACGGAGTCGCTGGAGCTAGCCTCCGCACTACGGAGAAGCTTGCAGCCAGGTACAAGGCGGAAGCAGCCGCTTCTGCCAAGGAGTCGATGCAACTTCGGAAGAGCAACCAGGAGTTGCAGACGCGAGTACAGCAGCGCGATCAGGAAGTTCTCCGAGTGCGGGAGAAGATCACTGCCCTCGCAGAAGAGCAGACCACTTGGAAGATGCAGCGAGAAGCCGCACAAGCACGAGATGCAGTGGAGAAGACGCAGAGGGAAGCAGCGGAGGCTCGTGCGCAGAAGATGCTAGCTCAGTTGGTAGAAGCGCTTCGGAAGAAGTTCAACTTCACCGCGGGTAAGAAGTTACTTACCTTAGCTAGGGAATGGGACAGCGGGTCCAAGACGAGGTTGGTGGAATGCAGAGATAGCATGTTCATGTACCTGGATAGACAGATAGAAGGAGTGAAGACACTTTATGGTCTTCTCTCACTTCCGACACCTGCAACCGCATCTTCCCAAGCCCCAGCACCCTCGATTGGATCCGGAATGGAGAAGGAGGAGTTCGATCTCGCTGTACACTTGGTGATGACAGCGTTGGAAGACGAGAAGACTCCAGAAGACGCCCCGGAAGACATGATGTCTTCTGGAAGACAGGAAGACGAGCCGTCTTCCCAGGTATTCCGCGTGGAGGAAGCGACTTCCCCAGACCCCTATGAGGTCGCCATGTTCCCTAGTACTGCATCTGTGCCTCAGAAGACCGAAGACGCACCATTCGACTCGTCTTCCCAGAAGACCATTCCGTCTTTCGAAGTCGAAGCAGAGGAAGACGCAGCCGCAGAAATAGCAGGGCCAGCGAAGAGCGAGGAGAGGGAAGCTACCTCAGTGGTACCCGAGGTAAGTGCAGGGCTTCCCAGCCCATCAGAAGTCGAGGTAGTAGCTCCGGTAGGAGCAGATCATGTAGAGATTGCCACCGAGCAATCAGAGTAGTTAGCAAACTTAATCGACACTTCCAGATTTAGTAGGATCGGACATGCTATCTTAAGGGTGGCAGTTTTCCATGTAAAAATAGTTAGGACCCCATGTGGCAGCATAGATAGCGTAGGAGTAACACAGTGGAGGGCTAATTGGGAAGAGGGACCGCATGCATGTGAGGTGACAACCTCTTGTCAGCGCCTCTCTCTCTCTCCCTGGTGGTCGCCTCCCCTGACTCTCGAGGCAGATGGTTAAGTAGGATCGTAGAGTAGGAAACGGAGCTCTGCCAGTTCTGCCAGTTCTGTAGAATTCTGTAGTAATTGAACATACACACCGATTCTACAGGCAGGCAGGCGAGACACATTAGAGCAGAGACAGTCTTAGCGCACTACACCCGTTGTTGGAAACATACGAATAGTCTTGGAATATACATGAGGGGTCTGCATACTCGCACCAGCAGTGGTTCGAAGATGTAGATAGAGGTAATGGACAGTCCAGGAACAGGGAACGGCATCCTCGTGCAGTCCTGTTGGCTGGGCTGGTGTGTCGAGGAGTAGACGCAGGAAGTAGCGGGAGTGAACTTCCCAATGCCATTGTGACTTCTTCTCGGGGAATAGATTGTGGATTTGAGTGCAGCAGCTTCGCTCATGTCTTCTGGATGGTGGAATGTATTGAATTCGCTCCCAATTGTGCATGAGAAGTGTTCTTCTTGAGTGGCGGTGAATGTCAACAGTTGTGGAGTGTAGCTTGACTCGTTCAGTAGAGCACTTGGGATCTACGTACGAACGGTCTTCTGGGTAAGGGATCCCAGAAGACAGAGCAGTCAGAGCAGCAAAGTGAAGAAGAAAGAAGCCTTCTTCCCGCAACAGAAGACGACATCCTCGAGTAGAAGACGGTGCTACAGTACTCACGTTTGTTGTCTTCCTCCCCAAACTATTACAAGCAGGGATGGCTTGTTAGTCAGGATCTGGACTAGAAGCCTGTCGGAATCTTAATTGCCCTTTTTCATCCTGTTTTCTCTTGTTTGGATTTCTTCTTCTTCCCATCTTCCCCCATCTTCCCCATCTTCTTATCTTCTCTAGTGAGCTTCCGATACTTCTATTGAGCTTCCGTGAAAGTGAATGTCGTTGTAGTGCTGCCGGAAGACAACTTCCGTAGGCAGAAGCCTGGGAAGGCTACCGGGGGCATACACCCTGTGATTTATCCAACCCGATTGGAATGTGAGTGTGAGAGTAAGGTGTAACGACTGTTACTAGTCGACTTCTGCGAAGCCGGACAGCCTTCTGGAGGTGTGAGAAGACGAGCTAAACCCCCAGAAGACGAGAATCGCTTCGGAAAGACGGTATCGAGAAGACCGGAAGAAGCAACCTGGAAGCAAGAAGATCGTCTTCCCGAGCTTCTCTGTGAATAGTTGTGTGATATTGTAATTGGTAGTTGTTTGTTTGGGTCCAGAGCACCACTTGGCGTGTCTGGAAGACGTGTTGTTTGGTGTGGTTTTGTGAGAAGATGGGATTTCTAGTCAAAACCCGTGTGTTTGTGTGTTTGAACAGATCTTAGAACTTAGAGCAGCGTTACTTGTGCAAATCCTCTGTGGGAACGATATCTTGTATACTAAATGAGCAAAAGGAGAAATCCTACGTCACTACAACGTATCTTGGATCCTCTCCTTCCTTGGAGAGATCAACCTCTTGGAACTTGTCATGGATGGGAAGATGCAAGGAAACATGATCTGCAGTTGCTTCCGGTGGTTTGGTCAAAAAAAGTTCTATCATTCCATCCTTGATATGTCTTGCCAGGGAGATTGTTCGTCTAAAATGTGAATTTAGTGTTTTGATCGAGTGGGGTGAAATGATCCTTTCCTTGGGAGTTTAGGTTCCAATCCAAACAGGTTGATCTGACTAGAAAAGAATATTCTATTGTCAAACTCAAGGTCTCAAACCTCCGTACTTTTTGCTGCTTGTATGTAAGTCCTTCTAGCACAGCACCCCTACTTCTTCCAAAATAACTTCGAGGAGACATTTCTGGACAAAGGAAGGTTCCTCTTGACTTAAGATGGTACAAGTGACTTGGGTGCGGATGAGCTAGGTAGGAGTCATTTCCTGGGGTATATGATCAAAAATTCCTCTTATGAAGATGTCTCACAAGACCTCTCTGAGATTATCCTTACCTAACCTAAAGTGTTAAGGTGGTTTGCTTATACTAGTCTCTGCGATTTCATATCACATGGTGCTACTTTTGTAGCTTGACTGTCTTGAGCTTGAGATGAAAGTACGTTGTCCTTGAATTCTGTTTGATAGTTTGCACTATCACTGCTCCGTAGAATTGGAGTGTCGTCAGAGAACGAGCTCTGATCAAACCAGACGTTGTCCAGAGCACTGTAAGAGAACTCTTCAAGTTTTGATGCTATCATGTGGCATGGCAACTTTGAGATAAATGATTTGTATTGGATTTTATCTAGCGAGACGTCCTCCTCTTCCTCAGTGGAGATGCAGAAGCAACTAGTCAGTCAATGCGCTAGTTCGTTGTCGCTATCATACATCAAATGTCATTGACTGAGATCATCCTAAAGATGTAGGACGCCTTCTCCTTCTTTATCCAAATCTTCCCTCCCATCGCTGTTGACATTTTCAGAGTGGACTGGTCGTACTTGGGACTAGATATGAGTTTCCTTGAATGTCATTCTATATGTACATCTGCATCATGTAACCAGGGAGTCCTTAGTAATATTGAGAACTATGCGACGGTGGCATTTCCATGACAACATAGTCGATCAGGAAGATGTGTTTTCTTATCAAGGTAGGCACACGTCTCCACTCTCTGAGAGGTCGAACTTTCTTGCCATCTGTCATCTTGAGATGACTGTCGAACGGATAAGTTGTTTGAGTCTTAAGGACTCCATTACTTCCTTGGTCATCATGTTGACTGAGGCCGGCTTTCTGACTATTTGAGAGCCAGGAAAGAGATGCCCCTCTATGATGAAGGGGACTATCGGATCCTCTAGTCTGGTGAAGAAGATGGTCGCTGATTGACTCAATGTTGTAGTGGAGCTAGCATTTTTCACTGCTTGCAGTCTCCTATGAAGGGATGGTCTTCCTAGATGTAGTCCATCGTCTATGTTAAGAAGTCTTCGGATTGTATTCTTGCAGGATGGAGATACTTCCAATAGTTGTTTGATTGAAATGTTAGCCTTGATGGCTGCAACATCTATCAAGATGGTACTCGAAGAACATACCCTGAGCTGGTTGTCTATTCAATGTGTCGAACATGAGTACTACCGTCCTGTATATGTTGAAGGTAGAATTATCTACTCTTGCTTGTGTCGGGGTTGCTTCTTCTTCTTCTTCACCAATGGATGTTGAAGATGATCTTATGTGGTTGATCTCTCCTACTAGCGTTCTATTGCAGTCCCTGACGTACTACTTTGCTCGACTTGTGATGAAGACATGTGCTTCATGACTTGTTGAAACGTGATGTACTTCTTTCTCCCTCTCTTTCTCTTCATTTCCTTCTTCGAGGTCTATCTCAATGACGTCTAGGTTTTATTCCTGATGGGTTTCTTGAAGTGGAGCATTATGTTGTACTCCTCTTTGAACTTCATGGAGGAGTGTGCAAAACTATGAGCACTCTACCATGGTATGTTCCTGGTAGCAGTTTGAATATCTTAGAGCTCTGGGTAGGGAACACTGATTGACAAAGTGTGGTCCTTGACAATGGTGACAACGTAATGATCCTCTATTCTGATCTTGATCTTGGTCATGTCGCCTTGGAGGTAGATCCATCAAGTGTACATTGTATTGTGGTTGTGTTGCATGTTCTCCTTCTTGCACCAAGTGTACCATAGCTTCCTTAGGGGCTTGTCGTTTGATCATATTGCAGTTGATCGAGTCGTGGCACGTCCTTCTGTAGTGTTTGCAATAGTTGATTGTTGCCTAGTTCAGACATTCCATGTTGGTGTGTCTCATGCCTCTGCAAGATGTGCAGGTAACCTCTCCTCTTGCTGTAGTGTTGACTTCATTGCGAGTGAAGTCTTCCTGAGCTAGTTGCAGTTGTTCTAGTTTCATCAACAATTCGTTAAATTCAAGGGACGTTGTAGTCAGGAGTGATGGACTACTTGAACTTGCTATTCTTTGTATTTGTTTCGGAGCTTCAACCTGAGATGGAGGTGCCACAAAAGCAGTTCAGGACTGTTACGTTGGCGTGTACATGGTTTGCATAAGGTTCATCTCAGGAGGGAAAATGCATTGATTGGTGGTTGCTTGTTAGCTTGAGGAGTCATCCCATAAGATGTGAATGCATATGGATTGACCATCATTTGTCTTTTGTAAACTTGGTATGATGTAACATGAGTCTGGTATTGAAGATCTTTTTCTTCTACCTGAGCATAGATTCTAGCCTCGATCTGGTTGCAGGTAAGTCCTTGACTTTTGACAGTATCATCCATTTTTGTACTACGTCTAGGAGGCTTCATTGGAACCAATTGAGGAGTTATGCATCCCCTGGTGTTGGATCCATCAGCGATGTGTAGTATTGAAACCTCTGGATGAAGACCTGCATTGACTCATGTGGTGTCTTTGTCAAAGAGTTCACTTTATGCCGGATCTGTTCTTGCAACATTAGAGAAATGAATTCTGTTCTCTCTACCTCAACCACCAGTGCATATTTAGTCTAGTGGTAGAGAGAAGCCTATTCCATATGAAGCAGAGTCCAATCTGTTTGGCTTTATCTTCATCCATGATAATATTACGAGCAGTTCAGACATTTTCAAACATATTAATGAATGCATTAAAATCCTCAATGCTATGAAAATGAAGTACTCCAGGTGGAATCACTTATGGATGTGACATTTTTTCTTTTGGTTCTTCTCACTCTTCCTCTTCGTCTTTTGACTCCTCTTCTGCGTAGAGGCAAGAGATCTCGAACATTGAGGCTGTTGTCTTCATTGTATTCTGATATTGTGTACTCTGCGACAAGTTCTATGTCGCTATCGTCATATGGTACCATGGACTATGTAGTTGTTGCTCTCCTCTTCAATGTGCGAGCGACCACGCTCGTCGACGTGGGTAAGATTTACTTGACCATAGAATTCGTAAAGATAACATACAAGTTTGAATGACAACGGTGTCAAATTGTCATCGGTAAGCCCACTTCTCTGAACATGATGGCTTGGTCTGAGGTTTACTTTCACTGTAGGGACCAATTGAGACCTAATTCCTTGAAACACTGATATCTGAATGAGTCAAAAATACCTTGAATGAACTATACTTGATCTTAGAACTTCCCTAAAGGTCTTAACTTCACTTTTGTGGTGCCCACAAATTACAGGATTCACGAATTTTTAAATTTTTAAGTTAATAACTTGTTTGTATAACTGAAGAAGCGTTGTTACTTAAGGTTACGTCTTCCTTAGCAGGAAGATGATCTTACGAGCTGTTTGTAATAATAAGTTGACTTCTTCGGAAGACGACCATCTTCGGAAGAGCGTCTTCTCAGTTGCGTCTTCGGAAGACGGAAGACGGCGGAAGACGGGAAGACGGCGGAAGATAACCATCTTCCGAAAGACAGCGACCGCGAAGGCCTAACCATGGCTTTTTCAGTAAAGGAGTGGTTGTACCTACTGGGTCGCACCGAACAGGTAGGTAGGTTAGGTAAGTCACATAGGGTCGAAACCCCTAATCTGCGGGGAAGATGCGCAGGAAGCGCATTAGCGCATTCCAACTTCCCGCAGCATAGCACGCTTGAGAAGATCGATTTCCGAGAGTGAGCTTCGCGAGAGGAAATCGAGAGAGGAAATCGAGAGAGGAAAGCGAGCAAGGTGAGGACCAGTTGGCAGCTAGGCGAAGGGCGAGACCGAATTACTGAAGCACGGAAGGTAGGGAGCGAAGGCGTTTTTGTGAGCTCCCGGGAAGCTGACATTGGAAACAGCTGAGTGAAATCGGAGGTGGGTAGCTCGATCGATTGGGGCGTAGACTAGAGCTGACGGAGGCAGCTCAGTGGGGTCGCATTAGGAGCTGGGACCAGAGCCAGAAGCACGCGGAAGGTCGAAGGCAACTCGGGAAGCAGAAGAAGACTATAGAGGTTCTTCCCCACGTTCTTTCCCCTTCCCACTTCTTCTCGCCTTTGTTTGGTATCCCCCGCGCTTCCCCGGTTGGTTGCAGACAGCCTGATCGATTACCCCCATCCCCATTTTTCTTATTGTGACATTGGGTGCGGAAGCGCTACCCAATTTCTGTTAGGCATCTTCCTACTTCTTGAGTTCAATTCGAGCTTCCCTACCCCTCGTCCTCAAATTGACGATCTCAGCTATCAATTTCCCTAACCTACTACCTCTCTACCCCCGAAACCTGGAACAGAAGACACTTCAGAAGATTGGAACATCTTCGGAAGACGTTTCTGAACTTAACTATCTTCGGAAGACTGTCTTCAGAAGTCGACTATAATTCGTATCAAGAGTGGATTTGTGTTGCTTTTGTGTTAAGAGAGGCTTGGTACGAATCCTGAGTGGTGTGGTGAGTTCTTTTGTTATTTTGAGAAGTTGGAAGTCGGGAACTAGGCCTGTGCCTCCCGGTCTTCCAAGCTTCTCAACTCCACATCTTCCTAGAGAGACTAGAAGACTGAAAGGCTGGCACAATGAGCGAGAAGACGTGAGGGTCCATCGGGTCTCTTCTGTCCGACCCATAGCAGCCGTTTCTTCTTCTTCCCAAACTTAGAAGAGAGTCGTGAGAAGACTTGCTGGCAGAATCTGGGGAGAATGGTCGAGGGTCATGTCTTCCCACCGAGCAGCAAGCTTCTTCTGAGTGTGTATGAGAGGTGAGAAGTCAGAAGAACAGAGTGCAACTGTCTTGAGTCTGTTGTGAGGATAGATTGCGCGTAGAAAGAAGAAGACAGGTGAGACCAGTGAAGGGAAGCCTGACTTCGGGAGGTCTTCCGAGAAAGACATTGAATCGGAAACTGTCCCGAGTGTCTTCCCAGAGACCACTATCACCGCAGGAGCCCGCAACCGTCTTCTGAACCTGTCATGCACTTTATGTTTCACGAATCTTGTATCTTCTGATAGGAAGTAGGATGTAATGCAAGGTGGGTTGTCTTCTTGGTAATCCATGCGAGGCCTTGCTTAGTTAGGATGGTTTAGATATAGCTCGGAAGACGGGAGCTATCTAGGAAGTACTGTTAGAATCCCAGAAGACGGAGTAGCTGTCTTCTGGAAGACTAGGTTCATCTTCTGAGAGTAGAAGCTAGACTGTGAGAACTTAGGGAAGGACTGAGCCTTCAACTCACAGCAAGTACGTCGCTTCTACCAAGGAGTTAGCGCAGCTGAAAGAAGAGCAACCAGGAGTTGCAAGCGTGTTTACAACAGCGTGACCAGGAGGTTTTGCGAGTGCGGGATGAGATCACCGCCCTTGCAGAAGAGAAGACGACATGGAAGACTCTGCGAGAAGCCGCAGAAGCGCAGGTTGCAGCCGAGAAGATGCAAAGAGAAGCAACGAAAGCTCGTGCACAGGAGATGCTCGCACAGTCGGTGAAAGCGCTTCGGAAGAAGTTCAACTTCACCGCGGGTAGGAAGTTACTTACCTTGGCTAGAGGATGGGACAGCGAGTCCAAGACAATGTTGGTGGAATGCCGGGAGAGCATGTTCAGGTACTTAGATCGACAGATAGAAGGAGTGAAGACACTTTATGGTCTTCCCTCGCTTCCGACACCTACAACCGCATCTTCCCACGCTCCAGCACCATCGACTGGATCCGGAATGAAGAAGGAGGAGTTCGACCTCGCTGTGCACTGGGTAGTGACAACGTTGGAAGCCGAGAAGACTCCGGAAGACGTCCCGGAAGACAAGATATCTTTTGGAAGACAGGAAGACGAGCCGTCTTCCCAGGTATTCCGCGTGGAGGAAGCGACTTCCCCGGACCCCTATGAGGTCATCATGGTCCCTAGTACCGCACCCGTGTCTCAGAAGACCGAAGACGCACCACTTGACTCTGCTTCCCAGAAGACGCTTCTGTCTTCCGAAGCAGAAGCCGAAGCCGAGGAAGAGGCAGCCGCAGCGACAGCAGGACCAGCGGAGAGCGATGAGAGGGAAGCTACCTCAGTGACACCCGAGGTAAGTGCAAGGCTTCCCAGCCCATCAGAAGCTGAGATAGTAGCTCCGATAGGAGCAGATCAAGTAGAGGTTGCCTCCGTGCAATCAGAATAGATAGTAAACCGAAGTGACACACTCCCAGTTTAGTAAGACCGAACATGCTATCTTAAGGGTGGCAGTTTTCCATAGAAAATTAGTTATGACACCATGTGGCAGCATAGGTAGCGTAGGAGAAACAAGGTGGATGGCTAATTAGGAGGGGGAACCGCTTGCATGTGAGCTGGCAACCTCCTGTCAGCGCCTCTCTTTCCCTGGTGGTCGTCTCCCCTGGTTTTCATGGCAGCGACATAAGTAGGATCGAAGAGTAGGAGATAGAGTTCTGTAGCTACTGCACCCACATATCGATTCGAGGGTGCAGGCAGACGAGACACATTAGAGAGGAGCCACAGGATAGACAGTTCTTTGCACACTACACCCGTTGTTGGAAACATACGAATAGTCTTGGAATACACATGAGGGGTCTGCATGCTCGTACCAACAGTGGTTCGAAGATGTAGATAGAGGTAGTGGACAGTTTAGGAGCAGGGAACAGCATCCTCGTGCAGTCTTGTTGACTAGACTGGTGTGTCGAGGAGTAGACGTAGGAAGTAGAGGGAGTGAGCTTCCCAATGCCAATGTACTTCTTCTCGGGGAATAGATTGTTGATTTGAGTGCAGAAGCTTAATCCGTGTCTTTTGGATGGTGGGTTCCTTGAATTCGCTCCCAATTGTGCATGGGAAGTGTTCTTCTTGAGTGGCGGTGACTGTCAGCAGTTGTGGAAGTGTAGCTTGACTCGTTCAGTAGAGCACTTGGGATCTACGTACGAACGGTCTTATGGGTAAGGGATCCCAGAAGACAGAGTAGTCAGAGCAGCGAAGTGAAGAAGAAAGAAGTCTTCTTCCCACAGCAGAAGACGACATCCTCGAGTAGAAGACGGTACAACTGTACACATGTTTGTTGTCTTCCTCCCCAAACTATTACAAGCAGGGATGGCTTGTTAGTCAGGATCCGGACTAGAAGCCTGTCGGAAACTTAATTTCTTCTTTTCATCTTGTGTTCTCTTGTTTGGATTTTCTCTTCTTCCCCATCTTCTCTCATCTTCCCCATCTTCTTACCTTCTTCTAGTGAGCTTCCGAGACTTCTATTGAGCTTCCGTGAAGGTGAATGTCGTTGTAGTGCTGCAGGAAGACTATTTCCGTAGACAGAAGCCTGGGAAGGCTACAAGGGGCATACACCCTATGATTAATCTAAACCGTTGGAACGTGAGTGCGAGAGTAAGGTGTAACAGCCGTGCTAGTCGACTTCTGCGAAGCAGGAAAATTCTTCTGGAGGTGTGAGAAGACGAGCTGAACCCCCAGAAGACAAGAATCGCTTCGGGAAGACGGTATCGAGAAGACCGGAAGAAGCGACCTGGAAGCAGGAAGATCGTCTTCCCTAGCTTCTCTGTGAATAGTTGTGTGATATTTCAGTTAGTAGTTGTTTATTTAGATCCAGAGTATATTTTGACGTACCTGGAAGACGCGTGGTTTTGTGAGAAGACGGGATTCTTAGGCAAAACCCGTGTGTTTGTGTGTTTGAACAGATCTTAGAACTTAGAGCAGCGTTACTTGTGCAAATCCTCTCTGGGAACGATATATCTTGTATACTAAATGGGCAAAAGGAGTAACCCTGCGTCACTACAACTTTATCTCTTCGTGTAACTTTTCCTTCCTGAAGCGTAACCTCTATCTTGTCTTGACCAGGGTAAAGAGGTTGTTGTCGCGAGACACTTGCCCTTGAGTCATCTCTTCCTTGGGGGGTTTCTCCCTACGTCACTTTTCCTTGATCTCTCTCTCTCTCTCTCTCTCAAGATCTTTTCTCTGAACAGGACTCCCAAGATGATAACTTCCCTTACTGACTTCTATGGATGACCCCTAAATCTTCTAAGGATAAATCTCGAAGCTCTTTCTAGTCGTTCTCAAGACTCATCCCTGTATCACAGAGTTTATGAGATAGCTGACTTCTCCTTGTTAACTCTTCGTAGTATTAGACTCATCATTCACTTCTCAAGGAAGACCTCAGTTTTTCTCTGAATTGAGTAATAACCTCCTTCACTCTAAAGATAAACAGTAGCACTTGACAAACACACACATACACGCACAACATATCCTTAGGCACACACACACTTGCACGTACAAGTAAGTTGATATGCCGACTCTTGATCCTCAGGAGAGTTTTTACTAATAACTGGAAATATACAAACTTCGATGGAGTGTCTGCTCCTATTCTTTACAAGATTGGTTTTAACAATGGTCTCTAGAATAGTCAAGGATCCCATCCTAAATAGTAATCAAGAACCCTAAATTCCTAACTAAACCTCAACGGCAGCAACTGTGAGCTGACCAATGTCTCCTTCCTTGGCATAAGTGAGATCTTTCTCTTTGTCTTCTTACCACCGTCGTCATGAGTTTTTACGTGAAGAGATCCACCTTGGTCCTAGCTCTTACAAGGATCTTGGATCAGGGATCGTTGGACATGTCTATGACATTTGTGATTTTTTTTATCAAAAAGTAAATCTTAGTAGATTTTTTGAATAGAAAATACTTATTGTATATTCTTCATATCTCTTTCTCTAGTACTTTTAACTTCACATCTTGAATCATCACATTGAATAACTTTAGAGTATGTAGTTGTTTGAAAACTTTTCAAGAACGATTTTTGACTGGTCATGTGCTTAAAAGCATCATATTCAATATACCAATTCTTGTCCTATGATGTAACAGTTGTTGATAGCAAGTTGATAATAAACATATTTATAATATCCTTCTCTTCTTGCAAATGTATCTCCTTGAGCAGTAATATTACGTGATGTAGTGTTTTTATCTCTACTTGTCTTTTCAACATGGCAGTCTTCAGTTTTGTTTTTATTTTTCACCAAAAAAGAAAAGTTTTATTTTCTTTATTTTTTAATTTTTATGACTTGATCTTTTACAAAGTGACTACAGAATAGTTCTTCGTGTAATAAGATATTTGTTTTACAATATCCTTCTTTCTATAACTTCTCATCAAACAAAATTATCTAGAAATGAGAAATGGTCTCTTACTTCAAACTCCAGATCTGCTACAACATGAAAGAAACTGAGACTCATGTTTACTATGCAAGAAAATGTAAGTTATTGTACATAATTGTTGTGCTCTCACAACCACTCATGTCAAAATCTTGTCACAATTCACCTCTTCTTATTTTGTTTTTTAATTTTTCATCTTTTTCTGATATTATCTTTTATTTTTTTATCTTCCGCAAGATAAATATGACCTCTAATAATATTGAACAGGACTACCGGAGGCGAGTTTCCTGCCAACATCCACAACGTATTGTAGAAGGGTTGCATAGTCTCTACCTCTGGGTCATTGTCCCCTTGGCCATGTTTGTATCCATCACTCTTGCGTCGGCTGTTAATTCACTCCGGAACACAACTCATAATCGAATGTCATACGCAGCCAAAGAATCAACCATCTTGGAGATCCAAGCTTCAGGGTAAATCTTGTTCCATTATATAGTTCACAACATTGCGGGGAAATATTCCATTCAAGCGAGACTCTAATACGCATTGGACTCTGTTACCTCATCTGCTTTGCATTTGCTAGAACACTCTGTCATGAAAATTGTACATCTATTACAGATTAAGAAGACTCCACGTGGAAACCCCTGTTGTGGTTCTGGAACAAGAGCTAATGGCATGAATTTGATCTGCAATTTTACTTCATGAGAACTCCAAGGCGTTTCTGGCTCTCCCGTGTTAAGGTTGAAGGGGAATCGCAGGTGAAGGTGCACGCCTCTGCACCAACTCTTCCAGTCGACGTTCAACTTCTCTCATTGTTGGGCGTTCAGTTCTGTTCACCTCAACACATGATATCGCGATATCCAAGAAATGTCTTTGAGCCTTATCATGAGCGTCGTTTCGGATGTGAGGATCAACCTTTTTTCTTACAGATCGCCATCCCTTCGTGTAAGCAGAGCTCACCAGATCAACCAGCAGTACTTTCTCATGATGTAGGTGTCGCTCACGGTCAAAAGATTTCTTGCCTGTCAAGAGCTCCAGAAGCACCACTCCATATGCGTAGACATCCGATTTGTCTGAACATGTCCCTGACTCATAGTGTTCCGGTGGCAGATATCCCTGCACATAAGACACATCGCAACTCAGGAGGTCGGGAACTCAACTCATCCACATCGCTCCTCGTTTCACGACGCCAGCTAAACCCTAACTCTTCACTAATTTCTATTCCGCTCCTCAACTTGCTTCACGAGGAGAGAGACACCTTTAGTAGATCAGATTTTAAATTCCCATCTTACCATGGTTACTCTTGTTTGCTCTGTTCCTTCAGTCATTTGCTTCGATAAGCCGACTTCGGATACTTTCGGTACAAGTTTATGGTTGAGTAGTATACTGCTGGACTTTATATTTCTGTGCACAATCGGTGGGTCCGCATGTTCGTGAAGGTGAGTAAGTCCCCTTGCAACTCCAAGGGCTATGTCCATTCTTTGTGTCCAGGAGAGCGGATGGCCATCGTGATCTGAAAAAGAGAAAGAGAAATAGTTGTTAGCAGGACCCTCGCTAAGATCACTGGTTATCGGGCCTATAAGACGAGCATCCTTATTGTAGTCAATTGCTTCTTGACAGAAGTAGTAATTCCTAGTTGTAGAGGAAAAAGACTGGAGACGCTCACTATGAAGGTGATCGCTTAATGTTCCTTCCACGTCTTCATAGACGAGCAGGTGTTCCCCTCCTTCGCTGCAAAATCCCACCAGGCTTACCAGGTTGCGGTGATGCACACTTGACAAGACTTCTAATTCAGATTCGAATTGTTCGAGTGTAACTTTGTTTTCCAACCGGGTCCTCCTTACTCTCACATACTCCTTGTTAACCAACTGTCCTCGGTAGATCTTCAGAAGTATAGGAAATCAGGTTCAGCATTTTGCCAATGGAAAGATTCCTAAAATCTCTGACCAACCGGTACATGAAATTTAGGCAAATCATATGAGCAAATGTACACCAAAGCTTGGTGATAAATCACGATTCAAGATTTGAAGCTTATAAACTACACCATCCGAGATCATTCGTATTCCGAAACAAATCGTCTAGAATGTATACCGTGAAATTATGATTGTCATCATCCAAAATATTACTTTCACGAAACTGCTTGGTGGCACGCTTCAGCTCCGATAATGAAAAGCATCGAATTGGCCTCAAATGTGTGGTCGAGCCGCCTGCATTTCTCCCGGCAGACGAGACAGAGACTATAAGAACTGAATAGGATTCTCCGAAGTGGGATGGCTTCAAACACTCAGCTTCAGTCGGCACACTGTTCCTTAGAGACTCCTTTGTAGACCACTGAAAGTGAAGAGAGTGGTAAAATCCCTTGAATTGGAGTGAACTGAATTCTGACTAATCAAGGTCTATCTCAACATAAACATTGACACCAAAACACCGAAGAATGAAGCTGAAACCTTTAAAGAGTGTCACCCGATACAATTAAAATCGATGTTCACATCAAGAGAGGATACTCGGGAGATGGAAATACCTAAAGGCTCATGCCGAATTTTCGATCTGTCAGCTCTTCCAAGACTTAAGGGCAGGCAAAACCGTCCTGTGAACTTTTCCCAAGATTTCGTCCATGGCATTACTCCCTTATCTCTTCCGGTTTTCCTGGTGCTGAGGTACATCGCCGTCCTTGCCGAAAGTTCAATCCAGTAAATCTTAACAAAAACACCCGGAATTGAGTAAAAAGATACAATTCCTGGCCAGGAACAAAGGCTCGGAGACTTCAGGGTTCAGTCTCTTAAAGCTCGGTGGTCTCTTTCTTAGATTTCTCTATAATCCATCCTCGCTGTACCCAACGAACGTGGAAACCATGAAAGGTCTTCTTCCTATGCTTAAGCTGCTCTGGCTCCTGCTTAAACGATCCAAATGATCATGCCCCGGTTTCGATGTGGAGCATCTCATGAGTACTTCACTGCAGGACCGCATACCAATTGACGAGTACCAAACCCGCAGCTCCCGGGGAATCGTCGAGCAAAATTGACACCTTCTTTGATCGCGATCAACTAACGAAACATTCACTGCCTCCCACCTTTCCGCACCCTCTCTGCTCAGCCAAGCTCCTCACCAACGGCAGACAATGAAATATGCCTTGCGTTACGTTCATGAGGCACTGGACATACTAGTACTTGCCATCGCAGCCACCTTCTCTGTGGAGTCACAGTCTCTGGGAGTCTCCAAGACTTTGACCCTTCCACAGTTCCACTGCTTCCAGAACGGGGGCTTGACGGGGCTTGACTCAGTTTCCAGTCAATGAGTTTATGATGCTGTACGGAAGGACTCTCGTACAGATTCAGCAGAAGGGAGTTCAAGGAGGCTTTTACCAGGATGGTCCCCGCTGGAAAGAGTTGAGCTTGTATAACCATAGTCAAAAAGTTTCGTACAGTATTCCCGGACGTGAAGTAACCACTAGTAACTTTTAGAAAATTACCGGAAGATGCAAATGGATGCCGGGAAACAGCCGCTTGTACCCGAGAACCCTTCCCGTACATTATAGGGTGTCATTTTCGCATATTTAGTGAATATGCATGCTGGATGAACTCGTGGGAACTTTTGCTCGCTTAATGGTATTGGAAATATACATATATATTAAATAAAAAATATATATTAAGTAAATATAAATAATTAAAATATTATATAAAATTTATTTATTAAACCATACTTGAAAACATGGGGAGAACAGGAAATAAGTCTTGACTCGCCTGCCACGCTTCAGTAAAAGTCCGATAAACTATACTCGTGAATACATTAACTTACGCATAGTTTAATTTAATATTTAACCTTTCTTGCCAGAAAAATTAAATATTAAATTAAACTCCTAGATATTTACCTCCTCCATCGAAAAATAGAGGAGGTGAATATGCAAGTGCTCTGAAGTGAAGAGGTTGTACCCGGAGAATTGAAACCAGTGCCTGAGTGGAAAATACTCTCAAACTTCGAGTAAATATCTCGGACAATCTTCTGGAAGAGATTTATGTAGAAATTTTAGTTAAAAACTTGTCCGGATAGCTTGGAAAGTAAAATAATACATGACCCACTGAAAATGAGTCGGGCTTGTCTCTCAAAAATATCTCGATCTAAACGTAATCTGGAGAAAATATCTTTATTGATATGAAATGACACCCCCTATTGTTCCAGAGTCCCAACTTGTTCTCCGCTCTAAACTGTAGTTCTTCTTTCTTCTTTCTTTGTTAAAGACAAATGCAAACAAATAACAGTATTTCCTTTGCTGTTGGGACTTAGGGTAAATATTTTAAGCCAAGACCCTAGAAAATATCCCGGACCATTAAAATCGACCAGATAAAATCTCTTTGTACGTTCAGTTACAAAATCGTGTTTCGGAAAAATACTGTTTTTTACAAAAACTTTCACGGCAAATAAAAACCTTATCCACGAAAATGAGTAGGGATTGTCTCGTGAGAACATCCCACTATCAACTCAATCTCGAGAGAGAATTTTTCGGTATGAAATGACACCCCCTACTATGGCCACTCATAATTGGCTGTAAGGCAATCCCGTAACTTTCGAGAATTAATTCAAGAGTTTTCTTTCGTAAACTTTACATACCACCAAACAGAGTGGTGATAACGTCCTTGCCAATTATATAATTCACCCTTCCATTTCCGGAAGAGGGGAATATGCAAAAGCGTTTAATTTATCACCTGACCCTTCCCGCGGGAAGGGTTAGGTGATAAATTAAAACTTCTAAAAAACAATTTTTTTAGAGCGTTGCGATCCGCTCTTATGGTTCCTGCTGTACGCGGAGTTCATTAATATAACTGTAACAGTTATATTAAATATATAATTTAATTTAAGAGATCTAAACACTTACCAAAATCTCATTAACACCTGGATGGCACCCCACTGGAAATCTCTAAAGGTACTGTATAAAATTTTGCAAGAGTTCTACGTAATCAGTCTCCTCGTCTAATTTCCGTTTCCTGCTATACATTTGCATATAATTAGCTAGCACTTGGCCTCGTTGTGTTCCAACCGACCCATTTAAAGTGGAACTAGATTGAAACCTAGCTGCTTAAAACTTGAACAGTTTAGAAGAAAACCGTTTTCCGATCCTTAGAACTAAATCATGTTTGGATGATATCAGATTGGTTGCATATTCCTCTATTCTAAGAGTGTTTCACCCGTCAATATATTCACCTCAGTCTATCATGTCTATTCACTCTTCCAAGTTCGGAAGAGAGAATATGCAAAGAGTTTTAATTTATTTTCAAATTATTTTTTTTGAAGGGTTAGTCTATAAATTTAAATTTATAAATTAAAAACGTTTGTACTTGTGAGAATAAATAACCTTTATACCAAAGAACGGTTATGATCACATGAGTCATTTATAGATTTTATATGACTGAAGTGGGCATGTGTAATGAAGTTGTCAAATAAAATTTAAATTTAATAATTTAAGTTTAGTATTTTAAATTTTATCAATTTATAAAACTTTGATACAAGTAACCTAGATAGCCATGTCGAGAAATTTATTTTCCCCGTGAGTTTACGCTTTACATTAAATTTTTCACTCAGTTATTTTTTAAGACTGCTGTTAACCAATAATAGATGATTATTTTAGTTCTCTATTGAACGTTTGTCTTTTTTCTCCTTCTTCTTAGAAATGCAGTTTAGATGCATATTCACCTCTCTATTTTATGAGAAAAGAGTAAAATTGTAAGAGTTTAATTTATTATCATTTTTTTTGTTAAGCATCTGTTAATTAAATACAATATATATTTTCTATCAGTAGATGTTAAGATGATAATCTTTGAAGTGTACGAGTCTAGTTTTCTTTTATAAGTTATTTCAAGATCTTCTCGTATATCTAGATCCAGCTAATATTTAATATTTAGAATTAAGTTAGATTTTATTTGTAAATTTTATATCGAATTTTGTTTTACACTTATGTTTCTTCCCGATAACGACAAGAGAGCAAGAGTTCCCAGAAGTTAATCTTGCATGCATATGCAACATTCAGTTTGATTCGGTTCAGAATCAAATCAAACTAGACGATGAATCAATTAATCAACCACTCCCTGTAGTTTGAAGACGCCCTAGACGTTGGTTTTGATTCTTTCGACTATGGGGGTTGCTAGGTCACTAGCTGCGGGTCCTAGAGTCACTTGACTGAGCTTTGATCCGGTTGCTCAGAATTCGGTGGTTCCATGCATCTGACACATGCCTGCGCGCGACAATGAAATAGGGGGCGTCAAAAATTTAAGAATAAATATTCTCAAACGCCGGATTGAAAATCAACCATGAGGAAAGTAAGATCTATCGTCATCTAACTGACGGTGAACTTTGTTTGCCACTGTTCTCCCGTCCGTGTTCCTTTTCAAGAAAAAAGGGCAAAGAAGAGATGAAAAGAAGAAGCGCCGCGGCTTCACTCACGGCTGCCTTCCGGTTTAACGGCGTCGCCGTGCATGCAGCCGTGCCTTCAGAATCTTCTCATATTATTCTAACATTGAGACCCCTAATAAGCATTTGAAGATCCGGCAACGCGGGCGACGTGCGAGCTCCATCGAAAGTGGTGTGGAGTCCCAGGTGAGTCGTCCGAAGGCTGAGTCAGACAGCCATCCTTGGGTGTGGAACAGGTAACAGCAACCTGATATCAATAAACCCAATGATATCAGTGGAAAGTTACTGATATCACAGATATTTGTAATGAATTTGCTAATATTAGTTTAATTTAAGAATACTTTTGTACATAACAGGGAACTAGTAACCAGAAAGTAATTTTGGAGATGTATATTATGGACAAAGTTGTGATAAGCTAACGAGTTTGCTAGCTTGTCCCATATAACTATTCTTGATGACTACGCTGGTTGTAAATGGTTTATATTCTCCAAGTTTGGTAATCATCATACGAGCTTTTGGAAAATATTTGGACGTGTTGTCAAGAAGTTAAAGAGCTCGAGAGAATATGCATGCTGGATAAACTCCGGGGCAATTTTTTCTCGCTTCATGTTACTGGGAATATATATATATATGTTAAGTAAAAAACATGTACTAAGTACATATAAAGAATTAAAATATTTTATATAAGTTATCTGTTACCCATGCCTGGAAAGACGAGGAGAGTAAGAGAGAACCCATAAGTCTCGACCAAGTCGCCGCGCTTCAGAAGGTATAACACCGGGACGGTATAGTCATTTTTTCGTTAATGTATACCTAAGTTTAATTTAGTACTTAACCCTTCCTGCCGGAAGGGTTAGATACTAAATTAACCACCTGTATATACAGGTGGTTAATTTAGGAGGTGAGTATGCAGGTGCTCTAAATTGTTGCATCGAGAGAATTACACCGATGAGAAAGCAAGAAAAATGATGAGAGATTATTCAAATAATAAGTGTAATAAATGTTCCATGGAAATGGTTCTAATGGAATGTCTCTCCGGACGATTCTGTCCTGAAAAAACTGAGAAGTCTTTCCCATCAGTTGATTACTATTTTACTAAGACCACAGTAATAAGTTATCTCCGACAGTCAAACATAACTCTTCGCATAAAGGATATAAAAAACTAAAACATTGTATAAATATCTGCAAAATTAAAGTATGTTCTTTACTTGTGTGATAAGAAGATGCGACGTTGATATTCTTAACGGTTTTGGTAGGTATGGTTGGGAAACTGAGTTTTACATCTTATGAAACAAATGTTCGATAACTTGTTTTTAACTGTGAAATATTGGACTTCACTTACATTATTTTCAAAACAAACAGTTAATATGATATGTATATAGAGTTTTAAAATAACTGAAAAGATTAGAAAGAAATTTACCAATGTATTTTTCAAAAGACCCACTCAATTGCACTTCAAAGCAAGCTTGAGAACTTAGTATAGCTTCCGTAAAATATAAGATATTCAATAAATCATTAGAAACCTAAAAAAAGCTAACATGTTTTTAACATGACGGATAATTCCACTATAAATTGAATTGACTAGTGGAAAGCCAGGAGCAGCGTCTTCTGAACTTTGTGGAGTTCAAGAAGACAGGAATGCAGCTATGGAGAAGACTTATGAGGTACAAGCACAATGCAAGGCAAGGTAGAAGAAGGTGACTGTCAAGGATGGAGACTTGTTTCTTCTATACGACAACAGGCATCTGAAATTCCCTAGGAAGCTTCATCTTCGCTAGATGGGTCCTTACAGTGTCTTGGAGGTCTTCGACAATAGTTCCTTACAATTGGAAGAGCTAGATGGTACAGTGATGACCACTCGTGTTAATGGGTGGCGTGACAAGAAATATTGGGCGTGAACAGAAGCTCTGATGTTTGCGGAGACGCAAACATGTGAGGGTGGGCGTATGTGATGTCCACAATTTACAAGATTGGAGATTTTTTGAAATTTTAAAGTTAATAACGTATCTATGTAACTGAAGTAGCCTCATTATTTAAGATTACACCTTGCTTAGAGAGAAGATGACTTAAGGTCTTTTCGTAAGGAGAAGTCGACTTCTACGAAAGACGAAAGACATACATCTTCTAGGAAGACAATCTTCTCAATCATGTCGACGGAAGATGAAATACGGACATCTTCCGGAAAGACAATGACCGCGACTGCATGAGTACCAACCACGCTCCACATAGACAAGGGGTAGGTGTACCTACCAAGTAGTAACCATAGTAGTAGGTAATTCGAGGTAACCCATGGCATTACCTAAATCGCGTAGGGAAGATACGGATTGAGAGCGCATTAGCACAGAATCGCTTGTTGCTTCCCACAGCAAAGATTGACTGCGCATTAGGGATCGATTTGCACCTTGGGTATCGAAGTAGACCTTGGACAGAAGAAGGATCCAGCGCGAGAGAGAACGAGGTCATTTTTCCAGCCAAGAAGCGCACATTCGAGCTAAGAGAGTAAGGAATCCATGAGGATTTCAAGAAGTAGACAACGAGGGTTGATTAGGAACCAGAGAGAAGCTTCGGTGCAGTAGCAAGATCGATTGCAGCAGCAGAGGGGCGCAGTTCAAGATTAACGACAGAAGCAGGATCGTGTGGACACATTGGAGGTGGAATTAAAGACCGGAAGCGCGTGGAAGACTGACGGTGCAACACAAGCAGCTGAAAGCAGTCTTGAGGTTCTTCTTGCGTTCTTTTCTTTTTCCCACCGCTTCTCGTCTCTGATTTGATATCTCTCGTGTTTCCTCGCTCGTTTGCAGAAAGTCCATCGATCGATTTCTCTATCCTAAAATTCCCTCTGTGAAAATTGGGCGCGGAAGCGCTGGTCAATTTTCGACAGTCATCTTCCCACTTCTTCCCAAGTTGAAATCGAGCTTCCCCATCTCTCATTCTCAAATTCGATCACCTGACTATCGATTTCTTTATCCTACCACACCTTTGTTTCCGAATCTTTGGACAGAAGACGCTTTTGAAGATCGGAACATCTTCGGAAGACGCTTCTGAATGTCTGTATGTCTTCAGAAGACGACTGTTTGCAATTCGTATCAAGATTGGATTGGATTGGGTTTTGTGTTGAGAGAAGCTTGGTACGAATCCTGAGTGAACTTCTCACAGCAGGAGGGCACCTCACCCTATTCTTCTGCTATCTGTATGTGTCCAAGGGGGATCAGACAGAAGACCAGTTGGCGAGGTATGGGCCAACAAGACAGTGTGAGGTGAAGGAAGAGACATCGGGAGAGGAAGATCGAGCAGTGGCCGTAACTCCCCCTACCACTTTAGTGCCTCAGATGAGACCAAGCACTCATCAGAAGACGCTTCTGGTGCGAAAAGACGACTCCAGCGGTACAGAAGACGCATCATCACCGAGGAAGATGGGGCCTAGGAGTGTGCCTAGGACGAGCGTCTCTTTCTCGATCATTCATTCTGGATTGGAATCGGATTCTCAGGAGGAGACGTTGAGCACCAAGATCACGCAGAAGATAGCTTCTGCGACTATAAGGAGTCTTCCGAGGACTCCAGAAGCCGAGGTATGGTGACATTCCGACTTTGACTCGAGGAAGCGCAACGAAGAGAACCGCTCTTGTAGTGAGAAGAGATCTTCCACCCCGGAAGATGAGAAGAGTAGCGTCTTCTCGCGCGCAGAAGCAGAAGATCACAGTGGTGGAAGAGGCATCCTTACCACTAGAAGACAAGGAAGACACCTCCGATCGATTCGTGAGGATGAACTTGTCTTCTACGAGAAGAAGGTTGGAGGAATTCAGCGCCTTTTTCCATTCGGAGATCCAACCAGCCATGGAGTTGGTAGAGAAGCGTGCGATGGCTAAGGAGAAGCCACTACGACCTAGATTCGATCTGCGCATACTGATGCAGCAGGAAGAGGTCCAGAAGAAGGTGGACACGTTGGAAGCCAACCTCCGCACCACAGAGAAGCTTGCAGCGAAATACAAGACGGAAGCATCCGCTTCTGCCAAGGAGTCAGCGCAGTTAAGGAAGAGCGACCAAGAGATGCAAGCACGTCTACAGCAGCGTGACCAGGAGGTTCTACGGGTCAGGGATAAGATCACCTCTCTTGTAAAAGCGAAGATGACATGGAAGGCACTGTGGGAAGTCATGGAAGCACAGGCCGCAGTGTAACACACAAGAAAACCAAAAGATGCTCGAAAGTAGTAATTTAAGGATCGAACCCAACAGAGATGCAAGTAAAGATCATCCAAAAGTAGTAAACATGTAACAAAGGTGATTCTTTATGGTTGTCTTTTATTCTCACGGACAGAAATCAGTCCCGGTGTCGCGCTACTTGGCGGCTACATGCTTGACTTCAACTCCGACGCTTGAGTTCAGTAGTTCTAGAAGTTAGCTCATATTACTTCTAGTCCTTTATGTATATGTTTGACACCTTTGCATATGGTGTTAACACTATTTTGAGTCTTAGTAGGTTGATTACCATGTTGATAGGGCTTAAGCTCATGGGTTGTATTTGCGTGTCGCCCATGCACGCTTTCTAGCTGATTTAGGTTATTTTTCGGGGATGCGTGTCGTTTTAGGTAGTTTAAGTTTTACGCTGGCACTCTAGGGGGCTTGACATGGTAACCTATGAGTGTAGATAAGTTACCAGGTAGTTTAAGGCACAAAAGGACAGTCAAGTGGAGCTATGAACTCCCATTGGTCCATTTTTGTCTTTTGTAAAACTCTAAGTTTAGAAACAGAGCTCTAGAGTGGATTTCAAGCAATTGGTGGGGGATCTTCGAAATCTGAGAGCACAAGGAGAGAGAGCTCGTCATGCCAAGCACTTCCAGTGAAATTTTCGATCGATTTGAGGCAATAAAGACGAAGTTATGACCAATTGAAGTTCGAATTGTGCTAGAATTGAATCACTTTTGTTGGATTTAGGGTTTTCAGTGTCACTCGCAGCAGATTTGAGAAAATTGCTTCAAAACTTCGAGGTTGTGTTCTCTGCCAGCAGGGCTACGATTTCCCAAAAAGTTTCATATCGATTGAGCAACTGAGTAATTCAGGACGGCCGCTGAAGCTGAGGGGATCTGAAAAGCTCTTAATCTAGAGCAGCGACTTCAGAGGAGGAGATCTGGAGTTCTGTGTACATTCAGGAGTCCCAACTTCACAGAGATGTTCAGCAGACTTCAAATACTGTGAGAATATTTGCAATTCATCGAGCCAATCTTCTGTTCTAGGTTGAAATAGCCATCTGGGTACCAAAAATTGCCATAATTTTCTTACTCAGAACTTTTCTATCAACATCTCGGTGCTAGAATTTGATCTCAGGGTGAAACTTCGTGTGTGTGTTCAGTAGGACCTTATTTACATGTAGGGGAAGTTTAGAAGTCTAAACCTTCATAGTTTTCCTCTCCTTGAGTGTCAAAGTTCACCGCCTAAACTTATTACTACTAGTTAGACCTAAATTTCGCTTTTGAGCATATAAGAGGATCCTACACACCTGTGTGAGTGTTTATAGCCCCTGTTGTGACCTGAAAGCCAACCTCTTGAGTAAACAACCACAGCCAGAAGCCAGGTGCTTTCGTAGACGGATCACACTCCGACACCGGTAGAGATCAAACTCAAGTCTATCCAACAAGATAGAGTTGATAATCCTGACAAATAACATAACAAGTACTAAACAGGTCAGGGACCTCAAGAAAAAGAAAAACAACAGAGAAACAGAGCCACAGAGGTAAAGAAGTACTGCTGAAATGCTACTAAGTAGCCTCTAACATCAGAAACACTAAGTATCTTCACACTAAGTTATTTCTACTACTACTACTCTCAGAAAACTCTGACGAAGGAGACTCTTCTTCCGCCAAAGTACAAGGTTCAACTTCTTTTGAAGTGTCTTCACTAAAGAACAACTTCCTCCAAAGTCAATTTCGTCCAAAAACTTCTTCGTAGTAAACTAACCTCGCAGGTGCTAGTCTATTCTCAAACTTCACCTTAAACTCCTACTCTGATTTCAGATGTCACACAGCAAGGTCTTCGGCACCCAGACTAATTCCTACCACAACAAACTACGATACTTCATAGGTAAATCTCTGAAATTGACAAACACAATGACTCCGTAAACTCAGGAAATAGAAAATCCAAAATAACAAACACATAGAGGTATTGAGCACGAATAACACAACGCTTAGATATTGATTTTCCCGAAGATGACGGATCTTCTTCCTAAGAAGTCGTGTGTACTTCTGGTCCGTCAGATGAAGGTCTTGTGCCTGAAATGACACCAGGAACAACACCTGTTCCTAGTGTTAGGTCCCTAGCTATCTAACTAACTGAAAACTCAACGGTCGCTCTAACCTCCTTAAGCTCTCTAACTACCCGTTGTCCTAATCTAGCTACGCGGTTCTTCGCCAAAGAACCCTTTACATCTGTAGCTGTGAACTCCTGCCGAATCTGCTGAAGAAATGTCAGTTCTGAAGAATCGAAATCGTGACGAAGTAGTTCTTCAGCGTAGGCTCGACTCTATTCCGAAGTTGAGCGCTCAGTTCCTCAGCCTTCACTAATCGTCGCTTTAAGTCCTCGATCTCCTTCATCATCTCTGCGACGATGTCCTGGTTTCGGTTCTTCTAGACGTGCATCTCGTCCAACTCCTTCTTCGTTAGAGAAAGAACCTTCTCATGCTCTTTCTCCTGGTCCAACTTCTGCCGAAGAAGCGTTTCTTTCTCTGAACTCACGTTCTTCAACTCCTCGGCCTTCGCCTGAGTCTCCTTCTTCGTCACGAGTACTGCCGCACGTAAGTTGTTTTTCTCTTGCTGTCAGTTTCCTCGGCCGAAGTGCATTGTCTGCACTAGCTCTGCTAAGTTCAATTTCCTCCCTATGACTTAAGATCCTCGATTATCCTCCAAGGCATACAACAACGGCACGACCACTTCTTGAATGTACTTTGTCGAAGAAGCGAGTTGCTCTACTTCCTCTACTGTCGATGAAGAAGCAATAGCTCTCGGTGTGGTATCCTCCCCCTTCTTCTCCCGAGGAGTGTCCCTATCTTCGACTTCTTCGGTTGCTTCTTCTTCGACCTCTTCGTCATCGATGTAGAATGTTCTTGACATCTTCATCTTCTTGGGAGACTTCTGCGCTGACCTCGGAGTTTCCTCTAAGATCTTCTTCCTCCCGCTCCTTCTCATTGGTGGAGGTACCTCAACTACATCCTCGTCTTTCTCTTGGGTTACCGTCTCAGGCGCTCTTTCTAGAACTACTTATGAGATAGACGCAGTCTGTTTCTTCGCTTCCTCGGTTGCTGCGTCTTCAGCGACTACCTCGTCAAAGAATTTCTCCAGTTGCACATCCCTCACTGGAGTCTGTGCGACCTCGAACTCTTCGTCTTCGGCTGCTGCTGTGAAGCCCAACTTCTTATGATCAGCTTCCGATAAGAGTCCCATCTCTATGTAGAAAACTGAGACAAATGCTCCGATGTACACTAGATCTTCTTCGACCCGGAGCTTCTGCACATGAAGGTGAATGATCCTCGTCCAATGAGCTCTTCTCCCAACGAAGAGCTGTTCGATGAAATTAATCTGCCAATTTGACATGTATGTCGTTCTTCTTGCCCGGAAGATCGTCGTAATCGCATCTGCAACCTCTTTCTTCTTCGGATTACAGTAATCGTTCGTTTTGTAACCATTCCTCCCTTGAGGCAATTCCTTGAAGAGCTTCGAGAAGTTCTTCAGTGCTTCGGTCGAAGCCGTCGCCGAAGTACTGTAAAAAAGAAGGTCGCCCTCCTTGCCCACATCGTCTATCTCCAAGACAGAGGACCAATGTGATTTGGTCCAATTGCAGGGTCTTTCATACGAAGCGTCTGCAGGGTGCTGTCTGCACACCTTCAGCTCGTGTATCAACTTCGAAGAGACCATCCCCCACCAAGAAAGTAGTAGGAACAATAGACCCATCTCGTCGAGCTCCTTCTCATAGCGGCGAAGAGCCGCTCGGTTGACATCCAATGCTCGGAGCCTCGGCGGTTTGGATGCATCCCTCTCATAAGCCGAAGACTTACGTTTTCAATCTGTTCAGCTACAACAAGGTACGAAGAATGGGTGAGTACTTCGCCACTAACTGACTTCGGCGAAGTATGAGTTCTTCGTCAATAACAGACTGCGCTGCGCTCCGTCCCTCTGAATAGTGTTTAGCAATACGACAATTGACTTGAAACTTTCTATTTATATCTCACGATGGCTCTTTCACATGTGCCGAAGTTAGGGTTGGTTCAGCTTTGACTGATGTTCTTCGGCGCTCGTAGTGTGGCGATGTTCTTCTTCTCCAACTTTGTCACATTTTCATCATGGTATAACTTCGTCATTCGGCATCTATTTGTCGTCCACAACATATCGTTAGAAAGCTCTTCGTCCGAGGAATTCAACTATGGGAAAATCCTATCCTAGATGTCTTCATAAGTTTGGTAGGTTCTTCCAGAACAGAGATTCTTCACTAAACTAAACTTCACTAAACTTCACTTCACTAAACTTCTAATTAACACTATTCTACTCATATCTTTTATCTTTTATCATCTATTCTTCTTATTTACTTTACAACTAATCAATTAATTAACAAAAACAAAAAATCAAGGCTTCACATACTCCCCCTCTCAGTTGTGAAGCGACCCCGCGTACACTTAAGAGTAGTATCTCTTGATTCTCCACCCATTGACTCGAGTGACTAACAATGTTCCTTCGAGTTCTTCCAACTGAACCGAACCATTACTATAACGACGCATTATTTTATAGGGGCCCATCCAACGTAAGTGTAATTTCTCTGGAAATTTAGTGTACCTACTGTCATACAGCAACACTAAATCTCCATCTTTGATGTCCACTTTGCGGATCTTCTTATCGTGCTTCTCTTTCCGCTTCATTTGAATGATCTCCGTTAGTGGCTTAGACTCTTCACGGTCTTCCTCAAGTGTCGTGAGATTCTTGAGTCGTAACAGTTGGCTCTCCTCCACTGACAATCTATCTTCAGACAAGATTTTGTAAGTAGGTACATCAAATTCAACTTGCATGATCGGTGTCATGCCATATGTTAGGAAAAAGGGTGTCTGGCGGGTCGTTATCTTCTCTGCATTCCGGAACGTCCACAAGACAGCCGGTAACTTTGTATCCCAATCATATGCATGATTCACTGTCACCTTGTTTAGAATCTTGCACAACACTCCATTAGACTTCTCCGTTAATCCATTAGCTTTTGGATTATAAGGTGTTGTCTTCCGGTGTTTTATACCAAAGTAGTCTGTCAGTTCCTCTATCATCTTATTCAAAAAATGTGTACCTCGGTCACTCACCAACTCTAGTGGGCATCCATATCGAGTAATGATTTGTGTGTACAGAAACTCAGCCACAGTGGCTGCGTCATCTTTCTTGGTAGCTGCTGCTTCAACCATCTTCGTTGCATAATCAATAGCTATCAGTATGTACCTTCTTCTAGTGCGGTGTGTTGCAGGTTGTATACGTCCTACAAAATCAGTGCCCCACTTCTCGAATGATGCTAATGGAAGTATCGGATGTAACGGCCACTGAGTGGTTGACGTAGGCTTACCCACTCGTTGATAGTAATCACACTTCTTGATGATCTCATGAACATCTTTGTACATCGTTGGCCACCAGTATCCAGCTCAGAGGATCTTTTTCACAGTGTTTCTCAGCGCATAGTGTCCACCTTCAGGTTCCGAGCGTAGTGCACCGACCACTTGTGATATTTCATGCACTTCCAGACATCTTCGAAGTTCTTCATCAGACCCTCTTTGAACAGTATCTCGTTCTTCAACTCGTATGGTCCTGCCTGATGTATAAAGACTGTTCGCTGTTCAGCATCTATTTCTTTTAGGCACTGCAAAGTTTGTAAATATCTGTACAGACCATAGTACTTTGTAGCAGGTGCTACTGTCAGCTGAAACAATTCCTCATCTGGAAAATCATCTGCCACTATATCCACTCTTTCTCCCATCCTCAGTCCGGACATGTAATCAACATTCTCATGATGAATCCCTCGTCTGGTCTGAACTGTGAAGATAAACTCCTGAAGTAACAATATCCATCTTGCTATCCGTCTTGACAAGTCTGACTTCTGTACCAGATGCTTCAACGCATAATGATCCACATGGAAAACAAACTCATAGCCAAGAAGATAATGTCTAAACTTCTTTACTGAGTACACCATTCATAACGCTTCACGTTCAGTAGTGGTGTAGTTCTTTTCTGCTGCTGAAAGTTGTCTACTAGCATAGTAGATCGGATGGTCTCTCTTCTCATCATCTTTCTGACTGAGCACCACTCCAATAGCAAACGCAGAAGTATCTACATACACTTGAAAAGGTCTCTCCCACTCTGGTGGTCGCATGATAGGTGCTTCTGCCAACTTCTTCTTCAACGTTTCAAACGCCTCATGCTGCTTCTCGTGCCAATGGTACTCTGTTGTCTTCTTCAGCAGTTCTATCAGTGGCACAACAAGTATGACGTAGTCTTTGATGAACCTTCTGTAATATCCAACATGTCCTAGGAAGGCTCTCAACTCGCTGATGTCAGTAGGGGGTTGCAGAGAAAGTATTACTCGAACTTTCTCTACATCTACTTTATGCCTCGGCCTGGTACTCTATGTCCAAGAAGTATTCCTTCAGTCATCACGAAGAAACACTTCTCAGGGTGTAATGCAAATCTGGCTTCCCTACACTTCTGAAAAGTCTTGGCTAAACACGCTGCATGTTCTTCACGTGTGTCAAAAACACAAAAATCATCTATAAAAATCTCTAAAAGTTTTCGCAAATAATCTTGAAAAATTGAGGTCATCATCCTCTGAAAGGTAGCTGGTGCATTGCATAGTCCAAAAGGCATCTTGTGATAAGCATAAGTGTCCCAATCTGTAGTGAAGGTAGTCTTGTCCTTATCTTGCTCTCTAATGGACACTTGGTTGTATCTCGAAAATCCATCCAGAAAGCTGTAACATTCCTTTCCAGATACATGATCCAAAATGATATCAATAAAAGGTAAAGGGTGATGATCCTTCTTCGTTGCTGTATTAAGCTTTCTGAAATCATGACAGACTCTTATCTTTCCTGTTTGCTTCTTAGGTACCACTACTATGAGTGCTACCCATTCACTGCTTAACACAGGAAAAATAATACATGCCTTCAAGTACTTATCTATCTCGTCCTTAACCATCAAAGAGTATTTTGGGTTGAGTTTGTACTGCCTTTGTCGCACAGGTACTGATCCTTCAATGAGGTTGATACGATGTTCTCTCCACTGTGCAGATAGCCCTTTCATGTCTCCACAGTCAAGACGAAGACATCTTGGTAATGGATCATCATCTGACGATACACTTCCAACTCTTCTCCTTGTACTACAACAGAAATCTTTAGGCTCTTACCTTCGCTTATCACTAGGTCTTGGGATGCTCCTGGAAGGACTATACCATCTGTATGACTGGTCTCTGCACTCATGTGACCTAGCTGTGATTGCTATTCAGCCTCGTTAATATCTTCTTCTTCATCAACTTCATAGCACTGCAGATAGTTGACCATTGAATAAGGATCTCCTTGTCTTTCACCTGTGCTGCTCGTTGATGAATCAGATCCTGAAGTGTAACCTGCATCAGTCGAATCTGTTTCGTCCTGATGTGTTATTTTCTTCCAGGAAACCATCACAACTTTATCAGTTGGTTTCTATGGATCTTTGAACTGTAAACGGTGCCGGTATCAATCCGTTAGTACTTTGGCACCATACAACCACGGCCTCCTAATCAAAATTTGATCCAGACTTAATCAAACGGCGCAGTACAACATAAGTGAGTTTAAAAAAATCCCGCCTATTAAGGTGGGAATGTTGCGCAGTAGTCCCAGTTGTCGTCTTCTTGTTTGATCTGCCAGTAACACTCGCTGAGTTTCTTCAAATTTGCTGAAAACCAATGCGTACGCCGTGTCTTCTGTCATTATGTTGACTCTTGATCCGGAGTCAATTGGCACTTTCCTAATTACACAACCTGCAACCTCCACTTCCACTTCTGGAGACCTAGGTCTTCTGCCTCGATGTGAAACAGAGAAGGTAACTTTGATCTTCTTATTTTAATAAGTTTCTTCAGTGCTTGAAGTAACAATTTCCTGTAAATTTTGTTCATTCAGTTGTTTGAAACTTATGTTAGCCTTCTGTGTTTCTAGATCAGCTACCACATCATAGTGTGGTATCGTCACAGGTTCTTTATTCACAGGTTCCGATCGACTGTGCTTCTTCAGAACCTCCTTGTTCTTGGCCGAAGTTCTGACTTCACTGGCCGAAGTACAAAATGTTTTTGGTGAGGGCGAAGTTGATCGTTTTGGGGCTTCGGTCGAAGTTGTATCGGCTTCTTTTGCCGAAGTTCCTGCTCGTAGTAACTCCTTCTTTAGGAGTTCGTGGACTTCATCTGTAATGTCAATTGGTAATCTCGGAAGGTTTACACTCTTCAGTATTTCTTCTTCCTCTTCCTCAGTATCCTCCTCAACAGCTGTCTTCTTCTTGGCTTTCTCCTTTGCCTTCTTCTACTTCTTTAACTCTTTCTTCGATTGAGTCTTTAGAGGTGCTTCCTCCACCTTCCTCTTTGTTTTGAAAGAGCATCTGGTGTCCATTTTGCAAATCCAAGTTTCTTCTGGTAGCCATCCTTCATCTCCAGCGGCTTTTCATTCTTCCAAGTCCACCTTGTGCAGTTGTGCTTCCGCAGGACGTTCTGTTTTGAGATCAAAGCGAACCTCTCGTTTCTCTGCGGGTGGGTTAGTACAGTCTGCTGTGGCATGTCCTGGTTGATGACACTTTCCACAAAGTGCTATGTATCTCAATGACTTCTTTGGGTGAGGGCAGTTCGATGACCAATGATCCAAATTGTCACAATTAAAACAAGACCCATGGGGTGGTGGTTTATTTGCTCCTGGTGGACTCATCAAATGTTTCTGAGATACATTTAGGGTCCTCTCTCTTGGTGTAAACCTTTGAATTGGTATGGGTTGAATTGAGATAATTGCTGGCTGTTGTGAGGTGTATTCGTTTGTACTCCATATACTTTGTCTGGAGTTTTCACAAAGAATGAGCTATAATATGATTCGAAAGCCGGCGTCCATTCGAGTGACTGTGACTGAAATGTACTGTTATTGTTACATTCCGTATTAGCATGTCCTGGTTTACCACACGTCGTACACCATAAGCTTGGACGAGATGTAGTAGGTGATTTTTTCCTTTCAGAAGATCGTACCATCTGCACTTTCAGGTCTGCAAACCCTTTAATCATCTCCTCCATAAGTTGATTACTATCCTTTTTTGCTTTGTCTTTCTTCTCCTTCGAACTCTTCTTTTCCTTAGACGAAGAACTTCGTCCAAGGAAAAGGAGATGACTCATCATCAGAAGATTCTTTAGAGGAAGAGGGTTCTCTGCGACTCTTCTTGTGCTTCTTCCTTCGAGTCGACTTCTCTTCCTTCTTCTCCTTCTTTTCTTTCTTCCCCTTCTTCTTCCCTTTTATCCATCCTCTTTTACTTCCGAGGGTGGATGCCTCAAATGCTTTTGCTGAAGCAACAACCTCTTCGATGACGTCCATCTTTCCTCGACGACACCAAATCTCCATTTCAATCGATAAGCCCGTAACTAGCCACTCCGTAGCTTGATTCATAGTGTATGGGTTGGTTGTACCCATCCTCGGAATCCTATCCAATAGATTGTAAAATCTTTGGACGTAATCTTTTAGGCTCTCTTTCTTCCTTTTGATAAGTCTGGTCAGCTTTCCCAATACTTGACGATTGTACCCAATTTCCTGGAATCGCTCTAAGAACGGCTGTAAGTAAGGAGCAGCGTTGTCCTTCTAAGCTACTGGAGTTAACAGAAGGAGTTCCCATACCAGTGCGTGAGGAATAAGTTCCTGCGCCTGTAAAAGTTCCACTAAAGTAGTAACAGCTTCTACTGCCTTAGTTGCAACTTCTTAGTTCAAAGAAGTAAATAGATCTTGATCTGCAGAAGTACCTCCTATCTCAGGGTCAGGAGTAAACAACTGCGGATATAAAACAATATTGACTTCGGGAAAAGGTTTCCACCCTACTTCACTTTCTGGATGTTCAGTCTCAGCACTTAGCCGAGTGGTAACTTCTTCGAAGTCAAGTTCTCTCAGAGCAGATTCGAGAGGAGTTGGAGGTAGTGACTTTGGTGTTCGGGGTGAACTTGATTCACCAATGTTTGGTTCCTTCCTCTTCCATTCTTTTGAGTTAGGTGTTCTCCAACCTCGTTCTCTCTTCTTATACTCTTGTTTTAACCGACGAGCTTCTTCCAGAATCTGTTCTCGATATTTTGCTCGTCTTTCACGTCTCCTGTCTCTCTCAGATTGTACGTCTCCAGGAGGATCAGGTTTGCTCGTCGATATACATGTCTATGGACTTCTGTTCACTGATCTTGGATAATTTCAGCATTCGCATCCCCGGCAGCGACGTCAAAAATTTACTCAGTCTTCTATATGTAACACACAAGAAAACCAAAAGATGCTCGAAAGTAGTAATTTAAGGATCGAACCAATAGAGATGCAAGTAAAGATCATCCAAAATTAGTAAACATGTATCAAAGGTGATTCTTTATGGTTGTCTTTTATTCTCACGGGCAGAAATCAGTCCCGGTAGAGATCAAACTCAGGTCTATCCAACAAGACAGAGTTGATAATCCTGACAAATAACATAACAGGTACTAAACAGGTCAGGGACCTCAAGAAAAAAATAAACAACAGAGAAACAGAGCCACGGAGGTAAATGTCACAACAAAGAAGTACTGCTGAAGTGCTACTAAGTAGCCTCTAACATCATAAACACTAAGTATCTTCACACTAAGTTATTTCTACTACTACTGCTCTCGGAAAACTCTGACGAAGAAGACTCTTCTTCCGCCGAAGTACAAGGTTCAACTTCTTCCGAAGTGTCTTCATTAAAGAACAACTTCCTCCAAAGTCAACTTCGTCCAAAAACTTCTTCGTAGTAAACTAACCTCGTAGGTGCTGGTCTATTCTCAGACTTTGCCTTAAACTCCTACTCTGATTTCAGATGTCAAACAGCACGGTCTTCGGCACCCAGACTATTTCCTACCACAACCAACAACGATACTTCCGTAGGTAAATCTCCGAAGTTGACAAACACAATGGCTCCGTAAACTAAAGAAATAGAAAATCCAAAATAACAAACACATAGAGATACTGAGCACGAACAACACAGCGCTTATATACTGATTTTCCCGAAGATGACGGATTTTCTTCCTAAGAAGTCGGGTGTACTTCTGATCCGTCAGATGAAGGTCTTGTATCTGAAACGACACCAGTTCTTAGCTAGGTCCCTAGCTATCTCACTAACTGAAAACTCAACGGTTGCTCTAACCTCCCTAAGCTCTCTAACTACCCGTTGTCCTAATCTAGCTACGCGGTTCTTCGCCGAAGAACCCTCTACATCTGCAAATGTGAACTCCTGCCGAATCTGCCGAAGAAATGCCAGCTCCGAAGAATCCAAATCTGTGGTGAAGTAGTTCTTCAGCGTAGGCTCGACTCTACTCCGAAGTTGAGCACTCTGTTCCTCGGCCTTCACTAATCGTCGCTTTAAGTCTTCGATCTCCTTCGTCATCTCCGCGACCATGTCCTGGTTTCGGTTCCTCTAGACGCGCATCTGCCCAACTCCTTCTTCGTTAGAGAAAGAACCTTCTCATGCTCTTTCTCCTGGTCCAACTTCTACTGAAGAAGCGTTTTTTTCTCTGAACTCACGTTCTTCAACTCTTCGGCCTTAGCCTGAGTCTCCTTCTTCGTCACGAGGACTGCCGCACGTTGTCGCGCTACTTGGCGGCTACATGTTATATTTCTACTCCGACGCTTGAGTTTAGTAGTTCTAGAAGTTAGCTTATATTACTTCTAGTCGTTTAGGTATGACATCTTTGCATACGGTGTTAACACTATTTTGAGTCTTAGTAGGTTGATTACCATGTTGATAGGGCTTAAGCTCATGGGTTGTATTTGCGTGTCGCCCATGCACGCTTTCTAGCTGATTTAAGTTATTTTTCGGGGTTGCGTGTCGTTTTAAGTAATTTAAGTTTTACGTTGGCACTCTAGGGGGCTTGACGTGGTAGCCTATGAGTAAAACTAAGTTGCCACGTGGTTTAGGGTACTAAAGGACAACCAAGTGGAGCTATGAACTCCCATTGGTCCATTTTTGTCTTTTGTTAAACTCTAAATTTAGAAACAGAGCTCTAGAGTGGAGTTCGAGCATTTGGTGAGGGATCTTCGAAATCTGAGAGCAAAGGGAGAGAGGTCTCGTCATGCCAAGCACTTCCAGTGAAAATTTCGATCGATTTGAGTCAATAAAGACGGAGTTATGAGCAATTGAAGTTCGGATTGTGCTAGAATTGAATCATTTTGGTTGGATTTAGGGTTTTCAGTGTCACTCGCAGCAGATTTGAGAAAATTGCTACAAAACTTCGAGGTTGTGTTCTCCGCCAGCAGGGCTACGATTTCACAAAAAGTTTCATATCGATTGAGCAACTGAGTAATTCAGGGCGGCCGCTGAAGCTGAGGGGGTCTGAAAAGCTCTTAATCTAGAGCAGCGACTTCAGAGGAGGAGATCTACAGTTCTGTGTACATTCAGGAGTCCCAACTTCACAGGGATGTTCAGCACCCTGTAGACTGCAAATCCTGTAAGAAACTTTGAAATTGATCGAGCCAAACTCCTGTTATAGGTTGAAATAGCCAGCTAGGTACCAGAAATTGCCGTAGTTTTCTTGCTCAAAACTTTTCTGTTCATATCTCCGTGTCAGAATTTGATCTTAGGCTGAAATTTTGTCTGTGAGTTCAGTAGTACCTCATTTGCATGTAGGGGAAGTTTAGAGGTCTAAACCTTCATAGTTTTCCTCTCCGTGAGTGTCAAAGTTCACCGCCGAATCCTATTACTGCCAACTAGACCTGAATTTCGCCTTCTGGGTATATTACTAGATCTTACACATCTGTGTGAGTGTTTATAGCCCTATTGTGACCTGAAAGCCAACCTCTTGAGTGAACAACCACAGCCAGAAGCCCGACGCTTTTCTAGGTAGATGGATTACACTCCGACAACGTAAGTTGTCTTTCTCTTGCTGTCAGTTTCCTCGGCCGAAGTGCATCGTCTGCACTAGCTCTGCTAAGTTCAATTTCCTCCCTACGACTTCCTCATAAGATCCTCGATTATCCTCCAAGGTACACAACAACGGCACGACCATTTCTTGAATGTACTTTGTCGAAGAAGTGAGTTGCTCTACTTCTTGTACTGTCGATGAAGAAGCAGTAGCTCTGGTATCCTCCCCCTTCTTCTCCCGAGGAGTGTCCTTGTCTTCGGCTTCTTCGATTGCTTCTTCTTTGACCTCTTTGTCATCGACGTAGACTGTTCTTGACATCTTCATCTTCTTGGTAGACTTCTGCGTTGACCTCGGAGTTTCCTCTAAGATCTTCTTCCTCCCGCTCCCTCTCACTGGTGGAGGTACCTCAACTACATCCTCGTCTTCCTCTTGGGTTACCGTCTCAATCGCTCTTTCTAGAACTACCTCTGAGGTAGACGCATTCTGCTTTTTCGCTTCCTCGGTTGCTACGTTTTCGACGGCTACCTCGTCAAAGAATTACTCTAGTTGTACATCCCTCACTGGAGTCGGTGCGACCTCGAACTCTTCGTCTTCGGCTCTTGACCGGAAGATCATCATAATCGCATCTGCAACCTCCCTCTTCTTCGGATTACAGTAATCGCTCGTTTTGTAATCATTCCTCCCCTGAGGCAATTCCTTGAAGAGCTTCGAGAAGTTCTTCACTGCTTCGGCCGAAGCCGCCACTGAAGTACTGTCAAAAAGAAGATCGTTCTCCTTGCCCGCATCGTCTATCTCCAAGACAGAGGACAAGTGTGCTTCGGTCCAATTGCATGGTCTTCCATACGAAGCGTCTGCAAGGTGCTGCCTGCACACTTTCAGCTCGTGTACCAACTTCGAAGAGACCATCAAAGAGTAGTAAGAACGATAGACCCATCTCGTCGAGCTCCTTCTCATAGCGACGAAGAGCCGCTCGGTTGACATCCAATGCTCGGAGCCTCGGCGGTTTGGATGTCTGCATCTCTCTCATAAGCCGCAAACTTAGGTTTCCAATCTGTTTAGCTACAACAAGGTAGGAAGAATGGGTGAGTACTTCGCCACTAACTGACTTCGGCGAAATATGAGTTCTTCGTCAATAACAGACTGCGCTGCGCTCCGTCCCTCTGAATAGTGTTTAGCAATACGACAATTGACTTGAAACTTTCTATTTATATCTCGCGATGGCTCTTTCACACGTGCCGAAGTTAGGGTTGGTTCAGCTTTGACTGATGTTCTTCGGCGCTCGTAGTGCGACGATGTTCTTCTTCTCCAACTTTGTCACATTTTCATCCTGATATAACTTCGTCATTCGGCGTCTATTTGCCTTACACAACATACCGTTAGAAAGCTCTACGCCCGAGGAATTCAACTATGAGAAAATCCTATCCCAGATGTCTTCATAAGTTTGGTAGGTTCCTCCTGAACAGATATTCTTCACTAAACTTCTAATTAACACTATTCTGCTCATATCTTTTATCTTCTATCATCTATTCTTCTTATTTATTTTACAACTAGTCAATTAATTAACAAAAACAAAAAATCAAAGCTTCACACGCAGCAAAGAAGAAGCAGCGAGAAGAAGCAGAAGCCCGAGTGAATGGAGTTATGGCGCAGATGGTGGAAACACTTCGCAAGAAGTTCAACTTCACTGCGAGTAGGAAGCTTCTCACCCTAGCTAGGGAGTGGGATGACGATTCCAGGACGATGTTAGTGGAGTGCAAGGACAACATGGTCCGCTATCTGGATCGACTGATTGAGGACTTGAAGACGCTTTACGATCTTCTCTCGATTCTACAGTCAACAGCTACATCTTCCCATGCTCCAAGACCAGCGATCGGGAAAGATTTGGAGAAGGAAGAGTTTGACCTCGCTGTCCACTTGGTAGTGACAACGCTGGAAGCCGAGAAGATCCCAGAAGAAGCCACGGAAGATAGGAAGCAGAGTTGTTTTCTCAGGTGTTTCGAGTGGATAAGATGACCTCCTCTGACCACTGTGAAGTCACCCCAGCTCCCAGCGTCGAACTAGTGCCGCAGAAGAGCGAGGAAACGCAGGTGGACTCAGCTCCCAGAAGACTCTTCCGTCTTCCGAAGCCGTCCCAGAAGAGCAAACCACAGACATCAAGGAGGAAGTCACCTCAGTCCCACCCGAGGTATCAGCAGGGCTTCCCACTTTATCAGAGGACGATTTAGGAGTTCATGTAGGAACCGATCATGAGGAGATCGCACCCAGCGAATTAGATGTGGTGCCCACAATTTACAGGATTCACGAATTTTTGAAATTTTTAAGATTAATAACTTGTTTGTATAACTGAAGAAGCGTTGTTACTTAAGATTACGGCTTCCTTAGAAGGAAGATGATCTTACGATCTTTTTGTAATAAGAAGTTGACTTCTTTGAAAGACGACCGTCTTCCGAGAAACGTCTTCTCGGTTGTGTCTTCGGAAGACCGCGGAAGACGGAAGACGGCGGAAGACCGCGAAAGACGGAAGACACATATCTTCCGGAAGACGGCAACCGCGGAAGCTTCACCACGTAAGAAGTAGGTGCACCTATCAGGTAGCACCGAATAGGTTAGGTAGGTCGGGAGGGTCGAAACTCCTAAACTGCGGGAAAGATGCGCAAGAAGCGCATTAGCATATTGCGACTTCCCGCAGCAAGAGCGCTTCTTGGTTAGAAGATCGATTCAAGAGTGATTGATTTGAGTGAGGAAGATAGCGAGGTGAAATTGAGTGAAGTCAAGATCGATTCGAAGCTAGAAGGAAGACGAGGTCGAATCACTAAGAGCAAAAGCGTATCAAGCTGAAGGAGTCTTCTATGAGTTCCCGGAAGCAGACATTGGAGGACGACTGAGTAGAATCAAAGATGGAAGTCTTGATCGATTGCGGTATAGTAAGAAGCTGACAGCGGAAGCAGCTCGGTGGGGTCGCATTGGAGCTGGGACCAGAGCCGGAAGCGTGTGGAAGAAGAAGACAGCTCGGGAAGCAGACAGAAGATCGTTTGAGGTTCTTCTCATGTTCTCTTCCCTTCCCACCGCTTCTCGTCTTTTGTTTGGTATCTCCCGAGCTTCCCCGGTTGTTTGCAGGCAACCCGATCGATCAATTCCCTCCTCACGTTTTTCCTTTTGTGACATTAGATGCGGAAGCGCTGCCCAATTTCCGTCAGACATCTTCTTGTTTCTTCTTGAGTTCAATTCGAGCTTCCCTAACCATCGTTCTCAAATTGGAGATTTCAGCTATCAATTTCTCTATCCTACCATCCCTCTACTCCCGAAACCTTGAACAGAAGACGCTTCGGAAGATCTGAACATCTTCGGAAGACGCTTCTGAAACCTGAGTGTCTTTGGAAGACGCTTCGGAAGCCTGACTGTCTTCGGAAGACGACTGTATACAATTCGTATCAAGAGTGGATTTGCTTTGCTTTTGTGTTAAGAGAGGCTTGGTACGAATCCTGAGAGACTTAGTGAGTTGTTTGTTATTTGTAGTGACGCAGGATTTCTCCTTTTGCCCATTTAGTATACAAGATATCGTTCCCACAAAGGATTTACGTAAGTAATCGCTACTCGAAGTTCTAAGATCTGTTCAAACACACAAACACACAGGTTTTGCCTAAAAAGCCCGTCTTCTCACAAAACCACACGTCTTCCAGACACGCCACATGGTGCTCTGGAACTAAACAAACAACTACCAACGAAAATATCACACAATTATTCACAGAGAAGCTCGGGAAGACGATCTTCCTGCTTCCAGGTTGCTTCTTCCGGTCTTCTCGATACCGTCTTCCCGAAGCAATTCTCGTCTTCTGGGGGTTCAGCTCGTCTTCTCACACCTCCAGAAGGCTGTCCTGCTTCGCAGAAGTCGACTAGTAACGGTCGTTACACCTTATTCTCACACTCACATTCCAACGGGTTAGATAAATCACAGGGTGTATGCCCCCTGTAGCCTTCCCAGGCTTCTGCCTACGGAAATGGTCTTCCTGCAGCACTACAACGACATTCACCTTCACGGAAGCTCAATATAAGTCTCGGAAGCTCACTAGAAGAAGATAAGAAGATGGGAGAAGATGGGGAAGATAAGAAAATCCAAACAAGAGAAAACAAGATGAAAAGAGTAAATTAAGATTCCGACAGGCTTCTAGTCCGGATCCTGACTAACAAGCCATCCCTGCTTGTAATAGTTTGGGGAGGAAGACAACAAACGTGAGTACTGTTGCACCGTCTTCTACTTGAGGATGTCGTCTTCTGTTGCGGGAAGAAGGCTTCTTTCTTCTTCACTTCGCTGCTCTGACTACTCTGTCTTCTGGGATCCCTTACCCAGAAGACCGTTCGTACGTAGATCCCAAGTGCTCTACTGAACGAGTCAAGCTACACTTCCACAACTGCTGATAGTCACCGTCACTCAAGAAGAACACTTCCCATGCACAATTGGGAGCGAATTCAAGGAACTCACCATCCAGAAGACATGAAGAAAGCTTTTGCACTCGAATCCACAATCTATTCCCCGAGAAGAAGTCACAATGGCATTGGGAAGCTCACTCCCTCTACTTCCTGCGTCTACTCCTCGACACACCAGTCTAGCTAACAGGACTGCACGAGGATGCCGTTCTTTGTTCCTAGACTGTCCACTACCTCTATCTACATCTTCGAACGATTGCTGGTGCGAGTATGCAGACCCTCCTGTGTATTCCAAGACTATTCGTATGTTTTCAACAACGGGTGTAGTGCGAAGAACTATCTATCAGGTGTCTTCTCTCTAATGTGTCTAGTCTGCATGCACCATAGAATCGACTACTGAACGTTTTAGAACTGGCAGAACAGGCAGACTCTATCTCCTACTCTGCGATCCTACTTATGTCGCTGCCATGAGAACCAGGGGAGACGACCACCAGGGAGAGAGAGGCGCTGACCTGAGGTTGCTACCTCACATGCAAGCGGTTCCCCTGCCCGAATTGGCCATCCACCTTGTCCTTCCTACGCTACCTATGCTGCCACATGGTATCCTAACTAATTTCACATGGAAAAACTGCCACCCTTAAGATAGCATGTTCGGTCCTACTATATTTGGAATTGTTAATGAAGTTACTAACTACTCAGATTGCACGGAGGCAATCTCTACCTGATCTGCTCCTATCGGAGCTCCTAACGCGGCTTCTGATAAGCTAGAAAGCCCGGCAGTTACCTCGGGTGTCACTGAGGTGGCTTCCTCCTCATCGTCTCTTGCTGGCTCTGCTGTCGCTGCTGCTGCGTCTTCCTCGGCTTCGGCTTCTGCTTCGGAAGACAGAAGCGTCTTCTGGGAAGCGGAGTCGACCGGTGCTTCTTCTGTCTTCTGAGGCACGGGTGTGAGACTATGGACCATGAGGACCTCATTGGGATCCGGGGAAGTCGCTTCCTCCACGCGGAATACTTGGGAAGACGGCTCGTCTTCCTATCTTCCGGGGCGTCTTCTGGAGTCTTCTCGGCTTCCAACGCTGTTACCACCAAGTGCACAGCGAGGTCGAACCCCTCCTTCTCCATTCCGGATCCAGTCGATGGTGCTGGAGCGTGGGAAGATGCGATTGCAGGTGTCGGAAGCGAGGGAAGACCATAAAGTGTCTTCTCTCCTTCTATCTGTCGATCCAAGTACCTGAACATGCTCTCCCGGCATTCCACCAACATCGCTTTGGACTCGCTGTCCCATCCTCTAGCTAAGGTAAGTAACTTCCTACCCGCGGTGTAGTTGAACTTCTTCCGAAGCGCTTCCACCGATTGTGCCAACATCTTCTGTGCACGGGCCTCTGCTGCTTCCCTCTGCGTCTTCTAAACTGTAGCTCGCGCTTCTACGGCTTCTCGCTGCGTCTTCCATATGGTATGCTCTTCTACGAGGACAGTGATCTTCTCCTGCACTCGGATGACTTCCTGATTACGCTGCTGTACCCGCGCTTGCAACTCCTGGTTGCTCTTCTGAAGCTGCACCAGCTCCTTGGCAGAAGCGGCTGCTTCCGCCTTGTACCTGGCTGCAAGCTTCTCCGTGGTGCGGAGACTAGCTTCCAGCGACTCCGTCTTCTTCTGGTCTTCTCCCTGTCGCAGTAAGGTGCGCAGGCCGAACCCAGGTTGCAAGGGCCTCTCCTGTGCCTTCGCTCTCTTCTCCAGCAACTCCATAGCTGGCTGGATCTCCTTCTGGAAGTAGGCGCTGAACTCCTCCAGTCGTCTTCCTGCGGAAGACAAGTTCATCTCCACCACTCGCTCTGCGGTGTCGACTTCGTCTTCCAGAGGCAAGGAAGCCTCTTCCACCACAATAGCCTTCATCTTCTGCGCACGAGAAGAAGCTACTCTTCTCATCTTCCGAGGTGAAAGACTCCTCATGGCAGGAGCGGCTCTCTTCTTTGCGCTTCCCCGCATCGCAGTAGGAGCGCCCATCCATCCTTCGTCTTCTGGAGTCTTCGGAAGACTCCCAAGCATTGCAGAAGCAGTCTTCTGCTATGATCGGGTACTCAGCAGGTCTTCTTCCGAGTCGGACTCCGATCCTGAATGAATGAGGGAGATGGGTGTCCTCGGTACACTTCTAGGACCCATCTTCCTCAGTGGCGTGGCGTCTTCCGACCCACTAGACTCGTCTTCCCTCACCAGAAGCGTCTTCTAGTGAGAGCCGGGCCTCAGCTGTGGCATCAGAGTGAGAGGGAGCGTTGCTGCTGCCTCTCGGTCATCGTCTTCCGAGGTCTCTTCCTTCACCTCCTATCGCTTCGTTGGCCCATACCCTGCCAGCTGATCTTCCCTAAGATCCCCCATGGCTACATACAAGTAGCAGAGGAAGGGCGTCAAGTGTCCTCCCGCCGGGGTACCCAAGTATGCTAGCTCCGTCTGTACGTAGTTGTGGATGTACGCGCCCCAGTAGATGGGCACTCTGTCATCCCACACTGATTCCAGGAACTCCACGTCCTGATCCCCTAAGTACCTTGTCTTCTGCGCTTTCTCCTTGGGAAAGAGATGCAGAAACAACTTCGCCAGAAGTCGCTTCTTCGGCTCCCGGTAAGATTTTATCTTCCAACCGTTCCTCCCCTGCCTGTCTTCCACAAAAAAGGCAGGTGGTGCTCCCAGGCACATGCCACGAACTCACGATTCTAGGCAAGATCTTCTTCTCGTACCAATATCCTCGGTTCTCGGATTCAGGCCTGTGAAAAGCCCTGCGTCACCAGTCTTCAGTCTAGGAAGACGGTCTTTCTCGAGCTACTCCTACCTTAGCAGGTACATGGTTACGCGGTGGTAACGCTGCTCACACCTCCTCCAGAAGTCCTTGATCTACGAGGTTCCAATCCCACAGGAAGAGGTCGAGACCCAACTCTTTGAAGAAAGGAGTGGCCTCGGCCAATTCTGCCGCTGGTAACACCAAGCCTCGCGGATGCATCATCATGCTGGAAGATCTGTTGCACTAAGCCACAAGCACTTACTATGAGCTGAAGGCTCAGTCCTTCCCAAGTGCCCACAGTCTAGCTTCTACTTCTCAGAAGATGAAACTAGTCTTCCAGAAGACAGCTACTCCGTCTTCCGGGATTCTAACCGTACTTCCTAGATAGCTCTCGTCTTCCAAGCTATATCTAAACAATCCTATCTAAGCAAGGCCTCGCATGGATTACCAAGAAGACAACCCACCTTGCATTACATCCTACTTCCTATCAGAAGATACAAGATTCGCGAAACATCAAGTGCATAACAGGTTTAGAAGTCGGTTGCGGGCTCTTGCGGTGACAGTGGCCTCTGGGAAGACACTCGGGACAGCTTCCGATTCAATGTCTTTCTCGGAAGACTCCTCGAAGTCAGACTTTCCTTCACCGGTCTCACCTGTCTTCATCTTCCTATGCGCAATCTATCCTCACAACAAACTCAAGACAATTGCACTCTGTTCTTCTGACTTCTCACCTCTCATACGCACTCAGAAGAACCTTGCTGCTCGGTGGGAAGACATGACCCTCTCCAGATTCTGCCAGCAAGTATTCTCACGACTCCCTTCTAAGTTCAGGAAGAAGAAGGAATGGCTGCTATGGGTCGAACAGAAGAGACCCGAATGGACCCTCACGTCTTCTCGCTCATTTTGCCAGCCTTTCAGTCTTCTAGTCTCCAATCTGTCTCCACAACCACAGGTGCTCCTATCAAGTATTCCTTATCACTCTTCATCGCAGTAACTACTCCCCATAGCTCTCTCTTGACCTGAGGGTAGTCTCTCTGCCGTGAACTTAACACCTTAGCTCCAAAACGCACCACATATCTATTTCCATCCTCATCATCCTGTCCTATCGCCCATCCAATGCCAATAGGACTAGTATCAACAGTAATGATAACAGATCTGCCCAGCTCATTTGTTACCTTCCGTAGAGTTGGTGGTGAAGACAACAGATCCTTCAACTTCTTCATAGACTCGCTTTGCTCCTCTTGCCACTGAAATCTTTGCCCCATCCTCAGCAACTTGTACAACGGATCTGCTACATGTGCAAAGTGTGGAATCCATATATGATAAAACACACATGCACCTAGAAATCTTCTCACCTCAGTAACCGATCCACACGTCTCCTTCATCCTTCGAATGGCGTCAACCTTGTTTGGACAAGGTTTCTGACCATAAGATCCACACAGGTGCCCCACTATTAACACCTCTTGTACTCCAAACACAGACTTGGCTCCTGATAAAGTCAAATGAACCTCCTCCAGTCCACTCAGTATCTTATCACAATCAGCTATGTGATCTGCTACAAACTTACGGCACCCCCTCTGATCTTTTACCTCATTCTTCTCCTCCTCAGCACACCCTTTGATCGGCACATCATCAAGGAATGGCATAGTTTTTTCAGGAATGAAGTCCCTCAAAACTTTGTTCATGCCATTCATCATATGCGCTACAGAATTGGTAGCACCTTGTGGCAAGGTGCACATCCTTAGTAACCCCAAAGGTGTCCTCATTGTAGTCAAGTCTCTACTCTCAGAGGATAACTGAAACTGATCATAACCTGAATATAAGTCTCCCATCGAATAGATAGCACGACCAGCAAAAGCCTCTGCAAACTCGTCTACAATAGGTCCTATACCCATATTCCTGATAGTCACCTTGTTAACTGGCTGCATATCTTGGATAAACCTCAAAGCTCCACTCTTCTTCGGAACAGTAAACCATCTGCTAGAGTAGGGAGCTATAGACGGTTCCAAGATACCCATCCTAATCCTCTCATTGAGCAAGTCTATCAGCTTTGGTAGATGAGCTCTAGGTACAGGGATAGGACGTAGATTCCAAGGCACATGCGGTATAGTAAAGATTACCATAGGTGCAACTACACTTGGATCTACACATCCTACTTCATGTGACTCAAACGCAAACGCCTTACCATGCCTAGATAGCATCTCCCTGAAGCTCTTCTTCTCTTGCTCAGTAAGAAATCCATCACCTCCAATCCTCAGCTCCTTCAGTGTTGTTTTTGTGAACTGGTGCCCAATTCTTCTCGGTCCTCTGAGCGTCGGCTCTCGTGCAGCTTGCTCCAGCTTCTGATTGTAATCGAGTGGTAAAGGCAAAGCCACTGGTTTGGCTTTCTTTGCCACTGACTTGTACTTGGTCTCCACATACACCTCTTGCCGATCTATAAACTTATCAATTACATCATAAAGCTCCTTGGAGCTCACTCTCACCACTCTATCTACATCATCTATAGAACTTTCTACTATAGATTTCAACTCCCCTATAGTATCTACCAAATACTGCTCTTCAAACACTCCAGATATGTATTCATCTCCTCCTAACTCTCCACTATCCCACAAAGACTGCTGTACATACTTCACATGTTGCCTCTCAAACCTCTTCAGATTCTCAACCTTCCTATAACACACTGATCCACATGATGTCAACCCTAAGAAGCTAGTGGATAAAGCTTCCTGCTCTACTGGATCAAGCGAGAATCCTATCTCTACTGTACCGTTGAAGTCTCGCTCTTCAATGGTACTCTGCCAAAACCCCTAGACTCTCTAAACTCCTGAGTAGTCTTAGGTAGTGGACGGTCTCTCAAGCTGTCACGATTCCTCTCATGTTCTGCAGCAACGGTCAAAAACTGAACAGCTCTTTTGCCGTCTCTACTATGTATCCTAGCATAAGTTGAACCATCATTCATAACTCGTGTCTCCATTCTAACAGCAGTAATGTAAGGCTGCCCTAGTGATAGGATAGGTTGACATGTCTTGCACAAAGAAATTCTGAACATCACTGATGTCACCCACAGTTACCTTGATGTTGGGACAAGCACCATAGAGTTCTCCCCTCTGGTTGTTGGCAGCACGGATAAGCCATCCATGGTCGGTGTCTATGGGCCACCTTCCACGCTTGTACAGCTCCTTAGACATCAGATTAATCTCTGAGCCGTGATCAATCAATGCCACCACAGGTTCCTCTAGATCTCCCAACTTCACCAAGGTCTCAGTGGTTGCTCTTGCCCAATGGTTGTGAGAGTAATGACTCTTCTGCGATGCTTCCACCTCATCTTCAAACCTCACGTGCTGATCTGATCTCCCCTCTGATACTTGAGAGCAGTAACCAGCAATCTCATCTTCCTCATCCTCCGACAGTTTGGTCCCTAGAGCGTTAAGCGTAGCTGCTTCACCCAAGATCTGACGTTTCCTCTTGATGATATCTATGATAACCTCATGGAACTCACGCTTTGCAATCCCAAGAATCTCACCTAAGGTAAACTCAACCTTCCCATTCAAGATACGATTCTCTAACACCTGCTTCAAGTCTGTAGCAATCTCAATGTCAGACTGAAGTTTGTATGCAGGCATCTTACCCTTCTCCTTGCTCCTCTCCTTCTCCTTTGGTGTTGTAGATGGTAGATCCTCCATAGTCTCTTCCCGAGTAGGTGTTGTCTCCTGCCTTGCCTCTGGTCTAGCTCTTTCACTCCTTGTAGCAGGTCGTTTGGCTGTAGAAGCCTCACCTGCATCCTCCCTCCTGCGCTTTTCTTCTAGTACAGCTTCGTGCTGACTTCTTGCAACATAAGCATGCACTGACATAGTATCCACAGGATCATTCCATCCTGTAGCTTCTCGAATTGAGTTGCCAACCCTTCGTAACACATCCTTGTCTAGCTCTGTTCTAGCTACGGACTGCACTACATCAGACCACAACCCAGTAGTCCCTTTCTCTCTTTCCATCTCCACTTTCACTCCACAGGTAGCAGCATTCACAAGAGAAACAGCATGTGATGCTGATATCTCATTCACAAGCCTCTTCATACCACCCTTGCCAAAGTTGGTTCCCAACATCATCCCAGTCTCTCTCAGATGGATCTTACCATCTTTGAAGAAGATCAGATCCTTCCTCAATGCATCTGAAAACTCTCCACAATCTCTCCTTACATGGTCTAGGCTATCACACCATATACAACTATGAACAAAGCCTTCTCTCATCTGAGGTCTCTGCATAGCAGGCTGTACATTCTGCTCCTTCTCTTCTAACCTAGTGAGCTTAAGCTTAAGCTCCTTCATACCCTTAATCAACTCATCAAGCGGTGAGTCTTCCTCTCTAGCAATTACCAAAGCAGGCTTAGTAGGCAACTGCTTGACAGGAATTATCAGAGGTGCTGCTTCACTTACCACCACCTTGTCCCTTCTTCTCTGTCTCTTGGTCAGCAAAGAAACAGCCTCTTCAACCTCCTTCCAGTCAGTCTTCAATCCTCTCTCCTCACTCTTGTCTTCTAGCAACAGCTCAAGCTTCTCCTGAATAGTCACGTCCGCTGCTTGTAGGAAAAGCTCGGTCTTCTGCACCTCTAGTGTAAGCTTTTCTGTCCTAGAAAGCTGAGCATACTGACGATCAAACTCCCTTAACAACTCATTTACAGACAAACCTTTGTTAGGTTTAACCACCCACTCCAAGAACGTTCTCTTGGTCACCCTCTCTGAATCTTCAGTGTAGTACTCCTCCTTCAAAGCTCGCATAAAGCTCTCCCAACTCTGTCCTTGCTGCTGCTTGAGCTCCTTCACACGTCCACGAATCTCAGGGACAACAGCAAGCTCAAAGTTCTCCACCATCTCCTTCTCAGGTACCTTGTTCACCTCCATCTCCCTAGCATAGTATCGCACATACTTGGAAATATCTGTCCCCTTGAACTGGTCCATCTGGTGCACCACAGATTGCAACGCCTTGGTTGCTAACACCTCCTTCCTCTCTGTGCTCTGCTGCTGCTGCATGAACATGGAAAAAGCCTGGAACATCTTCATCGTAGCAGCATCAAACTGAACAGGTTGCTGAGCAGCAGCAGCACCTCCACTTGATGATCCTTGGTTGGCCATGATATCTGATCCTGTAACACTCTCAAGAAAACTCCCACCCTAGGTGTTTCACGTCGAGTTCACCAGAAAGAGAGTATGTCGGAGTGTAATCCGTCTACCTAGGAAAGCGCCGGGCTTCTGGCTGTGGTTGTTTACTCAAGAGGTTGGTTTTCAGATCACAACAGGAGCTATAAACACTCACACAGGAGTGTAGGATCCTCTGATATGCTCAAAAAAGCGAAATTTATGTCTCACTGGTAGTAATAGGCTTAAGCGGTGAACTTTGACACTCAAAGAGAGGAAAACTATGAAGGTTTAGACTTCTAAACTTCCTCAACATGTAAATGAGGCACTACTGAACACACACACGAAGTTTCAGCCTGAGATTGAATTCTAGCACCGAGATGTTGACAGAAAAGTTCTGAATAAGAGAATTATGGCAATTTCTGGTACCTAGACAGCTATTCAGACATAGAATAGAGAATTGGCTCGATGAATTTCAAATCTTCTCACAATATTTGAAGTCTACAGGATGTTGAACATCCCTGTGAAGTTGGGACTCCTGATTGTTTGTAGAACTCCAGATCTCCTTATCTAAAGTCGCTGCTCTAGATTAAGAGCTTTTCAGACCCCCTCTGCTTCAGCGGCCGCCCTGAATTACTCAATTACTCAAATGATTCAAAACTTTTGGGACAGTCGTAGCCCTCCTGACAGTGAACGCAACCACGAAGTTTTGAAGTGATTTCCTCAATTCTGCTGCAATTGGCACCGAAAACCCCAAAATCAACAAAAGTGATGCAGTTTTGACACAATCCGAACTTCAATTGGGCATAACTCCTTGTTTATTGATCCAAATCGAGCAAAACTTTCACTGACAGTGCTTGGCACGACGAGCTCTCTCTTCCTGTGTTCTCAGATTTCGAAGATACCTCACCAATTGCTCGAACTCTCCTCTAGAGCTCTGTTTCTAAACTTAGAGTTTTACAAAAGACAAAAATGGACCAATGGGAGTTCATAGCTCCACTTGACTGTCCTTTTGTGCCTTAAACTACCTAGTAACTTTTCTACACTCATAGGCTACCACGTCAAGCCCCCTAGAGTGCCAGCGTAAAACTTAAACTACCTAAAATGACACGTAGTCCTGAAAAATAACTTAAATCAGCTAGAAAGCGTGCATGGGCGACAAGTAAGTACAACCCATGAGCTCAAACCCCTATCAGCATGGAAACCTTAAGTTTTGTACACTGAATGTCGTAGACAAGTAAGAAGTCACTTGCATAAGCGCACAAATGCTTGAACAAGATAACTAACATACTATCAGCCTACTAGGACTCAAAATAGTGTTAACACCGCATGCAAAGGTGTCAAACATATACATAAAGGACTAGAAGTAATATGAGCTAACTTCTAGAACTACTAAACCTAAGCGTCGGAGTAGAAGTCAAGCATGTAGCCGCCAAGTAGCGCGACAACGTCTTTCCAGAAGACGTCCGTCTTTCGGCTTCGGAAGAAGTCGACTTCTCCTTACAAAAGTGCCTTAAGATCATCTTCCCGCTAAGCAAGGTGCAATCTCAAGTAATAAGGTTACTTCAATTACATAGACACGTCATTAACTTTAAAAATTTCAAAAAATCTCTAATCCTACAAACTGTAGACGAGACCTGTCAGGCGGATGATTCCAACGGCACGGAAGACTGTAACGACCTATGTTACACATAGGAAGTTTGTCAATTAGTAAGGTGTTTAGTTATAACTAAGGGTTGAGAATGTTTATTTGCTGCCAAAGTACTTTTAGGAGGTATCAAGTTAGTCATGACTAGCTAAAAGTTAGTTATGGTTAAACTTAGCTGTACTTTTGGCAGAATTCAGATATTTGCTAAAGAGTGAGCACTACTATCTTGTCATCTTGTCTAAAAGGTAGAAAGGAGGTGGAAAGTATCTCTTATCTCCTTTTTGACTTGATATTAGTGGTTGGATTAAAGTTGTGGACTTTGTGGGCATTAAAAACAAGAAGAGATTCCACATGTTTCCTTTTTAGTGGGTCCTAGTGTAGAGGGGGGGTGGAAATTCGAGATTCCTTGAGAATATTCCAGAATCCTTCTAGAAGTTGTTGACTTTGAAGGAATAAGCCCATGTGAAAAGGTAAAAAGCCCATGTGATCAATGCTTTTACCTTAAGTAATATCTTAGTAAAACCCGGTAAAAGTAGTTACGGCTGAGTTACCGGAGGGTACCAAAGTAAAAACCTAGAATGTATAAATAGAGGAGTAGAGAAGAGCTCCTCATCCTTGTTTTCACATCGTCGTAATGACAACTTGAGTAATATAGAGAGTGTGGGATATTTTTAGCATGTGAGAACTTGAGAGACGTCGTTAGAATGGAGGATTTTAGTGGATGAGATTATGGAGATTTTAGTTGATAAGTTTGTGGGTGTATGAATGAGAGTGAACTTAGCATTTTTCCCTTCAAGATTCATGGTGTGCTTCCATCAAAGCCATCAGAGGTGACCCCTGAGTGAGAGACAGGCCCGACAGTTGCAGATTCGTGGATGACGATCGTGGAGGTTGAGAGATCGGGGGGTAGTTGATCGTTAGGACCGCGGAGGGTTTACATTTTTGGTTCCGTTGCCGGGACCTCACTTGAAGGGATCGTTGAACGATGTTTAGAGTTCAGTTCTATATTCGACAAAAGGAGATTATGAGAGAGCACATGGAGAGAACGTTGGGAGGAGAGAGAGCTAACGCGATGTTAGCAACGTTAGAACCTTTCGTGTATCCCGTAGTGATATATGACGCGTTCGAAGTCATTCTTTACATCTTGTTCACTTAGAAAGGGTTTGAGGAGAGTTGAAAGGAGGTGCAACAAGAGTTGTAGAGAAGGAGGAGAGAAAAGTTATTAGAGGAGAGAAATTTGTGAGTTTAGAAATTCTGCTCTCTGGAAAATTTGTACAGTCGCTGTCAACTTTTCTGTGAATTTTATTTTCCTGAGAAACTTTCCAGTGTTTTAGATTGGCTGATAACCTATCTAAGACAAAAGGAATCATAGGAAAAGGTGGTCTAGAGAGGGAGCAATGATTTTTCAAAGTTGAGGGGGTCTATTCGTGAGAGTTGAGGAATTCTGTTCTCTGGAAAAAGTTTACAGTCAGTGTCAGATTTTCTGTGAATTTTATTTTCCTGAGAAACTTTCCAGTGTTTTAGAGTGGCTGATAAGCTATCCAGGACAAAAGAAATCATGAAAAGATGAGGTCTGAAGAGGGAGAAAGGATTTTTCAAAGTGGAGGGGGTTGACAACCATGAGGGAAGTGAAAATATACAAATTTCAGTTCTCTGAAAATTTGTACAGTCATCACCATCTCTTCTGATTAGAGAAGTTTCTGTTGAAACTTCATGATTTAGTAGCTTGGAGGTTGAGCTACTGGAGACCACAAAAATCTTGGAGAGATCTCTTACCAACTAAGAGAGATACGTTTCGGCATACAAGGAGGTCTTGAAGATACGTCATGGGGAATCCAGTTCGAATGACGAGGTGGAAGAAGAGACGTTTAGGAGTTCGAACAGAGACGGAGAAGCCCAAGTTAAGTATAGATGAGTTACGAACACGCATCTATAGCACTTGGGGTGCCCTCTTTACTCTATACGAAGAAGCTTCCGCGACAATTGGCACAGATTTGAAGAAAGTCGAGTTTAAAGCATCATTCACTATGGAGGCCACGAATGCTCCTGGTGAAATAGAGTTGGATCCTTACAAGAGTGAGTTCAAGATGTCTGTTGTGATGAGTACAAACGAGGGTGAGGAGGATCATATCTTTGATAGTTAATATTAGATTAGATTTTATTTCGTGTATCGCATGTATAATGCACGATTTCTAATATAAAGCTCGGAAGAGTTAAGAAAGTAATGTAGAATTATTTTCCTCTATGATATTTTGTCCACTTAATGGTTGAGAAGGTGCAACATGAGTGGAAATTCAAAAGATTGGAAAGTTAGACTTAGAAACCTTCCTCAAGGTTTAGATGTCATAGTAAGTGTCGGAGAAAGTTCGAGAGAGATTATCGTCGAGTTTGAAAACCCTAGTACTAAACCTCAAGTAGAATCGCCGAGGAGAAGAGTAGAAACCGACTTGTGGTGTTATTTCTGTAGAGGGTTGGGACACAAAGTAGTGAATTGTCCAACTAGAATCAGAACCGAGAGAGCTAAAGGGAAGCGGGAGTTTACTGATTTGAGTCTTCGAGTGGGTCCATCGTCACCAGCGCCAATTCATCTTCTAGGCGAAGATCCTTGTCCAAGTTGTGGAGTGGGTGATCTATCAAGAGGACACTAGTGCGTCGATGTGGCCGCCCTACTTACGTCCGTAGTCGAGAAGTTGGACGAGACTCAAAGAGCTGAGACGGAGAAGTTGTCGACTTCAAAGGAGGACTCGGCTGAGTTGTGATGGAGATCGTCATTCGGATGGTGGAGAAGGCGGTGATGCGACTCAGACTCATGATTACCTTGGGGGAAGAGATGGCACAAGAGGTGTTGTTACAACCATTTCCTTTCATTTTACCTATGGTAGATTATTCGCGAATGGAATTGGTGATGTTCGTACTCTTTTAGCGAGTAGTTATTGCACGACGATTAGAAGAGTAGAAAGAGTAGTTACAAGATGGGAAAGCTACCCGTGTTTCATGGGAAGGACAATGAAGATGTAGAACCGTTTGTTCGAGACTTCAAAAGGGGTTGCATCGGAAACAACGTGAGAAGGAAGGAAGAATGGGTGTTGTTACTGCCAGAGTTTTTAGAAGATTTTGCTCTTACGTGGTATGAAGACCGAGTGAAGAGCCAGACACCTGGTGCAGTTGAGGACACATGGGAGACGTTGAGTAATGCACTCATCGAAGAATTTCTTCCAGAAGAGAGTTATGAGAAGCTCATGGTGGAGCTTACTCATTTGAAGCAACGTGACGACGAGAAAGTTCGGCAATATGCCGAAAGGGTGGATAAGTTGGAGCAACGGTTTCGGACGGTCCTACGGAAGAGTGGAGACAATGTGGAACTAACGATGGCGGGGATTGGAGCAGTGCTGACCAAGAACTTGGTGGGAGGGTTGAGACCTTCAATTCGAACCCAAGTGAGGTACGAGAAGCCAGCAACCAAAGCGGAGGCCATCAAGATTGCGACAAACATGGAAGAGAGTTTGGATGAAGGAGATATCATCCAACCTCATCATGTTGCTCTGGTGTCAACTCCGACTCCTGGTGTAGCCACAACGATCGCACCTGCACCATCACAATTGGTGATTGCTTCAACGTCAGCTCCTACTCCAACGGTGGTGCCAAGACCGTTTGTCCCAACAACGATGTCTACTGCCACCTCTGATTTTCATGCCGAGCTGAAGAGCATCACTGACACTCTTGCGGATCTCAAGATAAATGTGGTGCAGTTACGAGAATGGAGGAACAAAGGTGGAGGAGGAGGTCAAAGAGGTTACGACAACAATCCCAACCGAGGAAATCAAGGTAACTTTGGAGGCAACCAAGGTAACTTTGGAGGAATCACTTGTTGGACGTGTGGAGGTTCTCATTTCCAGCGAAATTGTCCTAACAACGGAGCAAGAAGTGCCGAAGCTGTCAGAATGAATGTGGGTGGAGGAAATCCATCACAAGGACGAGACAAAGGGGTGGCTACTATCGATGTCGTGCGAGATCCCATCTACGAGAAAGGAGAGAGTTCAAACTCTTCTCATGCACCGGTGGAGCTTTTAGCTCAAGAAAGAAAAAGAACTCGATTTTCTGATGAACCGGTTTTCATGGAGGAGTCAGCAAGTAGAAGTACTCGTTCGAGTAATGTTTCGAGTACACCAAGGGAGCCAAGAAGGAAGCTGGGGATGGCGGATTTCACCATTTCATCTTCCCAAGCGGGATATGATGTGGTTGAAGATGTGGGTGCTCAGAAAGCCAACATCACTGTTGGACAACTGATCGCACTTAATCCCAGCTTACGAAGGGAACTCAGAGGAGGACTGAGTTCTAAGAGAAGCAAGAAGAAGAAACCCAAGAGCAAGACGTCAAAGTCTGTGGGAGTTGGTGTGGTGGATGTGCATGCTTCAGAGGTATGCACTAGGGCTTCAAAGATTGAAGTCCGGTTGAATGGTCACTACGTCTCTGACGTATTGGTGGATGGAGGGTCGGCTGTAAACGCCATATCGGAGAGATTGATGAAGAAGTTGGGGATGGAACCAACTCGCCCGGCTAGCATTGTCGTGGGGATGGCTAACAAGCAACGGGTAAGACCTCTTGGCGTGTTAGAGAAGGTGGTCGTGTCTGTGATGGGAGTTCAAACATTGATGTCCTTTCAAGTGTTAAAGGACTCTAGTTATGATTTGCTCCTAGGTAGGCCTTGGTTGAGAGCTGTGCGCACCACGGATAGGTGGCACAAGGGATACTTACGGATTGGGCCTAGAGATCATAGAGTGATAGTTCCTCTCTCGGGTGTTGGAGTTGTGACTTCTGACTCTGATAGACCCACTAGTGACTACTGGGAATCTGATACGGAGGACGATCAGAGTGTCTCAGAAGTAGATACCGGCGATTCTTACGATCAAGAATCCTCGTCTGAGGACGAAGGATTTGGTCGAGATGAATCATTACATCAGCTTAGTGCTATTGACTTGTTGCCTCGACCAGCAGTGGAGAAAGATCCTGACAAAGAAGAGTTGAGTGAGGCAGAGATTGTGAGAAGACTCTCTACCTTGAAGTTTGGTATCAATGTCACTCAAGAGGAGAAAAGTAGATTCCTAGATATATTTCGAAAATATATCCATGTGTTTGCTTTCAGCTACAAGGATTTGAAGGAGGTGACTCTCGAGACTCATCGAATCGAATTGGAGGAGCACGCAAGACCAGTTCGACAGAAGCAGAGAAGGGTCAATCCCACAACGGCAATGATGGTCAAGGAGGAGATAGACAAGTTGAAGGAGGCGAGTTTCATCTATGAGGTGGAGAACTCAGAATGGGTTTCACCCATTGTGATTGTCAAGAAGAAGAATGGTAAGCTGCGAGTGTGCATAGACTATAAGAAGCTGAATGCAGTTACCAAGAAGGACTATTATCCTCTACCATTTATAGATGAGATTTTGGAGGAAGTTGCCGGTCATGAGTGGTACAGCTTTGGTGATGGTTATAGTGGATACAACCAGATCAAGATAGCACAGGAGTACCAACAGTTGACTACTTTCACTACTCCTTGGGGAACATTTGCATTTCGAGTGATGCCATTCGGACTGTGTAATGCTCCGGCCACGTTTCAGAGGTTCATGAACAAGGTGTTCGAACCATTCATAGGAAAGTTTGTTCGTGATTTCATTGATGATTTCTGTGTGTACGGAAGAAAGGAGGACCACTTTGATCATGTGATCAAAGTTTTGCAGCGGTTGGAGCAAGCTAACGCTTCTCTGAATCCAGAGAAGTGCATCTTTGGCTGCGAAGAAGGTCTGCTGTTAGGGCACATCATTTCCAAGAATGGGATTGCGGTAGATCCTGAAAAGGTGAAGAAGATTGTGGATCTTCCATTTCCGATCAACTTGACAAAGTTGAGGCAGTTTCTTGGCATGGTTGGATATTATCGTAGGTTTGTCTTTTCCTTCTCAAACAAAGCAATAGCTTTGACTATGTACATGAAGAAGGGAGTTGATTTTGACTTGATAGTGCATGATCAGAAGGCAAAGGAAGCATTTGAGGAGCTGAAAAAGGCATTGGTGACAGCTCCTATACTTGCTAAACCTGAGTGGAGTAAAGCATTTATTCTGTATACGGATGCCTCCAATGTAGCAATCGGATGTACATTAAGTCAGCTAGATGGAGATGGGCATGATCATCCTATAGCTTATGCTAGTAGGCAGATGGTTCCAGCGGAGAAGAATTACTCCGTGACTGAACGAGAAGGATTAGCGGTGATCTTTGGATTGAAGAAATTCCGACATTACTTGCTAGGAGGGAAATTTTCCATAGTCACAGATCACAAGGCTTTAAAGTATATCTTTAATAAGCCTAATGCCGAAGGTCGTATTGCTCGTTGGAAGATCCTTCTAACAGAATACGATTATGTGATCGAAGATAGACCAGGGAAAAAGCATGCGAATGCTGATCTTTTGTCGAGGGCTTATGATGATGAGGGAGAAGAACCATTTGACGATTCGTTTCCAGACGAGCATCTGATGACCATCACAAGCATTGAGGAGATACCGGACGAGTATAAGGAAATCTGGAGTTTCCTTGCAGATGGCTCTTTTCCGGAAGGTATGCATACCCGAGAACGTAACGCGTTGATCAAGAGATGCAAACCTTACACCATGGTGGAGGGAATTCTATTTCATCAAGGAGCAGATGGCTTACTAAGGAGAGCAGTTGGTCAGAAGGAGGCGTTCAAGCTGATGCACGAGTTTCACGATGGCACTGTTTGCGGAGGTCACTTTGCTGGTAAGATAACAGCTTTCAAGATTTTGGATGCGGGTTATCACTGGAGAGGGATTTTCAAGGAGTGTTTAGACTATTGCAAAACTTGCGATGTATGTCAAGCATTTGCTCTGAAGTCTACTAGAACACCTCCGTTAAGATCAATTCCAATATTAGGACCATTTGAGAAGTGGGGTATTGACTTTGTAGGTCCTCTCAATAAGACACCTCGAGGAAATAGATACATTGTAGTCGCCACTGACTATTGTACCAAGTGGGTAGAGGCTAGACCTTTGAGAGAGACCAATGAAACAGAAGTCGGTAGATTCTTATGGGAGAGGATCATCACCAGATTTGGATGTCCGTTAGAGTTGGTCTCGGATAGAGGAGGAGAGTTTGTAGGGAGCATGACTACTGCTATGCTACAACACTTTTCTATCAAGGCACGAGTAACGACCTCATACAAGCCAAATGCTAATGGTCTTGCGGAGAAGACCAATCTTACACTTTGTATGATGCTCGCCAAAGATGCTGGTGTTGAGACTGCGAAACATACTTGGGATAAGAGGCTACATGCCATCTTATGGGAGTACCGAACGACAACAAAGACTTCTACTGGGTACTCTCCATTTCGACTGGTTTATGGAGTGGAGTCCAAGTTGCCCATCCAATTCGAATTGGATACTTTTCAAACTATTCAACGAAAGTTGAAGAGGTCGAGAGGAGAAGACGTGGTCAGATCAAGAAGGGAGCAACTCATGGAGTTGGAAGAGACCCGAGCGATAGCGATGATCCGGATGGAACGAGCTCAAGCGTATCAAAAGAAGAGTTACGACAAAAGGTTGGGCAAGAGGGAGGTAAAACCTTTTCAAGTCGGAGATTGGGTTATGTTGTATGATGCTATCAGATTCAAGAGGGCTAGGAAGAAGTTTCTTCCGAGATATTTTGGTCCTTTTGTTGTAGATAAGGTGTGGAGCAACTTCACATATGACCTTCAGGAGCTGGGAGGAAGGAGATTCGATCGGGTAAATCATGACAAGTTGAAGTTGTTTCATCAACGAAAGTTCTCTCTTCACTCCGAGGACGGAGCGAAAATTTAGTCCGGGGGTAAAATGTAACGACCTATGTTACACATAGGAAGTTTGTCAATTAGTAAGGTGTTTAGTTATAACTAAGGGTTGAGAATGTTTATTTGCTGCCAAAGTACTTTTAGGAGGTATCAAGTTAGTCATGACTAGCTAAAAGTTAGTTATGGTTAAACTTAGCTGTACTTTTGGCAGAATTCAGATATTTGCTAAAGAGTGAGCACTACTATCTTGTCATCTTGTCTAAAAGGTAGAAAGGAGGTGGAAAGTATCTCTTATCTCCTTTTTGACTTGATATTAGTGGTTGGATTAAAGTTGTGGACTTTGTGGGCATTAAAAACAAGAAGAGATTCCACATGTTTCCTTTTTAGTGGGTCCTAGTGTAGAGGGGGGGTGGAAATTCGAGATTCCTTGAGAATATTCCAGAATCCTTCTAGAAGTTGTTGACTTTGAAGGAATAAGCCCATGTGAAAAGGTAAAAAGCCCATGTTATCAATGCTTTTACCTTAAGTAATATCTTAGTAAAACCCGGTAAAAGTAGTTACGGCTGAGTTACCGGAGGGTACCAAAGTAAAAACCTAGAATGTATAAATAGAGGAGTAGAGAAGAGCTCCTCATCCTTGTTTTCACATCGTCGTAATGACAACTTGAGTAATATAGAGAGTGTGGGATATTTTTAGCATGTGAGAACTTGAGAGACGTCGTTAGAATGGAGGATTTTAGTGGATGAGATTATGGAGATTTTAGTTGATAAGTTTGTGGGTGTATGAATGAGAGTGAACTTAGCATTTTTCCCTTCAAGATTCATGGTGTGCTTCCATCAAAGCCATCAGAGGTGACCCCTGAGTGAGAGACAGGCCCGACAGTTGCAGATTCGTGGATGACGATCGTGGAGGTTGAGAGATCGGGGGGTAGTTGATCGTTAGGACCGCGGAGGGTTTACAAGACACTTCGTCACCAAGGAGGATGAAACGACAATGGATCAGAAGGGGTGTAGAAACTTTGTTGCTGATCACATTTCAGATTGTGATAAAACTTTATCACGACTTGAAGAGGCGCGCTTAACACTATCAGGTGCCAAGTCTTCATTTGGAGTACGAGAAGTTGTGATTGTGGGGCACATATGTGGATGGTTTGGACGTAAACCTGATCCTGGTAAGGTGGATGTCATACAGCGGATGAAGGATACTTGTGGTTCAACAACAGAGGTGAGAAGGTTTCTTGGAGCTTGTGTCTTCTATCATGTATGGATTGCAGATTTTGCACATGTGGCTGATCCTCTTTATGATCTGTTGAGAAAGCACAAGAGGTTTGCATGGGAGGAGAGGCATACCGAGGCGATTCAGAGATTGAAGCAGTTGTTATCTTCTCCACTTGTACTTCGTCGTGTTAGCTACGAGGACAACAAACCAGTGATACTTATTGTTGATACTAGTCCGATAGCCATTGGATGGGCGGTAGGACAGAATGATGAAGAAGAGTCGGTATGCGGTCAGATTTGGAGCAAAGGTGTTGAGTGAGCGACATAGAAACTATCCTCAAGTGAAGAGAGAGTTATGGGGAGTAGTTACAGCTATGAAAGCTGAAAAGGACTATTTGATTGGAGTGTCAGTAGTAGTAGAAACAGATTGTTTATCACTATTAGGGATGATTACAAACTGTAACACCCCTGATATTGCTATGCTACCCTGGATTGCTTACATCAAGTTCTTAAATCCTGAGTTCAAACACATAGCAGGGAAGAACAACCTAGTAGCTGATATGTTGTCTCGTGCGAGATATGAGGATGAGGAGGAGATGATAGAAGATACAGAAGACGTTGGTACTACTGTTTTCTGTAGAGCTCAAGGAGGTGAGAGTGAGCATTCGAAACCGTTCATGGAGGTCAACCACATGATAAAAAAGAACCACTTTGCGCATATGCGTACTCGCAAATCGAAGATACCAATGATCTACCTACTCCGGAGATACCATCGGCACAAATCTTATGACCTGAAAGCTCTCAATCAGACCTCACAAATTCAGTTCTTCGAGTGATAAGGTATGTACTCACTCCACCTAGCCAACCGGCATTAAACAACCACTAAAGTTCAGCCAAATCCACTCTGTGCATCAGAGAATCCAGATTGCACTCACCAAGACTATCAATCATAACTAGGAGCTTGAAGGCTCAACTCGAAGAACTAAAGCTTACAAGCCCTACCTGCGAAGTATACCTCTAGTGGGGCTAGCCCAAGAACCCACCCTAACGGCCTCACGATGCAGTCGATCAACCTAGCCGAGGTGCTAAACTGACGTGACAAGTTGAATAGAAACAAGACCATTCTCACAAGAGATCTGAAACTTCTGAAAGAAGCCGTCTTTGAGTGGGACAATACAAACCACACTGAATTAGAAGTTGTACATGATTTATCTTCTGATAATGAAAGTGAACATATTTGAGAGAATAGTTTATTAGATCGAAATGGTACGGTTCAGCTTGACATTCTTTAAGTTGAATGGCTAATGTAATTTTCAACTTTAACCGATATAATTATCTTGTGAAGTTAAATTCTCAGAATTTTTGATAATGTTTATTTTTGAATTGTTACTGCCTCATTAGAATTTTAGACCCTTATTCATCCTTATTATTGTTTACACTCATTGTCATTGTTGATCATTTGTTTTCAAAGAAACAGTACGTTTATTTTGCTTACATGTGAAGTATCATTTATTTATTGAGCCTCCTGGCATTAAGTATTAAGTTTTGTTGTTTCTCTAAACTTGTACTTGGCGTCACACTGCACGTTCTTCACATAATCTCGAATCGAATCTTGCAATTCATCTTTTGTGTACTTAACCACCTCGGTTTAGTTAATATCTGAGAATAGATTTAATTTTCTCTGAATCACGTTCCGTGTGGCAAGTTATAGTTTAATCTCTATGGTCACAATTAGCTTATTGGTTTACTTTTGACTGTACTGCTTTTACTTGTGACGATCTTTCTCTTGACAACTGTGAGAAGTAATCGAAGGATCATTTCTTTTCTCGGTTCTGAATATTTAGAAATTTTCTATTGTCTTTTATACATTATTTTCTCGTTTTCATACATGCGTCCAATGTTTATCATGCTCCACTTCTTAGAGAAGTGATCGAGGGATCACTTCTCCTTTCAGTTCTGAAAGTTGAAGGTCTTGCTAACGTTTTCTGATTACTTACTTGTCAGTTTTTGCACATACGTTAGGATTTTTGCTTCTGATGCTTCTCTAGACGTTTTCAAATTCTGAGAATGTTCATGGATTTTGGTTGTTTTTTGGAATTTGTATTATTTTAAAATTTCAATATATTGCTGAGTATTAGATATAAGCACCGAGTGATGCACGGTAGACATTGCTAGTCAAAACATATGATTTTCACTGAAGTTTTCATGTTTTATTTGGAAATACAATCGAGGATGGAGCCTATGTCTCAGACATAGGCTCAATCCTCGATCATACTTTCCTTTTAATCGGCAATCATGTTTACTGTAGATTGCCAACATGTTATTCTGAAGATGATATTTACAAAGAGAACTCCATGAATATGGAGTTCGTAGGGTTACCCAAGATTGCTATTAGTACATTCTACAAGTTGTGGGTGGATAATTTTGAGAACTTCCAACCACATAGAAGCAGTGCTTTCACCAAATGCATCGCTTGTTTGCAGTTCAATGAGCTTTTGATGAGAGAACGGAGATCTGCAAAGAGATCTATTGTCGGAGCATCTTTAGCTACAAATGTGAAGACGTAATGAGTACTACTCACACAACCGGTTGGTCATACTACATCCAACATCGAACAAGTCTGCAATTCATGATGGAATGGATACTAACACAAAAAAACAGCCGTAACTAGGCTTCCAAATCGCATGAGATCGTTGCAAGGAGTAGTTACGGCTGTGCTTCTCAAAGTCACTGGAAAATTGAGTCATCACGATGGTGGAAATGGTCTTGAGAAAATGGTGCACATCACAATAGATGGATTATGCACGGGAGATCAAAACTACACAATCGCGTCTTTAGCAAAATACCTTCGTGATTGTGGATCCTATGCAGAAGATGTTAAGGGAGATCTAGCATTCAAATATATTCTATGCCATCCATTGTTCAAGACAAGATGGACCAAGATGTTTTTGAGAAAACGGTCTTGAAACCTCGTAACAAGAATGTAGATGCATTCTTTGGAGTTTTTTCAAACGAGTTTGTAGAAGGAGAATAGTTCACAAAGCTTCCGGAAAACTTGTACATGCAACTAGATAACTCCACCAAGGACAACAAGAACTGGATAGTAATGACATTCTTCAACGAGTGGTGACCAGAGGGTGCTTTAAGCAAATCACAATGTCATTTTGCATGGTTGGTCATACTCATGAAGACGTTGGCGTTTTCTGCTTCATGATACATCGAGGTTTGTAAAACAAACATATATCGTCGCTGCTGCATTTCATGTCAGAGGTTCTTGACGCGGAGTCAAAAAAAGCCATCCCTAGTTTGATACATGTGGTGACTGATTACAAGTCTCATGTCAAAGATTTTCTTATTGACATTAAAGATCAGTCTGCACAGATGACTTTTCGATTCTACATACGGAAAAATATTCTTGTGTACCAAGATCAAGAGACCTACGGTGGACTATGGTTTCCAACATGCTTTAATAGCATTTGGAAAAGGATAGACCCAAAATTTAAAACAGATTTCACAATCATTCTCCCTCCTCGATGAGAACCTTTGTCCAAAAGATTAGCACCTTCTCATGCTAAAGCAATCGAGATCGCGAGATACATCAAGAACAATTGTCGATATCTGGAGCAGATACAAAGCAAGTGCAATATGGAGGATGATGCATACTATGTGGATGAATGTTTGATTGACTAATAGAAAAGGATCAGGACTTTGTTCGAGAAAGGTTGGGATACTACGAAAGGTTTGTCTCTACTCGATGGGTTTTGGCTGAAGACAGATCATGGTATGGTTACAAACCTCCTACTTCAAAGGAGGACTTGTCAACTGAGAATGATGTGCTTCGACATGAACTAGAGCAAGAAATTGTTAAAAGACAAGAGATTTACGTTGGAGCAGCAAGTGGAAAAGAGCGTGAGAGGTTCATTCTACTCTTGGATATCAAGTCATATTGGATGTTGCTTATCCGTTCTTCCGACGACTTCAAAGTGCAAGATTGCTTATGGGTGGAAAAAGCATGAGTGTTGTTCATCGTGAAAATAGTTCATCTCATTTCAACAAAGTGCATGTATAGTGGTGGCATCCAAAACATCCTTTTCCAAACACTAAGAATTTACAATGATATGTCGACTGCATGAAGAAGAATGGGGCATGGGAGAAAGATCAAGTTTCTCAAAATATAGTTCAGAAAATTGGATTGACGCAAATGCTTGCATACATACTTGTAAATCTAAAGCCAAGTCATACAAGATGAAGATACCGACTAGCGTTATAAACGTTACTTCAGAAAGATTTCGACAAAAAGAAGAATTATAGACACGGTGTTGCTTGCGATGATTCTCAATTACATGTTTAATTGACTATACTGTGTAATTTTTTTATCTATAATCCCATATAACAAATATATAAAACTAGATCTAATATAATTAATATTCTCAGAATAATATGGATAAATATTGCCATCCAGGTTAATAATTATATATGGATAATATTATATATGTAATATATATATATATTAATTTGATATATGTAAATACATATAAGGAATATTTATAGCTTGATCAAAGCGACCATGACATGTGTACATGAAAACGAGTACATTAGATGTACATGTGGTAATATTTATCTATATTATGTTCTCGATAATATTATTAGATTAAATCTAGGTTAAAAAATTTGATATATGAGAATACATATAGAGAATATTCATACCTCGACCAATACGATCTTGACATGTTTACATAAAAAAGAGACAATAGATGTACACGTGGTAATATTTACCCATATTATTCTTGACAATATTAATTAGATAAAATCTAGGTAAAAATTTTGATATATGAGAATACATATAGGGAGTATTTGTAACTCGATCAGTGCGACCATCACACGTGTACATGACGAGAAAATAGATATAATCTAAATAATATTGTCAGGAATTATAGATAAATATTACCACGTGTACATCTAATGTACTCGTTTTCATATACAGGTGTCATAATCGCATTGATGTCGAGCTACAAATATTCTCTATATAATTCTTGTATATCAAATTTATCAACCTTAATTTAATCTAATTAATATTAATATATGGGGAACATTGATTGAGCATTGATCGAACTACAAGTATTCCCTATACGGATTGATATCCTTATACACTATAATGTGTATATACGAGCTGCTTCTGCCCTAGGCCTGCAGAGCTCTGCGAGATTCTGTAAATTAATCCAGTGGAACCTTTTTCGTGCGTTGTGAATTGCTAGCTTATGTTCTTCTATAGATTGGTTGTAGCAGATCTGCGCCAAAATTAGTTATAAGGCATGCACTAGTAGATATCTTGCCTGTCAGAAGCTCTAAGCCCTTCGTAGTCTTGCCATCTCCTGCGTCTACATATCTATCGTCTGCAAGTTTTTAACGTGCATACAAAATCGTTGTATTATAATACACGCCACAGGATTCTGTACGCCAAGGATAGATCGGTACAGCAAAGTACAACTTTGACAGCTCAATGATAGTTGTTACGCGCGGGTACATAAGGAGATCTCAGCAGGCTACTTCTGGATCTAGACTCAGGCTCAGGCGGGAGGTTTTTAGTTAAACAGCACCCCTAGACAATAGTACAGCTTGAACAGCACCACAGTCACATTATTTAGTTGAACAGCACCAGCAGAGGTTAACAAGTCGGGTAACGGTGACTAGAACCGGGAGGGCAGGGAGACCTCGACAACAACAGTCCGGCCGTGGATCAATTTTGGTCAGGGCGGGGTTTCAATCTGGATGAGGGACCCTTTTCGGCTTTGATGGAGTTAGGAGTCAATATCTTTTTGAGGACCCGTCCCCAGATCTGGGACCACGTAACCCACAACCCGCCCTCCGGGTGGGTGGGTGGGTTGGGGTAATGGAGGGTGTAAGCGTGATCTCCCAACCAAAGGACGGGCGGTCTGGCTGGTCCCGCGGATGGTCCAGAGAAGCACAACCCGAGCCAGCGTGGTCTCCACAACCGCAACCCATTCGACCGTGGTTGCCTTTGTACATACCAGGTTGCCAGCGGTACTAACTAGGTTGGAGCTCGCCTTCGTACGTGTGACATGGTCCAATGAGAGAGAAGTTACCGTTATAGTTTGAATTAATTGAGTAAACAGATCATTGAACAGAAAAAAGATTTAAGAATAATAGTATAAAAATTAAGTATAAATAAAAAACGAATTATAATAAATAAATAAATAAAATGATAATAAAGTAAAAATTATATATTTGATCAAATCCACAAAAATCACCGTGAACTACCGATTACCATGAAGGGCGATAAAGCGAGAATTATTCTAAAGTTATACTTCTACTTTATCTGAAATTATATTTTAAATTTAATATTTTAAAATTAAATAATTCTGTCTTGAACTTACTAACTTCATTATCGATGTTACACTTAGTCGTTAATGACTAAAAAAACTGTAAGTGAAAGTACAGAACGGCCTTGATTTTACTATAAAAATAATATTTAAGATAAATTAATCCAGATATTTTTAATTTATAATCTAAATATTCCAAGAGAAAAAGTTTAGTAATTAAATATTACTAAATAACTTTTAATAACTTTATTTTAATATTAAAAAGTGGACATATATCTCCTCCTTCTTAACATAGAAGAAGTGAATATACATGCTCCCAGAAAAACAAAATGTAACCGTTTCTTAAGTAGAATAATGGTCTCCTTTTTCTTTCTTATTACTTTCACTAATAAACAATTCAGTTTCCTCCTTCCTGTCCTCACTTCAGTTTTTTGTATCGATAAATTTTCTACAGATTCACCTTCCAAAATGAAATCGTCCAATATTTCAAACAATATACATCCAAAGTACACTTCTGGCCGAACGGAGAAAAAATGAAAGTGAAAAATCTAAAACTTCCATTGGATCGGACACCACAGTGAGAGTGCAACCGAGATGTTAACATGAATAGTTCCGTCGAGTAAAATTAAAACCTAAAGGCACTGAAGTAAATAGTTATTTATCTTGAAGTCAATGGAAAATTATTTTGAATTAGAAGGGATCGGCTTAAACCGGAGAAGTTCGTTAAAGGAAATATTTAGAATTAAAGGTAAACATAAATTTTAATAAACATAAAAGTGAAGCAAACGGTTTAATTTAATGTTCTGATTATAGCATAAAAGGAAATAAGCAATAGCAAAAATATTCACCCTAAGTTGTAGCAATTAATTAACATGGTTAGTTTAATTTATTCCTTCTGAAAATCACGGAGAAAAATCAAACTTAATTAATATCAGGATGAGGAGGAAACCATCACGAGAAATTAAAGACCTCTCAGTTCTTGGAGGTTGGGCGCATTATTCTGATTCGAGTCTGCTTGGTGCTCGAAACGCATAGCGAGGATATAGATCCATGCGGTTAAAGACCAAAAAAGGTATACCTCCAGCTTCGGATGTGAGCGCTGATTCAGGTTTTAATATACCAAAAATAGCTCATATTTTTTACGTACAATTTCAAACATTAGATACTCTAGGACAAAATTCTTGATGAATCTTTAAATATCTCAGATCGAGCTGAGCTTTTGTCAATAAGATATATGTAGCATATACATCATATTGACCTAATTTCAGCTCGTTCTGAGATGATCGAGAAAACCACAAACGCTAAGGACAACTCATTTAGGTAACCTCTAAGAGCATTTTGTAAAAGAAGACGACTTCTCAAGTATTTCAGAACGACACAAAATTTTGTCAGTATGATATACATAGCATATACATCATATTCTCAAAATTTCAGCTCATTCTGACATGGTTGAAAAAATCACAAACGCTACAGACAACCCTTTTGAGGTACCTTTGAGAGCATTCTGTAAAAGAAGACGACTTCTCAAGTATCTCAGAACGACATGAAATTCTATCAAAGATACACATAGCATATACATCATATTCTCAAAATTTTAACTCGTTCTGACATGTTCAAAAAAACCACAAACGCTAAGGACAACCCATTTAAGGTACCCATGGCATTCTATAAAAGAAGATGACTTCTCAAGTATCTCAGTCTCACTTCTCAAGTTACCTTTAATTTTAAATATTTCCTTTAGCGAACTTCTCCGGTTTAAGTCGATCCCTTCTAATTCAAAATAATTTTCCATTGACTTCAACATAAATAACTATTTACTTCAGTACCTTTAGGTTTTAATTTTACTCGACAGAACTATTCCGGTGACATAACATCTTTATGGTTTTCCTCCTCCTTGTGCTTTATTCATGTTGTTAAATACACAATTTAAACTAATAATCTTTTAGTGAATAAAATTATGAATATAAAGTGATAAATTAAGTGAATATAAAGTGATAAATTAAACCTTCAAAAAACTGATTTTCTCACACAATATAGTCCTCTTTTTTTCTTCCTATTGTGCGTCGCATTCCACATGCTTTATGGGTTATTTCTAGAAGATTCGGCATGTACAAAAAAGCTAATTTATAATAATTACATTAAATATTAAATTAAAGTTGAAATTACTGAATATTTTCTCTTTAACTCTTATGGAATTCATGTTAACATCTCGGTTGCACTCTCACTGTGGTGTCCGATCCAATGGAAGTTTTAGATTTTTCATTTTCATTTTTCCTCCGTTCGGCCAGAAGTGTACTTTGGATGTATATTGTTTGAAGTATTGGACGATTTCATTTTGGAAGGTGAATCTGTAGAAAATTTATCGATACAAAAAACTGAAGTGAGGACAGGAAGGAGGAAACTGAATTGTTTATTAATGAAAGTAATAAGGAAGAAAAAGGAGACCATTGTTCTACTTAAGAAACAGTTACATTTTGCTTTTCTGGGAGCATGTATATTCAATTCTTCCATGTTAAGAAGGAGGAGATATATGTCCACTTTTTAATATTAAAATAAAGTTATTAAAAGTTATTTAGTAATATTTAATTACTAAACTTTTTCTCTTGGAATATTTAGATTATAAATTAAAAAATATCTGGATTAATTTATCTTAAATATTATTTTTATAGTAAAATCAGGGTCATTCTGTACTTTCACTTACAATTTTTTTTAGTCATTAACGACTAAGTGTAACATCGATAATGAAGTTAGTAAGTTCAAGACAGAATTATTTAATTTTAAAATATTAATTTTAAAATATAATTTCAGATAAAGTAGAAGTATAACTTTAGAATAATTCTCACTTTATCGCTCTTCATGGTAATCGGTAGTTCACGGTGATTTTTGTGGATTTGATCAAGTATATAATTTTTACTTTATTACAATTTTATTTATTTATTCTAATCCATTTTTATTTATACTTAATTTTTATACTATTATTCTTAAATCTTTTTCTGTTCAATTACCTATTTTAACGGTAACTTCTTTCTCATTGGACCACATCACACGTACGAAGGCGAACTCCAACCTAGTTAGTACCGCTGGCAACCTGGTACGTACAAAGGCAACCACGGTCGGATGGGTTGTGGTTGTGAAGACCACGCTGGCTCGAGTTGTGCTTCTCTGGACCATCCACGGGACCAACCAGACCGCCCGCCCTTTGTTTGGGAGACCACCCTTACACCCTCCACTACCCCAACCCACCCACCCGGAGGACGGGTTGTGGGTTACGTGGTCCCAGATCTGGGGACGGGTCTCCAAAAAGGTATTGATTCCTAACTCCATCAAAGCCGAAAAGGGTCCCTTGATCCAGATGGAAACCCCGCCCCGACCAAAATTGATCCATGGCCAGACTGTTGCTGTCGAGGTCTCCCTGCCCTCCCGGTTCTAGTCACCGTTACCCGACTTGTTAACCTCTGCGGGTGCTGTTCAACTAAATAATGTGACTGTGATGCCGTTCAAGCTGTACTATTGTCTGCGGGTGCTATTTAACTAAAAACCTCCTCAGGCTGGCTCCCTCCGCACGGACGATCTACGGGCTCAACCGAAAGCATTCGCAGAGAGTTCAACTTGCAAGTGGATTGGAGACTCGCAGAGAGCAATTTAATAGTAGGTTCAGATATTATGTCGTAACGCTTGTGTCCACTTGACAGGGAGGAGGTCATAGATGCTGTTGGAGAACGACCCTGCAAGGATTTAATCTGCCCAGCTGCATGCACACTAGTGAAGATCCTGCCATGTTACGGCACAAGCGCAATGGGGATTCTCTCACAGGCATACTACGCATGGTACATAACTATCCAACCATTCTGTTTGACCACATCCTTGACTGGCTTAGCAGGTTCAGTAAGTTAAATGGCACTTCATCATAATACGAGAAGTGCATGTTAGCCGTCAGGAATATATTTACTCAAAAAGTTTAAATTTAAATATTTTTTTAGTATATTATCAATCCAGATTATCTTTTATTTGTTTAGCACATTGTCTTTACATAGCAATAAATTGCTAAGCTTGCTATTGCCCGTAAGGAGCGTGGTCAAGTAACGCAACGTCAAGAGGGGTGGGTCAACTCCGGACAACGTATTAGGGGTGCGGTCAAGTAAATTTCTGTGAATCATTTTTACTCATATACATGGATGTCATTCTTGTGTCGGACATGTCCCGAATATTACCCAACATCCCCTCACCAACTTACGGTTCAAGAGGTCGCAGATATATAGCATACATGCTGAATTCATGATCATGACATAAGCAGCTTAGAATGCAGGCCTGTGCTCCATTGAAGTCAAGACAACACATCATTGACGTTATCCTGATTAATATCAATTCACAGTGATTCAGAAGTGAGTTAATTTACAAGTCTTCGTTGGGTGCGTACGTAAGAAGATGAGCAACCGGTACCTCAAGCAAGGGCCATCAGAAATTAAACTAAACGACTTATCAGTATCTGATGAATGACACAAAGTCTACAAATAGAGTAGAGATTTGTAGATTATTCTGCTGAACATGTTCTCGAGTAGAATGCATTTTTCTCCAACAACTGAGAGAGCCAGTGGAGGTACGAAACTCTTTGCATGATGATATTAAACATTCGCACGGTCGGAAATCGCGATGCGGAAGCAGTTGGACGAAGTTTGAGAATCATCGTGTGCAGTTCCTGCTGACAACTGCTTCGTAATCTCGATAGTTGCGGAGGCTCAACTTTGGTGCGTACTTGCGCATTACAAAGTCAACAGAACAATAAAATGGGAGGTATAGGACTTCTACAACTTTGACACCCTCTATTAGAGGGCGTCAAAGTTCCGAAGAACGATTCTTCGACGGCAAAGAGATAATTGGACGTAAAATTATCACAGATAAGGTTGTATATAATCACGATTCATTGTGGGTCCTGTCTGTGACTGAACATCAAGATTTTATCACTGATTATTTTTTCATTTGTACACTGAAGATAATTACTCTGAACAGTAGAGAATCTATTACAAAAAAAAGCGGACGAAACCAGTGAATAACCGTTAAGAAAACCCCCGCGGCGTTTGCTTGCGGTTATCTCGGGAGGTGCCCGCATAAAACACTTGCCGCAGTCTGGCCGAAGCCGTAATTCACGCCCGCTGCTATCAATATTTCAAAAAGTTATTAACTTTGACACCCCTCTTCGGGCAGAGTTTGAGCCGGTTGCAAGATAATCTACAGGCAATCACTTCTGTAAGCCCAGCTCACATGTACAAAGAATCATACATGATCATTATTGTCTGGTCGTATATTAAAGTACGAGCCTACGTATACTCATCCACTGTGACAGTCTATTTCCGAGTTCGGAATGTTCTGGGGTAACTTCAGTTCAGTATTTATCGCAGCGGATTCCAGATTCCAATCATCTACTCCGTGATCGCAAGACTTGCTTCGAGACGGACGCACGAGAGAGAATATACGACTCGCGCAATGACGTAAGCCAGCAAAAGGCTTTGGTCCTAAACCCTAGACTCACCCTTTTCCCAGCTAGCTTCAGTTCCGCTTCAGCCAAACTGCAACAACTCGGAATTTACTGTACTGCCATCGTCCAGCAGAGATAGAGATAATGACATGGCGCCCTACATGTGCGTGCGTGTCTCACCAGCACACATCAGTCTTCACGTCTTGACTTTTGGTGCAAGTTTGTCTAAAGTTACGACAGTCTATTTTCGTCTCTTGTGTGCGTCGAGTTTCAAGCTTTCAAGCTTATCATATACTTTTCCGTATAGTAATATATGTTAAACTCTCTCCAGCAAACTTCGGGAATAGGTGTAATTTTTTGTAACTTTCTTGGCCAGCAATCATCATCAATCATCCGCAGCCGTGAAGTTTTATTCCCTCAGTCACTGCACTCATCTCTCTACCTTTTTTTCTCTACTTGTACTCTAGCTAGGTGTTCGGACACCATACCATTTGACATAATTGTAACGATTATCAGGTTAAACCACAAGTGGGGTATATAAAACCCCCAGCACTCATGTGGTATTCTCTTGGGTCCTTGTATCGAACATGGGCTGTTGTCGGAGTCTCTTCTTGACGACTGAGTTGTGCTCTAAGGTTTGGCTGTGATTTTCTCACGACTGCTTGTCTCGTCTTGGAGCCGCACTGCGCATGTTGAGGACATCCTTCAGTCTTGTCTTGGAGCCGCACTGCGCGCGTTGATTTATCGTTTTGATGACTGATTGTCATCGTAGTGGGCGATCCATGTTGTGACGGTTTGGTTCGATTTCGTGCAGCATCTCAAGCATCTGTCGCTTTTTGACGGTGTCGTGATGTGAATTATTCCACATAGTGTATAATTCACCTCTCAGTTAGAAGTTAGTCTCTCTGAGTGAAGCTAAGACCTCAGAGAAATCGATTCTGGAGAAAATGAGCATACGAAAATCTGAAAACACCACAGCGTAGGTCTCATCGCGCTGATCACCGTGGTATGTTCAAAAGTTACAAACGGAGTTGCAGGCGAAAAGTTACTTGAGGTTCTTCTACAAGATTTCTGATACCGGGAAATTTATCATAAATCTGAGTGAGTTCGAAAAATACTTTTTAGATTTTTCTCATGTAGATTGTAGTCTTTAGTATTTGTTTAAAATTCGAAATGTACAAAAAGAGCATGTTTAGAGAAAGTTATGGCACTTCATGTTAGCAAAGGAAAGACGAAATACCGCAGCTTTCTAGCATATTAGCTTAGAAACTGGTCTTCAAAACCAGTTGTGAGATCAGCTTCCGTGGTGTAGCTGAGAAACTTGTAGGGAGGAGGTCTCCGGATCAAATCCCTTCAGACTCACAACCGGCTTGGAGTAGGCTGGCCCCTTCGGGGGAATATGAAGGGCACCAAGTTGCCTAGGGGCGGGACACTAGATGTCCCTTAAACGTACCGTGAATGCGGGACGCCTCCGTCTACCCCTGCACTAGTGCAGTCACCTAGTGTGGATGCCTAGAGGGAGATTACCACCGGGTTTCGAAATGGACCTCTCATCTTCGGGTTGGCGGGGTAATTAGTACGAATTCGGTTGCGGCCCTCTAAGTCCTGCGGTAGCGAGATGGCATCAAAGATACTCCAAGTCGGTACCAATTCTTTTGTAGAAAAATGTAGGGTTTGAAATATTATTCACTTGGGTCGAAAAATCAAGTGAAACTGATACCTGAGGTAATACTTACGGCACTTCGAAGTTTAAGGGGGCCGGGAAACGGCAATGATGATAACTCGGGCTCCACGTGTCAGAACGAGGTGATTCCGGTGGTCAGAGGTGGCACTTCGAAGTTTAAAGGGGCCGGGAAACTACAATGATGATAACTCGGGCTCCACGTGTTAGAACGAGGTGATTCCGGTGGTCAGAGGTAGCCGTGGTGGAGTTACTTCGAGTGGAGGTGTCAGATGCACTTCGAAGTTTAAGGAGACTGGGAAACAACAATGATGATAACTCGGGCTCCACGTGTCAGAACGAGGTGATTCCGGTGATCAGAGGTAGCCGTGGTGGAGTTACTTTGAGTGGAGGTGTCACATGCTGACTGTACAGCCGAGAAGATGACTGTCCGTACAGATGAACCTGCGAAGCTTAATGAAATAGTCTTCTTACGTGTAGATGTTTTATCAGTGATTTATTTTTCTGCTGCCATCTGTTTAGGACATCTTTTACCTCTGCCAGATGACACTGAAGGTTACGTAGGGTGGAGGAAAACCCAGAGGGGTGTACTCCGGAGGGAGAGCATTATCGCATTATCGAAGTTTGTTGATCATCGAGCAGTGTAGAGTTTACCGTGCGGGAGCTATCGAGTAGAGAGAAACAGTAGAGCTGAGGAGAAGATTTTACAGAGGTTACGTCTGAAGATATTTTCTGACTGATCAGAGTTTTGACATCGAGAGATTGAGCATAGTAGACAGAATCGAGTAGATAGGAGACTTGTAACTTGTACGCACATCTTTTCTGAAAAGAAAACGGAAAGCTTCTAGGTGAACGCGCTAGTGCTTCACAGGAGCAGTTTTCTGATATTCTGAGTTACTGAGCGTGAGCTTTTCAATCTGCATAATCTGGAGTTGAAGATCTACTTGCACGCCGTGTGTTTTATCTTGGCCAGATCAAAATCGTGGTGGTGTGTTCTCTTGCGATCCTTATTCCGTGTGTGATTTTCGCCCTCCTCTTCACGACCGTATCACAGCTAGAAGGTTCGTCCTTCCCAAGAAACTCTCGCCTCGACATACAATCTGGTGCTTCCACTGAGAGGCTTCTTGGGGTGATTGATCGTGAAGCTGAGTTCCAAGACGAAGAGGAAGATGGATCGAAAGAGCGGAAGCGTTGCTGGTGCTACCTCTACGGCTGCTGCATCTACGTCTGCTGCAGCACCTACTGTAGCCCCTGCGATTGCAGCGACATCTGCATCTGATCTTGACACGACTGAGATTCTGAAGACGCTTGCGGCCTTGGTCCAACAGCATCCGATCGTTGGAGGGGGTGAGTTAAAATCCACAAAAGCTTTGCAAGCTGTAGTGAATAGATGCGGCAGATTTGAAGGTAGAGATATTTCTAGATATCTGCGTGAGTACAGAGGAGAGATGAAACTGGTTAGAGTCACTGATATAGAGATGATAACCAGTTTCGAGTTAGCTGTAATTCGTGAGTTGCGGACCAAGTTAGGGATGTACAGAGAAGAAATCTAGGTGTCTGGATGAGTTTCGAGCGATCTCTTCGAGAGGAGTTTCTCGAAGAAGATTCAGAGAGAGTCACTAGAAGAACGTTTCTAGACTGGGTTGAGCAGCAACCTGGTCGTATGATGAGTCTGAATGAGATGTTGAGAGAGTTTGATCGGAGATACCGACAACTCTCAACTCTAGAGCGCATAACTCTAGATGCTAGGAGAACTGAACTTTTTCTGCAAGCTACCGATGATGCTACGGCAGATCTGTTATGCTTTATGTTGGCTGACCGATCGGCTGAAGGAGGAGTTACTACTGATTGGGGAAGAGTTGAGGATGTTGTTGCCGTACTAACGAGGCAGAGGAGGGAAAGAGTGGCCGTGGGAGGGCGTCCGCTTGCTGAAGTGACCGCTCAACCTCGCACTGCTCCTCAAGCACAGCAACCCCCGGCTCTAGCTCCTAGACATGTTGTACCGGCTGCAGTACCTTTGATGCCAGTTGTGCCAGTTCCTGCACAAAGGGCACCGGTTCAGAGACCTGCAGAGAACCATGGACAGCAGAACCAGATCGAAGACCTGATTCGGCAGATGAGAGAATTGAAGGTGGAGCTAGCTGGATTGCAGAGAGAGCAGCCGCCGGCGCCTGCTGCTGCACGTCCAGGAGGTGCTCCTGTTCGTAGATGTATCTGGTGTGACAGTCAAGATCATTTCCGAGGGGACTGTCAAGAGCTCACGGCTGCTCTGCGAGATGGTGTGGTTCGCTACCAGAACGGTAGGCTACACCTTTCTTCTACTGGAGAGCCGCTAAGCACGCAGTTTGGACGAGGAGGCATGAGGAGTCTACCTCAGATTACAGCTGATGCAACTGTACATACATTGATGGCACCACCGGTAAATCCTGATGTATATGCCTGTCACATTGAAGTTTCTTCTAGTCCTACGTTGCTAGATAGGACTACTGAGAAGAAACCTGTTCAAGTTCCTTCTGAAGTACTGAAGAGAGGAGCAGAAACTATACGTAGAGTCACAGGGTGGGGAGATCCTGTTGATGCTGCGTCTATCAAAGCATTCTTGGACGTGGATAGACACGTTCATTGGCAGGATGCTTCTGTGGAGGAGAAGAGGCGGCGAGAAGCCTCTGAACTTGATACTGGAGTTCCGGAGGAGGCTGGGACAGACGAAGAGTCACAAGGAGGCGAGCAGCTCCTCCAGAAGACATCTCGTCTACTTCTGCAGCTCCTCCACCTGCACCAGGTCCGATGGAAGACGTGCAGAGATCCCAGCAGGAGCCAACGACTGCTGGTAAGCGGTTTACTGCCCAAGAGAAAGGGAAGGGACCGGCTTATAAGTTGGCAGCAGACATAGAAACTTCAACTGATCTCAAGAGCATCTTGGAGCAGAGAATACTTGACGCGCGAATTGAGTTTTCTCTTCGGGAAGTTCTTGGTATTGCGAAGAGGGAGTTTCACGAGCTGATTATCGACATCATCAAGCGGAAGAGACAAGTGATGTCCAAACAAGTAGAGAGTCAGATGATAGATGTAGTAGGAGCTTCTGTTAACGATGCAGAATTCGAGAAGGTGCACTTTCAGGAGGCTGATGATACAGAGTATCAGCAAGAAGCGTTAGTTGCTGGTACCAACACTGCTGAGTTCGATGATGAAGAAGCTGGTGACGAAAGTCCAGCTACTGATAGTGACTTCAGAAAAAGACACTGGGCTCGTGCTACGACTGCTACACGAGTTCGCCTTGGAAGTCTTGAACCTGTTGCTGCGTTAGTTGATCACGATTCTGAGATCAACATCATGTCACGGGAGGTGTACGAGAGAGGTCAGTGGCCTATCGAACTGAACCATGGTTTGGTGCTAAGAGCTGCAAACAACCAGAAGGGTGAGTTATACGGCGCTTGTCCCAACGTGAGGGTGAAGCTAGGTGATGTGGAGGTAGATCAGCACTTCTTCGTGCAGTCTTCAGCTTCATACCTTGTGATTCTTGGTCAGCCTTATATCACTGCAGTTAGAATGGAGACGAAGGTGATGGACGATGGATCTCACTATGCTAGGATCCGTAGTCCAGATGATAGACGTTCTGTACAGTTTCTGACTGTTCGTACGAACCACGAACGAAACCGACAAACCTTGAGAGATTCTCCTATCTGTAGGAGCAAGGGTTTTCTGAAACCACTCTTGTAGGTCGGGATACCAAGAGTGATGGATCTGATACTACTATGATCCCGCTTGAGCAGCCTGTGGGATCACAACAGACTGATGAAGAGGTTGCTCAAGATTCTGAGAGTAGTTACACTGTACATAGTTGGAAATCTGGTTTGATGGCTTCAATTCTGATGATTGGAGTGAGTTCACGCAAGTAGAGGATCTGACTGAGAAGAGTAGAAGGCAGATGGAGAGGTATGCAGAAAATCTGCGCTGTACAGGAGTTCTGATGGAAGATGAGATGATATCTGGTGTTTATGAGGAGTTTGTAGGTGTACAGTCGTTGTTCGTTGGCTGGATGATGTAGATAGGTTGATGGAGAGATGGGAGGAAGGGTGGTGATCCCCATCCACTCTCGTAAGGTCTATGAGGAGATTACCTCGTGCTTGCAATCTCATCCAAATCCGAGACTGGAGAGTGGATGGAAGGATGCAATCTGCTGGTGTGGCTCTCGTGAAGAAGCAGAGGTTCACACCAAATACAAAACTGTAGCGAAGAAGGTGAAACCAATGGCGACCCAGTTGTCTGTTGATTCACGACAACAGATGGAGTTAGCAGCCACTGAGCATGTACTGAGAGATCCTAAACAGTTAGGACACGAGTTTACTCAAGAGACACTCGAGCAACTCCAGATAGGAGGGGGTGGCTTCTTGACTGAAGTGGAGAAACGAGCTTTTGAGCAGATGATAGTTAGCCATGGTAAGGCATTTTCTTTCTCAGCTGGAGAGATTGGTTGTGAGGATCCTAGTGTGATAGCTCCGATGATTATCTTCACTGTTCCTCACGTACCTTGGGACTTGAAGCCGATTCCAGTCCCTCGTGCCTTGCTACCGAAGGTGATTGAGTTACTCAAGGAGAGGATGCGGATGGGTATTCTTGAACCATCTATGGCTCCGTACTCTAGCCGATGGTTCACAGTACCTAAGAAGACAAGAGCTTTACGCTTCATCCAAGACTTACAGCCTGCTAACAACATCACGATTCGAAATGTTGGAACAGGACCTGTGGTTGATGAAGTAGCCGAGGCATTTGCTGGAAGATCTATCTATTCTATTGGAGATCTGTTTTCAGGTTATGATCAGTTTCAGCTTGCTTTGGAGAGTAGAGACTTGACTACCATGCGTACACCTTTGGGGTTGATGCGGATGTGTACTCTTCCTCAGGGTGCGACAAACTCAGTAGCTCATATGCAAAACGCGATGCATAAGGTGTTACGAGAGTTTGTACCTGAGGTTACCATCCCATTTCTTGATGATATCCCCATGAAAGGCTGTCCGGTGAAGGACAAAGACGAAACTATGACTGCTGATGGTTGCAGAAAGTTCGTTGCAGACCACATCTGAAATGTGGAGAAGATTCTGATGCGCTTGGAAGAGGTACACCTTACTCTGTCAGGTACCAAATCTCGTTTTGGAATGTCAGAGATTGTGGTGGTTGGTCACTTATGCGGTACTTTTGGAAGACGGCCGAACCCAGCAAAAGGTAGATGCTATAGCAAGGATAGCAGACTGTACCAACATCACTGAGGTTCGCTGATTCTTAGGAGCTTGTGTGTTCTTTCGTGTGAGTATTCCTCATTATGCACACATTGCCAAGCCTCTGTATGCACTTCTGAGGAAGGGAAAGAGGTTTACTTGGCGGAAAGAACATCACGAGACGGTGGAGCAGCTGAAAGAGATTCTGAAGTCTCCACTTGTACTAAGGAGATTTAACTACGAGAGCGGAAGACCTATCATACTGATTGTTGACACGAGTCCAAAGGCGATTGGATGGACAGTCGGTCAAGAAGATGCAGAAGGCGTGCGGTTTGTTTCAAGGTTTGGGACTCGGATCTTAACAGATAGACAATGTAACTATCCTCAAGTGAAGCGTGAGTTGTGGGGAGCTGTTACTGCTATGAAGGTAGACCAAGAGTTCTTGATAAGTGCACGTGTGATACTAGAAACAGACTGTTTGCCTTTGCTAGGTATGATAGCAAACTGTAATACTCCAGACATAGCAATGCTACGATGGATTGCTTATATCCGGAGTATGAACCCTGAGCTGAAGCATATAGCAAGAAAAGATAATCCTGTTGCAGACATGTTATCTAGAGCTCGTTATACAGATGAAGAAGAGATGTTTACAGAAGTCAAAGATGAAGAAAAGAGAGACATTTGGTGCCAAGTTGGTCAGCACACTTCAGACTTGGAACCACTGTCATTCAACGAGGAGTTCTACACGGAAAAGTTCCGCGACATTGGATTCTATCTGAGTTCATTATGCAGACGAGAAGGCTGGAGTGATGCAAAGTTCAAGGAGATCAGACGAAAGGCGTACAGTTACCTTCTACGTGAAGGTTATCTGTGGAAATGTCCGAAGAGAAGAGATGGGATGCTTACTAGAGTGGTGGATGATCAACCGACGAAGCTGAATCTGCTTAAGGAGTTTCATGACACCTTGTGGGCTGGACACCGTGGAGTTTGGGCTACGTCACGAAGATGAAGGAGCGATACTGGTGGAAGGGTTTGTATCAAGACGTAATGGATTTTGTTGGGTCGTGTCTGCACTGGCAGTTCTACTCTAAAGTCCGTTACAGAGATGGACTTGTACCTACCTACCCACCTAGTATTCATTTTTCGTGGGTCCTTGATCTTGTGATGATGCCGCCGGGACTGTGGGGGATGCGCTACTTGGTGTTAGCTCGGGAAGATCTCTCCAACTACGTGGAGGGACGAGCACTGCGAACGAAGACTACAGAGAACATATGTAGATTCGTGCTGGAAGATATTATCTGTCGTTATGGATCTGTTGGAAGACTACGAGCAGATAGGGGTGAGCTGAGAGGTGCATAAGCGAAGGAGTTCTTTGCTCGTTATGGAGTAAAGCTTCGACTTACTACTGCCATGAATCCAGAAGGGATTGGTAAGAGTGAACGAGGACACCCTTCTATTGTTCACGCTTTAGTAAAAGCATGTGATGGTAGGCCTAGAGAATGGCCGAGACTCCTTCCATTTTCTTTATGGGCTGATAGAACTACACACTGTACCACGAATGGTTATATGCCAGTTGAGCTTATGTTGGGGCAGAAGCCGATTATGCCTGCTGAGGAGGATTTTTCTACGTGGGCTACGCTACCGTGGGAAGATGGTATAGATCATACTTCACTCCTTGCTTTACGAACTAGGCAGTTGGAGCGAAGGGAGGAGGATCTTGCTGAGGCGCAAGAGAAGCTGAAGGTGGCTCGAGTCAGAAACAAAGAGCGTTTCGACAAGACTCATCGATTACGACCAAAGCCAATACTTGTTGGTGATTGGGTTCTGGTGTATGATAGCACACTGGAGAATCAGCATTCTACACTTCGTAAGTTCTCGCGAAGATGGTTCGGGCCTTATGTTGTGTTAGATGTTTATGAGAATGCCACTTATAGTTTACGTGAGCAGGATGATACTCCTTTGAAACTATCTGTGGCTGGCAAGCGAGTGAAGTTGTTCAAACGACGTGGAGGATCAATAGATTTGTTCAACTTTCTGGAGTCTGAGCAAAGGATGACAGGAGATGAAGACGTCTCGGCAACTGAAGAGGCTCAGGCGGAGGAGAATGACGATGATAATGAAACGACAGAAGGATGAAGAGGTTGGCACATGCCAGAGGATGTGCAGATTTGGAGGGGGTGGATGTCGTGATGTGAATTATTCCACATAGTGAATAATTCACCTCTCAGTTAGAAGTTAGTCTCTCTGAGTGAAGCTAAGACCTCAGAGAAGTTCATTCTGGAGGAAGTGAGCATACAAAAATCTGAAAACACCACGGCGTAGGTCTCATCGCGCTGATCACCGTGGTATGTTCAAAAGTTACAAACGGAGTTGCAGGCGAAAAGTTACTTGGAGTTCTTCTACAAGATTTCTGATACCGGGAAATTTACCATAAATCTTAGTGAGTTCGAAAAATACTTTTTAGATTTTTCTCATGTAGATTGTAGTTTTAGTATTTGTTTAAAATTCGAAATGTACAAAAAGAGTATGTTTAGAGAAAGTTATGACACTTCGTGTTAGCAAAGGAAAGACGAAATACCGCAGCTTTCTAGCATATTAGCTTAGAAACTGGTCTTCAAAACCAGTTGTGAGATCAGCTTCCGTGGTGTAGCTGAGAAACTTGTAGGGAGGAGGTCTCCGGATCAAATCCCTTCAGACTCACAACCGGCTTGGAGTAGGCTGGCCCCTTCGAGGGAATATTAGGGGCACCAAGTTGCCTAGGGGCGAGACACTAGATGTTCCTTAAACGTACCGTGAATGCGGGACGCCTCCGTCTACCCCTGCACTAGTGCAGTCACCTAGTGTGGATGCTAGAGGGAGATTACCACCGGGTTTCGAAATAGACCTCTCACCTTCGGTTTGAGGGAGATTACCATCGGGTTTCGAAATGGACCTCTCACCTTCGGGTTGGCGGGGTAATTAGTACGAATTCGGTTGCGGCCCTCTAAGTCCTGGGGTAGCGAGATGGCATCAAAGATACTCCAAGTTGGTACCAATTCTTTTGTAGAAAAATGTAGAGTTCGAAATATTATTCACTTGGGTCGAAAAATCAAGTGAAACTGATACCTAAGGTAATACTTACGGCACTTCAAAGTTTAAGGGGGCCGGGAAATGACAATGATGATAACTCGGGCTCCACGTGTCAGAACGAGGTGATTCCGGTGATCAGAGATAGCCGTGGTGGAGTTACTTTGAGTGGAGGTGTCAGATGCTGACTGTACAGCCGAGACGGTGGCCGTCTGTACAGATGAACCTGCGAAGCTTAGTGAAATAGTCTTCTTACATGTAGATGTTTTATCAGTGATTTATTTTTCTGCTGCCATCTGTTTAAGACATCTTTTACCCTTGTTAGGTGACACTGAAGGTTACGTAGGGTGGAGGAAAACCCAGAGGGGTGTACTCCGGAGAGAGAGCATTATCGCATTATCGAAGTTTGTCGATCATCGAGCAGTATAGAGTTTACCGTGCGGGAGCTATCGAGTAGAGAGAAACAGTAGAGCTGAGGAGAAGATTTTACAGAGGTTACGTCTGAAGATATTTTCTGACTGATCAGAGTTTTGACATCGAGAGATTGAGCATAGTAGACAGAATCGAGTAGATAGGAGACTTGTAACTTGTACGCACATCTTTTCTGAAAAGAAAACGGGAAGCTTCTAGGTGAACGCGCTAGTGCTTCACAGGAGCAGTTTTCTGATATTCTGAGTTATTGAGCGTGAGCTTTTCAATCTGCATAATCTGGAGTTGAAGATCTACTTGCACGCCGTGTGTTTTATCTTGACCAGATCAAAATCGTGGTGGTGTGTTCTCTTGCGATCCTTATTCCGTGTGTGATTTTCGTCCTCCTCTTCACGACCGTATCACAGCTAGAAGGTTCGCCCTTCCCAGGAAACTCTCGCCTCGACAACGGAGATCACATGCGTGGAGTATTTTGTGACTATTTTTCTATGCTGCATCGACTTCGTTTCTTGGTGGGGCCAGGATTGATCGCTTATTGACGGTGAGATATCACCAGTGTGAGGTATACAGTGGAGTTTTCTTTCTTTCGTATACTACATCGATTTTCTTCCTTGGTGGATCAAGATTGATCATTTCTTGTCTTGGTGCAGTCTCCACGTGATCGTTTCTTGTCTTGGTGCAGTCTTCGTGGTGTCGTGCGCATACACATCGCTACACAACATACATCGCTGTCAGAGATACACCACACATACACATAACCTATGGACGATGTCATACACATACACAAGTGTATCACCGGTAAGGTCGTTAGTGCCGTTAGGACGAGTTGGTGGGATAGCCCACTAGGGATATACTTCGCAAGTAGGACTTGGATGCCTTAGTTCTACAAGTAATCTGAACAAAGAAATTATCATCTCCAACACTGCAACAAAGATTACTCACAAACGGTCAAGTCAAACGCACTCTATGCTCCAAGAGAATCCGGGTTACACTCAACTTGAAGAACTAAGACCACAAGCCCTATCTGCGAAGTATATCCCTCGTGGGTTATCCCGCCAACTCGTCCTAACGACACTAACGGCCTTACCGGGATTCAATCTGAACAGAGAAATTACCATCTCCAACACTGCAACAAAGATTACTCACAAACGGTCAAGCCAAACCCACTCTATGCTCGCAGAGACTCCGGATTACACTCAACTAGAATGTCTACCATAGCATGGAGCTTGAAGGCTCAACTTGAAGAACTAAGGCCTCCAAGCCCTACTTGCGGAGTATATCTCTAGTGGGCTATCCCACCAACTCGTCCTAATGACACTAACGACCTTATCGAGATTCGTCACTCCCCACTCGATCAACCTAGACGGGATGTCCAAATTAACGTGACAGATGTTGTGCGCAAACACATCGCTACACAACATACATCGTTGTCAGAGGTACACCACACATACATATAACACATGGAAGATGTCATACACATACACAAGTGTATCACAATCGCTCCCCTAACTGACGGTTAGATCTCTCTATCTCCAGATAGCTCCATATCTCAACTACGTGATATACACCTTCATGGGTGCAAGGATAGGAGACCGGGTGCTACATCGTCCCATCGTTAGTCGTCTGTCTGCAATCCATACCACGCAAAGAACTAATCGACTATCCCTGCTGTATACATACATCGATGACAAACTCACCGTCCAGTAGGAACAACATTGAGAGGTGGAGTCAAATATGACATGTGCCAACCTCTAGAACAACCATCATACATCAACATACGGGTTGCTCCACCAGCAGACCGACATAACATACACCTTAAGCCCGCCCGTACAATTGTTAAGCTTGGGTCAATCGTACCATCGATGTTGAGAAGATGACATGGCGTGCAATTACGCACATGATCCTTCCAAACAACACCATCACAACCCTCTAATATGAGTACTTCAGAAGGTAACACCTCACGCACTCGTAAAATAGTGCACCCTGCCATCACGTCCAACGTCGTCGGTGCAGTCTGCTGTAGATAGATATAATCGTCAAGATGAAACCTGCGAATCGATGATCGATAACCTCCTCCTGGAATAGTCGCATATCGCAACGTGTCTCTATATTGAGCAATCGCTAGGTTCTCAAAAGTTGTAGGCATAACTCTCTGAAATGTCTCTGCTCGTTGAGAACATGCGTCATCCACATATCCGGATCATCAAGGTTCAGCACCTCAGCAGAATCACGACGAATGACTGAATGTAGATCTAGATCTCGGCCATACAATAGAAAATAAGATGAGAAGGAAGCCAAAGACGCTTGTCGGCTAAAATGGTAGCTCATAGTCAACCATGGTAACTGCATATCTCAGTCTCTCAAGTGGCCCTTCTGCAAGCCAAACTTGCGCAATCCTCTCTTCACCGTCTGAACTACCCTCTCCATCAAACCATCCGCCTCAAGATGATCTTGAGATGTAGTCCGATGATCAATTAACGCTTGATCACACAAGGCTGAAACTCACCAAGGAACTCTGTACCTTGGTAGTCAGCACTTCAGCTGGTGCTCCAAAACGACTCAGCACTTGATCTAAGAACGCATACGCCGTCTCTTCACTCGTCTTGTCCGATAATGCCACCAACTCAATCCACTTGGAGAAGTGCTCCACCATCACCAATACATATCGGTGGTGACGTACGGTCAACGGTAAGGGTCTCGCAAAATCCAAACTCCAACGGTAACCCAACTCCATAATCGGTAAAAGACGTAACTATGGAATAGGAGCATTAAACGATGCTCGTACTCGATCACAAATCACACATCATGCGACAAACTGCTGCACATCGACGTGCATACCACGCCACCAATACTGTCCTTGGAGTAAGCTATGTGTATGCTTCACTCCAAAATGTCCCAACTCCTCATGGGCATGTCGTGCTAACTGTGCCCTCTAAGATGGATGTGACACTATCCGTACTCTCTCATCATCCCACATTCGAATTACATGTCGTCCTTCTTGTAGAAATCTCTTCGCTCGTTGAAAGACACGATCTCGCTCCTTGGTACTTATTGTGTCTACCACCATTCTAGTACTAGATACTCCATTACAGTCACATCGTTATGGATATCTGCTGGTCTGGTACACCATCTCCACCCTCAAGATCTAGAGACTTGTCATCTACTCTCTGACCAGAGAAAGATACGGCTTGGCCCTCCATACTAGAGTTCATGACCGACACACAAAGAAAGGCAGATGCATGCCACCTTGGCACTATCTCTTCATCAACCTCGTCATGTCATCGAGCTCCAGTCTGATCTTGCTGACTCGTGCATGGGTTACGACTCAACTCATCGGCATCTAGGTTTGCAACTCCAGGTCTATGTACTACCTGAAAGTCATACTCCTATAAGATAAGAGTCCATCGTGCAAGCTTCCTTGTAAGCTTGTCGGACTCCATCAACCACTTGAGCGGATGCTGATCAGTAATGAGAGTAAAGGGATTCCTCCTTTACTCTCATCAAGATAACATCGGAAGTGTGCAACAGCCCACACTGCACCTAAACACTCCCCCTCGTACAAACTATACCTCACCTCCGTCGAATTGTTGGAGCATCTGACAAACTCCTTTTTCTCATCATCATGCTGAGTCAGCACTGCTCCAAGTCCTAACATACTCCAATCAGTGTGCAGTTGGAAAGGATGTCACCTAACGGATCTCCTCAAGATGAGAGCAGATGTCAACCTATCCTTGAGCTCTACAAAAGCTCACTTCTGCTCATCTTCCCACTGCCACTCCTGGTCCACCTTCATCAGCTTGATCAATGGCTTCGCAATTGCACTAAATCCTTTCACGTACCGACGATAGAAATTCGCCAAACTAACAAATGTTCGAACTCGACTCACATCTGTGGGACGTGAGATACCCGCAATAGCCTCAACCTTCGTCTGTTGAACACCCAACCCACCTGGGTAGATGGTGTGGTCTAGATACTCTACCAACTCCTGAAAGAACTTGCACTTCTCAGCGTGTAACTTCAACCCATGAGCTCTCAACGCTCGAACACATCTCGTAAGTGTCTCTCGTGCTCTTCTAGAGTAGCACTATAGACTAAGATGTCGTCAATATAACATCTGACAAAATTCAATCCTGCTAGGATCCTGTCCATCATCCTCTGGAACTCAGCAAGGGCATTCTTCAACCCAAATGATAAGAACCGCCACTGATACAAACAATCCTTGCCGTGAGAGTCGATTATCCAGAATGTTGTCTTGGACTTATCTTCTTCTCTCACTGGCAATTGATGATACCCTGCTCGAAGATCCAAAGTACTGAAGACCTTCACATGCCCCACTACATCAAAGATCTCCTCAGGTGTCGGCATGGTATACTTACCGGACTTCATCTGCCGATTGATGAGAAGGTAGTCTTCACACATCCGTCTATCCGTGTAGTTGTCATACATATCCTTCTTTGCTGGCATAACTATGGCAGATGCATACTCTCCATGTGACATCTCCACCAACCCAACCTCCAACAAGTCTTGAGTCCTACTATGAATCAAGGTTATCTCCATGTCATTGTATCTATAAGGACGTCGAAAGATTGACGTGTCATTAGCCAAGTCGATTTGTATATCTGGTCCCTTCAAGGTACCCAAATCCTTCATACTAAAGGCAAAACAATTCCGGTAGCTCTTCAAGAATCTTTTCTCTGAACTCTTCGTCTCTCCTGTCCTATAAGCTTGGGTCCAATCTCTAGCTCCCAAGTATCCTCTGTCACTATGCTAGAGGTAGAAGATGAAGTCATTGACTACTATCTTGCAGCCTCTGGAGCAGTTTCCTTCTGCTCATCACCAACAACCTCCACCGTCACTGTGCGAAAAACTCCTACAGGTAGCAAGTCATCATAGCAAAATATGTTGTGGTGAAATAAAATGCATTTGTCGAAGCATGCACTTCCCAAAGCTTATATGCTTCCAAACTTGGCAAACACATGTTACATGCTATATAATAATTTTGTAATTTCAAGAAATAAAAATTCAAAACTCATATTCTATTATTTCACTATTGTTTTAAATACATACGTAATATTCAATTTAAAATTCTATAATTAAATATTAGTAGTGGCTTTTAAAAAACTTTTTAAGAAATACTCAAGAGGAATGAAAGAATAGAACTAGTGAGGAACTCATAAGTGAAAAGGAAGAAAAAGGAGAAAAAGAAGAAAAATATGAAGAAGAGAAAGAAGAATGAAGAGGAAGAGGTATATAGAGAGAGAGAGAGAGAAGGGAGGAGGAGAAGGAGGAGAAGGAGGAGCGCAGTTAGCGTTAGTACAACCTTAACTACGTAGGTGTGGGGCGGCAGGCTGTCAACATACCGACGAGGAGGTTGTCGCTCTCTAGGTGGCTCTCGACAAGGGGGCCGTTGACGAACGGATGGCGTGGGACGAGAGCATACCGACAAGCGGATGACGTGGGATGAAGACTGCCGACGAGCAGATGGTATGAGACGAGAGACTGTTGATGAGCAAATGACGACCGGATGACGATTGACGAGTGTGTAGCATGTGACACAAAATCATCGATGATTGGATGACCACCTACTGGGGACAAACCACCAGCAAAGTGACGATCCGCTCCCGATGGAACACATCGCTGGGAGGTGGCTGTCCAAGTGACCGCCAATGAGTTTTTTGTGGAACCGCCAGATCTTGATCTCATGGCTATGCAAGCCGGTGAATTTTTATCTTGTATTCGTCCGTCGGCATGCTAACATGGCGATGATGCGATCGCCGTTGAAAAACTGTCTTCAAATATCAGCATCATAAGTCGTTTAATTTTATTTAATTTTATTCATATGTTTATTAAATCAAAATAAATCAAAATAAAAATCTTAAAATTATAATGAGATTGATCGAAATTTCATCAAATTTATCATAATCAAAAATTTCTTCACAAAATTTTTAAAAAATAAAGATATAAAGATAATTACTATATATAGTCATATTCAAGTGTATAACGATCATGAGCATGCAGCGTGAAGCATTTCGAGTTACATGGGTATGGATAGATAGATATAGATCAGGAATACCATGATAAAGGTAAATAGGTAAGTGAAATAGATACAGGACGGATCTGCACTTACTGAGAGGCATAAGAGTTTTTACTTTTTAAAACTAGGAGATCAAAAATGTAAGAAGCGAATGTGATCTGTAAGAGAGTATGGCATTATTTATACACCAGTTAGAACTCCGAAGTCCTTCTGAATCCATCCAGGAAGCGAAAGGGATTGGTTGGCCGTAAAAGAGAGGACAAGGCTAGGCAAAAGGTACTTCTAGTTATATTTACATGCAAGATCGACTTCAGAAATCTTTTGCTCGCTTGCTGTTACACTTATATCTGAAATATAAGTGTTATATGAAAAATCGGTACTAAGTTGACCAGAAAGATTTAATTTTAATTAATAAATTATTATTTAACTTAAACGTTAAGTGATAACCATATCCAGAGATGCAAGCAGATCCAATATTAACCAGTAAGGAAAGCGCAAACCCACACTTCTGAAGTTATAGATGTGAGAGGCTATTCATTAACACATCACCCCTAATTGCAGTTTTAACTTATTCCTTAACAGAAAAGTTAGAAAAGATAAATATTTATTTAAGTATTTGGATAGCACCATCCGATTTTCAGCAAGATGAAAATTATCTCGTTATTTATGTGTGCATGAGTCGCTTTGAGGATACTGAAACTACGCCCGATTGATCACAAATCCCTTCTCTGCCAGACAGTTTATAACTTTCAGCATATCTACAAGTAAACTAATCTCTTGCATATTTACCCTTGGCATTCCTGCACTTTGGATGTATATTCATCTCTTCCAAGTTTGGAAGAGGAGAATAATACACATGGTTTAATTTATCATCTAACCTAAAATAAAATTTGATTTTTGCATGAGAATATGCAGATCTTATGGATGTAAGAGTGCACTTTAATGTACATGACATATGGGTTCTTTCCTGAATTCTCGACATGCACTGTGAGCATAACAGATTCTTTAGCCAATAACAAACTCTTTAACCAATAACATTCAGAAGACTGTCCACGGCTTTTACTCCCGACGTGTAGATTCCTAAGCACAGTTATTACTGCACTTTCGCTAAGTGTAAGATGATAAAAATTTCAAATATAGCTTTGTGATAAGGAGTCCTTCTGCAACATATGTATATATAGTCAATTATTAAATTAATGCACATTTACAGTGTGCATAATAACCAGAAGCGAACGATCATTATTATAATGAACGGTGCCTTACATGTTTTCTCTTCGGAAAGATTATCTATTTGCGCTGTGAATTTCCACTCCCTGGTATTGATTCTTGTCTTCTTCTATTCTTTTTCACTAAGTCTACTTTGGATGCATATATTTACCCTTGCATAGGTGACAAGAAACTCTTTTGTTGCGAGGAGGAAAAATTTTCAGTTTGGCACTTTGAAGAAGCTACTAAATTAAAGCTATGAATAAAGGTGGAAACTGTTCCCCGGTGTAAGGGACCGAACCCGGTTTTTACCGCCGTGACAGGCGGGAACACTCTTTCTTATTTTAGGCTGGTTTTCCACTATGGTGGAACAAATTACATGACCTGTTTTGATACGCTTTTTCCCGTCTTGTTTTTTCACGAAAAAGTGGCGATACACCCGAATGCTTTATTAGCAGAAAAAGAGAATACAGAAGGAACTGCAGATCGCTGTTCTTTTAATGCTGCATTTTCAGAGCACTTTCAGATATGAACGATACATAACTGCGATTTTGTGTGGTACAATCCGGTTTCGTTGGGTACAAATTCCAGAACCAACATTAAACTAGATACTCGTAAAGGTGTTGCTAAGTTTCACACTATGTGGCTCCATAAAAATATATCACCTATATATACCACTGTAGTAGAAACAAGTTTGTGTGGTACAATCCGGTTTCATTGGGTACAAATTCCAGAACCAACATTAAACTAGATTCTCGTAAAAGTGTTGCTAAGTTTCACATATATACCCTGTAGTAGAAACGAGTTTGTGTGGTACAATCCGGTTTCGTTGAATACAAATTCCAGAACAAGCATTAAACTAGATTCTCGTAAAGGTGTTGCTAAGTTTCACACTATCTGTGGACCCATAACTATATATCACCTATATATACCACTGTAGTAGGAACTAGAAGTTCGGTACCCAGAAATATGTTTCTTACGTGGCAGTGTATGTTCAGGAGAAAATATGATGCAAACCTGAGAATAAAATAGATGTGCACCGATAGAGTGGAAAACCGGCCTTATTTTAATCTGTCACGGGAATACTCACCACCCTACACTCTTTCTTCTTTTATTTAATAGATGTTTCGCCATGGAACTCCTGCTCTTACACGGATTACATCACCCTTGACTCCTTGTACTCGCGTCGTTCATGACTCCATGAGAACCAAGAGGTCGGGTCTCACCGCGACACTGGATTCCCACAAGCCAAATCTAGCCCCCGGCCGCGGTTGAACTCCCGACCTGGGCTTGCCAGGCCGAGGGCCAGGCGGGAATACACCACCATACTACAACGACTGCAAGGGGAATATTGTTCAACTGAAACGAACAGATTCAAATATGACTGTTTCCGCACACAGAAAATCACACGATCATCTTTATCGTCAGAAGCTTCCTTCCGACACGTCCTTTACGCGCAGCACGTGACTGCTGCGTGTAAAATAAGTCGGGACGAGGTGAGACAGAATCCTCCGGAGGAGAGCCCTCAAGCACGATGCGAGTCAATACACTGAATCCGGAAGTGACGCGATAAACTGATAGGAAGACTCTATCAGGCCGAACAAGAGGAAAAGGTCCCCAAAGGGCCAACCAATCTTAACACCCGGAATATTTGGTTCCCCAACTTGAACCGTCAAGCACGAGATATTTGGCAGATGTTGTGCAAGGGAGCTCCACGCTTGCGCCCCTTCGTTAGGCACTCCGATATCGATGGAGTACATTACCGCTTGTCCAAAGCCTACTGAACCCCAGGTGTGCGTAGAAACAAGCTAGGAAATATTATCCCCTTTTACTTCACAGGTTACTCTAGGTCATACAAAATATCTTTTGTTCCCAGAAACCTTTAAAACTTATCTCTACATTTCCCTATTGATATTAAACAGTTAACTTTGAAGTGAACTATAAAGTGTAGAGGTAGTGAAGGAGCTTTGATTAATCCTCTATTTCACAAATTCCACTGTAGACTCTCTGGACTCTGAGAGCAAATTGGCGAAAAGAGCTACTCCTGGTTACAAGAGTTCGTGTAGGCAAACCAGTGGTTTAACAAGCATATTGATCAGAACAAAGGTTGACCAGGGACGCAACGAAAAGCAACAGGACGGACGATTGACTTATCTCCACATTTTCACCAGGCCTAGTAGGTTAGGGGGTAACGTATTACAAACACTCACCAACTTCGACACTGACGCCTGCCGAGCACACGTGTGCTTTGTCTCATTTCTCCATGTAACTCTGCAGGACTCAGGAGTAAGCTCCGTGGAGACGGTTTGCACGGAATGAAGGAAGGCCGGAAATGCATATAGGTCGAGAACGCTAGCGCAGTTAACGTTGAAGCACAAACTTTCCTGTCGGCGGAAGATGTTCCTGCAACGAAGAGCTCTCAACAGGACGAGCTCGGAGCTCTCAGCATCAGAGCCAGGTACCAGAATGAGCTGCAGCACAATCAGCTACGCTGTCCTTTCGCAGAAAACAGAATTCTCTATACTAGGCGGACCGTATAAAGAATTGAACACTTGTTGTGCTTTGCATGTGAAACACTAAACCGGGTACAGTGTGTTTAACATTTGCAGAGATTGAAATCAGTTTCAACCTTTCCGGTGTTGTTTTTCGGATGCATTTTGGACCTTAGTACATAAAGGCCGGTACATCTCAAGGTGCAGTACATTGTGAATACAGTACTATTACCATTCCTGAACATGAGGCTAGATCAGGCTAGCGGCAGTACGCTGTTAACTGTATCGAACCGTAAAGACAAGAAAGTTAGCCAAAAACGGGACAAGACTACACGATGAACTTCTAATACTGCTATCATGAGAGATGCAAACTGAAAGGTCGGACAAGAAGTAGCAGGGTTTTGTCCCAGTTTGTATCCCGAAAGTAGAAAGTAATATTATCCTCATCATCACACGATATCAGCGGTGTGGTCGGATGTCACAGTTCCATGTACACAGAACAATCACACCACATATATATGCTTCAGCTAATAGCGACGCTCACCTGAACTTCAAGACCAACCTCGAACTTATGATAAATAAAATATGTCTTGCTAACTCTCACTGCATTGGCAAACTGATCAACACACGAGTCGTACACCTCCCCAAGTGTTGATGTAGATCAGGGGATCTAATCCTGATTCAGACTATATTTTCATACACAGTAAGTGTATCCACCACTAGTTCTTATGAGTCCTCGATGTTGTAGCCTGTGGAGGAAGGTCGACGCATGCATGAGAACTGTATTTTCCAATGGGTCGATCGCGGTCCGCATTGCTGTACGGTGTGATATATCCGAGTGGGCAATAACAAAAACACGAACCATCCAAGACCGAAACGCGGGATTCGTTTCGACCTGGTTTGCGCTGTGTTCGATCGAGTTGTCAGAGCGATAACAGAATCACCACTCACAGGAATCCTAGGTGACTAGATACGCTTCGAGTTCCAAGTCCATGATTCAGGAAATTCAGACACTGGACATGAAAAGTAAAAACGGCAGAAGTGAACTTCCAGAGATAGGACACGAGCACCATGAAGGATCGATGGACGAGATGATATAAGGTATTCTCCAGTGTCTCCAGTTTCCAGTTAACACTGTCTTTCTGATATACCGTATAAAGGTCACTGACAACGTAAAAACGGCGGGAGATTGGTCATGAGACTACGGTAAACCCTTCAGAGTGCAGTGCGCAGCTGGGCTACGAGACTTCTTCTAGCCGAGTGTTAACGTTACTGTAAACCCTTCAGTTTTCTTCCGTAGGTCTGGGTCCGGAAGATCACGAAGAGTTGGGATCTTACTCCTGATCATGACGAGCTTCGTAACATTCCCCAGATATGACTGGTCGCAGTTCGATCGGCACTGAGCGGAGGCACCGCTCGTCGCTTGGGTGGAGAAGTATTAATAGGTGACGCCTGTAACGTTTCATTCTGCTAATTAAGACACTATTTACAGATCTAGAGCCTACTTAAGAATTGAGATAATAACGCTGTCTGAGAGCCAGCTTATATACTCGAACCGTGACTTGTGCTCGACCGTCTCCTGGAAATCATGCGCGTGCGTCTTGAGAACATAGTCACGATAGTCAGGGGCTCCAGGAATCTTCATGTTGTCTGCAAACAGGACGGTGCCCTTGCCAACAAGCCCGTGCTCCTTCAAGAGGAGGAAGTCCGGAAGATAGTAGCTAGTAAACGCTAGCTAGCGACGCCTGTAAACTTTCATTCTGCTAATTAAGACACTATTTATATACAGATCTAGAGCCTACTTAAGAATTGAGATAATAACGCTGTCTGAGAGCCAGCTTATATACTCGAACCGTGAGTTGTGCTCGACCGTCTCCTGGAAATCATGCGCGTGCGTCTTGAAAACATAGTCACGATAGTCAGGGGCTCCAGGAATCTTCATGTTGTCTGCAAACAGGACGGTGCCCTTGCCAACAAGCCCGTGCTCCTTCAAGAGGAGGAAGTCCGGAAGATAGTAGCTACTAGCGTGATCAATAAACACGAAGTCCAAGGTCTTGACGTTCAGCACCTGAAGCAGCCGTTGTATCTCTTGAACCTTGTCCTTCAGAATCCCTTGGACCACCTCCACTTTATCGCTTAAACCTGCATGCACAGCCAAATACAACAGCCAACAATCAACACAAACAACTGCACAGCATGCTCTGATTTCAGTCTCCAATGAGCACTGCGTGACAGCAGTCTTGATAGCGCTGAAGCAGATAATGACAGAGTAACTACTTAAGATGTACCAAGAATTACAAGGATTCGGGCTTGTTGGCAAGGGCGTAACACATGTAATAGGGTGTTGTCTAAATTACATATTTAGAGAGGGTGAGCCCACTTGTTACTTCTGACAATAAAGAGTCCCTTGACGGAGTCTCAGTCAACATCGATCTGATCTCGAGACGGCCTACGAGATCGATAGAATTCACCAGTTTCAGGAGCAGCAAGGTAGTTGAAATTGCCAGAGTAACTCCAGAGCTTTTTCTATCTGTGCAGGTCAACTGCGGAGACCCTCAACTTACCAGCGTGCTGGACGACTTCTCTAGTTATGCTGCTATTCGCCGCAGACTTTTCAAGACTGATAAGCTTGGAGGAGTCATCGAGTTGCGAGGCAATTCTCACAGCTGAGTAGCCAACGTAAGCTCCAAGCTCAAGAACCACTCTGGGTTTACGGTTGGACACAGCTTGATCAAGGAGGAGTCCCTTGGTGTCCCCGATGGTCATTAGCCATGACCGGTTTGCAAATTGATCAATTGCCTTCATCACCGACTGAGGATTTTTCTCAGCATTGTCCAACACGAACTTGAGCAGGAGTTTCTCACGTCCGTCACCTGCCTGGCCTTCACTCCGTATAGTGCTGCTGGTCATAGCCGTGATGAAAGACCACGTTCGGGAAAAAACTTCTGGGGCCATGCTTACCCTTAGAGAGATCCGGACAATCCTTCCCACACTTCCTCTTCCTGGATCTACGTAATGTAGTCTCGGCGATGCTCCACTAATAAAGGGTGGTTAAGGTTGACTCGACCTCGCTCGTCGAGCGAAATCCATTCACAGTATCTACACACCAGCAGTCTCGAAGTGACTAAAATTAAAATTATCATACCTGGATTCTCGATTCAACATTCAAGAAAGTTGGTTCGAGAACATCATTTATTATAGTATCTATCTCGTTCACTGTGATATGATAGTTTAAGTATCTAACTGAAACCCATCTAAGATTCGTACTATGGAATTACCTTTGCAGTTCGTGAGGTTTTAGTTTACGAGTTTTCTACCTCTACACGGATTGAATGGTTTCGCCAATGTTTCAACTCTCTTCTTGAATAGCAAAGTGCAATAGCCGTAGGGTCCCTTGCCTGCTTCCATTCGAGTCTCAGATCTTCTTACGGTCCCTTGCTGCTTCCATTTAAGTCCAAGATCTTCATAAGGTACCGACGCGAAAGACCGTAGAACAGCAGGATCTGATCAAGTGCAGAGGCATCCTAGTCCCCACAGCTATTCTAACGTGGATGAAATTTTTAACCTAAGAATCGACCGAGACAGAAGTGGGGATTTAAAAACACCATCAAACCAGAAGGCCCTGGAACGAATAGGAGCTAAGCACTTCTCATAACTATAAGTCAAAAGGCATGCTATCGAGGAATATGAGTAGTGTAGAACTCGTGCTGGCTTTTTGGACTCAGTGAGAAACTCTGAAGACTTGTACCCGGACGAAACTCACAAACGTCTAGGCATCAACATCATACGATCGTCTATTCGGAGATATATATATATATACTGTAGAGGCTGCGAAATAAGGAGCTCGTGATCAGTGAGGATAAAAGAAACATTCTCTAAATCGCACCATATCATCACGGGAACGAAACTTGAATGAAAAAGCTACGCAGAATGCCCATGGGACGACCTTAACAGTCGATGCGCCTTTTACAACAAGGAATAACTTGTCCCAAAAGAGATACGCGAGAAAAGGCCTCGGTTCTCCAGCGGCATCGAGTATGATCAAGAAAACGGAGAGTAATTAACGTCAAGGACAAGTACATCAACAAGCCGCCCCGGCCCAGTTGGTAGAGCGCAAGGCTCTTAACCTTTTGGTCGGAGGCTCGAGCTCCCCGGACAGCGACACTTTTGTCTCATCCACTCAGTAAATGACACTTTTGTCTCATCCACACAGTAAATGACACTTTTGTCTCCATGTTGATTTGGATAGCCAAGCATATCTTTTGTTCGCTCGTGTGTATCATCCACACAGTAAATACAATTGTTTTTGTCTCCATGTGATTTGGATAGCAAAGCATATCTTTTGTTCCGCTCGTATGTATCATTCACACAGTAAATACAATCTCTTTTGTCTCCATGTGATTTGGATAGCAAAGCATATCTTTGCTCCGCTCGTGGTATCGTCCACACAGGAAATGATGTTGTATGAAATCCGAAGCACCTTCTATTCCTCGCATGCTCTATGTCAATTTTTTTTAATATTTTTTTTGGTTTTTTTAGGCTTCTTTTTGCTGTGGGGCTTTCTGCAGCCATATGCTGCTGCCCTTGCACAGCATGAGTCCCCCCACCAGGAGGAATCGATCCCACGGCGCCCGGGCAACAGACGGATGGGGTAGTCCAACAAGCTATTGCTTGTTGGCTATGCTCTGTGTCTATAGACCGCGGCTTCTTCTTGTACAACTCCTTAGACATGATATTGATTTCTGACCCATGATCGATTAGAGCAACGACCGGCTCAACCAAATCTCCAATCCTCACCAATGTTTCTGTCGTAGCTCGAGCCTAGTGACTATTACTGTAATGGCTTGAGCTTTGCTTTCCATCCTCTTCATCTTCAAAATGTACCCTGCGCCTTCGATCTCTTTTTTCCTCTTAAGAATATACACTGCACTTTGCAAGCTCTTTCTCCTCATCCGCAGACACCCTAGTATCCATAACGTGCGATAAAACAGTCTCATCCGTAATCTGTCACTTCCGACTCTAATACTCCGTAACCTATTCTTTGATCGGCTCCGCACAAGGATTATCAAAACGAATTGACAATGATCCTGCAAAACTTACCTGCTTTCAAACTGCAAATGCTGTCGTGGACGTGAAGTTTGATCTGAGAATACACATGGATATTTGGCTGTAGAGATATACAAGGGACCCTACATCGATACTCGCACTTCCAATATGCATTACCTTTGTTAAGATAAGGTATCTTGAACGCTTAATCTCCCTTATGAGAACCTTGTCAGACGCGCTTGAGATACAATTATGTTCATTTGGTGCGCTCCTGCCCGGATGGCTAAGCTCCATCGGCCCTAATAAAGAACATACGAGCAAACATTCCTTATTCGATGAATGGAACGTGTGACATGAATAAGAATATTTCATAATTTTTTATTCGACAAATGAACGTGTGATATGAATAAGAATATATCATAAATTATGAAGGTTATTAATCACCAGTCATGTATCTATTACATAAACATCTGAATGGAGTGGATAATTATGTAGTGCAGAAGGTTATTGTAAGGAGAGCTTTATGGATGTACAGGTCTCCTCCAAGTGTTAGCCCTGAGGGGTTTGCTCCCACATCCCATAAAGCTCAGCCGATAGAGCTTTTTGCTACATAAATTAATATTCAGAAAGTTTGAACAAGAACTTAGTTTTACATGATCCCACGTGTTGCAGCACATGCTCATCACGTGTATTCATTTGCTTACGAGCCTTGCATAAACTCATGAAATTTATAAAAACGTAATGATGAACTGTCTCGCTTGTGGAATTTACCCACTGTTTAGACTAGGTTTAGACTCGAACAACTGATATGCGACTATTACGCTTGGTTTAGACACGCATTTACATTGATAGTAGATAAGTCCATCTTACATGAACCTTTGAAGGATCACGTATATAATTTCGGAACTTGAATCGAGCTTAAACAGTGGGTATATCAGCTTCCAGACCTAAACCAAGTCTGAATAATGGTTTATCAAGTTTTGAAACCTAAACAGTGCTAAGTGGAGAAATATCATTGGTTTAATTTAAGATAAACCACTGACAAATACAGAAAAAGAAGAAGCAGAAACGGTTTATGTACAGTAGAAACTTTTGATTTGAGTGGATTCTCCACTATTAAATGGAAAATCCACGATAAGCGTAACTTTCTGCCGCTTGAAGATCTGTCGGTTTATAAGAAAGATCTGTCTTTTTCGATCTATTTCTTTTATATCTCCACACTTTGTTTGAGAAGATTATCCAAAAAGGCACACATAATAATCCACATTTGAGCTATAAGCTATTGATATCGAACTAAGTTTTATTTTAAGATGGCTTAAGTCATTTAAAACCACTCAGTCTGTTGAAAATCAAAGGAGAAAACCATACAGACCTTTAAGTTTACATGAATGTGGATGCAACCTGAGCTTTCTACCTGGGAAAGAAAAGTACAAGCAAGGAAATAGGAGAAAATTTCCAACTTCTCATTTCTTATGAGATCATTGAGATGTACATAATAACAACCGTTTTTTCTTACAAGTTAATTTATTTTATTCTTGACATATCGTAGCGTTTGTTTGTTTTATCGCAAGTTCATTCTTGTTATACCTTACCGTTTGGACCTAGAAATTTAATGGACACTACTAGAAGCGGGTAGTACGGGTATCTAAAATTGTTATTCATGAATTGAGAAAATGTTCATGTTTGACTCTTTTTTCATTTGTCTAAATAATAATGCATCAGTCAGAGTGTATTCTTCTAGGGTCCCGTTTGAACGTTTGTAACAGAATAAGGACTGGAATTAATAAGGACAGTAGACACAAGCTTCCAGATTTCAACATAAACTGAGAAAACGCTTAACGAATGAATAGTAATTCATTTGCTGTACTTTAATTTATAACATAATATTTCCTTGAGAAAAAGTTAGGTTCCAAATGAATAATATACATCCTAAGCGTCTAGTCGAACGTGCCCCGAGAAGATGACAAGCTCAACTGAAATGGACTGATGGAGCATTTTAAGAATATGTTTCTGTTGCGAGTATAGAGATATGTGCTATGTAAGAATTTTAGAGTAAATTGAAATATAAACATAAATGATTTTGTCAATATTAAGTGTTATCAAAACCATAAAACCCATAAGCAAAGCGTGACAACACGCACTTTTGAAGCAGTAAGACCGGAGCTCTGCTCTCAAGCTTATTACTTAACTTCTCCAATGGAAGAATTAAGTATTATATTAAACATATGAATATGATGTTCAAACAAGGACATGTATTTTTTAGAAATTAGAACGAGTTTAGAAGAGGACTTCTCAATTCCAGGAGCATCTCTGACTAGGTTCTTATTGGTAGTAAGGAAAACTAAAAGCAATGAAAGCTTTAATTTTATGCTACCAAGAATTATGAAACCTAGCTAGGTGAATATGATATGCAGGCAAGATCGACTTCTAAGAACTTTTGCTCGCTTGATGTTATTAGTAATATATATAACTTAAACTGTTAGGCATGAATCTTATATTAAATTGGAAAGAAAACTCAAAATAAGTAGATGTTAAATGAATCTTAGCAAATCTACTGAGAGTACATCAGACTAATATTCGCTGGCGTTACTGAATTTCTCAAATCCACGGTCATGCTCACGCATCCTGCTAGAAGACCCGGACTGGTACATGAAATTTCACCATGTTGCGGGTAAGTCGCCATAGACAGGAAAGACATGAATATGACATTACAAAGCGGTCACATCTGAAAAGGACAGCTGTAGAATCTCTATTTTAGAGAGAGCAGCAATACTCGGTGCAAAGCGGTGACTTTGATTACATTTCCGGTCCAAGTGCACCACATCATGGGCCTAGTAGCAGCATGGCGGGAGGCCAATTACGACCCGCAGTGATACCCAATTGATGGCTGCACTGTGCACAAAAAGATTATTAATTTAGTAGTAATTATAATATGTTTGGTGATATGCTACTCACCATATCGGGGTTTTAGCTCACATGGAAGAGAGACCGCTTTTGCATGCGATACGCGGGGGGATCGATACCCCGACCTCCATCGCATTACATTTACCGGGAACCTACAGAGCAGAGAACTTTTATCTTCATCAAAAGTTGAGGAACTCCCACATATAGGCTATACCGTTCCTCGTTTTAGCATCTACAAGTGTGAATGTCGGAGCTTTCAGTGCGCAATGGCGCAACTAATTATTGCATTTTCAGGCAGAAATTTACTCAACCCCGATGTTCAAAATGTTTTCCTCAATCCCCCACCGAAATTTTAGGCAGAAATTTACTTCCTCAATCCCCGCAGCAACTGTCAATTTTCCTCAGTCCTCTACCGACTGGGATTTCGATTGTTATTATGGTAAGTCGTGAATTGCGTCTAGTAATATGGAATGTGGTCCATCACAGACTTCGATTCCGTAAACGTAGTCTGTTCCCGCGGACGTGAATTGTGGTCGTCAGTCTGTGCACGCAATGCCAATCCAAAATTGAGCGTCTATGGGGATGCAAAATTCAAATTCTCATCCTTCGAGGTCGAATCCCATCTCTGTTTGAAACTGAACACAGAAAAGAGGAATCTTGCACAACGACAGTTGTATACTTTTGGTTTCCGAAGATCTGTGCATGATGTTAGTCCGATTTATGAGAGCTTTGAGGTAATGATAATATTACTGTTGAATGAACTGTGGTAGAATCTGTGGTCTTCGCTGTGCACACGTTGAAGCGGAGAAGGCCAGCATTGAGGCGGGGTTCGCAAAATGAAAGACTGATGACCGTTCAAGTTCTTTAACATCTGCAGTTCTAATATAGTTTTTGAAATTTAAAGTATACTTACTTGCCACTTCCGTACCCACCCGGTTAGGATCCTCATCGATCGTTGCAGCGTTTGTCCACATAGGCCAGGCAATCCTGAATTTCTGACTTCTACTTGGAATAGTTCTCCAAATCTTTGGACTCGCTATGCATAACTAACAAAGTGTCGGTAGCTGTAAATCATCGGACTATTCTTAAACCTCTCGACCCCATACAATAGAACTGTCCACAAAGAACGATAAAACTGGGACTCAAGAACTCAACATTACTCAGATAGTTTTCCTAGTACAGTACTGATTTAAGGTGTGAAATTACGTTGGCTACCTGTATGGTACGGGACCGTCAAGGTCTGAATCTTTGAACGACGAGTGCAGTACTAGGGTGGAGCTCCGACAGAGTTCTCAAAGTTGTTCTCTGTCATGATTATAATATAACACTTAAAGGAATGCTGCAAGGTTTCGTCACTGGTATATGTAGATCCCTTGTATGGATCGTCGAAGGGTTGTGAACCTATATAACAGTTTTGAATTCATACTTTCTATGATTCTCAAATGTTAGTGCTGCGTCATACCATGTACTTATGACTGTCCAGGTTCTTCACACTGACCAATACTCTGTCTAGTGCGTGAATGCATCTAATAGCTGTTCTGGAATCCGATCCATATTCGACTTTCGTTGTTAGCAATGATAACTTTATATGCAAACTTGCGCTGTTGGAATGAATTCCAAACCGTTGCTCAAGACTTCATAGCTAGCATGTTCCTGAACATCGAGCACATATGTACCCTTGGCTCTTGCATATCTAGAGTACTCACCTTCTTTTCTCCTCACCGAACTGAATGATGATGCTTCTTCTCACTCTTGACTGCACTAGTCGCAGGAAGTCAAAGGAGAAACAGTTAGTACTCTGACGGAACATGAACCAGGAATTCAAATGATCGCCAGGAGTCCCGAGCAAGTCTTCATTTCCAGGGTTAGCACCACGGGCTTCATAACCACAGGACCCAAGGCTTAGATAGAAGCAGCAAGCATAGCCAAAACACTCATTGATCCCAGGGTTTCCTAAGTCGTGCTATACAGTCTATCGTAAATAGACCCTTGACAATCCCCTTCCCTCGCAAGAAAGCTGTACTCGAAAGGTAGCACTGGATCACCCATGTCCACACCCACACAGTGCTTCAGAAACTGGCTCATTGACTGCGACCAGCCATACCGGGAACCAAAACTGCCACTGGACGGTTAGAAGACTGAGGGGCCATTCACAATAAACTCTCTCTGCAGGTTATTAGGGGTGTTAAGAGGAAAGATTCTTCAAGGTTATTAGGGGTGTTAAGAGGAAAGATTCTTCAACGGTAAAGAGGTAATTGGTCGTAAAATTATCACAGGTAAGGTTATATATAACCGCGACTCATTCTAGGTCGTGCCTGTGACTGAACATCAAGATTTTATCATTGAATATTTTTTTATTTGTACACTCAAGATAATTACTCTGAACAGCAGAGAATCCATTGCAAAAAAAAATGGACGAAACCAAGATGCACGCGACGTTTTCCTGCGGGTACCTCAGGAAGTGCCCGAGTGAAACACTGACCGCAGTCTGGCTGAAGCCGTAACTCACTACCGCGGATCTCTAATATTCCAGAAGGTTCTTAACTTTGACACCCCTATTACTGCGAAACAAAAGGGAAACTTCTTTCTAAAGAATGGAATTTGGATAAAATGAAGAACTTTTTTCGTCATTTATGCCCGCAGTTGCTATACGGTTCTTAGCCTTTTACGGGTTGTTCTTCACCCGTTCACTCACGTTACGAGTAATATTTCAGGTACATATTATTTACTAAAATTTATCTAGACTCTATGTGAGTTCTAAGAAGAAGACGCTCATGTTCTGACCCGCAACATATCTTAGACAGCTGACAATCCGTTCCTGTGGTCAGACGCAGACGATATCTGCGATTGTGACTGTGACCCCGATCGCAGTCAAGGTCGAATACTGCACAGACAGTGCAGTTTTGAAAATCATAACAAACATTCTTTCATCCTCGTATTGTGGAACTTCACGGTTACTCCACATCTTCATTGTGAGCTTTGAAGAAGATCAGACAGTTGCTGCGGAGGATTGAGGAAATAAATTTTTGTATTTTTAGGTTGCCGGTTGCAAATTAATCTGGATATAACAGAAGAAGGGGAGAATGATTTACGACGCTTAGTTCATGTCTGAAAGATGATTCTTATTTTCATTTCGTATAATAATCTTACATCGAACAGCTCTCATCTGTTCAAGCAACTGTACAGACCAAGAGAGGTCTCAATAAATACGTCCTGAGTACTGTTACAGACGACCAAGACCAAATGGTCAATAAAATATATATGCAACTTGAAAAGCAAGTTTTTAACGAATTGAAGTTAATGTCAACTATTGATTGTAGAGCATTCCGAAGAAAAAAAAATAGATTATACTGCTATGAAAAATAATTCTATTTCAGGAAAAAACATATTGTAGCGATATGAACAATAATTCAAGATATTCATAAAAACTTTATACTAAACAAGGTAAATGGCTCGCTCTTGAGAAAGCATAACTGATTTTTACAAAATCTAAGGCAGGGAGGAGGAAATCTGGAGGTTTGAAGCAAAACCGGAAGTCAATATAAATGTAGCTTCTAGTGATATACAAGTCGTTTTCAGAGAAAGAAAGCAATCCAGAAGGCAACAAGGGATAAGGAGGTCGAATGGATGGAACAACAAATCGATCAAGTTGGCAATTGTGCCGACAAAATGGCTCGATTGTCTATAAGATGGTGTACGAGGTTGGAGGAGGAAGTAGAGGACTGGACGGTGACTGGACAGAAGGAGATGATGATATGAGAGGGCTGCAGGGCACAACCAAAGGACTAGGAGGAGTAGAAGGAAGCGATACATGAAGACAGTCGGATTTCTCATCATCGGTCTAGTCTTGATCAAAATCAGTAGGCATTGGCAATAGTCGAAGCAAAATATGAAGAGAGGTAATAGATAAAAGTATACATGGATGAGGCTGTCATGTATGATGTAAATTAAAGTACATGCTGCTACACACAGTTGGTAGAAACAACGGCAGAGGTCGTGAAACCAGAAGCCATCCTTCCATGCTCCCAAAAACGGGGTTAGGATGGCTGCAGCGTATACCGTCCCCAGCACCTTCAGTAACATCTCACTTGCAGGCAAACTTTGGTTTTCACCAGTCCCATTACTTGCAGCAAAATTATGTCGTCCCGCTCCCATCACCTGCAGACGGACGGGCTACCAAAGTGAAAACAAGCAAGAAAGAAATATCCCGCTTCCGCAACGCAACATCCACTCTCCTGTCGAAATTCCGATGCAATTTCGGATGCAGTGGACATCTCATCAGCGGAAGTTGGCCATCTCGAACTGTCCCACCAATTTTCCTTAACAGAAAAATCGCTGTTGGGCGAGATCGCTGCAAAATCCCCGTCTGACCCGCAGACGACCGAGCAAGCAAGGTAAAAAAACAAAAAACAAAGAAAGTTCCCGTTTCCACAACGCAGCAGCAGGCGGTCTCTCGTCGAAAGCTGCAAGGCCAAAGCATCGCGTCTACGATCTCACAAAGATGCAGTGGCCGTGAAGATATAAAAACAAGAAAGAAAGAAAGATCTCGCTTCCGTAACACAGTAGGAGGTAGTCTCCCGTCGAAAGGTGCAAGACCATGATTTCAGAAAGACGCAGTGGTCGTCTCGTCCAGCTGACAGTGTATCACTCATCATCGCCACCACCTCTTCTTAACCACAAAAACACGTGATGAAATTTGCTCCCAGTCCCACCTGCAAAGCCAAATCGCTTGGCAAATCGTCGAGATGACAACTAACACAGAGCAACCTAAAAAGCCAAGCAGTCAAACGCGTGCCGCTCCCAAGAAAGAAAGAAACATCTCATTTCCGCGACGCAGCAGCAGGCAGTCTCCCGTCGAAAGACCAAAGCATCACCGTCCACCGCTCCTACGTCGTGCCTCACCACCTCTTTCTCGAGCACAAAAACACGTCAAGAAATTTGCCCCCGGTCCCATCTGTCAAATCGTTTGTCAAATCGTCGACACGGCAAGTAACGCAGCAGCAAAATGAAGAAGCAGCATCACGTGTCGCTCCCATGACCTGCAGACGAGCGAGCAGCAAGGTAAACAACACCCTTGGCAATAGAGGTGAGAATAACAAAGAATCCCGTCAAAAGTGAAAGTATCGGCATCCGAGCATCCGCTCGCGAGGTAAAACCTAGAACACCTCCCGAACAAAAAGCAAAGTTGTAAGACGCGACAGTTCCGTCGTGTTAGCAACATTTACTACAGTTCGGCTACAAAGGCGTCAGCCAAGCAAGTTTAAAAATTCTTGTTTTAATTCGCTGACGCGCGATGGGGATGATGATTCACATGGATGAAGTTCCATCTACATATTAGACTCAAGCGTTTTCCAACGATGGTTTATTTTTGTTCGAGGAGCAATAACATGTCACCTTCGACAGCTAATGTTACAATTCAATATTTTCAGTACCCCTCTAAACTTTTCACGAAGAGACTTTTTCGGGACAATTCAATTTCTAGGTGAAAGGGGTGCGGTGACCCTCTGAGCTTTATTTATATAAATCGAAATACATTTGGGTTTGTACATACTCTACTGTCTACTGCTCCTTCTCTATGCTGCAGCTACATTATTGACTGGAATTCCTCTTTCGTACCCTGTGCTCTTGGTCATGACGTCCGAAAGAGGAATGTATTCTGGAAATCTGTCTGCTACGATAAAAAGATTGTTCATACTGCGGATGGGTGTATCAGGTTCTGTGTCTACGTCTTCATGCTGTAGAACAGTCGGTAAGTGCACTTCCTCCTCAGCATGTGTGTTGTTCGAACTGTAGTACCTGCGGGAGCAATGAGAACATCGAGTAGTTTCTCTGTAGAAGAAGATGTTATCGACGTCGTCTGCTGTGACGTCTTGAGATTTGATGAACGATTTTCATAGCGAATCCGGTAGTTTTTTCTGTATTCCTGGTTGTGTGAGCCATCGGAGATCTATTGCATCTTCTTCAGTCGCAATTGTCGTACAGTTCTTGTCGCTGCAATGGTCGTTGTTCGTGACTCTACCTGCAGCGAAGGTCAAGCATTGCACGGTCAGAGCAGTTTGGAGAATATCTAAGAACATTTTCTATTCCTCGTATTGCATAAGGTGCAGTCCTTCCAAATTTACCTTGTGAATGCACCTTGAGTAAAGCATGACAGGAGATGGTGAGCCACAAGTATCTTATCACTACGCATCCGGAAGCAAGAATCATCAAGGTTATGACATATTGTGGGTACTTGACGTATATACTTTCCAGATGCGAGCATGGTGCATAAGCAGCGTTGGAAATGTAGTTGATAGAGGATTGGGGCTTTTATACATGTTCTACTGCAGAGCTCTAACCAGCATGGACAACTCCTTCCTGTCGTCAATCATGATGTCTGTTATGTTTTTGGTGACAGCGTGATGATGTTCCTGGTTTTCGTCCTTGATACAATATCCGAGCATCCCAACGAAGGTATGGATGCCTTTGTTGGACAGCTGTTTCACACAAACTTCAGCTCCCAGTGGTCTATCTCTGTCCCAATCCACTGTCTGTGAAATATGTTTTTCACTTCTAAGGATGACATGTCATATATGCATATCACACCTTGAAAGTTTAGGTGAAGAAGGGGTCCCCCTCGCTCAACTCTCTTGTGAATGCTGCTAACTGTGGAGTGAAAGTGGAGATGGAGAGAGAGAAAGGGACTACTAGGTTGTGGTCTGATGTAGTGCGGTCCGTAGCTAGAACAGAGCTAGATAAGGATGTGCTACGAAGGGTTGGCAACTCAATTAGAGAAACTACAGGATGGAATGACCTTGTGGATACTATGTCAGTGCATGCTTATGTTGCAAGAAGTCAGCATGAAGTTGTACTAGAAGAAAAACACAGAAGGGAGGATGCAGGTGAAGCTTCTACAGCCAAACGACCTGCTACAAGGAGTGAAAGGGCTAGACCAGAGGCAAGACAGGAGACAACACCTACTCGGGAGGAAACTATGGAGGATCTACCACCTACAACACCAAAGGAGAAGGAGAGAAGCAAGGAGAAGGGTAAGATGCCTGCTTACAAACTTCAGTCTGACATTGAGATTGCTACAGACTTGAAGCAGGTGTTAGAGAACCGTATCTTGAATGGGAAAGTCGAGTTTACTTTGGGTGAGATTCTTGGGATTGCAAAGCGTGAGTTCCATGAGGTTATCATAGATATCATCAAGAGGAAACGTCAGATTTTGGGTGAAGCAGCTACGCTTAATGCTCTAGGGACCAAACTGTCGGATGAGGAGGAAGATGAGATTGCTGGTTACTGCTCTCAAGTATCAGAGGGGAGATCCTATCAGCACGTGAGGTTTGAAGATGAGGTGGAAGCATCGCAGAAGAGCCATTACTCTCACAACCATTGGGCAAGAGCAACCACAGAGACCTTAGTGAAGCTGGGAGATCTAGAGGAACATGTGGTGGCGTTGATTGATCATGGCTCAGAGATTAATCTGATGTCTAAGGAGCTGTACAAGCGTGGAAGATGGCCCATAGACACCGACCATGGATGGCTTATCCGCGCTGCCAACAACCAGAGGGGAGAACTCTACGGTGCTTGTCCCAACATCAAGGTAACTGTGGGTGACATCAGTGATGTTCAGAATTTCTTTGTACAAGACATGTCAACCTATCCTATCATTCTAGGGCAGCCTTACATTACTGCTGTTAGAATGGAGACTCGAGTTATGGATGATGGTTCAGCTTATGCTAGGATACGTAGTAGAGACGACAAAAGAGCTGTTCAGTTTTTGACCGTTGCTGCAGAACATGAGAGGAATCGTGATAGCTTGAGGGACCGTCCACTACCTAAGATTACTCAGGAGTTTAGAGAGTCTAGGGGTTTTGGCAGAGTACCATTGAAGAGCGAGACTTCAACGGTACAGTAGAGATAAGATTCTCGTCTGATCCAGTAGAGCAGGAAGCTTTATCCACTAGCTTCTTAGGATTGACGTCATGTGGATCAGTGTGTTATAGGAAGGTTGAGAATCTGAAGAGGTTTGAGAGGCAACATGTGAAGTATGTACAGCAGTCTTTGTGGGATAGTGGAGAGTTAGCAAGAGATGAATACATTTCTGGAGTGTTTGAAGAGCAGTATTTGGTAGATACTATAGGGGAGTTGAAATCTATAGTAGAAAGTTCTATAGATGATGTAGATAGAGTGGTGAGAGTGAGCTCCAAGGAGCTTTATGATGTAATTGATAAGTTTATAGATCGGCAAGGGGTGTATGTGGACACCAAGTACAAGTCAGTGGCAAAGAAAGTCAAACCGGTGGCTTTGCCTTTACCACTCGATTACAATCAGAAGATGGAGCAAGCTGCACGAGAACCGACGCTCAGAGGACCGAGAAGAATTGGGCACCAGTTCACAAAAACAACACTAAAGGAGCTGAGGATTGGAGGCGATGGATTTCTTACTGAGCGAGAGAAGAAGAGCTTCAGGGAGATGCTATCTAGGCATGGTAAGGCGTTTGCGTTTGAGTCACATGAAGTAGGATGTGTAGATCCAAGTGTAGTTGCACCTATGGTAATCTTTACTATACCGCATGTGCCTTGGAATCTACGTCATATCCTTGTGCCTAGAGCTCATCTGCCAAAGCTGATAGACTTGCTTAATGAGAGGATTAGGATGGGTATCTTGGAACCATCTATAGCTCCCTACTCTAGCAGATGGTTTACTGTTCCGAAGAAGAGTGGAGCTTTGAGATTCATTCAAGATATGCAGCCAGTTAACAAGGTGACTATCAGGAATATGGGTATAGGACCTATTGTAGACGAGTTTGCAGAGGCTTTTGCTGGTCGTGCTATCTATTCAATGGGAGACTTATATTCAGGATATGATCAATTTCAGTTATCCTCTGAAAGTAGAGACTTGACTACAATGAGGACACCTTTGGGGTTACTAAGGATGTGCACCTTACCGCAAGGTGCTACCAATTCTGTAGCACATATGATGAATGGCATGAACAAAGTTTTGAGGGACTTCATTCCTGAAAAAACTATGCCATTCCTTGATGATGTGCCGATCAAAGGATGTGCTGAGGAGGAGAAGAATGAGGTAATGGATCAGAGGGGGTGCCGTAAGTTTGTTGCAGATCACATAGCTGATTGTGATAAGATATTGAGTCGATTGGAGGAGGTTCATTTGACCTTATCAGGAGCAAAGTCTGTATTTGGAGAACAAGAGGTGTTGATTGTGGGGCATCTATGTGGATCTTATGGTCGGAAACCTTGTCCAAACAAGGTTGATGCCATTCGAAGAATGAAAGAGACATGTGGATCGGTTACCGAGGTGAGAAGGTTTCTAGGTGCATGTGTGTTTTATCATATATGGATTCCACACTTTGCTCATGTAGCAGATCCGTTGTACAAGTTGCTGAAGGGGCAAAGATTTCAGTGGCAAGAGGAGCAAAGCGAGTCTATGAAGAAGTTGAAGGATCTGTTGTCTTCACCACCAACTCTACGGAAGGTAACATATGAGTTGGGCAGATCTGTTATCCTTACTGTTGATACTAGTCCTATTGGCATTGGATGGGCTATAGGACAAGATGATCAGGATGGAAATAGGTATGTGGTGCGTTTTGGTGCTAAGGTATTAAGTTCACGGCAGAGAGACTACCCTCAGGTCAAGAGAGAACTATGGGGAGTAGTTACTGCGATGAAGAGTGACAAGGAATACTTGATAGGAGCACCTGTGGTTGTGGAGACAGATTGTTTACCTCTCTTGGGAATGATCACTAGCTGTACAACTCCAGATATCGCTATGTTGAGGTGGATAGCATATATCAAGGAGGTATACCGCAACGGGTGGTATGTGACTTGGAATTGCAGCAGAAGCTGATCAAGGAGTTCCATGAGAGTTTATGGGCCGGTCATAGAGGAGTTTGGACTACATTTGCCAAGATGAAAGAGAAGTATTGGTGGAAGGGTATGTATAAGGATGTAGTACAGTTTGTTTCATCTTGTATACCTTGCCAGATGTATTCCAACGTACTTCATCGTGATGGATTGCATCCTACTTATCCTTTAGCCATTCATTACAAATGGGTAGTTGATCTGGTAACTATGCCGTTTGGGCTTGGACAAATGAGATATCTAGTCTTGGCTAGAGAAGATCTATCTAATCAAGTTGAAGGTCGTGCTCTGAGGACGAAGACCACTGCTAGTGTGTGCCGCTTTCTACTTGAAGATGTTATTTGTAGGTATGGGTGTGTGGGGAAGATCACTGCAGATAGGGGTGAGTTGGATTCACAAGAAGCAGTTGAGTTCTTCAAGCGATTGGGAATCAAGTTGGCGTTAACCACTGCTTACAATCCTGAAGGGAATGGCAAGAGCGAACGAGGTCATCCGCCAATCATCAAAGCTTTGGTAAAAGCTTGCAAGGGTAAGATCCGTGAATGGCCTAGACTGCTACCATTTGCTTTGTGGACAGATCGTACAACTCATAGTACCGTTACAGGTTACATGCCAGCAGAGTTGATATTAGGGCAAAAACCTGTGATGCCGATTGAGGAGGTTGTGCCTACTTGGAATGTTTTGCCATGGGAAGATGGTAGAAGTACGGAGGATCTTCTTGCATTAAGGATCCAACAGTTAGAACGAAGACCTCAGGATGTTGCCAAAGCTGTGGAAAGATTGAAGACTGCTAGAGAGAGAAACAAAGACATATTTGATATAACACATAGATTACGACCCAAACTAGTTAAAGAAGGTGATTGGGTGTTAGTCTATGATAGTAGTCTTGATAATCAGCATAGCACTATCAGAAAGTTCTCCAAGAGATGGTTTGGACCTTATGTGGTGTTAGAAGTTTATGATAATGCCACATACTCCTTGAGAGAGTTAGATGGTGCAGTGCTCAAGATACCAGTCGCAGGAAAGAGAATCAAGCTCTTTAGAAGGAGAGGGGAGGATCGGAACGTTGCAGAGTTTACAGAGGATGAAGCTGAAGACTCAATGCAGGTTGAAGATGAGTTTGAAGCCGAAGCTGAAGAGTCTTGATCTGGATGGCACATACCGGAGGATGTGCAGGTTCAGAGGGGGTGGATGTCGCGCTACTTGGCGGCTACATGTTATATTTCTACTCCGACGCTTGAGTCTAGTAGTTCTAGAAGTTAGCTTATATTACTTCTAGTCGTTTATGTATATGTTTGACACCTTTGCATACGGTGTTAACACTATTTTGAGTCTTAGTAGGTTGATTATCATGTTGATAGGGCTGAAGCATGTGATGCTGATATTTCATTCACAAGTCTCTTCATACCACCCTTTCCAAAGTTGGTTCCCAGCATCATCCCAGTCTCTCTCAGATGGATCTTACCATCTTTGAAGAAGATCAGATCCTTCCTCAATGCATCTGAAAACTCTCCACAGTCTCTCCTTACATGATCTAAGCTATCACACCATATACAACGATGAACAAAGCCTTCTCTCATCTGAGGTCTCTGCATAGCAAGCTGTACATTCTGCTCCTTCTCTTCTAACCTAGTGAGCTTAAGCTTAAGCTCCTTCATACCCTTAATCAACTCATCAAGCGGTGAGTCTTCCTCTCTAGCAATTACCAAAGCGGGCTTAGTAGGCAACTGCTTGACAGGAATTATCAGAGGTGCTGCTTCACTTACCACCACCTTGTCCCTTCTTCTCTGTCTCTTGGTCAGCAAAGAAACAGCCTCTTCAACCTCCTTCCAGTCAGTCTTCAATCCTCTCTCCTCACTCTTGTCTTCCAGCAACAGCTCAAGCTTCTCCTGAATAGTCTCGTCCGCTGCTTGTAGGAAAAGCTCGGTCTTCTCCACCTCTAGTGTAAGCTTTTCTGTCCTAGAAAGCTGAGACGATCAAATTCCTTTAACAACTCATTTACAGACAAACCTTTGTTGGGCTTAACCACCCACTCCAAGAACGTTCTCTTGGTCACCCTCTCTGAATCTTCAGTGTAGTACTCCTCCTTCAAAGCGCGCATAAAGCTCTCCCAACTCTGTCCTTGCTGCTGCTTGAGCTCCTTCACACGCCCACGAATCTCAAGCAAACAGCAAGTTCAAAGTTCTCCACCATCTTCTTCTCAGGTACCTTGTTCACCTCCATCTCCTTAGCATAGTATCGCACGTACTTGGAAATATTTGTCCCCTTGAACTGATCCATCTGATGCACCACAGATTGCAACGCCTTTGTTGCTAATACCTCTTTCCTCTCTGTGCTCTGCTGCTGCTGCATAAACATGGAAAAAGCTTGGAACATCTTCATCGTAGCAGCATCCAACTGAACAGGTTGCTGAGCACCAGCAGCAGCTCCACTTGATGATCCTTGGTTGGCCATGATATCTGATCCTGTAACACTCTCAAGAAAACTCCCACCCTAGGTGTTTCACGTCGAGTTCACCAAAAAAAGAGTATGTCGGAGTGTAATCCGTCTATCTAGGAAAGCACCGGGCTTCTGGCTGTGGTTGTTCACTCAAGAGGTTGGCTTTCAGGTTACAACAGAGGCTATAAACACTCACACAGATGTGTAAGATCTAGTAATATACCCAGAAGGCGAAATTCAGATCTAGCTGGCAGTAATAGGATCCGGCGGCGAACTTTGACACTCACGGAGAAGAAAACTATGAAGGTTTAGACTTCTAAACTTCCCCTACATGCAAATGAGGTACTACTGAACTCACACACGAAGTTTCAGCCTGAGATCAAATTCTGACACCGAGATGTTGACAGAAAAGTTCTAAGTAGGAAAATTCCGGCAATTTCTGGTACCCAGCTGGCTATTACAACCTAGAACAGAAGATTGGCTCGATCAAATTCAAATGTTCTCACATTATTTGAAGTCTACAGGGTGCTGAACATCCTTGTGAAGTTGGGACTCCTGAATGTACACAGAACTCCAGATCTCCTCCTCTGAAGTCGCTGCTCTAGATTAAAAGTTTTTCAGACCCCTCCAGCTTCAGCGGCCGCCCTGAATTACTCAGTCATTCAATCGATGCAAAACTTTTTAGGAAATCGTAGCCCTGCTGGCAGAGAACACAACCTCAAAGTTTTGAAGCAATTTCCTCAAATCTGCTGCAAGTGACACTGAAAACCCTAAATCCAACAAAAGTGATTCAATTCTGGCACAATTCGAACTTCAATTGGTCATAACTTCATCTTTATTGACTCAAATCGATCGAAAATTTCACTGGAAGTGCTTGGCATGACGAGCCCTCTCTCCCTGTGCTCTCAGATTTCGAAGATCCTCCACCAAATGCTCGAACTCCACTCTAGAGCTCTGTTTCTAAATTTAGAGTTTAACAAAAGACAAAAACAGACCAATGGGAGTTCATAGCTCCACTTGGTTGTCCTTTAGTACCCTAAACCACGTGGCAACTTAGTTGTACTCATAGGCTACCACGTCAAGCTCCCTAGAGTGCCAACGTAAAACTTAAACTACCTAAAATGACACGCAGCCCCGAAAAATAACTTAAATCAGCTAGAAAGCATGCATGGGCGACACGCAAATACAACCCATGAGCTTAAGCCCTATCAACATGATAATCAACCTACTAAGACTCAAAATAGTGTTAACACCGTATGCAAAGGTGTCAAACATATACATAAACGACTAGAAGTAATATAAGCTAACTTCTAGAACTACTAAACTCAAGCGTCGGAGTAGAAATATAACATGTAGCCGCCAAGTAGCGCGACAACACGCATTGCCTTTTGAGAAATTCAGAGACAAGAGAAAAGTAAGTAGTGTCAAGGTCAGCTCCCGTGGTACATATTGTGACAGCCTTGGAAAAATGCGGTCCGCAAGCTACGCAAATCATCCGCAAATCCTCCACGGACGAAGCCGATAGCCGAGAACAAAAAAACAACTCTCTTGCAGGCAAACGAGCGAAGTAGTCAATAAGGAAGTAGGACAGCCCTCCGCAAACAACCCCTCCGCAAAAGAAAAATCGCGAATCGATCTCTGCGCAAACATCATCAAATATAAAAAACAAAGTGAATCGAAAACAAGCAGCCCCGATAACAAAAATACCCTTCGTAAATCCTCCACAATCCGGATGAACCCTGGGACCGACCAACCAACCAACCAAGAGCGAAGTAGTCCAGACGAAGCGAAGAAGAAGAAATCTCCAAAGAGCGAACTAGCCCGGACGAGAGGAAGAAGAAGAAATTCCCAAACAGCGAATTAGTCCGGACGAAGCGAAAACAAGCAATCTCAGTCGAGGAAAAAAATACCCTCCACAAATCCTTCACAAATCCTCCACTATCTGGACGAGCCCTGCGACCGAGCAACCAACCAAGCAAGAGCGAAATAGACCGGACGTAGCGAAGAAGAAGAAATGCCCAAAGAGCGAACTAGCCTGGACGAGACGAAGAAGAAGAAACCCCCAAACAATGAACTAGCCCGTACAAAGCGAAGAAGAAAAAACCTTGAAAGAGCAAACTAACGGAGATGAAGGCGGCTGCCAAAAACTCCCTCCGCGCGCTTCAAAAATCATCCCCGTCAAATATCCGTCGTAATATCTATCCAGGCATGTCATTTTTCCCACCTACACCCACCAATCCGTGCTTCTCTCGATTGGTCTTTTCCTTCTCCCGGCCGGATGTACGCTTTGGATGCATATTTACCTTATTTTTCAAAACTAATTTGCAATATAATTATGCGAGTAGAGTGGAAAAGGAATAGTGGCAATAAGATGATAATGTGATATTTGACTGGGTTATGCAATAAATAATCTGCCTATAGCTAGGTGATAATCATGTAAAGAAGACGTAATGTATATACATAGTCAGGATAAAGATCGGCAAAGATCTGCCTCCTATATCGGCAGTTTGGAGATGGACACACAAAAACTGTTGCTAAAAAAAAAACTCAAGAACAAGAATAGGAACAACTTTTCTAATAGGAACAGTTCAAATTAGGATCAACAATTCTTGTGCATGAGTTTATATTTTAGTCTTTTTTGTCTCTGCATCCAAGTGTCTTTTTATTTTGTTTAAAAAGTAACTTAAACTTAGTTTTTTTTTTAAAATGTTTAACTCTTACTTTTTGTTATCCTAAATATTTTCGTAACAAATACGACCACAACCTGATCAAGCCGGTGGTATCTTCTGTATACAGATAGAAAACCTTGACCTGCGTGTGCAAAGCATTCAACACACGACTTTACAGAATAGGCTGCAAACATCAACCATTTCCATTGGATGCAAATGCGACAAGCTGCTCGTGCGATCCGTGCGAGCAACCTGTCTATTCCTCGTTCGAAGAAATCCTGCCCTGTGAAAAAACTTGAAGTGTGAGTGACTGTTGTCCAGACCGGTGGGGACCTTGACCTTGATTGTTGGGACTCATTATGCAGATTTTTACAGCAAGAGTGTGACAGTGGTCTCATCTCAGTTGAAAGAGAGGGCGCTTTACTACATATCCATGTTCAAGGAGTCTTTTCTTTGCAAGCAACAAGCCCTATAGATGTCAAAAACCGCTTGATATTTGTCTTAGGCTGGAAAGAGGTTAACAAACCACTAGGAGGGGAAGTGTGCATGAAGAAATTGAATAACCGAGGCCTTCATACTTTTGTCAGTATGATCGGCTACTGCATGAAGGATCAATCTGAGGTACACCACCGTTTTTCCATGAAGAACATTACTGATGCTATCCTTGCAGATGGACAAGAACTTTTCACTCTGTCGGGTGTTGCAGATACGAAAAATAGAGTGGAGTTGAATTCGAACATCATACTGCAACGAGCGTTGCAGTTCAACAAGTATAAGAGCCGGCACCCACTCGGTAGCACACTGCGAACTTCACTAAGGTCCATGGTCTGGTCAGGCAAGCGCGACCAAGCACACAAAAAAATGTATATGATCGACTTACACAATTCTGGAAACCAAAAACCATTCTTTTCTGCAAAAATTTTGGATTTTTTGTGTTTGCTGGATGCTTTGTAATCTACAGCTCAAGGAGGTGAATATATCCCCTTTTAAATCCTACCATCTTCAATGAAGAATTTGTTATAATGTTGGTTCAAGGCTATTGTAGCATTTGTGAAGCATGCATATTGAATTATAGTGTTATGAATTTCAATGAAGGAGGATATTCATCTCATGTACACTTCAGTGTACATGGGTGTACATTAAATAACGTTCTAACCCTTCCGGCAGGAAGAGTTAGAATATTATTTAATGTCTTCAATAAACGGCGCTACTTTACAATTACTGCTCAGGACTTATAGCCCCAGGAGCGCAGCAGCAGACTCTTCACTTATGGGTTTTCTCCCGATGAGTTGGCTATTCCAGGAATGACTAACATATAATATTTATAAATTAATTCAATTTTATATAATAATTTAATATTTTTATAATATTTACATATAAGAAAAACGAAATTCATTGTACAAGGCCGTGGGGAAGGATATTGACTCTCGCAAGGAAACTATACGTATATAGTTTCCTTGCAAGTCAAGTACAAACAAACAGCTTACTCCAAAGAAAACTGGAGAGAATAAAATCAGAACACAGTTATATGCGAAGGTCCTTCAACAGTTTTCCCTATATCGGCAAGCATCGACAAACAGATTAAGACCCAAGTGGAAAAGAGCTGGAACGGCATAATCGAAGACAACTGATGCTGACTATTAGGGGTGTCAAAGTTTAGAAGAAAGATTCTTCAACGGCTGAGAGGTAACTGGACGTAAAATTGTCAACGATAAGTTTATATATAATCGCGGCTCATTCTAGGTCGCGTCTGAGATTGAACATCAAGATTTTATCATTGATTATTTTTCCGTTTCTACACTCAAGATAAGTACTCAGAGTAACAGAGAATCCATTGCAAAAAAAAATCAGAAGAAACCAATGAATAGCCGTTAAGAAAACGCCCGTGGCATTTTCCTGCGGGTACCCACAGGAAACACTTGCCGCAGTGTTGCTGAATCCGTAACTCACTCCCGAGACTCGCGAATATTTCAGAGATTCTTTAACTTTGACACCCCCTATTATATAGTCTCCAACTGCATCTCGATCTCCCAAACTGTTTAGGTCTCGTCGTAGTTCATAAATTCTAACAACCCATCCGTTCCAGTTCCTTTCCCTTTTTTTCTCCTTCATCTTTGTATGTCCGTTTTCATTGTCGGTAGTTAGAGAAAAATTCAATGCACGGGTTTCGGAAGATCCACACCCCATATCAAGTTGACGGGGAAAAAAAGTCTTAACATTCATGATGAATCTACGCCGCTGCCGGGGATCGAACCCGGGTCACCCGCGTGACAGGCGGGAATACTTACCACTATACTACAACGACTTCATGGAAGAGACTTGAGTAGCCTAACAATAGAACGGACGAACTACGCGGACGACGTTTCATCTCGATAGGAACTTCGGTCCTAACAACACCAACTTTATACACAGCCTGAGGGAAATTCTAACATGTAACTAAAATCTCCCGATTTAAGTCTAACTGAAGAAATTCAAGGTGTTCACCTTCAGAATCCTTTCATCCAAGTCGGCGATAGAAGTGTTCAATGTACGTGAAAATTAAACAAAAGGTAATTGTCCAATATAGATACACTATGCCTCTTAGACTGAACTTCAAAGTGAAGTTACATGATTGACAGCAAAACAGAATTAGTGAAGAAGTTAAAAAACCAGCCATTTGTTGGTACATAGGAATGGCAGTTTGAATCAGGAACCACAAAACGCATTGAATCCAGAGTACATAATTATTGAGTAGCAAAGAGGGTTGTGAACGTAATCTGACTAATAGTGAGGCTAACAGAATGGAGGAAAAGAAGTGTGAAACGATTATAAACACGGAGAACTAGGAAAGACAAGGGACAGCAGTAACAAGCATGGAGAAGTAAGCTTATAAACTGTAGTTGCAGGAGCGAATAAGCATCCCCATCGGCCTTGTACAGTGAATTTCTTTTTTTCTTATCAGAAAATGTGTAAATATTATAAAAATATTAATAATAAAATATTGTGAAAAATTGAATAAATTCATAACTGATATATGTTAACTCGTCTCGGAATAATCAACTCAACAGGATATAATCCATAAGTGGAGTCCGTTGGAAGGATTAGAACATATATTAAATCTCATGTACACTCCGAAGTGTACATGAGGTGAATAAACAGCCTGTGAAGATAAGAAAATATGATAAAGTGCAATAACCGTGTCATAGTTGCAAGAAATGGAAAGAATGCTCATGCAAATGAAATGATTAATGTATAGCGGAAGGCCCTATCCGCAGTGTCTTTATACGCCTAAGCCGTTACCCGAGGCTTATGCAGCTCGATTAAATTTTACCACGTGTTTAACGTGAAAACAAGAAATTCTTTGACAAAGACACGTCCCAGAATAATCAACTCAACAGGATATAATCCATAAGTGAAGTCCGTTGGAAAAATTAGAATATATATTAAATCTCATATACACTCCGAAGTGTATATGAGGTGAATAAGCAGCCTGTGAAAATAATCCATAAGTGGAGTCCGTTGGAAAGATTAGAACATATATTAAACCTCATGTACACTCCGAAGTGTATATGAGATGAATAAGCAGCCTGTGAAGATAAGAAGATAAGATATGACACGGTTATTAACCGTGTCATAGTTGAAAGAAATGGAAAGAAAGCTCATGCAAATGAAATGATTAATGTATAGCGGAAGGGCCTGCCCGGAGTGTCTTTATACGCCTAAGCCGTTGCCCGAGGCTTATGCAGCCCGATTAAATTCGGGCGCGTGTTTGACGTGAAGACAAGAAACTCTTTGACAAGGACACTGTGAGAAACATTAAACTAAAGCTGCGAATAATCATCGAGAACTAATACTCCAATAAGCATTCAGAAATCGCCGCTAGAGGGGTTCGAAACCAGGTCACCTGCGTGACAAGCGGGAGTTGTCACCACTATACTACAAAGACCGGACATACCTCCTACTTTACGTAAACACATCGAAGGAATAACTGTCATCACCCGAGGAAAATCACAATTCCACAGCTACTGCTAGTCCTTATCGTCAAGAACTTACTTGCTGCGCGGCAGGTGACTGAGGGCCATTCAAAATGAAAATTGTCCGTAGTTGAATCATTTCCAATTCATGGTGAGAGTCAACATCGATTCACTTACATCCACGAGTTGAGAACTTTGCCACATCTCACGTATCAATCACATACTGGTGCTTGTTCCTGACTGCCCCAGAGAGATACAGACAGAAATCACGACAATATTCATCGATGTGGGAGAGATTCAACTGGAAATGACGTGACGTCAGCAAACTAGATATCGAGAGGGGCAGCGTGGGAATATCTGTCACTGAAATGGAGATGAATCAGTACAGGTTGAGAGAAGACCAAACACTTCCAAGTACACCAGCGATGTGCGAGCCTTCTCCATTTAGTTCCCCAACTGAAACCGACAAACACGAGACACTTCGGTGCAAGGCAGCTCCACGCTAGCGCCTCTTCCTGTCAAACGGAGCGTTAGGCACCTAGATTCTTTCTCAGGTGCTACGTGATACTTGTCATATGTGAAATCGGGAGTCATTCCAGTTGTTCGGAAACTATTAACCACACATACTCAAAACGAATTCCGCATACTCCATTGTTGCACAAGGATGAAAAGCAACAGGACGGACCATGACCTAACTTACACATTTTCACCAGGTTAGGGAGTGACGTACTACAGAACACTAACAAAATCTCGCCATTGAGTTAAGCGCTAACACACATGTGCTTTCCATCATTCCTCCATACAACCCTGCAGGAGCTGAAGTAAGCTTCGTCTAGACGGTTTGCACGGAATGACGGAAGGCGACAATAGTTTACTGGACGCATGGAAGCAATTGAAGCACAAACTTTCTTGCCGGCAGAAGCTGTAAACTCTGTGTCTTTATTGATTGAAACAGACACGAACAATGCTAATTGCTTCTAGCCTCTGTTGTAGGAGAATGAGGAGCTCTGTTCTACGCGTTCACCACACTTTTTTTCCATCGTAAAGATACTGTCACAGATAGTACGTTTAAGACGAATGCAGTAAGATTTGAACTATTCGTGATGAATGTGAGCGTGAGGGGTTTTGGTCTTCCTTCGACGTATATGTTCTTTTCCCTATGTATGGAGACAAGGGGAAAAGCTCTTGCTCACATTGTGAAGGTGAACGCACTAAGAGTACTATGTTGGTCAAGTGGTTTCATGCATTGTTAGAAAAAGGTCTGAGGTCTTTCTTTATAATCATTGACAAAGACTAAGGTCAAATAGGAGCGTTGCAGGCAGTTCTTGTGAAAACATATGTCCAGCTATGTTTCCGACATGCACATGTAGCAGTGGAAACACGGATCATGCAGATAGATAAAAATGTATGTGATTATGATTCTAGTTTTGATGCTTCTGTTCTTTCATTTGTTGATCCATCGTGGACTATCCCTGCAGAAGGATGTTCGTGGTCATATCGTCTCTGAGATGTTCGTGTGTCATATCGTCCCGTCATTCGTGTGATTTACATTAACACTTTAATGTGCATGTAAATCACCTTGTTGGACTTAATATCTATCTGTCTGCTTAATAACACTATGTAAAGTGTGCTGAGCAAGCTTACACATGGTGTTATTTCATACAAGTTGTTCATTTTTGGCATATCTTTGGAACGAGTAGTATAAGCCCGATACGTGGATGTGTTTGCTCATTCTGCGAAACCCCTGCTTTGCTTTTCACGGACAACAAACATCATTGAGAGTCACTGACGTAAGTTGAAATATGATTATAAGGACTATTGTAATCATCCTAGACTTGACAAACTCTGTGAGATTTTGATTGTGACTTTGATATCAGACTTACAAATTCAGTTGAGTCAGATGTAGAATAGACGTTTTTATCCTTCTTGGTGGAAAGATTTTTGACTAATATGAAGAAGATGCTTGTCTGTGGAGGTATCTGAGGATGCACATCTGAGTTATAGTTTTCTTGGAGAAATAGATTTGTAGTTGTCCCCAATTATTAAATTGTGATTATCTTCTATGCAAACATCTTGTTCATGCTTTCAATGCTACGACTAATACATTTCCTGAGTATGAGAGGATGCAACAAAGACATGACTGGCCCTTTTTTTCTTTCAAGCAGAAGGCAGCATACTGACTTGTGAGGTTTTTGCAGCATCCAGAAACCCATGGCATGTGGAGGAGGTCGTTCTCGACTTTGAACCGCAGGTTGTCATTTTTTACGAGGACACTATATTTTCGATTGAAAATCTGATAGACCAAGCTAGAATCAAGTTCACACAATTCGAGTCTTTGTTGTTGCGTGAGTAAGATAATGAATTGTTTATAGCTAAAATGGAGAAATGTTTTCGTGCCTTCTGCAAACGTATTGAGGAGTGTACTAGAGCTATTTCAAGTCAGACACAACAATCAACATGGACTACCAGTGGTCCTGCTGATGTTTTAAGATAACATCATCGAGCTTTTGTACATATGTTCGGATCTGGAGTTGACTGTAAATGGATGTAAATGATATAGTTCTATAGTTTGTTATGTTTTGTATCTATGTTACTTTGTATTCTATGTTTTGCATTCTTATGTTACTTTGTATTCTAACGGATCAGTTTACTCTGTCAATAGTATAGTTTACATGTAAATGATATAGTCCGATAGTTCTTTATGTTTTCTAACAGTTCAGTTTACTTTGTCCATAGTATACTTTTTATACTTTCATTTATTCTTCGGGTGGGAGACCCTTGCCCTCTAACGGAGAGGTAAAACAAGTTCGAATCTTGGCAAAGGCGGCAAGGGTGTCTATTGTAGATGAGACTCATGAGAGAAGCGAGTCTTACTACAATACACAAACCAGAGTAGAGTAGAGTAGTTGGGCATGGCACTGGTTTGGTGGCGTCGGTCTGTGCTCCAATGTTCAAATTCTGTCGTCTGTCTGGTCATTGAGCCGAAATCAGACCAGACTAGAATCACTAGATTGACGCAAAGAGGAGGTGCTTGCGGACTTTGAGGAGGACTTTGAGAATTAACGCGTCAGTTGCAGACCGCCTCGTTCTTTTTAAGTTATATGGTATACCTTATCGCATCTGTTAGTCATACTAGTTCTACAGAAAAGTGGAGAGATGCTAGTTTGTGACACCTTAGAGTGGTTATCACTCAACCTACCTGACTTGTCTGCAGCAGGAAAGAGAAACCAAGTGATTGCAGGCAGAGTCCAGCACTAGACGTAAAAGCCATGATGGTGAGATGAGGAGATAGAATCTGAGTGAGAACTCTTGCTCGCATGTGCTAACACGAGATAGATGGAGTACTTGATATGATTGTACCGAACAACCACGAAGATATTATTGACAAAAAATCTCATAGAATGAGTTTTATCTATTAAGTTTACACACTGGACTATTTTACAACACGAGAACATGATCTTGCTCAACAGACAAACATGCGATAAGAAACATGTATCAATACAAGGAGAGAAGGTGCATTGGTTCTTGCAATGAGAGTTGAATCCACCAGACCATCAGCTTGGCTCGCAAGGGTTCCCCACCATCATTGTCAATATTGTTCGTAGTGACGATAGGGATAATGCATTATGCTCGATGTATGTCAATAACATAATAAGCTTTGCTAATAATATTATTCCAACTAGTAGAAGAATAATACATACACATATTGTGCAAACAAAAAACTGAAGGAGAAAACCAACAGCAAACAGATCTGAAATGCTTCTGAACAAATTATCACTTATCTCATGCATTGTACCAGTTTCAGCATGACTCACATCGATATCTTTATCTCCGTCACCATCGATGAAAGCTAGTGAAGCATCCAAGCTCATAACACTGCTCAGAGAGTGAAGAGAAAACATAGTGTGTTTAGCGCAAGACTCAGCTCTATCAACTGGTATGTACGATTTTGCGCTTGACGACAGTCAAATGACATATCCACTGCTGACCAATTAGCATATTCAAGATAGTCGTATCCTCGCGTCTCAATTCCAATAGAACAAAGGCAGCCGAAAGTCTCGTACACTGTTCATTGTATGCTTAGAAAGTCTCTACACTGTCTCATGCAGTAGTCCAATTTTCTGCGCTTTCATCGTCAATTAACAATTGCAAGCGAAAGCGCCGGTTCAACGACATAGTAATCTTTCGGCACTTCAAACAATATGCCCCGTGGACTTCAGTTTCTTTCTACATGATGCATATCTCTCGTAAGTGCAAAATCCTTCCTCACTGTACTTCGCAATCCGGACCTTGAGAGGAATATGATTACATGCTTCCCCTCTCTCTAAACGCTGCTGCACGGCTTTCAAGTACTCGACGCGTGTAGTAAAAACGCGTGTACGCGTGTAAAAACACCCAACAAAACGAGCACTGGAAAGAGTTCGAAAGAAAATCTCTCCAAAAGTCTCCTCGTTCTCTCGTGATGGCTCTGCTTTGGTCACTTTTCTTCCCGCTTATAAGTTCTTCCAATGCAGTTTCAAAAGTATGTGATCTCAGTTCTCAGATTCGTCTCGAGACTTGTCCGGCTCATTGGTCTTTACTTGAGTCCATCGTCTGTCGCAATGAAAGTGAATGGCTCCCAAATCTTCACCGGCTGAAGTCATTTCTCAGACAACATGTCAGTTGTGTACCATTGACTGAGCATGTTTTTTCATCGGGTCAAACTGACTGAGCATGCCTTGTCATCAGCGTCAAACTGACTCACAGCTGCTCCAGTCTTCTTCGGTGTTCGCGTCTCGGTACTGAAATGCATTTAAACCGTGCGTGTAAAGGAGGCATTAATCAGTCACTTTGTAGTTGATTGTGCTATAAGCTCATTCCGATACTTGTTCTCATTGCTGAGAGCTCTAGTTGATGCACTTCGTCTTGTTGAGAGCTCTCTCTTGCGAGAACGGACTCTAGAAATGCTAAGGCTGCTCCCCGCATAGCCATATCTCGAAAAGTCAGATGTTCGTGTACCATCAAATGTTGATAAAATACAACACAAGACCTTGTTATCAAGTCCACATCCACTTTCACTGAACCCTTACCAGTGAACGTGAACGTCACGTCTATCACCGTGCTCTTGTGAATGTTCATGTTCTCGTGAATGACTTCAATGAAGCATCGAATGTGAATGATGAACGTGAACTGTGCGGGTTCTCCAACCACACATTGCAATCGGGTTGATGATTTTGTGAGATTCACAGAGCACGCATATTAAACCGGAGGTGACACAATGCAGTTTATAGCCAAGTGAAGTCACAAGTACAGCAGAAGGTGGATTCGAATGCAGTAGAAGGCGAACCTTTCCCAAGTTACACAACGCAGTGGTGGACATATTGACAACAAACTATTCAGATTTTCACTTCGACATTGTGATTGAATGCATGCTCTCTGCAATGAATATGAATGTCTATAGCATGTAAGTGGTTGTCTGTAGTCGGATTTCGTTCCGTGAATGATGAATGCTAATCGAATTGCAAGCGCTGTAACAAGGATATGCCTTTGTGTGCATTCACCCGTGTACGTAAAAGACATAATCCTTTAGACTTGAGTATTTTTAAATAGTGCAATGATTGTTATAGCAGAACAGTTGGCACAGGTGATAATCTTATAGATTCAAAAGATGAAGAAGACGTGAGCTTTTTAGAAACTGTTGAGTCGCCAGTAGGCTCCCCTCTTGGTGCGCGGCACTCCTCCGCTCGTCGCATTCTGCTTGCTGTCCGGAAGATTATGTTTCGGTCTAGATCACTCGTCGAATTCTCAGGAACAACAGTACTGTTTGGCCTGATCGGTGGCGACTTAGAGGTCCATGACTTCGGAATTCGCTCCCTTAGCTTAATCCGGGTCTCCTTATCTTGTGGTCTAGCTGAGGTTTTCCGACTCTAAGGTGTCGATCTGATTGCTGTTGCTGATTGCTGCTCTTTCCGTCATATGACTTAAATGATATGGCGGAAACCTGCACAGGCTCTGTAAGTCTTTAAGGAGGACTTCTGCTCTCCCTCGGATATATCTACTACCGCGCTGGTGCAGTTGGAAACAGAAGTGGCTTCATTTGACAGTGATAGGGGGAAATACGCGATCCGGTTACTTGTTTGTTTGTGTTGTTTGACAGTGATCCGGTTACTTGTTTGTTTGTGTTCGTCAGCTGGATTTTAACGGACAGTATAGTAGTATACCGTTTGTTCCGCTCCGTTGCTGAACGTCTTAGACGTCCTTATTTGAACCCTGTAATGTCCGAGTGAGGTCGTATTGTGAAAGGACGCTGCCGCCTGAGACAGACTCATGTTCCAATGATCTATGCGCGCTTCAGTGGGACTTTGTTACTGGAGTCTCCTGGAATACTGCTCCTCTGCGTTCTCGTCTGTCCTCGTGTATTGTAATCTCTGCAAGGGGAATTCATCTGTGTAGATCATCTACTCGCAGAACTGGCCAAAGGCAGTGGCTTTACTGCGCACGAACAGCTGCCGAACGTGAGTTAGGATGGCATATCGAAAGCATCCAACCGTCTTCAACATACGGTTGGATGGTTGGGGTCTTCCCATCCGTTTGCTATTCATTGGGTCGCGTTTTTTCTCTTCAACAGACAGAGGTATTTGCTTCATCTGTTCAAGAAACGCTGTGCTTTCTCCATCTTTCTTTTGTGGCGAAATGTTGAATTTGGTTGACACACGGGATAATACCATGAAGTCAGGATGGCCGAGTGGTCTAAGGCGCCCGACTCAAGTTCGGGTCTCGTGAGAGGCGTGGGTTCAAATCCCACTTCTGACATTACGGTTTTGGTTAACTTCCGTTTTGGTGCTACCGTACTGGTTGTTACTGTACGGTGTATGAACGAGCTTACTTGATTTGGCGAGGGAGAGAATTTATGTATCTTGATTCGTTGTGGCCCTTAGCTAGGTGCACGGTCCAGCAGTTGCTTTCGATAAAGGCGCATAAATAAATAGGCATGGAGCCTGAGTGAACATGGAATTCCATTATGGATGTTATGACGTTTTCTCTGGTTAGTTGGTGTGCTGTATTCTCTTGGTGCTGCTTGAAGTTGCAGCAAAACACGAAACGTAATCTACTCGGGAGCTTCCGTTGCCGGGACTCGAACCCGGGTCGCTCGGGTGAGAGCCGAGTATCCTAACCATCTAGACTACAACGGATGATGCGAGAATACAGAAGTTTTCGTATTTGTAGATATAACGCTTCTCTCAATGGCGCGTTCCGGATTGTTAATGTGTCAATAAGCATAGGGAGGTTGAAAAGCAAGGGGCCTGAATTCGGCAAGCACTACCGTAGCCCTGAGATGCTAAGGTCTTCCTGAGACGCTAAATGTGTACATTCCGCGTTTGGAGCTGCTCTCCTGATCAAATTTAGACTACTAACCGTTGGAGTGTCCGCGGCCGAAAAGGTGTAGTCTGTTCACTCGGGAGCTTCCGTTGCCGGGACTCGAACACTGTGCTGTAATATTTTGTAGAGGCTTACCATCGTAGCTTCTGAACCCTGGCCCAGTGTCTCGATTCCTTGGCATTTGGAGCTTGCTTTCTTCCGCGCGTTTCGGTGTTGGCTGACGGCCAAACTGCTTCGTGCCATACAGATGGATGGTATTCTGACGTCCTGCGGAGCATATAACCAAGTAGGTGGTTGTCATAACGAACTTCTATCGGCGGTTTTGCTCGGAGTGTATATACCTGTCTCAGCCTTGTGGCCAAAACAAGTGTTCAAGTGTCCTATCTGTTCTTCTCAATTTAATTAAAATCTAATATAAAGAAATCGACATTCACGAATTTAATCTAATTTCTTTTTTCGGTTGCCCTGTAGTTTGCTGCATCACACTACACGTTTGGCTGGCGCAACCACCTGTTACTCTCCAAGACCCAATAAGCTGACAGGCACCATCTCTGCGGACATAGAGGTTTCTAACAGGCCAGTGCGTAAGTGGCTCAAGTCTTTCGAGAATGTTGGGGCATTAGCCTTGACATGTGACATTAGGACATGTCAAAGTTGGATATTTTGACATGTTTGAAGATATTTGGAGGTTGTGGTCATAACCCAGTATTTTTGGTGCAGACATCTCTTGATAGGCCAGCAGAAGTTGATTGTGGCCGATATCCTTTTTGGCCGAAAGATAACTTGGCCGTTCCGGTCGATAACATTATCTTTATTGGAGTAATGTTGTCTAATTAAGAAGATTTAAATCAATGATAAAAAATTAAATCCAATATTCAGTGCAAGAAGGTTATAATGTGACTTGTTTTGATTCAATCAAATCACTGATAATCAAATTGTCTGTCTCATTGTGGCACCTACAATTATCTATAAATATATGGCATTGATTATATTCCTCACTTTTTTGAGGAAAATTGGTTTTGTTATTCCATCCTATAGTTTTGACACCCTTGGGTACATCATCAAGAACCTCTCGAATTAGATATGAACGAGATTTGTTCTCAAATATCATCATTTGTGGTTGAATGACAACATCTCTTCTTCTATATCATCATAATCATGTCTTATCCTCCAAACACAACATCAACATATTTCACCTCTACGTCACCAATGAATCCTAAACTGTTTCTTTATTCTTTATTCATCTTAAAATGAAATGGGTTTCATCCATATTTTCATCAAGCTCCCTTACTACAATTTCTACCAACAACATTGAGATGATAAGCACCAAGTTTTCCGTTTGGAGTTGTCGCTCAAGACTTGTTTACAAATTTTTGATCTGATAATGAAGAACAATATTTAAAGAACTTATCGAGCATTAAGTTTATCAACAATCATCTTGTCATCATCACTATTGAGTGTTTTTGTTGAACTCCCCTTCAGATTTTTCACAAATCGAACAAGCAACTGTCAAAAGCAATTTTGGTGAAAACTTGACCCGTGTTGACCTCAAACTCTCAAATTCTTTTAACTGTTCATTGTGCAACTAGATCACCCAAGGAAACCACTTATGTCTACGTCCAATAAAAGACTTCAACGTACATCATCTTTTTCCATGAATGCTTGGAAGATTTGATGAAACAAACTGGTACTCTTGATCGCCTTGAGTTTTAGACTCAATAGAAATTGGTTATGGCTCTTCCACCACCATGAAATTTTTTGTAAATTGGTATTTTCCTTACCTCTAAATGATTCTAGGAAGTGCTTCTAAATTATATAACATTCTGAACCTCAACAATTTATCTTATCAATCATCCATTGTACCATAATTATTATGCTTGTCCTTCATCAAAACATGTTGTAAATGATGTTTTTCACTTTTGGACTTAATTGGTACTTCAACCTCTCACCTCCTGTCAACATTTGTTGCATTGATATTGATCTCAAGATCATATAATGAAGACATTATACCAGTTGCTAAGCTCTGGAGACGTGCAAACAATTGCAATAAAGTCATGAAGATCGAATCAACACCGTAGATTTTGAAAAACAAAGAACTAAATATGTTTGTAAAGGAAGATCTGCGACACATCACAAAGGATGAGCATTCTACTAAGGTATCTACACAACATGAAGAAAAGAGCATTCAGTGTATTTGAAAGTTGAACTTGTGATACACCTCTAAATAGTTATTTACATATCTTTTTGTCATATAAATTAAATTGATACAGATACATAAGATGCTTATGTTGTTTAATGTATCACTCACTCAGTCACACTAAAAAAAATTTCGCGGTAAATGATTTTACATAATATATTGCGGATCACACTATATTCACACCCACAGTATATAAATTACCACACTAATTATTGTGAATAGTTGTAACAATCAACATTGATCAGGTGGAACTTAATGATGATAGAAAATGTTTAGAAAGATTTTTATTTTTTATGGTGAGTAGGAAACATGGAGCAAGATAAATTACACAAAACTTGTGATGGTAACACAAACTATGTTAGGAAATCAAGTGGGATAGTCAAACCATACAAAACGAGTGCAAATATCTACTTCATTTGTTGAGAAAAGATTTCTTGGATATGTTAGTAACATAAACGAATAGTGAAACACCTTGTGAGAGAAAGTGTAACTGTATGATCAATTCTCAAGTTGTGTACTATCATTGCAATAAAATCTTGTTTATTTTCTCAACTATGTTCAAAATCTGTAAAGACCAAAGTTTTTAACATAGATCCAAACTACATACTGAGTTAAGAGACAAAGAGAAGAAACATTTCGATACTTGTTTTACACATTCAGGGGTTGCTAATGAGCATTATATAAGGAGTCTAAAATCAAAATGACAGTCGTTGAAAAAATTTTAAACTCAATTGAAAGAGAACAAAGACAAGTCTTTAGTATGTTGGAATTTTTGCTGTTGTATAATACATGATTACTTGTTAAATCATAGAGATGAATGGATGAAAACAGAAGGATAATTAACATTGACAAGATCCAAAATGAGATAATTTTGAAGTTGATGTCATCGTTAGTGAGATTTAATCTTGATTTAATGCTGAAATTGATAATGTTTTATATCGTTAACTTGGTTTGGTAAAAAAAGTTTGATATACATAAGCATAAGAAGATTTGACCTTCACACTACGTACAATTTGAGTATGAATATAGTAATACGTAAAAGTGAAATATAGTATGAAAGTATCACAACATCTACATGTCTAGAACTTTGACTCAAACTAGGCCACAAACTACAAACGGTTCAAATAGATAATCAATCTTCATAAGAAATATGGATCGTTTCTCATGTCATCTCTCCAACACTATATGAGTACAAGATACAAATCTGTTGCAAATACTTGACTAGGTCAAGTCTTATGTATGAAACATTCTCTCTTATAGTATCTCCTCACTTGAGCAACAAATAACCACTTGCTCTCTAGATAATATCTTTGTCACTATCGGTAGCGAATGAAAGTGAGTGTACAACATTGCAAGCACCGTTTGTCAAATTCTTCATGGAACTATCGTCCACTAATCACACATCTTATGTGTTAAAGTTGTATCGATAGAAGATGATGAAGTTCTTCAAGTAAATGAAGTTCACATGTGCTATTTCTCTCAAAGTCTTGTATTGCTTGCAAATATCTTGTGCGAACATCTTGCGAGCTTGCAAACTAGGAAATAATGTTAAGAGTGATATAAAAAAATAATGAGAGGATTTACATGAATCACTCAATGTTCATAGTGATCCATCTTAGATCGCTTGCACTCATAGATGATTCAAGTGAGTCTCATTTCTGAGCGACTCACATGTGAGTCGCTTATATATGAGCAATTCATATATGAGCAATTCATATATGAATTGTTAACTAACTGAGCACTAGGTAAGTAAGTAACTAACGTATCGACGATTTTATAACAAACTAAGTTACTACCAACATATCTTTTCATTCCTTACTCTGAATCAGATATACTCTTTCTTCTCCATGACTCTCGACAACTTTTCGATGTTGATCCAAGTACAAGGGTCTATATCACGATATGAAACATACCCAAACACACATCCGGTGTGATGGCGTCATGAAACAAAGTGCTCATTCTTATAGTAGACATGATTCTTCAGTAATCTATAAATGTAGACATATATATATATAACTTGTATGCACAATATATTCAATTGCTGAGAAAACTAACCAATCAGGTATGACAAAATCGGTGAAATAATTAGAGCGATGCATATTCACTTTCTATTAGTTTGGACCTCCTTAGGCTTAAAAATTAAACATTTCATTAACAATAATTCGGTTCAAGAAGCAATCCTCTACATAGCAGACTTTCTTATGCTCATCATTGAGCTGCGCTGACGCACCTTAATTGGAGATAAAAAATATATTTTTTAGTGGATGCACCATTAATGTATATAGAACAAAATCGACATTTTTTAGCGCTTTGTTTCTCTCATTGAAGATGATGGTAAACCCCAGAATTTATTCATAACTTAGAATTATTATAGCAAGGTTGTTGTGCTCATATGAGTTCGATTTTACAACGGACCTACGCTACAACTTAGATGTCATATATAAGTCAAATATTCTACACTGCTCTATTTTCTTTGTCGAATCTGCTATAATAGTAATCAGTTTGTACAATCTGCAATAAATTACTTCTCACTAATAAGTTCTGTTGCATGTTTGCGTCCCTGCGTCAAAGCAATGCATCCAGTATGGGAATATAGGTGGCAAGCCGTCTCCGAGATCACCGTCTAATTCAGCTTTTGAATACCTTTACGCATGTTCTCCAGTTGTTCCTTGGGATGTTCTTATGTGTCAACATGCGTTTATAAGCATCGCAGCAAAGACTGTACTGCTAGAAGAAAATGTTTTATATATCTTCAAGGTTGATTTTCTATGGGTTTAAAAAGATCTCCACAAAGAATCTACATGTCTAGTAGGTATTTCAGATCGCATAAGCACCTTGAAAAGTAGAATATTCACATGATATCAACATTCTTATCAAACATGTTCGGAAAGTACTTGACAATGACGAAGAGCTTTTATACTTGTTATAATATAACACTATCAATAAATATAAATTGAGTAAATATTAGCATAAATTAACTCCAGTTTATTTTCCGTACCCAATGTCGTCAAAAGCATGTCCAATTCTTTGTCATCTCAAATCATGCTATATTGTTCTTCAGACGAGCGTTGTGATGTTGTTCATTCTCAGGTAAATATGGAATTCTTTGTTTGTGAGAGATTTCACACGTATTTCAACTCCAACAGATATGGTGTCATGTCAACCTACACATCTTGTTTTTCACCTCAAAAGATTTTTCTACAAATCACTCCTTAAAAGTGGAGATGAAGTAAAACTCCACTTCTGGTATAGAAAACATACTAGATAGACATTGGTTATCTACCGAGGAGGGGTAGGAGTCCAAGTCAAGATCGGACCTCACTCTCATATATTATCAATGACAATTTGAGATTGTTCTTTTGGGACTCGTTCTATCTTTCTTTGCATAAAATCATTGATCCCTTTGAGTTCAGAGAAGTGGAGACATAAAAAATACAATGATCCCTTTGAGTTCTGAGAAGTGGAGGCATAAAAAATGACGCTCGCAAGTATGTAAAATCGTGCATATCCAGGAGAGTGTGTATTCTATAACCGCACAAACATCGACTTCAGCAACTAAGTAACTGATTTCTAGAAACAAGCAATGCTATGTTAGCATATATGGGAAGTTGTGGAAGACAAGCAATAACCACCATAAGTTTGTTCTCAAATATATATATTGACTTTTACTTGAATATATATTTATTAGGAGTGGTCCCACCACTCCTAATACGTTTGCGAGAGTTTACCTCCTTCTCCTTAACTTTGTATTACTACACCCTACTAGCAACAGCAGGTGCTATAGGTTTATTGTTGATAATCTATACGAAACTCATAAGAAAAACATTTTAACTGGAACCTGCTATAGCCAGTCAAAGTGTGACTAGCTTTTTTAAAGTGAAGTAAATTTCTGATAATATGTTCATAGCCGAATCCAGATTATGATAACGAAGAAGCCTGACATCTGGCAATTTCACTTTGTTCCGGTCTAAGAAGTGGAATGAAGATTATCTCAAATCTGATTGCTTCCGCATCATAAGTCAACACTAGTTAACTACCCTTTCTACTGAGAAATTGGTTTGAAAAATTTTAGGATTCCTCCGCGTGGAGGAATTACAGGAAATGCGTTTTGTGCTTTGAGTCTCCTGCCTCTAATTCTATCGTTCTGGGACTTGATAATGATAACTTTAGCCAACCCGCTGTTCACAGAGATTTTCCCTGCGCATCCATGTGCAGGCACAGGACTTGAAGGGCTGGAAGAAGCAATAACATCAGAAGGAGAGTCTCCAACGTGCTGAAAGTTTGGGCTGATTTCCGTCAGAACAGATGGAGACCCATTCTGTCCGTCAGCCGAATGAGCGCCCACACTAACCACACTGTCAGTCTGAGAGGCGAGATCAGCCGCGCTCACTACAGCACGGAAACTTCTAGGAACGAGATCTCCTTCAGAAGATTGAGTGGAGTCGTCCTGAGTCAAGTGCGAGGTTTCGACTTTCTTTCTTTTAAAGGCATTATTTGGGACATTCCCACGCCCTGAGTTTGTCGCTTGCGAAAGTTCTGTTGTTGAGTTTTGTGTCAGTACTTCTCTGCCGCAGCCTGCTGCAAATGTGCGCTGGGCTACGAAAGTCCGATCCATTTCAGTGGCGTCATGGGTCTTAGTTTCGGAAAATGACGCTTTAGTCTCTGAGATGCTTCGTTCTGCAGTACAAGGCAATAAGTTGAAGTCAGAACAAACCCTTCCTCGGCATTTTCCCTCCCATAACACAGGCCCATTTCGAAGCTGAGCACTAGAACTCCACAAACATCTGGAATACTGCATTTCCCTGTCATCCCGAACCTCCCCAATTCCGTAAGTAGGAGATTTGCCCTCTTCTTCACAAGGATAACTCAGATATCTATGGAAAACGCATAAGCACGGGTAAACATACCATAGACGAAGGTAACTTGAGAAGCATAGGAGTCCTCCAAACCCTCAGGCAGGTGGTCTACTGAAAGGTCAAGTTCGGTGTTTTCTACCTGAATACAAGCGATGAACTTTTCAGTTCGACATCAACAATTTCCCCGTACTGAGGCTCCGTAACATCCTCGCCCCTCTTCAACCACAGAGGTGTACAACTAATCTACAACATTGTCAGAAAGATCGTGAGCCCTAGTTTGACGTTTTCGATAGAACGTGCATTTTGCACAGGTATAGTTGACTGCTTACCTTTGACTCCGGGATCTTTAAGGACGCGTTCGCTCCGTGAGCGCTCAGCTCTTCCATGGGAGGTGAGACGGAAGTTCTCAACATTTCCTTCCTGGAGCTAAACATTGTGAATGGTGATGCTGGAGATGGAGCTCGTTTTGAATCTTTAGAAGAAGGGAATAAACTCGGCTTCGAAAGCTTGGGAGATTTACTTCTTGAGCTATACATGGAAAGCGGTGTAATAGGTGACGGAGTTAGCGCAACGTTTCTTCTGGACTCTTTATTTCCAATCCCTGCAAATCCTGAGCTTTTGGGTGTCATAACTGAGTTGAATGCTTCCATTGTGCTGGGGTCAAGTCGACCCTCAGCGATTGCTTTGGCTCTCGACTGCGGTAAATCTCTTTGGTGATACGTAAAGGATGACTTCAACTGCTCTTACGACTTGTCAGATGCAGCACACCAATAAGTTAACAAGTATGCAAAAGCTCTACAGCACATCTCTACAAGTTAACATTTTCATAACTTCTAAGCGACTAACTCCACTGAAAGGACTTCGAGGTAATTTATAGATGGATACGGTCCGAGGAAATCAAGGTCGCTAGCAAATTCTTCCAGCAATTCTTGGGGCAAAGGGTTCAGAAGTACCAATCCCCTCGTCTCGCGGTCATATCTGCAATATTGTTGCAAAGTAAATAATTAGCTACTTTTGATATGGCAATCAATGGTTTCCAATAAACTGAATGAGATAAGTTTAACTGCGATCAGCTTATTACAGAGATTAAACAACAGCCAGTAACCACAAGGGGTTGAATCATCAGCATTTAAGACATACAGGTCATCAGAATTTCATTCGGTCAAGAAAGCACTGGCATTTCTTCTTCGCCTTAATGAGCAAAATCTTTGTGCAACTTACACTCGAGCATGGCGGAAGATGGCCTTTGCCTGTGAGAATTCAGACAGATAGTTTTCTGGAAAGGTTGTTGCCCTCTCCAGCTTAAGCTTCGACAGAACCTGTGTCGTTCAAAGCAAACATCGCTAGCGTTAGTATGGGGTTTAAGTGCAGGTCCTGCGAGTCGTCTCTTTAGTGTCAGGACAAGATGTGTTCATTCACCTTAGTTTTCTTAGTGGAGAAGAAACCAAAAGATCCTTCCAAGAGCCCTGTAGGTTTGATAATCACAGACTGCATACCCGAGAAATACTTCGAAATTTGGCCAAAAGGCCATGAGCCCGTTTTACTCCTATGCCAGGTATTGATGCCAGAAAATCACAACCCGCCATTATACACATTCCTGCGGCCAACATCCTTCAAGGTCCGTACGATTAAAGAGACTGGAATCAACACACAACCGGAACTTCCAGTAGAATCACGGAAATTATCGTTAGGTCCCTTGACAAACCTGGCCTACAAGACTCTGAATACGATTGAACCCCTGGTAACGTACTCCCTCCTGACTTACAATCTCCTCAAAAATATAAAGTTCTTGTGGAACCGACTCCGTTGCACGGTGAATAATTACGAGAATCTAATTTTTCAAAGTAGTCACATGGATGATTATATCCTATATTATATCCTGAATTTACGAGTTATCTAAACAGGTAAATGGTGCAGAGTTACGACATTCCAAGTAAATTTACGGTCGTCCTCAGGTAAATTCACCACAGAAAATTCACATCTGGGAAAACTTAGGTAATAAGCGAATTCATCACCCAATTCCATCTCGAAACCCTCGAAGGTTATATCTCCACGACGGACCAAGTTATGAGGGGTTGAACGGTACATGCTAATCTGAGCGTAAAGAAGTCTTACCGAGAAAGAGATCCTGAGTAAAACCCTTGAAAGCAATCGCTTTCAAAGGAGGTTGGTCACAATCAAATAACTTAGGGAGAAAAATCTCCTCACACTGCCCGTATCTATCCATCTTGAAGAGCACCTGCATCGCTTTCCAGTATGAAGAAGGTGAGTGAGTGATCTGCAATTCCGATCTCAAGTGACCAAAATTTATAATATCCTTGACGAACTGAGACAGCTAATTCTTGTTAATGTACCGTCTGCTCTTACCGCTTTGCAACCGTAGGCAAGTAGATCACTGTCCTCACTTATCACAGCAGCAACGCCGCCCCTCTGTCTAGGCATGCAAGCAAGATATGCCAGCTGTGCATCTGCTTCGTAAGGTGCAACGACGAACTCTACTCCTTCTTCTCTTAGGACCTGTGGCATTATTGTCTTAAGTTATTAACCTTCCGTTAAGATCGGCAGCAAACAAAAATCAAGTCAGGCGCTAGTTACTTTGAGAAGGCGGACACAAGGAGAAAGCAGGAACCGTTGCAAGGTGAGTTAAAAGCTGGAGGCAAAGGAAGTACTACTTTAGAAGGCGTACCTCGATGAGCTCATGCGCCATCGTCGGTGTTACTTCCACTGCTCTCTGTTGACAACAATTAGCATAAGAAGATCAGATAAAGACAACGTGTAGCTCCTTGGACTTTTACCAAACTGGGGTCTTGTCAGTATAAAACGTCACGATTTGGCAGAACAATCAAAACATCTCCATTTCTTCCTTTTCAAGCGACGCCTACCCCCTGCAATAATTACTCACTGAATAAGACCTACCTGGAAAAGTTCTTGAGCTCCCAACATATCTCCCTCTGCATGTTTCTTCTGAGCATTCTCCAAGTTTGTTTCTCTTCTTCTGCTCAACTAAGGCCAAGTTAGTGAAGCTACTGTAACTGCCAGCAAAGATCGACAGAGGTAAGCGAGCTTACGTAGAGTAGATTGGTGTACGAGTGTAGCAGATCAAATCAAACACTACGCTCACACACTGAAGGTAACCCCCAAAACCCAGTGAGCCCAGAGAAGTACATATATTCGTACACGAGAATGGCAGATTTTATCAAGGACCACGCTCTAGCACTTATCTAGCAAAGAGGATTATGCATGTGTGTTAACTTTAAGCATCATGTTAGCGAATGTCTGTAACCAAGGGGCGGACGAGAATGTGTACATAGCCGACGATTGTACTCCCTGATATGGAAGTGCAATACTGAAAACATGCACAATATGCCGTGCAGGCAAAGTATGCGTATGCGGTTTCTAATACAGACGAGAAAGAAGATGAAGAATACCTAGGAGCGGATTATACAGTAAGTTTGAAGAACTGGGAAGAAAGAAGGAATGAAGCAGCTGTCGGAAGGGGGCAAACAAGCGAGCAGAGATATACGAACCCGCAAATGCAATACAAACGATTTTCTGCACAAGGGTCACTGGCACAGTTGTAGGTATTGAAATGGTGTACACTCGAAGCATGCCGGTAATTCACCCTTCCCTCTGCATGCACCTCAACCTTGGCTTCGTCAGGACCTAGCAGAGAGGGCCAGGCTATAGATGAGCAGGAATGGTGGTCAATCGAAATTGAGATCTTTCCACCAGCAGGGCTTCATTAGTCCAGGAGTTTCTGTTCTTTCCAGTACATCTGTGGGTGAACTCCCGTCCTTGAGTATTCTTGTAGTGGTAGATTAGTGACATTGGCAGAAAAATTGCATATCATTCCCCTCTTGGCTCCTATGGGAGCCGGATCAGGCAGAGATTTCTCACGCCCGTATCTTTGAGAGCCTCGGTCTACGCTCTTAATCTTGTTGGAAAAATCAACCTTCGTAAATTTCATAGGGCCTTTCTTTCGTTTGCAAAGAAGTTTGCGGAAAGCCATTTCCGGGCAGCCAAAGAAGCACGTAATGCCTGTAAAGACAAAAAAGTGTTCTTCGGGCCCAATGTTTAAACATATCTAAGTAAGGGTCCCGCGTAGCAGTACATAAAAATTAACTCAGACTGGAAGCAGAAACAGACAGGAACGAATCAAGAATAAGATAGGAAGCAAATCGAAGACCCAAGTGTGTTACAAGCAGCAGAAAAAAGCTAGAAGGTGGGAGAAAAACCTGATTTGAGTAAGAAGTCAAGTAATTATGCTAAATGAGTTGACAGCAATGTATAGCATGGTCCGAGAACGGCTGCGATACAAGGAACATTCGGGAGAGCTAAGGTGTAGTAACATAAAACGCACAGTAACCTAAAATGTTATTTGTAGATCCAGTTTAGTACAGAAATAAATGAGATTAGAACAGAGCACAGTAGAATAAGAAACGGAAATCCGAAAGTATAAAGCAACATAGTAAGGGACATAAAATTCGTTCACCATAGCTGAAGTGCGCCATACGGTGTAAATCAAAAGATCAATCAAGGTCGGGTGTGCAACTGTGCTAAGGTCAGGTATGGCACGGCACGCAACGCAAGGGACGAGGAAACATCGGACAGTAAACATGAAAAGCTGAACTATATCAGTGGACAAAAGTCCATAACATTCATGTACGGACACATATTTGGAAGCTGAAATCCTTACCTCCTGCGCTCTTGTTGGGTCGAGGCCTTCATAGGTAGGGGACCGCCATCGAAGACAACGACCGGAGTTACGTTGTTGTACTTCAGCATCTTGATCCGGTGCATGCAGTAACTGACATAAACAGGTACTTTCCGCCTTTTTGATCTAGAACCCTCCAGCTGGAGTTCCATACCACAAGCATATGCTGCACGGGTGAAACATATGGAATCATATACTAGAAGCAGTAGACCAAGGTCGAACCAAGCAGCACAGAGTATGTACTACCCAAAGCTGCGTATCAGCTTGTTCGACAATAAAGATTGTGGGCGACTAAGAGTGACACGAACGTGAGGAAGCTCAACTCATTCAACTCTCTAATATCGTCTTGTACCTAAGATTTTATCGCTAAATACTACTGCTCTACGCACAGGACGACGCCAAGAGAAAGAGCTCTGGTAGTTCCTCTTCACTTGGAAAGGAGAAACAATTGTTTCGATTTTATACCTCCTTTATGGAGCCACGAATATGCATCGATGCCAACCTGCATTTGCAGCAAAAGAAAATTGTAAAGTTCTGGCTCTAGAACGATCCCGAACCCAAATCGAAGTCAGATATCCACTAAGAAGAATAGACAAGGCGAGGAGATTAAGAGACATGTCAAGAAGATGAGCAGGCAAACTTGATACCACGGAACGTTTTCTCAAAGCTGAGTTTCAGATACAGAAATCAGTATAACATGGTATACTGAGATGCACACCACTTGCACGGAAACGATGCTAACGAAAAATATGGTACCAGAACTTACTCGTTGTCCGGAATACTTCTTTACGTGAACGGAATTGGAATACGGCTTCAGTGCTTGCAACAATCCCTGTATCCCCATCGTGAATTACGGCTACTTCACACCTCATTCCATGTACAAACGCCCCTACAAAATGAAGCCAAACGCAGTCCTCTTTACTAACATCCTCGGACAGAACAGTTGCATTCATCATCGTCAACTGAACCAGCAAAACTTCAAAGTAATCACTAGAGCGCTATCTGGTTCAGATAATCATGCATGTACCGGGATAATGTTGAAGGTGAAGTGCTGGCTTCACCTTCAACCTTCGTACGTTCAAATATTTCCAACTATCCGTTCGCCATTCTTGAGAACTTTGGTCCACACTACACAGCTGGCACAGCTAAGCAACTAGATGTCGCTATACACCCAATGCACTTTACATTTGGGTTCAACTGTGCCCCTAACCAACCTACTTCTACGGTAATGTGAATTCACAAGTTCAACACAAGTCAAGCGTTCAGAATGGTGCTCTCTCATCGAGGGCAGGATGACTAAAAAGGCAAAAAAGCCTATTACTACCACAGCTCGAATTCCACACCAAGAAGCTCATCTTCTGCTGAGAGCCAAACCACGGAGCCTGGATCCTTGAGAAGCATGGGCAGACCTATTTTTCTCACCAGTCCACTGGATCAAAGTGCTATAGATCACTCACGGGAAAGCATCCCCTGAATCTTGCAAGAATCATCCTGGTCACCAGAATTGCAGCTGATCTCGTCAGTCCCTCCAAACTGGAGCTGGAATCTAGAATCAGCACTAACAGCAAAATCCCTGATATCTTGATCCTCGGTAACTGTGACCATAGTCCACCCGTCCGCAGCTACACATTCCACAGCAATCTGTCCCACCTTCAGAAGCCAACGGGGCCCTCCGATTGGCAGCCGAAACACCTCCACATTCAGCACCTTTCCTCGAAGTCCGAATCGATTGTAACGAGGATGCAAAATGGAGAACCAAATTGCTCGAGGTGACAAGAAGAGAACTCATCGACGACTAATCGGCGGGGATCACTGGAGGGAAAGTCTGACTGGTGGGCCCGGTTTGAACCCCCGAAGTGCCGCGACGACAGAATTTCCCCCGCAAGGATTTAACAGCAGCAGTCGATGCCAATGAAAGCTTTTCAGCTGTTTATCAAGTGTGCGGGCGTAGCACCAAAACAGCCGTGTTTCATGACCACGTAGGCCGACCACATCCGTACTGATTCACGTGATACCTGGCGAGACTGAAATGGAGAGTACAGTACCAACAGTTCACTCCGGCTCTGCGAGTTTCCTTCTGTGTACCTCCGGGGATACTAGGAGGTGTCTAAAAGATTCAGTCTTGAGATAAAATTTTGATCGGGATGTTCCCGCGGGACAAGCCCGACCTATTTCCATGGGTCAGATAATTTTTTGCCGTCCAAGTTACCCGGACCATTTTCTAAATGTAATTCCGGAAAATTTTCCCACGGGCATGCATATTAACCTCCTCCACATGCATATTCACCTCCTCCACCTGAAATGCATGCATATTAACTAAAGATCATTTTTTATTCATCCAGAACACTTATTTTTATAGTAGAAAGAGTTAAGTTTAAACTCACAGCCATTATAGTTTTCTTTTTCCAGAGTCCATGTGTTATGTTCAGCTGAGAAGTATTTAAATTTAGTTTCTTAAAATTTAATTTACCACTGTGCTGAGTGCAGTGGCAAAATAAAAATAAACTTTTGGTGCAATGACATAACGTTTATTTATTGAAAAAAAATTCAAAATAAATTAACTCTTTTTTTGATAAATTCCAGCTCGTCTTTTATAGACCATTTCCCAAAACCCCCATTGGTATGTATATTTACTCGGAGAAGAAGTTATTTTTCACTCAATCTCGAATTTCAACTCTCTTGACATAACATCTTTATCAAATACGCAAAAATGACACCTCTATTCAATCCAAGAGCCTCTTGCAGAGCAGTTACCACGGGAGTTGGACACACGGAGACTTAACGTACCTTACATACACCTGTATATCATACTTAATGTGTTTATTTAATTAGTATGAGTGATATTAATTGAAGTGTAGTTTCAATTTTATAGAGATTAATATTATTGAAAATTAAAAAAAAAAAAATATTTAACAAGACTTTAACCCACATTAAATGAACTAAACAAAAAAGTAAAATCAACTTTATTACATAATCTAGAAACTATGAAATATAATGAAAATGAATACTGACCTAGTTTAGTCCAAAGGTCTGTAAATGTTTTAACCTTGGTTAATATCCATATCCAAAAGTGACCATCTCATGTTCAGAGCAGATGAATTGAACTCAAGCTGCAAATTTGATCATATTGTCTTTTCCAAAGCGGACAACTGTCATAATAGACACTCACTAGATAGAGTTTAAAAGGATCTCTTAAATCGCCAATCCAACGAGGTTGCCAACCATCAATCAGTGGTTTCACTACAGGTTTCACTACTCCCCTCTCAATATTGTACATCCAAAAAAATCTCAAAAATCTGTTAGTTAGAGAAGACTAACCGCTCGTTAGAGATTTCGTCACGTTAGTTTGGCACCTCGGCTAGGTTGACTGAATGCGGAGTGATGAATCCCGATATGACCGTTAGTGTCGTTAGGGCGAGTTGATGGGATAAACCCACTAAGGGGTATACTTCACAAGTAGGGCTTGGAGACCTTAGTTCTTCGAGTTGAGTCTTCAAGCTCCTAGTTATGGTGGATAGTGGATTCTCTACGAGCACAGAGTGGATTTGACTCGACTTTAGTGATTGTTTAGTGCTCATTGATGATGGAATGAGTACATACCGATTATCACTCGAATTGCGAGGTCAAGCTTTCAGATCGCAGATTTCTGCCGGTGGTATCTCCGGAGGTTGCAGATCGTTGGTACCTTCGATTTTGCGAGTGCGCGCATGCACGGAGTGGTTTCTTTTGGTGTTATGGTTGATCGTTGTGTGGATTCATACTGTTTGGATCTGTTCTTGGTCAGATTTGGTGGTGAGATAGTGCGGAAGCGCTGCTAGAATTTTCCGTGACAGATTTTGAGATCAATTTGAGGTTGGCAGAAGTACGTCAGCGGCCGTCGGGTTGGCATGGGTCAGAAATTTCTGGTGCTGAAGAGTGCAATAGTTGCACGTAGAGAAGACGATTCCAACGCATCAAAAATTGTTCGATTTGGTGAAAGATCGAAGGAGTTACAAGAAGAAGAAGATCACGGATGGTCCAAAATCTGACATAATATCGCTTGCGAGTGTCAATTTGACAGATTTCGACCTTGTGGAGTGTGTTTTCGACCTTGGAGTTGCTATTTCGGATGTGTTCTCTTCATGCTCGTCCTTCTTGTGTTGTTTGGCTTGAGTTTCTATTCTATTCCAAGCGGAGCGGAGCGAGGAGTGCGTGTTAAGAGACTCCGAGGAGCGGAGGTGCGTGAGTGCGGAGGCGTGAGAAGCGGAGTGTGAAAATGCGGAGGCAGAGCGGAGCCCGAGTCCGAGTCCAAGCTCGCCGCAAGTCAACTTGCTGGTGCGTGAGAGAGATATGTAAGTTTCAGTTGTGTGAAAAGCGTAAAACCAATAGGTCACCCATCCCAACACTATTTGCACACTTAACTTTGTAGTCTTATCTTTCGCTTTACCACTAGACCAATAGCTCTTGGTGTCTTCTAGAGATGCGTGCAAGTACTTATGGACTTATTTAAGGTAGTATGAGACCTTCTCGCACGTTGCTAGAGGAGTGGTAGGGCGATCGCACAGTACTAGAGGGAAGCTGTTGTTGTGATAGCGTTTGTCTATATCATAGAGACGCGTATGGAGGCAGTTGGTGGTAGTTGTCTCGTGTGAGCTAGTAGAGCTACTTCGAAGATACTTTTGGAGTTACTAGAGATATGGACATCTAGTTAGTGATCTTAGGTACATGTTATTATCGTTGGTGGTCATATATTGTGCATGTGGTCATCAAAGAGGAGTCGTCAGTCCGAGTAGGACTAGGTTTCTCGTTATATGAATGTTTGAGTGTGGAGGGTTATCGTTTGGACTTCTGTAGTGTCACAGGATTACTCCTTTTGCCCATTTAGTATACAAGATATCGTTCCCACAGAGGATTTGCACAAGTAACGCTGCTCTAAGTTCTAAGATCTGTTCAAACACACAAACACACGGGTTTTGTCTAGGAATCTCGTCTTCTCACAAAACCACGCGTCTTCCAAACACTCCAAAAGGTGCTCTGGAACTAAACAAACAACTACTAACTAAAATATCACACATCTATTCACAGAGAAGCTCGGGAAGACGCGCTTCCTGCTTCCAGGTCACTTCTTCCGGTCTTCTCAGTACCGTCTTCCCGAAGCAATTCTTGGCTTCTGGAGGTTCAACTCGGCTTCTCACACCTCCAGAAGACTGTCCTCCTTCGCAGAAGTCGACTAGCACGGCTGTTACACCTTACTCTCACACTCACATTCCAACGGGTTAGATTAATCACAGGGTGTATGCCTCCTGTAGCCTTCCCAGGCTTTTGCCTACGGAAATGGTCTTCCTGCAGCACTACAACGACATTCACCTTCACGGAAGTTCAATAGAAGTCTCGGAAGCTCACTAGAAGAAGGTAAGAAGATGGGGAAGATGGGAGAAGATGGGGAAGAAGATAAGTCCAAACAAGAGAAAACAAGATGAAAAGGAGAAATTAAGATTCTGACAGGCTTCTAGTCCGGATCTTGACTAACAAGCCATCCCTGCTTGTAATAGTTTGGGGAGGAAGACAACAAACGTGAGTACCGTTACACCGTCTTCTACTTGAGGATGTCGTCTTCTGTTGCGAGAAGAAGGCTTCTTTCTTCTTCTCTTCGCTGCTCCGACTACTCTGTCTTCTGATCCCTTATCCATAAGACTGTCCGTATGCGGATCTTAAGTGCTCCACTGGACGAGCCAAGCTACACTTCCACAACTGCTGACAGTCACCGCCACTCAAGAAGAACACATCCCATGCACAATTGGGAGCGAATTCAAGGAAACCCACCACCCAAAAGACACGGATTAAGCTTCTGCACTCAAATCAACAATCCATTCCCGGAGAAGAAGTCACATTGGCATTGGGAAGCTCACTCCCTCTACTTTCTGCGCCTACTCCTCGACACACCAGTCTATACAACAGGACTGCACGAGGATGCCGTTCCTTGTTCCTAAACTGTTCACTACCTCTATCTACATCTTCGAACCACTGCTGGTACGAGCATGCAGACCCCTCCTGTGTATTCCTAGACTATTCGTATGTTTCCCACGACGAGTGTAGTGTGCACTGTACATCATGTGCTCAAGGTGCTCTGAGCCTACCTTGTATAATGTCTGTCTGTGTAGAACTCTCTGCATCATACAATGTGTAGATGTGTGCTCAATTTCTTACTCTTTGATCCTACTTATGCCACTACCATGAGAAACAGAGGAGACGACCACCAGGGAGAGATGGGCGCTGTCAAAAGGCTGCCACCCCACATGCCAGCGGTTCCCCTTCCTAATTAGCCATCCACCTTGTTGCTCCTACGTTACCTGTGCTGCCACATGGTATCCTAACTAATTTTACACTCAAAAGCTGCCACCCTTAAGATAGCATGTTCAGTCTTACTAAATTTGGAGATGTCAACTTCAGTTACTATCTACTCTGATTGCTCGAAGGCAACCTCTACCAGATCTACTCCTATCGGAGCTCCTAACGCGGCTTCTGATAAGCTAGAAAGCCCTGCAGTTACCTCGGGTGTCACTGAGGTGGCTTCCTCCTCATCATTCTTCATTGGCCCTGCTGCTGCTTCTTCCTCGGCTTCGGCTTCGGAAGACGGAAGCGTCTTCTGGGAAGCGGAGTCGACCGGTGCTTCCTCGCTCTTCTGGAGCATTAGCTCGGTACTAGGGATCATGGCGACCTCATAGAGATCCGGGGAAGTCGCTTTCTCCACGCGGAATACCTGGGAAGACGGCTCGTCTTCTTGTCTTCCGGGGCGTCTTCTAGAGTCTTCTCGACTTCCAACGTTGTCACCACCAAGTGCACAGCGAGGTCGAACTCCTCCTTCTCCAATTCGGATCCAGTAGATGGTGCTGGAGCTTGAGAAGATGCAGTTGCGGGTGTCGGAAGCGAGGGAAGACCATAGAGTGTCTTCACTCCCTCTATCTGCCGATCCAAATACCTGAACATGCTCTCCCAGCATTCCACCAACATCGTCTTGGATTCACTGTCCCATCCTCTAGCCAAGGTAAGCAACTTCCTACCCGCGGTGAAGTTGAACTTCTTCCGAAGCGCTTCCACCGACTGTGCTAGCATCTCATGCGCACGAGCTTCCGCTGCTTCCCGCTACGTCTTCTCAGCTGCAACTCGCGCTTCTGCGGCTTCCCGCTGCGTCTTCCATGTGGTCTTCTCCTTTGCGAGGGCGGTGATCTTCTCCCGCACTCGGAGAACCTCCTGATCGCGCTGTTGTACACGCGCCTGCAACTCTTGGTTGCTCTTTCGGAGCTGCACCAGCTCCTTGGCAGAAGCGGCTGTTTCCGTCTTGTACTTTGCTGCGAGCTTCTCCGTGGTACGGAGACTAGCTTCCAGCGCCTCTGTCTTCTTCTGGTCTTCTTCCTGTCGCAGCAAGGTGCGCAAACCGAATCCAGGCTGTAAAGGCCTCTCCTGAGCCTTCGCTCTCTTCTCCAGAAACTCCATAGTGGGCTGGATCTCGGATCGGAAGAAGGCACTGAACTCCTCCAGTCGTCTTCCTGCGGAAGACAGGCTCATCTCCACGACTTGGTCGGAGGTCTCTACCTGGTCTTCCAGAGGCAAGGAGGCCTCTTCCACCACTATGGTCTTCATCTTCTGCGCACGAGAAGAAGCTACTCTTCTCATCTTCCGGGGTGGAAGATGCCTCCCCATGGCAGAAGCGGTCGTCTTTACTGCGCTTCCCCGCATCGCAGTAGGATTATCCCTCCTTCCTTTGTCTTCTGGAGTCTTCGGAAGATTCCTTGGTGTGGCAGAAGCGGTCTTCTGCTCAACTCGGGTGCTCAAGGATTCCTCCGGTGAGTCAGACTCCGATCTCGAATGAATGAGAGAGATGATCTTCCTAGGTACACTTCTAGGACTCATTTTCCTCGGAGGCGTGGCGTCTTCCGACCCACTAGACTCGTCTTCCCGCAACAGAAGCGTCTTCTGATGAGAGTCGGACCTCAGCTGCGGCATCAGAGTGGGAGGGGGAGTTGCGGCTGCTGCTCGGTCATCGTCTTCCGATGTCTCCTCCTTCGCCTCCTGTTGCCCTGTTGGCCCATACTTCGCCAACTGATCTCCCCTGAGATCCCTCATGGCTACGTACAAGTAACAGAGGAAAGGTGTCAAGTGTCTTCCTGCCGGGGTACCTAAGTACGCTAGCTCCGCCTGTACATAAATGTGGAAGAATGAGCCCCAGTTGACGGGCACTCCTTCATCCCACACTGCTTTCAGGAACTCCACGTCTTGATCTCCCAGGTACCTTGTCTTCTGCGCTTTCCCCTTGAGAAAGAGATGCAGAAACAGCTTCGCCAGAAGTCGCTTCTTCGGCTCCCGGTAAGATTCGATCTTCCATCCGTTCCTCCTCTACCTGTCCTCCAAGAAGAGGCAAGTTGTGCTTCCGAGCACATGCCACTCACTCACGATCCTGGGCAAGATCTTCTTCTCGAGCTAATACCCTCGGTCCTCGGATTCTGACCTGTGGAAGGCCCTGCGCCACCAATCTTCAGTCCAGGAAGATGGTCTTCCTCGAGCTGCTCCTGCCTTCGCAAGTACACGGTTGCGGGGTGGTAACGCTGCCCACACCTCCTCCAGGAGTCCCTGGTCTGCGAGATTCCAATCCCATAGGAAGAAATTGAGACCCAACTCCTTGAGGAAAGGTGTGGCCTCGGTCAACTCTGCTGCCGGTAACACCAACCCTCGAGGATGCATTGACATACTGGAAGATCTGTTGCACTAAGCCACACGTACTCACTGTGAGCTGAAGGCTCAGTCCTTCCCAAGTGCCCACAGTCTAGCTTCTACTTCTCAGAAGACGAAACTAGTCTTCCAGAAGACAGCTACTCCGTCTTCCGGGATTCTAACAGTACTTCCTAGATAGCTCTCGTCTTCCGAGCTATATCTAAACAATCCTATCTAAGCAAGGCCTCGCATGGATTACCAAGAAGACAACCCACCTTGCATTACATCCTACTTCCTATCAGAAGATACAAGATTCGCGAAACGTAGAGTGCATAACAGGTTCAGAAGATGGTTGCGGGCTCTTGTTGTGACAGTGGCCTCTGGGAAGACACCCGGGACAGTTTTCGATTTAATGTCTTTCTCGGAAGACCTCCCAAAGTCAGGCTTCCCTTCACTGGTCTCACCTGTCTTCTTTTTCCTACGCGCAATCTATCCTCACAACAGACTCAAGACAATTGCACTCTGTTCTTCTGACTTCTCACCTCTCATACACACTCAGAAGAAGCTTGCTGCTCGGTGGGGAGACATGACCCTCGACCATTCTCTCCAGATTCTGCCAGCAAGACTTCTCACGACTCTCTCCTAAGTTCGGGAAGAAGAAGGAATGGGCTGCTATGGGTCGGACAGAAGAGACTCGAAATGGACCCTCACGTCTTCTCGTGCATTTTGCCAGCCTTTCGAATCTTCTAGTCTCTCTAGGAAGATGTGGATTTGAGAAGCTTGGAAGACCGGGAGGCATAGGCTTAGTTCCCGTCTTCCAACCTCTCGAAATAACAAACAACTCACCAAGCCACTCGGAATTTGTACCAAGCCTCTCTTATCACAAAAGCAAAGCAAATCCACTCTTGATACGAATTGGGTACAGTCGACTTCCGAAGACAGTCAAGCTACTGAAGCGTCTTCCGAAGACAGTCTTCCGAAGATGTTCCAATCTTCCGAAGCGTCTTCTGTTCAAGGTTTTCAGGAGTAGAGGGATGGTAGGGTAGAGAAATTGATAGCTGGGATCTCCAATTTGAGGGCTAGGAGTAGGGAAGCTCGAATTGAACTCGGGAAGAAGCAAGAAGATGTCTGACAGAAATTGGACAGCGCTTCCGCGCCCAATGTCATAATAGGAAAATGAGGATGGGGGAATCGATCGATCAAGCTGCCTGCAAACCACTGGGGAAGCACGGGGGATACCAACAAAGGCGAGAAGCAGTGGGGAAGAGGAGAGAACATGGGAAGAACCTCTACTGTCTTCTGTTGACTTTCCGAGCTATCTTCGATCTTCCTCGCGCTTCTGGTTCGGGTTCCAACTCTAGTGCGACCCCACAAGGCTGCTTCCGCTGTCAGCTTCTGGCTACGTCTCAATTCCACCTTCGATTCCACTTCAGTCACCCTCCAATGTCAGCTTCCGGTTGCTCACAGAAAACGTCTTCCACCTACTATGCTTCCTGCGTTTCAGCAATTCGATCTCGCCTTCTTGCTAGTTTCGAATTGATCCTAATCCTCACTCGATTTCACCTCGCTGTCTCCTCACTCAAGGCTCACTCTCGAATCGAACTTCTCAATCAAGAAACGCTCCTGCTGTGGGAAGTCAGAAATCTGCTAATGCGCTTCCTGTGCATCTTCTCCGCAGTTTAGGGGTTTCGACCCTAGATGACCTACCTGACCTACCTACCTCCTTGGTGTTACCTAGTAGGTACACCCACTCTTTTACCAGGTTTAAGCTTCCGCGGTTGCCGTCTTCTGGAAGATGCGTGTCTTCCGCCGTCTTCCGTCTTCCGAAGACACTGCCGAGAAGATGTTTCCCGGAAGACGGTCGTCTTTCAAAGAAGTCAACTTCTTATTACAAAAAATTCGTAAGATCGTCTTCCTGCTAAAGAAGACGTAATCTTAAGTAACAACGCTTCTTCAGTTATACAAACAAGTTATTAATCTTAAAAATTTCAAAAATTCGTGAACCTTGTAATTTGTGGGCACCACAACTTCTAGTGATTGGAATCTTTTCATACTCTGCTTCCTGTTTGTGCGCCACGTTTGCTTGTGTTGGCGCTTGATTTCTGGAGTGAGTTCACTCTAGTGTGTTGTCGGTAGTGAGACTAAAATTGCGGACTAGTCAGACTACCTTTGTTTTTCTCACGATGCGGTTGGTTTGACGACCAACAGACTTGAGAGGCTGCCTGTGGTGATGGCAGGTACAAGTTGTCCTTACTTTGACCGTCCTAATAAGAGATAAGTGAGCTCAGTAAGAGCGAGGTTATGCAAGTTGTGGTTACGGTGGTTCGGAGATTTTAGCATTCTGGTTCGAGAGTGTTCTATCATCACGGAGTTCTCGAGAGGTTCTGGTGAGGACTTCTCGAACAGTGGATATACACGGAGTGGGATGAGATACCGACTACCTACACCATTGCCGTCGGTTGTTTCAGAGGATGAGTCAGACGCAGACATTGCTTTTTCTGGTGATGAGTCTAGTGTCGCCACATCTTTGTTGTGAGACATGGACGAGATCTATGGACCACGAAGGGACCTTGATGTTACTCGGGTACGGTGAGTATCATTGAGCTGGATGACTTCATCCAGGAGTTCGACATTTGGTGCGATCTGTAGTAGATGTGGAACTCACAGCTGTTTATACCTTTCATGACGTGGAAGGGTTTGTTCCAACACTTGGAGGGACCGCCAATGGACGATTACCATGAGTTCAGGCAAGACTACAGTGTGGAGACTGAGTTATGAAGACAACATTGGTCTCTCAACTACGTTTCTATCACTACTGGCACAATTTCGAGAGGTGTAGTACTTGCGAGTTCGGGTGTCACTAGTAGTGGTACATCCACGAGTGATGGAGTATCTACTACCAGCGGTGCGTCCACTAGTAGTGGAGCAAATGATAGTGTGAGAGGGATACCATCAAAGTTTAACCCGGTGATTCAGTTCTTCTAGTATTTGAGGAAGAAGTATCAGGGTGTGCGGACCGACAAGTTGAGGAGTCTAGGAGTTTCAGCGGAAGACAGGAGAGAGCCTACGCGAGGCATTTACTCGCATGAGGCGGTTGATCAGCATTATCCAAGAGATGACAGAAGCACATGCAGTCTAGTTCTGATATAAGATACTTGACCAAGAGCTGCGTAGAAGAAGAGTCAAAGATGTCACTCTTCTTAGAGACATCACTCCGACATTGACGATTGTCTTTGATCTGTAACGACCTATGTTACACATAGGAAGTTTGTCTATTAGTAAGGTATTTAGTTATAACTAAGTGTTGAGAATGTTTATTTGCTGCCCAAGTACTTTAATGAGGTATCAAGTTAGTCATGACTAGCTAAAAGTTAATTATGGTTAAACTTAGCTGTACTCTTGGCAGAATTCAGATATTTCCTAAAGAGTGAGCATTACCATCTTGTCTAAAAGGTAGAAAGGAGGGGGAAAGTATCCCTTATCTCCTTTTTGACTTGATATTAGTGGTTAGATTAAAGTTGTGGACTTTGTGGGCATTAAAAACAAGAAGAGATTCTACATGTTTCCTTTTTAGTGGGTCCTAGTGTAGAGGGGGGTGGAAATTTGAGATTCCTTGAGAATATTCCAGAATCCTTCTAGAAGTTGTTGACTTTGAAGGAATAAGCCCATGTGAAAAGGTAAGAAGCCCATGTGATTAATGCTTTTACCTTAAGTAATATCTTAGTAAAACCCGGTAAAAGTAGTTACGGCTGAGTTACCGGATGGTACCAAAATAAAAACCTAGAATGTATAAATAGAGGAGTAGAGAAGAGCTCCTCATCCTTGTTTTCACATCGTCGTAATGACAACTTGAGTAATATAGAGAATGTGAGATATTTTTAGCATGTGAGAACTTGAAAGAAGTTGTTAGAATGAAGGATTTTAGTTGATGAGTTTATGGAGAATTTTTAGTTGATGAATTTGTGGTGTATGAATGAGTGAACTTAGCATTTTTCCCTTCAAGTTCATGATGTGCTTTCATCAAAGCCATCAGAGGTGACCCCTGAGTGAGAGACAGGCCCGACATTTTACAGATTCATCGATGACAATCGTGGAGGTTGAGAGATCGGGGGTAGTTCATCGATGAGATCGTGGAGAGTTTACATTTTTGGTTTCGTTGCCGGGACCTCACTTGAAGAGATCATTGAAAGATGTTTAGAGTTCAGTTCTATATTCGACAAAAAAAGATCATGAGAGAACACATGGAGAGAACGTTGGGAGGAGAGAGAGCTAACGCGATGTTAGCAACATTAGAACCTTTCGTGTATCCCGTAGTGATCTATGACGCATTCGAGATTATTCTTTACATCTTGTTCACTTAGAAAGAGCTTCAGGAGAGTTGAAAGGGGATGAAACAAGAGTTGTAGAGAAATGAGGAGAGAGAAGTTATTAGAGGAGAAAAATTTCCGAGTTTGAGGATTTCTACTCTCTGGAAAATTTTTACAGTCATTGTCAGATTTTCTGTGAATTTTATTTTCCAGTGAAACTTTCCACAACTGTAGCTTGGTTGATAACCTATCTAAGACAAAAGAAATCATAGGAAAAGGTGGTCTAGAGAAGGAGCAATGAATTTTTAAAGTTGAGGGGGTCTATTCGTGAGAGTTGAAGAATTCTGTTCTCTGGAAAACATTTACAGTCATTGTCAGATTTTCTGTGAATTTTATTTTCCAGTGAAACTTTTCACGACTGTAGCTTGGCTGATAACCTATCTAAGACAAAAGAAATCATAGGAAAAGGTGGTCTAGAGAGAGAGCCATGAATTTTCAAACTTGAGAGGGTTGAAAGTCATGAGAGAAGTGAAAATAGACAAATTTCAGTTCTCTTAAAATTTGTACAGTCAGCACCATCTCTTTTGATTAAGGAATTTTTTATTGAAACTTCATTAGTTAGTAGCTTGGAGTTTGAGCTACTGGAAATCACAAAAATCGTGGAGAGATCTGTTACCGATAAGAGATATACGGTTCGACATACAAGGAGGTCTTGACGAAACGTTATGGGGAATCCAGTTCGAGTGCCGAGGTTGAAGAAGAGACGTTTGGGAGTTAGAATGGAGACGAAAAAGCCAAAGTTAAGTATAGAGGCGTCGCGATCAAGCATTTATTGCAGTTGGGGTGCCCTTTTTGCTCTATATCAAGAAGCTTCTGCGAGCATCGGCGCAGATGCGAAGAAGATTGAGTTCAAAGCATCATTCATTGTGGAGGTCACGAATGCTCCGACGAAGTAGAGTGTGATCTTTACAAGAGTGACTTTAAGATGTCTGCTAGGATCAGTACAGACGATGGTCATGAGGATATTATGATGGACTCTTAATTTTAGATTGGATTTTATTTCGTGTATAGCATGTATAATACACGATTTTTAGTATAAAGCTCGAAAGAGTTAAGAAAGTGATGTAGAGTTATTTTCCTCAAAGATATTTTGTCCACTTAATGGTTGAGAAGGTGCAACATGAGTGGAAGTTCGAAAGATTGGAAAGTTAGACTTAGAAACCTTCCTCAAGGTTTAGATGTCATAGTAAGCGTCGAAGAGAGCTCGAAAGAGGTTATCGTTGAGTTTGAGAACCCAGTACAAAATCTCAAGTAGAATCTCCGAGGAGAAGAGTAGAACCCGACTTGTGGTGTTATTTCTGTAGAGGGTTGGGACATAAAGTAGTGAATTGTCCAACTAGAATCAGAACCGATATAGCTAAAAGGAAGCGGGAGTTTATTGACTTAAGTCTTCGAGTGGGTCCATCGTCACCAACGCCAATTCATCTTCTAGGAGAAGATCCTTGTCTAAGTTGTGGAGTGGGTGATCTATCAAGAGGACACAAGTGCGTCGATGTGGCCGCCCTACTTACGTCAATAGTCGAGAAGTTGGACGAGACTCAAAGAGCTGAGACGGAGAAGTTGTCGACTTCAAAAGAAGACTCGGCTGAGTTGTGATGGAGATCGTCATTCAGATGGTAGAGAAGGCGGTGATGCGACTCAGGCTCATGATTACCTTGGGAGAAGAGATGGCACAAGAGGTGTTGTTATAACCATTTCTTTTTATTTTACCTATGGTAGATTATTCGCAAATGGAATTGATGATGTTCGTATTCTTTTAGCGAGTAGTTATTGCACAAAAATTAGAAGGGTAGAAAGAATAGTTACAAGATTGAGAAGTTACCAATGTTTCATGGGAATGACAATGAAGATGTAGAACCGTTTGTACGAGACTTCAAAAGGTGTTGCATCAGAAACAATGTGAGAATGAAAGAAGAATGGGTGTTGTTATTGCCAAAGATTTTAGAAGATTTTGCTTTTACGTGGTATGAAGACCGAGTGAAGAGCACGACACCTGGTGCAGTTGAGGACACATGGGAGACGTTGAGTAATGCATTCATCGAAGAATTTCTTCTAGAAGAGAGTTATGAGAAGCTCATGGTGGAACTTACTCACTTGAAGCAACGGGACGACGAGAAAGTTCGGCAGTATGCCGAAAGGGTGGATAAGTTGGAGCAACGGTTTCGAACCGTTCTACGAAAGAGTGGAGACAACGTGGAGCTAACGATGGCGGGGATTGGAGCAGCGTTGACCAAGAACTTGGTGGGAAGATTGAGACCTTCAATTCGAATCCAAGTGAGATACGAGAAGCCAGCAACCAAAGCGGAGGCTATCAAGATCGCGACAAATATGGAAGAGAGTTTGGATGAAAGGGATATCATCCAACCTCATCATGCCGCTCTGGTTTCAACTCCGATTCTTGGTTTAACCACAACGATAGCATCTGCACCATCACAGTTGGTGATCGCTTCAACGTCAGCTCCTACTCCAACGGTGGTGCCAAGACCGTTCGTCCCAACAACGATGTCTATTGCCACCTCTGATTTCCATGTCGAGCTGAAGAGCATCACCGACACTCTTGCAGATCTCAAGATAAATGTGGTGCAGTTACGAGAATGGAGGAACAAAGGTGGAGGAGGAGGTCAAAGAGGTTACGACACCAATCCTAACCGAGGAAATCAAGTAACTTTGGAGGCAACCAAGGTAACTTTGGAGGAATCACTTGTTGGACGTGTGGAGGTTCTCATTTCCAGCGGAACTGTCCTAACAACAAAGCAAGAGGTGCTGAACCTGTCAGAATGAATGTGGGTGGAGGAAATCCATCACAAGGACGAGACAAGGGAGTGACTACTATCGATGTAGTGCAAGATCCCATTTACGAGAAAGGAGAAAGTTCAAACTCTTCTTATGCACTTGTGGAGCTTTTAGCTCAAGAAAGGAAAAGAGCTCGATTTTCTGATGAACTGGTTTTCATGGAGGAGTCAGCAAGTAGAAGTACTCGTTCGAGTAATGTTTCGAGTACACCAAGGGAGCCAAGAAGGAAGTTGGGGATGGCAGATTTCACCATTTCATCTTCTCAAGCGGGATATGATGTGGTTGAAGATGTGGGTTCTCAGAAAGCCAATATCACTGTTGGACAACTGATTGCACTTAATCCCAACTTACGAAAGGAACTCAGAGGAGGATTGAGTTCTAAGAGAAGCAAGAAGAAGAAACCCAAGAGCAAGGCATCGAAGTCTGTGGGAGTTGGTGTGGTGGATGTGCATGCTTCAGAGGTATGCACTAGGGCTTCAAAGATTGAAGTCCGGTTGAATGGTCACTACGTCTCTGACGTATTGGTGGATGGAGGGTCGGCTGTAAATGCCATATCAGAGAGGTTGATGAAGAAGTTGAGGATGGAACCAACTCGCCCGGCTAGCATTGTCGTGGGGATGGCTAACAAGCAACGGGTAAGACCTCTTGGTGTGTTAGAGAAGGTGGTCGTGTCTATGATGGGAGTTCAAACATTGATATCCTTTCAAGTGTTAAAGGACTCTAGTTATGATTTGCTCCTAGGTAAGCCTTGGTTGAGAGCTGTGCGCACCACTGATAGGTGGCACAAGGGATACTTACGGACTAGACCTAGAGATCATAGAGTGATAGTACCTCTCTCAGGTGTTGGAGTTGTGACTTTTGACTCTGATAGACCCACTAGTGACTACTGAGAATCTGATACGGAGAATGATCAGAGTGTCTCAGAAGTAGATATCGGAGATTCTTACGATCAAGAATCCTCATCTGAGGACGAAGGATTTGGTCGAGATGAATCATTACATCAGCTTAGTGCTATTGACTTGTTGCCTCGACGAGCAGTGGAGAAAGATCTTGACAAATAAGAGTTGAGTGAGGTAGAGATTGTGAGAAGACTCTCTACCCTGAAGTTTGGTATCAATGTCACTCAAGAAGAGAAAAGTAGATTCTTAGATATATTTCGAAAATATATCCATGTGTTTGCTTTCAGCTACAAGGATTTGATGGAGGTGACTCTCGAGACTCATCAAATCGAATTGGAGGAACACGCAAGACCAGTTTGACAGAAGTAGAGAAGGGTCAATCTCACAACGGCAATGATGGTCAAGGAGGAGATAGACAAGTTGAAGGAGGCAAGTTTCATCTACGAGGTGGAGAACTCAGAATGGATTTCACCCATTGTGATTGTCAAGAAGAAGAATGGTAAGCTACGAGTGTGCATAGACTATAAAAAGCTGAATGCAGTTACCAAAAAGGATTATTATCCTCTACCATTTATAGATGAGATTTTGGAGGAAGTTACTGGTCATGAGTGGTACAGCTTTGGTGATGGTTATAGTGGGTATAACCAGATCAAGATAGCACAGGAGTACCAACAGTTGACTACTTTCACTACTCCTTGGAGAACATTTGCATTTCGGGTAATGCCATTCGGACTGTGTAATGCTCTGGCCACGTTTCAGAGGTTCATGAACAAGGTGTTTGAACCATTCATAGGAAAGTTTGTCCGTGATTTTATTGACGATTTTTGCGTGTACGGACGAAAGGAGGATCACTTTGATCATGTGATCAAAGTTTTGCAGCGATTGGAGCAAGCCAACGCTTCTCTAAATCCAAAGAAGTGCATCTTTGGCTGCGAAGAAGGTCTGCTGTTAGAGCACATCATTTCCAAGAATGAGATTGCGGTAGATCCTGAGAAGGTGAAGAAGATTGTGGATCTTTCATTTCCGATCAACTTGACAAAGTTGAGGCAGTTTCTTGGCATGGTTGGATATTATCGTAGGTTTGTCTTTTCCTTCTCAAACAAAGCAATAGCTTTGATATGTACATGAAGAAGAGTTTTGATTTTGACTTGATAGTGCATGATCAGAAGACAAAGGAAGCATTTGAGGAGCTGAAAAAGGCATTAGTGACAGCTCCTATACTTGCTAAACCTGAGTGGAGTAATTATTCTGTATACGGATGCCTCCAATGTAGCAATCGGATGTACATTAAGTCAGCTAGATGGAGATGGGCATGATCATCTTATAACTTATGCTAGTAGGCAGATGGTTCCAGCGGAGAAGAATTACTCCGTGATTGAACGAGAAGGATTAGCGGTGATCTTTGGATTGAAGAAATTTTGACACTACTTGCTAGGAGGGAAATTTTCCATAGTCACAGATCACAAGGCTTTAAAGTATATCTTTAATAAGCCTAATGCCGAAGGTCGTATTGCTCGTTGAAAGATTCTTCTAACAAAATACGATTATGTGATCGAAGATAGACCAGGGAAAAATCATGCAAATGCTGATCTTTTGTCAAGGGCTTATGATGATGAGGGAAAAGAACCGTTTGATGATTCATTTCTAGACGAGCATCTGATGACCATCATAAGCATCGAGGAGATACCGGACGAATACAAGGAAATCTAGAGTTTTCTTGCAGATGGCTCTTTTCCAGAAGGTATGCATACCCGAGAACGTAACGCGTTGATCAAGAGATGCAAACCTTACACCATGGTGGAGAGAATTCTATTTCATCAAGGAGCAGATGGGTTACTAAGGAGAGCAGTTGGTCAAAAGGAGGCGTTCAAGCTAATGCACGAGTTTCACGACGGAACTGTTTGCGGAGGTCACTTTGCTGGTAAGATAACAGCCTTCAAGATTTTGGATGCGGGTTAGCACTGGAGAGGGATTTTCAAAGAGTGTTTAGACTATTGCAAAACTTGCGACGTATGTCAAGCATTTGCTCTGAAGTCTACTAGAACACCTCCGTTAAGATCAATTCTCGTGTTAGGATCATTTGAGAAGTGGGGTATTGACTTTGTAGGTCCTCTTAATAAGACACCTGGAGGCAATAGATACATCGTAGTTGCTACTGACTATTGTATCAAGTGGGTAAAGGCTAGACCTTTGAGGGAGACTACCCATCCATCCTTCGTCTTCTGGAGTCTTCGGAAGACTCCCAGGTGTTGCAGAAGCGGTCTTCTGCTTTGATCGGGTACTCAGCAGGTCTTCTTTCGAGTCGGACTCCCATCCTGAATGAATGAGGGAGACGGGTGTCCTCGGTACACTTCTGGGACCCATCTTCCTAGGTGGCGTGGCATCTTCCGACCCACTAGACTCGTCTTCCCTCATCAGAAGCGTCTTCTGGTGAGAGCGGATCTCAGCTGTGGCATCAGAGTGGGAGGGGGCGTTGTGACTGCCGCTCGGTCATCGTCTTCCGAGGTCTCCTCCTTCACCTCCTGTCGCTCCGTTGGCCCATACCCTGCCAGCTGATCTTCCTTAAGATCCCCCATGGCTACATACAAGTAGCAGAAGAAGGGCGTCAAGTGTCCTCCTGCCGGGGTACCCAAGTATGCTAGCTCCGTTTGTACATAGTTGTGGATGTACGCGCCCCAGTAGATGGGCGTTCTGTCCTACCACACTGATTCCAGGAACTCCACGTCCTGATCTCCTAAGTACCTTGTCTTCTGCGCTTTCCCCTTGGGAAAGCGATGCAGAAATAACTTCGCTTGAAGTCGCTTCTTCGGCTCCCGGTAAGATTCTATCTTCCAACCGTTCCTCCCCTGCCTGTCTTCCACAAAAAGACAGGTGGTGCTCCCAGGCACATGCCACGAACTCACGATCCTAGGCAAGATCTTCTTCTCGAACCAATATCCTCGGTTCTCGGATTCTGGCCTATGAAAAGCCCTGTGCCACCCGTCTTCAGTCTAGGAAGATGGTCTTCCTCGAGCTACTCCTGCCTTCGCAGGTACACGGTTACGAGGTGGCAACGCTGCCCACACCTCCTCCAGAAGTCCTTGATCTGCGAGGTTCCAATCCCACAAGAAGAAGTCGAGACCCGACTCCTTGAGGAAAGGAGTGGCCTCGGCCAATTCTGCCGCTGGTAACACCAAGCTTCGCGGATGCATCGTCATGCTGGAAGATCTGTTGCACTAAGCTACAAGCACCTACTATGAGCTGAAAGCTCAGTCCTTCCCGAGTGCCCACGGTCTAGCTTCTACTTCTCAGAAGACGAAACTAGTCTTCCAGAAGACAGCTACTCCGTCTTCCAAGATTCTAACAGTTCTTCATATATAGCTCTCGTCTTCCGAGCTATCTCTAAACAATCCTATCTAAGCAAGGCCTCGCATGGATTACCAAGAAGACAACCCACCTTGCATTACATCCTACTTCCTATCATAAGATACAAGATTCGTGAAACATCAAGTGCATAACAGGTTCGGAAGATGGTTGTGGGCACCTGCGGTGACAGTGGCCTCTGGGAAGACACTCGGGACAGCTTCCGATTCAATGTCTTTCTCGGAAGACCTCTCGAAGTCAGACTTTCCTTCACTGGTCTCACCTGTCTTCGTCTTCCTACGCGTAATCTATCCTCACAACAGACTCAAGACAATTGCACTCTGTTCTTCTGACTTCTCACCTCTCATACGCACTCAGAAGAAGCTTGCTGCTCGGTGGGAAGACATGACTCTCGACCATTCTCTCCAGATTCTGCCAGCAAGTATTCTCACGACTCTCTTCTAAGTTCGGGAAGAAGAAGGAATGGCTGCTATGGGTCGAACAGAAGAGACCCGAAATAGACCATCACGTCTTCTCGCTCATTTTGCCAACCTTTCAATCTTCTAGTCTCTTTAGGAAGATGTGGAGTTGAGAAGCTTGGAAGACCGGGAGGCACAGGCCTAGTTCCCGACTTCCAACTTCTCGAAATAACAAAACAACTCACCACACCACTCAGGATTCGTACCAAGCCTCTCTTAACACAAAGCAACACAAATCCACTCTTGATACGAATTGTGTTCAGTCGACTTCCGAAGACAGTTTTCCGAAGACAGTCAAGTTTAAGAAGCGTCTTTCGAAGATGTTCCCATCTTCCGAATCGTCTTTTGTTCGAGGTTTCGAGTGTAGAGGGGTAGTAGGGTAGGGAAATTGATAGCTGAGATCGTCAATTTGAGGACGAGGTGTAGGGAAGCTCGAATTGAACTTAGGAAGAAGTAGGAAGGTGTCTGACAGAAATTGGACAGCGCTTCCGCGCCCAATGTCTCAATAGAAAGAATGGGGGGTGGGGGGTAATCGATCAGGCTGCCTGCACACAACCAAGGAAGCGCGGGGAATACCAAACAAAGACGAGAAGAAGTGGGAAGGGGAAAGAACGTGAGGAAGAACCTCTACAATCGTCTTCTGCTCCTCGAGTTACCTTCGACCTCCGCGCGCTTCTGGCTCTGGTCCTAGCTCCAATGCGACTCCTCACGACTGCGCCTGCTGTCAATTTCTGGCCATGCCTCGATTCCACCTTCGATTCTACTCGCTACTCTCCAATGTCAGCTTCTCGGGAGCTCACAGAAACGCCTTCGCTCTCTGCCTTCTGTGCCCCAGCAATTCGATCTCGCCCTTCGCCTAGCTGCCAACTGGTTCTCTCCTACCTCGATGTCCTCACTCGATTCCTCTCTCAAAGCTCACCGGCGAAGCTCACTCTCAAATCGATCTTCTCAAGCGCGCTGTGATGCGGGAAGTTGGAATGCGCCTAATGTGCTTCCTGCGCATCTTCCCCGCAGATTAGGGGTTTTCCACCTTAGGTGTCTTCCCCAACTTACCTACCTATTCGGTGCGACCCAGTAGGTACACCTACTGTTTTATCCGAAAACTCGTGGTTAGGCCTTCGCGGTCGTTGTCTTCCGAAAGATAGTTGTCTTCCGTCGTCTTCCCGTCTTCCGAAGACGCAACTGAGAAGACGCTCTTCTGAAGACGGTCGTCTTCCGAAGAAGTCAACTTCTTATTACAAACAGCTCTTAAGATCATCTTCCTGTTAAGGAAGACGTACCCTTAAGTAACAACGTTTCTTCAGTTATACAAACAAGTTATTAATCTTAAAAATTTTAAAAATTCATGCATCCTGTAATTTATGGGCACCACAGCGAGCGATGGGTTTCCTAGGGATACGACGACAGTAGCTTCGATGTCAGAGACTTCACGTCGTCAGGTGTTGGATCAAGCAATGGACTTGAACGGCTTGACGTGGATTGTTAGTCTTGGATTGGCTGAGCAGCACCGAATGCGATCGACGGATGTTACTACTCGGACACTTCTAAGCTCTTTGCCTATCTAGTCGATGGAGACAAAGGTTGGAGGCGAGGCGTGTGAAGTTTGTCATCCTTGGACATCATGGGATGTTGTAGGAGAGAGTGTGGAGCTTGCAGCTAGGATTGCAAGAGTTTTTTGCACAGTGGAGGTGGAGGTTGTTGATGGTGAGCAGAAAGAAACGGCTCTAGAAGCTGCAAGATAGCAGTCAATGACTTCAGCTTCTATCTCTAGCATGGTGACAGAGGATACTTGAGAGCCAAAGATTAGACCCAAGCTCATAAGAGAGGAGAGACGAAGAATTTAGAGATTCCTAAAGAGCTACATGAATTGTTTTACCTTCGGTATGAAGGATTTGGTTATCTTGAAGGGACCAGGTATATGGATCGACTTGGCTAATGACACGTCAATCTTTTGACGTTGTCGCGATGAGAGTCTTTCTTGGGGAGGACGGACCTCCTGACTGTGATCGATCAGAGAAACGACCAAAAGAAAACACAAGTTGCTGCTGACGATGAGATCTCAGAACCCTACTTCTTGCCGCCACCAATTACAAGACAAACACTCAAACTGACACCTAGCAAACACTTAGGTGCACAGATAGATCTTTCAGGATTCAGAAAAACTTTATTTCAGTGCCGGCTGCACCGGGTTACGAGGAAGAGAGCAGCAGAACCATTACCATCTGTACCAGCTGGTAGGTTTCCTGTTGCAGAGGATGTACCCTCTATCTCTACAGCTCCACCACCTGCGGTAGATCCTATGAAAGATGTACAATATTTGCCACAGGAGGCTGCTGCACCTGAGGTGGCTCTTGTTTTCGTTTAATACAGTAAAGAAACTTGTACACATACTTATAAAACTCGTTTTTATATCCTTTGCTAGATTTTCAGGTGCTACTTCCACTATACACCTCTATTTCTAGTGACGAAAGAACCAAAACTATACTACTCAAGAACACCTACGCGATGATGTCATCAGACAATGAATCCGAGTCACCAGCGGAAAATGACAAAGTTTTTTTTTCACTTTCTTAATCTAGAAGCGGCCCAAACATCTAGGTATATCCTTATTTCACATAAATGAAAACACATACCTGCTCTAATCAAGAAGAGTTTCCACCTGGTACCTTTGTGGCTTCATAGTTGTTCTTTGGAATATAAGCTAGGGGGCAGCTTGTCTAGCTTAGCCCTAGCTTAGCAGCTGCCCACCTTAATAAGCTCATTGGCAGCTTCTTTTACAACTACGTACCTAGTGGAAGAAAACTCCTTTTTGCTACCAACTTTCACTGTACAAACCCTCATGCAACAAGACAACAGTGTCGCGCTACTTGACGGCTACATGCTTGACTTCTACTCCGACGCTTGAGTTTAGTAGTTCTAGAAGTTAGCTCATATTACTTCTAGTCCTTTATACATATGTTTGACACCTTTGCATACTGTGTTGACACTATTGTGTTATATATTTTGAGTCTTAGTAGGTTGATAGTATGTTATCTATCTTGTTCAAGCACTCCTACGCTTGTGCAAATGATATCATGCTTATCTATGTTGTGAAAGTACATAACTTAGGGTTTCCATGCTGATAGAGGTTTAAGCTCATGGGTTGTACTTACTTGTGGCCCATGCACGCTTTCTAGATTGGTTAAGTTATCTTTTAGGGTTACGTGTTATTTTACATGCCTTCGCGTGAAGTTTAAGATTTATGCTGGCACTTTAGGGGCTGAAGTGGTAGCCTTTGAGTGAAGTTGAGTTACCACGTGGATTAGAGCACTATAGGACAACCAAGTGGAGCTATGAACTCCCATTGGTCTGTTTTTGTCTTTAGTTTAACTCTAAATTTAGAAACAGAGCTCTAAAGGAGAGTTCGAGCATTTGGTGAGGGATATTTGAAATATGAGAGCACAGGGAGAGAGAGCTCGTCATGCCAAGAACTTCCAGTGAAATTTTCGATCGATTTGAGGCAATAAAGACGAAGTTATGACCAATTGAAGTTCGAATTGTGCTAGAATTGAATCACTTTTGTTGGATTTAGGGTTTTCAGTGTCACTCGCAGAAGATTTGAGGAAATTGCTTCAAAACTTCGAGGTTGTGTTCTCTGCCAGCAGGGCTACGATTTCCCAAAAAGTTTCATATCGATTGAGCGACTGAGTAATTCAGGGCGGCCTATGAAGCTGAGGGGGTCTGAAAAGCTCTTAATCTAGAGCAACGACTTCAGAGGAGGAGATCTGGAGTTCTGTGTACATTCAGGAGTCCCAACTTCACAGGGATGTTCAGCATCCTGTAGACTTCAAATACTGTGAGAATATTTGAAATTGATCAAACCAATTATTTGTTCTAGGTTGAAATAGCCATCAGGGTACCAGAAATTGCCGTAGTTTTCTTGCTCAGAACTTTTCTGTCCATATCTCCGTGTCAGAATTTGATCTCAGGCTGAAACTTCGTGTGTGAGTTCAGTATTACCTCATTTGCATGTAGGGGAAGTTTAGAAGTCTAAACCTTCATAGTTTTCTTCTCCGTGAGTGTCAAAGTTTGCCGCCGGATCCTATTACTGCCAGCTAGACCTGAATTTCGCTTTCTGAGCATATTACTAGATCTTACACATCTGTGTGAGTGTTTATAGCCCTATTGTGACCTGAAAGCCAACCTCTTGAGTAAACAACTACAGCCAGAAGCCCGGCGCTTTCCTAGATAGACGGATCACACTCCGACAACGGCAACAAGGTCAACAAGGGCATTAGCAAGATGAGGATATCTCCTTCCAGCAAAGAGTGAAGGAACAACGAACCATATGAGTAGTAACTTGAGGTGATTTGGGTCGACTTTGTAGTTTTGACTTGTATTTTGTGAAAATAAAGAATTTAAAATGTCTAAGTGTATGGCTATGAAGTTCTTATCAGATGCCTAGGAGGTTATCAAGAGGAGGTCCCAAATACCCCTTTTGCATGCATATTTGATCTCCTCCTCAAATGGAGATCTTTTATTATTATCTAACGAATAATGTTCATCTTGAAAATTTGTTTATTTATCGAGTGAAGTATGATCACTTTCGGAACTAAATCAAACAAGGAGGACATATGCATGAATTAGTGCTGTCACAATGGCATGGAAAATCCATCTCATCTCCTCATCAGTTTCCTTCAGTCTTCTACCAAACATGTGATTCCTAAAGTACATACTTTTTCTAATGACATCATACAAATGTATGTAAGTTCTTTCACCAAGAAAAGTCAGGAAAAGTTACTCTCCCAAGTTATGCAAACTTCAACGCTGTACCTCACATTGTTTGAAGAGTAAATTAGAGAGGTTCTCTGATCAAATCCGATCGAGGACAATGCCTGAGGTTGGTGTAGGTTGTCTTTTGCTCTACTACTTAATCTGGATTCGGAAGGAAGTCCTTTGGTCTAGAGACATCCTTGTGGCAGCCTTTGTACTCTGAAGTATCGAAGTTTTTATATGGTGTCTGGCACATGGGCAGCCATGTGTCTTATTAAAGAAAGATAAGAAAACGGAAATGCCTCCATAAGACGATGACGGTGTTCAGTTCCCTTTCTATCGTGGTCACCAAATTTGTCTCATTGTTGGCACTCTATGGTGGCTCTTTTGCATTCTATTATATTTTGCAGTAAGTTGGCTGGTAACAGTCCGTTTACAGTGCACTACGGTCCCGAAGGATTCAAGGAGAGATATCGATCTTTTCTGATTTATTTGACCGAGAGGAATCACCTCTCGCTTATTTTTATAAGTGGAACTAATTTTGAATTCTATGTACTGCGATATTAAGAAAACGTGTTTAGTTTTCATTCACCTATGTTAGTTTATTCACCTCTGCCATCTGAAGATGAAAGAGAAGAGCAAGTTTAATTTGTTAAACAACCTTTTTGCTAGGAAATATTATAATTAAGATTTTTATTATAAATATATTTATCTAGTCTTAAGATTAGATAAATATATTTTTACTCAACAAGTTCTCTGTCTTGTCATTGTGGTGGCATGTGCATAAGCTCTCGGTTTACGGGTTATCTGTTCGTTGTGAACTCACACTGCACTCGAAGAGCATATACTGGAAAAACATAGTTTCACGTTTTCATAGAAACTGAAACATGCTGTTCTGCACATAACTCTTTGAAGATATTTACCAGCAAGTATTAATAATTCAGTATAGAGTCAACATACCCCAAAGGTTTTTAAAACTTCTCTGCCATACAACGAGAAGATAGCAGATTTAGATATACAATAATAAATAACTTTAATTTTCCAAAACAGATTACAAAGAAAAATTCTGAAAGCGAGAAAAAATACATCCACTATCGGCTGAGTCCTCCACACCTAAAAAACCACAACCTCGTCTTCATGTAAAGCTTGTCTATTCTGCATCACAAAAAAACCAGAATTATCTGAAGCTTGTGCTAAATGATCAAGATCCATTCCCGTGACAAAAAATGCTGATGCGATTTTCTCTCTCGTGCCGTAAGCTTTCTACTGTTGTTGGTGATGCTTATTCATCTATCCATAGAAAAAATAAAGGCTATGTCTGTTTGTTACACAAATATTTTTCCAACTCAAGATAGTCACACGTTATGGTTATGTGTATGGGCGTATAGAAATATATTAATTCCAGAGAATATAGTTTTTGTACCATTTTAACAGTCAACATAATCGAGATTAAAGATTTGAATAGTCAATACTTTAGTACGTCCAAAATACGACCACTAGCGGCAGTATTGCACTAAAGGTGACAGAAAGGCAATAGAGTGCAATAAAGCAATCGGAATTACAGTAAAACACGAGGAGGCGAAATTTCCACAACCGTCATAACGAGTTCAAACGAAAATATAGTAGAGGGCAAAAGAGCCACCATACCACTCAGTACACACCAAAACCATAGTCGAGGCGGCCATGGAACGCGAAACGAGGCTCCACTTTGTCCTGCACAGACTACGGTGGTGTACTCAGCCAAGACGGAACTGTGTGACACCGTTCTTTCTCTCCTGTGGTGGGGTCCATGGTGGGATCAGTTTACTCATGAACCCTGTACGCGGTGGACGATGACGCACTCCGTTTCTACCATGTCCGGACAATGATGTTATTGAGCTTGCATATTCTGACACAAATCGTGTGTTTAGATTATAGGGTAATTCACTTTTTGCATCTTCGGTTGATCATCTTTAACTTTAATTTAGGAATAAATAATATTTTTGCAAAAAGTGTTGGTCGTAACTCGAAGTTAAACAAAAAATAATTAACTGAATAAATCGTCATTCGCTGAGTCAGTGCTTGTGATGGAACTAGAGCAATACAGAGCGATGCTTTCTTGGTTCTATTTCAACTTTTACGTGCATGCATCATGCAAAATTATCTCTAAATATTAAGTGTTAATCGAATACAGAGATGTGAGAAGATCCAGACATAATCCATAGAGGAAGTATAGACTCGTGCACTTCAAGACTTCGAGTAAAAAATCTGTCAATGAAGAATATATTTTATTAAATAAATAAATTCTTAACCCTGCCCAATGGAAGTTGGAAGAGGCAAAATATGCAAGGAAGACGCCTTTTCAAACATACAGTATCACCAAGTTTCTTGTCTTACATACCTTGGTGTTCTCAGATAAAAATCTCTGTTCAAAAGAAGCTGCCACATCATTTGTGACTTTTTCTGTTTACCTCGTGGGTAAACGAAAGAAAAGACAATATGCGCAAATAAAGTCCAATGTGATGTTGAGGAATATATACTGGCAACCTAGATAAGACACTTCACCTTCAGCAAAAGGTGAAAACGACAACGATCAGAGGTCCCTGCGAAGCTCCTGTCAACGTCCTAATCCAAGTTCAACATTCAATATGGGCCAAATGAAAAGGCTTTCACTGTTGAGATTCGAGAACCATGTGCCGAGCCCACATCTCTCACTGTACATCATACACTGTCATGACAAAAGTGATATTATATCATCTCGCCGGAAATACAGACATTCAACTTTCAACTACCCTAAAGGCGTAATTTGTCTGATTTGGATCAAATTGACCTCAAATGTAATCGACTTCCTTGTATTATTATCACTTGTACTCCGTTAACTTCATGTATTATAGTGTTGTTATTTTCTCAAATGAAATATAACAAATCACATCCTCTTCGGGTATATTTTTCTAAATCTTCTAAAAGGCAATCATAGATTTATTTTTCTATATAATTAATTAATTTTAAGATAAATATACTATAATCATATTATATCAGTTCCCTTCAGAAATAAATAAATTCTTCCTCCCTCTGTAAACGACGGTGTCTGTTTCAAACTCTCGACGTTGATCTCTTAACACACATAGTTGTCAGTGTTGTAAATTCAGTATATGCAAAATAAATTTCAATAAAATACAATTCATATAAATATAGCCACCACATCCTACATTCACTTGATAAGAAACCCAGTCTTGTACATGGCTTCAGAGTCCATGGATATATGGTTCATACTAAAACATTTGTACACACAAAAATATTCTTGCGTGTCCGAATACAGACATTAGTAGAATAACTGAGTAAAATTACATAATAAGTTGTTCACGAAATAAAAACCCCATATTTTTAATCCGGAGAAATAAACTGCTTGTCTTGTTCGTTCTCCACTGTTTCGGATAAAAGTTCATGTTTCATACCTTATGGATAGGAAAGAATATATGGATAGAAGATATATAAGAGAGCGTTATTATAGGAACATATAAATGTTCCTTTAATAACGGTCTCTTCTGGATCCTTACAAAACTCATCGTTGGATTCTTGCTTACTAACGTAGATAACTAGAATATCTTTGTGATAGAGTATCTGCAATCGGATTTTACTATATGGGTGAAGAGATTGTCACGCTTTTCTCAAAACCATCGACATCTGGGAATAAGAACAAATTGCGACTTGCTCTTTCCTAATTATGGCTTTCTTAATCACACCTATTCTTCAACGTTGAACAAACCTAATAGCAGATTAAGGCACTAGTTCATATTGTAGTGAACCTTCTTATATAATTGTAAGTTATTGGACTTGTTGTTATATATATTTTTCCAGTGTTTCTGCAAATGCTGGAAAATCTAATTAGGTCACTAAAGACTCGTGGTCAGTACTCGCAGTTAAAGCATCAGCGTAATTATTGGCGAACATCTTCTAAGTCAATTGTGGGAACTACCACGTAGCTTCAAGTATGAACGCAGGCAGGAAGATGCACAGTTTTTGGCTCGTTTGTGAGCAAAAAGTGACATCCGTCCAATCAGATATTATGTAAAGGTTTCAACGTGGGACCTCACGGTTAACAGAAGTTGAGTTTTCTTGTTTTGACCTTCTCTGTGACTGGACGAGTGAACTATTGTACTTGCAATCAGCTTCTCCTTTTGTTCCTCTTTTGAAATATACTGGAACGAGTGGCTGCAGACCCGTTGGGAGTTAAACCTTGGGTATGAGTACAAGTGCTCATGGTAACCCAGAATATTTTATTTTGCGGGTTTACTTTTAGAGAACTGAGAAATGTAATCGTTGTGCAGAAAACAGTTATGGTGATTATGTTTTATATAATAAAAAATCGAATTAAAATTATTCATTAATTTTACAAGTTATGATTCATCTCAAAGCAAACTATTTAATACTGAAAAAAGCAATTTTAAAATGAAGATATGAACATTTCTTAGAACAGAATCTTTTCACTCCTACACAAAGAACACTATGAAGAAAAAAGAATATTCCCTTTCCAACACGTACTCGAGGTTTAATCACACACTTGTTCTGATTGGGTACACAACAGACACCATGAGGAATAGCCCTTGAGATTTCACTTCACTTCTAGAAAGAAGGAAGAAAAATATAAACGTTTAACACACAACCAAAATACTCATCGATAATTTATTTACAGCAGCCTTGAAAAATAATTTAATAAATAATTTAATATAAAGCGCACAATCATAAGTTTGCAAATCATTACTTGTGTTCTGTAATTTAACTTCACTAAATTTAGTTTACTAAATTTAGATTTCATTTAGTCATTGCATTACACATGTTCACTTCTGTTATATAAACCCATAAGTCACTCATGCAAACAGAACTGTTCTTTTGATAAAGATCTATCAATCATAGGAGTAAAAATATTTTTAATTTGTAAACTTTAATTTATAACTTTATTCTTCCAAAAAGAAAAATTATGACATAAATTAAAACTCTTTGCATATTTCCCTCTTCAGAACTTGGAAGAGGTGAAATATGCATCAAAACTGCATATTAGTTCTACCGATTACCTTGAGAGTTGTGATTTTATCCCAGATGTACGATAACTTTATTGCAAATACAGATGGTGAGATATAATGGACAAGGTCCCAGGTCTGCCGTGAGTCTTCAAGGACTCTATAAATTACGACCAATTTGTCATGAGAGCTGACAGAACAGACAAGCGGGTACTTCTCCTCGTGCTTTAGCACTATGTCTTTACGTTTATCTTGTGTGTAATTTGCATGGTTCTTAAAGGGTCGGAGTAGGTTGTTCTACTGTAGTTTACTTGACTCCTCCGAGTTCTACTAGATCCTCTCCATAGTTATCCACATTAAGAAGATCTGCTTCTCAGTTAAATAGGGGTGTCAATGTTGGAACCTGTCTGAATAATTCTGGACCCACGAGAAGGAGCGCCTACTTCGGCTGGACCTTGGCGGGTGTTTTCTAATGACATCTCCAGAAGTGTCTGTAGAAAAACGCCATTGGCGTTTTTCTTATTGAGTCCTCAGTCGTTTCACTTTTTCATTTTTGTGTAAAAATATACTCTGTCACAGTAATGATGTAAGATGAAAAAGGTGAAAAATAATGAATAAAAATGAATGTGCTTTTATCTCAGAAGGGCGAATGAATCGCGATTCAGTAAAAAGTTAACTGTTGGAAAATTTTGATCTTGTGTCTTCCATCCATAGGAGAATATTTGCTCTTAACAGTGACTCCCCTCTAATATGCAACCAAAGCGTACTTTTGATGAAATGAGAAAAAAACGACAATGATTGATTTAATGAAGTGTAGAAGCTGTTGGAGTTGACTATTATTATTTTTAGAAGAAACTAAAATTAATATGTTTAAATATAGATAACTGATCTGTACAAAACACACCTCGATCGTTTCCAAGAAAAAATTCATAAGTAGAGCAAGCACATCAATTCTCCTTCTGTCATAAAAGAAAATCTGTGGGCAATAAAAGCTCATATATGACTTTTAATTTATGTTCTAACCCTTCTTGCGGGAAGAATTAGAGCATAAATTAAATTCCCTTTGCATTATCACTTCTCCCGAACTTGGAAGAAGTGATAATGTAAGGAAGTCATACACTAATATGCATGGAAGTTAGACTTGGGAAACTTTCTACTACATCCTCTCCATAATTATCCACATTAAGACGATCTGCTTCACAATTAATACATCCGTAATGCAATGTTGTTAGGTTTTTGTAGACATTTGGCTTTTCTCCATCCAGGGTCACATCAAAAGGTTATCATCGGAATTGGGGACTCTTCACATTTGCGTGGAATTTATACCCAATAATGTTTCAGTGACGTTAGGGAATAAATTGTATCTTTCCACTATATAGCTTTTAGTTAAAGTTGTTTCTACGGAGCTCTCACAAGATTGCTTCAAAGTGCAAAACTTTGCTTGATCACACCTTCAATAGGTTTGTTCTGCTTGACTATATTTTTTAAACGTTGTATTGCTTGATCACTCTTTTGACTGTCTATCGAATATAAACCAGTCATTTGCTATTTAATGACATGTCAAACTGCAAACTGCAACAATCTTGGCATATATGGACTGATGGTTATTTTATTGTTGAAAAGATTTGAATAGCAGAGTTATTCAATCACGGTCGAAAATAGTAAAACGATGAACAACATAGTAAAATAACTGGTTTGATGACTAGTAGCAAATCAAAGGTGTTATTAAGCAATAAATCACTAAGAGGAGGTGTGATAAAACACAACAAACCTACTGGGGTGTGATCAAGCAAATTTTTCCTGCAAGGTGTATTGGTGCGAGTAATCTTTGGGATATCTCTTTGCTTATTTCAAAAGACTCGTCCACATTAATAAACCAACTTTGTACACCAGAATGAGGGCAGTAAGCATAACCAAAACATATAATGCACTTTTTGGAACATAGCACGAAAAAGATTATTTACATATCTGAAAAATAAAATTATATACTGTACAAAAATAAAATCTTCTTGATTTCGAAACAGGAAGAGAAATTAAATAAACTGCAAGTGTGGAAAAAAAAGCCTTACACTACAGTTCTTATCTTTTCGTCCGCGTTTTGTTGCGGTAGAGGAGCGTACAGTTGGTGCAGCGGTTAAATGTCCACGTAACGTGTACAAAGCGGCTTTAGACAGTTTCGGCTGCGTAGTCGTGTCACAGTGTGAAAGATGGAGTCGATGGAGTCCAGCCAACTAATCACAGTCCGGAGCCCCTTACTAGACTTCTGTGATTAGTTGGCTGGACTCCATCGACTCCATCTTTCACACTGTGACACGACTATGCAGCCGAAACTGCCTAAAGCTCCACAGCGAAAAGAGGCCTAAAAAAAAAACCCAAAAAAGAAAAGAAAAGTAAGGGGCTCCGGAATGGCAGATTCAGTTACACGTCTGCTTCACCGAGGACGACGAGTCAGAGGACGAGATGTTGAAAAGACGTCTCTCCAAGGTCGTGTCGCTGTCAGCCTTCCGTGCTTTCTTGTAGACTACTTCATCCAAACCGTGAAATCAGGTGAAAATGCACATTTTCCTAGGCCGAGGATACAAACTGTGTTTTACGTTATCACGTAATGATGGGGTCTTTCCGTCCGTTGGCTATTCGTTGCGTCGCGTTTTCTCTTTTACGTTATCCGGAACGACGGATCGGTCCGATGGTTGTCAGGTGAACCTGCATTGACATCCGTGCGTTTGGGTTATGCGTTCGCGTTTCCTTAGTCTATTTCGCGTTTCGGTTATTTCTTTCCGACGACTTTGTCCCTAGTGAAAAATACTTGTTAGTCGCTGAAATGCACATTTGGATGGCGTTATGGTAATAGAACGGTCCGATTATAATTTTTCGGAATATGGGAATAATTGCTCGATCAACTTTGGAGAATAACATTTTATCTTTTGTTAATGGGAAATATGTAATGTTTAAATTAAAAAATTATACTAAAATTATTTCCCTAAAAATTATTTCGTAAGATAAACACATGCATTTCAGAAAGTCCGAGACCCTGGTACAACATAGAGATGATTTGATTCTAAATCTTTATTTATTTTTTACCATCCTTGACGAATAATAAATTAAACTTGCATCCTCTTTCTATCATCTTTAGATGAAAGAGGAGAATAAACATAGTTCTATAGAATATGAAATATATAGGGCATATAGCTTTCGTCGCAACGAAAAATACTACAATAGCTTTTGCAAGTTATATTTTGAATAAATAGGGGAACAGTGCCGGCTGTGTAAATCCACAACTAACCAGAAAGATTTCCCGACGGATGTGAACGGAAACGCAAACGCAAACGCGCACTATGTGAAAGCAACTTCCGTGTCGATATTCTTGGAATACTTCGACCCAGTTCGAAATTCCTAGGCTGAAAAAAGAATTCAAAGTATGTGGAATTCACTTCAAATGAACGGAATGCAAGGGCTAATTTTAGACGTAAGGCAGCCAAATGTGATCAGCCAAATCAAATGAGTGTGTGGTTTTCCCCACGCATGTTCTCTAATGCTTCTGTCAAACACGTTATTGTTGCTAACATTTATTTTGCTTTTCACTCCAGCCAGCAGCATGGACTTCCACCAAAGCGAGCTTACAAACATAAAAGTTTTGACAATTTGCAATTTGCTCAAGAAAAGGTAGTTGCTATAATGTAGCGCTGTGACCAAATTTACTTGCGCTGTTGGTGAGCACCAGTCGTGAAGAAGTCGGTGTGGCCCACCAGAAGGATACTTTTGCCGTGAGGCTTGAGCTATTGACGGGACCGTGAACGTTCCCGTCAGTTGAACGCGACCAGTTGCACGCTCGGGGCAATATAAATTGTGGTTGCAGCGCACCAGACCAGAAGAGCATTCTGACAGTTCAAGTTTCAAGAAGTTCTCAGCTTGATCAGATCTTCTCTCCAGGAACTTTGTGCAAGACTCACGTACCTTCTCTTCCCAACACTCAAACATGTCGGGCTGTGGAAACAGTGGATGTACTTGTGGTGCCTCCTGCAGCTGCAACGGATGCAAGTGAGTGATCACTGACAGGTTTTTCGCTTACTACTAGTGCTTTTGCTCGTGCACGGTCTTGTCCGGTGGAAGCAGTCAGTGGCTTTGTTGTCGACGTTTGGATATCTCAGTAGGTGTAATTCTCGTGTAAAGTTACGCATTTCCGATGGATTTCAACCGTGCCGGAGGTACCGGTTGAAAGCGGGCGGTATAAGTCAAAGCGCGGGTTTTGAAAGGAACGGCTGATTTCCTCTCTGGTTAGTTGTAGAGTATCTGCGAGCTTGAAGTCTTGACAGACCTGGGAGATTTCTGTTCTGTACAGTCCACAGCTGAGACAAATAGGCTTTAAAGCTTCGCGTTCACCAGTCGTAAAATCGTATGCGGTGGCAAAATTGAGTCCTAGGAAGGCAGCGTTTACTCCTGAGAGTCGATTGCTCTGCGAGGAAGCTCTATGTTCAAGTTGAACATCTTTCCATCTTTTTACTCAAAACGGAGTCCAACGCTCGGGCGTACTGACCACTTTATGAAAGTACAGTTAAGAGATGTTGAGATATAGACTGCTTATAGCTTGATTTGCGTCCGCTTATGCACACTAACATATTGTCGATACCTTTTAAGTCAGTTGGATAAGAGTTCGGAACTTGGGCAATTTTTGGTGCCCGGGAGATTACCAGTTAGACTCACAGTCCTTGCGTGTTAGAGGAAAGCCGGGTGCAGGTTGTGCACGTTAGAAGTGAGCTTGAAACATCGCTTGGTAGACTGGTGGTGGTTCTTTAGACACGGTCCTTTCTGGCGGTGTGCTTTCTCGGACCAGATTATTGGTGATCTGTACACCGTATCTACTTGTCCTTTAACTATAAGTTAATAGTTAAAGGACCGTGTCTATTCCTTAGGGTTCAGGCCTGTGACCGAAACTCTGCTGTCTACATCGTGGAGCGGAGCTCTGCCAAAGCAGAAGCAGGGCCTATATGTCTACTGTATGAAGGTAGCAAGTAGCGTCCTGACTTTCTGTCTGTGAGGGTTTGCTCATAAGCTGATGTTAGTGTCATTGGTTCTTTCCAGTTGTGGCTCGAAGAGGAGCATGGACGTCGACTTTGACCTCGTCATGGAGGGAGACTGCAACGACTGCAAGTGTGGAGCTAACTGCGTATGCAAGGACTGCTCATGCCACACCAAGTGAGGACACAATGAATGCATAGTTTGAAGCCAACAGACAAACGATTTCTGCTCTGGCGCAGAAATGGCTTCAAACTGATGTCTCTGAGGCGATGTGTCTCTTCAAACTTGTCACTATGCTGCAACAAGAGGGAAATATTCATATGATTTATATTGGGGGTACAGTCAACTGAGTATAGATGCCAGCACGTTTCAGGAAATTTACGTGACGAAGTGATCGGCGTCTATAGCTAACAGCATGTACATAGACGTATATCTGTAAGCAACTTGTTTATAGCCAAATAAAGTGCCTCCTTGAGAAATCATTTTGTACATATTTGGTGTGAATTTCTTTTCTTCCCTACGTGTGTTTCATTTTGGGAGTAAACAGCTTTGGACCTGAGAGTCTATGCCGTACTTAGCTCTATAGAGTCCATCTTCCTGCAGCTTGCACCTTTCATCCGGGTTAAGCTTATTTCTAGAGATGTCGTTCAGCTGATCGTAACTAAAATGTCCATCAAAATTCAAAACTGCCGACTAGCTTGTCGCCACAAATATCATCGCATCCTGATTTTGCGGATTCCAGGGGAGAACCTATGTCGGTTGTTCTTCTGCTGGGAGTCCTTGCCCGACTGAGTATCGACATTGGTTGCTCAACGACAGAGCATTAGTTCTACAGCTTTGGCAAGCAGGCCAATTTGCAGGGCATTAGTTCCAACAGCTTCGCGGAAGTGTGTCCATAGACTTGGCGAGAAGCTGAATTTGGATGAGCAGATAGACGGAGTTAAGTAGAATAGAAGGGTGCTAAATAAGCATCCCCTACGGCCTTGTAGAGTGAATTCCGTTTTTTCTTATCAGAAGACGTGGAAGTGTTATAAAAAGTTATTTTAATCAGCTATTATAAAAATTTGAAGTAATTTATAAATATTATACATTAATCAGAACCTTGAATAGTCAACTCATCCTGAGAGAACCGAGAAGTGTAGAGCGAGTTGATGCGTTCTTGGGGGTATAAGTCCAGTGTTCTTATTGTCAATAGGCGTCATTCTAGGTGGACATTCAACGCCCGAAGGATATAGATTACACCTTATAATAGTGAACAATAATAATAAACAGTGAAAGAGTACACCTCATGAAGTGAAGTGTACATGGTGAATAATAAGCAGTGATAGAGAGATAAGCAGTGGTAGCACTCTTATCTCACTTATCTTGGTAGCACTCTTAGATGTTTCCTCTTTTTCCAAATTTTGAGGGTAATGAACTAATTTTGATATACCATATGCTCCACGACGAGAAGAGATTAAAGTGTATTCATATGAAGATTGCGGGTTATCAAAGTGGAAACAGTGGGTTTGGTGGTTCAGCGTCGATCAACGTTCGATGCATCGATGAAATAGGAAAAAGCGGAAGTGGTTCTACGGTGCGCCCGGACTTGTAGGAGAATATATATGCATAATATATCAAGTGATCAATGATGTGCCCATTTTTTCTTTTAGAGTGCTGTAATCTTTTCCTCTTGTGAGTGTGAAAGCGTAGCGTCCTCAGTGTCTCGCGACGAATTACCGACAGGTTTGCATTTATTCCTTCTAGTCACTGCGACGCAATGTTTCTTATTGTGATTGGGGCACATCAAAATGATTCACTTGACCACTTTACACTCCCGTTTCTTCTCCCATGAATTAGGGATTCAATCTGAGCAGTATACTTGTGCCCCAAATTTACTTTACATATAGGCACAAATTCCCGTTCTTATATGGACGCTTATGCAGCATAGAACTCGGCCTATTCTTTAGAAGCACCTATTGAGAACAATCTATTTTGCTCGACAGAACATGGTTTTGACATATAACTCAGCTACCGAAGATCGGTAGCTGAGTTGGTTGGGTCTCAGACCTCTAAGCGAAAGGTCTGAGGTTCAAACCCGCCTGCTCCCGGTTGGAGGTGCAAGAAGTCGCTGCATGTGCTGTATGTGCAATCTGGTCTGGGTACGCTGTGGTTACCCACAAAGGACAATCCGATGCCCCTTGAAGGGATAAAGCGGACAAGTTAACAACTTTAACTACAGCAACCGATCGAGAAAACTATGTCACATAATGTTAAAGAAAGAGAAAATGATATTATAATATCGAACCACAATATATTTGACTCGGCAAGAACTGGAGACTTGGCAGTGTAAAGTGGGCCCAAGGCTATTGCCGGTTCAGCACGCAATGAGCGAGAAGAATATCCTTTTGGAGACACATACGACAAGGAAATGTTTCTAATGAGTGTGTATTCCGCCGCTTTCCTTGTTGATGTTCTTTATTCTTTATTCTTTATTCACTGCTTGTACAGTTAGTTAAAGGCAGTGTCTTTTCCACTGTTCTTCATAAATTAATGCTGAAACCATAATGGATTTAGCACACATGAATGACTTTGTCAGATTTTGTCTTGTATCGAATAATACTGCAGCGAAATTTGGTCTGTGCAAAATAATTTTTTCCTGCAATACTGCTAGTCGTTGGAGGCTATCGTCATTTTATTTTTCATCTACAATGATAGCTTTTACTACCGTAAAACGCATGTGAGGGTCCACGATTTTGTTTTATATTACAGAGAGTACAAAAGTTGGCGATACAAAAGATAAGAAAGAAATAAACAAACAACGTAGATGAAATATTACAACGAGCATGCAATAACTTATTATTATAAAAATATTAACATTCGGGAGTCCATGACGGCCCATAAGTATTGCACGCTGCTATGCTCGTTGCAGGCTGTAGCGAGTAGCGATGTGAGTATCATAACTGAGTATGCTAGCTACACTTGCTATTCGTACTGAATAGAAGTGAAAAACAATAACTATAATATGCAAGCCAATTGTCAAGTTCTGTCTCTGTCTACTACATAGCGAGAGTGGCTGTAGCGATCAGATTATCTCGTTGTTGACGTCCATCGATGTCTCAGTCCTGATGGTGCTCGATCGGACTACCCCCGTGCTGATAGCGCGCGGCTGTGTTCGTACCTGCAAGAACAAACTTGAAGGTCAGCGCTTGCATTCTATGCTATGAGAGTGCAAAAACATAGAAAGAAAAGTTCTCATGTTGTCTTCAAATGCTCTGTTGGTTGCTGAGTTCTTGTCGAACGCGTTGTATATAGGCATATAACTCAAAAAAGACATTAATGTCTTGAAAATTAGATATTGTTCTGTTGCGTTCAACTGTCAGACTGCTGTCAACTATGTATTGTTCTTCTTCCATATATGCATTAGTTTGTTTAACAATAAAATATCGTGCACGTGTCTGAGCAACGAAAACATTGTCTATATTTGTAATGAGGACAGTTTCATGTCGAATAATAGTTTTTCATAGAGAGTCGCTACGTCTTTTTTGTATACCGCAGGTCATCAGCCACCTGCAAAATGATGTGTACTTATCGGACCATATCATAGATCTCAGACATGTACGCAGAGTCATTTTCAAGAGATGCCTGCTGCGATACTTATTAAACTGCAAGGCACGTTGGAGAATATTGTTAAAGTTGAGCTCCACCCGATTTGTCACGTCAGTTTGGGCACCTCGGCTAGGTTGACCGAGTGCGAAGTGACAAATCCCGGTAAGGCCGTTAGTGTTGTTAGGACGAGTTGGTGGGAGAGCCCACTAGAGATATACTTCGCAAGTAGGGCTTGGAGGCCTTAGTTCTTCGAGTTGAGCCTTCAAGCTCCTGGCTATGGTGGATAGTCTTGGTGAGTGCAATCTGGATTCTCTACGAGCACAGGTGGATTTGGCTCGACTTAAGTGACTGTTTAATGTTCATTGGCATGGTGGAGTGAGTACATACCTTGTTATCACTCAAAGAACTCAGATTGCGAGGTCTGATTGAGAGCTTTCAGGTCGTGGATTTCAGCTGGTGGTATCTCCGGAGTGGGCAGATCGTTGGTAGCTTCGATTTGCGGGTGCGCGCGTGCGCGGAGTGGTTCTTTTTGGTTGGGTGATCGATCATTGTGAAGATTGCTGTCGTTTGAACTTGTTCCTGGTCAATTTGGTGGTGAGGTAGTGCGAAGCGCTGCTGGAATTTCTTGTGATGGGTTGGTGTGGTCGATTTGTGTCAATTTGAGATCGGTAGAAGTGCATCGGTGGATGTGGAGTTGCAGTGAGTCAAAAATTTCTGGGGCTGAAGAGTGCAGTAGGTGCGCGCTGGGAAGACGATTCCAACGCATCAAAAATTGTTCGATTTGGTGAAGGATCGAAGAAGTTACAAGTCGAAGAAGGTCGTAGGTGGTCCGAAATCTGACGTAAACTTACCTGCGAGTGTCAATTTGACAGATTTCGATCTTTTGGAGTGCAATTTTGACCTCCGAGTTGCCGTTTTGGGTGGGTCCTCTTCATACACGTCCTTCTTGTGGTGTTTGGCTCGAGTTTCTTCTCCTACCCAAGCGGAGCGGAGCGGAGAGTGAGCTGGAGTGTCGAGGTGTGGAGTGCGTGTTAGGAGGCGCACCAAAGCACCAAAAATTATTCGATTTGGTGAAAGATCGAAGAAGTTACAAGCCGAAGAAGGTCGTAGGTGGTCCGAAATCTGACAGAAACTCGCATGCGAGTGTCAATTTGACAGATTTTGACCTTTTGGAGTGCAATTTCGATCTCCGAGTTGCTGTTTTGGGTGTGTCCTCTTCATACACGTCCTTCTTGTGATGTTTGGATCCTAAACCCTTGTGGTGTCCTAAACCCTAAACCCTTTAGAGGCTTCGAGGAGCAGAGGTGCGTGAGAGCGGAGTGCGAGAGTGCGGAGCCTGAGCTCGAGCCCGCCGCAAGCCAGCTTGCTGGCGTGCGTGAGAGAGGTATCCAAGTTTCAGTTGTGTGGGAAGTGTAAAACTAACTGGTCATCCATCCCAACACTATTCCTGGACCTGGACTCTTAACTCTGTAGTGGCTTTACCACTAGACCAATAGCTCTTGGTGTCTTCTAGGGATGAGTGCAAGTAATTATGGACTTGTTTAAGGTAGTAGGAGACCTTCTCGCACGTTCTTAGAGGAGTGGTAAGGCGACCCCACAGTATTAGGGGGAAGCTATAGTTGTGGTAGTATTTGTCTATACCGTAGAGACGCGTATGGAGACAGTTGGAGGCAGTTGTCTTGGGTGAGTTAGTAGAGCTACCACGTAGATATTTTTGAAACTACTAGAGGTGTGGACATCTAGTTAGTGACCTTAAGTATCAGGTACGACGTTTGGTGACCATATATTGTGCATGTGATCACCGAAGAGGAATGTCAGTCCGGGTGGGACTGGGTTTCTCTTTATGTGAATGTTTGAGTGTGCAGGGTTATCGTTTGGACTTCTTGTGGTTGGAACCCCTCCATATTCTGCTTCATGTTTGTGTGCCGTGTTTGCTTGTGTTGGCGTTTGATTTCCGGAGTGAGTTCATTCTAGTGTGCTGTCGGTAGTGAGGCTGGAGTTGCGGACCAGTCAGACTATCTTTGTCTCTCTCACGGTGCGGTTGGAGTGACGACCAACAGACCGTGAGAGGTTGTCTGTGGTGATGGCATGTACATGTTATCCTTATCTTGACCGTCTTAGTAGGGGATAGATGAGCTTAGTAGGAGCGGGGTTAGGCAAGTGGTGGTTACGGTGGTGACGGAGATTTCGACATTCTGGTTGGAGAGTGTGTTACCGATATTCTTTCATCACGAAGTTCTCGGGAGATTCTGGTGGGGACTTCTCGAAAAGTGAGTATACGCGGAGTGGGGTGAGGTACCGACTACCTACACCATTGCCGTCGGTTGTTCCAGAGGACGAGTCAGACACAGACAACGCATTTTCTGGTGGTGAGTCTAGTGTCACCACACCGTTGTTGTGGGACATGGACGAGATCTATGGAGCCACGAAAGGACCTCGACGTTACTCGGGTACAATTGGTATCATTGAGCTGGATGACTTCATCTAGGAGTTTGACAGTTGGTGCAATCTGCAGCAGATGTGGAACCCACAGCTGTTTACACCCTTTATGGAATGAAAGGGTTTGTTCCAACACTTGGAGGGACCGCCAATGGACGATTATCATGAGTTCAGGCGAGATTACAGTGTTGAGAGCGAGTTGTGGAGACAACATTGGTCTCCCAACCACGTTTCTATCACTACTGGCGTAGTTTCAGGAGGCGTAGCACTTACGAATTCAAGTGCCAGTAGCAGTGGTACATCCACAGGTGACGGAGTACCTACTACCAGCGGTGCGTCCACAAGTAGTAGAGCAGGTGGTAGTGTGAGTAGGATACCACCAGGGTTTAACCTTGTGGTTCAGTTCTTCCATTGTTTGAGGAAGAACTATCATGGTGTGCGGACCTACAAGTTGAGGAGTCTGCAAGAGTTCCAGCGCAAGACTGGAGAGAGTCTACGCGAGGCGTTTACTCGCATGAGACGATTGATCAGCGTTACCCAAGGGGTGACAGAAGCACAGACAATCCAGTTCTTGTATGGGATACTAGACAGGGAGCTGCGTAGGAGAGTTAGAGATGTCACTCTCCTTAGAGATACCGTTCTAACGTTGGCGGTTGTCTTTGATCTGGCTGAGCGGATTGAGCTCAATATGGTGGAGGAGAGGGTGGTGGTTGCTGGGTTTAGCAAGGAGACACCACAAGGAACGACCACCTCTTCTCGAGGATCACAAGCTACGCAACAGCATGGTGGTGGTGGTGGTAAGGATCGTGCGGAGCAGTCACGATCTCAGGGAGGTGTTGGAGGATCTGATGGACAGAAGCCCATGCCGTCCTTCTCTAGTCAGCAGCAAGTGGGTCCTTGCTGGACGTGTGATGGTCCTCATCAGCAGAAAGACTGTCCACAGAAGAGAGGTAGTTATGAGACATCTGGGATGTCTCAAGCGGTGCCTAGGCAGTGTGAGCATTGCAGACAACCAGGTCACAGTAGTAACCGTTGTTTTGATCTCCACCTCGAGCTATGACATGGGAAGGCTGATTGTGGATGAGGCGGAGGAGCTCAGGGAGGCCGTGGTGGTCGAGCTGGGGATAGAGGTCCAACACCTGAGAGAAGATCAGTCGGACCACCGTTGTCGGAGTGTGATCCGTCTACCTAAGAAAGCGCCGGGCTTCTGGCTGTGGTTGTTTACTCAAGAGGTGGGCTTTCAGGTCACGACAGGGCTATAAACACTCACACATGTGTGTAGGATCCTCTAATATGCTCAAAAAGCGAAATTTAGGTCTAACTAGTAGTAATAGGTTTAGGCGGTGAACTTTGACACTCAAGGAGAAGAAAACTATGAAGGTTTAGACTTCTAAACTTCCCCTACATGTAAATGAGGTACTACTGGACACACACACGAAGTTTCAGCCTGAGATCAAATTCCAGCACCGAGATGTTGACAAAAAAGTTCTGAGTAAGAAAATTATGGTAATTTTTGGTACCCAGATGGCTATTTCAACCTAGAACAGAAGATTGACTCGATGAATTCCAAATATTCTCACAGTATTTGAAGTCTACAGGATGCTGAACATCCATGTGAAGTTGGGACTCCTGAATGTACACAGAACTCCAGATCTTCTTCTCTGAAGTCGCTGCTCTAGATTAAGAGCTTTTCATACCCCCTTTGCTTCAGCGACCGCCCTGAATTACTCAATCACTCAAATGATTCGAAACTTTTTGAACAGTCGTAACCCTCCTGACAGTGAACGCAACCACGAAGTTTTGAAGTGATTTCCTCAATTCTGTTGCAATTGACACCGAAAACCCCAAAATCAACAAAAGTGACGCAGTTTTAGCACAATCCGAACTTCAATTGGGCATAACTCCTTGTTTATTGATCCAAATCGATCAAGAATTTCACTGACAGTGCTTGGCTGGACGAGCTCTACCTTCCTGTGCTCTCAGATTTCGAAGATCCCTCACCAATTGCTCGAAATCCTCTCTAGACCTCTGTTTCTAAGTTTAGAGTTACACAAAAGACAAAAGTGAACCAATGAGAGTTCATAGCTCCAGTTGGTTGTCCTTTTGTGCCTTAAACCATGTGGTAACTTAATTCCACTCATAGGCTATCACGTCAAGTCCCCTAAAGCGTTAGCGTAAAACCTAAACTACCTAAAACGACACATAGCCTTGAAAGTAAACTAAAACCAGCTAAAAGCGTGCATGGGCAACACGTAAGTACAACTCACGAGCTTAAACCCTATCTACATGGTAAATCTAAGTCATGTACATTGAATATCATAGATAAGTATGAATTCACTTGCACAAGCGCACAAATGCTGAACAAGATAACTAGCATACTATCAGACTACTAGGACTCAAAATAGTGTTAACACCGTATGCAAAGGTGTCAAACATATACATAAACGACTAGAAGTAATATGAGCTAACTTCTAGAACTACTGAACTCAAGTTTCGGAGTAAAAATGTAACATGTAGCCGCCAAGTAGATTTACACCGTCTGCTACGACATCGGAAGTAGGTATGGCTGCTCGGATTGAGCAGTTGGAGCAGAGGATAGTTAGTATGGCTATGGCTCAGCGGAGATCTGATGGAACAGAAGCTTCCACGTCTTATGGAGGAGACTTCGACTTCATGGCAGGTGTGGCGCAGATTGAGACATCTACGGCAGTGACTCGAGGTGCAGTACGTGCCTCTGAGCCACGAGGTGCGTTAGTGGAGTTGGATCCACAACGCGGGGAGGCTGGTAGACAAGTCAGACTTCCTCAGTCATTCACGTTATCGGAGGCATTGAGGACCACGTCTATGGGTCCTAAACGGCCTACCGATGATGTAGTGGAGTTGGAGACATCGACATCCAGGAGTGGAGGTGATGCGAGTCAATCCTCGACGTCTGTAGATGCGACGTCGAATCTGATATTAGGAGCGGCTACTGCAGTTTTGCGAGTCTCATTATTCTCAGCCACGGATATGAAAGCATTGGGAGTCAACTTGACTCCACGCTCAGCGAGAGCGAGGATGTAGTTATCTCTAGTGCTGAAGTGGTTCAGCGAGAGACGGTAGACGTGTCCATGGAGTCGAGGATCAAGACAGCTACCAATGGTACTTGGCAAGCGGCGACTGCTAGGTTAGATGAGTTACTAGCGAGACCGGCGATTGACCGTGTTGGTTTGGCACCAAGTGTGGTGTTGTTGGACAACAGAAGTGGTATCTTCTGTTTGGTGGCACTTTCAGGAAAGATGTATCGACCACAGAAGGTCTTGTTAGACTCTGGAGCCCAACCATTGATGTTGGGGAAGGCGGCGTGTATTAGTTTAGGTCTGAAGAAGTCCGAGGTGGAGAGATGTCCATTCCAGTTGCAGACATCTCTAGAGAGATCAAGGGGTACAGCTCTACACATGACACGCAAGATGTTGACGGTGAGAGTTCTATCAGATCAACCCACGGATGGCTCCATGGTGAGGACCAAGGCCATCGTTACAGCCGCAGAGTCTTATGATGTATTGGTTGGATGTGCTGTGTTATACCCTATGAGGTTCGTGATCAACTATTGGAAGGAGACAACATCTTACAGACCAGGTTGGGAGTCCGGTGAGGGACGAATGAGCCGCTTATCAGTGCGGTTCAGTGCTAGAGTTGGGACGACGGAGCCTACACCAAAGACGATGACATCCGTTGCAGGGTTCAGTTCGGTCATCACTTGACCGGATGAGTTGTTAGAGGACAATGTCCATGCGGAGGACACTCCGGTCTTTGATGAGGTGGAGGACATGCCTAGCATGTCCACGTTAGTACCATCTGCCTTGGATGTTCCACTCTGGAGTTCGAGTAGGGAGTTGCAGCAATATGCTGATCGGTTGGTGCAGCAAGCTTGGGGTGAAGTCTTTGCACCACCAGTAGAGAAACAAAGGGTTGTTCCTGCTACTGACCATGTGACCTTATCACAGTTGGATACGACTCCCATTGTATGACAGTATCCAGAGGAAGGTGTGTGTGTGTGTTGGAGCTGTTTGGAGGGATCAGCACAGTTTTGGCTGCGGTATTGCAAGCAGGCATACAAGTACAGCGATACTTGTACGTGGAGAGAGATGAGGTTGCGAGACTCATCTCATTGCGTCATGTGGCACGTTTGGTGCAGAGATATCTTGAGTTGTTACCCATATCCGCTGTTAGAGGATACCAGCAAGGATTACCGTCAGATATTTCGCTGTTGAGGGCGCATGATCTCACGTTTGTTGGCACCATTCACTTGGTGATAGCGGGGTGGTCATGTCAAGGTCACACGCGTGCGAGGAGAGGTCAAGATATGACGTTTTGAGAGATGTTACGGATCTTACGACATCTCCAGATGCATCAGATGGATTCTCCAGCGTACATCTTGAAGAACGTTCCTTTGTTGGATGATGCTCGTGCACAGATGATGACGAGTGTGCACCAGGTGCGGTCCTGGATTGGACCGGCAGTGTTGTTAGATGCAGCGAGGGTGAGATCTCGTGCACATCGTCCATGATTGTGGTGGACGAACTTGTTATCGAGGGAGGTGCTCAAGCGCGCACACGATGCAGTGAGACGACCAGCGCACCTGACAATTGATGACATTTTGGATGCAGGGTGACGATCTCAAGTAGTGAGAGTCGTCGATAGATCATCCATGGCAGTGGTGAACCTAGTGAGACGGTCCATGGCAGCGTTGTCCACGTTGGTGAGCTTTTCAGCGTCAGAGATGGAGGACCTGGACTTGTGTGGGATGCTCGGTTACAACAGTTGGTGGAGTCAAATGCCGATGAGCGAGAACGAGTGATGGGTTTCTCTACGGGTACGACGGCAGTAGCTTCGATGTCAGAGGCTTCACGTCGTTAGGTGTTGGATCAAGCAATGGACTTGAACTGCTTAACATGGATTGTTAGCATTGGATTAGTTGAGTAGCGTCGGATGCGATCGATGGATGTTGCTGCTCGGACACTCTTGAGCTCTTTGGCTATTGGGTCGGTGGAGGCAAAGGCTGGGGGCGAGGCACGTTGTCGCGCTACTTGGCGGCTACATGCTTGACTTCTACTCCGACGCTTAGGTTTAGTAGTTCTAGAAGTTAGCTCATATTACTTCTAGTCCTTTATATATATGTTTGACACCTTTGCATACGGTGTTAACACTATTTTGAGTCCTAGTAGGCTGATAGTATGCTAGTTTCTTGTTCAAGCATTTGTGCGCTTGTGCAAGTGACTTCTTACTTGTCTATGACGTTCAATGTACATAACTTAGGGTTTCCATGCTGATAGGGGTTTGAGCTCATGGGTTGTACTTACTTGTCGCCCATGCATGCTTTCTAGCTGATTTAAGTTATTTTTCGGGGCTGCGTGTCATTTTAGGTAGTTTAAGTTTTACGTTGGCACTCTAGGGAGCTTGACGTGGTAGCCTATGAGTAAAACTAAGTTGCCACATGGTTTAGGGTACTAAAGGACAACCAAGTGGAGCTATGAACTCCCATTGGTCTGTTTTTGTCTTTTGTTAAACTCTAAATTTAGAAACAGAGCTCTAGAGTGGAGTTCAAGCATTTGGCGAGGGATCTTTGAAATCTGAGAGCACAGGGAGAGAGGGCTCGTCATGCCAAGCACTTCCAGTGAAATTGTCGATCGATTTGAGGCAATAAAGACGAAGTTATGACCAATTGAAGTTCGAATTGTGCTAGAATTGAATCACTTTTGTTGGATTTAGGGTTTTCAGTGTCACTCGCAGCAGATTTGAGGAAATTGCTTCAAAACTTCGAGGATGTGTTCTCTGCCAGCAGGGCTACGATTTCACAAAAAGTTTCATATCGATTGAGTGACTGAGTAATTCGGGGCGGCCGCTGAAGCAAAGGGGGTCTGAAAAGCTCTTAATCTAGAGCAGCGACTTCAAGGAAGGAGATCTGGAGTTCTACAAACAATCAGGAGTCCCAACTTCACAAGAGTGTTTAGCAAGCTGTGAACTGCAAATCCTGTAAGAAACTTCGAAATTGATTGAGCCAAACTCCTGTTATAGGTCGAAATAGCCATCTAGGTACCAGAAATTGCCGTAGTTTTCTTGCTCAAAACTTTTCTGTTCATATCTCCGTGTCAGAATTTGATCTCAGGCTGAAATTTCGTCTGTGAGTTCAGTAGTACCTCATTTGCATGTAGGGGAAGTTTAGAGGTCTAAACCTTCATAGTTTTCCTCTCCGTGAGTGTCAAAGTTCACCGCCAAATCCTATTACTGCTAGCTAGACCTGAATTTCGCCTTCTGGGTATATTACTAGATCTTACACATCTATGTGAGTGTTTATAGCCCCTGTTGTAACCTGAAAGCCAACCTCTTGAGTGAACAACCACAGCCAGAAGCCCGACGCTTTCCTAGGTAGACGGATCACACTCCGACATACTCTCTTTTTGGTGAACTCGACGTGAAACACCTAGGGTGGGAGTTTTCTTGAGAGTGTTGCAGGATCTGATATCATGGCCAACCAAGGATCATCAAGTGGAGGTGCTGCTGCCGCTCAGCAACCTGTTCAGTTGGATGCTGCTACGATGAAGATGTTCCAAGCTTTTTTCATGTTTATGCAGCAGCAGCAGAGCACAGAGAGGAAGGAGGTATTAGCAACCAAGGCGTTGCAATCTGTGGTGCATCAGATGGACTAGTTCAAGGGGACAGATATTTCCAAGTTCGTGCGATACTATGCTAGGGAGATGGAGGTGAACAAGGTACATGAGAAGGAGATGGTGGAGAACTTTGAACTTGCTATTGTGCCTGAGATTCGTGAGCGTGTGAAGGAGCTCAAGCAGCAGCAAGGACAGAGTTGGGAGAGCTTTATGCGAGCTTTGAAGGAGGAGTACTACACTGAAGATTCAGAGAGGGTGACCAAGAGAACGTTCTTGGAGTGGGTGGTGAAGCCTAACAAAGGTTTGTCTGTAAATGAGCTGTTAAGGGAGTTTGATCGTCAGTATGCTCAGCTTTCTAGGACAGAGAAGCTTACACTAGAGGTGGAGAAGATCGAGCATTTCCTACAAGCAGCGGACGTGACTGTTCAAGAGAAGCTTGAGCTGTTGCTGGAAGACAAGAGTGAGGAGAGAGGATTGAAGATTGACTGGAAGGAGGTTGAAGAGGCTGTTTCTTTGCTGACCAAGAGACAGAGAAGAAGGGACAAGGTGGTGGTAAGTGAAGCATCACCTCTGATAATTCCTGTCAAGCAGTTGCCTACTAAGCCCGCTGTCGCGCTACTTGGCGGCTACATGTTATATTTCTACTCCGACGCTTGAGTTTAGTAGTTCTAGAAGTTAGCTTATATTACTTCTAGTCGTTTATGTATATGTTTGACACCTTTGCATACGGTGTTAACACTATTTTGAGTCTTAGTAGGTTGATTACCATGTTGATAGGGCTTAAGCTCATGGGTTGTATTTGCGTGTCGCCCATGCACGCTTTCTAGCTGATTTAAGTTATTTTTCGGGGCTGCGTGTCGTTTTAAGTAATTTAAGTTTTACGCTGGCACTCTAGGGGGCTTGACGTGGTAGCCTATGAGTAAAATTAAGTTGCCACGTGGTTTAGGGTACTAAAGGACAACCAAGTGGAGCTATGAACTCCCATTGGTCTATTTTTGTCTTTTGTTAAACTCTAAATTTAGAAACAGAGCTCTAGAGAGGAGTTCGAGCATTTGGTGAGGGATCTTCGAAATCTGAGAGCACAGGGAGAGAGGTCTCGTCATGCCAAGCACTTCCAGTGAAAATTTCGATCGATTTGAGTCAATAAAGACGGAGTTATGAGCAATTGAAGTTCGGATTGTGCTAAAATTGAATCATTTTGGTTGGATTTAGGGTTTTCAGTGTCACTCGCAGCAGATTTGAGGAAATTGCTTCAAAACTTCGAGGTTGTGTTCTCCGCCAGCAGGGCTACGATTTCACAAAAAGTTTCATATCGATTGAGCAACTGAGTAATTCAGGGCGGCCGCTGAAGCTGAGGGGGTCTGAAAAGCTCTTAATCTAGAGCAGCGACTTCAGAGGAGGAGATCTACAGTTCTGTGTACATTCAAGAGTCCCAACTTCACAGGGATGTTCAGCACCCTGTAGACTGCAAATCCTGTAAGAAAATTCGAAATTGATCGAGCCAAACTCCTGTTATAGGTTGAAATAGCCAGCTAGGTACCAGAAATTGCCGTAGTTTTCTTGCTCAAAACTTTTCTGTTCATATCTCCGTGTCAAAATTTGATCTCAGGCTGAAATTTCGTCTGTGAGTTCAGTAGTACCTCATTTGCATGTAGGGGAAGTTTAGAGGTCTAAACCTTCATAGTTTTCCTCTCCGTGAGTGTCAAAGTTCACCGCCGAATCCTATTACTGCTAGCTAGACCTGAATTTCGCCTTCTGGGTATATTACTAGATCTTACACATCTGTGTGAGTGTTTATAGCCCTATTGTGACCTGAAAGCCAACCTCTTGAGTGAACAACCACAGCCAGAAGCCCGGCGCTTTCCTAGGTAGACGGATTACACTCCGACATACTCTCTTTTTGGTGAACTCGACGTGAAACACCTAGGGTGGGAGTTTTCTTAAGAGTGTTACAGGATCAGATATCATGACCAACCAAGGATCATCAAGTGGAGGTGATGCTGCTGCTCAGCAACCTATTCAGTTTGATGCTGCTACGATGAAGATGTTCTAGGCTTTTTCCATGTTCATGTAGCAGCAGCAGAGCACAGAGAGGAAGGAGGTGTTAGCAACCAAGGCGTTGCAATCTGTGGTGCACCAGATGGACCAGTTCAAGGGTACAGATATTTCCAAGTATGTGCGATACTATGCTAGGGAGATGGAGGTGAACAAGGTGCCTGAGAAGGAGATGGTGGAGACTTTGAGCTTGCTGTTGTCCCTGAGATTCGTGGGCGTGTGAAGGAGCTCAAGCAGCAGCAAGGACAGAGTTGGGAGAGCTTTATGCGAGCTTTGAAGGAGGAGTACTACACTGAAGATTCAGAGAGGGTGACCAAGAGAACGTTCTTGGAGTGGATGGTTAAGCCCAACAAAGGTTTGTCTGTAAATGAGTTGTTAAGGGAATTTGATCGTCAGTATGCTCAGCTTTCTAGGACAGAAAAGCTTACATTAGAGGTGGAGAAGACCGAGCTTTTTCTACAAGCAGCGGACGTGACTATTCAGGAGAAGCTTGAGCTGTTGCTGGAAGACAAGAGTGAGGAGAGAGGATTGAAGACGGACTGGAAGGAGGTTGAAGAGGCTGTGTCTTTGCTGACCAAGAGACAGAGAAGAAGGGACAAGGTGGTGGTAAGTGAAGCAGCACCTCTGATAATTCCTGTCAAGCAGTTGCCTGCTAAGCCCGCTTTGGTAATTGCTAGAGAGGAAGACTCACCGCTTGATGAGTTGATTAAGGATATGAAGGAGCTTAAGCTTAAGCTCACTAGGTTAGAAGAGAAGGAGCAGAATGTACAGGCTGCTATGCAGAGACCTCAGATGAGAGAAGGCTTTGTTCATCGTTGTATATGGTGTGATAGCCTAGACCATGTAAGAAGAGATTGTGGGGAGTTTTCAGATGCATTGAGGAAAGATCTTATCTTCTTCAAAGATGGTAAGATCCATTTGAGAGAGACTGGGATGATGCTGGGAACCAACTTTGGCAAGGGTGGTATGAAGAGACTTGTGAATGATATATCAGCATCACATGCTGTTTCTCTTGTGAATGCTGCTACGTGTGGAGTGAAAGTGGAAATGGAGAGAGAGAAAGGGATTACTGGGTTGTGGTCAGATGTAGTGCGGTCCGTAGCTAGAATAGAGCTAGACAAGGATGTGCTACGAAGGGTTGGCAACTCAATTAGAGAAACTACAGGATGGAATGACCCTGTGGATACTATGTCAGTGCATGCTTATGTTGCAAGAAGTCAGCATGAAGCTCTACTAGAAGAAAAACGTAGGAGGGAGGATGCATGTGAGGCTTCTACAGCCAAACGACCTGCTACAAGGAGTGAAAGGGTTAGACCAGATGCAAGGCAGGAGACAACACCTACTCGGGAGGAGACTATGGAAGATCTACCATCTACAACACCAAAGGAGAAGGAGAGAAGCAAGGAGAAGGGTAAGATGCCTGCATACAAACTTCAGTCTGACATTGAGATTGCTACAGACTTGAAGCAGGTGTTAGAGAACCGTATCTTGAATGGGAAAGTTGAGTTTACTTTGGGTGAGATTCTTGGAATTGCAAAGCATGACTTCCATGAGGTTATTATAGATATCATCAAGAGGAAACGTCAGATTTTGGGTGAAGCAGCTACGCTTAACGCTCTAGGGACCAAACTGTCGGAAGATGAGGAAGATGAGATTGCTGGTTATTGCTCTCAAGTATCAGAGGGAAGATCAGATCAGCACGTGAGGTTTGAAGATGAGGTGGAAGCATCGCAGAAGAGCCATTATTCTCACAACCATTGGGCGAGAGCAACCACAGAGACCTTAGTGAAGCTGGGAGATCTAGAGGAACCTGTGGTGGCATTGATTGATCATGGCTCAGAGATTAATCTGATGTCTAAGGAGCTGTACAAGCGTGGGAGATGGCCCATAGACACCGACCACGGATGGCTTATCCGCGCTGCCAACAACCAGAGGGGAGAACTCTATGGTGCTTGTCCCAACATCAAGGTAACTGTGGGTGACATCAGTGATGTTCAGAATTTCTTTGTGCAAGACATGTCAACCTATCCTATCATTCTAGGGCAGCCTTACATTACTGCTGTTAGAATGGAGACACGAGTTATGGATGATGGTTCAGCCTATGCTAGGATACGTAGTAGAGACGGCAAAAGAGCTGTTCAGTTTTTGACTGTTGCTGCAGAACATGAGAGGAATCGTGATAGCTTGAGAGACCGTCCACTGTCTAAGATTACTCAGGAGTTTAGAGAGTCTAGGGGTTTTGGCAGAGTACCATTGAAGAGCGAGACTTCAACGGTACAGTAGAGATAGGATTCTCGCCTGATCCTGTAAAGCAGGAAGCTTTATCCACTAGCTTCTTGGGATTGACGTCATGTGGATCAGTATGTTATAGGAAGGTTGAGAATTTGAAGAGGTTTGAGAGGCAACATGTGAAGTATGTACAGCAGTCTTTGTGGGATAATGGAGAGTTAGCAAGAGATGAATACGTATCTGGAGTGTTTGAAGAGCAGTATTTGGTAGATACTATAGGGGAGTTGAAATCGATAGTAGAAAGTTCTATAGATGATGTAGATAGAGTGGTGAGAGTGAGCTCCAAGGAGCTTTATGATGTAATTGATAAGTTTATAGATCGGCAAGAGGTGTATGTGGAGACCAAGTACAAGTCAGCGGCAAAGAAAGTCAAACCAGTGGCTTTGCCTTTACCACTCGATTACAATCAGAAGATGGAGCAAGCTGCACGAGAACCGACGCTTAGAGGACCGAGAAGAATTGGGCACCAGTTTACAGAAACAACACTGAAGGACCTGAGGATTGGAGGTGATAGATTTCTTACTGAGCAAGAGAAGAAGAGCTTCAGGGAGATGCTATCTAGACATGGTAAGGCGTTTGCGTTTGAGTCACATGAAGTAGGATGTGTAGATCCAAGTGTAGTTGCACCTATGATAATCTTTACTATACCGCATGTGCCTTGGAATCTACGTCCTATCCCTGTACCTAGAGCTCATCTACCAAAGTTGATAGACTTGCTCAATGAGAGGATTAGGATGGGTATCTTGGAACCATCTATAGCTCCCTACTCTAGCAGATGGTTTACTGTTCCGAAGAAGAGTGGAGCTTTGAGATTCATTCAAGATATGCAGCCAGTTAACAAGGTGACTATCAGGAATATGGGTATAGGACCTATTGTAGACGAGTTTGCAGAGGCTTTTGCTGGTCGTGCTATCTATTCAATGGGAGACTTATATTCAGGTTACGATCAATTTCAGTTATCCTCTGAGAGTAGAGACTTGACTACAATGAGGACACCTTTGGGGTTACTAAGGATGTGCACCTTGCCACAAGGTGCTACCAATTCTGTAGCACATATGATGAATGGCATGAATAAAGTTTTGAGGGATTTCATTCCTGAAAAAACTATGCCATTCCTTGATGATGTGCCGATCAAAGGGTGTGCTGAGGAGAGAAGAATGAGGTAATGGATCAGAGGGGGTGCCGTAAGTTTGTTGCAGATCACATAGCTGACTGTGATAAGATATTGAGTCGACTGGAGGAGGTTCATTTGACTTTATCAGGAGCAAAGTCTGTATTTGGAGAACAGGAGGTGTTAATAGTGGGGCACCTATGTGGATCTTATGGTCAGAAACCTTGTTCGAACAAGGTTGATGTCATTCGAAGGATGAAGGAAACATGTGGGTCAGTTACCGAGGTGAGAAGATTTCTAGGTGCATGTGTGTTTTATCATATATGGATTCCACACTTTGCTCATGTAGCAGATCCGTTGTACAAGCTGCTGAGGAAGGGGCAAAGATTTCAGTGGCAAGAGGAGCAAAGCGAGGCTATGAGAAAGTTGAAGGATCTTTTGGCTTCACCACCAACTCTACGGAAGGTAACATATGAGTTGGGCAGATCTGTTATCCTTACTGTTGATACTAGTCCTATTGGCATTGGATGGGCTATAGGACAAGATGATCAGGAAGGAAATAGATATGTGGTGCGTTTTGGTGCTAAGGTATTAAGTTCACGGCAGAGAGATTACCCTGAGGTCAAGAGAGAGCTATGGGGAGTAGTTACTGCGATGAAGAGTGATAAGGAATACTTGATAGGAGCACCTGTGGTTGTGGAGACAGATTGTTTACCTCTCTTAGGAATGATCACTAGCTGTACAACTCCAGATATTGCCATGTTGAGGTGGATAGCATATATCAAGTCCTTGAACCCAGAGTTTAGACATATTGCAGGAAAAGACAATCCTGTGGCAGATATGTTATCAAGGGCTAGGTATTACGATGAGAAAGAAATGATAGATGATCAGGAGGATGTGGGAACAGAGTTCTATTCTAGTGCTCTTGCTAGAAGAGAAAGAAGCTGTTTTGCAGCCTCGTTGGAGTTTTTTGAGGAAACTATGTATGATGGCGAGTGGTTGGATCTTGGACGCTATTTGAGTTCACTGGAAAGGCAAGAAGGCTGGTCTGATGCAGATTTCAAGAGGATCCGTAGAATAGCTTATGGTTACTTTTTACATGGAGGACATCTATGGAAGCGCCCTAAGCTACAAGGAGGTATACCGCAACGAGTGGTATGTGACTTGGAATTGCAGCAGAAGCTGATCAAGGAGTTCCATGAGAGTTTATGGGCCGGTCATAGAGGAGTTTGGGCTACATTTGCCAAGATGAAGGAGAAGTATTGGTGGAAGGGTATGTATAAAGATGTAGTACAGTTTGTTTCATCCTGTATACCTTGCCAGATGTATTCCAACGTACGTCATCGTGATGGAGTGCATCCTACTTATCCTTTAGCCATTCATTACAAATGGGTAGTTGATCTGGTAACTATGCCATTTGGACTTGGACAAATGAGGTATCTAGTCTTGGCTAGAGAAGATCTATCTAACCAAGTTGAAGGCCGTGCCTTAAGGACGAAGACCACTGCTAGTGTCTGTCGCTTTCTACTTGAAGATGTTATTTGTAGATATGGATGTGTGGGAAAGATCACTGCAGATAGGGGTGAGCTGGATTCACAAGAAGCAGTTGAGTTCTTCAAGCGATTGGGAATCAAGTTGGCGTTAACCACTGCTTACAATCCTGAAGGGAATGGCAAGAGCGAAAGAGGTCATCCGCCAATCATCAAAGCTTTGGTAAAAGCTTGCAAGGGTAAGATCCGTGAATGGCCTAGACTGCTACCGTTTGCTTTATGGACAGACCGTACAACTCATAGTACCGTTACAGGTTACATGCCAGCAGAATTGATACTAGGACAGAAACCTGTGATGCCGATTGAGGAGGTTGTGTCTACTTGGAATGTTTTGCCATGAGAAGATGGTAGAAGTACGGAGGATCTTCTTGCATTAAGGATCCAGCAGTTAGAACGAAGACCTGAGGATGTTGCCAAAGCTGTGGAAAGGTTGAAGACTGCTAGAGAGAGAAACAAAGACAGATTTGATAGAACGCATAGATTACGACCCAAACTAGTTAAAGAATGTGATTGGGTGTTAGTCTATGATAGTAGTCTTGATAATCAGCATAGCACTATCAGAAAGTTCTCCAAGAGATGGTTTGGACCTTATGTGGTGTTAGAAGTTTATGATAATGCCACATACTCCTTGAGAGAGTTAGATGGTGCAGTGCTCAAGGTACCAGTCGCAGGAAAGAGAATCAAGCTCTTTAGAAGGAGAGGAGAGGATTGGAACGTTGCAGAGTTTACAGAGGATGAAGCTGAAGACTCAATGGAGGTTGAAGATGAGTTTGAAGCCGAAGCTGAAGAGTCTTGATCTGGATGGCACATACCGGAGGATGTGCAGGTTCAGAGGGGGTGGATGTCGCGCTACTTGGCGGCTACATGTTATATTTCTACTCCGACGCTTGAGTTTAGTAGTTCTAGAAGTTAGCTTATATTACTTCTAGTCGTTTATGTATATGTTTGACACCTTTGCATACGGTGTTAACACTATTTTGAGTCTTAGTAGGTTGATTACCATGTTGATAGGGCTTAAGCTCATGGGTTGTATTTGCGTGTCGCCCATGCACGCTTTCTAGCTGATTTAAGTTATTTTTCAGGGCTGCATGTCGTTTTAAGTAATTTAAGTTTTACGCTGGCACTCTAGGGGGCTTGACGTGGTAGCCTATGAGTAAAAACTAGTTGCCACGTGGTTTAGGGTACTAAAGGACAACCAAGTGGAGCTATGAACTCCCATTGGTTCATTTTTGTCTTTTGTTAAACTCTAAATTTAGAAACAAAGCTCTAGAGTGGAGTTCGAGCATTTGGTGGGGGATCTTCGAAATCGGAGAGCACAGGGAGAGAGGTCTCGTCATGCCAAGCACTTCCAGTGAAAATTTCGATCGATTTGAGTCAATAAAGACGGAGTTATGAGCAATTGAAGTTCGGATTGTGCTAAAATTGAATCATTTTGGTTGGATTTAGGGTTTTCAGTGTCACTCGCAGCAGATTTGAGGAAATTGCTTCAAAACTTTGAGGTTGTGTTCTCCGCCAGCCGGGCTACGATTTCACAAAAAGTTTCATATCGATTGAGCAACTGAGTAATTCAGGGCGGCCGCTGAAGCTGAGGGGGTCTGAAAAGCTCTTAATCTAGAGCAGCGACTTCAGAGGAGGAGATCTACAGTTCTGTGTACATTCAGGAGTCCCAACTTCACAGGGATGTTCAGCACCCTGTAGAATGCAAATCCTGTAAGAAACTTCGAAAATGATCGAGCCAAACTCCTGTTATAGGTTGAAATAGCCAGCTAGGTACCAGAAATTGCCGTAGTTTTCTTACTCAAAACTTTTCTGTTCATATCTCCGTGTCAGAATTTGATCTCAGGCTGAAATTTCGTCTGTGAGTTCAGTAGTACCTCATTTGCATGTAGGGGAAGTTTAGAGGTCTAAACCTTCATAGTTTTCCTCTCCGTGAGTGTCAAAGTTCACCGCCGAATCCTATTACTGCCAGCTAGATCTGAATTTCGCCTTCTGGGTATATTACTAGATCTTACACATCTGTGTGAGTGTTTATAGCCCTATTGTGACCTGAAAGCCAACCTCTTGAGTGAACAACCACAGTCAGAAGCCCGATGCTTTCCTAGGTAGGCGGATTACACTCCGACACCGTGTAGTACAGTGATGGCAGCATACAGCAAAGAGAATTGCTAATGCATTGAACACTGCTCGCCTACAATCCATCTCGTGCACCATTTGTGCGTGTGGAAAACTTCTCGAAGGGCGTGGAGGCCGTGTCAGTCTGTTCGTCCTTCGGGATCCTACAGCGATGTCACAGATTAGCGAACTAATGCGCACTTAATTAAGGTCCAGGCGACGAGGAGTTGCTCACGCGTGCGACTAAGAGCTGCCCGCTATTTCCTAAACCTCGAGAGAAGGAGTGTTTTTTCTAAGGCATTAATCCTAAGCCTCCGGCCTCCGGCCGCACCGTCGTGCTCCCAGGACCCTAAGACCGCAACCTGCGGCTGCAGTGTCAGAATGAACATTGAGAACCTTGAACCCTCATGGTCTTATTCTTGAGCTCTCACCAGCACGTTGTCACGAGTTGATGGCAAAACTCTCTCCCGCACGATAATAAAGAAGTCCCACTGGATATCCACATCTCTTGCTCGAATTGCTCTCCTGCTTACTCGGATTCGCACGTGCAACAATTAAGCTAACACGAGGGATGCTGCATTAATTGACTAATCTGTGACATCACTGCCGGGTCTGTCCTTCGCTAACCTTGTTAAAATTAATGTCCGCGGTCTGCATTAGGTTAACGCTCCTAAATATTAATTCAACGTCCAGGCGCCAAATTATATCTCATATACCACTGTCTTAATGAAACGCAAGCGTCATTAATGAAACTGAAATCGGATGTCGTTTTTCCATCTGTCCGTCAGGCCGTTCGCCATCCATCCGTCGTGTGCGTTACCTTCACGGCCGCGCTACTAATTTTATTTTACGTACGTGGTAATATTACGGTTATTACGTACCACTTCCTTAACGCTTTCTAAATTTTTTCGGATCTAGTAACTATCTCTGTACAAGGTCGTTGGGGATGCTTATTTAATCTCCGTTGCTTTTTGATGTTTTTCACTTCCAGGGCCACCGCAATACTTTCTGTGTAGGCCTAGGCACCGCAAGCTCGAAATAGATCCAGAGACCCCAAAGCCTACGACACGCAGTTGGTGCCTTGCAGTTCTTACACGCTGAATGCCTGTCGGTGGACCAAGTTGTTGCATGTGGACTACTGCAGTCCGCTGCATGCAAATTTTCATGCATCATGAACTTCTGGGGAACTTTTATTCTTTTTTATTAATAAAATAAAACTAAATAAATAAAATAAATTTAGATAATAACTGCACCTAGAGTTATAAGATAGTCCAAACATAACTCATAAAAAGAACAGAATCGCTTCAGAGATTACAAGTGCGAGAGGCTGCTAAGAAACAAATCTTCTAAATTAGAGGTGACAATATTTCCCTCTTCCAGTATCAGAAGGAGAGGAGATGAATAATATGCATGCAACCTGTACCCAGAAGATGTGAAATCTTAATACCAACCAGCAGTAGCTTGTGCGTTGTTGCGACAATCCTGAAGACAGGTCCTTTTAATTACTACCATCATCACCAGAAAAAGAAACATTTTCTTCAATGACGAAGGAGTTGGAATGGTATGATATATACTCTTTCTCCAGTCAGGACTGGACTTCCCTGCATATCAATGGGTTAAGGTTATTACCTAGTCCTTAACCTAACCCTAACTCTTCAACACCCTAACCCTAATTATTACCTAATCCTTCCACTAAATTAAATATTCAGTAAAATATTCTTTTGACTCCCAAACTCTAGCTCATATAGATTCTAGAGCGTTTTACAAGCACATAACATATGGTTTTTTCTCCGGAACTATCTACTCTCGTTGAGAGACGGCATTCAATAGGTGCACTATATTTTGATTTATCACATCTATTTATTCTATATTTATCTTTATTCCACATACATATTTATTGCAATATATTCTCCTGAAGTAGACTCGCATGTATGTAAAGCAGTCAAAGGCTGTGCATCATGTTGTCTGAACTTTAACTCTCCATCAAACATGCATATCGAGATCTCCCGCGAACCAATTAACTCGACGGATTTACATCACGATGCTTTCCATGTTGCACGCATATTACGCTGAATGTACAGTTAAAAGGCTGTACGGTATTTTTATTAATTTATTTCCTAACCTTTCCTGATCAATTCATTCCAGCAAATTAATGTCTGGATTTAACTGATTTGTTTTTGTTAACAAGCTCCCACACTTATAGTTTTCCGCAGCACGTGACTCCACGTTTGGTTTATGGGTTATGTCTGAATTGCTCGTAAACTCCAGATCCCGTTATCACTTCACAGTTATAGAAGAATTTAACTTTTCATACAACTTAGTGCTACATTTATACATAACCTGCTTATAGTAATAGAGTCGGTACCGGTAGTTCTCTATCACTGTTCAGAGGTTATCACTGAAAATTAAATTAAATTATAATATATTACAGTTATACACTTGTTTAAAATCTAATATGAGAAAAATGAAATGAATATTACAAAATAAAAAGTTATTCCATTCTGCTTCAGATATGTTTTACTCTCCCGTGTAACAGAGTGACTCTTTTATCTTGAATAAACTCAGTAAAGTCTTTCTTCATGAAATGTCACCATACATTAGTGAAAGGTAACAAAGATAACTAAAATTTATATCACTATACACCATATAAAGTTATCACTATATTACACTGCAAGCGTCAAGTCGGGACCACACCACTTTATCACTATCAACTCGTTATCACTATATAGGTTATACTGTACTTCGATCCAATCATGTATACTTCGGTTCATTATCAACCGTGTAGTTCTTGTTTTGTTAAACATTTGTTTAATTTACCATCGATTTAGAAGAATGAGAAAAAGACAAAACGGAGAGGAGTTCTTTTATTCTATCCTTCTTAAAAGAAAATATTTTTTACATTATGGATAGTGTCTACTTTTCACACTTCGAACCATTGCATGAGTGAAATCTTATATTACGCTGTCAATTTTTAATTCTTTTTAAAGTGAATCAAACAAAGGAGACATGCATAAAGAACCAATAAGTTTGAACACTATGCCATGGGAAATTTATCTCTTAAAACCATGAATATCCAGTAATGAAATGTATCACTTCATTGATACCTATTATGATAATAAATGACTTCGGATAACCTGAACAAAAATATGCAGCTTCTTTCCCTAAGAAAAGAACAAAGGAACCTTATTTGCCCGAAGCCATGTGCTATTAATTTATGTAGACTTCATTGCTGTAGCTAGTAATTTATCCAGGTTCTCTAATCCACTGCAATCGAAGCAAATGCAGCACCCTGTAATAACATTGCGTGCAAAACCACTTGTTGTACAAGAGAAAATTATTCGATAAACAAACATATCTCTCTCATACGTACATCTTTTACTAGGTGTTTGGTTTGTATGATTTCACAATATACAGTGTGGACTGATTAATGAATAATACATATGCATACAGCATACACTTTTCCCCCGAGAGAAGAAAAGGACAAGCATGGAGTCAGAGTGGTTATCATACTTTTTCAACTCTAAACCAAGCTCATTTCATATTTAAACATTAAATGTTTCGTTCATTTCGGGAGTTGTGGGAAAAACCTATAAGTACTGCTTGTCAGATTGCGCTCCAGGAGACATAAGAATGAAATTCTGTGCATTAAGAATATAATAGGGCATGTCAAATCTCTGGAAAAATATTATCTTACGGCCGGAAGTATATTAGCCATAACTGTGTTACGCTGGGTGGGCAGAAGTTCTACGACCAACTTTGTACAAATACCGGATCAGATGACCACGATTTTTTAGAAGGGGTTGCAAAGTTAGCTGCTAGTTTTTGAATGGTGTCTGTTACTGAAGATAGTACATTCCGCCTCGATATGAATACTCCGCCCACAATTTTTTGTGTCTCATTCAAGTTTGAAGATTCATTGTAGTGGAGCGATTTTGACATTGGAGGGAGCAAAGCTTGCGATTGTTCTAGGTCATAGACACGTCCACATCCATCATTTGTAGTGTTGAAGGAGAGCGAGTTGTTAGTTCTGAAAGAGAGAGAGTTGTTGAGAGTGATCAAGTTGATTCACAAGGAGAAGTTGTTGAGAGTGATCAAATTGATTCACAAACCGATTGCGCTATCGATGTTAGATTTCTCTGTCCGAAATCTTCAAGCAAAGATGACCTCGAAACAAGTCGAGTCATCGAAGAGAAGAATTATACGTTTGAATGCTTTTGACTATGACAAGATTGTCAGTTATTTGGAAGATCCTGATAATTTTGCATCTTTATATGGAGTCGAGGGAAAGATCTCTCTCTCGACTCGTGAAACAATATGTTTTGTGAGGTTTCTCAAGCGAACTAATCTGTTTCATGAGGTATTGTTTAACCAAGTGTATACTTTTATCATTGTTTAACCAACTGTATATCTGTCTTTTATTGCTCGTTTAACCAACTTGTTATCTTTCTTTTTTCTTTTATAGCGGGTGGGATTTTGGAAAAGATGAGAGAGGGACCCTCTATGTTCAAATATAGTCATGAAGAAGATGGAAGATATCATTTGAAATGGTGTTGGATTCGAGAAGAAGTAGAGAATGCATTACATGGAGTAGAAGAAGAAGTCATAGATCGACTATGCTTACTTGTGGCTTTTTTTTTACTTCCCCGTCCTGATGTAAGTAACTATAATCATATTTCCTTTAATAATATTTCGTTATCTTTTAATGTGTAACTTGTATGCATGTAGTTTTCTTCAAAGGTTAATTTGATTAGTTTGTAAATTTTGCAGATTCTGTATTGCATAGAGTTCATGCATTCTTATGACGAGGAGACTCATCGTGCTATTGTAGGAGGACATGAGATTTTGCTTGATGAGTCCATTGTCCGTGAAGCATTTGTTCTATCTATGAGAAAAACTGTCCTTTTTCCTCATAGTGTTAAGAGGAGTTTGATAGATGATTGGTTACCTCAAAAAGATGAAAAAGAGAAAAAATACTTGATATGGATGTGTGAATACTCTGAGCGGAAGTCAGTATTTCAGCTCATCAATTGTATTCTTTTGGCTCGTCGACGTCCAAAAGAAGTACATGGACAATTAGCTTTATACGTGAGAGGAGAGGAGAGTAAAGTAAAGTAAGAAGAGAGTGCGGAAGATTACGACTGAGCAGAGTTCATCTTACACGCTTTAGATGTAGAGATCTCTTCTGTGAAGAAGCATATGAGTAAAGAGAGATTGGTGAGACATCTTGAGATATGGGTGGGTACGATCTTGACTCATCTCATGATTCATGTCCGGATACTCCTTGAATCTCGTATCATTCGAAGTTCAAATCAAGTGAACTCGTCTATTCAAGACCCTCAGTCTTCTTCTCAATGATATCAAGACCCTTAGTCATCGAGAGATCCTCCATCATCCTCTAAGATGTTTATTTTTCATCATCTTGTAAATTAATTTTGAATGATACAGTTCATTTTCGCTTCATAGTTGTTAGATATTGAAAGATTAAGTTATGCTTGGATAGATATTGATTACACTTATGTTATTCCTCTATAGCCAAGAGCTCAATGTTCGCATGGACACGTCATACAAACGATGATACGGTAGCGGTACTTGTGGTTTAACAATATTTAGCATCAAGTCAATATTAAGTTAAACACTCATGATATGATTCGTCACATCTGGCGTTTCCATCCAATGTTAGCCATCGATCCAAAAATCTAAACAAAGTCCAAATGTATTGAGATGTACATGGAGCAATATGACCACCATCCAAAAGTTACGTGTTTTTAAAAGAGTTCCATTTTTCTCATTAACTTGCTTTTTATCAGATGAGTTTGTACAGCTATGATGAACATAAAAGTTGAAAAGACGACACAAAAGATAAGAACCACCATCTTGAGAAATACTATCGTGTTGTTAAGAAATTTACTTGCTTCACTCTCCGAAGTAATGATGAACTTGATCCACCTCCCACACCACACGATAATGAACTTGATCCGGTGCTTCCAGGGACGCACTCTGTCTAATGCAATTGCGACATGGTTTTTGTTGTTATTACAGTCATGGTCGTGGTTTCCGTCATCACCACAGTCATTATCGAGAGGCTAGCCGGTTGGAGACTGAAGAGGACATTTTTTAACTTCGGGGACTGAGGAAAGATCGACTGTTGGTTTTGAGGACAGAGGAAGAAGAAAGCTGTAGTGAATACCTCTTTGATCATGACCGACAGTGCTTCAAGTTACGATAGTTCCAACCTAAATCGCACAAGTCTTAGAAACTGAATTTTTTTTAACCATATCACGCATGAGATGTGAGTAAACCAAGTAATTCACTCAAGTATCATGTAATTAGTGATGTATTTCTCGCAGTTGCGTACAGTGAACTCTACAACTGTCATTTAAGTCTATGTACCATCTATAACTATAATTTAAATCTGGTATGCATTAATACCTTCTTTTTCTTTTCGTGCATACCCTCTCTGTACTTTTCAGTGTATCGTGCACAAGCTCAGGATATTTAGAAAATATATTACGCACTAAAAATGCGTGAACATTGATTCACGATTTAGCTTGGCAGTACGGTATCTCATCATGTCAGAGTGAGAATTCCATGTTCATTTTCCAGCTAAGCTGGATCTTGTGAATAGAATTCAATAGCTTGGATCGAGCAGAGTTCTAGCTTCACCTGTCTTCTCGTTCTTCAATGAACTTTACGCTAAAAACATAAGTGCATGATATACGAATTGCAATGCACGATGTTTTCCATTTGAACTCCCGCTAAGACATACAGCTTTTATTCTCTGAAGTGCTTCCATCTTGAGACAGTGCATAATTTCTCATCAATTATCTTTGATCTGTTGTAGATGACGAAGATAAAGCTTAAAAGCTGCAACAGCATACCTCACTTTCTCAAGAATGAAGAAAGGACATGGAGTAAACTGGAAGACGGTGAAGGGTCTATCCGGACGAGGATAGAAACAGACCTCGACCTCTTCGGTTCGAACCAAATCGCAAAACTATGGTTTAAAGCGATTTAGGTTAAGTCAACCACCGTTTAGTTTGGTTTAAGTTAAACAGAAACTATATGGTTTGGTTTATAACGATTTAGGTTTAAACAGTTTGATTTATATACGATTCAACATTAAGTTCAGATGGTTTGAACTGCGACTTAAACAACTCAAACCGCAGTGTAAACAATTCGTAGTTTCAGATTTTCTTTAACCACTTCGGTTCAATAAGCATCCCCTACGGCTTTGTTCAGTGAACTCCGTTTTTTGTTATCAGAAAACGTGAAAGTGTTATTAAAAAATATTCTAATAAGCTATTATAGAAATTCAAATTAATTCATAAATATTATACGTTAATCGGACCACAGTAATCAATTCATCCGGAAAGAACTCATAAGTGAAGAACGGACTGATGTGTTCCTGGGATATAAATGAGAGACTTTCATTGTCAATACGTGTCATTCTAAGTGGATATTAATTTATATTCTAACCCTTCCCTCCCGAAGAGTTAGAATATATATTACACTTCATGTACACTTCAGTGTAAATGAGGTGAATAAGCAGTGATAACGGTTAGATCCATAACTTCCTGAAACTGGTTTGAGCCGAGACCTAGATAGAAAAAAGCTTGACGGTCTCGGAAAGGGGAGAGTAAAACCTCATTAACTGACAGGATGCTCAGTTGGATCTTCCAAATCTGTCCTCGACAGCGCGTGAACTTTTTCATATCCGGAACAGTGCTGGGGGTTACTGTGTTCAGTGTTGTGACTTCCAGTCTTTCTCTAAATTCTTTTGTCTCTATCCAAATCTATCCAAAATTTCCAGAGGGGGAAAATCAACCTCTCGGTGCAAAATTTCGTTTGAACTCATGGTATGCATATGAAAGCCACAATAAGGAGAAGGTGTCTCACGTGACATTTGTTTCGTCGAGAAGTGATCACCGAAAGATAGTTATCGTGTTGCTGCAATTAGGGTTGATATTCATGTCTGAAACTAATCTGGATCAAATAAATAGTTTTTCAGTATTTCTAGACAAGAATATTCACCCTCTTCCAAGTTAGAAAGAAGAGAATATATATATATATATATAATTTTATTTTTTCTGTTAAAAAATTAGATAAAAAATTAGATATTTTATTAATTTCCAGGTTCATTGCTTGAAACCTTTAGGGGTTATGTCGGGATTCTCTTACATCTCCAAGTCCATTTAACATTGAATATTTATAGATTTATAGATTTTTTATCGAATTAATATATTTTATTTATTATTTATTTATTATTTTATCGAAGGGGGGAAAAGGCTTTGCACAACTCCCATGGTTACAGTTCGCCTTGTGCGGGGTGAACCTTTGTGCCGCACGTAGGAGTTTCCATTTTAAACTCCATAGTCCGTTCCGTGGTAGATTCTGGTTTTATGCATTTTGGATCACCACGCAGAATGAGAAGCTTGCAAGGGTTTTCTTCCCTTCACGGCTTCGATATAGAAACGTAAGCAAGGTGAAGTAGGCAACTAGGACATTAGGATTTTCAATGTTAAGGAGAATATTCTCGGACGAGTGAGGCAAAAGACCGGAACTTTCTAACGGCTAATTCTTTTTTGAACTGCGATTCATTTTGGGTTGCCGTTCTAAACTGGAAGCACATTCATTTTCATTGATTATTTTTCAGTTTTGTCATCTGACATCATTACTCGATTTCTACACAAAAACAAACGAGTGAAACGATTGAAGACTCAATAAGAAAAATTCCGCGATGTTTTTCTATGGACACCTCAGGAGGTGCACACAGAAAACACCCACCAAGGTCTAGTCAAAGTCGTAACTCTTTCCCACGGGTCCAGAATCATTCGGAAAAGTTCTAACATTGACACCCCTATTAGGGCAACTCAAACCTCCATCCGTAACAGAAAGTAACGGGTTCACATGAAAAGATGTAAGCTTGAAGTCAAGTTGCACCAGGTGCGGTAGAACTTCTATAGAAGTCTGATTGAGAAATCTTCAATGGTTTCCGGCAGATAAGGTTTTCAGCCAACAGGTCAGGTTTTCAACCGTAGACTGCAAACGTCTAGTGACTGTACGTACCATCTCTAGAGGTGGTACGTAAAATTTACAACTGAAATTTGTAATTTTTTTTACAGGAATTACGATAATATTTTACAGCTAAAGTTTGAACGGCCCTATTAGCAGTATGATATGTCTATCCATGTAGTAGGATATTCAACTTATACATTGAAGTTAAAGCTCTAATAAATTTTCCCGGGATTCTGAAGAAAAAAACTGGCTTTCGTATATCACAATCAGACAGTATTTTTCTCTCGTCTTCATATGAATTTTGCTTCTCTTCAACCGGTACAAATGCCCCTTCGAATCCCTCTCCTTGAAGGTATGATGTACTTTATACCTTCTTACGCAATTTATGTCAAGTGTGCCAGGAGTGGTTCATACGGTACTTCGAAGGCATGCAATACTATACTAGCCTGTGAGAAAATGCAATACTATTCTCCAAATGTATATGCAGCCGGCAAGCAGTGTTGAAACCTTGCATTCTTTATTCTTGAAATGTTTCATACAAGGATGTTAGGCATTAGTTATTTACATGTTCCACCCCCCAGAAGAATTGACGGACTTGATCATCCTCTCTTATCATTTACTTACTTGATCCATCCTCAAACTAGCTATTGACTGTCTCGTAGGTCACTATGCTTACGGTCAGGTCCTGACCACATCCTACCCTGACGTGGTACATTGTGAGCTCCAAGTGCAAGAAGAGACAATAGAGAGAGTGAACATGCATTCAAGTGCACACTTGAGGTTAGAACTTCAAGCAAGAAAAGTGAAGATCGATCTAATTTGTTGTCTAAATTTTCATTTCAATTTTGGATATTTCTGGCTACGAGCGCTCTTGGAAACTAGATTTAAGCAACGTATTCTATTTTTTGATCATAACAGTCTTCATAAACAGTTCGGAGAAGGCTATTGCAGCTTCAGAAGCTGATGTCTCAGTGTGCTATGAGTAACCCCCGAGCCCGTGCCTGAACTCACTCACGCTACTGTCTCTTCTCGCACTTGAACGGTACATTTTGACGAGTCACTATGACATGAGAGACTATCCGTAACCATTTTGGAGGTGGATCAAATAAGTAAACAATAAGAGAGGATGGATCAAATTCGTCAATTCTTCTGGGAGGGTGGAGCAGTAAATAACTATGCTAGGCACTGCTTGCAAGGCGAAGGCAAAGCTTCCATAAGTGTCCACTGACTAGAAGTAGAACGGTATTGTAAAGGTAGTGCTTCCAGACAAAATAAACACTCGGAAGCTACTGGTTCCATATGAATCATATAAGCGCTAGTCACTGCTTGCAAGACGAAGGCAAAGACAAAACTTCCATAGAAAGAGCATAGAACATAAGTACACAATGATTAGAAGTCGATGGGTACTGTAAACTTTAAGGTAGTGGAGACAGACATATTGTTTCCAAACTACGTACAGGCTAGGCGCAACTCCGTGCATTCCTGGAGCTAGCAGACGCTACATTGAAGGCACACATATTGTCCACAAGGTACATAGTTGTTATGCGCAGACCTGTGCAAGCCAACGCATTCCTCGAGCTAGCAGACTACATCTACGCTACTGAGACAAAACTCTTGGTAGATGCAAGTCGGAACGTTTATATAATCAAACGTGAGAGGTGGTCAATCGACCATACAGTGGTGGCGAACGATCTCTTGGAACTTTCAGCTGCAGTACAACGGAAGCGAATCAATCGAAAGTAGCCGATAAAAGTAACGACGAAGTTCAAATGCAAAGAAATGTACTTTACTTTCATAAATTTACTTTCATAATCTCTGCTGGCTCCAAGTTACGTGCGAGAGCACTGCATAGCGGTATATATTCTAGGAGATGATAAATGTCATGGAAGTTGGAAATAGTCTTGATCTTTGAAAGCTCGAAGAAGCGACGAGGATGTATTCTTCCTCATAGACATCATTTGAGTCTGGTTGCTCGACAGTAAAACAACGTGGACGAGTTTGAGTGAAGAAGACATTATCAATATCTGCAAGTTACTGTCTCAAGACACACTATAGCACTCCATAAAGAGTCATTGCGGGTTTTCTCAATACCACAAGCCATCAGCCATCTACGAGAGGGTGTATAGTTATCTGATCTTATCATGGACCTTAGGTAGGTCCTCAGTGTAGTACCTGAATGATGTTTGGAGCGGATTTATTGACCTGGAGCACACGCTGAAGAATGTTCATGTGCACCACCAAAGAGTGTAAATAATTCATCCCCGTCATCTAGCATATGTTTTTGTGATGTTCTTCATCGTGCATTTGTGATGGACCTCAGCTTTGTCTTTCATGCAATAGCCAAGCATACCGATGAAGGTGTGGAGACCTCTGTTGGTTAATTTCTTAACACAAACTTTCTCATCCAATGACCTCTCGGTCTCTTCCATCCTAGAATATTGACCACACACTGCTTCACCTACCACACTGCTCGTAGCTTGTAGAGATATCACTCCTTGTACATGAAGATGTTAGAGCTCCCTCGTCTTTCAATGGAAAATAGTCCACTCACGCACTCCTCTTCCAAGAATTTACATCATCCAAATATAGTTAACAAGTGACAAAGGTGATTCTTTATAGTTATCTTTTATTCTCACGGACAGAAATCATTCCCGATAGAGTTCAAACTCAAGTCTGTCCAACAAGACAAAGTTGATAATCTTGACAAATAACATTACAGATACTAAACAGGCCAAGACCTCAAGAAAAAAATAAAAAACAAAGATACAGAGCAATGGATAACAAGTCTCAATAGAGAAGTACTACTGAAGTGATACTAAGTAGCCTCTAACACTATAAATGCTAAGGATCTTCACACTAAGTTGTTATACTATTTACTCTCATAAGTACTTCATGCGAAGTTCTCACCTTACATGAAGTACAAAGTACGAACTCCACTACTAAGAAGAACTTATTCAACAAAGAAACTTCATGAAATAACCACTTCGTCCAAACAAACTTCGCTCCAAAACAAACTTCGTAGTAGCTGGTTTGTCCTCAGATTTTGCCTCAAACTCTTACTCTAGTTTTAGATGTAAACTGCGAAGAACTTCGTCACCTATTCTCACTCCTACCACAAACTTCGTAGGTAAAATTCCGAAGAAGACAAGTACACACTGGCTCCGTAAACTCCAGATAAACAAAATTTCAAAATAACAACACAGAGAGGTCTCGAGTATGAACAACACAACTTCTTATATACAACTTCGTACAAAGTTGGTAGATCTCACTTCTTAAGAAGTAGAAATAACATCTTCGCCGACTGATCACGTCCCTCCAGAATGTGAAATGGAAGTGCCTACTCTACCTAACTGTAATTCTCTAGCTATACTACTTGGTGAAATTTTAACTGTCTCTCTAATTTCTCTCATCTCTCTAACTATTCTCTCAGCTACTCTAACTATTCTGCTCTTCGCTGAAAGATATGTCGCTTTCATCATCTTTGTGTGTAGACGCATTAGTAGCTCCTTCTCTGAAGTGTCAATCTCGATGACGAAATGAGAAGTCAATACTTCATCAACCTTATCACGAAGTTCTTTTGTCTCTTGCACCACCGAAGTCTTCATCTCTTCCGCCTTGACAACCTACACTTCCATCTCTGCTACCTTGTCTCGCAAACTATCCCTCTCAGACTTCATGTCATGAAACCTTGAAGTCATCATGTTTAACTTTGCTTCCAAGTCTTTAATTTGCTACGAAGACTTCACATGCTTATCGGACTTTGCTTGGAATGAAGCATTCTTCTCCGAAGTTACTCTCTTCATCTCTTCCGAAGTCTCCTCCAACTTTGTCATCAACTGATGCTCCTCTTCCAACCAACCTTTACGCCCAAAGTACACAAAGTTCATCAATTCCAACAAGGACAGCGGTACCTTTGCTTCGTCTTCAAACGTCTGTCGCTGCATGACTAATTCTACGAGGATCGACAACACGACTCCATTCAAAACTTTCAAGGTGTGCTCAAACATTTGCAACTCCTTGCAAATACTTCGTGTCGTTGTCGAGTGTCTCCACATTCTCCCTTCTTGACGTCAGCTCCAACTCCAACGCTTCGTCCTCCAACGCCTTCGATCCGTATAAGTCTTCTTCGGCCGGTGTTAGGAGATGCATACCTCAATTAGTCAAGTACGAAGTCCTGTAGGGTTTGAAGATGGTGTTCAAGACCCTCGTGATTGCTCTTCTGAACGGGTCCTAGTAACAATGCACCTTGAAGTCATTCGTACCTACTGATATCTGTGTGAACAGCTCGGTGTACTACACCAGTTCATCCGAAGTCGACCGAGTCATGTTGTCATACATCAAGTCGCCCTCTCGACCTGCTTCGTTGATTCTTAACAGAAAATTCTAGTTCTGCAGCGTCTAGTTCTACGGTCTTCTCCATGGTTCTGACGAAGAGTGTCCTCGGTATATCAAATCTCTTTGATGATATATGTCGACATCACGTCTCAGTTTGCAACAAAAAGGACAAACCCAAGTCCTCAAGTTGCCTCGCATACAACCGAAGATCCGATCACTTCATCGTGAAAGACTTCAGTCTCACTGGTGTCTTCCTTGCTGTTTGCATCTCGTGCATTTGTTCAGCAGATGTAATGTCTCAAGATTTCTCCTTTATCCCATTGTAGCATAAAAGATTTCATTCTCCAAGAAGATTTACACTAGTTACACCGTTCTAAGTTTTGAGATGTGTCTAAACTCACAAACACCCGGGTTTTGTCTAGAAATCTCTTCTAACTCTCAAAACCACGTGGCTTCGAGACCCTTCAAAAGGTGCTCTAGATCATAACACATAACTACTACTTAAAATATAACACAAATATACATTGAAAAGAAAAGGAAGACGATTACTACTCCATGACCACGGGTTCCAATCTTCTCACGTCGACTTTCAGAAGTAATTCTTGTTTTCTGGGGGTTCAACTCGGCTTCTGACACCCTTAGAACACTGCCACTGCTCTGTAGATGTCAGTTACTACTCCATACCATGAATTATCCTTACTGTATTCACTGATTGGATCATTCACAAGGTGTATGTCCCTTGTAGCCTTCTCATGCTTCTGTCTGTTAAAATGATCTTCTGACAACACTACAACGACACTTACATCCATTGATACTCACACGAAGCTTCTAGAACCAAATAGAAGATAGAATGAAGATGGGAAGATGAGAGAAGAGAAAGAAGAAGAGAAAATCAAAACAAGAGGAAATAAAAGAAAAGAGAGAAATTAATATTCTGACAGGCTTCTAGTCCGGATCCTGACTAACAAGCCATCCCTGCTTGGAGTAAATTTGGGAAGAAGACTAAATATCTACTTACAGTCCCACTATCTTCTGGTTGAGGATGACGTCTTCTGCTGTGGTAAGAAGCAATCCGCCAACTTTTGTGTACTCTAAGTCTTCCTCTCGAGACAATCTTGGAGTTAATTACCACCACTGTCCCTTTGATCAAATGAGCTTTTACAGTGGTTCAGACTTGTGCCGACACTCTCATCGTCTAACTCCTCCACGTCCTGCTTGGTACTCAGCCAACTTCTACAGATTACGACTTCTAGCTTCTTCTGTCTTTACTTCGACTGCTCTCACTCAGGGGACCAATTTCCCATGGACAGTCCGTATGTGAAACTGAAGTGCTCCATTGGATGAGATAAGCTTAGACACCGCACCGCTTCTAACAATCACTGCCACTCAACAGGAAGACTTCCCATGCACAATTGGGTATGAATTCGATGAAACTCAATCCCCAGAAGACATAGACAAAACTTCTGTAAACAAAATCGTCAATCTAATCCCTGAGAAGAAGTTACATTGGCTTCTGGAAGCTACTCCATCATCTTCCTGTCACTACCCCTCGACACATCAGATTAAACAGGACTACACAAGGATACCGTTCTCTGTCTACTCCTATCTACACTCCCACGATCCTCTCTTGGGTGCAGAGGTGCAGACCTACTCTATGCGCAAATGTACTCTAGGTGTAGCCTTCGTGTGTCCTCCTAAAAACTAAACATTAACCTCGACTTTATACCACCGCCTCTAATCGTAAGAGGGGGATTTCCTCGAATAGCAACCACAGCCCAGAGGAAAAAAGAGGCACTGTTAGATGACCACCTCCTCCTGGATTCAGTTCCTCTCAGTTTGGAAAGTCTTCACTACTCTTGCTATAACTAATCTTGCCACATGGACAGTATCCTAAAAAAACAAAAAGGAGTTGCCAAACTAAAAGTTCTTACTTATTCCTGGTCATCATGTGTGACATCCATGGAATCCGTACTAATTTAATTTAATTTAATTTATCTTTTGGTATCATGTGCTGCTCAGCTGGTACATCTGGCGCGGCTGAGGTGGCATCCGTCTCAATGACAGCCATGTGCTCTTCTGTAATTGGCTCAGAAGTCAAAAGATGTCCTTGAGAAGCTGTACCTATCTGCGCTTCCTGGCTCTTCTATAAGATCTGTTCGCTGTTGGGAGTTAGGGCGATCTCATAGGAGTTAGACGTAGTCATTACCTCCATTTTGAATGAGAAGTCATCTCTTCTTCTTGTCTTCCAGAAGACGTCTTGGCTTCTAGAGCTAGTTCATATATCTTCTCTGCTTCGAATGCTGTTACCACGAGGTGAACAGCGAGGTCGAACTCCTCCTTATCTAGATCTTCCACATGGGCTGATCTTAAGACACCGAAAGATGTGGTTGTGGGGCTGAGAACTGAAAGAAGACCATAGAAAAACTTCAGACCCTCGACCTGCCGATCCAAATAGTGGAACATGTTGAGCAGAAGCCCGAAGCAAGGAGATCATGACGTAGATGGGAGGAAGTTTCGGACCAAGATCAGAAGCTTCCTCCTTGTGGTGAAGTTGAACTTCTTCTGAGCACTTCTCCCATCTACGTCATGATCTCCTTGCTTCGGGCTTCTGCTTCCACCCACTGCTTCTTCTCCTCTGCAGCTTCTCGATGTTCATTCCAAATCTTCTTCTCGTCCACCAGATCAGTTAGTTTATCTCAAGACTTCATGCTCTCTCGGCTGAAGTCCACAGTTGGACCAATTCCTTAACAGAAGCGGAAGTTTCTGTTTTGTACTTGGTGGTGATATTCTTTATGGTGCGGAGGTTGGCTTCTAGAGCTTCCACCATCTGCTTCTATGCTTTCTCATGTTGAATCAAAGTTTGAAGATCAAATCTAGGCGGAAGAGCTTCTCCTGGGCTTTAGCTCGATTCTCCACCATCTCCATGGCTGGTTAAATCTCGGTGCTGAAGAAGGCATTGAACTCTTCCAGTCTTCTTCGTGCAGAAGGTAAGGTTCATGCTGACGTAACGATGCGTGACAACTTCTCTGTCTTCCTGAGGTACATGGACCTCTTCCACCATGGTGGTTTTCTCCTTCTGCACTTGAGAAGACGTCACTAGCGATGTCTTCCTGGGTGGTAGATCTCTTCTCAGAGACAGACTTTTTCTTTGCGCAGTCACTTGTCGCAATCGGAACATCGATCCATGTTTTGTCTTCTGGAGTCTTCGGAAGACTCTTTGGGATCGTAGGAACCGATTTACTGACGGTCTTAGTGCCGGAGGTGTCTTCTTGAGAATCTGACTCAGATCTAGAGTGGATGGTGGATAAGACGTACTCTTCCTAGGAACGCTCCTAGGTCCCATCTTTCTCGGTGACGACGTGTCTTCTGCGCTGCTGGAATTATTGCGTGATTGGTGATCTTCTTCTAGTTCGTGCCTGATCCTTCCTTAGGCACTGAAATGAGAGGGGAAGACATGACATCTGTCCGACCTTCCTCCTCTGAAGTCTCCTCCTTGACTTCTTCTTGTCTCACTTGTTCATACTTGGTCAACTAAGTCTCCTTCAGATCTCTTTTGGACACGTACATGTAGCAGAAGAAAGGGATGAGATGTCCTCATGCCGGAGTGCTCAACTAAGCTAACTCGGCGTATACATAAGCGTGGAAGAAGGTGCCCCAATTGATGATCTCTCCTGCTAGACTGCTTCCAAGAATTCTACATCCTGATCTTCTAAGTATCGGATCTTCTGAGTTTTTCCCTTGGAGAGAAGTGAAGGTAAAGTTTCCTCAAAAGACACTTCTTCGGCTCCGGGTAGGCTTCCACCTTCCAACCATTCTTTCCATGTCGATCTTCCAGGAAGAGATAGGTAGTACTCTTGGATGCATATCAATTCCTTGAAATGATAATGAGAATCTTTTTCTTCTCCAACTCGTAACTGCGGTTCTCAGATTCAGGTCGATGGAACGCTCGTCACTATTTCATCGTCTACAGTGCTGGTCTTCCTCTAGCGACTCCTGCCTTGACAGGTACATGGTTTCAGGGAGGTAGGACTACCCAGACCTCTTCCAGCAAACCCTTGTCGACAAGATTTCACTCTCACGTGAAGAAGTCGAGGCCCAACTCCTTGATGAAGAGTTTGGCCAAGCTCAGCTCTGCTTGTGGTAACATAGACCTCGAGGATGCATCGTCATTTTGAAGCTTCTGTTACACTATACCACACATGCTTGTTGTGAGCTTAAGACTCAATCCTTACCAAGCCCTCATAGACCAACTTCCACTCTCAGAAGACGAGTTCAGTCTTCCAGAAGATAACTATTCAGTCTTTCAGAATTCTAAGAGTACTTCCTAATTGCATCACGTATTCCGATCTATATCTACGCAATCCTAACTAAACATGGCATCTCATGGATTCCTAAGAAGACATTCCACTTTGCAATTCATCCTACTTCCTAACAGAAAATGAAGAGATACTTGAGAAGCGAGTCCTACGAATCGATCAGAAAAAGATGGAAGGCTCCTGCGGTGACAGTGGTCTCCAGAAGACTCTCGGGACAGCTTTTGGATAAGTGACGTCTTCAGAAAGACTTCTCGCATCTAGGCTTCTCATCACTGACCTCATCTGTCTTCGGCTTCTTACACGCAATCTATCCTCACAACAAACATTGAACATTCGCATTCTATCTTTCGACTCCTCATCTCGCGTACACTCTCAGAAGAAGCTTGCTGCGTAATGAGAAGACATGACCCTTGACATTGCTCTCCAGATTTTGTCAGCAAGACTCCTCACAATTCTCATCTAAAGTTGGGAAGAAGAAAGAACAGGCTGCTAAGGGTCAAACAGAAGAGATTAGTAGAGGACCATCATATCTTCTCGCGCATTCTGCCAGCCTTTCCAATCTTCTAGCTCTCTAGGAAGATGTGGATTTGAGAAATCAGGAAGCTTGGGAGGCATTGGTCTGATTCTCAATTTCCTACTTCTCAAAACAATCATCAAATCTCAATTTCACTTGGATTCACATCAAGATTCTCTCAATCCAATTCCAATCCAATCCAAGCTACTTGATGTGAATTCGGAATTCGGCTTATGAGAATATCCAGACCTTCAAACAAGTCTTTTGTCCATGAATTATGGGACAAAAGCACAATGGGGTAAGGAAGTTGATAGACAGAACAAAGGATATTGTGACAGGGAGAGGAATAATCAAATTTGATTTTCAGGAAGAGATTGAGAAGAAGGTTGTTGAAAATTGGACAGCGCTTCCGTGTTCAATTCTCTCAGGAGAGATTTTAGGGGGGGTAATAAGTAGGCTTCCTGCAAGCAATCGATGAAGAAGGAAGCATAGAGACAGAAGGGTGAAAGTGATGAGAAGAGGAAAGAAGCGAGAAGAACCTCAGTACTGCGCTTCTCGAATATGCTACGCTTCCACTTTACTCTTCATATGTCTTCAATACAACACAATTATACACTGAGAAGACATGGAAGACGATTAATACTTCATGGCTCAAGGCTTCTAGTCTTCTCACGTCGGCTTCCAAAAGCAAATCTCGTCTTCTAGGGGCTCAACTCGGCTTCTGACACCTTAAGAACACTACCACTATTCTGTAGATGTCAATTACTACTCCATACCACAAATTATCCTTACGACATTCAACTGATTAGATCATTCACAAGGTGTATGTCTCATGTAGCCTTCCCAGGCTTCTGCCTGCTGAAACAGTCTTCTGGCAGCACTACGATGACACTCACATCTACTTGTACTCCTCCAGAGCTTCTGTAACCAAATAGAAGATAGAATGAAGAGGGGAAGAAGAGAGAAGAGAAGGAAGAAGAGAAAATAAACAAAAGAGGAAATAATGAAAAGAGAGAAATCAATCTTCCAACAGACTTCTAGTCTGGATCTTGACTAACAAGCCATCCCTGCTTGTAGTAAATTGGGGAAGAAGACCAAATGTCTACTTACAGTCTCACTATCTTCCGATTGAGGATGACGTCTTCTCATGTGATAAAAAGCGGTCCACCAGCTTCTATGTACTCTAGGTCTTTCCTCTTGAGACAATCTTGGAGTTAATTACCACCCATTGTCTCTTTGATCAAATGAGCTTTTACAGGGGTTCAAACCTATGTCGACACCCTCATGTTATTCGTTGCTTGGATCATCCAACCATGTTTTGTGTCAATGAGTCACTTCTCTCGTTTGTAGACATCTTTAGACATAATGTTAACCTCAGATTCATGATCAATGAGAGCAACCATTGGATCTGCCAGATCTCCTACCTTCACAAACGTTTCCGTAGTAGCTCTAGTCCAATGTCCCCCAGTGTAGTGATTAGGAACCCTATCATCTATCTCGTCTTCATCTATAGCAAATCGAACCTTACGGTTGATGCAATATTCAGCCAACTCTAGCTCTTCTTTCCCTGTTATTCTCGTGTCTAAAGCATAAGTCATAACAATCTCTCTTGTCAATTGCCTCTTCCACTTGATGATGTCAATAATGACTCATGAAACTTCTTCTTTGCAATTCCAAGGATCTCTCTTAGAGTAAACTCAATCTTCGCACTTTGCACTCTCTCTTCTAACACTCTTTTCAAATCTCTAGCTGCTTCAATATATGATAACAGTTTGTAAATAGAAAGTTTATCTTTAGAACTTCTATCACTCTTGGCCAAGTAAGCATATACAAACATTGTATCTATTGAATCACTCCATCTTGTAGCACCTCTGATTACTGTGACCACCTTGAATAACTCGTCCTTTGTCATTTTTCCTTTTTCCATTGTGGTCACAACATGACTTCATATTTCATTCGCCTCTACATGTTTCTCAAAAATATTATCTCTATCTTTCACTACCTCAATCTAATAGACAACTGTCTCTACTGATGCCTCAATATACTGAAAAAAACTTGCTTCATTTCTCTTTTTCCAAAGTTAGTTTTGAGGATCTCACCTGTGTCTTTCAAGATAATCTTCCCATTCTTTCAGTAAATCACCTCTTCTTGTAAGATGTCAGCAAAGTCTCCGCACTCCTTTCGATGATGTTCAGTGCTATTGCACCAAATACATCTCTGCACATACCTTTACCTTGGAGCGGGTTTGTTTTCAAGTGCTCCTCCTTTCTCCTCTAGCCTTGCTAGCTTAATTGCAAGTCTCTCATCTCTTTTATCAATTCATCGATTGCGTCTTTTTGTGGTGCAACTGTAGAGATAAAAACAGTAAGAAATGAAACAGGAGGCACTTGTATAGTAGGTGCTTGTACATTTGATATTGTTGGTTGCTTACGAGGTAGTATGATTGGCTGTGACCACCACCTTCTCTCTTTGATACTCTCGCTTGACAAGTACATCCACTACTTCAGAAACCTTTCTCTAGTCAGCTATTAGTCCATCATCTTCCATCTTATCTTCCAGAAACAGCTCCAACTCCATATGTAGCTCATTGTTAGATGCTTGTAGAAACAACTCCACCTTCTCGTTCTCCAATATGAGCTTCTCCACCCCAAACAACTGAAGGAATTATCTCTCAGTCTCTCAAAATAGCTATGTGACAACAAGTCTTCATTTGTTTAGTCACTCCATGAATGACTCTTAGTCACTCGATCTGCATCTTCTAAAGAATACTCTTCTTTTACCTGAAAAGTAAATTGTTCCCACGTTATCGTGTCGGATATTGCGTGAAGGACGTCCAGGAAAACGCGAGGTTCATGGCTATGGAGATGTTGTGTGCTGAAACAGAGACAAGACAGAGAAAAACAACCACGAAAACGAACGCTACAATATATACCAACTCCAAATGTATGTACACTGCCGGTTCTTTCTCCTAACAGCACAGAACTGAAAAACAGACCAGAGCGGTCTGTAACTTGCTTCAAAGCCCTTAAAAACAACCCTTGAATCACAACCCTGACCCAAAAACACCAAAGCGTAGCTCAAAGCAAGAGAAACTTCCCTTTGCTAACAAGTAGAGCCACAACAATATCATGCGATCCAAACCCAAGTCCAAACCACATCCATGTACAAGTTCTTAGCTAAAGCTAGCTACTACAAGCTGTATATAGCCAACCAGAACTCTAACGAACTCAAAAGAGCAAAACCCGTAGCGAAGAAACTGAAAAAGGCCTATCTGTGAACTTCCTCCTTTCGTCGAACGGACTTCAGATGTCGATAAGGTCTCCTCCGCTGACTCCATTAACCCAAGAAACCTTCACATCCGACTTCTAACAGCCGAGATATCGCCGATTTTTGATCGCAGGTGACCGAACTTTCAAAAACTCCTCCCTGCGGCTTAAAACCGCGCACACCGCACAAACATATCGTCTAAAATGATATCCGTCTTCCCTGGCAGATAGATCTAGCTATCACGAACCCAACGAGACTCCAAACAAGTCGTCTGGAGTTCTCCTTGCAAAACCACGCAAGAAATTTGATCGCATGTTGCAAAAAACTGATGTAAATGGACTCCATGCGGTTCAAACTCGCTCACCTCACCCAAACCAACAATCCAATCCACGTATTGTCTTCTCCTATGCGCAGATGAAGACTCCCTGGTCGCGTAGGCACCAAGAACGAAGAGCTTGGTACACCGATCGCGAAGAACAACCCAATTTTAGATCGCATGCGATGAAAAATCTGACGCAAGCGCTTCCTTGCGAGTCAATTGCACTCAGAACTCCTAAACCGCCCGATGAAACTTGATATCGTCTTCAATTTCCTGTAGAACTCGGTGTTCTGATCTCGATGGATCCAAGGATAGCAAGTTTGGACTCCGGAACGGCCCGAACGGTCCAACTCTCCTTCACAAGTAACTGAAATCTCCAAATTTCTCCCCTGCATCTCAATTTCTCCCAGTACACATCCCCCGATCCGTGTCTTCCCAAACCGTCTTAACATGTGCATAGCCTACACAGATCTGAACCCAATGACACCTTGCGCGCGTGTATTGGACTTCTCAATTCTTCAAAACGTCCACCGACAAGTCGCAGGAACAAGCAAGCCCCTTAAGCAGCCCCTTTGTAACAGTCTCTATACGTACGAAGTTCTCTCATTAATAAATGAAGCAGGCCCCTTGCGTCTTTGATATACCTCCTGAAGTCTCAAATACCCAGTCAGCAAGTAAACTAAGGTCTAGCTTGATTTTTCCTTCTTTCGAGTCGCATAACTTCATCACTAGACGTCCAAACGAAGTAAACAAAGTGCTTATGAAAAGCTGGCAATGAGCTCTACCCATTGATGCGATGAAAGTGGAGATCCGAAATTGTGCCAAAAGCTCGTAAGTTGGGGCCTAGCTTGTTTTCTCCATCTTTCGAGTCTTGTAACTCCTCCACTAGGCATCCAAACGAAGTAGACGAAGTGCCTATGGAGTGCTGACAAAGAGCTCTATCCACTGATGCGATGAAAGCGAAGATCCGAAGTTGTGCCAAAAGTCCGTAAGCTGGACCTAGCTTGTTTTCTCCATCTTTGGAGTCCTATAACTTCTCCACTAGGTGTCCAAACGAAGTAGACGAAGTGTCTATGAAAAGCTGACAAGGAGCTCTACCCATCTATGCGATGAAAATGGAGATCCAAAATGATGCCAAAAGCTCATAAGCTAGGGTCTAGCTTGTCTTTCTCATGAGTGTCTTTGGAGCGACAAGCATCGAAGTCTGAATTTCAAATAGGAGCTGGTCCACGACACGACATCCACCCCTCCAAATGTGTGCATCCTCCGGTATGCACCTGAGATACCAACCAAGGAGCTGACGGGCACGCACACTCGTTCTCATGTTGTCATCCTCCCTCCCATTTCAGTCAACCTCATCCTCAAGTCTGCAACTTGATCGTCATCTTGAAGTTGCAACTCGATCATGATCCCCCGTAGATCCATGCTCATTGCATTTCTTCTCCAACCTCTCATCCAATCACCCCCTCTAGATCTACACATCTTTCAATATGCGAAGACATAGAAGGAATAACCCATCATATCATAGAAATGTCTTCCATCCGTCTTGTAGAACCTCATTGTCGAGGTTTGTGATCCAAATGTCGTAGTAGACATCACCATCCTCCCAATCATCACCGCATATCTTGATTGTAACCCTCAACCTCAAGTCTGTACATGTCATTGTATGTATCCAACTCTTTTTTTCTGTTTTTCTTGAAAAAAAAGAACCACACTGCTGGAACCAAAATCCTCAACTGCAATCATCATTATCTCGCTGTACAATGGTATATTCCTCAACCATCATCCTCCTTGATCTCTTCTTCTGGAAATCTTTACAACCTCCCAAGCCTCATCCTCCCAACCTTAATCACATGTAAATTTTTACAACCTCTCAAGCATAATCACCTTCAGCAATGGCTTCTCTCATGTAAGCCATCTTTACCCATCATCCTATATCCGTAGCCACGGGAGCATCCATCCACTCTCCTTCACCCTCAGCATGTCGTTCGTCCTTGATGATGTCAATGTAGGCATCATGGACTTCCCTTGTAGCTGCACCCAAAACCTCCCGTGATAAGAACCCAACCTTCGCATCTCGAATGCACTCCTCCCAACCTCTCTTCACATCCATCATCATAACCCCAACCCCAATATCTGGTTGTTGTATGTTTGCAACCAGATCAACCATGTCCACTGTCTGCACCCCAACCATCTCCTCCGGTTGTGAAGGATCGTCCTCCATTGTCTGTTCAGGAAGAATAGTTTCCTGTTGAACCTTATCCTCCCCAACTTGCTTTCCTGAAGATGTCTCTTCTTGTCTTTTCTTCTCGCTCTGCATCATGGATGCAGTATCCAACTTGAGCTCGTCGGATCCACGTGCTCACCCAAATTATCCATATGGAGATCATGCTCAATCTCCTCCACCCGAGCACCATAACTTGTAGCTTCGATAGCTACAACTGCATGTGCCGCAAGATAATCATCCACAAACTTCTTCATCCCTCCTTTACCAAAGTTGGCTTGAAAGAGAGTACCTGTACTTGTGATTGTAACATTTTCATCCTCCCAAGAAGTTACTTCTCGTTGCAAAGACTCTACGAAGTCGATGCAATCGTCCCATTGATGATCAGTATCATCACACCACACGCACTGGTGTACCCAAGCTGGTTTGGGTACAAGTTCCATCTCAGTCGATGATCCTTTATCCTCCAACCTAATAACCTTAGCTTGTAGATCTTGCATCTTTTGCCGTAGGTCCTCGATGGTGGATCTTTTTCCTCTACAACCACAACTGGAGTTTGAACCTCAGATACTACCCCAACTGGTATGATAGTCAGCGATACAGGTGTCGACCTTGTTACTCATTCTCTTGTATGTCTCCAGACAAAAAGCTCAACCGCTTCATGCACAACCTCCCAGTTCCTTGTCAACCCTTCTTCTTCCTCCTCATCCTCCAGAAGTAGTTCCAACCGCTCTTGCCATGGTTCATCAGCAGCTTGAAGAAACAGCTCCGTCTTGTAGCTCTCCAAGGTTAGTTGGTCCACCCGAGATAGTTGAGAGAATTGTCTCTCGAACTCCTTCAACAGCTCTATAGGTTGCAAATCCTTGCTGGATCGGTTGACCCATTCCAGAAATGATTTCTTGGTTACTCGATCTGAGTTTCCCAAGAAATACTCTTCCTTTAGCGCATGTGAAAATGTATCCCAGTTCCTCCCAAAATGCTTTGTTAGACCCTTCACATGCTCCCTTATCTCAGGCACCGCAGTGAGTTCGAATGTCTCGATCATCTCTTTTTCTGATACTTGATCCAAATCCATCTCCGTCTTGTGACATCTCAAGTACTTTGAGATGTCTTCCTCATCAAATAGATCGAGCTTATCGATCATCTTCCGAAGCGCCTTCGTCCCCAAATCCTCCTTTTGTTGATTCCTTTGCTCTTGTCGCATAAACAAAGTGAAGGCTTGAAACAATCGTGCAGTTGCTGCATCCAACTGCATCCCTGGTATACCCTCTGATCCATCCATCTCATCCATAGTCATGGCTCGTCCCATCCTCCCATCCTCCCATGATCCCAAGCATCTACATATCCATCATCCCAGGTCCACAGCATCCTCCCGAACAACAGTATCCATCTTCATCCTCGTTCATGATTGCTGATCTCTTCTGCTCAATCCTAACACACAAATATCTCCACCCCAGACCTTCATGATATCGTGTCGGATATTGCATGAAGGATGTCTAGGAAAATGCAAGGTTCCTGGCTGTGGAGATGTTGTATGCTGAAACAGAGACAAGACAGAGAAAACGAACGTTGCGATATATATCAACTCCAAATGTATGTATACTGCCAGTTCTTTCTCCTAAGAGCACAGAACTGAAAAACAGACCAGAGCGGTCTGTAACCTGCTTCAAAGTCCTTAAAAACAACCCTTGAATCACAACCCTGACCCAAAAACACCGAAGCGTAGCTCAAAACAAGAAAAACTTCCCTTTGCTAACAAGTAGAGCCACAGCAGTATCACGCGATCCAAACCCAAGTTCAAACCACATCCATGTACAAGTTCTTAGCTAAAGCTAGCTACAACAAGATGTATATAGCCAACCAGAACTCTAACGAACTCAAAAGAGCAAAACCCGTAGCGAAGAAACCGAAAAAAGCCTATCTGTGAACTTCCTCCTTTCGCCAAACGGACTTCAGATGTCGATAAAATCTCCTCCGATGACTCCGTTAACCCAAGAAACCTTCAGATCCGACTTCCAACAGCCGAGATATCGCCGATTTTCGATCACAGGTGACCGAACCTTCAAAAACTCCTCCATGCGGCTTAAAACTGCACACATCGCACACACCGCACGAACGGATCGTCTAAACTGATATCCGTCTTCCCTGGCAGATAGATCTAGCTATCACGAACCCAACGAGACTCCAAACAAGTCGTCTGGAGTTCCCCTTGCAAAACCACGCAAGAAATTTGATCGCAGGTTATAAAAAACTGATGTAAATGGACTCCCTGCGGCTCAAACTCGCTCACCTCACCCAAACCAACAATCCAATCCACGTATTGTCTTCTCCTATGCGTAGATGAAGACTCCCTGGTCGCGTAGGCACCACGAACGAAGAGCTTGGCACACCAATCGCGAAGAACAACCCAATTTTAGATCGCAGGCGATGGAAAATCTGACGCAAGCGCTTCCCTGCGAGTCAATTTCACTCAGAACTCCTAAACCGCGCGATGAAACTTGATATCGTCTTCAATTTCCTGTAGAACTCGGTGTTCTGATCTCGATGGATCCAAGGATAGCAAGTTTGGACTCCGGAACGGCCCGAACGGTCCAACTCTCCTTCACAAGTAACTGAAATCTCCAAATTTCTCCCCTGCATCTCAATTTCTCTCAGTACACATCCCCCGATCCGTGTCTTCCCAAACCGTCTTAACATGTGCATAGCCTACACAGATCTGAACCCAATGACACCTTGCGCGCGTGTATTGGACTTCCCAATTCTTCAAAACGTCCACCGACAAGTCGCAGGAACAAGCAAGCCCCTTAAGCAGCCCCCTTGTAACAGTCTCTGTACGTACGAAGTTCTCTCATTAATAAATGAAGCAGGCCCCTTGCGTCTTTGATATACTGCATGAAGTCTCAAATACCCAATCAGCAAGTAAACTAAGGCCTAGCTTGATTTTTCCTTCTTTCGAGTCGCATAACTTCATCACTAGACGTCCAAACGAAGTAAACAAAGTGCCTATGAAAAGCTGACAATGAGCTCTACCCATTGATGCGATGAAAGCGGAGATCCGAAATTGTGCCAAAAGTCTGTAAGCTGGGGCCTAGCTTGGTTTCTCCATCTTTCGAGTCTTGTAACTCCTCCACTAGGCATCCAAACGAAGTAGACGAAGTGCCTATGGAGTGCTGACAAAGAGCTCTATCCACTGATGCGATGAAAGCGAAGATCCGAAGTTGTGCCAAAAGTCTGTAAGTTGGACCTAGTTTGTTTTCTCCATCTTTGGAGTCCTATAACTTCTCCACTAGGTGTCCAAACGAAGTAGACAAAGTGCCTTTGGAAAGCTGACAAGGAGCTCTACCCATCTATGCGATGAAAATGGAGATCCCAAATGATGCCAAAAGCTCATAAGCTATAGTCTAGCTTGTCTTTCTCATGAGTGTCTTTGGAGCGACAAGCATCGAAGTTTGAATTTCAGATAGGAGCCGGTCCACGACACGACAACGTAGCACCATGAGATTAGATGATCTCTTTCACATGTACTCACCGTCTCATTTTCTAGCATCTTACTCAACGCCATCTGTCGAGAATTGTACTTCAGGTACTTGGAGATGTTCTTCTCGTCAAATTGATCTAGCGAACCTACAACAAATGACGACGCATTGGTAGTCATTGTCTCTTTTCATCCAACGGCTTGCTGTTGTTGCATTACTAACTCGAATACCTCTAGCAATCGCATATTAGAAGGTGAAAGCTTGGTCACCTTTGGAGCCTCTCCAAGTAGAAGTCTCATCTATGAACTGAGATAAGCTTTCAAAATCAATGGTTGCAAAACAACAAATATATTTATCAACCCTAGACGTTTCACATCAAGTTCATCAACAATCGTATAGCATGAAGTTTGGTTTGGAAATACATAGAGTATCTAGCTGTAGAGAAATACGACAAGACCTTGTATCAACTTGGTGAAAATCCTAGTGCTCTCACTACTCAATCTAGCAAGCTTTGTCTCGATTTATATTGACCTAACTTGACCTTAAGTGTAACACACGTGCATCACATAACACAACTGGGCGTTCAATCTTATTTTAAGTACATGAAGGATCTATACATGATAAATATATGTTTTAACTCACAATAATACCTTCAGGAAGTTTCATCTTGAAACCCCAAGTAGTTTGTTCAAGGCCAACCAAGAGATAAGGTGAAATCACTCTTCTTCCTTCAAAACCCACCACGTTGTAATATGGAATTCGGTAACCTATTGCTCCCAACTCAAACTTACAATTGGACTCAAACTTCACAAGAAATTCTCTTTGACCCATCACTATTACTCTATGAAATTTCAGCTTCAAACCTCAAACCATTTGCTTGAAATGGTCCAAGCCTTTCGTATGTGTTAACTTATGAGCTTTATAGAACCTTGTGGTAAAAATTCACGACCCCAACACCTTCTCTTAACCAAATGAGCTGAAACTTCACATGTAGTAATCTGATTGGGTACACTCCAATGGTGAAAACTTTCATTTAGAGATTCGACCTCGTGCTCATTAAACAACTCAACGCTTGAATCCAAACAAAATGGTTTTACTTCTACCACTCAATTGTTACAACCAACTTCAATCGACCATTTGAAGATCAAATCCAACCCAAACGTAGACTGATTTACATCATTGCAACCAGCAAGGCGTCAACTATCCAACCCCTTTGACAATATCAAAAGATCACCTCTCAAACTCTCGAGGCACTCAAAAATATGACTTGGGGTATTGTTTCAAGCCCTCTTACTTTGAACGATAATAACTCCATACTCAAAACTTCAAATCGATAGATCTTCCCCTCTAGGTTGTAGTCCAACTAGACCTCTTTCCAAATAGACCTCACACTCTATGAATGACCTCTCGAGAAGACCTCTCGAGAAGATCTCCTAAATCCAAAAATCATCCTTGGAAATTGGATGAACTTGATTGATAAAAATGGACCAATGATAAACAACTAAAACGGATTTGATAACCTAAGCAAGAGCGGAATATATTCAAAACTCAAAAAATATGAATTTCACGAACTTGCAAATTCTAGATATGGAGGGTGCGTGAAAATTCAGAAGAGAACGCGTTAGCAAAAACTGGTTGTTATGAGCGGCTGTTTTCTTGTGTTGGGTGACGAGTGAATAGCTACATGCCCACAAATGAATTTCCAGCACAAACTACGTCCAGAAAATATAGTTTTAGCTAAGTTAATCTACAAAGGTTTTACTTTTGGAAAAGAAATAGCAAAATATGCATACTTCTTCAAGTTTGAGAGAGGAGAAAAGCAAAATACAAGTAGAAAGCTAATGACATAACTATAGATTGGTTTCAGTCATGGTTGTAGTAGGGTGGATTCACGTAATACACGTATAGTCTCTTGAATAGAATAATCTCAGTCAATACTATGTTCAATTTATGTTAATAATAAATAATAAATAAAATATAGATATATTAGAATAGAATAGATTAAAATATATAAAATTGATAAATATCCGGAATTCACTCTTTTTTTGCGAAGTGGTTAGTAATGTACTGCATTCTTAGCTCACCCAAAAGACGAAAATGATGACAGAACAGCGCTTTACCGAAGCCTTAAAATACAGGTCTAGGAGTCTCCACTTAAAAAGAACAAGTTTAAGGCATGCCATTAAATGTTAACAAAGAAACTGATGCGAGGAAAAAAAACATAATCCATAAGGCATGAATAGATCTACGTGCTTCAAAGTTACAAGTTCAAATATCCAGTCATTGATATAATGTATTTAGTAAAAAATTAAAATAATAAATTAATTATGTTAAATTGATTTCATTGAATATGCATCTCAAACGGAGCTCAAATTTTTGGAAAAAGTGACTCGAGAAGAAGACAGACATGATAACAAAGTGGATTAGCTGTTGCTGTGGAATTATAATGACCAGCAAAAAATAATGACTGGATTTGAGAATATAGAGAAATTACAAACAAGAGAAAAAGAGAAAAATTGACAATATCTTTTAAATTTAAATAATTAAAATGATGAGGAACTCCATGTTGCTCTCTATTAAATTTAATTATCTAGTTATATATTATCATTGAGATTATTTTATACATATTATTTTATATAATTAAATTTAAAAATAAATTTTTGTTACATATTAATTTAATAACCAAACCCTTCCAAAAGAAACTTAATCGTAAATGAAGAATATATGAATACCTCCTCTATCTTTCGATAGAAGAGAATAAATATGCACGCAAGATGAACTTTCGAAAATGGAGGAGGTGAATATAATATACACGGGTGCAAACAGTTTTGGGTGTGCCGATGCGGCTTTTGCGGGAAGGATGAGGAAGAAAGGACGAAGATACAGTAGATATCCTTGCCCTGGAGAAGATCTAGAAGCGAAGACAAGTCAAGTTGAAGTGCTCCGGACTTACACCGTCCTCGGGCTTGTTCTTACGATCGGGGAACGTACAGAAGTTGATGTTCCATTCACTTCGAAATTACGTTGAGGAGGACGAGGAAGCAAATCTGTATTCCTCGGCACAGAGGCACGGCAGTTTCTGGGCCTTCAGTTATCGATTCATACTCATCGTCGTAATCAGATCGTGAAACAGACGATCTAGCGTAAAGCATAATTATGCGGCGATTGCCTGACGTCTAAATTTTTATGCTTGACTTTTGAAGATCGGCTGAGAATCAGCAGGTTGCGGATTCGGAGTTGATCGATGAGTAGCTGAGGAGGAGGAATTTGGAGACGACGGGCGAGCAGGCAAAATGCCTAAGAAGATGGGAATCAACAGCAAAGCCGAGGAGGCCAGAGGGCGGAAGGCTGCTGCGGAGGCAGAGAAGAAGGACAAGGACCAAAAGGTGAAAGAGGAGAAATTTTGGAGCGAGGCGGAAGGGCAGAAAAGCAAAGCGTCCAAGAAGAAGGAAGAGGAAGCAGAGCGCAGGGCGGAGGCTGCTGCGAAGCGGGCAGAAGCAAAGAAGCTTGCTGAACAAGAAGAGGCCGAAATTGAGAAGTCTCTGAAAAAGGTCGATAAGAAAGCGGTTCGTGTGGGCGTTCCGGTGCCGAAGGTCACGGCTGCAGAACTTGCAAAGTACAAGGAGCAAGAGGCTAAGGAGTTGCACGCCACCGCGGAGGCAGCAAAGAAGCGCGAGACCCGAACTGCAGAGGAAGAAGAGTACGAAAAATTGGTTGTTATTGAAAATACCAATCGGGATAATACCTTGGTGGATGCGCGTGATGTGGAGTCCGCGTTGGCGCAGATTGTTATCACAGATGCTACTGCCGATCGCCATCCCGAAAGAAGACTGAAAGCTTCTTACAAGGTTAGTAACAGACGACCACTTTCCTCCGAAGGGAAGGAGTACATTAGGGTTTTTGGAATGTGTCAAATGGTGGAAGCATTTGACACATTGGCGCGTTGTTCATGGTGCTTATGAACCTCTCGGTTTTACAGTCGTTAGTTCGAACTTTGGAAGGGCGGTATGCGTTTTCGGCATCATGCATTCCCATTCGAAGTTCAGAAGCACTTTAGGATTCATTTTGGAAGTACTGGAGAACCATGCTACGTAATTTTTGGCGCGTAATTCGACTCACTCTTGTCGCGCAGGTGAATGCTTTAGGCCAAAAACTGCGGAGGGAACGATTATCTTGTTCAGAGTTCTTGTCGATATAAATTTAGGGCCCGGAATCTGCAGTAGAAAATCGAAATTCCTGGATGCAAACATATCCTTGCTTCCTGAGAATCACGATGGCGGAACGTGACTGAGGAGTTCTATATAGCAATTCCTTCTGTGCGTAAATAGGAGTGATTTCGGCAGTAATGAACTGGAGCATACAGTTGCCGCGCAAATGCTAGTCGAGTGTTTCATGTGCTTTCTTCTGCTTCACGTGTCACTTGCCTGATCAGTGCTTAGTCCCAACCTTCTCATCTGCGTTGAGGTTGTTCTCATCGCAGATATGTCCTTGTTATCATGGTCAGGGTTCACTAGAGTGGGAGACGTTTTTCTGACTGTTATATCTGGTATACTCACTGCAGGCTTTCGAAGAAGCTGAGCTGCAACGGTTGAAACAAGAGAAACCCGGTATGACGCACACCCAGTACAAGGATCTAGTCTGGAAGATGTGGAAGAAGTCACCAGATAACCCTCTCAACCAGCCTTCTCAGGGCAAATAATCGGCCCGCGCAGATCTGATCAGTTTTTGGGAGTGGAACTCGGACTTAGTGGCCTTTTCTGGGGCACGTTTTACTCAAGGCAGTTTGACAGTGCGTTGTCTGAACATTATTCAGATGCCCTAAGCTGCTTCATTTCTTTTCGTACTCAAATGTGGTACAAGGGTATTGGTGTGCTTGCAGTTGTAGCATTGGAGGAGCATAGTGATGGTTGCCGGGGAACAGTTACCCTTCTGGATCGCTAGCTGGTTTGTTCCGGTACGGATGCATTGTATTTGAGATCAATCGATTAGGACTCGGACTATGTACAGCTATTTAATGCGTGACATGTAAAAATTATGTGTTGGAAGGTTTACAGAGGTCTTTCAACAGCCATGTTTCTTATACGCGGGGGACTCCAGGTTATTGATTGCATGGTACATGCAGCCTTGGGAGCTGGAGAATTATTGTCAGTATTGTCGGCGTTTGATCATTTTGTCATAGCTCTAGCTGTGTCTTCTGCTTGTACCAAGTGTTCATGGAGAGTTGCCAAATTTCGTCACCGGGCAAGTGATGCCGAAGGTCCCTCACTTTTCGTAAGGAACACGTTCAGGTCGTCCTTCGATGTACCCTCGCATTCACTACTTCGCGAATAGCTTAATTGGTTTGGTAATGGTCTTTCTTTCTTTCTTTCCTGATTGACTTGCGTGAATCAGGCCTCTGTTATTTCCTTGATGAATGACGTCTCCTTCGATTTAACAGCGGACAATTCTTGTCCGACTTTTAGAATCTTGGTAGATTCGTTTCGTATAGTCTTCGGGAGTTGTTTGGAATTTGTGCAGAGTTGATGAGCTTGCTGCAACAGCGAGTCGTTCTACTGCTTTTGTAGTGGAACCAGGCATCTTACGCATATCAGTTCTCTTGCTCAAAAGCTGGCCCATTCTCGTACCCGTTGAAATGTTGTTTGTTCTATACAAGATTGTCTGACTGAATAGAAAATAGAAACCCTTGATTGACAAGGACCTGCTAAAGTGGATATGAGTGGAACTTCCGTTGTCACATGTCCGTATTATTATATCCTACCATGCACATCTGGGGCATGACGATGGTGCCGACGAAGTCATAGACAAGGTTGAAGTTCAGGCCAGGGTAGTGTGGATACTTGCATTCTCGGCATGTTGGCATATGAGAAGTGACTCAGTTACTGCGGTTTCAGTGAATCTTGCGCTGAACGAGGAACGACTGGCTTCTGGAACATGGACCTATATTTCTCGCTTTTACCATCCTTTACTCTCGGAACTAAGAACTAAGGTGCATCGTAGTTCCGACACAATTCCCCTCTCTTCTTTTAATTGTTGAGGTTCTACAGTCGGTCCATTCATTGTTTAATTCAGTTCATTGCTCGGTCATTTAATGCAGATATCTGTTAGCACTCAATATATGCAAAGACATTACAAAAGCTTTCGTCATGCATACGGTCAGTCCCCCATTCTAACTCCACTGGATAGATGATTCTTTTACCTACCTTTCATACGGTCGGCCCCCTCCATTCTAGTTCTCCTGGATAGACGATTTCACCTGCCTTTTCTGGAAATATGCTCTTTGCTACACATACCCAACTTCGGTTCCTGAGGTTGGAAAACCTGCAAAATTTGAAGGCACATTCATTTGAAGGTACGTTCTTTCAGTCTCCTTGCTATGTATTCTGTGGGTTCTACATTCGTGTGTATGTGGGTAGCGCTTGCTGTGCGCGGGTCAACGGATTTCATCCAGAGGCTCTGGAATGCATCGGTTTCTAAGGCTCAAGGGACAGCTGTGGGGCATCCCACTTCATCTCGCAGCATGCTTATCAGCCATACTTGGCCAATCCCAGCCAATCCTATCTTGATGCGTCAATTGGAGAAGAAGACAAACATTGGATCTTGATGCGTCACATTGGAGAAGACAACAACACTGGAGCGGGAGTTTTCCGATTATGGTTCTCTGATGGTAAGCAGGAGTATCGAAGCCTTACAGATTTCAAAATGACACAACTTAATGCTCTTACAGTGCTCTCCGCAATGAGTTGTACACGGTTCTATCCTTAAAAGGCTGTGTAGGGTGGAGTAAGTGAATGGACTGCTCTTACGAGTGCTCCCCGAAATGAGTTATACACGGTTCTATCCTTAAAAGGCTGTGTAGGGTGGAGTAAGTGAATGGGCTTTGATCTGGGGGTGTTTTTTCTGTCTTGGTAACTGAAGAAGGTGGGAAACATATGTACACCAACAACAGTTCTTAGCCAGTCTTATGCTCTAATTATCCTTACGTGGAATTCTGCAGTCTGTGTTGAGAGTATAGGCGCTCAGGCTTTTTGCGGCAACGGCGATTGGAGGGGCTATCCATGCACACACAGATTTACTTCAAGTGAAATTAGGGACTTGGAAGGGACCCTGTAGTGCACTAGTTGAGAAGGACAGTCTTTTGCACCTCATCGTTCCTCAAGTTTAGTTGTTCGCAGTTAGATACGTTTGAGAGGTTGTGGGGTGGAGGCTCACTCGCTCCTTTTCCACCACAATCTTCATTTCTGGAAGAACCTTTAGTCCGCGGTATGGATTTGATTTCAACGCAAACGGTTCGGGTGTGCCGCCAGGTGACAGACAAGTGGCGAAGCCACACCTACAGCAGTGACGAGACATCGGCGGGATTGAATAACGTGACGACCAAGCCTACAAAGCGGTGTCTCCAACTTGAGGGGTTTCCCCTTGCTTCAATGTAGGTTTACCTTTGTACACGCAAACCTCGACCTGGTGTTTGGCTGCTTGGCCCTTCGGGTCCCTCTTTCCCTTGTACGACTTGATGGGGTCGTTCCATCCGTTTCTTATTCATTTGCATCGCGATTTCTCTTAAAAGATGTAATAAAAAGTAAATGGTAAATGGTATTACCTGTTCCTTGGGGTCTTCGAGGACCATGAGACAGGAGTTACGTCGAATTGCTACTCGGTGTCGTTTTTGTTGACTACTTTACAGAAATCGGAGTCATAGGTTTGAGACGACTATGTAGGGACATCTATGGCACCGGATGCGGTTATGTCTTGACGCAAATCAAGATATAAAATGCGTCTAGTCATCATGAATTAGGATTTTTAAAATTTCAGCTTATCGACACGAATCGACCTCGTTACCTTCCGACAAACAATGGTGTGTTTGGACTGAATTATTTCACTACTCTTCGTTACTATCATGAGATCGGGGCATTTACTTCTTGAACTTTACAAAACACGTGCGATAAAAGGATAAATGTAATCACATTTTCTAATATATACTTATGGATACTGTAGAGTTGTATATATACTAAATAATTTTGGAAACTCTAAAAGGTCGATTAAACTCTTGTTAATTTTGTTAAAGCGTCTTAAAAACATGTGTCTTCTATGTAAAAGAGCATTTTAAAATGTTCTCCGGATGTACGTAATTTCAGTCATATACATTAAGTAAATGCCTCAAGGTTAGACGATCACATGTGCGTGACTATTTCTTCATGAAGATGAATCCCTTTACGGTCCATGTAGATTACAGAAGTTATGGACAGAGATGTAAATTTAGGTAGCATCTCGGTTGGTGGTACATAGATTTTACATCCATAAGAGAATAAAACGAAGTTTTCTCTTGGAGATGCTCCAAAGTAGCATATTCCCTCTCGGGAATATGCATGCTCGTTTAATTTATTACCTAACCTTTTCGGCAAGGGTTAGGTAAGTAGGAGCATTAATGAATGCGTTAATAACTACAGCTTTTCGGCCTTGTACCTTCTGAACTGCAGCAGTAAACTCAGTATTTATGGTTTATTTTTTGCTCTCCGCGTGTTTTCAAACATAAATTAATAATTAACATTTATAAAAAGTTAGATTATTATTATTTATTTAATAAATAAATTTTTAAAAACATTTATTAATTTCTCTGATAACAATAAAAAAAATCCAAATATGCATCGGGCATGCATATTTGGATAGTTGTAGTATTAGTATGTCCATAGTAAATCTTTTTATTTGTTTACAGTCCTTGTAAGAGACAACGTTGACACTGAAGGACGCCGTTCTTAGGTCAGGCTGTTTGTGTTAAAAGTTGATAAACTAATACAGTTATGTGAATATGGATTTAACATTCACTTCTAACCGGAGAAAAGAATACGACAAGCGAGGTATGAAGAAAAATAGAAAAAGTGGATTGACTGTAGAGTGATATGGAATTAAAGATTATTTTACCGAACATCTAGTGAAAGAATTGATTCTTTTTCACTGGATGTTCTGATGTTCTTGTTTGGTTATAGAGACACGTATATATGTGAGACAATAATTCGAAAATATGGCAAAATTATATTATATTTTAAAAAATTAAATATAAAAAACCACGAGTTCAGTCTAGATCCAAAGAGAACCCATAAACAATAAACAAAGAGTCAGAACACGCCCTTCTAAAAGAATAAGACCGAAAACTATTAATTTATGGTTACATTAATTTATTACCTAACCCTTCGCAACGGAAGGGTTAGCTAATAAACTGAACACATTTCACCATCTCCATCTGAAGATGGAGAGGGTGAAATACGCATGCAAGATGTGAATACCATGCAGGTTACCATACTAGATGAGTTGAAGTTCATTTGTGGTCACTCTGGAAGTGAGGCTTTTGAATGTCTGGATTCTTTATCGTTTTCTATGACTGTCAATATGATATGATATTATATGGTATTCTAGTCACGATATTTTTGGGACTTCATTAGATGATCAATACATCACTTGACTGCACAGGTATGTCTGCAAATAGTAGCTTACACCTGAACACATTTCTACGGGCGGTAAGAATCGACCCAAACATCTGTTTTGGAGAGTTGAGACATGAACAGCAGACAAGCTAGAGGTCAATATCAAAGAGACTATACGAAGACTATAGAGTATCTTGATTAAAAAACAAGAACAGTAGAGTGTGCAAATATTTGGTCAGTCACTTCAACTCAGTGGGCTGCGAATCAACTTTTTTAAGGTGTATATCAATTAAAAAAGTTGTTTTTTCAAATCAAATGACTTTGATAACATGAATAAACAAGATATTACGCTTGCAATAACATTTTCAAGTTATGTAATTTCTTGAGAATTATATTATAATTTATATATTAATTTAAAGTCGAAATAATTCTCATTTGTGGAGGATGACAAAGAATTCTCACCTTTCTTTCCGACCTTTATCTTGTTCTAACTTTTACAAAATCGAGGATTAGCTATGCAAATTTATAGCAACAATATATCTATATTCTATTTTTTTCCTGCCTTTGTCTTGTTCTGAACTTTGCAAAATATATGATTAGCTATGCAAACTTATAACAACAATTTATCTATACTCCATTCTTTTCCAACCTTTCTCTTATTCTGAACTTTGTAAAATTGAGGATTAGCTATGCAAGTTTATAGTAACAATAGGGGTGTCAAAGTTCAGAGGAAAATTTTTTCAATGACAGAGAGATAACTGTCCGGAAAATTATCACAGATAACTTTGTATATAATCGCAACTCATTCTGGATTGTACCTGTGACTGGAAATCACGATTTTATCATTGACTATTTTTCAATTTATACACTCAAGATAATTACTCAGAGCAGTAAAGAATCTATTGTCAAAAAAAACTGACAAAACAAGTGAAGAACCGTTAAGAAAACGCTCGCGACGTTTTCTTACGAACATCTCCGGAAGTGCCTGCATGAAACACTGACCGCAGTCTTGCTGAAGTCGTAACTCACTCCCGTTGCTGTAGAATATCTGAGAAGGTTATTAACTTTCACACCCCTAATATATCAAACATGGAGTATATGCTAACACAAAGAACAAGTCGAGATTGCGGGATGAAGTGGAAAGAGAAGCGGATAGACAAAGGTAAAGAGATCCGAGGAGAGCTAGAAGAACTCGAAATAGAGGCAAGAGACAGTTACTGCAATCACTTGCACTTGGGAAGTTCACGCATGTTAAGTAATCTTGGAGATTCTTTATTTCTTTAATATCCAAAGAAAAGCTGGTACACATACATAAACGCATTTAATCCGTTGGAAGGCAAGTGTTGGAATCTGTAATACTGGAATATAGTGAACCCAAACGTAACGCAAATTGACATAGAATGATAGAACAGAAGTGATTGATGTAGTATCCTATGCAGCTTGCTGTCAATCAGGTGTTATTCGGCCATGTTTTTACTTTTAAATTTAATACTATTTGGGTTAATAATAAAATTCACACTTGTGCTAAATACTAAAATATTATTTTAAAAAGTTTTCACTAATATGTAATAATTAATCTTGATAAGCTACACAATAATTAATAATGGATATAAGAACAACACGTCTGAACGGGTGAAAGAAAACCGAAATGCACAGTCATATCATGAGCGGAGTAGAAACGGAGCATAAGAACGAAGAGAGACGATTGTGGATTAGACGGTGTGGCTTGAAAGGTATGCGTTTCCGGCCAAGATTGGTCCGTTTTTGCATTTTGGCAGATAGATCGCGAGCCTTCAGCTGCTTGTCCTTCCTCTCACGGAACTCCACGTGGCAGAAAAGCAGCCTCTGGTAGGCTCATGTAAGATTTCAGCTTATCCAATCGTCTCGGGGAGACCTTCCCCTGGTCCCGCGCCCGACGTATCCTCTGCTGTTGTCTCTCATGCTCTCGTCCCTTCTTCAGTTCAATCCCTGCCGCAGCGCTTACTCGTGAGCATTCCTCCAACTTCAGCATCTCCGGAGCCAATTAGTCGAGCAGTCGGAGCGGATTTATCATCACCGATATCGCACAGACAGACTCACGATGGCTGCCGTCGCTGCTACTGCCTCCTGCACCACTGTGGCCAACTGCCTCGTGCAGAAAAGCCTCGTTGCAACCTCCAGCCGCGTCGCTGCCCCCGTCAATGGTACGCCTCAGCTTTCTTTCCCGGGTCTGAGTTTCAGATGATTTGAATCATTATTCTGTTCGTTCTTTTTCATCATATTCGTGAATCCGACACCTTGAATTGTACATAGGGAGTTCATACTGCACGTGAATAGCTGATTCAGTGACTTTCCACCTTCGCTTCTTATTTAATAGAGCTAAAATGGATGAGCATGTAAGCTACTAGTTCTCGTCGGCTGGTAATGCGGATCTGTCCATGTTGGAAAACTTCCATTTCCTTGATGGCTTGGATCGGGAGACGGTGATTCGAATTAGGTTCGTTCAAATCGGGACGGAAAGTGAGGAGACCGCGCGACAGTACCGCTGCTACTAGTACAGGTCTAATTGGAAACTGTCCATGCCTCTCCCGAATTAGAACAAGAAAGTTCAGCATGTATGAAGCGGGATGGATTCTCGCGGTTTTGAGTTGCATATGTTGAGAATATTTCTACGGTTACTGCAGGGCTTCCAGCGCTGAGGATGCCACGATTGGTCTGCTCAGCTGAGAAGAAGGAGGAGACCCGCCACTCCAAGATTGCGGCCTCCGCAGCCTCCTTCGCTGCATTCGCCGCAGCAAACCCCGGTGCTGCCTTCGCTTTGGTCGACGAGAGACTGTCTACCGAGGGTACCGGTTTGAAACTTGGATTGAGCAACTCTAAGCTCGCTTGGATCTTGATCGGAGTCACTGCTCTCATCTGGTCTCTTTACTTCGTCTACTCGTCTGGCCTTCCAGAGGGTGATGACAACAGCGGTCTCGACCTATAAATGAAGTAAAGGTGATCCCCACTTTGGGATCGAGTGACTTCCCTTCAATGAGAAACGATTTACTATTTCCACTGTAAAGTAGGTAGCATTAGTTCCTGTTGTACACTGGTGCTGTGTATCTGTGATTAATTCGGTGACATCTTCTTATAAACTTTTGCGGTTAGGTATGATGAAGTGATATATTTCACGTGAACTACCTGGAACCGGTACCGCATTACTATCTTCGCCTCTTTCGTCATTACTTGAAGACAGTCTCACGCTTGCGCATGTCCTGATTGTTCCTCGCTTAACTGCATTTACTAATAGCAATTATCTTACAAGGAAGTACATTATGAAACATTATGTCTATTATATGTTCGTGTTATCCAGATTCCTTTGTCAGGTTAGAACGCAGGACAAGCAAGTGGAAAGAAGGGTGGAAAGTATTTAGGGTTTTTAGTATATATATATGTACTTGTGGCAGGGAAAAGGAAAGAAAAGGGGCGTGGAAAAGGAAACGTAACCAAAAGAATTTGGAAAAATATGTATCGTTTCTGACAGTTAAAAGTTTCCAAGAAAAAGGGGCATATAAAAGGAGACGGGAGAGAGAACTTATCATCGTTTCCTAACAGAAACCTAAAGAGCAGAACAAAGCTGCTGCTATGATGTGTACGACACAGAAAGAAGTTCTCTGATGGCAACGGTGAAAAGAAAGTACCTGTTGATCACTGAGCATTCTATGTTACTAAAGCAACTTGTTAAACACCGAGCATTCTATTTAACTACAGCTTTGCAGACTGGGCGAAGGAAAACTAGTCTGCTTTGGCACTCATCGTCCATAATCATCGCCACCACTCTCACTGCAACAATCATATGGGAGAAAAGACATGAAAATTCATGTCATTTAGGTCGACAAGTCCGAAAATAGCGAACATTCTCAAAATGAGGAAACTTGCGCTCATCTGATCAAGGTTTAGAACAAAACGCTCAAAATGAACAAAATTTGCGCTCATCAACGCTCGTTAACTCCCGACAGTATAATGCACATCCAGAGCCAGCGAATCAGAGATTGTTCCCTCTGTTAGTAACTTCGAGTCCCTTTCATTGAGCGTAAAATAACACTTCTCCGTGCCACGGTTGCACCTACTACTTACACAGAAAGATGCTCAGACGTATAGCTGCAGTAATACAGCATACGCCGGAGAAAGCGTGGAGATTCGTACACGATAAAATGTGTGCCCATCTCCTTCATCATCATCAAGCTCATCTCCACAGAAAAGTTGCCATAAATGATCACAACACTGTATCTTACCAACATAATCGGATATAATCTGTAAACAGGGTCTGCTCACGTAACCAAACTTATTACGGCGGCATTCACGAAGATGGTTCTTGCTGTATAATACGAACCGCGTTAATAGGGGTCGGCTGGAGGACGTTTCCTGTTCACGGGGGAGAAGCTCGCACTGTGACTGTGAAAGCTTTTGGGGGATAGTCCATCATTGTACATCGATATAGGAGACGGAGAGGAAAAAGCGGGAGTGTATCAATCGTACTTATACAGTTATAGTTTTCTTTCTGACAAGAGAGAATGTTATCGTCGCGTTTGCATTTCAGCGTTTCCTTCTCGGGGTGTTGGGGTGGTAGTAGAGCAGTTCCACTACACTCGAAAGTGTTACTTACGTTCAGTTAATAGTTTTAAATATTCATCACTGAGTTTACACTCTACTCGTCCTTTTAGATTATTCTAGTTGACAGACTTGCCCCGGGAAGCAAGTCTGTTTCCCTACGTACTAATGTCTCAGAGTTTACTCTTTCTCCTCACTACATATTCTATGCAGAGATTCCGATGATTTCATACACTTCAGACTGGTGTCATCATTTGTGGAAAGACGCACCAGTAAGTGATCGGAGACAGTTCGTAGACTGAATGGGGAGAAGCCGTTCTGTCGACGTTAAGTTAATTGTCTTCGATTACGGAAGTGTTGCGGAAATATCCCAACCTTTGCGATCATGTATGCGCACGAAGAAATTCCACGAAAACATGTACAAGCCCCGTGTGTCAGTTGTCCGAACAACGTCCAGAGAAGAATGAACCAGTAGCCACCATGCCAGCTAAATCGAAATAAATTTGATCGCATTGAAACAGTCTGAGCTCCAGCTAACATGGCCGCCTGTGAAAGGAGGGTACCATATGCATCCTCCACAGAATCTACTTCTCGTCACTGTACAATTGCACCACGATAGCAAGAAATGACTACCTAGAACCTTCCGCAGCAAGACTAGCTAGCTAGGCCTGTTGCTGCGCTCTCACCGCAGTTATCATGCATTGGCATCCTCGTCTTCTTCTCACGCTGGTTCTCAGTCGACTTTCCTCCCCCAGCCGCAAATTTTCAACTGCAAGGGTGAGACTAAACTATTGTACTCTATATAATACACGACATCCTAATGTCCGGATCAGACTCTTCTTCAATTAACAGTGGAGATGAGCTTGATAATTCATGGAGGATAGAGAGGAGTACTGAGCATGCACATCAACCCGGAACTACGAAACTTCTTAATGCATCAGCATGAGCAAAAGTGATTTCAGAGTAAGGACGAGCACTGGTCAAGTCAGCGGATCGCCTTATCTCAAGGGGTCGTTGCACCTCAGACGACCGTCGCTGGAACTCATTAGAACGGCGCTCAATCTCGCTCGACCGTCGCAGAAATTCTGAAGAACGTCGAGAAAGGTCGTTCGAGCGACGAGAAAGTTCGCTCGAAAGACGAGCAGGAGAGCTCATATCCCTTGCCCGAAGAGTAGGAGAAGTTCTGCGCTTCAGTACGTTCTCTACTGTCTCAGGTTTCGCCGCTGCCTTGGAAGAGCCTGCATCGAGTTCTCTGATTGTGTGAATGGTGGAGAAGGACAGCGTATTTTCCAGACTCTTGACCTTCCTCGGATTGAAGGGCTTCGTCTTGATGAATTCCATAGGATCGATATTCAGCTCTTCCCGAGAAACACTACGCCGAGAGTCTTCGAGGTCTAATCCATACATAAGTTCACTCATGTCGATGACTGTTGTAGGAGCTGCAGTCGCCTCTACCACCCTTTTTTGGCCCTTCGAAGTCGGAGACTGAAATCTCGGAGTTCTCGGCTGCGCAGTTGCGGCTGACGGCTTAAGCTGGGACAGAATCTGGTCCACTTCTGACCAAGGCTTGGGCACCATGACCGCAGGCTGATCAAGGGCTTTCAGCTTCTCATACAGATCATGAGCGGGATCCTTTACACCTGCGACTGGTCGTGTTCGAGGTCGCTCTAGATCTTCCACTATTTCCCTCGGCAGCTCAACTTGCAGATAACTGCTAGAAGTAAGGGCGACAGCATGGTCGTTATCCTTCCTTTTCCCAGTCTTGCGCTTCTTCTTCCCCACAACATTCCCCATTCTCCGAGCCCTGTTTCTCGATCCCCAAGCTCCGTCTAGTTTCAGGATATTCTCCCAGACTCTTGTCCCTTACGTGCCTCAATCCCCCAGTCCCCCAGTCCGCCACCACAAAACCACTCCTCCTCGAATTTCTAACAAGCTCCCACCGCTCCTGTATCTCCGAGCACGGCCCAGTCACCTGCTTCTGTCAAGAAGGTTATACGTGCCGCAATAGATGACAAGAAGCTAAGTGAAAGGGAATCTAAGCACTTCTTACATTGATCAAAGTTCTACATGACGCGCTTGATATTCTCGAACACGCTTTCCATCGATATGGTACAATCAGTAGTTGCAGTCTAGATTCTGAAACTGGTTGCGGAGGAGTCTTATGAGCATGGAAGTCTGAAACAAGCGGCAAGTTTGTGATACAACAAAACGAACTTGTGAAGATAAAGACACTGCCTTCGCCAGCGTCAATGTCAGGACGGAATCAAAGCCGATATTAATGATGGTGAGCATCATTTCAAGAACCGGGTGGTCAAAGAGTCAGTGCGCACAAACGTCAAAATCGAACACAGCACGCTAGATCTGGAGCGGGTGACTCCGCTACTCGTTAATCCTCGGAATGTCTCCTGATCAAGTCCAATTTCCGCGTATGAGAGAAAGGCGAGAACGCAGTTCGGCTGGGAAATATGTGGCCACGGAATGCCACGCTAGAAGACGACGACGACAATCTCCGCGATCTTGATAGCAATCCATCCATATGATCATATCTCCATGGTCCATCCTTCGCCTCCGCCCTTTTCTTCTTGTCGATGAACGAACGCTTGCAGTCGCTCCAGATTACGCCGTGGGACCAAAATCTTGTGTAGCCTCGCAGCCGCCACAGACTACCGTAGTGGACGGTGGGTCCCCTTCCAGTACTCTACGGTGCATGGAGCCATTGATCGCCGTACTGCAATTTGAATGAGTAATTTTCTTACAAAAAGCAGCCCACGCGCTACTAGCAAATAGCGAACGTCCCGAATGAGGCCTTGGCTATTCGTCTACTGTATTCTGCAACCAACCCAGCGCGCTCAACGCGGATAGCCGATAGTGTCACATCAGCTTGCTCCCAAAGGCGACACGTGTACCACGTACTGGGCATGGTTAGGCACTCTTCTTCATCTTGCATGTGCGGTAAGCAGTCCCCGGTTATATTTTTGCTATGCGTAAGCGTAGCTATATTATGAAAACCGGAAAGGGAGGGAAATTTTTGTCGTGTTGCGGAAAGGATGGGATGTAGTCGTTTTGTAACCGGAAAGAAGAAAAAAGAAATAGACACGATAAATCATTAATGCATAGTCTTGCAATGCCATTGCAAGCATAGTTTTTTGTTGCTATGCATTTACATAGTAACCGTCGATTCAATTTAAATGAGAAGAAGACAAAAGCAAGAATAGAAAGTGAAATAGTTTTGTCTTTTCTAAACATAAAGATCTTCTATTTGAAACCCCACTGTACTATATATATACTTTGTAAACAGAAAGATTCCATTCTGCTGCTGGCTGTCTGAGGACAAAGAGACTAAACACTTTAATTAAATTTATTTCTGCTGTTTTCTTACAAGAACTAAGTGTGTTAAATAAGGACAAGTGTGTTAAATAAAGATTTAAATCAAAGCTCTCCCACAGCTTTACATTATGTGGTTAATTTTATAATTATTTATTCAATATAAATTGAAAATATTCAACAAAAATTTAATGATTTCTTGAAACAAATAATATTTTCTCTCTACCCAGAAGTAAACAAGGAAAGAAAAATATGTTTTCTTCATTTTATACCCGCACCTAAGGTTTAATGTAGCATAGTTTTACATTTAAACTATCATTCATATAGTATAGTTTGTTGTATATCAAAATTAATTTGAATTTTTCTCTCTAGAGATTATGTACAACTATCCTTCATTGTGAATCTCACCAAGATTGTATTGTATTTTATTTATCTTTGAGTGTATATATCCCATTTAGACTAACTTAAAAGAGAAGAGAGAAAAATGTATATTTAGATAAATCTCAAATACATAGCCATGCAATTCCATTCCAAGCTGATCACCTTGTTAGTTTCTTTGAAAAGAAAACTCTCGTTTGAAATTTTCACACAAATTGTGGGTGTAAATTCGAGCTTCCTCTAGGTGGAAGGCTACTTCGGACAATAAATTATTTTTTGTAGATGGAGAAAATAATTTAGACAATGGAAGTATATCTTGGGGAACTGTAAGGGAGTTTGGAAACCATTAACATATATTTTGGATAGAGAGTGGATACAAAAATAAGCAAGCAAGATCAACTTTGGGGAATTTTCGTTGGCTTGCTATTATAAGAAAAAATATAAATTATGTGTTATGTGTGTGAAATTTCTGTACCAAGCTGTATGGGAAAATTTCAATTTATCCCTAAATAATAAGCGTAGTTGAGCTCGAGATGTGAGAAGATATAGACATAACCCATAAATGACGAGTAGACTCACTTGCTGTAAAAACTACAAGTGTCCTTATCTGTTAATGAAAAGAATTATTTAATCAACATATTACCAAACCCTTCTTGACAAAAGGATTAGATAATAAACCCTTCCAAATATGTAATAAATTCAATTTATGAAATATGCAAGGAATGTGCCGTTAATAAATAAACTAGTCTGCTATCCAGGCTGTTATGAACATATGTTTTTGGCACAGTAGGGGAGATGTGTGTAATCCAGTCGTAAATCTGATCAGTTGGATATAATAATCAATTCATATAATACAATTTGCTAGACTTACCACGCGCTTTAGAATTCACAATCGACTCATAAAGGAATGGGAAAGAGACTTTTGGCTTATACATCGTGCGGATATAGGAGCCAGACAATTTTCCTTCTCAATATCATTTTTGTGTTTTCAGACCCTAAAATAATTAATTTCACACAATTTCATCCGGAAATGTTGTTCATCTCGTCAATGTCCATCTGCCCATGCCCATAAGATTATAGTTACAGACACTTTTGTTTTTGTTCCAAACCCGCACAAATCCCCACATATAAGCTACCGTTGGAATTTTATATGCCTGAGATGCTTCTTCCAAAGTTTCATCTTCTTGTGAATTTGTGTTGGATGTTTCTAAACATATTTATTTGTTCATCTTTTTTAATTCTTTTATTTCATGTTTGGTTATATTTTATCCAGCACAGAGTATAAATTTACTCTCGTTCTGTCAATTGAGGTTCAGCTCAGCTGAACCTCAGTTGTCAGCAAGCATTTTTCTCATCCTCATTTTTCATCGCAAGGGATCAAGCTTGCACCTCCACGTTGGGAGGTGGAGATTTTTCTCATCAATCTAAGGCATGACGAGTCCTCATTTTGCTCATTACGAAGATAGTTTCGAATGGACGAAGCTACCGAGAGATGCAACAAGTAGCCCATATATATGCTCCTTAATGATTTTCACATCAAACCAAAAGTCAATCATGAGTATAAAACGTTTTAGTTAATAAAATATAGAATATTTATGCTCATTTTTTCTTCTATATTGCTAAACTTTATGTGTGAGATTTGTGTTACAGTAGGAAGTGATGAATAAAAGTAGAAACATATTGAAATTTTAATTTTCTTACAGCAAATTACATCTGATCATTGGATCTTGATGAAATTATGTAGATATGTTTTCTATGGTATGATATACTTTGTGGACGATGATATTTTGTAAATTGTATTTTTTCCAGTACTTAATATAACGTCTTTAAAGTCGTAAAGTTCGTAAAGTAAATCCAAAAGGTACTTGATGAGTTCCAAAATCAGTATTGCAAATTGTAAAATCTGTGTGTTTTAAATTAAAGGTGTGGAATTTTTTAGGTTACGTTTGGTTAGTTTGAACCACATGTTTGTGAAAATGAAACTCTAACACGACAAAAATATGAGTTTAGGAAAAATAAATGGATCTCCGTTTGTAATCTAATAGCATGCCACACACCCTTGGAGAGGGACACCCTATCCAAAAAATTTCAACTCAAAATCATTTTGTTTGTTCGTCTGACTTGTGAAAAACTAACTTCATATTTTAGTTTTATGTGACCATCATATCTTCATGAAACTTAACACTTATGTTTTCCATGTTTCCATATGATATATGGAGAACAGGATCTGGGAACTAAATCATCAATAATTAGTTATTCAATATATATATATTAAAGTGAACTTCAAGACATATCACTGAAGGTTTATTCTCATCGTACTATTTTTCAAATACCAAAATATTCATTTCGTATATTTTAACATTCGCTTCTTAACATATTTCTGTTTCTCGGAAATCACTATTACCGGTGATTGTCCATATCGAGCGTGTGTTAGAGCGGACACTAGCAAATAATCATCGACAAAGTGAAATATGAAATTTAAAAACACTTGGCCGAACCAAGTGTTGTATTTCTAAACTTGTAAAAGTAAGTTCTTTACCATATGGACATCCGGTTCATTCAAGCTCGATTACATTTTTGTAACTTCGACTACTGAAAGATATTTCTCAACTGAAGAAGATTACGGAGCTTGTAGAGATCATAAACGTAAGTGGCCGAAAAACGAGAAACGATTCCCACGGGAGTAGCCCTTGAGTAGACAAGCAAACAATCCAGCTTATTTTATTTTCACCATTTCGAGGGACATTATTCTGGTTCGTCACTGGAGTTCAGGAATGACTCCTGGATCGCTATGCGACGGGATAGGCATTAAAGCGTCATGGTGGAAAAGTAACAGAGACGAGGAAAAGCTACGGCAGAAGAGACTGTTGCAAATCATCGTACCTCTGGAAGTTGTCCTCGCACCTCTGGAAGTTCGTCTTTCACATACAGACAAATGATGGCCAGGTTTCACATAGAAAGTTTGAAACTACCAGATCATACATAAGCCGAGAGCTCAATATCCTTCTCCACGGACTTGTACAGGTAACGTGGAGGTGAAAAAACCGTTTATAAAATACCTGCGGACCCGTTGGCTATCGCAGATTTAGCCATAAGGCACGCTTAAGGAGGGGAGGTTGCAGTGTAACATTATTTGCTTTTTACTGGGGCGCAGTGAAGCCAGATTAAAATGTCAAATTATTCGGTAGTCCACGGAAAGAAACGGCGTCGGGGGGTCAAAGTCACGTCGGCGGGTCAAAGTCAAACTACTATATTAAAAAATCTTAATTTAAACTTCTCTGTCAACGAAACACATGGATTCTGGAAATCACAAAGACCCATAAGCGTTGTGATTGCCTGGGAACCAGTCGCAGTATAAGTCAAGTTGTTGTCAAAAATAAAATAAATGATGAGGCATTAATTTAGAGCTAACTCTTCCTAAGAAAAAGGTTAGCTCATAAATTACGCCCATGTACACTTCTAAGTGTACATGGGTGAATATACAGCCTTAACGGTGATATGCTACCAAAATGCACTTCTGGAAAAGAAAGAGAAAACGACAATCGAAAATCAAGTTGGAGAAAATTTGAGAAGAGGATTCGTTCGAGTCTACATGGATGGAGCTGCTGATTAAAAATATTTTCATCCCGTCTGGCTCTTTGGCAATTTCTGAAAATGCAAACAACGTGAAAAACGGAAGAATGAGACTAATCTCGAGAAAACCTTATTCTTTTTCAGAAATAGCTCGAACCTCATGGCTTTAAACTCAGCCGAGATATAGTGGACTCCGTGACTTCTGTATACAATATAAACTGTATATAGTGCACTAGAAACAGACTGCGCCTAGGGTTGAGATAACGCGGGTTCGAATCTCTATGCAGACAACATCATAGGAAAAAAGATTATGAGCAGGTAGATATATATTGAAATAAAAAATATATTTAACTTGTATCTGTCAGAGGGTGTCTTTGAATTTGCTTAAATTGAAATGTTTAGTAAGGTGTCTTTGAGAATTCATGCACTACTAAACGTCCCAAGAAATCTCACAATTAATTACTTCTGAAAATAATCTTCCAAAATAAAAGCATGAGCACTGAAATACATGGAAGAAACTCATAACTCATATTCATATGTGTACGAGGTGCCGTAAGTGGAAAGAGTGCTGCAAAGATGAACTTGATGAAGGTGCAGAAAGTATGGGAAGTATGCGGTCCAAATCCGCAGGCTGCAAGGTTACCGGCGGAAGACGTGATGCTGCGAAAGGGTTAAACTTAGATCTTGTGGATTGGCATCTCCTTACGACGTCTATTTTTGTGGACAGACTCCGACAGTGATTTTGAATGTGTTTTGAGTGAAATGAGATACGAGACTGGATAAAAAAGACATCATTTTTTATGTCCTTAAACCTCGATTTCGATTGTGAAGAACAACAAATGTTTAGAAATAGAAATACGATTTAAATATGCACACGACGTGTTCAAAGCATCTTATGTGATAGTGTTCTCCTTGTGTTAGTTTGCTCTTTCAGAAACTAATTACATTCTTTGTGGTCAAGAGTCCGGTGTTTTCGTAGATGTAACTTCACACATCTGATATGACAACGACCTTATGCATGTTGGATTCAATTAGACTTACGATTTTTGATGATATGTTTAGAATTGACGATTTGTGAACAAAATCAGATGGTTGTTTCATACTAACACATGTACTTAAGATATTTTGGGGTTGAGAAGACTTATCCATGACAAAACATCGTAGGAGTTGAGAGGAGAGAGGAAGTGAGAGGAAGAGCCTAAAACAGAGAAGATTGTATTTTTCTTGATATTCTAAGGAATAAAGATTGGATTTTGACATCAAATTGTATGTTTTCTTGTAGTAATTGTTTTTACTTATTTCAAGTCGGTCACTCATCAATCATACGTAGAAATTTTGCATTTTCTCCAAGAAATACCCTCTTCACTATAGCGATGATGAGATATTAAGAAAAACTCATTTTGCAATTCATGGCATTCAAATTTGTATCATTATGTTGTGTGCAAACAGAAAAGTTCACTATGGTATCATAATAATATCAGTGAAAGGTTGTTTTACATATGACTAGGAGTGCGAACATGGTGGCTAATTATGCACAGTTTTGTCGAGCAAGATGAACAAATGATTTTCAAAAGTTCTTACAATTCACTATTATATCGTTAGACTATGTGTTATCAATGGTTCATGCTGAACTTAAACATGATGTGATAAATATTTATTTTCTATCAGTTAGAGACGTTACAATATATGAAACACTGAATCATATTTACAGTTAGTTGTTAGCTTGCATAGATGTCTACTGTTGATTCTTAGCAATCTCTGTCAAGGGGACGAGTAGTCTATCAGCAATCAGTAACATATATTAAGAAAACTCTCTTGATATCGATAAAAATCAGAAGATAGTTATCGAACTCTCAAAATCTATAACTATAACTTGGATAGTTATAGAGATTGATATATTTTTCCCGAGGTTAGTTGCTGATTACAGACAGTGTTCACATTCCTCTGTCAACATTTGTTGGGATTGAAGTTTGTGTCGTATTTGATATTTGTAAACGTGTGATCATTGATGTGTTTAAAACAGTTTTTAGGTATCTAAAATGGCTTGAGTATGTTGGATTAAATAAAAACTAAATTTTGTTGGAACAAAATCATGTCCATGGGATTCTGAATTGCACAAGAGATGTACATATCACTTATTTCCAAGTGGAACTCGATGATCAAGACAATTTTACATACATGTTTGAATACAAAAGTTGTTGTACCATGATTATGAAAGCATTGTAGGAACCATTTTGAAGTTCTTAGATATGGTTATATGGTGTCCAAGACTTGTCAGCGACATACGTTTGAAAAGAACTCGTGTTTATCAAGATATTGAAGTAATGAGATATCCTATTTTTACAAAAAAGAGACTTAAAATTACTTGAATACTGTAACTACATTTCAGATCTTTACAGTAAAAGAATGTTCAGAAACTATGATTTTACTTGAATTTTATTTATTTAATTAAAAATAAAATATTATTTTGTAAATAAATAAATAAATCAAATTGTAGGTTGACTCGCAGGTGGTTTGCACAAACATGTCAAAATGACCCCTGAGACGAGCTGCTAACTGCACCGGTTCAATCCCTCTGCAATAATAAGGAAAACTAATTATTGTATATTATAACAGGATATCATACTTTATTACACATTTTTGCTGGGTTAAAGTCCAAAAATGAGTATGAACTCTCTTCGCTTTTCAAAGTCTCTCTTTTGCACATAAAAGAACGGTTAGGTGAGAAATGGTTTTTATTGTGATCTTTTCATTTAGTCATGGTATGCGATAAGCGAGCACTCAACTGAGATCTCTATAGCAGTTTTAAATCGTGTGTTTTATTTATAACCAATCAAGTTAGTATTGAAAGAGAACCATAGAGTTGAAATTGTGTCGTTTCTTGGAGAAAACGAACATATTCTACGTAACCTAACCTAAAGTACAAAGTAAGCAAAGGAGTAATATTTCTTTTCATTCTATTATACCCATAGTTGTGGTTTAATCGCCGACACTACTTAGAAAATGCAGTGTGCAGTCAATACTCTTTCCTTATACTGAAAATCAGCTCAGGTCTAATCGTCATCCAGAATTGATTGCAGGTAGTTTAATGAGCTAGCTCCAATCTTGCCGGTTGGTTAGATTTGGGTTTTTGAAAAAACTAACTTTAAGAGAACTTTTTACCTTACTTCAAACTTATTCGCGCATTTAACGTTTTGCTCAAGAGCTTTGCGTTAAAAAACCATGAACTTTAGACTCTGCGTTAAAACATATAATACATGGTTTCCTGTTGCTCGGATATCGAGACGTATTGGTAGACTTTAATACTCATCATGCTGTTAAATAACATATCCTAACTTTAATTATAGTTTTTTAATAAATATAATAACATGATCACCTTCTTCTCAGATACACTAAAACCTTATTTTCATTTTTATCAGCGCCCAGTTAATATTACATTTTCATGTCAGGGTATTTCGCACAAGCTTATGACAAATAAATGATATTACCTGTCTCTTTGGATCTTCGAGGATCATGAAACTGTCCATGTGAGTCCACCACAGCGGGACTCGGATCAGAAGCTTCATTAACAGTTTATAGCCGCATGCACCTCCAACCGTACCCACAAGAGATTGAACCCACGATCTTTCTCTTAGATGAATATAAGCTAAACCACTTGGGACACCGATCTTCGGTAGCGTGAATAGAGTTTACAATATGGTATTTTAAACTCCTCGTGAAGATTTTATTGTAATTAAATGAATAAAAAATTGATCCATCGAATTGTTAGTGACTATAGGAGAATGATTTATATCCAAGTTTGGTGAAAAGATCATCGAAGTATAAATTATAGTAAGATTTTTGAATGAACATCAACAAGGTATCTCTGGTTTATATTTACGGTAATGGTGTGAAATGCCCAATTTGGATCCAAACAATGTATGAGAGAATAAAGATATCTGAAGACTAAAATTAGTAAATTTACACAATTATTAGTACATATATATATAGACTGGAGGTATAAAATAAAACTAAAAAGTATATGATAAAACTAAAAACCATCATATTCTTTATATTATGCCTAAAAAACAAGAGGTAAGAAAAATATTCAATATTGCACATGAGACCTAGAGGGTTTACTAGTGATCCCAATGTTGACCACGCCTTTAAACATGGCTTGACACTTATTCATTTTTTTCATTATTGTTTACGCACGTTGAATAAATGTGTATGTGTAGAAAGATCATTTGACATGTAGCTTGTGAATATTCGCATGCTTTTCAAGTTATTCAATATATCATCTTCTGATGGAGGAGGAAACTTAAGGGTTTAATTTATTATCTAATATTTCCGTTGGGAAAAGGTAGATAGTAAATTAAATATCTCGTAGAAGTCTGATTGTATGCTTCTATCTTCCCGGACTTATACTGCTAGGAACGTGTTCTCTTTTTCTTCCCTTATGGGTTATGTCTGGATCTTCTTGCATCTCTTGAATCTTCTAGTGTTTAATATTTTTATTTTTAAATTAATTTAATATACATTTTCTAGTTAACAACTTATGTATTTTATGATAACCAGAGGCGGGCATGAGTTCCCCAGCAGTTCACGTTGCATGCATATACACATGTAGTGTCAAGTGCTTGCAAGTCCAAGACATTGATTTTGCTTAATATGAAGTCTTGTCTTAGATTTGGTTTGTGGGTTGTATGTAGAGGAAGATACCTAAGCTGATGGATTTTCCGACATAATTCTCAAACCTGCTGTACAAATCATGGATGTAGAAGGATTTAACGAACTTCCTACGAATAACAGTTCAAGTTCACAATTTCATCCATCTTGCCATCCTGGTCACCGGCAGTAACAGCGAACACCATCATAAAGATACCCCGCTGACACGACGCTATTGCTCAAAGGTAAACCTCCAAGTTACGAAAGGTGCAGCTGACGTTTCTGCTAAGTCAATTTCGAAATCTAAGTTTGAGGACACTTATAACGTGCTTAACTTCATATCATTGTAACTTTTTCACCCTAGCTTCAATGCTATAAAAATCATGGCGTTTGAAAAGCCCTTGAGACAACCTTCACAACAAGATTAAACTCATCCAATAGACACTCACACAAAAGACATGTTCATTCAAAGTTCAATTCATTACACATACAATCGTCAACGTTAATGTTGATTTCAGAATCAATGTTTGAGAACATGACATCCAAATCCCACTGGGTATGTGCTGCAACCACAATCAGATCTATGTTTGGTGACATGCAAAACCATCTTCATTCATGAAACCACAAGAAAATACACTTGAAACCAAATAATCTACAAGTTTTATTTATAGCTCATATAAGTTCACAAATGTTGTCATTGGAATACTTAGTTTCCAGTGCTATGAAAGACGTCCAAAACAGATAACCAGCAAAACTGTCAGATCATCATCTGTCATGTCATCATCCCATTCAGATGCCATGTCAGCATTCAGTGTGCCACTTGAACATTTGGATGTCACATTAACATCCGTTGTCTACAAAATCCAAAAACTTTTGAGCTCCACAACTTTTCTAATTTACAGCCAATTGAGATGATCCAAAAACCAATCATGCTCTACTCGTCAAGCTTTATTTATTGTACACAATGATATAATGATATGATTGTAAATCGTCTCTTTGTATATACATTTGGAATGTTTTTGGAGAAGCTATTTCTAAACCTCTGATTCACCCACTAGTCGTTCCATGTCGAATCCACGACATGACATCATCATTTGTACTACATCGATAAGAGAGTAATGTGAAGTCAAAGTTTCTAACATCAGAAAATATAAAACATATAAAAATTCTTGAACTCATCAGCTATTTTTCACCAGATGCACTTCATCTGTAATCCCTTATTTCCATGCTATTAATAAAAACCTTAAGTTGTGTTGAATCCGAAGGTCATAATGGTGTAAAGCTTTATGCTCCGATAAAAGAACTAATTTGATCAGAAAACTTTTCTAATCTCGAAATGATAACAAACAAATGATGTCAAATATGGTCATTTCAAATTAGAATTCCAGACAAGCAAAATTGATGATTCATGTTTTGACCGATCTCAGCCTTTTTGACCTTTTATCACCAAAGGGCAATCCATTTCGCCTATAATGTCATTTTTTATCTTTGAATTAGTGTTTTAAGTTTCTGGGATCGACAACTCATAACTTAGCTAAAATGATTATTAGATCGAAAGTTATTACGAAAGCATGAACTTAAGTAACCTCAAATCTTCCAAGCCAACTCCGGTTATCTCTAATTCAGAATCTAGTCCAAAGCTCAAGAAGTCAAATCTCTCGAAACATATCCGGATAGATATCCATCCAAAAGGTCCGCTAGAGCATGACAAAAGTTACTTCTGAATTACCAAACTCGATCCATGTGTCACACCAATTTATCTATGAAACTAAAGCTCTAAACGTCAAAAGCGTTTACATTGCTTCCACACTCTAAGACTTATCTGGAAGATATGACAACTCATTCAAATGAATATCTGCCCAAAAAAGTGATAAGACTGAATTAGAATTCTTATCAAACTTAGAAATATCACGCTAGTACTGACAAAGAGAGTTCAATCAACAACCATTCTGAAACTTTATGTTTCATATAGAGCATTCTTCCGTTCCTTGGAATTTGACACTGAAGCAGTTGGCAATGCCTAATATTGTTTATAGTATTCGATTTTTGCTCATGCAAACATGTTAACCGGGCAGTTTTCATCGTCTAGTCTCTCTACCGAGTCCTGTCCATGCGAACTGATCTTAATTGAGAGAGAAGCATGTTCATCTTCTAAAAGGTGCTAAAATATTTCAATTCTAAGCATTCCTTTAATCGAATACCCAAAACACATTTAAACTCCTATACTTGATCCTATTAACACTTCTCAAACTGCTGGAATGTAGAATAGTTGGAGTCAAGTTCTTGAAGACTTCACTTCAGAAAAGTGAAAAACTAAGAGAAAACACTTACAATGAAAGTCGACTTTATTCATTTGGTTCTCGAGCAAATTTCTATTCTTATTTCTCGTCTTATGGATTATACATAAATGTTTTTAGGTTTCCTCAGGGAATATGCTATCATGGGTAGTTCTTGACAGAGGATATGTTGCAGATTCTCCATCACCTGGCTTTATACATACTAACGTCCATCATGTGGACTTCCTTATAAGTGACCAGTTCCCAGTTTATCTTCTTTTTGATCCGCCGTCTTCTTCTTCCTCCCACTCCTCGACTTATTTCAAAGTGGACACTAAACTGCTCTCCTCTTCCACTTTATGTTCCCATTTACAGACTCTCTGGGACTTCACTGCCATGTCTCCCTCTGCATCATCTAATCTTTTCTATACGTATCTTGCTGCTTGGGTCCCTGTACGCGCTGCTATTAAGTCTCATCATTATATCCAATCACAACAACTCTTCCAGTTAGATTCTTACAAGTAGTCTCTGCTCTCTCGTTTACACGCTGATCTGCTTATGGATTAACTACTTTTGACATTGTCCTGATACATGAAATACATCGGCTTGATGCTCTTGCTTCTCACAAACTTCACATTTGGACTAGGGATTTTTTTCTTCTCCACGGCGATATTCTTGTGCACCTACCGCCTTGTTGCGCCAGCGGAAGATCTTGCTCAGTAGGTCACGAAACTCACAACGCTAACATGCAAACCACAATCACAAGTTAACGTTCATGCACCACTTACTTTGATCACGTTTGATCTACACTGGAGTCAGACCATCTCCCTAACTCTCAAGTTCAACATCCTTAAGTCTCGACATAGATCCAGCTAGATCGATCCCCCAAACATGAGCAAGTCACACCATGACTTGAGGCGGACTTCTCATAAAGTCCAAGGTCCTAAACGGTACCTCCAACACACCTAACGGTCCAACCGTCCGTGATGTCCGTCTGGGTCCAGGTTCCTGAACGGTGGTCTAACCCGCCGTCTCGTTACTTAGTCTTGCCCCAGCCCTTTGGTTGTTCTTAAGTCCAGATGTCCAAGTCTGGACCGGAACACGTCTTGGTATTGACCCAACCATCACCTCATGCCTCCAAAGTCCACCGTCGAACCTTGGGATCGGATGACTCGTCTTGGCCCACCCAGGCATCGAGTCATTTTCATATATACTTATGGAGATCAACCCCGCCCTCCTCTTTGGTCTTTAAAAATTATACCACAACTGTATCATAATTCTCAGCTCCAATGTCAGTTCAAGGAGTTATATATATATCTCTGGAAAGCTCTCGCCGAGGCCTTTCTTTGTGATACCTTACTCGCCTCGAGATCTTACGTGGAGCTCCATCCAAGATCCAAAATGTCGCTGGAGCTCCACATTTCAGATTTTTCCGAATAATCGTGGTCCAGTGCAAGACTTGGACCCTATGGTTCGGACTAGCGTCCGACCAGGATCTGTACCAGATCCCCGTCTCGATCTTGCGTCTCTGATCCACGTCTCGGACTTATGTCTCAGACTTATGTTTCGGTCCGTTTCTTGACTTACTCTTTTATATCAACGTTTGTCTAGGTTCGTCTTGGGGTAGGCCCTTATGTCCTAACCCAATGTTTCAACATTGGTTCAGAGAACCAACTTAGGATTCCTCTGTTCTCGACTTTCCAGCCAAGCCGTTAAGTCCTACTCGTAGTGTTCACAACATACAGCAAGTTCACTAGGGTTCTGTTGTTCGCGTATGTGTCTGATCTTGAGACATTCACTCCCACTTTGGAGGTTAATGCCCTCATCAACAATGATCTTTAAGTTAACTCCAAGTTCAAAATGGGTAGCCAACCTCTTGGAACTAGAATCGCATTCCGGTACCTAACCCGCAATTCATGACAATAGCCTTGAACAAAAATTTAGTGAAAAATGTAATGTACTCAAGCGCACAATCACGGGAAAAAGTACTGCTCGACAAGGTTTAACAATTGTGACTTGTGTCAAAGTTCTCTAAATTAACTTTATTGAATTTAGAGTACTAATTTTAAATCATTAAATTTAGAACTCATTTCATAACTTGATTACACATGCTCACTTCAATTATACAAAACCCAAAAGTGACTCATTCGAATAGAACCTTTTTTGGTATAAAGAGTAAAAATAATTTTAATTTATAAAAATTAATTTATAGTCTAATTCTTCCAAGAAAAAAGATTAGAAAATAAATAAAAACTATTTGCATATTCCTCTCTTCCGAACTTGGAAGAAGGTGAATATGCAAGGAAATATAATATCTAGTGAATATATATGTACGAGCGTCTCACTTTTTCTAGTCGGGCGAATATACATCCCAACGTCCGGAAGGCCAGAACAGAGCAAGAGGACAAGCGACGATTTCAAGACGGAAAATACGACTTGGCGGTTAAGCGGTTGGGCATAGCAGGGTGTTAAGTGGAACGTCTTCGACGGGGTTAGGTTTAGATGGCAGTCCTTATTTTCTTTGGGAACAGGAAAGAACGCAGGGAGGAAACGGCGGCAACTGTGTAGCGGGGTCTTTAGTTCAGCGGGGTTAGGTTGGCGGACTTCATTTTCTCTCTAGTGGTATCGCTGCGAGCCAAGTTTGGTTCGATGCGCGCTGCGTCTGCATTGTCGATAATTTTCATCGACGATTGTCTCATTTTCTCTTTCGCGGTTTGGTCATCTCATTGCTGCCATGAGGTTTTCATTCTTGCCGCCACGCGTGACTTCTCGTCTTGTGTGATTTGTGGTTTCTGTGCCCGTGTCATTGCTGCCGCGAGGTTTTGATTCTTGCCACTGCGCGGAACTTCTCGTCTCGTGTGATTTGGTTTGCACAGAGGAAGCGGCTGAGGCCATGCGACTGGGTGGCGTGTTTGCTGCGGGTTATGTTCTTTCTTCGTTCGAAGACCATGCGATTGGGTGGCGTGTTTTCTTCATTTCGGCTGTGGCCTCTATGATTGCTGCCGCGGGCGGGAGTTTTTTTTGCGTCGAGATGGCGTGTGATTGCTGCCGTGTTTTCTTTCGCAGTTTGTGGTTTCTTTCTTGGTTTATCTGCTTGTTTGTGCAGATGACGCGACCAACGGGATGTGACGGGATGACGTGGTTGGTGCAGGCTTTCTCATTTCTTGCCAGGGGGTGGGCTAGTTGATGCAGGGGCCGGTTGGTGCGGGCTTTCTCGTTTCTTGCGACGGACGGATTGGTGCGGGCTTTTGTTAGTGCTTTTAGCACAGATTTGGCAGATGCCCAAGAATGGTCCTCGTTTCAGTTTCAGCAAGAGAAGCATGCAGCTTCCCAGTTAATGGATGATGACGAGGTGAACGTGTCCAGGCATGAACGCGGACAGGATGACCTCGACAAGATGCTGCTGTCAAGATAAGTTCTTCTCTTTCATTCTTGCATGTATGGATGATTTCGAGAGCGGTACGCATTCGACAAAGGAGATCGATGAGGACGTCGATCACGATGTCAATGACTCATCTTCGGAGGCTTCTGATGTTGAGCAGTGCGACAGCTCGTCGCGGGCAGACGAGTTGTCTTTGCATTTCTCTGCTGCAATTCCTCGTTTCTCCTATTTGTCTAAGAAGCTGCCTATGATGTCCTTTTATGAGAGCAAGCTTCACCTAACACGCACATATGCATATTTGGAGCTAGCTTCTTCTCGAGAAATCATGCCCTTTTTGGTTAAGTTCGAGTAGTGCGGATTAGCAAGACTTGTTTTCCTTGCCCCATACATTTTGCTCCGATATATAGTCTGGCTGGGCCATACAGATTTTTTGTCCATTCGACTGATCATCTATCCATGTAGTTGCAGGATCGGAGATTTCGGATATTCTCTTACCCTGCGTTCTTTAAACGTTCGGACCACACTTTTGAATCCACTGTTGCTTGCTTATACATAGCGTGCACCCTTCCATGCTTATGTTCCATTTTCGACTCATTCTAGTTTGGCTTCGTTTGTGCTCACTATCCATCCTTCTCCCGAGATGATGTCTTTGAGGAGGGAAGCAAGAGCGAGGAGGCCCACGATGGAGACAACGGTTTGCAGGACCGGCACTCATTTGGACACAGCTTTGTTCCCGTTGCTTTCTGAATATCTTCACGGACAGTGCTTGTCTGGAGTCTTCTCTGTCGAGCGTGGAAGGAGCCTCCTCCACTTACATTTCCAAGGCGTAATCTGCATCTATGCTAAATCGTGTGTTGACGTGAAAAAATGTGTGATGCAGGCTCTTGGATGAGACAAGAGCAAACCTATCGGAGGCGAGGTGTGTGTGAAGGTCCTGTTTAACAAAGGACTGTACACATTTGTCGGAATGGTTGGTTACTACCTCAAGGATGACGAGGAGGAGCACCATGTTGTCAGCATGAAGAACATCAGCGGCTCCATGGTTGCAGATGAGAAGGAGTTACATATGTTACTTGGAGCGGCTGATGCCAAGAACCGCGTGGAGCTGACGTACTTCAACATTTTACAGAGGGCACTGCAATTCAACAGGTATAAGAGTCGGCATCCACTCTCAACGACTTTTTCACGTTGTCTACGCTGTCGCGCTACTTGGTGACTACATGTTACATTTCTACTCCGACACTTGAGTTTAGTAGTTCTAAAAGTTAGCTCATATTACTTCTAGTCGTTTATGTATATGTTTGACACCTTTGCATACGGTGTTAACACTATTTTGAGTCCTAGTAGGCTGATAGTGTGCTAATTATCTTGTTCAAGCATTTGTGCGCTTGTGCAAGTGACTTCTTACTTGTCTATGATGTTCAATGTACATAACTTAGATTTACCATGTTGATAGGGTTTAAGCTCATGGGTTGTACTTACGTGTTGCTCATGCACGCTTTTTAGCTGATTTAAGTTTACTTTCAAGGCTGCGTGTCGTTTTAGGTAGTTTAAGATTTACGCTGGCACTTTAGGGAACTTGACGTGGTAGCCTATGAGTGGTATTAAGTTACCACATGGTTTAAGGCACAAAAGGACAACCAAGTCGAGCTATGAACTCCTATTGGTCCATTTTTGTTCTTTTTCGTGGCCAAGTTCAGCTTCCGGAAGTCCTGACATACTCGGATCTTACCTGTCTGCTTCTTTGACACGATGACAATAGGAGCTACCCACTCACTACTAAGTACTGGGATACTAATCCTAAACCCTAAACCCTAAACCCTAAACTCCCGCCTGCATGTATTGGTCGATCTGGTCCTTCACCAGAAGCGAGTACTTGGGGTTGAGCCAATACTGCCTCTGCCGTGGAGGAACAACGTCTTCCAGCAAGTCAATGGGATGCTCTCCCAACTCTCGAGGTATGCCCTTCATGTCTTCTATGGTCTAAGCGAAGACATCCTGGAACTCCGTCAGAAGTTCTCTAAAGTCTTCCAATTGTTGGTCCTCGATCACCTTGGAAAGCTTCAGCTTCTTCCCAGGCGCAACCTCTATTTCTTGAAGATCATCCGGGTTTACCATTCCTTCAGTGTGACTGTACTCACTGGCACCAAAGTATTCCGGTTTGGGAGCTTCTTCCGGTTCAGATTCGTTTTCTGGAAGACAAACTGTCGGATCTTCTGAAGGGAAGACGGTTCTTCGTCTTCTGGAAGACCAATTGTCGGATCTTTTGAAGGGAAGACGGTATCTTTGTCTTCTGGAAGCTCTTCTTCCGCAATTTCGTAGCACTCAATGTATCCACAGATCACTTCTTCTCATATCTCTGTTACTTCTATAGTACACAAGTTATTTCACCACAAACTCATCATATCGTTCATCAATGTCAGAAGACGCAACTGAGTCTTCTGACGTGTATCCCTTTGTCGTAGACGGAGTTTCACCTTGGTGTCCAATCTTGATCCAAGGAAGGGAGACTTTGGTCTTCTCACCTGGCTTGGGTGTAGGATTGGGAAATCTCAAACGATGTCTTCTCCAATCGGTATTTACATTTGCAGCATACAGCCATGGTCTTCCTATCAACACATGATATCCAACCCTAGCTACAAGTCGCAAAATGATGTAAGTGAGGTAAAGATACGCCCCCAATTACCGTCAAGACATCTTTCAGTTGTCTCAAAGGTCGTCTTCTGGTATGGTCCGCCATTCTGAGGATTCTCGGAGTAGGCTGGATCTCAGTGAAGCCTAGGGCATGCGCTGTTTCTTCAGTCATGATATTAACTCCGGAGCTGGAATCAATGGGTACCTTCTTCAGAAGACAGCCATGGATCTCCATATCAAGTTCTGGAGCTCCCAAGTCTTCATGCTCCATTCTTAGGATCGGGGTGCTCTGGGGAAGTTTAGCTATTCTCCTCTTCCTCGATCCTCGAAGAACAGATTGTAACAACTTCCTGTAACCAGCGTTGTCATCCAAAAGTTGTTGGAAGGTTACATACGCCTTCTGATTCCACAAGTCTCGCAAAAAGCCATAAGAGGATCGCTTCAAAAGAGTGACTGGGGTTTCCAACAGAGAAGATGTAGTAGCTGCTTCCTTGGGTGGAAGATCAGAATGGTGTCTTCTCTCGACTGGGAGCTGTTCTCGTGAGACAGGGGCTGCTGTAGTCAGTGGAGGAAGCTGGTGTACTATCTTTCGTCGCTTCTCCAGCTCTTCTTGCATGATCGCTTCAACTTCTTGCCTAATGTCAGGAGCAAAGTACTTCGGATCTTCTCGGTCGTAAGTAGGAGAAGAAGACAGCTCAAAGGAAGATAATCTCTCCTTATGCTGTTTCTTCTTCTTGATCTCCTTGTGATGGAATTCTGACTTCTCTTTGCTTCTAGTACTTACCTTGAACACCGTTTCATCCAAGACTTCTTTTGGGGGCCAACTGTCTGAATCCGGGCTAGGGCTCCAAACAGTGCCATCCGCCAAAGTAAAAGAGGAAGATGCCTCAAGTGACTTCGTCTTCTGAGCTGTAGTTGTCTTCTGCAGCTGAGGTTCCTTTCCTTCACGCTTCCCGGGGTCTGGTTCGTCTTCCTCGATATGAAGACAATCCGTACAATCCCCAGGATCTTCTTCTTCTACCGTGATGTGATGTACCACTGCTAGCTCGAATTTAGAAGCTAATGCAGCTTCTGCAGGAGGCGTGGTCTCTGCAAATCTAACCATTTGTCGTGGGCGTAAGGTCTGAGGATAATTTCCCGTGAAATGTCTTGCTTCCTTACAGTTCCCACACAAGGGCACTTGCCCAATCTGTCTTCTCGGATGAGGACAAGTGGACCACCAGTGTCCTGTCTCTCCACAATTGTTGCATGCTCTAGAAGAGGGTTTAGAGGTCGTTGTGAGTGAAGAAGGTTGCCAGGGCGTCCTGGTCTGTACATTACTAGCCCTGTCCCTAGGTACATAACGATTGGGCAGGAGGAGTAGGAGTGAATGGTTGTATCGTCTCTATCTTATAGCAGGTTTCTCCACTGAGATCTTGTAGATATCCCTCATCGTCTTCTTCTCAGCCTGTCCAATTGACAGCTTGGTCTTGCGTACATTGATCTCTGGTGTGTCCGGAAGAGTTACAAAGATTGCACCAAAGGTTTGGCCGGGAAGCCGTAGGTTGCTTCCGCTTGTCCTTCTGGTCAGAAGATGAACTTTCAGGTCGGCAAACTGCTTCAGAACTTCATCGATACGAGGATCAGGTGCAGACTCAATGATCTGAGTCTGAGGCATCTTCTGCACAACTTCCTCCCTTGATCGTGTCTTCTCCTTCTTCTTCTTCCGTGTCTTCTTCTCTTGTTCAGATTCAGATTCTGAACTTTCGACAGTAGACTCTTCAGAAGTAGAGGAGGCTTCCGAATCACTGTTATCAATTTCAGTGGACTTGGACTTCCTCTTGGACTTCCTAGAAGACTTCTTCGACTTCTTGGACTTCTTCGAGGTCTTCTCTCTCTCTTTCGTCATATTCCGAGTGATGCTCGAGGTTTCATACTGCTCGGCATGCTTCTGTACTTCTACTAAATCATCACCTCTTCCCCTTCTGCAGTACAACTCCATATCTTGAGACAATCCTCCCAATTACCAATCCACGGTTTGTTGGGCACAATAACCGGGTCTTCCTTGGTTCCGAGGGATGTGATCCAGGAGGTCTTCAAACCTCTCGGTGTAATCCCGCAGTGTCTCTTTCTTCTTCCGTTCGAGCCTCTGAAGTTCTATGAGGGTCATCCGATCATAGCCCACTCCTCTGAACCTCTTCAGAAAAGCTGCCTTCAGAGTAGCCCAAGCGGTCATTACTAACCCATCATCCAACATTTTACTCATCCATTTCCTTCCCTTCCTTACGATCAAACTGAGAAATACATGGAGTCTATCGGCATCCGAGTCTTCCTTGTTGGATCGAGAGATGGTCTCGAACATCGTGATGAAGTCGTCCGCGTCAGCATCATCGTCATACGGATGATACTTCTGCCGAGTGTGAGAAGCCATGTCGACTGCCGGCTGGTGCGATTGTCAACTTCTTCCTCTCTCAGGCCCAGGTGGTGGAGATGGCCTTCTCGAAGGTCCAGGCCTGTCTGAATCAAGAAGGTCGTCTTCTGAGTCAGAACTATTGTCGCTGTCGCCTTCTGAGACGTCTGGAACGATCTCCTCTAGTCTTTCTTCACCTTGAGAGGCTTCTTCCGCACTTGGGAAGACGTCTTCCGAGTAACCAGTACCAAAATCTACTTTATACACGTGATCACCCGGTTGGCTTCTGTCTTCTCCAAAGATTATGCTAGAGATGGAAGGCTCTTCCAACTCTACTGATCGGATCTTCCTGAGCTCTTCTTCTTTCCTTTGGTGTCTCAGGGATATCCGCTGCTCTCTAGAAGCGGTTCGCTGGGATGAAGGTACCCACTCAGGATCTTTACCCGTGCGCCTTCTACTTCTTCCTCTGGTCGGAGGCATCCACCAGAATGCTGAGAAGAGATGTCCCTCTTCTTCTAATATTAGATCCGGCAGACTGAATGTCTGAACAACTGGTCACAAGTTCGGAACGTCTTCTTCTCTTGCTTCCTGTTGTACTCACTACAGTCTTCCAAGATCGAGTCTTCCAAGAAACTCTTGGAAGCGGGGAAGCGGCTTCTTCCAGTTCCCCCTGATGTATCTTATCAGCTTCTGGTTGCGGTTCTTGTCTTCTAGCAAGATAGAGTCCCATAACACATTCAACTACAATCGAAGTTAGTTCGAAATGAAACTAACTATTGGTACACAGATCCAGGAAGCTTAGAACAAAGGTTACTAAGATGAAATTCCCGGCAGCGGCGCCAAAAATGATGCTCACTATATGTAGTGTCGCAGGATTACTCCTTTTGCCCATTTAGTATACAAGATATTGTTCTCATAGAGGATTTGCACAAGTAACGCTGCTCTAAGTTCTAAGATCTGTTCAAACACACAAACACACGAGTTTTGCCTAGAGATCCCGTCTTCTCACAAAACCACACGTCTCCCAGACTCTCCAAAAGGTGCTCTGGACCTAAACAAACAACTACTAACTAAAATAATCACACAACTATTCACAGAGAAGCTCGGGAAGACGCTTCCTGCTTCCAGGTCACTTCTTCCGGTCTTCTCAGTACCGTCTTTCCGAAGCAATTCTCGGCTTCTGGGGATTCAACTCTGCTTCTCACACCTCCAAAAGACTGCTCCTGCTTCGCAGAAGTCGACTAGCAACGGCTGCTACACTTTACTCTCGCTCACATTCCAACGGGTTAGATTAATCACAGGATGTATGTCCCATGTAGCCTTCCCAAGCTTCTGTCTATGGAAACGGTCTTCCTGCAGCACTACAACGACATTCACCTTCACGGAAGCTCAATAGAAGTCTCGGAAGCTCACTAGAAGAAGGTAAGAAGATGAGGAAGATGGGAGAAGATGGAGAAGAAGGGAAAATCCAAACGAGAGAAAAACAAAATGAAAAGGAGCAATTAAGATTCCGACAGGCTTCTAGTCCGGATCTTGACTAACAAGCCATCCCTGCTTGTAATTGTTTGGAGAGGAAGACAACAAACGTGCGTACAGTTGCACCGTCTTCTGCTGTGGGAAGAAGGTTTCTTTCTTCTTCTCTCGCTGCTCCAACTACTCTGTCTTCTGGGATCACTTACCATAAGATCGTCCGTACGTGGATCCAAAGTGCTCCACTGGGCGAGCCAAGCTGCGAATCTGCACAACTGCTGACAGTCACCATCACTCAAGAAGAACGCTTCCCATGCACAATCGGGAGTGAATTCAAGAAAATCCTCCACCCAGAAGACACGGACAAAGCTTCTGCACTCAAATCAACAATCCATTCCCCGAGAAGAAGGCACATTGGCGTTGGGAAGCTCACTCCCTCTACTTTCTGCTCCTACTCCTCGACACACCAATCTAGCCAACAGGACTGCACGAGGATGCCGTTCCTTGCTCCTAAACTGTCCACTACCTTCATCTACATCTTCGAACCACTGTTGGCGACGAGCATGCAGACCCCTCCGGTGTAATCCCAATCTATTCGTATGTCTCTAACATCGGGTGTAGTGTGCACTGTACGTAATATGTCTCTACTCACAGTGAGACATATGTGTCTTCAGTGTGCTTAATGTGTCAATCTGTCTGCACCGTAAAATGTGTATGAGTGTGCAGCACCAGATTTCCTACTCTTTGATCCTACTTATGCATCTGTCTTGAAGCGCAAGGGAAGTTTCCCTCCAAACCTCAATTACAAGCAGGGAGAGATGGGCGCTGTCAGAAGGCTGCCACCCCACATGCAAGCGGTTCCTCTTCCTAATTAGCCATCCACCTTACTACTCTTGCGCTGCCTACTCTGCCACATGGTCACCTATCTAATATTACACTAAACTGCCATCTCCTAAGATAGCATGTTCGGTTCCTACTAAGTTTGGACAAGTCAACTTGTCTTCTGCGCTTTGCTACCTACTCTAATTGCTCGGATGCAATCTCCATGAGATCTACTCCTACCTGAACTCCTAACTCGGCTTCTGATAAGTTGGGAAGCCTTGCAATTACCTCGGGTGTCACTGAGGTGGCTTCTTCCTCAACATTCGTCGCTGGCTCTGTTGCTTCTGCTTCTACTTCTGCTTCGGAAGACGGAAGCGTCTTCTGGGAAGCTGGGTCGACTTGTGCTTCCTCGCTCTTCTGAGGCACTAGTTCGACACTGAGAGCCATGGTGATCTCATAAGAGTCCGGAGAAGTCGCTTCCTCCACTCGGAATACCTGGGAAGACAACTCTTCTTTCTGTCTTCCAGAAGACATCTTGTCTTCCGAGGCTTCTTCCGGGGTCTTATCGGCTTCCAACGCTGTCACTACCAAGTGGACAGCGAGATCGAACTCCTCCTTCTCCAAGTCGGATCCAGTCGATGATGCTGGGGCTTGGGAAGATGTAGTTGCGGGTGGCGGAATCAAGAGAAGATCATAGAGTGTCTTCACTCCCTCTATCTGCCGATCCAAATATCTGAACATGCTCTGTTTGCACTCTACCAACATCGCTATGGACTCGTCGTCCCACTCTCTAGCTAAGGTAAGAAGCTTCTTATCCGCGGTGAAGTTGAACTTCTTCCGAAGCGCTTCCACCGACTGAGCTAGCATCCCCTGCGCACGAGCTTTCGCTGCTTCCCGCTGCATCTTCTTGGCTGCATTCTGCACTTCTGCGGCTTCCCGCAGTGTCTTCCATGACGTCTTCTCCTCTGCAAGGGCGGTGATCTTACCCCGCACTCGCAGAACCTCTTGGTCACGCTGCTGTAAACGCGCCTGCAACTCCTGGTTGCTCTTCTTCAGCTGCACTAACTCCTTGGCAGAAGCGGCTACTTCCGCCTTGTACTTCGTTGCAAGCTTCTCCGTGGTGCGGAGGTTGGCTTCCAGCGCTTCTACCTTCTTCTGGCCTTCTTCCTGCTGCATCAGGGTACGCAGACCGAATCCAGGCTGTAGTGGCTTCTCCTGAGCCTTCGTCCTCTTCTCGATCAACTCCATAGCGGACTGGATCTCTGAGTGGAAGAAGGCACTGAACTCTCCCAGTCTTCTTCCCGCGGAAGACAGACTCATCTCCATAATCCGATCCGAGGTGTCGACCTTGTCTTCCCGAGGCAAGGATGCCTCTTCCACCACTATGGTCTTCTACTTCTACGCGCGAGAAGAAGCTACTCTTCTCATCTTCCGGGGTGGAAGATCTCTCCTCATGGCAGAAGCGGTCCTCTTTACTGCGCTTCCTCGCATCGTAGTAGGAATATCCAACCAACCTTCGTCTTTTGGAGTCTTCGGAAGACTCCCTAGTGTTGCAGAAGCGGTCTTTGTGCAGCTCGGGTACTCAATGACTCATCCGATGAGTCGGACTCCGATCCAGAGTGAATGATCGGGAAGGAGGTGGTCTTCCTAGGCACGCTCCTAGGACCCATCTTCTTTGGTGGTATCGCATCTTCCGATCCACTGGAATTGTCTTCCTTCACCAGAAGCGTCTTCTGAGGAGTACCGGATCTCATTTGCGGCATCAGAGTGGGAGAAGGAGTCATTGCTGCTGCTCGGTCGTCTTCTCCTGAGGTCTCCTCCTTCGCCTCATGCTGCCTTGTTGGTCCATATCTTGCCAACTGATCTGCCGTGAGATCCTCCTTGACCACGTACATGTAACAAAAGAACGGAGTAAGATGCCCTTCTGTCGGGGTACCTAAGTACACCAGCTCTGTCTGTACATAAGCGTGGAAGAACGCACCCCAGTTGACATTATCTCCCGCGCACACTACTTCCAGGAACTCCACGTCCTGATCTCCAAGGTACCTCGTCTTCTGCGCTTTCCCCTTAGGAAAGAGGTGAAGGAACAGCTTCGCCAGAAGACGCTTCTGCAGCTTCCGGTAAGATTCAACCTTCCAGTCGTTTCTTCCCTGCTTGTCCTCCAGAAAGAGACAAGTTGTGCTTCTAGACACATGCCACCTATCCGAGATCATGGATAAGATCTTCTTCTCGAGCCAACAACCTCGGTTCTCAGAGGCATGTGAAAGACCCTGCGCCACCAATCCTCGGTCCAGGAAGATGGTCTTCCTCGAGCTACTCCTGCCTTCGCAGGTACACGGTTGCGAGGCGGTAATGTTGTCCAAACCTCCTCCAGAAGACCCTGGTCGGCGAGGTTCTAATCCCACAGGAAGAAGTCGAGACCCAACTCCTTGATGAAGGGTTTGGCCTCGGCCAACTCTGCTGCCGGTAACACCAACCCTCGAGGATGCATCGACATACTTGAAACTCTGTGCACTAAGCCACACGTACTTACTGTGAGCCGAAAGCTGAGTCCTTCCCAAGTTCTCACAGTCTAGCTTCCACTCTCAGAAGACGAATCTAGTCTTCCAGAAGACAGCTACTCCGTCTTCCGGGATTCTAACATTGCTTCCTAAATAGCTCTTGTCTTCCGAGTTATATCTAAAAACTCCTAACTAAGCAAGGCCTCGCATCGATTCTTAAGAAGACAACCCACCTTGCATTACATCCTACTTCCTAACAGAAGATACAAGATTTGCGAGAAGTAGAGTGTGTAACAGGTTCAGAAGATGATTGCGGGCTCCTACGGTGACAGTGGTCTCTGGGAAGACTCCCCGGACAGCTTCCGATCCAATACTGTTCTCGAAAGACTTCCCAAAGTCAGGCTTCTCTTCACTGGTCTCACCTGTCTTCTGCTTCCTACACGCAATCTATCCTCACAACAGACTCAAGACATTCGCACTCTGTTCTTCTGACTTCTCATCTCTCATACACACTCAGAAGAAGCTTGCCGCATGATGGGAAGACATGACCCTCGATCATTCTCTCCAGATTCTGCCAGCAAGACTTCTCACAACTCTCTTCTAAGTTCGGGAAGAAGAAGGAATAGGCTGCTATGGGTCGGACAGAAGTCCAACCATAACAAACAACTCCCCAAGCCACTCGGGATTCGTACCAAGCCTCTCTTAACACCAAAGCAAAGCCAGTCCACTCTTGATACGAATTGCACACAGTCGTCTTCCGAAGACAGTCAGGCTTCCGAAGCGTCTTCCGAAGATGTTCAGATTACAGAAGCGTCTTCCGAAGATGTTCAGAATTTCCAAAGCGTCTTCTGTTCAAGGTTTTGGGAGTAGAGGGAGGATAGGGTAGAGAAATTGATAGTTGTGATCTCTAATTTGAGGACGATGAGCAGAGAAGCTCGAATTGCACTCGGAAGAAGCAAGAAGATGACTGGCGAAAATTGGGCAACGCTTCCGCGCCCAATGTCTCAGAAGGAAAAATGTGGAGAGAGAATCAATCGATCGGTTTGTCTGCAAACAACCGGGGAAGCGCGAGGGATACCAAGCAAAAGGTGAGAAGCGGCGAGAAGGGAAGAGAACATGAGAAGAACCTCAAACAGTCTCCTGCTGCTTCCCGAGCTGTCTTCAACCTTCCGCGCACTTTCAGCTCTGACTCCAGCTCCAATACGACTCCATAGAAGCTGCTTCCGTCGTCAATTTCTTGCTACACCTCAATCGAACAAGACTCCACCTTCGATTCTTCTCAGCCGTTCTTCAATGTCTGTTCTCGGGAGTCTCCAGAAGACCCCTTCAGCTCGATGTGATTCCTACTCTCAGCGATTTGTCCTCGTCTTCTTCCTAACTGTGAATCGATCTTGACTCCACTCAATTTCACTCTGCTGCCTTCACTCAACTCGATTATCTTCCAGTTCGATCTTCTAGGCCAAAGCAACCTCGATGCGGGAAGTGGTAGTGTTCTGCGCTAATGCACTTCTTTCGCATCTTCTCACGCAGTTTAGGGGTTCTCAACCTAGATGACCTACTTGACCTACCCACCACCTCGGTGTTACCTGGTGGGTACATCTACTTCTTTACTTGGAAATACGTGGTTAGGCTTCCGCGGTTGCCGTCTTCCGGAAGATACGTGTCTTCCATCTTCCGTCTTCCACCTTCTTCCCCCGTCTTCGGAAGATACAACTAAGAAGACGCTTCTCGGAAGACGGTCGTCTTCCGAAGAAGTTAACTTCTTATTACGAAAAAGATCGTAAGATCATCTTCCTTCCAAGGAAGCCGTAATCTTAAGTAACAAAGCTTCTTCAGTTATACAAACAAGTTATTAATCTTAAAAATTTCAAAAATTCGTGAATCCTGTAAATTGTGGACACCACAGTGATCGAGCCAATTTTCTGTTGTAGGTCGAAATAGATGTCTGAGTATCAAAAATTGCCGCAATATCTTTGCCTAGAACTTTTCTGTCCATATCTCGGTGCCAGAATTTGATCTCAAGCTGAAACTTCGTGTGTGTGCTCAGTAGGGCCTCTCTTACATGTAGGAGAATTTTAGAAGTCAAAACCATCATAGTTTTCCTCTCCTTGAGTGTTAAAGTTCACCGTCTGATCCTATTACTACTAGTTAGACCTGAATTTCGCTTTTTGAACATATTAGAGGATCCTAAACACCCGTGTGAGTGCTTATAGCGCCCTGTTGTAACCTGAAAGACCTACCTCTTGAGTAAACAACCACAGCCCGAAGCCCAGCGCTTTCCTAGATAGACGGATCACACTCCGACAACCGCGATGCTTATGTCTGGTACATCCCGTCTCTCAGGTGGCTTCTTCAGCATGGAATACATAAGACTCGTGGGGACGCTCGGTGGACTTGTCTAATCAGGCTCGGGGATATTAGTCCCGAGGACATTGACAACATTTTTTTTCAGAGAAAGTGCACGGCGTGTGCAATGCAAACGCAGGTGCTACGAGCAGTCAGCAGTTGACACAGCAGGTACAGACAAATCTCCGTCTGAAGCACAAGGTTCCTGCCAACCGGAAAGAGCACGTTCGGCCGAGGTGGTCCTTCCTGAGTATATCCCCCCTTGTTGGCGCACTCTTGCGTTCGACTAGAGCAGACCGTTGTTTTCCCATCACAGTGTGAAGTGACTGTGGAGTGTTGGTGTGCTGAGTATTTTCAATATAACTCTCGATCTATCGCTTGTGTGTTACTGTGACTATGCTCTACTGGAGAGTATGCGTAATTTGCTTATACAAGCGACCCTGTGTACATGGAATAAACAGAGTGCCCATCTTATGGTTTTCCACCTATACAGTGTAGTAGAGACTGAGCGCATTTGGCTTTGTTCGGTTGCGACCGAACTGTGTGCTGTGTGAGCATGCTGTGCGGAATTATAACTCTGCAGTTTGCAGGAATGCTTTTCTATAAACCGTGTGTCTATATATTTGTCCTCAGACTCGTTGTGCTATGTATGATTTTCGGAGCGTCCAGACTAGGGAGGAAAAAATTAGAAGAACAAAAAAGGTCCGCGACGAAAAAAATATCGCAAGGAAATGCTGAGCGCTACCGGACTGGTCCGCGAAAGAAATACACAAAAAATACAACCAAAATGAACGCAGCACCCTAACACAATCTTCGCAGAGGTGAATGTACATACTTTTTCTAGTCGGGCGAATACACTTCTTTCCAGCAAGACCGACTTCATGTATTTCAGCTAGTCTGCAATAACAGCATCAGCTCTTGACATTCTCTTCTTCACTAACAAAAAACTTCTGTTTCTTTCCAGTGGCCTTCCCCTCCATGTGGAGTGGCCTTTAGGTTCGAGAGTGCATAATACAGCATTTTCATGGCGCGATCAGTACCTGCACCGGATGTACATACACTCTCTCCACTCTTCTGATGTCAAACGCACAAATCTGATTAGATTTCTACTCATGGCAAAGCTACCAGATTTCTGGTCAACAACAAAAACATTATCTCTTGATATTTATCATTTGAACAAAGGTAACATATAAATCTTTCTTAGTACTATTAAAGATTATCATGTGTATTGATACAACTTTCATGCAAACTCTTTGTCATTGACAACTATTCATCCAAAATCACTCTTGAAAGAAGAATAAAAGAGTACTCTTAAGGATAAGGATCATAATATTAGTAATAACAAAACTTGTTTTGATATAAGATCAACATCAAGATATACAAGCATGAAATTTAGAAATTCATTTCAGACATCTATGTACAGATCTATGATGAATATATACTGCTCATTCATCGTATATAATGATATATAGTGGGACCAAATCCCTCTTATATTTTAGTTGATTAGATCTATATTAGTCAAAGATGAATTTTAAATATTCATGTTTTTGAATTTAGAGCAAAATATATCACCAAAACTCTTAAAATCATCAAATTTGTTTCTCTAACGCTCTTTTAGGTCCTCGAAGCAGCAAGCTATGAACATATCCTCTCACGGCCTTGTACATCTAACTAAATTTTGTGTTATCGAAAAGACAGTAAGTGTTATGAACAAATTTTATATTAAGCTTTTCTGAGAAATTAAGTTTATCTATAATTATTATATGATACTCAGCCTGGAGTTGCACATAGATTTATAAAGGAAGCGAGCACTCACGAGCTGCAAATACTGTAAATGCAAGAGCCGGCTAACAAAAGCGCATCAATTCATCCCGACATTAATTCCTTCCTTAATCCTTCCGGTCGAAAAAGTTAGAGAATAAATTAAATCGGAAGCTTTTCGGACTTCTGGGTGTACATGGTTGAATAATAAGCATGCTCAACCACCTTTGGAGAACTTGTCTTTCTTTCGATTATCGAAATATGTATAAGTGTTATGAAAAATTTCAATTAATCTTTAACGGTTAAATGATATATCAACATACAGTTTTAGAAAAATCCAGACATAATCCATAATTAGAGAGCAGATTCAATGTGTTTAGGGTTCAACCCGAATTTAGTTCATATATTTCATTTATTATTTATCAAGTTTTATTAAAAGTAATTAAAAGTTTAAAAACAAATTAAACTAGTTGTCTTTTCTCATCTTCAGATGGGTGAGTTGAGTAAACTCTACTATCTTAATTGATATAGTGTGAATCTGCAGGCATCCTGATCGTCCGATGACGATATGTTACTATCCATGCACGCATGGAAATTAATATGAGTAAAGTTAACGTCTTGCGTGAGTAAGCTTAACGTTAGTAATTCATATCTGTTTTAGCAGTATTGCTCCACCTCTCCTGTCTGTCAAGAGTTTTCTAACCGATTTGACCTAGACCACCGATTTTGGCATCTACACTAACGAGGATCGCGACTCTAAGAACGCCTTGGCCCGATGTGGTCCATGTCTTTCCTTGGTGGTCAGGGGGTCCTTCGAAATAACAAAGGCCCCAGAGAGTGCCACGCTCAGTGCTTCCTCTGTTGACACGTGAGCAAACAGTGCAGTCCACCCCCTTCGGGATCGACTCGATTCTGTGGGCCTCCTCTCTGTTTGAATTTGAATCTCTCGTTGCATTGGCTCTGCCTTCAGTTTTCCAGGTCCATCGATGATCAACGCTAACGTAATTAGGTTCCTAGCGCTCTTAGTCTTGGACGGTATTCGAAGTTTAAGAAGGCTCGTTGTGAATGACGGAACATAATCTGTTTGTTAACTCACCGACGGTGCCTCAAACAGAGCTCACCGTGACCAAGTGCCAGTTAAATCTTCTGTGACTGAAAGAATTCAGTTGGCATTGCAGGCGCTCAGTTAACTCTAATACGCGATCTAAGCACCTCCCAGTATCGAAGTGGAGTAGCAACAGCAGGGCAGGTCATTCGAGGTGCCCAGCGAATTTGCCGAATTACCAGCCTTCGTGCAGGCGGGTGGCACAGGCTTGGGAATTCTGCAAACCACGCAATGGCTGCAATAACTGCAGCTCCTGGAACGATGAACAATTTGAGTAGTTTTTCAGTAACCAGTGGAAGCCCGTTTCAGCGAAGTGCGGGTACCCAGGTCTTCAAGCAGGGGGTTGGGATGCGACTGACAGTCCAGGCCAAGAAAGGCGGGGACGAGAAGGAGCCGGAGAAGAAGGAAAAGACGAAAACTTCGCTGTTTACGAGCATAACAGACGCGTTGGATTTCGCCCAAACAAGGTCCGAGAAGGATGCCGAGCTTCTGGAGGACGCTCGCACTGCCACGAAGATGGGAGAGAAAATGAGCCGAGAACAGGTGAGTGGATATTGAATACACTCTCAGTTCATGAACCAATTTCGGTGATTTGAGTGCTTGTAGTAGAAGTCGTAGCCAAACCTTCCCGCATCAGTGCATAATGGCCGGCCAGTTTTGAACACCTCCCGAGCAATCTAATTCGTTTTATAATTCCCGCTTACAGAGTCCCAAAACAAATGACCAGGTATGGTTCCATGGGGTAAGTTTTAGGTAGATAGCCTGCAACTCTAACTGCAGAAACTGGTGGAGTTTCAACCTTCTTTTTTCAGGAGAGCTGTGTCCTCCTCGTTGCGGTTTGCCTGTAGACTTCGCGTTGAATTCCCGGTCGTTGCTCGTATGTAGGGATGAACATAGTCCAGTACGTAGGGACGTGTCAGATTTATATGCTCGGTTCGCTGCACATCGATTGTCTAGACAATGTGATCCCACGCATGGAAGGATTTCCGTGTCCCTGTAAGCCCTTCCTTACAGTTCATGGACGAATCTCGATCCCATCATCAATTCCTCTCTATTCCAGCCTGGAGAGTCTACAGAGAGGAAACGCCTCTCTGTAGACCCTCAAGGCCCGAACAGAAGCGCTCTGTGCTTCCAGGACCTCGCAAATGAACACCAGTTGCTGCCGATCCCAAGACTTGGTTCCTCCTTCTTTCCTCCAAGTACACCATGCGTAGTTCATGGGATAAGAATCTGCATTGTACTCACACCCTGTACGACAGCCGCTAATCAACAGAGACACGAATAACCGTGCATTGTGGACGACTATGCAGACTTACAAGCAAGCCAGGTATCCACTATTTCTCATCTACCGTTAAGGAATTCGAGATGCTAACAGTACGCCCATGTACACATGCAGTACGGTGCTCTACGAAGGAAGATCGGTGGAACTTATCGGGACTTTTTCAAGGATTCCGTCGATGGTAAGTTGACCCTCGCTCAAGCCCTCGTTAACTAATCTTCCTGTGGCTTTATGCTCACAGCATCTACCATTGTCCGAAAGAAACTGGAATCAATTTAGGAAGCATACGTCTTATGTTAAGACAAAACCCACGATAATCTACTTAAAAGTTGATGATGCGAAAAGACTGTACAGTTCTGTTCATTAATGTGAGGATTTGCAGTTGTCGGAGACTACGTGGAGGATGGGTGGGTTGATAAGAGATGCCGATACTGCAAGAAAGACACCAGCAAAGAGGCCCGTGCGGTTGACAGCATGGGACGTTATGCTCACGTAGCCTGCATGGAGAATGCCAAGTCCGGGAATTTCTTCTCGCGCTTATTCGGCAATTGAGCAAAGTACCAAATTATCCTCCTATTTCTAGTCTAATTTTCTGTAAAATATGTGTCACCATTAACAGTATGCCGGTGCAGTAGAGGAGTAGATTCGGGCTCCCTCACCTGTACTAGATGTACAAATTCTATTCCCCATTTAAGACATTTTAGACGCTCAGTGTTGGATGTCAGAAGCCGATTTACGTGCAGTGTGCAGTGTGCAGAAACCTTCTTCGGCGAATTATAGAATGAAGTCTTCCAACTACGGAGGCTAGTTCATTCTTTTAAGCATATATTCGTAAGGAATGCCGAGTCGAAGTCAGTAACAGAATGAAATAGAACGTTTCACTGTCAGACCCATGAATCTTTGCGCTAGGAAAGTTCGGCTACTCCTTTCAGTTACACGTACACATAATGATTCTTTGGAACGAAGGAATGATTCTTTGCCACACAATCCCTCTTTGGGCGGAGTTAAAATGATACTATGGGTCCTTAGCGTCTCATAGTATCGGTCGAAAAGTGTTCAGCATGTTTGAAGAAGAAGAATTGTTATAGCCAAACCCAACTTCTTGTGAAAGACAGAAAACGTTTGTTGATGAATATTTCGAGCTGGTGCTTAAAAATAAAACTGAGGTTCTGCTTAATTTAAATTTCACTAAAGATGTGGACGGAGACAATTATACTTCTTTTCGGCAGGCTTAAGTAAGTAACATGGAAATTGGGCTTCATGGGAATGTTCGCAACTGTTGCTGGCATACGAGGAAAAAGATCGGCGCAATCCGAAAGTTGCTCATTTCCTGTGTAGAAAGGAATGGCTGTGACTGCAGTACCAGACCTTGTTTTCCAGAGAAGTGTGCAAACTCACCTGCAAAACAACTTTGCACCTTCTTTCGACTCATCCTTTCTGCTCTGTAATCATGGAACAATCTACTATCATATTGATACTACGTTATGTAGCATAACGTAGTATCAATATGTTGTAGATACTACGTTATGCTACTACACCTGCAAGCAGACTATTTTCTACGGTCACTATACTCTGTGGTCAAATGTTCCTAGAACTGACCAGAAATTCCTCGACGGACAAGGCCCTGCTAAGACGGAAAAGTTATGTCGTTTGAAAACCTTTTCTACTCATCTATAGGATAACTAAATATTGATGTAGATCGGGTAAATCACCCTTTGTAAAATGTATACTTCATATATGGACATGAAGTATTCTTGTGACGGTACCTATAAATATTATTTTTAATATTTAGTAGTATTTTTTTAATTCATTTAATTGACTTATCAAATTTGTTATCATTAAGATGAGCAGAATTTCAAAGATTGTGAACTGTTCTCGTTCTTAAATTGGACTCTGGTAGGATAGTGCTGTTCAGTTATTTTCGGATGTCAAATTCAAATAGTCTCCACCGTAGCGCCCCATCTGGATCCTGGTGAAACTGCAGATATGCGTGTACTCAATGCACTAGCTTACATCTTTATATGTCATAGCTCTTGAGAGAACCGCAGTGGTAACTCATCCATCCGCAACTCACGCAAGGTAAGACCTAGAATGATCTTGTTTTATATCAAACGTGATAAGGAGGCTCGAGCTGTCTTCAAGCACGAGCGACTCCAACGATTCATGATGTAGAGGTGTATCATGATTCATATCACGATCAAGAACATAAAAGAAAGTTTTTCTTGATACATGTTTTTAACTTGACATTGTTCGTTCTCATGTTTTACTCGCACGGATCTCAATAGGATCAGTACCTAAATCTCGCATCAACAAAATGCCAGACGAAGCTTATCAGCTTATCAGACTTCCATCAGACGAAACATCATACAGGTGCATCAAATATTTCAGCATCTGAAGTTTAGAACCACAAACTGATAAAATCGGTGAGACTAGCCTGTGAGATATAGATTTGCTTTGTATAACAATACGCTGTAAGAAAATTTCACACCTCCTTGTACTCTTCTGGTACCACGCTGCTCAACATGATGGTCATCAAGTCTTCATCCGGAAAAATATCATCTAATGATTCTTCTCCAATCCATCGTAAACTCTGGACAACAAATCTGTGTTGGCATGTTTCCTCCTTGGTCTATCCTCAATGACGTAATCACATTCCGTCATGAGGATCTTTCACCGAGCTATCCTCCTCTCCGTGATGGACTTATTGAAGATATACTTCAAAGCTTTATGATCAGTCACTATAGAAAATTTTCTTTCTAACAAATAGTGCCAAAACTTCTTCAAAACAAAGATTACGGCCAACCCTTCTCTCTCTGTTACCGAATAGTTCTTCTCAGCTTGCACGATCTGTCTACCAGCATAACGCTATTGGATGGTCGTGCTCATTCTCATCTAACTGACTCAAGGTACATCTGATCGCAACATTAGATGCATCAGTATAAACAATGAACGATTTACTCCAGTCAGGGTTGACGAGGATTGGGACTATCACTAGTGTCTTTTTCAATTCTTCAAACGTCTCCTTAGCTTTCTGATCTTGAAGTATCAACTCGAAGATTACACCTTTCTTCATGTAGTTGGTCAACGATTGAACTTTATTGGAAAAGGAAGAGATGAATCTATAATAATACCCCATCATCCTAAGAAATTATCTCAAATTGATCAAGCTAGTAGAGAATGATAGTTCGATTATCTTCTTCACTTTGTCTGGATCTACTCTTATTTCATTCTTGGAGACGATGTGCCTCAACAGCAAACCCTCCTCGCATCCAAAAATGTATTTTTCTAGATTCAAAGATGCATTAGTTTGTTCCAATCGCTCTAAGACTTTGATCAGATGATCAAAGTGATCCTCTTTCCGTCCATACACACAAAAGTCATCAATGAAGTCTCTAACAAACTTCTCAAAAAACGGTTCGAACATTTTGTTCATGAATCGTTGAAAAGTGGCTTGAGCATTACATAACCCGAACGACATCATAAGAAATGCAAATGTACCCCACGGAGTAGTGAAGGTCGTTAAGTGTTGATGCTCAAGTACTATATGAATCTGGTTATATCCACTATAATCGTCTTCAAAACTATATCATTCGTGATTTATGATTTTTTTCAAGATCTCATCGATGAATGACAACGAGTAGTAATCTTTCTTAATGACCGCATTCAACTTCTTGTAATCTACACATACGCGAAACTTACCATTTTTCTTCTTCACGATCACAATATATGACATCTATTTTGAATTCTCCACTTTATAAATGAACCAGACTTTTCTCAATTTATCAATCTTTTCTTTGACGATCATTGTTGTTGGAGGATCGATCCTTCGTTATTTTTGCCTAACAAGTCTCGCGTCCTCCTTTATGTCGGTCCTGTGTGCCTCCTATGTCACATCTTTCAGATCCTTACGGTTGAAAGCAAACACGTGGATGTACTTTTTATATCTTCAAGAATCTTCTCTTCTCCTCTGGAATCACCTTGGGACTAAATTTGATGGTTGCGAATCTTCGCTCTAGCTTCTCTTCACTTAATTTTGTTTTGTTTGGATCTTTCTCATATTAGAGCAAATCAATAGTTCTAATATGAGACGTGATGCAATCCATATCGAACTCTTCATCTTTTGACGTATCTTCATCAGAAGAACCAAATATTTACTCCGGAGACACTTTCACTATCTTCAGCTTTTGATTTCTAACAATCGTTGATCGATCTATCAAAATCAAAAGTGACATACCCATCACTTGAGAGAAGTATTCTCACTCTATGATTGTTATGTCTTATCCTCAGTTACTCTTTGTTTCATCTATTAGTTGTATAAACGACTCTCAACCAAAGTCTTCCAAAGAACAAGTCATAACTGAAAGAAAACCAATGAAAGAAAACCAATGAACGATGACAAGACTTTTCCTTTAATGGAGTAGAAATGGACTATAAGTACATGTTCATTGGCTTCATGAACCCATGAAAACCAATAGACTTGAGGAAGAAACAGATAAGTGTAAACATGCAAATTCCTTTCGCTCGCCGTGGTTGTACATGGAACTCGATTGGCTTCTGGATATTCAGAGCAATCATCAACCCTATAAAATCTGCACCTCCTAATTTACAGCGGGACGAACTACACTTTTCTCCAAAGAGCCCTGAAGGAAGAGAGGAGCATAAACTGCCCTTATTTCTCTGCGGGCCGATCACTATCCGAGGATGGTTTTCATGACATGAATGATTTTGTTCCTAAATGTCTGCAAAAAGTTTGTAGGTGTTTGTATCCAAAACCAGCTGGCGAACAGCAGCTATGGCCCCAAATATACCTACGATACTGTAAGCAACGACGATGATCAAATTTCCCCAATACTTGATAGACCGCTTGGGTGGCTTGAAGACGACGATGTAGAACAGCATTGGAAACACGAAGTCCAGGGGAGTAAACCCGAAGGAACCGAGGATAGCATTCACGTCACCAAAGAAGGGGAACATTGCAGCTATAAGAGTTGTAAGACACAGAAACCCCGTTCGGAAAAGTAAACGTGGAACCCAGTTTCTAGCTGCGAACCGAGCCTTCTCTACGTCAGCAGTCTTTCCTTCGAACAGATCGAACGTAGGTTGACAATATACCTGCAGAAATGACGAAGATGTTAGGTTACAGACTTGAGAATGCAGAAGGTAAGGAAACAGTTTGAGGTCACGGAACAGCAAACTGTGGGAAGTTTTGTAAAGTTAAAAGGACGGGTTTCTATAGGTAAGAGAGTCGAATCAGCTTACAACGGCAACAGCTACAAGCTGCATGATGACGAATATGTTAGGCACAACAACCAACCACTTGGGGACGAGAGGCGATCCATCCGGTCGCTGGAAGTTGGAGAAGATGTTCCCAGAAGAAAGGTTTCCGAATGCCCAGTATGCAGCGAACGCAACCGAGAAGAATGTCGGGACCACAACACCGTAAGCAACTGTCAGCCCCTTGAACATCTTCCCCGTTACTGGAGGCGCCAAAGTTCCCTGCAAGAAACGACATGAGCTATCAAACCCACTCCATTCCATCTCACTATCCTCCAACTGCCAAATGGTGTTTCTCCATCTCTTCCTCTGGCATCTTCTCTGCAGGATGTTCTCTGCCAGAAATAACTACAAAACCAGACCCAAGAGAAAAGTGAATATATACGCACCTGAATTTCTGGAATGATTCCATTTCCATATGTAGTAGCAATTAGTGCCAAAGAGTTGAATGCTCCAAAGAACTTCTGTGTTTCACTTCCCCTTAAACTATAATTCCTTTGGGGAGCGTTACTGGAGTGTCCTGCGAACATAAACATCCACCAAACATTATAACCAGAGCTCTCTTGCATAGACGCACTCTGCGTGTGAACGATCCAAACGATCATTCCTGTATAGCAAAATCCAGCTAGGCGCCACTATGCAAATGAGAAAATCAAGGGAGTGTCCAGGTAAGTTGGATCTGACCTAAATATATACACGCCCCAGTTATAATGAAGCTGTACAAAAGAGTCAAAATAAGAGACACGAGGTTGATGTGACGTAGAGAGTGAAACGACGGTAGCTGACCCACGACTATCATCGCTAGCCCGAAGAAGATGATAAACTGATAAAGCTTGAGATCTCCATCTGGAGAGTACAGTTTGTATATAATCTGAATAGAAAAAAGTACAGCAAACTTAGCCTTACACTTTAAGTACGTCGAGAAGCAGCATTCGATCATGTTAAAAAGCTTGAGAAGACTTTCTCTGCGAAGCATTCTAGCAAGCATCAACCGACAAGAAATAGCTCATTTCTTGAGTCGAAAGCCATGGAACATGACGACCACTGGTCGAAACTGTTACCTACTTTGATGCTGATTCCCCCAAGGAGAGTAGAGGCAATCACTGCACCTACGCAGACGATAATCTGCATTGGGTAAACAACCCAACCGGCGAAAACTGGGCCTGCACCGGATCACGAGTCAGGTCGAATCAGCCTGCTTAAAATGTTTAGTGCTTTCCAAACAGCCTGCCACTCCATCTCCTCCTCATCATAAAATCACAAGCTGCTATGTAGTGGAATCAGCTCTGTCCTGGTGGCCATCCAGCAGAAAGCCTTTACTGTTTTCAAAGTCACTAAGTACCCAACAGTTTACACCAGCTATCCGTAGCAATTCTGTTGAAACAGAATTCCAGAAGAGTTGTAGTGGTGGCATGAGGCTGGAGACATACCAAGAACATCATCTGCCACGTCCCGGAACCGAACGGGGCGACGGCCTTGGCGTGCAAGCTCCTCTATCACTACAGAAAGAACGTTGTAGGCGTAAAACGTCACGACGGCGCCCAGGATGAGCATGACTGTTCCAGCTTCCCAGCCCAAGCTAGCGAATCCGAATGGAAGCGACAGTAGAGGCGGTGCCGCAATCGAGGTCGACAAATGAAAACCGGCATGTTTCCAGTTGCCTGAAATTGCAAGCAGCACTTCCAAGTCAGTCAACAGCGGGAAATTCACGTTTACATGCCCATCTTCTGGTCGTGCGTCATGCGTCATGCATTCGATACGTGGTCAAATCAGTTGAAGTTTGGACGGCTCCTTCGACGTAAAACTTGAGCTGGAGAAGGGACTGTCAGCTTGAACTAGCGAACTACCTCGTCTTTACGAAGCATGGCGCTCCAGGAAACAGAAACCTCTGCAGAACCTCACGATTCTAACTAAGGAAGAGCGTACCTTTGGATTCGAGGACGAACAGAGCTCCAGCGTCTTTCTTCTGGCCCTCTCCATCTGCGGACACCCTGTGCTTGACAGTACCGGTTTCTAGCCCCATGAGATCTGTCTCTCTACCTGCCGCTACCATGTTTGCAAGCCCTGCTTATTCTAGAAGAAAATCCCAAGTGATGTCCACTTCCTGCTGTTTGCCCTCTCACCGGCCACCTGTTGCGGAAGCAGAATATGATTTACCCCACAACATTCCCGATCTCGCTCACATCCCCTGTCCCAGACTCCAGAGTCACCGTTCTGAGGCGACTCTCTTCGCACAGAATGTTCCTGCAGTCCGCCGACGAGCACCTACTGTCACATATCAAGTGGTGAACTCCAAATCCATCTTCCTGATATGCTGAAGCGTGTTAGAACTCTCGTAACTTTCGACAGTTTCGAATGAGCTCCAGTAAACGAGTTCTGTGTAAAAGCTCTAAAACTTCCTTCTAATATCGCCCCAGTTCAAATCGTCACTTGGCGCTGTACGTGCACGTTCGCCAGGCCAGCTCCAGACAGTTTCGGGTCAATCTAGTCGTGATATTTGCAAGCCACATGAAATTGCACGAAGTAAAAGCTGACTGGTTTGACTCCTGTCATGCTGTCTCGACGTCAAAGAGTCCGGTTGGCGGCGTCGACACAAGACTTCAGTCAAACTGAAGCCCCTCGAGTCTTGGCAAGCAGCTTCACCAATTACCGTGCTGTCCTGCCCACCATCATCCTGGCAGCAGGTCCAGGTGTTCGTGAGTCCACCATCGAAGTTGACCCCGAGGACCATTTTGTATGCACTCGTGGTTCTTTCATGGTTCTTTCATGGTTCCGGGATCCGGACTCCTTTCAGATCAAGCATACTTCCCTGTCGTTGCTGGCTTCAACTGTAGGCATCTAGTGGATCTCCCAGGTAGCTTTTGTCCAGAAATTTACTTGAACTCACCCCTAATACGTTGGTTAGACTTCACCTCGCCAATCTTTAACTTTACTTGACTCGATCACACCCTTGACTTGACTACAGCAAGTTTAGTAGGTAAAAGTATCACATCATCAGAATACAAGGAGTACATGTTAACCGTTAGCAGTATATCGTGTAGATACGATACCTACACGAGAAGTTCAATCTAAAGTGTTTTTATGATAAATTTATCTCTTAGTTATCTTAATCCAGTGTCTTTACGTGATAGTAAATTTGCTAAAGCTGTTGTTGCGAGTCAAGGGTATAGTCAAATAATGCAAAGTTAAGGGGGTGGAGTTAAGTCCTACACTCGTATTAGGGGTGGGATAAAGTGTATTTCTGAGCTTTTGTCCGAAGAACGAGGGGTAGTGTGTGTGCGGGCCCATGTGCCGCAGAAGAGAAAATCGTGGCGTTATTCATTTGTCTGCATCCGCCTGCTCCTCGGATAAGGGATTGTTAATGATTTCTAATATGCACTGTCATGAGGAATCTAACCTGGTGCTACAGTGGAGTAAGCAGCATGAGCCGCCTGTACTTCACAAGGTCAATGCCACGTTTATTCCAGAGCCTTTTCCTGTCGTCTGATTCTCGTATAGACAGGACGTATAGGACATGCGAGTACTACACCGTTAGTGATATTTATTGTTAATAATCTTATTTCAACCAAAGTCTTGAAATGTGTTGCTTCATATGTAAAACATTCGAACATGATTTACATGTACAAATAACACTAAATCATGTGTGTATTTTTACAATGTTAGGGTTTTACCTCAGCTAGTTTTTCTCGATAGTTCATATTTTGAGAAACAGTTGTCCCGAGTCTTGCAGAGAGGAGTAGATTATCTTAGTCTTTTTCAAGAAATTAGAGTAGAACTATATCACGATTATGTTAAATTTTTAGCTTTTGACTGTGATTGAATGATAATTATTGAAGATATCACGAATTGCTCACAACGAGACACATAGACAGTGGTTTCAGTCCACGGTGATAGAAAAAATATAGAGCATACATATGGAAAAGTAGAAGCCAAGGTGTTGCACGATGATCAGTGTTCACACATGCCAACCTCTAAAAACTCAGAGTTCAAATGGCATACATGCCTGTACCAACCCATCTCTCAAAATGAGGGAAACTGTAAAATAAGAGATCTCTGGTTTAAAAAACCAAAACATGCACTGGTGCGGAGAACCCGCTTATTACCGACCCTCGATTTTTTAAACGTGAGAATGAAAAGCTAGCTATGAAAAACTATGTGTGATCCGATCTTTAATCACACTATTTCTGATGAATAAGTTTTATATTTAGCCGTGAAATGTTGTTATGTTTGAAGTGTTTATCATAGAAACTGAATTGTTTTTGTTTTTGTAAGTCACACCCATGCGTATTCACCTAGAACATGGAGGAAGCTAATATGCAAGGGTTTAATCTATCACCTAATCTTTTAGTTGAAAAGGGTTAAGTAAAGAAATAAAATGTGATGTGTTAGTGAGCAGCCCCCGAGATATGTAGTGGCGGACGTGTATCTTTCTGTGTTTCTCTTATGGGTTATCTCTGAATCATCCCGTAGTTTGACTATCATTTAACGAGCAAAATTTATTTTTTCTTGTCAATTTGCTGTAGAATTTCTGTTTACATTTATACCTTTTTTGATAACAACAAGCGAGAAAGCATTCTCCAGAACTTCATGTGACATGCATATTCACTCGTCTTATGATATAGAAGATTAGATCGATGGACTAACCAGTGCCAGAAATGTTTTATTACATGTTTAATTTATCACCTAATCATTTATTCTATCTTCTTCAGCAAGCACATCCACTCTTTTTAGGTCTTTTTCAATGCTTTCTACAACCTTCCGCTCTCGCTTTCGTAAATCAATAAGCTGTGTATATAAAACAAATCCACTCTTAGAAAATCGCACAACTCTTGTACAAAATGCACTTTTCTCCGCTAGCTAGAGTATCTTCTTTTGTATATCGATATCATTATTTCTTCACTCTATAGTACATTGTGCAAAAATCTTTGAACTCTTCAGTAACTCTAGATAGAGAACCACCATGCAAGTATTCTTGATTACACTCATGGTTATGAGGTACAGTCACAAATTGCATTGCTCTCTTATCATCTCGACTTCTATTCGAGCATAAGCGGATCCATCATCCAACACTTTGGTCTCCATCCTGACAACCATAATGTATAGATGTCTAATAATCATCGGATACGAAGTAGCATTCTGAACAAAAAAAGTCTTGTTCTATAATTACACCCTCAATCTTCACCCTTATATCTGGACAAGCATCATAGAGTTCTCCTCGTGTGTTATTCGTTGTCCGGATCATCCAACCATGCTATGTGTCAATGGACCACTTCTCTCGCTTGTAGACATCTTTAGACATAATGTTAATCTATGATCCATGATCAATGAGAGCAACCATTGGATCTGCTAGATCTCTTACCTTCACCAAGTTGATCATAGTAGCTCTAGCCTAATGTCCTATAGTGTAATGACTGGGAATCCTATCATCTCCTTCATCTTCATCTACAATTGAACTGTATGGTTGGTGCAACATTCAGCTAACTCTAGCTTCTCTTCCTCCGCAGTCTCTCGTGTCAATTACCTCTTCCGCTTGATGATGTCAATAATGACATCATGAAACTCTCTTTTTGCAATTCCAATGATCTCTCGTAGAGTAAACTCAATCTTCACATTGAGCACTCTCTCTTCTAACATCCCTTTCAAATATGTAGTTGCTTCAATATCAGATTGCAGCTTGTAGGTAGAAGCTTATCTTTCTTACTCCTTTCTAATCTCTCTAGGTTAGATGATGAGACTTCCTCCATAGTCTCTTCCTGCACCGGTGTAATATCTTGCAGAGATTTCTCTCCTCGTAACTGCCTCTTAAGAGTACTTCTCTCCTCATTAGGACGAGCATTATCTCTCCTACGCTTCTCCTCCATGAGAGTCTTATGTTGACTCTTGGTCAAGTAAACATGTACAGACATTGTGTCTATTGACTCACTCAATCCAATAGCACCCTCTGATTGTTGTGGCTGTCTTGAGTAACTTGTCCCTTGTCGTTTTCTCTTCTTCCATGTGATCACAACATGACATCATATTTCACTTGCCTCTACCTATTTCTGAGAAGTACTATATCTATCTTTCACCATCTCAATCCTTATAGAGCGGTCTCTACTGATGCTTCAACATGATGTGAAAGACAATCCTCTAAAACTTACCTCATCCTTTCTTTTTCATAGTTTTGAGGATCTCACTTATGTTCTTCAAGGAAATCTTCCACTCCTTCCAGTAAATCACTCCTTGCTGTAGGATGTCAACAGACTCTCCGCACTTCTTTCGATGATATTCAGCGTTATCGTATCAAATACATCTCAACACATACCCTTGCCTTGGAGCAAGTTTGTTTTCAAGTGTTTTTTTCTTCTCTTCTCCTCTATCTTGCTAACTTAATCTGCAAGTCTCTCATTCTATTTATCAATTTTTTTATTGCATCTTTTTGTGGTGCAACTGTAAGGACAAGAACAGTAAGAAATAGAACAAGACGCACTTGTACAGTAGGTGCTTGTACACTAGACACTGTTGATTGTCTACGAGGTAATATGATCGGCAGTGGTCTCACTTCTTGTCTTACCAGCACCTTCTCTTCTCGATACTCTCGCTCGGCAAGTACACCCATTGCTTTAGAAACTTTTCCCGAATCAATTGTGACTCCATTATCTTCCATCATATCTAACTCCCTCTCTAGCTCATTGTTAGATGCTTGTAGAAACAACTCCACATTGTTGTTCTCCAATGTGAGCTTTTCCCTCCGAAACAACTAAGGAATTATCTCTCAAACTCTCAGAATAGCTCTCAGCAACAAACTCTTTATTGGGTTTGTTTACTCACTCCATGAATGACTTCTTAATCACTCGAGCCGCATCCTCTAAAGAATATTATTCTTTTAGCTAAAGAGTAAATTCTTCTCATGTAGCACTATGAGATCAGATGACCTATTTCACATGCTCTCATAGCTCCGATACGACAATAAGTTCAAGTGTACTCACCATATCTTTTTCTGATACTTTACTCAACTCCATCTTTTAAGGATAGTACTTCAAGTACTTGGAGATGTTCTTCCCGTCAAATTGATTTAGCAAATCCACAATAGATTGCAATGCTTTGATAGTCATTGTCTCTTTCTGACCTTAAGTGTAACACACGTGCACCACATAACACAACTAGAAGTTCAATCTTCCTCTAAGTACATGAAGGATCTATACATGATAAACATATGCTTTAGTTCACAAAAAAAAGTACCTTCAAGAAGTTCTACCTTGAAACCCCAAGGCATTTGTTCAAGGTCAACCAAGAGATTTAATTGAAATCACTCTTCTTCTTCAAAACTCGCCACGCTATAATTTGAACTTCGGCAACTTATTGCTCCCAGCTCGAACTTCACAAGAAATTTCTTTTGACCTATGACTACTACTCTTTGGAATTTCAGCTTCAGAACCCAATTGCTCAAAATGGACCAAGCCTTTTGTGTGTGCTAACTTATGAGCTTTACAGACTCTCGTGGCTAGATTCCACGACCCCAACACCTTCTCGTAACCAAATGAGCTGAAATTTCAGAAGTAGTAAACTGATAAGGCACACTCCAATCCTAGAAATTTTCACTTAGAGATTTGATCCCATGCTTATGAAACAACTCAATCCTTGAATCCAAGCAAAAAGTAGTTTTATTTTGTCTCTCAACTTTTATACCCAACTTCAATTGACCATTTCGAGGTCAAACCCAAGCCAATTATTTTATATCATTGTCACCAGCACGGCGTCCACTATCCAATCTCTTTGACAATACAGAAAGATCGTCTTTCAAACTCTCGAGGCACTCAGAAACGTGACTCGAGTACGTATACAACCCCCTAACTTTGAACAACCATTACCAGCCGCTCAGAGCTCCAAATTGATCGATCTTTATCTCCAGATTATATTCCAGCTCGAGTGCTTTCCAAAGAGACCTCACACTACCCGAATGATCTTTTGGAATGCCTCCGGAATCCAAAACTATCCTTGTAACTTGGATGAACTTGATTGATAAAAAATAGACCAATGAGAAAGAAGATTGGAGATCACTTTATCTCCTACTTGGCACTATAGATAGAGTTGTAACTCTAAAACACCCTCTAATCTTCAAAGCTTGAACCAAAATACTTCAGACCTCAACCTTAACATAGATAATCATCGTCGACGGACGATAAAGATAACAATGACATGAAAATACACAAAATTCAATACAAAGTCAAGATAATGACCTTGAATCGATCTAAGATGAAAGATACAACAAAAGGAAATGAGGAAGTCATCTTTGATTACAATATTCCTCATCAAAGTTCTTCGTGATCCATGCACGATGGTTGATCTTCCATCGGAGTGACATCTGATATCAACCTAGATGTTGGAAGGAGCATTGACTAGAAAGTTTAAGTCCATTCACTCATCAAAGTAGGATGTACACTGTCAGGTCTCAATTCTCTCCGTATGTAACGATCGGTAAGATCACCGAAATAGATAAGTCGATCATCCTCCCCATGAATTCTTCACCAAAATAGGCAACAAATCACTATCAAAAATGATCACAATGGATGTAGTGAAACTTGATATAGAACTGATTCGGAAATAGAAGATCTAGAACTCGGATCAATCCTCCATCCATACATACAACTCTCGCAGCTTCTCACCCTTCATGTAAGATACTAAGTATACACCACACAAGAAAGAATGCCCCCATGAACTCTCTTATACTCAAATTTGACAACAAGAGTCACTCACGCAAATGTCCACGGATCACTGAGCTGGCAAGTCTCATTATCGTGCGTTCTCACACTAGATAACTGTGAACGTGGCACCTAATACACTGTCAAACGAGTTACATGAAAAAGTTTGCATAACATAGAAAACAACACAATACAACTTCTATGCTAAATTCACATGTGAGCCGTGTCATAACACGACATCGTAAGAATATCTAGCTTATAACTCCTCGCTGGTGGAAACTGATCTCATAGTCATTATGATGATGTGGAACTCCATAGAACTTTGACCATACTCGACAAGCAGTCCCTCTACATGCACCCACTGCACATTTGATCTCCTCTTCAACCATGTCTGTGAAGTGTGTTGATGTATCTAGGAAGGTTTGATGACCTCAATGGGTCACCATCACAATAACAAAGATTTTTCTCTACACAAACACCGCTATTTCAAAACACATCCACACTCAAAGAATATACATGAAATGATGGATGCACCCTCGTTAGAATTTATCTTTGACCTCCAGAATAGATCAGACCACAATAAGAAAATAAGATGGATCATTGATCTAGACTTGTGCCTAAAGATACAATGGTGTCTTCACACGCAAATACTCTTAATCTTGCACAACTATCCAATGAGCTCTATCTCACAATCCATCTATGATCCTACACAACAACCTCCACACCAACGGAGATCGCACTAGGCACATCATAGGATGAAGGGTGGAACTTGCATAAGACCTGAGTTGCACATCCTCTCAATGTGACATCACTGTGTCTCCCAGCAACTACTAAACTATCTGACCTGTCAAAACGTGGAGTCGTCCTAGTCCATGTGCATCAAGGAGAAGGTGCATGCACGGAATCTATCCCCTCCTTATGTATTTCAGGGGTGTTGACACACATCTGAGATCAATGGGTTGGTTAAATAGACATCTCATCATCGGATAATCTCACAACAAACTGCTCATCCTCTCCACCTCGCGTCTCAGATCTATCGTCTATCTCTGTGGGCTGAGAATCATGACAAGTAGAAGAATCACCTTTCAATTACTACTCTAATGGAGACTCTGAATATCCTAGAGCAACAGGAGAAGATATAGACGAAGAAGAAACCTTGTGCATATTATCTAAGATAGACCTCTTAAAAGCATGTAGAGTCCACTCTATGATATCTGACGGGGTGAGAGACGGCAAAGGAACAAACGGTAAACCTAGAGTTGATCTCCTAAACACCTCTAAGGTTGCTGTTCTATCATCATGTCTCAGAGTAGAACCTAACATTGATTGTCGTAATGCGTTTGTAGCTCTATCCACATCCAACACATGTGCAATTGGTGGTCGAGAAGTAGCAGTATGATGAGCAGTTGTACTACAAACTTCTGGTGATTGTTGGCTCAAGATTTTGGATGAATCAGCATCATCATATCGTCGTCATCTGCTGTCATGATCAACGAACCGTCAATGTTGGTCTCATCTCTACACCTCATACAATGACAAATGGTCCTTGTCCATCATTGGGACAACACGAGGACGTCTGATCTCCGGTTCTCTCACTGGAGATGTCAATCAAGAACTGGAATTATAATCAGAAGATGCTCTGATGAATCATAATGAGATGATGCAATACGAGGCAAGTCTCTCTCATGTTGTTGGCCAAGCCGTTAGAAACAACCAAGTAAAAAACGAGCATAGTATGGACATATGATACTAAACCTTAAATCCTTAAACAACATAATACACAAAACCAAACTTCATCTTTCAATACATAACATTAGATCAAAATATTAATGATGAAACATTTTAATGTATATATCTTAAATTATCAAATCCTAAAACATCACGTGAACACATCACAATTATATATATTAATACAAAAAATATATATAATAGATACGACTACCGTACATGACTTAAGTCAAAATATACACAAAAAACAAAGCCATACGAGCTGAAACATATAATATTATTATCAAAACTTATAATACGATTTATCATAAATTAGTTAAACTAATTAGTCTAGTAAAAACCTACACAAAGTCTAAAAAAGTTGTAAAAGAAGTTTATTTGTGATGCGAATATCATCGCAAGTTTATCGTTAAAGTTTACAATGCAACTAGCGAGTTGCATCACAAATCCTAACTTCACATCAAAACCTAAGTCATAGAGAGCTTTCGATGTTAGTTAAGAAATTAAATCTTACATGTAAACTAAAAGAAACAAATATGAAAGCACGTCAAAACATAAAAGAAGGAAAGAAGACTTACAAATTTGACTTTCCATGCTGGAAAAACGTCATGTCTATGAGAATGGATAGACTTCTTTCGTTTGTCGATAGGCTCAGCAGCATCAGCAAATTTCTTATCCGGCTCACCATACTGTTGGACCATGGCCTGATACTGCACTTGTGGAAAAAAATATGTGCAAAAGCACTAGTCAAAAAAATAGACATTACAGCAACTACCACGAACAATAAAGATAGAAGAGTAGGCTAAAGTCAAAGTCTTACTTCACCTTCAAATACTCAACCGTTGAAGCTGGCATGACTCCAGACTCCACCTCCTCTTGGAACACTTGGAGGTTCACCTCTACGTCATCCGCACGATCATGTACCCAAATCGTCATCTCTCTAGAGAAGAAAGCATCACAGTCCTTCTTGCGTACCTCGGGTGGGCAACTGAGCTCATCATCGAATCGTATAGTCTACTGTAAGTGGACTCGAACTAAGTGTCGAGTGCAATATCTACGGTTCCGCTGTACATTCTACATGTGAGTCGTAGTGAACCTCTCCTAAACAAGCAATCATTACAAAATCGATTCTTGATATGTCTGTGAGCTCGTATGATATCTTGCTCTGAGATATTCTTCCACTAGAGGAAGGTGAGAATATCACGTCCATGATCGACTTCAATATAGAATGAAATGTGGTCAAAGAAAGACCGATTGGACACATGAAGTTGTCCAACTCTAACTCTAGTAATCTCTTTTTCTCTCTCGCTCTCTCTCGATCAGCTGAATGATTTCTCTGAGAGTCTGGATGAGCTCAAAAATGAGACTCGCCACGAGGTCTGAACGACCTAGATGTATATAGATGAAGAGGAGGAGTAGAACTCGATGTGACTACTCGTGAAACAAGAGAAGGACTCATGCGTGGAGGAGGATGAGGTGTCCAACCATGCTGTAACATCTCGTATATGTGTCCAGCCAAGGCATCTGGGTCCATGTCTCTCCCAGGTGTTGCGTAGTCATGCATGACACGAACTACCTCCTCTCGAAGAGATGGATCTGGGGAGGTGGAAATATTAGGATTTTGAGCACCACTTCTAGCTCCACTAGAAGATGACATCTATCTACAACGTCGTCTCACTAAACGGATAGACAAAGATGAATAAAATATATGTGACAAACAACACTTACAAAGACATAAATCCAAAAATAGTATCATTACTCTCGAAAAGCTGAACAGACATGTATTTCATCCATACATTCTATGAGAAACGAACTAACATACATTTGTATTTGCAAAAAATGCAAATAAATTTGAAATAAAGAACTTGAAGGATTGACAACGACTAAACTCCAAGGAGGCGAGAGTGTGTTCACATCATCGAAGATCTAGAGCTAGACGTCTCTATCAAATTTTACGCCGTGGATATATAAAAATTCATCATATTGTTCTGTTTTGCATCACCTGAATGTCCAGATTCCGTGTATTGTGATGTCCACGTAGTCATGACTTGTATAATGTCAAATGTCAGTAGGAGTCTGTTGGAACTTTGAATGCTAGCTTGCCTCATGTCTGCTGTTTTACATTCAAAATTTATTTGAACTTGCGATGCGGATTGCATTGCAAGTTTAGTAACCCTAAACCTTAACTTTGCAATGCTCTGCGCATCACAAATATATTTGCAATGCAATTAGCATCACATTTGTGATGCATTTTGCATCGCATATTCTTCACTGAAGACTATTTTTACCCTAAGCGGTCTTGTCTAAACTTTACTTACAATGAATTTATCTATGTCCATCCGACATCTCTATTTGAACATGAACCATTTCTTGCATTTCTAACGCTAGGTATGCTTTTGAACCTCAGATCGTTCTACCAACTTCCTAACAAACATATTTTGTGTTGAAATGAGACAATGCAGGTCAAGATTGAAGTAAGAACTTGCCAATTAGGTCAAAAATGAAGCCCGCTGGTCCTCAGGTACTTCCACCTCCTCTCCATCTCTTTGTAGTCCAAATGTGCATCTCAACGTTCAATTCGAGCTCCAGCAAGTTCAGATTACACCTCAGTAGCAAGATTGTAGTAGTAGGACACGTCACTAGCACTCCAAATCACTCTCTAGACCTAAAGACAAGTGGCTGATGCCTTGGAGCTCCAAGATGAGGTAGAAAACCTAAAACGAAATTGTAGAATGATCTCTCGAGATAACAAATCTCTTGAGCTTGCTTACTATGACACATACGGCTCTCAGAAGATGTTGGGAGTATATTAACTAGCACTATCTTATAAGTGTACATATGTTTCTATTCATCATGCACTACATAAAACACGTTCGCATCTTTTATCTTTTTCCTATACTTATTCTCGTGGATGTCAATGTCTCTCGACATTAACATCATTCTAAAATATCATTGTACATTATGTTACAATGTAAAATCCATCGCACACGCCCAAAATTATAAATCCTTACCTTAAATTGCAATAGATTGTGCATAAACAAATATTATGATAAACTTGCGATGCATATAGCATCACACTTGCGATGCATATAACATCATACTGAATTCAAACTTGTGATGCATAGTATCCATCGCAAAATCTAGAATAATGTTTTTCTTTCTCACTTTTGTGACGAGAAATGTATCATGATTGTGATGATCGTGGACATCATAACTTGAGACTAATATATCATCGTAAGTATCAAAAGATTTTAAATTTTAAGCGATTATTTGCATCAAGTTTACGATGCATTGCGATGTGTGCGATGTGATACTTTTTGCATCACAAATTGCGATGCGGACTGCATCGTAAATCATCGCACGACACTTTAAAAACATATTTTTTCTTTGTACTTTGCGATGCATTCTGCATCACAAAGTGCCCTTTTTGTCGTAGTGTAGAGTTGACTTAATAATAAAAGTTCTCTGCGGTTACTTCTTACTACGCTATAGCGTGACTTCTCAATAAATCCTTAACTTGCAGTAACATAGTGGAGATTTCTTTAGTAACTCACACTCACTCATAAACGACTAAAAAGATGAAAGAGGAATATACTGCTATGTTATCCTTATTAGCATTATTCACTCTCTTTCTTGGATAAACATTCATTGTAATGACAACATACATGTGTAAAAGTTAAAAATATATTCAGAAATTCATATTCTGACTTAAGAGGGGTGTGACATCTCTCGATGGTCATTTGTTCTGGTTGATCTTTATAATCTTGTGTTATAATTGATGATTATTGGATCAGTTTATGAACCTTTGATCGCTTTATTGTTTATGTTATTAAGGAGAGTGATTACTCTATAGGTGTGGGAAGAGGAATGCTATCAGTAATCGGTAAACTAATATCAGGATATAAATATCATGCAAGATATCTATAGTCAGTTTATGTTATCTAGTCTGACATTTGTCTTTTAATATCAAGAGGCTTTTCATGATTATTGATAGACTACTCTTCCCCACGTGTGTTAAAACGGCTAAAGGGTGAGATGCTCTAGTCTCGAATGTTTGTAGCAACTTCGTGAGTAATTGTGTAATATAGTAGAAATTTTATAAGAACAAATATTACAAGTTTCTTTTGCAAATCATATCTACATGACATATTGCACATATCACATTGGAGTATCAAACATATCTTTTTTATACTTATTGATCTTCTTTTGTGTTGAGATATATTTTTCATTTTCTTATGTGGATTAGGTCATGATTGAAATTCATTGAATGGATAAGTTCATATGATTCATTCCATGTAGTTGGAAGTGTTCTTTATTAACGAAGTAGTAAATTCCTATTTTATAGCTTTTCTTTTTCTATTGAACGATCTTTTACATTGAGGATAAGTACAATATTTACGTACTAGTTGAAACGCAGTTGATCAATATCATAATGTAGCTTTGTCAAGAATATTGAATAGAATTTTGATCATGAAAATTAATTTCTTCCAAAATCAGTATGAGTGGTTCATAATGTGATACATGATCTCGATGATCATCATATAAAGATTGGATGTGTCATATAATTCTTCATTTTGATTATCAAAATCCATAATCGTAGCTTCAAAAATATATCTAATTTGTATGTTCAATACAAAATAGATAGACACAAATTTGTATGATAAAGTTAATAAAGCTGATCGGACGAATGTATAAAGGCGTCGCTGTCCATTGTTTGACATTCAGACAAGGACGACGACGGTTTGTGAATAGAGAGCCGTGTAAAGGCACCGGTCATCCATTCATAGACGATCATTTTAGAGCGACGATTGTATGTGTAAAGATGATCGTGTAAGGGTGCTGACCGTCTAATGGAGGAAGACCGGATAAAGACAACGACATCCCATTTAAAGGGTCGCCCTGCATAAGAGCGACTATTTTGGGAGAGCCGAGGTATCGATCATCCTAATGTAGAGTGGGGTCGCTCACAAATGATCATCTTTTTGGGCGCTGGAGTATAAGTCGCCATAATGTAGAGAAACTTTTTCTTATTAAGGCGCTATCGTGTCGGATATTTTGTGCGTGAAGGATGTCCAGGAAAACGCGAGGTTCCTGGCTGTGGAGATGCTGTGTGCCAAACAGAGACAAGACAGAGAAGAACAACCACGAAAAGGAATGCTGCGATATATACCACTCTGAAAGTATGTACACTGTCGATTCTTTCTCCAAACAGCACAAAACTGAGGAAAAGACCAGAGCGGTCTGTAACCTACTTCAGAAGCCCTAAAACAAACCCCTGAAACGCAACCCTAGTCTGAAATCGCCAAAGCGTAGCTCAAAGCAAGAAGAACTTCTCTTTGCTAACAACCAGAGCCACAACAGTATCATGCGATCCAAACCCAAGTCCAAACCACATCCACACACTAGCTCTTGGCTAAAGCTAGCTACCACAAGCCATACACAACCAACTAAGTCCTTAACGAACTCAAAAGGACGAAACCTGTAGCGAAGGAACCGAAAAAGACCTATCTGGGAACTTTCTCTTTTCGCCAAACGATCTTCAAATGTTGATAGGGTCTCCTTCCCTGACTCCGTTGATCCAAGAAACCTTCAGATCCGACTCCCGATAGTCGAGATATCGCCAATTTTCGGTCGCAGGTGACCGAACCTTCAAAAACTCCTCCCTGCGGCTTAAAACCGCTCACACCGCACAAACGGATCTTCTAAACTGATATCCGTCTTCGCTGGTAGGTAGATCTGGCTACCCTGAACCCAACAAGACTCCAAACAAGCCGTTTGGAGTTCCCCTTGCAAAACTACTCGAGAAATTTGGTCGTAGGCTACAAAAAACTGACGTAAATCGGCTCCCTGCGGCTCAAATTTGCTCACCACACCCAAACCAACAATCCAATTCACTTACAGTCTTCCCCTATGCGTACATGAGGACTCCCTGATTGCGTAGGCACCAAGAACAAAGAGCTTGGCTCACCGATCGCGAAGAACAATCCAATCTCAGGTCGCAGGCGATGAAAACTTGACGCAAGCGCTTCTCTGCGAGCCAATTTCTCTCACAACTCTCAAACCGCCCGATAAAACTTTGTATCGTCTTCAATTTCCTGAAGAACTCGTTGTTCTGATCCCGATGGATCCAAGGACAGCAAGTTTGGACTCCGGAACGGCCGGAACGGTCCAACTCTCCTTCACAGATAACTGAAAACCCCAATTCTGCTCCCTGCGTCTCAATTTCCCCCAGAACACAACCCCCGATCCGTCTCTTCAAGAACCGTCTTAACCTGTGCGTAGCCTGCACAGATCTGAACCCGATGACACCTTGCGTGCGTGTATTGGACTTTCCAATTCTCCAAAACATCCACCGACAGGTCGTAGGAACAAGCAAGCCCCTTAAGCAACCCCCTTGCAACAGTCTGTACGTACGGAGTTCAACCCTCAATAATAAGAAGCAGGCCCCTTGTGTCTTTGATATAACGCCTGAAGCCCTAAATACCCAATCAGCAAGTAACTAGGGGCCTAGCTTGATTTTACCTTCTTTCGAATCGCATAACTTCTTCTCTGGATGTCCAAACGAAGTAAACAAGATGCCCATGGAAAGCTGACAGCGAGCTCTACCCATCTATGTGATGAAAGCGAAGATCTGAAGTTGCGTCAAAAGCCCGTAAGCTGGGGCCTAGCTTGTTTTCTCCATCTTTCGAGTCCTGTAACTTCTCCACTAGGCGTCTAAACGAAGTAGATGAAGTGCCTATGGAAAGATGACAAGGAGCTCTATCCACTGCTGCGATAAAAACGAAGATCCGAAGTGGTGCCAAAAACCCGTAAGCTGGGGTCTAGCTTATTTTCTCCATCTTTCGAGTCCTGTAACTTTTCCACTAGGCGTCCAAACGAAGTAGACAAAGTGCCTATGGAAAGCTGACAAGGAGCTCTACCCATCTATGCGATGAAAATGGAGATCTGAGATTGTGCCAAAAACTCGTAAGGTGGGGCCTAGCTTATTCCTCATGAGTGTCTTTGGAGCGACAAGCATCGAAGTTTGAATTTCAAGTAGGAGCCGGTCCACGACACGACATCCACCCCCTCTGAACCTGTGCATCCTCCGGTATGCACCAGAGATACCAACCAAGGAGTGGACCGGCTTATCGTCCTACTTCCCGTCGTAACCAACATCACCTTCAAGATCTTCTGCATAATCCTCATCCTCAAACTGAAACTCCGTCAAGATATCTGCTAGATCGACCTCCTCATCTCTCTTTTTGAAAATCTTGACACGTTTACCTGCCACTGGTACCTTCAAGCTCGTTCCATCCAACTCTTGCAGGGCGTAAGTTGCGTTGTCATGAACCTTCTTCATCACATACGGACCAAACCATCTTCTGGAAAACTTCCGGAGTGCACTATGCTGGTTGTCTAGACTGTTGTCATAGACTAACACCCAATCACCTTCTTTGATTTCCCTGGGTCTCAAACGATGTCGCTGATCAAATCTGATCTTGTTCTTCAACCGTGCTTCTCGCAGCCTATCCAAAGCAATTTGGATATCCTCTGGTCTTCTCTCTAACTGCCTAATTCGAATAGCAAGAAGCTCTTCTCTAGTCAAATTGTCCTCCCAAGGTAACACACTCCATGTCAGAACATGTTCTTCAATCGGCATGATAGGCTTCTGATCTGTGATGAGTTCCACTGGCATGTAACCTGTCACCGAGCTGTGCGTCGTTCTATCTGCCCATAACGCAAATGGTAAGAGTCGAGACCACTCGCGCACCCTTCCGTTGCAAGCCTTCACCAAAGCCTTCACAATGGGTGGATGACCACGTTCACTCTTGGCATTCCCTTCGGGGTTGTAAGCAGTTATCAGTGATAACCTCACCCCACACCTTGCAAAGAATTCACGAGCCTCATGTGCATCTAACTCTCCTCGATCTGCAGTGATCTTTCCCACACATCCATACCGACAAACAACCTCTTCCAAGAGAAATTTACATACCCCTTCAGTTGTCTTCGTCCGAAGCGCCCTACCCTCGACTTGATTTGAAAGATCTAGCAAGTACCAAGTATCTCATCTGCCATAATCCAACCGGCATAATCACCAAATCTACCACCCACTTGAAGTGGATTGCCAACGGATAAGTCGGATGTAATCCGTCACGATGTCGGATGTTCGAATACATCTGACATGTCAAACAAGACTCCACAAAAGATACAACATCCATGTACATGATTTTCCACCAATATCGCTCTTTCATCTTTGTAAAAGTGACCCAAATCCCTCGATGTCCAGCCCAAAGACTCTCATGGAACGCCTTGAGCAACTTCTGCTGATCTTCCTTGTTGCAAATCACCCGTAGCGGTACCCCACCTTTCTGCTTCGGTCGCTTCCAAAGAAACCCATCTTGCAACATGAAGTTGTAGGCCTTCCTTCGAACTCGCTGAAACCTCTCATCCGTCCAACCTGTCTGCTTAACCATCGTACTAAGGTACCTCCCAATATCAAGTAAATCACCATCATACAACCCTTCAACAAACAACTCATCTTCTCTTCCTGTCTGTGCAATCGAATAGAACTCTGTACCCACGTCGTCAATGTCTTCTACCATCTCATCCTCCCCATCATACCGAGCTCGAGATAACATATCCGCCATCGGATTATCTTTCTCTACGATATGTCTAAACTCCGGGTTCAACGACTTGATATATGCGATCCATCGTAACATCGCAATATCAGGAGTTGAACAATTCATGATCATCCCTAACAACGGCAAGCAATCAGTTTCAACCACCACTACTGCTCCAATCAAATACTCTTTCTCAGTTTTCATAGCTGAAACAATACCCCACAGTTCTCTCTTCACTTGCGGGTAAGCACGTTGTCGAGCACTTAACACCTTCGCTCCGAACCTAACCGCAAACCTTTCTCCATCCTCATCATCCTGTCCGACTGCCCATCCAATTGCAACTGGACTTGTATCCACAGTAAGAACCACCGGCCTAGCACCCTTGTAATCAATCCTTCCCAGAACTGGAGGAGATGATAGTAAAGACTTCAGCTTCCTTACCGCATCAGTATGATGTTCCTCCCATCTGAACTTATGACCCTTACGCAACAATCCATACAACGGATCCGCCACATGCGCATAATGAGGAATCCAAATGTGGTAGAATACACAAGCACCCAAAAATCTTCTTACTTCTGTCAGCGAGTTGCAAACCTCCTTCATCCTTCCAATCGCATCCACCTTGTTCGGATCTGGCTTCCGACCAAACGATCCGCACAAATGACCAACGATCAAAACCTCCCTAACCCCAAAAGTAGACTTCGCACCTGACAACGTAAGATGAACTTCCTCAAGTCGAGATAGGATCTTCTCACAGTCTGCGATGTGATCAGTGACGTATCGTCGACACCCCCTCTGATCTAATGCTTCATCCTTCTCATCTTCCACACATCCTTTAATGGGGATGTCATCCAAGAACGGCATCGTCTTTTCAGGAATGAAGTCTCTTAGAACTCGATTCATCCCGTTCATCATGTGTGCTACCGAGTTGGTAGCTCCCTGTGGTAAAGTACACATCCTAACCAACCTCAAAGGTGTCCTCATTGTCGTGAAGCTTCTGCTCTCCTTCGCTAGTTGAAACTGATCATACCCTGAGTAAAGATCTCCCATCGAGTAAATCGCTCTTCCTGCAAACGCTTCTGCAAACTCATCCACAGTCGGTCCCACCCCAGCATTTCTGATTGTTACTGCGTTCACCGGCTGCATGTCTTGGATGAACCGCAGCGACCCATTCTTCTTTGGTACTGTAAACCATCTGCTTGAATATGGTGCAAACGACGGCTCCAAGATCTTCATCCGCATCTTCTCCTTCAGCAACTCCACTAGTTTGGGCAAGTGAGCCCGCGGTACTGGAATTGGTCTCAGGTTCCATGGCACATGCGGTACCGTGAAGATAACCATCGGGGTAACAACGTACGGATCTACACACCCAATCTCATGTGGCTCAAAAGCAAATGCTTTCCCATGTCTTGAAAGCATCTCCTTGAAGCACATCCTCTCTTCTGGTAGAAGAGACTCATCAGATCCAATCTTCAGCTCTTCAAGGGTCTTCTCCGTGAACTTGTGTCCTATCATTACAGGATCTCTCAAACTCTTCTCCTTTGAAGCTCGATCCATCTGTTGGTTGATGTCTTCCGGCAAAGGACCAGCAATTGGCTTTACCTTCCTATCCACTGTCTTGTACCTTGTCTCAACTCGAACCTCCGGTGCACGGAATGATTCGATCACCGAATAGACCTCCCTTGAATGAATCTGCACGACCTTATCCATATCCTCCCATCCAATAGACATGATCTCTCGCAAAGGATCCTCCAACCCATCCTCTTCATAAACACCAGAAATCCATTCATCCCCTTCCAGCTCACCCAACTCTTTCAACATCAACTCAACACCACGCAAATGTTTTTGTTCTTTTCTTCTCAACTCTTCTATCCTCCTGTAAATAGCAATCCCACAATCTGAAAACCCAACAAACCCTGTACAAAAGGCACTATCTCCATCAAGCGAGAGTACCTTCTCTTGCGCACCACCATAATCCCGCTCTATAGTGGTACTCAACGAAAATCCTTGAACTCTTCACTCACCCTTGGAAGCGGCTTCTCCCTCAAACGATCTCGGTTGCGCTCGTGGTTGGACGGTACAGTCAGGAACTGTACCGCTCTCTTCCCATCTTGACTTCGGATCCTAGCATACGCAGATCCGTCGTCCAGTACCTTTGTCTCCATCCGGGTCGCTATGATGAAAGGTTGGCCCAGAATGAGCGGGTATGATGTAGCTTCCTGAACAAAGAAGTTTTGCTCGATAGCAACATCACCTACGCGCACTCTGATGTCTGGACAAGCTCCATACAAGTCTCCTCTCGTGTTGTTGGCTGCTCTTATGATCCATCCATGCTCTGTGTCGATCGGCCACTTCTTCTTCTTGTATAGCTCCTTGGACATGATGTTGATTTCTGATCCATGATCGATCAGAGCAACCACCGGCTCATCCAAGTCTTCGATCCTCACCAACGTCTCCGTCGTAGCTCGAGCCCAGTGACTGTGGCTATAATGATTTGAGCTCCGCTTCCCATTCTCCTCTTCATCCTCAAAATGCACCCTGCGTCTTCGATCTCTTTCTTCCTCTGGAGAATAGACACTGCACCTTGCAAGCTCTCTCTCCTCATCCACAGACATCTTAGTATCCACAACATGCGATAAACTAGTCTCACTCGTAATCTGTCGTTTCCGTTTGATGACATCGATGATGACATCATGAAACTCACGCTTGGCGATGCCTAACACTTCTCTCAAGGTAAACTCCACCTTCGCATTCAAAATGCGATCTTCCAAGACTCCCTTCAAGTCTGTTGAAGTCTCGATATCCGACTGCAGCTTGTATGCAGCCGGCTTACCCTTCTCCTTCTGAGATTTCTCCTTCGATGGAGAAAGAGCATCGTCCATCGGTAGGTCTTGAGCTCTTGCATCCCGAAGCTCTTGGCGAACCTTCTCCCCTCGAGTCTATCTCTTTGAAGAAGTCTCTTCTCCTGAATCCTCTGAATCTCGCCTTCTCTTCTCTTCCAACAACGCTTCGTGTTGGTTCTTGGCGATGTACGCATGCACCGATAGAGCTTCTATCGGATCCTCCCATCCAGTATCCTTTCTGATCGTAGCAGTTGTCCTCTGCAACGTCTCACGTGCCATCTTCCCTTTCTGTTTCATGGAGATGGCAGATGACCACAACTCACTTGGCTCAACTTGCTTGTTGAAACTCCTCTCAGCCTGATCCTCTACCCTTGTGCCATAAGTTCCAGCTTCCACGATGGCGACTGCTTGTGCTGATAGGTGGTCCTCAACCAACTTCTTCATCCCTCCTCTACCAAAGTTGGTCTGAAGAAGTGCACCAGTATCCCTCAACGCTACCTTCCCATCCTTCCAGAAGATCACCCCTTGCTGCAAGGTATCACTGAACTCCTTGCAATCTCTGCGCGGATGATCGGTACCATCGCACCAGATACACCGCTGGATCTAGCCTTGCTTCTCAACAGGTTTCGCTCCGCTTGTAGACCCTTGTTCCTCCAATCTGGTGAGCTTGATCTGCAAGTCTCGCATTCCACGCATGATTTCCTCAAAGTTTGAATCATCCTTCTTCGGAGGTACCATAGGTGCCTGAACAACTGGAACAGCTGGAGCAACTGGTACTACCTGTCTAGCAACAAGAACCACTGGTCGGACTACAGGAACAGGTGTTACAGCTGTAGGTGTTGACGTCAGTCTCCTAACAGGAACCTTCTCTCACCTCCGCTCCCTCTTGGTGAGCAGACCAACAGCTTCTTCAACCTTCTTCCAGCTGCTAGTCAATCCATCGTCCTCCTCCCGGTCTTCCAGAAGTACCTCTAGCTTCTCCTGCAACTTCTCATCTGCAGCCCGGAGAAATAGCTCTGTCTTGTTGGACTGCAACGTCAACTTCTCCATCCTGGTTAGCCGTGAAAACTGCTTCTCAAACTCCCTGAGCAACTCAGTAGCTTGTAGACCCTTCCTTGGTTGCTCAACCCACTCCAAGAAGTACTCATCCATCAAGGCACGAGCAAACGTCTCCCAATCCTTGTTAAAATGCTTCGTTAGCATTTTAACATGATCCCTAATCTCTGGAGCTGCTGCTAACTCAAACGTCTCAATCATCTCATCTTCTGAGACCCGGTTCAACTCCATCTCCTTCACATAATGCCTCAAATATCTTGAGACATCTTTCCCTTCAAACTGGTCAATCCTGCTGACCACCGCTTGTAGCGCCTTTGTTGCCAAAGCTTCCTTCCGCTCATCAGATTGTTGTTGCCGTAAGAACATAGTGAAAGCTTGGAACATCGATGCAGTCGCTGGATCCAACTGCACCTTCGGCAACCCACTTGAACCACTAGCTCCATCTCCATCACCTTTCCCATCCCCACTCATGACTACCAATCTCTTCTTTAAAGTTCACACACAGAAGAAATCTCCACCCCAGACCTTCACGTCGAGTTCACCACCGTATCGTGTCGGATATTTTGTGCGTGAAGGATGTCCAGGAAAACACGAGGTTCCTGGCTGTGGAGATGCTGTGTGCCAAACAGAGACAAGACAGAGAAGAACAACCACGAAAAGGAATGCTGCGATATATACCACTCTGAAAGTATGTACACTGTCGATTCTTTCTCCAAACAGCACAAAACTGAGGAAAAGACCAGAGCGGTCTGTAACCTACTTCAGAAGCCCTAAAACAAACCCCTGAAACGCAACCCTAGTCTGAAATCGCCAAAGCGTAGCTCAAAGCAAGAAGAACTTCTCTTTGCTAACAACCAGAGCCACAACAGTATCATGCGATCCAAACCCAAGTCCAAACCACATCCACACACTAGCTCTTGGCTAAAGCTAGCTACAACAAGCCATACACAACCAACTAAGTCCTTAACGAACTCAAAAGGAAGAAACCTGTAGCGAAGGAACCGAAAAAGACCTATCTAGGAACTTTCTCTTTTCGCCCAACGATCTTCAAATGTTGATAGGGTCTCCTTCCCTGACTCTGTTGATCCAAGAAACCTTCAGATCCAACTCCTGATAGTCGAGATATCGCCAATTTTCGATCGCAGGTGACCGAACTTTCAAAAACTCCTCCCTGCGGCTTAAAACCGCTCACACCGCACAAACGGATCTTCTAAACTGATATCCGTCTTCGCTGGTAGGTAGATCTGGCTACCCTGAACCCAACAAGACTCCAAACAAGCCGTTTGGAGTTCCCCTTGCAAAACTACTCGAGAAATTTGGTCGTAGGCTACAAAAAACTGACGTAAATCGGCTCCCTGCGGCTCAAATTTGCTCACCACACCCAAACCAACAATCCAATTCACTTACAGTCTTCCCCTATGCGTACATGAGGACTCCCTGATTGCGTAGGCGCCAAGAACAAAGAGCTTGGCTCACCGATCGCGAAGAACAATCCAATCTCAGGTCGCAGGCGATGAAAACTTGACGCAAGCGCTTCCCTGCGAGCCAATTTCTCTCACAACTCTCAAACCGCCCGATAAAACTTTGTATCGTCTTCAATTTCCTGAAGAACTCGTTGTTCTGATCCCGATGGATCCAAGGACAGCAAGTTTGGACTCCGGAACGGCCGGAACGGTCCAACTCTCCTTCACAGGTAACTGAAAACCCCAATTCTGCTCCCTGCGTCTCAATTTCTCCCAGAACACAACCCCCGATCCGTCTCTTCAAGAACCGTCTTAACCTGTGAGTAGCCTGCACAGATCTGAACCCGATGACACCTTGCGTGCGTGTATTGGACTTTCCAATTCTCCAAAACATCCACCGACAGATCGTAGGAACAAGCAAGCCCCTTAAGCAACCCCCTTGCAACAGTCTGTACGTACGGAGTTCAACCCTCAATAATAAGAAGCAGGCCCCTTGCGTCTTTGATATAACGTCTGAAGCCCTAAATACCCAATCAGCAAGTAACTAGGGGCCTAGCTTGATTTTATCTTTTTTCGAATCGCATAACTTCTTCTCTGGATGTCCAAACGAAGTAAACAAGATGCCCATGGAAAGCTGACAGCGAGCTCTACCCATCTATGTGATGAAAGCGAAGATCTGAAGTTGCGTCAAAAGCCCGTAAGCTGGGGCCTAACTTGTTTTCTCCATCTTTCGAGTCCTGTAACTTCTCCACTAGGCGTCCAAACGAAGTAGATGAAGTGCCTATGGAAAGCTGACAAGGAGCTCTATCCAGTGGTGCGATAAAAATGAAGATCCGAAGTGGTGCCAAAAACCCGTAAGCTGAGGTCTAGCTTATTTTCTCCATCTTTCGAGTCCTGTAACTTTTCCACTAGGCATCCAAACGAAGTAGACAAAGTGCCTATGGAAAGCTGAAAAGGAGCTCTACCCATCCATGCGATGAAAATGGAGATCTGAGATTGTGCCAAAAACCCGTAAGCTGGGGCCTAGCTTATTCCTCATGAGTGTCTTTGGAGCGACAAGCATCGAAGTTTGAATTTCAAGTAGGAGCCGGTCCACGACACGACAGCGCCATGGATGGTGAGTCAAGAGTTGAGCAATTTATCTTAAAAATTATTACATAAAATCATCTTGACCAGTTATTCATTATCTTCCTTAACTCGTTCTTTTGTCAAAATAACCGAAATTTTAGAAGTCCAGACTGAAATTTCATCAAGAAACTTCACACAAACCCTATAAACTATGATATTGTAGAAGAGCATGATAGCCTTTGAGTTTTAATCGTATAGTGTGATAGTCTTCAAACTTAGTTAAATAGGGGAGAAGGAGAATGAGAATGCTATCAGTAATCAACAACTGATATCAGGCATTTATTTTGATATCACGAAAATGTTACGTATATTAGGAGATATCAACCTCCATAACTATCCAAGTTATAGTTCGACCTCTATAACTATCCAATTTATAGTTATCAAATCTCTATAACTAATCAAGTTATAGTTATCGACTTTGATAACTATCTCATATATAGTTATCGAGTGAGATATCTATTTTGTGATTTTTATTGATATCAAGAGAATTTTCCTATATCAGTTCTTGATTCCTCGGAGAGAAAGAACATATATGTATAATTATGTTAATTATTTTAACATTGTTACACATGAGTTGATATATATAATTATGTTAATATTAGTATAAAATTTTGACTGATATTAAAGAATTTTCTCCTATTATGAATAATTTGCTGGACATTTTCAGGTTCCTAGAGAAGAAAATTTTATCAGTACTGCAATTAGTCTTGCTAATAATATTCATAATAATCTAAGTTTGATTTCTATAATATAGCTAAAAGGAGAAAAATTTCAGCATATCTATCTAGAGTATCAGGAGAAATATTGACTTGACATATGGAGATATTTTCCTGATATCAGTAATTTCTTAAAAGACTATATTGCAGTTGAGGTTGCTAACAACTTCTATAGTAAATTAATCTTACTTTGATTTCTATAATGTCACATAAAAAGAGAAGTAACTTCAGTATACATATCACAGATATCAACAACTTTCCAGATATGTACTTAACTTACTTGAGAAGTGATGTGAATTGTAGTATATATCGGATTATTATAGTCGAGTACATCGAAGTCGATACCTACACGAAGGATCTAACCGTCATCATTCAAGTTCCAAACTCAGAACTTGGAACATTATCCAGTCCTGAGAACGAAATTATAAGCATGCATGCTATTTTTTAAGCATGCATATTCACCTCCTCCATCTTCCAATGGAGGAGGCAAATATACAGGTGGTTAATTTGATACCTAACCCTTCGGCAAGAAGGGTTAGGTACTAAATTAACATCACAGTATATTAATGTATTATCGACTGTGGACTCCCGGACTTGTACTTTCTGAAGTGCGGCACTGAGGGCAATACTTATGGGTTATCTTCTACTCTTCTCGTGTTTCCAGGTATGGATAATAGATAATATTTATAAAATATTTCAATTTTTTATATCTAGTTAGTATATGTTTTTTACTTAACACCTATATATATTCTCGATATCATTAAGCGAGCAAAAGCTCACGGAGTTCATCCAGCATGCATATTAGCTATACATAAGAATCTAGTTTTGCTGCGGAATATAAAATTGTTTTTTGCTGAAATCTCTTAGTCGTATGTTTTTTGTGCATTTGATAGCAGTGTATGCTAATTCAAGTTGCAAGAAATGTTCTTTCCGTGTAGAAGAAATATACGGTTCAGTGCATGACAATGTGAATGGAGAGGAAACTTTAAGTTGTTAATCTTTCATATATACTACATGAAATATTCTTTGCAATCCCGACAAGTTTCAGAGAAATTCTTTAGAACTAGTAGTATTTAAAGCTAATGATCGGCATGAGGTTACTATCACAGAGCACTACTTCCGGATAAACCCAACCTCCGCTATACGATGGGAAAGTATTACGGATTCGTTAAAACGCTCATACATAGAACACAAACACTCAAGCTGAATAATATCCTTCCCCACGTCATTGTACAGTGAACTTCGTTTTCTCTTATCATAAAACGTGTAAATCTAATAAATTATATTATAATAAATTATTATAGAAAATTGAATTAATTCATAAATAATATATGTTACCCAGTTTCGGAGTAGTTAACTGATCCAGATATAAGCCATAAGTAGAAACCGAGCTGATGCATTGCTGAAATATAAGTCTGACACAATAATTCTTAAAACGTGTCATTTTGTGAGAACATTAATTTATGGTCTAACTCTTCTCGCCAGAAAAGTTAGAATGTAAATTAATGTACACCTTAAAGTGTACATGAGATGAATATCTTCCTCTTTGAATATGAGAACACACCAAGTAACGTAAAGAAAATAAGATTATAACAATAATCATTTGCATAGCCCAAATCTGATGAACTCATAGATAATAGGCCATTTTTCTATTTCACTGCACAATATATACCACATTCGGTGGAAGTCATGATACTTCCCTCACAAAAATCTATTTAGGCTCGATAAAAAAATTTACAGTCGCACCCCAGATTCACCTTCCTCTTCGTTCACATCATTTCTTTTTCTTGTGATGAGAAATCCAAGTTACAATTATATTGCCTCTTCCAAGTTTAGAAGAGAGGAAATTGTTATCTTAATTTATATCTTAATTCTTCCTCTCATTTATATCTTAATTCTTTCTTTTGGAAAGATTTTGTGGAGGTGGAAGTAGTCATTACTTCTACCTTCACAACCACTCTCGGAAGTTTTAGATTTTTTTCCATTACTTGATATTCTATCGATGTTAACGTTGGTGATTCAATTGGAAGTTGTTCAACGTACTAGTGTCTTGTAATAATCAAAGAATCCTCGATAGATGATATAATAAATGTTATTACTTGTCCTTTGGAATCTTTGCAGACCAAAGGACTATCTATGTAGATCTATCACAAAGAGACTCTTACCAAAAGTTTCACGAACAATTTACAACGCATACTTCTCCAATCGTAATCAATAAATTATATAACTGATAAATATTATTACATATCTTTTGGGTCCTTGTGAACCACAGGATTGTCCATGTGAAAACACTACAGCAGGACTCATAAATATTAATACATATTCCTTGGGACATTTATGTACCATGGGATTGTCCATGTGAGAACACCACAGCAAGACTTAATTAATTAATAAATTAATTAATAATTTAGAAACTTGATTAATAATTTGTAACGCTTGTATCTTCAATCATACCTGTAAGGATTGAAGGCACGATCTTTTTCTTAGAAGAGTGTAAGCTAAACCACTTGGGACCCCTATCTATGTCAATAACAGCTGTACACATAGCTGTACACGCTTGTTGATCGACCATTATGCAACTGTGAGGCTGTATACTGGTAGTGTTACATTGCTCGTTCATGGCTTCTGTACAGAGAAAATTCTGTTATTGACACTAAATCTGGTGTAACACTAGCTGCGAAATGCATGACGAGGGTCCTGAAATGTTCTCTCAGGAATACTAAATTGTTGCGGGAGTCTTCTGTACGATCGATTTCTCTATCATTCCAAGAGTAACACTGTAAGAGTGTCGCATATCGGGTGAACGGTAAATAACTCGGACTTGCTACAGAAAGATTACGAACGATCAATCACAACCTGGTGCGTTTTGCCTATAGCAAGTCCATATATCTTTATACTCGACCCGAGGAAGAGCAATTTTCTGACTACTGAATAGATCTGCTGCATTTGTATACAAACACTACTTCCTCGACCAGCATGTTCCACGTACTCAAGTGGAGCTTTGTTCCCTCCTCACCCTGCAGGCGTCGTCTCCACACGGGAAGGGGTGTGGATCTCGGCAACACGAATGTCAAGTCCGGGGGCTGATAAGATCCACGAACTCTTCAAGAGCCTTCCGAGATGTTCCACCCGGTTCGACCGCGGCTTGGGCTTTCACCTTCAATTCCTGCGCTCTCTTCCTCATCGCTCTCCCTTCTTCTCCCTTCATCAGTATATTGATTCCTCTTTCGAATTCTTCGGCCCCCACTACCGTGGAATCACTGTTCTGCTGTTTGGCACCATCGCCACCTATGGCCACCGCCGTCTTCATTTCACTCACCAAGAACTTGCAGTTGAGATGTTGCTCCCCACCCTGAGGCCAAGCGAGCATCGGTACTCCCAGCAGTGTGCTCTCAATGATTGAGTTCCAGCCGCAGTGTGTCAGGAAGCCACCGATCGACGAGTGATTGAGCAGCGGGAGCTGCGGCACCCATCCATTCACGACTTTTCCTCGTCCTTGTAATCTTGTTTGATAGCCGGGAGGGAGCACATCGTCCAAGTTGGAAAAGTTTTCGCCGCCACTTGGGAGTATCCAAAGAAACCTTTGCTGGCTAGCCTCCAGAGCCGAAGCGAGTTCGTGGATCTGCGGTGGATCGAGACGAGCAAGGGTGCCGAGGCAGATGAAGAGCACAGAGGAAGGAGGTTGTTCGTTGAGCCAGAGCATGCATTCGGGCCCTGCATTCTCTAATCCTGCTATGATACTCCTGTCTTTGAAGTTCTGCAGGGTCGAGATCGGACCGATGGGGAAAATTTCCACTCTGGAATCCTTCCGTGGGGAGTTCTCCCTAAGTGCCGTTCGAAGGGCGTCGATGGATCTAGCTCCTAAGTCGTAAAACGTGTTCATTATAACACCGTCAGCTCCTTGAAGAAAGTCTGCCATAACTAAGACCTCATCAACGATCGGGAGATTTCGAATTGCGTCTGGTATATCCTGGTACCGAAGAGGCGGAAGTCCAGATACATTCAAAACTCCTTCGAATTCCTGCACTTTGTTATCTTCCAGTTTGACGGCACCTTGCGAAACAAGATGGGGAAATGCATGTAGAAACCTTGCGTCGACGGATCCGTTGGTGAAGTACATATAATATGGGACATTCAACTGCTTTGCCGACCCCCCTGTCCACGTTAGAAGTCTGTCGGAAATAATGCAGTTTGGTGTGCTAACCCCCGCCTTCTGATCTGCAAGCAGTTTCTTCAGATAGGGTTCGAATGCCTGCTTCATGAAATTGCACGCGGCAAACACAGAGTGAAAAGCGGGCGGATCTGGATCATAAGGCAAAGCAACAATGTTGAAATCGAGGCCTTGCAGCTCTTCAGACGATTCTAAGCTCGAGATGTACTTCCTTGGAACCAAAAAGGTGATGGTAACTCCTTCCTTAGCAAGCATCAGCGCCAGCCGGTAGGCTCCAACGAAATGTGCATGGAAGAACAAACCCAAGAGCAGCGCATGCCCCTTCTTCTTCTCCATAATGCTCACACCATCTGCTGAGCCCGAAACCTGTTCTAAAATTGCTTCGTGAATATCTGCCATACTTCTATGCTTCGACTTCCCTGCTTCCCGAACTTTTGCCATCCTTTTGTACTGTCGTCTACACTGAGCAACAGAAGGCGCAGCCAATTTTTTAATTTTTTAATTTTTAATTTTTTTAAAGAGCGGCGGTACGCCCGATAGAAACGAGGAAACAGCCTATAGCTACGAGGTGGAAACTACTGTAATGTACGGACAGATAAGGGTCAGTCGCCGTCCGTCATGTGCCGCAGGAAGTTTTGCAACTGGTCAGTTTTGCAACGTGGCATGTCATGTGTCCACATGCTGTATAGATTACCGTATGGGCGGTAGTTGGACTTGCCGCAGGTTTGGCAGTCAACCCCGACGAGTCGCGAGTATATACTGCAACTGGGGAGTGTGGGAATTTGTCACAACGAGGGATGCCAAACGTAGACGTCGTACAGTATTATTTTGTAATTTTCTTTCCATTATGAGTTAAAATATGCATTCCAGGCGCACTGCAGAGGAACGTGTAGAATAGGAAAGCCACCTGGATCGGGTGAAATATGTTGTGTTTCTTTTCTTCTATGTGTTGTGTTTCTTATTACAAGGAATTATTTTTCTTTGGAAAGGTGGTATACACATCGGGAAATATTTATTTATTTTAATTTATCAGGAAAAATTAAGTATTGTGTAGAAATTCTGTATCAAATTATTTAAAAAGAAAAAATACTTTATAAATTTTAATTAATGATAAACGGACACAGAGTTACGGCCAGATCTAGACTGAACCTATAAAATAAGTGCGTAAACATTCGCTTCTAAAACTACAACTGCGAGATTTTTATGATAATTAATTTACTTGAAAAACCAATATCATAATCCTCTATATGCTTCCAACAGATCCTCCAGCAAACAGTTATATTGCTTTTAACTTTTGGGTCAGAAATTCTTCCTTCACAAAAGTATGCACTACCCTCACATAGGTTTGTCAAAATGATATTGATCTCTCTTTTAATCTTCAAACCTTTCTACTTTTCTCCGTATACATCCAAACTTATTGTTCTTGGTTTCTTTGAAAGCTTTTAATGGGCTATTCTAGTGGTATCAAAATCTCTCTCAATTGACGTATATCCTTTGAATTACCTCGAGTTACAACCATTCAAAGTTCTTCTACATCTTCCTTTCAAAAATCTGCATGAGGCCCTAGGTAGATTTGACCTCCGGAAGGCAAAACCCTTTTCCAACTTGAAATGTATGCAAGCCTTTTTGAGAATTTGACTTTTCAATTCAAAAGTCCATAAAAAGTTCAAACCCTCAAAGTCCTTTGTCTTCTAATAATCTACAAAATATAGCATGCATGTTTCAAGACAATACTCAATTCACAACATGCACCGAAGATAGTGATATCTAGTAGCTCCAAAATCTTAATCAGCGATTTTTGACGCATGACAACTTCTTGGCACTTCTTCACTTAGAGCTGAAATGAACTCCACACCTTCATAAGATCATCTAGTATATTCAATCGTACATTCCTCCCCAATTGCTTGAAATGAGTCAAAAGGTGATAGTATGTATGAATGAAAACCTGAACATGTGAATAGTGAAAATTTCTCTAAACTTTGAGGCATAAGATCTACAACCCAATTGATCAACGATGTACCAACTTCAAAAGTTCTATTAGACCTTTCACTCCTACCTTATCAAACTTTGAGATACAAATCTCAATCTAGTTCTCTGAGATTGATAAAATCCTAATGTGTGCTAACTTTAGAGCTTTACAGATCTAAATATGCTTGATCCAAGACTTTGAAATCTCTATTCGGTCATCCAAGATGAAACTTGTAGAGTTCTTATTGATAAGATAACCCATAATCCTAAAAAGTCTCACTCAGAAATTCGATCCAGAACTTGAGATAGCCAACCTCTCATCATGATTATACTTCGTCATACCCACAATGTCTTATCCACAACCTCCTATTTCAAACGATAGATTGACAACTCAAAACAATCAGTACTCAGCTCTATCACATCAAAATGATCAACTCGTGGTCATCTTGAACCAACTCTCTAACTCCTCAAAACTCCTCATGAGTCTCAAAAACCAAACAAAAATGTTTCAATGGGTACGAATTTCATCCCCTCCACTTCAAGTGATCAGAACACCTTCATCCTTCTATGAAATCCGTCGATCCTCCAAGACACTAAAATCAGAACATCATCTAAGAAGTGCATAATTTTTTCTAGAATGAAATCTCGTAAGACTTTATTCATTCCATTCATCATGTGTACCATTGAGTTTGTTGCTCTTTGTGCAAATATGCACATCCTTACCAACTCCAACGGAGTCCTCATGATGATGACGTCTTTACTTTCTTCAACAAGCTAAAATTGATCATACGCATAATACATATCTCCTATGGAGTAGATGGTTCTTCTAGCAAATGCTTCAAGGAATTAAACTTTCTTCAAGAGCTCCATAAGCTTAAGGTACAAAATTTGACCTCAGTTCTCATTGAGCATGTGCAATCATAATTATGGTCATTGATGTCACAACACTTGGATCTACATATCCAGTTTATGAAGGCTCAAAAGCAAACCTTTCTTGTAACTACTTAACATCTCTCTATCTCTTGCTCTTCAACAACGAAAGGAAAGAGTAGCTTAGTGAGAGTACTAGGAAAAGAGAGCTCTAAGATCTTCTGCATCTTCTCTCAATCTATTGCAATGCCGTCCTTGGGTATGATATGACAAGAGTAATCCTTCCTCACACCCAAAAATACATATCTCCGGATTGAGAGATGCATTTGCTACATCTAAACATTATAATACTTTCACAAGGTGCTCAAAATGCTTCTCTTTACTCCCGTAAACACAAAAATTATCTATAAAATCTCCCATAAACTTCCCTAAGAAAGGTTCGAATATTTTGTTCATAAACCTTTGAAACATAGCAGGAGCATTACACAGACCAAACGGCATTGCTCGAAATGCAAACGTACCCCACGGAGTAGTGAAAGTAGTCAGGTGTTGATGTTCCGGTGCAATTTTGATCTGGTTATAACCGCTGTAATCATCTCCAAAGCTATACCATTCGTTTCCAGTCACCTCTTCCAAGATCTTGTTGATGAAAAGTAGAAGATAATAATCCTTCTTCGTGACAAGATTAAGCTTTTTGTAATCAACATGCAACCTCAATTTGTCATTTTTTTTCTTTATGATCACAATGGGCGATACTCATTCAAAATGCTCCACCTCGTAAATAAACCCAGCAGTGTGCAGCTTCTCAATCTCTTCCTTCACTAGATCAACAATCAGAAGACTCACTGTCAGTTGCTTCTGTCGCACCTGTTTAACCTCCTTCTCTAATTCGATACGATGTTGCTCAAGTGTGGTCTCTTTCAGATCCTTGTAACTAAATGCAAATACAAGAATGTATTTGCGGAAGATCTCTTCGAATCGACTCTTCTCTTCTTTAGTAACATTTGATCTCTAACGTAAGGTGACAATTCTTCTCTCCACCTCTTCAGGAGTCAACGGTTCTTTATCTCCATCTCTTTGCACTTCCGGAGAAGAGAAAAGATCCACTAAATTCTTGCTCCTCTTCTAACGATGAACTTTCAGATTCTGAATCTGAAGAATTGATACTCACGTCGGAAGTCGTATCGACAACTTCTGACTCCCAATAATTGATGTGGGTCAATCTAATTTTGATATCCGTTCTTGATCTCCAAGTAATGGAACTTTGATCCGGTGGTGATTCGGTTCGATGCGTAAATAACATTTGTGTCATTTATTTGTTGCATGTATTGCTCGAAGCCAAGGTCTTCCGAGTAACAGTTCATAACTTGAATCCTTCAAGATTTGAAATGTCATATTTATCTGCACTCCCATTACTAACACACAAACTCTCTCTAGCACTCCCAGTGACTTAACTCGCTGTCTGTTAGCCATGCCAACCGTGATACTAGAAGGACGAGTTGGTACTAGATCCAACTTCTTCATCCAATTTTCTAATTTCTTTTGTCTCTTTTTGGTCTTTGAAGAAGATTTGCTACTTCAAGTATTTTGACTTGGAGACTCTTCCATCCTGATAGGTTCTTCCTCGTCAACATGCGTCCTCATCCTCTTCCTCTCTTGAGCCAACAGCTCTACGGATTGAAAACCTTCTCGTACATCTCGTGACTCCAAGATGTCAATGCAGGCTACACCCTTGTCGTTACTTTGTGAAGTTGAAGCTCCATCCGTCATTCCACCATTACGACTTGGACAATTACGTTAGAAATGAGACCCTCCACACGTAAAACATCCTATGTTCGTATAGTTACTTGATGAACCTTGCGGTGGTCCACCTCTCGATTGATAGTTCTCGTAGCCTCGTGAGCTACCCCCAACGTTTGGATTACTGTTGCAACAAGTTCATCATATTAATCTTCAAGTCTGTCAAAGACTCTATCAGACTTTTCAACTCATCACGAAAGTCAAGAATAGCAGATCTAGATGGTACAGTGGTTATAATCGCACTGGTAAGAACTAGTCGAGTCAAATTATGAAACCTTACAATCGGAACAATCATAGGTGTCAGAGTTCGAATGCTCGGTACTTGCACATCCCTAGATGCTGCTCCAACAACCATTAGTTGCAAGTCGTCTCCATCTGGACTCTCCTCCGTCTTGGTTATGATCTTCACTGCATCAGCCTTCGAAGTTGATCTCTCATATCGCACTTGTGTTCGAATCTCCGGTCTCAATCCTCCAATAAAGTTCTTTGTGAGCATTGCTCAAATGCCCACCATTGTTGGTTCTACTACATCTCCACTCTTTTGTAAAATCATCTGAAATTTTTGCTCTAATTTCTCCACTCTCTTTGCATAAGTCCTTACTTTCTCTTTCTCTCCTTGTTTGAGATAAGTTATATCTACCATTAACTTCTCGTAACTTTCATTACGAAGAAAGCTTTCAATTAAGGTCTCCGTCAATACTTCTCAAGTATCGATTGAAGTCCTCACTCCACATCTCTTCTTCTTATCCTCATACCATGTCAAGGCATAATTCTCAAGAAATTTAGGTATCAACCTTACCCACTCACTCTTTTTCTGATCTCCATTACCAATGCATGATCGAAAAACACCTCGAGTTCTTCTCCAGATTCTTACGACTACTCTCTACTTCTTCCTCAAACTCCAGTCGAAATTCTCCTTTCGCAAGATCAGCGATAACTATTACCGAATAACCTTGAGAAATCTTGCTCAATCTCAATTTTCACTCTTGTTGACCTTCCATGACGATGATTCTTCATACATCTCTCTCATTATGTAGCTTGTTCGACACTTTTGATCACTCGATCATCCTCACGCTTAGCAGTCTCTCACATTACTAAGAAGAAGCTTTACTTGTCAACTCTAGGCCTCACAGATCGAACAAAATCATCTCCAAGAATTCTGTAGTTCCTTGCTCTTTCACTTTAGTATGTGATATCATAAATTTGATCCCCTTTGTTTCGAATGCAATAACTCAAGTTCTATTCGATCAATTTACACATGGTATGGGTGCCTAGATATCTTGTCTTGCAAGCTATGAGCATGGAAGATTTCAAGTTCTAACCATGAAAACTGAAAATATGAGAATGACTATAAACTCTTTCTCGAGAGCTCACTATTTGATATCAAAAAACTCACAAAAATCCCCTGAACTTCCAAACGACATAACTACCTCCTCACAAATGATCTCTGAGATATAAAGCTTGTTGGAAAGCTTATCTTGTCGTCTATAACATAGTGTATGTTGTCGTGATGAGAATCATTTCACATAGTAAATGATTCACTTCTCTGTCAAGCGTTAGTCTCTCTGAGTGAAGTTAAGACCTCAGAGAAGTTCATTTTTGGAAGATGTTATATATTTTGAATCTTAGTAGGTTGATTACCATGTTGATAGGGTTTAAGCTCATGGGTTGTATTTTGCGTGTCGCCCATGCACGCTTTCTAGCTGATTTCAAGTTACTTTCAGGGCTGCGTGTCGTTTTAGATAGTTTAAGTTTTACGCTGGCACTCTAGGGGGCTTGACGTGGTAGCCTATGAGTGTAGATAAGTTACCAGGTGGTTTAAGGCACAAAAGGACAACCAAATGGAGCTATGAACTCTCATTGGTTCATTTTTGTCTTTTGTGTAACTCTAAGTTTAGAAACAGAGCTCTAGAGTGGATTTCGAGCAATTGGTGAGTACATTGCAAAATCTGAGAGCACAGGGAGATAGAGCTCGTCAAGCCAAGCACTATCAGTGAAATTCTTGATCGATTTGGATCAATAAACAAGGAGTTATGCCCAATTGAAGTTCGGATTGTGTCAAAACTGCTGCACTTTTGTTGATTTTGGGGTTTTCAGTGTCAATTCCAGCAGAATTGAGGAAATTGCTTCAAACCTTCGAGGTTGCGTTCACTGTCAGCCGGGCTACGACTGTCCAAAAATTTTCATATCATTTGAGTGACTGAGTAATTCAGGGAGGCCGCTGAAGCTGAGGGGGTCTGAAAAGCTCTCAATCTGGAACAGCAACTTCAGAGAGTGAGATCTGGAGTTGTGTGTGGAATCAGGAGGCCCAACTTCACAGGAGTGTTCAGCAAGCTGTGTACTGCAAATCTTGTAAGAATTTTCCAAAGTGGTCGAGCCAATTCTCTGTTCTAGGTCGAAATAACTGTCTGGGTACCAGAAATTGTCATAATTTCTCTACTCAGAAAGTTTCTACTCATATCTTAGTGCTCTGAATTGATCTGAAGCTGAAACTTCGTATGTGTATCCAGTAGGACCTCATTAACATGTAGGAGGAGTTCTGAAGTCTGAACCTTCACATATTTCTCAATCCTGAGTGTCAAAGTTCGCCATCTGATCTTATCATTGCTAGTTAAGCTTGAACTTTGCTCCCTGAACATATTAGAAGAGCCAAGAGACTTATATGAGTGTTTTTTAGTATCACCTTGAGACCTGAAGCCTATCCTTTGAGTAAACCAGTCACAGCCTGAAGCCCAACGCCTCCATGAGTAGATTGAACACAACCTTCAAGCTCATATCACAGCCAGAAGGTTCACCCTTCCCAGGAAGACGCTCAACCCGACAACGTACAAAAGTTTTGAACTCATGTTCAAAACATGAACGGTACTAAAGACTAAATATGAATCTTTGCAAAATGTAAGCCGGTCTGTCTCTCACCCAGGGTATCTCAGTGCACCATAATTATAAAGATTCAGTTACATCCATGCTCACTCTCTGATCTGTATGGTCACATAATAACATTCAGAACAAGTTCTAATCCCACTCTTAACATCACATTGCATGATACTCAAGGACTTTGAAGGTCTCCAATGCTCACTTTACTCAGAGACAGAAAAATGAAAGTGTCTTCCGTCCTCTCAACTCCTCCTTATATACTCTATAACTTCTTACCGTGGTAACTTTCACTAAATTACATTATCTCATGATAAGTACGTAATCCAAAATAGTAAAACTTCTAAAGACTACAAAGACTTTAAGAATAGCACACACATTACTTGTTTACTTGTTCTACTTTATTAAAGTAAGAGATTGTCTTGCTTTAGCTTTCCAAAGTGTTAGAAACTTTCCATATTATCCAATAAGAATACAACAACAACATGATATGTCTTTTGAGGAGCATCTTTAGACATTTGTGCATGACTTTTTGTCATGCATGCAATCAGCGATGGTCAACAAAGTAACATACTTTTGAGAAGCATATTTAGAGCTCTGTACTTGTCACATAGTGTCATAGTGAAACCTCTAATAGTTTCCTCAACTTAGTTATAACTATCTCAGCTAGTTATGCCTAGTTTTGGTAACTCTAGATTTGGATCTTCGAACTAGAGTAACCTATAAAATAGTCATACCTAACAAAATTTATATAAACAAACACACAAATAATGAGATACTTGTGGTGTGTCAGATCCAAAATCAAAGACAAATTTTTCAGAACTGGTTTCCAAAGGAATGGCTCCTAGTCACACGTCACACCAAAGTTGGTGAGATCACAAGTTACATTAAAAGACTACATCAAGTATCTTAAGCAGGTAAAGAGTAGAAGACAATCTCTTATCTTGATGACAATACCTTGATTGAATACTAAGATCGCATATGTATTCTATCTGAGCAAGATTAGGATACAAATGAAGGGTTACCACTTCAGAATAGATTTTGACCTTCTACAAATCTAGAACTTGATATAGATCTGAAGTGAAAACATCAAGACAAAGCAACACATATAAGAAGATTTGTTACGTCGAGAGACTGAAGAGAGAATTGCTCAAATAGAAGAGATGTATGTTGAAACATGAGTACACGAGACCGTCAACCATTTGTTCCTCTTCTTGATATCCAGCCTGGTGTGATTTTGTTGATTAGTCCTTCTGATGAATTTGTAATCCAAAATTGTTTATGGGTTGTAAAAGCAGTGACAAAGGTGAATGGAGATGAGAGATGATCAAATTTCAACAAATTGCAGGTGGAGTGGTGGCATCCCAAACATCACTTTGTTAATGCGAATGATTTTCAAAGATATGCAAATTGCATGCAAAAATCAAGATTGGAAAAAGATCATAATTATTCCGAGTCTGGAGATTGGATTGAAGCAAACGCATATGTGATTTCATGAAAATCAAGGACGAAGTCATCTTCTAAACTTAGAATTCTAGATAGATATAGAGAAGATGCGATCGTCACGTTGGAAAAAATAGCAGAAGAAAAGAGAGAGTGATTTAGATTGTGTTGAATTGTGTTTGCAAGTGTTTCAGTACACATCATATAATTTTATATTCCTTTATTATTTTTATTATTTTTAATTGTTGAAAGACTTATATATATATCTTCTAACACTTTAATTTTATTTAAAGTTTCAAAGTCAATGAATTTCTTTTGTTTGGATGTATCAAAATTAAACATCATGTAGTAAGATATAAGACACTAACCATTATTTTGATTTTAATATTATTATTTCATCATAGTGAAATTATCTTTAGAGTTAGTTATTTATGTTCATGGTTTTAAAGTTGTGTTTTTATTTTTTATTATAGTTTCATCAAAAGTAATAATATTTAATCATAATTAAGATAAATAAATAATTATGAACAACATCACAAAGTGACTGGTTATACTCTCGATAACAAGTCAAAGACGTAATCAAGCAATACATCGTTAAGAGAAGTATGATCAAACAAAACAAGATTGGACAAACTTAATGAGGTTGTGGTCAAGCAAATGAATGATAGAAGCATCAAGGGATATACTCCTTCTCAAAGTTTTGGATTGGGTCATCTTCTACGAAATGTGTGAAATGGATTTTTATCTAGTTAAAATTCCAAACCATCTCAGCTCCTTTACACAAAAGTTTGGATATCAATGTGGATATTTTGAGCATTTTTTACTTTATTCCGCTCTTTTTTTGTGAAAATATATTTACAAGTGAGTTCAAACTGTGAAACTCACTAAAGATCTAGAACATTAATACAACAAACGATATTCACCTCACATACTGAGATCAATTTTCTAGAAAGTTATACTTTCACTTGGGCTCGCTCGACAGTCGGTAGTGGTAAAATGAGAAAGAGGATCAGCCAACTATTTGCTAGTGAGCAGAGTTGTTGAACTGTTATCATATTGTAGGACGCGAAAGATGTATTAAAGGATATGCAGGGTAGCTGGCTGTGGAGAGCACGTAGAGTCGAGAAACACAAACGGCAACATACGCACGTAACCTTCCAATCCAAATCCTACTTTTTATTACTGCTAATTATTTACAGGGTTTACAAACGGACTCAATGGTCTGTGGTCTTAATACAAATCTCTAAAACTCTGATTTAATGCTACAACTGCGTAGCTCTTGGAAAACAAAATCTGACGGTATCAATATGCCTTCTACTGACTCCCATGAAAGAAGTTATGTCACTTCTAAGTCCACGGCCTTCAAACTCCAAAATCCTCCAATCTATTTACCATATCTTGAATCTGAAGTGCAATACACGATCCTTGCAAACTAATCCTTCCGACTGTACTACTTATCACACCGCAATATTTCATATCAAACAAATTCTATTTTATAAATACTGAAGTTAGCAGCACAGTGACAATTGTGATGGACTAGGTTAAGACGGTCGAAGTCAGCAGTCCAAGCCGAGGAGAAATGGTTCTCTTTTCTGAAGAAATCTCACGAGCATAATCAGAAAACAGTTCTCAGCACAATGACTACAATCATTTTTCTTCGGAAATTTAGAAACATATTTTAATATTGAATTATACCTAAAATAATTCAAGATGAGATTCTTTCTCAGAAAAAATATTTCATCTTCAAAAATAAAAATACACTCTAATACATTAAGTGAACCGAACTTAGGCGATTGTGAGCCGCTTTGCCTGCTTTTCTTTTATTTTTTATTTTTCTTAGAACGCGGCGGGAACTGGGGCCGCCATGCCCTTTATAGAGAAAGACTGAAAATAAGAACGACAATCGAAAGATTATTCGGAAAAACGCGACCCAATGAATAGCAAACGAATGGGAAGACCCCATCAAGTCTTACAAAGGAAAGAAGGACCCGAAGGGCCAAGCAATAACCATCCCGAAAGGGAGTACACCGGGGCTAAACCCCGCTATCAGTAGCTCTAAAATCGCCAGTCGCACCTATAATGTCGGAGATCAAAAAGTCAGTATCTCTACATACAACAGGTGCACATGAAGAAGCATCGCCTATTGCGATTCCTCTCCTGTGAACGGCGCCTGCTAAAGCCCTCTGTACAGCAATGGAAACCCGCTGCCTGAAAAACATGGTGCAGAAAGAAAGAGAAAGTGACACCCCTGGTGCTTCTCATGATAGGCTCTGACGCAGTCTCGCAGAAAGACGTCGAACTCAAAAGTTGTCGATCTGTATATCTCCAAAGCTAAGGGGATGAAGCGATGTCCCACCTGTATACTCCTATACTTGGATACTTTCATTGCTGCCGCCATGCCTACTGCCCATCCTGGGGATGGGTGATCACCTGTGCCGCCACTGAGTCTTGTGTCCGATCCGTAACAACCACATCAGCCACTGAGATCTGGTCCTCCCTCATCATGTACAGGTCTGCTCTCACTGGTCCTCTTGTCTGAAGGACATACCAACGTTCTCTCCACATCAAGTGATCGCTCTCCCGTGCTAAGGCAAACACGACGTCCTTGATGACATCGTGGGTAGCTATCCGCTCTCCATCATGAGGACATCGAGCAAGGTGGCGACCTGAGGTGTCGAGCGAGACACCACACTCGCAGATGGACAGTGCCGAAGTAGTAGGTTAGACCAAGCCTAGGCGGAACCTCATCACTGTAGAGAAGATAGTCGGTGCGAGTCGGAACGTTCTAATGCAAGGTCGAGCTATGAGCCAAGAGCTTGCGCCCTTGTGTGAACAAGAGCGGAGTCGAGCTCTAGTATCTCGTGAGATGGAAGGATCCACTAAGAGCGCATGGAGAACCTGCTGGAAGTGGTACCGCGTCAGAGAAGACTGTAGTCCGCGAAATCCATCTGAAGATAAGGTATCGAATCGAGGGTGTGCCTCACGTGCCTCAAGAGTTAAACTATTTCTTGTCTCAAGGAGACACATCCGTAGTGGGTAAGAACTATCCTCCACCTCTGTCACATAGCTCTCCAAAAAAAATCTATCTCGCACGAGAAAATGACAACAGAGCCAAGATGCTGAGAGGGTCCAACTACCCAAAAAAGCTACCAGAGCAGTCTCCTCCATGGACAATAAGCCCACCCCGCCACATGATATTGACAAACATGTCTGCCTCCGTGCAAGAGGTCCTGCCACACAGTCAAAGATCTCCGGTCCTATGATGTCGTCAAACACCCCCATGATCCTCTTATCAAACTCTCTAAGGCGCGAGATGAAGATAAGAGATGAGGGTACTGTGCGGAGTAAGTAACTAGGACGTCGTGCAATGGAAGAGGAAAGGATACCAAAGGTAACATGTGGGTCCTCTAACATAGGGAGATCCTCGATATGCAAAACGTCCTCCGCAAGAGCAACATCTAAGAATTGAGACACAAAGTCCTCTGTACCCAAGGGTACTCCGAGGATGCGTAAACCATCTGTAGGGGTAACAAATCCCTCTGGGAGCTATAAGTCCGACAGTATATCTATGAGAGACCAAGTCTTGCACTTTGACACCTTCACCTTGAGCCCTACCAAGGTCAATTGAGAGACAAGGTGATCAAAGGTACACCGACTTGATCCGCCGGACCTACGATGTGCGTATCATCAGCTAGAGATGGAAAGACACAACCTGGAGCAGCCAAGGCGATGACCAAGAGAGCTCTATAGTGAGCTAAGGCAAAAAAGAGATCCACCCAAAGAGTCTCCTCGACGAGTCCATGCAGCAGAGCTGATGACTGTAACCTCCTCTATCGTTGTACCGTGCTGGTAATAAAGAGAAGAGGAAGAACCATAGAATAATCGCACGAAAGGAACGAGACCCGTCAGAGATCCTCTGCCATCCATGAGCTCCCTAAAGATAGAAGCGCGGGAAATACTAATTAAAGCATTTTCCACGTCCACTTGTAGGACAACCCAATCGAGATGGATGTCCAAGAGAGCTCTAATGCCGAAAGACACAGACTCACAACCTCCCGGCGTCGCAACTCCAAACTGATGTGGACAAAGGTGATCTTGAAAAGTATCTCGAAGCTGAAGACAATGATTCAACTGATAAGTCGTAAGAGAATCTCACCAATGGCTATCGGTCAAATCTCTCTACCATCCTTCGTCATGATCAAAAGTCTAGCTGCTCCCAGTACTTGAGCTATAGACTGAGGAATATGTCCCTAAGCTACTGCTGCCGCTATCTGAAAAAGCTCCATGAAACCACTAGAGAGAGCGTCTGTTTGAAAACAATCCCGTAGATGCTGGTAGACCATCTCAGACAGACCTTCAGAAGATAGACGTGGAGCTGTACACAAGGCCTGTGCAAACAAAGATCTATCGAGACATAATGGCTCCTCAGGCTGATAGTCTTGAACCTCAGGTGGTGGAGGATCACCCGGTGAGGGTGAAGAAAATGCAACACAGCGATCGTCTTCAGTAGAACATGCCAATGAAAAGGATGCAATGCTCTGACAGCTCTGCTATACTCTCTCATCTGACCTAACACCCTACAACGTCGTATGCGAGAGTAAGATGAGACGTGAGACAGACTCACTCCTACCTCGTATCGCATGGACTGATTCCTCTTGTAAGGCCGCCCAATCACTTGCGCAGAATCTCCGAAGACGGGCCGCCACCTCCCGATGTCTTCCTCTGCCACCTCGAGTATAACAGAGGCACCAACGAGAAAGTAAGAGGAACAATAATCACGCCGCCTCGTCCATGGTGTTCCGTATCAACATGTCGAGGGGTAAACGGAATGCCTGCTTCACCTCGTCATGAAGAGCACGAGGTAACCGATGGAACAAACGCGGACAAGGAAAACTCGTCTCGAAAAAACTCAGAATAGTGCCAGAGTGAGCTCTCAACCACTCCCACGACTCTGGAGGAACTCCAGGAAGAAGGGTTAACGGTGCCATAATGACTGCACGTGTAGACCTCTGTTCTCGACTAACCTAGGCATCCCATGTGATCGTATCATAGCTCTTGTGCATCTTTCTCACACATGAGATTCTACCCCTTGCGAGATAAATAACTGATTGCACACTGGACATGATGTGTCTCGAATCAATCTCGGTCTCATGAGAGAGAGAGTACTCATAGCTAGAGAAAAGACGATATCCGGTCAAACGATACTCATGATAAAGACATCTCTCAGAGAAGAAAAAAAACAAGAAAAGAAAAAAGAGAGAAAAAAAGAAAAGAGAGAAGAAAAAGAAAAAGAGAAAAAAAAAGAACCCTGAACCCTGATATGTAGAGAAAAAGAGAATAAATACACTAAATGAGATAAAAAATCAGTCAAAAATCTCTCAAAAATCTTAAAAAAATACTATGTAATCTTAAAACCTCATTAAAAACTAAACTATTTAATACTCATTCATTTTTCTACAAGATGTGTCAATTTAAAGTGCAAAAAAATAAAAAATAAAAAATAAAATATGTAAAAAATTACATGCGATATCTCCTTCTAACACCCTCTCCTCTCTCACAAACCCTCTCTGCGATCTCACTCACACCCCTCCCGCACTCCGCCTCCCCCCGCTCCGCTCAACATGTAAAACCGGTAAAGATTATTCCGGTGGGCGGTAAGAACCTCTACATCTATACTGCCATGCAACCACTCTATGCTCGGAGTGAGAGCTCTCAAGTTCGATGTGGCTATTCTCATTGTCGGAACCATTAGTATGTATGATCTGTGTCCCGCCTACTCTCCGACGCGATTGTGTGACGCTAACCCCAGACTACGTGCTCCACTAGCAATAGACCTGTAGGCAGGCAGCACGCAGAGCCGTACCTAAGCGTCAATGGTGCTTTCCGATCCAGAATAAGAGCCAGCAAGGGAAGTGGATCCGAGATCGTGTGCTGTGTAGCTTCCAGTAGACCCATGCCTGTTCCTACCTGCAGCTGCTAAATCAACTCGTAACTGCCACTGAGCAGCGAGGAACAAGCGACGACGGCTGCTGAGAGCAAGCCCCGAAGGAAGACTCTTACCAAATTCAATGGGGGTTTACATGGAAGAAGCACTGAGACTGATATATTGATCAAATAGGCAGCTGCCACAACGGCGTTGCCAGGAGTACCGCCAGATTTATGAAAGGAGTAAAAAAGAACGCCTTCTTTAACTGATTTTTTTGGAGATGACTCTGGCTGTTGCCCGCCAGACTTGTGAAAAGAGTAACAAGAACTGCTGAAGTAGCTAGTCAACGATCAATGCTATCGGAGCACCCAACTGAACTTGCTGCCGCACCCTTCCCAAGGAAGGGTACACAAACCTCAACTGCGCCCACAAGAGCGTTGCAGTCTTCCTCTCCTTCTTTTTGTAAATAACCTTTTGCTACCAACCGAGCCTTGTAGCGCTCGATGCGATCATTCCATCTCTTTTCACTTTAAAGAACCATTTACAACCTATTATCTTTCTTTCGAAAGGTGGCTGTACCAAAGTCCAAGTTTGATTCTTCTGCAGTGCATTAAATTGTTCTTGCATAGCTTTATGCCACTCTGCACAGTTTAGTGCATCTGAGACTGAAAGTCCCTCGCCTGAGTCAAGAGACTCACTTAATAGCATATAGCTATCCTGAAATTTACTAGGAAGCCTGCGGCTTCTGCCTGACCTTCGTGACATATTCACGCCCATCTCTGCAGGAACAGTGGTCTGATCTGCACATACTTGTGGTGGTTCTTCCACCATTGGATTTTCTTGGATGTCTGCCTGAATTTATCGAATTTCAGACATATCTTCCACATCTTGATTGTAATTGGGCTGCTCAGCTTCAGTAGCTTCATACTGGTCCATGGTAGGCACATTCTTTGCATGTACGACTGGAATTTGTAACTCAAATTCCGTACTGTTCTCAGGTGAAGTTCTGTGACTGAATACTTCATCGAAAATAACATCCCTGCTAACAACAATTCTGTTTTATGCATCAAGTAACCTGTAGGCATTCTCTCCGTCACCATATCCTATAAAGATACATGCTTTACTTCGGTCATCCAGTTTTCTTCTAGTCTCGCTGGGTATATGAACGAATAATTTACACCCAAGGACTTTGAAGTTTTGACATCGAGCTTCTTACCCCCTTCTTCTTCTTACTTCTTTGTGTCTTGCCTTCCAAGGCATTCGTTGGACATTTGTTCAGAATGTACACTGCCGTTTTCACTGCTTCTGCCCACAGATTTGTCGGAAGTTTGTTTTCCTTCAATAAGCTACTAGCCATACCCACGACTACCCTGTTCTTACGCTCCACTACCCCGTTTTGTTGTGGGGTGTAAGATACAGTAAGTTGCCGATGTATCCCTTTGCTCCTGTAGTACTTTTCCACTTCATTTGAAGTAAATTCTCCTCCTCGATCCGATCTGATCATCTTGACTCTTTTATCAGTCTACACTTACAGCAGTGACAAAATCTTTCAAATGTGTTAGTGCTTCACCCTTGAGTTTCAAGAAATGTACCCATATCATTCGTGAAAGATCATCTACTATAAGTAAATAGTAACTGGAACCTCCCAGAGATACAACTTCCGCTGGACCCCAAAGATCGACATGAAGGAGTTCTAATGCTTGACTAGCTCTCCACGCTCCAAGTTTGCTGATTTTCTTTCTCGTCTGTTTTGATTTTAGACATACTCCGCACGGTCTAGACAAGGTACTAATCTTTGGGAGTCTTGAAACCATCTTCTGGTCACTCAGCATCTTCAACTTGTCAAAGTGTAAATGACCTATGCGCAAGTGCCATATATAGCGTTGAGGTATCTGTCACTGCGCTTAGTGCCACAGGCATAAGCGTATTTGCTTGAAGCTTGTATAATCTTCCTTGCTTCACTCCTCTTGCAGTTACATCGTTAGACTTGTTTGAGTCTAGTACACTGCACTCAATTTTATCAAACACCACCTCATCTTACCTATGCTTAGTAGATTATGTGCGGCACCAGGAACATACCAGACATCCTCTATTTTCTATTTGACCTGAAGGCAAAGAAACGAGAACATGACATGTATCCTCCACTTGGTGTCGTGTGCCGTCCCCCATGCCAATTTCTGGTCCATGTATGAAGCATCGAAATTCTCTCAACCATTCTTTCCTTGCTGTAATGAGTTGAGACGCGTCGGAGTCTATCCATCATATGTCCTCAAGATCTTCCGGGACCGTCCAGTCGTGTCATATCGTGTCAAATTAATGCGGGTTTCTCACGCGCGGTTTCAGTTATCCGTTTAATACAGTTCGTGCGGACGGAGACGCGTGGTGGTCTTGGTCGCGCGGTCGCGATCGAGAGTTCGTGGTCGTGGTCCCGGGTTCCTGGTCGAGGTCACGGTGGTGGTCGTGGTCGTAGTTAGGACGTGGTTAGTTCGGTTCGCGGTTAGGGTCGTGGTCAGGTCGTGGTGGTAGTCTAACTTTAGATCGTTGTCCAGGTCGTGGTTAAGGTTTAGGCCGGGCATGCATGCCTAGCGAACGGTGCTCGGTGACGCGTTCTCGTCGCGTAGGTTGCTATTCCGCTCGGTGCTTCGGTGCTTCGGTGCTCTCGTCGTCGTTCTCTCGCTCGTGCTCTCGTGCATTCCGCTCTCGTCTCGTTCTCGATTTCTTGCTCGTGGTGGTGCTCTCCTCGCTCTCCTCACGCAGGTGTTCGATCGGTGGTGCTCTTGGTGGTGCTCGGTGGTGCTCTCTCTCGGTGGTGCTTAGTGGTGCTCGGTGGTGCTTTGGTTGGTGCTCTCCTGCTCTCTGATCGCAGGTTCTCTCTCGGTGGTGCTTGGATCGTGGTGCTCTCCTGCTCTCTGATCGTAAGCTCTCTCTCGGTGGTGCTCGGATCGGTGATGTGGTGGTGCTCGATCACGTCTGCGCTCCTCGTGCAGATTCTCTCTCGATCGGTGGTGCTCGATCGGTGCTCGATGATGCTACCTAGGTGCCACGATCACGACATAAGTGCTCGATCGATGATTCTGTGGTGCTCGATCTGATTCTAAATCTTAAACTCGATCTCACTTACGTGCTCGATCGGTGGTGCGGTGGTGCTCGATCACGTCTACGCTCCTCGTGCAAGTTCTCTCTCGATCAGTGGTGCTCGATCGGTGCTCGGTGGTGCTCGATCAATTCTAAATCTTGAACTTGATCTGACCTAGGTGCTCGATCTCGATAGGTGGTGCTCTCTGTGGTGCGGTGGTGCTCGATCGGTGCTCGGTGGTGCTCGATCCGATCTTAAACCTTAAACTCGATCTGACCTAGGTGCTCGATCGGTGGTGCTCGATGGTGCTTGGTGCTCAATCCGACCTAGGTGCCACGACCACGACCTAGGTGCTCGGTGGTTCTTGATCCGATCTAGGTGCTCGATGATACTATCGTTTTGGTGCTCGATAGATCGGAGTTCTTTCGTTCTCACCTCAGCGTCCTTCGCGCAGGCTCTCTGTCGGTGCTCGGAGGAGCTTTCATATTCGTGCTCGTCTGTCCTTTCTTGCAATCTATGCTCCTAGGCTAGAGCTGCTGCTGCTTGTCTTTGCGGTGCAATTCTGCTGCTGAAGGTAAGTACATATCTATTTGTTTATGCGATCGAGTCAATTGACGAGGGTGCATCAGTGGTGTTTAGGGTTGCCAACATGACGGATCAGAACATTGAAGTGAGAACATGTTCGAGGTGTAATAGAACCTTATCAATGCAGCAGTTCATGCGAGAATAGAATGTGAAGAATCACATTGACATTCGTCAGTTCAAGTGTTGCAACCGATGTGGTGGTAAGGACGTGTTGAATGTTAATTACGACGATATAGAGAGCGTAGAGGAGATAATGGAGAGTGTTGATTGTTCTTTAGATAATTTGTTGGATGTGTAGTCTGAGGTGTTTGATGATGAAGATGACGGTGTCGGCACTGTCCGCACTCGGATTCGAGTCCAGCTTGATGATGGAGTCTTTGCGCAAGCAAATGTTAACGTCGTGATGAGCGTTAAGGACAGGATCGAAGAGAAATGTGATCTCTTTGTGAAAGATCACTTGAAACCTGACCTCGAATGCGGTTCTAGTTATTACTGGGGAGTGCAGTATGTTAGAGCTTTTACATCAGATGATCGGTGTTCAGCCTCGCTTTTGGTGTTCTTCGCGAGATGATCGGGTGATTGGTTTAGAGAAGATCAGTCGATGGTGATAGCTCCAGTTCAAGACAGCCAGGTAAATGAAAAGCTATTAAACGTTTTCTATGTAAAGGTAGTATGAAGATTGACATAGATCTCATGCAGAAGATATGCGTGCTTGTCTGTCAGCATCTATGTCAGCATGACCGTCCTTCTTTTCGTGATTGTGTTATATCTGCTGCAGCCATTCAATATCTGAATGAAGCAGTGAATTCTTCATACAGAAAGACTGAGTTGTATAGAGCATTGTGTATGGAGAAGCTTATAGATCCTGCTTCGTAGTCAGGTAAAAGGTATCATATTGTAAAGATTTTAGCAAACACTTATATCTGAAACGTCTCAGACCAGTTGGCATCAGCCCAGGAGTTGATAGGGAGCGAGAAATACAATAACACCGAGTTCTCTCCAATAGTTTTTAAGAATGACGACAGTTAAGTGTCTTTGCTTTCATTACTCCATTTTTTGCAAATGCTACTAAGATAACAGAGGTCATAATAGACAGCATGTTTAAAACTAATGCTGTTAGGTTCGAGCTCTTTGCGTTGAAAGCAAATATTGGAGGTTTTGGGTTGTCTTTAACATACATGTTCTACAGCAGAAAATATAATGAGAAATATAAGACCAGCAGCTCCCAAGGAGAAAGAGAACGCATTCACATACCAGTGCTAATCCGATGGTTTTAGACTGTTCTCTCGCGTGGGTTGAAACCGACCTTCCTCTTAATAGATAAAGATCTAGGTCAGATTCGAGCTTTATAGTCTGTCTTTTCTAGAAGCTATGTGCAATTATGTTTGCATCATGCACAAGCGGCTGTCGACACACGATTACGATTGATAAAAAGCAATGTACATGCATATGATGCTAACGTTGTTAGTATGTTATTCGAGTTTGTTGACTCTGAATGGACACATTCAATCTTAGAGGTGAGTGGACATATTGCTCCATTAGACATGAAGCGGGATATCAACACCTGGTTCACTAAACACTTCAATCGACATCTTTTGATTCTTGTTGAGTTTTCTGGTCGGCTGAAGAGCACTACATAGACTCTGTACGTGAGGCTTATGGTTGGTGTTATTCAATGAAGCTCGTTCACTTTTGGAGCTATCTCTGGAACGAGTGGTATCGTCCAGATAAGTGGGCACTTTTCGCCAGGTCTTCAAAACCTATTCTTTGTCTATCCCTAACAACAAACATCATCGAGTCGCATTGGCGTAAGTTGAAGTATGATTATAAGTACTCTTGTAATAGACCGAGGCTGATAGATTGTGCAAAATTCTAGCAGGTACTTTAGTACAAGACTTGTAGATCCATGTGCAGCAAATGAAGAATGGACGGTTCTTCTCTTCGTGGTGGCAAGACTTTGGTCTCAGCTGGAAAAAGTGCTTATAGGCGAAGGTGACTTCTGATGCAGCTCTGCGGCATGAGGTATGCATTTCAAAATGAGTATGTAGTTGTCCGAGCTATCTCAATGGTCCGTATCTTTTATGCAAATATCTTGTACAAGCTTATTCAGTGACAAGTCCTAGGTTCTCAGTTTTCTCACGAATATCTTTTGTTACAGTTTGGAGATGTTGGGTCACTTTTTGATCGAGAGACGATAGCTGCTAATTGAGTTCCATGATTCGAAGAACCACTTGACTTTCACACTGAAGATAAAAATCGATCAGAAGACTTTGAGCATGAGATGGCTAATTCTTCTGTCCAGGTTATCATCAAAGAGTTGAGAACCATCATGAGAAACAGTGAAAAAGTCCTTCTTCGAGAATCAGACAATGCTATGTTCCTTCAGCGGTTCGAGAAGTGCATGAGATATTTTTCACGTCGCGTGAACGATTGCATTCATGCTCTGAATCCAGGTCACAACAAGCTACATGGATCAACTCTGGTCCTATTGGTCTGTTGTTGATCTTTTGCGTTAGAATGCTTTTGCTTGTAGTTTTGCTGTTATGTACAGTCATCTGAGGAAGAGAATATGTACCGTTATCGTGTCGGATATTGAGTGAAGGATTTCCAGGAAAACGTGAGGTTCCTGGCTATGGAGATGTTGTGTGCTGAAACAGAGACAAAATAGAGAAAAACAACCACGAAAACGAACGCTGCGATATATACACTCCAAATGTATGTACACTGCCGGTTCTTTCTTCTAAGAGCACAGAACTAAGAACCACACCAGAGCAGTCTGTAACTTGCTTCAAAAGCCCCTGAAACAATCCTTGAATCGCAACCTTGACCCAAAACCACCGAAGCGTAGCTCTAAGCAAGAGAAACTTCTCTTTGCTAACAAACAGAGCCACAACGGTATCACCCGATCCAAACCCAAGTCCAAACCACATCCATGTATAAGCTCTTAGCTGAAGCTAGCTACCACAAGCTGTATACAGCCAACCAGAACTCTAACGAACTCAAAAGAGCAAAACCCGTAGCGAAGAAATCGAAAAAAGCCTATCTGTGGACTTCCTCCTTTCGCTGAACGGACTTCAGATGTCGATAAGGTCTCCTCCGCTGATCCGTTAACCCAAGAAGCCTTCAGATCCGACTTCCAACGGCCGAGATATCGCCGATCTTTTGTCGCAGGTGATCAAACCTTCAAAAATTCCTTCTTGCGGCTTAAAACCGCAGACACCGCACAAACGGATCGTCTAAACTGATATCCGTCTTTCATGGCAAATAGATCTAGCTACCCTGAACCCAACAAGACTCCAAACAAGTCGTTTGGAGTTCCTCTTGCAAAACCACGCAAGAAATTTGGTCGCAGGTTGCAAAAAACTGACGTAAATCAGCTCCCTGCGGCTCAAACTTGCTCACCACAACCAAACCAACAATCCGATTCACGTACAGTCTTCTCCTATGCGTACATGAAGACTCCTTGATCGTGTAGGCACCAAGAACGAAGAGCTTGGCTCACCGATCGCGAAGAACAATACAATCTCATGTCGCAAGCGATGAAAAACCTGACGCAAACGCTTCCCTACGAGCCAATTTCACTCAGAACTCCCAAACCACCCGATGAAACTTCGTATCGTCTTCAATTTCTTGAAGAACTTGTTGTTCTGATCCCGATGGATCCAAGGACAGCAAGTTTGGACTCCGGAACGTCCGAACGGTCCAACTCTCCTTCACATGTAACTGAAAAATCTCAAATCTGCTTCCTGCGTCTCAATTTCTCTCATAACACAACCCCCGATCCGTCTCTTCAAGAACCGTCTTAACCTGTGCGTAGCCTGCACAGATCTGAACCCGATGACACCTTGCGCACGTGTATTGGACTTCCCAATTCTCCAAAACGTCCACCGACAGGTCGCAGGAACAAGCAAGCCCCTTAAGCAGCCCCCTTACTTCAGTCTCTATACGTACAGTTTTCTGTCATTTATCATGAAGCAGGCCCCTTGCGTCTTTGATATAGCGCCTGAAGCCCCAGATACCCAGTCAGCAAGTAAACTAAGACCTAGTTTGATTTTGCCTTCTTTCGAGTCGCATAACTTCTTCACTAGGTGTCCAAACGAAATAAACAAGATGCCCATGGAAAGCTGACAACGAGCTCTACCCATCTATGTGATGAAAGTGAAGATCCAAAGTTGCGCCAAAAGCCCATAAGCTGGGGCTTAGCTTGTTTTCTCAATCTTTCGAGTCTTGTAACTTTTCCACTAGGCGTCCAAACGAAGTAGATGAAGTGTCTATGGAAAGCTGACAAGGAGCTCTATCCATTGATGCGATAAAAGCGAAGATCTGAAGTTGTGCCAAAAACCCATAAGCTGGGACTAGCTTGTTTTCTCCATCTTTCGAGTCTTGTAACTTCTCCACTAGACGTCCAAACGAAGTAGATGAAGTGCCTATGGAAAGTTGACAAGGAGCTCTACCCATCTATGCGATAAAAATGGAGATCCGAAATGATGCCAAAAGCCCGCAAGTTAGGGCCTAGCTTGTCTTTCTCATGAGTGTCTTTGGAGCGACAAGCATCGAAATGTGAATTTCAGATAGGAGCCGTCCACGACACGACATCCACCCCCTCTGAACCTGTGCATCCTCCGGTATGCACCAGAGATACCAACCAAGGAGTGGACCGGCACACACTTCGTCATATCGCCCTACTTCCCATCGTAACCAATCTCATCTGCAAGGTCTTCTTCATAATCCTCATCCTCAAACTGAAACTCTGTCAAGATATCTGCTAGATCAACCTCCTCATCTCTCTTTTTGAAAATCTTGACACGTTTACCTGCCACTGGTATCTTCAAGCTCGTTCCATCCAACTCTTGCAGGGCGTAAGTTGCGTTGTCATGAACCTTCTTCACCACATACGGACCAAACCATCTTCTGGAGAACTTCCGGAGTGCACTATGCTGGTTGTCTAAACTGTTGTCATAGACTAACACCCAATCACATTCTTTGATTTCCCTGGGTCTCAAACGATGTCGTTGATCAAATCTGACCTTGTTTCTCAACCGTGCTTCTCGCAGCCTATCCAAAGCAGTTTGGATATCTCTGGTCTTCTCTCTAACTGCCTAATTCGAATAGCAAGAAGCTCTTCCCTAGTCAAATTGTCCTCTCAAGGTAACACACTCCATGTCAGAACGTGTTCTTCAATCGGCATGATAGGTTTCTGACCTGTGATGGGTTCCACCGGCATGTAACCTGTCACCGAGCTGTGCGTTGTTCAATCTACCCATAACGTAAATGATAAGAGTCGAGGTCACTCGCGTACCCTTCCGTTGCAGGCCTTCACCAAAGCCTTCACAATGGGTGGATGATCGCATTCACTCTTGGCATTCCCTTCGGGATTGTAAGAAGTTGTCAGTGACAACCTCACCCCACACCGTGCAAAGAATTCACGAGCCTCATGTGCATCTAACTCTCCCTGATCTGCAGTGATCTTTCTCACACATCCATACTGACAAACAACCTCTTCCAAGAGAAATCTACATACTCCTTCAGTTGTCTTCGTCCGAAGCGCCCTACCCTTGACTTGATTTGAAAGATCTTCTCTAGCAAGTACCAAGTATCTCATCTGTCACAATCCAACCGGCATAATCACCAAGTCTACCACCCACTTGAAGTGGATTGCCAACGGATAAGTCGGGTGTAATCCGTCACGATGTCGGATGTTCGAATACATCTGACATGTCAAACAAGACTCCACAAAAGATACAACATCCTTGTACATGTTTTTCTATCAATACCGCTCTTTCATCTTTGTAAAAGTGGTCCAAATCCCTCGATGTCCAGCCCAAAGACTCTCATGGAATGCCTTGAGCAACTTCTGCTGATCTTCCTTGTTGCAAATCACCCGTAGCGGTACCCCACCTTTCTGCTTCGGTCGCTTCCAAAGAAACCCATCCTGCAACATGAAGTTGTAGGCCTTCCTTCGAACTCTCCGAAACTTCTCATCCGTCCAACCTGTCTGCTTAACCATCATACTAAGGTACCTCCCGATATTAAGCAAATCACCATCATACAACCCTTCAACAAACAACTCATCTTCCCTTCCTATCTGTGCAATCGAATAGAACTCTGTACCCACGTCGTCAATGTCTTCTACCATCTCATCCTCCCCATCATATCGAGCCCGAGATAACATATCCGCCATCAGATTATCCTTCCCTGCAATATGTCTAAACTTCGGTTCAACGACTTGATATATGCGATCCATCGTAACATCGCAATATCAGGAGTTGAACAATTCATGATCATCCCTAACAACGGCAAGCAATCAGTTTCAACCACCACTACTGCTCCAATCAAATACTCTTTCTCAGTTTTCATAGCTGAAACAATACCCCACAGTTCTCTCTTCACTTGCGGGTAAGCACGTTGTCGAGCACTTAACATCTTCGCTCCGAACCTAACCACAAACCTCTCTCCATCCTCATCATCCTGTCCAACTGCCCATCCAATTGCAACTGGACTTGTATCCACAGTAAGAACCACCGGCCTAGCACCTTTGTAATCAATCCTTCCCAGAACTGGAGGAGATGATAGTAAAGACTTCAGCTTCCTTACCGCATCAGTATGCTCTTCCTCCCATCTGAACTTATGACCCTTACGCAACAATCCATACAACGGATCCGCCACATGCGCAAAATGAGGAATCCAAATGTGGTAGAATACACAAGCACCCAAAAATCTTCTTACTTCTGTCAACGAGTTGCAAACCCCCTTCATCCTTCCAATAGCATCCACCTTGTTCGGATCTGGCTTCCGACCAAACGATCCACACAAATGACCAACGATCAAAACCTCTCTAACCCCAAATGTAGACTTTGCACATGACAGCGTAAGATGAACTTCCTCAAGTCGAGATAAGATCTTCTCACAGTCTGCAATGTGATCAGTGACGTATCGCCGACACCCCCTCTGATCTAATGCTTCATCCTTCTCATCTTCCACACATCCCTTGATGGGGATGTCATCCAAGAACGGCATCGTCTTTTCAGGGATGAAGTCCCTTAGAACTCGATTCATCGCGTTCATCATGTGTGCTACCAAGTTGGTAGCTCCCTGTGATAAGGTACACATCCTAACCAACCCCAAAGGTGTCCTCATTGTCGTGAAGCTTCTGCTCTCCTCCGCTAGTTGAAACTGATCATACCCTGAGTAAAGATCTCTCATCGAGTAAATCGCTCTTCCAGCAAACGCTTCTGCAAACTCATCCACAATCGGTCCCACCCCAGCATTTCTGATTGTTACTGTGTTCATTGGTTGCATGTCTTGGATGAACCGCAGCGACCCATTCTTCTTTGATACTGTAAACCATCTGCTTGAATATGGTGCAAACGACGGCTCCAAGATCTTCATCCGCATCTTCTCCTTCAGCAACTCCACTAGTTTGGACAAGTGAGCCCGCGGTACTGGAATTGGTCTTAGGTTCCATGGCACATGTGGTACCGTGAAGATAATCATCGGGGTAACAACGTACGGGTCTACACACCCAGTCTCATGTGGCTCAAAGGCAAATGCTTTCCCATGTCGTGAAAGCATCTCCTTGAAGCACATCCTCTCTTCTGGTAGAAGAGATCCATCAGATCCAATCTTCAGTTCTTCAAGGATCTTCTCCGTGAACTTGTGTCCTATCATTGCAGGATCTCTCAAACTCTTCTCCCTTGAAGCTTGATCCATCTGTTGGTTAGTGTCTTTCGGCAAAGGACCGGCAAGTGACTTTACCTTCTTGTCCACGGTCTTGTACTTCGTCTCAACTCGAACCTCAAGTGCACGGAATGATTCGATCACCGAATAGACCTCCTTCGAATGAATCTGCACAACCTTATCCATATCCCCTCCCATCCAATAGACATGATCTCTTGCAAAGGATCCTCCAACCCATCCTCTTCATAAACACCAGAAATCCATTCATCCCCTTCTAGCTCATCCAACTCTTTCAGCATCAACTCAACACCACGCAAATGTTTTTGTTCTTTTCTTCTCAGCTCTTCTATCTTCTTGTAGATAGCAATCCCACACTCTGAAAGCCCAACAAACCCTGTACAAAAGGCACTATCTCCATCAAGCGAGAGTACCTTCTCCTGCGCACCACCACAATCCCGCTCTATAGTGGTACTCAACGAAAATCCTTGAACCTCTTCACTCACCCTTGGAAGTGATTTCTCCCTCAAACGATCTCGGTTGCGCTCGTGGTTGGACGGTACAGTCAAGAATTGTACCACTTTCGTCCCATCTTGACTTCGGATCCTAGCATAAGCAGATCCGTCGTCCAGTACCTTTGTCTCCATCCGAGTTGCTATGATGAAAGGTTGACCAAGAATGAGCAGGTATGATGTTGTTTCCTGAACAAAGAAGTTTTGCTCGATAGCAACATCACCTACGCGTACTATGATGTCTGGACAAGCTCCGTACAAGTCTCCTCTTGTGTTGTTGGCTTCTCTGATGACCCACCCATGCTCTGTGTCGATCGGCTACTTCTTTTTCTTGTACAGCTCCTTCGACATGATGTTGATTTCTGATCCATGATCGATCAGAGCAACCACCGGCTCATCCAAGTCTCCGATTCTCATCAACGTCTCTGTTGTAGCTCGAGCCCAGTGACTGTGACTGTAATGACTTGAGCTCTGCTTCCCATCCTCCTCTTCATCCTCAAAATGTACCCTGCGTCTTTGATCTCTTTCTTCCTCTGAAGAATAAACACTGCACTTTGCAAGCTCTCTCTCCTCATCCACAGACATCCTAGTATCCAAAGCATGCGATAAACCAGTCTCACCCGTAATCTGTCGCTTTCGTTTGATGATATCGATGATGACATCATGAAGTTCACGCTTAGCGATGCCCAACACTTCTCTCAAGGTAAACTCCACCTTCGCATTCAGAATGCGATCTTCCAAGACTCCCTTCAAGTCTGTTGAAGCCTCGATATCCGACTGTAGCTTGTATGCAGCCGGCTTACCCTTCTCCTTCTGAAAATCCTTCACTCTTTTCTTCGATGGAGAAGGAGCATCATCCATCGGTAGGTCTTGAGCTCCTGCATCCCGAAGCTCTTGGCGAACCTTCTCCCCTCGAGTCTGTCTCTTGCAAGAAGTTTCTTCCCCTGCATCCTCTGAATCTCACCTTCTCTTCTCTTCCAACAACGCTTCGTGTTGGTTCTTGACGATGTACGCATGCACCGATAGAGCTTCTATCGGATCCTCCCATCCAGTATCCCTTCTGATCGTAGCTGCTGTCCTCATCAATGTTTCACGTGCCATCTTTCCTTTCTGTTTCACGGAGATGGCAGATGACCACAATCCACTTGGCTCAACCTCCTTGTTGAAACTCCTCTCAGCTTGATCCTCAACCCTTGTACCATAAGTTCCAGCTTCTACCATTGCAACTGCTTGCGCTGATAGGTGGTCCTCAATCAACTTCTTCATCCCTCCTCTACCAAAGTTGGTCTGAAGAAGTGCACCTGTATCCCTCAACGCTACCTTCCCATCCTTCCAGAAGATCACTCCTTGCTGCAGAATATCAGTGAACTCCTTGCAATCTCTGCGTGGATGATCAGTACCATCGCACCAGATACATCACTGGATCCAACCTTGCTTCTCAACCGGTCTTGTTCCGCTTGTAGATCCCTTCTCTTCCAGTCTTGTAAGCTTGATCTGCAAATCTCGCATTCCACGCAAAATCTCCTCAAGGTTTGAATTATCCTTCTTCGGAGATACCATAGGTGCCTGAACAACTAGAACAGCTGGAGCAACTGGTACTACCTGTCTAGTAACAGGAACCACTGGTCGGACTACAGGAACATGTGTTACAGCTGTAGGTGTTGGCGTCAGTCTCCTAACAAGAACCTTCTCTCGTCTCCGCTCCCTTTTGGTAAGCAGACCAACAGCTTCCTCAACCTTCTTCCAGCTACTGGTCAATCCATCGTCCTCCTCCCGGTCTTCCAGAAGTACCTCTAGCTTCTCTTGCAACTTCTCATCTGTAGCCCGAAGAAATAGCTCTGTCTTGTTGGACTGTAGAGTTAACTTCTCCATCCTAGTCAGCCGTGAAAACTGCTTCTCGAACTCCCTGAGCAACTCAGTAGCTTGTAGACCCTTCCTTGGTTGCTCAACCCACTCCAAGAATGACTTCTTGGTGACTCGATCAGAGTCCTCTAAGAAGTACTCATCCATCAAAGCACGGACAAACGTCTCCTAATCCTTGTGAAAATGCTTCGTTAGCATTTTAACATGATCCTTAATCTCTGGAGCTGCTGCTAACTCAAACGTCTCAATCATCTCATCTTCTGAGACCCGGTTCAGCTCCATCTCTTTCACATAATGCCTCAGATATCTTGAGACATCTCTCTCATCAAACTGGTCAATCTTGCTGACCACCGCTTGTAGCGCCCTTGTTGCCAAAGCTTCTTTCCGCTCATCAGACTGTTGTTGTCGTAAGAACATAGTGAAAGCTTGGAACATCGATGCAGTCACCGGATCCAACTGCACCTTCGGCAACCCACTTGAACCACTAGCTCCATCTCCATCACCTTTCCCATCCCCACTCATGAGTGCTAATCTCTTCTTCAAAGTTCACACATAGAAGAAATCTCCATCTCAGACCTTCACGTCGAGTTCACCACCGATGTCGTGTCGGATATTGCGTGAAGGATTTCCAAGAAAAACGCGAGGTTCCTGACTGTGGAGATGTTGTGTGCTGAAACAGAGACAAGATAGAGAAAAACAACCACGAAAACGAACGCTGCGATATATACACTCCAAATGTATGTACACTGCCGGTTCTTTCTCCTAAGAGCACAGAACTGAGAACCACACTAGAAGCAATCTGTAACCTGCTTCAAAAGCCCCTGAAACAACCCTTGAATCACAACCCTGACCCAAAACCACTGAAGCGTAGCTCAAAGCAAGAGAAACTTCCTTTTGCTAACAAACAGAGCCACAATAGTATCACCCAAACCAAACCCAAGTCCAAATCACATCCATGTATAAGCTCTTAGCTAAAGCTAGCTACCACAAGCTGTATACAGCCAACCACAACTCTAACGAACTCAAAAGAGCAAAACTTGTAGCGAAGAAACCGAAAAAAGCCTATCTGTGGACTTCTTCCTTTCGCTGAACAGACTTCAGATGTCGACAGGGTCTCCTCCGCTGACTCTGTTAACCCAAGAAACCTTCAGATCCGACTTCCAACGGTCGAGATATCGCCAATTTCAAAAATTCCTCCCTGCGGCTTAAAACCGTAGACACCGCACAAACGGATCGTCTAAACTGATATCCGTCTTCCCAGGCAGATAGATCTAGCTATCTTGAACCCAACAAGACTCCAAACAAGTCGTTTGGAGTTCCCCTTGCAAAACCACGCAAGAAATTTGGTCATAGGTTGCAAAAAACTAAAGTAAATCAGCTCCCTGCGGCTCAAACTTGCTCACCACACCCAAACCAACAATCCGATTTACGTACAGTCTTCTCCTATGCGTACATGAAGACTCGCTGATCGTGTAGGCACCAAGAACGAAGAGCATGGCTCACCGATCGCGAAGAACAATCCAATCTCAGGTCGCAAGCGATGAAAAATCTGGCGCAAGCGCTTCCCTGCGAGCCAATTTCACTCAGAACTTCCAAACCACCCGATGAAACTTCGTATCGTCTTCAATTTCTTGAAGAACTTGTTGTTTTGATCCCGATGGATCCAAGGACAGCAAGTTTGGACTCCGGAACGACCCGAACGGTCCAACTCTCCTTCACAGGTAATTGAAAAACTCCAAATCTGCTTCCTGCGTCTCAATTTCTCCCATAACACAACCCCCGATTCGTCTCTTCAAGAACCGTCTTAACCTGTGCGTAGCCTGCATAGATCTGAACCCGATGACATCTTGCGCGTGTATTGGACTTCTCAATTCTCCAAAACGTCTACCGACAGGTTGTAGGAACAAGCAAGCCCCTTAAGCAGCCCCCTTACGTCAGTCTCTGTACGTACAATTTTCTGTCATTTATCATGAAGCAGGCCCCTTGCGTCTTTGATATAGCACCTGAACCCCAAATACCCAATCAGCAAGTAAACTAGGGTCTAGCTTGATTTTGCCTTCTTTCGAGTCGCATAACTTCTTCACTAGGTGTCCAAACGAAGTAAAGAAGATGCCCATGGAAAGCTGACAACGAGCTCTACCCATCTATGCGATAAAAGCGAAGATCCGAAGTTGTGCCAAAAATCCGTAAGCTATGGCCTAGCTTGTTTTCTCCATCTTTCGAGTCTTGTAACTTCTCCACTAGGCTTCCAAACGAAGTAGATGAAGTGCCTATGGAATGGAAAGCTGACAAGGAGCTCTACCCATCTATGCGATGAAAATGGAGATCTGAAATGATGCCAAAAGTTCGCAAGCTAAGGCCTAGCTTGTCTTTCTCATGAGTGTCTTTGGAGCGACAAGCATCGAAGTCTGAATTTCAGATAGGAGCCGATCCACGACACGACATCGTCATGTGAGAAGGGTCATGTGGGGAAGGGTGGGTTTAGGATGGGTTTAGGGGTTAGGGTCCTCGCGTTAGGATGCTTTTGCTTGTAGTTTTGCTGTTTGTAATATGTACAGTCATGTGGAGAAGGGTCATGTGGAGAAAGGTGGCTTTAGGGATTAGGGTCCTTAGTCTCAACTGGTGAGGTTCATCAGGTTCAACTCTTGCCAAGGACGTTTATTATTCTAGTAAGGAGATCATACTTGTTAGTGCAATAGTCAGTTCTAGGTTTGTAGTTCCTTAATGACCTTCTTTCCTCATAGGATTTGGCTGTATCAGTTTCCGCGTCATCGTGAGCATTTCCAGAACAGAACGGTTTTCAGATATGGCTTTCTCTGCTATATAGCGTCTCGATATCGATTCCGCAGTGAGGAAAAACATGAGACTTCTCTTTTTGTCATACAAATTTATCTTTCTGCGTAAGTGCAAGGGCTTGGGATTGGGAGAATCGTTTGGCATTGTATATAGTACGACCTTTTTCATTTATGCATGATTTCGTCGAGTATCAAGATGTTGCATATGTGCCTTCAACTACTCACACATGTTGAGGAGCAAGATGTCGACTACGTGTCCTCAACACACATACTCGAGTTTTTGCGAGCACTATTTGAGTAAGATGTTTGATGTTTGATCTGGTCAGATAGACCAGATCTCAGAACTAGTTTCTACAACCGAACTTCTACCTGAGCACTGAATCCATCACGTTATTGATGGGTTCATTCTCAAACTTACAAGTGATCGATAACTATCTATTACTAACTAGATGGTAGTCTAAAGACGCAGACTTCACAACATGCCGGAGATATATCCATCGGATAGCATGAAACAAAACTACCATGTACCACATCCGATGTTTTTAGGGATAATCGGACTGTTCCAGGCGGCATGTACAGGTAAAGAACATACAATCTCTGCTCATGAAGATCGCAATCTCGTTTATAGCTGTGTGCATGGTTGGGGTCCCACGAGATGGAAGCAACAGAGACCTTTAAATGGTCCTAATATATTGACACTTCTCAAAATACACCATACCTACTTTTCCAAAGATGGCTTGTGGTCTGTTGCATTCGTCGAGATGACATCGCAGTCTATTGAGTTCTGAATGGGGTGTTTTCACCATCGCTATCCATCCAGCTTCATCGTCCGTTGTTAGGGTCTCTTCCGACTAGGTCCTTAGTGTGCTTATCAGAAACTATCAGATTGGTTCGGTAATAAGAATTATCTTCCGACTGTAATTTTGCAAGTGTGACAATAGTATATTTGTCAACATATAGCATTTCCAAGGTTTTTGGTTGGGGGTACCTTAGAGCTAGCATTTCCATGTATTTCGCTTACACAAACTCTCTCAGATGGACGCGTGGATGCTCAAGTGAAACTGACACGAATTCACTGTCACGGCCCGTGAGATTATCTTTTTCTTTGAAAATCATGAAAGTAAACGATATGCAATGAGAAGACGAAAACTATCGCGATTGCAGTAGTTACCAAAAGCTGCAGGACTGGCAGCTGTACCCTTCAGGTCCGGCGGGACTCATTAGGCGCGTTAAAGGGTGTAGTCGGAAGAGACCCTTAGCCCCACACTTGGGACTGGTTCAGACTGTTTAAGAAGTTCAAAAATGTCATAGACATGTGTGCAGCTCACTGCTTGAATAGAAGCCAGACAAGCGATCCCAGTGGCTGAGTGAGTGACCAACTGAGGACTGAGAACGACCAACTGAGCGAATTCACTTCACACAGTCCACTTGAGAGTCGATTCAATGAGATCCTCACGTAGCATGTTGGACAATGTCCAAACTACTACATTTTGCGAAAAAATGCTTTATGGGGTCTTTTCATCCGTTGGCTATTCATTGCGTCCTGTGTTCAAAATACATTTTGCGTGCATTGTATCAAGTTAACTGTCAACTCTTTTCGAGCTTCGGGCTTTGCTCTGCAGAGCGTCTTTATTTGTCATGAAAGCTATGTCTACAGAGAAATTTCTCGTGAAAGTCCATAAGGACCGACATGATACAGTTCGTATCAGACATGACTGTCATTGTCAAGAAAAAGTACTATACCAGACCAGAGATCAGAGGTGGACGGCGTGAGGCCGTTACCACATAAGCACTTCAGTCATTCTTGAGATGAGATGAAAATTTAAAGCTCCTATGTGGCACCTCGTCATTCCTCGCTCGCGGTCTTGTCTGCGCTACCTATCAGTCATCACAAGACAGCTACAAGCTGCGCAGGAACAAAGGAAATGCAGGTCAGCGACCAGATCTATACACAGAACTGCACAATTTATGCACTAAAATTAACTGACAGGAGGAACCAGTAAGCCTAACTAAACTCCTCCAATGTAAACTCCACCTCTCATGCGGCGATTTACAAACTCGTACCTGAGGGACTATCCATCACCCTCCTTCGGTAATTCTCCCGTACACAAATAATGTAGAAATGTGAGCAAAGACTGAGAACTGTCGGTCCTTTCCATGCCTCGGGAAACAAGATTTCACATTAAATAACCAAGCAATCGTTTATAATTGACAACATATAAACCAGCTGCTGGCAATCCTAGCTACCACATACAGTCATCAGATTTGAATGTAGAAGAACCAACTGCGATTTTCATCCGGAAAGCTTGAGATCAGATTGTACAAGCAAAGCACCTTAAGTGTTTGAGCTCTCATAACTCGTCTGGATCTATGTTTGAGCTTCAACACGATGACCCTTAGTTGTGAAGTATCATCCCTTCCATTGGAAACATGACATCTACTGCAGTTTGTAACTTGTAAAGATGGTTGTGCGCTGTCTGTTTCATTGCTCGCTATCTTGTTCAAATATTTTAAACGTTCTACCAACTCCGTCATCTTCTGCTTGTTGGACGTCTGGCTAGCCGCTACTTAGAGTTCATGTTTCATATCTAACAGACTTCGCGATATGTATTCTACGTACATCGTAGGTCAACGAACATCATCATCTTGCGAGTAGTTCCAGTGATAAGGTCGACATTTAGGGTCCTCGTTGTTCTCTGTCTCTGGTGTCTCTAAAGCATCCACATATTTCTCCTCAGGGACCGACTTCTCGTGAACATTCATCACTGAGCAAGACGAACTATAGCAGCAGTGTACAGCAGCAGCAAGCAAAACTCTACCACTTCAATACATCGAATGAACAAACATGGAACGATAAGCAAAGCAGCAGATGAGCACCGAGCAGACCAGTCACCGCAGCAGAGGAGCACCGAGCAACAGACGAACACCGACCACGGAGAGGAGCACACCAGAGCTGCGAGCAAACCAGCAACGACCTACGAGCAGCAAAGACGAGATAAGATAGTGACAGAGGACGAGACACTGCAACCTGCGCGTAGGAGAGCAACGAGCTGTGAGAGTGCGAGAGCTATGAGCAACGAGCTGGGATGCGAGAGCAGGAGAGCAACGACTTGTGAAACTGCGAGAGCAGGAGAGCAACAAACTGCGAGACAAGGAGCACACCGCGTGAAAACAACGAGGAGCACCGACCTCTCACCAACGAGGAGGACCAACCTCTCACCGACGAGGAGCACGCCGTGCGAAAACGACTACGACTGATTCGATTCGTTGTCATGGACCGACCACGGCCACGGTCTGACCACGACCATGGAGCACCACGCTCGGCTACGACCGCGATCACCACGACTACAACCACGACAACGACCACGAAGCCGAGCATCAAGACGGCTACGCGACCTACAAATCATCCGCACGAACTGTACTAACTGGCAATTGAAGCCGCGTGTGAGAACTGAACATTAATTGGACAGAATCTGACATCACTGGACGGTCCTTTAGCTCTTCTTGAAGAGCCAAGCCCTATAATTCCTCAAATGTTACGTCCTCTTTCCACACATCGACAGCTTTCACAAAGCTTTCGTAAGAATTTGGAAAAGTTATATAGAACCATCAAAACTATATCTTCTTCATCGTACAAACCACCAAGAACTCTCAATTCTTCAACCAGTGTCTTCACCATGATAAAATGTGTTCCCATGCATCGACACGCCTTCTCCTCTGCAGCATATTGAGCTTCTGACGAATGATTTTCCTTCTTCCTTTAGAAGCAAATTCCTGTTTCTTTGTGAATATGTCCCAAGTCTCTTTTAGCAGATAGCACATCGATCACCTCGTTATCTGTTAAAGATAATGTCTATTATATTAACCTCAGTAGTCACCTCTACTGTCACATCTCTATGACTAATAACTGACCTCTTGTCCATAGGTTAGAGTATATAACAACCCCTCTCTTGGGAGATGATGAGTCGACAGGTCACGTTGCTGATATCTCTTCTACATGAGAGACTATTCACTTCGTTTGGTTCTCTAACATGGTGTTAGAGCTTAGGTTAGAGCATTAGCAAAGAGATTGAGAAACCATACACTGAAAAAGACATAAAATGAGCACACCATCTTCAACAGAAACGAGAGAAAGAAGGCAACATTTTCCGGTCAAAACATCTTTGACTGCGTTTTTGGAGGGGAAGGAGATCAAATTAGGCAAATCAGAGAGTAGATTCGGCGTTGAAAAAGACTATGCCTTTAGAAGGAGCTTTTCAATGTCCAACTTTCGACCCAAATGGAGCTCGTATAAAGAAGTTACACTTTGATGAACTCTTGGTCAACAGAACTTTAACTGCATTTTTGAAGGCCTTAACGATCGATTTTGGCATTTTTGAGGTTTTGGTCGTACTTGCCGAGATTGCAAAGGATTACATTTTAAACACTACTTTCACCTCCACAACCACTTTGGGGAGTTCCAGATTTTTCTCATCTATTTATATTTTATCGATGGCTAACGTTAGTGATAACTTGCTTCATGATCATCATAAGTTGGATAGCAAAAACTATCCAATATGGTGTTTCAAGGTTCAGGTCATCTTCCAGATTTACGACTTGTGGGACATAGTGCTAGGTGATGAAGAAAGACCTTTTGGATCACCAGCAATTGTCAAAGCTTGGAACAAACCAGATCAACAAGCACTTGCCGTCATCAAGATGACCATCAAAGACTCGAAAGTCTTAGATATCTTGGAGGCTAAAACTTCAAAATATGCTTGGGATACATTCACCAAGAAGCACGAAGGAGCAGCTCGAGGAAAGAAGAGAATGCTACGCAGAAAGTTGAATACTTTGCAAATGATTGCAAGCATCCCACTCGAAAAGCACTTCAATACAGTTAAAGGGTTGGTACAACAACTGAAGAATCTGGATGGAGGTATAGACGAGGACGACTTGGTACTGATAGTGCTCCAGAGCTTACCAGAACCATACGAGCATTTGTCAAAGCTCTGGATGTACGCAAGGAGCCTGTCACATTCAAAGAACTGCAGACACTAGCTTTGCAAGAAGCTATGAACATCGAAACTAAGTCCACTCAAGCAACTGCCACTGATGCTGTTTTTTTCTCCAAGAGCAGAGATCACAAACGTGGTGATCTCAAGACTCACAATCTAGACACAAGGAAAATTGGGACAACAAGATGGCAAGTTCAACAAATGAGATTCAGATGGCAACTCCAACAAACAAAAACCTGGGAACTGCAACTACTGTAAGAAACGTGGTCATTTTGTGTATGAGTGCCAGAAAAAAACGTTTGATCAACTTTCAAACACCAACAGAGGTAACTTCATATAGACATCTGATCATGAAGAGAAGCTATTATTCACTGCCATGTATACAGACGTTCCATGACCAACAATGGTGGATTGATTCTGGAGCATCAAATCATATCACATCAAAGAAGGAGTGGGTTCAAGATTTTCATCCTCTGAATGGACCAGAGATACGTCTGGACGATGATAAGAGATATCAAGTCAAGGGGGAAGATAACATCTATATCAAACTTCCTTCAGGTCGGATCAGAACCATGGAGGTGTTTGGTTTGTACCTGGTGTGATGCACAATCTTTTCAGTGTTGGTAAACTTGCTGCAAATGGATTTCAACTGTCATTTGATGCACAAGGATGTTCCATTCTCGACCAAGGATCTGTGGTAGCTACATGGCTGAAGGTTGACCACTTGTATGAGTTACAAACTTTACCTTTGGTTGCTCCAGTTCTAGCTGTTGTAACAGATACGAGTCAATTATGACATCTTCAACTTGGACACTTACACTATCAGAAAATGCATAAGTTATTTCATGAGGACTTGGTCCTTGGTGTTTCCAAACTAGTCTCTGTTAACATTCCGCGTGAAGTTTGTCTCAAGTCTAAACAGACTCGAAGGAAGTTCTTCAAATCTATTGCAACACGTGCAACACAAATCCTTCAGCTGTTACATACAAATCTCTGTGGACCTACTGAGACTATTTCGCTTGGAGGTTCTAAGTACTTCATGCTGGTTATTGATGATTTCTCGAGATATGGTTGGATTTTTTCTTGTTAAGAAAGTTTGAAGCACTCTCACATCTTCAACAGCTTGTTATCATGGTGGAAAGACAAACTGGACACTTTCTGAATAGTCTGTGAAGTGATAGAGGAGGAGAGTTCACTTCCAAGGCTGCTGACAAATATTTTTGCTGAGGAAAGGATACTGCGGCAGTTGACTACTACTTACACGTCTCAGCAAAATGGAGTGGTTGAACGGAAGAACAGAACTGTTGTGGAGATGACAAGAAGTCTTCTTCTTGAGCAAGATCTTCCAAAAGACCTTTCGGCTGAAGCTGTGAATACCGCGGTTTACCTTCTGAACAGAAGTCCAACAAATGTTGTGAACAACAAAACTCCATTCGAAGCTTTCACATGGAAGAAATCAGACCTCTCTAACCTACAAATTTTTGGATGTAAAGCATATGCTAGAACTCCTCAAAAATTACACCAAAACTTTGATGATAGATCTCAGATCTGTACATTCATAGAATATCCAGCAAGAGAAAAAAGATATAGGCTCTTGAGTGTTGCAAGAAAGATCATTATCAGTCGAGATGTAGTGTTTTTAAAGGTCTCTCCATCTCAAAAATCATAGCATCATCTTTTTGACCTGCCACCTCTCTCAATCCAAACACCTACTTCAGAGAATCATGGAGAAGAAGCTCAGCAAGAACCACCACCTACACAAGTTGAAGTTACTGAATCAGGTCCAACTACAAGATTCGTCTCTCATACACCAAACTACTCCAGATTCAAATTTTGCTGCTCAACCAAGGAGACTCATCAAAACAAAGAAGGTTCCTGCAAGGCTAGAGGATTGTATTCTCATGGCCGAAGCTCAAGGTGATGGAGAAACTATTTCATTCGAGGAGGCTTTCAGTAAAGATCAATGGAGATGTGCAATGCAGGAAGAATATGATGCATTACTCAAAAATGTAACCTGGAGCCTAGTACCTCTTCCATCAAACAGGAAAGCACTTGGCTGTAAGTGGTTTATAAGATCAAGAGACGTGCGGACGGATCTATTGAGAGATACATTGCTCGCCTTGTTGCAAGTTCAAGTCTCAATTTTTGAAACCTGTCTGAAGACAAAGGCTTGGTGAATATATCAGCAGTTTGGTAATCAGTTGTTACCCATTGAGTAACAACCTCTCCTGAAATTATTTTTTGTCTGATGCAGTGGACTTGCACTTCAATGTGCTTTCTTCTAGCATGGTGCACTGGATTTTTCGCCAATGCTATTGCACTCATGCTATCAGTCCAGGTTACTGTTGGAGTGTCTTGGTTGACACCTACATCCTCCAACATCCGTCTTAGTCAAATTACCTCTCGTGCTGCATTACACAGGCCTCGATATTCTGCTTCAGAGGAGGATCTTGGCTGCTTTTTACACTGCCAAGTGATGGCACCTCCTCCCATCATAAATTCCAAATCCGGACATTGATTTATGATCTGTAGAATCACCTGCCCAGTCAGCATCTGTAAACCCAACAAGTCCAAGTGACTTATCTGAGCTATATCTGAACCCATAACTAGTAGTTCCCCTGAGGTAGCACAAAACTCTCGTTGCTGTCCTCATATGTATTATTGTGAGAGACTTCATATTCTGACTGAGTTTGTTGACTGCATACGTAATATTTGGTCTTGTAGTGACAGCCAAGTAAACTAACTTCCTGATCAGTTTCCTGAACTCTGTTGCATCTGCAGGCTCGTTATCAGTAGAAGAATGTTGTCACTCCTTTGAGATAACCGTAGGAGTAGGCGCAGGCTTGCACTTCTCCATCTGAAAATCCTGAAGTATACTTTCTGTGTATCTTGCTTGAGTGAGATATAACATGCAGTTGTCTTCCAAAAACTGAACTCCAAGATAAAAGTTGAGAAGTCCCAGATCTTTCATATCAAACTCTTGCAGTAACGCTTGCTGAATCTTCTGTACTCCTCCTGGATTACTTCCGGATATTATCAGATCATCCACATACAGTAACAATAATACAATACCTTGAGAAGTAATCAAAACATAGAATTTTGGATCACCTCTAGTAGGAGAGAAGCCTTGCTGCTTCAATAAGGTGTCGATTCTTGTGTACCAAGCTCTTGGAGCTTGTTTGAGACCATACAATGCTTTATGCAGCTTGCACACTAATTGTTCACCTCTTTTACGAATAAATCCAGGTGGTTGCTGCAAGTAGATATCTTCTTGAAGAATCTCATCAAGAAATGCATTCTTAACATCCATTTGTAGACATTTCCAACCATGTAGTTTTGCAAGAGCACAAAAAACCACTGACAAAGAAGGGGTGTTAAAGATAACGTCTAGTATATTAACCTCAGTCACATCTAAGTTCAGTCACCTCTATAGTCACCTCTACTGTCATATCTCTATGACTAATGATTGTCTAATTACTGACATTGTCCATACGTTAGAGTATATAACAACCCCCTCTTGAGAGATGATGAGTCTACTGATCCCTTTGCTGATATCTCTTCTACAGAAGAGACTATTCACTTCGTTTGGTTCTCTAACATTATCTTTAATAGTTATGTTTATAATCGTAAAAGCTTGATGATCACGTTTCACCCCTGCCTTTTCTGCAATGCGTGACTCAGGTTTTTCTTCCTTCCCAGTAACTATATCCCAAAGATCGTGATCTTCCAAAATGGCTTGAACCTTGAATTTCCATATAGGATAATTCTTGCTGTCTAGTTTGTGTCCTTCAGTTAACAAGTTCAGTTATCCTCCCATCAGAACTATACACAAACGAGTTTCTTGCTGATATTACGAGCAGACACCTTGACTGAGCTGCATCGAGTTCATCTGCAAATGGTCTTCTGGATCGATCACTCTATCGACCAGTAACTCGTCTGTTCTCTATACTAGTCTCACGGAGCTCGCTCTGATACCATGGTGATGATTTAGTTATAAAAGTGCTCAAACCTTCTACTCAGTTACTCAAATCTGCGGATCTCTCCGCCTGAACATAGAGAACATGATTGGGATCAGAATAAGAAATCATCATATTCCCAAGGTGCTTTTCAGACACGATATACCTGGACTATCCCACAGAGCGGGTGACTACAGCTAATGCTTGAACTAAGAAACCAAGAAGGCTGGCTGAGAGGACTATGTAACTGCTATGACTTGCTATGTAACAGCGATACAGTGATCTGGCACAGCGATATAATACAATGATCTACTCTGAGCGATACCATGATCTAGAGGTGAATCTCTCTATGCTAGTTAGGGAACATGACATTGTATATTCTAACAATAGATGCTACTCAAGTGACCAATTGCCAATTGCGTTACATAATGAAGTACTAATGAAGTACCCACAAAAGTTCCCCATGGACGAGCACTTTTCCTTCTAAGATTTTCCTTCATACCGGTTATTGTAGATACCTGCGTTCAACACCAAACAATAAAGTTCTGGACATGCAAGTTCTATCCTTTACATCGAACATGCTTCTCTATATCCATTCGCATTGAAGAAAAATAACCTTCCTGCATTTCTGCTGGTTCTACCCCAAACATAGATTTCTCACGGTTAACTAGGCTGCTGTTCACAGTCGGATAAATGGCACCTTCTTCTGAGACGTTCGGCTTGAGCGCTGCTCGGGAAGAGATGTACTGTACTTTTGTTGAGAAATCTGAATACAGTTTTTGTTCACCAATTGTTTATGCCTCACATCAATACTTTGTCTCCAGTATAATGCACTCTTCATGAGTGTACAGATAGAAAGAGAAAAATCCGAAACGACTCTCGGACTATAGAACGAGTTGGGAAAACGGCCAACTGGAAAAGCACACCACGCTGTGACTTTCGCGGCACCAAGAATGACAGAGCGTATGGGTATTGCAGTCGGGAAAAATAGAACTCTTAAGAACACCTGACATATGTCTGGCCTAGCATTGAGTATACGATTATGATATAAACCTGGTCCCCCATAATCGATATAATGCAGATGGTCGGAAGGGGCCCTCTAGCTTGTTTGCAGCCCCATCTGTCTGTAGCCGGGAGGACGTGAGGTCTGAATTTTCTTGCCGGGAAGGTTCCGTCCGTGCAATGGCAGCATCATTCCGGTGCAGAAAACCTCACTGCGAAAAGAGATGTAAATAATATGGGTGTCCAAGTTAAAACCTTTCTGGAAGATTCGAGATCCGAAGGATGGAGTTAAAATGTTTGCCAGACGCTGGCGGTTGTTTCTTGCAGGCACTTCCGGAGTTATCCGTAAGAGAACGTTTGCATAAAAAAATGTCGCGTACTTTCTCTAAATGATTTTCACTCTTTTCATCCGTTCTTTTTCCCAGTAAGTTCATACTGTTCTAAGTAATTATTGTCAGCATCAGGGAGTGAAAAATAATAATAATGAAGAGCACAGTGTTCATTGAAGAGGATGAGATAAAATGGATCACGGTCCTACACACTGTTACTCTTGTCAAAATTACGGTGTTTTATCTCATAGCCGTTGAGGAATATTTTTTCTAAACTTTGATACCCCTAATGGAGTCCTGATCTAACCAACGTTTCATCAGAAAAAAACCACAAGAAGCTCTCATGGGGTTCTGTTTGTCCGTTACCTTGCATTTCGGGTAACCAGACAGCTCCACGAACCCTGTTAGCGAGGGATTCTCCCCAAAATAGCTTATTGCTCAAATAAAGCACGATTTCTCCGAAGTTTGAAGAACTTGTTTCGAAACTGTCCGAATCGGAAGAAATAGCAACTTCCTCCAAACTACTTGTATTCTGCTCCACGAGCTTTTCCGACGTAGTCTAAGTAAGGGTCATATTGGGTAACAACTCGTAGCGGTTGGAGTCATTATGATCAGCAGATTCAAGCGCAGATGGTTCCACTTTTCATTTGAAGTTCAAGAGACTTATTAGACTTGTGCTTTCTGATGCATCATTGTGGTACATATCTCACATGAATCTAAACGAGCTCAAACCTATCTGGATGACGAGAGCAATAGGAGTAGTTAAGAAAATGAGAGGTAATGAGTCTAGAAATTAGTATTACCTCTAGGAAAGATAGAACGTTGGAAATCATGGAAGAATCTAATCCCATGAGCAAGGTCATCATATAGAAAAGTCCTCAATGAATGTTGGCGAAAGAGTAAACAAGCGACAAAACGAACTGAGAAATACTACTCTGTACGTCCATCTGAGTTATGAAGTTCATTACTCTATCTCGTTGTAACCAACTTAAGGTGTCTTGCGCAGCTCTTCCAGCTCGCCAAGCCAAGATTTTATACTCAGATTACCGTAACATTTGCACTAAGAGGCAAGACAACAAAAAGCAAAAGGTGCCTGAACAAACTGCCGATGATACGAATATAGTGTCCAAAGTCCAATCCCTCATTGCGAAGGTCGAATAGGCTGAGAGCAACAAGTCTGTACGATCAACTCCACACGTAAGAACAGTGACTGACTCAAATACCAAGTTCTCGAAAAGACAAGTAAGTAATTACTACAGAACGATCCCTGTTACAATCCCAATATAATCTGAATATGCATGCTACATGAACTTCTTGCTAACACTTGTCCCTTGCTCTTCTCGGAAAACACTTAACTAGTAAATAATTTCTATCTAAACTTAAATAATATATTAGAATATTTATAAATGTTAGGTGAACTGGATGCGTGACATCATCCCATAAGGAAAGGAAACTGGAATGCGATTCCAACGGTATATATCCGGGAGGCTGGAGGATAAAGAGAGGGAAATTAAACCGCATGCATATTCCCCCTCTTCCGAGCTCGGAAGAAGGTGAATATATGAAACAGCATTACAACCAGGTGACCAGCTATGAACTTACGAACTATCCCTACATGAGATATCGTGCCACGTAAACTGATGATGCGAGAGCATGTGCACGGTACAACTCAGTATACTACACGATGGTATCTACAGTAATGAGTAGCACAATTTTCCTTCTTAAATAGAAAATTTAGGGTAACTTCTATTGGCTCGGTCTCTATATGTTGCAGCAACGCAACATTGTCAAACAGTTACTGACCCTAAACATTGTCAAACAGTTACTGACTTGAATAGCATGTACGAGGTAAGGAAAAAATGCTACACAGAAAAACACGATCAGTAAATACACGCTTTGAGATAACCACGTGCACCCTCGCTTGCTGAAAATATCCTTCCCCAAGGCCTTGTACATAGGAAAACACATACGCGTTATGTAAATATGTGGGTACTAAATATATATATTTTTTTAAAATTATCTAAAATTATTAAGTATTAATAACCCTAGAGTTGTAAACAGATCTGGACATAACCCATAAATGGAACGCTGACTCTCATACTGCTAGGATATAATTCCGGGAGAAAGAAACGTCATTTCTTGGACACATTAATTTAAGGGTTAGGGCATAAATTAATCGAAGTGTACCCATAAATGTGATGAATGTGATGATAAAGGTGATGAATGTGTGAACCCATAAATGTCAAGTCAGAGTTTATGTAAAATGCAGATCACCGATGCACTGTAGTATTAGCTATATTGGTAGAACATTTATATATCTGAAACTAATCAATCATGTGTAATCAATTGGAGAACCAATTATATACAACACACTGAACAATTGACTTGACAAGAATGAGGATAATACATTGGATGATAGAATCTATTCAACTCGAATAGATTCGAGCATCTACGCAATCCTACATATATAACATCCTCGTTACAACTTCCCACAGTCCCGGCAGTCGGAATCAGACTTGCCAATACAGCCAAGTCTGACTATGAGTGCAAAAACCAATGCTCGGGGAGTTCAAGGACATAGTGTCCGATCACTTTTCACGATTAGAATGACAAAGATACACGTACATCGTGATAAACAATGCGTAAAGAAACCATTCCAGGTCTCCGGGTAAGTCACAAAAGCATAACCCCGAAATTCCACTGAAAGCACATCACCTTGTAATTGATTTAAATCGCGGTTTATGTTAGAATACAGATAGTATGAAAGCAATTGATTTAAATCGCGGTTTATGTTAGAATACGGATAGTATGAAAGCAAAAATATTCAGTAACAGGTTCAGCACATTAGACGGTGACCTTTCGTAAGGTAACCAAAGACAAGAACCAGACTATATCATTCAAGCCCAAGGTCATTATACATTAAAAATAATTCAATTCGCTTGGTTCAGCCTACAGTCTCTACCATACAGTCTATCATACAGTTTTGTCTTAGCCTATTTTAACACTAGTTACATTTCCAACACTTGAGTTGAGAAAATTTCAATCATCTGCATCGTCCAAAATTAATGCTAATGTGAAACTTCGTCACCGTAAACATTCGATCTTAAACGACCGAACATGTGTAGGCAGGAGTTGAGAATTAATCTAACGCTCTGAACATCAGTTTCATAAGGTACAGACGATGGTTGCATTGTTGGACAACCGAGGCGTCCAGTGCTTACTACATATACCGCTTCGGACAGAGATACCTCTACGTACTAATGTCTTCTAACAGCCAAAGAGACCTCGATAAGTCACGACTGACAGTAACAAGAAAACATAGACGCTAGATACACATACAGGCCGCCGCTTGATCGACCTCTATGCACCTGTGATGCTGTATACTGTTAGTGTCATTGCATTCATGGCTTCAGTACACAGGAAATACTGTTATCGACACTAAATCTGGTGTAACACTAACTGCGAAATGCGATGGCAAGGGTTCTGAAATGTTCTCTCAGGACTACTACTCCATCGTTGCGGCCACGGGAGTCTTCTCTATGATCGATTTCTCTATCATTCGAAGAGTAACACTGTAAGAGTGTCGCCTGAGCATATCGGGTCAACGGTAAATCACTTGGAGGTGCTACAGAAAGAATACGAACGATCAACCACAACTTGGTACTTTTTGCCTACAGCAAGTCCATATATCCTTACACTCGACTCGAGAAAGAGCTCTTGCTTGACTACTGAATGGATCTGCTGGATTTGTGCACAAACACTACTTCCTCGACCAGCAAGTTCCACGTACTCACGTGGAGTTTGCTCCCTCCTCAACCTTCAGGCGTCGTCTCCACATGGGAAGGGGTGTCAAGAAGAATGTCAAGTCTGGGGGCTGATAAGATCCACGAACTCTTCAAGAGCTTTCCGAGATGTTCTACCCGCTTCGACAGCGGCTTGGGCTTTCACCTTCAATTCCTGTGCTCTCTTCCTCATCGCTCTCCCTTCTTCTTCCTTCATCAGTATACTGATTCCTCTTTCGAATTCTTCGGCCCCCACTATCAATGATCATCATGATATCAATCACTATTCTGCTGCTTGGCACCGCCATCTTCACTTCAGTCACCAAGAATTTGCAGTTGAGATGTTGCTCCCCACCCTGAGGCCAAGCGAGCATTGATACTCCCAGCAGTGTGCTCTCAATGATTGAGTTCCAGCAGCAGTATGTCAGGAAGCTACCGACAGACGACTGATTGAGCAGCTGGAGCTGCGGCACCCATCCATTCACGACTTCTCCTCGTCCTTGCAATCTTGCTTGATAGCCGGGAGGAAACACATCGTCCAACTTGGAAAAGTTTCCGCCGCCACTTGGGAGTATCCAAAGAGACCTTTGCTGGCTACCCTCCAGAGCCGAAGCGAGTTCGTGGATCTGCGGTGGATCGAGACGACAAGGGTGCCGAGGCGGATGAAGAGCACAGAGGAAGGAAGTTGTTCGTTGAGCCACAGCATGCATTCGGACCCTGCATCTATGTGTGTAGTAAAGTTGTGTCACCTTTTCGTAACTAGCCTCCTGGGAACATCGTCTCTATGCAGAAATGAAGTTTCAAGATTACAAACGTTGAGTGGTCATCATTTTTTTTTCCCGTGAACGCGATGAAACCAGACTCGCAATCTTTTACTACGCACGAGAGAAAAACAATACAGCCAACAAATGTTCATGGATCGACGGAGCGAGCACCAAAACTAGTTAACGTTCGGTGCCCTACCACTACAAGTGCCATGCGGGCAACTACTGTACGTGTCGAACTTAAGATGAGCAGTAGAGAACCTAGAGCTAACCAGCTGGTTTTCCACTTTGTGTCGATCTAGACACTATAGACGCGGCGTTATTTCCATTAGAAGTCTCAGGAGGGCAAGGAGTCGCTTCGTTAGTTCTCTCGTGATCTAAACGTCTGCAGTTGTTGTTATGCTGGTTCATGGGATAAATCTCGTTGCGAACCTCGGTACGTTTGCACCTCCGCGCTGCCAACCGTGGAGTGTTGTCGCTCCTTTCACTAGCACTGCACTGATCTTGCACTGTTACTGACGCTATGGATGATATTGGTATGATGCAGGTTCTGAAACTGATCACTAAGGTCTTCAGTCTCCTCGTCATCGACCGGACTCCAGTAGTGGAACTTCAGTTTGGAGAACCTCCAACTCAAATCTTCAATCTCTCTACTATCACGCATGCTTTCCTGTGAATGTTCCTTGTGAAGGTTCCTTTCTACATTCCACTGATGTGTATTCCTATCCACAAACTTCTCCTGCTTATGTTCTAATGAATTTCTTGCAATTTTAAGTTTATTCACCGAAGTCTCTGAAAGATCCTCTTTATACATGATCTCTACTTCCATTTCCGTTTCTCTCAATATCTGTGAGATGGGAGTCTTCCTGATTATGTGCTCGAATTGATGTAGGTTAATTCCGCGCAGAAGCATTTTAGAGTTTTGACCAGAATCTGGATTCTTGCACAGTCTGTCTTACCAGCAAAGTTCTACCAAGACTATCAATGAGGTCTTCCTCGTGAGATCATAGCAGTGTGCTACTTCTGCTAGCCATTCTGCTACATTTCCAAATTGTGTGTTCCAGTAGTGGCATTTCTCGTCGTCGACTTTGAATTTTGTCTCCCTTGAGTTTGTGAAAATGCCTCTTTGCATCAGCGGTCACAACCATAGATCGTTGGTGACACCTGAATTTTTCACAGAAGTGTCCATCTTCTCGCTTCTCTCAATTCACCCCATCTGAAGCTTAGCGCAGCATTCGCCAGTAGGTTGACCCATTCTTGTACCGACCTTCTCCACTTCTTTCTCATTCGCCAGTAGGTTGATCCATTCTTGTACCGACCTTCTCCACTTCGCGTGGATACATGGTTAGTCCTTCCAGAAGCAGCCTGTAGCTTCCAAGATGTCACATTACACAAACTTTTGTTTCCTCATCCAGATGTGACCATGGCATTCCTCAATATGTTCCATCTCCTCTCTTGAATCGTGTAATCTCTCGACATGAGGATGTTCCTGAAGTTTGCAGCGTTCCAGTGGAAGTCTAGAGAACTCCTCCGCCGACTCTATCAGATTCCTTAATCTCCCAAGGATCTTGAGTGTTTGTTGAAACTCTTTCTCCAGCTTAACAATCCGCACTGCTTGTGATAGTGTAATGCTTTTAGGGAGATGATTATGATAATTAGTGCCTATAGTGTGTTAGCTAATCAACACGGTTGGAGACCTAGGAGACTTTAGAAGCACTTGGTACTCTGATATCCATATGCATCTCTTATGCATCTTGGGATCAAAATGCAATGAATCGGTCCTAAAATTAATTCCGCTGAACATTCATTCGAGCCTTCGATAGTATTCACTCGGCAAATCTTTGATATCAAAAAAAAAATATGAGAGAATCAAGAAATATGTCAATAAGATAGAAAGTTTTTGTACTAGACTTGAGATCCCTTGTCCTACAATGTCTTTGTTCAGTATCTAAGACGTTTAATTCATTAAGTAGTGTATTGGCTAATATGTGTTTTTGATTCTCTTTTTCTTTCACTGAAAGTTAATCGACTGTCACCACAAACCTTCCCGAGCATACAGGAAGATATCGAAGATCTGTAACTGAGATGGTTGAGTTCCATACCTCTAAGCGAAAGGTCTGGGATTCAAACCCTCTGCTCTCGGTTGGAGGTGCTGCAAAAAAACTGTTGCTGTGTGAATCTGGCCTGGGTACGGTGTGGTTACTAATACAAGACATTCTGATGCCCTGAAGGGATAAAAACGGATATAGTAAAGATTTTACCCCTTTATCTTTTATAATTGTTCTGGCTACAGGACATTCTGATGCCCTTGAAGGGATAAAAACAGACATAGTAAAGATTTTACCCCTTTATTTTTTATAATTGTTCTGGCGATAATGACAGACGGACGTCCTAGAGTCTTGATTGATTAGTTACCAAAGACTTTCTTGAGAGAAGAATGCAACTGAAATGTCTATGAAATTCCATGATCAATGAATATATACATCCTGAGTGCACTTCTAGGAAAACCGAGGAAAACTATAAACGTTTAAACAGGCAATAAAATAATCATGAGAAATTGGCTGACAGCGAAAAAGTTCTAGTGAAAAATACAGTTTACTAAAGCGCAGAGTTATAGAGAAGAGTGGTGCTCGATTGGGTTTGTAAATTGTGACAAAGTTCTATAAATTTATTTACTATATTTAAAAATACTACATTTAAATCACTAAAATTAGATGGTAAAACACTTGGTAAACTTGATTACACAAGGATTTTTAGTACTTACACACAAATATTTTGTTCTTCTCCAAACGAAAGATTATGCCCGTTAAAAGTTCTTGGCATTTTCTGCATCTTCACTCCCAAAGGGAGTTGGGGTGCTTTTCTTTTTTACTTTCCTGGGAGGTGTTCCTTCTTATTGCAAAGTTTTACGATAGCACTTCCCACCCAGTACGACTATCTCCTGACGAATATGCATACAACATAAACTTCTAGAGAACTCTTGCCTGCTAGAGAAAGAAATAATGATTAAGAAGAAAACCTATATTACATTGATAATTAAAATTAAAATTATTTCTAAATATTATAATAACCAAACCTAAAAATGCGATTACATATCCGAGTCCTAACCCATCATATTTTTACAGGTACTTTAATTTATTACCTAACCTTCGAAAGAATTCGATGATAAATTAAACTCTTGCGTATATAACCTTCTCCATCAGAAGATAGAAAATATGAATATATATAAAAAAGAAATTAGACTTTTAGAGTATGATGCGAAAGGGTCGCTAAAAAGCGAACAGACGCACTTTTGCCATAGGTGTCCAAAAACCATCCACAAAACTTAGTCAAGCTCTTTAATTTCCATGCAAAAGTTCACGGAGCCGGATGAAGGTATTGGAGTTTCTTCTCTCCACGTTGAACTCTACAACTTGTCAGCCTTTACTATTGGCTTCTATATGGGTCTTGAGATTCAGAACTTCATGGATCTGATCTTAGTATAGGAATTTGCTTGATTGCACACGTAGTAGGTTATTTGAGTTTGATCACACCTTCATAACGGCGTATTGCTTGATAACTGTCTAATCATAATTGTAACTAACAGCTAACAGTTAAATACATATCAGACAATATATGCTCAGAAGGCTGATGTGTGTCGTCCGAAAAATTACTAACATAACAGAATTACTGATTTCATTATCTATAGCCAGTAGAGAGATGATCAAACCATACATTTTTAAAAGGGGTGTGATCAAGCTGAACGGGCCTACTAGAGGTGTGATAACGGATCTTAGTACTTCACGTCACTAGGCCCTTAGAAAAGAGCCTGGTACAGTGCGAAGTACTTTTTCTCTTTCGACGCATATATTAACTCCGTTCATCAACAGACGTGTACGTCACCGTTCTTTGTACGCAAGAGATATTATCTTTTCAGCTGCCGCAGGAAATTAAAGTGCAGCCTACATGTACACGGCTTTGATATCAAGCAGACGAGGACATCCACAGGTTCTCACAGGAATTTACTTGACTTCACCTTTAATAATAAGTTAGACGGACTTGACCCATCCCTCTTAACTTCGCGGTATTTGACTCCACCCCTGACTCACAACAACAAACTTAACAAATTTTTCGTTATGTTTAGGGTTACCCTAAACCCTAAACACTGGATTAACATCAATGTAAAATAATTTAATTTAACAATATGTTATAAAGATACTCTAAATTTCATATAAATACATGGTTTACGATAAACGTATACTTTTCATATTTTAATTATATGATATTTTGACTACTAGGTCTTTAATAACCAATCAAAAATATGATCAAATAACACAAAGTTGAGAGAAGTGAAGTAAAGTCATGCAAACGTATTAGGGGTGAGGTCAAGTAAATTTCTGTGACCTTCATCCTCCGTTCAGGTGCAGGACCTGATTACAACGGCCGTGTACGATCTTCCGCTTGTACCGTATCTTCCAAGACGAGCTGCAAGCTTGCTTGTGACCGAGGGGCCTTCTTATTGGCCGTCAACAATCAGAATACTACACTGGAACCTCGTTATAGTCAAGCACTTGGTAACCCCTTATCTTGTGACTATTAACGTTCCTCGATTGTAAATTTATAATTATATCATTAAAAAAAAATTGTAAAACATAGCTTTAAAATATAAAGTTAAGTTAAAGACTGTAGAGAACGTTCAACATTGTCTACTGTTCATGAGCAACGAGTAACTACGTTTCACAAAGGAAAGCAGGACAAAAAAGAACATTCGGAACAAGAACAGAACAGAAGGAATATTCGGAACGAGAGCAAAAGCGTAAAAACTAGCGTATAAACTTTCTCGTGATTATCACATGTCGTTGTATCTTGGTATTTTTCTCTATATGCTTATATATTATGTTATAGTCACTACAAAGAGAAACATTAACAAAAGTTCTGATCCGTCCCCACGAAGATATGACTATAACGCGATTGTGACTATAACTAACTGGCAACGTGGTCCTGTCTCATCACCGGCTCCAACTAAACGACAACTTCCGTCCATCTTGACTCATCACAGATCCATATCAAGATTAAAAGCATGCGAGAAGGTTAAAGCTGAAGCACGAGTATCACAGCTGGAACAAGAACTTGCACTTCGTTCGAACGTACAGCAGAAATCGTGGAAACGCACGTACTCAATAAAGCCTTCCAAAAGAACATACAAGCTGAAGTAGTGACTTTACTTGATGAGAAAGGTCTCAACGTGAAGAGACGTAGAGCAAATATGGTTTCCTGGCTCCTCACTATCCAACAAAGCGCACCAACCTAAAGTGATGTGAAGGTTTTTGCCGGTGACGGTACGCTAAGCATGGAAAACTTGTTGTACGCTAAGAATGTAAATCCTGATGTAACTGCTGCAATACTTGATTCCGCGGACAAACTGCGAGTGAGCCGAGTCAAGGCATGGGACATACATCGAGAACGAGAATCTAACGGGTTCATGCTATTGCACTTCCCAGTACACCCACGATGGGACCCGCTTGTCCAATGGCTGACAATATGTCATCATTTTTCTATCAAGGGCCGTAGCCTCCTTTCTACTATATGGTATTATTTGGTACAACGTCTAAGCGACTCCATTAGGCGCTGACCTTGACGTAATCAATTGCTTGCTTGCAGATACCAGTCATGGTCGCTTCCGGACCATACACCTGGACAAACAACGGAAGATGATCAATTTTTTCCTAAACTTCATATTAACGAACCAGAACCAGAGTCTGACAAACTGCTCTAACGTTCACTTGCAAAGCCGGCAGTTACCTCAATTGGGACACCTAGTTCTTCACCGAGCTGACGCATCTTTTGAAGTCCCTTCTGGTAGTTAGGACCGCCCCTCCGGACGTAGATGCGGATGTTAGCAGCCTTCAGCTGAGCTTGCTGTGAAGAGAAAGCAGACACAGAACCGGCTATTAGACCAGGAGGTACCGCAGAAGACACCGCAGAGCTCGACGTAAGATCATCCTGCTCGGCTTTTCCCAGCGAAAAGCTTAGGGATGTTACTTGTTAGTTCTGGAAAGCAATGGCTTATGGATGCGACGGCAAATACCTTCTCCCGAAGCGCCCTGATAATACCACTGAAGGTAGCAGCAACGTCAGTGAAGTTGGCAATACCACCTCCGACCAGTAGAGCCCTTGGACGACCATCAGGGTCGGCAGTAGCCACCTGCTTGCACGATAAATCCTCAGAAACAGGTCGGCAAATGGCAGATGGTCTTAGTTGAAGACGACTTTTCATGAAGTCGAATAAGAGCCCTGGCGCTAAGAGGGAAATACATCATCTGTATTGATTCTACAACTGCGCAACTCAGAAATCAAGAAGATCTTACATCTATTAATGAGCGAGCATACTGCAGCGTCTCCTCTTCGTTGGGAGCGCCACTGTATTCTGCATAGTTTCCGAGCTCATCAGCGTAACCTAAGTCTCCAACCTGCGAGCAGACAACAGGATACGTTACACCTCGTACAGCATACCCTGGCTCCCAACTCACGTTCTCTCCTGTTTCCCAGAGAAGGTTATGCCACATGGAAGACAAAACAACACAACAATCACATCAATCGCTTGTAACTGATGGTCGGCAAGTTAGACTGAACTTGTACCCATTAATGAGAGAGCTATCAACTTGAATCGATTCGAGTTTCCGCAGTAAGCTCAAAACTTTTGTGCACCAAGAATTAGCAAACTTCCCTTGGCAAGACAGACGACAACTTATCTAGTTATCGCATCCGGAAGCAGGGAAGCTGCCTAGATAGCTCAAGATTACTCACAGTGTCAGCATAGATAACACTAGCACCACCTCCAGCTACCATGGTCCAAATGCGTCCCTTGGGGTTCAGGATAGTCAGCTTCAGCGAGGCACCAGTCTACAAGACGACAGCAGGGTACCAGAACGAGAGTCAAAGCACAGCTCTTGTCAAATACTGTTTGCATCTCAGCGTACGGTACTAGATGAGTTACACGACATCTTCGAAGGACAAGAAACGGTGTCTTCATCTGTTGTGACCGACAACAGATGAAGACAAGTGCTATCTCAGTCACATGGAAATACGTGCTATATGCCGGAAAACAATGGAAGATATGATACGCTTAACAAGCCTGTGGACTGATTCCTGAAGATACCTTCTCATCCAACTTGTGAATCTTCTCTTCGGCAGGGCTCATCGTCCTTCCGAATGGAAGCGGGAATTCCACGTCACCCCACCTGCAAAACGCCAGTCCTTCACTTAAATCAACGCAAGTCCACCAGTAACAATTCACCAGACCGCGCAGCAATAGAAGTGCACGTCAAGAACTTCTCGGAAATGCCCTCGACGGAAAGATTAGCCAACCATTTAGGAAAAGCATGGTTAGCCAAAGAAAACGTTCTTACTTCTTCAACTGCTTGAACGCAGCAGTGTCATCTAGCTCTCCACGCATGTCAAGTGGATAAGGGGATCCATTCACAAGTGCAAATGGGTTCATTTCCAAAAGAGTGAAGTCCAGATCTGAGACAAGCCAGAACGTCGTTGCCTCAGTTACAGTAAAAGCAAGCATACAAGATTAATCTACCTTCTATTACACGACTTTTACCAACGCAGGCAATCAAGACAAAGGTCAAGCTGCATCAGCGTCACAAACTTACCAATGTAAACATCGAAAACTCCCTTGAGAAATTTCTCGATTACGGAACGAACCTGCAACGACCGAACAAAGTCCTCCAAAATGATTCTCTTTCCACAAGTAAAACATCATGTGGTGCTTGGCAAGTCTCACCGGAAAAATGAAATTAACAAACTGCTGGGTCAAATATTGGGATGCACCTCCAAGGGAAGCGTAGCAATAAGAGGAGCGAGGAGTTCAGAGTCGAGTGTCTTCTCCGTTGGAACAACTACTGTCTTGACCTGCAGGACAATGCTCGACGCTTACGATCGGGAAATTTGTGACACTGAAACACAGGAGAAAAATACATGCTTTCGCATTTTTTGCAATCCCCTAAAATTACTTTGCTTTCTGTCACGCAGAGTGTACAGGTACACAAGCTCAAGTTTCGGAGGCGTATCAGTTCCCCTTCTACTCACAAGCTCAATCTCGCGAAACCTCTCTGCTCACCTTGTCCCAGTTTTCCTCGATCTCAATGCCTCCACATTCGGAAAAGCTAACGGCAGTACCGAGCCGCTCTGACACGATGGAGAGATAGTACTCATCGTCATGAGGTACGAAAGGTTCCACAATGAAGGTGGTGATAGGACCCTTGCACCCTTGCATCTCAACCTGCAAAGGGAATAATTCATGACAAAGTTTCAAACGAGTTGCATGAGGACGTTGGCTTCGCTATATGACTTGCATGTAATCGCCACAACTCTCCGTATGAACGAACTCCGGAATACTTGAAATGTACGCAGCTTCAAAGATCTACGTAATTTCCTCAGCGATCATTCAGAGTAGTGGTACTGTATTATCTTGAGATACGATAGTATCTGTTCTGCAATTACATGCCATAACTCTCCCTATCAACGTACTCCGGACGACTCGAAATGTACGCAGATTGAACGATCTACGTAATTTTCCAAGTGATCATTCAGAGTGGTGGTACAATATTATTTTGTGACACGATTGTATTTGATCTCCAACATACTTCATTCTCTGTTTACGGTATTAACAAGCCAGCCAAATTCGCCCTCAGGGTACAGGAAGCAAGTTAAGAATGGAAACATACCTCTTTGCCGACTCTTTCTTTCACAAACGCTTCTACACCGGCCAGATCTAAGTTTAGCGCAACCTGCTCGGTGAACAAGTAGCAATAAGTACTGCTACAAACTTCAAATCATCGTCACATCCTCAAACACAGTTCAGACTTGTGCGTTAATGCTAAACGGCCTTACGTAACTGGACCTAACTCCTTCCTCAGCGTCAGCTTCTCTGTAATTTCTCATTTTCTTGAGAGCATACAAGCGGGAAGCACTCGGACCAAACAGGCAAGCTGAGACAAATTAAGGCCATGGCTGCGAAATGCTACGGAAGCTGAAGACCCTGATCCAGGGTCGGTTTAAAATGGAACCCACCAGACCACCTTTTCCACGCTTGCCGAACAGCATGTCGGGCTTGACGACCAGCCGAGTTGAATTGAGCCATGGTTCGGCATCAGCCAATGCATTGAAGTCCGTCTTCTCAGTAACCTGCCACAGCAAATACGGTGCCCTGTTATTGCTCTCAGTTTGACCAACTACCAGGAATCCTGCCTTGCGGAACTGATGACCGTCAAAGTAATCTGACACGCCCTTCGTCTTTACCTGTGCAGACTTAAAGTCTAGATCAATCCCAGCAAGTCTTTTGAGATGCTCCTTCAACAATCGCTTCGAGTTGTATTCTCTGATCTTTTTCCTTGCCATCTTCGCTCAGATCTGTAACTGCAAAAGCAGTATACACTAACGTCAACCGCCAGAACACGGACTAACGAACAAGTGCGCCGTTGTACGTGCTGTTTGTAAGGCTTGTTTAGTGTCGACTCCCCGACTCGACATTAAACGAAATTAAATTTCAGAGAAGAAGGTCCAATCCAAAGTCTTTTAATCCGCCTCGTTCTACGACCAATTGCAAAGGCTAGTATAGAAAAAACTGACAATTTGTAAAGTCACGATGCAGCTGAAGGAGGCAAGGTTGCGGGCTGAGGTTCAATGCACGTGGCTCATTACAATAGGTCTCTCTTCCCTTTGCAAGCGGCAAAGACCCAATGTAGACGGACGTTTCACGACTTAAACGAGACACATACTACCATCATCTCCATGGTGCTGCCAGAGGAGGAAATGAACGGTACCCTGGCGTCCAAAAGAAGGCGTCGATCCTAGGACACACGTTCGTCCGAAGCACAGGCAGGATCCCGGCTGAACTCAACGAAGACAGCGAGGAGGGGAAGAATGCAGGAATACAGAGGGAGGAAATGGAGAAACTATATGAGAGAGCACCAGAGTGCGACCTGCACACGACGACGACGGCGACAACGTGGGTTGATCAGAAAATGCCAGAGGAGGTGGGACCGGAAGACCAAGAATTGCAAGTCTTACAAATTGGCCACCGGCATTCGGAAGTCAAGTCCCCTCGTAGCAAACGAACTGGCGTGGGAGCTAGGAGGAGTCCAGAGAGGAGATGCGCTGAGCTCGTAGCTGGTCAATAAAGGCTTGCCAACTTACTCCATCACATGACTCAGTTTTCCATGCCTCATACGCTCAAGCGGTCTGACCATCGGTTACTTGGCCCTCCGGGTCCCTCTTTCCTTGTTCGGCTTGATGGGGTCTTTCCATCCGTGGGCTATTCATTGCGTCGCGTGTTTATCGTTTGACCATTGCTATACAGTACACCATACCTCACCAGCTTTTTACTTTCTAACCATATACATGCAAAGTGATGTTTGGTGAAATGGACGGGAAAGGAGAAACTAGTATATAGGAGAAGGAAATATTGAGCGAGGATAGGATAGATACGTGCGAAGTGTCCTGAACCCAAGGTGAAGAATGGAAGGAAAAAGATTTGAAGTGATTTACTGTAAATAATCATTTTAGCAGAAAAAAAAGTCTTCCGTGAAATAAGCAGACATACGCAATGTTTTCTTATTGCACAGAGCACAGTGAAATAAATCCAAGATAAATTGAAATCTATTTAAAAATCTAAATTTAATTCATAAACTGTAAATAGTTCAAAAATCATAACGCGTGAACTCTGAAAAGAGAACGTATAAGCATAATGAGTTCAAAAGTAACCACTTCAACTTCTGAACTTACTGTGACACGTGAACTATGAGAAGAAAAAAACCCAAACACTGTGAATTGAAAAATAACCGTTTCTACTATAAATAAAATCTTCTGTATTAATAATAATAAATTATTTAATAACTTTAGTTTATTACCTTATCCTTCCAAGAGGAAGGGTAAGGAAATACATTAAAATGTATGTATATTCCCTTCTTCCGAACTTGGAAGAGGGTGAAAATATACATGAAACTGAGAAAAACCCAAAAAGTGCACTATGGCCCCAGTAACTTTTGTGTTGCCAAATTGCTGCTTAGGTGTGCTCCCTACTGTAGATGTGAAACTTTCTCAGCCACAGGGTTTCACATTGTTTGATTCCGAACTACAGCGCAGCTACCACGTTGTTAGTTCGGTGGGTTTTGTTTGCTACAGAGGGCTACGTCAACTGCTCGGTCTTCCTGTTTACCCGGACAAACCTAACTCATGATAGCATGAAGAATGAAGATTGCCGTAGAGTATTGTGACTGACTCGGCCGTTGGTGAAAGGCTTTGAGGACAAAGCAAGACTTCGCGGATTCTGAATTAGCCAAATTTGCATGCTTTGGCGGGTGAGGAGAAGGTCAGAGCGTGGAAACTGTGGAGTGCATGAGAAAAAGATCAAGAGAAAGAATTGAGTTTCGTGGGTGATCAAACTTCGCCACACACTGGAAAGAGAGGGCCGACCCGGTGTAAATAGGGATCATCAATGTACTTATTCTTGCAGGGCAGTCGCTTAGTACGTGGTAAGGAAGGTGAAGGCACCGCAGCATTGAGTCATTGAGGCACCGCAGCATGACTCTAGTTAAAGATTCAGTATGGTTAGGTTCGACACTATTGGAGAACTCAATTGTTTTCAGTCAGCACATTTGGAAATTTACGATCGATCACGGGCAAACTGACCTACGAGCATGTTTACCTCGTGATTTCATCAATCCTTCACTCATTGACTCTTTTACCGATATCCCGTGGGCCCACCTCCCTGCCCTCGACTTCCCCATTCTTTCCTTCTCTTTCTATTTCTCTGCTCCTCCAACTTCTCCTCCAAGGCGCCTTCGTGTCTCGGTTCTTGGCACCAACCGGCAAATCACGTAGAGGCACCCGCAAAACTCGGCAGGTCACAATTTGAGAAATTATCTCTGCGCTTCAGAAGATACAAATTATGGAAGTTATAATTTATTAATAAATTATTAAGAAATATTTAATTTACTCAAAATTTAACTTAATATCTAACCCTTCCATTAAACCCCTGGATATTCATCTCCTCCATCGAAATATCCTCCGTCTTTCGATGGAGGAGGTGAATAATATGAAGGTGCTCAGAATGATTTGAACACCGGTCGTGGAAGATTCAAGACACATACCAAAATAGTATTTGCGGCTGACAAATATTTGTTGCTGACGAACAAGCTCCGGCCGCCCGGAGAAAAAGCGATTGTGAGCTGCTCCAGAGTCCTCGGGATGTGGTGCGTCGTTTGCCTGTCATGACTGCGTGCTGCCTGCTCCTCCTTGGAGCATTCGGCCAACTTGGTGGAACGTGAATGGTGTGCTTCTGCATTGCGAACTTACTTCAGCGTTGAAAGGCAAAATCAGAAGGAAATGAGAATGAGGATATCAAATTAGGCCGTTCACTTTTCTACGTCGAGGCTTGTGATGTTTACACACGTTGTGGCGCTCGCGCTTTTCGAAGTGGGGACTTGGCAGCATCTCTTCCGAGGTTCAAGGACGATACGAGGAGACGACCGGACCGGCAAAGACCAAGACGCTGGACCCAGGGGACGAGAGCAAAGACCAAGACGAAGACAGAGACGCTTCTCTCCTGTTACGCCTTCGCCTCTTGACCAGAGTTGCTCGTAGTTGGTCTCGAGGTACTTAAGTCTGGCGGAGTAGAGGAATATTTGGTGGTCAGGTATGCACAGAAATCCGGACGCTCGCCTTCCGCCATCGATCGCGTTTTCTGACCCTCTCGTTACAATCGCATTGTTTGATATCGGAAAAGTTTGGCGTGAAAGAAGTCAGTCAGGTAGTGGCGCATGTTTTGTAGTCTACTGTCTTGTCTGTGGAGGTACCTGTCCTCGTGATCAGTCCCCATACCTCTGTTTCTGAGCTCTCTTGTGTTGTGCGACGGCCTCTGCTACCTACCGTCGACATTGTAATGTAACAGTAGCAGCATCATTCATGAGATTGTGCGTGGGCTGCCAACCTGCAGTGCGATCAGATGTCGTCTGTATGAACAGTCTGTCCTAGGGCATGCAGGTAGGATGTCGAATGGAGTGTGTCTTCTTCTGAGTCGATGGATCGTAGATCAGAACTGTAAGGATCTTTAATGGTCACCGGTTGACGTAGTTCGCTAATAAGGCGGTCGCTCTCCGTGTAGCCCCGTTGCAGAAAATCAGTCGACATGTTCGCTGTTCAGTGTCAAGTTATGAGGGATGTTCCCTTGGCGTTGAGTGTGGGGTACGGCGATTTTAGAGCTGCATCCAGTAAAGAAAGCCTCAGTATGCACTCTCAAGCATGGGCAGTAGGAGACCGTCACGTCAGCCTTCGTGCTCAGAAAGCCGTGCTCAGGTGCTTGCACAATTCTAGCATATATATTCTGAATCCCTGCATTTTCTGTCTCGATGGACTTACGCAAGAGAAAGTTATCATCAATGCATTTTAAACGCATCTCTTGTCTTTCGATACACCTGATAAAATTTTCTAACCACTTCCCTGTGAATATCTCGCCCCGCAGGTCAGGAACCCATTCAACCGTAATTGCCATGGCACCAACACCTTCGAATGGTCAATCAGGGGCGTCCACGACGAATCTGGATCTGTCCCTGAATCCTCGAGTCGCCGCCTTGAAGTCGTCCAAGACTATGTTTGTCGCTGACAAGGCTACTGCCATGAAAGAGGCTGGTATTGACGTGATCAAGCTGGCGGCTGGAGAGCCGGACTTCCGAACGCCCCAGGCTGTTGTTGAGGTTATTTCCAATTTCTTTGTGATGCTTTGTAAGCAAGCTTCAAAAGCTGTTGCAGGAAGAAACTTGCGCAGTTGAGAAAATGTACGCTGCGATCATACAAGCGGAACAACGGAGTTGTTGACAGCTCGAGATATTGTACGCTGTAGGCCGGAGTATGGGCGGCACAAAACAATCTCACACGTTACACACCGAATGCAGGCACGATGGAACTTCGGAAGGCTATCTGTCATAAGTTGCAAGGTAACTACACGACAACTTTACTACGGGCGTTATATCCGCTGAATCTCAAGACGGACAGCACCGTGCAGTGACTGCACTACGCGGTTACTTGATTCAGTTTCTGTAACTTCTAGTTCTTGCTGTGCTGTCCGTAGAGGCAGAACTGTTGGATATCTGGCGTTTGGTATATGCACAAATCCTCGTTGTCTTACTGATACATCGCGACGTGGATGTGGATTGTCGAGTTCAGAGGAGAATGGACTCACGTACCAGCCTGATGAAATTCTTGTCAGCAATGGTGCAAAGCAGAGCATCGCCCAAGCAGTCATGGCAGTATGCAGTCCAGGGGATGAGGTACACACAAAGAGCAACTCAGCGTAAATTTGCAGTAATCTTCCTATTCTTCTGTGTTTGGCTTATGGTGTAAGATAGTGGATCTCACCTAACTTGGGAACCTCTACGCAAAGACTGGGAGTTCGCGCTCAGATGTCCCGGTACTGAACAGAAACTCCTGGACCGACAAGGCCCTGAGGAGTCGGTTAAGTCTTCATGTGATTGACTACTTTTCCTACTCATCTACAGCCTAACCCTCTCTGTTGGGTGCTGATGAAGTCAGAGAGCAGGTTGAGGTGCATGCAACGGGAGTGTGTTCTGCTGCATGCTCCGAGTGTATATTGTGGTAATTAGGTTCTTGAGTGTACACCTACTCAGTACCTAAATGCATCAGTGATGGACGGGCAGAAATACGTCCTCTGTCTGGCTCCTCCCTATATTCACTCACTAAATCTGTGCTCCTCAACTCACTTCAACTAACTCTCTCCTTCTAGACTAGGACGTCTAGGCCATTCTAACCTCTGTTCTAGACTTCGCTTGTTCAGTGCTACTGTTCTTTAACAAGTTATCTAGATCCTAGATCTACGACCTTCGTAAGTACTTTAGCTCTACTTACTGGACTTACTCTCGTAATGGTTCTCTAGTTATAGTTCTTTAAAGTCTAACTTGCAGGTTCAAGTTTAAGTTCAGGAACTATGGGGGCTCCTAAACCTTACTTCTCCACACATAACCCTAACCATACAGACCTAATTATCGTTATGTAAACAACAGGGTAGACACCATACAGGAACTACCTCCTCCACATTTACTGCGAAGCATCCCTCGACTTCTAGGTGGGGCTCACTCACAGGCTACTTTCCAGTAGGGCACTTTCAATTCTTTTGCTCTTCTCACGAATTTAATTCTCTTTGCAGTCTCTCTGCCAACCTCACCGATCTACCACTGCACAAAGACCGGGAGTTTGCCCTCAGATGTCCCGGAACTGAACAGAAACTCCTGGGCCTATAAGGCCGTGATGAGTCGGTTAAGTCTTCATCTGATTGACCACTTTTCCAACTCACCTAACCCTCTGTTGGGTGCTGATGAAGTCAGAGAGCAGGTTGAGGTGCATGCGACCGGAGTGTGTTCTGCTGCATGCTCCGAGTGCTTATTGTGGTAATTAGGTTCTTGGGTGTACACCTACTCAGTACCTAAGTGCATCAGTGATGGACGGGCAAATACGGGCTCCTCTTTTACTACCTCCGTCTGCCTTCTCCTCTATTCACTCACTAAATCCGTGCTCCTCAACTCCTGCATTAGATTCTATGGTTATCGGTGTCCACGTTCTGCTTGGATAGCCTTCGTTTCTTGCAAAAAATGGATTCTATGATTCAGCGCTATCTACGTTTTGATTATGAATACCTTCGCTTCTGTCAACATTGGAGTAGACAAATCTAGTTTGTCTTCATTTCTGCATGGGGGTTTGCTTTTAGCCTTTGAAGCGTACTGCATTTGTTCTCTTGTCATTGTCTACTCGAATTCGACGACATACCGAGGGGAACCTATTCTGGAAATGTGCTTCGCGCTACACATTTCCCTCGGCATACCCTCAGGTTATATAACAATTCGCGAACTCCGCTTGGCATTGTTGGCGCACATTCGGCCCCTAATTGATTCTCACTGTGTACTTGGCTTGGCTAATTGCGTGATACCCCTATACTGGAGAGTGGTCCTTGAGCATATCTGCCATTCTCGACGTATGAAAATAACTCTCTCCTGCGCTGGACTTTTTGGCTATCTGTATGTACGTTTTGCCTTGATAGTCTTCGCTTATTTCAAGATTGTACTATGCAAAGATAGTTTTTCTTCATTTCTGCATGGGGGTTAAATTTGGTTTTTACACTAGAAGCGATCAGACTGCAGCAGTACATATTGCATTTGTTTTCTTGTCATTGCTCTGTCATAGTCGACTTCATACCAAGGGGAACCTTTTCTGGAAATGTGCTTCGCACTACACATTCCCATCGGCACACCCTCCGGTTATAAAATAATTCGCTAACTCGAGTCGGCATTGTTAGCGCACATTCGGCCCCTAATTGCTTCTCACTATGTACTTGGCTGAGCTAATTGCGTGATACCTCTATGCTAGAGAGTGGTCCTTGATCATATCTGCCATTCTCGACGTATGAAGATAACTTGGAAACCACTGATTAGGACCATCTGGACCTCGCCGATAGTGGTATGATGGAAGAACTCAAGTAGGTAGCATGAACTCAGTACACAGATATGTGGCTGTCTCCAAGTTCATACACTAAGCAGAAGTGATCGCTTTCCTTACCGTTCTACTAAATTGGACGTGTCCTCCTACACCGCAACATTGACTCTAGCAAGGAGCTTATGGACTATCAACCGTAACCTCTTCATGTACTGGAATTCAGTGATCCAGCGGTGGTTCAGAACGGAGCTTACCTGAGTCTGCTAATATGGATTAGGAAACACCCGAGGCCATCACATCTGGGTACTATTAGAGGCAGAATGTTTATCATCAAAGCTTAAGACTCTATTCTTCGGCTGCTAAAAGTCACCTAGAGTGAAGGAAAACTTGACCAGTAGGTGCTTTGCGGGTCCCGTGGTATCAGCACACTATTCTTGTATGGTGCTGTTAAGTAATAGTGGCACGAAACGAAAACAATGTACCTTCATATGCTTAACTTCGACCAAGTAAGGCACATAGGAGCGCATTCTTGACCTGTGCTGCTTCCGTCTAACTCTTTGATTGACTACTCCTTGTTGTAACAGGCCATCGTCCCGTCTCCATTCTGGGTTAGCTATCCAGAAATGGTAGCCCTATCAGGCGCCACTCCAGTCATCGTATCGACATTGTTGGAGGACGACTTTCTGCTTAAGCCAGAGCAGTTATGTAAGGTCTTGAATGAGAAGTCAAGGATTTTGATCTTGTGCAGTCCTTCTAATCCTACTGGATCTGTCTACAAGCTTGAGGACCTAGAGGCAATTGCAGCTATAGTCGCGAAACACCCGCGACTTCTGGTGAGAAATCCACATTTTATATTTGAACGTCAATATACTGGAATCATGTATTTCAGTTTGAGGATGCCCGTATTGTGCCAAGCAGATTATCTAGTTTGCACGATTTGGATACCAGATCAGTATTATTTGCTCTTTGGTGTGGAAATGGGGATGTTTCCGTTCCATGTAAGAGTGTCGATAGCCGTACCAACATTCATGCTTATAACTGCAGGTGGTAGCTGATGAGATTTACGAACATATCATATATTCTCCTGCAAGACATTACAGTTTTGCAGCTTTGCCCGGCATGTGGCAGCGCACCTTAACTGTGAATGGGTTCTCAAAGGTTTGTCGCCGTCTCCAGCTCAAAACAATTGGTTATTTGCCTATCCATAAAGAAGGTGCACAGAAGGGAATCCTTTTGTTGAACCGAGCCCAAATGATGAATGATTATAGTAGTTTTCTCTACATACTGAAGCTCTCAGCGAATATTTGACAAGCAATCAGTTTACCCTTGGCTGCATAGGCGTTCGCAATGACCGGATGGCGATTGGGATATTTGGCTGCTCCGAAGCATTTCCTCGTAGCTGCCAACAAGATCCAAAGTCAAGTGAGTAAATGAGCATTCACGTCCGTTCATCTTCGGAATATGAGAACTTCAAGAAACTAATGGTCTCCGTCGCTGAAGTACTTACCGGGCGTTACAGCTGGTTATGTCAGGAATCTTTACCTCTCAGTCGTACTTACTGTAAGTACAACTGACGGCTAAACATTGTTGACATAACCATGACATAGTAATGGATGTTCCCAAGATGTTCTCGTAGTTATTTTTCTGTTGGTATAGAATGTATGAGTGGATGTGTGTTTCAGAGTGAGATCTAATCTCTGAACCTGGGGAAATGCCATTCAGCGGTACTGATAACGTGGGCAAACATTTGCAGATGACATCTGGAGCGTGCAGCGTATCGCAGAGGGCTGGGTTGGCAGCCTTAAATCTTGGTTACGCTGGCGGCGAGGTTGTGGCTGATATGGTCAAGGCATTTCGTGAAAGAAGGGATGCCATGGTGAAGAAATTACAGGCAATGGATGGCGTGAAGCTTTCTGTTCCACAGGTACAACCTGCTTGAGTACTTGAGTGTGATCTTTCCCAAAATTGCAGGAACTGAATTGGTAGAAACTTTGTTGTATTCGAACTTGCCTTGGTTCACGTACGAGGGAAACAAGGAAGGAGCTACGCTTGCGTGGCTATGCGGTAGTGATTTATCCAGATGTAAACCCCCTTCTTTTCGGGGTTTCACAGGCCGTCACTCCCTCTTCTTAACCGGCTGATCATACGACAAAATACACTACACGAAAAGGAGCTCTCCCTTACCTTTTCGGTTTTCACTATGACTAAGGGCCCGGCCGCACATAGATTTTTTTCCCAAAACTAGTTTCGTTAACAAAACAAACCATCGCACATGTCAGTTTATCGTGAATATCATGAATATTCCCTACTCCAGTTTTCTACTCGCTAAATCATTGCTCTTCAACTCACCTAAACTAACTCTCTTCTGCTCGGTTGTTTTTGGTTATATCATTCTATGTTCGCCTCGACGCTCTTCGCTTAGTTACTGTCGTAGTGTACAACTCCAGTTTTTTCACTTCTTCATTAGTTTCTACATTAGAATCGATGACCAGGTTGCACAGTATATGCTGCATTTGTCAGCTGCATCGAACGTTATACCAAGGAGAACCTTTTCTAGAAATGTGCTTCGCACTACAGATTCCCGTCGGAACACCCTTCGGCTAACAATTGGCTAACTTCATTTGGCAATAAACAATTCGCTAACTCCAGTAAGCATTGTTAGTGCACATTCGGCCCCTATTTGTTTCTCATTATGTACTTCGCTGGGCTAATTGCGTGATACCTCTATACTAGAGAGTGGTCCATTCTCGACGAATGAAGAGAACTTCACTTGGCAAGTTAGTTAACCCTAAACCCGTCACTAAACCCTAGACCCTAAGCGCTTCCCCATAATCGCTTCTTATATGTACTTGGCCGGCCTATCAGTATTTGTTATTATCAATCTGCCATTCTCTGCGTATGAATATATTTACTTGGCCGGGTTACTTGCGGATTACCTCAGTACTAGAGAGTGGTCCGTGATAGAATCTACCATTCTCGACGCATGAATATATGCTAACGCATAGCAACAAAATGTATTATACCTTCTCAACCCGGACTTGTGCCAAATACAAGGCGGACTTCAGGAGTTTGAGTTTGATAGATGAGAGTGATGATGACTCTGCATGGGAATACGCTGGGATATTACTGCAGGGTGCCTTCTACCTCTTTCCTGATTTCAGTTTCTACTTCGGGGCCGAAGTCGAGGGAGGCGGTACAGTGAACAACGCAGACGAGCTTTGCGAGTTTTTCTTGGAAAAGTGCCTGGTAATATGCTCGTGTTCGAACCTGTGAGAAGCTTTGTTCCGATTGATGAATCCGGGCATATGCTAGAAGGCCCGGTTTTGTTTGGACTATATGATACCTCTCTCGCTTTGGCAAGGCAATGCGTTATTATTGATGGTTGTGACATTAGTGTTTGATGGTGTTCACTTCTTGTGTGGGAAGCCATTCTAGTGTCTAAATTCTTTGTATTAATTACTCTAGAATGCTGATGTTACTTGCGACATCGGTATTTTGGCTGACAGGTTGCGTTGGTTCCTGGGGATGCTTTTGGGGAGCCCAAGTGCTTACGGATTTCGTATGCTGCGTCGGTAGAGGAACTGGAAGAAGCAGTGTCGAGAATCGAGAAGGGCCTGAAACTTCTGAAGCCAAGGGAAAAAGCAGTATCTTCTATATAGAATGCCGTCCGCTAAGGTTACCAATTTTTTCTCACGTGATCCCAAGGAGAGCTGGAATTTTTGTTCATACTACCGTCCATTACCAGCTCCATGGACAACCGGAATCTGAATGCACCCATTCATGGATTGTCTACTTAGATATTTCTTTGTGACAATCTGTACTACAACGGTGTTATTACTGTGTCACATAAATGTATTCGTGCATACTAGATGAGAATAAAATTTCAGATATTTCTTGTTCCAGGGACTTGGACGTTTGCTGAGTGAGGATATTCAACAACGGGAAAGGAGCTTAACCAGATGCCTTACCTTTGGCATTCGTCGTTAGGTACAAAGCAGGGAGACACTTCCGGACTCGCAGACGCCCTGCGGATTACCTGGAGCTAATCTTTTCAGATTAAAGTACAGGAGATGCTCACTCAACTGGAACGAAGACCAGATTTGCTGGGCCAGTAGTTACACCTCAGTCTGGAGGGGGAACCTTGTGCTTCGTTCATAGACCAATTTGTCCACGGGTCTCAGTCTGGTGTTCTGAGGGAAGGATGATTCAAGTCAAATCTACGGTTGCGAAATCTAATTCAGCGGATGCTTGTTTAGTCGCACCAGGACGTGACGGCAACCAGCTGTCACTGCCACTTCCTACTGGGTTCCAAGAAGATGGCTGTTGTCTCTTCGAGCTGGTTACCACGTGCGATTGCTGCGGGCCAATCCCCGCCTGTGGTTGAGCCCGTGGTTCCGCGGGTTTGGCAAGGGAGCCAGCAGACGAAGGCGAAGAACTTTGTACTGAAGGATATCTTTCTCCGTGTTGTGAGGGTTTACTTTCTCCTCCTGAATTCGGGTTCTGGATCAGATGAACTGGCTTCTGAGACCAAATGTCCTTTATTTGCTGTGTCTCTGATGGTACTGACGATATAGTGGCTGCCTCAGACCAAGTTTCCAGCTCCTGTGAGCTTCGTCGTCTTTCATGAGCAGGCCAACTGTTATCCATCTGGTGCTTTCCCCCTGAGGCCAATCTAGAAAGCTTTTGTATCGCACTTACACCTGGAGGCGGGTCACTTCTAGCATAGAAAGCATCTGCGATAAGAGATCTTCTTTCGTGTGCCCTTGCAGGAAGTACTATTAAGTTCATTCCAGGGGTCTCACCACCTGTGTACACAAGAGGTGTTAGGTCGGATTAATAACGGGCAGCAACACAAGTCTGATAAGGAACCTGAGAGAAGGAAATTTTGAAAACTGTCCTAATTCCTGTAACCTCTGGTAATCAGGAGAAACTTACTCAGAGGGCTCGGAGATTCCGGGCGAGTCGGCGATGCAAAGAAGGGTTTAATGTACTTCTTATCTAGTTTCGCAAAATCAGCACTGCAAGAATCAAATGTTTTATTCTAATGAATTACGAGGGTTTATGCACTTATCCAGTTCGCAAGATCAGCACTGCAAGAATCAGATGTATTATTTTAGTGGATTCTGCCTTGAAACGACAGCATTCTTCCTGGTACCAATCTGGGTTAGGTGTTTTATCTCTTTTGTTAGAGGTCTTCTAATATCTCAGGATAGGTAGCAGTCCATCTACTTATGATGTTGGTTCGAATAGGACTTCAAGAACAGCTTTCGGCTCATCATACAATGAGGAAGAGCTTCATACTCATTCTTGAGCTTACGAAGTTTCCTCTGTAGTTTTGCCTTCTGTCTTTCCAGAATGCCAATCCCCTTATCATCGGCAGTTTCCTCATCAGACTCGGCCTCTGGCTGTGGTCGGTGTTCACATCCAGCACTTAGATTTCATCACTAAGGTTACGAGATTATATTTGGACATACTGTTTTACGGTCTGGGCCTCAGTCCAAAAGCTACAGATTTAGGTTTGTTCATTGAGGTCTAGAGGTTCAGTTCACGCGCATAGCAGAGAGATGCTGATGTGTATAGACCGAAGCAAGCATTCCTTACCGTGTCAACAAGTGTGGTGGCGGGCATGGGCTCCTACGAGGAACAACCCGAAGGGGGTATCAGAAGCAAATTACAAGTAAATTGCTATTGCTTGAGAACAAAATTCCACTCTGGTCAGACAGGGAACAACGAGTTGTCACATTTGATAGGTGAGGTGGTTTCTTTTACGTTTGGTTCTGGTTCACCACGGCCTTCTGAAGGTCCAGCCATCTCAACCTTCAAGTGAGTAAGGCAAAGAGGTGTTGACCCTCCAACCAACAAAACCTGAACAAAAGCAAATAACCAGCCAATCAGCAACTGTTGTGGTGTCCATCCACTTGAACTGGTCGTTGCTGGAAGTTCACTGCTTGTTTACATCTTGGTTTTCTATCTACCAACTTTCTACGATTTCCAGTTTTAATATGCAGCTCCTATCAGTTTGCGACCTCTTACTCTTGACCTTGTGAACAGTCTACGACGGAACTTAGGCGAGGAAGCCACAACTGTACAATGTCATAAGAAAAAACTGATGCTAGCCAGAAGTGCCGAGTTCTGAGAGTGACTGAACGTGTCATTTCAGCTTTACGATTTCCACAGAAAGCAGCTAGGAGAACTCGTACTGTACGGTCAATAATTACGCCGAGTCTTTCTGCTAGAGAAACTCCCGGAATGATGCTCTCTCCGATGGGGAAACCAAATCCAAGCAGCGCGACGACCATTTAGAAACAACCACCTACGCCTTAAGTGAGTTCTACTTACCGTGAAGAATATGGTAAACAACGTGGAAGTAAGAACCACACGCCCATGATTGTCAGGGAGATCGGTGACTGACTGCAGGGCCAGTGCAAAGGCCATGGCTCCCCGCAATCCTGTATACAAGGAATGTGCTTCACGTATAAGTTGTGAGGGAGCCTACAAATAAAGTAAGTAATTTACGTGAAGAATTCATGAGCCGTTGCATATCTTTCAACAACTGTGACAGTTCCATTTTGCAACATGACTCTGAAACGACAACAGCTCACCACTGTACCAGAGAGCATGCTGGTGATTCAGTGGGATATGCTGAGGCTTTTCCCGGTATTTATTCACAAGAAGCGAACAGGGATAAACATTCAAAGCCCTGCAACACTCTATAAAGACGGTAAGTCGGAAAACTTGAAGTAGATGAACATTGAGCAGATCACTTGACTACGAAACGATCATTTAAGAACCTTTCCTAGCGTTAAATAAGAACCTCATGGAAGCGTATACCTCGCAATCAAAATGCTGATCTGTGCATCCAGGAACAGATCGGACAAAAGAGGTCAAGGAGACATTTCCCCAAGGTCAAGCTGCAGCTTAAGGTCAAGTGTATACTCACTCGTCTGAAAAGATCAGGTGAATCTTGTCAATCTATCAATTCTAGAGAAAGTATAATACCTGCATCAATCGCGCTGGACGCCTTTATGACCGTAACACATGTAATTTATATGTCAAACTGGGAAATTCATGTGCGAGTGTAGGGTCCGTTTTACATAGACAGAAAGCTCGTCATTATGGTCATCATTATAGATCATACAGAACTACCGTCCAACTGAGGAGAAGGACTGTAAGTCGGGAATGAGCAGCTGAACCATGCAATCAGTTAATAGCAAATGACTTTTACGAAGGATACAATCGTGAAGAAGGTAAAACCCAAATTGTTCCAGCTCTGTTTCTCAAGAAACATCGCGACACCCATGTAGATGAACCTGTTTAAGATACACCAAGAAGGTATTTTTTAAATTAAGATATACCAAGTTTAATTGAGTAGAAAAGAGTAGTGTGTCCAGGTTCTGGTACCTACACAAAGGTTTCTGAGAGCTTGGCGAGCATTTGAAAGAAGTTGGTAGTGATTGTCTGAGCAACAGATGACATCAAGGGAGCTGTATAGTGTTTCATTGCCTGTGGAACGATTCAAGATGTCAGTCATACAGTAGCTCCTATAACAGTTAGCCTCAAATATGTTTCATCGCGAAAGATGTTGGAAGATGATCCTTTACGCTCCACAAGCATCTGCATGACTTCACGGCTTGGCGGCTCATGCGACATGGCGACACGCTTTTAAACTGATAAAGAGAACAAAATGAGGAAGCTACAGAACCAGTTGATGCATTTCTTAAGCCTAATGTCAGTAAGTTAATTGCACCTCAGATGTAAATTGGTAGACATTTTGAGTTTACAGCAAAGTCGACTTACAATTCCAGCGAACAAGATGGATACGATGCCTGAAAGCTCTAGCGCATCCGCCATCATGTATGAGGCATAAGGAAACAAAACCATCAAGCATGACTCCAAAACTCCAAGTCTACAAACAGATAACAACTACAGTCAAAGCATCCCTTGGATTGATACTGGAAGTAGTCAGAGAACCAATTTACGATATAAATGTATTTCTTGTGAAGGCGAAGACAGCTAACTTCAGCTATGATTGTTGTATAGAGTCAATCTGCTTCAACACTTCGAAACTTACTCCTCATCTTCTCAAATTGTTGCGGAAAACAGATTCAGATTCGGAGTCTCTTGAAAGATATTAGGGTAGAACAAGTGAAATGTTACAAGAAATAAAAGAACGCGGAAACTGGACGCATCTGTATCCCTTCTGTTATTCCTCTCATATGCTATCGACCGTTAAAATCCATCAAACTGTGTGGGTAGTTCCTGTCTGGGACAAATGGAGCTGTGCGAAATGAATTGTTCACTCATGCATAAAGTCCGAGGACCCAACAGGATCAGTTGACAGGGAGATCTAGAAAAGTTAAAATTTGCAAACCCGTGATCCTTTAAGTGACCATATTTGACCAACGTCGCACTTCCAATTGCACACAGTGACCCTACACACATACGAAGCAACTTTCGTAGTCAATCAGCATTTTATCGCTTCTCCTGAGGTCTGCACAATCCTACCACTTCTGGTCCTGCATTGAGGAAGACCTTCACGAATTCTATATTCAACTGTACTGTATATATAATTTAATATTTCTTTCAGCATATTTAAGCACATAAGCGAGATTTCATTGCAGAGGGATAAAACATGCAGCAAATCATGTTTGTATAGGACTCATGTTACGAGCAGTATCATGCATTGACATGTCTGGACGCACCAATGGTAAAAGATCCAATGAAATCTGCGATGAAGTATGAGAACGCCGCAAGTATGCCTCCTTTGCTTATCTCATTTCCAACAAAACCCAGAACAGTTCTGCCCCACAGAAATTTCTGCTTAGCTTTCTGACATAGCATACATGCAACTTTAGTCTGAAACTGATATGCCGATAAATCAATCACCACAGCTGGGGGCATGTGAGAGACACCTGTAACACTGGCGAAAAGATGGTCAAGAAAGAGGCTGCAGTAGAGGTTCATACCTGTACATTACTATCGCTACCTGCGCACGCAAGAAGCTTTCATTATTCTCAGTGCACAACCTGAATTCACATTCACTAAGAGAGCATAAATATCGAAGACGGTTCCCCGCTTCTGGCGGAAGTCAGGTAGGTGCTCACAGCGTCGTTGAGAACAGATTCTCCGAAGACGTACGCATACAAGTTCGCATCAACACCCAGCTCCTGTTTCCAACCCAGGTAGATAAGGGAAAGATATTTGAGGAATAGAGGTGAAAAACATGGCCTCAGTTACCATTCTATATCGACGTGGTCTGAATTTGTTCATTCCATAGAGGATTTTCAAATCTTTTAAATTCACTGAATCCTCTTCAAAAGGTACTCGAAAGCATAATCTACCATGCATATACAGAGTGCAGTGGTCCCCGAATTAACCGACTAGACTACAAAACCTATCGACAACCTTATCAAGTCTTCCTAAGCTGAAAGTTACGTGCGCCCGTAAGGCAGCATCAGGGTTCCATGTAGTTAAGCATGTAGAGAGTCGCCGATTCTAACTTACGTTTCTAGGCATATACTTGAATTTGCTCTTTTCTCTTCCAGGCCACAACGGCTTCAAGGCGGCCAATAAGAATTCAGGGCAGATAAAACTCGACACGAGACTGGAGACTTAGATGGAAGCTCTGTTGTGACCAGGATCATCGCATTCGTTCTTCTAGATTGAATGATATGCGGAGAGGGTGTGAATGATCCAAGCCAACGTCGATAAGAGACATCATTAAGCACAGACGTCAGCCAGTGAAGCTTACATTGAAAAGGGCAAGGACAGTAACAGGATCCGTTGCCGAGATGAGCGCTCCAAATGTCAAGCACACCATAAAGGGCATGGAGTGTGTCCATTTCAGGAACCCAAATATGTAGCTGAAGAAAGTACCAGAGAAAGGCTCTTAATCCACCGACTTCCAAGCGACTTCAGAGCACTTCATCGCGAATGTCAAGGTTAGATCATCGTTGAAGGCTGAGAACAAGAATTACTTTACTCGTCTTCTGCCACCTTATGTGAGACTAGGAGCGAATAAAACATGTGAGGGATTTTGACCTCGGAACTCGATTTCTATGTCCTCCTGACTTATCTCTACAATCTGCTAAATCCGAAACCTACATTTTAGGCATCATTTGAGCAAAATGATCTATAAGAACACCACATGCATCAATCTAAGAAAGACTTAGAAGCTTACATCAATATACCCACACCAAAGGTCGAAATCAAAGTCCCGAGGAAAGCAAAAGTACAAATCGCCCCAAAGTTGCCAAAAAATGGTCTCTGCATACCGAGAACTTATTAGGGCCCAAAAGTTGCCCGTATTTAGTCTGTATGATGGAGATCATCATACGCAGACTGAAATGCAATGACAAGCGAATTCCTTAGCACGGAATTTACGAGGTGTAATATCAGATCAAGCACGGGGAAGTTGGATCGGCTTACAGTCTTAAGACTCCAGCCTGATTCGGTGTCAAAGATCTGTTAAGGAATAATCAGAAGAAAGTTGAAGGAGCACCTTACAATCTTAGCATCTCATAACGTCAATGGAACTTTCACATTTGGATTAGCTTCGGAATCGAAGTCAATATTCTTGCCGACAGTGCAACATTTGAAGGATATAAGATGATGGGAGGGAGAAGAAAGTAGAAGAAGAATTGATTGTTGAAATTGATCCACGAGCTGCATTATGAATCATTCACATGGTCCATCGCGTTGGTCAGGTCTATGAGATAAGGTCATTCAGCTGCCCTGACCTGAAGTTCAACCACTGGTTATATCCCAAAAAAGCATCTTGCTATCTGATACAGGCGGGCAACCTAAACCATGTTTAAACTTGTCAGCAGCACACGTCATGAGTGGTTTTTTGTCATACATACCTAAAGCCACTTTCTTCATTACTGACTCTCACGAGCATCCCAACCAGCACACCTGGAAAAGTGTGAATATTTTAAACTGGCACTGGAGCTCAACAGAAGGTTCGTCTTTTATCACATCGACCAATCAGAACAGAAAACTAATGACATCAGTAGTCTGGAATCAAGGATTAGAGATGAAAAGTACTCTGCTCTCCTTGTGGACCTTCCCGGTTTGAGAGCGCTGGAATTTAAGAAATAAAATATAGGTGAGGGCGCACAATATCTAAAAGTGGATGTTGGCAACTCGAAGTTTGCAAAAGCTGAACTTTAATCATAATTTCCGGGTGCACGTGGTTGAGATGGAATGTGCTCGAGATTAATTAGGGTTCTTAGCATCTCACGGACCAATAAGAAGCGCAGCGCCAGCCTCAGGAACAACCGTGATTTTATTTCGCCGCAGGATATGGCCGATCATGAAAGTGCACCCCAGCATGAACAGCTGAACAAGAATAGACAAACTCGCCACATAAGCTGGTTGTTCTTCTTCCTGCACCGCAAACGTGTGATTTATACCGGCCGGGTATGAAACAAGGATATTCTTTGTGTTTCCACCTTCCCAATTCATCATCCCCACTACGCGCTAACTTTCTTGTATCACTCTGATTACACGCGGCCTGTATCACGACTGTGTGGAAGCTTCCATACACTTCCTTCTACCGCGACTTGTAATCGTACTGTGTGCAAAAAGCTGCAAATCCATTCTCCAAGCTATGAGACTCTTAGAATCTGCAGGCATGATCAATCGCAGCGATAATCAAGAAGAGCACCATCTCCTACAGAACGATAAACTTTCCTTCTCCAGAAACTTGGAAAGGAAAAGTCAATGAAAGCACGACACGAAGCGCAAGCTCCAAATATATTGTCAGAGCTCCATCACTCTGAAGATCACAAGGGTTCGAACTTCGAATTAACTCGAATTCGAACGCTTATGTAAGTGGCGCGTCGCGTATGCTAGCTGTTCTTTCTTGAAAGGCGAACTTGTCAAGAGTTTTGATGTAAAAGGTGAAGAAGCGAACGGAGACTGGAGGAGACGGGAACAGAACTAAGAGAGCTGAGCTGAGCTGGCCGGCCACGCGATCATGTTCCATGACAGGCTCATTCAACTGTAAATTAACCCTGCATTCAGTCTCTCACCCATGGTTAGGTTCTTGCTAACCGCTCTCGCCTGATCCCAGCGTGACTGGTCAGTCAGTTTGTCCTCTCCGTGTACCTATTGGTAATGTCACGTCACGCGCTGATCCCCCCATGAACCAGCATATAGTTGCTCGACTGTATCCCAAATTGAAATTATTGTTTATGTCTCTTGCCTGATCCTCACGTTGTCTTGTGAGGTCGTAATGGCAAGTTTCAGTCGTGACCGTCCATGTGATCAGTTGATGTGACAATGAAGTATTGAACGCGGTTTTCCTAAGATGAAATTTTCTTGAATGCAAAGCTGAAACAATAAAGGGGAAGCTTGCTACAAGCATGTGACAGACTGACTCATGTGACAGACTGGACTGATGTGGCCACTCACATCAACAGACTGAAATGCGATGATAGCATCTCGATTTTGACAAGTGGTGATCGCGACGATCTCCAGACATAGCAAATGAATGATACAATCTTGATGAAATAAATTTCAGTCTGGAATATAATCGAGCCAGTAAAATTTACAATCAAGCAATTAAGTTCTTGGAACTCTGTATGTATTCCACAACTTGGATAGACAAGTTTAACGAAAACGACATCTTCTGATCTTTTACTGTCAAAAGATTCAAACCCTAACATGCATTCCTGATTTCTCTGCATCATTTTCTACTTGTACAATACTTATACATTCTTCCCAGAGCCCCAAGAGTATAATACAATCAGAAATAAACTAGAGATCAACTGCGAATAAGTTTAATTCTTTTTCAGAAAAAATAAAATTTGCAAATTCCTCAAAATGGACCCCTGTTTCAAACCAGACAACCTAGTGTAAAATAACTGGTATGAATGAAGAGAAACCAATACTTAAATAAGGGTGACATGAGCATACCATCACTACTCAAAAACCACATAAAAAAGAAGTTACGGAAGCAAAAATAAGCACATAGAAAGTTACATCCTTGATAAGACTGGAATTGAACACGTCATTTGTTGGCTTGATAAGACTGGATTCAACACTTCTTTTCTGCCACATTCGCTGCTCCTCGTCTATAGTAAGAATATCAGCCTTTTGCCGGATCAATCAACTCCACATAAAGCACTAGGGTAATTATCTAGTTAACTGCTACCTTCACTCTGCGGTATCTTGGATCCTTCAGAATGTTGAAAGAGGGTGACAAAACACTTGTTTTTACTAATCGCTCATCTTGGCGATTACGAATGATCTTATCAATTACAAAGCAGCAAAGCTTGAATAGCTGTATTTGGATAGATCTCACCAATTTCTGACCTCTAGTAAAATAACATTAACTCTTGAGAGACAAGGTCTTCACACTTTCTTCCTTTTCTGCAATCAAGTTCACTGAACATATACTAATCAAAACGCTTACTAGCTCAACTGTTTTGCTCAAACTCTTTGCTTGCCGTATGTCTTAACATCCACCGTTTTTTTTTCATATGCAACCAAGAAATTATTGTTTACAAGACAATGATCTTTAAAGTCTGAATCTTTCTCGTCCATTTCCCCGTGCAAAAAACCATATGGGAAAATGAACATTGTATCAAACATAAACTTGATCATGAAGATAGAATGCAAGTTCATGTTCGCATGCATCAAAAGGCTCCATACGATAGAAACCGTTAAGAATATCGCATCGTATATTACAAATAAAATATGCGATTAGTAATAGCACATAAATTTTAGAGAAAACCCTTTATACATATTATTTTTTCATACTTTCACCGTTGAAGCCGTCTCGATTCAAAACCTTCACAAAATCAAAACATTCTTAGGAGTACATTATCTTACATCTTCTTCTTACTTTGTGACTACTCACAAGCACATTATCCTATTTTACAAGTAGTTTGTCGCTCTCACTAGTGGTTTTGCATCATGAAATATCTATAGGTAATAACAAGAACTCCTGAATCTTTAGTAATGAGAATAATATATAACTCAATATTATTTTCGACCTAAGGATAAATTTCCATGCACGTTCAAGTGTTTTTCCAAGGCTTTGTCATCATGCTTTCTATTCAATTTTGCTTCTAGGAACCGCTTTGATTTGTACACTTTTTCAAACTACTAATCATCTCAGTTCTATGAGGATGAACATCTTGGTTGCTCTAAGAACTCGGACTTTCGCATCTCATATTCAAGCATCAATTTGTTTCTTAGTCCATCGTATATGTACACCACCTTCTTGTGCTTTTAGTCAACAACAGATATACTGGTTATAGTTTAGAGTTAGGTATTACAATACAATAACGGGTAAGATATTACATATTTATAACTAATTACGATGAGTTTATCCATACAATTTAGATCAAAGTAGCGATATTGCTCTAATTATGATTGATTGGAATGTTGGTGTGTGACAAACTGCTGTGTATATGTTGAAATCTCACGACTCTGAGCGAGATCGACTATTCTTGATTTATGTGGGACATTATATCTCAAAAATTCTGCCCACACTTTACAAGGATAATTTATATTGATGTACATTTTTTCTTTTCCTTTTTCACTAACAAAAGAATAAGAACAAAAGAACAATGATCTTTGGAAATAAACTAAGAAGTTCCATGAGAATACTGAAATTAATAGAATTATCGGATGAAAAGCTAACATGTAAAGTATGATTATTGGATAATATGGGTGTCAAAGTTATTGTCCGTTCAGGATTATTCTGCTATCCATGGGTTGTAATTCTGGAAAATGATCATTTTGGTCGAGGATAATTCCTGAGATACTCACAGAAATGACAGTCGAGTTTTGTCTTACCGGCCGTCTTACCGGCCATAATTAGTCCATGAATTAGATGCCAACATCCACTTGTACTGCAATCATGGTAACCAAGAGAGTACATGGTTACGTGACAGCACTTCCTGTCCTTTGTGAGTTTGAAAATTGAAACTCTCTCTCATGCGAGAGATAATACGCATAATGAGCATTGTTTGAGATTTGCGTTCCAAAACGAACGCAGTAGTTTGAGAATTGCGTTCGATTGAGAGTGCAAAAGAGATATGTCACATTACGATAGACTGAGAGCACTGATCCGAGTGTTGCATTGGAGAGAGCATAGTCTTATGCTTAAACCTTAGATACCGCTTTCTAGCATTGAACTGTCCTTCATGTGTGAGAATCCAGTTTTGTTCAGAATTTTTGCCATGCGAAGTGAGAATCCCAATTCCAACTATGCCGTGAGTTTCTGAGAGAAAACAACAGTTAAAGAATTTAGAGAAAATTGTAGAGATGCGAGTGATGTTGACATCTTCGAGTTCGGATGAAACTGTCAATAGTGAGACTGATGGTGATATGAGTGAAGACGTCAATAGAGATGGTGATATGAGAGGAGATGACAAGTTGAGAACGATGCAAAGTTCTGGGTTCACGAGTTCTTCCGATGACAATGGATTTAGATTCAGACGGGGAATTTGTCGAATTGTATCGAGTTTTGTACACTTCACAATTTCTTCACAATATTTAGACAAGATCAATTTATGTTTTATAAGAGCAAAGATTTCTTCAAGAACTATTTAGAAAATCTTCTTGATGATTCTTTTTGACAACTAACGAAGATGAATAGACGTAGTTTTGCCAGAGTAGTCCATATAGTAGAAATGCATCTTATTTTTCATAATAAAGCTCGCGTGAAGCAAGCTCTTGTGTCTTTGTAGCTTGCTGTTACATTTGAATGATTTGGACACAATGACAACGATGTTGTGTTGGGTCATTCTTTGCTTCTATGAGACATTGGACAAGGACATATGGTCCTCTTTATAAAGAGGGTGATGCAGATTTTAGAATGTACACTTGGATGATATATTCAACGACCAGAGAACCAGTAAAAACTTTTGTCACAAAAAAAGAATCGTGAGAAGAGAAGCATAATCTCAAAAGCTTTTTCCTCGAAAGGATTTTCTTGTTATATAAGGTTGATAGATGACACTTTACTACCTTTGTCACAAAGGCCTCAGTTTGACGAGGAAACTTATTACGAGACAGGAAATGTAGTTATTCTATCAGTGCGCAAGTTGTTTGTTGTCACAAGAAGCAGATTTTCTTCTTGTTGCAGGTATGTTTGGAAGTTATCAAGATTCACGTGTTTATTCAAGTCTACTCTATGAAAACACATTGATACTTAGAGTCCCTTGTTTGGAAAGGATCATTATTTACTCGGTGACTCAAGGTGTTCTCCAATGCGTCATCTAATTCTTTCGTTTAGAATGGTCACTGCAGACAAAGACAAACATGACTTAAATGCTTGTTTAGTTCATGCTATAGTAGCAAACAAACATTTTATTGATATTCTAAAGTCTCGATGACATTTTCTTAAACAAGTTCACACTTAGTTGAAGAAGAGATCCAAGAACAGACATTAGTGAGATGGGTGGGATGTTGTGCTATGTTACACAATTTTTTATCCAAGAATGAAGACGAATGGACGGAGAGCTGATCATAGTGTTTGATAAAGATCCAAAGGAGAGTCTGAGAGAGCATGTGTCAAGCCATGCGACATGGATATGTCAGAGAAACAAAATGATAAGAATTTATCCCGAACATAATAGAAATCCAAGTGGATTTCTACTCAAACATTGATGTGTTCTAAATTATTTTCATAAAGTTGAGTGAGAAATGTTTTATGTTATATCTTGTGGAGTGTAATTTTCGTGATCAAAATTGATGTATTTTTCCAGTGTCCAGAGTGCGAAAGGTATGTTGCACATAGTGCGGTTGAGTGTATTTCATGCACACTGTGACAAAGATAGAGCGTATGTGTGCGATACACTGTGTGCGATAGGACTATGTCGCTCACAACATAATCCAGTCCATATAATCCATAGTGCGATCCGGCCCAATTTGCAATCAATGTGGTCAAGGAAAAATCGCATCAATGTGGTTCCACTCAGTCTATCATCAGTGTGATTTAACTACCGTACTCAATGTGATTCGACTCAGTGCGAGAGAATACGGTAACGCAACAGAGATATGTTGACGATGTTCTCTCTATTTACCTACTTGGGTTTCAAACTATTTTACCTACTTTTACTCTTATTCATGTCAATGTTTCTGCTCTTTATTTGCTTGAAGTTTAAATCTATCCGAGAATTTTGTAGTTCTCTTCAGTCTCTCGATCTTCATTTTCTCAGTTTAGAATGTAGAAGTTTCAAGTCCACTAGAAAGTAAGTCTTAGAATATAGAAGTAGAAAGTTATTCTTTTTGCATATACAAAGAGTATGCAACAAGTACACTGTGCATAGAAAGCATGACAATCTTTACTGATACATAGTACATCATGCTTTGAGTTTTCTCATAAACTCATATTGCTGCAGAATACTACAGTTTTGTCACACCATATCAGTTTCATCGGTTGTCATTTTACCCCAATAAGTTTTCAATGCTGAAAAAGAATCTCTACCAAACACTTGTGTATAGATAAATTGCACAAAGGTTGAGGTTTCTATGGTGCTCGTTCCTCATACTTTTAGCCATGGTAAGAGAATATTGAGAAGATAATCATTTCTATCCATGTCGGTGGAGTCGAGGAGAAAAAAAGGAGGATGAATAGCACTAAAAAGATGGTTTGTACTATTCTTCTCAAGCAAGTCATCAATGAGTAGACAATCTCTTGTACATAAATTCTAAAAGAAAAATCTAGACAAATCTTTCAAATATAAGAAGTATTCAATTGAAAGCTTCTCGTTCTGTAATGCACGCACATGTTTTGTGCAAAAATTGTACACATTTACATTCATCCACAAAACATAAGTTAAAACATGCATTCATTTTTTGGGTGGAGTTAAACCGTTCGTAGCCAAAATAAGTAAGAGAATAACTTAGTTCATTTCAAACAAGAGAACATACTTAGTTTGAACTTAATCAAAGCAAGAATATAGTGAAGAGAACTTACTTGACCTGAAGCGATATCCGAAAAAAGATAACCTTCACTTTCCATCGATGGGAGAAGAGCATTGCAATTACTCAATGTTCTAGATGTCCAAATCAGAATTTGAAAATCTTGACAACATGCATCCATGAATTCTTTCACTATATTTTGAACGACATAACAAATATAACAAATATTTTTTTTTACATCTTTCCACTTTGTAACCTTTCTCTTTTGCTCCTTGAAGCTCTAGCTCATTCTCCTCGATTTTCACTAACACTCCATTCAAGTCTAGAATGAGTGTTTTGCGTCTTACTATGCAAGGACCCATTAATCTAGGATAAAATATCTTCGAAGATAGAATACGCTCAACCTCAGCTTTTAACCCTTGTAACTCTTCTTTTTATGGAGTGCGTCCTCTTTACTCTGTACTCTCTCTTTCATTTAGTCTTTTGTCTTTGTTGCTTCCGTTGCTTTCATCCTTCGAGTCAACTCTTCGTCTTCCAGTCTCTTACTTGAGAGATGTATGTCAACTTCTTCTTCCTCCTTCAACTTCTTAGCAAGACGCATGTCAAGACCGAGAGATCTTCGTCCAAATGATTATAAACAAGAGAGAAAGAAGATTGAATTAGTAAGATGTAGTCTTGTTGAGTGCGTAACCAAAGGTGCACTAAGTGCACGAGACCTCACTGTTACACTCAGTGCATAGACTCTACATCCGCACTGAGTGCACATCAATCGCACTCAATACGTCGAGAAGATGCACTAAATGCACAAGGTCTTCTAGTTGCACCGAGTGCGTCTTTGGCATCGTCGCATTGAGTGTGCAACCAAAGACGCACTCAGTGTGACCTTAGGGTCTAAACGTGTAGAAAGATCGATACTTCTAGGAAGACACCCCAAGAAGAAAGAGCGAGTAGACAAAGAAGTAAAATAGGAATGAGATGAGTATATACATAGTGGAGGTGAGTACAAAGAAAACCCTAATGGTTGGTTAGCCCTCTAACTAACTGCACGTAACTATCTTAACCACTCTAGTTTATATTAGTCGTCGGTCTACTAGAGCTTGGGACTATATCAACACTCCTCTTCAAGCTCGACTCTACATCTTGTACTCTTAGACAATGTCTGAAAGCATCAAACTTATCTCTAGGCAATGTCTTAGTAAAGATATCGACAACCTGATCTAATGTGCTCACATAATTGAGCTCAATCTCCTGCAAGGACCTTTTCTCCAATGATAAAAAAAATAGTGCATCTCAATGTGCTTCGTCTTAGCATGGAAAACATGATTACTAGCTAACTTCATGTTGCTAATGTTGTCAGTATATACAACAACGTGATCTGTATACTCCACACCAATAGCAAACATTGAAGGCAAATCGATTTGCATGTTTCATTTGTTGCTTCTTGATACTCTACAAAGCAACCGTAGGTTGCTTCTTAGAAGCTCAACTTATAGCAGCGCTTCCAAGTCCAAAAGCGTAACCTGATGTGGATCTCATGTCGGCACTCTCTGCCCAATCAGCATCAATGTAGTCACATAACAACAATGATACACGATAGTGAAGTCCGTACTGCATCGAGAACTTCACGTAACGGAGGATCCGCTTGACAGCCTCCAAATGTGATCTTTGTGGTGATTGACTAGACCAAATGAGGTCAGAAATGGACGCGTTTGATATTTTTTGATCCTAATCAGACCAGTATTTGTTTTGGACTCAAGTCTTAAAACTTCCATTTTGATCAAAAAAGATCCATTTGAAAATCTGTCGCTAGAAATCTCCAAATCGGCTGAGACTTGACCGAGTACACAATTCGCATCTTCTATCGAGCTTCTTGATAAATTCTTTGATTTCCTCGAACGATTTTTAGCTTTATGCAATTCAACAAAAAAAAGACGTATGCCTCTTTCTACTCTATTATTTCTCATGACTCTCTCTAGCTCTTTTCTTCTCTTTCAACATCGTCATTCGATATTCAACAAACACTTTTCTGTATTGTGTCTTTTCTCTTATACTTTGCTCATAAAAATTCAACACTCCTTTTTTTACATTCTTGTTGTTTCCTGATCCCTTATTTCTGGATATTTCTTGCACCTACTCAAGTACATCAGGTACAACTCCTTGACTCATCTCGTCTTGTCCACCTCCTTCTTGTTCATTAATCGTTCTCTCCTCATCAATCGGACTCATCTCTTCTTCATCACAATGAGAGATATTCATAATCGCTATCCTTTTCCTCAATGTATCGAGACACAGTCCTCTCATATCGAGGAAGAGTAATTTCTTCTTGAAACTGAGAATCGTATTCTTAAAATTCTTCTTCTGATGGAATTTTAATTGTCAGTGACAACAAGAGGATCAGTGTTGACATGACTATCAAAAAGTACATTCATTCGATAAATGTGAGGACATTTTTCATTCAACTTGTCTTCCAACGTCAATCCGTTCAACATTTCATCTTCTGTCAGTCCTTCTCCAGTGCTATCTTGAATTTCTTCGCTTTCTTGTACATGTAAAACGTATTTTTCATATCTCTTTTTCAATCTGCACCAATGCAGTAACTTGGCTCAAGCACTTTCCAGCACCAACTTTGGTTTTTCGACATGCTCCGTCGTGCATCAAAGTTTCTTCATCCTCGATTTACACAAGTATCTTCTCATAATCGTCTAGATTCAAACGGGTGCGTGTCTTCTTCATTGTTTCTCTATTTTTCGGAGCCATCGTATTGCTGTGGAAAGAGTCTACATCAACATCACATTTCCACTTCATCACATATATTGTGCATCTTCTCACTTCAGTCAATTGTTTAATCAAAAAAATACGATTGTCGATCGGAAGATCAATCTATCACTCGCTCCACTACTTCAGATCGATTGGATGCTGACTTCCATAAGTGAGTGATTTGAATCTTTGCGTGTCTATCATCATTTCAAGTTTTGCGTCATTTAAGTTAACTATACTTCATAGATAACACGTGTATGTTTGAAATGCCCCTTCACTTAACTATAAGATGTAATACTAAGACAAAGTTAGACGAGGTTTTCTTGAGACAGTGACCATCATCTACTTAAAGAAAAAATTCCAGAGTCCGTTAAGGAATAATTCCTTCAAACTTTGACACCTCCTAATGCACTGCCCGATTTGTGTTTACGAGCAGCGCAAGCTACGCCGTTTCGCCGTGCAGACGTAATTCCCGATAGAGTTGCAAGCTTAGACTTATCCTTAGTGTCAAGAACACTGCAAACGAAACGAAGTACATACTTATTCCACCACTCCTTCCGAATCCAATGCAATAAGTACTATGAGACTCTAGAAGTCTCACAATCCTACAGATAAAACATCTCATTTCTTGACTTTCTAATGAAATACCTCTGCATTGGTTCCTAACAAGACCACCAAAATCCGTTCCTACTCCAAAAGTTGTACTCCATACGGATCCTACAAATTTCATTCTCATCGCCTTAACAAGAATTTGGCAACCGTGAAGGACTTCGATTTGAGAATTCAGTTATTTCTTTCAGATGTGTCGGCTAAGGGGCATGAGTTGGGTTCTCTACTTCTCATTATACGCACTTGGCTACCTCCCTGAGGATTCACGAGAATGATAGCAGGTGCTACGGCCTCTATATTGTTGGCTGATGTGATCTTGTCATCCAGTTTGTTTCTTCCCTGACACAAATCAACTGTCTTGTGAGGTTCGAACTGACGACAATTCACAATATTTATGCGTAAGAAGATGCAAAGTGAGGTGCTCACTGTGCAATCATATTAGGGCGTGTCAAAGTTAGAACCTTTGTGAGGTGCTCACTGTGCAGTCATATTTAAGGAGTGCCAAAGTTGGAACCTTGCAGTCATATCAAGGGGTGTCAAAGTTCGGACAAGTGTTCCGACTGCAACCAAGAGGCAATGTAACCAAGAGGCGATTTCACTTTTTACGGCTATCTTCGGAGGGAGCCGCAGGAAACCGCCTCTGCCGGCTCTAACTCATGTTTTCTCCGAACCTTTGGGAAATATTCGTTGCTGCGGGCAAGTGTTCCGACTGCAACCAAGAGGCGATTTCACTTTTTACGGCTATCTCCGGAGAGAACCGCAGGAAACCGACTCTGCCAGCTCTAACTCGTGTTTTTTCCGAACCTTTGGGAAATATTCGTTGCTGAGGGCAAGTGTTCCGACTGCAACCAAGAGACGATTTCACTGTTTACGGCTATCTCCAGAGGGAGCCGCAGGAAACCGCCTCTGCCGGCTCTAACTCGTGTTTTTTCCAAATCTTCCCCGAGTTTTAGCAGTAAAAGATTTCAAAATTTTAACAATTTGCTAAAAGTATCAAAAAATATAAAACCTAGAGCGATTCAATACACGTCTCTAGACAAAACTCGCCGTGAACAAACTACTCCGATTTTCTTCTTCCCGTTAGAGAATCTTTCGTTTTAACTTTGACACGCCCTATTCCATTTTCTGTTCAGTTTCCCCAAACTCAGTCTTTGTTCTCCCGAGTTCCTACCTTCACTTCACTTTCCGGTTCCACTCAGCCAGCCCGCGAGGTGAGAGTAAGGTCTTAAGAGGTTATGAACAACTTCAACTCTTGTCTCGCCTCTCAGACGATGATACCAACTCTCCATTGATCTCATCTGGGTACCAGTCATGCGAGCCGAATGATAACTGGAGGCTTCGCAATTGAGCTCTAGGACTTCCTCTGAAACCTAAAAAGCTATCACTCTTTATAACTCCATGAGCGTAGTGAACATACACATACGAGAGAAACGAGAGAAATGATCCAGCCACGCAAGAAATCCCGCACCCTCTAGTGTCGTCTAAACATGCGAATTAGTTTCCTTCCACGGAGAACAAAGCAGTCCACACATAAAGCATGGAAGAAAGGATGCAGTGGAAGCATAGAGTTTCCGCCATTCCCTCCAAGCAGAAGCAGCGATCGACTGACAGGCTGCAACAAATTTACATCGCTGGCTCAACACTGTGCTCTCTCGCCATCTAGCAACTTGATGCTCTACTACGCATTCCTATCACAATCCACTACCGAACTTACACATCGATAAAATTTCCAGAACCATTCCTGAGCATCTTCGCCCGATACAGGGCAGCAGGGGGAAGCCCTCGAGTGAAGCGGAGAAGAATGCTGGGTCACTAATTTCGCATACTGTACAACACGCTAAGAAGCGACTTCCATCACAAAAAGGAGCCTCTCTCTTTCAAGAAGACAAGACCCTTTCAAACAATGCCACTACCGCCATTGACTCTAAGTACTTGGCCGTTGATCCATGCAGCATCATCGCTAACCAGAAACTTGACAACGGCTGCAATATCTTGTGGCTGTCCCAGCCGTTCGAGGGGAGCCAGCATACTCATCGCGGCAATTTGCTGCTCCGTCTTTCCTGCGTAGAAAAATTCACCGGCAGTAGGACCCGGAGAGATGCAGTTGGCTGTGATCATCTTCCCTCGGAGCTCCTTGGCGAGAACTTTGGTCAAAGCCTCGACGGCCGCTTTACTAGCAATGTAGGCGGAGTAGCCGGGCAACAAAGTTATGGCCAGAGTGGTACTGCACGTGATGATTCGACCGCCGGGCACGACTCTCTTCTCGGCCTCCTTGCACACCAGAAACGTGCCCTTGGTGTTGGTGGTGAAAGTTCGGTCCCACTCTTCTTCGGTTGTGTCGGACAGCTTGGGATAGTTTTCAAGCATTATGCCGGCCAAGTGTACCACTGCGTTCACACGGCCGAACGCCTCCTCCGCCTTGTCAAACACATTCTTCACATCCGCAGCGACACCCACGTCTCCTTTCACTGCGATGGCCTTTCCCGCGCCAAATGTCTTTTCGATCAATGATAATAGTGAATCTGCTGCCGCCACATTTCCTGCGTAGTTCACCACAATCGACCAGCCTTCCGCTGCCAAGCTCAGCGATACTTCGCGACCTATTCCTCTAGACCCTCCAGTCACAAGAGCCACTTTCTTATTCTCCACCTTCGCTCCCTCGGCCGATGCCATCGTTCCTTTCGCTCGATGGATTCCACGGATGGCAAATCTACGTGCAGTATTGTCCCTTTGAACACTTGAACTTTGATGGAGACGATGACAGTGTTGTAAAACAATAGGGAAGGTGCATCAGACAATACTGATCGATTATGAGATGCAGTCTCGACTCAGTAATGAACAGGAAGTAGGTCTCAGAAGAGTCTCTGTGTGTAGAGGACGAACATCTTCATAGTCGAGCGAAGTTTTTTCGCCGCAAATTATACGCAGGCTGCATCCGGCATGCGCAAGGAAATGCAGCTTGTACGAAGTTACACGGAGACTGGGTTGGAGTATGGTGGAAAAGTGGCATTTAAAACAGGTGGCATCTGGGATTTGGTAATATAGGTGATTTGGGATCTGGGCAGTTACAGTTGACTTCACCATCCGTTTTCTTTTGTTTCTTTCAAAGAGGAAAGGCGGCGGTACGCCCGCAATAACTTTATTAGTTTGAACATGGGCTGGTACCCCACACCCCGGGGTCCAGGAGATATTGTCGGCATACTTAGCGGAGTATCTCCCAGGGTTAAATCTCACAGCTTATCCTCCCTAAAGCGATCAGCGGGGAAACTATTCCCCTTCTTACTCTAGCGTACTGCACCACAGCTCGAGAACTGTCCAGATCTAAGCTGGTGACATCAGAGAACCTACTTGCCCCCACAGCTCGAGAACTGTCCAGATCTAAGCTGGTGACATCAGAGAACCTACTTGCCCCCACTCGTGTATTCCCTTCATTTTCCCGAGGGAGAGTCACCTTGCTATTAGTGTACGTGTCCCTACTTCCTCTCTTCTTTGCTGTTTGCCAGGGAGATAAAGGGAATGAGTGTTAAAGGGTGACAGACATCTCTTGCGCATGTTTTAATCTGGTGATGTGATTATTTTCAGTGTAGCGATGCGTGTAATCAATGTTTCTTTTTTTGTGAATCTGTGATAGCTTGGTCTTTGAGTTCGTCTCAGATTTTATCTTGATGTTTCTCAGAGAGTCTCACGCAGATGATTAGTGCATGTTCTGTCTTTCGAGTTCGTCTGAAAGCTCTGGGTAGTGTTCCGAGTGGTCCAGATCCCCGGTATACTTCTTCATTTTCGTAATTATAACGCAGTCTCAATGGAGGGTCATGGAAGAGAATCATCTTCAAATGAAAAGAGGTCGACTAAATTCCTGTTTTGTAAGGTTTCTCTTTCATCTCCCTCTGTTCTGTGTAGAATGAAGCTTTGAATTAATGCAAGAGTGCTCATAGCTCTGATCCACGCTTGCTTTCGATCTTCACTTGCCTCTTCTGTCAAAGCTGCCCAGGCATTCTTAGCAGTTTCCGCCACTAGTCGCATGGCAGGACGATATGGATGGAGATTCTTGAAAACCACACTTGCTCTTTCCATCCATGCGACCTGCGTGTGTTCAGTGATCAGGTAGAGAAGGGTCAGATTTAGATGACAAATCTTTAGTGTCTTATCAATTATATTTAGTAATTCATCACTCTCTCGATAATCGACTTCTAAGTGTGCTTCTTGGATCTTGAGTCTTGCCCATCTCTTACTTATGACGAGACATGTCCACGGTAGATGTTCTAGAGTTTCATCCTCTCTCTTACATCTCGGACAAGCACCATCACCTATATTCATATGTTGTGCGATTGATGAAGAAGCATCTGTTTAAGATACGTCATATCTAAAAGTTCATTCTTGACGGACCTCCCTTGAACCACACCTTTCACCACCTGGTTTCTCACTTCTCTCTTGATTCATAGTTCTTCCATCTGCCACTCAGCTTATGTTCTCTCTGTTGTGTTTTAGGTAGCATGTGTTTCCAAGTACGAAGACTTTGAATCCACCTCTTGTTCGTGGTGCCTTGGTTTGTCCAGCCTTAGTTTTGGCTCATTTGCAAGTCTTCTCGAGATAGGTGTACTTCCTTCCGCAGTTGATCAAATCATGTAGAGGTGTGGAAGGTGCCCCGTTGGTTACGCTGGAGTCGTTCCCGATAGAGATATTCCTTAAAGCTTCTTCTAGGTCCATATGCTTGATGTATTGCAGCGTGGTAAGTTTGACCTTTTGTACCTCTTGATTTACCACAACTTTGGCTTGACTGCTGACGTTGGTTTGCATGTGCCAGAGTTTTGTCATCATATTAACTTTCAAGTCTGCTGGGAGCCGTATTCGATCTCCTGTGAGGTGAGTTTCGTGTAGATCGTTTTCTAACTTTTTATCATGTTGTTACGTGCAGGAATCATCTTGACCTGTAGGTTTGAGATCATGAGAAGCCCTTCCTCTAGGGTCCACTCCTTTCTTTGCTTCTTGTGTGTTCTTTTTGCTAGGACAAAGCTTATAGCCCATCTGGCAATCTGCGTCTATTCTTGTGGTCCTCCCTTTAGAAATTTACCCAGATATTTCAATTTCAGTGCATGGACTACCTCCTTGAAAGGTGATATACCTAGCACTCCCTCCTCTTTACTTTTGCTGACGGTGTCTCAAGCCACTAGGACTGTTTTGTTGCGTCCTTCTTCGTTCTTGCTCCATAAAAAGACCTTACAGTCCCCGTCCATTTTCATAAATTCTCCTTGTCAGCAGTTGAGACAAGTGAGTTGATAAGCAGGTGTGCCTCTTAGCACGTGTTGGAGGAGAATGGCCTAGCTAGATCATGAAGAAAACGGTTAGACCAATGCTGCAACCTCTGCTGGAGTTTCTATACTATTGCTTCCACCACCTGGTTTTTTGATATCTCTATATCAATCGATGCTCCCACGTATTTAAATATTTGTCCTAGCTTTGCAGTAAGACACCCTAGCCTTTCTAGCCAGAGCGGGATGCTCTTCATTCCTAGAGGTACAACGAGAGATTGCTTAGGTTTAGAGCTGCACCTGAAATCTCTTCATATCTTTGTATTATCTCTTGAGTTGCCTTGAAGCATTTTTCAGTCCCTTTGATGATGAGGCATGTATCATTGACAAACAATTGGTGTAGCAGCATTTTTTCTTCATCCACCCTTAGTCTTTCGATCTTTCTTTGGTTTTGGTCTCTTTAAACAAGTTCATTAGTGGTTGCGTTGCTATGGCAAATATATGGCACTACTTGACAGCCTTGTCGGACTTCTCTGTTCAAGTCAAAGCTATTGATGAAGGCTCCATTAGCATGAACTTTTGACTTCCCTCTGAAAGTTAACCCTTTTAGGAGTTTGATGAATTGGAAGCCAAACTTCATGCTTGTCATCGTATCCCGGAGTTGTCGTGTGAGACTCTGTCATATGCCTTCATGAAATCTACTTTGAAAAACAGAGCTTCCTATTCTGTAGCCTCCGTTAGTTCTTGATCCATCTTGAAGTTGAGTATGTTGTCAAAAATATCTCTATCTTCGATGAAATCTGTTTGTTGCTCATCCACTATTGTGTCCACTACCCTTTTGAGTCTTTCTGCTAAAACCTTACTTAGTATCTTATGAGACTGTGAGAAGAGAGATAGGCCTCCAATTGCCTAAGTCTGATTTGTTTGATTTGTTTCCCCCTTTTAAGATGAGTTTGACTATTTCTTGTAGTGTTTTCTTTTCTATGTTCCCACTGCTCTAGAAAGCGTGAGCCATATATGTACATTCTTGTCGGATGAAGGGTCAGCAGACTTGGAACATTTCGTAGGTAACTCCATCCACCTCTAGGGACTTTTCCTTAGAAAGTCCATTACCAGTGTCTTTAGCTTTTCTTTTGTCGGCAATGCTATCAAACTTTGATTCTCTTATTCTGTCATAAATTTTGAGGTTAGTCAGAGTACTTCCTTCCTCTTTTCCAAGTTGTTTATGACCTCTATGTCCTCCTCATACAATCTAGAGTAGAACCGATGGATCCTCCCCATGATTTCATGATGATTTTTAATAATTTGTCAGCTCTCTTAAATGATGACTTTTAGCTCTTTTATGTTGTGTTTTGCTCTTAGTGGTGTGAAAAAGTAGCGAGATGAGGCTTCTCCTTCCTTCAGCCACCTAATCCTTACTCCAAATGTTGGAGTCTTGGTGTTCTCTTTTTCTTAACTGACTTTCTGCCTCTTATAGGGTTAGGTTCGTGACATTTGAGTGGTCGGTTGAAGCTCTGATCCTTAGCTGCATGAGTTCTGCTTCTAGTTTTGTCCTCGAGGGGAGTCTAGGAAAAAACGTAGACTCCCCTCGCGGTTTTCTTTCTTTCTTTTCTTTTATTAATATTCGCTTAATCTTTCTCCAGCGAAGAGCCCATTTGATTCGTGGATCACTGTTGCTAGTTGGGTGATTCTGCCAAGCCTCTATCACTTCTGCCCTCACTCGTGGATCTTCAGATCTTGACAATGTTGTTTAAGTCTTTCAACTGGATGACTATTGCGATCTGTACATGATCCGACATGGTTTGCCTTCCATCATGACTTCACCATCCATAGCGTCCTTTTGAGAATCGGTCAGAAGGAAGTCAACTTATTGACTTTACACCGTGGCATATATTATTTTCCAGTCTGTGCCTCTCATGATCGGAGTCCCATCACCCTCGTAGAGTGTGAGTTTTTGCAGATTTTGTTGAGGACGGGGTAGAAGTCCATTTTGTGATGAAATGCGTTTTCTCGACTTCCTAAAGTGCCCGCCATTGATTATGCTCTGCTATATGATTATCAATATGACGAGAGTTGAAGATCCTCCAGATCTGGCATTCTTTTTGACGACTTGGTTGTACTTTTCATTTTCAACATCTTGCAGTTACTTGCTCCTGATGGTGGCTCCAAGTCCGTGAAGCTTCACTCCGCTTGATCGCCCTCATGCAATCTCGAGGGAGTCCGCCTAGAGACTCGATGTTTCCTCAAGCTTTGTAGTTTTTGCAGGCAGCTCTCCCCTACTATGTCCGCCCCATCCGTTGCTAACATCTCTAGTCACTATTCTGATAGTCGATCCTTTATGGTCGATGAGCGCAGCAACAACCATACTTGCGATTGTACGAGTGTTAGACCAAGACGTTTGTCTTTGGTTGTTATTCAGTCTCATCGTATAATTTTTGCAATTTTTTCATCATTGATTTTCTTCTACTCGTCAATAATCTCTCCAAGTGATGTAGTTGAAAGTTAGATTTGGTTATTTTCATAAACATTTTCTATTTTAGAAAAAAATTTACTTGATCGACGTCCATCTCGTTTGTGTCACTCTATACGGACCATGCAGCTTTTCCAAATGTGGAGATCGTGGATTTGGAAGAAATTTTGGAGAAGAAAAGACGTATTCTTCTACTTGGTCAAGTTGAGGAGTTCAGTTGTGTTGCTCGAGCTTTACGTTCATTATTGACTATTCTTCCTACACAAGATACTATTCACGAGTTTAGACGATTATATCTTCAAAGTTATTCATCATTTTTCTTGAGATTTTATCTTTTCAGTCGTCAGAATTTTTTGTTCTTGATAGAGAGATGGCTCTTTTAATCATGCTTTCATGATCATCCTTAGTCTAGTAGTTGGAGATATTTCGAATATGTGTCATGAGTACGGTACGCAAGTGCACGAGTGTCTTCTATATCTATAGAAGGTAACGAGAAAACAGTTGTATATAGGTATATTGAGTACAAAATTTATATACCTTTGCATAATTTTGTTAAGGATTCAAAGGCTGATGCATCATGTTACGTACGATCAGTACATTGCACAAATAAGTGCAACATCAAAATTCATAGAATGCAGTCGAGGTCAAGTTCAACGAGTGAGCTCAGATGAATGCGAACTACAAACAAGTTTTTGTGACGAAAACCCACTGTAATATAGTGCAAACAATCCTAAAGATCAAACAAACAATGAAAGTGAGCAAGTTCAAACTCAATAACATACTGTAAGTTTACACAAACAACAAGATAAAGTGCAAGCAAAGGTGATGAAACTACGACTACAAAGTCACATTTACAAGATCAAAATCATCACATCATGGCTATTTTCACTCAATTTTTTTCCCTATGAAATCTATTATTTCTGATATGTTGTGTAACCAGAATGCAGATTTCTTTATTTTTTCTTCAAATATATTCATATTTAATAATATTTTTTGCAGTTGTTTCAAATACTGTTTGGAAAAAAATCTATTACAGATTCATGTTTTTCCGACGTTGAAGTTTCCCACATAGTTCTGACGAGATCCATTTCCGACATTATTTTCACAACAATTCCAACATTATTCTGATATTGTTCAAAGAGGAAAGTTTTGCAAAAACGGATCACTGTCAGAAAGATGTTGTAAACATGTGTCTTAAAATTTCCAATGACTTTATTCATCTAAAACTTAGTGTAAATTTCTTATTCTAAATATTGTAAGATATTAAAAATCATACTTTCATTTATTATAATTATAATACAAGATACAGAAATTTATTGAAAAATAGATACATAAGGGGATAAATATTATCTCAGTATAAATAATAAGAGTTGAAAAAATTGTGCATTATCGCACATGATATTGAGACCTCTAATTTGATGTCGTCTCCGTGGGAGCATGACTTCAGTCGCACTGTACTTTCTCTCATGAGAGAGAGAGTCTTCATGTGAAAAAGGAGGTTAGAGATCTCTTTTCCTCTTCCTCCATTGATCCTTCTCGACGGCTTGTAGATTTATATTTCAGCTATGAAAGAGTGACATATGTGACAGATGTGGTTATTGCGGATCTGATGATTGACTCCTATCTTTGTTAAGCGGCACTTACTTCGGAATATGCAACTTCTTTGACGGCTGAGCAGAAGATCAGAGACTACTCATAGAAGGATGCTTTTGTGACGTTTTTCTCCCTTGCGATTAAGACCTTTGGATGTCTTGATCCGGAGTTTGTTGACCTGTTCAGTCAGTTAGCACGTATGCAGATGGAGAACTCTAGGAGACTACTCTACTTTTAGGATGGTATGTTGCTTATGTGCAACAGCAGATCATTATAGCATTATAGAGGACGTTAGTGGAAGCTTTGCAAAGGTGAGTCGAGGTGCTTTCATCGTCCATTAGGAGGGGTGTACCAGCTCCTGACTCAGCTCATGGAGGCTCAAGCCTCCTTACTTGAGGAGGTTGCGTAGTTAGCTAGACATAGCTAGTGTTTTGGGTTCTTTTTTTCTCTGTCTTGTGTTTGGTGGTCCTCGTCTTGTATCCCACAGTCGGGATTTCTACCACTTGTCTGTTATGCTATTTTTTTTCTTTTTCTTCTAGAGTTTTAGTCCACGGTCTTGTCTGACCCTCAACTTGGCAAGTCCAGGTCAAGATTCAACCCCGACTGATGGCTAGGCTGGCTTGTGGGAGTCAGTGTCAAGGGCTAAAAAGACCTCGATCTATTGGTTCTCATGACCGATTCGAGTACTTGGGCGTGAGGTACTGTAGGGGGTGATGTAATCCGTGTAAGAGTAAAAAACTGAACCCTGCAATGATGTCACAGACACACAAACTAATGCGCTCAAGGCTCGTGAAACATCTTCAATGATATACATGAATCCGGGCAAAAGACCTAGAGATTGAACATGAACTATTTATTAATGGTTCTTGTTCAATCTCTAGAGAAAACTATTCTTGAAGCTATTTGAAAATATTTGAACACCTCTATTTTCTTTAAAATTTATTTTGTTTTATAAGAAGAATATTTTCAAAAGAATCTACTTTTGTATATAAAATGCTCTATTTTAATTTAGAACTCATTTACAGAAACATATTATATTAATTAACTAATTAACTAACTTTTATTGAATAAAATAAAATATTTTTTATAACACAACTTTTCAACAACTTTTCGAGATAAAAATCATACCACTAAATAAATACTTAACGTTGCACAAAGTCCAAAAAGAGTAATGAGCAACAAATGTGTCCTACTAGACGCCACAAGTCAATTCCTCAAGTACTCACACCGATCGTTTAAGAGCCGCCTCTTTCATATTTGCGAAGGACCTTGAGAACACTACGGATAAGTCATCCTCACGTTCATCTTCATTACAACATATTCCATGACGAACATTATAATGTTTGACATCCTCCTTTGACATCTGGAAATGAATATCATTTGATTGGTGAAAATATCCTCCCCCACTGTCTTGTGCATTGAACCTCGTTTTCTCTTATCAAGAAATGTATAAATGTTATAAATGTTTGTTATATATATTACTTATATAATATAATATTATATTATTAAAAGTCAAATTCCTCTCCAACTTTGTGTGGTAACACGTCTCGCTGTCGCCACCACATCTTCATATAAGCCATAAGTTAACTGAAGCGCTGCTGGACGTATAAGTTCGGAACCGTAGAACCCACAAGGGTCATTCCATGAGCACATTAATTTATGCTGTAACCCTTCCGGCGGGAAGGGTGAGGGAATAAATTAATGTATATTTAAAAGTTCATCCGGCTTTCTTCGTGTACATAAGGTAAAGATATCAAGAAACTTGTGTCCTTTGCATTTTCTTAACCTAACATTTTCAAGTTTTTAGATTTTGTGGTTTATTATTAATTTAACAAGTGCAATAAATTATGAGAAGCACTTTGTAAAATGTTTGTTAAATCTAAACCCATAGCTAATAATAAAACTAACACAGAAACATTTAACAAAAAGTTAAGACGAGAATTGGAAACACTGGTTATTCAAATATGCAAGTGACTCAGATAAACGCAACAATGTATGAGATTGCACTGTTACCAATTTCTAATACAAAGTATGTTAACACTTGCAAGAGCTCCAACATAGTCCAATCTATGTCATTTTTTGTTCCAATGTTTTCGCACAAGCGATTCATCAGGTTGTGGTATCTCTTGTTTTATCTCTGTGTCAGTAAATAAGTTTATATTCAAATTTATTACTTTGCCTTGCGCATGACATCAGATTATGATGAAGTTCTGCTTGTCCTCCAGGATATGCTGATAAGCTCATCTCAAGGTTTTGCTCAAGACTAGAGTAGTGACTTATTACTTAGTAGTAGGGTGTGTCAAAGCTGACCCTTAAGACTGAAAACTGGAGTAAGGTTTGAACATGTAAGCAGAAAATTTCAGAGACGGTCAAGGCTTGCAGAAAGCAAAAAGTACTCCAGCTGAAAATTTTATAAATTGCGGCAAAGAAAGCCTACATGTCAAAACGTTAGAAGTAGTCTCACTTGAGGTGAGCCGAGTATCTTAGGAGGTATCTACAGAAGTACCTTTCTAACTCTTACAAGCTTCTTCATACACTGCGATTTTGCACTGTCAACGAAACACTGCAATTCTTTTTTCTAGTCTATACTAATAACAACGAAACGCTTTTTATCTTTTGCAGTTTGTTGGTTTTTCTTCTTCTCCTCCTATCGATACCAAACAAGCCAAAACAAAATGGAAGGTACTATTGGGGATACTACAGTGTATCAAAGCATGGAACAATCGTTCTTGTAATGAGGCATTTTACCACATGACTGCAATAGTTCGGAAGAAAAATGACATGCATATTGATCGAGGATCAATGGCTTGATGTGATTGATGGTTTTTTTCTGGTCGTCCGTGCATATAGCTTCTGAGTTGTGCTGATTCATCTGTGTTGCGTGAGGGTATTGATGACACTCTTGAGGATGACGAGTCTTCACAATTTTTTCCTAGCATGACTAACGAAAACAAAAATCTTCTACAGGAAAGATCACTCCGAGAAACCTTTACAGAATTTGAGGATTTCATCAGTTTGATCGAAAAGAGTTGTGAATGAAAAGAGTCAGAAAGGTTCGAGAAACAACTGAAAGTTGATCAGAAGGCGATTGATCAAACTACATTGAACTTTCACGAGTTGTGTTCAGTATTGGGATGCATGGTTGGTGTGTTCTACCGTCTAGTTGAGAGGATAAGACCAAGGGATCACCTAGTGTGTTCGATCATTTAGTTGAGAGGGTCCGGATGAGACCGAGATGGTGACCGATATTATCACATGATAAATTTCTTTTCTTTTGTGACTGATAACTTATTTTGTGTAGAGAATGATACGGTATTATGGAAGTTTTTGTTATATAGAGTGGTCTTTTGTAGCGATTTGAATTATCCATGATGCACAATATGAGTTGCAAGTTGCAATGGCGAAAGATAAACAACTACAGGGGAACAATAATACCTACTGAAAGAGTTATGAGAGTGTTCTGGCTTGTAGCATTCTCTCGTTTGCAAGATTGTTGTTGCATACAATAGTTTTACGTAGATGAATTACATCAGATGAATGCAGTAGATGAATTGTCTTGCATATGATACTTAGTGCAAAGATTCTAATTTGCAGTATCTAGTAAGCATATATCCCGTATGTCTAGATGCTCCGTGTCACATTATTTTCATCAGTTGCTACTTCAACCGAGTGCGAAGTGACGCACGTCGTTCGCATCGTTAATGTCAGTAGTTCTAGTAGTGCCGTTATGACAGTTAGCAAAGTTTCTTAGGTTGAGATCACCAAGGAGTATATTTTGAGTTGGAGCTCGTAGTCTCTAACTTTTCTCGAGTTGAGACTTCAAGCTCATATCTATGATAGATGCGCTTAGTGATTAGAACATAGATTATCTGTGATCAAAGAGTGAGTTTGGCTTGATTCGTGGCTTGGATCTGTTGTTGATTGGCAGGTGTTTATGGACGTGTTCTCAGGTTACTCGAGAAAAGTGAGTCATGAAGTTTTGATTGAGAGATATCAAGTCGTGAATTGATAGATGGTATCTTCGGATGGTCGTAGATTCGAAGAGCAGAAGTGCGTGAGTGCGGAGGTGTGATAAGCATAGTGTGAAAGTTGTAGAGGCAGAACCGAAGCTAAGCCAGCAAGTCAGTTTGCTGGCGTGTGAGAGAAAGGTAAGTTTTCAGTGGCGTGGGAGTGCATAAAACATGATCACCCATCCTAACACTATTCTTGAAGCTTGCATTTAACTTCTCCGTTCTAAGCTTTGTACTATACCACTAGACCACTAGCTGTTGGTGTCTTACAAGGATGCTCATATGTACTTAGGGACTTGTTCTATGCCTTACTAGGCATTCCGAGGAGAGTGGTAGAGAGATCTCATAGTCTTAGAGAGAAGTTACACTTGAGGTACCGTTCTTCATACCATATGTGGATGCATGGAGGGTGTTAGTGAATGTTGAGTGGTGTTAGCTAGTATAGCTATATGGTGGAGTTACTAGAGGATTCGACATCTAGTTAGCAACTCCAAACACATGTTATGATCGTTGATGATCAAATATTATGCATATGGCTACCCGATGAAAGAAATGTCGGTCCGGATGAGATTGATTTCTTGTTGTTTCGTGTGTTGTTTCGTGTGTGTTTTGTTGAACATTTCTTCTCTATCATTTGCAGTTAGCCGCGTCGAGAAAATATATTTGATCATGCAATTTCGATCATCTGTATATTTCATTGTTCACTTTCATGTAGCAACGAGAGTTTATATGTCTTCAATTTTATGTTTGTATAGATTTTTGCTATCATGCATTCTCCACTACCTTTTTTTGTCTATTGGATTCTTCGTCAACCTTATACTTCAGACTTTCTATAGTTACTAGGTTAGGTAGAGCATGTACGTGTTTAGTTCAGAGATAAATATCACATTTCTCTATATTCTTATGCATTCTTTACACCAAAGATATTGAGTTGAGAGTTGAACTGTTAGATGTTTACGATTTAGAGATCATAAATATACATTGAAGTCTTGAGGCGAAGAGAATCTGACTATTTCTGTTGTCACTTCCATCTGATGTGAGATGTATTGATTTTTGACATGTTGTCATGTACCAAGCTCAGCATGGAGCTGAATAAAACGTTGATTCCTCTCTAATGGTTCAATTTTGATAATCCACTAGAATTTGTGAGTTCTAAGAATCTGAAGTATCTGAAAATTTTTGGAGTCTATTTGAATGAGCACTATACTATTTTTTACAGTGTATGATGTAGATTATGAATCCGTACATAGAATTAACGAATTAGATATTTATTTCGTAACTATAAAAAACTCATATAGATGAGAAGGTCGATGGAGAGAGAATATATTGTTGGAAGAATTAATTAGTGGTTCTAAACTATAAGAGGACCATTGACCTCAATAAATTATGGGAGATTATGGACGGGAGCACACAGAGCTCTTCGCTCTGGCTTTTCACTAGTTTTTGAAATAAACTACTCGACCTCGAGCCTCTTTCTACGAAATGTAGAAGTCGTGTTTTTTCGTTGAATAAATGTTTACACCACACATAGACGACATTTGCATGTGACTTCTATACTCATCACGTTAACTCATGCCTCGAACGTGTTACGATGTATCACTTTTCAAAGATGAGAAAGACAATGATAGCGTTCGTGAATCGTTTCGGACCTCTCTTGACAATGAGTTACTTTCGAGAGTTTTTGCATCTCACGCTTGCACGGAAGAAGAATAGTAACAACTTATGGTTTGAAAATATTGATATGAACATATTGCAGTCGATTGATTTGAATGCATTTAACTTTATTAAACCATGTTGACGAGATTTACATTCAAAATTTAGAGTGATCTACTATATTGCAAAAGCGTACATGCTTTCAAGAACTCATTACACTGAACTCATATCCTCTATTCAGTTTATATCAGATGCAAATTTGATATCACATATAATGCAATCAGGAGTACAAGAAAACTTGACATCGACCCATTCTAGTAAATTTGGTCAATCTTGAAGAGCGAAGTGACATCGAACAGTTTCTTGATCAAATCTGTACCATGATTTGCTACTAAACGTATCTGTCAGTAACAAAAATGCCATAAATTATCATTGAAAGCTCAATGTATGCGAAATCAACTTCCTCGTCTGCATGGTGCACTAAAGAGTAGTAGTACTCGATCAGCTCAATCCACATTGAGAACATTTCTTATAACCAATCCGGAGAAATGAGCATATGCACGATGAGTTCTTTGTCCAAAATCGTCTACATATCTGACTCCAGTTGCGTGCATAGTTGCACTCCGCATAACACATCTTCATGCTCGTTATCCGAGTGAGTTGAGAAATTCAAGTATTGGAGAGCTAGACTGTAAGCTTCCATCGACCACATCGATCTACTTGAGTTTAGTAAATCAGAGCAGGTCGAGACAAAGTTCAAAACAAGGAAACAAACGATGGTCCTTCAAAAAGATAAGATCAAAATTGAAAGTGAAAAGTCTAGATCAAAGTGTTATTTGAAAAAAGCTGCTAGACCACCCACATCCATAGTTGTTGATGCAACTGTATACTATAACGATTTATGTTACACATAAATCGTTTGTTTATTAGTAAGATGTTTTAGTTATAACTAAGTATAGATGTGCTGACCAAGTACTTTAAGGAGGTATCAAGTTAGTCATGACTAGCTAAAGTTAGTTTTGATTAAACTTAGTTGTACTTGGATAAAATTCAGATATTTCTTAAATAGTGAGCACTACTATCTTGTAATCTTGTTTTAAAGATAGAAAGGAGGTGAAAAATATCTCTTATCTCTTTTTTGACTTAATATTAGTGGTGTAACTTAAATTATTGACTTTATGTACACTAAAAACAATAAGAGATTTCACATGTTCTTTTTTGTGGGTCATAGTGTAGGGAGGAGGTGGAAATTTGAGATTCTTTAAAAATATTCTAGAATCCTTCTAGAAGTTGTTGACTTTCAAGGAATAAGCCCATGTGAAAAGATAAGAAGCTCATGTGATTAGTACTTTTATCTTAGCTAATATCTTAGTAAAACTTGATAAAAGTAGTCACAGCTGAGTTATCAGAGGGTACTAAAGTAAAAACATAGAATTTATAAATAGAGGAGTGGACAAGAGCTTCTCATCATTTTTTCTCATTGTCATAAAGACATTTGAGCAATATACAGAGAGTGTGAGATTTCAGAATGTGAGAATTTGAAATACGTTGTTAGAATAGAGTAATTGATTTATGAGTTCAGGGGTGTATGAAGAGCTGAAGTTAGCATTTTTCTCTTCTAGTTAATGGTGTGCTTCCATCAAAGTCATAAGAGATGACCCTTGAGTGAGAGATATGTCTGACATGTTGCAGACTGATTGATGATTATCGTGGAGTTTGAAAAGTCAAGAGTAGTTGATTGATAAGACCTCAAAGGGTTACAGTGTTGAAAGTCAATGCACAAAAATAAACAATTAGGGGAGAGGAGCGAGGCTCAGTTTGTCTTCGATGTTGTATCGATACCAATCGACTTCAAGCCAAAAACCTACATGGTTTATAGCTTTCAGGCTTGGAACCTTACAATCGAAGGATTGGAATCGACTTTGACTCCAACTCACCAAAACTGATTTTCTTGCTGCACCAGAGTTCTCTAAACTTGGTATTTCCACCTTGGGAAATATTTACCAACTCCATCTTTCGATCGTCTCTTCCACAAGTGGAATTATATTATTACTCCATATCAATTTCATGAGAATGCATGAAAGCTTATCAAACAAAATCAATATAGTTGAGGTAAAATGTACCCAACTTGAACATCAAGTTACCATTAATAATACAGAATAATAAGCATGACAGTAAGATGGTATGAAACACTATATCATTTAGCTAACCTACAATATAAATGAGTGCACTAAAATATTCTTACACCTCAAGAGGCAGCCAAATATGAAACTAATGTTCCCTAACTTCTGAACCCTTGTCTCTCACACGAAGAAACTCCAACTCCAGCAGTAGAAGAAAATATAATACTTAAACCTACCCCCGAGGCAACCCGGTGATGCACTAAGAAATTATGAAGTATACCATAAGTCTTAACAACCTCTGCTGCCCATTTAACGCTGCTGGTGATGTCAACGTTTAGAAGATGGAACCGTCCTTTGAACACCCCAAAAGCTTGCTCTAATACAAACTTTATCTCTAATCCTATGCTTTGTGAATAACCTATGCTGGCTTGGGAACGTGGATTCAACGAGTAAGGAGGCATTAATCATTTTTCCCACAATCTCCTAACATATATGGATGAAGTAGAAATCCAGACGATAGTCTGACCACATGTGTTGAAAGCATTTTGCAGTCTCGGATGTGAGTCACAAGCAGAGGTTCATAGAACTCGTGCATCATGGTTACTTCTTACTCTCTTGCAACTCACGTCCAATAATCAACCATCTGTGGATACACACTGCAATATCAACGAGTGATATCGCTTTCTATTGTAAACGGAGCTCTGATAGGCATGTGAGACCCATCTATGATCCATGACAATTCGGAAGGCTAGCCTTCCTGAAGAAACCTTGGCTCATCTGTTCCATGACTGGCCTTGTTGTCCACTGAACAAAACGAGACCCCATTACGGTATTCACTGCTCGCACAACATCTGCAAAAACTTCTTGTAAGGTGGTCGTCCTTGTATGAAACCTCTCCTTGACATGAAAATGAGTCATGCCGGTCACAAGTCTCAAGATGGCTGCGTCCACCAGATCTCTACAAGAATAGCTTCCATGTATGTGGTATCATGTTTTACAACATGTGGACCTAGTATACTTAATACACTAACCACTTCTTGAAACAAAACCTTTGGCATACTGAGCATCCTAATCCACTTATCATCATCGAAACTCTTTCATAAATAAAAATCATATTAATGATTTTTGGTTAACCCACCACAAGTGTTGTCTATATCGATGCAGATGCTCAGCAATGACCGCTTGAGCAGTGAAGACCACTCTCAATAATGAGTCCCACACCTCCTTTAGCACCAACACTAGTTCATCATCTTCTTGCAGTGACTTCTCTAACCGGATCCACTGGGCGATGATGTCAGTAGCGAAGACAACAGTCGTCATCACCACCGCAAGATGATTTTGTTAAAATCTGCATCTGGGAGCATTTAACACAAAAATCAGAGAAAGTCAGTATTTTCACTAGTGATAAGTTAGATACGCTCAACTCCAAAAGTAAATATTCCTACCAGAGGCAACAACCTTTGCTTCATGTGGCTATGCGAAAATTTGGATCCTCTTGCCATGTGAGTATGCACTAAACTTCATAGGGTTACTGTTAGAGTCTCCTTAACAACTCAAGTCCTCCCAGATGTTGCTAAACAGGTATACGGTCAATGACCATGAAGGACCGAACAGTAAAAAAATACCTATCATTGTATTTTGAAGAAGTGTCGAGAATAACTGCTATAAGTGTAAGAGAGTGACTAGTAGCAGTTTATAGAAATACATTTACATCAAGCGCATGAAAGAAAAATGCTGAAACCTACTGCTGCAAACCTCATACCCAGTTCACGCTCCACTTTTTCCAGCTTAGAGACATTCTTGCAGAAGACATTAGCTTTGACTTGCAATAGGTCAAAAGGATTAAGAGACTAACTTGTTACATCACATGGCTCATTTCTGATACAAAATAGTTCAGTAAAACTCCGAATCTTTGTGATAGAGAGGGTCGAAAAGCAAGTAAAGTTCAGACAAGGCAAGACATGTCTGTGCTGCGAGTCGAGGTTCAACATTTCTGCTACATTATCTTCGATTAGATCCGAAGTCACACGATCTTCTTCACGTGTCGTCAACTCGAACAATTCTAACATTTTTCTCTTCAGCGACATTTGCACCCTCCTCTGAAACTCGCATACACACGAGAAGAAAAAGGTAGTGATCAGAACTACGATCCACAATTTAGACATACCTTGGAGGACATAGAATCGCAATGCAAGAACAGAAAAGACATAGCTTCTGTCAAAAATTGGCACGAGGTGTGGTTTTCCTACTCTTTTCTTTCTGTATTGTCCGACATGTACAATCGAGCTGGTGTGTACTGTGCAATAATATGTTTGGTTCGTGAGTGGGACCTGCCAAAATAACCACCCATTTCCACAACAAAAACCCTTCATCAACTGAATCCTTAAACCCAAGAAAAAGATACCGTATTCTCAAACTCGGTGTGAAAATATAACCGATTGTCAATGCGATCCACCAGTAGTATTACCGACTGTAAGACTATCTCACGTCGTCTTCCTTCTCCTCAACTGAAACATATTGAGCATGCATATTCACGTGAGTAAAAGATCTCTTCGGAAAGCGTTGTGCGTTCACATCCTATGATAACGTAACTGGAAAAAGTAATATAGTATCGTGTCATCGATGACATAAGTAAATTCGACAATGAACGCTTAGTAACAAGTGGGTAGAGGCTTTAAGAACTCCTTAAGAAAATTTTGATATATAAGTTTATCCTTATCGCGACGATATGCTTTTGCGATTTAAGACATGCTTTTTAAATTAAATACAACATGCTAAAAAACATTTCCATCGAATGCGCGAAACTTTTCTCAGGAAGGACCCTCGAGCCCTTTTATCCTGAACATTCCCTACTTTCAGTTGGAATTTATCTGATTGTGCCGATGGGGGACCAGAAAAGTGAAGGATCTGGAAGGAAAGGAAGAGGACAAACGAGAAGGTCAATACAGGTCAAGCTAGAAACTTGCACCCAGAGTCTGGGACACACGTGTTGTGCCCTGGACTTTGAGGAATGAGGCATGGTCGCTGAAAGAGAAGGGGAAGGTTCTCCTGGTTCATGTCAATGGAAGACTGTCCCTCCGTATTCAGCAGGCATATGAACACAGAAAATCCAGAGATCAGCAGGCCTGACTTCCCCACATTTCGTCACTGAAAACCACATGTCGATTAAAATGCAATGAAATCTTCGAAAAGAGAAAAAACCACATGTCGAAGCATCTTTCTCAAATATAAGCTGCTTAAATGTATTCACAAAAACTTTCTCAAATAACCCTTAACAGAGCTTTACGAAACATCTGAAGAGCTCTGAAAGATGTGTGGGAAGAAACGTGAAATATGCTGTTTATTGATGTTTCCACCCCTCCCCATGCAATCACTCCTGAACGGACGCTTTTCCCACCTGTCGTGTTTACATTTTTCAGGCATGGGATTTCGCTCTCGCTGTAAAAAGTTGTTCCGGCGTATATTTTATGTTTTATTTTATTTGAACATAAAATATACGCCGGTCGCTTGCTACCACAGCACATTTAGGCTGAATGTATAGACTTCGAAATATCTCTACTGCGTGCGAATAGATGAACCCAGATACATGGTAGTTCTTGTCCCAAGTTATAATAACTCCATGTTCACGCACATGAGCAAATTGACTTGCTAGTACGTCATGTTCCATTTACCAAGTTATCAAGACACCTAAGGTACATGAGGCTGCTACCTTTTCCACTATTTTCGCGCCTTTGGAGACACTGACCAGTTCGGCAAGATAGTGCTTGCAGCTGTTGTAAGCGCATATAATGTTCACCATCTTTGAGACCCTCATTTTGTATGGGTATCCAAAGTGCCTCAGACGGCGACAATGAGTCTAAGGGTCCGACTCTACGATCTTATTTAACTCCGACAGTGTCTCTACTCAAAGACATTCGTGGACATGTTTCTGAGATTCTTCGCACACCTCGTTCAATGGCGAGCTCACACATGTGTGCAAGTGTGACTGTGTAAAGCTGAACCTTTCTGCGGCATCCAGAAACCGTAAGCGCTCGGCACCAGGTTCCTCCCACTCATCTCTCACTGCTTCGGGAAAACGAAACGGTTCCGTCACATTGACCTCCCTGACCTCTTTTCGTGATGGGTTTCAGTGAAGGTTTCTGCTATGGTCTCCCAACTACAGGTTTGATATCGCCTACTTCAGCTGAACGGGGTGTTGCTTGAGGTATCACTTACTTCGTTGCTATGTATCCGACACGTTCAGTATGGAACAGGTTTACATATTCAAGTGGCGTCATGAAACTCCATCTTTGCCGAAGCTTTAGAGTGCAAACAGATTCCCAACACCCTGAAGAAGACTGCTCACGGCATATAGAAATGAAATCCCGTGGACTCGCATGGTCGTTGGTGAGAGGACAATGAATGAACTGAACTGACACGAATACACCTGAATACTGGCAAGAATACCGGCAAGAAGTGTGATTCATTACTGTACAAAGTAACGTAAATCTACAGACCGAAGGAGTGACACACCTAAATGACCTCAGTCGTGAAATGTAGTTTCTTTAGAATCCGACTGACGGTCTAGTAAACTGATTCCTATGTACAAAGGCGCCTCACGTTACAAAATGTGCCTGTAATCCGTCGGGAAAACACACCTGGTACGTCGCTAGCTCACCTCAAAACATTGCAAAAGTTTCACCTCACTGCAGATGTCAAATTCTGCCATGAAAGACTATTAAATGGCAGCTCTTTCTACATGGACAGAGATGTGAAGGACCGAGTGCATTGTTATTGACAATTTCCCGGCCAGGTTACTCAAAACCCACCCACCATGGCTTGTTGTCTCCTTGTCGTCCGGCGTTTCATCGCGTTTCTTTCAGTCCTACGCTCTCACTCACCTTGTCAGATAGAGCATCTATCTCTTCCTTGACTCTCGTGAACATTCCAGGTGCTTTCACATCCTCAGCACTCGAGTTCTGATTCAGCTTGCTTGCCCGTAATTCCTCCAAAGTCACTTCAGACTCATCCTGCACATTAAAAGTGCCAAAATTACATCAGAATGATTACTTGCTATGGTTGATTATTTAATATCCATACTTCGGATGTACAGTTTGATAAGAGAAAAGCAAAGAGCGAGGCCGGGTCATCTGAACTATCGTTAAATATCGAACTGGAACTGGTCTCTTCGGAGCTATCACGTAAGGTTATCATCTGACCTAAGTGGAACCTTTACTCTACGCAGCTATCACAAAGTGATCATCCAATTTAAGTGAAACCTTCAGACTGTCAACCTTATTACATCTGCACTGCCCTTGCACCTCTCGTTAAACCAGTGGCTGTACGGGTACGACCGGACAAAGTGCACTCCAAGGACTTGTGATCCACTCTTCTGACTGAAACACGTGATGCGTAACAGTTATAAGTAGCAGAAACATCCTCGCGCAACCAGATAATTCTCCGAACTCGCGTTAGGCTCCGGAAGTCGAAACAGATTGTCCTTCTCTTAAGTATCCAACCTCATACAATTTTTGCGCTGCAAGGTCCATGATTTCGCTCTCACCTTCGGCTTGACCGGTTTGAAGAGTGACTCGGACTGTGCCGGAGGAGAACCAGTACCGCCTAGGACATTGCTTTCTGGTGAAGCTCCACCCTCTTCAGAGCCCTCCTCGTAACCGGTGCCCAGTTCCTCACCGGCCTGGACCTTTCTATCTTCTGTAGTTCCAGAATCAAACGTTTCTTTAGCGCTGGAGAACCTTTCCAAAGGACCAGAACTTACGGTTTCGTCTTCCTTTCCTTTCGCCTCCTCTTCTTTATTGCTCTTCCCTTTCGCTTCATCCTTAGACGTGTTATCATCATGCTTGTCTTCCAACACACGGTTTTTAATTTGAGTGACAACATGAGGCTTCCCTTTGGCTTGAACACTTGAGACCGATGGACGAGGATTCTTTTGAAACTGAGGATCTGCCTTGTTGGTGTAATCAGCAACCATAGATCTAACTTGGTATTCAGCGGCTAAAAATTTGCCTTTCATTCTCTGGTACAGAGATGGAGTATCTTCCTCCACTGTATACGTTGTCTTAATGTTTTCGCCTTCATGAAAGTAACCCATAGGCTCTTTCTCTTTCTTTCCAACGTGCAAAATGTTACTTGTATCCTCTTCCCTACCTGAGAAATAACGAGAAGCAAGTCATGCTATGCTGTCAGCATCTATTTCCCTCCTAGTCCCAAGTAGCTCTGTAGAAATCTTCTTAAGCTTCGAACCGAGACTCCATATACTACAGAGGCCCTAACTAACTGGATAAGGGAAAAATCCCATCCAGTTCGAAGAAACCCAAACCTACTAGCTAACTAATCCAAACGAAAACTTGAAGTTCCCGACCACAGGATAAAATCTAACGGGACAACCGAATAGTTTCGGAGACTGCCTTAACTGATTCGCTAATAGCAGTAAGATAGAAGGGGAAAGGAGAAGTCTGGAGTTGTGATATCTTGAGATTAAGCATCCCTCAAATTCCGCATGGACTCGATTAGTATCTTTTATGGAAGGACTAAAAGATCAGGCCTCTGAAAAATGGGACGTAAGTTCATTTATTTGTTGCGCAGGAAGCTGTTCATGTTGAGCTTTCTCTTGTGAATCCATGCTTCACTGAACTACGACAACAGAGATTTAAGAACAGTAAGCAACGCAAACAAAGCACCTGTTTTCCAGTGATTTACTTCAGGAAATAAGGGAAACAGCTGCAATTTGGGGTCAGATTTCCACTTGCCACTGATATGCAACAGTATGTATATTTTGCTGCTGACACATATGCCCTTCTGCTACATCAAAGTTCGGGGCCAAGAAAAATCTTCAAGGAAAGCTAGTATCCATGTTCGGCACAATATTTCCCCACAGCCTTCTAGAAACAGTGGGTTTCATGACGGTTACCGAGTTGGAAACGGATAAAGTAAACTGAGATTCAGTCAACAGAGCTCACGAGAAAACGATGCGAACACAATATCCAGTTATAACTTCTCATATATCATACCTTTCTCGATGCCTTCCACGTGAACGATGGGCATTCCGTAATCGTTATCATCGTCCTTCATGTTTTTCCTTGGCCCGGCACCTTGACCAGCAGACATACTCAATCTACTTCTCTACTCCCAGCGCACCGTTGCGGTTGTACAGCCAAATCTCCACTTCCAGCTTCAGGAAAACCGCGCTTTCCAAAGTTACAGACACACAGAACTTTTACTCCGCAGCACTCCGTAAACACTCGGATGGACGGGAGAACCTGCAAGCTGAAGAGTCACCTGTTCCAAGAACAACCAGAAGATCGGGAACGAGAAGCTCAAGTTTTCTTCTCCGGTGTCAGTTCAGCCCCCGCTCAGGGAAGGTTTCCACACATTGTTTGGTGAGGGTTGGTCGGTGTAGGTTCTGCTTGGTTACGCGTGTCCACGGGGTACCAAGGTCAAGGGCTGTTGTAAAAGAATCAAATGCACTTGTGTTAGGATCCCGGTTCCGGCCATCGAAGGCGACCAGACGCGAATGTGGTACTGTACTCGAAGCTGGTCACAATTATGCGACCGAGCCGAATCAGACCTTGTAACGTGGTGTGGACGTGGCGTGGAACGGTGTCATCTTCACATTTGACTTCGAGGTAAACACGCGACGCAATGAATAGCCAACGGATGGAAAGACCCCGTCAAGCCGAACAAGGGAAAGAGGGACCAAAGGGATAAGCGACCAACGCCCCAAATGGAGGAAGAACATCCAAGTTAGTCACCCTTATAAGTAGCTTTAAAGTCGTTTATCGTTCTTAAAATGTCACATATCGATAAATCAAAACTTTTGTATACAATAAGTGTAAATGAAGTAGCATTTTCTACTGCAATTACTTTCTTATGGACCGCGTCTACTAAAAGTCTATGTAAAGCAATAGAAACTCGTTGACTAAAGAACGTAATGCACAAGAAAAGAGAAAGTGATACATCTTGACGCCTCTCATGGTAAGCTCTGGCAAAATCTCGAACAAAATATCAAACTTTGAGACTGTCGATCCATAAACCTCCAAAGCTAGAGGATGAAGCAATGTCTTTCTTGCATACCTCTATACTTGGTCATCTTCGCTGCTACCGTCATGTATGTAGCTCATCTTGGGAGATGGATGATCACTTGTGTCATCACTGAGTCTCGTGTCGGATCCGTGATAATCACACCTACCACTGAGACCTGATCCTCCTTCATCATGTACAAGTCAGCTATCACTAACCCTCTCGTCTGAAAGACAGTACTAACGCTCTCTCCACATCATGTAATCACTCTCCGTGCTGTAGCAACCTAGGGGTCCTCTAACCTAGGGAGATCCTCAATATGCAAAACATCCTCCGCCAGAGCAACATCTAAGAACCGGAAAACGAAATCTTTTTAATCTATCAGTACTTCGAGAATACGTAAATCACCTCTATGTGTAACAAAGTCCTTTGGGAGCTGGAGATCCTATGGACTACCTATGAGAGATCAATCCTTGTATTTTGACACATTCACTCTCAATCCTACCAAGGCCAATTGAGAGACGGTGTCGTGTCGTGGACCGGCTCCTATCTGAAATTCAAACTTCGATGCTTGTCGCTCCAAAGACACTCATGAGAAGACAAGCTAGGCCCCTGCTTATGGACTTTTGGTACCATTTCGGATCTCCACTTTCATCGCATCAGTGGATTGAGCTCCTTGTCAGCATTCCATATGCACTTTGTCTACTTCGTTTGGACGCCTAGTGGAGAAGTTACAAGACTCGAAAGATGGAGAAAACAAGCTAGGCCTCATCTTACGGACTTTTGGCACCATTTCGGATCTTCGCTTTCATCGCTTCAGTGGATAGAGCTCATTGTCAGCACTCCATAGACATTTCGTCTACTTCGTTTGGACGCCTAGTGGAGAAGTTACAAGACTCGAAAGATGGAGAAATCAAGCTAAGCTCCAGCTTACGGGCTTTTGGCACAATTTCGGATCTTCACTTTTATCGCATCGATGGGTAGAGTTCATTGTCAGCTTTCCATGGCCATCTTGTTTACTTCGTTTGGACATCTAGTAAAGAAGTTATGCGTCTCGAAAGAAGGAAAAATCAAGCTAGGCCCTAGTTTATTTGCTAACTGGGTATTTGAGACTTCAGGCATTATATCAAAGACGCAAAGGGCCTGCTTCATTATTATTGAGAGAACTTCGTACGTACAGAGACTGATACAAGGGGGCTGCTTAAGGGGCTTGCTTGTTCTTACGACTTGTCGGTGGACGTTTTGGAGAATTGAGAAGTCCAATACACGCATGCAAGGTGTCATCGGGTTCAGATCTGTGCAGGCTACGCACAGGTTAAGACGGTTTGGGATGAGACGGATCGGGGGATGTGTACTGCGAGAAATTGAGACGCAGGAAGGAGATTGGGAGATTTCAGTTATCTGTGAAGGAGAGTTGGACCGTTCGAGCCGTTCAGGAGTCCAAACTTGCTGTCCTTGGATCCATCGGGATCAGAACATCGAGTTCTACAGGAAATTGAAGACGATACCAAGTTTCATTGGACGGTTTAGGAGTTCAGAATGAAATTGGCTCGTAGAGAAGCGCTTGCGTTAAGTTTTTCATCGCCTGCGACCCAAAATTAGGTTGTTCTTCGCGATCGGTGTGTCAAGCTCTTCGTTCTTGGTGCCTACGTGACCAGAGAGTCTTCATCTATGCATAGGAGAAGACAATACGTGGATCGGATTGTTGGTTTGGGTGAGGTGAACGAGTTTGAGCCGCATGGAGTCTATTTACGTTAGTTTTTTGCTATCTGCGATCAAATTTCTTGCGTGGTTTTGCAAAGGGAACTCCAAACGACTTGTTTGGAGTCTCGTTGGGTTTGTCATAGCTAGATCTATTTGCCAAGGAAGACGGATATCAGTTTAGACGATCGGTTTGTGCGGTGTGTGCGGTTTTAAGCCGCAGGGAGGAGTTTTTGGAGGTTCGATCACCTACGATCAAAAATCGGCGATATCTCAGCTGTTGGGAGTCGGATCTGAAGGTTTCTTGGGTTAACGGAGTCAATGGAGGAGACCCTATCGACATCTGAAGTCCGTTTGACGAAAGGAGGAAGTTCACAGATAGGTCTTTTTCGATTTCTTCGCTACGGGTTTTGCTCTTTTGAGTTTGTTAGAGTTCTGGTTGGCTATATACAGCTTGTGGTAGCTAGCTTTAGCTAAGAACTTGTACATGGATGTGGTTTGGACTTGGGTTTGGATCGCATGATACTGTTGTGGCTCTGCTTGTTAGCAAAAGGAAGTTTCTCTTGCTTTGAGCTACGCTTAGGTGTTTTTGGGTCAGGGTTGAGAAAAGGGGTTGTTTTTAAGGACTTTGAAGCAGGTTACAGACCGCTCTGGTCTGTTTTTCAGTTCTGTGCTCTTAGGAGAAAGAATCGGCAGTGTACATACATTTGGAGTTGGTATATATCGCAGCGTTCGTTTTCGTGGTTGTTTTTTTCTGTCTTGTCTCTGTTTCAGCACACAACATCTCCACAGTCAGGAACCTCGCAATTTCCTAGACATCCTTCACGCAATATCCGACACGATACGGTGGTGAACTCGACGTGAAGGTCTGGGGTGGAGATTTCTTTTGTGTGTGAATTTTGAAGAAGAGATTGGCAGTCCTGAGTGGGGATGAGAAAGGTGATGCAGATGGAGCTAGTGGTTCAAGTGGGTTGCCGAAGGTGCAGTTGGATCCGGGGACTGCATCGATGTTCCAAGCTTTCACTATGTTCTTACGGCAGCAACAATCTGATGAGCGAAAGGAAGCTTTGGCAACAAAGGCGCTACAGACGGTGGTCAGCCGGATTGACCAGTTTGATGAGAGAGATGTCTCAAGATATCTGAGGCATTATGTGAAGGAGATGGAGCTGAACCGGGTCTCAGAAGATGAGATGATTGAGATGTTTGAGTTAGCAGCAGCTCCAGAGATTAGAGATCATGTTAAAATGCTAACGAAGCATTTTAACAAGGATTGAGAGACTTTTGCTCGTGCCTTGATGGATGAGTACTTCTTGGAGGACTCTGATCGAGTCACCAAGAAGTCATTCTTGGAGTGGGTTGAGCAACCAAGGAAGGGTTTACAAGCTACTGAGTTGCTTAGAGAGTTTGAGAAGCAATTTTCACGGCTGACCAGGATGGAGAAGTTGATGTTGCAGTCCAACAAGACAGAGCTATTTCTTCGGACTGCAGATGAGAAGTTGCAGGAGAAGCTAGAGGTACTTCGGAAGACCGGGAGGAGGACGATGGATTGACTAGTAGCTGGAAGAAGGTTGAAGAAGCTGTTGGTCTGCTTACCAAGAGGGAGCAGAGACGAGAAAAGGTTCCTGTTAGGAGACTGGCACCAACACCTACTGTTGTAACACATGTTCTTGTAGTTCGACCAGTGGTTCTTGTTGCTAGACAGGTAGTACCAGTTGCTCCAGCTGTTCTAGTTGTTCCAGTTGTTCAGGCACCTATGATATCTCCGAAGAAGGATGATTCAAACCTTGTGTGGAATGCGAGATCTGCAGATCAAGCTCACAAGACTGGAAGAGAAGGGGTCTACAAGCGGAGCAAGATCGATTGAGAAGCAAGGCTGGATCCAGCGGTGTATCTTATGCGATGGTATTGATCATCCGCACAGAGATTGCAATGAGTTCACTGATATTCTGCAGCAAGGAGTGATCTTCTGGAAGGAGGGGAAGGTAGCGCTGAGGGATACTGGTGCACTTCTTCAGACCAACTTTGGTAGAGGAGGGATGAAGTTGTTGGTTGAGGATCACATATCAGCGCAAGCAGTTGCGATGGTGGAAGCTGGAACTTATGGCACGAGAGTTGAGGATCAAGCTGAGAGAGGTTTTAACAGGCAAGTTGAGCCAAGTGGATTGTGGTCATCTGCCATCTCCATGAAACAGAAAGGGAAGATGGCACGTGAGACGTTGCTGAGAACAGCTGCTACGATCCGGAAGGATACTGGATGGGAGGATCCGATAGAAGCTCTATCGATGCATGCTTACATCGCCAAGAACCAACACTAAGCGTTGTTGGAAGAGAAGAGAAGGCGAGATTCAGAGGATGCAAGGGAAGGAACTTCTTCCAAGAGACAGACTCAAGGGGAGAAGGTTCGTCAAGAGCTTCGAGATGTAGGAGCTCAAGATCTACCGATGGATGATGTTCCTTCTCCATCGAAGGAAAGAGTGAAGGATTCTCAGAAGGAGAAGGATAAGTCGGCTGCATACAAACTACAGTCGGACATGGAAGCTTCAACAGACTTGAAGGGAGTCTTGGAAGATCGCATTTTGAATGCGAAGGTGGAGTTTACCTTGAGGGAAGTGTTGTGCATTGCTAAGCGTGAGTTTCATGATGTCATCATCGATGTCATCAAACGAAAGCGACAGATTACGGGTGAGATTGGTTTATCACATGCCTTGATACTAGGATGTTTGTGGATGAAGAGAGAGAGCTTGCTTGTTTATTTTCCAGAGGAAGAAAGAGATCGAAGACGCAGGGTGTATTTTGAGGATGAAGAGGAGGATGAGAAGCAGAGCTCAAGTCATTACAGCCACAGTCACTGGGCTCGAGCTACAACGGAGACGTTGATGAGAATCGAAGACTTGGATGAGCCGGTGGTTGCTCTGATCAATCATGGATCAGAAATCAACATCATGTCGAAGGAGCTGTACAAGAGGAAGAAGTGGTCGATCGACACAGAGCATGGGTGGGTCATAAGAGCAGCCAACAACACAAGAGGAGACTTGTATGGAGCTTGTCCAGACATCAGAGTGCACGTAGGTGATGTTGCTATCGAGCAAAATTTCTTTGTTCAGGAAGCAACATCATACCCGCTCATTCTTGGTCAACCTTTCATCATAGCAACTCGGATGGAGATAAAGGTACTAGACGATCGATCTGCTTATGCTAGGATCCGAAGTCAAGATGGGACGAGAGCGATACAATTCTTGACTGTACCGTCCAATCACGAGCGCAACCGATATCATTTGAGAGAGAAATCACTTCCAAGGGTGAGTGAAGAGTTCAAAGATTTTCGTTGAGTACCACTATAGAGCGGGATTGTGGTGGTGCGTAGGAGAAGGTACTCTCGCTTGATAGAGATAGTGCCTTTTGTACAGGGTTGTTGGGTTTTCAGAGTGTGGGATTACTATCTACAAGAAGGTAGAAGAGCTGAGGAGAAAAGAACAAAAACATTTGCGTGATGTTGAGTTGATGATGAAAGAGTTGGGTGAGCTAGAAGGAGATGAATGGATTTCTGGTGTTTATGAAGAGGATGGGTTGGAGGATCCTTTGCGAATGATCATGTCTATTGGATGGGAGGATATGGATAAAGTTGTGCATATTCATTCAAGGGAGGTCTATTCGGTGATCGAATCATTCCGTGCACCTGAGGTTCGAGTTGAGACGAAGTACAAGACCGTGGATAAGAAGGTAAAGCCAGTTGCTGGTCCTTTGCCGGATGACACTAACCAACAGATGAATCGAGCTTCAAGGGAGAAGAGTTTGAGAGATCCTGCAATGATAGGACACAAGTTCACAGAGAAGACCCTTGAAGAGCTGAAGATTGGATCTGATGGGTCTCTTCTACCAGAAGAGAGGATGTGCTTCAAGGAGATGCTTTCACGACATGAGAAAGCATTTGCTTTTGAGCCATACGAGATTGGATGTGTAGACCCGTACGTTGTTACCCCGATGGTTATCTTCACAGTACCACATGTGCCATGGAACTTGAGATCAATTTCAGTACCGCGAGCTCACTTGCCCAAACTAGTGGAGTTGCTGAAGGAGAAGATGCGGATGAAGATCTTGGAGCCGTCGTTTGCACCGTATTCAAGCAGATGGTTTACAGTGCCTAAGAAGAATGGGTCGCTGCGGTTCATCCAAGATATGCAACCGGTGAACGCAGTAACAATCAGAAATGCTGGGTTGGGACCAATTGTGGATGAGTTTGCTGAAGCGTTTGCAGGAAGAGCAATTTACTCAATGGGAGATCTTTACTAAGGGTATGATCAGTTTCAACTAGCGGAGGAGAGCAGAAGCTTCACGACAATGAGGACACCTTTGGGGTTGGTTAGGATGTGTACTTTATCACAGGGAGCTACCAACTCGGTAGCACACATGATGAACGAGATGAATCGAATTCTAAGAGACTTCATCCTTGAAAAGACGATGCCGTTCTTGGATGACATCCCCATCAAAGGATGTGTGGAAGTTGAGAAGGATGAAGCATTAGATCAGAGGGATACGTTACTGATCACATCGCAGACTGTGAGAAGATCTTATCTCGACTTGAGGAAGTTCATCTTACGCTGTCAGGTGCAAGTCTACATTTGGGGTTAGAGAGGTTTTGATCGTTGGTCATTTGTGCGGATCGTTTGGTCGGAAGCCAGATCCGAACAAGGTGGATGCGATTGAAAAGATGAAGGAGGTTTGCAACTCGCTGACAGAAGTAAGAAGATTTTTGGGTGCTTGTGTATTCTACCACATTTGGATTCCTCATTATGCGCATGTGGCGGATCCGTTGTATGGATTGTTGCGTAAGGGTCATAAGTTCAGATGGGAGGAAGAGCATACTGATGCGGTAAGGAAGCTGAAGTCTTTACTATCATCTCCTCCAGTTCTGGGAAGGATTGATTACAAGGGTGCTAGGCCGGTGGTTCTTACTGTGGATACAAGTCCAGTTGCAATTGGATGGGTAGTCGGACAGGATGATGAGGATGGAGACAGGTTTGCGGTTAGGTTCGGAGCGAAGGTGTTAAGTGCTCGACAACGTGCTTACTCGCAAGTGAAGAGAGAAGAGAAGGCTTACAACTTCATGTTACAGGATGGGTTTCTTTGGAAGCGACCGAAGCAGAAAGATGGGATACCGCTAAGAGTGATTTGCGACAAAGAAAATCAGCAGAAGTTGCTCAAGGCATTTCATGAGAGTCTTTGGGCTGGACATCGAGAGATTTGGGTCACTTTTACAAAGATGAAAGAGCAGTATTGGTGGAAAAACATGTACATGGATGTTGTATCTTTTGTGGAGTCTTGTTTGACATGTCAGATGTATTCGAACATCCGACATCGTGACGGATTACACCCAACTTATCCGTTGGCAATCCATTTCAAGTGGGTGGTAGATTTGGTGATTATGCCAGTTGGATTGTGACAGATGACATACTTGGTACTTGCTAGAGAAGATCTTTCAAATCAAGTCGAGGGTAGGGCTCTTCGGACAAAGACAACTGAAGGGGTATGTAGATTTCTCTTGGAAGAGGTTGTTTGTCGATATGGATGTGCGGGAAAGATCACTGCAGATCGGGGAGAGTTAGATGCACACGAGGCCCATGAATTCTTTGCAAGGTGTGGGGTGAGGTTGTCACTAACAACTGCTTACAACCCGGAAGGGAATGTCAAGAGTGAACGTGGTCATCCACCCATTGTGAAGGCTTTGGTGAAGGCATGCAATGGAAGGGTACGCGAGTGGCCTCGACTCTTACCATTTGTGTTATGGACAGATCGAATGACGCACAGCTCGGTGACATGTTACATGCCGACGGAACTCATCACATGTCAAAAACCTATCATGCCGATTGAAGAACACGTTTTGACATGGAGTGTGTTACCTTAGGAAGACAATCTGACTAGGGAAGAGCTTCATTTAGGCAGTTAGAGAGAAGACCATAGGATATCCAAACTGCTTTGGATAGGCTGCGAGAAGCACGGTTGAAGAACAAGGTCAGATTTGATCAGCGACATCGTTTGAGACCTAGGGAAATCAAGGAAGGTGATTGGGTGTTAGTCTATGACAACAGTCTAGACAACCAGCATAGTGCACTCCGGAAGTTTTCCAGGCGATGATTTGATCTGTATGTGATGAAGAAGGTTCATGACAACGCAACTTACGCTATGCAAGAGTTGGATGGAACGAGCTTGAAGGTACCAGTGGCAGGTAAACGTGTCAAGATTTTCAAAAAGAGAGATGAGGAGGTCGATCTAGCAGATATCTTGACGGAGTTTCAGTTTAAGGATGAGGATTATGCAAAAGACCTTGAAGGTGAGGTTGGCTATGATGGGAAGTAGGACGATAAGACGAGGTGCGTGCCGGTCCACTCCTTGGTTGGTATCTCTGATGCATACCGGAGGATGCACAGGTTTAGAGGGGGTGGATGTCGTGTCGTGGATCGGCTCCTACTTGAAATTCAAACTCTGATGCTTGTGGCTCCAAAGACACTCATGAGAAGACAAGCTAAGCCCCTGCTTACAGACTTTTGGCGCCATTTCGGATCTCCACTTTCATTGCATCAGTAGATTGAGCTCCTTGTCAGCATTCCATATGCACTTTGTCTACTTCGTTTGGACGCCTAGTGGAGAAGTAACAGGACTCGAAAGATGGAGAAAAAGAAAACAAACTAGGCCCCAGCTTACGGACATTTGGCACCATTTCGGATCTTCTCTTTCATCGCATCAATGGATAGAGCTCCTTGTCAGCACTCCATAGACACTTCGTCTATTTCGTTTGGACGCCTAGTGGAGAAGTTATAAGACTCGAAAGATGAAGAAAACAAGCTAGGCCTCAGCTTACGGGCTTTTGGCACAACTTCGGATCTTCACTTCTATTGCATCGATGGGTAGAGTTCGTTGTCAGCTTTCCATGGGCATCTTGTTTACTTCGTTTGGACATCTAGTAAAGAAGTTATGCGACTCGAAAGAAGGAAAAATCAAGCTAGGCCTTAGTTTATTTGCTGACTGGGTATTTGAGGCTTCAAGCGTTATATCAAAGACGCAAAGGGCCTCCTTCATTATTATTGAGAGAACTTCGTACGTACAGACCTGATACAAGGGGGCTGCTTAAGAGGTTTGCTTGTTTCTACGACTTGTCGATGGACGTTTTGGAGAATTGGAAAGTCCAATACACGCGCGCAAGGTGTCATCGGGTTCAGATCTGTGCAGGCTACGCACAAGTTAAGACGGTTTGGGATGAGACGGATCGGGGGATGTGTACTTAGAGAAATTGAGACGCAGGAAGGAGATTGGGAGATTTTAGTTACAGGTGAAGGAGAGTTGGACCGTTCGGACCGTTTCGAAGTCCAAACTTGTTGTCCTTGGATCCATCGGGATCAGAACACCGAGTTCTACAAGAAATTGAAGACGATACCAAGTTTCATCGGGCGGTTTAAGAGTTCTGAGTGAAATTGGCTCGCAGGGAAGCACTTGCGTTAAGTTTTTCAACGCCTGCGACTTAAAATTGGGTTGTTCTTCGCGATCGGTGTGCCAAGCTCTTCGTTCTTGGTGCCTACGTGATCAGGGAGTCTTCATCTACGCATAGGAGAAGACAATACGTGGATTGGATTGTTGGTTTGGGTGAGGTGAGCGAGTTTGAGTCACAGGGAGTCCATTTATGTCAGTTTTTTGCTATCTACGATCAAATTTCTTGCGTGGTTTTGCAAGGGGAACTCCAAACGACTTGTTTGGAGTCTCGTTGGGTTTGTGATAGCTAGATCTATCTGCTAGGGAAGACGGATATCAGTTTAGACGATCCGTTTGTGCGATGTGTGCGGTTTTAAGCCGCAAGGAGGAGTTTTTGGAGGTTCGATCACCTACGATCAAAAATCGGCGATATCTCAGCTGTTGGTAGTCGGATCTGAAGGTTTCTTGGGTTAACGGAGTCAGCAGAGGAGACCCTATCGACATCTGAAGTCCGTTTGGCGAAAGGAGGAACTTCACAGATAGGCCTTTTTTGGTTTCTTCGCTACGGGTTTTGCTCTTTTGAGTTCGTTAGAGTTCTGGTTGGCTATATACAACTTGTGGTAGCTAGCTTTAGCTAAGAATTTGTACATGGATGTGGTTTGGACTTGGGTTTGGATCGCATGATACTGTTGTGGCTCTGCTTGTTAGCAAAGGGAAGTTTCTCTTGCTTTGAGCTACGCTTCGGTGTTTTTGGGTCAGGGTTGAGAATCAAGGGTTGTTTTTAAGGACTTTGAAGCATGTTACAGACCGCTCTGGTCTGTTTTTCAGTTCTGTGCTCTTAGGAGAAAGAATCGGCAGTGTACATACATTTGGAGTTGGTATATATCGCAGCGTTCGTTTTCGTGGTTGTTTTTCTCTGTCTTGTCTCTGTTTCAGCACACAACATCTCCACAGCCAGGAACCTCGCATTTTCCTGGACATCCTTTATGCAATATCCGACACGATAACGGGATGATCAAAGACATCACACATTTGATCCGCCAGACTTACGATATGTGTGTCATCAACTAGAGATAAAAAAACACAACCGGGAGCAACCAAAGCGATGACCAAGAGAGCTCTATAGTGAGCTAAGACAAAGAGGGGTCCATCCAAAGGGTCTCCTTGACGAGAGCTGCAACGGAGTCGGTGACTATAACCCTCTCTATCAAAGAATCGTGTTGATAATTAAGAGGAAGAACCATAGAACGATATCCGAGAGGAACGAGACTCGTCAGAGATCCACCGCTATCCAGCACCTTAAAGATAAAAGCACGAGAAATGCTACTAAAAGTGTTTTTCACGTCCACTTGTAAGATAACTCAATCTGGATGAATATCCAAGAGAGCCATAATGCCGAAAGACACCGACTCACAACTTCCAAGTGTCGCAACTCCAAACTGATGTGGACAGAGGTAGTCTTGAAAAGTATCTCGAAGGTGAAAAACAATGATAACACTAATAAGTCATAAGAGAATCTCGTTGATGACTATCGATCGAATCTCTCTACCATCTTTCATCATGATCAAAAGTCTAGCTTCCTCTAGTACTTGAGCTATAGAATAAAGAATATATCTCTGGGCTGCTATTGCCGCTACCTGAAAAAACTCCATGAAACCACTAGATTGGTCGTCTGTCTGAAAACAATCCTCATAGGTGCTCGTAGACCATCCTAGACAAACCTCCAAAAATAGATGTGGAGCTATACACAAGACATGGGCAAATAGAGATCTCGAGATATACCGACTCTTGATACTCCTGAAGCTGATACTCCTGAATCTTAGGTGGTGAGAGATCATCTAGTGAAGATGAAGAAAACGCAACGAAGTGATCGTCTCTTCAATAGGACATACTACTTACAAAGAATGCAAAACACTAGCAGCTCTACTATACTGTGGTGCCCACAATTTGCGAGATTGAAAATTTTTTGAAAATTTTAAAGTTAATGACATGTCTATGTAATTCAAATAACCTTATTACTTAAGATTACACCTTGCTTAGAGAGAAGATGATCTTAAGGACTTTTCATAAGGAGAAGTCGACTTCTTCGGAAGACGGACATCTTCTGGAAAGACGTCTTCTCTATCGTGTCTTCTAGAAGATAGAAGATAGAAGACGGACATCTTCCGGGAAGATAGTGACCGCGACTGCATGGATACCAACCACGCGTCACATAGATAAGGGATAGGTGTACCTATTAGGTAGTCACCGTAGTAGTAGTTAATTCGAAGTAACCTAGGGCATTATCTAAATCGCGCAGGGAAGATACAGATTGAAGACGCACTATCACAGAATCATTTATTGCTTTCCGCATTGGAAGATCGATTGCGCATTAGGACAGATTGCACCTTGGGAATCAAACCATTGGAAGCGAGAAGGGTCGAGATTAGGAGCACGTAGGATCAAATTGAAGCAAGCGAGAAAGCGAGGTCGTTTTCCAGCCAGGAAGCGCACATTCGAGCTGAGAGAGTAAGGAATTCCTGAGGATTTCAAGAAGTAGACATCGAGGATCAATTAAGAACTAGAGAGAAGCTTTGGTGCAATAGCAAGATCGATTACAGCAGCAGAGGGGCGCAGTTCAAGATTAACGACAGAAGCAGGATCGTGGTGAGACATTGGAGGTGGAATTGAAGACCGGAAGCGCGCAGAAGACTGACGGTGCAACAGAAGCAGCCGGAAGCAGTCTTGAGGTTCTTCTCATGTTCTTTCTCTTTTCTCATCGCTTCCCGTCTCTGATTTGATGTCCCTGCGCTTCCTCGCTCGTTTGCATGACGCTCATCGATCGATTTCCCTACCCTGAAATTCTCTCTGTGAAAATTGGGCGTGGAAGCGCTGGCTAATTTTCGATAGCCGTCTTCTCACTTCTTCTCAAGATGTAATCGAGCTTCCACATCTCTCATTCTCAAATTCGATCGCTTATCAATTTCTTTATCGTACCACTCCTCTGTTCCCGAACCCATGGACAAAAGATGCTTCTGAAGATCTGAACGTCTTCGAAAGATGTTTTTGAATGTCTGAACATCTTCAGAAGATGACTGTTTGCAATTCGTATCAAGATTAGATTTGATTGGAATTTGTGTTTAGAGAAGCTTGGTACGAATCCTACGTGAGCTTGTGAGTTGATTGTTGTTTCGAGAAGCTGGAAATTGGAAACCAGACCTGTGCCTCTCAATCTTCCCGCCTTCTCAAATCCACATCTTCCTAGAGAGACTAGAAGATTGGAACGGCTGGCAGAATGCGCGAGAAGACGTGAGGGTCCTTTACGGATCTCTTCTGTCTGATCCATAGCAATCTATTCCTTCTTCTTCTCGAACTTAGAAGAGAGTTGTGAGAAGCCTTGCTGGCATAATCTGGAGAGAATGGTCGAAGGTCATGTCTTCTCGTCATGCAGCAAGCTTCTTTTGAGTGTGTATGAGAGATAAGGAGTCGGAAGAACAGAGTATGAACGTTTCGTGTCTGTTGTGAGGCTAGATTGCGTGTCGGAAGCTGAAGACATGTGAGATCAGTGATAGGAAACCTGACTACCAGAAGTATTTCGAGTACGTCAGTTAATCGGAAGTTGTCCCGAGAGTCTTCCTGGAGATCACTGTCACCGCAGGAGTCCGCAACCATCTTCTGAACCTTTTCGTATACTCTGCTTCTCACGTATCTTGTATCTTATGTTATGAAGTAGGATGAAATGCAAGGTGGGTTGTCTTCTTGGGAATCCATCCGATGCCTTGCTTAGTTAGGACTGTTTAGATAAAGCTCGGAAGACGAGAGGAATTTAAGCATCATTGTTAGAATCTCAGAAGACGGAATAGCTGTCTTCTGGAAGACTAGATTCGTCTTCTGAGAGTGGAAGCTAGACTGTGAGGACTTGGGAAGGACTGAGCCTTCGGCTCACAGCAAGTACGTATGGCTTAGTGTAACAGAGGCTCGAAGCATGTCGATGCATCCTCGAGGGTTGGTGTTACTCACCGCAGAATTGACAAAAGTCAAACCCTTCATCAAGAAGTTGGGTCTCGACTTCTTTCTGTGGGAATAGAACCTCGCGGACCAAGGTCTTCTGGAGGAGGTTTGCGCAGCACTGCCTCCGCGCAACCTTGTACTTGTGAAGACAAGGATCGCTCGTGGAAGATCATCTTCCTAGACGGTTGAGTGGTGGCACAAGACTTTTCACATGCCAGAATCCGAGAACGCTACTGTCTCTGTCGCATAGAAATGACGTCTTCCAGCAAGTCAATTTGATGCTCTCCCAGTTCTCTAGGTATGTCCTTCATGTCTTCTATGGTCCATGCGAAGACATCCTGAAACTCTGTGAGGAGTTCTGAAGTCTTCCAACTGGAAAGTTTTAGCTTCTTCTCATGGCAATCTCCATTTCTTGAAGATCATCAAGGTTCATCATTCTTTCAGTGTGATTGTACTCATTGGCACCAAAATATTCCGGTTTGGGAGCTTTTTCCAAATTCGATTCGTCTTCTGGAAGATCAGCTAACTGGTCTTCTGAAGAGAAGATAGTACTTTCGTCTTCTGGAAGCTCTTCTTCCGCAATTTCATAGCACTCAATGTATCCACAATTCACTTCTTCTGCTTCTTCTGATGTATCTGTAGTACACAAGTTATTCATCACAAACTCATCATATCTTCCATCACTGTCAGAAGAAGCAGTTGAGTCTTCTGACGTGTATCTCTCAATTGTAGAGGAAGTTTCACCTTGATGTCCAATCTTCATCCAAGAGAGTGAGACTTTAGACTTCTCACCCGACTTGGGTGTAAGATTGAGAAACCTCATACGATGTCTTCTTCAATCGGTATTTACACTTGTAGCATACAACCAAGGTCTTCCTATCAAAACTTGATATCCAACCTTAGCTATAGGTCGTAAAATAATGTAAGTGAGGTAGAAAGATACTCCCCCAATTACTGTCAAGATATCTTTCAGTTGTCTCAAAGGTCGTCTTCTGGTCTAGTCCGCCATTCTGAGAATCCTCGGAGTAGGTTGAAACTCAGTGAAGCCTAGGGCATGCGCAGTCTCTTCAGTCATGATGTTAACTCCGGAGCCTGAATCAATGAGTACCTTCTTCAAAAGACAGTCATGGATCTCCATATCGAGTTCTATGACTCCCAAGTCCTCATGTTTTATCCTCAAGATCAGGGTACTCTGGAGAAGTTTCGTTTTTCTCCTCTTCCTCGATCCTCTAAGCACAGACTGTAACAGCTTCTTGTACCCAACATTATCATCCAGATGTTGTTGGAAGGTTACATCCGTCGTCTGATTCCACAAATCTCGTAAGAAGTCTAAGGAGATCGCTTCGGAAGAGTGACTGGAGTTTTCAACAAAGAAGACTTAAAAGCTGTTTCCTTAGGTGCAAAACTTGAAGTGATTCTTCCCTCGACTGGAAGCTGGTCCTGTGGGACATGGGCTGTCATGGTCGGTGGAGGAAACTTCTGCACTATCTTCCGTCGCTTCTCCAACTCTTCTTGCATGATCGCTTCAACTTCTTTTCTGATGTCAGGAGCAAAGTACTTCGGATCTTCCTGATCATAAGCAGGAGAAGAAGGCCGCTCAAGGGAGGGTGATCTCTCCTTACGCTGTTTCTTCTTCTTAGTCTCTTTACGACGGGATTTTGTCTTCCCTTTGCTTTTGGTACTCACCTTGAATACGGCCTCATCCATGACTTCTTCTGGAGGCCAGCTATCTGAATCCGGGCAAGGGCTCCAAACAGTGTCATCCGTCAAAGTAAAAGATGACGCTCTCTCAAGTGGCTTCGTCTTCTGCAGCTGAGGCTTTTTTCCTACGTGCTTCTCAAGGTCGGATTCGTCTTCCTCTACGTGTAGACAATCCGTGCAATCCTCATGATCTCCTTCTTCTACAGAGATATGTTGTATCACTGCTAGCTCGAGCTCAGAAGCTGATGCGGCTTCTGCATGAGGTGTGGTCTCTGCGGATCTAACCATCTGTCATGGACGTAAGGTCTGAGGACAATTTCTTGTGAAATGTCCAGCTTCCTTACAATTCCTACACAAGGGTACTTGCCCAATCTGTCTTCTCGGATGAGGACAGCTGGACCATCAGTGTCTTGTCTCTCCACAATTGTTGCATGCTCCAGGAAGAGGGTTTAGAGGTCGTTGTGATGATGAAAGTTGTCAGGGCGTCCTGGTCTGTACAGTACCAACCCGGTCCTTAGGAGTATAACGATTAAACTGAGCAGGAGGCGTAGGAGTGACCAGTTTGTATCATCTCGATCTTATAGCAGGATTCCTCACTTGGATCGTGTAGATATCTCTCATCGTCTTTTTCCCAGCCTGCTCAATTAACAGTTTGGTCGTGCGTACACTGATCTCTGGTGTGTCTGGAAGAGTTACAAAGGTTGCACCAAATGTTTAGCCGGGAAGCCATGGATTGTTTTCGCTTGTCCTTCTGGTTCAAAAGAGGCAAACTACTTCAGCACTTCATCAATCCGGGATCATGTGCAGACTGAATGATCTGAGTCTGAGGGATCTTCTGCACAACTTCTTCTCTGGATCATGACTTCTCCTTCTTGCGATCCGTATCCGTATAAAAGAGCTACACCAATATCATGGGATTCAAACCCCAAGTCCAAACAACGTCCACATACAAACTCTTAGCTAAAGCTGGCTACCACAAGCTGTACATAACCAACTAGATCTCTAAGGAACTCAAAAAGAGTAAAAATCGTAGCGAAGGAACCAAAAAAAATCTATCTGAGAACTTTCTTCTTTCGTCAAACGGTCTTCATATGTCAATAGGGTCTTGTTCCCTGACTCCGTTGGCCTAAGAAACCTTCAGATCCGACTCTCGACAGCCGAGATAACGCCGATTTTTTGCCATAGATGACCGAACCTTCAAAAACTCTTCCCTGCGGCTTAAAACCGCACACATCGCTCAAACGGATCGTCTGATCTGATATACGTCTTCTCTGGTAGATAGATCTTGCTACCCTGAACCAATGAGACTCCAAACAAGCCGTTTGGAGTTCCTCTCGCAAAACCACACAAGAAATTTAGTCGTAGGATGCAAAAAACTGACGTATATCGACTCCCTGCAGCTCAAACTCGCTCACCACACCCAAACCAACAATCCAAACCACATATCGTCTTCTCCTGTGCGTAGGTGACGACTCCGTAATCGTGTAGGCACCAAGAACAAAGAGCTTGGCTCACCGATTGCAAAAAATAATCCAATCTCAGGTCGTATGCAACAAAAAACTGACGTAAGCGCTTCCTTACGAGTCAACTTTCTTCACATCTCCCAAATCGCACGACGAAACTTCGTATCGTCTTCAGTTTCTTGAAGAACTCGGTGTTCTGATCCTGATGGATCCAAGGACAGCAAGTTTGGACTCCGGACCTAACATTAGTTAGCAAGTTCTCTAGTTTCGTAAAAAATTTGAAAAAGTTGTTTCATTTCCAGTATAAAATCAGTCATTAAGCTACATCCAATAACAAGCTCGTGAGAGAAACTAACTTCTCAAATATCATACTATAACTGTATGGTCGAGTATTGCAGATTCTTTAATTAGTTAAATACATGTTAACTAGGTTCTCCAACAAACAAAGTCTCGGCCTCTAAGTCTCACACAAAAGACTAGATTTACAATCCACATCAGGTTATAATAAACATACTACTGTCTGATGTGCATACCCGCGAAAAATATCTGCATTTCGAAACTTTTCGATTTAGCTCTAAAATATATAGTATAGTATGATGAACAAAGTAATTGTTCACTAACTACTGAAGTCTGGGAATTATATACTGTTTGATTTTACAACTACGCCTTTAGTTTACTAAGAGAAAAGGATTTAAGTATACACTAGACCGCGAATATTAATAAGCTTTCATTATTATTCTCTAGTATGACGAGCTTTTTCCAGCAGATTAGCAAATATAAATTTCAATGAATTATTTTTCTTCAAATATACAACGTCGTTATTTATACGAGTTATATATAATTATTAGTTATGTATTATAACAATTAATCATTGGACTATTCACACAACAAAGTGAAAGGACTTTTGATCCCTAATATATTGGTGCTATATTGGTGGTCTAATAAAAGACTTTAGGACCTTATCATTTGTAAAATTACACTCTAAATTGCCTAGAGGTTATTTTAGTGCTATGTTTATAAGATCATGTATTCTTAAATACACATCAATTTATATTTTAGTGTTATGTTATAATATCATTGTATTTAAAATACACATCAAGTAACAGAGAATTGTTGTTAGATGTATAAATTTAATTTTTAGTTTGTTCTAAAATTTGTTTAACTTCGTTTTCGGGTTGTTCTAAAATCTACATTCAGCTGTGGTTGTCAATCTACATTTTATTCCACTAATGTATTTTTCAGTAAACACTAACCCAGTTGCTAGCCAATGGTTTATGATATTTTTTTAATTATATTAACTTTTTTCCTTCTACTCCTCCGGTCCAAAAGTGCACTCTGCATGCATATTTTTTTAACTAGATCTGTATGTGATCATCATAAATTGATTAATGACTACATGAAGTCAGTTTCACCAAGAAAAGAAATGGCGACTATAACGAGGATGTATTGTTAAATGTACAGCAACAAAAAGAACTTTGGAATCGTTGGGGATCGGTGTCCTGCAGTTAACTCTGATCATCCATCTACGGTATGATGATCGGCACTCCAACTAAACTCCAGTAGGTTGCCACACTCCGGACATGGACGACATGCTAGTGATAATAATGCTTCAGAGAAAACCCTTCGGACGTGGTCATACTACACGTCTGATATGAGCGAAACCAATCAACTAAAGTACCACAACCAGTGCCCTATTAGAGGTCAAAGTTAAACGTAAAAATTCTTTTACGGCAGAAGTGAGCAAAATCGTTAAACATAAACGAGTAATTTTATCCAGGATCGTGGTTCACAAGGAAGTGATATTTTGAATAAAAAATTTTATTTTTTCATTAATTGTTTTTTATCACTGACATTAGAAATGCATAGATTACGTTGACACGTTTGTACTCATACCGCTCATAGTTGAAATGAACGTGTATGTAATTACTTTTGTGGTATATTACATCAAAAGTGCCTTTTTGGTCCAGAGAAGGAAGACGAAAATCGTAAGTTTAGCAAAGAAAGTTGTGAAATGTTATTGGTTCATATGTTTAGAATAAGCTTGAGAAAAATTTGAGGGAAAAAATGAAAATTTAAGTTGAATATATGTAGTTTGTATCTTTCAAGAAAAGCAGTTATATATAACAGATAGATTTCAGATTATTAAAATATATTTTTTCTTGATAAAGAATCCAAATCCTTGCTTACGAGAAAAGTAAATAGGCTCCATGTGACACGAGTCTCGTATCACCATAAAATAGTCTACATAAAGCATACTGAAAGTACAGTAGGATGTTAACGATGAGAAAATTCTCATCGTTAACATCATAAGGACTGCACGTGAAAGAGTTCTCATTCCATCATAACAATAACTCTGCAGACAATAAATTATAATCTAAAACTTCGATTTATGACCTAATTTTTTCTCTTGAAAGAGTTAATACATAAATTAAACTATGCATATTCTCTTCTCCCAAAACTTGGGAAAAGAATATGCATGAGTTTGAAATGAACGTGAATAAGCAAATGTCATCGAGCACCTCTGGAAGTATCCGCAGGAAACGCCTCAGATCTCTGGCCAAAGTTGTAACTCCAGTCCACTGAAAAAGAATCTCTTGGAAAAGTTCCAAATTTGACACCTATATTTTATAGTTTAACTTTTATTTAATTTATAATCCGAAAAAGACGAACAGAAGGTGGGTCAAAGCTTGAATTTCCCTATTTCGTCGATTAGAACTAGAAGGGATTGGCGCTCTCGTTTCGTCGCTGTTTGACGGACGTGGTGTCCACCCAGTTCTTCTAACAAGGGTGCATGACGGTATGTGTGTAGGACTGCATCCCGCTTGACAGGGACCAGTGGGTCGAACATCTTTGCACTCGGTCAACTTTCTCTGTCTCTGATATGGTGTCGTTCTTTTATTTTATTTATATATGATGGCGTTATTGTCTTCTAACCTTTTCAGGCTAACACAAGTTTTGTTCGTACAAACTTTGCGTAAATGCAGAACTTCCATTGCAGTGGCCCTGTTTGCATTAGATCTACAAAGTTCACGGAGGAACAGAAAAGTATTTGGAGTAAACCATTACTGACTTTATTATAGTGTCAGTATAACTACGTGGATATATGTTAAATTAAATCAGTTTTGTCAAACAAAAATTAAATTACAAGAATACATTATCGCATTATTTTCTTAACTAGCTATCTAGCTATTATCGTATAAAGCTAGCCGGATTGCATGACTTCTTGGTTTACAACACAGTTGGAGGTGGAACTAGTTCAAGACTAAGTTGTCTTCTGCGAGAACTTTCGTGTGGACTATGGAAAGAAGTAAGAAATTCGATTCACAATACAAACTCGTGTGAATCTCAAGGGATGTCCAAGACTCTAATGCCATCATGAGAAGTGAGAAAGCCCTATGGGGTGATGAAAGAAGAATCCAAACCAAAAAGAGACCAAGCTCAACACTTGGTCATCCTAATCGACAAACCAATGATTAAAATCTCCGCTAGAAGATTCTCAGATACATGTCCTATCAAAAAACATGTCTCACAATATGAGTATCATCGTGTGAAGAAGGAATCATATATCTTGGATGGAGCCATCTTTTGCAAGGTTTGAAAATGAGCCAGGACAAACACTAGACCTCATAGATAATAACCTTGTTTGGTACCTATCTCAGATCTTATGACCTCCACATCTTGCATTGAAGAACCGTGAAAATATATACATAGACTTAGCATCATCATAAAATATCCGAACAAAAAGTATGGACACTGAAAGCTTCATTTTCTCTCGAAATGTTGTTGAATGCATTCTCTGCATCTATCTATAGAACCACCCAATCGAGCTGAAGCTCCATGAATGCACAAAGTACATGCACCACGATATCGATGTCACCTCTGGCACCCAACATGTATTGATAAAGTTGCAGATGTTGTACAAATGCATTCTTGTGTTGAAGCACCATAGTACGACCGATAAGCCTGAAAAGGACCTCTCCCACCGTTAGAGGATGCACGCCTTTGCTGTCTTTGCCTATCATGAGCAATTTACTCGCCATCAAAACCTGAACGGTGCCAAAGCTGAGCACACTGTGAAAAGTTGAGTAAACCCACTCGTGAAATCTTCCGGATCCAAGCAATATCACAAGTACTCATAAAGCATACACGAGGGACCACTAGCTGCTAGACTAGGGACGGTCATGAAAACATGAATAAAAAAGTCTCTATCTAGAACAACAAATTCTGACGGCTGAAAAAATAAAATCTCAAGAGAAGGTGGCGAGGGTGTAATCATCTAAACTCAAGAATAATATCTTGTGTAGGAGGAGCCACCACCAATGGACGTAAAGCTCGAGCAGCATGACTGAGTTCTCCAACTTGATCAAATATAAGATAACGTATGAGTCATACTTTCTTCAGAACCTACTCCGAATCCATGATCTCCACGTCTAGAGAAACTACATGGTCTGCAGCTCCGTATGACAAACTATCCAAGAAGTCTCTATGTAGATACTCCTAGTCACCACGTATGAATCGACGGAGTCACGCTGACCTGACTTCCCTCCCCTGTCGTATCTCAAACATCGTCTCAAAAATAGAAAATTTGATACCAAACATACTCATCGAAAAGATCCGCAAGCCAAAATATCTAAGGATAATCTAAGTGCGGGTCTAACATCTATCCTCAACGTCCAAAAAAATAGAGTGAAAGAGACGAGGTGGAGGTCGATAAAGTGAAAAGAAATCTAAAGTAGAATAAGTCTGTGAACGGAACCAAACCCAACCTCCAGCATATCAATTGGAGGGATGATTGACGAGGAGAGAGAAACCAATGATGAAGAAACTACGGAAGAAGTGATATGATGAGACTGAGTAACAACCAAAGATGGATCTCTCGATCTAGCACCTGTACAAGCACGAGCATGATTGATGCTGATCCCACCCACCGTAAATGAACGACCACAAAACAAACAAGGGATATGAAGTACATGTCTTTGAGCAGAAGGTCCTCATGTGCTAATAGGACAAGGAGTCCTAATAGTCTCCAAATACAAAGTTGTGGACATAGATCTAAACCATATCGGTCTCACCAAACTAATAAACGAAAATAAAAAATCATGTGAAATAAGAATCTAAGTAACTAAACACAGTAATATAACAAAAATCATAAAATTTCTCATACATGTAAGAGATCATAACGTACGTTGTGCGTACGTGCATCAAGCTCACTATGCATAACAACAAAAAAGAACAAACAGAAAAAATAAACAGAAAAAAAGAAGATAAAAACATGAGTAAAGAAAAGAATAGAAGAAGGCAGACTACATTCCTGATTGAGCAGATGTCGACATGCGCACATCCACAGTCTTCGCTCTCGTCTCGACACGTCTCTATGATAAAGAAGGGACTCACTCCGTACATCATAAGAAAAAATAAAAAAACTGAAAAAAGCTCAATGTATAATCCACAAAGAAATCAAAAAAGAAATAATCAAAATGAACAGCGTTTCGAAATGAATCATTCGATAAGAGAATGACATTGAATGACTACGTACGAAATAAAAATATGAGAAATCTTAAATTGAAGAAAGAAACAACCTCCACCCCTTCACTCCTCATCCCGCACTCTCGTCTTTTATCCTATATCTACATGTTTTTTGAATTCTATGAGAAGCCTCTGAAATTTATCCTATATCTACATGTTTTTTGATTCTATGAGAAGCCTCTGAAATTCCTTCTTCTTGGGTTATATTATGTGCTAATCTGTCGTTCCTTTTCTAAGATTGGATCTGGCTGTTAATATCTCCTCGGACCTTATCAGTATATCAATTTTGGTAACTATTATTCTATAGTTTTCTATACCCAACATAACTCAATAATCTATACGGGATGCTTTTTTTCTGAAGCTCGCAGTTCATGTCTTGTATTTTCCTTGTGGCTTACATGTGTTTGCGATGATGTGAATCTCACTTTGTTCCACTTTGACTGTAAATACATCTCCTTCATGTACGAGTGTTGTTGAGACGAACAACTCGTGAACTAAGATTACATTATAATACTAGAGTGATCTTCATTTAACCGGAGTCAATTGATGTTATTCATGTTCTTATATGATCATCATGATTATGTAAGACGTAGCAAAGAAACTTGAAGTATAAGAAGACACAAAATACGAGAATTAATGTTCGGTAACCAAACACTCAACAAGCAACAAGGAGGTGTGAGTATCCTCCTTCTTAGAGAAGCATCTATTGGAACATGATCGTTTGACTTCTCTCTTATCTCGACTTGAGGATCCTTCATATCGCATTCTCCATTTTATCTTCTTGCTTTGCGAAGAGATCATCACTTTTGCAAAGATGTGTGACACTTACTCATACTTTCCTCGATAGTTTGGAGCGGTTTGATCAGGATTTGTTGACAACTTATGTAGATATTTTGAGACCAATAGCTTTTCTTCGTCTAGAGGGAGAGTTGACCAGGGAGCAAGTTACTTGACCTTGTATGCGTGGTGGGATATGCCTCCTAGCCTCTAAGGTCTCTGCCCCTTAGGCTTTCTTGGGCAGTTGAGCTCTAGTTGCACCATCTTTGACACTACATTTTTACGTACACCATGTTCCACTATTGCGAGAGTTTGTTGTGCATATAAGGGATGGGTCCTTCTCCCTACATGTATCATTACATCAGTGTAGATATGACTTACCTATTCTAACTCGTTCTCTCTTATCTCCTTTTGACGTCATTGCTAGAGATGATATGCAGACACTCAATCATAGTTTCTATTCGCATATAGTACTTGCTCGTCTCCAATCAGATGGACTTTTATATCATATTATTGCTCGTCTTCATTCTTGCGTGGGTCCTGATGCGAGTGCTTGACTTTCAGCCAAGCCTTCCTCCCCTCGATTACGCATCGCACCTTCAGCTTACATTATAGCAAAACATCTTTGATTAGATCTCACTCATCCTCTGATCGTAGGTATCTCGAGGTGTAGCTGTGGCCATGTTATCTCTATTACAAGAAGACATATTTTCTGATGTACACAAGGAAAAGAAATCATTGAGGAGCATGACACCATTCGAGACACTATACTTCTTCTCATGAGAGACGGGTCTTCATGTGAGGAAGGAGGTTAGGAGTTTCTTTCTCTCCTCCTCCATGGATCCTTCTTGATGACTATTAGATTTATATTGCAGCCATGAAGGAGTTGCATATGTTATACATGGACAATAAAGATTCGGTCCATCAGATTGGAGATAACTTCAGCAGCTTTTCTGTTTTACAATTATTAAGGTTTGCATTTTTTCCAATTCATTCTTCATGTGAAGAATGATTCTCGAGGTTTCTCACAACAAATGTAGATGAAAAGGATAGATCAACACTACAGAAGTTTACTTCACAAATAACGACAGGAATATAACCAAGGTATGTGCTTCTTGGCTTTCCAGTTTATCCACAAGCTTTGTTATATGTGAAATAAACGTTTGTAGTAGTCTAACAAAATGAGATTGCTGCAAACAAGAACGAGACACTTTACATCCACGTCTTTCCTCCACGTCCTGCCCGCAGCATTCACCTCAATCGTACAGCCAAATCTTTTAACCATACGGAAAGTTTCGGACGTTTTACACTCTATGCATATGTCTTTCAACTTCATAGTTGTCTTTTTGGATTCTATTGAGGTTTAATTCTTATTTCTAACTTTACTGTAATGAAATATGCATCCAAGCGTTGTTGTGATCCAGTGAAGGAAAACGACAATTCTTGATTAAGTGAAGAAAATAGTCAGATGTTATTGGCTCACAAGAGACTTCCAGAAGAACTCCGTAGAAAACTGGAACTGAAAAGACGACTTGACATGAGAAAATTGAAATCTTGATTTAATAATAGAATCCTTGTAATATCTTCAACTTGAGAATGATAACTTTTATTTTTGAAAAAAATAGAATAGAAAAACTGGTTCTCCAATTTTTCTGAATCTACTATTGATATGTGAGTTATCGATGATTGCAATCTGCAGACGTACGAGGAATTAGATAGCATATCTATAATGAGAAAGTCACAAAAGATGGTTACTACATTGATATGATGTATGACAATGAGACACGTCCCATAGAAGCAACAATGAAGAAACCAAGAAAAACGAGGCTTCATTATTAGGTAGCAGGCTATCTGATGGTCTTGGTGACCAGGAGATGTTGAAATATAAATAGACAACCCAATATACACTTGGATCTTGATAAGGAAAATAAACCATAAACGTTGCATGCGAGATGACTCTAATCCCATCATAAAAGATCTCATCTGTAGAGTATTAAAATACAATTTGGAACATTTTAATTTATGATCTAACTCTTCTCATAGGAAATGTTAGAGCATAAATTAAATAGTGTGCATATTTTTCCTCTCTCTAACTTAGGAGAGGTGAATATGCATCCAAAGTGTCCTTTTGATCGAGATGAAGAAAACGACAAACATCATTAAATTCATAATGTTTATTAGTCATTGATGTCACTGATGAGTGAAAAATACAATGATCGAGAGAAAGATACTAAGAGATTAATGTTCGATGAGATGTCGAGAGAGACCATTTTAGACAAGGGATATATTTTTCTAAATTTAATATACTAAATTTATATTATTAAATATAGAATGCTACAGTTAACTAAACTCTAATCTGAGCACACATGATCGTCGATTCAGTATCAAACTCATAAGTTGAGTATGTTTATTGATCACATCTTTGTATATACATGTCGGATTAGTCTCCATTGAAAACATACTTAATTTTTTAATTTTAATTTTTGACCTAACCCTTCCAAGAGGAAGAGTAAAGACATAAATTAAAGCACATATATAGTCCTCCTCTTCCAAACTGGAAGAGGGTGAATTTGCATGCAAAGTGCACTTTGGGAGGTAAATATGCATGGAGTCACCAAGCAAGAGGGAAGTCTTTATCTGTAATCTAAATATCTCTTTATCTATCCGTGCTACAAAATATTCCTCATGAAGTCACATCCGAACGGAAGTTGCAGATGTTGATTGATCATGCTTATTTAGTTCGTCCCAGTCCTCAATCTATAAGTCAAAATGAAATTAGGGTTCATAGACATAAGTCTTAAATGTCAGAGGATACAATGGGTGGAAATAAATTAGGAAAAGTAGAGAATTACGACCAGAGATCGATTACGTGGACGTAAATTTTTTACGATCACCTCCATTGGTAGTCCATTAGGGGGTGTCAAAGTTAGTGGTCGTAGTATTTATTCCATGACCCGCGGGCTATAGTTCCGGACAACATCCGGTTTGGATGCGGGTGGATTTGGAGGTATCCGTAAAAATGACCCGCGGATTTCGTTGCACTGCCCGTTGTCGTGATGTGAATCATTTCACATAGTAAATGATTCACTTCTCTGTCAAGCGTTAGTCTCTCTGAGTGAAGTTAAGACCTCAGAGAAGTCCATTTTTGGATGATGTTATATGTTTTGAGTTTTAGTAGGTTGATTACCATATTGATAGGGTTTTAAGCTCATGGGTTGTATTTGCGTGTCGTCCATGCACGCTTTCTAGCTGATTTAAGTTATCTTTGAGACTGCGTGTCGTTTTAGATAGTTTAAGTTTTACGCTGGCACTCTAGGGGGCTTGACGTGGTTGCCTATGAGTGTAGATAAGTTACCAGGTAGTTTAAGGCACAAAATGACAACCAAATGGAGCTATGAACTCCCATTGGTCCATTTTTGTCTTTTGTAAAACTCTAAGTTTAGAAACAGAGCTCTAGAGTGGATTTCGAGCAATTGGTGAGGACTGCGAGATCTGAGAGCACAGGGAGATAGAGCTCGTCGAGCCAAGCACTGTTAGTGAAATTTTCGATCAATTTGGATCAATAAACAAGGAGTTATGCCCAATTGAAGTTCGGTTGTGTCAAAACTGCACCACTTTTGTTGATTTTGGGGTTTTGAGTGTCAATTGCAACAGAATTCAAGAAATCGCTTCAAACCTTTGTGGTTGCGTTCACTGTCAGCCGGGCTACGACTGTCAAAAAAGTTTCAAGTGATTTGAGTTACTGAGTAATTCACGGCGGCCGCTGAAGTAGAGGGAGTCCGAAAAGCTCTCAATCTGGAACAGCAACTTCAGAGAGCGAGATCCGGAGTTCTGTGTGGAATCAGGAGGCCCAACTTCACAGGAGTGTTCAGCAAGCTGTGTACTGCAAATCCTGTAAGAATTTCCCAAAGTGATCGAGCCAATTCCATGTTATAGGTCGAAATAGCTGTCTGGGTACCAGAAACTACCGTAATTTCTCTACTCAGAAAGTTTCTGCTCATATCTTAGTGCTCTGAATTGATCTGAAGCTGAAATTTCGTATGTGTATCCAGTAGAACCTCATTTACATGTAGGAGGAGTTCTGAAGTCTGAACCTTCACATATTTCTCAATCCTGAGTGTCAAAGTTCGCCATTTGATCTTATCATTGCTAGTTAAGCCTGAACTTTGCTTCCTGAACATATCAGAAGAGCCTAGAGACTTATATGAGTGTTTTTCAGTATCACCTTGAGACCTGAAGCCTATTCTTTGAGTAAACTAGTCACAGCTAGGAGCCCAACGCTTCCCTGAGTAGATTGAACACAGCCTTCAAGCTCATATCACAGCCAGAAGGTTCGCCTTTCTCAGGAAGACTCTCAACCCGACACCGTGGCGGTTTTGGCCGTAGATTAATGATCACGTTCATTTGTCTTGTACTACGTACCACGTGTTTACGTGACATGTACTTTCATGTATTCAAAATTCAAAAAAATTCTTCTCGCAAAGACTTCTCGAGATAGTTCGATGTAGAAGCAAAGACTTCTCGAGACAGTTCGGTGTAGAAGTCTGTTCGATGACCGAGAGTTCAGTGTGGAGGTGTCTTGCTTTCCCAAAACGACTCTGATTCGTAGTTTAAAGCTATGCATTCCACGTTTATTGATCGACGTTCACTTGTGTCGTGTCCGCTCACTTTTCGTATTTTCAGATATAAGGACCAGCTCATGCTTGAAAGTGTACCATTGCGGAAGTGGTTACCTCATTCTAGTGAATACCATGCCGTGTGTATTCGAGAGAAAACAGTTATTGCGGAATATAGAGGATATTGTAGAGATGAGAGTGATCTTAGCTTTCTCCAGCTCGGAAGAGTCTTCTTCTTCAGATGAATCTAGTGACAGCAACACGATGGACAATTCAAGCTCGAGGAGAAAGCATAAGCTTGAATGTACAAGTTCTTCATCGTGCGATGAAGCTTCCGAGTCCGACTAAGAGTTAGTAGAGTTGTACCAAATACTCTATACTTCAAGATATTTGGAAAGACAAGATCGATTTTCATTTTCCTAAAGTAAATACTTCTTTCGGAATTATTTTGAAAATCTTCCTACAAATTTGTTCTGACAGCTCACAAGAATGGATAGACGGAGTTTCGAGAAACTGATGAGTTTAGTCGAAGCTCATCCCATTTTCTATGATCAGAGTTGAGTAAAACAAACTCCAGTGCCTCTACAACTTACTGTTGCTCTAGACAGATTTGGACACGACAGAAATGATGTTGCTCTTGGAAGGTCGTTGCTTCGTTGGGGTTGATCTCAGATCCGTGATCAACCAAGGCAACAACAGGTTCAGGTAAACTCCCAAGACGAACTCGTGTAGCTGTCGTAGCACGAGCCTAATGTCTTTTTCTGAAGTCACTATCACTAGCTGGACTCTCCTCGTCAACTTCCTCATCGTCGAACACAATAGTGTTGGTACCAGCAACTAACGCTTCTTGCTGGTAGCCCTGGTCATCAGCTTCCTGAAAATGCACCTTTCCAAACTCCGCATCATTCACAGAAGCTCCTACCACATCTATCAGTTGACTCTCTACTTGTTCTGACATCACCTGTCTCTTGCGCTTGATGATGTAGATGATCAGTTCGTGAAACTCCCTCTTTGCAATACCAAGAACTTCTCGGAGAGAAAACTCGATTCGTGCATCCAGTATCCTCTGCTCCAAGATGCTCTTCAGATCAATAGAAGTTTCAATATCAACCGCCAACTTGTAAGCCGGTCCTTTCTTCTTCTCTTGGGCAGTAAACCTCCTTCCAGCCACCGTTGGCTCATGCTGGGATCTTTGCACGTCCTCCATCGGACCTGGTGCAGGTGGAAGAGCTTGAGAAGTAGAGGGGATGTCCTCTGGAGGAGCTGCTCGCCTCCTTGTGACCCTCCGTCTATCTCCTGTCTCCTCAGGAACTCCAGTATCAAGTTCAAAGGCTTCTCGTCGGCTCTTTTCCTCCACAGAAACATCTTGTCAATGAAAGTGTCTATCTACATCCAAGAATGCTCTGATAGAAGTAGCGTCTACAGGATCTCCCCATCCTGTGACCCTACGAATATACTCGGCTCCTCTCTTCAGTATCTCAAAAGGAACTGGAGCCACACTCTTCTCAGCAGTCCTATCTAGCAATGTAGGACTAGAAGAATCTTCAATATGCCCATCATATACATCAGAATTTACCAGCGGTGCCATCAAAGCAGTTGCTGTTGCAGCCGCAACAATCTGAGGTAAACTCCTCATGCCTCCTCGTCCAAACTGAGTGCTCAACGGCTCTCCAGTAGAAGAAAGGTGCAGCCTACCGTTCTGATAGCGAACCACACCATCTCGCAAAGCAGCTGTGGGCTCTTGACAGTCTCCTCGGAAATGATCAGGACTATCACACCATATACATCTATGAACAGGAGCACCTCCTAGACGTGCAGCAGCAGGCGCCGGTGGCTGCTCCCTCTGCAAGCCAGCTAGCTCCACATTGAGTTCTCGCATCTGCCGGATAAGATCTTCAATCTGATTCTGTTGACCATGGTTCTCCGTAGGTCTCTGAACAGGTGCCTTTTGTGCAATAATTGGCACACCGGCATCAAAAGAACTGTAGCTGGGACAACAAGTATGGGAGCATGGGCCAAAGGCTGCTGTACTTGAGGAGCAGCATAAGGTTGAGTGACCACTTCTGCAAGCGGACGTCCTCCCACAGCCACTCTTCCCCTCCTCTACGTCAATACAGCCACAACATCCTCAACTCTCCCCCAATCCATAGTAACACCTCCTTCAACCAATCGATCTGCTAACATGAAGCATAATTTATCTGTCGTAACATCATCGGTAGCTTGCAGGAAAAGCTCTGTTCTCTTAGCATCTAAGGTTATGCGCTCAAGAGTTGAAAGTTATCGGTATCTCCGATCAAACTCTCTCAGCAACTCATTCAGGCTCATCATCCGACCAGGTTGCTGCTAGTCAGAAACGTCCTCCTAGTAACTCTCTCTGAATCTTCTTCAAGAAACTCCTCTCAAAGAGATCGCTCAAAACTCATCCAGATTCCAAGGTTTCTTCTCTGTACATCCCTAACTTGGTCCCGCAACTCAGGAATGACTGCTAACTCAAAACTTGCTATCATCTCAGCATCAATAACTCTAACCAGCTCCGTCTCTTCTCTATACTCACGTAGATATCTAGAAATATCTCTTCCTTCAAATCTTCCACACATATTCACTATCGCTTGCAAAGTCTTGGTGGATTTTAACTCACCTCCTCCAATGATCGGATGCTGTTGGACCAGGACCGCAAGCGTCTTCAGAATCTCAGCCGTATCCAGACCAGATGTAGATGTTCCTGTAGCTGCTGGTGCTACAGAAGGTGCTGCAGTAGACGTAGATGCAGCAGTCGTAGAAGTAGCAGTAGCAGCGCCCTTGCGATCCATCTCTTCTCCTTGTAGTAAACTCAACCTTCTCAATCAATCACCCCAAGAGCTCTCAGTGGAAGCACCAGATGTCGAGTTGAGGGTTTTCCTGAGAAGGGCGGAACCTTCTGGCTTTGATTTAAACGTGAAGGCTGTGTAGTACCTACTCAGAGAAGCGTTGGGCTTCTGGTTGTGGTGGTTTACTCAAGGGATAGGCTTTTCAGGTTACAACAGAGCGTTATGAACACTGTAGGAACCTCTAATTTACTCAGAAGGTAAAGTTCAGATCTAACTGGTAGTAATAGGATCAGACGGTGAACTTTAATGCTCAAGGAGAGGAAAACTATGATCGTTCAGACTTCTAAAATTCTCCTACATGTAAAAGAGGGCCAACTGAGCACACACACGAAGTTTAAGCTTGAGATCAAATTCTAGCATCGAGATATGGACAGAAAAGTTCTGATCAAAGATATTGCGGTAATTACTGGTACTCAGACAACTATTTCGACCTATAACAGAAAATTGACTTGATCACTTTCGAAGATTCTTACAGGATTTGGAGTCTACAGGATGTTGAACACCCTTGTGAAGTTGAGACTCCTGATTGTACACCGTTCTCCAGATCTCGTTCTCTGAAGTTGCTGCTCTAGATTGAGAGCTTTTCAGACCCCCTCTACTTCAGCGGTCGCCTTGAATTACTCACTCACTCAAATGACTTGAAACTTTTTGGACAGTTGTAGCCCCGCTGACATTGAACGCAACCACGAAGGTTTGAAGCGAATTCCTCAATTCTGCTGCAATTGAGACCGAAAACTCCAAATCCAACAAAAGTGATGCAATTCTGACTCAACTCGAACTTCAAATTGGCATAACTCCTTGTTTATTGATCCAAATCAATCAAGAATTTCATTGACAGTGCTTGGAACGACGAGCTCTATCTTCCTATGCTCTCAGCTTTTGCAGTGTCCTCACCAAATGCTTGAACTCCCCTTTAGACCTCTGTTTCTAAATTTAGAGTTTACAAAAGACAAAAATGGACCAATGGGAGTTCATAGCTCCACTTGGTTGTCCTTTAGTACCCTAATCCACGTGGTAACTTAACTTCACTCATAGGCTACCACGTTAGCTCTCCTAAAATACCAACGTAAGTCTTAAACTACCTAAAATGACACGCAGCCCTGAAAGTAAACTAAAACCAGCTAAAAAGCGTGCATGGGCAACACGTAAGTACAACCCATGAGCTTAAACCCTATCAACATGGTAAATCTAAGTTATGTACATTGAACATCATAGACAAATAAGGAGTCACTTGCACAAGCGCACAAATGCTTGAACAAGATAACTAGCATACTATCAGCCTACTAGGACTTAAAACGTATAACACAACGGTGTTAATATATGCATGAAGGACTAGGAGTAACATTAAGCTAACTTCTACCGCTACTAACTCCCAAGTGTCGGAGTAGAAACGTAATACGTAGCCGCCAATGTCCACAGTCTCAAGAATCGACTTCTCTGACGTCTTAACTTCACTCAGAGAGACTAACTCCTAGCAGAGAGGTGAATCATTTACTATGTGAAATGATTCACATCACAACAACGTTGTAGGAGCTCTTTCACGATCAATTCACAAATCGCACTGAGTCTTTTCACTCTAGTGCGATGATCGCACTGATCGCATTGAGCTCTAGGCTGTAGTGCGATCAATGTGACGATCGCACTTGAGCTCTTTCACTCTAGTGCGATCAGTTCGCAAATCGCACTGAGTGTTTTCACTCTAGTGCGATTATCGCATTGAGCTTTAAGCTGTAGTGCGATCAGAGAACAGATCGCATTAAGGATTTTCACACTAATCGCACTGAGCTCTAGGTTGTAGTGCGATCAGTGCGATCATATAACTGATCGTACTGAGGGTTTTCACTCTAGTGCGATTATCGCACTGAGCTCTAGGCTGTAGTGCGATCAGTGCGATCATCGCACTGGAGTTCTTTCACTCTAGTGCGAAAAGAGAACTGATCGCACTGAGTTCTTTCACTCTACACATATCATAAAAAAAAGAAATTCATAGGCACTAGCACTACTACTGACACACTACAGTGTTATAGTGTTTGTGATGTAACAGTACATAAGCACATGCAAACACACTGTAAAGTAAACAATAGAGTTCCTTATTTGCTTTGTCTTGGCTTGCTCTTTGCCGATCTCCTCCTTGCCGATCTCCTGTTCCGTCTTCGATGGAAAAGACTACCTCCTCTTCTGTCAATATCTCCAAATGTATCATAAGATGAGTAAGAGCTATCATAAGAAAATTCCTACAGTTCCACATTTCTTTGGGGTTCGAATATGCTTTTGTATATGCAATATCTCTCCTTCAAGATTATCTAGCATAAGCCGAGTCCAGTCATAGTCTATCTCTATCCTCTCAACTTTAGATTTTACATACAACACGAGTTTACTAGTAATAGTTTTAGACCTTCTCCTTGCCAAAAGAACTGCATTCAAACATTGGAAAGCAGGTCTCCATCCATGAATAGCACACTCACGTGCAAAATATCTCTTCTCCACCTTGTCATACTCAGGAAACCAATCTGCTATACGTACATGTCTCACAAAATGATGCATTTACACAAGACCTTGCGGGATTAAAAATGCTTCTCGAATTAAATCGAGACTCAATGAAACTTCTACCTCGTCAATTTTTGTGATCCCTGAGTCATCATTGTAAGATTGAACAAAGGCGGAACAAAGACCGATCTGAAACACACAATTATACCTCGTCATTCTACCTTCTTAGTAAACAAACATTAATCAAATTCATACATTTCAACAACAGTGAGTTCAACGAGACAACTTTAAAGGATGGGCATTCAAAAGAAAGGAGTACACGAGTGCTTACATCAGGGCGAGCGAACTCGAACGTTAGAGTCATCAATAATCCCAATTTCTCCAAATCTTCTTCCTCTATTTCCATCATCCTAAGGTTCACATCTTCTTTACTCATCCATCCTCATTTGATTCGTTGATGTAAATCCTCTTGGGATGTGAATGAGATAAAGAACGGTCCTTCTTCTACTTTTGGTACTCGAGTCTCTTCTTCTTCAAATTCTTCTTCGGATCCCGCCATGCTTAAGTTCACTGCACAATCCGAGGAAAGTAACCGGAATAACAATATGCAATATTGAGATAAATCAGACAGTTCTACTGTTTCAATGCAACCGATATGCGATCGATTGTAAAAAGCATGGAGCACGAGTTAATCTAAGTGCGATTGCCTGTGAAACGCACTCAGCACGATAACCACTAAGTGTGATCGACTATAAAACACACTGAGCTAGGTGCGACCCGTGCAAAGTAGCACTCAGTGCTCTCCGTGAACGTGAAAACTCGCACTCACTGCGCCCCGTGCATAGTCGCCTTCAGCGAAAACCTTCTGAGCAAAAGCTCTCATTGCACCTCGTCTTAAAACGCACTCAGTGCGCTCTGGAACACGTCGCACTCAACAAGCCCCATGAGAACTCCGTGAAAAAATGCTCTCAGTGCGTCCCGTGTTCAAAATCACACTCAGTGCGCCCCGTTCTAGATCGCACTCAACAAGCCTCGTGAAAACTCCATGAGCAAACGCTCTTAGTGCACCCCGACTTTAAATCGCACTGAGTGCGTCGCGTTCTACGTCGCACTCAGCAAGCCCCATGAGAACTCCGTGAAAAAAATGCTGCCAGTGCGTCTCATATTCAAAATCGCACTCAGTGCGTCGCGTTCTACGTCGCACTCAGCAAGCCCCATGAGAACTCCGTGAAAAAAATGCTGCCAGTGCGTCTCATATTCAAAATCGCACTCAGTGCGTCCCGTTCTAGGTTGCACTCAGCAAGCCCCATGAAAACTTCACACATCGCAAACGCTCTCAGTGCGCCCCGACTTTAAATCGCACTCACTGCACCTCGTTCTACATCGCACTCAAAAAGCCTCATGAAAACTCCGTGAAAAACTGCTCTCAGTGCGCCCCGTTTTTAAACTAATCGCACATAGTGCACCTCGTTCGATCATCGCACTCCGTATGCCCAGCTAAGTATCGCACTCAATGCACCTCTGGAAGTATCGCGTAAACTGCAACCAGTGAAATAGCAAGAAAAGCACTAATTGCGACCCCGCGAAATAGATCGATTGACTAGTGCGAGCAACGAAAGAGCCAGGAAAGTAAGACCATAACTTACCTCCTACGACTTGAATGAGCCTTCAAATCTCTTTCACTCTGGCCGCTCTTACGCTTCCGTCTGGTCGTCAGTCCTTATCCGCTCTTCTCTCACTATTCGTCGCACTGAGCACTTCATCTTTCTATTTCTTGCACTCAACAATTCTCTATCGCACAACCGAATCGCAGTCAGTGCGAACTCGCTCGAATCTTTCTGCGACTCATACTCAGTAATTCTCTATCACACAGCCAATTCGCAGTCAATGCGAACTCGAACGAAGCTTTCAGCGACTCAGAGGGTTATAACCTCGCCTTAACCCTGTAACTCTTTGGCGATTCACTAATAAAAGGAATAGAGTCTTAAGAGACACGCAATGAACATAAACTTTTACTCATATGAATACCTCGGTTACATATCGTCAAGTTTCTCGATAATTTCTTTTATTTCTTCGAATGTCTTGCCTGCTTTGTGTAATTCAACAAATAATGAAGCGTGTCTCTTTCTGCTCTCCTCTTTCTCGTGACTCTCTCTAGCTCTCTTCTTCTCTTCTAATGTGATCATACGATATTCTACATAAATTTTTTTGTATCGAACTTTCTCTTTCATAATCTCCTCATACAAATTCAACACACTCACTTTCATGTTGCGAGTGTTTGGTGGTCGCTGATTTCTAGACGTGTCCCGCAAAGACTGAGGTATATCAGGAACAGTAGAGGTTCCTCTGCTCGTCTCTTCGTGACCAACTTCTTCCTCTTCATTTATCATTTCATCTTCAACAAATGGACTCACCGCTTCTTCCGCACCTTGATAACTGCATTGCAAAATATCCATAGCTCCATCACCTTCTTCTTCAAATTGAATATTCTCAAGATCATAACGAGGAGCTGACCGAGGAACAGTATTCTCAGCTTGACATTGAGAGTATAAACCTTCGAACTCCTCCTCTGATATTACTTGAGAATACAACGCATGAGGATCAATGTTCGCACGACTTCCAAAAACAACATTCATTCGAAAAAAATGAAGACATTTCTCATTCAATTTCTCCTCCAATGTCAACGCAGTCAACATCTCATCCTCAGTGAGCCTTCCATCTGTACTATCTTGGATTTCTTTTGTCTTCTTGTACATATCCACTTATCTCTCGAATCGTTTCTTCAATTCAACACTAGTCACTACAGGGAAGCCGTTCTTTGCTGAAAGTTGAACGGCCATAATACCAAAAGCTGTGACTTTGCTGAGACACTTCCTCGCACCAACTTTCGTCTTCCTTCCTGCACCGTGTAATGCGACAAAGTTCTCTTCGTCTTCAATGTAAGCAATAATTTTCTCATAATCATCTGAATTCAAATGATTCAAATTCAATAGTTTTCCTCGAAGCTTCTTGATTTTTGGGAGCCATAGCTGATGAAACTCTATCGATACTGACTATGTTACTCTCAATCTTCTCCAAACTACTTCCATCGGACTTAATCTCTTCACTGATCTCCAAACAGCAAACAACAACCTTAATCTTTTCACAAACCGAAGATATTTTTTGCACTCTCGTTTTCAAGTTTGTTCAGCCACTCCTTTACTACTTCACACAAATTGAATGTTACTTTTCAAGAAGTGAGTGTTTTTTCGTACTCGCATGTCCATCATCATACCAAGTAATACTTTATTTAAGAATAAGAACTACTAAATAATCCACGTCTATGTTTGAGATCCCTCTTCAAATACCCACGGATGTAAGATGTAGTTCCATCACAAAGTTAGACATAGTAAACTGCACACAGTACCCGCAGATGAATTATGGTAAAGGTTCCTTCACCCGCACAAAAAAATTTCTCTTTAACTTTGACACCCCCTATTAGTTTACAGACCGAAGGACATAAGATGTTTTATGGGCACAAGACCTCTTTAGTTACGATCGATGATTGAGACGTTTTATTCCAGCTGCTTCTATGTATATTCACCCTCTTCCAAGTTCAGAAGAGGGGAATATACATATCCTTTAATGTATGTCTTTATCCTTCCTCTTGGAAGAGTTAAGAAATACACTAAAGTTATTAAATATTGTTTTATTAATACAAAAGATTTACTTATAGTAGAAACGATTACTTTTCATCTCATTGCGCTTCTAGGTTTTTTCTCTTCTCATAGTTCACGTGTTACGGTCAGCTCAGAAGTTGAAGTGGTTACTTTTGAACTGATTACGCTTATACGTTCTTCTCAAAGTTCATACGTTACTATCTCAAGATTATTTAAAAATAGTAAATTAAATTTAGATATTGAAATATACATATAGATTTTTTTGGATCTTGCTGTGCTTCCGTGCAATAAGTAAACATTGCGCACAAAAGATCTTTATTTTTTCTGCTAAAATGTTCATGTACAGCAAATCACTTCAAACCCTTTCTCATCCATTCTTCACCTTGGGTTTAGCACCTTTCACACGCATCTGTCATATCTTCCCTCAGTATTTCTTTTTCCTATATACTAGTTTGTTCTTTCTCGTCCATTTTCCCAAACATCACTTTAGATGTATATTTATTCCATTGTCAGTGCATTCGTTAATTATGGTAATTCCACTATGTTCTGTGATCAACTGAGCGCACTACGACAAGGTGCCAAATATGTTATGCCGCTAGTCCAAAATCGAAACTGATCCGTTTTTGTTGTATAGCGATAGTTATAATGTTGACGACTATGTTTGAGAGGAAAATTAACCCGTAAACTATAAAAGACATCGCATGATCCACTCAAAACATCTTGTATCGTGTCCATAAATAACAGTTAAATGCATGTACGAGTGTCCCTCTCAACTCCCATCCTCTTCTTTCTCTACGGTGAGAGTTTGAACGAACAACATAACTAACATCAACCCGTAAAATATAGAACCGAAAATTAGGGGTGTTAACCTCAATTGTGCAAAAAGTTGATAAAATTGGATTCGGACTGACTCGGAACGTAGAGATTTACGAACACGGCCATATTTTCTCTGCAAACCACCTCCATCGGTTGTTTACGGCACCGCACACATGTATATCTTTATCGGCGCGGCCGTAAACATTTACACGACCCGCGCTTGAGACGCGGGCCTAATGAGGTACCGGGATCTAGGCGAGTGATTCCTGGCTACAGACTACAGTATGCCAGTTACCAGTCAGACGACCGGCAATGGCCGGTAACGTGGCTTCTGCGAACGGCGAAGGAGCTCTGTACTCGCGGAAGTAGTGGCCTGGACGTTCAAGACTGAACACAGGCGCCGACGAGGCACGTTGGACTGCTCACCTGTTCCCTGTCCCCATCTTCTTCACAAAATCAGCAGAAGCAGCTTGCAGTATTTGCAATCTTTGTGTGCCTGTGTGGGTCGATAGATCGCTTTATTTCGCTCCGTCTCTGCCAATTTTTTTGTAGATCTGACGTCGAGGATCAGGAAAATGGCATCTGCAAGGAGTTCGCTCGTCAGGTCCCTGAGACTCGTGGGACAACATGTGCAGAAGCAGCAGAGCCGTGAGATCTCCAGCTCTAGCGGGCCGCAACGCAAAGTTGCGATTCTCGGAGCGGCCGGAGGTATTGGGCAGCCTCTGGGGTTGCTTATGAAGCTCAACCCCTTGGTGACCCATCTGTCCCTCTATGATATTGCAGGAACTCCTGGAGTTGCCGCCGACATCAGCCACTGCAACACTCCTGCTGAGGTTTGACCCTAAAAAAGTACACTTGTGATAAGATGTGTTCTAGTTGTCCCCTGAAAAAGCGTTTGCGTGGTTTGAGGTCATGAGTTATAAAATATTTTCCAGATGCTGCTCAGAGTCCAATCTCACACCCCAATCGTGCCTAGTTATGCATTTCGAGAGTTCTGCATAATTGGAGGCAACGAAATATGTAAGTGATAGACGCTGAGAGTGGTTGCACGCCATCGAATCCGGTTAGCAGATGAAGGTCATGTTGCCAGCGCGAGATCTGGATTTGCCTCGGATGAGTGACCCCGGAAGAGTACGCGATGATGGATGAGTCAGTAGTTGTACCGTAGCGTGAGGAAGATTCATCAGGTTGAAGTTCGCAAAATCAGTACAGGACATTTATTCCTTTGCTTTTCAATAGAGATCGGTACTGCGCAGAGAATTTGATGTGCACAGTCCCAGCTATCCGTCGGATGCATTTGTACTCTTTGCCAGCAGAATGAGCACCACAGGTCACTGTGACAGCATGTCTAATAGTCTTAGTGGTTCCATTTATACCCGAAGTGCTAAGTGAGAAACAGGCAGTATTTTCTCCCGTTCTTAGCAGGTTCCCCAGATATCTACTGCTCTTGGTGTGTATAACCAGTAAGGTTGCAATGCAGGTGGCAGGATTCGCAGGAGAACCAGATCTTGGAAAGGCTCTCGAAGGGTCACATCTTGTGATCATCCCCGCTGGAGTTCCGAGAAAGCCCGGTATGACACGTGATGATCTATTCAAGATCAACGCCGGCATTGTGAAATCTCTCTGCACAGCTATTGCGCAACACTGCCCAGAGGTACGGGAATCCCTGTTTCCCTGTCTCTCAAGGTTGTCATCTCATCTTCTTCTTGCTATGTACCACTCTGTGTTCTTCTGGGTAAGTCTCAGTACGGGAATCCTTCTTTCCGTCTCTCCGTGACCCTGTGGCAAATATTCCACCTCTATTCTCTTCTCTTTCTTTGCTTTATATCTTCGGCCTGCCTGATAGCTCCATTCACTCGATAGATCTTTGCTCTAAGCTCTTCGTTGGATTCTTTGCTATCTCATTCTTGCTCGCCATCGACGATCTTCACTTAATACACAATCGTTCTGTTCTTTCATTCATTTCCAGCTCATTCGGTTATGCACTTGATGATTAGAATCAGTCACCTTGCATCTTTCTCCGTTGCATTGCACTCTGCATCGCACTCTATACCACGGGGAACCTTATCTGGAAATGTGCGTCTTGGTACACATTCCCATAGGCACACTCTTCGGTTACAAACAATTCTCTAACCCCGCTTGACAGTTTAGCGCACATTCGGTCCCTGTTTGCTACTTACTATGTACTTGGCCCCGTATTTACGTCTGTACTTGAGAGTGGTCCTTGATAAAATCTGCCATTCTCGACGTGTAAATATATGTACCACTCTGGGTTAGCTTTCTCTTCTGCTTTGTTCATCTTCTCAACCCATCCTTGTTTCTAGCACCGTCCAGCCAGTACATCTTCTCTGGGTTTCGAATTCATGGGTTACCCCTAAGTGTATGCGGGTAGTTCTAGCATCACGAGGCTAACCCTCGTAGACCGGGATGTGTTCCAAGATCCTTACCTCTTGCTGTCTTCTAGGTGCCTTATCCGGATATGTTAGGAACCTTATTTGAAATTTATCAGATTACGTTGTGGTAGTCAGGTCAAGTGAATGCGGCACCTTAACTTTATCGTAGAGGTTTTCCAGTTCATTTTAGCTCTAGCCTGAGGTACAAATACCTGTCTTGTCTCCGCTTCCTCGGAAGGTGAATTGCCCTCCTGGATAAGTTCTGGTGTTTCGTCTGGCATTGGCGCAGGCCATCGTGGCTATGATCAGCAACCCAGTGAACTCGACTGTGCCGATTGCCGCTGAGGTGTTCAAGAAAGCCGGCACCTACGACCCTAAGAAGTTGTTTGGTGTGACAACTTTGGATGTTGTCCGAGCAAGGACCTTCTATGCTGCCAAGAAGGGCTTGAACGTGAGAGGTAGCCCTACGCGCATGGTCCACCACTCCATCTCCGTTTTTACCAGTGCTCTAGGGCAGAAGTTTATACTGTTGAAATATGGAACCCATGTAAATTTTACTCTGAAGTTGCTTTGAATGACAGATGTCGATGTCCCCGTCGTTGGTGGTCACGCTGGTATCACTATTCTACCTCTTTTCTCCCAGGTGGGTACTTTCATCTGATTCTAACTATGGCATTGGCCTCTCGTTTCCTTGCCTTGTGCCTTGTGCCTTGTGTGTGTGTGTGAGGTAATAGCGTAACGTTAGTACTTACTGTGTCTTCTCCACGCTGACTTTACAGGCTACTCCTAAGGTTCCCCTTGAAGGCGAGGAGCTTGATGCTCTAACCAAGCGCACTCAGGAAGGAGGAACCGAAGTTGTGCAGGCTAAGGCTGGAAAGGGTTCTGCAACTCTTTCTATGGCGTAAGTAGTCGTTCTTCCAGATGTCGGGGGACGACGAGCCGTGTTGAATCTGTATCATATCTGTTTGGTTACTGACACGAGAAGTGTTCGTATGGATCGTGACTTAAAAAACAGCTGTTGTGGTGCAGATATGCCGGTGCTCTCTTTGGTGAAGCCTGTCTGAAGGGATTAAACGGGGAGAAGGGTGTTGTCGAATGCACTTACGTCCAGTCCTCCGTCATCCCTGAATTGCCTTTCTTTTCCTCCAAGGTATTGTTCGGCCCATCTTAGTGCTGACGATGCAAGTTCGTCGTTTGCTTTGTACTGTGGAGTCGGATGTTTAACAGCCCGGAGTTGGATATACCGATCGACGAAGCCTTGTTATCACCTCGAGCGTTACAAGCATCAATGTACGTTGTTCACAACTTTGTTGAAAATGTCGTTGGCAGGTACGGCTAGGATCCAACGGTGTCGAGGAAATCTTTGGTTTGGGGCAGATTAGTGAGTATGAAAGCAAGGCGTTGGAGGCGATGAAGGCCGAGTTATCCTCATCAATCCAGAAGGGAATAGACTTCGTGAACCAATCGTAAGCTACAATCTCCGAAGATCTGACTTTCCACGGATTAGGTGGTTCCAACATTATGAGCTACATTATGAGACGTAGAGACGTTGTCTTCCGGAAGTCGGTCCAGTTTAGAAAATACCACATGTAGTGTGGAGACAGTTTTGGATGACCGCCCATGTGTCATTAGGTCTTATTCCGGTAGCGCTCAATGAAAAATTACGGTTCTGTTCAGGTCTACCGACATTAGTGTTCTATATGTTTTAAAATTGGAGATTGTGCTTTACTCCGAATATGAGAGGAAGCACTTAGCTCCGTCCGAATGATCAGGTTGCCAGTCTCATGAGTTATTGCTGACTTGGAAATAAAGGGCAGGTGAAGAAATAATAGCATGATGCATCTAGTGACGACAGCCTGGCTGTCCTTTTCTTCCACAGCAATCTTGAAATCCATGGTAAAATCACATGAATGTGATGCGTCGTGGTACGGTGGAGTTCTTCCTTACATTCCATCCGTAAGACAGTTATGATATCAGGTCCTTAATCTGAAGCAAGGGGCGCCGTTCTTGACACCTTCGATTATTCTTCGGTCGGCAAATATTAGATGTTTTGTTCTTAAGAGTTCCCGTGAAGGTAAGCAGGACGATTTAGCTAATTCAAGGACGAAAATAGTCCTTTTGCTTTTGTGCATGGAAATGAAGAGACGATTTTTAGAAGTCCAGGAAGATTACAAGTTTGAGCCGTTAGAAAGTTTGTTAGTATCCGGATCTGGACGAGTCTTAGTGAAAATCTAGTCCCAGACCTCGGATTTGACTGCACGATGTTTCTTTACCGGGGTGTTTTGAAACTGTAGTCCAACGTGGCTTGTATGGTGGCTTTTTTGCACTCCAGTATATTTACTAATGAACTTGTTTGGACGGTTGTGAAAATTTCGCCCCGAGTGCTTTACTGTCATTTTGGTGGCTTTATGCCCTTATTGCAGTCTACTGTCAGTCGGTCACCTTTGGTGTGGTACGTATTGCACCAACGCAGTTATCATTTCAGGTATTAGAGTATATTGTATGTCTTACCTCGGTCATTTCGTCTGGTTAGAAATCTATGGTACAAAATCTCTATTCTCCAGAACTAAATATTTCTATACTCCCGTGTAAGTAGAATTTTACTACTATAATTATAATAACGTGTGAATATATGGTATTGGAGAAATATTTGGTGTAACACACAGAAGTAACCTTCATTCATAACTCTGGTTAGATGGTAAGTGAACATATACTCTAATATCGCAGTCTATAGAGCCCAAGAATGTCCTACTTACAGACAAATGCCCACTTACATAAGCTGCCCCTTTGCACTATACTATACTTTTTTGCTTTGTGCAGCTCATATATATATATATGATATAGTACACCCTATACAGAAATTGGCTTTATCACACCCCCAGAAGGTTCTTCGAGCTTGATCATACCCCTCTTAACGATGTATGTGCTGGCTATTATTGTTTGTCAAACCAGTCACTTTGTGATGTTACTCACATGTGAGACTGCATATGTTAAAGGAATGAGAATATGAATAGTCTAACGTGTCTTTAATGTTAAATATTTTGACTTACAGTGATATTTAGTCAAGGTTTGAAAGTACTAAAGTGATGAACCAAAAGATAACTGGTTCTACTATGAATAAACCGTAAGGGGTATAATCAAACAAACTGTCAGGGGCATAATCAAACAACCAAACTTTAAGAGGAGTATGATCAATCGCAACAATCGTATTGGGGGTATGATAAAGCCAATTTCTATATGGTTGCGGGATCTCTGCTAGTGTAGCATATTAGACTTAATATGGGGGAATGTCGGGGCCATGATTATGTTAAACCATGTGTAGTGAAACCGGAACTCCAAGGCATGTTGAGTCGAAGAGATGGGAGAAAAAAGACCAGGATGCCGGGTCTGACGGGGAGGAGAGGAGGAAAAGAGGTGGAAGAGCCGGGGAGAAGGAGAAAGAGAAAAAGTACAGAGGGGAAACCAAGGTGCGTGGCGAAGGGCAGGAGAGAAGACAATGAGAAGCTGGGAAAAGAAATCACTTTTCAAACTGTACTGTGAACAGAGTGAAGGTTGACAGACAGTGTGCAGGTTGGTAACCTTGGTTAGCAGATAACTTTGGTTTCGGGTTAAGCGGGAAAATGTTAGATTACTATCACGTGGAGAGATTAGATTCCTGAGGTATAGAGAAGCTGAGAGAACAAGAGGTCGGGTTCTCGAGGAATCTATGAGACGACGGATGGAGTGCATGAATCCATTCCATCCGTCAAAAATAAGATGCATTGAAATACAATGAATCTTATTTTTGTTCGATAATCTCAGATAATGTCTTGTGAATTTTCATCGTTTCCATCTGTTGATTCTCTACTTTAAGTTATAGCATTTGAGTGTAAGTAATAGATGTGTTGGTTGATCTCAGTTAGATTTTCTTTTGTAGTATTTGGTGCAAAAATGTCGTCCAAATTTATTGGAAATAGTTTAGCAAATCAGAACTGTTTTTGAGTGTTAAAAAAAGCCTTGAAACTCAATGAGAGGTCTACAATAGTCCAGTCAGTCTATTTAAAGCTGATTACTTTTTCATAATGTGCAGAAAAGACTGTTACAAGTGATATCAAAGCGTCCACCGTTATGAGCACTAACAATAACGATACCATTAGATGAACTTTCGTTCCTTATCGAGCGATTCGTCGCAATCTGGACCAGATGGAAGCGATCATTAGACGGTTGTTGACTAATAATCACAACCAATAGTCCATAGCATCTACTCCAGCAGATGAAGATGCAGATATATCCGTAGTTTCATTTCGAACACATACTCTTTCGTCAGTGCTTCAGTGAGACTTAACAGGATCATCATAATCAATTGTAGTTGCAGCCACTACTCGTGCTGCTCACAACAAAATACGTTCTGCGGCATGGTGACATGCTCAAAACCATATGATATAACCTAGTAACGGTTGGAGAATCAGTGGAGACGAGTAGATGCAACGCCGGTAAGAAGAGCTATGAGAGGATGATCCTTTTAGCGTTTCATCTGCATCTTCAGTATCAAAGATTGAGGGTTAGATCTCCAACGACTATCCTTGTCCAAATGAGGAGGTGACGAGTGTGCTTCTGATTGTGATTGACACCAGTTGGTCACCACCAAGACGTAGCATAACTGTGTAAACCAGCTGGTCAATCCATTTGACCTTACGATAGATGTCTCTACCGCCGACTCCGAATCAAGCTGCACGGGCGCCATTTGTCATTGTAACCCACCATTTATCGTGTTATGTTCGATGAAGTCAATTGTGTTTTGAATGTAAATAATGTGGGTAGAAAGACTAACTCTTTCTTTGAAATAGATTATTTAAACTTATGGCTTCACTAATAATTATGAAAGATCTATTATATAGTTTTGTGAGTAAAACATGTCTTACTTGATAGACCGAGTAAAACCTATGTTTGATTTGCAAGACAAAAAATATATATCTACTGCATGTTTAACAATCTATAGCATGTATGATTGCTTAAAGATAAACACACTTTTCATGATTGGTATAGCATGTAGATGCACTAAGACAATTCATCCAGAGACTTGTTCTCGACTATTAGGTTGTCACGTGATGACAAAACATCTTGTTGTCAATTATAGATAATTGCAATGACTACTGTTTTCTGTTATTCTGATAAGTAAGTTGTGCACAATACATACCGCTACACAACATACATCGCTGGCAGAGATACATCACACATACACATATACAAGTGCATCACAATAATAAGGATTGCTACTCACTCCACCATGCCAACGGGCAATACACAAACACTAAAATCGAGTCACACTCACTTTACGCACCAGAGAATCCAGGCTGCGCTCACCAAGATTATCTATCATAACCAGAGGCTTGAAAGCTCAACTCGAAGAACTAAAACCTACAAGCCCTATATGCGAAGTATACCCATAGTGGGGCTAGTCTAAGAACCCGGCCTAACGACACTAACGGCTCTATCGAGACTGACCACTACGCACTCGCTCAACCTAGCCGAGGTACTAAACTGACGTGATAATTGTTGTGTGCATACACATCGCTGCACAACATACATCACTGTCAGAAGTACACCACACATACACATATACAAGTATATCACAATCGCCCTCCTAATTGGCTGTTAGGTCTCTCTAACTCAAGATAGTCTCATATCTCAACTATGTGATATACACCTATGTAGGTGCAAGGATCATGAGGCTGGGTGCTACATCGTCTTATCGTTAGTCGCTTGTTTGCAATCCATACCACGCAAAGATCTAATCGTCTATCCTTGATATATACACCGAGGGTAAACTCATCGTCTAGTAAGAACGACACTGAGATGTGGAGTCAACCACGACATGTGTCAACTGCTCGAACAATGATCTCACACCAACATACGGACTGCACCATCAGCAGCCCCACACAACATACACCTCAAGCCCGCGCGTACAACCGCTAAGCTTATATCAACTACCATCGATGTTTGGAAGATGACATGACGTACAATCATGCACATGGTCCTTCCAAACAACATCAGTACGGCCCTCTAACTCCAGAAGATAACACCCCATGTGATTACTCTAGAAGGTAACACCTCACGCACTCGTAAAACATTGCATCCTGCGATCACATCCAACGTCGTCGGTGTAGTCTATGTCGTGCACATACACATCGCTACACAATATACATCGCTGTCAGAGATAAACCACACATACATATAACATGCAGACGGTGTCATACATATACACAAGTCTATCACAATAATATAGATATGTACTCACTCCATCATGCCAACCGACACTACACAAACACTAAAGTCGAGTCACATCCACTCTGCGCATCAGAGAATCCAGATTGCGCTCACGAAGACTATCTAACATAACCAAGAGCTTGAAGACTCAACTTGAAGAACTGAAGCCTACAAACCATACATGCAGAATATATCCCTAGTGGAGTTAGCTCGAGAACCCGTCCTGATAGTACTAACGACCTTATCGGGACTAGTCACTACGCATTTGGTCAACCTAGCTAAGGTGCTAAACTGACATGACAATTGTCATGCGCATACACATCGCTACATAACATACATCGCTATCAGAGATATACCACACGTACATATAACACATGGACGATGTCATACACGTAGACAAGTGTACTACAATCACCTCTCTAACTGACGGTTAGGTCTCTCTAACTCCAGATAGCCCCATATCTCGACTATGTGATATACACATTCATGGGTGCAAAAATCAAGAGGTCGGGTGCTACATCTCCATCGTTAGTCGTCTGTCTGTAATCCATATCATACAAAGATCTAACCGGCTATCTCTGCTGTAGACACCAAGAGTAAACCCACAGGCCAATAGGAACGACACTGAGAGATGACGTCAAACACGACATGTGTCAACTTCTCGAACAACCATCACACATCAACATACGGGTTGCTCCACCAACAGACCCACACAACATACATCTCAAGCCGGTACGTACAACCACTAAGCTTGGATCAACGGTACCATCGATGTTTAGAAAATGACATGACACGCAATACGCACATGGTCCTTCCAAACAACACCATCATGACCATCCAACATGAGTACTCCAGAAGATAACAACTCACGCAATAGTGCACCCAGCGGTCATATCCAACGTCGTTGATGCAGTCTGATGCAGATAGATATAATCGCCAAGATGAAACTTATGGATTCATGGCCGATAACCTCCTCCTCGAATAGTCTCGTATTGCAACGTATCTCTATGCTGAGCAATCGTAATGTTCTCAAAAGTCATAGGTATGACTTGTGGTGCCCACAATTTGCAAATTTTGAGATTTTTCTAAATTTTCAAGTTAACGTCGTGTATATATAATTGAATTGACCTTGTTACTTAAGTCTATTCTTTGCTTAGTGGGAAGATGAACCTAAGACAGATTTTTAGAAGAGAAATCGACTTCTTCTGGAAGTCGAAAGATGGACATCTTCATGTAAGATATCTTATGGAAGAAGGAATCTAGAAGACACAGTGCGAGTCTTCTAGGAGTGGACTGTGACTGTAACTATGGGAGATACCAACCTAGTATCAACTGGAAGACACAGTTGGACCTAAAGGGTAGCCACCTAAGCAGTAGGTAGGGCTAGGTATGACATAGTACTTATCTAAAACACGGGTAGTAGGTAGAAAAAGATCAAATCAGTGAAGAAGCACGGAAGCGCTATGTCTTTCTCCTCCCCCTACTCGAATTCAAAAACACTTTGAGGGAGATTTCTGAATTTCGTGAAGAGAAATTGTAGTGAGACGATCGTCTTTCAGCAGGAAGAGAGTAGAAGTAGAAGCAAACAAGATTTCTTAAGGATTGCGAGATGTGGAACTCCAGAGCTGAAGATTGGAGCTTCAAGCTACAGTAGAGCTCGAAGTAGTACGAGGTAGGATTTCATCAAGAAGAGCACTCGCGAGTTAGCAGCAATCTGAACGCTTACAACAGTACGTTGTCGTGATGTGAATTATTCCACATAGTGAATAATTCACCTCTTTGTTAGAAGTTAGTCTCTCTGAGTGAAGTTAAGACCTCAGAGAAGTCGATTCTGGAGGAAGTGAGCATTCGAAAATCTGAAAACACCACGGCGTAGGTCTCGTCGCGCTGATCACCGTGGTATGTTCAAAAGTTGCAAACGGAGTTGCAGGCGAAAAGTTACTTGGAGTTCTTCTACAAGATTTCTGATACCGGGAAATTTACCATAAATCAGAGTGAGTTCGAAAAATACTTTTTAGATTTTTCTCATGTAGATTGTAGATTGTAGTATTTGATTAAAATTCGAAATGTACAAAAAGAGCATGTCTAGAGAAAGTTATGGCACTTCGTGTTAGCAAAGGAAAGACGAAATACCGCAGCTTTCTAGCATATTAGCTTAGAAACTGGTCTTCAAAACCAGTTGTGAGATCAGCTTCCGTGGTGTAGCTGAGAAACTTGTAGGGAGGAGGTCTCCGGATCAAATCCCTTCAGACTCACAACCGGCTTGGAGTAGGCTGGCCCCTTCGGGGGAATATGAGGGGCACCAAGTTGCCTAGGGGCGGGACACTAGATGTCCCTTAAACGTACCGTGAATGCGGGACGCCTCCGTCTACCCCTGCACTAGTGCAGTCACCTAGTGTGGATGCTAGAGGGAGATTACCACCGGGTTTCGAAATGGACCTCCCACCTTCGGGTTGGCGGGGTAATTAGTACGAATTCGGTTGCGGCCCTCTAAGTCCTGGGGTAGCGAGATGGCATCAAAGATACTCCAAGTCGGTACCAATTCTTTTGTAGAAAAATGTAGGGTTCGAAATACTATTCACTTGGGTCGCAACCCGGGGTAATTAGTACGAATTCGGTTGCGGCCCTCTAAGTCCTGGGGTAGCGAGATGGCATCAAAGATACTCCAAGTCGGTACCAATTCTTTTGTAGAAAAATGTAGGGTTCGAAATACTATTCACTTGGGTCGAAAAATCAAGTGAAACTGATACCTGAGGCAATACTTACGGTACTTCAAAGTTTAAGGGGACCGGAAGACGACAATGGTGATAACTCGGGCTCCACGTGTCAGAACGAGGTGATTCCGGTGGCCAGAGGTAGCCGTGGCGGAGTTACTTCGAGTGGAGGTGTCAGATGCTGACTGTACAGCCAAGTCGGCGACCGTCCGTACAGATGAATCTGCGAAGCTTAGTGAAATAGTCTTCTTACGTGTTGATATTTTATCAGTGATTTATTTTTCTGCTGCCATCTGTTTAGGGCGTCTTTTACCCCTGCCAGGTGACACTGAAGGTTGTGTAGGATGGAGGAAAACCCAGAGGGGTGTACTCCGGAGAGAGAGAATTCTCAGTCCATTATCGAATTATCGAAGTTTGTCGATCATCGAGCAGTGTAGAGTTTACCGTGCGGGAGCTATCGAGTAGAGAGAAACAGTAGAGCTGAGGAGAAGATTTTACAGAGGTCACGTCTGAAGAGAACTTCTGTCTGATCAGAGTTTTGATATCGAGGGATTGAGAGTAGAGAGTAGAATCGAGTAGATAGGAGACCTACAACTTGTACGCACATCTTTTCTGAAAAGAAGACGGGAAGCTTCTAGGTGAACGCGCTGGTGCTTCACAGGAGCAGTTTTCTGATATTCTGAGTTACTGAGCGTTATCTTTGCAATCTGCATGACCTGGAGTTGAAGATCTACTTGCACGCCGTGTGTTTTATCTTGACCAGATCGAGAACGTGGTGGTGTTTTCTCTTGCGATCCGTATTCCGTGTGTTGTTTTCGCCCTCCTCTTCACGATCGTATCACAGCTAGAAGGTTCGCCCTTCCCAGGAAACTCTCGCCTCGACATACAATCTGGTGCTTCCACTGAGAGGCTTCTTGGGGTGATTGACCGTGAAGTTGAGTTCCAAAGACGAAGAAGAAGATGGATCGGAAGAGCGGAAGCGCTGCTGGTGCTACCTCTATGGCTGCTGCATCTACGTTTGCTGCAGCACCTGCTGTTGCACCTGCGACTGCTGCGACATCTGCATCTGGTCTCGACACAACTGAGATTCTGAGGACGCTTGCGGCCCTGGTCCAACAGCATCCGATCGTTGGAGGGGGTGAGTTGAAATCTACCAAAGCTTTGCAAGCGATAGTGAATAGATGTGGCAGATTTGATGACAGAGATATTTCTAGGTATCTGCGTGAATACAGAGGAGAGATGGAACTGGTTAGAGTTACGGATATAGAGATGATAACCAGTTTCGAGTTAGCTGTAATCCCTGAGTTGCGGGACCAAGTTAGGGATGTACAGAGAAGGAATCTAGGTGTGTGGATGAGTTTTGAACGATCTCTTCGAGAGGAGTTTCTCGAAGAAGATTCTGAGAGAGTCACTAGAAGAACGTTTCTGGATTGGGTTGAGCAGCAACCTGGTCGTATGATGAACCTGAATGAGATGCTGAGAGAGTTTGATCGGAGATACCGACAACTCTCAACTCTAGAGCGCATAACTCTAGATGCTAAGAGAACTGAACTTTTTCTGCAAGCTACCGATGATGCTACGGCAGATCGGTTATGCTTTATGTTGGCTGATCGATCTGCTGAAGGAGGAGTTACTACTGATTGGGGAAGAGTCGAGGATGCTGTTGCCGTACTAACGAGGCAGAGGAGAGGAAGAGTGGCTGTGGGAGGACGCCCGCTTGCAGAAATAACCGCTCAACCTCGCACTGCTCCTCAAGTACAGCAACCTCCGGCTCTTGCTCCGGCTCCCAGACCTGCTGTCCCGGCTGCAGTACCTTTGATACCAGTGGTGCCAGTTCCTGCACAAAGGGCACCGGTTCAGAGACCTGCAGAGAACCATGGACAGCAGAACCAGATCGAAGATTTGATTCGGCAGATGAGAGAACTGAAGGTGGAGTTAGCTGGCCTGCAGAGAGAGCAGCCACCGGCGCCTGCTGCTGCACGTCCAGGAGGTGCACCTGTTCGTAGATGTATCTGGTGTGACAGTCAAGATCATTTCCGAGGGGACTGTCAAGAGCTCACGGCTGCTCTGCGAGATGGTGTGGTTCGCTACCAGAACGGTAGGCTGCATCTTTCTTCTACTGGAGAGCCGCTAAGCACGCAGTTTGGACGAGGAGGCATGAGGAGTCTACCTCAGATTACAGCTGCTGCAACTGTACATGCATTGATGGCACCACCGGTAAATCCTGATGTATATGCCGGTCACATTGAAGTTTCTTCTAGTCCTACGTTGCTAGATAGGACTACTGAGAAGAAACATGTTCAAGTTCCTTCTGAAGTACTGAAGAGAGGAGCTGAGACTATCCGTAGAGTCACAGGGTGGGGTGATCCTGTTGACGCTGCGTCTATCAAAGCATTCTTGGACGTGGATAGACACGTTCACTGGCAAGATGCTTCTGTGGAGGAGAAGAGGCGGCGAGAAGCTTCTGAACTTGATACTGGAGTTCCAGAGGAGACTGGAGATAGACGAAGGGTCACAAGGAGACGAGCGGCCCCTCCAGAAGACGTCCCATCTACTTCTGCAGCTCCTCCACCTGCACCAGGTCCGATGGAGGACGTGCAGAGATCCCAGCATGAGCCAACGACTGCTGGTAGACGGTTTACTGCCCAAGAGAAGGGGAAGGGACCGGCTTATAAGTTGGCAGCTGATATTGAGACTTCAACTGATCTCAAGAGCATCTTGGAGCAAAGAATACTTGACGCGCGAATCGAGTTTTCTCTTCGGGAGGTTCTTGGTATTGCGAAGAGGGAGTTTCACGAGCTTATCATCGACATCATCAAGCGGAAGAGACAGGTGATGTCCGAGCAAGTAGAAAGTCAGATGATTGATGTGGTAGGAGCTTCTATGAATGATGCAGAGTTCGGCAAGGTGCATTTTCAGGAAGCTGATGATACAGAGTACCAGCAAGAAGCGTTAGTTGCTGGTACCAACACTGTTGAATTTGAGGATGATGAAGCTGGCGAGGAGAGTTCAGCTACTGATAGTGACTTCAGGAAGAGACACTGGGCTCGTGCTACGACTGCTACACGAGTTCGTCTCGGAAGTCTTGAACCTGTTGCTGCGTTAGTTGATCACGGTTCAGAGATCAACATAATGTCACGAGAAGTGTACGAGAGAGGACAGTGGCCTATCGAACTGAACCATGGTTGGGTGCTACGAGCTGCAAACAACCAGAAGGGTGAGTTATACGGCGCTTGTCCCAACGTGAGAGTGAAGCTGGGTGATGTGGAGGTAGATCAGCACTTCTTCGTGCAATCTTCTGCTTCTTATCCTGTGATTCTTGGTCAGCCTTATATCACCGCAGTTAGAATGGAGACGAAGGTGATGGATGATGGATCTCACTATGCTAGGATCCGTAGTCCGGATGATAAGCGTTCTGTTCAGTTTCTGACCGTTCGTACGAACCACGAACGAAATAGACAGACTTTGAGAGATTCTCCTATCTGTAGGAGCAAGGGTTTTCTGAAACCACTCTTGTAGGACGGGATACCAAGAGTGATGGATCTGCTACTACTATGATCCCGCTTGAGCAGCCTGTGGGATCACAGGAGGCTGACGAAGAGGTTGCTCAAGATTCTGAGAAAAGCTACACTGTACATAGTTGGAAATCTGGTTTGATGACTTTCAGTTCTAATGATTGGAGTGAGTTCACGCGAGTAGATGATCTGACTGAGAAGAGTAGAAAGTTGATGGAGAAGTATGCAGAAAATCTGCACTGTACAGGAGTTCTGCGTGAAGATGAGATGATTTCTGGTGTTTACGAGGAGTTTGTAGGTGTACAGTCTTTTGTTCGTTGGCTGGATGATGTAGATAGGTTGATGGAGCAGATGGGAGGAAGGGTGGTGATCCCTATCCACTCTCGTAAGGTCTATGAGGAGATTGCCTCGTGCTTGCAATCCCGTCCTCATCCGAGACTGGAGAGTGGATGGAAGGATGCAATCTGCTGGTGTGGCTCTCATGAAGAAGCAGAGGTTCACACCAAATACAAAACTGTAGCGAAGAAGGTGAAACCAGTGGCGACCCAGTTACCTGTTGATTCACAGCAGCAGATGGAGTTAGCGGCCACTGAACCTGTACTGAGAGATCCTAGACAGATAGGACACGAGTTCACTCAAGAGACACTCGAGCAGCTCCAGATAGGAGGGGATGGCTTCTTGACTGAAGTGGAGAAACAAGCTTTCGAGCAGATGATAGTTAGCCATGGTAAGGCATTTTCTTTCTCAGCTGGAGAGATTGGTTGTGTGGATCCTAGTGTGATAGCTCCGATGGTTATCTTCACTGTTCCTCACGTACCTTGGGACTTGAAGCCGATTCCAGTCCCTCGTGCCTTGCTACCGAAGGTTATCGAGTTACTGAAGGAGAGGATGCGGATGGATATTCTTGAACCATCTATGGCTCCGTACTCTAGCCGGTGGTTCACAGTACCTAAGAAGACAGGAGCTTTACGCTTCATCCAAGACTTACAGCCTGCCAACAACATCACGATTCGAAACGTTGGGACGGGACCTGTGGTGGATGAAGTAGCCGAGGCATTTGCTGGAAGATCTATCTATTCTATTGGAGATCTGTTTTCAGGTTACGATCAGTTTCAGCTTGCTTTGGAGAGTAGAGACTTGACTACCATGCGTACACCTTTGGGATTGATGCGGATGTGTACTCTTCCTCAGGGTGCGACAAACTCAGTAGCTCATATGCAAAACGCGATGCATAAGGTGTTACGAGAGTTTGTACCTGAGGTTACTATCCCATTTCTTGATGATATCCCCATGAAAGGCTGTCCGGTGGAAGACAAGGACGAGACTATGACTGCTGATGGTTGCAGAAAGTTCGTTGCAGACCACATCCGAGATGTGGAGAAGATTCTGATGCGCTTGGAAGAGGTACACCTCACTCTGTCAGGTACCAAATCTCATTTTGGAATGTCAGAGATTGTGGTGGTGGGTCATTTATGCGGTACTTTTGGACGACGGCCGAACCCAGAGAAGGTAGATGCTATAGCAAGGGTAGCAGACTGTACCAACATCACTGAGGTTCGCCGATTCTTAGGAGCTTGTGTGTTTTTTCGTGTGAGTATTCCTCATTATGCACACATTGCCGAGCCTCTGTATGCACTTCTGAGGAAGGGAAAGAGGTTTACTTGGCGGCAAGAACATCACGAGACGATGGAGCAGCTGAAAGAGATTCTGAAGTCTCCACCTATACTAAGGAGGCTTAGCTACGAGAGCGGAAGACCTATCATACTGACTGTTGACACGAGTCCAAAGGCGATTGGATGGGCAGTCGGTCAAGAAGATGCAGAAGGCGTGCGGTTTGTTTCAAGGTTTGGAGCTCGGATCTTAACAGATAGACAACGTAACTATCCTCAAGTGAAGCGTGAGTTGTGGGGAGCTGTTACTGCTATGAAGGTAGATCGAGAGTTCTTGATAGGTGCCCGTGTGATAGTAGAAACAGATTGTTTGCCTTTGCTAGGTATGATAGCAAACTGTAATACTCCAGACATAGCAATGCTACGATGGATTGCTTATATCCGGAGTATGAACCCTGAGCTGAAGCATATAGCAGGAAAGGATAATCTTGTAGCAGACATGTTATCTAGGGCTTGTTATACAGATGAGGAAGAGATGATTGCAGAAGTCGAAGATGAAGAAAAGAGAGACGTTTGGTGCCAAGTTGGTCAGCAGACTTCAGACTTGGAACCACTGCCGTTCTACGAGGAGTTCTACACGGAAAAGTTCCGTGATATCGGATACTATCTGAGTTTATTATGCAGAAGAGAAGGATGGAGTGATGCAGAGTTTAAGGAGATCAGACGAAAGGCGTACAGTTACCTTCTACGTGAAGGTTATTTGTGGAAACGTCCGAAGAGAAGAGATGGGATGTTGGCTAGAGTAGTGGATGATCAACCGACGAAGCTGAATCTGCTGAAGGAGTTTCATGACACCTTGTGGGCTGGACATCGTGGAGTTTGGGCTACGTACACAAAGATGAAGGAGCGATACTGGTGGAAGGGTTTGTATCAAGACGTAGTGGATTTTGTTGGGTCGTGTCTGCATTGCCAGTTTTACTCTAAAGTCCGTTACAGAGATGGACTTGTACCTACCTACCCACCTAGTATTCATTTTTCGTGGGTCCTTGATCTTGTGATGATGCCGCCGGGACTGTGGGGGATGCGCTACTTGGTGTTAGCTCGAGAAGATCTCTCCAACTACGTGGAGGGACGAGCACTGCGAACGAAGACTACAGAGAACATATGTAGATTCGTGCTTGAAGATATCATCTGTCGTTATGGATCTGTTGGAAGACTACGAGCAGATAGGGGCGAGCTGAGAGGTGCAGAAGCGAAGGAGTTCTTTGCTCGTTATGGAGTAAAGCTTCGACTTACTACTGCCATGAATCCGGAAGGGATTGGTAAGAGTGAACGAGGACACCCTTCTATCGTTCACGCTTTAGTAAAAGCATGTGATGGTAGGCCTAGAGAATGGCCGAGACTACTTCCATTTGCTTTATGGGCTGATAGAACTACACACTGTACCACGACTGGTTATATGCCAGTTGAGCTTATGTTGGGGCAGAAACCAATCATGCCTGCTGAGGAGGACTTTCCTACGTGGGCTACGCTACCGTGGGAAGATGGTATAGATCATACTTCACTCCTTGCTTTACGAACTAGGCAGTTGGAGCGAAGGGAGGAGGATCTTACTGAGGCGCAAGAGAAGCTGAAGGTGGCTCGAGTCAGAAACAAAGAGCGTTTCGACAAGACTCACCGACTACGACCAAAGCCAATACGTGTTGGTGATTGGGTTCTGGTGTATGATAGCACGCTGGAGAACCAGCATTCTACACTTCGTAAGTTCTCGCGAAGATGGTTCGGGCCTTATGTTGTGTTAGATGTTTATGAGAATGCCACTTATAGTTTACGTGAGTTGGATGGTACTCCTTTGAAACTATCTGTGGCTGGCAAGCGAGTGAAGTTTTTCAAACAACGTGGAGGATCAGTAGATTTGTTCAACTTTCTGGAGTCTGAGCAGAGGATGACAAGAGATGAAGACGCCCCGGCTACTGAAGAGCCTGAGGCGGAGGAGAACGATGCTGATGAAGAACAAACCGAAGACTGAAGAGGTTGGCACATGCCGGAGGATGTGCAGGTTTGGAGGGGGTGGATGTCGTGATGTGAATTATTCCACATAGTGAATAATTCACCTCTTTGTTAGAAGTTAGTCTCTCTGAGTGAAGTTAAGACCTCAGAGAAGTCGATTCTGGAGGAAGTGAGCATTCGAAAATCTGAAAACACCACGGCGTAGGTCTCGTCGCGCTGATCACCGTGGTATGTTCAAAAGTTGCAAACGGAGTTGCAGGCGAAAAGTTACTTGGAGTTCTTCTACAAGATTTCTGATACCGGGAAATTTACCATAAATCAGAGTGAGTTCGAAAAATACTTTTTAGATTTTTCTCATGTAGATTGTAGATTGTAGTATTTGATTAAAATTCGAAATGTACAAAAAGAGCATGTCTAGAGAAAGTTATGGCACTTCGTGTTAGCAAAGGAAAGACGAAATACCGCAACTTTCTAGCATATTAGCTTAGAAACTGGTCTTCAAAACCAGTTGTGAGATCAGCTTCCGTGGTGTAGCTGAGAAACTTGTAGGGAGGAGGTCTCCGGATCAAATCCCTTCAGACTCACAACCGGCTTGGAGTAGGCTGGCCCCTTCGGGGGAATATGAGGGGCACCAAGTTGCCTAGGGGCGGGACACTAGATGTCCCTTAAACGTACCGTGAATGCGGGACGCCTCCGTCTACCCCTGCACTAGTGCAGTCACCTAGTGTGGATGCTAGAGGGAGATTACCACCGGGTTTCGAAATGGACCTCCCACCTTCGGGTTGGCGGGGTAATTAGTACGAATTCGGTTGCGGCCCTCTAAGTCCTGGGGTAGCGAGATGGCATCAAAGATACTCCAAGTCGGTACCAATTCTTTTGTAGAAAAATGTAGGGTTCGAAATACTATTCACTTGGGTCGAAAAATCAAGTAAAACTGATACCTGAGGCAATACTTACGGTACTTCAAAGTTTAAGGGGACCGGAAGACGACAATGGTGATAACTCGGGCTCCACGTGTCAGAACGAGGTGATTCCAAGTCGGTACCAATTCTTTTGTAGAAAAATGTAGGGTTCGAAATACTATTCACTTGGGTCGAAAAATCAAGTAAAACTGATACCTGAGGCAATACTTACGGTACTTCAAAGTTTAAGGGGACCGGAAGACGACAATGGTGATAACTCGGGCTCCACGTGTCAGAACGAGGTGATTCCGGTGGCCAGAGGTAGCCGTGGCGGAGTTACTTCGAGTGGAGGTGTCAGATGCTGACTGTACAGCCAAGTCGGCGACCGTCCGTACAGATGAATCTGCGAAGCTTAGTGAAATAGTCTTCTTACGTGTTGATATTTTATCAGTGATTTATTTTTCTGCTGCCATCTGTTTAGGGCGTCTTTTACCCCTGCCAGGTGACACTGAAGGTTGCGTAGGATGGAGGAAAACCCAGAGGGGTGTACTCCGGAGAGAGAGAATTCTCAGTCCATTATCGAATTATCGAAGTTTGTCGATCATCGAGCAGTGTAGAGTTTACCGTGCGGGAGCTATCGAGTAGAGAGAAACAGTAGAGCTGAGGAGAAGATTTTACAGAGGTCACGTCTGAAGAGAACTTCTGTCTGATCAGAGTTTTGATATCGAGGGATTGAGAGTAGAGAGTAGAATCGAGTAGATAGGAGACCTACAACTTGTACGCACATCTTTTCTGAAAAGAAGACGGGAAGCTTCTAGGTGAACGCGCTGGTGCTTCACAGGAGCAGTTTTCTGATATTCTGAGTTACTGAGCGTTATCTTTGCAATCTGCATGACCTGGAGTTGAAGATCTACTTGCACGCCGTGTGTTTTATCTTGACCAGATCGAGAACGTGGTGGTGTTTTCTCTTGCGATCCGTATTCCGTGTGTTGTTTTCGCCCTCCTCTTCACGATCGTATCACAGCTAGAAGGTTCGCCCTTCCCAGGAAACTCTCGCCTCGACAACGTGCGCAAGAAGCATTTTGAGACCAAGCAGAGAAACAGCGCATTGTCTCCATCACATCGTGAGGTTCTTCTCGATCTTTTTCATTCTCATCACCTTACCTCCTTTCTGTTTTCTAAGCTCTTTCTCGATTGCTTGCAGGAAGCTCGTCTACCCCCTTCCTCTTTCTTGGAATTTTTCATGAGTGGATTGCAGACGGAAGCGCTGTCCAATTTTTGGCAGCCTTCTTTCAAATCTCACTTCTCGAAAACAAATTTGATCTTCTCCTCTCTGTCCCATGCACTTCTCTACCTCATTGTGCTTATGTTCCTAGAATCCATGGACAGAAGACTCGTATCAAGTATGGACATTTCTAGAAGCTGGATTTCAAATTCACATCAAGTAGTATGAGTTTTTTATTTGAATTGTGAGAATCTCGATATGAATCCAGAGTGGAATTATGAGTTGGTAATTATTTCAAGAAGAAGAAAACTGGGATTTAGGCCAGCGCCTCCCAAGCTTCCTATCTTCTTTATCCATATCTTCCTAGAGAGCTAGAAGAATGGAAAAGTTGACAGATGTGCGAGAAGATGTGAGGGTCCTCCGCGGGTCTCTTTGTCTGATCCATAGCAGCATGTTCTTTCTTCTTTCGACCTTAAATGAGAACTGTGAGGAGTCTTGCTGACAAAAATCTGGAGAGCAATATCAAGGGTCTTATCTTTTGTAGTGACGTAGGATTTCTCCTTTTGCCCATTTAGTATACAAGATATCGTTCCCACAGAGGATTTGCACAAGTAACGCTGCTCTAAGTTCTAAGATCTGTTCAAACACACAAACACACGGGTTTTGCCTAGAAAATCCCGTCTTCTCACAAAACCACACAAAACAACACGTCTTCCAGATACGCCAAATGGTGCTCTGGACCCAAACAAACAACTACCAATTACAATATCACACAACTATTCACAGAGAAGCTCAGGAAGACGATCTTCCTGCTTCCAGGTTGCTTCTTCCGGTCTTCTCGATACCGTCTTCCCGAAACGATTCTCGTCTTCTGGGAGTTTAGCTCGTCTTCTCATACCTCCAGAAGGCTGTCCGGCTTCACAGAAGTCGACTAGTAACAGTCGTTACACCTTATTCTCACACTCACATTTCAATCGGGTTAGATTAATCACAGGGTGTATGTCCCCTGTAGCCTTCCCAGGCTTCTGCCTACGGAAGTTGTCTTCCTGCAGCGCTACAACGACATTCACCTTCACGGAAGCTCAATAGAAGTATCGGAAGCTCACTAGAAGAAGGTAAGAAGATGGGAAAGATGGGAGAAGATGGGAGAAGATGGGAAGAAGAAGAAATCTAAACAAGAGAAAACAGGATGAAAAAGGGCAATTAAGATTCCGACAGGCTTCTAGTCCGGATCCTGACTAACAAGCCATCCCTGCTTGTAATAGTTTGGGGAGGAAGACAACAAACGTGAGTACTGTAGCACCATCTTCTACTCGAGGATGTCGTCTTCTTTTGCGAGAAGAAGTCTTCTTTCTTCTTCACTTCGCTGCTCTGACTGCTCTGTCTTCTGTGATCACTTACCCAGAAGACCGTTCGTACGTAGATCCCAAGTGCTCTACTGAACGAGTCAAGCTACACTCCACAACTGTTGACATTCACCGCCACTCAAGAAGAACACTTCCCATGCACAATTGGGAGCGAATTCAATACATTCCACCACCCAGAAAACATGAGCTAAGCTGCTGCACTCAAATCCACAATCTATTCCCCGATAAGAAGTCACAATGGCATTGGGAAGCTCACTCCCGCTACTTCCTGCGTCTACTCCTCGACACACCAGCCTAGCCAACAGGACTGCACGAGGATGCCGTTCCTTGTTCCTGGACTGTCCACTACCTCTATCTACATATTCGAACCACTGCTGGTGCGAGTATGCAGACCCCTCCTGTATATTCCAAGACTATTCGTATGTTTCCAACAACGGGTGTAGTGCGCTAAGACTGTCTCTGCTCTAATGTGTCTCGCCTGCCTGCCTGTAGAATCGGTGTGTATGTTCAGTTACTGCCGAATTCTACAGAACTGGCAGAGCTCTCAGAGAGCTTTTCTCCTACCCTGCTATCCTACTTAACCATCTGCCTCGAGAGTCAGGGGAGGCGACCACCAGGGAGAGAGAGAGAGGCGCTGACAAGAGGTTGTCACCTCACATGCATGCGGTCCCTCTTCCCAATTAGTCCTCCACTGTGTTACTCCTACGCTACTTATGCTGCCACATGGGGTCCTAACTATTTTTACATAGAAAACTGCCACCCTTAAGATAGCATGTCCAATCCTACTAAATCTGGAAGTGTCAATTGAGTTTGCTAACTACTCTGATTGCTCGGTGGCAATCTCTACATGATCTGCTCCTACAGGAGCTACTACCTCGACTTCTGATGGGCTGGGAAGCCCTGCACTTACCTCGGGTACCACTGAGGTAGCTTCCCTCTCCTCGCTCTTCGCTGGCCCTGCTGTTTCTGCGGCTGCGTCTTCCTCGGCTTCGACTTCGGAAGACGGAATGGTCTTCTGGGAAGACGAGTCGAATTGTGCGTCTTCGGTCTTCTGAGGCACAGATGCAGTACTAGGGACCATGACGATCTCATAGGGGTCCGGGGAAGTCGCTTCCTCCACGCGGAATACCTGGGAAGACGGCTCGTCTTCATGTCTTCCGGGGCGTCTTCTGGAGTCTTCTCGTCTTCCAACGCTGTCACCACCAAGTGTACAGCGAGATCGAACTCCTCCTTCTCCATTCCGGATCCAGTCGAGGGTGCTGGGGCTTGGGAAGATGCGGTTGCAGGTGTCGGAAGTGAGGGAAGACCATAAAGTATCTTCACTCCTTCTATCTGTCTATCCAGGTACCTGAACATGCTATCTCTGCATTCCACCAACCTCGTCTTGGATCCACTGTCCCATTCCCTAGCTAAGGTAAGTAACTTCTTACCCGCGGTGAAGTTGAACTTCTTTCGAAGCGCTTCTACCGACTGAGCTAGCATCTTCTGCGCACGAGCTTCCGCTGCTTCCCTCTGCGTCTTCTCCACTGCAGCTCGCGCTTCTGCGGCTTCTCGCTGCATCTTCCAAGTGGTCTGCTCTTCCGCGAGGGCAGTGATCTTCTCCCGTACTCGGAGAACTTCCTGATCACGCTGCTGTACTCGCGTCTGCAACTCCTGGTTGCTCTTCTGAAGTTGCATCGACTCCTTGGCAGAAGCGGCTGCTTCCGCCTTGTACCTGGCTGCAAGTTTCTCCGTGGTGCGGAGACTAGCTTCCAGCGACTCCGTCTTCTGCTGGCTGTCTTCCTGTCGCAGCAAGGTGCGCAGGCCGAATCCAGGCTATAAGGGCTTCTCCTGTGCCCTCGCTCTCCTTTCTAGCAACTCCATAGCGGGCTGGATCTCCTTCTGGAAGTAGGCACTGAACTCCTCCAGTCGTCTTCCTGCAGAAGACAAGTTCATCCCCACCACTCGCTCGATGGTGTTGACTTCGTCTTCCAGAGGCAAGGGAGCCTCTTCCACCACTACGGCCTTCATCTTCTGCGCACGAGAAGAAGCTACTCTTCTCATCTTCCGGGGTGGAAGACTCCTCGTGGCAAGAGCGGCTCTCCTCTTTGCGCTTCCTCGCATCGCAGTAGGAGTACCCATCCATCCTTCGTCTTCTGGAGTCTTCGGAAGACTCCCAGGTGTTACAGAAGCTGTCTTCTGCTCCGATCGGATACTCAGCAAGTCTTCCTCCGAGTCCGACTCCGATCCTGAATGGATGAGGGAGATGGGTGTCCTCGGTACACTTCTGTGACCCATCTTCCTCACTGGCGTGACGTCTTCCGACCCACTAGACTCGTCTTCCCTCACCAGAAGCGTCTTCTGGTGAGAGCCGGGTCTCAACTGTGGCATCAGAGTGGGAGGGGGCGTTGCTGCTGCCTCTCGGTCATCGTCTTCCGAGGTCTCCTCCTTCACCTCCTGTCGCTCCGTTGGCCCATACACTGCCAGCTGATCGTCCCTAAGATCCCTCATGGCTACATACAAGTAGCAGAAGAAGGGCGTCAGATGTCCTCCCGCCGGGGTACCCAAGTATGCTAGCTCCGTCTGTACATAGTTGTGGATGTACGCGCCCCAGTAGATTGGCACTTTGTCATCCCACACTGATTCCAGGAACTCCACGTCCTGATCTCCTAAGTACCTTGTCTTCTGCGCTTTTCCCTTGGGGAAAAGATGCAGAAACAACTTCGCCAGAAGTCGCTTCTTCGGCTCCCGGTAAGACTCTATCTTCCAACCGTTCCTTCCCTGCCTGTCTTCCACGAAAAGGCAGGTGGTACTCCCAGGCACATGCCATGAACTCACAATCCTAGGCAAGATCTTCTTCTCGTACCAATATCCTCAGTTCTCGGTCTCAGGCCTGTGAAACGCCTTACGCCACCAGTCTTCTGTCCAGAAAGATGGTCTTCCCCGAGCAACTCCTGCCTTTGCAGGTACACGGTTATGCGGTGGTAACGCGGCCCATACCTCCTCCAGAAGCCCTTGATCTGCGAGGTTCCAGTCCCACAGGAAGAAGTCGAGATCCAACTCCTTGAGGAAAGGAGTGGCCTCGGCCAATTCTGTCGCTGGTAACACCAAGCCTCGCGGATGCATCGACATACCTGGAAGATCTGCTGCACTAAACCACAAGCACCTACTATGAGCTGAAGGCTCAGTTCTTCCCGAGTGCCCACAGTCTAGCTTCCACTCTGAGAAGACGAAACTAGTCTTCCAGAAGACAGCTACTCCGTCTTCCGGGATTCTAACAGTACTTCCTAGATAGCTCTCGTCTTCCGAGCTATATCTAAACAATCCTATCTAAGCAAGGCCTCGCATGGATTACCAAGAAGACAACCCACCTTGCATTACATCCTACTTCCTATCAGAAGATACAAGATATGCGAGAAGTAGAGTATGAGAAAGGTTCAGAAGATGGTTGCGGGCTCCTGCGGTGACAGTGGCCTCTGGGAAGACACTTGGGACAGCTTCCAATTCAATGTCGTTCTCGGAAGACCTCCCGAAGTCAGACTTCCCTTCACTGGTCTCACCTGTCTTCTTCTTCCTACGCGCAGTCTATCCTCACAACAGACTCAAGACATGTGCACTCTGTTCTTCCGACTTCTCACCTCTCATACGCACTCAGAAGAAGTTTGCTGCATGATGGGAAGACATGACCCTCGACCATTCTCTCCGGATTCTGCCAGCAATACTTCTCACAACTCTCTTCTAAGTTCGGGAAGAAGAAGGAACGGCTGCTATGGGTCGGACAGAAGAGACCCGAAATGGACCCTCACGTCTTCTCGCTCATTTTGCCAGCCTTTCAGTCTTCTAGTCTCTCTAGGAAGATGTGGAGTTGAGGAGCTTGGAAGACCGGGAGGCACAGGCCTAGTTCCCGAGTTCCAACTTCTCGAAATAACACAACAACTCACCACACCACTCAGGCTTCGTACCAAGTCGCTCTAAACACAAAAGCAAAGCAAATCCACTCTTGATACGAATTGTGTTCAGTCGACTTCCGAAGACAGTCTTCCGAAGATGTCTTCCGAAGACAGTCAAGTTCAGAAAGCGTCTTCCGAAGATGTTCCCATCTTCCGAATCGTCTTCTATTCCAAGTTTCGGGGGTAGAGAGGTAAGGGGGTAGAGAAATTGATAGTTGGGTTCGCCAATTTGAAGACTAGGGGTAGGGAAGCTCAAATTGAGCTCGGGAAGAAGCAAGGAGATATCTTGACAGAAATTGGGCAGCGCTTCCGCGTCCAATGTCTCAAACAGAAAGAATGGGGGTGAGGTAGTCGATCAGGCTGCCTGCACACAATCAAGGAAGCGCTGGGAGTACCAAGAAAATGGCGAGAAGAAGTGGGAAGGGGAAAAGAACAGGGGGAAGAACCTTTACAGTCTTCTTCTGCTCCCGGGTTGCCTTCGACCTCCGCACGCTTCTGGCTCTTGTACTAGCTTCCAATGCGACTCCTCTCGAATGCGCCTGCTGTCAATTTCGGTCCACACCTCGATTCTACCTTCGCTTCTACTCGCCACTCTCCACTGTCAACTTCTCGGAAGCTCCACAGAAATGTCTTCGCTCTCTCTGCTGTTTGTGCTCCCGCAATCCGATTTCACCCTTCGCCTAGCTGCCAACTTACTCTCTCCTACCTCGATGTCTTACTCGATTCCTTTCTCAATGCTAGCTCGAAGTTCACTCTCTCAATCGATCTTCTTCAGGCGCACTGTGCTGCGGGAAGTTGGAAGGTGGCTAATGTGCTTCCTCATGCATCTTCTCCGCAGATTAGGGGTTTCGACCCTAGGTGTCTTCTTCGACCTACCTACCACCTGGGTGCTTACTTAGTAGGTACACCTACTTGTTTACCCGAAAACTCGTGGTCAGGCCTTCGTGATCGCTGTCTTCCGGAAGACAGGTGTCTTCCGCCGTCTTCTCATCTTCTGAAGACGCAACTGAGAAGATGATCTTCCGAAGACGGTCGTCTTCTGAAGAAGTCAACTTCTTATTACAAACAGCTCTTAAGATCATCTTCCTGTTAAGGAAGACGTAACCTTAAGTAACAACGCTTCTTCAGTTATATAAACAAGTCATTATTCTTAAAAATTTCAAAAATTCGTGCATCCTGTAATTTGTGGGCACCACATCTTTCATTTACGCAACAAGCTTCTTCTGAGAGTGTATACGAGATGAGGAGTCAAAAGATAAAGTGCGAATATTTAGTGTCTCTTGTGAGGATAGAATTATGTGCAAGAAGCTAGAAAATAGATGAGACCAATGATAAGAAACCTAGATGAGGAAAATCTTCTGAAGACGTCATTTATCCAGGAGCTGTCTCGGAAGTCTTCCTGGAGATCACTGTCACCGCATCAGCTCTTAAACTTCTTCTGACCGTTTCGTATGACTCTCTTCTCGGATACCTCTTTATCTTCTGCTAGGAAGTAGGATGAATTGCAAGGTGGATTATCTTCTTAAGAATCCATGTTATGCCTTGCTTAGTTAGAATTACGTAGGTATAGAATAGAAGACGTGATGCAATCAGAAAGCTCTTTTAGAATTCTGAAAGATAGAATAGCTATCTTCCGGAAGACTGAACTCATCTTCTGAGAGTGAAAACTGAACTGTGAGGACCTGGTAAGGATTAAGCCTTAGGCTCACATCAATCATGTGTTGTATAGTGCATCAAAAGCTTCAAAATGACTACTATGCATCCTCGAGGTCTTGTGTTACCTCAAGTGGAGCTGAGCACAGTCAAACTCGTCATCAAGGAGTTAGACCTCGACTTCTTCACTTGGAAATGAAATCTTGCCGACCAGGGTATGTTAGAAGAGGTCTAGGCAGCCCTACTTTCCTGAAACTGTTGTCGTATAACGTGTTTTTCTGTCTAAGAATATATTGGGTATATGGCTGTGTAGAGGTATGTGGCTTGAACAAGTTGGCTCTAAACCTTGATCTTCAACCCAAATATTCTCTATCTACTCTTCTAACACAAGTGATCTTGTACTCTTTCGATTCAAGGTTAAAGCTTGTTATGATCCAAGTACGTATACGTTGTAAAAATTGTATTACAAATAGATTCTTCTGTGTTCTATCTGAAATACTCAACTATGTATCATTTAACTTAAAGTAACTCTATAGTATTGAAAGCATGATTTAATAGCTTTCCAGCGATGCTAGCTACTCATCAATCCGACCGCCACAACTCTATCTAGTACAATCGAAAGATGCTCTAGGACCACTCAACCAAACTTGATAGAGTCCTAATACAACTTGCTATACACCTTGGTCTACTAAGCATTCCAGCAAGGTAAAGCATGCATGCTTCAAAGCACTACTCAGATATCAACATAGCACCAACGATGGCAGTATCTGACAGCTCCGAAAACTCAAACAGCGACTTATGACTCATCATGACTCCGTTCTCTTTCATCGCAAAGAGCTGAAATTAGTCCTACATTTTCACAATGTTGAGTTGTATGCAAGCATGGTAGTTTCAACAACAAACTCCTCCCCAATTGCTTGAAATGAATCAAAAGATGACAATAGATGTGATCAAAAATCTGAACCTGCTAATAACAAAAGCTTCTCTGAACTTTGAGACCTCAGTTCTCTCAAATCGGTCAACCAATGATGATCTAACTTCACAAGAAGCTTTATTGGACCTTTCACTCTTACCTTGAAAACTTTTCAGGTCGAAATCTCAAACCAACTCTCTGATATGGATCAAACCGTAATCTGTGCTAACTTAAGAGCTTTTGCAGACCCAAGTACATTCGATCCAAGACCCTAAACAATCTATCCGACCATTCAAGATGAAACTTCCCAGATATCTTATTCATAAGGAGTCCCTCAATCCTGAAAGTTTCACTCAGAAATTTGACCCAAAACTCGAGAAATAGCCAATCCCCCATGACTGTCACAGTTCGCAATATCTATCTCATCACGTCTGCACTTCTCAACTTCAATCGATTGGAATCCAAATAGATCAAGAATCGGCTGAAATTGATATCAAAATGACCAGCTAGTCGTCAGCTCTCTAACCCAACTAACAGCTCCTCAAAACGTCTCACAAGTCTCTCGGAACAACCGGAAACATCGTAGTGGGTATGAATTACACCCCCTCCACTAAATCGATCATAGCACCATCAATCCTCCATGAAATCACTCGATTCTTCAGCCTTCGAGGGCTTTCCAACCATATCCTTCCTCGTGCGAATGGACCTCCGAAGCCTCTCGAAACCACAGAAAAAGTCATGAGGATCAACTAGAACACCATTGGTCCAAAAATAGACCAATGAGAGCAAAAAAGCTTTTGGTTTGTCTTTTCTTCACTCAACTTTTACCATGAGAAAGACTTATAACACCCAAGGAAACACTAGACACCAATAAGACTAGAAGCCTTGAGACATGTTGGAAGATTCTCTGTGGACCATAACTACACAGAAGCGCTCAACCAGAATGGAACAATTGAGTCGAAAGACCAATACAAAATCAATATTAAATCCTGAAAACGATCTACAATGAAAGATACGACAAAAAGAAATGGTGAAGCTATCACTCGGTTGAAATACTCTTCTCCAAAGTTCCTCACGATCCATGTCCTATGATTGATCTTTGGTCTGCAATGACATTGAATATCGACATAGACGTAAAGGAACATTCGCTAGATAGTTGAGATTCATTCTTCGTCACAACAAGATTTACACCATCAGATCCCAAGTCTCTTCGTATGTAAAAATCGAAAGGATCATCGGAAGCTGTAAGTCCATCACCCTCTCATGAATTTGTTGTCAAAATATGCAACTAACTATTGTCGAAAGTGATCGCGATGGATGTAATGAAGCTTGATGTGAAATGGATTCGGGAAAAGAAGACCCGGAACCAGTATCAGATCTCCGTCCATAACCACCACTCCCGTAGTTCTTCACTCCTCCATGTAGATCACCGAGAAATCCTCACGAATCACCCGCTAAGATAGAATGTCTTACGAACTCTCGACCCATCATTTTATATCCAAATTCAGCGACAAGAACCACTGAAGTGAACACGCACAGATTGCTGATTTGGCACGTTTCACTACCATGTGATCATTGAGATAGATTATCGCGACGCGGCACTAATCACATCATTCGACGAGTTACATGATAAAGTTCATGCAACATAGAAAAGAGACACATCCTAAGTTCTACGAGAATTTCACACAAGAGCCGTATCACAACACGACACCGTGTATCTACCAAGGTATGAGTGACTAGAGGAAGACCAGCACTATGGACGGTGGAGTGGTGAAGGAGAACATTTCATCGATCCGAATCCGAGAACTAAAATTATGAGCTGGAGAAAGATAAAATCCCTCCAATCATTTCAGAGAAATGGCATATATCCGAAAGTACTACTTGTCTCTTCCAGAAAGATAGACAGGGAAGAAATGATTGGAAGGTGGAAGTCTACCGGGAGCCAAAGAAGCGACTTCTAGAAGAGGATCTCATAAGTATCAGAACGTCAGATACTTATGAGATCAGGATGTGGAATTCTTAGAAGTCGTCTGACAAAAGAAGTTGTCAATTGGGGCGCTTTCTTCCATGCATATGTGCATACAAAGCTAACTTATTTAGGCACCCCACCAGGATGGCACCTCACCCCTTTCTGCTACCTATATGTGTAACAATGAGACTTGAAGGAGGCTCAGTTGACCAAGTATGAGTCAACGAGACAGTAGAGAGTGAAGAAGGAGTCTTCAGAGGAGGAGAGCTTGCCGAATACTATGTCTTCCCCTCTAAATTCAGTGCCTAAGGGAGGACCAGACACAACCTCAAAGAAGATCACCAGCCAGACAAGTGATTCCAGTGACACAGAAGACGTGTCGTCACCGAGGAGGATGAGACAAGAGTGTTTCGAGGACAAGCACTTCTTATCCCGCCATCCATACCAAATCTGAGTCAGAGTCTCAAGAAGACACCCTCGACACTAGTCCACTAGAAAATCAAAGACAAAAACTGGGTGGACGTCTCAACTATGACAAACGATTATGAAGAAATGGAGGTCGAACATCTGGAAGACAAGCAGCATGTCTCTGCTGTGAAAGGAGGCCTCCCACTAAGAAAGATATTGCGAGTGGTGTCTTCTCGAGCACAAAAAGGGAGAACAACCATGGTGGAAGAGGTCAAGGAACCTCGAGAAGACATGGAAGCTTCTAGAGATCAATATGTCGATATGAACCCGGCTTCCGTGCGGAGAAGATTGGAGGAGTTCAGCGTCTTCTTCATCGTCGAGATCCAGTCAGTCATGGAGATGGTGGAGAAGCGGGCTAAAGCCCAAGAGAAGCCTCTTCAGCTCGGATTTGATCTTCGGAACCTGATCCAACAAGAAGAATCTCATACACAAAGAATAGAAGCTTCTAACCTTAGCTCAAACTTGGGATGTTGAGCTAAGGTTAGCAAACAAGTATAAGACAGAAGCTTCCACTTCTACTAAGGAGATTGCTCAATTCTGGAAGACTCATCTAGAGTTGCAGATGCGATTTCAACAAAAGGAGCATGAAGTCTTGAGGATCAGGGGCAAATTGATTGATCTGGTAGTCGAGAAGAAGACTTGGAGTGCCCAAGGGGAAGCTGCAGAAGCCAAGGCTGTCAAAGAGAAGAAACATCGACTGGAAGTAGAACATCGAACTAGGGAGATCATGGCATAGAGGATCTAAGGAAGAAGTTCAACTTCACAGCAGGAAGGAAACTTCTAACCTTAGCTCAAACTTGGGATGTTGTCTCCAAGGCCATATTGTTAGAATGTAAGGACAGTATGTTCAGATACTTGGATCGACAGATGAAGGTCTGAAGACACTCTATGATCTTTTCTCGATTCTCGTCCTTACAGCCATGTCGTCAGACGCCACTGATCCTCCTCGTGTTGAGGTTCCAGATAAGAAAGAATTCGACCTAGCTGTTCACCTGTGATAACAACATTAGCTTTGGAGAAAGCACGAGAAGAAACCCCAGAAGCCAAGACGTCTTCTAAAAGACAAGAAGAAGAGTCGGCTTCTCAAGTATTCAGAGTGGAGGTATTGTCTGCCTCTGACTCGCAGGAGTTCGCCACAACTCCAAGCAGCAACCAGGTCTTGCAGAAGAACCTAGAAGCAAAGTTGGGTACGGCTTCTCAAAGTCATATTCCGTCTTCCAAGTCGAGTACAGATGAGCACATGACTGCTACTAAGGTGGATGCCACCTCAGCCGCGTTAGAGGTACCAATTGAGCAGCACCTGGTACCAGAAACTGAATTAGACACACAAGTAGGTGTGGATGCCATGGATATCCCACCTAGTGTCTAAGAATAGATAGGAAATTTAATTAGGTCCAAAGTTTTTTATACCTCGTTGATTTTTAGGAATTCAGATTTAGTTATTTTTAGCTTTACTAACTTCCTTGTGTATTTTTAAATCACTTCTCATGTGGTAGAGTTAGTTACAATAGGAATAGAGAAAGACTTTCGAGAGCACCTTTTGGAAGGTCTGGAAGCTGCGTGGTTGTGTGGGTTATAAAGAACTTTTGGACAAACCAGTGTGTTTGTGAGTTTGGACAGATTTTAGAACTTAAAACAATGTAACTAGTGTAAATCTTCTTGGGAAATGAAATCTTTTATGCTACAATGGTGTAAAAGAAAAGTCTTGAGACATTACATGACTCTTTGAAATATCTCGGCTCGTTGAGAACATACTCTCACCAACATATCCGGGTCATCAAGGTTAAGCACCTCAGCTGAATCACGACGAATGACCGAAGATAGATCTGGACCTCAGTCATACAATAGAAAATAAGATGAGAAGGAAGTCAAAGATGCTTGCCAGCTAAACCGGTAGCCCATAGCCAACCATGGTAACTGCAAATCTTACTCTCCTAAGTGACTCTTCTGCAAGTCATACTTGCGCAATCCTCTTTACACCATCTCAACAACCCTCTCTGACAAACCATCCGTCTGAAGATGATCTCAAGATGTAGTCCAACGATCAATCAGCGCATGATCACACAAGATCTGAAACTCACCAAGAAACTTTGTACCTTGATCACTCAGCTGGTGCTCCAAAATGACTTAGCACTCGATCTAAGAACGCATACGCTTGTCTCTCATTGTCCGATAATGTCATCAACTCAATCCACTTGGAGAAGTGCTCCATCATCATCAACACATATCATAGTGACGTACGATCAATGATAAAGGTCTCATAAAATCCAAGCTCCACCGGTAACCCAACCTCATAATCGATAAAGAGGTGTAACTGTGGAGTATGAGCGTTAAATGATGCTCACAAATCACACATCGTGCGACAAATTGCTACACATCGATGTGCATACCAAACCACAAATACTGTCCTTGGAGTAAGCATTGTGTACGCTTCACTCCAAAATGTCCCAACTTCTCATGAGCATGTCGTACTAACTGTGCCCTCTAGGATGGATGTGGCACTATCCGTACTCTCTCATTGTCCCACACTCAAAATACAAGTTGTCCTTCTCGTTGAAATCTCTTCACTCGTTGGAGGACTCGATCTCGCTCCTTGGAGGACGTGATCTCGCTCCTTTGGCACTTATTGTACCTACCACCACGCCAGTACATAGATATTCCATTACTGTCATATTGTCATGAATATCTCATTGGTTTTGAACACCATCTCCACACTCAGGATCTAGAGACTCACCATCTATTCTCTAACCTGAGAAAGATATGACATGGTCCTCCATACTAGAGTTCATGTTCAACACACAAAGAAAGACATGTGCATATCACCCTGGCACCATCTCCTCATTAACCTCGTCATGTCATCGAGCTCCAGTCTGATCCTGCTGACTCGTGCATGGGTTGATTCAATCCATCGACATCTAGGTTTACAACTCTAGGTCTATGCACTACTTGGAAGTCATACTCTTGTAAGATCATAGCTCATCACGCAAGCTTCCTTGTAAGCTTGTCGAACTTCATCAACCACTTGAGTGGCTGGTGATCAATGATGAGTAAAACGGTTCTCAAATAGATAATATCAGAAGTGTGCAACAGTGCTCACTGCCGTCAAACACCTTCCCTCATACGATGTCGCGACAATCAGTCTCAAGATTGGACACAAACGTGAACAATGAAATCTTAGTGGACTTGTGTTAGGTTGTGAACTCTACGAGTAAGATTTAACGGCTTGGTCAGGAAGTTGGGAACAGATGAATCTGTAGTGTCGCAGGATTACTCCTTTTGCCCATTTAGTATACAAGATATCGTTCACACAGAGGATTTGCACAAGTAACGCTACTCTAAGTTCTAAGATCTGTTCGAACATACAAACACACGAGTTTTGTCTAGAAATCCCGTCTTCTCACAAAACCACGCGTCTTCCAGACTCGCCAAAATGGGCTCTGGACCTAAACAAACAACTACAAACTAAAATATCACACAACTATCCACATAGAAGCTCGGGAAGACGCACTCTCTGCTTCCAAGTTATTTCTTCCAGTCTTCTCGATACCGTCTTCTCGAAGCAACTCTCGGCTTCTGGGGGTTCAACTCGGCTTCTCGCACCTCCAGAAGACTGTCCTGCTTCGCAAAAGTTGACTAGAATCGGCTGTTACACCTTACTCACTCTTACATTCCAACGGGTTAGATTAATCACATGGTGTATGCCCCCTGTAGCCTTCCCAAGCTTCTGCCTACGGAAATGATCTTCCTGCAGCACTACAACGACATTCACCTTCACAGAAGCTCAATAGAAGTCCCGGAAGCTCACTAGAAGAAGATAAGAAGATGAGGAAGATGAGAGAAGATGGGGAAGAAGAGAAAATCCAAACAAGAGAAAACAAGATGAAAAGGAGAAATTAAGATCCCGACAGGCTTCTAGTATGGATCCTGACTAACAAGCCATCCCTGCTTGTAATAGTTTGGGGAGGAAGACAACAAACATGCGTACAGTTGCACCGTCTTCTACTTGAGGATGTCGTCTTCTGCTGTGGGAAGAAGGCTCCTTTCTTCTTCTCTTCGCTGCTCCGACTACTCTGTCTTCTGGGATCCCTTATCCATAAGACCGTCCGTACGTAGATCCTAAGTGCTCTACTAGACGAGCCAAGCTGCGATTCCACAACTGCTGACGGTCACCGTCACTCAAGAAGAACACTTCCCATGCACAATCGGGAGCGAATTCAAGGAACCCACCACCCAGAAGACACGGATTAAGCTTCTGCACTCAAATCAGCAATCCATTGTCCGAGAAGAAGTTACATTGGCATTGAGAAGCTCACTCCCTCTACTTCCTGCGTCTACTCCTCAACACAACAGTCTAGTCAACAGGACTGCACGAGGATGCCGTTCCCTGTTCCTAAACTGTCCATTACCTCTATCTACATCTTCGAACCACTGCTGGTAACGAGCATGCAGACCCCTCCGGTATAATCCTAGTCTATTCGTATGTCTCTAACATCGGGTGTAGTGTGTGTGTAACTAGATTTCCTACTCTTCGATCCTACTTATGTCTTCTACCACGAGAAAAACAGAGGAGACGACCACCAAAGAGAGATGGGCGCTGTCAGAAGGCTGTCACTCCACATGCAAGCCATTTCCCTTCCTGATTAGCCATCCACCTTGTTGTTCCTACGCTACTTATGCTGCCACATGGCTGCCTAACTAATTTTACACTGAAAACTGCCACCTTTAAGATAGCATGTTCGGTCTTACTAAATTTGGAAAATGCCAACGTCGGTTGTGTTTACTATCTACTCTGATTGCTCGGAGGTAACCTCTACCTAATCTGCTCCTACCGGAGCTCCTAATGCGGCTTTTGATAAGCTAGAAAGCCCTACGAACACCTCGGGTAACACTGAGGTGGCTTCCTCCTCATCGTTCTTTGCTGACCCTGCTGTCGCTGCTGCTGCTTCTTCCTCGGCTTCTGCTTCTGCTTCGGAAGACGGAAGCGTCTTCTGGGAAGCTGGGTCGACTTGCGCTTCCTCGCTCTTCTGAGGCACTGGTTCGATACTAGGGACCATGGCGACCTCATAGGGGTCCGGGGAAGTTGCTTCCTCCATGCGGAATACCTGGAAAGACGGTTCTTCTTCCTGTCTTCCGGGGCTTCTTCCGGAGTCTTCTCGGCTTCCAACGTTGTCACTATCAAGTGGACAGCTAGGTCGAACTCCTCCTTCTCCAATTCGGATCCAGTCGATGGTGCTGGAGCTTGGGAAGATGCAGTTGCAGGTGGCAGAATCAAGGGAAGACCATAGAGTGTCTTCACCCCCTCTATCTGCCGATCCAAATACCGGAACATACTCTCCTTGCACTCTACCAACATCGCCTTGGACTCATCGTCTCATTCTCTAGCCAAGGTAAGCAACTTCCTACCCGCGGTGAAGTTGAACTTCTTTCGAAGTGCTTCCACCGACTGTGCTAGCATCTCTTGCGCACGAGCTTCCGCTGCTTCCCGATGCATCTTCTCGGCTGCAACTCGCGCTTCTGTGGCTTCTCACTGCGTTTTTCATGTTGTCTTCTCCTCTGCGAGGACGGTGATCTTCTCCCGCACTCGGAGAACCTCTTGGTCGCGCTACTGTAAACGCGCTTGCAACTCCTGGTTGCTCTTCTTCAGTTGGGTCAGCTCCTTGGCAGAAGCGGCTGCTTCCGCCTTGTATCTCGCTGCGAGCTTCTCCGTGGTGCGGAGACTAGCTTCCAGCGCTTCTGTCTTCTTCTGGCCTTCTTCCTGACGCATCAAGGTGCGCAGACCGAATCCAAGCTGTAAGGGCTTCTCTTGAGCCTTTGCTCTCTTCTCCAGCAACTCCATAGCTGGCTGGATCTCTGAGTGGAAGAAGGCACTGAACTCTTCCAGTCTTCTTCTTGCGGAAGACAGGTTCATCTCCACAATTCGATTGGAGGTGTCGACCTTGTCTTCCAAAGGCAAGGATGTCTCTTCCACCATTATGATCTTCAGCTTCTGCACACGGGAAGAAGTTACTCTTCTCATCTTCCGAGGTGGAAGATCTCTCCCCATGGTAGAAGCGGTCCTCTTTACTGCACTTCCTCGCATCGCAGTAGGAGTATCCATCCATCCTTTGTCTTCTGGAGTCTTCGGAAGACTCCCAGGTGTGGCAGAAGCGGTCTTCTGCTCCGATCGGGTATTCAGCGGCTCTTCCTGCGAGTCAGACTCCGATCCCGAATGAATGAGGGAGGTGGTCTTCCTAGGTACGCTTCTAGGACCCATCTTCTTCGGAGACGTGACATCTTCCGATCCACTGGAGTCGTCTTCCCTCACCAGAAGCGTCTTCTGATGAGAGCTGGATCTCAGCTGCGGCATCAGAGTGGGAAGGGGAGTTGCGGCTGCTGCTCGGTCGTCTTCTTCCGAGGTCTCCTCCTTCGTCTCATACTGCCCTGTTGGCCCATACTTCACCAACTGACCTTCCGTGAGATCCCCCATGGCTACGTATAAGTAACAGAGGAAAGGTGTCAAGTGTCCTCCCGCCGGGGTACCTAAGTACGCTAGCTCCGTCTGTACATATATGTGGAAGAATGAGCCCCAGTTGACGGGCACTCCTTCATCCCACACTGTTTCCAGGAACTCCACGTCTTGATCTCCAAGGTACCTCGTCTTCTGCGCTTTCTCCTTGGGAAAGAGATGCAGAAACAGCTTCGCCAGAAGTCGCTTCTTCGGCTCCCGGTAAGCTTCGATCTTCCACCTGTTCCTTCCCTGCCTGTCCTCCATGAAGAGGCAGTTGTGCTTCCAGGCACATGCCACTCACTCACGATCCTGGGTAAGATCTTCTTCTCGAGCCAGTAACCGTGGTCCTCGGATTCTGACCTGTGGAAGGCCCTACGCCACCAATCTTCAGTCAAGGAAGATGGTCTTCCCCGAGCTACTCCTGCCTTCACAGATACACGGTTGCGAGGCGGTAATGCTACCCAAACCTCTTCCAGAAGTCCCTGGTCGGTGAGGTTCCAATCCCACAGAAAGAAGTCGAAACCCAACTCCCTGAGGTAGGGTGTGGCCTCGGTCAACTCTGTTGTCGATAACACCAACCCTCGAGGATGCATCTACATACTGGAAGATCTGTTGCACTAAGCCACACGCACTTACTGTAAGCTGAAGGCTCAGTCCTTCCCAGGTGCCCACAGTCTAGCTTCCACTTCTCAGAAGACGAAACTAGTCTTCCAGAAGACAGCTACTCAGTCTTCCGGGATTCTAATAGTGCTTCCTAGATAGCTCTCGTCTTCCGAGCTATATCTAAACAATCCTAACTAAGCAAGGCCTCGCATGGATTACCAAGAAGACAACCCACCTTGCATTACATCCTACTTCCTATCAGAAGATACAAGATTCACGAAACGTAGAGTGCATAACAGGTTCAGAAGATGGTTGCGGGCTCCTGCGGTGACAGTGACCTCTGGGAAGACTCCCAGGACAGCTTCCGATTCAATGTCTTCTTCGGAAGACCTCCTGAAGTCAGGCTTCCCTTCACTGGGATCACTTGTCTTCTTCTTCCTACGCGCAATCTATCCTCACAACAGACTCAAGACGTTTGCACTCTGTTCTTCTGACTTCTCACCTCTCATACACACTCAGAAGAAGCTTGCTGCTTGGTGGGAAGACATGACCCTTGACCATTCTCTCCAGATTCTGTCAGCAAGACTTCTCACGACTCTCTCCTAAGTTTGGGAAGAAGAAGGAATGGGCTGCTATGGGTCGGACAGAAGAGATCCGAAATGGACCCTCATGTCTTCTCCTGCATTTTGCCAGCCCTTCCAGTCTTCTAGTCTCTCTAGGAAGATGTGGATTTGAGAAGTTTGGAAGACCGGGAGGCACAGGCCTAGTTCTCGACTTTCAACTTCTCGAAATAACAAAACAACTCACCAAGCCACTCGGAATTCGTACCAAGCCTCTTAACACCAAACCAAAGCAAATCCACTCTTGATACGAATTGTATTTAGTCGACTTCCGAAGACAGTCAGGCTTCCGAAGCGTCTTCCGAAGATAGTCAAGTTTCAGAAGCGTCTTCCGAAGATGTTTCCAATCTTCCGAAGCGTCTTCTGTTCAAAGTTTCGGGAGTAGAGGAGTGGTAGGGTAGGGAAATTGATAGCTGAGATCTCCAATTTGAGGGCTAGGGGTAGGGAAGCTCGAATTGAACTCGGGAAGAAGCAAGAAGATGTCTGACAGAAATTGGGCAACGCTTTCGCGCCCAATGTAACAATAGGAAAATGGGGATGGGAGAATTGATCGATCAGATTGTCTGCAAACCACCGGGGAAGCGCGAGGGATACCAAACAAAGGCGAGAAGCAGTGGGAAGGGAAAAGAACATGGGAAGAACCTCCACTATCTTTTGTCTGCTTCCCGAGTTGTCTTCTTCTTCCGCGCTCTTCCGTAGACATCACCGAGAAGACGCTTCTCGGAAGACGGTCGTCTTCCGAAGAAGTCAACTTTTTATTACAAACAGCTCATAAGATCATCTTCATTCTAAGGAAGCCGTAATCTTAAGTAACAACGCTTCTTCAGTTATACAAACAAGTTATTAATCTCAAAAATTTCAAAAATTCATGAATCCTGTAATTTGTGGGCACCACAAAATCCTGACCAAGGTTCTCTGAACCAAGGTTAGAACATTGGGTTATGACATAAAGGCCTACCCCAAGATGACCCAGACAAACCTTGACCTAAGAGGACAAGTCTAGAAACAAATCAAAACGTAGGACCGAAACATAAGTCTGAGACGTGGATCCGGAGTAGACGAACCCTGGTTCGGACGCTGGTCCGAACCACAAGGTCCAAGGCTGGCGTTGGACCACGGTTCCTCAGAAAAATCCTAGGTGTTGGAACTGTAACAACGTTTTAGGTCATGGACGGAACTCCACGTAGGATCTTAAGGCGAGTAATGTATCATTGGACAGGTCTCGCTGAGAGCTTTTCAGTGATATGCAGAACTCCTCAAACTGACTTTATGAGAATTATAGCCGATCTTGTGATCGAGTTGTGGTATAATTTTTCAAGGATCCAAGAGGAGGAACCATAAACTAATTTTTGTCTTATCAAAAAATAGATTTTGTTATAAATTTAATTTATCACCTAACCCTTCTAGTAGAACGATTAGATGATAAATTAAATTGCTTTGCATGGTTCTCCTTTTTAAAAAATGGACGAGGTGCTACTATGGAGTAGTTTCTATATGCAAAAAATATCATGAATAAGTGGGCTTATGCTACTAAATATAATAATTTCAATCAATAAACTAATAGCTGAAGTTGCACCATCTGAATAATATGCATGCAACATGAAGAAGAACTCTTGTCCGTTTGCTGTTATTGTGAAAAAGATAACTGTCAAGTAGAAATACTTTGAGTTGAAAAGAAAAATCAAAATTATCTATAAGTGTTAAGTAATAGCCTGATCTGGAGATGCGAGGAAGCCTAGAGATAACCTAGAGCGTTGATAGATGCACGTCTACAACTACATATCTCAGAGTTTTATTGACTCGTCATATTTTACTGGTAGTTTATATTTATTACTTTACCGTTCCCAATGGAAGAATTATGTGATAAATTAAACCTTTGCATATATAGCTTTTTCCTTTTTGATGGTGGAGGTGAATAATATGCATGCAAGTTAGACTTTTATTTGGTTGGTCCCAAGAACTCTCTCTCTCTCTTTTTGGAATGTCCTCCTGGAGTATTGATCCTTTTACAATGGATACCTCTCCACTATGCAATGATATTCAATAAATGATCGACTAATATCTTGCTTCAGTTGGATCTAAAGTTTTACTATATGCACTATAAAAAATTACTCTTTGGATGAAAGAATGATTGATTAGTATGTAGCATATGTTTTTAAGCACCACCCACGACTCATTTTAAGCAAGCAAGATGGTTTCCTTCATCAAGAACTTCTCGACTATCATGTTAGCAAACTAGAACTTGCTACAGTTGGTATCAAATTCACTGAAGTTACTAAAGAAACAAAAAGTCGAATTAAATTAATTAAATGTCTTTAATTAAAATCCATTTTCAATTAAAGATTAATTATCTAGCACGAACTTCACCTATATTATTCTGTGCACAGTATTTCATTCCTTAATGATGTTGTTACGCAGAAAGAGAAAAGAACAAACCTGATAACATTGGTAAGAATTTCACCTCTTAAAAAGTCCATGGATTTGTGTTATCTCCCAATATAAACAAGTGAAATAGTGTGCAATATGAGACATAAAAAACGAAGTTAACTAAATATTTTTCTCATCAACCTGAGATCTAATGTCTTAAGTAGATCTAATGTCTTAAGTAGATTCAGACAGGAAGAACATATGGAAGGAGGATATTCACCTCATGTACACTGAAGTGTACATGAGGTGTACATTAAATAATGTTCTCGGCAAACGGAGCGATTTAACAATTAGGGCTTCGGACTTGTATCCCAGGGAGCGCAGCAGGCCGGCCTTCACTTATGCGTTCTCTCCAGACGAGTTGGCTACTCCGGGACTGAGTAACATATAACAGTTAAAAATTAATTTAATTTTCTATAATAGCTTTGTAAAATAAACTTTTATAACACTTATTCGTATTCCGATAAGAGAAAACGAAATTCACTGTACAAGGCCGTGAGGAAGGATATGGAGTAGTTGTCGGGGTACTGTGTAACAATTTGAGGAAAAAATCATTTCTTGTGTAATGATGCAGCAAATGATCAGTTAAATTATTATGAGAAAATAATAATATTTAAATATTTCACAACTTTTCACAAAGTGGGTTTCGTCATATTTCCATAGCTGATCTGTACAGAAGCGAACACAAATCCCACTTCAGGATAGATCTATAACAACACGTTATTGCCATCATGTGCAAAACTTCATTTATGTTCCATACATGAGATAGTGTCTCACGTGAACACATGCTTGACATATGAAAATACAAATGCATGTATATCATTCACCTAGACATGTAGATCAATTTAGGTGCTATTTGAAATAGGTTATTTGGTTCTAACAAAACTTTCCAAACGTTTAGGGTCCGAATACTTTTTCCATGTTCCTCTTTCGAACATTCATTGAACATCGTAAAACTAGACGCTTGTTTAGTGCATGGATATCCTTGTAAAAATTATCCAGTTTGTGGACCGGATAGTGCATAACACCTTGCCCATGTTCAACATCAAGTTTTTCTCTTTTTCATCTTCAGTAACAAAAACTTAAACTCGTAACTTACGACACCTAGTAGTACTATGATGGTGAAACTGATGGTTTTGCTTCAGAGATTCTAGCCTAATTTCTCCAACTTTTCAAGGTATTGCCGGGAGCTACTCTTAAAGACTTTTACATACATATGTCCTCCTATAAAAATCGTACTTATCCATACTCACTTTACATTATGTATCAGGTCTGGTGACTCTGGTCATGATTCATTAGCTAAAACAGTCGTTTTCATAGACTACAAAAGAATAATCAACTTTTAGAAGACGATTGGATTGGGCGATTGTGAACCTCCTTGAGAGTTTCAGGACTACTTTTCAGTTCACATATCTAGTTTTAGTTTACTAACTTTCTCTAAGCTCTTTTGAGTAAATTTAGACATCACTTTTGCACCTCGGGGGTTCACTAGTTAATTTCGTTAAACATATATGAGAGTAAAATAAATATTTTTATTCGAGAAAAGAAACTTTGTTAAGCTCATCTTTGTTAAAATATGATATTTTATGTCTTTTTTTAAGTTTTTAAGAAAAATTCAAAAGTGATATTTTTACTTAAAAATACCTCTTTGTTTTTACTTCAGTGGAAAAACAATATAAAGTATTTAATTTATGGTTTAACTTGCATGTAGTATAGAAAAATAAGTCTAAATGAACCCCGAGTTTTGCACCAGATATAAGAAAAGAAAAATCTAACTATGATCAACCGGCATACCTACAATTGACCCACAAATTTTATATCCTACAGCAGAGGATCAATAAATAGAAACATTAGCACTTCATGAGACAAGATTAGAGATTATCAAACAAAATATGGCTCATAGTATTTCACGAGTGAAACTATTCCAATTTTCGTTTTAGAAATTTCTCGAGAATCCAATCTCTTGTTCACTCAAATTTTCTATACCTCAGTAATGTAATCTCTCCGTATGACAACAACCTAAAATCTTCTCCGCTTAACCCCAAATCAAGCTTATTGCTAACCAAGACTCGCAACTTACATACAATCTGTCACCCTCTCAACCTCCTTCTCTTTGTTCACTGTACAATCTGAAAAGTGTAATCTTTCATTAATCGGCTTCTCACTTTCTCCTCTCCTTCTCTCGCCACGCACCTTGGTTTCATCTCTATATCTTTTTATCTCCTTCTCCTCTCTCGCTGGCTCTTCCATCTCCTCCTCGTCACACATGACATCTCGGTCTTTTTCTCTCATCCCTTTGATTCAACATGCATTGGAGTTTCAGTTGATACACGTGGTTTTAAATAATCATGACCTCGATATTCATCTTTTTTAAGTTAAGTTTGTACAATCTCTCAACAAGAAAAATGCAGTTCTTCCACTGAATTGTGACCTTGCGAAGCAGAAACTCGTCCACGATCTATTAGCACTACCTAGTATCAGGTAACTTGACTCCTTTTAAGAATTCTTGTAATATGCTCAATCTCAAGCGATAATCAAAACTTTTGAGTTCGGTGGTAACTCTAGCTTCTAGGTGGTGGAGACTATTCAGTCCAATAACACCCCTCACAGTTTCCAAACAGCACCAGCCTAGACCTGATTGACATTTGACAGCTTCAAACAATAGACAAGCAACAACTCCACCTTTAGGCAAGGGGTTGATCAGACCATCTTGATTCTAGTGTCATAGCAGTGATATTTTCATGATTTTTGAAACAAAATCTAGCTCATCATGTAGCTGATTTTGTCATCTAGGTGCTACCGTCTCAGCTTACTCTAAACACTTATTGATCGTCAAAAGCTAGCTATAGAACTATTTTGAAAGATAAAGGTCTCATACTCTTTTATTCCAAAAGAATTCTCTCAGCTCACATCAAATGATCTCATACGAATTTGATTGGTTCTACTTGAAAACATCTGGTTTCTCATTGCAAGTGTGATCTTTGATCCGAACTATCAATAAGTTCATAGGAAAAGCTTTGAATAACGAAGTACATCTTAGAGATATATAGTGGAGACCAGCGAGTCTCCATAGCCCCCTTGTTAGTTGTCGAAGCTGGAAGTTATCTTCCAAGATGTACTTAGCTTCATTGACCGCTGATGGTCTCTTTTGTTGATTTATTTGGATTTGGTGATCCGAGACTCCGTGATTTCTTGTCTGCACATACACACTAATTTGACTTTTTCTATGTCTTTTGAGTTCAGTGTTTCCACTTGTCAGTGATTGAACTGATTAGGTTTACCATTATGTATGCATTAGTCAAGATAATGATTTTGAATCGATCCACGATGGAAGATACCACGAAAGAAAAAAAAGAAGCAATTACTTGATTACAGTACTCCTCACCGAAGTTCCTCGTGATCCACACACTATGGTTGATCTTCCTCCGATAGTGACATCAGACGTCGACCCAGACGTTAAAAAAGAGACTCGGATCCAACGGTCATGACTCGGATCAACCCTCCGTCCATGAGTACGGAGTCCTCTCGCTACTCCTCATCCTCCATGTAAGATACTAGGAAACACTTAAGAAACACCACGCAAGAAAGAACGCCTCTTTAATCCTTGATCCTCTATCTTATACTCAAATTCGACAACAAGGGACACTCACGCGAATGCCCACAGATCACTGAGCTGGCACGTCTCATTATTGTGCGATCTCACAACTTAGATAATCGTGAATGTGTCATCTAATACGTTGTCAAGCGAGTTACATGAAAAAGTTCACGAAATATAAAAAACAACACAATAGAAGTTCTATATTATATTCACACGTGAGCCGTGTCACAACATGACAACGTGCAACTCCAAGGTTTTTTGAGTACATCAAGATGTTGTGGATGTAAACGATGACAAATCCATCTCCTCGTGAAAAATTGTGTTCATCAATGTAGTGAACGTCGAAAGGGCATTGCAGAATCCAAATGACATCACCACGAATTCAAATGATCCGTATCTGGTTTGACAAGCGGTCTTCTCTACATCTGGATCAGCTAACATATCAAACAAGTCATCTATCCTTAGCAATGGATAATTATTCTTTATCGTCACCTTATTGAGCGCATGATAATCTGCGCAGAGTCGTAACTTCCTATCTTTCTTCTTTGCAAAAAGAACTGGGGCTCCGTAAGGTGACTTGCTGGTTCGAATAACAGTCTACCAAGTTATCTTTTCAACTCAAAGAGTTCCACCTGATTGAGTCGATAAGGAGCTTTGGAGGATGATTCTGACTCTAGTAAGACCTCAATCTCGGTCCACCATCCTCTTTGGAGGTAATTCAACATGTAGCTCATCCGTCAAGACATCCTCAAACTCTTTAATCACTTCGCGGAGCACCTTTAAAAGTTTAATCGCGTCTCCTGATGTTTCTTCTTGTCCACCACCCGTCATCAAATCTATAACCCGCATCAAACACATGACTCCATCGTTGAAGTTCATATGTTTATCTTTGATCAAATTCACCGCAAAGTCATCAATTTTCCACGTCTTTCGAATCAACCTCACTCTTAGCTTCTGTCTTTTTACTCAAAAGTTTTCGTCTAAGTTCCACTTCGAACTTATCCAAGAAAGTGTTTCTCAAAACCGCATGGATGTCATCCATCTCGCACACCGTGAAGTTCTCCATGAACTCCAACTTCTCACATGCAAATCATACGTCCAAGGCCACTTCAGAAATTTGATACGTCTTACTCTTGGCAAAGCGTACCTGGCTGCCTTGGAGATAGACAAGCACAACTTCTTCATCAACTTTGGACTTATGAAAGAAGGGTCGCTCATGTGTTCACAAGAAAAATAACATCATGGTTAGCAACTTTAACTTGTAGAAACATCAGTCCCCGAGTCTTCTTCGTGGTTCTTAAGATCATAGTCATCTAGCCCTCCAACAAGTCTTTTGCAACAAACAATTCATGCTACAATTACTAACCTTAGGCTTCGTACACCCCTTAGCAATATGACTCGCCTCGTCACAGTTGTAGCAAATAAACTTAGCACCATTGCTCTTTTGAGGTGTTTACCCTTAGATTTCGACTCTATTTGCTGATGCTTTGCTGTCGAGACAGAAGAGTCCTTTCGATCCTTCTCACCCCCATTCCATTGTTGCTTGAAGCCCTTGTTCTTCTTGTGAACCTTGTCCATACTGCGCGGTTCAAAGGATTTCTGTTGCTAGACTTCGTCGTCTCCAATCCGCGACTAACTAACTCAACACCGTCTCGAATCTTTTGATACTCTAGAGTGAATAGTCTCGCGAGCAACTCTTTGAACTCTTTCCAACCAAGCGTCGAGACGGTCAAGGTATGTTAGTCCCTGTATGCAATCCACCAGAGAAGCGCATGATCCTCCAAGAACGTAACCGCCGCTCTCTCTTGTATGACTCCTTAGCCTGTTGCACCTCAAAGTATAAGTCCAACTCATTTAAGAAATCCTTAACCTTGCGAGCCTGTCTTGTAAGTGAAAATGGCATCGGTAAATTCATCTTACAAAGCTTCCTGGTAGACGAAGAATTCTCTTGACCTGTCTCAAGCTCGGCGATACGTTTATCCTTAGAGATCATACATGGTCTTCATCATCTTGATGAGTTCTGCATACAAAGCTCCTTGACTTACCGCGCTCGAATCGTTGGGCACCGTCGATAAAACATCATCTTGTTGCACATGTGTTGGCGTTGGGGTGAAGGTTGTCGATTATCATCTCCTGATTGTGTCTCATAGTTAGCTCGAGTCGATTTGATCTTGATGTCAGCCGTCACTCGTTTCTTGGTCTTTCTCTTAGAACTCTGTCCTACATCGATCATGGCTCCAAGCGTTCACCTAGAAATGTTGATTCGTTTTATGTCTCTAGTCTCTCCTCAAGCGTCCAACCTTTAGCCGTTATCTCGAGTTCTCGCTCACCGAAGCGTTACTTCTTATATCACTTTCCGTGCACCTACCGCCTTGTTGCTCTAGCGGAAGCTCTTGCTCAGTAGGTCACGAAACTCACAACGCTAACCTGCAAACCACAATCACACGTTAGCGTTCATACACCACTTATCTTTATCTCGTTTCATCCGGATTAGAGTCTGACCATCTCCTTAACTCTCAAGCTCAACATTACCTAAGGACCTATTGTAAATAAACTATCAAACAAATCCTCAGTGAATTTCCCGTTTTTTACACAAAAAAGGTCTTATTATGCTTCAGCTGCAAGTCACGAGAAGGGTTAGGTAACAAATTAATGTATGGTTCTGGTCAACTAGTCTCCCGCGGTTGTACTCTATGAAGTGCAAAGTCTTGGACTCCACTTATGGGTTCTCTTTTCACTTTTCCAGGAACAACTATTATATAATATTTAAATTACTATTTAAATTATTATTAAATTAAATTAAAAATATTTATATAACAGTTATAATATTTCTTATAACATAAAAGGAGCAAAAGTTCTCGAGAATCGATTGAACATGGTTATTGAGTTTAAACAGAGGATGAACTATCCTCGGTTCATCACGTGACCTCGACAAATTCCGCTTATGATTCTATTCCTATCTTTGTAGGAAATAAAAGTTTAAGATTTCTGTTACTTATATATAAAGGATCCAGCAGCAAAAGCGTTGATTTTACAATGATAAAACCCAATACAGTTTCTACTGCATGATACTGCAATTTGGTCTAGTATACTAAATTAAGTTTAAGTTGAAACTTAGATGGTACCTGTTTTGGTATTGTTCGTGCATTTGTAGTCTATGGACCAACTTCCTGTAAGGTGGACCTTAGCTACAGGTGTTGCTGGCTCTCGCGCATGACCCAAGAGTCGACTGATAGACGGACTGTCTGGATACTGAACTCTGCAACGGGCTGTCTTCTCAGTAAATCTCTCTGGAGGGCCTTCTTCTGAACCAGGAGGAGGACAAGCGGAGACGAGTTCAATCAGATCGAACGAGCCCGGTTGAATAGACATCGATTGTTGGCAACTGGTCTAAGTGTGATGTGAAGCTGCAACTGAAGATTGGTGAAAGCTTGAAGCGGATTCGAACTTCTTAGGCGCTCCGTCGGTGGGTGCGATGGCTGCGGGATTTCTGTTGACCACTTTGTACTTCTTCTTCGCTTCTCTCGTGGGAAGTTTGGGCGTCAAGCTTTGGTATGACAAGGGCACCTCTGCAAACAAGTAAGAGCTATAATCCCGGGATCCTGCCGGAAGTTTATGTTTCCTTTCTAGAACGGGACTTCGGTTGTTTGAACTTCGATCGGACAAGTGTGCTGGAAATCCTGACCTGTTGCGCGTTGCAATTCAGATTACATATTTTGCTTGTGAATACGGCCGTGATCTGCTGCTATTTGATGTGAGTAATAACTTTCTCTTGCCTTTGCAGTAGATGTGTCAGTTTCAGCTTTGTTAAGATTGCATGACTTCAGAGGATTACGACAGTCATGCAGGTTCTCAGTGTGAGCGAAGTACAGGGTTAGGAAACGTTTTGTTGGAATTGGTCTTTGGATTAATGGCTTCTGGTCTTATTAGCTCCGTGCGTTTCATCGAAGGCTCTGCGAATGAGTAGTTTTCCTGTTGATTCTTACAGGTGGGCGATTGTATGGCTGGCACAATGGCATCCTCTTATCGTTCCTATTTTGAAGTCTGAAGGAGAATGATGGAGTCCTCATGAGATTCATCCGCCAGCCCAGATGAGGGTAAGGTTGGATACGTCTGCTGGTAAATCTAGATTGATCTAGCCGGAGGCCTTGTAAGAGGCTTGATTTGTGTCCTAAACCACCGTAGACTGTACAACTGAGTGATTCGTTCTTGACTATTGTTATTCAACAATGTACCCTAAGTACAGACGGGGTGGTGGGTTGTTGTATTACTGGTGGTAAAACTTTCTTTGGCCCCGTTTATTTTCTTTGGTGCTGCAGGACGAAAAGTAGTGCATTGATTGATCTGATTTTAAGCTGTATCCCTGGGGATCCTCATTGACCAGAAAACGAACATTGAGCGTACAGTGAGGGATCAAATAAATGATTGCCTAGTTCGCAGCGTAAGTCGCGGTTGTGAAGTCCAGACAGAAGCAGCAGTTGTCTGCTCATAAGACACGCTGTGAACTTTGCAAGGGTTACCTTCTTCCCAGAAGTCTCACAGGAGAGTCTGGACGGTATTGTACTAGTAAATATTCTCTCTGACATGCCAATTTGAGCAAATTAAGAAAGTTTTTGCCCTTCGTGTATTTTGAACGCGAACAAGTATGTCTGGCTGGAGAGCTTTCGACTTCAGTCCGTTGACATCTAAAACCACCCACGCAAATTGAACTTAGGCAAGCTTCTAATTTTAAGATTAGGGTTCTTATGATGTACTCATTTCTGTTGTCTCGTAGACCGTTTACTCGTTGACTCTTCTAGTGCTATAACCTGGCCATCGTTGGACTTCGCAAATCTGGTTGGTAGTTTTCAGGTAGCAAAGCGGTGGTGAGGATCTGTTCTGTTGGCTAAGGCAACTTTGAGAGGAACATTTTCTGCAGAGAGGGATGTATTCATTGAAGGTAAGCGCTGCTTGCTAAATTCGAGATGTAGGGTACCGTCAAAATATCTATCAAGAAGTGTGGATCTTGAAAACGCCCTGGATGCAGCTGGAGTTTTCGAGAGAAGGATGAAGGATCCTTATCATCGCATTCTCAGGTTAACGCAGGAAGTAGTTTCGTTTTCAAACATCCATAAGAAACGACTGCACTCCTGAGATTTTTATGCGTTTTGGAACCGGTCGGTAGATATGGGCTCTTGAAGGCCGGCAGGAGTTTTTGGATTGTTCGGATGTTTCACCTTATACATCAGTGTAGGCTGTAGTTGGGACTGTGACCTAGTAGTTGTAGTAAATGAACACGTATGCTTTGATATTGTTTTCTGCGTACCGTAAATCGGCCCCTTGCTCTCATAATGAGCATATCCGCAGGTTTGATACATCCGGCTCGCAATCTCTCTGAAATTCTCTTATGGAGGAGTTAGTAGACAGTTTCTTCCAGATCGAGAAGCAGTAGTCGGGGCTTTTCCTAGGTTCCTGGTTACCTGGTTAGATGGCGTAGCAGGGTACTTTCTGGTTTGTGCAGTCCACCCGCCTCTTGCATTTCTCAGTCTCATACTGCCGACAGCGGGCAGTCATCATTCACCACCATCACTCTTGGCTGCTACTTGTTCATGCCGTCCGTGGGTCATAGTTAACTTTTTAGGCAGGTCGGTCTGACTGTCTCTACGCTGTGTTACTGTGAAGCGCTCAAAATAGTCTTACGAGTATTAGTTCTATGAATGGTGAAGGTTACCTGTTTGTCACTCGTGTAAGCTTTCACGGTGGCCAGGTAAGAGGCGGCCTTCTGCTTTCCACATTGTGCTGGTTACTACCCGGCCTGATCTTTGAGTTCTGATTTTTTAAGGGCATCGATTGAATACGATGCAAGAGAGGAGCACGCAGACTTGTGAATTTGCAGACACTAAAGGACATGTTTGCGGTATATTAAACAGAGCCAAATTCTGGAGAACTCTCTCTGAGGTGGTTGTTGAATCTTTGCAGCGTAATACGCATACTGTCGAATCTCCCTCCATCATGTGGGTATGTCACCATTCATCTTGCAGACCTAATATGTGTATTTTTTCTGTATTTTTACACGCTTTCAAGATTTGAGCCATGACAATAATTGCATATGATTCTCTGGTTTGTTGGAAATACATGACGTTCCAACTCATATGACGGATTACGTTTGCGGTAACACAGAAAAGTTTGTCTCGTTGTACCGACGAGTAGACAGTATTGAGTGATCACAGAGCATCTTGTAGCTCGTTATCTTTTTCCGGGAAGTAGTTTAGACCCAGTGAAATTTGGAGAAAGATTGACGGAAAACACAAAATAGAAAGGACGAACAAATGGAAGAGAAGAAGGCGCGACAAGTCACTAACTTCTCGCGCCTTCTGAATGTCTCTGAGGGAAGGTGCTTTATAGCGCCTATGTCCATTAGTTGTGTCGTTAATGTATGGTAACACAGACGCGGCAATGCTTGTGATGGTGTTTGTGATGCAAGCACGACAATGTCTCTGTATTTCATCTGAGAGGATTGATGATTAGGTCTCATGGTACAGACTGGGTGCTTTCTGTAAGAAGTAAAGGTCTTTCCGTAATAGATAAAACGTCTTTCTTCTGTGTATGTCCTCGATATGTTTCGTTTCCTGTGGCTGATGGATCTCAAGGAGGTTAAGGTACCATGAGTTCATCTGTTTCATTAAGTCATGTGCACCATCTAACTGTAAACTTGTCACGTCCAAATCGAATTATAGTCCATTTAAAACTTTAACGCTTTGGCTAGAAGATGGGATGGGCTCAGACAAAAAATATTCAAGTTCTGAGGTTCGGCATCTGATTGTTGAACATTTATAGATGTGGGTCGTGCCATGTCTAGAGGACGTTCATCGTGCCTTATGTTTTCGCTTGTTCGGACGATTGTCACCTTGTACGAGAGTACGTCGCTCGTATGTGCCTGTTCAGACACAGGCCTGTGAGTTGTGTTTGGATATTTTATTTTGTTCCATCAGGGCGAAGCTGAGCTTCTATGAACTCACGTTATTTGTAAGCCTCTGCCTGCTTCCTTCCACCAGCAGGCAAAATGCTTGAACTTTTTAGGTTGACGAAATATCATCTTTGTCATTGTTGGAAGATTTGGCCCTTCCAGTAAGCAAATATTTATAGCTTTTTGAAAGATTTAAGTTGATTATTAGTAGCTTCTTTAGTGTGTTGGAGATATGAGCGCTTTTCCCGGTTACCTCTTCTGTATTCTCGGATGCACCGTGTGTTGTTACTTTAAGATTGATCGATGTGACAGATATAACTGCCGAATTTGACGTATGCGAGGATCAAACATGTTTGACAGCTAGGAGGTGGCTCACTGAAGCACAAGTAGTGAGTTTGTAACAGGTGTAACAGACAACTCATAAGTAACCGCAACGCGATGTATGTGTGTCGCCTTGAGATTGCTGGTGACATATATGTCGGGTTTTGTCCAGCTTAGAATATGCGTTCCCTTTTAAGAGGCTGGGGCTCATGAGAGAGGGAAAAGGAGAGTCTCTGGGATCTTCTACATTGCATCTTGGCATCCTGGAATGCATGTTAGAGCCGTGGTTGAGATAGGATGCACATCACAGACGGAAATGTACAATCGGCTATTCGTTGTCTCCACTAGACATGTTTGAACTTGGGATCAATTGGTCCTAAATCCATTCCTCTAGTGCTTGCGAGCTTTGAACCGCTGTACATACAACCGCTATGAATCTTTTTGACGCAGTATCTGCTCCTCGCTCCGTCACGAACTGAGATTCTTATCGGGAACTGAGATTCTTTGAGTGATGGCACGACTTCGTTACAAAGGCCTTCCCCGACTCTCAAGAAGAAACTCATGTATGGTTCATGTGTTCAGATTTTCTGTATACAAGTTTGACATATGGACTAAAATTCTGCATTGTAAAATGTGAGTTTGGGAAAGTTGGTTCTGCTTTGTTTCGAGGAGCTTTGAAACTCTGTTTACAGTTTGTAGCCCGTGCCTATTATACCAGATTAGTGTGTAACAACGTGTAAACAACGTCAGAGGAGAAAGGGACAATTGTGACTCCCATGTGGCTAGTAGGTCGCAACTACTAGTGGCTGGGCTTTTGGACTCCCACGCCTCTAAGCAATATTTAGATAGGTCGTACCTACTCCATTACCCTCCTGTCTTTCAACCGTTATGCAATTTTGGGCACTTCCTCTTTTTCTGAAAAAATTACCGAAGTCGATTCTTCTTTTACCAAGAAATGGAATGACCTACTTAATAATAACTTTACGGAGAAAGGACGAGGAATAGTGCTCAGCAATCCTTGAAGTACTCTTTAACCCTAAGAGTTACATCACGCTAACCACATAGCAAGGGCTTTACCTCTTCTGCAATACTCTTTAAGAGCTAAGTTAGATAAATCGGCTGAATTCATGAAGAGGTAGATTATCCTGGATTAATCAGCATCCTCAACGCGAAACGATACGATCAATTTTGAGACGATCGAAAAAATGAGATAGGATGGAATCTTTATAGCCGAAGGTTAAACAATGGAGCTAGGGGCACGCTGTTACTGTCGCCAACTTGTACTAATCTTGTTTCTCGTTATCATTAGCAGATACACATTATTTCGGTTAGGTTAGCATCGTCAACTTGTACTAATCTTGTTTCTCGTTATCATTAGCAGATACGCATTATTTCGTTTAGGTTAGTATAGCGTCGTCTTTGTACACGATGTCTTCAACTTCGAGCTCGCTTTGCCCGCGGACTTCTACTCATTTTCTTTGTTCGCTAGCGTTGGCGGATGGGGGGCAGCCGTGACTTTCGGCAAGTTGTACTAACCTTTTTTCTCGCTATCGTTCGCGGATATGCATTATTTCGGTTAGGTGAGCGTAGCGATGCCTTTGTAAACGATGCTTTGAACTGCGAGCTCGTTTTGCTAGCGGACTTCTACTCACCTTCTTTCTTTGCTAGCGTTGGCAGATGGCTTAGGTTATTAACGGCGGCGATTTTCGTTGCTGCTGCCTTGCATTTGTAGACGATTTGTAGTTTTTCGCTTACCTTCGCTGTTGTGAGGTCGCTTGTTGTCGTTGCTCGATTGTATTTTCGTGGGTGGGACCGGGGGTATTATTTTTACCACGACGTCGGACCTCGCCCTTTTTGCTCTATATCAAGAATCTTCTGCGAGCATCAGCGCAAATGTGAAAAAGATTGAGTTCAAAGCATCATTCACTGTGGAGGCTACGAATGCTCCTGGCGAAGTAGAGTGTGATCTTTACAAGAGTGACTTTAAGATGTCTGATAGGATCAGTACAGACGATGGTCATGATGATATTATCTTAAACTCTTAATTTTAGATTGGATTTTATTTCGTGTATAGCATATATAATACACGATTTTCAGTATAAAGCTCGAAAGAGTAAGAAAGTGAGGTAGAATTATTTTCCTCAAAGATATTTTGTCCACCTAATGGTGAGAAGACGCAACATGAGCGAAAGTGCAAAAGATTGAAAAGGTAGACTTAGAAACTTTCCTCAAGGTTTAGATGTCATAGTAAGTGTCAGAGAGAGCTCGAGAGAGATTATCATTGAGTTTGATAGCACTAGTACAAAATCTCAAGTAGAATCTCCGAGGAGAAGAGTAGAAACCGACTTGTGGTGTTATTTCTATAAAGGATTAGGACATAAAGTAGTGAATTGTCCAACTAGAATCAGAACAGAGAGAGTCAAAGAGAAGCGGGAGTTTACTGAATTAAGTCTTCGAGTGGATCCATCGTCACCACCGCCGATTCATCTTCTAGGAGAGGATCCTTGTCCAAGTTGTGGAGTGAGTGATAGATCAAGAGGACACAAGTACGTCGATGTGGCCGTCCTACTTACGTCAGTAGTCGAGAAGTTGGACGAGACTCAAAAAGCTGAGACGGAGACGTTGTCGACTTCAAAAGAGGACTCGGCTGAGTTGTGATGGAGATCGTCATCCGGATGGTGGAGAAGACTGATTACCTTGGGAGAAGAAATGACACAAGAGGTGTTGTTACAACCATTTCTTTTCATTTTATCTATGGTAGATTATTCTCGAATAGAATTGGTGATGTTCGTAGTCTTTTAACGAGTAGTTATTGCACAAAAATTAGAAGAGTAGAAAGAGTAGGTACAAGACGAGGAAGTTGTGGTGGTGCACAAGAGAAGGTACTCTCGATTGATGGAGATAGTGTCTTTTGTACAGAGTTTGTTGGGTTTTCAGAGTGTGGGATTGCTATTTACAAGAAGGTAGAAGAGCTGAGGAGAAAAGAACAAAAACATTTCCGTGATGTTGAGTTGATGATGAAAGAGTTGGGTGAGCTAGAAGGGGATGAATGGATTTTTGGTGTTTATGAAGAGGATGTGTTGGAGGATCCTTTGCGAGAGATCATGTCTATTGGATGGGAGGATATGGATAAGGTTGTGCAGATTCATTCAAGGGAGGTCTATTCTGTGATCGAGTCATTCTGTGCACCTGAGGTTCGAGTTGAGACGAAGTACAAGACAGTGGATAAGAAGATAAAGCCAGTTGCTGGTCCTTTGTCGGATGATACTAACCAATAGATGGATCGAGCTTCAAGGAAGAAGAGTTTGAGAGATCGTGCAATGATAAGACACAAGTTCACAGAAAAGACCCTTGAAGAACTGAAGATTGGATCTGATGGGTCTCTTCTACCAGAAGAGAGGATGTGCTTCAAGGAGATACTTTCACGACATGAGAAAGCATTTGTCTTTGAGCCACATGAGATTGGGTGTGTAGACCCGCACGTTGTTACCCCGATGATTATCTTCACGGTACCGCATGTGTCATAGAACCTGAGACTAATTCCAGTACCGCGGGCCATTTGTCAAAACTAGTGGAGTTGCTGAAGGAGAAGATGCGGATGAAGATCTTAGAGCCGTCGTTTGCACCGTATTCGAGCAGATGGTTTACAATGCCTAAGAGGAATGGGTCGCTGTGGTTCATCCAAGACATGCAACCGGTGAACGCAATAACAATCAGAAATTGAGGTGGGACCGATTGTGGATGAGTTTGCTGAAGCATTTGCAGGAAGAGCAATTTACTCAATGAGAGATTTTTACTCGGGGTATGATCAGTTTCAACTAGCGGAGGAGAGGAGAAGCTTCACGACAATGAGGACACCTTTGGGATTGGTTAGAATGTGTACTTTACCACAAGGAGCTACCAACTCGGTAGCACACATGATGAATGAGATCAATCGAGTTCTAAGGGACTTCATCCTTGAAAAGACGATGCCGTTCTTGGATGACATCCCCATCAAAGGATGTGTAGAGGATGAGAAGGATGAAGCATTAGATCAGAAAGGGTGTCGACGATATGTCATCGATCACATAGCAGACTGTGAGAAGATCTTATCTCGACTTGAGGAAGTTCATCTCACGCTGTCAGGTACGAAGTCTACATTTGGGGTTAGAGAAGTCTTGATCGTTGGTCATTTGTGTGGATTGTTTGGTCGGAAGCCAGACCCGAACAAAGTGGATGCAATTGAGAGGATGAAAGAGGTTTGCAACTCGTTGACAGAAGTAAAAAGATTTTTGGGTGCTTGTGTATTCTATCACATTTGGATTTCTCATTATGCGCATGTGACGAATCCATTATATGGGTTGTTGCATGAGGGTCATAAGTTCAGATGGGAGGAAGAGCATACGGATGCGGTGCGGAAGCTAAAATCTTTACTATCATCTCTTTTAGTTTTGGGAAGGATTGATTACAAGGGTGCCAGGCCGGTGGTTCTTACTGTAGATACAAGTCCGGTTGCAATCGAATGGGCAGTAGAACATGATGATGAGGATGGAGACAGATTTACGGTTAGGTTCGAAGCAAAGGTGTTAAGTGCTCGACAACGTGCTTACCCGCAAGTGAAGAGAGAACTATGAGATATTGTCTCAGCCATGAAAACTAAGAAAGAGTATTTGATTGGAGCAGTAGTGGTGGTTGAAACTGATTGCTTGCCGTTGTTAGGGATGATCATGAATTGTTCAACTCTTGATATTACGATGTTACGATGGATCGCATATATCAAGTCGTTGAACCCGGAGTTTAGACATATCGCAGGGAAGGATAATTTGATGACAGATATGTTATCTCGAGCTAGATATGATGGGGAGGATGAGATGATTGAAGACATTGACGACGTGGGTGCAGAGTTCTATTCGATTGCACAAACAGGAAAGGAAGATGATTTATTTGTTGAAGGATTGTATGATGGTGATTTGCTTGACATCGGGAGGTACCTTAGTACAATGGATAAGCAGACATGTTGGACGGATGAGAGGTTTCGGAGAGTTCAAAGGAAGGCCTACAACTTCATGTTGCAGGATGGGTTTCTTTGGAAGCGATCGAAGCAGAAAGGTGAGATACCGCTACGAGTGATTTGCGACAAGGAAGATCAGCAGAAATTGCTCAAGGTATTTCATGAGAGTCTTTGGGCTGGACATCGAGAGATTTGGATCACTTTTAAAAAGATGAAAGAGCGGTATTGGTGGAAAAATATGTACAAGGATGTCGTATCTTTTGTGGAGTCTTTTTTGACATGTCAGATGTACTCGAACATCCGACATCGAGATGGATTACATCCGACTTAAATCCACTTCAAGTGGGTTGTAGACTTGGTGACTATGCCAGTTGGGTTGTGGCAGATGAGATACTTGGTACTTGCTAGAGAAGATCTTCCAAATCAAGTTGAGGATAAGGCGCTTCGGACAAAGACAACTAAAGGAGTATGTAGATTTCTCTTGGAAGAGGTTGTGTCGATATGGATGTGTGAGAAAGATCATTGCAGATCGAAGAGAGTTAGATGCACATGAGGCTCATGAATTCTTTGTAAGGTGTGGGGTGAGGTTGTCACTGACAACTACTTACAATCCCGAAAGGAATACCAAGAGTGAACGCGGTCGTCCGCCCATTGTGAAGGCTTTGGTGAAGGCTTGCAACGAGAGGGTGCGCGAGTGACCTCGACTCTTATCATTTGCATTATGGACAGATCGAACGACACATTGCTCGATGATAGGTAGGTTACATGTCAGTGGAACTCATCATTGGTCAGAACTTATCATGCCGATTGAAGAACACGTTCTGACATGAAGTGTGTTACCTTGGGAAGACAATTTGACTAAGGAAGAGCTTCTTGCTATTCGAATTAGGCAGTTAGATAGAAGACCAGAGGATATCCAAACTGCTTTGGATAGGATGCGAGAAGCACGGTTGAAGAACAAGATCAGATTTGATCAGCGACATCATTTGAGACTTAGAGAAATCAAGGAAGGTGATTGGATGTTAGTCTATGACAACAGTCTAGACAAGCAGCATAGTGCACTTCGGAATTTTTCCAAGCGATGGTTTGGTCTGTATGTGATGAAGAAGGTTCATGACAACGCAACTTACGCCCTGCAAGAGTTGGACGGAACGAGCTTGAAGGTACCAGTGGCAGGTAAACGTGTCAAGATTTTCAAAAAGAGAGATGAGGAGGTTGATCTAAGAGATATCTTGACGGAGTTTCAGTTTGAGGATGAGGATTATGCAGAAGACCTTGAAGATGAGGTTGGCTACGATGGGAAGTAAGACAATATGACGAGGTGTGTGCCGGTCCACTCCTTGGTTGGTATCTCTGGTGCATACCGGAGGATGCATAGGTTTAGAGGGGGTGGATGTCGTGTCGTGGAGCGGCTCCTACCTGAAATTCAGAGTTCGATGCTTGTCGCTCCAAAGACATTCATGAGAAAAGCAAGCTAGGTCCTAGCTTATGAGCTTTTGACACAATTTCTGATCTCCACTTTCATCGCATCAGTGGATAGAGCTCTTTGTCAGCACTCCATAGGCACTTTGTCTACTTCATTTGGACGCCTAGTGGAGAAGTTACAAGACTCGGAAGATGGATAAAACAAGCTAGGCCATAGCTTACGGGCTTTTGGCACGACTTCAGATCTTCACTTTCATTACATCGACGGGTAGAGCTCCTTGTCAGCTTCCCATGGGCACTTTGTCTACTTCATTTGGACGTCTAGTGGAGAAGTTACAAGACTCGAAAGATGGATAAAACAAGCTAGGCCTCAGCTTACGGACTTTTGGCACGACTTCGGATCTTCACTTTCATTACATCGACGGGTAGAGCTCCTGTCAGCTTTCCATGGGCACTTTGTCTACTTCATTTAGACATCTAGTGGAGAAGTTACGTGATTCGGAATATGAGAAAATCAAGCTAGGCCCTAGTTTACTTGCTGATTGAGTATTTGCAGCTCCAGGCGCTATACTAAGGACGCAAGGGGCATGCTTCCTCATTATTGAAGAAACCTTGTACGTACAAAGACTGCCGTAAGGAGGTAGCTTAAAGGGCCAGCTTGTTTTTGTGACTTGTTGATGGACGGTTTGAGAATTTGAGAAGTCCAATACATGCGCGCAAGATGTCATTAGGTTCAGATTTGTGCAGACTACGTATGGGTTAAGACGGTTCTTGAAGAGACGGATTGAGGGATGTGTTCTGGAAGAAATTGAGACGCAGGAAAGGGATTTGGGAGCTTCAGTGATATGTGAAGGAGAGTTGGACCATTCGGATCATTCCGAAGTCCAAACTTGCTGTCCTTGGATCCATCGGGATCAAAACAACGAGTTCTTCAGGAAATTGAAGACGATACCAAGTTTCATTGGACGGTTTAGGAATTCTGAGTGAAATTGGCTCGCAGAGATGCGCTTGCGTCAGGTTTTTCATCGCCTGCGACTTGAAATTGGGTTGTTCTTCGCGATCGGTGAGTCAAGCTATTTGTTCTTGGTGCCTACGCGATCAGGGAGTCTTTATCTACGCATACGAGAAGACAATACGTGGATTGGATTGTTGGTTTGGGTGAAGTGAGCGAGTTTGAGCCGGAGGGAGTCCATTTACGTCAGTTTTTTGCAACCTGCGATCAAATTTCTTGCGTGATTTTGCAAAGAGAACTCCAAACGGCTTGTTTGGAGTCTAGTTGGATTCATGATAGCTAGATCTACCTGCCAGAGAAGACAGTATCAGATCAAGCGACCCGTTTGAACGGTGTGTGCGGTTTTAAGCCGTAGAAAGGAGTTTTTGAAGGTACGATCACCTGCGACTGAAAGCTGGTGATATCTCGGCTGTCGGGAGTCGGATCTGATAGTTCTTGAGGTCAACGGAGTCAGGGAAGAAGACCCTATCGACATCTGAAGACCGTTTGGTGAAAGAAGAAAGTTCTCAAATAGGTCTTTTTCGGTTTCTTTGCTACGGGTTTTGCTCCTTTGAGTTCGTTAGAGATCTAGTTGGCTATATACAGCTTGTGGTAGCTAGTTTTGGCTAAGAGCTTGTACATGGATGTGGTTTGGACTTGGGTTTCAATCGTGTGATACTGGTGCAGCTCTGTTTGTTAGCAAAGAGAAGTTTCTCTTGCTTTGAGCTACACTTCGGTGGTTTTGGGTCCGGGTTGAGATTCAAGGGTTCGTTTTAAGGGCTTTGAAGTAGATTACAGATCGCTCTGGTCTGTTTCTCAGTTTTGTGTTCTTAGGAAGAAATAACCGACAGTGTACATACATTTGGAGTTGGTATATATTGCAGCATTCGTTTTCGTGGTGGTTTTTCTCTGTCTTGTCTCTGTTCAACACACAACATCTCCACAACCAGGAACCTCGCATTTTCTTGGACATCCTTCATGCAATATCCGACACGATACTGTGAGACGGGGGCTGCCGTGGTCGGTGGAGGAAGCTGGTGTACTATCTTCCGTCGTTTCTCCAGCTCTTCCTGCATGATCACTTCAACACTTGTCTAATGTCAAGAACAAAGTACTTCGGATCTTTTCTGTCGTAAGCAGGAGAAGAAGACCGCTCAGGAGAGGGTGACCTCTCCTTACACTGCTTCTTCTTCTTGGTCTCCTTCCGACGAGATTCTGGCTTCTCTTTGCTTCTGGTACTCACCTTGAATACTGCTTCATCCAGGACTTCTTCTGGAGACCAACTATCTAAATCCGAGCAAGGGCTCCAAACAGTGCCATCCGTCAAAGTAAAAGATAATGCTTCCTCAAGTGACTTCGTCTTCTGAGCTGCAGTCATCTTTTGCAGCTGAAGCTCCTTTCCTTTGCGCTTCTCGAGGTCTGAATCATCTTCCTCTATATGTAGACAATCCATGCAATCCCCAGGATCTCCTTCTTCTACAGTGATATGTTGTACCACTGCTAGCTCGAGCTTAGAAGCTGATGCGGCTTCTGCAAGAGATGTGGTATATGCAAATTTAACCATTTGTCGTGGACGTAGGGTTTGAGGGCAATTTCTAGTGAAGTGACCTGCTTCCTTACAATTCCCACATAAGGGCACTTGCCCAATCTGTCTTCTCGGATGAGGACAGGTGGACCACCAGTGTCCTGTCTCTCCACAGTTGTTACATGCTCCAAGAAGAGGGTTTAGAGGTCGTTGTGATGAAGAAGGTTGCCAGGGCGTCCTAGTCTGTACATTACTAGCCTTGTCTCTAGGTGTATAACGATTATATTGAACAAGAGACGTAGAGGTGAATGGATGTACCGTCTCGATCTTATAGCAAGATTCCTCATTGGGATCACGTAGATACCTCTCATCGTCTTCTTCCCAGCCTGCTCAATTAACAGCCTGGTCCTACGTACACTGGTCTTTGGTGTGTCTGGAAGAGTTACAAAGGTTGCACCAAATGTTTGACCGAGAAGTCATAGGTTGCTTCCGCTTGTCCTTCTGGTTCAGAAGATGAACTTTCAGGTCGGCAAACTGCTTCAGCACTTCATCGATCCAGGGGTCAGGTGTAGATTAAATGATCTGAGCTTGAGGAGTCTTCTGTACAACTTCTTCCCTGGATCGTGTCTTTTCCTTCTTCTTCTTCCGTGTCTTCTTCTCTTGTATAGATTCAGATTTTGAACTTCTGACAGTAGACTCTTCAGAAGTAGAGGATGCTACCGAAGCACTATTATTATTTTCAGTGGACTTGGACTTCCTCTTGGACTTCCTAGAAGGCCTCTTCGACTTCTTGGATTTCTTTGAGGTCTTCTCTCTGTCTTTCGTCATATTTCGAGTGATGCTCGAGGTTTCATACTGCTCTGCATGCTCATGTACTTCTACTAAATCATCATCTCCTCCTCTTCTACAGTACAACTCCATATCTTGAGACAATCCTTCCAAGTACCAGTCCACGGCTTGCTGAGCACAATAACCGAGTCTTCCTTGGTTCTGAGGGATGTGATCCAAGAGGTCTTCAAACCCCTGAGTGTAATCCCGCAGTGTCTTGTTCTTCTTCAGTTCGAGCCTCTGAAGTTCTATGAGGGTCATCCGGTCATAGCCCACTCCTCTGAACCTCTTCAAAAAAGATGCATTCAGAGTAGCCCAAGCGGCCATAACTAACTCATCATGCAACACTTTACTCATCTATTTTCTTCTCTTCTCTATGATCAAACTAGGATATACATCGAGTCTGTCGGCATCAGAGTCTTCCTTGTTGGATCGAGGGATGGTCTCGAACATCGTGATGAAGTCATCAGCATCAGCATCATCGTTGTACGGATGGTACTTCTGCCGAGTGTGGGAAGTCATGTCGACTGCCGGCTGGTGCGACTGCCAACTTCTTCCTCTATCAGGTCCAGGCAGTGGAGATGGTCTTCTCAAAGGTCCAAGTCTGTCTGAGTCATGAATGTCGTCTTATGAGTCAGAACTGCTGTCGCTGCCACCTTCTAAGATATCTGGAGCGATCTCCTCCAGTCTTCCTTTGCCTTGAGAAGCCTCTCCTGCACTTGGGAAGATGTCTTCTGCGTAACCAGAACCAAAATCTACTTTATAAACGTTGTCATAGTGTGTGGCGTTCAAGATGATGAAACGGAGCTTCAGAAGACACTCAACCAGCATTTGTTCAAGAAGCTGCGCCCTAGCTTATCAAGCTGGGCAAGAGCTAAGCTGGGGCTATGCTTGGTAAGCTGCCCCTTAGCTTGGGTTGAAATATCACCCTGAAGGGAGTGAAAGTTTCTAGAATGTAGAGCTCGTCGAGGAGAGCGACTTCGTACTTCCAGATTTGACAAAAAGTGTTGTAAGTGATAGTTAGTATAGGTTTTAGGCTAAGAAATATACGAAAGAGGAAAATCCGTCGATTCCAGCTCGTGACTCAGACTTATGATCTGACGGCGTGGGTGTGTAGGTGTTCACGAGTATTCATTAAAAATAGAGTTGTATAGAAAAGTTAGTGTAGGAAAAGCTAGTAAAGACTTTACGGAAAACTTTCTTCAGTAATAAGCATATGTACAAATTGTGTTTGCTTTTACAACAGAAACAGAGGCCATCCCAGTGATAGGGCGCCTGCCTAGGAGGAAAGTGGTCTTAGGATCAATTCCTCCTGGCCTCTGGTTCCTATTTCGGCATGTTGACCTCTTGGAAGAGAGTCTATGTTGGATATGCAGCCACGTCCTGCATATCTAGGGGCGGGAGACCTGTATCTCTTTTAATCTCTTTTTCTATTTTTCTCCTGACCTAAGCCTCCGCATGCCACCGTGAATATACCATGGTAGATACCTGGTGCGCTTATGAAGGGCAACCTCATAAATGTAGGGGCTTCGGTCTACATTGGATGGCTTGTGGTATATTCAAGGTGGCATCAAGATGGCATCAAGAGCACGGGAAACTTTTGTTAAATTAGGTGAGGTAATCAAGGAGTCGGCTTAGGAATGGAAGCTATGAAATCTTTAAAGGAGTCGGCTTAGCAAAGGAAGCTGTGAAACCTTTATTAAAAAAGGGCCAACTTAGCAAATAAGGCTGTCTACGCATAAGGATAGCAAGGGGCAACTTAGCTAGGGGGCAGCTTAGCTAGGGGGCTGCTTCTGATAAGTAGTTGTGCTTATAAGGACAGTAGGGGGCAGCTTAGTGGAGACTTACCTTTTAGGTTAATCAACCTGCTACGCTTTTCAGGATATTTTTTTTACAGAGAGCGGAGAGGGAAGCCATCGGGACTGAGAAGCTTGGGGGCTGAGGAGATCAAATTTCTGAAAGAATTGAGTTGAGATGTCGACGCAAAGAGAGAGACAAGTGTTTAGAAGCTTAAGCTTTGTCTATTACACAGTTGGGAGGCAGAATTATCTTCTGAACGGACAAGAGGTAATTTTATTGAGGGAGATCGATTTGATAATCTGCGGAGTACTTTTGATTGTCACGGGATCAAATTTCTGAAGGTTTTCAGTTGGGAGGTTGACGCAGAGAGAGGATTAAGAGTTAGAGGAGCTTGAATTTATCTATTAGGCTGCTTGGAGGTGAATCTGGTGAGCATGGAATATCTATTTGCGCGGAGGAGAAGACAAGGACTGAGAAGGTCGGGTTTTCTGAAAGATTTCAGTGCTGAAGCTGTTGCAAGAAGAGATACAAGGCGTTGGGGTTTCAAATCTTCATCAGTTGTAGGGATTGGGAAGTAATCTGCTATCTGAAGAGCGAGAGAAGATTAGTTGAGTGAAAATTGACTGTTTGGGAGTGATCTGCGGTGATCAGCGTAAGGAGGTCTTGTTGAGTAGAGTTCTCTTGTAAAATTGATGTTTGTGGAGGACTATTGAGTGTCTTTGGAAGAGAAATAAAGCATCTTGAGTTCCGGTTTCTTCTATCTGTTGTGTCCGGAGGTGGATCTGTCTCTTGATGGCTGAGACTTGATCTGTTAAGCAGTAAGTGACCTATAGTCAGAATATAGTCTCTGTGAGTGACTTCAGCCGTTGTGGACTACCAGCTTGGCTCTTGTCTTGATATTCAATCTCTACTTCTACCTCGCGATAGGAGGGCGAGCCAGAAGGCTCGCCCTTCCTGAGAAGGACTCTCCTCGACATAAATCTGGTGCTTCCATTGAGAGTCATCTTGGGGTGATTAATCACGGAGATTGAGATTTTCACACAAGGAAGAGATGGATCGCAAGAGCGGAAGTGGTGCCACTGCCTTTACGGTTGGAGCATCGACATCTACTACTGCACCTTCAGCTGCACCAACGTCTTCTACAGCAACTGCAACATCGGGTCTGGATACTGCTGAGATACTGAAGACGCTTGCGGCCTTGGTTCAGCAACATCCGATCATCGGAGGGGGTGACTTGAAATCTACAAAAGCTTTGCAGGCGATTGTTAATAGGTGTGGGAGATTTGAAGAGAGAGATATTTCCAAATATCTTCGTGAGTACAGAGAAGAGATGGAGCTTGTGAGGGTGACCGATGCGGAGATGATCGGTAGTTTTGAATTGGCTGTGATTCTTGAGTTGAGAGATCAAGTCAGAGACATACAGAGGAGAAATCTTGCTGTTTGACCGAGTTTTGAGCGAGCTCTCCGAGAGGAATTTCTTGAAGAGGATTCTGAGAGAGTTACTAGGAGGACGTTTTTGGATTGTATTGAGCAACAGCTCAGCCTTAGGATGGGACTGAATGAGTTGTTAAGCGAGTTCGATCGATGCTTGAACGGATAACCTTGGATGCTAGAAGGACAGAGCTCTTCTTGCAAACCACCGATGAAGCTACAGCAGATCGATTATGCTTCATGTTAGCAGATCGATCAGCTGAAGGAGGTGTTACTATGAACTGAGGGAGAGTGGAAGACGCGGTGGCTGTTCTAACAAGACAGAGGCGAGGGAGAGTGGCTGTAAGGGAATGACCACTTGCGGAAGTGATCCTTCAACCTTATGCTCCTCAAGTACAGCAACCTCCGACTCCTGCTCCTAGACCTGTTATTCATGTAGCAGCGCCTCCAGTGTCAGTTGTGCTAGTTCTTGCATAGAGGATACATGTCCAGAGAGCAGTTGAGAACCAGGGTCAACAAAATCAAATTGAGGAGTTGATCCGACATATGCATGAATTGAAAGGAGCTGGCTGGTTTGCACAGAGAGCTACCGCCGACGCCTGGTGTTGTGCGCCCAGGAGGTGCTCTTGTCCGTAGATGTATCTGGTGTGACAGTCCTGATCATCTTCAAGGAGATTGCCAAGAACTTACAAGAAGCTAGTGGATAAAGCTTCCTGCCCTACTGGATCAGGCGAGAATCCTTTCTTTACTGTACCGTTGAAGTCTCGCTCTTCAATGGTACTCTGCCAAAACCCCTAGACTCTCTAAACTCCTGAGTAATCTTAGGTAGTGGACGGTCTCTCAAGCTATCACGATTCCTCTCATGTTTTGCAGCAACGGTCAAAAACTGAACAGCTCTTTTGCCGTCTCTACTACGTATCCTAGCATAAGCTGAACCATCATCCATAACTCGTGTCTCCATTCTAACAGCAGTAATGTAAGGCTGCCCTAGAATGATAGGATAGGTTGACATGTCTTGCACAAAGAAATTATGAACATCACTGATGTCACCCACAGTTACCTTGATGTTGGGACAAGCACCATAGAGTTCTCCCCTCTGGTTGTTGGCAGCACGGATAAGCCATCCATGGTCGATGTCTATGGACCATCTCCCACGCTTGTACAGCTCCTTAGACATCAGATTAATCTCTGAGCCGTGATCAATCAATGCCACCACAGGTTCCTCCAGATCTCCCAACTTCACCAAGGTCTCTGTGGTTGCTCTTGCCCAATGGTTGTGAGAGTAATGGCTCTTCTGCGATGCTTCCACCTCATCTTCAAACCTCACGTGCTGATACGATCTCCCTTCTGATACTTGAGAGCAGTAACCAGCAATCTCATCTTCCTCATCCTCCGACAGTTTGGTCCCTAGAGCGTTAAGCGTAGCTGCTTCACCCAAAATCTGACGTTTCTTCTTGATGTATCTATGATAACCTCATGGAACTCACGCTTTGCTATCCCAAGAATCTCACCCAGAGTAAACTCAACCTTCCCATTCAAGATATGATTCTCTAACACCTGCTTCAAGTCTGTAGCAATCTCAATGTCAGACTGAAGTTTGTATGCAGGCATCTTACCCTTCTCCTTGCTTCTCTCTTTCTCCTTTGGTGTTGTAGATGGTAGATCCTCCATAGTTTCCTCCCGAGTATGTCAGGTTGAGAGTCTTCCTGGGAAGGGCGAACCTTCTAGCTGTGATATGAGCTTGAAGGCTGTGTTCAATCTACTCAAGAAAGCGTTGAGCTTCAGGCTATGGCTGGTTTACTCACAGGATAGGCTTCAGGTCTCAAGGTGATACTGAAAACACTCATATAAGTCTCCAGCCTCTTATGATAAGTTCAGGAAGCAAAGTTCAGGCTTAACTAGCAATGATAAGATCAGATGGCGAACTTTGACACTCAGGATTGAGAAATATGTGAAGGTTCAGACTTCAGAACTCCTCCTACATGTAAACGAGGTTCTACTGGATACACATACGAAATTTCAGCTTCAGATCAATTCAGAGCACTAAGATATGAGCAGAAACTTTCTGAGTAAAGAAATTACGGCAGTTTCTGGTACCCAGACAGCTATTTCGACCTATAACAAGGAATTGGCTCTATCACTTTAGGGAATTCTTACAGGATTTGCAGTACACAGCTTGATGAACACTCCTGTGAAGTTGGGTCTCCTGATTCCACACAGAACTCCAGATCTCTCTCTCTGAAGTTGCTGCTCCAGATTGAGAGCTTTTCGGACCCCCCCTACTTCAGCGGTCGCCCTGAATTACTCACTGACTCAATTGACATGAAAGTTTGGAGACAGTCGTAGCCCTGCTGACAGTGAACACAGCCACGAAGTTTTGAAGCGATTTCCTTGATTCTGCTGCAAATGAGACTCAAAACCCCAAATTCAACAGAAGTGCTACAATTCTGACACAAATCGAACTTCAATCAGCCATAACTCCTTCTTTATTGCTCCAAATCGATCAAACTTTTCGGTGACAGTGCTTGGCTCGACGAGCTCTATCTCCCTGTGCTCTCAGATTTCGAAGTGCCCTCACAAATTGCTCGAAATCCCCTTTAGACCTCTGTTTCTAAATTTAGAGTTACACAAAAGACAAAAATGAACCAATGAGAATTCATAGCTCCATTTGGTTGTCATTTTGTGCCTTAAACCATGTGGTAACTTATCTACACTCATAGGCTACCACGTCAAGCCCCCTAGAGTGCCAGCGTAAAACTTAAACTACCTAAAACGACACGCAGCCCCGAAAAATAACTTAAATCAGCTAGAAAGCGTGCATGGGTGACACGCAAATACAACCCATGAGCTTAAGCCCTATCAACATGGTAATCAATCTACTAAGACTCAAAATATATAACATCTTCCTAAAACGGACTTCTCTGAGGTCTTAACTTCACTCAGAGAGACTAATGCCTGACAGAGAAGTGAATCATTTACTATGTGAAATGATTCACATCACGACATCCACCCCCTCCAAACCTGCACATCCTCCGGTATGTGCCAATCTCCTCAGTCTTCTGTTTGATCTTCATCATCATCGCTCTCCTTCGCCTCAGTCTCTTCAGACACAGGGACATCTTCATCTCTTGTTGTCCTCTGCTCTGACTCCAGAAAGTTGAATAACTCAACTGACCCTCCGTGTCTCTTGAACAATTTCACACGTTTGCCAGTCACAGATAGCTTCAAAAGAGTACCATCCAACTCATGCAAGCTATAGGTGGCATTCTCATACACATCTAGCACAACATAAGGCCCGAACCATCTTCGAGAGAACTTACGGAGTGTATATGCTGATTCTCTAACGTGCTATCATATATCAGAACCCAGTCACCAACACGTATTGGCTTCGGTCGTTGTCGGTGAGTCTTATCAAAACGTTCCTTGTTTTTGACTCGAGCCACCTTCAGCCTCTCCTGCGCATCAGCAAGATCCTCCTCTCTTCGCTCCAACTGCCTTATACGTAAATTTAGGAATGAAGCACGATCTATACCATCTTCCCACGATAGCCTAGCCCACGTAGGAAAGTACTCTTCAGCAGGCATGATCGGTTTCTGACCCAACATAAGCTCAACTGGCATATAGCCAGTCGTAGTACAGTGTGTAGTCCTATCAGCCCACAAAGCAAACGGAAGTAGTCTCGGCCATTCTCTAGGCCTACCATCACATGCTTTCACTAAAGCGTGAACAATAGAAGGGTGTCCTCGTTCACTCTTACCAATGCCCTCTGGATTCATAGCAGTAGTAAGTCGAAGCTTTACTCCATAACGAGCAAAAAACTCCTTCACTTCAGCGCCTCTCAACTCTCCTCTATCTGCACGTAATCTCCCAACCGATCCATAACGACAGATGATATCTTCAAGCACGAACCTGCAGATATTCTCTGTAGTCTTCGTCCGTAGTGCTCGTCCCTCCACATAGTTGGAGAGATCCTCTCAAGCCAACACCAAGTAACGCATCCCCCATAACCCCGGTGGCATCATCACAAGATCAAGAGCCCACTGAAAATGAATACTAGGTGGATAGGTAGGTACAAGTCCATCTCTGTAACGGACCTTAGAGTAGAACTGGCAGTGTAGACACGACCCAACAAAGTCCACCACGTCTTGATACAAACCCTTCCACCAATAACGCTCCTTCATCTTCGTGTAAGTAGCCCATACTCCACGGTGTCCAGCCCACAAGGTGTCATGAAACTCTTTCAGCAGATCAGCTTCGTCGGTTGATCATCCACCACTCTAGCAAGCATCCCGTCTCTTCTCTTCGGACGTTTCCACAGATAACCTTCACGTAGAAGGTAGCTGTACGCCTTCCGTCTGATCTCCTTGAACTCTGCATCACTCCATCCTTCTCTCTTGGATAACGAACTCAGATAAAATCCAATATCGCGGAACTTTTCTGAGTAGAACCCCTCATTGAACGGCAGTGGTTCCAAGTCTGGAGTCTGCTGACCAACTTGGCACCAAACGTCTCTCTTCTCTTCATTCTCCACCTCTGCAAACATCTCATCTTCATCTGTATAACGAGCCCTAGACAACATATCTGCAACTGGATTGTCTTTCCCTGCTATATGCTTTAGCTCAGGGTTCAGACTCCGGACATAAGCAATCCATCGTAGCATTGCTATGTCTGGTGTATTGCAGTTTGCTATCATACCCAACAAAGGCAAACAATCTGTTTCTAGTATCACACGAGCTCCTATCAAGAACTCTCGATCTATCTTCATAGCAGTAACAGCTCCCCACAACTCACGCTTCACTTGAGGATAGTTACGTTGTCTATCTGTTAAGATCCGAGCTCCAAACCTTGAAACAAACCGCACACCTTCTACATCTTCTTGGCCAACGGCCCATCCAATCGCCTTTGGACTCGTATCAACAGTCAGTACCACAGGTCTCCCGCTCTCGTAGCTAAGCCTCCGTAGTATAGACGGAGACTTCAGAATCTCCTTCAGCTGCTCCATCGTCTCATGATGTTCTTGCCGCCAAGTAAACCTCCTTCCCTTTCTCAGAAGTGCATATAGAGGCTCGGCAATATGTGCATAATGAGTAATACTCACACGAAAGAACACACAAGCTCCTAAGAACCGTCGAACCTCAGTGATGTTGGTGCAGTCAGCTATCCTTGCTATAGCATCTACCTTCTCTGGGTTCGGACGCCTCCCAAAAGTACCACACAGATGACCTACTACCACAATCTTTGACATCCCAAAGCGAGATTTGGTACCTGATAGACTGAGGTGTACTTCCTCCAAACGCATCAGAATCTTCTCCACATCTCGAATGTGATCTGCAACGAACTTTCTGCAACCATCAGAAGGCACTGCTTCGTCCTTGTCCTCCACCGGACAGCCTTTCATGGGAATATCATCCAGAAACGGGATAGTGACCTCAGGCACAAACTCTCGTAACACCTTATGCATCGCATTTTGCATATGGGCTACTGAGTTTGTCGCACCCTGAGGAAGAGTACACATCCGCATCAATCCCAAAAGTGTACGCATGGTAGTCAAGTCTCTACTCTCCAAAGCAAGCTGAAACTGATCATAACCTGAAAACAGATCTCCAATAGAATAGATTGACCTTCCAGCAAACGCCTCAGCTACTTCATCAACCACAGGTCCTGTTCCAACGTTTCCAATCGTGATGTTGTTGGCAGGCTGTAAGTCTTGGATGAAGCGCAGAGCTCCTGTCTTATTAGGTACTGTGAACCATCGGCTAGAGTACGGAGCCATAGATGGTTCAAGAATACCCATCTGCATCCTCTCCTTCAGTTTCTCAATCACCTTCGGTAGCAAGGCACGAGGGACTGGAATCGGCTTCAAGTCCCAAGGTACGTGAGGAACAGTGAAGATAACCATCGGAGCTATCACACTAGGATCCACACAACCTATCTCCTCAGCCGAGAAAGAAAATACCTTACCATGGCTAACTATCATCTGTTCAAAAGCTCGTTTCTCCTCTTCAGTCAAGAAGCCACCCCCTCCTATCTGGAGCTGCTCGAGTGTCTCCTGAGTAAACTTGTGTCCTACCTGTGTAGGATCTCTAAGCACAGGCTCAGCAGCCGCTAACTCCATCTGCTGCTGAGAATCAACAGGTAATTGGGTCGCCACAGGTCTCACCTTCCTCGCTACAGCTTTATACTTGGCGTATACTTCCGCTTCCTGCTGAGAGCCACACCAACAGACTGCATCTTTCCATCCATTCTCCAGTCTCGGATGAGGAAGATATCGCAAGTATGAGATAATTTCCTCATAGACTTCACGAGAATGGATGGGGATCACCACCCTACCTCCCATCTGTTCCATCAACCTATCCACACCATCCAGCCAACGAACAAAAGACTGCACACCTACAAACTCCTCATAAACACCAGAAATCATCTCATCTTCCTTCAGAACTCGTGTATAACGCAGATTTGCTGCACACCTCTCCATCTGCCTTCTACTCTTCTCAGTCAAATCCTCCATCCGTGTGAACTCACTCCAATCATCAGAACTGAAAGCCATCAACCCAGATTTCCAACTATGCACAGTGCAACTACTTTCTGAATCTTGAGCAGCCTTTTCATCAACCTCTTGTGATCCCTCAAGCTGCTCAAGCGGGATCATAGAAGCAGTAGATCCATCACTCTCGCTATCCCGTCTTACGAGAGTGGTTTCAGAAAACCCTTACCCCTACAGATAGGAGAATCCCTCAAAGTTTGACGGTTTCGTTCGTGGTTCGTACGAACGGTCAGAAACTGCACAGAACGTCTATCATCTGGACTACGGATCCTAGCATAATGAGATCCATCATCCATCACCTTGGTCTCCATTCGAACCGCAGTGATATAAGGCTGACCAAGAATCACAGGATATGAAGCAGAAGATTGCACGAAGAAATGTTGATCCACATCCACATCACCTATCTTCACCTTCACGTTAAGACAAGCGCCGTACAGCTCACCTTTCTGGTTGTTTGCAGCACGTAACACCCAACCATGGTTTAGCTCGATAGGCCACTGACCTCTCTCGTACACCTCCCGTGACATGATGTTGATCTCATATCCGTGATCAACTAAAGCAGCAACAGGTTCAGCCAAACTTCCAAGACGAACTCGTGTAGCAGTTGTAGCACGAGCCCAATGTCTCCTTCTGAAACCGCTATCAGTAGTTGGACTCTCCTCGCCAGCTTCCTCATCATCGAACTCAATAGTGTTGGTACCAGCAACCAACGCTTCTTGCTGGTATTCTTTGTCATCAGCTTCCTGAAAATGCACCTTTTCAAACTCTACATCATTCAGAGAAGCTCCTACTGCATCTATCATCTGACTATCTACCTGCTCGGACATCACCTGTCTCTTGCGCTTGATGATGTCGATGATCAGTTCGTGAAACTCCCTCTTTGCAATACCAAGAACTTCTCGGAGGGAAAACTCGATTCGTGCATCCAGTATCCTTTGCTCCAAGATGCTCTTCAGATCAGTAGAAGTTTCTATATCAGCTGCCAACTTGTAAGCCGGTCCCTTCTCCTTCTCTTGGGCAATAAACCGCCTACCAGTAGTCGTTGGCTCCTGTTGGGATCTCTGCACGTCCTCCATAGGACCTGGTGCAGGTGGAGGAGCTGCAGAAGTAGACGGGATGTCCTTAGGAAGAGCCGCTCGTCTCCTTGTGACTCTCCGTCTATCCCCAGTCTCCTCAGGAACTCCAGTATCAAGTTCAGAGGCTTCTCGTCGCCTCTTTTCCTCCACAGAAGCATCCTGCCAATGAACGTGTCTATCTACATCCAAGAATGCTCTGATAGAAGCAGCATCTATAGGATCTCTCCATCCTGTGACCCTACGAATAGACTCGGCTCCTCTCTTCAGTATCTCAGAAGGAACTGGAACCACACTCTTCTCAACAGTCCTATCTAGCAATGTAGGACTAGAAGAGACCTCAATATGCCCAGCATATACATCAGAATTTACCAACGGTGCCATTAACGCATTTGCTGTTGCAGCTGCAGCAATCTAAGGTAGACTCCTCATGCCTCCTCGTCTAAACTGCGTGCTCAACGGCTCTCCAGTAGAAGAAAGGTGCAGCCTACCGTTCTGATAGCGAACCACACCATCTCGCAAAGCAGCTGTGAGCTCTTGACAGTCTCTTCGGAAATGATCAGGACTGTCACACCAAATACATCTACGAACAAGAGCTCCTCCTGGACGTGCAGCAGCAGGCGCCGGTGGCTGCTCTCTCTGCAATCCAGCTAGCTCTACCTTCAGCTCTCGCATCTGCCGAATCAGGTCTTCAATCTGGTTCTGTTGACCATGGTTATCCGCAGGTCTCTGAACAGGTGCCTTTTGTGCCGGTGCTGGCACAACAGGCATCAAAGGAACTGCAGCTGGGACAACAAGTCTGGGAGCAGGGGCCAAAGGCTGTTGTACTTGAGGAGCAGCATAAGGTGGAGTGACCACTTCTGCAAGCGGACGTCCTCCCACAGCCACTCTTCCTCTCCTCCGTCTTGTCAGTACAGCCACAGCATCCTCAACTCTCCCCCAATCCATAGTAACACCTCCCTCAGCAGATCGATCGGCCAACATAAAACATAACCGATCTGCCGTAGCATCATCTGTAGCTTGTAGAAAAAGCTCTGTTCTCCTAACATCTAGAGTTATTCGCTCTAGAGTTGAGAGTTGCCGGTATCTCCGATCAAACTCTCTCAGCAACTCACTCAGGCTCATCATACGACCAGGTTGCTGCTCAACCCAGTCTAGAAATGTCCTTCTAGTAACTCTCTCTGAATCCTCCTCAAGAAACTCCTCTCGAAGAGATCGCTCAAAACTCATCCAGATTCCAAGATTTCTTCTCTGTACATCCCTAACTTGGTCCCGCAACTCAGGAATGACAGCTAACTCAAAGCTTGCTATCATCTCAGCATCTGTAACCCTAACCAGCTCCATCTCTCCTCTATACTCACGCAGATATCTAGAAATATCTCTACCTTCAAACCTTCCACATCTGTTCACAATAGCTTGCAAAGCCTTGGTGGACTTTAACTCACCCCCTCCAACGATCGGATGTTGTTGGACCAGGGCCACAAGTGTCTTCAAGATCTCAGCCGTGTCCAGACCAGATGCAGATGTCGCTGTAGAAGACGCAGGTGCAGTTGACGGTGCAGCAGTAGACGTTGATGCTCCAGCTCCAGAGACAGCAACAGCAGCTCCGCTCTTGTGATCCATCTCTTCTCCTTGTAGCAACTCAACCTTCTCAATCAATCACCCCAAGACCTCTCAGTTGAAGCACCAGATGTCAAGTTGAGAGTCTTCCTGGGAAGGGCGAACCTTCTGGCTGTGATATGAGCTTGAAGGCTGTGTTCAATCTACTCAAGAAAGCGTTGAGCTTCAGGCTATGGCTGGTTTACTCATAGGATAGGCTTCAGGTCTCAAGGTGATACTGAAAACACTCATATAAGTCTCCAGCCTCTTATGATAAGTTCAGGAAGCAAAGTTCAGGCTTAACTAGCAATGATAAGATCAGATGGCGAACTTTGACACTCAGGATTGAGAAATATGTCAAGGTTCAGTCTTCAGAACTCCTCCTACATGTAAACGAGGTTCTACTGGATACACATACCAAATTTCAGCTTCAGATCAATTCAGAGCACTAAGATATGAGCAGAAACTTTCTGAGTAGAGAAATTACGGCAGTTTCTGGTACCCAGACAGCTATTTCGACCTATAACAAGGAATTGGCTCGATCACTTTAGGAAATTCTTACAGGATTTGCAGTACACAGCTTGATGAACACTCCTGTGAAGTTGGGTCTCCTGATTCCACACAGAACTCCAGATCTAGCTCTCTGAAGTTGCTGCTCCAGATTGAGAGCTTTTCGGACCCCCCCTACTTCAGCGGTCGCCCTGAATTACTCACTGACTCAATTGACATGAAAGTTTGGAGACAGTCGTAGCCCTGCTGACAGTGAACACAGCCACGAAGTTTTGAAGCGATTTCCTCGATTCTGCTGCAAATGACACTCAAAACACCAAATTCAACAGAAGTGCTGCAATTTTGACACAAATTGAACTTCAATCAGCCATAACTCCTTCTTTATTGCTCCAAATCGATCAAACTTTTCGCTGACAGTGCTTGGCTCGACGAGCTCTATCTCCCTGTGCTCTCAGATTTCGAAGTGCCCTCACAAATTGCTCGAAATCCCCTTTAGACCTCTGTTTCTAAATTTAGAGTTATACAAAAGACAAAAATGAACCAATGAGAATTCATAGCTCCATTTGGTTGTCATTTTGTGCCTTAAACCATGTGGTAACTTATCTACACTCATAGGCTACCACGTCAAGCCCCCTAGAGTGCCAGCATAAAACTTAAACTACCTAAAACGACACGCAGCCCCGAAAAATAATTTAAATCAGCTAGAAAGCGTGCATGGGTGACACGCAAATACAACCCATGAGCTTAAGCCCTATCAACATGGTAATCAACCTACTAAGACTCAAAATATATAACATCTTCCTAAAACGGACTTCTCTGAGGTCTTAACTTCACTCAGAGAGACTAATGCTTGACAGAGAAGTGAATCATTTACTATGTGAAATGATTCACATCACGACACCGAGTAGGTGTTGTCTCCTGCCTTGTCTCTGGTCTAGCCCTTTCACTCCTTGTAGCAGATCGTTTGGCTGTAGAAGCCTCACCTGCATCCTCCCTCCTGCATTTTTCTTCTAGTACAGCTTCATGCTGACTTCTTGCAACATAAGCATGCACTGACATGGTATCCACAGGGTCATTCCATCATGTAGTTTCTCTAATTGAGTTGCCAACCCTTCGTAGCACATCCTTGTCTAGCTCTGTTCTAGCTACGGACCGCACTACATCTGACCACAACCCAGTAGTCCCTTTCTCTCTCTCCATCTCCACTTTCACTCCACAGGTAGCAGCATTCACAAGAGAAACAGCATGTGATGCTGATATCTCATTCACAAGTCTCTTCATACCACCCTTGCCAAAGTTGGTTCCCAACATCATCCCAGTCTCTCTCAGATGGATCTTACCATCTTTGAAGAAGATCAGATCCTTCCTCAATGCATCTGAAAACTCCTCACAATCTCTTCTTACATGGTCTAGGCTATCACACCATATACAACGATGAACAAAGCCTTCTCTCATCTGAGGTCTCTGCATAGCTGGCTGTACATTCTGCTCCTTCTCTTCTAACCTAGTGAGCTTAAGCTTAAGCTCCTTCATACCCTTAATCAACTCATCAAGCGGTGAGTCTTCCTCTCTAGCAATTACCAAAGCGGGCTTAGTAGGCAACTGCTTGACAGGAATTATCAGAGGTGCTGCTTCACTTACCACCACCTTGTCCCTTCTTCTCTGTCTCTTGGTCAGCAAAGAGACAGCATCTTCAACCTCCTTCCAGTCAGTCTTCAATCCTCTCTCCTCACTCTTGTCTTCCAACAACAACTCAAGCTTCTCCTGAATAGTCACGTCCGCTGCTTGTAGGAAAAGCTCGATCTTCTCTACCTCTAGTGTAAGCTTCTCTGTCCTAGAAAGCTGAGCATACTGACGATCAAACTCCCTTAACAACTCATTTACAGACAAACCTTTGTTAGGCTTAACCACCCACTCCAAGAACGTTCTCTTGGTCACCCTCTCTGAATCTTCAGTGTAGTACTCCTCCTTCAAAGCGCGCATAAAGCTCTCCCAACTCTGTCCTTGCTGCAGCTTGAGCTCCTTCACACGCCCACGAATCTCAAGCACAACAGCAAGTTCAAAGTTCTCCACCATCTCCTTCTCAGGTACCTTGTTCACCTCCATCTCCCTAGCATAGTATCGCACATACTTGGAAATATTTGTACCTTTGAACTGGTCCATCTGATGCACCACAGATTGCAACGCCTTGGTTGCTAACACCTCCTTCCTCTCTGTGCTCTGCTGCTGCTGCATAAACATGTGAAAACCTTAGAACATCTTCATCGTAGCAGCATCCAATTGAGCAAGTTGCTGAGCAGCAGCAGCACCTCCACTTGATGATCCTTGGTTGGCCATGATATCTGATCCTGTAACACTCTCAAGAAAACTCCCACCCTAGGTGTTTCACGTCGAGTTCACCAAAAAGAGAGTATGTCGGAGTGTGATCCGTCTACCTAGGAAAGCACCGGGCTTCTGGCTGTGGTTGTTTACTCAAGAGGTTGGCTTTCAGGTCACAACAGGGGCTATAAACACTCACACAGGTGCGTAGGATCCTCTGATATGCTCAAAAGTGAAATTTAGGTCTAGCTGGCAGTAATAGGATCCGGCGGTGAACTTTGACACTCACGGAGAGGAAAACTATGAAGGTTTAGACTTCTAAACTTCCCCTACATGCAAATGAGGTACTACTGAACTCACACACGAAGTTTCAGCCTGAGATCAAATTCTGACACCGAGATGTTGACAGAAAAGTTCTGAGTAAGAAAATTGCGGCAATTTCTGGTACCCAGCTAGCTATTTCAACCTAGAACAGAAGATTGGCTCGATCAAATTCAAATATTCTCACAATATTTGAATTCTACAGGGTGCTGAACATCCTTGTGAAGTTGGGACTCCTGAATGTACACAGAACTCCAGATCTCCTCCTCTGAAGTCGCTGCTCTAGATTAAGAGCTTTTCAGACCCCTCCAGCTACAGCGGCCGCCCTGAATTACTCAGTCACTCAATCGATGCGAAACTTTTTGGGAAATCGTAGCCCTGCTGGCAGAGAACACAACCTCGAAGTTTTGAAGCAATTTCCTCAAATCTGCTGCAAGTGACACTAAAAACCCTAAATCCAACAAAAGTGATTCAATTCTGGCACAATTCGAACTTCAATTGGTCATAACTTCGTCTTTATTGACTCAAATCGATCGAAAATTTCACTGGAAGTGCTTGGCATGACGAGACCTCTCTCCCTGTGCTCTCAGATTTCGAAGTTCCCTCACCAAATGCTCCAACTCCACTCTAGAGCTCTATTTCTAAATTTAGAGTTTAACAAAAGATAAAAACAGACCAATGGGAGTTCATAGCTCCACTTGGTTGTCCTTTAGTACCATAAACCACGTGGCAACTTAGTTTTACTCATAGGCTACCACGTCAAGCCCCCTAGAGTGCCAGCATAAAACTTAAATTACTTAAAATGACACGCAGTCCTGAAAAATAACTTAAATCAGCTAGAAAGCATGCATGGACGACACGCAAATACAACCCATGAGCTTAAGCCCTATCAACATGGTAATCAACCTACTAAGACTCAAAATAGTGTTAACACCGTATGCAAAGGTGTCAAACATATACATAAACGACTAGAAGTAATATAAGCTAACTTCTAGAACTACAAAACTCAAGCGTCGGAGTAGAAATATAACATGTAGCCGCCAAGTAGCGCGACAACGCGTTGGGTTTCAGCAAGTTTGAAGAAACTCGGCGAGTGTTACGGCTGACAGATTAGACAAGAAGACGACCACTAGGGCTATTGCGCAACATTGCCACCTTAATAGGCGAGATTTCTTTTAAACTCACTTATGTTGTACAGCGGCCCCGCCCTCCTCTTTAGTCTCTGAAAATTATACCACAACCCGATCACAAGATCGGCCATAATTCTTAGTTAAGATGTAAGTTCGAGAAGTTCTGCATATCTCTGGAAAGCACTCGCCAAGTCCTTTCTAATGATGCCTTACTCGCCCCGAGATCTTACATGGAGCTCCGTCCACGACCTAAAACGTCGCTGGAATTCCAACACTTAATCGTTTTCGTCTAAAACATTTCGTCTAAACCACAGATTTACATCTCGGACCTATGTCTCAAACTTATATTTCGGTCCATTTTCAGACTTGCCTTCTTAGGTCAGCGTTTGCTGGGGTCGTCTTGGGATAGACCCTCATGTCCTAACCCAATGTTCTAACGTTGGTTTAGAGAACCACTCAGGGTTCATCTATTCTCGACTTCTTGGTCAAGCCGTTAAGTCCTACTCGCATCGTTCAACAACCTACCGTAAGTCCATTAGGGTCCTAGTGTCTGCGTATACGTCCTTAACCTATCACGACAGAGGCGCAATAGGCTAAGGAGTTAGAAAAGATGAGAGCGGCGATTATGTTCATGAAGGATCATGCGCTTCTCTGGTGGACTGCATACAAGGACGAGCATGCCTTGACTGTCTCGGCGCTTGGTTGGGAAGAGTTCAAGGAGTTGCTCACGGGACGATTCACACCATAGTATCAAAGGATTCGAGACGGTGTCCAGTTGGTAAGGCTGAAGCAAACGAGGACCTTAAGTGCTTATGTGCGCGAGTTCAGTGCTGAGTTGGATTCGTTCTCCAAGATATGTATCTTTATTGGAGGACTCAAGTCTAGCTCGGAGAAGGCTCTCTTTCAAATGTCGAAGCTACTTGAGACATGTGCCGAACGTTTGAAGCTAACGGAGAGAATTAGGGACGACGAAGTCCAGCAACAGGAACCTTTTGAACCACGCAGCATGGACAAGGTTCAGAAGAAGAACAAGGGCTTCAAGCGATAATGGGATGGGGATGAGAAAGATCGAAAGGATTCTTTTGCTTTGGCATCAAGCGGCAGCAAACAGGGTCAAAACCTAAGAGGCAAACACCTCGGAAGAACAATGGTGCTAAGTTTACTTGCTACAATTGTGACGAGGTGGGTCATATTGCTAAGGGGTGCACGAAACCTAAGGTTATAAATTGTAGCATGAATGCGTTTGTTGCAAAAGACTTGTTGGAGGGTCAGATGACTGTGACCTTGAGAATCACGAAGAAGACTCCGGGACTGATGTTTCTACAAGCCAAAGTTGCTAACGTGATGTTACTTTTCTTGTGGACACAGGAGGGACCCACTCCTTCATAAGTCCAAAGTTGGTGAAGAAGTTGGGCTTGTCTATCTCCAAGGCAAACAAGCCTATTCAGGTGCGCTTTGCCAAGGGCAAGACGTACCAAACTTTTGAAGTGGACTTAGACGTATGATTTACGTGTGAGAAGTTGGAGTTCACAAAGAACTTCACGGTATGCGAGATGGACGACATCCATACGGTTTTGGGAAACACTTTCTTCGACAGGTTTGAAGTGGAACTTAGGCAAAAACCTTTGAGGTTGAATGTCAAACCTAAAGGGCGATAGCTGGGAGTGAGGTTGATCCGAAAGGCGCGGAAAATTGACCACTTTGCGATGAATTTGATCAAAGATAAACAGATGGACTTCAACGACGGAATCATGTGTTTGATGCGGTGTCGGAGTGTAATCCGTCTACCTAGGAAAGCACCGGGCTTCTGGCTGTGGTTGTTCACTCAAGAGGTTGGCTTTCAGGTTACAACAGAGGCTATAAACACTCACACAGATGTGTAAGATCTAGTAATATACCCAGAAGGCGAAATTCAGGTCTAGCTGGCAGTAATAGGATTCGGCGGTGAACTTTGACACTAACGGAGAGGAAAACTATGAAGGTTTAGACCTCTAAACTTCCCCTACATGCAAATGAGGTACTACTGAACTCACAGACGAAATTTCAGCCTGAGATCAAATTCTGACACGGAGATATGAACAGAAAAGTTTTGAGCAAGAAAACTACGGCAATTTCTGGTACCTAGCTGGCTATTTCAACCTATAACAGGAGTTTGGCTCGATCAATTTCAAAGTTTCTTACAGGATTTGCAGTCTACAGGGTGCTGAACATCCCTGTGAAGTTGGGACTCCTGAATGTACACAGAACTGTAGATCTCCTCCTCTGAAGTCGCTGCTCTAGATTAAGAGCTTTTCAGACCCCCTCAGGTTCAGCGGCCGCCCTGAATTACTCAGTTGCTCAATCGATATGAAACTTTTTGTGAAATCGTAGCCCTGCTGGCGGAGAACACAACCTCGAAGTTTTGAAGCAATTTCCTCAAATCTGCTGCGAGTGACACTGAAAACCCTAAATCCAACCAAAATGATTCAATTCTAGCACAATCCGAACTTCAATTGCTCATAACTCCGTCTTTATTGACTCAAATCGATCGAAATTTTCACTGGAAGTGCTTGGCATGACGAGACCTCTCTCCCTGTGCTCTCAGATTTCGAAGATCCCTCACCAAATGCTCGAACTCTACTCTAGAGCACTGTTTCTAAATTTAGAGTTTAACAAAAGACAAAAACGGACCAATGGGAGTTCATAGCTCCACTTGGTTGTCCTTTAGTACCCTAAACCACGTGGCAACTTAGTTTTACTCATAGGCTACCACGTCAAGCCCCCTAGAGTGCCAGCGTAAAACTTAAATTACTTAAAACGACACGCAACCCCGAAAAATAACTTAAATCAGCTAGAAAGCGTGCATGGGCGACACGCAAATACAACCCATGAGCTTAAGCCCTATCAACATGGTAATCAACCTACTAAGACTCAAAATAGTGTTAACACCGTATGCAAAGGTGTCAAACATATACATAAACGACTAGAAGTAATATAAGCTAACTTCTAGAACTACTAAACTCAAGCGTCGGAGTAGAAATATAACATGTAGCCGCCAAGTAGCGCGACATCCACCCCCTCTGAACCTGCACATCCTCCGGTATGTGCCATCCAGATCAAGACTCTTCAGCTTCGGCTTCAAACTCATCTTCAACCTGCATCGAGTCTTCAGCTTCATCCTCTGTAAACTCCGCAACGTTCTGGTCCTCCCCTCTCCTCCTAAAGAGCTTGATTCTCTTTCCTGCGACTGGTATCTTGAGCACTGCACCATCTAACTCTCTCAAGGAGTATGTGGCATTATCATGAACTTCTAACACCACATAAGGTCCAAACCATCTCTTGGAGAACTTCCTGATAGTGCTATGCTGATTATCAAGACTACTATCATAGACTAACACCCAATCACCTTCTTTAACTGGTTTGGGTCGTAATCTATGCGTTCTATCAAATCTGCCTTTGTTTCTCTCTCTAGCAGTCTTCAATCTTTCCACAGCTTTGGCAACATCCTCAGGTCTCCGTTCTAACTGTTGGATCCTTAATGCAAGAAGATCCTCCGTACTTCTACCATCTTCCCATGGCAAAACATTCCAAGTAGGCACAACCTCCTCAATCGGCATCACAGGTTTTTGCCCTAGTATCAACTCTGCTGGCATGTAACCTGTAACGGTACTATGAGTTGTACGATCTGCCCACAAAGCAAATGGTAGCAGTCTAGGCCATTCACGGATCTTACCCTTGCAAGCTTTTACCAAAGCTTTGATGATTGGCGGATGACCTCTTTCGCTCTTGCCATTCCCTTCAGGATTGTAAGCAGTGGTTAACGCCAACTTGATTCCCAATCGCTTGAAGAACTCAACTGCTTCTTGTGAATCCAGCTCGCCCCTATCTGCAGTGATCTTTCCCACACACCCATACCTACAAATAACATCTTCAAGTAGAAAGCGGCAGACACTAGCAGTGGTCTTCGTCCTCAGGGCACGGCCTTCGACTTGGTTAGATAGATCTTCTCTAGCCAAGACTAGATACCTCATTTGTCCAAGTCCAAATGGCATAGTTACCAGATCAACTACCCATTTGTAATGAATGGCTAAAGGATAAGTAGGATGCAATCCATCACGATGACGTACGTTGGAATACATCTGGCAAGGTATACAGGATGAAACAAACTGCACTACATCCTTATACATACCCTTCCACCAATACTTCTCCTTTATCTTGGCAAATGTAGCCCAAACTCCTCTATGACCGGCCCATAGACTCTCATGGAACTCCTTGATCAGCTTCGTCTGCAATTCCAAGTCACATACCACTCGTTGCGGTATACCTCCTTGTAGCTTAGGGCGCTTCCATAGATGTCCTCCATATAAAAAGTACCCATAAGCTGTTCTACGGATCCTCTTGAAATCTGCATCAGACCAGCCTTCTTGCCTTTCCAATGAACTCAAATAGCGCCCAAGATCCAACCACTCGCCATCATACATAGTTTCCTCAAATAACTCCAATGGAGCTGCAAAACAGCTTCTATCCCTTCTAGCAAGAGCACTAGAATAGAACTCTGTTCCCACATCCTCCTGATCATCTATCATTTCTTTCTCATCGTAATACCTAGCCCTTGATAACATATCTGCCACAGGATTGTCCTTTCCTGCGATATGTCTAAACTCTGGGTTCAAGGACTTGATATATGCTATCCACCTCAACATAGCAATATCTGGAGTTGTACAGCTAGTGATCATTCCCAAGAGAGGTAAGCAATCTGTCTCCACAACCACAGGTGCTCCTATCAAGTATTCCTTATCACTCTTCATCGCAGTAACTACTCCCCATAGCTCTCTCTTGACCTGAGGGTAGTCTCTCTGCCGTGAACTTAACACCTTAGCTCCAAAACGCACCACATATCTATTTCCAACCTCATCATCCTGTCCTATAGCCCACCCAATGCCAATAGGACTAGTATCAACAGTAAGGATAACAGGTCTGCCCAACTCATATGTTACCTTCCGTAGAGTTGGTGGTGAAGACAACAGATCCTTCAACTTCTTCATAGACTCGCTTTGCTCCTCTTGCCACTGAAATCTCTGCCCCTTCCTCAGCAACTTGTACAACGGATCTGCTACATGTGCAAAGTGTGGAATCCATATATGATAAAACACACATGCACCTAGAAACCTTCTCACCTCAGTAACTGATCCACATGTCTCCTTCATCCTTCGGATGGCATCAACCTTGTTTGGACAAGGTTTCCGACCATAAGATCCACACAGATGTCCCACTATTAACACCTCATGTTCTCCAAATACAGACTTTGCTCCTGATAAAGTCAAATGAACCTCCTCCAATCGACTCAATATCTTATCACAGTCGGCTATGTGATCTACAACAAACTTACGGCACCCCCTCTGATCCATTACCTCATTCTTCTCCTCCTCAGCACACCCTTTGATCGGCACATCATCAAGGAATGGCATAGTTTTTTCAGGAATGAAATCCCTCAAAACTTTATTCATGCCATTCATCATATGTGCTACAGAATTGGTAGCACCTTGTGGCAAGGTGCACATCCTTAGTAACCCCAAAGGTGTCCTCATTGTAGTCAAGTCTCTACTCTCATAGGATAACTGAAACTGATCGTAACCTGAATATAAGTCTCCCATTGAATAGATAGCACGACCAGCAAAAGCCTCTGCAAACTCGTCTACAATAGGTCCTATACCCATATTCCTGATAGTCACCTTGTTAACTGGCTGCATATCTTGAATGAATCTCAAGGCTCCACTCTTCTTCGGAACAGTAAACCATCTGCTAGAGTAGGGAGCTATAGATGGTTCCAAGATACCCATCCTAATCCTCTCATTGAGCAAGTCTATCAACTTTGGTAGATGAGCTCTAGGTACAGGGATAGGACGTAGATTCCAAGGCACATGCGGTATAGTAAAGATTACCATAGGTGCAACTACACTTGGATCTATACATCCTACTTCATGTGACTCAAACGCAAACGCCTTACCATGCCTAGATAGCATCTCCCTGAAGCTTTTCTTCTCTTGCTCAGTAAGAAATCCATCACCTCCAATCCTCAGCTCCTTCAGTGTTGTTTCTGTAAACTGGTGCCCAATTCTTCTCGGTCCTCTAAGCGTCGGTTCTCGTGCAGCTTGCTCCATCTTCTGATTGTAATCGAGTGGTAAAGGCAAAGCCACTGGTTTGACTTTCTTTGCCACTGACTTGTACTTGGTCTCCACATACACGTCTTGCCGATCTATAAACTTATCAATTACATCATAAAGCTCCTTGGAGCTCACTCTCACCACTCTATCTACATCATCTATAGAACTTTCTACTATCGATTTCAACTCCCCTATAGTATCTACCAAATACTGCTCTTCAAACACTCCAGATACGTATTCATCTCTTGCTAACTCTCCATTATCCCACAAAGACTGCTGTACATACTTCACATGTTGCCTCTCAAACCTCTTCAGATTCTCAACCTTCCTATAACATACTGATCCACATGACGTCAATCCCAAGAAGCTAGTGGATAAAGCTTCCTGCTTTACTGGATCAGGCGAGAATCCTATCTCTACTGTACCGTTGAAGTCTCGCTCTTCAATGGTACTCTGCCAAAACCCCTAGACTCTCTAAACTCCTGAGTAATCTTAGGCAGTGGACGGTCTCTCAAGCTATCACGATTCCTCTCATGTTCTGCAGCAACGGTCAAAAACTGAACAGCTCTTTTGCCGTCTCTACTACGTATCCTAGCATAAGCTGAACCATCATCCATAACTCGTGTCTCCATTCTAACAGCAGTAATGTAAGGCTGTCCTAGAATGATAGGATAGGTTGACATGTCTTGCACAAAGAAATTCTGAACATCACTAATGTCACCCACAGTTACCTTGATGTTGAGGCAAGCACCATAGAGTTCTCCTCGCTGGTTGTTGGCAGCACGGATAAGCCATCCATGGTCGGTGTCTATAGGCCACCTCCCACGCTTGTACAGCTCCTTAGACATCAGATTAATCTCTGAGCCATGATCAATCAATGCCACCACAGGTTCCTCTAGATCTCCCAACTTCACTAAGGTCTCTGTGGTTACTCTCGCCCAATGGTTGTGAGAATAATGGCTCTTCTGCGATGCTTCCACCTCATCTTCAAACCTCACGTGCTGATCTGATCTTCCCTCTGATACTTGAGAGCAATAACCAGCAATCTCATCTTCCTCATCTTCCGACAGTTTGGTCCCTAGAGCGTTAAGCGTAGCTGCTTCACCCAAAATCTGACGTTTCCTCTTGATGATATCTATAATAACCTCATGGAACTCACGCTTTGCAATCCCAAGAATCTCACCCAAAGTAAACTCAACTTTCCCATTCAAGATACGGTTCTCTAACACCTGCTTCAAGTCTGTAGCAATCTCAATGTCAGACTGAAGTTTGTATGCAGGCATCTTACCCTTCTCCTTGCTTCTCTCCTTCTCCTTTGGTGTTGTAGATGGTAGATCCTCCATAGTCTCCTCCCGAGTAGGTGTTGTCTCCTGCCTTGCATCTGGTCTAGCCCTTTCACTCCTTGTAGCAGGTCGTTTGGCTGTAGAAGCCTCACCTGCATCCTCCCTTCTGCGTTTTTCTTCTAGTACAGCTTCATGCTGACTTCTTGCAACATAAGCATGCACTGACATAGTATCCACAGGGTCATTCCATCCTGTAGTTTCTCTAATTGAGTTGCCAACCCTTCGTAGCACATCCTTGTCTAGCTCTGTTCTAGCTACGGACCGCACTACATCTGACCACAACCCAGTAGTCCCTTTCTCTCTCTCCATTTCCACTTTCACTCCACACGTAGCAGCATTCACAAGAGAAACAGCATGTGATGCTGATATATCATTCACAAGTCTCTTCATACCACCCTTGCCAAAGTTGGTTCCCAGCATCATCCCAGTCTCTCTCAGATGGATCTTACCATCTTTGAAGAAGATCAGATCCTTCCTCAATGCATCTGAAAACTCCCCACAATCTCTTCTTACATGATCTAGGCTATCACACCATATACAACGATGAACAAAGCCTTCTCTCATCTGAGGTCGCTGCATAGCAGGCTGTACATTCTGCTCCTTCTCTTCTAGCCTAGTGAGCTTAAGCTTAAGCTCCTTCATACCCTTAATCAACTCATCAAGCGGTGAGTCTTCCTCTCTAGCAATTACCAAACCAGGCTTAGTAGGCAACTGCTTGACAGGAATTATCAGAGGTGCTGCTTCACTTACCACCACCTTGTCCCTTCTTCTCTATCTCTTGGTCAGCAAAGAAACAGCCTCTTCAACCTCCTTCCAGTCAGTCTTCAATCCTCTCTCCTCACTCTTGTCTTCCAGCAACAGCTCAAGCTTCTCCTGAATAGTCACGTCCGCTGCTTGTAGGAAAAGCTCGGTCTTCTCCACCTCTAATGTAAGCTTTTCTGTCCTAGAAAGCTGAGCATACTGACGATCAAATTCCCTTAACAACTCATTTACAGACAAACCTTTGTTGGGCTTAACCACCCACTCCAAGAACGTTCTCTTGGTCACCCTCTCTGAATCTTCAGTGTAGTACTCCTCCTTCAAAGCTCGCATAAAGCTCTCCCAACTCTGTCCTTGCTGCTGCTTGAGCTCCTTCACACGCCCACGAATCTCAGGGACAACAGCAAGCTCAAAGTTCTCTACCATCTCCTTCTCAGGCACCTTGTTCACCTCCATCTCCCTAGCATAGTATCGCACATACTTGGAAATATCTGTACCCTTGAACTGGTCCATCTGATGCACCACAGATTGCAACGCCTTGGTTGCTAACACCTCCTTCCTCTCTGTGCTCTGCTGCTGCTGCATGAACATGGAAAAAGCCTGGAACATCTTCATCGTAGCAGCATCAAACTGAATAGGTTGCTGAGCAGCAGCAGCACCTCCACTTGATGATCCTTGGTTGGCCATGATATCTGATCCTGTAACACTCTTAAGAAAACTCCCACCCTAGGTGTTTCACGTCGAGTTCACCAAAAAGAGAGTATGTCGGAGTGTAATCCGTCTACCTAGGAAAGCACCGGGCTTCTGGCTGTGGTTGTTCACTCAAGAGGTTGGCTTTCAGGTTACAACAGAGGCTATAAACACTCACACAGATGTGTAAGATCTAGTAATATACCCAGAAGGCGAAATTCAGGTCTAGCTGGCAGTAATAGGATTCGGCGGTGAACTTTGACACTAACGGAGAGGAAAACTATGAAGGTTTAGACCTCTAAACTTCCCCTACATGCAAATGAGGTACTACTGAACTCACAGACGAAATTTCAGCCTGAGATCAAATTCTGACACGGAGATATGAACAGAAAAGTTTTGAGCAAGAAAACTACGGCAATTTCTGGTACCTAGCTGGCTATTTCAACCTATAACAGGAGTTTGGCTCGATCAATTTCAAAGTTTCTTACAGGATTTGCAGTCTACAGGGTGCTGAACATCCCTGTGAAGTTGGGACTCCTGAATGTACACAGAACTGTAGATCTCCTCCTCTGAAGTCGCTGCTCTAGATTAAGAGCTTTTCAGACCCCCTCAGGTTCAGCGGCCGCCCTGAATTACTCAGTTGCTCAATCGATATGAAACTTTTTGTGAAATCGTAGCCCTGCTGGCGGAGAACACAACCTCGAAGTTTTGAAGCAATTTCCTCAAATCTGCTGCGAGTGACACTGAAAACCCTAAATCCAACCAAAATGATTCAATTCTAGCACAATCCGAACTTCAATTGCTCATAACTCCGTCTTTATTGACTCAAATCGATCGAAATTTTCACTGGAAGTGCTTGGCATGACGAGACCTCTCTCCCTGTGCTCTCAGATTTCGAAGATCCCTCACCAAATGCTCGAACTCTACTCTAGAGCACTGTTTCTAAATTTAGAGTTTAACAAAAGACAAAAACGGACCAATGGGAGTTCATAGCTCCACTTGGTTGTCCTTTAGTACCCTAAACCACGTGGCAACTTAGTTTTACTCATAGGCTACCACGTCAAGCCCCCTAGAGTGCCAGCGTAAAACTTAAATTACTTAAAACGACACGCAACCCCGAAAAATAACTTAAATCAGCTAGAAAGCGTGCATGGGCGACACGCAAATACAACCCATGAGCTTAAGCCCTATCAACATGGTAATCAACCTACTAAGACTCAAAATAGTGTTAACACCGTATGCAAAGGTGTCAAACATATACATAAACGACTAGAAGTAATATAAGCTAACTTCTAGAACTACTAAACTCAAGCGTCGGAGTAGAAATATAACATGTAGCCGCCAAGTAGCGCGACAGCGGGTTGTAGATTTAATGACGGTGAGGGAGAAGAGGAAACATCAAGAGATGTGACTAAACTTTTGAAGGTGCTTCGCGAAGTGATTAAGGAGTTTGAGGATGTCTTGAAGGATGAATTACTTGCTGAATTACCTCACAAGATCGAGGTCTTGCCAAGGTCAGAACCATCTTCCAAAGCTCCTTACTGACTCAATCAGGTGGAACTCTTTGAGTTGAAAAGACAACTCAACGAGCTATTAGCGCAGGGATATATTTGAACCAGCAAGTCACCTTACGGAGCCTCGGTTCTTTTTGCAAAAAAGAAGGATGGGAAGTTACGACTCTGTCTAGATTATCATGCGCTCAATAAGGTGACGGTATAGAATCATTATCCCTTGCCAAGGATAGATGACTTCTTTGATAAGCTAGGGGGCGCGAAGTACTTCAGCAGGATAGACTTGAAGTCAAGATATTATCAGATCCGGATAGCTGACTTAGATGTTGAGAACCCCGCTTGTCGAACCAGATAAGGATCGTTTGAATTCGTGGTGATGCCATTTGGACTCTTCAACGCCTTTTCGACATTCACTACATTGATCAACACAATTTTTTCGTGAGGAGATGGATGAGTTTGTCATCATTTACATCGCATCTTGATCTACTCCAAAACCTTGGAGTCGCAGATGCCTAAGATGTTGTCAAGAGGAGGAACGCAACACACTCAAAGGAAGCGAGCTGGTTTGGATAAGCATCTAAATCAAGACTAAGTCTTGATGTCAAGACTTAGGTTTGCCGTAGCGTTGACAAAGCAAGTATGAATTTTTATACTTCTCTTGGGGCTCAGGGTTATCTTGCGTTACGGTTTTCTAACTGCAAAGTAAACTTAGTCGCGCGTCTAAGTCAAATTAGGTTGCGATCAGAAAGTGAGTTTCGAGGACCTCGTAAGTAGGTACGAATACCTTATAAGTTAGCAAGTTAGAATGTTTAAAAATTGTCAACAAGTTTTGTTTAGGGGTGGCCAAAAAGATTAGGCTTTCTTCGAGACTAGTTGGAATTTCCTAAGTGTTTTAGCGACCACTTAAGATTCAAACCAAAAAGAGAATTGTGGGTTAGCTACCAGAATGCAATTCTGACGCCAAGGGGTTGGCTATCCATTTTGAACTTAGCGTTAACTTAAGGATCATTGTTGATGAGGGCATCAACCTCCAAAGTAAGGGTGTATGTCGTGACCTTCAGTCTCAAGGTCGGCCGCAGACGCGAACAATAGAACCCTAGTGAACTTGCGTTAGGTTGTGAACCTGCGAGCAGGACTTAACGGCTTGGCCGAGAAGTCGAGATCAGATGAACCCTAAGTGGTTCTCTGAACCAAGGTTGGAACATTGGGTTAAGACATAAGGGCCTAAGGAGGTTGACCTAAGGAGGTAAGTCTGGAAACGAATCGAAACATAGGTCTGAGACGTGAGTCCGAGACACGGAACTGAGACGTTGGTCCGAGAGGTAGATGGACCGTGGTTCAGACGCTGGTCCGAACCACAGGGTTCGAGTTTGGATCTCGACCACAAGTTATCAAAAAACAGCTAAGTGTTGGAACCTAACGACGTTTTAGGTCGTGGACGGAGCTCTACGTAAGATCTCGAGGCGAGTAAGGTATCACTGGAAAGGACTCGGCGGTAGATTTCTATTGATATGCAGAACTCCTCGAACCGATCTTTGTGCTGAGAATTATGACCGATCTCGTTATCGGATTATGGTATAATTTTCAAGGACCAAAGAGGAGGACGGGGCCGCCAATCCCCGAAGGTATATATGAAGGGGACTCGAAGCCTGGGTGGGCCAAGACGAGTCACCCGACCCCAGGGTTCGGTGGACAGAGTCTAGGGACATGAGGTGATGGCTTGGTCGGTTCCAAAACACGTTTCGATCCAGACTTCGCCGTCTGGAGTTAGGAACGATCTAAGGGTTGTAGCAAGACTACGGAACGAGACGACGGGTTAGACCACCATTTGGGAGCCTAGGAAACACAGGCCAAGGGAAATTGATCCTGAGACCACTTTCCTCCTAGGCAGCGCCCTATCACTGGGATGGCCTCTGCTTCCGTTGTAAAAGATAATACAGTTTGTACAGATTACTACTCTGGAAGAAAATTTTCTGTAAAGTCTTTACTAGTTGTTCCTACACTAACTTTCTTGTACAACTCCGTTTTTAGTAAATGAAGAGTCAAAACTATAGTACTCACGAACACCTTCACACTCACGCTGTCAGATCATAAGCTTGAGTCACGAGCTGGAATCGACAGATTTCTCTCTTTCACAGCCTAAAACATGTACTAACTATTACCTAGAACACTTTCTGTTGAAACCGGAAGTATGAAGTTGCTCTCCTCGACGAGCTCTGCATTCTGGAACTTTTTGACCCCTTCAGGATGATATTTCAATCCAAGCTAAGGGGCAGCTTGTCAAGCATCGCCCCAGCTTAGCTCCTGCCCAACTTGATAACCTACAGGGCAGCTTCCTTTACACAATAGAGAAAAAAATCTCTCTGCAACTAATTTTCACTGTACATGCCCACGTACAACACGACAACGGGCGGTTGGACCGCTAGGTGTGCTGGAGGTACCGTTTAGGACCTTGGACTTTATGAGAAGTCTGCCCCAAGTCATCTATGACTTGCTCATGTTTTGGTACCGACTTAGGCGGGTCTAGGTCGGGACTTGACTTAGGCGGGTCTAGGTCGGGTCTAGGTCGGTCTAGCTTGATGATTAGGGAGATGGTCTGGCTCCGGTCTAGACAAAACAGAGTTAAGGTAAGTGGTGCATGGACGCTAACTTGTGATTGTGGTTTGCAGGTTAGCGTTGTGAGTTTCGTGACCTACTGAGCAAGAGCTTCCGCTGGCGTAACAAGGCAGTAGGTGCGCAAAACTGGACAACTGGAACAGCTAGAGCAACTAATACCATCAGTCTAGCAACAGGAACCACTGGTCGAGCCACAAGAATAGGTGCTATAGCAGTCAGTGCTGGTGCTGGTCTCCTAATAGGAACTTTCTCTCGTCTTTGCTCCCTCTTGGTAAGCATACCAACGCTTTCTCAACTTTCTTCCAACTATTGATCAATCCATCGTCTTCCTCCCGATCCTCCAGAAGTACCTCCAACTTCTCTTGCAGCTTCTCATCTGCAGCTTGAAGAAATAACTCTGTCTTGTTGGACTACAACGTTAACTTTGCCATCCTAGTTAGCCAAAAAAAATGTTTTTCAAACTCCCTGAGTAACTCAGTAGCTTGTAAACCCTTCCTCGGTTGCTCAACCCACTCCAATAATGATTTCTTGGTGACCTGATCTGTAACGACCTATGTTACACATAGGAAGTTTGTCTATTAGTAAGGTATTTAGTTATACCTAAGGTTGAGAATGTTTATTTGCTGCCCAAGTACTTTAAGGAGGTATCAAGTTAGTCATGACTAGCTAAAGTTAGTTATGGTTAAACTTAGCTGTACTTTTGGCAGAATTCAGATATTTCCTAAAGAGTGAGCACTACTATCTTGTCATCTTGTCTAAAAGGTAGAAAGGAGGTGGAAAGTATCCCTTATCTCTTTTTTGACTTGATATTAGTGGTTGGATTAAAGTTGTGGACTTTGTGGGCATTAAAAACAAGAAGAGATTTCACATGTCTCCTTTTTAGTAGGTCCTAGTGTAGAGGGGGTGGCAATTTGAGATTCCTTGAGAATATTCCAGAATCCTTCTAGAAGTTGTTGACTTTGAAGGAATAAGCCCATGTGAAAAGGTAAAAAGTCCATGTGATTAATGCTTTTATCTTTAGTAATATCTTAGTAAAACCCGGTAAAAGTAGTTACGTCTGAGTTACCGAGGGGTACCAAAGTAAAAACCTAGAATGTATAAATAGAGGAGTAGAGAAGAGCTCCTCATCCTTGTTTTCACATCGTCGTAATGACAACTTGAGTAATATAGAGAGTGTGTGATATTTTAGCATGTGAGAACTTGAGAGACGTCGTAAGAATGGAGGATTTATGGAGAATTTTAGTTGATGAGTTGATGAGTGTATGACTGAGTGAACTTAGCATTTTTTCCTTCAAGTTCATGGTGTGCTTCCATCAAAGTCATCAGAGGTGACCCCTGAGTGAGAGAAAGATCCGACATGTTGTAGATTCGTACATGACGATCGTGGAGGTTGAGAGATCGAGGGGTAGTTGATCAATAGGACCGCGGAGGGTTTACAGATCAAAGTCCTCCAAGAAGTACTCATCCATCAAGGCACGAGCAAACGTCTCCCAATCCTTGTCAAAATGCTTCGTTAGTATTTTAACATGATCTCTAATCTCTAGAGCTGCTGCCAACTCAAACGTCTCAATCATCTCATCTTCTGATACAGGATTCAGCTCCATCTCCTTCACATAATGCCTCAGATATCTTGAGACATCTCTCTCATCAAATTGGTCAATCTTGCTGGCCATCGCTTGAAGCGTCTTTGTCGTCAAGGCTTCCTTCCGCTCTTTATACTGTTGCTGCTGTAAGAACATTGTGAAAGCTTGAAACATCGATGTAGTTGCCGGATCCAATTGCACCTTTGTCAATCCACTCAAACCACTAGTTCCATTTCCATCACCTTTCTCCTCCCCACTCATGATTATCAATCTCCTCTTCAAAGTTCAAACACAAAAGAAATCTCCACCTCAGACCTTCACATCGAGTTCACACCGTATCGTGTCGTGGTGGATGTCCAAGAAAATGCAAGGTTCTTGGCTATGGAGATGTAGTGTACTGAACAGAGATAAGAAAGAGAGAAACAACCACGAAAATAAGCGTCGCAATATATACCAACTCCCAATGTATATATGTGAAGTCTTGATTTTTCGTTTTTGTTAATTAATTGATTAGTTGTAAAGTAAATAAGAAGAATAGGTTGTACAAGAATAGAAGATATAAGTAGAACAGTGTTAATTAGAAATTTAGTGAAGAATCTTTGTTCTAGAGGAATCTACCAAATTTATGGAGACACTTGGGATAGGACTTTCTCATAATTGAGTTCCTCGGGCGAAGAACTTTCTAATGATATGTTGTGTGAGGCAAATGGAGTCTGAACGACGAAGTTATAGCAGATTGAAGATGTGGCGAAGTAGTACTACGAGCGCCGAAGAACATCAATGAAGCTAAGGAAACTCGAACTTTTGCACATGTAGAGAAGTCATCGCGATATATAAGTAGAATGGTTTAGATCATTTGTCTTATTGTCTGAACACTGTTGGAAGGAGCGGAGCGCTGTCGTAGCGAGAGCCTTTCCTTTGAGCAAGGGCGTACCTTCTGGCTGTGGTTAGCGATCGATGCACAGCAGAGCGACTAGTATCTCGTAGATTTCTTCCTAACTTCCTCGATAACTAAGCACTTTCTTTCTCTCAGTAAAGGGTCAAGATAACTACACGAAAACGTTGGATGATCATGGGCACGACAAACGGGATATGTGATGACATGATCTCTCGGTAGTATTCCTCTCCGAAGTTTCTCACTACTAGGGCTTCGTACATGGCTTTGGATCGACAAATGTGTCTTATCTCGCACTGGGTGTTAAAGTTTACAGGAGGGAGCTGATTTAGATCCATCTTTCGTTAGATGAGGATAAAGACGGTGAGATCCCATTCTTGGCCGTAAGTGACAACAGGTAAGATCACAGGGACAGGCGAGAGCATGACTTGCGCGGTAAAGTTATGCCCGAAGGATCCTATCAGAAACTGTTGGAAATGAACGCGTTCCATGTACATCAGTTTGATCTGGAAAGGGTTTCGGAAAGGGAATCTAGGCGGTAAGTAGAGTCCTTCGTCCATCTCTCACAACAGTTGCACTCCAACTACAAGGGTATCTCGATCCATAGAACACCGATACAATCTCATAGTATCACCACGACATCTCCACGAACAATCTCTGAATTTTCCCCAGGTCGAATGCCCCCACACAGGTCACTCCCCTTTGCTTAAAAGTTTCGAACACAAAACAAGGATAGGTGCAAGCTCCCTAACCGAGCAACCCAAGCCTCACGGACCGATGAGGTGACACACATGCACATCGCATGTTTGGTGCCGTCATACTCATCCACGTGTGGGTCTTCTGGGTGAAAGGTTCTAATGCATGCACCGTAACGTGTCCCAAAAACCGGAGACTAGGCTAGACAGGTAGTCGACTCTACAGGTCAAGGATCGCACTTTGCCACGTTGAGTGCGAACCTAACAACCACATGACGTGGATACAACATAGGTCGCTAAAGTCATATCTACGCCTAGAATACTCCCCAAAGCAATACAAATGTCGCACTGGATACTTTTCAGCCAGCTGCCGCTAACAACTCGAGACCTAGAGTAGATATCGTTGCCGATACAACTCGGCAGAAAAACCAGCGAACTTTCACACATGATAGGTACAGATCTACAGCTCAGTCTCCTCTCAAACTTGCCACGTAGGTAGGATACTAAAATCTCTACTTGCAGGTCAAATTTCAGGAAGATCTGACGGCTAGATCTCCTCCCACAATTAACACAAATCCACAGAAACTAACACGCACTTCCAATCTCAGATTCAGGACAGAAGCTTCTTCGACTAAATGAACCGTCCACTTCCACTCCAACTTCCTGTGCTATCAATTCAGAAGGTAAACTCACTACACAGGAAATTTGAGCCGATTTGACCGTTCTGATCGTCCTCCATAAATCTGCAAACTCGCTGCTTCAGATTGACAGCTTTCTGCACCCCGTCGCCTTCAAATCGCCATTGCGCTCAATCCGCACAACATCCGGTGGTGAAATTTGTGGTCAGAGCTTCAGCAGCTAACAGACTACAAGCCCATGAAATCTGGTCTTAATCTGACGGCTCAATCACTCAAACCCCTTAATCTTACAATCGGAAGAGAAACTCTTGTACTCTCATCACTCTATGAACTTCAAATTGCCATAACGTATGCCCTGGACCTCCAAATCGAGTGAAATTTGTGGTCAGATTGCTCCTCCCGTCGAGAGCTCTCCGCCCATGCCCTCTGATCTTCCAAATCCCTCGTCAAAGTGCCCCGAACCTCCCAGAGCGCACACTCAGGTAGAAGACAAGTTATCTTCACTTTTGGGTGGACCAATGAGAAGCTAAAGGACTCAACCTTGTCCTTTTCTGCCCCATGAGACCCCCAGCAGATAATAGTGCATTCTAAGCTCATAAGAGCAATGTTTTAGATCCCATTACACCACAACTTCTACAATTATGTGCAAAATGCACTTATACGCGTAATTTACATACTAACTGGTCCCACAACAGGACATTCACCCCCTCCAAACCTGCACATCCTCCGGTATGTGCCAACTTGTTATCCATAGTCATCATCGTATCCTTCATCGTGCTCTGAATTGTCAGGTCCATCATCATCTTCCCTCGCATAAGGTCTGGATAGATGAGAATCAGACTCGAGAAGTTCATCGAAATCAAGAAATCCTTCACGTCTTCGGAAGACCTTGACCCTTTTACCAGCAATGGGTAACTTCAAGAGTGTACCATCCAATTCTCGCAAACCATATGTGGCGTTGTCGTGAACGACAACAACAACATAAGGACCAAACCAACGTCGTGCAAACTTCTTGATAGTGCTGTGTTGGTTATCCAAACTGTTGTCATATACTATGACCCAGTCACCTTCTCGGATCGGCTTCTTCCGCAGTCGATGTGTCTTGTCGAATCGCTCCTTGTTCTTCAACCTCGCCTCCTTGAGTTTGACCAATGCTTCTTCGAGGTCCTCCTCACGTCGCTCAAGCTGCTGAATTCGTAGTGTCAATAGTCCTTCCCTATCAGAACCATCCTCCCAAGGTAGACATACCCAAGTAGGAACGTCTCCTTCCGCTGGCATGATAGGTTTTTGACCAGTCATCAGTTCTGTAGGCATGTAACCAGTGACAGTACTATGAGTAGTTCTATCAGCCCACAACGCAAAAGGAAGAAGTCTAGGCCAGTCCCCATGACGCCCCTTGCACGCTTTCACCAATGCTTGGATGATTGGTGGGTGCCCTCGTTCACTTTTCCCATTCGCTTTCGGGTTCATCGAAGTGGTCAACTTCAATTGTATTCCATACCTGTTGAAGAACTCACGTGCTTCATCTGCATTCAACTCTCCTCTATCTGCACGGATTCTCCCCACGCTTCCATATCTAGAAACGATATCTTCTAGTATGAATCGACAGACAGGTTCAGTAGCTTTGGTGCGTAGAGCCCTCCCTTCTACAAAGTTAGATAGCTCTTCCCGAGCCAAAACTAAATGACGCATGCCCCAAATTCCTGGTGGCATGGCAACCAGATCCAAAACCCATTGGAAATGAATGGACAAGGGATATGTGGGTCTCAATCCATCCCTATACCGAATCTTGGATTGGAATTGACATTCAATGCATGACCCAACAAACTTCTCTACATCTCGATACAATCCTTTCCACCAATACCTCTCCTTGATCTTGGTAAAGGTCGCCCATGTACCTCGATGACCTGCCCATAAGGTATCATGAAATTGTTCGAGTACTTGTTTCTTGGTCTCTGCATCATCCACTACTCTCAAGGGTACTCCATCTCTCCTCTTTGGCCTCTTCCACAGATATCCATCTCGTAATAGATAGCCATAGGCCTGATGTCGTATCTCCTTGAAGACTTTCTCCGTCCATTCTTCATACTTCTGAAGAGTGCTTAGATAGCGTCCGATTTCTTTGAGCCTCCCACAGTAGAGTTCTTCCTTGAAAGGAAGAACACCATCCAAGCGACTCCGGTCCTCGCTTGATAGTTGTAGAACTTGCCCCTCCTCTGCATCATCTTCATCCATATCTTCCGCCTCCATATCTTCTTCTTGAGAGTACCTAGCTCTAGACAACATGTCTGCCATCGAGTTCATCTTCCCTGCTATGTGCCTCAACTCTGGATTCAACGACCTAATGTAAGCTATCCAACGTAACATAGCAATATCAGGCGTTGTGCAGTTTGCTATCATTCCCAACAGAGGTAAGCAATCAGTTTCAAGTAGTACACGTGCTCCAATGAGATACTCCTTCTCAGCTTTCATTGCAGTTACAACGCCCCATAGCTCTCGTTTGACTTGAGGGTATCTCCTTTGTCGATCCGAAAGTATGCGAGCACCAAATCTTGTTGCAAACCTCTTTTCCTCACCATCATCCTGCCTTATTGCCCAACCTATAGCGATAGGACTAGTATCAACAGTAACGACTATGGGTCTACCACAATCATAGCTCAACTGTCGTAGAACTGGTGGAGATTTCAACGCTTCTTTTAGTCGCACCATAGCGACCCTCTGCTCCTCACCCCAAGTGAACCTCCTTCGCTTCCTCAGCAACTCATACAACGGTTCAGACATGTGACCAAAATGAGGAATCCACACTCGATAGAACAAACAAGCTCCCAAGAATCTCCTAACCTCTGTGGTGTTGACACAATCTTTCATCCTCCCAATGGCATCAACCTTTGATGGGTTTGGACGTCGACCAAAAGCTCCACAAAGATGACCAACAACAACAATCTCTGGTACTCCAAAGCTCGACTTCTCTGCTGAAAGAGTGAGATTTACCTCCTCAAGCCTTGTTAAGATCATCTCCACATCGTGAATATGATCAACCACAAACCTTCGACATCCATCCTCAGTCAGCTTCTCATCTTTGTCTTCGATCGCACACCCTTTCATAGGAATATCATCTATGAAAGGTATGGTCTTCTCCGGAATGAATTCCCTCAAAATCCTATTCATTGCATTTTGCACATGCGCAACAGAGTTTGTCGCTCCTTGCGGTAATGTACACATCCTTACAAGCCCAAGCGGAGTACGCATGGTGGTGAGATCTCTGCTCTCCATTGCCAACTGGAACTGATCATACCCAGAGTATAAATCTCCAATCGAGTAGATAGCACGACCAGCAAAAGCTTCTGCAACTTCATCTACTATGGGTCCTGCTCCCATGTTTCGAATAGTCACCTTGTTAGCATGTTGCATGTCTTGGATGAACCTAAGAGCCCCTGACTTCTTAGGTACAGTAAACCACCGACTCGAGTAAGGTCCCATAGATGGCTCTAAAATACCCATGCGTATCTTCTCTTTCAACAATTCCACAAGCTTTGGCAACATAGCTCGTGGCACTGGTATAGGCTTCAAGTCCCAAGGCACATGTGGTACTGTGAAGATCACCATGGGTGCTACGACACTCGTATCTGCACATCCAATCTCTTCTGCACTGAAAGCAAAAGCCTTTCCATGCCTTCTCAACATCTCATGAAAATGCTTTCTCTCTTCCTCAGTGAGAAACTCACCCCCTCCAATCTGTAGTCGTTTGAGTGTCTCTTCTGTGAACCTGTGCCCTACTCTCTGTGAATCCCGCAGAACTGGTTCAGTCGATGCTTGTTCCACTTGCTTGTTAGAGTCTTCAGGTAGCTGAGTAGCCACCGGCTTCACTTTACGCGCCACCGTCTTGTATTTTGTATGAACCTGCGCTTCTTGGTGTTTCATGGCTCTACTCTTCTCTAACTCCAACTCATGATCTCCTTTCATCTGAAGCTGAACCTTGTAGCCGTCCTCGACGAATCTTGTAATCTCCTCATGTAACTCACGTGAACGGATCGCGACTAATCCATTAACCAAAGAATCGGTGCTTATAAACGACAAAACTTCCTCAAGAGTATCTTCAAAACCCTCTTCTTCATACACCCCGTTAATGAACTCCCGATCTAACAAAACTCCTTGAGTTTTGAAGAGATCTTTCTGCTTCTTCACACATCGTCTTTGTACACTATCCATCTCTTCTACCACTCGAAATCTATTTACACATGTTTCAGAAAACTGAGCAAATCCACATTTAAACATCTCTTCTTCATCTTCTGGCACTAGCGGAAGGCTCTTTCTCCTATCAACACTCCCATACTCCCGCTCTACAGGAGTGCTAACTAAAAATCCGAAAACTCTTTGTCAGTCCTTAAGGGACTGTCTCTCAGCTTCTCTCTGTTCCTTTCATGACCCGTACGTACAGTAAGAAACTGTACCGCTCTTGTACCATCTTGACTTCTGATACGAGCATAATGAGACCCATCGTCCATTACTTTCGTCTCCATCCTAGACGTAGTAATGTACGGTTGACCAAGGATCACAGGATAAGCAGCTACACTCTGAACAAAAAAGTTTTGTTCTATCTCTACATCTCCTATCCGAGTCTTGACAGCTGGACAAGCACCAAAAAGTTCACCTCTTTGGTTGTTAGCAGCACGAAGAACCCATCCATGTCCTGTGTCGATTGGCCACTTCCCCTTCTCGTAAACATTTTTGGACATGATGTTAATCTCCGAACCGTGATCCACCAACGCCACTATAGCCTCTGACAAGTTACCCAGTCGGACCCTTGTCTCTGTGGTTGCACGAGCCCAATATGCTCGAGAATAGTGACTCTCATGCTGCTTCTCGTCGCCATGTTCTGCAGCACAGTCTGAAACTCTTGCCTCTCTTCCATTTGACGCCTGTAGTACATGCTTTTGGGCAAATACGCGACCTAACTCTTCATCTTCTTCCCCAGTGATGTCAGTATCCAATGCTTTCACCATCACTGTATCCGCAGTCATCTGCCTCTTTCTCTTGATCACATCTATGATCAACTCATGAAAATCACGTTTAGCTATCCCTAAGGCCTCTCGCAAGGAAAATTCTATTTTTGCATCCAAAATTCTCTCTTCAAGAATCTCCTTCAAGTTGGTGCTGGTCTCGATATCAGACTGTAGTCTGTAGGTCGGTGCTTTACCTTTGCCCTTTGAAGAAGCTCCTTTGCCTTTCTCTCTCATCTCCGTGTCATAAATAGGAACATCAACCATAGGTTCAGACGTAGATGCCCCTTGAGACGTCGAAGGGATATCAGACGGTGATGTCTCTTGTTGCCCTCTCCTCTTCGTGGTTCTGGCTCTCCTTGTAACCTCCTCCGGATCAGCAACATCATCATCACGTCTCCTTTTCTCTTCCACAATCGCATCTTGCCAGCTTACATGCTTCTCTTGCACCAAGTAAGCCTTGACACACCCTGCCTCTACAGGATCATCCCATCCAGTAATGCGACGAATTGCCTCCGCACCTCGCAACATTACTTCTCGTGGAACTTCAACTACATCGCTCTTAACAGCTGCTACAACTGGTACATCTACTTCAATCGCAAACGTTTCTGGCTCTATTGTGCGTATCGCCGTAGCTATACCAACCTGACCTCTCACCAAACTCTTCATTCCTCCCTTACCAAAGTTGGTATTCAACGGCGCACCAGTTTGGGCGAGATGAATCTTTCCATCTCTAAAATTCACGACTCCGGTTCTGAGAGCTTCGGAAAACTCCTCACAATCTCGTCGTTGGTGTTCAGTACTGTCACACCAGATACATCTTCTAACAAAATTTCTGCTAGTTGAAGATGCATTGGTATCACCAGGACTTCGACTATGCTTTAGCTCTGCCATCTCTATCCTTAACTCTCTCAGACCCTTGACCAACTCATCGATTGCAGAATCTTCAATCTTGCTATTGGTAGGCTTGGGCAATGGAGCTAAAGAGACATCAGACCTCAAGGTTGCAGCTCTACCTCTTCCACGTTTCTGCTTCGTGAGAATAGTAACAGCTTCCTCTACCTTTCTCCAGTCTGTGCTCACTCCTCCTTCTTCCCCCTTGTCTGCTAGCATCAAGAAAAGCTTATCCTCTAGATTTTCATCAGCAGCTTCTAGAAAAAGTTCTGTCTTCCTTAAGTCAAGCGTTGTCCTCTCGGATGGAGACAGTTGACAGAACCGTTTCTCAAACTCACGCAGCAACTCATTTGGCGTCATCTCATTCCCCGGACGCTGCTCTATCCACTCCAAGAACGTTCTCTTGGTTACTCTATCCGCATCATCATCAAAAAATTCACTCTTCAACCTCTGCTCATACTCCTCCCAAGAACTCGTACGTGCATCCTTCAGCTTTGTCACTTGACTACGGATCTCAGGTATCACAGCCAACTCAAAACTAGAAATCATCTCTGTCTCAGGCACACGATTTACCTCCATCTCACAAATATACTCCCGAACATACTTCGTGATGTTCCTTCCATCGAACCTCCCCAACTTCTTCACCACCGCTTGTAGAGCTCTTGTAGACTTCTGCTCCCCAACATCGCCTCCTTGTTGTTGTCTCAACAACATCGTCAATGCTCGAAGCAGATCGTCCGCTCCTCCTCCACTCGTCCCCATTGCTTCGGGAAGATTCATACTTGACGCTCCTCGGCAACAACTCACTCAACCACCTCAAAGCGTGCTCTCAGTGGAAGCACCAAATATGTCGTAGCGAGAGCCTTTCCTTTGAGCAAGGGCGTACCTTCTGGCTGTGGTTAGCGATCGATGCACAGCAGAGCGACTAGTATCTCGTAGATTTCTTCCTAACTTCCTCGATAACTAAGCACTTTCTTTCTCTCAGTAAAGGGTCAAGATAACTACACGAAAACGTTGGATGATCATGGGCACGACAAACGGGATATGTGATGACATGATCTCTCGGTAGTATTCCTCTCCGAAGTTTCTCACTACTAGGGCTTCGTACATGGCTTTGGGTCGACAAATGTGTCTTATCTCGCACTGGGTGTTAAAGTTTACAGGAGGGAGCTGATTTAGATCCATCTTTCGTTAGATGAGGATAAAGACGGTGAGATCCCATTCTTGGCCGTAAGTGACAACAGGTAAGATCACAGGGACAGGCGAGAGCATGACTTGCGCGGTAAAGTTATGCCCGAAGGATCCTATCAGAAACTGTTGGAAATGAACGCGTTCCATGTACATCAGTTTGATCTGGAAAGGGTTTCGGAAAGGGAATCTAGGCGGTAAGTAGAGTCCTTCGTCCATCTCTCACAACAGTTGCACTCCAACTACAAGGGTATCTCGATCCATAGAACACCGATACAATCTCATAGTATCACCACGACATCTCCACGAACAATCTCTGAATTTTCCCCAGGTCGAATGCCCCCACACAGGTCACTCCCCTTTGCTTAAAAGTTTCGAACACAAAACAAGGATAGGTGCAAGCTCCCTAACCGAGCAACCCAAGCCTCACGGACCGATGAGGTGACACACATGCACATCGCATGTTTGGTGCCGTCATACTCATCCACGTGTGGGTCTTCTGGGTGAAAGGTTCTAATGCATGCACCGTAACGTGTCCCAAAAACCGGAGACTAGGCTAGACAGGTAGTCGACTCTACAGGTCAAGGATCGCACTTTGCCACGTTGAGTGCGAACCTAACAACCACATGACGTGGATACAACATAGGTCGCTAAAGTCATATCTACGCCTAGAATACTCCCCAAAGCAATACAAATGTCGCACTGGATACTTTTCAGCCAGCTGCCGCTAACAACTCGAGACCTAGAGTAGATATCGTTGCCGATACAACTCGGCAGAAAAACCAGCGAACTTTCACACATGATAGGTACAGATCTACAGCTCAGTCTCCTCTCAAACTTGCCACGTAGGTAGGATACTAAAATCTCTACTTGCAGGTCAAATTTCAGGAAGATCTGACGGCTAGATCTCCTCCCACAATTAACACAAATCCACAGAAACTAACACGCACTTCCAATCTCAGATTCAGGACAGAAGCTTCTTCGACTAAATGAACCGTCCACTTCCACTCCAACTTCCTGTGCTATCAATTCAGAAGGTAAACTCACTACACAGGAAATTTGAGCCGATTTGACCGTTCTGATCGTCCTCCATAAATCTGCAAACTCGCTGCTTCAGATTGACAGCTTTCTGCACCCCGTCGCCTTCAAATCGCCATTGCGCTCAATCCGCACAACATCCGGTGGTGAAATTTGTGGTCAGAGCTTCAGCAGCTAACAGACTACAAGCCCATGAAATCTGGTCTTAATCTGACGGCTCAATCACTCAAACCCCTTAATCTTACAATCGGAAGAGAAACTCTTGTACTCTCATCACTCTATGAACTTCAAATTGCCATAACGTATGCCCTGGACCTCCAAATCGAGTGAAATTTGTGGTCAGATTGCTCCTCCCGTCGAGAGCTCTCCGCCCATGCCCTCTGATCTTCCAAATCCCTCGTCAAAGTGCCCCGAACCTCCCAGAGCGCACACTCAGGTAGAAGACAAGTTATCTTCACTTTTGGGTGGACCAATGAGAAGCTAAAGGACTCAACCTTGTCCTTTTCTGCCCCATGAGACCGCCAGCAGATAATAGTGCATTCTAAGCTCATAAGAGCAATGTTTTAGATCCCATTACACCACAACTTCTACAATTATGTGCAAAATGCACTTATACGCGTAATTTACATACTAACTGGTCCCACAACAGGACAGCGCGCCGCACTCTCTTATCTACGAAGTATCACCACTTCACCGAAGTCAGTTTGTGGCGAAGAAGTCAGTTTGTGACGAAGACACTTCTCATCATAGCTTAGGACTTCGTTACACTCGAGTGATGCAAACATCCAAGCCGTCGTGACTTCGCGCATTAGATATGAATCGCGCAGAACTTCGTCGATACAAGAAGGACTTGGACGAGATGAGATTATCATTTCTCTTACTGCCTAGGTGGAGAATGGTCTCGGCGAAGTTGGCGCATGAGTTGAAGATCTGTAAACAACATACTTCGGACGAATCATATGAAAGATCTTGTAACTGGACCGAAGCACATTGATCATTCGTCTTGGGTATAGACGATGTAGAGAAAGAAGGAAATCTTCTCTTCGACAGTACTTCATCGCAATCAAGACATCGTCATAGAGATGACCAAGGAGATTGAAGATCTGAAGCAGCGATTCATTACAAGCGAGGAGCAGGTTGTGCAACTTCGGAGTAGGGTAGAATAGACCCTGAAGAACTACTTCGCCACCGACTTAGATACTTTGGAGTTGAAGATTCTTCAGGATATTAGACAGGAGTTAGGAGTAGCAGATATAGAGGGTTCTTCGACGAAGAACCGAGTAGCTAGGCTATGACAGAGAGTAGTTAGAGAGCTCCGAGAGGTTAGAGCGATTGTTGAGTTCTCGATTAGCGAGATAACTAGAGATTTAACGATAGGATGCGGTGTGATACCAGGTGTCATTTCGAGTACAAGATCTTCATCCGACGGTATCGATGTACATCCGACTTCTTAGGAAGAAGATCCGCCATCTTCGGAAAAATCTGTATATAAGCGTTGTGTAGTGTTGCAGGATTACTCTTTTTGCTCATTTAGTATAAAAGATATCGTTCCCACAGAGGATTTGCACAAGTAACACTGCTCTAAGTTCTAAGATCTGTTTAAACACACAAACACACGGGTTTTGTCTAGAAATCCCGTCTTCTCACAAAACCACACGGCTTCCAGACCCTCCAGAAGGTGCTCTGGACCTAAACAAAGAAGTACTAACTAAAATATCACACAACTATCTACAGAGAAGCTCGGGAAGATGCTTCCTGCTTCCAGATCACTTCTTCCGATCTTCTCAGTACCGTCTTCCCGAAGCAATTCTAGGCTTCTGGGAGTTCAACTCGGCTTCTCACACCTCCAGAAGACTGCTCTTGCTTCGTAGAAGACGACTAGCAATGGCTGTTACATCTTACTCTCCCTCATTCCAACGGGTTAGATTAATCACAGGGTGTATGTCTCTTGTAGCCTTCCCAGGCTTCTGCCTACGGAAACGGTCTTCCTGTAGCACTACAACGACATTCATCTTCACGGAAGCTCAATAGAAGTCTTGGAAGCTCACTAGAAGAAGGTAAGAAGATGGGGAAGATGAGAGAAGATGGGGAAGAAGGGAAAATCCAAACGAGAGAAAAACAAGATAAGAATAAGAAATTAAGACTCCGACAAGCTTCTAGTCCGGATCCTAACTAACAAGCCATCCCTGCTTGTAATAGTTTGGGGAGGAAGACAACAAACGTGCGTACAGTTACACAGTCTTCTACTTGAGGATGTCGTCTTCTACTGTCGGAAGAAGGCTTCTTTCTTCTTCTCTCGCTGCTCCGACTACTCTGTCTTCTATGATCCCTTACCCATAAGACCATCCGTACGTGGATCCAAAGTGCTCCACTGGACGAGCCAAGCTGCGAATCTGCACAACTGCTGACAGTCACCACCACTCAAGAAGAACGCTTCTCATGCACAACCAAGAGTGAATTCAAGGAAGCCCACTACCGCCATGACATAGGCAAAGCTTCTGCACTCAAATCAGCAATCTATTTTTCGAGAAGAAGGCACATTGGTATTGGGAAGCTCACTCCCTCTACTTTCTGCTCCTACTCCTCGACACACCAGTTTAGCCAGTAGGACTACACGAGGATGCCGTTCCCTGCTCCTAAACTGTCCACTACCTCCATCTACATCTTCAAACCACTGCTGGCAACGAGCATGCAGACCCCTCCGATGTAATCCCAATCTATTCGTATGTCTCTAACATCAGGTGTAGTGTGCACTGTGCGTAATGTGTATAGTGTGCAGTGTGTCCCTAGTGTGCCCTTAGTGTGCTTGAAATCCTACTCTTCGATCCTACTTATGCATCTGCCTTGAGGCGTAGAGGGAATCTCTTCCAATCCTCGACTACAACCAGGGAGAGATGGGCGCTGTCAGAAGGCTGCCACCACACATGCAAGCGGTTCCCCTTCTTAATTAGCCATCGACCTTACTACTCCTGCGCTGCCTACTCTGCCACATGGTCACCTATCTAATATTACACTAAAACTGCCACCTCCTAAGATAGCATGTTCGGTCCTTACTAAGTTTGGACAAGTCAACTTGTCTTCTGCGCTTTGCTACCTACTCTAATTGCTCGGATGCAATCTCCATTTGATCTACTCCTACCTGAACTCCTAACTCGGCTGCTGATAAGCGAGGAAGCCCTGCAATTACCTCGGGTGTCACTGAGGTGGCTTCCTCCTTAACATTCGTCGCTGCCTCTGCTGCTGCTGCTTCTGCTTCTGCTTCTGCTTCTGCTTCTGCTCCGGAAGACGGAAGCGTCTTCTGGGAAGCTGGGTCGACTTGTGCTTCCTCGCTCTTCTGAGGCACTAGTTCGACACTGGGAGCCATGGTGACCTCATAGGGGTCCGAGGAAGTCGATTCCTCCACTCGGAATACCTTGGAAGACAACTTTTCTTCTTGTCTTCCAGAAGACACCTTGTCTTCCGGGGCTGCTTTCGGGGTCTTCTCGGCTTCCAATGCTGTCACTACCAAGTGGACAGCGAGGTCAAACTCCTCCTTCTCCAAGTCTGATCCGGTCGATGGTGTTGGGGTTTGGGAAGATGCAGTTGCGGGTGGCGGAATCAAGGAAAGATCATAGAGTGTCTTCACTCTCTCTATCTGCCGATCCAAGTACCGGAACATGCTCTCTCGGTGAAGTTAAACTTCTTCCGAAGTGCTTCCACCGACTGAACTAACATCCCCTGCGCACGAGCTTCCGCTGCTTCTCGCTGCGTCTTCTCGGCTGCAGTCTGCGCTTCTGCGGCTTCCCGCAGTGTCTTCCATGTCGTCTTCTCCTCTGCAAGGACGGTGATCTTACCTCGAACTCGCAGAACCTCCTGGTCACGCTGTTGAAAATGCGCCTGCAACTCCTGGTTGCTCTTCTTCAGCTGCGCTAAGTCCTTGGCAGAAGCGGCTGCTTCCGCCTTGTACTTCGCTGCGAGCTTCTCTGTGGTGTGGAGGTTGGCTTCCAGCGCTTCTACCTTCTTCTGGCCTTCTTCTTGTCGCATCAGGGTGCGCAGACCGAATCCAGGCTGTAGTGGCTTCTCCTGAGCCATCGCTCTCTTCTCTAGCAACTCCATAGCTGGCTGGATCTCAGAGTGGAAGAAAGCACTGAACTCCTCTAGTCTTCTTTCCGCGGAAGACAGACTCATCCTCATGATTCGATTGGAGGTGCCTTCCTTGTCTTCTAGAGACAAGGATGCCTCTTCCACCACTATGGTCTTCTGTTTCTACGCACGGGAAACAGAAGATGCTACTCCTCTCATCTTCCGGGGTGGAAGATCTCTCCTCAGGGCAGAAGCGGTCCTCTTTACTGCATTTCCTCGCATCGCAGTAGGAGTATCCATCCAACCTTCGTCTTCTGGAGTCTTCGGAAGACTCCATGGTGTTGCAGAAGCGGTCTTCTGCGCAGCTTGGGTACTCAATGGCTCCTCTTGCTCCCCGGCATATGCCACTTACCCGAGATCATGGGTAAGATCTTCTTCTCGAGCCAACATCCTCGGTTCTCAGATTCCGACCTGTGAAAGGTCCTGCGCCATCATTCCTCTGTCCAGGAAGATGGTCTTCCACGAGCTACTCCTGCCTTCGCAGGTACACGGTTGCGAGGCGGTAAGGCTGTCCAAACCTCCTCCAGAAGATCCTGGTCGGCGAGGTTCCAATCCCACAGGAAGAAGTCGAGACCCAACCCCTTGATGAAGGGTTTGGCCTCGGCCAGTTCTGCTGCCGGTAACACCAACCCTCGAGGATACATCGACATACTTGAAACTCTGTTGCACTAAGCCGCACGTACTTACTGTGAGCCGAAGGCTCAGTCCTTCTCAAGTTCTCATAGTCTAGCTTCCACTCTCAGAAGACGAATCTAGTCTTCCAGAAGACAGCTACTCCGTCTTCCGAGATACTAACAGTGCTTCCTAAGCTCTTCTCATCTTCCGAGCTATATCTAAACAATCCTAACTAAGCAAGGCCTCGCATGGATTCCTAAGAAGACAACCCACCTTACATTACATCCTACTTCTTAACAAGAGACACAAGATATGCAAGAAGTTGAGTGTATGAAAGGTACAGAAGATGGTTGCGGGTTCCTGTGGTGCAATGGCCTCTGGGAAGACTCCCGGGACAGCTTCTGATTCAATAATGTTCTCGGAAGACTTCTCGAAGCCAGGCTTCCCTTCACTGGTCTCACCTGTCTTCTGCTTCCTACACGCAATCTAACCTCACAACAAACACAAGACATTCGCACTCTGTTCTTCTGACTTCTCATCTCTCATACACACTCAGAAGAAGCTTGCTGCATGACAGGAAGACATGATCCTTGACCATTCTCTCCAGATTCTGCCAGCAAGACTTCTCACAACTCTCTTCTAAGTTCGGGAAGAAGAAGGAATAGGCTGCTATGGGTCGGACAGAAGAGACTCGTAACGGACCCTCACGTCTTCTCGCGCATTTTGCCAGCCTTTCCAGTCTTCTAGTCTCTCCAGGAAGATGTGGATTTGAGAAGCTTGGAAGACCGGGAGGCAAAGGCCTGGATCCCAACTTCCAGCTTCTCGAAACAATAAACAACTCACCAAGTCACTCAGGATTCGTACCAAGCCTCTCTCAACACAAAAGCAAATCCAATCCACTCTCGGTACGAATTGCATACAGTCGTCTTCCGAAGACTTCAGACATTCAGAAGCGTCTTCCGAAGATGTTCAGAATTCAGAAGCGTCTTTCGAAGATATTCAGATCTTCCGAAGTGTCTTCTGTTCAGAGATTCGTGAGTAGAGGTGCGGTAGGATAGAGAAATTGATAGCTGCGGGATCAAATTTGAGAACGACAATCAAGGAAGCTCGATTGCAGCTCGAGAAGAAGCTAGAAGATGACTGTCGAAAATTGGGCAGCGCTTTCGCACCCAATTTCTCAGTAGGAAAATTCAGGATGAGGAAACGATCGATGGGTTTGCCTGCAACCAACCGGAGAAGCGCGGGAGATACAAAACAAGAGGCAAGAAGCAGGGTGGAAGAGAAGAAAACATGAGAAGAACCTCTGTCTGTTTCCCGTAGCGTCTTTTGTCTTCCACGCGCTTCCGGCTCCGTCCCCAACTCTAATGCGACTCCACCAAGCTGCTGTTGCCAGCAACGTCTTGCCACTCCTCAATCAAACAAGACTCCACCTCCGATTCCTCTCAGTCGTCCTTCAATGTCTGCTTCCGGGAGTCTTCAGAAGACTCCTTCAGCTTGATGTGCTTCCTATCCTCAGCAATTTTCCCTCACCTTCTTTCTAACTGTGAATCGATCTCGGCTCTACTAAATTTCACTCTGCTGGCCCTCTCTCAACTCGATCACCTCTCAATTCGATCTTCTAGATAAAAACGACCTTGATGCGAGAAGCGATAGTGTTCTTGCGCTAATGCACTTCCTTCGCATCTTCTCGCGTAGTTTAGGGGTTCTCGACCTACCCGACCTTCCTGACCTACCGGACCTACCTGGTTTACTTGGTAGGTATACCTACTCCTTTACTGAGGAATACGCGGTTAAGCTTCTGCGGTCGCTGTCTTCCGGAAGATACGTGTCTTCCGTCTTCCACCGTCTTTTGTCTTCCGCCGTCTTCCGAAGACACAACTGAGAAGACGCTTCCCGGAAGACGGCCGTCTTCCGAAGAAGTCAACTTCTTATTACGAAAAAGATCGTAAGATCATTTTCCTTCTAAGGAAGCCGTAATCTTAAGTAACAAAGCTTCTTCAGTTATACAAACAAGTTATTAATCTTAAAATTTTCAAAACTTCGTGAATCCTGTAAATTGTGGGCACCACACGTTGTGTTGTTTGTGCTCGGGACATCTATGTGTTTGTTATTTGGATTTTCTATTTCTTGAGTTTACGAAGCCATTATGTGTTTGTCAACTTCGGGATTTACCTACGAAGTATCGTAGTTTGTTGTGGTAGGAATTAGTCTGGGTGCCGAAGGCCTTGCTGTTTGACACTTGAAATCAGAGTAAGAAGTTTACAGCGAAGCCTGAGAATAGACCAGCACTTGCGAGGTTAGTTTACTACGAAGAAGTTTTTGGACGAAGTTGACTTTGGAGGAAGTTGTTCTTTAGTGAAGACACTTTGGAAGGAGTTTAACCTTGTACTTCGTCGGAAGAAGAGTCTTCTTCTCCAGAGTTTTTCGAGAGCAGTAGTAGTAGAGATAACTTAGTGTGAAGATACTTAGTGTTTATGGTGTTAGAGACTACTTAGTATCACTTCAGCAGTGCTTCTTCGTTGTGACATTTCCATCCGTTGTCAAGGTGAGGGTTTTCTTGAGAAGGGTGGAACCTTCTGACTGTGTTATGACCGTGAAGGTTGTGATACATTTACTCAGGAAAGCACTAGCTGTGGCTGGTTTACTCAAAGGATAGGCTTCAGGTTACAAGGTGACACTGTAAAACACTCCTACAGGTTTCTTGGCTCTTGTGATATGTTCAGGAAGCAAAGTTCATGCTTAACTAGCAATGATAAGATCAGATGGTGGACTTTGACACTCAGGATCGAGAAATATGTGAGATTTAGTCTTCTAAACTTCTCCTACATGTAAAAGAGGTCCCACTGAGCACACACACAAAGTTTTAGCTTGAGATCAAATTCTGACACTGAGATATGGACAGAAAAGTTTTGGGTAAAGATATTGCGGCAATTTCTGATACTCAGACAACTATTTCGACCTACAACAGAAAATTGGCTTGATCACTTTCAAATATTCTTACAGGACTTGAAGTCTACAGGATGCTGAACATCCCTGTGAAGTTGGGACTCTTGATTATACGCGGTTCTCCAGATCTCATTCTCTGAAGTTGCTGCTCTAGATTGAGAGCTTTTCAGACCCCCTCTACTTCAGCGGTCGCCCTGAATTACTCACTCACTCACTCACTCACTCAAATGACTTGAAAGTTTTTGGACAGTCATAGCCCTGCTGACATTGAACGCAACCACGAAGGTTTGAAGCTATTTCCTCGATTCTGCTGCAATTGACACTCAAAACCCCAAATCCAACAAAAGTGAAGCAATTTTGACTCAACTCGAACTTCAAATTGGCATAACTCCTTGTTTATTGATCCAAATCAATCAAGAATTTCACTGGCAATGCTTGGCACGACGAGCTCTATCCTCCTGTGCTCTCAGATTTCGCAGTGTCCTCACCAAATGCTGGAAATCTCCTTTAGACCTCTGTTTCTAAGTTTAGAGTTACACAAAAGACAAAAATGAACCAATGGGAGTTCATAGCTCCACTTGGTTGTCATTTTGTGCCTTGAACCATGTGGTAACTTAATTCCACTCATAGGCTACCACGTCAAGTCTCCTAAAGTGCCAGCGTAAATCTTAAACTACCTAAAATGACACGCAACCCTGAAAGTAAACTTACACCAACTAGAAAGCGTGCATGGGCAACACGTAAGTACAACCCATGAGCTTAAACCCCTATCAGCATAGGAACCCCTAAGTTATGTACATTGAACATCATAGACAAGTAAGAAGTCACTTGCACAAGCGTATAAATGCTTGAGCAAGATAACTAGCATACTATCAACCTACTAGGACTCAAAATGTATAACACCCTCGAGGATCAACTTCTCTGAGGTCTTATCTTCACTCAGAGAGGCTAACTCCTGGCTAAGAGGTGAATCATTTACTATGTGAAATGATTCACATCACGACACCGTGGGTCTGTATCTCTGTTGTTTATCTTTTTCTTGAGGTCCCTGACCTGTTTAGTACCTATTATGTTATTTGTCAAGAATATCAACTAGGTCTTGTTGGATAGACCTGAGTTTGATCTCTATCGGGACTGATTTCTGCCCGTGAGAATAAAAGATAACCATAAAGAATCACCTTTGTCACATGTTTACTACTTTTGGATGATCTTTACTTGCATCTCTGTGGGTTCGATCCTTAAATTACTACTTTCGACCATCTTTTGGTTTTCTTGTGTGTTACAATCTACACTGCCGGTTCTTTCTCCCTAAGAACACAAACTGAGAAACAGACTAGAGCGATCTGTAATCTGCTTCAAAACTTCTTAAAACGAGTCCTTGAATCTCAACCCAGACCCACAACTATCGAAGCGTAGCTCAAAGCAAGAGAAACATCTCTTTGTTAACAAAAAGAGCTGTACCAATATCACACGATTCAAAACCAAGTCCAAACGTACTAGCTCCTCTTGTACAAGCTCTTAGCTAAAGCTAGCTACCACAAGCCGTACATAACCAACTAGAACTCTAACGAATTCAAAAAGACAAAAACCGTAGCGAAGGAACCAAAAAAGACCTATCTAAGAACTTTCTCCTTTCACCAAACGGTCTTCAGATGTCGATAAGGCCTTCCTTCCTGATTCAGTCAACCTCAAGAACTATCCTCAAGATCCTAACCAAAAATCGCCGACAGCCGAGCTATCGTCGATTTTTGGTCGTAGGTGACCAAACTTTCAAAAACTCCTCCCTACGGTTTAAAACCGCACACACCGTCCAAACGGATCGCTTGATCTGATATTCGTCTTCTTTGATAGATAGATTTAGCTATCCTGAATCCAACGAGACTCCAAACAAGCAGTTTCGAGTTCCCCTCCCAAAACTGCGTAAGAAATTTGGTCGCATGATGCAAAAAACTGATGTAAATTTCCTCTCTGCGACTCAAACTCACTCACCACATCCAAACCAACAATCCAATCCACATACCGTCTTCTCTTATGCATAGATGAAGACTCCTTGATCGCGTAAACATCAAGAACAAAGAGCTTGGCTCACCGATCCCGAAGAACAACCCAATCTCATATCGCATGCGACAAAAAACTGATATAAGCGCTTTCTTGCGAGTCAATTTCATCCAGAACCCGCAAATCGTCCGAATGAAACTTCGTATTGTCTTCAATTTTCTGAAGAACTCGACGTTCTGATCCCGATGGATCCAAGGACTGCAAGTTTGTATCTGGAATAGTCCGAATGGTCCAACTCTCCTTCAGAGGTTATTGAAGCACTCTCAAAAACCTTTCATGTGTCTCAATTTTCCCCAAAACACTCCTCGATCTGTCTCTTCACAAACCGTCTTAACGAGTGCGTAGCTTGCACAGATCTGAACTCAATGACGCCTTGCGCGTTTGCATTGGACCTCCAAATCTCCAAAACCGTGTGCCAATAGATCACATGTGCAAGCTAGTCCTTTAAGCTGCCCCCTTAAGTCAGTCGTGTACATGAAAGTTTTTACATATAATGAGCAAGCAGACCCCTTGCTCCTTAGTATAGCGCCAGGAGCCACAAATACACAGTCAGCAGTAGTAAGCTAAGTCCTAGCTTGATTTTCTCTTCTTTCGAGTCTCGTAACTTCACCACTATACGTCCAAATGAAGTAGACGAAGTGCCCATGGAAAGTTGACAACGAGCTCTACCCATTGATGTAATGAAGTGAAGATCCGAAGTTGTGCAAAAAGTCATAAGCTAGAGCCTAGCTTGCTTTTCCCATCTTTTGAGTCTCGTAACTTCTCTACTAGGCGTCCAAATGAAGTAGACGAAGTGTCCATGGAAAACTGGCAATGAGCTCTACCCATTGATGTAATGAAAGTGAAGATCCGAAGTTGTGCAAAAAGTTTGTAAGCTAGAGCTTAGCTTGCTTTCCCATCTTTCGAGTCTTATAACTTCTCCACTAGACGTTCAAATGAAGTAGACGAAGTGTCCATGGAAAGCTGACAATGAGCTCTACCCATTGATGTAATGAAAGTGAAGATCCAAAGTTGTGCAAAAAGTCTGTAAGCTAGAGCTTAGCTTGCTTTCCCATCTTTTGAGTCTCATAACTTCTCCACTAGGCGTTCAAATGAAGTAGACGAAGTGTCCATGGAAAGCTGACAATGAGCTCTACCCATTGAGGTAACAAAAGTGAAGATCCAAAGTTGTGTAGAAAAGCTCATTTTTAATCTCATGAGTGTCTTCGGAGCGATAATGGTGAGTATCGAAAATAGATTTTTAGGCAAGAGCTTAAAAATCCGGCCACGCCACGACAATGGACACTTGTAACCCAAGTTATGGCTCTCCTAAGTTTTGCCCTTATGTCTTAATGTGTGAAAAACTTCCACAACTGTAAATTTTTGTCTGAATAATTGACTTTGAACGTCTGTAGGTTAGTGAACCTTTTTTTCAAATCAAGTTTTCTCCAATGTAGTCGAAAGAGCTATCTACAAATTCAAGAGATATCCAAAACTCTTCAAACGGACCACCGTAGTAGTAACTACAACCTATCATGAAAACCTCTATCCAGACTAAATGCTTCAGAACCGTGAAAGCTTTTTCGGAAATCTTCGGAAATCTGTCCTTCAATCTGAGCCTAAAGTTGACAATGCTGTTGAAATATCTTCACAATGACATCAATATTGCTTCAAACAGACACTCATAAACCTTGCTATGGTTGTTAAAGGTCAGCTTTGACCCCTCATGTGTAGAAACCCGCTTCTAGAAACTCAAAAAAAATCAATGATTTTTAAACACCTGCAGTGTCGCGACTATAGCTCCAAATCTTATGATTTCAATTGCTTTGGAATGTGCTTCTTGTAATCTTCCCTTTAGACCAAAAACGTCCCAAAAGAAAATATCTGCAGGAAGGTATCGACAAGTCAAACTCTTAAAAGTGCTCTCCAAATAAAAGCTTGTGTGATCCCACAAGCTTTCTAGCAACAAGATCCAAAATCACCATCTCAAAATCTCTCAATGAAAAGCTTCTGCGTGCGGATTAGCTTTTGCTCTCAAAGCTCTAAAACGGACCTGTCTTTACTCTCTTCATTCTAGAAACCAATGAGATTACATTTACAGCAAATACAACTCCACCAATCGCTCTGTGTTATTTAAATTGTGTTACAACGATTAGGCATCTTCCGCTCCCATTGCAACTATCCTTAGCCTACTACTTGATTTAATTTTTGACAATAGAAGAAGGACAAGAAAATTACTCTTGCACCAAAAAGAGAAGGGAGTGAACCAGGAGCAAAACATATCATTCACTCCAAAGAACATGACATACTCAAACAGGACATGGATTATAAGGCGTGTCCTAATTTCACTTTGGACGGATATCTCTATTTCTCCACATATAGATAAATACAAAAACTGATTAGAACAATTTCAAATATCATCGTAATGCTTTTGATCTGTTAATATATCATAAATAAACAATCATTTCCACAATAGGACAATCTAACTTCACATATAAACTTATTCATCAGATTATGATGTATTCTATTAAAATAAATAAAAACAAAAATGCAACATGTAATTTTTCTGATTACATCAAATTATATGACTACATTATCGTGTCGGATATTGTGTGAAGGATGTCTAGGAAAACGTGAGGTTCCTGGCTGTGGAGATGTTGTGTGCTGAACAGAGACAAAATAGAGAAAAACAACCACGAAAATGAATGTTGCAATATATACCAACTCCAAATGTATGTACACTGCCAGATCTTTCTCCTAGGAGCACAAAACTGAGAAACAGACCAGAGTGGTCTGTAACTTGCTTCAAAGCCCCTAAAACAAACCCCTGAATCACAACCCTGACCCAAAACCACTGAAGCGTAGCTCAAAGCAAAAGAAACTTCTCTTTGTTGACAAACAGAGCTGCACCAGCATCACATGATTGAAACTCAAGTCCAAACCACATCCATGTATAAGCTCTTAGCTAAAGCTAGCTACCACAGGCCGTACACAACCAACTAAGTCTATAACGAACTCAAAAGGACGAAACCCGTAACGAAGGAATTGAAAAAGGTCTATCTGAGAACTTTCTCCTTTCGCCGAACGGTCTTCAGATGTCGACATGGTCTCCTTCCCTGACTCTGTTGGTCCAAGAAACCTTCAGATCTGACTCCCAACAGCCGAGATATCGTTGATTTTCGGTCGAAGATGATCGAACCTTCAAAAACTCCTCCCTGCGGCTTAAAACCGCACACACCGCACAAATGGATTATCTAAACTGATATCCGTCTTCTCTAGCAGGTAGGTCTAGCTATCTTGAACCCAACGAGACTCCAAACAAGTCGTTTGGAATTCTCCTTGCAAAACCACACAAGAAAGTTGGTCGCAGGTTGCAAAAAACTGACGTAAATCAACTCCCTACGACTCAAACTTGCTCACCACACCCAAACCAACAATTCAATTCACGTACAGTCTTCTCCTATGCGTAGATGAAGACTCCTTGATCACGAGCGATTGCGAAGAACAACCCTATTTCATATCGCATGCGATGAAAAACCTGACGCAAGCGCTTCCCTACGAGCCAATTTCACTCAGAACTTCCAAACCGCCCGATGAAACTTCATATCGTCTTCAATTTCCTGTAGAACTCGGTGTTCTGATCCCGATGGATCCAAGGACAGCAAGTTTGGACTCCAGAACGGCCCGAACGGTCCAACTCTCCTTCACAGATAACTGAAAACTTCAAATCTCCTTCCTGCATCTCAATTTCTCCTAGAACACAACCCTCGATTCGTCTCTTCACGAACCGTCTTAACCCACACATAGCCTGCACAAATCTGAACCCAATGACGCATTGTCCGTTTGCATTAGACCTCCAAATCTCTCTAATCGTCCGCTAACAGGTCGCAGGTGCAAGCTAACCCCTTAAGCTGCCCCCTTATAGCAATCTCTGTACGTACCAGGTTTCTTCAAAAAATGAAGAAGCTGGCCCCTTACATCCTTAATATAACGCCTGAAGCTGCTAATACCCAGTCAGCAAGTAAACTAAGACATAGCTTGATTCATCCATCTTCCGAGTCTCATAATTTCTCCACTAGGCGTCTAAATGAAGTAGAAGAAGTGCACATGAAAAGCTGACAATGAGCTCTATCCATCGATGTAATGAAAATGAAGATCCAAAGTTGTGCCAAAAGCCCGTAAGCTGAAGCTTAGCTTATTTTACTCATCTTTCGAGCCTTGTAACTTCTCCATTAGGCGTCTAAACGAAGTAGACGAAGTGCCTATGGAGTGCTGACAAAGAGCTCTATCCACTGGTGCGATGAAAGTGGAGCTAAAAGCTTGTAAGCTGGAGCCTAGCTTGTCTTCCTCATCTTTCGAGTCTTGTAACTTCTCCACTAGATGTCCAAATGAAGTAGACGAAGTGTCTATGGAGTGCTGACAAAGAACTCTATCCATCGATGTAAAGAAAGTGAAGATCTGAAGTCGTCCCAAAAGCCCGTAAGCTGGAGCCTAGCTTGTTTTATCCTTGAGTGTCTTTGGAGCGATAATTATCGAAATTTGATTTTCATGTAGGAGCTGGTCCACGACACGACAACGTAATTCTATTGCAAGTTGCTATGCATTTCTATAGTTAACCGTGGATTTGTAACGTTCAAAATAAGACAAGAGACGATAAACAAGATGGGATTCTTTTGTCATCTTCTACAAACAAAAGACATTTCGATAACATAACATAATTCCAAGGCAAATGCATAGCTTGGCAACAAGCGAATGGAAGTTTATTTCACTTTTTATCCCTAGTCTAAGCTGTTGGGAAGTTCGAAATCATTCGGCCATAAGTCGACCCTCAGAAGAAATTCCGACATGCTTGAGGAGGATAATGAAAGTTTAGCTCACACGAATTTCATAAGTTCCTATTGTTCACATCAAATTCTAGCACCGAGATATGAACAGAAACATTCTGAATAAGGAGATTACGACAATTTCTAACACCCAGATGGCTATTTCGACCTAGAACAGAAAATTGGCTTGATCACTTTCGATTATTCTCATAGGATTTGGAGTCTACAGGATGCTGAACATCCCTGTGAAATTTGACCTCCTGATTGTACACAGTTCTCCAGATCTCGTTCTCTGAAGTTGCTGCTCTAGATTTAGAGCTTTTCAGACCCCCTCTGCTTCAGCAGTCGCCATGAATTACTCAATCACTCAAATGACATGAAACTTTTTGATCCTTTTTTATTTTTGAAACCTACTGATCCAACAAACTCACAACAGATTGCAAAGCTCTAGTAGCCATTGTCTCCTTTCGTTCAGCGGCTTGTGGTTGTTGCATGATCAACGCGAATGCCTCAAGCAATCGCATGTCAGACCTTTTAAGTGGATTCACCTTCTGGGTCTCTCCAGACGTAGAAACATCATCTATGAATTGAGATAGGCTCTCAGCGTCCATGGTTGCAAAAAATATATCTCTCAACCCCAGACGTTTCACGTCGAGTTCACCAACTGTCGTAAGACATGAAATGTGATCTCGGGAATACACGGGGTCTCTGGCTGTGGAGAGATACAATAGGATCTACGACCTAACGAATGAAAACTTACGCTCTCACTATCTAATCTATCTGTCTTCTGTCTTGGTTACTATCGATCTAACCTGACCCAAGTGCAACACATGTGCATCGCACAAACGACTCGGAGCTCGATCTCATTCTAGGTAAAAAGCAAGGCTCATACACGATACATGTCTGCTTTAGATCCCAAGCACTTTTCATACAATCTTTCATCAATATCCGCTTCACTACTTCTTCTCGATAAACTACCTAAATGCTAGACTCTGGCCTTCTAATGTTCGCTGATACGAGCTTCGCTCAGGAAGATGTCCACAGCAAAGGACAGCCTACTACACAAACTTCCCAACGATACCAGGCATATCGGTAGCAAACAACCAGAAACTCAGAGCGTGACACCGAAGATAACGGTACCTCAGCTTCAGCAAGGCGTGACACCTCCACTAAACGTGATCGCCGTGCCAATCTCACAATACAGTCTCCTTGTCATCCATGCAACACCTCCAAGAAGCTCACCTCTAGTCCTCAGGTCGCTAGTTCAAGGTCATTCAAGAGATTTAGGCGAAATCTCTCTTCGTCTTCCTCCCGTCTCGCTGTAAACTGAACTTTGACAACCTCGTGCTCTCACCTCGATCATCCAATCAGGCTCAAACTTCACAGGAAATCCCCTCTGACCCTTCTCTACTACTGTATGAAATTTCAGCCTCAGATCTGAACCCAACTGTCCGCGATGGATCAAGCCACCCTTCTGTGCTAACCTATGAGCTTTACAGATCTCGATGGCTAAAATCCTAGATCTCCACACATTCTCTTACCCAAATGAGTTGAAATTTCACATGTGACTAGCTGATAGGGCACACTCTCATCCTGGAAAGTTTCACTCAAAGATCCAATCCCATGTGCACGAAGCAACTCAAGCTTTGAACCCAAAGAAAACGGATTTACTCATATCTCTCAACTGTAACAGCCAAATTCAATCGACCATTTCAAGAGCAAATCCAACCCAAATGTAAGATTGTTTCACATCAATGTAACCAACACGGAGTGAACTACTTGATCCCCTTGACAGCTCCTAAAGATCACCTCTCAAACTCTCGGATCACTCAAAAATGTGACTCGAGGTATCAATTTGATCCCCCTGACTTTGAACGTCCATCACTCTCTCCTCAGAACTCCAAATCGGTCAATCTTCACCTCTTGAGTGTAGCCCGTCTCAAGAGCTTTCCAACAAGACCACTCACTCCTCGAATGAACCCCGGGAAGACCTCCAAAACCCTAAAGCCGTGTACAGATCTTGAATGGAGTTGATTGATCGAAAGTAGACCAATAAGAAAACAGATCTGGAAATCACTTTTTTCCTCTACTTGGTACCCTAGAACCACTATAACCCTAATACCCTCTCATGCCTTCAAGGCATCGCCTCCAACCTTAGGGTAATTACACTCGTCAAACTATAGAGATCATACTTAACACTTAAGATTCAATACAAAGTCAAGATGACGACTTGGAACCGATTTACGATGAAAGGTATTACAAAAGAGAATGGAGAAGCCATCACTTGATTATAGTACTCCTCGTCAAAGTTCCTTGCGATCCACACACGATGATTGATCTTCCGCCGACAGTGACATCGAACGTCCACCCAGACGTTGAAAGGAATGTTGGTTGGATAATTCAGGTCCATTCGTCCCTCGTCAAAGTAAGATATACACTGTCAAGTCCTAGTTCTCTCCGTACGTGACAATTGATAAGACCATCGGAGTAGACGAGTCCATCATCCTCCCCATGAACTCTTCTCTAAAGTAGGCGACGAACCAATGTCGAAAGTGATCACGGTGGATGCAATGAAGCTTGATATGAAACGAGTTTGGAAATTGAAGATTCAAAACTCTATTTAGTCCTCCATCCATAAATACCACTCTTGCAGTTCCTCACTTATCATGTAAGACACTAAGACACACTCATGAAATCCACTCAAAGAAGAATGCCTCACAAACCCTCGACCCACTATCTTATACCTAAGTTTGACAACAAGAGCTATTCACGCGAATGTTTACGGATCACTGAGTTGGCACATCTTGTTATCATGCGATCTCACATCTAGATCTCTGTGAACGCGACACCTAATACGTTCTCATGCGAACTACACTAAAAGTTCGAAGACACAAAGAAAACACAACACACGTTTTGTACTGAATTCACATGTGAGACGTCTCACAACACGACAACGTAACCTTGAAAGATAACTTAAACAAGCTAGAAAGCATGCATGGCCGACATGTAAGTACAAACCCATGAGCTTAAACTCTATCCACATGGTAGACCTACAGTTATGTACTTTGACAACATAGATAAGCATGAAATCACTTGCAGAAGCGCACGAGTGTTGAACAAGATAGATAACATACTATCAACCTACTAGGACTCAAAATATATAACACAATAGTGTTAACACCGTATGCAAAGGTGTCAAACATATACATAAAGGACTAGAAGTAATATGAGCTAACTTCTAGAACTACTTAATTCAAGTGTCGGAGTAGAAATGTAACATGTAGCTGCCAAGTAGCGCGACAACTTGATCATCATCACAACCTGCCAGGTACAGTCTCCTATATCATATACCTCGCAGTTGTACCATCCATCGTGCTTGCACATAGAGAGTTAAATTGGACCAAGGCTTGTCGTACCACTGAAACACTCATCTTGTTTCAAGGAGTCATTAAAGCCACAAAAGTTTTAGACGATTATGGTCCAGTCTAAAAGAGTTACGATGCACTAAACTTCTGAGTTTTGATTCATGTGCATCCCAGTTGCTGTCAGCTTGTCTAGCTTTGCAAGCAAACCTCTATCGAAGCTTGACATATCTCTAGAACAACTAGCATAGCTTAAGCACATTAAACGAGTGCCGCGGATATAGCTCTTTCAATATCTCTAGCATCCTCCAATCCAACATTTCATACATAGCTAGTTTCTTGATAAGATTGCACTCAGAAGCAAAATGTGCTTAAAGTGGACCGATCATGTGGTACCAAAGAAATTTGTTTAAGATTTAGTGTAGTGTAGTAGTGTGTGTGTATGTGCATGTAGTGTTCGCTAGATAATATCAAGTTTTCTACGGCAGAAGTGTGATTGATCAGATCATTTGATATGAAAGAGGCTTTGTTGAACCGCATGCTTTCCAGATTTGTCTCAACGTATGTAGATGGTTAGTGGTGACGAAATGCATCTTCCATCCTACATCACCCTTCATTGAAACAGTTCAGAAATATAGTATATGTCATCCAACTCCTTCCAACAATGATTCATCTTTTTTGTTTAATTTATTTTTAATCTTTTTTTCGCTCTAGGGCTTTCTGCAGCCGTGTGCTGCTGTCCTTGCAACAGCAATGAATATGCATCCAAAGTGCATATCTGCAAAAAGGACGGAAGGAGACAAACAACATTTTCATGGCGTAAATAACGTGTGAAGATTGGTGGGCATGGAGTCTTGATCGAGGAGAAAAAATATATATAAAAAAAACATTGGTCAGCACTACTGAAGTTATACGCTGTTCTTTTAATTAACTTCAAGTAAAGAGATTGATGCACTCCTTACTGTCGAGACCGGCTCATCCGAGTTATAATCTCAATCAGTCATGAAAAAACTGGAGATTCTGAAAATGAATAAAATAAAAAGTATTGTACGACTAAGATTGTTCTCGTGAGATTTTGAGAAATAAGTAAAATAAAAAAATAATGTAGTATGATGAGTTAGAGAGAGATTGAGAACTAAGTTCTCTCTAAGAAGAGATGTTAAAAATCTTGTTATCAGTCTCATGAATTTAGAAGGGTCATCTTACAATTCTGTCTTCGTTAGCGCTTACTAAGAAAACACATGATTGGATGGAGTCAAAAATAATTTATTCAGAATATAAAGTGATCAAGAGAGATCATACAATTGATAGAGATATCAAGAGTGATCAAAAGATCATACTGAGCTTGGATGAATTATGCATTCATGGACTCTACTTACACACAACATTTGCAATCGAAACATCCAAATGCAGAACAAGAAAAATAATCAGGTTTCTTTGGAGGTAAAAAAACGTTTCTTGTATTATGACTATCATCGTCATGAGTAGTTTGACCATAAAGAGGAATGAATGTATCAGACGGAGATTGATTGGGAGAAACGACACTCAAACTGACACACGGAACTGGTTACCTAGAATTACGCATGAAGTCTGATCTTGATTTGTACTTAGGAAGAGAAAGATAAAGAAGAAGAAAGGTAATTTTATTGAGAAGAAATCTTACATTTGTCACTTATTAGGCTCATTCAGTGGACCATCGTGGTTGGCAACCAAAAGCTAAAGACTATGATTGGATGTTCCGAGTCGAGCACTTTTATTATGTTTAATTGTAAGTAACTGACTAAACCTCAGACCGCATTACCGAATACTGTGGGACCACCCATCCGGCATTTATGCTCCACGTAGACTCGAGGTGTCATGTTAGGATTGGTGAGAAGTCAATGAATCGCATTGCATGAACTCACTTGTTTGGTAACATGTCTCCGTGCTAAAAATGGATCTCTATCATCGATGTCCACTTTTTATGAGTCGAGATCGAGATTAGTAACACTTGGAAGTGGGTTCTTGATTTGTCAAACACGACGAGCATGAATGGTGTGTGGGAGCGAAGGAGATGACACAAAGCAGATGTGCGGACGAAACGATCAGCAATTGATCCAAGAACTAAGTCAAGGAAGTTTACGAGTCCAGAGCCTCACTTTTTGTTCTTCATGCATAGCATTCCATTATATGGGCTATCCCTCTAGTTTCTATCGACTTGATCTCATGATGCAGTTTTTCTCGAGTTGAGTTTGTAAATTTCCATCGAGTGTCTTGTTGTGTGTCTTCTTGTTGATCACAGTCATACGATGTGGTGTAGACTCTTGTTGTAAGGAGTTTGCCATGAATTACACCATGCATGACTTGCTTATTGTCTGTTGCATTAGCGCGTGCTCAGTTTATGCTTCGATCGCTCGTGTGCTCTTCTATATACTAGTTATTGTGATTGTTATAGCTTATTGGTCCAGTCGACTAATACTACCAGACATGGATCACAGTCGACTGCTTTTGATCTTTTTGCAAGTATTTAACCAGAACTTGTCATTGATCTTGACAGCCAAGCTCGTCCGAAATTCGAAGCTCTTGCATCGATCTTGCAGCAATTTACTGATGCTTCTACTTTTTCTTTTCATCCGTTTCTCACTGGATCAATGTCTACACCTACTAGTGGTAGGACTTTCAGCCGGACAGCCAAATGTTAACGCTGATGTAGATAACCAGCCGCGTTGTCGATGATCAACCTCTTTGTTAAGCCGAAGGAGTGGGATACCGACCTCTCCGTGTCCGCACATCATCACCTCCAACGCTTGATGCTTATTTTGATACACTAAGTAATATAGGTAATGCAAACAATAGAGGTAGATTCTGTGAAAAGTGTGAATGGTGACAGTACTCATAGAGTGCAAGAAGAGAATGAGAATGAGAGGAATGTGAGTCATTGGTCGGTCGAGAACAAATGATGACAGCTGATAAGAAATGACGTAGGATTCAAGAAATAATGCGAGAGAGGGAAATAATGGCTTATCATTTCCAAATCAAAACCAAATGAGAGACGAATGTTGTATAATACAAGAAGGTTAAAGATTGGGACGCCATGTCAAGAAATCCTTAGTATGTATCACTGTCAAGAGCTTAGCGCAAGGTGGTCAAATTACCTCATGATTTTCTTGAAGTGCATGTAGACTTGTTGGATTCATTCCATATGCAATGTGCATCAATTCATCCTCCTTGCATGAGCGAGAGTTCGGACTTGCCAGCAGAGATGGATGAAGAACATACCATTGATCGACATGTTATTGAGGACCAACAAGTAGCAGGTGGTAGCCGTAGTGATGTGACAGACAAGAGTAATAGTGGTGTCAAGCGGAGAAAGGACAATTCAAAGTCAGCTCTTGTAATCGCTGACTCGATGAGAGATTTTACAGTACCTATGATAGAAGTAGAGCAAAACGTGATGAGAGAGAGGTCAAAAGTTTGGCAGAAGTCAGAGAGGACGGAAAGAGTTAGTTGGGGCCATAACTTAATGACAGAGACATTGAAAGACATTGCATGCAGAGTAGTTCCTGCTTAGAATTAGCCTTGGTCCTTTAGCGATCGACCAATGGTGATGACAGTGTACGTGCATTATTATGAATATGAATTCAGGGCTGGTTTCTTTTATATTTCCACTTGTTTTGTGTATTGCTCTTGCATTGCTTGTATTTTTCTTCATGCATTATTACATCTGTGCAGGGGGTGATATCTTTTTGTAGAACTTCGTGCAGTACAGCTTGTGTACATGGGAGTGACAGCAGATCTACTTACTGTGATTCAGGTTCAACCTCTTACTTACAGGATGAAATGGCTATTGCTTTAGCCAATTATATACAAGTTTACAAAGTTTTGGGTTAGTCTTGTGACTCATTTCGGTTCATACAGTAGTTGGGTATATTGTGTCCATAGTGAGTGCCATCTTGCTAGTGCAAGGTCCAACTTCTTGCTGATTAGCAGTTGTGGTTTGTGCAGCAAACCAAATCCAATTGCTAAGATGTGTAATGGTAGCTTCTGTAGTAGTCATTAACTTGATAATCGAGGTGATGAGACTTATGGATTGTGACGAGGAAGTTGATATCACTTGGTCTGTTCGTGCGCAGGAATGTATAACACGTGCCTTTATGATTTCTCAACAACTTCTCTACATTGCTAACCACTTTGACAATACAAGTGAATGGTGGGTCAAGGAGAGGAGCTTGATATGGTTCGACTTTTCTTGATGGTGAATTTTGAAGAGACTAGGTAGGTTGAGTGCATGCAAATGCTCAAGTCTCTATTTCTTGAAATATGTGAACACTTGGCACCAAGCATTGTGAAAACGAACACTCGTTTCAAGAAAGCAATATCTGTCGAGGTACGAGTTGGAGCTACAATCTTCCGCCTTGCAACTGATATGAGTTTCTTTCATGTATCTGACCATTTTGGGATTGGTGAGACTACATCTCAAGAAAAAATGAAGTATCTGATCATTTTGAGATTGGTGAGACTACATCTCAAGAAATAATGAAAGAGACTGTAGATGCAATCGTCTTTGTGTTTGGTCTAAAGTACCTCGTGTAGCCTACTCGAGTAGAAGCAGAGCGAGTGAGCAGAGGTTTATCAACGTAGTGGCCTCCCTAATTGAATGGGTGTCATCAATGATACTCGTATAAGAATACACTCTCTGATAGGTACAGTGTTACTTGTTGAGTTCTACAACCATAAAACAATACTTTTTTATATTGTTGCAAGGCATTTGTGACTCTGATGGGGTCTTTCTTGACACTAGTTGTGGTCTGCTCGGGAGCACTAACAATAAACGAGTCCTCAGACGCTTTAATTTTTTTCGACATGTCTACGGTGGAACATATATCATGGAACCAGTGGTTCACATACAACTACTATATGTAGTATCTCATGATTTCTCTTTTAGCCCATGGTAGCATAAAAGATTTCGTCCCTCAAGGAAGATTTATACTCGTATCGCTGCTCTACGTTCTAAGGTCTATCTAAACTCACAAACACGTGAGATTTATCTAGAAATCTCATCTTCTCACAAAACCACACGTCTTCTAGACCCTTCAGAAGGTGCTCTGGACCTAAATATATAACTACTACTTAAAATATCACAAATTACCCACTGAGAAGCCCGGGAAGATGCTTTATGCTTCCAGACCACAGCTTCCAGTCTTCTCATGACGGTCTTCCAGAAGCAATTCTCGGCTTCTGGGGTTCAACTCAGCTTCTGACACCTCCAGAAGACTGTCCCTGCTTCGTAGATGTCAATTTACCAATGCCTATCACACATTGCTCTTCCAATTTCCAACAAGGTTAGATTAATCACAGGGTGTATGTCTCATGTAGCCTTCCCATGCTTCTGTCTACGGAATCGGTCTTTCTGCAGCACTACAACGACATTCACCTTCAGGAAAGCTCAATAGAAGTCTCAGAAATCAAGTAGAAGAAGGAGGAACGATGGGAAGATGAGAAACGATGAGGAAGAAAAGAAAATCCAAACAAGAGGAAACAAGATAAAGAGGAGAAATTAAGATTCTGACATGCTTCTAGTCCGGATCTTGACTAACAAGCCACCCTGCTTGTAGTAATTTGGGGAAGAAGACCACATATCTTACTTACAGTTACATAGTATTTCAATCAAGGGTGTCGTCTTCTGCTGTGAAAAGAAGACTTCTTTCTTCTTCTGTCTTTGCTCCGACTACTCTATCTTCAGGGACCACTCTTCCATAGGACAGTCCGTACGTGGATCTATGAGACAAGCTTGGACTCTGCACAGCTTCTAACAATCATCGCCACTCAAGAAGAAGGCTTCTCATGCACAATTGGGTGTGAATTCGAGGAAACCCACTGCTCAGAAGACACAGATAAAGCTTCTGCAATCAAATCTGAAATCAATTCCACGAGAAGAAGATACATTGGCTTCTGGAAGCTCACTCCATCCACTTCCTTGTCCTACTCCTCGACACACCAGTCTAGAAGCAAGACTGCACGATGATGTTGTTCCCTATCTATGCTGTCTACAACTGTTCTACATCCTGTTGGTCCTCTGCTAGGAACGGAGGTGCATACCTACTCTATATAATCCAACTCTGTGCGCATAGTACATGTGTACCTACATGTGTGCAGGAATGTGTCCGTAATCTTACTTTGTGATCGACCTTATACTATCACCTTTTGAGTCACAGGAAGGAGGTCCCTTCCAATTGCAACTCACAGCCAGGAGAAATGAGGTGCTGTCAGAAGACCACCTCCCAAGCATTCGGTTCCCTTCTCAATTTAGAAACTACTTTCCTACCTCTACCGTTGCTTCTCCTGCCACATGGATAGTCATCTAAAAATACAGAGAGAGCTATCTTTCTTAAAATAGCAGACTCAACTTCCTATCAATTTAGCCAGATCAACTGTCTACCTACCTCTACTGCCTACTCCTGATCGCTAGGTGTGATCTCCACTGGATCCTCTCCTACCTGATCTCTTAATTCGGCTTCTGATAAAGTAGGAAGCCCTGCTGATACCTCAGGTGCAGTCGAGGTGACTTCTTCTTCGATGTTCGTGATGTGGGTTTCTGGTGTGGCTTCAGAAGACTGAAGAGGTTTCTGGGAAGTTGAGTCCACATGCGCTTCTTGACTCTTCTACTCCACCTGTTCGACGCTGGGAGCCTCACAGTGATCAGAGATAGTCACCTCCTCCACTCTAAACACCTGAGAAGACACCTCTACTTCCTATCTTTCAGTCTTCTTCTGTCGTCTTCTCGGCTTCCAGCGCTGTCACTACCAAGTGGACAGCGAGGTCAAACTCCTCCTTTTCGAGATCCTCGCCAACTGTTACTCCTGGTGCATGAGAAGACATGGCTGCATGCTAGAGAATCGAGAGAAGACTGTAAAGAGTCTTCAAGTCCTTAATCTGCCGATCCAGGTAGCGGAACATGATCTCCTTGCAGCCCACCAACATCTCCTTGGAATCGTCATCCCACTCACGAGCTAGGGTGAGAAGCTTCCTATCCGCGATGAAGTTGAACTTCTTACGAAACGCTTCTGTAGTGTCGCAGGATTACTCCTTTTGCTCATTTAGTATACAAGATATCGTTCCCACAGAGGATTTGCACAAGTAACGCTGCTCTAAGTTCTAAGATCTGTTCAAACACACAAACACACGAGTTTTGCCTAGGAATCCCGTCTTCTCACAAAACCACGCGTCCTCCAGACATTCCCAAAAGGTGCTCTGGAACTAAACAAACAACTACTAAAATATCACACAACTATTCACAGAGAAGCTCGGGAAGACGATCTTCCTGCTTCCAGGTCACTTCTTCCGGTCTTCTCGATACCGTCTTCCCGAAGCGATTCTCGTCTTCTGGGGATTCAACTCGTCTTCTCACACCTCCAAAAGACTGTCCTGCTTCGCAGAAGTCGACTAGCAACGGCTGTTACACCTTACTCACTCTCACATTCCAACGGGTTAGATTAATCACAGGGTGTATGCCCCCTGTAGCCTTCCCAGAAGCGGAAATGGTCTTCCTGCAGCACTAGAACGACATTCATCTTCACGGAAGCTCAATAGAAGTCTCGGAAGCTCACTAGAAGAAGGTAAGAAGATGGGGAAGATGAGAGAAGATGGGGAAGAAGAGAAAATCCAAACAAGAGAAAACAAGATGAAAAGAGAAAATTAAGATTCCGACAGGCTTCTAGTCCGGATCCTGACTAACAAGCCATCCCTGCTTGTAATAGTTTGAGGAGGAAGACAACAAACATGTGTACAGTTGCACGTTCTTCTTCTTGAGGATGTCGTCTTCTGCTGTGGGAAGAAGGCTTCTTTCTTCTTCACTTCGCTGCTCTGACTACTCTGTCTTCTGGGATCCCTTACCCATAAGACCGTCCGTACGCAGATCCCAAGTGCTCTACTGGACGAGCCAAGCTACACTTCCACAACTGCTGACAGTCACCGCCACTCAAGGAGAACACTTCCCATGCACAATTGGGAGCGAATTCAAGGAAATCCACCACCCAGAAGACACGAGTTAAGCTTCTGCACTCAAATCAGCAATCCATTCCCCGAGAAGAAGGTACATAGGTGTTGGGAAGCTCACTCCCTCTACTGTCTGTCCCTACTCCTCGACACATCAGTCTAGACAACAGGACTGCACGAGGATGCCGTTCCCTGTTCCTAAACTGTCCACTACCTCTATCTACATCCTCGAACCACTGCTGGTAACAAGCATGCAGACCCCTCCTGTGTATTCTCAGACTATTCGTATGTTTCCAACAACGGGTGTAGTGTACACTATATTGTCTATCATGTGCCGGTGTGTGCTCTCTATCTGCACCGTCAAATCGATGTGTGTGTGTGCAGAGCCTACAGAGAATCTACAGAACCCACAGAACCCTCATTTCCTACTTTTCGATCCTACTTATGTCGCTGCCATGAGAACAAGAGGAAACGACCACCAGGGAGAGAGAGGCGCTGACAGGAGGTTGCCACCCCACATGCAAGCGGTTCCCCTTCCTAATTAGCCATCCACTTTGTTGCTCCTACGCTACCTATGCTGCCACATGGTATCCTAACTAATTTTACACTGGAAACTGCCACCCTTAAGATAGCATGTTTGTTCCTACTAAATCTGGAATTGTCAACCTTCGATTACTAGCTACTCTGATTGCTCGGAGGCAACCTCTACCTGATCTGCTCCTATCGGAGCTCCTAACGCGGCTTCTGATAAGCTAGAAAGCCCTGCAGTTACCTCGGGTGTCACTGAGGTGGCTTCCTCCTCATCGTTCTTCGCTGGCCCTGCTGTCGCTGCTGCTGCGTCTTCCTCGGCTTCGGCTTCTGCTTCGAAAGACAGAAGCGTCTTCTGGGAAGCGGAGTCGACCGGTGCTTCTTCGCTCTTCTGGAGCATCAGCTCGGTACTAGGGACCATGGCGACCTCATAGGGATCCGGGGAAGTCGCTTCCTCCATGCGGAATACCTGGGAAGACGACTCGTCTTCTTGTCTTCCAGAAGACATCTTGTCTTCCGGGGCGTCTTCCGGAGTCTTCTCGGCTTCCAACGCTGTCACTACCAAGTGCACAGCTAGGTCGAACTCCTCCTTCTCCATTCCGGATCCAGTAGATGGTGCTGGAGCTTGAGAAGATGCAGTTGCAGGTATCAGAAGCGAGGGAAGACCATAAAGTGTCTTCACTCCCTCTATCTGCCGATCCAAGTATCTGAACATGCTCTCCCTGCATTCCACCAACATTGTCTTGGACTCGCTGTCCCATCCTCTAGCCAAGGTAAGTAACTTCCTACCCGCGGTGAAGTTGAACTTCTTCCGAAGCGCTTCCACCGACTGTGCTAGCATCTCCTGTGCACGAGCCTCCGCTGCTTCCCGCTGCGCCTTCTCAACTGCAACTCGCGCTTCTGCGGCTTCTTGCTGCTTCGCCCATGTCATCTTCTCCTCTGCGAGGGCGGTGATCTTCTCCCGCACTCGGAGGACCTCCTGATCGCGCTGCTGTACACGCGCCTGCACCTCCTGGTTGCTCTTTCGAAGTTGCACCAGCTCCTTGGCAGAAGCTGTTGCTTCCGCCTTGTATCTGGCTGCGAGTTTCTCCGTGGTGCGGAGACTAGCTTCCAGCGACTCCGTCTTCTTCTGGTCTTCTTCCTGTCGCAGCAAGGTGCGCAGACCGAATCCAGGTTGCAAGGGCCTCTCCTGTGCCTTCGCTCTCTTCTCCAGCAACTCCATAGCTGGCTGGATCTCCTTATGGAAGAAGGCGCTGAACTCTTCCAGTCTTCTTCCTGCGGAAGACAAGTTCATCTTCACTACTCGCTCTGAGGTGTCGACCTTGTCTTCCAGAGGCAAGGATGCCTCTTCCACCACAATGGCCTTCATCTTCTGCGCACGAGAAGAAGCTACTCTTCTCATCTTCCGGGGTGGAAGATCCCTCATGGCAGGAGCGGTTCTCTTCACTGCGCTTCCCCGCATCGCAGTAGGAGTATCCCTTCTTCTCTTGTCTTCTGGAGTCTTCGGAAGACTCCTAGGTGTTGCAGAAGCGGTCTTCTGCTCCGATCGGATACTCAGCAATTCTTTTTCTGAGTCGGACTCCGATCCTGAATGAATGAGGGAGGTGGGCTTCCTAGGTACACTTCTAGGACCCATCTTCCTCGGTGGCGTGGCGTCTTCCGACCCACTAGACTCGTCTTCCCTCACCAGAAGACGCTGCGACTACTGCTCGGTCATCGTCTTCTGAGGTCTCCTCCTTCACCTCTTGTTGCCCTGTTGGCCCATACTCCGCCAGCTGATCTCCTCTAAGATCCCCCATGGCTACGTACAAGTAGCAGAGGAAAGGTGTCAAGTGTCCTCCCGCCGGGGTACCCAAGTACGCTAGCTCCGCCTGTACATAGTTGTGGACGTATGCGCCCCAGTAGATGGGCACTCTTTCATCCCACATTGCTTCCAGGAACTCTACGTCCTGATCTCTCAGGTACCTCGTCTTCTGCGCTTTCCCCTTGGGAAAGAGGTGCAGAAATAGCTTCGCTAGAAGTCGCTTCTTCGGCTCTCGATAAGATTCAATCTTCCACCCATTCCTACCCTGCCTGTCTTCCACGAAAAGACAAGTGGTGCTCTCAGGCACATGCCACGTACTCACGACCCTGGGCAAAATCTTCTTCTCAAACCAATACCCTCGGTCCTCGGATTCTGACCTCTGGAAAGCCCTGCGCCACCAATCTTCAGTCCAGGAAGATGGTCTTCGTCGAGCTACTCCTTCCTTCGCAGGTACACGGTTGCGAGGTGGTAACGCTGCCCACACCTCCTCCAGAAGTCCCTGGTCTACGAGGTTCCAATCCCATAGGAAGAAATCGAGACCCAACTCCTTGAGGAAGGGTGTGGCCTCGGCCAACTCCGCTGCTGGTAACACCAACCCTCGAGGATGCATCGTCATACTGGAAGATCTGATGCACTAAGCCACAAGCACCTACTATGAGCTGAAGGCTCAGTCCTTCCCAAGTGCCCACAGTCTAGCTTCTACTTCTTAGAAGACGAAACTAGTCTTCCAGAAGACAGCTACTCCGTCTTCCGGGATTCTAACAGTACTTCCTAGATAGCTCTCGTCTTCCGAGCTATATCTAAACAATCCTATCTAAGCAAGGCCTCGTATGGATTACCAAGAAGACAACCCACCTTGCATTACATCCTACTTCCTATCAGAAGATACAAGATTCGTGAAACATAAAGTGCATAACAGGTTCGGAAGATGGTTGCGGACTCCTGCGGTGACAGTGGCCTCTGAGAAGACACCCGGGACAGTTTCCGATTCAATGTCTTTCTCGGAAGACCTCCCGAAGTCAAGCTTCCCTTCACTGGTCTCACCTGTCTTCGTCTTCCTACGCGCAATCTATCCTCACAACAGACTCAAGACAATTACACTCTGTTCTTCTGACTTCTCACCTCTCATACGCACTCAGAAGAAGCTTTGCTGCTTGGTGGGAAGACATGACCCTCGACCATTCTCTCCAGATTCTGCCAACAAGGTCTGCTCACGACTCTCTCCTAAGTTTGGGAAGAAGAAGGAATGGATGCTATGGGTCGGACAGAAGAGACCCGAAATGGACCCTCACGTCTTCTCGCTCATTTTGCCAGCCTTTCAGTCTTCTAGTCTCTCTAGGAAGATGTGGAGTTGAGAAGCTTGGAAGACCGGGAGGCACAGGCCTAGTTCCCGACTTCCAACTTCTCGAAATAAACAAAGAACTCACCACACCACTCAGGATTCGTACCAAGCCCCTCTTAACACAAAAGCAACACAAATCCACTCTTGATACGAATTGGTCATAGTCGACTTCCGAAGACAGTCTTCCGAAGACAGTCAAGTTTCAGAAGCGTCTTCCGAAGATGTTCTAATCTTCCGAAGCGTCTTCTGTTCAAGGTTTCGGGGATAGAGGGGTAGTAGGGTGAGGAAATTGATAGCTGGGATCGTCAATTTGAGGACGAGGGGTAGGGAAGCTCAAATTGAACTCAGGAAGAAGTAGGAAGATGCCTAACAGAAATTGGGCAGCGCTTCCGCACCCAATGTCACAATAGGAAAAATGGGGATGGGGGGGGGGGGGTAATCGATCAGGCTGTCTGCAACCAACCGAGGAAGCGCGGGGGATACCAAGCAAAGGCGAGAAGCAGTGGGAGGAGAAAAGAACATGGGAAGAACCTCTACAATCTTCTGTCTGCTTCCCGAGTTGTCTTCGACCTTCCGCGCGCTTCTGGCTCTGGTCCTAGCTCCAATGCGACCCCATTGAGCTGCGTCTGTCGTCAGCTCCTGTCTACGTCTCAATCGATTGAGCCACCCACCTCCGATTTCACTCAGCTGCCTCCAATGTCAACTTCCAGGAGTCTCACAGGAAACGCTCTTCACTCAAGATACTTCCTGCGCTTCAGCAATTCGACCTCACCTTCGTTCTAGCTTTTAATCGATCCTATACTCACTCAATTCCACCTTGCTGCCTCCTCACTCGAAGCTCACTCGTCTGAAATCGATCTTCTCAAGAGCGTGCTTGCTACGGGAAGTTGGAATGCTCTAATGCGCTTCCTGCGCATCTTCCCCGCAGATTAGGAGTTTTCGACCCTAGGTGGCTTACCTGACCTACCTACCACCTTGGTGTTACCTAGTAGGTACACCTACTCCTTTACCGGGAAACTCATGGTTAGGCCTTCGCGGTCACTGTCTTCCGGAAGATGGTTGTCTTCCACCGTCTTCTCGTCTTCCGCCGTCTTCCGTCTTCCGAAGACGCAACTGAGGAGACGTTCTTCGGAAGACGGTCGTCTTCCGAAGAAGTCAACTTCTTATTACAAAAAGCTCATAAGATCATCTTCCTTCTAAGGAAGCAGTAATCTTAAGTAACAACGCTTCTTCAGTTATACAAACAAGTTATTAATCTTAAAAATTTTAAAAATTCGTGAATCCTGTAATTTGTGGGCACCACAACTTCTCTCATCTGTGCCATGATCTCCTTGGCTCGGGCTTCTACTTCTTCCCGCTGCTTCTTCTCTGCTGCGGTCTGAGCTTCCGCATCTTCTTGCAGTGCACTCCAAGTCGTCTTCTTTTCTGCGAGATCAGTGAGCTTACCCCTGATCCGTAGAACTTTCTGCTCACGCTGCTGAAGTCATGTATGCAACTTCTGGTTGCTCTTCCGCAGCTGCGCCCACTCCTTGACAGAAGCAGAAGCTTCCGCCTTGTACTTCGTTGCGATCTTCTCCGTGGTGCAGAGGTTAGCTTCTAGAGCTTCCATCTTCTGCTTCTGGACTTCCTCCTGCTGCATCAACATTCGAAGACCGAATCCAAGCTGCAGTGACTTCTTCTGAGCCATCGTTTGCTTCTCCACCAACTCCATGGCTGGCTAAATCTCCGAACTAAAGAAGACTCCGAACTCTTCCAGCCGTCTTCTCGCAAAAGATAAGTTCATCCTCACAAAGTGATCTACGACGGCTTCTCTGTCGTCCAAAGGCATGGATACCTCTTCCACCACCGTGGTCTTCTCTTTTTGCGCTCGAGAAGACGCTACTCTCAATGTCTTCCGTGCCATCTTGGTGCTAGGCCTGTCATCTTGTGAATCTGACTCGGATCCAGAGTGCATGGTAAGGAAGGATGTGCTCTTCTTAAGCACACTCCTAAGTCTCATCTTCCTTAGTGACGACACGTCTTCTATGTCATCGGAGTCATCTTCTCGCACCGTGATCGACTTCTGCTGAGTGTCTGGTCTTGTTTGAGGTGCTAGAGTGGGAGGAGAAGACATGAAAGCTGTCTGATCTTCTTCTTCCGAGGTCTCTTCCTTCACCTCTCGCTGTCCTGTTGGCCCATACTTGACCAATTGGTCTTCTTTCAAATCTCCCTTTGATACGTACAGATAACAGAAGAAAGGAGTAAGATGCCTTCTTGCTGGAGTGCCCAAGTACACTAGCTCGACCTGGATGTAGGTGTAGAAGAAAGCACTCCAGTTGACGACATGTCCTTCCCAGATAGCTTCCAAGAACTCCACGTCCTGGTCTCCAAGGTACCTCACCTTCTGGACCTTTCTCTTGGAGAAGAGGTGAAGATACAACTTCCTCATAAGATGCTTCCTCGGCTCTCGGTAAGCTTCTATCTTCCATCCATTCCTCCCCTGTCTGTCCTCCAGGAAGAGACATTTAGTATTTCTAGGTACATACCACTTCCCAAAGATCATTGATAGGATCTTCTTCTCCAGCTCGTACTCGCGGTTCTTCTGCTTTTGGCCGGTGGAAAGCTCTGTGCCACCACTCCACTGTCTAGGAAGATGGTCTTTCTCGAGCGACCCCTGTCTTAACAGATACACGGTGTCGTGTCATGGACCGGCTCCTATCTGAAATTCAAACTCCGATGCTTGTCGCTCCAAAGACACTCATCAGAAGACAAGCTAGGCCCCTGCTTATGGACTTTTGGCACCATTTCAGATCTCCATTTTCATCGCATCAGTGGATAGAGCTCCTTGTCAGCACTCCATAGGCACTTCGTCTACTTTGTTTGGACGCCTAGTGGAGAAGTTACAAGACTCGAAAAATGGAGAAAGCAAGCTAGGCCTCAGCTTATGGGCTTTTGGCACAACTTCGGATCTCCATTTTCATCGCATCAATGGATAGAGCTCCTTGTCAGCACTCATAGGCACTTCGTCTACTTTGTTTGGACGCCTAGTGGAGAAGTTACAGGACTCGAAAGATGGAGAAAACAAGCTAGGCCCCAGCTTACGGGCTTTTGGCACAACTTCGGATCTTCACTTCTATCGCATAGATGGGTAGAGCTCGTCGTCAGCTTTCCATGGGCATCTTGTTTACTTCGTTTGGACATCTAGTGGAGAAGTTATGCGACTCGAAAGAAAGGAAAATCAAGCTAGACCTTAGTTTACTTGCTGACTGGGTATTTGAGGCTTCAGGCGGTATATCAAAGACGCAAGGGGCCTGCTTCATGATTAATGAGAGAACTTCGTACGTACAGAGACTGTGACAAGGGGGCAGCTTAGGGGTTAGCTTGTGCCTGCGACTTGTCAACGGACGGTTCGGGAGATTTGGAGGTCCAATGCAAGGCGCGCAAGGCGTCGTTAGGTTCAGATCTGTGCAGACTACGCACAAGTTAAGACGGTTTGGGAAGAGACGGATCGGGGGATGTGTACTGAGAGGAATTGAGACGCAAGAGAGAGATTTGGAGATTTCAGTTATCTGTGAAGGAGAGTTGGACCGTTCGGACCGTTCCGGAGTCCAAACTTGCTATCCTTGGATCCATCGGGATAAGAACACCGAGTTCTACGGGAAATTGAAGACGATACCAAGTTTCATCGGGCGGTTTAGGAGTTCTGAGTGAAATTGGCTCGCAGGGAAGCGCTTGCGTCAGCTTTTTCATCGCCTGTGATCTAAAATTGGGTTGTTCTTCGCGATCGATGTGCCAAGCTCTTCGTTCTTGATGCCTACTCGACCAGGGAGTCTTCATCTACGCATAGGAGAAGACAATACGTGGATTGGATTGTTGGTTTGGGTGAGGTGAGCGACCGAAATGCACTGTTCTTGTCTATGTTGAGTTTGAGCCACAGGGAGTCCATTTACGTCAGTTTTTTGCAACCTGCGACTAAATTTCTTGTGTGATTCTGCAAAGGGAACTCCAAACGACTTGTTTGGAGTCTTGTTGGGTTTGTGATAGCTAGATCTATTTGCCAGAGAAGACGGATATCAGTTTCGACGATCCGTTTGTGCGGTGTGTGCGGTTTTAAGCCGCAGGGAGGAGTTTTTGAAGATTCGGTCACCTGCGACCAAAAATCGACGATATCTCGACTATCAAGAGTCGGATCTGAAGGTTTCTTGGTTTAACGGAGTCAACGGAGGAGACCCTATCGACCTCTGAAGTCCGTTCGACGAAAGGAGGAAGTTCTTAGATAGGCCTATTTCGGTTTCTTCGCTACGGGTTTCGTTCTTTTGAGTTCGTTAGAGTTCTGGTTGGCTATATACAGCTTGTGATAGCTAGCTTTAGCTAAGAACTTGTACATGGATGTGGTTTGGACTTGGGTTTGGATCGCGTGATACTACCGTGGCTCTGTTTGTTAATAAGAACCTTGTACATGGATGTGATTTGGACTTGGGTTTGGATCGCGTGATACTGCCGTGGCTCTGTTTGTTAGCAAAGAGAGGTTTCTCTTGCTTTGAGCTACGCTTCGGTGGGGATCAAGGTTGTGATTCTGGGGTTGTTTTTAGAGGCTTTTGAAGCAAGTTATAAATCGCTCTGGTCTTTTTCTCAGTTCTGTGCTCTTAAGAGAAAGAACCGGTAGTGTACATACATTTGGAGTTGGTATATATCGCAGCATTCGTTTTCGTGGTTGTTTTTCTCTGTCTTGTCTCTATTTCAGCACACAACATCTCCACAGCCAGAAACCTCGCGTTTTCTTGGACATCTTTCACGCAAAATCCGACACGATACGGTGACGAACTCGACGTGAAGGTCTGGGGTGGAGATTTCTGTGTTTGAACTGGAAGAGGAGATCAACAATCATGAACGAGGATGAGGATGGATACTGTTGTTCAGGACGATGCTGCGGACCTGGGATGATGGATTTGTAGATGGTTGGGATCATGAGAGGATGGGAGGATGGGACGAGCCACGACTATGGACGGGATGGACGGATCAGAGAGTATACCAGGGATGCAGTTGGATGCAGCAACTGCACAATTGTTTCAAGCCTTCACTTTGTTTATGCGACAAGAGCAAGAGAACCAACAAAAGGAGACTTTGAGGACGAAGGTGCTTCGGAGGGTATCGACAAGCTTGATCTATTTGATGAGGAAGACATCTCAAAGTACTTGAGATGTTACAAGACGGAGATGGATTTGGATTGGGTACCGGAGAATGAGAGCATGTGAAGGGTCTAACAAAGCGTTTTGGGAAGAACTATGATACATTTTCACATGCGTTGATGGAAGAATATTTCTTGGGAAACTCACATCGAGTAACCAAGAAATGATTAATCGACCCAACAAGGATTTACAGCTTAGAGAGCTGTTAAAGGAGTTCGAGAGATAATTCTCTCAACTACCTCAGGTGGACAAGCTAACCTTGGAGACGTACAAGACAGAGTTGTTTCTTCAAGCTGTGGATGAACCATGGCAAGAACAGTTGGAGCTACTTCTGGAGGATGGGGAGGAAGAAGAAGGGTTGACAACGAATTGGGAGTGTGCATGAAGCAGTTGAGCTCCTTGTCTGGAGACATACAAAGGAAAGGGTTCCAAGGTTGACACCTACATCACTGACTACACCAATTCAGGTAGTATATGAGATTCAATCTCCAGTTGCGGTTGTAGAGGAGAAGGATCCAACCATCGAGGACCTACAGCAAACGATGCAAGATCTACAAACTAAGGTTACTAGGTTGGAGGATAAGAGATCGTCGATAAAGACGGTGCTTATACCCAAACCAGCTTGGGTACATCAATGCGTATTGATGGTACTGACCATCAACAAGACGATTGCATCGACTTTGTAGAGTCTTTGCAACGTGAGGTTATTTCTTGAGAGGATGAAAATGTTGCATTCACAAGTACGGGTACTCTCCTTCAAGCCAACGTTGGTAAAGGAGGGATGAAGAATTTTGTGGATGATTACTTTGCGGCACATGCAGTTGTAGCTATCGAAGCTACAAGTTATGGTGCTAGGGTGGAAGAGATTGAGCATGATCTCCATATGGATGATTCGGATGAGCATGTGGATCCAAGCGAGCTCAAGTTGGATACTGCATGCAGTGTGAGAAGAAGGACCAACAAGATACTTCTTCAGGGAACCAAGCTGGGGAGGATAAGGTTCAACAGGAAATTATTCTTCTTGGATTGGCAATGGAGGACGATCCTTCACAACCGGAGGAGGTGGTTGGGGTGCAAACAATGGATATGGGTGATCTGGTTGCATGCAAACAACCAGATATTGGTATCACGATGGATGTGAAGGGAGGTTGGGAGGAGCACATTCGAGATGCGCAGGTTGGATTCCTATCACGAGAGGTCTTGGATGAGAACACAAGGGAAGTCCATGATGTCTACATTGACATCATCAAGGACAAACGACCTACTGAGGGTGAATGAGAGTGGACGGATGCTCTCGAGGCTACGGGTATAGGATGATGGGTAAGATGACTTACAGGAGAGAAGCCATTGTTGAAGGTTATTAGGGTTGGGAGGATGATGCTTGAGAGGTTGTAAATGTTTTCAGGATTGAGGTTGAGAGAATGATGCTTGGGAGGTTGTAAGGATTTTCAGAAGAAGAGATCAAGGAGGATGATGGTTGAGGAGGATATCATTGTACAGCGAGATAATGATGGTTGCGGTTGAGAATTTTGGTTGCAGCAGTGTGGTTCTTTTTTTTCAGAAAACAAAAAAGAAGAGTTGGATACGTACAATGACATGTACCGACTTGAGGTTGAGAGTTACAGTCAGATATATGATGATGATTGGGTGCATGGATGATGTCTACTACGACACTTGGGTCACAAACCTCGACGGTGAGGTTCTACAGGACGGATGGAAGACATTTCTATGGTATGATGAGTTATTCTTTCTATGTCTTCGCATATTGAACGATGTGTAGATTTAGAGGGGGTGATTGGATGGGAGGTTCGAGGTGAAGGTCGATAAGCATGGATCTAGGGGGGATCATGGCAAGGTTGCAACTTCAAGATGGCGATCAGGTTGCAGACGAGGATGAGGTTGACTGAGATGGGAGGGAGGATGACAAGATGAAAATGACGAAATGCGTGCCGGTCCACTCCTTGGTTGGTATCTCTGGTGCATACCGGAGGATGCACAGGTTTGGAAGGGGGGTGGATGTCGTGTCGTGGACCGGCTCCTATCTGAAATTCAAACTCCGATGCTTGTCGCTCCAAAGACACTCATGAGAAGACAAGTTAGGCCCCTGCTTATGGACTTTTGGCACCATTTTGGATCTCCATTTTCATCACATCAGTGGATAGAGCTCCTTGTCAGCACTCCATAGGCACTTCGTCTACTTCGTTTGGACGCCTAGTGGAGAAGTTACAAGACTCGAAAAATGGAGAAACCAAGCTAGGTCCCAGCTTACGGGCTTTTGGCACAACTTCGGATCTCCATTTTCATCACATCAGTGGATAGAGCTCCTTGTCAGCACTCCATAGGCACTTCGTCTACTTCGTTTGGACGCCTAGTGGAGAAGTTACAGGACTCGAAAGATGGAGAAAACAAGCTAGGCCTCAGCTTACGGGCTTTTGGCACAACTTCAGATCTTCACTTTTATCGCGTAGATGGGTAGAGCTCGTTGTCAGCTTTCCATGGGCATCTTGTTTACTTCGTTTGGACATCTAGTGGAGAAGTTATGCGACTCGAAAGAAAGGAAAATCAAGCTAGGCCCTAGTTTACTTGCTGATTGGGTATTTGAGGCTTCAGGCGGTATATCAAAGATGCAAGGGGTCTGCTTCATTATTAATGAGAGAACTTCGTACGTATAGAGACTGTGACAAGGGGGCAGCTTAGGGACTAGCTTGCGTCTGCGAAGGAGACCCTATCGACCTTTTTCGGTTTCTTCGCTACGGGTTTTGCTCTTTTGAGTTCGTTAGAGTTCTGGTTGGCTATATACAGCTTGTGATAGCTAGCTTTAGATAAGAACTTGTACATGGATGTGGTTTGGACTTGGGTTTGGATCGCGTGATACTGCCATGGCTCTGTTTGTTAGCAAAGAGAAGTTTCTCTTGTTTTGCGCTACGCTTCGGTGGTTTTGGATAAGGGTTGTGATTCAGGGGTTGTTTTTAGAAGCTTTTGAAGCAGGTTACAGACCGCTCTGGTCTGTTTTTCAGTTCTGTGTTCTTAGGAGAAAGAACCGGTAGTGTACATAAATTTTGAGTTGGTATATATCGCAGCGTTTGTTTTCGTGGTTGTTTTTCTCTATCTTGTCTCTGTTTCAGCACACAACATCTCCACAACCAAGAACCTCGCGTTTTCCTGGACATCCTTCACGTAAAATCTGACACAATAATGGTTACACGGAGGCAATGCTGCCCAGACCTCCTTCAGAATACCCTAGTCCGTGAGGTTCCAGTCCAACGTGAAGAAGTCGAGGCCCAACTCCTTGAAGTAAGATTTGGTCTCGGTCAACTCTGCCGGCGGTAACAACAACCATCAAGGATTTATCGACATGTTCGAGCTTCTGTTACACTAAATCACATACACTTGCTATGAGCCTAAGGCTCAGTCCTTACCAAGTCCTCACAGTCCAGCTTCCATTCTTAGAAGACGAATCTAGTCTTCCAGAAGAGAGCTATTCTGTCTTTCGGGATTCTAACAGTGCTTCCTAAGTACCTCTCGTCTTCCGAGGTATATCTAAGCAATCCTAACTAAGCAAGGCATCGCATGGATTCCTAAGAAGACAATCCACTTTGCAATTCATCCTACTTCCTAATAGAAGATGAGAAGATACGTGAGAAGTTAAGTCTACGAAAGATTCAGAAGAAGACTGAACTCTTGCGGTGACAATGACCTCCAGGAAGACTCCCGGGACAACTTCTGGTGAATTGACGTACTCAGAAGACTTCTCGAAGCTAGGCTTCTCATCACTAATCTCACATGTCTTCAGCTTCCTACACACAATCTAACCTCACAACAGACGTGGAATATTCGCACTTTGATTTTCTGACTCCTCATCTCGCTACACTCTCAGAAGAAGCTTGTTGCGTAATAAGAAGACATGACCCTTCACCATTCTCTCTAGATTTTGCCAGCAAGGCTTCTCACAACTCTCTTCTAAGTTCGGGAAGAAGAAGGAACAGGCTGCTATGGGTCGAACAGAAGAGACTCGTAAAGGACCCTCACGTCTTCTCGCGCATTCTGCAAGCCTTTCCAATCTTCTAGTCTCTCTAGGAAGATGTGGATTTGAGAAGTCAAGAAGATTGGGAGGCACAGACCTGATTCACAGTTTTCTACTTCTCGAAACAACAATCAACTCTCAAGTTCACTCTGGATTCGAATCAAGCTTCTCTCAACACAAATTCCAATCCAATCTAATCACTTGATACGAATTGCACACAGTCGTCTTCCGAAAATGTTCAGACATTCATTGCTAACTGCTTCCACAATCAATCTCGACTATTGCGCTCCGAAGCTTCTCTCCCGATTTTCCTACTCGATCCCTCAATTTCTAATCTTCTGAACCCTCAAGGATTCTTCACTCTTCCACCTCGAGTGCGCTTCCTAGTTGGAAGACGCCTTCTCCTATTCAGTCCCTTCAGTTCGATCATGTGCGCTTCCAATCTCGATCCTCAATTTCTAAATCGAAGTAAATTCTTGAAGTGAGAAGCAGCGAGAGAGCTCTGTGCTAATGCGTCTCCAGCTTGTATCTGCTCCTGTGCGATTAGGGAATGGGTTCGATTATCTCGACCTACCTACTACCACGGTGACTACTCGGTAGGTACACCTACCCCTTACCTAGGTGACCCACGGTTGGTACCCATGCGATCGCAGTCACTATCTTCTTGGAAGACGTCTGTCTTCCATCTTCCGGCTTCGGAAGAAGTCGACTTTTCTTCATAAAGTCCGTTAAGATCATCTTCTCGCTAATCAGGACGCAATCTTAAGAAATAAGGTTACTTCAGTTATATAGACACGTCATTAACTTAAAATTTTCGAAAAAATCTCCAATCTTGCAAATTGTGGGCACCACATAAGCTTTGATATATTCTTATCTTTGTATATTAGAGGAGATGCAGGGTATGTTATGTACCCTTGGTTGATGATGTCATGTCATATCACTCCACATTTATCTGAGTTGAGTATAATGATCGTTGTCGAGTGACGTGTTTTCTTATCTGAGAATACATTGGGTATCTGACTGTGGAGAGTATGTGCAGCACTCTGCGACTCAGAACCAGCGACCACCCAATCTCTTTTTGACCCCCAAGTACACTCTAAACTTATCCCGCTGCGATATCCTCACATTCTCTAGGCAATCTCTCTCTCACTCAACTAGAGATAGAACCGGGATAACAAACACAGACAACATGTTTTTGCCATCATCGCAAGCACTCTTGATCTGCTAGTCATCACTCCAGTCTCATCACAAGAGAAATACCAGCACTCCTAATGGAAAAGAAAACTAAGCGCAACACCCGCACACAAATCCAATCCAAATCTACTAGGCGTACAAACAAACATGCGAGTATGGAGAGGATCCAAATATATGCAATACTAACGATAACTCTCCATACTCATGATTAAGTGCCTTCAAGCACTAGCAAAAACCTCCAGGTCGACCTGTTTTCTAGAAGAACTTGAAATCTTGCGTCTTTTGAGACAAGAATATCTCAATTTTGTCTCACTGTCACTCCTCAATCATAACTCTGAATGAGATGCAATCAAGTCCAATAGGTAGCCTATAGAATAAACTCTCTATTATGGTATTACATGTAGAGAGATCATCTCTGAGTTGACAATTATGTCCTTCCAAAGTTTGTTGTTTCTATAGCATTCACAGAACTACACTTTGCTATTTTTCGCAGCTCTCTGCTTCTGTACTAGTCAACTGATAGCAACCTTTTCATCCTCAGAAACTTCATCTCCTCAGCTCTCCAACAAAGTATGGCATGCACAAATCCAAGTAGTGGCACCAAAGATGATGATATCAAACGGTATCGAAAATTCGGCCAGCGTGGTGTAACATGTCATAACTCATTCTTTCTTGATGCTCTGAAGCTGAAATTCGACCTCCATCTCCTCCACCTCCACCTTCTTCCTCCTCCACCTCTTGAAATTCGACCTCCACCTCTTTAACAACTCCAGAAAGTTTCAAATCCAAGTAGAACCTAAACTTCTCACAATCAACTCAGATGTGACATTCACTCAATCTTTCTCTCAACCTCTCATAATACACTTTCAACAAAACTTTGTTGTCTTAACCACTCGTCCAAAAGGTCTCTAACTTCTCAAGAAATTGGAGTGCCTCCTTCACTACCAATTTGTAAACAGAACCAAACCCTAAACTAACCTCTCGGAATGACCCAAACCTTAACTATCAATGACACAAGATGATATGCAGACTTTTGTGCACAAAAACAATGATATCCTTTAACCCAATAACCCAAATGATCCGAAATTTCACATGCAAGTAGCTGACTGCACTCTCACATATCTTGTAAAGTTTCATAGTCTAAATCGACTCCAATATCCCAGTATCACTCTCAATGTCCTCTGATAACAATCGCTCACTCTCATAATCTCCGATTTGAGGTACTCAACTTCAGCCGACCATAACTCTATTATTCCAACTTGAAATCGATCGATCTTGGAGCCTGTCAACAAGCCCATCTCAAGAGCTTTCAAGAAATGGTCATCTCTTCTCCAGCAACCCCATAGACCTCTCAAAAAGTGTGAAAAACCTCACGAGAATAAAATTGATCACGAATTTGACCCCCTCATCTTCAATCGATCAAAACTCTATCATGCGAGCACTAAATTGAGAAGTCTCTGAGTCCACGAGCATCCACGTCTTCCAAAATTTCCAATCATATCCAGGACTTCTCAAATGAGACACGGGAAGTGCCTCTAACCCTCAAAAACATGAAGAGAACTTGGTAGAAGATGATTGGTCAAACTTTCAACCAATAAGAAATAAGTTGATAAAAGTTTTTGTCTTTACTCACATGACCAACAGACAAAAGAACGAAATTTTATCATGAGTATCATTTTTGCACTCACAATATATTCAAAATATATTGTGAGTGCAACACGTATTCAAAATATATTTAATAAAATATATTTTGAATACGTGTCGTTGACGACGTCATTGACAAAGAAGTAATGAAAGACACAACTGCACTCAATATAGGGTCAGAATGATGATCCTAAAATGGTTGACAATAAACAGAACAGACGAGACTATTATCTGATTGTAATAATCTTTCTGAAATTCCTCACGATAAACTCTCGATGTGTCACTTTTAGTCGACTATAACAACATATCTCGACTCAAGTGTTGAACGAAACTCTTGCTAGAAAGTTAAGATCCAATCAAGGATCCATACTATATCATAGTAAGATGTAGACCGTAAGATCTTAAACACGTCATAAGTGACTATCAAAAGAATGATAAGACCCGGAGTAGTCATTACTGCAACCATAAACGACTCTCTTCAATGAGTCATCATAAACACTCGAAAGTGATCACACAACAGACAATGAAGCTCGATGATGAAGGAGTTCACAAGTGGAAGATCAGGAGCACGAAAGGACCCTCTATTCATGTCTGCCACTCTTATTGTCTCTCACTCCATCGGCGACACTCATAACACTCACGACTAGATCTAGATACTCCACACTCGGTGTCCAAAGCTCCGCACATCTCTCTTCATATACAGCAAACTCGCATATGACGACAAGAGTACTAATCATTATCTTCACTCAGCGGAGAGTACACAGACCGTCCATGTGGAGTCTTATCTTTTCACACGATAAGGTCCTGATGGATCTACAACATCAAAACATGTACGATAAAGATATGTACATGTTTCACACCCTAACCAACTCACAACACGACAGCGTCACGTGAGAGACCCTCTGATCATCGTACAGACATTTGGGATCGTGAAAGCTCACTTCAGGATACTGTCAGTGGGAATAAACACCTCAATAAAATGAGCATCGAATGTCATACACGCATGTTGTGTGTTACACAACATTTTGCTCAAGAACTAGATTCAACTTTATGATCGGCTCTCAGCATCAGAGTTTGGATTGCATAGCAGAACCAACTCGACTATGAACAACAGATATCGTCTTGGTGACACAAGTGGTGAAGTACGAGCAGCTATGGATAGATTCATTGGGTTGAATGGTTGAATACTTTTCTTTCTCAACATTGTTTTGGGTTCTCATCACTTGGTTTTCTTTTTTTTTTATCATTGTGTTTTGCAACCATAACGAAAAATCAGAGTCTTCTAGGAATACTATGGTGGTTAAGCTCGGAGGCTTTTGTTGGGGTTCAACTCCCCAATTAACCAAACATGCGTGAATACCCGAGTTTTAGGTCCAAGCACATACAAATGTTTTTCAGAGTATGGACAAGTCTACTTATGATCTTCCCTCTCTACTCGTGATCTTCCGTCAATCCAAAACCAACACATTTCTTCTGGATAAGGTTTAGTCTTTAAGGTCGCACGATATGTCGAAACTGGTTCTATTTTATGCGGGCTACTGATTACGAAGTGATCATCCACTACGTAAAACTCGTGATAAGAGGGCTCCATCAAGAAACCACGGAACGTGGTGCTATACTCCCGGAATGAGCTAAATCACCGCGTTCACGATGGGTAATGCGTTACTACTAGCATAACTAAAGTATGAAACTCTTTTGACATTGTCATATATCATTCATATATCACTCAGTTTGAAACTTCATTGGCTTTAATGTTTAGTTAGGCATCGACACTAAGCGAAGAAGACATAAAGCGGGCTCAAGCATATCACAGTAAGCATGTAGCCGCCAAGTAGCGCGACATCCACCCCCTCTGAACCTGTACATCCTCCGGTATGTGCCATCCTGATCAAGACTCTTCAGCTTCGGCTTCAAACTCATCTTCAACCTGCATTGAGTCTTCAGCTTCATCCTCCGTAAACTCTGCAACGTTCTGGTCCTCCCCTCTCCTCCTAAAGAGCTTGATTCTCTTTCTTGCGACTAATATCTTGAGCACTGCACCATCTAACTCTCTCAAGGAGTATGTGGCATTATCATAAACTTCTAACACCACATAAGGTCCAAACCATCTCTTGGAGAACTTCCTGATAGTGCTATGCTGATTATCAAGACTACTATCATAGACTCACACCCAATCACCTTCTTTAATTCGTTTGGGTCGTAATCTATGTGTCTATTAAATCTGTCTTTGTTTCTCTCTTTAGCAATCTGCAACCTTTCCACAGCTTTGGCAACATCCTCAGGTCTTCGTTCTAACTGCTGGATCCTTAATGCAAGAAGATCCTCCGTACTTCTACTATCTTCCCATGCCAAAACATTCCAAGTAGGCACAACCTCCTCAATCGGCATCACAGGTTTCTGTCCTAGTATCAATTCTGCTGGCATGTAACCTGTAACGGTACTATGAGTTGTACGGTCTGCCCATAAAGCAAACGATAGCAGTCTAAGCCATTCACGGATCTTACCCTTGCAAGCTTTCACCAAAGCTTTGATGATTGGCGGATGACCTCTTTCGCTCTTGTCATTCCCTTCAGGATTGTAAGCAGTGGTTAACGTCAACTTGATTCCCAATCGCTTGAAGAACTCAACTGCTTCTTGTGAATCCAGCTCGCTCGTATCTGCAGTGATCTTTCCCACACACCTATATCTACAAATAACATCTTCAAGTAGAAAGCGGCAGACACTAGCAGTGGTCTTCGTCCTCAAGGCACGGCCTTCAACTTGGTTAGATAGATCTTCTCTAGCCAAGACTAGATACCTCATTTGTCCAAGCCCAAATGGCATAGTTACCAGATCCACTACCCATTTGTAATAAATGGCTAAAGGATAAGTAGGATGCAATCCATCACGATGGCGTATGTTGGAATACATCTGGCAAGGTATATAGGATGAAACAAACCGTACTACATCCTTATACATACCCTTCCACCAATACTTCTCCTTTATCTTGGCAAATGTAGCCCAAACTCCTCTATGACCGACCCATAGACTCTCATGGAACTCCTTGATCAGCTTCTGTTGCAATTCCATGTCACATACCACCCGCTGTGGTACACCTCCTTGTAGCTTAGGGCGCTTCCATAGATGTCTTCCATATAAAAAGTACCCATAAGCTGTTCTACGGATCCTCTTGAAATCTGCATCAGACCAGCCTTCTTGCCTTTCCAATGAACTCAAATAGCGCCCAAGATCCAACCACTCGCCATCGTACATAGTTTTCTCAAATAACTCCAATGGAGCTGCAAAATAACTTCTATCCTTTCTAGCAAAAACACTAGAATAGAACTCTGTTCCCACATCCTCCTGGTCATCTATCATTCTCTTCTCATCGTAATACCTAGCTCTTGATAACATATCTGCCACAGGATTGTCTTTTCTTGCAATATGTCTAAATTCTGAGTTCAAGGACTTGATATATGCTATCCACCTCAACATAGCAATATCTGGAGTTGTACAGCTAGTGATCATTCCCAAGAGAGGTAAACAATCTGTCTCCACAACCACAGGTGCTCCTATCAAGTATTCCTTGTCACTCTTCATCGCAGTAACTACTCCCCATAGTTCTCTCTTGACCTGAGGGTAGTCTCTCTGCCGTGAACTTAATACCTTAGCACCAAAACGCACCACATACCTATTTCCATCCTGATCATCCTGTCCTATAGCCCATCCAATGCCAATAGGACTAGTATCAACAGTAAGGATAACAGATCTGCCCAACTCATATGTTACCTTCCGTAGAGTTGGTGGTGAAGACAACAGATCCTTCAACTTCTTCATAGACTCGCTTTGCTCCTCTTGCCACTGAAATCTCTGCCTCTTCCTCTGCAACTTGTACAACGGATCTGCTACATGTGCAAAGTATGGAATCCATATATGATAAAACACACAGGCACCTAGAAACCTTCTCACTTCGATAACTGACCCACATGTCTCCTTCATCCTTCGAATGGCATCAACCTTGTTTGGACAAGGTTTCCGACCATAAGATCCACATAGGTGCCCCACAATCAACACCTCTTGTTCTCCAAATACAGACTTTGCTCTTGATAAAGTCAAATGAACCTCCTCCAGTCGACTTAATATCTTATCGCAATCAACTATATGATCTGCAACTAACTTACGGCACCCCCTCTGATCCTTTACCTCATTCTTCTCCTCCTCAGCACACCCTTTGATCGGCACATCATCAAGGAATGGCATAGTTTTTTCAGGAATGGAATCCCTCAAAACTTATTCATGCCATTCATCATATGTGCTACAAAATTGGTAGCACCTTGTGGCAAGGTGCACATCCTTAGTAACCCCAAAGGTGTCCTCATTGTAGTCAAGTCTCTACTCTCAGAGGATAACTGAAACTGATCATAACCTGAATATAAGTCTCCCATTGAATAGATAGCACGACCAGCAAAAGCCTCTGCAAACTCGTCTACAATAGGTCCTATACCCATATTCCTGATTGTCACCTTGTTAACTAGCTGCATATCTTGAATGAATCTCAAAGCTCCACTCTTCTTCGGAACAGTAAACCATCTGCTAGAGTAGGGAGCTATAGATGGTTCCAAGATACCCATCCTAATCGTCTCATTGAGCAAGTCTATCAACTTTGGTAGATGAGCTCTAGGTACAGGGATAGGACGTAGATTCCAAGGCACATGCGGTATAGTAAAGATTACCATAGGTGCAACTACACTTGGATCTACACATCCTACTTCATGTGACTCAAACGCAAACGCCTTACCATGCCTAGATAGCATCTCCCTGAAGCTCTTCTTCTCTTGCTCAGTAAGAAATCCATCACCTCCAATCCTTAGCTCCTTCAGTGTTGTTTCTGTGAACTGGTGTCCAATTCTTCTCGGTCCTCTGAGCGTCAGTTCTCGTGCAGCTTGCTCCATCTTCTGATTGTAATCGAGTGGCAAAGGCAAAGCCACTGGTTTGACTTTCTTTGCCACTGACTTGTACTTGGTCTCCACATACACCTCTTGTCGATCTATAAACTTATCAATAACATCATAAAGCTCCTTGGAGCTCACTCTCACCACTCTATCTACATCATCTGTAGAGCTTTCTAATATAGATTTCAACTCTCCTATAGTATCTACCAAATACTGCTCTTCAAACACTCCAAATATGTATTCATCTCCTCCTAACTCTCCACTATCCCACAAAGATTGTTGTACATACTTCACATGTTGCCTCTCAAACCTCTTTAGATTCTCAACCTTCCTATAACACATGATGTCAGTCCTAAGAAGCCAGTGGATAAAGCTTCCTGCTCTACTGGATCAGGCGAGAATCCTAGCTCTACTGTACCGTTGAAGTCTCGCTCTTCAATGGTACTCTGCCAAAACTCCTAGACTCTCTAAACTCCTGAGTAATCTTAGGCAGTGGACGATCTCTCAAGCTATCACGATTCCTCTCATGTTCTTGCAGCAACGGTCAAAAATTGAACAGCTCTTTTGCCGTCTCTACTACGTATCCTAGCATAGGCTGAACCATCATCCATAACTCGTGTCTCCATTCTAACAGCAGTAATGTAAGGCTGCCTTAGAATGATAGGATAGGTTAACATGTCTTGTACAAAGAAATTCTGAACATCACTGATGTCACCCACAGTTACCTTGATGTTGGGACAAGCACCATAGAGTTCTCCCCTCTGGTTGTTGGCAGCGCGGATAAGCCATCCATGGTCGGTGTCTATGGGCCATCTCCCACGCTTGTACAGCTCCTTAGACATCAAATTAATCTCTGAGCCATGATCAATCAACGCCACCACAGGTTCCTCTAGATCTCCCAGCTTCACTAAGGTCTCTGTGGTTGCTCTTGCCAATGGTTGTGAGAGTAATGGCTCTTCTGCGATGCTTCCACCTCATCTTCAAACCTCACGTGCTGATAGGATCTCCCCTCTGATACTTGAGAGCAGTAACCAGCAATCTCATCTTCCTCATCATCCGACAGTTTAGTCCCTAGAGCATTAAGCGTAGCTGCTTCACCCAAAATCTGACGTTTCCTCTTGATGATATCTATGATAACCTCATGGAACTCACGCTTTGCAATCCCAAGAATCTCACCCAAAGTAAACTCAACTTTCCCATTCAAGATACGGTTCTCTAACACCTGCTTCAAGTCTGTAGCAATCTCAATGTCAGACTGAAGTATGTATGCAGGCATCTTACCCTTCTCCTTGCTTCTCTCCTTCTCCTTTGGTGTTGTAGGTGGTAGATCCTCCATAGTCTCCTCCCGAGTAGGTGTTGTCTCCTGCCTTGCCTCTGGTCTAGCCCTTTCACTCCTTGTAGCAGGCCGTTTGGCTGTAGAAGCCTCACCTGCATCCTCCCTCCTACATTTTTCTTCTAGTACAGCTTCATGATGACTTCATGCAACATAAGCATGTACTGACATAGTATCCACATGGTCATTCCATCCTGTAGTCTCTCGAATTGAGTTGCCAACCCTTCGTAGCACATCCTTATCTAGCTCTGTTCTAGCTACGGACCGCACTACATCAGTCCACAACCCAGTAGTCCCTTTCTCTCTCTCCATCTCCACTTTCACTCCACATGTAGCAGCATTCACAAGAGAAACAGCATGTGATGTTGATATTTCATTCACAAGTCTCTTCATACCACCCTTGCCAAAGTTGGTTCCCAACATCATCCCAGTCTCTCTCAGATGGATCTTACCATCTTTGAAGAAGATCAGATCCTTCCTCAATGCATCTGAAAACTCCCCACAATCTCTTCTTACATGGTCTAGGCTATCACACCATATACAACGATGAACAAAGCCTTCTCTCATCTGAGGTCTCTGCATAGTAGGTTGTACATTCTGCTCCTTCTCTTCTAACCTAGTGAGCTTAAGCTTAAGCTCATTCATACCCTTAATCAACTCATCAAGCGGTGAGTCTTCCTCTCTAGCAATTACCAAAGCGAGTTTAGTAGGCAACTGCTTGACAAGAATTATGAGAGGTGCTGCTTCACTTACCACCACCTTGTCCCTTCTTCTCTGTCTCTTGGTCAGCAAAGAAACAGCCTCTTCAACCTCCTTCCAATCAGTCTTCAATCTTCTCTCCTCACTCTTGTCTTCCAGCAACAGCTCAAGCTTCTCCTGAATAGTCACGTCTGCTGCTTGTAGGAAAAGCTCTGTCTTCTCCACCTCTAGTGTAAGCTTCTCTGTCCTAGAAAGCTGAGCATACTGACGATCAAACTCCCTTAACAACTCATTTACAGACAAACCTTTGTTAGGCTTCACCACCCACTCCAAGAACGTTCTCTTGGTCACCCTCTCTGAATCTTCAGTGTAGTACTCCTCCTTCAAAGCTCGCATAAAGCTCTCCCAACTCTGTCCTTGCTGCTGCTTGAGCTCTTTCACACGCCCACGAATCTCAGGCACAACAGCAAGTTCAAAGTTCTCCACCATCTCCTTCTCAGGTACCTTGTTCACCTCCATCTCCCTAGCATAGTATCGCACGTACTTGGAAATATCTGTCCCCTTGAACTGGTCCATCTGGTGCACCACAGATTGCAACGCCTTGGTTGCTAATACCTCCTTCCTCTCTGTGCTCTGCTGCTGCTGCATAAACATGTGAAAACCTTGGAACATCTTCATTGTAGCAGCATCCAACTGAGCAGGTTGCTGAGCAGCAGCAGCACCTCCACTTGACGATCCTTGGTTGGCCATGATATCTGATCCTGTAACACTCTCAAGAAAACTCCCACCGTAGGTATTTCACGTCGAGTTCACCAAAAAGAGAGTATGTCGGAGTGTGATCCTTCTACCTAGAAAAGCGCCGGGCTTCTGGCTGTGGTTGTTAACTCAAGAGGTTGGCTTTCAGGTCACAGTAGGGCTATAAACACTCACACAGATGTGTAAGATCTAGTAATATGCTCAGAAAGCGAAATTCAGGTCTAGCTGGCAGTAATAGGATCCAGCGGCGAACTTTGACACTCACGGAGAAGAAAACTATGAAGGTTTAGACTTCTAAACTTCCCCTACATGCAAATGAGGTACTACTGAACTCACACACGAAGTTTCAGCCTGAGATCAAATTTTGACACGGAGATATGGACAGAAAAGTTCTGAGCAAGAAAACTACGGCAATTTCTGATACCTAGCTGGCTATTCCGACCTATAACAGAAGATAGGCTCGATCAATTTCAAATATTCTTACAGGATTTGGAGTCTACAGGATGCTGAACACCCCTGTGAAGTTGGGACTCCTGACTGTACACAGAACTCCAGATCTCCTCCTCTGAAGTCGCTGCTCTAGATTAAGAGCTTTTCGGACCCCCTCTGCTTCAGCGGCCGCCCTGAATTACTCAGTCACTCAATCGATGCGAAACTTTTTGGGAAATCGTAGCCCTGCTGGCAGAGAACACAACCTCGAAGTTTTGAAGCAATTTCCTCAAATCTGCTGCAATTGACACTGAAAACCCTAAATACAACAAAAGTGATTCAATTCTAGCACAATTCGAACTTCAATTGGTCATAACTTCGTCTTTATTGCCTCAAATCGATCGAAAATTTCCTGGAAGTTCTTGGCATGACGAGCTCTACCCTCCTGTGCGCTCAGATTTTGAAGTCCCTCTCACCAAATGCTCGAACTCTCCTTTAGAGCTCTGTTTCTAAATTTAGAGTTAAACTAAAGACAAAAACAGACCAATGGGAGTTCATAGCTCCACTTGGTTGTCCTTTAGTGCCCTAATCCACATGGTAACTCAACTTCACTCAAAGGCTACCACGTCAGTCCCTAAAGTGCCACCGTAAATCTTAAACTTCACGCGAAGGCATGTAAAATAACACGTAACCCTAAAAGATAACTTAACCAATCTAGAAAGCGTGCATGGGCGACAGGTAAGTACAACCCATGAGCTTAAACCTCTTTCAGCATGGAAATCCTAAGTTATGTACTTTCACAACATAGATAAGCATGATATCATTTGCACAAGCGCAGGAGTGCTTGAACAAGATAGATAACATACTATCAATCTATTAAGACTCAAAATATATAACACAATAGTGTCAACACCGTATGCAAAGGTGTCAAACATATGTATAAAGGACTAGAAGTAATATGAGCTAACTTCTAGAACTACTAAACTCAATCGTCGGAGTAGAAGTCAAGCATGTAGCCGCCAAGTAGCGCGACAGCGGGTTGCATATCGCACTGGGACGCCTAGTGCAACTCTAAACTTCCTCACGGATCGCACTGGACCTTGCACTTCCGTCGCAAATCGCACTAGGACACCCAATGCGACTCTACACTTCCGTACGGATCGCACTGGGCCTTGCACTTCCGTCGCAAATCGCACTAGGACACCCAATGCGACTCTACACTTCCGTACGGATTGCACTGGACCTTGCACTTCCTCGCGGGTCCTAGTGCGACTGTAAACTTCCTCCGTGCGATCCGTGATGACTTCACTGCGACTATATGGATGATTTGTTACACAAGTGTGACTTGTTACACTTAAACCACCTCAGTGAGATGCAAGTTGTACTAAAACTACGACAGAATAACACATTCTCCTTATGTGATAGAATCACATTAACATAACATACCAAAACATACCAAGAGAAGAATGTGCAAAAAGAAAATAGAATAGTCCTCTGTTACTTGAATCACTTCTTTATCGTTCCAAAGTTACAAGGCCACCGAGAGCACAAAGAAAATAGCGGCCTGTAGTATATAAAAAAGAATCCTGCCTGTACTACATAAACTTACAAGTACTCTCAAGGAGTACTTTTAAGTTTTTTGATAAACTCTAATCGTTGCTGACGAGATAAAGATCTCCAGGTTATCTCAGTATATTCTTGGGTCACCTCACCCCAATACTTCTTCAACGCAGGAAAGGATCTCGTGCAAAAGCTTACGAGTACCTAGTTTGAACATACACGGGAGTTTCCCATGTATTGTTTCTCCATTCTCTCAACCAGGGCATAACACAAACATTCATGCACGAGACAAGCACTGATACTTTCCCAAGAGAAAAAAATAACACTATCTTTTATACACTTTGGTGAAGCACATAACTCTCCTTCTTAGCGAGAAACGGGATCATACTACACTCACGGAAATCAGAGAGAACGGATCATACAACAAATATAAACTTTAATAAAAGAAAAGAAATCATCGAGATATCGCAATGAAACAACTATGATTTTTATTAAGGTTTCAATAAAACTCCTCCTGGATTTCTGTTCTGTCGAAGACAAACAGACATAACTCGAGTTCTTTGTTGTATTCATGAGTTCGTGTTAGCTCCGCTGTATCTAAGAGGTGATTCTGCATCTCTTTCAGTCTCTATAATTAATTCTCCATCGTCTTCTGTCCACTCGTCTTGATTCTTGCTTAGAAAATTATGCAACATAGTGCAACATCCTACCCATCTAACTAAAAATCGGTTCTCAGATCTATTTTCAGTTGTGTTCTCACTTGTTTCAAGGAGTGCCATCTCGATTTCAGTATACCAATACAGTGCTCATTTGCAACTCTTGCGCGTGCTAAGCAAGTATTGAAATCTTGCTTCTCCTTATCTCCGATGGTCATCCTGAAAGAAGGAAGGAGGTGAAGCATAGGAGAGTATCCAGAATCTCTAAGTAAATACTGATCAGGATCAAATAAAGGACCAGCACTGTCCATATGTTTCCAAAGAAAAGACTTTCACAAACATGTGATATCTTGACAGCTCTCGGGCATACCTGAGAATAAAAAGAAAATCCTCTTCCTCTGACAACATGCAACTTGTGTATTTATCGAGTAGTTGCATTTCCTGTCATAATATTTTTCTCCATCATATCTAGGTCTTTGTAATAAAGGTAACAAGGTATCATCTATCAACCTTATACATCCATGAAATCCTTTCGCTGCAAAAGCTTCAGAGTTTATCTTCCTCTCTTCTCGATTCGGTCATCGTATTGATATTTCAGAGTCGACTCCCGAGCCTTCATCACTCTTTGGGTATATAGAACCATCGTTCCATGCCCTATACTCCACAAGAACATAGACCGTCCAAGTGCAGCACCATTCTCATCATGTCCAAATCGGTCAAGTGTCACAGCAACTTGTAATGACATAGGAGCCTGTTTCACACGAGCTCTATTGTGAAAAATAGGATGTTCTTCAACCAAAGCTACCAACGTAGCAAAACTTCTTTGATCCATCCTTGTGATTGACGGAAAACATCAGCAGGAAGATTTTCAAAATAATTCTGATAAAAATCTTGATTCTTGAAGAACGTAAACAGTTGCGATCTTTCTAAATAACGCGAAGCAGATAGAATCCTGTAGAGCTCCAAGGATTCATCATCCGAATCATCATCGTCCTCACTAGAGCTAGTGAAGTTCTCACTCTCTCTACTCTCGGATTTTCTCCTCTCATCCTCAATGAAATACTCGCTCTGCGACCTCTGTGGCATTTTCCTCTCATCTTCACCCGATTCACTTGAACAATCGGATCTAGATGATGTTAACATCACCCGCATCTCTAAAATTTCTTCCAAAGTTGCTAATAGTTCTTTTCTCGCTGAAACACGAAGTATGGTGGAGATGGTGAGATTGCTCACTTAGAGTGCTAGACGGAGATGTTGAAACGACACATGCTGAAAGACTCTCAGGCGCTAAAGGAGCTATAACTTTTGCTAGATCGCGATACTGAAATGAAACGCTCTCATGCGTTAAAGATACTGCGTGTGGAGTTCTTTTTCAATTTGATATAAAAAGCGAGATTTTTAATGCTTTCCAGTAAACATGTACTACTAAATGCATTTAATAAATCATGTATTACTCACCGTATTTATTTCACGGTCAAAACTAGAACGGACAATGAGAAAACAATCGCGACTAGTTTCTGCAGGTACCTCAAGAGGTACCCGCAACCGAAATGACCGTTGTCATGATCTCATGCCTGCGGGGAGCCGATTAATCACCACTGCCACTCACTTTGACACCTCCTACTGTCACGTGAGAAAGATCGAAACTTACGAACGATTTAGGGCGATGGGTAACTTTAGCCGATAGTCCGCGGATATAAGACCCACCATCCTTTTGCAGGATTCAGATTTTGAAAGTGATCTAAGCGAAACTTCGAGTAGATATCGAAGTTCGGCTGTTCGTGACGCTATCTCTCTTCCGCTAGTCGCGGCTGTCGGTTGTCTTCGTTCACCAGGGCTACACTGCCTCTACTGGTCTCTACCACCTCCCTTAACTTAGCAAGTCCGACTAACGCGGTTCGTGTTTCTCGGCGGCCAGAATGTTCTTTCCACCTCGACCAATATGGTATCTACTATAAATAAACAGTAAATTCTGCTGATGAAGGGACGACGAGCGCGTAAGAAAAGGTAGGAGTGGAGGGTTACAACTTACAGGTATGTCATAGGTGGCCCCAGCAGCACATCATGATGGATTGCGGCGTCGGGTGAGGCAGAGGTGCGAGTTCCTTACTTTCTCTTCTCGAATCTTATCAGGTCCGAGACAAAACGTTCCGGCGTCCACACTTAATCTCGTGTAAAGCATAGCGTTCCAGCACTTTGGATTCAACCTACGATTACACTACCTTTCGTCCGTTTGCATCGTTGTTTGCTAAAGGATACTCGTGTAACTTAAGGCGGCTTCAGAGAAGGCTAGTATGTGTTGCATATAAATGGTAATATCACTCCATATACACATCCCTCGTCTTAAAATGACTTTTGAATCAAGCCGTTCATCCCGGCCATAAAGATGTCACTGGGTCTGAAGTGGCTTAACGACACCAAACCAGATATAAAAAGTCTTAAGACGTTAGCAGTAATAACCTTGCCTCTCTTATTTTTGAAACTCAATCGAACAGAATTAAAGACCAGTGAAAGGAATGCGGACTAGCAAGTGAAGCACTGCGGAAGACGAAGCATAGGGAGCGGAGCATGGGCTGTAGCATGTGCCATAACCCAAACCCGTATGTGGTGCAGGAATTGCAATAGAGTAGGCGTCTCTTAGGACTCGGGGGTGGCCCGCCTCTCCTGGTGTCGTTCCTTCTCGCTCAAAGCCCGCTGCCGCATGGCCCAGACGGTCAACCACCAATGTAATGCCCTTTCTTGGAGTGGAATAGCAAGCATTGCGGCCTGGCAGGGTCAGGGCAGTGGCACTACCGTATGGCAGGCAGGCGGTGCCGTGGTAGTCTTAGTGGTTCGCAACTGCAGCTTTTTGCTTGATCAGGTTCTTAGTACAAAAGTCGAGCTTGAGCTTATCAGTTCATATCTTTATCAGACCTCTGACTGGCAGCAGTCCGTTTTATTAGTCATCCACATTATTATATCAACACATGAAATTTATAACGAACTTTAAGAAGAAAACATGATTCATGTAATTTGTACCGTCAATATTAAATACCTGGCAGAAATTTGAACTCAAAAACACAAGCTGACATGACAAGATGACGGGCAAAATCGTCTAAGGCGTGGAACGCAACACTGTTTCGCGAGTGGTAGTGTGTGTGCGAAGAATGCGAGACATATAGGATCGGCAAGAGGTTGACCTAATGCTTACGACCGCACCATAACGTTCTTGTTCGAGTCTTGATTTTCAGCGTCTCTTTTTGGGGCCTGACAACGATATCAAAGACGTCATTTTTTTAGTAGTATCTTGTCATGTTCGGTCAGTGCATGCATGGAACGTGGACGGGAAGCTCTCCTGAAGCTCGAAGAAGAACGCAGTTTTTGAAGCTAGGATCGCTGTCTTTTGTGTGATGATGACGAGAAGACTATGAAGCGTTCGTTCGAATGTGCAATCGAATGTGCACTCTATACAACTATTGTGCACCATGTGGTGCATCATGGACAAACTTCTCACCTTCTTGTCAATGTTGCGAACAGACCACCTCGAGAAATGGCAGGTACTGCTCGACCCATCCCTATAAAAGCCTGAGAAAACTGGGAAGTCCTCGCTCTCTTGGAATGCAAGAAAGCCGAGACAGAGGAGTATGAATCTTTAGTGGTCGAGAGTGCATCGTCTAGTCTGAAGCTAAGTGGAGGAAAATTCAGTTTTGGATGGCAGAGAAGGATAGTACGCGTGATTTGAATCAGGTTAGGGACAAATGATAGTCACTTTTATGTTGTTACAACAAAGTTAAAGACTGGAACAATCGATCTGACGTAGAACCTTATTCTAGCTTATCTGGATCGAGCATAAGACGAATGGAGTACCGCTAGCTTTTGTTGAAACTTGGAGTGATTTCCTCGAGTTATTCTATGATGGACGGCCAAGCGTAAATCCACCGTGCATCGTCGAGCCCATATCTACTGATCCAGCAGATGGTCCAGAGAGTCCGTCACCTAAACAACCACAAGATGAAGATCGTACGACTGAAGATGTAAGCGATTTCACTATGAGATCGAATTCGTGCGTTAAGAGGAAAAAAGAATGAAGTAGGAGTGCATCGGCTTTAGTGGATGTCATGGACAGATGCACAACATCGATGTCTGATATCAGATTGAATCAAGATTGTTGAGAACAATCGAGAGATGATCGAGAAGAGCGTCGAATAGCATAGCTTCAAGAAAATGAAGCTCAGAGAGCTCTCTTCTTAAGAGAGCAGCATAAGGAGATGGTTGATGTATTCAAGACGATGGTCACTGCCTTCATTATGATAGCCAGGAACGGAGAAATGAGATCGACTAGAGAAGAATCATTTTGTTGAATGAGTGCTTCTTGATTGTTTATGTTCTTGTTGAATACTGTTCTTCGAACAGCAATGCGAGGCATATGTTTGGTGTTTTCTCTTCTTATCTCCTTTAGCACTTGCTGCTACTTTTGCTGTTACTTCATTCCGTGATGATCTTGATCCTTTATGGTCATGAACCTGTGCTGTCGTGCAGCAGTATGTTTGATAATGGATGGAAAGTTTATCGAGTTTCGTTCACTTCCAATCGATTGCTAAATCTCTCTTGAGACCGTCAAGAGTAGATGGGATAGTTCTGTAAGCGTTTGTTCCTCCAGCGGGCATGGAGGAGAAAAGGTGTTTGTGGACATAATTTCTGCAGAGAGCTGATGATTCAAAGCTGATGCATAGAAGAAGACAAAGGAGATAAGCATGCATGGTCACAGTTTTAGGAAGTAAATAAGAGACTCCAAATTCATGAGTTGTTTGGAGGAGATTGCTGCAAACGGGAAGCAAGTGGCGGAGCAGCAGCTGAGGGTCTTATCTTACTGATTGGCCTCTTGTTCGAGAGTTTATTTCTTGTATAGTCATTTGATTTTATGGTCTTTGGTTTGTCTGGTTTCTTTGGTTTAATGTAGCACTGCTTGTATGTTGCATGAAGCCTTGTTTAAGGTGGCTCGTCTAATCTCAACTTCATACCGTCTTCCTTACTGTCCTCTTTTAACCTCGTTGAATCATCTTTGCAGATCATCGACTGAGCATGTTGATGATGATGACAACTGTCATAGTAACCATGGATGTCTTTGTCCGGTCATGGTATGCCGATCGACTGGTACAAATCACTGATTTGATTCTGAACAAAACACGAATGATGATCTAAGGACATGGAGCGAGGTTGTCATTGTTGCTCTCTCCCTCCTTGTCTCTTCTGAAGCGAGACGAGTTGAATAATGAGTAAAGCAGAGATCTATGATTTGGCTCGACTACTACCTTTGGTAGTATTTCGAGACGTCACGATGGCTCTAAAGTGTCTCCGAATGCCAAAATAACTCTTTTGTTGAATTTGTGAATAGTTGACTCCTCATAACGGCGTTCTGATACACGATTTTGAAATGTTGTTCCAGTGGAGGTCCGTGTTGGTGCAGTACTGTTCCGACTGAGCACTGGTATGAGCTACTCCACGTGGAAGATCGGTTTGACATCAGGGAGTTCATACCCAAGGTTGACTTTGTGTGGAGCAGGCATTTGGCATCCTCAAAGCTCATTTTCCAATTCTGAGCATCGGAATCTCCTCTTCTGTCCAATGGACAGCTCGTCTTGTACACGCAACTTGTATCTTTCATAACATACTTGTGAAGAAACGTGTAGCACTCATGGATCGATCATTGGAATCATTCTGTACACCGCCTAGGTCAGTACAGAGTAGGATGAACTCTTTACGCCTTGGAGATTCAGGTGAGGAAGTACGGCAGGCCTTGGCAGAATATCTAGTGTTCTCCCAACGATGTTTTTTTCTCTTATGTTTTAATTTCACTAGCATTTTAGATCGCCAGATGATTATACTAAAAACTATGTTCGCAGGAGATCAAGTTGGAACTTCTATGGGGTTCAATTTCTCATTTGACCAGTAATATGTCTAAAATATAATACAGAAACATGTTGCAAATCCACATCGCAAGAAACACCAACTCCAAACTTCCTTCGACTCTAAACACGAACCAGACACTCTTCGTTGCCAAAGTTGAGTGCCAAGTGCGCTGGTGCTTGAAAATACCGGGAACGTACTACACGGCATGGACTCTTGCTACTACACGTTAAGAATAAATCAATGCAGTATTGGAAAGACTCAGGTTGAACGAAGTGGTGCAGTGATAACTGTTAGATTTTTGAAAATAAAGTCACACAGTGCCAGTCTCGTACATTCTTGTCAGACGTCGCTTGTCCTAGAAACACCCGCATCAGAGACGGTGATGCGGTCCATGCCTAAGTCAAGAATTTGATCAAGACACTATTTAATAAAAGAAGTCTGATAAAACTCGACTTCGTATTGGAGGACTGATCAAGCAAGAAACTTTCCTCAACAGTGATGCACACACTCCCTTTCAGTCTCTATAGCTCTCCAAGTAATGAACTCTAGATGCATGGAACTACGTCACAGTATGATTGAGGTAAGTCATATGCAGTGTAGAGTTGCAAGCTGCTCTGTGCATTTCATTCTCAGGATCAGCAAGAGATGCTCCTTGGTCTCTTCAGATACAGATTGGAGAAAAAGAAGGCGGAGTGAATAGTTTGAGATCCTGCAGCATGGACGGTCTGGATATGTACTCTTGTATTCAGGTAGTCGTCACCTTGTGGGCTAAGGGCTTCTTCTCCTGACTATGACTCTACAGGTGCCTTGAGGATAGTCTTTTCTAAGGATCTCTTTGTAGTTGCAAGATATTTTATTTCTAGTGCATCTCCCGAACCTAGAGTATCCATCAAGAAAAAGTCTGGGTTTTCGTGCAATACTATTTCGTCTTCATATCTGTCCAAGTTTTCTTCTCGTTTATGTTCCACAAATATCGAGGAAATGGCTTGATCACACCCCCAGTACGATCGCTGCGCTTGATCATACCCCTCTTAACGTTTGGTTGCTTGATCACACCCCCAACCTGCCATTTCCAGTCCTGCCGGTATCGGCGCCATGTAGATTATGCCATGTCACTGCCAACACGGCATGTGCATAAGCGTAAAGAGCGAAACAGTTTGTTTCGCTCTACAAGTGAGCGAAACAGGCCTGCGGGGTGCAATGCCATGTTGCGAAACATGGCACTGCACCCCGCAGGCCTGTTTCGTCCTGCAATGCAGCACTTCACTCTGCAGGCTTGTTTCGCCTGTTTCGCCCTGCAATGCAGCGAAACGTGTTTCGTCTCGCGCGGTTCAGCATCGTAGTTGTTAATATATTGCCAGGGCCTCCCAAAAACCATGGCGCTAGCGATTCAACATCAAGTCGCAGAGAATACAAACAGGGCCTCTCAGAAACCATGGCGGAGGTAAAATTCGAGAGCAACTGCGGTCCAGTACTGCGCCTCCGCAGTACCTTGTTTCGGGAGACTATTCTGAAATCTGCAAGAAACAATTCGGAATCACAAGCTGAAACGCCTCGAGTCCCAAAAACTCTTCTCGTGCAGAGAATGAACGAGGTCCCAAGCAGTCGCGGTCCACGTAGTCAGCAAGAGAGAAATCCAGGCTGGCAGTGTAAAGTGACATGGCCTTATCTACCGGTAGGACGGACGATCGCAGGTTGGGGGTATGATCAAGCAACCAAACGTTAAGAGGGGTATGATCAAGCGCAGCGATCGTACTGGGGGCGTGATCAAGCCATTTCCTCCACAAATATCATTCGTACCTTACTGTACATGTTTTTGAAGCTTGTACACAGACGTGGAGGTTTCCTGTTGTGAAGCTTCCTGAAAAACGCGGAGGGTACCTTCATCCATACACCTTTGGAGCATTCGTGCCAAGTCTTTAGAAATCCACTTTAGTTTAAAACTGCAGAGTCTGAACATAAATTTATTCCCGAACCTAACTGACACAGTACGAAATACAAAAACCAAGGAAATATCATGCAAGTGTGAAGACGCCCTAACTGATTCTAACGAGACCTACAGTACCTCGCTCTCTCGTGCTCCCTGGCGGCCTGGCCTGACTGGTAATCATGCTATTGACCCGAGTTAACTATACCTAATCCGGATTCAGAACTTCAGATTCTTCAGAATATCTGAAGAATCTGAAGTGGCACACTTCATGAACTTTCTCCTCCACGCTTTCCATTACGGCATGCTCTGATCCGACGATGCATCGTGGTCTATTATGACCTTTCTAAGATTCAACTTGGGAGTGAGTCAGGAAAACATTAGTGCGTGTCAATGGAGTTACGAGAATCCTATATAGCTTAGGTTTGAGTGCTCTATTAGAGGGACTCAAACCTTAGATTTAGATGAGAAGACATAAGTGCAAAATGTTAAACTTTGTCAAGGATTAAATAACGTTTATAGCATCCGGTTCATTTATTTTCAACAGGGTTCAAGAGATCTAGTTTATTAGCATTCACTAAATAAATAATGACTGTAAATTTTACATACCACCTAAGATGCGGTACGAATAGTTTACGACAAAAACCTAGAAAAACTTTATGGAGTTACGGGAATATTTTACAACCAAGGTTTGAGTGGGTGCAATAGACCTATACTCTGAAATAGTGTTTTCTCATTTTCTTCTTTTTCAATAAAGCGTGTCAAATTGGAACCTTTTTGAGATATTTGTTGTCCGTGGACGAGTGTTATGACTGCGGCCAAGAGGTCACGGATGTTTCCTATGGGCACTTCCAGAGGCACTTGCAAGAAACGCCGACGGGCGTCTGTAGTTCACATTTTTTCAAATCGACCGTGAGTTTCAACAATAAACAAGTTCAGTACTTAGAGAATTTATTATATTTTTCAAAAATAATTTTTTATAATAATTTAAAACACCACCTTAACCAATACACGGCTCTAGACAAAGCTGCTCTTGGAAAAACTACGGTTTTTTCTTTCTCGACCTTAGAGAATCTTTTGTTTCAGCTTAGAATTTAGAGTCACTGAATGTTACTACATGTTAATTAGATCTCGTGAACACAATATATAATCGAATCAGATGATTACATACGTTGTTGTGTCGTGGATCGACTATGGAGAAAAATTAAGATTCAAAGAATAACTTTTTTCATCTTGATCCAAAATATATTTCTGATAGCACCATTGTGTATGGTTCGTTGAGGAGACCAAAACTGATACTTTAACCTTCGCAAATGGAGCTAAGAGCGAGAGTTACAAAGGGTCAGAAGTTTTAAAGTTTTATCGATAACGAATACTGATAAGGAAAAATCTGACATGGTAAACAAGTTGCTGGTGTGGATAAATTTCTGATGTTGTAGATGCTGACATGATTGTGGATGCTGATTGGATGGTGAAGTGATAGGCCGATATGACATGCATGTCTGCATGGCTACCATGTGGTTGTGTGTACGCATGTCACTTAGCATGTTGCATGCATGTCATATGACTGTACTACAAGGCGAAACATGGTCATTTAGAAGGTGTTTGGAAGTGTACTGAAGGAAGTAAATATTTTTCATAAAACTGGAATTTTTTGTGAAAATGCCATCAGGCTGTCAATTTTTGGGGAGAATTTTAAGAAGATTGAGAAAATTTAGCCCACAACATCGAGGTCAAACTTGTTGGAGCGTAGATGTTCAGGTTTGTGATGTCCAACATCAAGGCTGACCCGATGTTGTGCCAACTTAAAGGACTCTCGAAGGGGGAGAAAGAGGTAGAGGAAGGACTTGAGCCCTGTACAATCACCTTAAACACGAGCATAAGAATACAGAAGAGCTGTTATGGTATACCTCTCGCTGAGAGCAGACCCCAACTTAAACACGAAGACTACACCCTAAACCTAAACCGAATCAGTGTTAACACATCTACAGAAAATGTAAGGTACACGGCATTTTATAAACATCAAATTTATTCCTTATCTATGAAAATTACATAGTATCGAGTTTCTCGATAATTTCTTTTATCTCCTCAAAAGACTTGCCAGCTTTATGCAACTCAACAAACAGAGACGTGTGTCTTTTTCTACTTTTCTCCCTCTCGTGACGTTCTCGTGCTCTTTTTCTTCTTCCAATGAAGCCATACGATATTCTACATACACCTTTCTATATTGGACTTTCTCTCGGATACTTTCCTCGTATAAATTCAAAACTCCCACTTTTATATTACGGTTGGCTCTATGATTTCGAGACGTCTCCTGTGCAGACTGAGCAAGATCAGGGACAGTTCCTCCCCTCGTTTCACCGTAAATACCTTCTTCTTCCTCCTCATCATTCATAGGTCTTTCTTTCGCAGTTGGATTTTCTTCCTGGTAAGCTTGATATCCGCACTGAGAGATATCTATATCTTCGTCGTCTTCTTCATACCGGGGTAGTGTACTCTCATTCTCATATCGAGAAAGTGTACTCCCAGCTTGAAATTGAGAGTCGTAACCCAAGACTTCTTCTTCTGATGGTATAGAATATAACGCGAGAGGATCGATGTTTGCTCTATTACCAAAAACTGCATTCATTCTAAAATAGTGAGGACATTTTCCATCCAATTTCTCCTCCAATGTCAAATCTCTAATCACTTCATCTTCCGTAAGACCTCCTCCTGTTCCGTCTTGAATCTCTTTAGCTTTTTTGTACATACCCACATATCTCTCGAACCGTTTCTTCAGTTCTACGCCTGTAACAACAAGAAACCCATTCTTCCCTGAAAGCTGTGCTGTCATAATTCCAAAAGCTGTTGCTTTACTCAAACACTTTCTTGCTCCTATTTTTGTTTTCGGACCCACATGAAGTGATGCGAAATTCTCCTCGTCCTCGATATAGACAACAATCTTCTCGTAATCGTCACCATTTAGACGAATATGAGTTCTTTTCAAAGAGTCTATCGTCTTCGGAGTCATATCACTCTCTGATCCTCCTCTACTGGATATCTCTGGTTTGATCCTTTCACAACTCTCGCAACTGTTTGTATGCGAGTTCAACTTTTCTAAGTTATCGCTCTTCCTCTCACATGTATCACTCATCTTTGAACGTGAATTCTTCCACTACTTCCACTACTTCATGCACCTTCAATGCTGGAGTTCTTGCTACGCGTAAAATCAAATTAGTTTACATGTATTTAAATGACAAGTAACGTTAGTGAACCACGGCTAACTTTGACAGGCTCCTCTAATTACCCGCGACCATAAGAAGTGTGTACTTGTCAATGTTGGACGCTGGCGGCTCTACTGAATGACCGTCCTCGAGTTATGATAAATATTCTTTTGCCCATAAAAGAATATATTCTTTTAACTTTGACACCCTTACTACTACCTTAGGATAGGATACGCACTGATGGTCAGAATGTTGACGGACCATGACTTATGAGGTCTCTCGCCCATACTACAAGCTCATTCCTCATACCTCCCGTGGCACAGCGAAGTGCATAAGCACCGAGCTTGTGATACAAGGCAGGCAGATTGATGCTTCTACATCGATTAAGGTCATCATCTTCGTCCTGCAGATAATCAAAGTCTAGAGCCATTTTCAGCTATCGAGGTGGTGCGAGTCGTACGATGCTCATGAGGTAAACGAAGAAGAAGAACAAGAAAACGGTACTCGGCATCACGGGATGTAAGGGATTTCACAGCAATCGGATATAGGGACGTATATGTAATGTCTGCCTGCATGAAGATTTCAGGTAGCGCGTGAGGATAAATGGTCATGATTACTGAGCATAAATGGTAGCCGGTCGTACTTGTAATTACGTCTTTCCTTTTCGGGAATCGAGGAACGGTATCCAATTCCTTGATGCTGCGCATGTCCCTATCTAGTACCGTTGTTCTTTTCCCGAGCCTAACCGTTTCCCAGGGATTCTGCTGATCCACCTCCTGCTCTTGTGGGGATCCCATGATCGCCAAATCCGCTTACGAGAACGCTCCTGCTCGTTGCAACCATTATAAGCATACATAGAGTACAGTTCTCGTCATGACCATAGACATTAGAAAACTGGGACATTAGAAATTACAGTGTACTCAATGCTAATAACACAAGATGCTGATGCTTTAGCTGTTGCTCAACGAAACATTCTATCCTCAACACATACCCGCTAAATGAGAAGGTACTGCATATACTCGTGCATAAGAGAAGATTCCGCATACACTTTAGTCTTGAGATGAAGACCTGTTAATTCCAGAAGAATTATGAGTCAGAACAAATTCCAGTAGTTATGGCTGCTTTAGCTTGTTGATTCCACTAACAAGCATTATGCCTAACCTACCAAACGTATCATTTGGAGTCGAATCTCTCTTTAAATCATGTAAGTGGTGGATGTGAAACACTCCCAAACGTGTGATTCCACCAAGGCCTGGAGATACCAAGTATCGACTGTGAGACACAAAAGATTTAGAAATGAAGAATTGCATGTAATAGCTGAGCGATGAAAAAAGTGGTGAAAAACCTTTTATGAATCGAAGTAGAATGAGCGATGAAACAGTCCTGACCATCAGTCATATGAGGTCCATGGAGGCTAAGTGGAGGCCACCTCTCACCCTGCGAATGAATGGCGAGAACTATAAGTGCGTAGAAACGTTTTAGTTCAGGAAGTACTGTTTTAGCAGAAGATTGCTCTGGATAGATATCAGTAGTCCGTTCAACTGAGACATCTACGGGTTTATCACAGTTCATGATCTTTATTACCATGTTTGTCTTTCTCTTACGCAACAAATAATCAGCTCTTTCAGCTTCTTCAAGGAACGCTATGAGAACGTTCCTTGGAGGAGGGGGCTTGAGGCCGATGTGCAGGAAGGAAGTGCATGTTCTTCCTTAAGCACTTCCTTCCTCCTGTGTCTCCGTATTTCCCTTATGTACAGTATCCTGAGACGGTAATACTGTTGATGTTATTATCCCAGCTATCATACACTCATACCAAGTTAGAAGGGAGAAGATAACACGAACAGGTCGTGGAGTACAGAGTGAAAGAACGAAAAGTCATATTTAGAGCAGTTATCCAAGTGAAGGGACAAATCCTCATATTATACTAAGGGTCGTAGTACGTCGAACATCATATGACTTGAATTTTGAGGAAGGACAGAGGAATATTAGGTAGTCAAATCTCTAGATGTACTTGGCGCAAACTGACTGTCCTCCAAGAATGATTATGGAACATACTTCCGAGTCCCTTTTCAGTTTACATCAGACATCCACAGCCAACAACTCCTGACTTTGCTTCCAAGGACTGATCACGCGTTCAGTTCAACAAATCAATCGCTACAGTGACAAAACGGGAGCTGAAGACACAAATCTCTAGAAGACGTTAAGGGTTCGGGTTTTCCGAATCTTATAATCGGAAAATTTATGTCATAGATTGTCCTGATTTGAAGCACAAAGAGGACTAAAAGTAGGTACTGCAAAGCATGAATGCACTGTCACTCAACACAATCTCCACCTCGTACTTGATGTACCCCAGGGCTTATGACTTTCATGTAACATAATGCCAGCTCGCCTATACTGATTTTACGTTTCTGCGTGGTGACAAGCCAAGAGTGGCTTTGACAGTAATCACTACACTGGTCACAGTACATTGAAACTTCAGATGGATATTTGGTATATACATTTTTCTGAGTTTCTAAGTAAGGTCGTTATGAATTTTTGAGACATCGAATGCTATCCAGTTGGGGAATGAACTTGAGAGCAGACTTGTTGCTGCAAGAGAACTCTCTGAGAGCCTACCGTAATTTAAAGCACTTTGAGAAGACCTGGGCCTACCTAAGAAACAAAATCTGTTTACATCTCTTGATTGAAGCTTAACTCTTGACAGCTCGTCTCTCCGAATACAATTCGTTACAACCCTACTTAAGTTTTCTACAAACGTAAAGCCCGTCCAGTTGACTGGGTTAAGTTGCGAAGCTAAGATCCACCTCGACTTGTGAATCTCAGGTTTACATCAAGTCCCTGAATGCGAACCAAAGCGTACAGCCTGGAACTAGAAGGATATTCGTACATGAACCTGGTAAGTGACTTTCATCCTGACTCTAGACTGGTGAGTGAACTTATTTTCCTTTTACTATTTGCATCACTGCATCTGCTATATCCACAATTGGGGACTTTAGGAAGATGATAGGTAACAATGTTAGTTCACATAAGTTAGCTTTGCTAGTTTGCATGTCCCGTGAGATAGTCACTACAGGATCTTGAGGTTGACCACGAGTCTCCAGCAGTGTGAGCATAACACGACTACTACGATTACTACTAGGGGTGTCAAAGTTCGGGGGAATTATTCGCTAACGGGCGGTGGAATATTTTCCGTAACTCGACGACGGGCATTGTATAGGTTTAGCCGCGCCTAACTTTGTGGGCGTACTACATCTTATAGCCGCGGCTATAAGAGGGGGCGTTTCAAACTTACCCGTGTTATTTATAAAATACATTGTGATTAAATGTGCTCATACTTAGAATGATGAGAAATACGCAAACAGAAGTGCGCATTCAATCGATTCTGAAGTAGTGGAGCGAGTGATAGATCGATCTTCGAGTAAACGAGCATTTTTTGAATAACAGAAGTTTCGAGGAGGTCATACACGATGACCAGTATAGGTGATGAAGTGACCAGTATAGGTGCTGAAGAAATCACGCATTTGTTTGAATCTAGACGATAAAGAGAAAATAGTTGCTTCTATCAAGGATGAAGAAAATATTTTATTTTTTTTGGCATCATGGCGGCACAACTTGCTGGGAAAAATAGATTTCATGTTGTGACAGGTGTAGAATTGGAAAAAAAAATTGACAGATATGTTGACATGTACAAGAAGACGAAAGAGATTCAAGATAGTACCGGAAGAGGATTGTCTGAAGATGAAATGTTGCAGGGACTGACTCTAGAAGAGAAGTTAAATGGAAAGTGTCCTCACTTTTATCGCATGAATGCTGTTTTTGGTAGTCGTGCTAACATTGATCCTCCTGCGATCTTTGCATTTGGAATTCCTTCGGAAGAAGAATTTATGAGATATGATTCGCAGTTTCAAGCGGAGAGTACTCTTCCTCAGTTTCAAGCAGAGTGTACTCTTCTTCGATCGGATAGTACATTGCGGACTGAAGAAGGCGATGGAGATATGGATATTCTCACTGCGACGAGGATGAAATGAGTCCAATTGATGAAGAGAGAACGATTAATGAAGAAGGAGGTGGTGGACAAGACGAGATGAGCTCGGATGGAGAAGAGGAGATGAGCCGAGGAGCAGTACCTGAGTCAGTGCAAGAAATGTCTAGAAACCAGAGATCCGGAGTTAGCAACAGCAAGGTGAATATAAAAAGAGGAGTGTTGAATTTGTACGAGGAGAGTATAAGAGAGAAGGCACAGTATAAGAAAGTGTTCGTTGAATACATGATGACCTCTTTGAAAGAGAAAAAAATATTGAGAGAAAACCACGAGAAAGAACAGAGTAGGAAAAGGCATACTTCTTTGTTTGTCGAATTGCATAAAGCAGGAAAGTCATTCGAGGAAATCAAAGAAATTATTGAAAAGCTCGATAACATGTAACTGAACAAAATGTGTATTGTTCATTTGTACTCTCATATCCACATTTTGAATATTTATCGGTCGGGCTTGTCGATCGGCTTGTCGGCTTGTCGATCGGGTCACCTAAGGGTTTCTTGCAGGGCATGTTCCAAGATGAGGTAGCGAAGGATTTGGAGATAAAAAGACTAACGTGTGAAGAACATAGGCATCAAGTGAGTTCGATAAAACTCTGGATGTTGTTATTCGCTGTTTTATCTCGAGTCGATTTGTTATTCGCTGTTTTATCTTGATTCGGTTTGTCTGATTTCAATCGCACTGATCAGTGCGACTCAATTGAAATTTTATTTAAATATGAAGTAATCGAAGCTTTGGTAAGTCGGGAAAGCATAGTGTCGATAAAATCTCATCGTATAGTGCGATTTAGGATTCATATTCGCACTGAGTCAGAGAAGGCACAGCGTTCGCACTGAGTCGGAGATCTGAGCCGGTCGCATTGAGCCGGGGATGAAATCTCAACGGGTAGCACTGAGCCGCTTCGATTTGGTAAGTCGGAGAAGGCACAGCGGGTGGCACTGAGCCGAGGACATCGTATGATTTAGAGTTTTAGTCGCACTGAGGAATGAGAAGACACTTCGGGTCGCACTGAGGAAGAGGATAAAATCTCACTGTTTAGTGCGATTTAGTGCTGAGGGTCGCACTGAGTCAGGGAAGGCACCGCATGTCGCACTGAGTCGGGAAGGTTTAAGACACAGCGGGACGCACTGAGCCTATTTTAGAGCGACGCGAGATTAGTCGGTGCGACCTGAGTTCAGGTTTAGGTTGCAGATTTCAATCGCACTGTATCTCAACAGTGCGACTGGAACCGAGATCAATTTATCAGTGAAATGCTCTAAATTGCACTGATCACAGTTTTGAAATCATCAATTCTTGGTAGATTAGTGACTTATTGTCATGGCAAACAAGAGAAAAGAGGAAGGACCTTTTCTTATCTCTTTCAGTACACAAGATGATACGCAAGATCGCATAAAGTGGCAGCGGATGGATAAAGATGACATATGGCGAGCGGTGAACGAGGTAGATGAAGAGGCGGTCGAGAAATTGGGCTTGTTGATAACCTTATCCTTCGATTTTGCGCCTCCAGATGTAAAGGTTGTCTATTATTTATGTGTTTTCATGCTCTGTTGTTTTCTATGTCCTCTTTCTTATGTCTGATGTATAGTTCTTATATCTGAATTAACATTATGAATTGCAAGTTGGTTTGTGCAAATCCTTTTTACATTCTTATGATCCCGAAACTCGGATTGCGAAGGTGGGGTCAACTGAGATCCAGTTCACTCTCGAACTCATCAAGGAAGCTTTCGCAATCCCTTCTGGTGTCACTCCAACGGCATTTTTTGTGAGACATGTGCGAATTGCAGATTGGTTTCCTGAGTATGACAGAGTAGGAAAGTGTTATTTCGCAAGAGAATGTGCTTATGAGGGGTAGAGAGCCGTGTTTCAGTGTCTCAATGCTATTCTTCTTGCGAGGAAAAGACCCAAAACTGTTACAGGGCAATTGGCATTATATGTCAAGTCAAAAGTCGAAAGTCTGGAAGTAGATTTCGATTGGGCACAGCTCATGTTGGAGAACTTAGAAGGAGAGATTTTACATGTTCAGAAACATCTGAAACAACAGAAGAAAAGTGGAACCGTGGAGACATTTTTGAGAATGGCTATAACTCACATTATGATTCATGTGGGTATCTATCGAGAAGGTGTGTTGTATCAGTCCCACTTGAGTAATCTCAACCTGAAGACGCTCTTCTACAAACTGAAGTCTCCGTACAGGTCGTGGTCAGAGAAAGTGAAGTTCCGGAGGAGCAAATTTATCCTGAAGCCGAAGATCTACTTGAACCTGAAGCGGAACTCGGACAAACTCAAGAAGGAGAAGATGATTTCACAGGTACTGTCTTGCATCGCTGATTACATGTTCTTGTCCATTTCATTAGATAGATTTTGTTCTTCGCTTTGAGCTTTTCGATCAAGTTTACTAAGTTTACAGTCTAGGGTCGCACTAACTGCAGTGTATGACCGCATTCAGTGCGATTTTCTATCTTCCAGAGGCCGGATCAGATTTTCTATCTTGCACTGAGTTTACAATCTAAGGTCGCACTGAGTGCGATGAAAGGTCGCACTCAGTGCGATTTTCTATCTTCCAAAGGCCGCACTAAGATTTTCTATCTTGCACAGATTTTTGATCTTCGATCATTAAGTCCAGAAGTCGCACTGTTTCAGCTCTAAGCATACGGCTTCTGACCGTGCAGGCGAATTGTCCATCTCAACATCCCCTGCCTTTAGACTGATTGCGAGTGACTATCGCACTGAGTGCGCTTATGCGCACTCAGTGTGATAGTAGAGAGTAAACCGTGTCTTCGTGCGACCTGACTTAGTGCGACCCAGGTGCACTCACTGCGACCCAAGCGGTAAACTCATGCATTCACTGCGGTTGATGAATTTCGAGTCGCACTAAGCGCGACCTAAGCGCACTCAGTGCGGTTGATGACTTTCGGATCGCACTAAGCGCGACCTAAGGGCATTCAGTGCGATAGTTACGATTAAACCTGCTCAGACCGCAGTGCGCTTTCTGTTTAGACTCGAGTAAACTGACGCTTTGACATAATTTCCACTTGCTTTGACTCTTTTTCCTTGCACAGGATCATCTGGAGATACATCTCACCGCATGCGTATTGCCGAGGAAGAGATGGACATGCGTCTTGCTTTGAAGAAATTGGAAGAGAAGCAAGTTGACATGCGACTTGCTAAGAAGCAGAAGGAAGAGGAAGAACTCAATATACGTCTTTCAACCAAGGGGATGGAAGAAGAAGAGTTGACTCTGAAGGTGAGAGAGACAGAAAATGATTTACACGAGCGACTCCAGAGCATGGAGGAATCGCTTCACAGGAAACGAGAAGAATTGCAAGGCTTAAAAGCAGAGCTGGGACGCATACGATCTTCTAAAGTTTTTTATCCTCGATTAATGGAGCCGTCTATTGTCAGACGCAAGACACTCATTCTAGATTTGAATGGAGTGTTAGTGAAGACTGGAAGGAATGATTTGGAGCTTCAGGGAGCGAAGGAAAGAGGTTATAAAGTAGAAAGATGCGGGAAGAAAGATCTGTATTATGTGGTCCGAAAAAGTGTGAAAGAATTCATGGATGTGTGCTGTCAAGATTTTCAAATTCTTATTTGGACATCTCGAACTACGAGCAACTGCAATGCTCTTCTCCGATCCATGGAAATTGGAGGGTACCTGTCTCCCGACATCGCTTCAGGGCAAGTAAGTAGTATCCTTGTTTTTTGCATCTTATTTTGAAGATTTTGATTATATTTTTATACTTCTCCTATTGCTGGAATTGATTCTGAATGAAGATTTACGGATGAATGTAGGTTTGTGTTGTCTTCGCACAAAACATGTGCCTTTGTTTCAAAACAGTGAGAGAAGCGGCAAGTGGAAATTATTTATACTTGAAAGACTTCTCTGCACTTTATTCTTGGAATTTATGTATGAGAGACTGTCTCCTTGTCGATGACTCGCCGGAGAAAAATAGTACTAACAATCCGTATAATGCGATTCATCCTCCGGTTTTTATTCCCGACTCAGCTGACTTTGACAGAGATGATTACCTTGTGAATATTCTTCTGCCGTGGTTGAGAAGTTGGGAATGAGCACATTAGAAACCACAACTTTCGTGCGTAGTACTTACAACCAAGTGTTTGGACGAGATCCATTCTTGGGATTGAAAGCTTACGGTGGTAAAATGTCATCGGAGGATGAAGAGGTGCTATGGCGGAGCTGTACTCTTGCACAGCGAGATGATTTTATGAAAAATATCATACAATGATGTATTGTAGATCCAAATATCAATAAAGATCTACAATTTTTGTTTACTGATGTTTAAAATATTTTAATGTTGTCGCACTATTGTCTAGAGTCATATCGCACTCAACAAGCATATCTGTTCTACTCGCATCGCACTAAGCACGAAGCACATGCAATTCAAGACCACATCGCACTAAAGCAGGCAACATAGTATTTGAACAAGAAGCTCAAAAATCTCTTCGCAATGAAGAAGAGATCATAGTGCGATAGACTTGACAGTGCGATGCGGGACCATATCGCACAATCAAGTGTAAGGATTAAAGCGAAGTCAGTGCGATGTAAAGATCGTATCGCACAGTTCAGTGCAAAGCAAATGGGTGTCAGTGCGATGAGGATCATATTACACAGTCAAGTGGGTGTTAGTGCGATGCGGATCATATTTCACAGTAAAGTGCGATCTGATTGTACCTCTAAAGTCAAATTGCAGTCAGTGTGATATGATCCCGCATCGCAGCCAGTGCGACGTTGGATCGTATCGCACCGTCCAGTGCAACGCGGTGACTATCGATCGCAGCCAATGCGATGTGGTTTGATCGATCTAGAGAGCACAAATCAAATCGCAGTCCAATGCGAACAAAATACCATCTTAATCCACATTCTTGATGAACCAGTCCTATGAAAATCTCTGTACATTATATCTATGAGAGCACATCAAATCTGAGGCAGGGGTCAAATCGCAGACTAGTGCGAACAAAATACTATCTTAATCTACATTCTCGACCAACCGGTCCTCGTATTTATGAAAATCATTGCACACTATGTCTAAGATTTGAATAAGAAACCACCTGATTTTTTATTATGTGTGAGACAAATTTGTACTATTCTATTTCGCCAAATACTCCACTCGTATTGCTTGGCACATTCGCTCTCCGAACTTCTTCGTCTGTATCTCGATCATGCTCGATGATCAACTCTCCATCTTCTTTTGTCCAATCGTCTCGATTCCTGAATAAAAAATTGTGTAACATAGCACAGCATCCTACCCATCTCACTAAATGTCTATTTTCTGATCTAGTTTTCAGCTGAGTGCGAACTTGTTTCAGAGAATAACATCAAGATTTCAGTATACCAATACAATGCTCATTCGCGACTCTCGCATGAGCTAAACATGTATTAAAATCCTGTTTGTCTTTATCTCTTGTGGCCATTCGGAACGAAGGAATGAGATGACGCAATGACGAATATCTTGAATCATCGAGTAAATATTATTCTCTCTCAAACAATGGACTCTCGCTGTCCATGTGTTTCCAGAGATGAGACTTGCGCAAACATGTAATATCTTGGCAGCTTTCTAGCATACCTGCAAATAAAAAGAAAATTTGTTTCCTATGATAGGAAACCACTTGCATGTTCATAGAATAGTTACACTTCCTGCCACAGTAAGTCTCTCCGTCAAATCGAGGCCTCTGAGACAAAGATAATAAAGTGCCATCTTTCAATCTTATACAACCCGGAAACCCTTTCGAGGCAAAGACTTCAGAGATTGCTATCTTTTTCTCGCGATTTGATCACTGAATGTACTTTCCAAGTGTAGATTCTAAAGCCTGCATCACTCTCTTCGTGTAAAGCACCATAGTCTCTTGTCCAATCCCCCAGAGAAGCAAAGAACGACCTAGAGCAGCACCGTTGTCGTTACGACCAAATCGATCCAATGCAACTGCTACTTGTAAAGACACAGGAGCTTGCTTCACCCGAGCTTGATTATAAAAAATGGAATGAGTTTCCACTATATCAACTAATCTGGAAAAACTACGTCTATCCATCCTGGTTAGCTATCTAAAAGAATCATCCGGAAGATTCTCAAAGTAATTTTTGTAGAAATCTTTGCTCTTAAAGAAGGTGAACTGATCTTGTCTTTTTAAATACCGAGAAGTGGACAAAACTCGATGCAATTCGATCAGTTCTTCTTCAGAATCTGAATCTAACCCCCCATCGTCCTCGGAAGAACTTATCACCTTCTCCATATTCTCCTCTTCTCTCAAATCAGCTTCCTTCTCGACGTCCTCGCTCATTTCACTTTCAGTCTCACTTTTCGTATCATTCTCGGCAGATTCATCTGAACTCGAGGAAGCTAACATCACACACATCTCCACAATGTCCTCTATAGTTTTCAACAGAAGTTTTCTGTCAAAAACTCGTGGCATAATTAGAATTGAGATTTGAACTTCGATAAGAACAGCGCTGTCTCTCTATCTACTCTAACTTCGATCAGAGCATTCGGCGTCGAGAAGTCTCTACGAAACCTAAAATTCTCTCTCAAAAAAGATGAGTTTGTGATTTCAAATTCAAATAGACGCGACGTACTGCCACGTAACCATGTACTATTTTCATTATCGTAACCATGTACTTTTTTCATCTTATGTAAGTACATGTGATTTAATTCACGGACAAGACTGTTACGATCAGAAGGATGAGAGCCGCGAGCCACTTCTGCAGGTACCTCCGGAGCTACCCGCGACTGACATGGCCGTTGTCTGTAAATACAACCCGCGGATACGCGAATAATCCTCACGGTCAGTAACTTTGACACCCCTACTAACACGACTACTACGACGTTCTTCCGGAACGCGCTTCGTTTAACACCGTACTTCCCTTAGAACAGTTGTTCCTACGCGCATTATGCATGAGACGGATCAGATCCTGATACTTCTCTCCGACTGCACTCATGTTAATCTAGGAGAATAGTACAGTTTTACGGTAAACGCAGTATGTGAGAAGCAAGAGAACAGCTCAGAACGCCTGGACTCTGGAGTTCGAAACAACATGTACAGGATGACCGCATTTGTACATCCTTACAGAAGCTGGAAATGCCACAACACCGCAATAAGTATCACCTACGTATACAATGGACTCATGATGTTTGCGAAACAATTGTACGTATCTCATTACGAACACCTGAAGCTTCAGCACTGATAATGAACTTCGTTTGTATACAGCCACATTAAAGTTGGACTTAATGAGGTGAAAAGGTAGAAGATACTTCCAATTAAAAAGTCAAATGATCATAACGTATGACCAAGTTCGAAATTCAATCCTGCTTTAGATGCGCATATTCGCTGATGTTGAGTGGAAGACAATGTGAGAGTCTTGCTATTTATTTCACACGGTCTTGACCTTTTGCTTGTCTGCACGGAGTTAAATCAAACTGGCAAATGGTAATGATTAGAAGGTAGGAATAAGCTTCTGAAGTGGAAAGGGAATCTTATTGATCCCACCAACTCCATGGAAATTTATGGTCACTGTCTTAAACCTGTGCGTGTCCCATTATATGGCTCATACTGATAGGTTTAATGGACAAGATCGATAGCTCCCTGAGTTGTGACTCGTGAGATGTTACCAACGGCCGGTGTCATGTATCACAGGGCAAGCAATTGAGTGCCTTTCTTCCCTCTAGAAGAAATTTTCATATTTAATTGAGGGATACTTGCTGGACATCGTTGGCTCATAATTAAAGCCTGTGTGTCACTTTAAACTTTAAAGCATTGGTGCCGAAGTTGCAACACATGAATCATGATGAAGCTGAAGCACAGGATGAGTTTTTCAAGGTTTTCAGTTACACAGTATCCTGTTAATAACCTCATACTTGCACGGTACCGTGTGAAAGTTTCTGGCTTCCACAGTACCCTTGGTTAACTAAGAGTCCCAGGTTCATGGTTTCTTCATACGTCTTTGTCCCCTTGTCTGGTTGGTGTGAAGTATCTATTCAGTTCAGATCAGGTCAAGGCGTAATTTGAGTTAATCGTAGGTTAATCGCACCATCCGATAGAAAGAGACAGCGTACTTCCATCTCATTCAGAACTATATTCGTTAAACTTTTAGCTTACGTTCTGTTCTCTCTCATTCTCAAAAGTTTTTAAACCTTTCTTCCCGATTCTCTTTTCACTTCTCTCTAGCACAAGAGTAGAGGAGTTACAACCGATAGAAATAATATGTCACGAACATGATGAGCATCACTCTTATCAGCTTTGGCAAGTTTCACAGACTTGCTTTTTCATGTTAAACCTTCGTTCGTTCTTAAACGTTCAGAAAGATTCTTTTGATCCATCCTTTCAGTGTAAGTCCACGTACGGCCATCTGCTTTGTGGGTATAACCTCGAGAATATTTTCATTTTTACTTTCCATTGAGTTGCATTCATAGACTTGCTTCAGGAGGGAAGGGAAGAGATGGGGCAGCTCTCCATCTTTTCTTTTCATTTCTAGAGCTTTCCAAATCGTCACCCACTAAATCACTCTCTGTTTTGACTTACGCGTGTATGATATTTTAGGGGCGATGGTTGCTTGGCCCTTCGGGTCCTTCTTTCCCTTGTAAGGCTTGATGGGGTCTTTCCATCCGTTTGCTATTCATTGCGTCGCGTGTTCACAATCTGCTCTTCAAGACCTGTGGGAATGATTTCGGGACTATTTCTGCCTTTATCGATTTGGCACAAGTGCCATGATCCGTGCCGGAAGCGGCGTAAAGCTTTCCGACTCACTGAAGCCGGGGAAAGTGAAGAGAAAGGAATGGGAAGTAAAAGGTTTTCTTGTTCTTTTGTGGAAGCGAAGAAGCCCGCGACACTCAGTATTCGAAATCAAGAATGTTAGAATGCATTGTCCGGACAATGCATTGTAATGGGAAGTAAAAGTAGGCACAACGGTGACACAACCTGTTAGCAATCAACTGACTATGGTCGAGTGTCCTAAACTAACCAGAGTACCGAGTCAGCAAGATTCGTCACAGGGTATCACAGTAAACGGATACTGTGCAAGCAAAAACCTGGAGTTTTTCATGATTTCCTCTCTATGAGATTCCAATCAGTTTTTGGTGCTAAGGCTGACATTCTTTGTCGTGATAGACGAATGAAAGCACTAATGAAAGCACTAAGGCAGTCCTTCGCTCATAACTACTACAATACTCTTTATAGCGTCACTTTCCTTCCCTCCTGCGCATGTGTGGTGCTCCCTCTCTTCGGATTAATGTCGCATGACACATTCGTGACTCGTTTTGCGTGCGTGGGAACGCTGGCGGAAGAACCGTATCAAGCATTCACACATAAGACTTGAAACTACTCTTTAGTTCTCAATCACATTTTTGTGTCTTTCTTTAATCACTGTTTTGTGCCTGTTTACTAGAAGCATCTCTGCTGATCTATGAGAGACACAGAGACAGCGCTTCTTGTTACTAGGTGTAGTGGCCTTGAAAGAGTGGATTCTACTCTACCTCGCGCATGCTGCGTTTCGAACAATGCGAAGTCTTGACTTCAGCGTCGAATGTAAGACACGAAAATTGAAGGAGATGTTCAAACTGTATCCAGTTCAACTGATTGCAGGCGGCTCCTCATATTTCTCAGATACAGTATGTGGGTAGAAAGCCTCAGAGACCACCAAAACCTTGTCTTGACTAGAATGTGGTCCAATATGGCCCTTGACCTTGGCATAGAAAAAGGTTTAGGCATGTCCTTTGTCTCCCGTTCTTATGGATAAACGCTGGGAGTGAGATTCTTCTTTTTCTAAATGGAGAACAAGTTCAACGGCAAAAGCCCAAGAGTACCTCACGTTAATCTTCTGAAAGTGCCTCCTCAGTGTTTGGCATTGGACGGAATTTGGACCAACATGACCCCGCAAGGTGCAGAATGTGCAAAAGAGGGATCTATACCTTTGTGGTAGATCCTCAGTCTCACAGCCACACGCTTGGAGAATGCCAATCTTACCGGAGTTGTCACGCTTCTGTATGCATGAGGAACAGAACATTTCACATGCTAGGGCAAGAGGCTGGACAGAAATCAACCCAAGGTTGAGTCTGTATCTCCAGTTTTACGGAGGGTGATCAAGTCACAACAGGTTTCATGAAGTACATCTCTTTCCATGTCCCCTCCTGTGGGCCTTTCCTCTGCCGTTCGTTGTCAACACAGGTTGGTCAGAGTATTGCCTACTTATCCTGGTCGAGTCTGCTAAATTGCTCAGCTTATATTCTCGTTGCTCAGTTAATCGTTCTCGTCTTCACGTCTAAACACAATTCTCTCCGTTTTCTCTTTTTACTGTTTCGGTGGTTTTTTCCCCTGGTTTTCAGTGCCTCTAAGGTTCTGTCTGTTTCTAAGTTTTAGCCCATCTTTCCACAGCCTTTAGATTTCCTTTTCTCGACATGTACTCTACGATGGGAGCATTTCCCACCACTTCGTTCTTCTATGCACAGATTCTTCTCGATTATAAACTGTCAACTGTATTTCACAATGTAACATTGTAGGAGTGTCCTGTTTTCAACACCAAATACTTTGCCACACGTACTCCAGTCGGGTTGCTTCATCTTTTGCTTGTAATTCAATTTGATTTCCATCTATCTGTTTGTTCTTGTTGACTTTACCGTGTCCCCTTACTGACGAAAATCAAGGGTCCTTTTCCTTTTGGCTGGCCGGGGATATAGCTCGGCACTTAACTAGACATAAGTAGAATTAAAGGTATTTAAGGAACCCTCTGATAACCGTTATCCACATTCACTTGTGTGATTTGTAGGGTCCTAAGGAAGGTAAACCTTCATTTCATTGAAGGTCAAGGAACTTCTAATCTAATCGAGTCATGTTATTGGTATGTGTTGTGGAACAGATCCCATCACCATATGACGACAAACTGAACTTCAGATAAGCTTTGCACTGTTGTGACTTGTACCAAGACATATTTTGCTGATTCTCAGAATGTAGGAGCATCTGTCACTCATACTGGACTTGTAAGATATATAGCCCACAAAGGTTTCTTGTAACATCATGTTTGTCTCTTCAGTGAAGTTCGAAAAGGGCTTGGGGGTACAGTTGTATTGAGTGGGTGGTGGGCCTAAGCGTTGAATACATCTCCTCTACACTTATTATTCTTCTCGTGGGTACCTATTATTTTCACATATTTGGCTTGACCAGAAGTGGTCTTTTCAAGGGTCATGAAAAGTTTAGATTTGCACTTCAGCAGCATAAGAAGATTCTCCGAAGTACTTTTCGCATTTGCCAATGAAGTGCATCGGACTGCATCCTGATGGTACGAGTGGTACTAGGGACCCACTTGAAGTTTGCGAATTGCTCTGGATGTGGGTCTGACCGGCTCTCTTTTCTTTTTGACTTTGGGATATTTTAGGGCAGAAACTCACTGCGACCGCTGTGTATATCGCATAAATTAATGTACACTCCACACTTTTCTCAGGGGAAGGTCGTCGGCATAGGGTAAATTGCACTCCATGTTATGATGCCAAAATATTTATGCCTGCAACCTGGAGTTTTCGCCAAACTAAGTTACGTGAAAGTAGATTCAACTTTCGATGTCATCAAATGTCGTCACGGCTCCAAAGAATTATTGCCCCCTTGACTCTTTCTTAATGTTGAAAAGCCTTCGCATTGGTAGAATCCAAGGAAAAGTCAGAAGTTTCGTCTCAAGTGTAGAGTTCTGGTTTGAGATTCAGCTTCAAGTCTGTTTTCGTTCTAAGATATATTGTATTTCCCGATCATGACAAGGCCCCATCCGGTTGGTTCAAAATCACGTTTGGATGAGAGGGATAGCTCACAGGAAGAGCAGTAGCAGGTAACCTACCACAGAGCGAGCACAAACCAAAACACACGACATCACAAACTAGGTATAATGGAAAAGATATGGTTAATTGGAAAAGTATTACTAGTTTGCTACTGGAATGGTCAACGGTGCGACCTATTGCAAGTTTACCGTTCTTATGTTTTACCCCATGTACGTATGAATCTATCAAACTCTTAATCTTCCTAAATTGGTTTTCTTTGCTAGTTTGTTGAGTACAGCTTGATAGTCTAATCTCATGTAAGTTTGAGATGATGACAAATGCGTCGCATGACTGCGGCATGGTTTCTGTTTAGCTGTTATACCTACTTTGTTTCTATGGGACTTTAGAAAGAAGATACCTTATTGACTCAACGTATTGATGAAACACTTGAATTGCTTGACATTATTACATTTGAACTTACTACTGAAATGACTGTTGCATTACCTTCTTTTCACCTTCTCTCCTTCCTACAGTTGCTTGTAGAAAACATAATATTGAGCTGAACTCACAAAGTAGCAATATCCCGGTTTGACGAGTTCAGAGAGGTTAGAATCTGGTCAACTTCGCTCCATCGGTCTCCTTCAGAGCTCGAATGTGTTTGGTTTGGGTTCTCTTATCCCTTCTGGCGGGGAAGTGCACGGATATTCCTTTAATTCTTGATGTGATCTTGCTTCACGCAATTGTTGAGGCTATTTGGTACAAGTTTCTTCCCGGTCAAATTATTACAGAAAAACTGCTCTGTGATAAGTTTGTAGGTTGTACACATTTTTAAATGATGTTAGCATTACATGGGAGTATGAAACTCCTCGCAGTACTGAAGGTTTTGTGTTTGTTCTTACCTACTCTTTTTTTATCCCATGCTCCCGCAATTCTCTTTCTATGAAACAGTTTGTAAGAGTTTCTAGTACTTGACCATCATTAGTGATTCTTCAAGAAGGTTTTGGTTTGGAATAGTTAGGAGATTGAATATTGTGTGTTTCACTGTGTACATCGACGCCCATAAGTTTAGTCTATATATTAGTGTACACTTTGTAAGAGGGACTCTAGTTGCGGGAGAGCGCATTTGGATCAGCGAAGGTTAACAGATTATCTCACGGCCTTAGCCCTAACCTGTATACCATGTAGAGAATGAAAAAAATCTCTTTCTTAGGAGGATGAAGGATATGAGAGAAGAGCGAGGAGCTGAGAATTTACGGGAGTAGAAGTAAGAAAGATAGCAAAAGTTGTATGTTAAGTGTTGGTAGTGTTCAGGCAAATAGTCTACGCTTATTATGTACCTGCATAATAGATTATCCTGTTTGGATTTGTTTATTCAACGAATCTTCTCTTCACGTGCAGGCGCACTGATGTGACTAATTGCTTGATCTTGAAGGTCCGAAATCGTAGTTAAGTTTGTAGGAAGAATCCAGTTTCTTCGTGATTCAGCTGTATGAACAAATTCTCTCTTTTGAATTTCATCACGAGTGTCCAACTGTGTGTGTGCGGGGAATATGGAGACCCTCTCTTCAGGTATTCTGGCCATATGAAATTACCCCAAATTATTTTGTCCATAAGTAAGATGAAGATATAGCCAACTCTTATATAATTACTTACCAAAACCCCGTGAACTAGTAACCATTTGTACGAGATACACCCTTAAAGCATCTATACTTTGGAGGGTTATGCATAGATATTCATCCATAGCTGAGTTAGAAAGAAAGTCTTGACTGGCAAGGCAAACCTAAGATTGGGAAAAAAAAAACATGTTCCGATTCCAAATAGCATATCTCCACAGACAAATATTTAACCTAACCTGTAAGATGTCATTACATACATCAAGTTGGAGTGTACGATATCTGCAGTTACTGGAAATGCAGATAAATGTTACGGAAAGAGAAGAATTTCTGCACAAGTAAAAATTTGACTTGTCTAAATGTAGTGAATGAACATACATTATTTTTCTTATCTTTTATTTAGGCCTCATCCCAGGCACTGAGTGTTTGTATTGATATAATTGCTTTACCAAATTCCTTGGATGGATGAAGTCGTAAAGGTCGCTCCCTGTGGATTCGCAGCGGAGAATCCTTCGTTATCTCTATAGGACTCGAGATTTCAGTTGAAGCAAGAGGGGTCTAGCTTCTGCTATCCTCCATGGTTACTGTACTTTCATAACTCTGCCGTGATCAGATATGTGTTTGGGTTTTAGATCCGCGGGTGGCTATTTCTCGACATGTGTACGGTTAACAGATACCTTTAGGTTTACAGACGACACAGAGACAAGGGATGCAAGATATGAATAAGAAGGAGAAGGAAACACTGACCTGATTTAGGACTTTGAAGTGGTAAGACAAGTGGAATAAGGAAGTTGGCAGAGTTTGAGAGAGAAGGGTTATAATATGCATCCAAAGTGCATATCTGCATTGGATTTTTCGCGATGTACATAAGGTGTGAAGATTCGCGGGCATGGGGTCGTGGTCGAGGAGAAAAATTATAAAATTAATCATTTTGATTAGGAGAGTGTTGCTTCCGCCATTACTGTCTTTACATAATTGGACTCGTAAAAACAGTGGGGTAGGTAAGTAATAACGTCTACGCCTAGAGACTTGCGGCACGAGTTTGAATCTCAGTAGGAGGTGAAAACATTGGTCAGAACTCCCTAAGTTATATATACTATTCTTTTAACTAATTTCACGTAAAGAGGCTGGCGCACTGCTTACTGGCTACGTCTCAAGATCGGCCCGCATGAGTTCGAATCTCAGTCACAGAGAGAAAGAACTAGTGATTCTGCAAACGTGAATGAAGTAATAAGTTATGTACGTCTGAGAATCTGGAAAGAAGATAAGTTAGAGAAAGATTGAGAACTAAGTTCTCGCTAAGAAAAGATGTTATCGTTAGAGTCTTCTAACAGAACACATGACGGGATGGAATCGAAAAATAGGACTAGCGATAGAACTCTTGGAAGAAGATGAACATGGAAATGGAGACGGAGAGGGACGCGCCTCTGATTGTTCGGACTCAGACGGAGGAAGTTCGGGAAAGTTCGTCGTGGTTGAAAACCAGACACCAGAATATCTACAACAGAAAACAAATTGTAGGTACAAGAGGTGCGCAATGGAAACTTGGAGCGGCGTGAATGTATATCCTCATGTTGCAGCTTCGGTAAGGTACATAATGTCAGAGATTTCTTTCGCCCAAAGTCCAGAAGAACTGGGCATATGTATTCATGTATCCCCCTCCTTTCCAACAATCTCCAGTATCACATGAAATTACTCTAAAGTAGGAGTGTATCAGCCAGTTCTTCACCTGAAGCCCTATACCAGGCAAAACCGCGATGAGGAACAAAGGAGCTTCGCCCGTTCCCGGGGTAAACCCTAAACCCTGGGTGTATCAGCCAAGTTGATACGGACTTTGTACTATTTCGAGGGAATTGTTGGGAAATCAGCATTTAAACAGCTCTCCTTCGTATCAATTTTTGACTATCGGAAGGATGCCAAGTAATTTACAAGGACCGAAACACCTTCTTCTAGATCTAAGTGTAGCTCATCGACTTGCAGAACGTATAGAGTGTCAGAAAATGCTTGTAAATAAGTTATGTGTAAATGGTATTGAAGTTTTCAATCCCTTTCTCACTGGAGCTTCAGTGAGATGGTGCTCAAAGCTCGGAATCCTTTTAGTGCTAAACAACTTGCTGCTAACAATAAGTACTTCTTGCCGATGCTTCCGAAGAAAGTGTTTGCAGTCGTAGAGTAAGCAGGGCATAGAAGATCTCGGTATCCATCCGATCTGAATAGACATATATTACGTTTAGGGTTTCGACAAGAGAGCTATCATATGGTATAAGCGTTTAGTTGTATCGCATACATCCAAATTAATGGTTCTTCTGACGGACTCCGAGTTTTTCCAAACAAATTAGAAAGTCTAGCGCTTCCTCCACGCTGTAAATCCCGACGCTTACTGCTCACTCCACTAACTTGTAATTCATAGTTCCCTCCACCTTCTAGTGGAATGAGGATTCATGCAGAGTCGCACGACATCAATTAAGATGAGTAGAGTTAACCCTGAGTCTAGTTATGATCCTGTAAAACTGTTTTTCCTTTTTCTCCTTCAATCCGAATCGCGGACCAGATGACGTTTGCGATTAGATCGGAAGATCCAGTCTGGGGACGGGAATTTATCGCCAATGTACCCGCGGTTCTAGTACGTAAGCAGGCTACTTCTGACGGTCTGTGAACGATACGCTAGTACAGTTTCGCGTCGCAGTTGAGAGGAAGTGAATCTCATTGACAAAGTTTCGATCGGACTACCATGTCTCGTACGATCTCAGGCACATGTAGGTATCTATGTCCCGGAGCTGTCATAATATCTACTTCGCCTATCTGGGTAAGATAGGGACGTAGCTGGGATAGTAGAGAGTATTTTCGTAAAGTAGGGACATTTGTCCTTGCGCATCAGAGTACTGCCGAGAGTATCACGAATCTTGATTCAGACTGCATCATTCCGAAGACTTCTACTGAGCGCGCTTTATGTCCTTTGATTGTGCTACCTATCAAGGCTAGTGTGAAGAAGAGGACTTGTAGAGTAGCCCCTCAGAGCCTTGTTTGGGTTGAGTCAGTCCATTATAGTTCCTCCGTATCCTGAAGAACCATCTAATTCGTGAGGCTAATCCACATCTGAAAGGATTTAGTGCACAGTTCTCCTCTCTCCTTTATGGCTCTACCAATCAGCGTGTCTCTAAAGTTAATGCGTGGTAACAAAAGAGAAACCCCAGCTTCGTTGAGTGCAGAACTGCAACATCAACCCAGTTGAGCGTAAGGACCAAGACGTTGAAATGATGACTACTAAGCCAGTCCAGGCTGGTTCGGAAGCACTCACTGCTGGAAACGAACATTTACTACGTCATAAGTAGTATAGAGAAGAAAGTATTTAGATTTCGGAGCGAAAGCGTCAACACTTTGGATCTGACAACGCGAATAGTCGGAAAATTTGTTTTGCTCCTAGCGGGAAAAGATACGCGTTACTGAAGGTAGTACGGATTTGTGAGTTTTATTTCATGTGGATGTTAGCCCTATTCGGTCCTCAACACCTTATTTTCTATGGAAAGCAGTGGGACCCAAGCTTAAGACGCTACTTTGGCATAGATTATCGCACCAGAAATGTTTCAGTGAGCTTACATGGGTTGAGCGTAGGTAATAATTTGACATGTTTTCCATACCCATGTCCCTGAAGACGCCGTAATAAGCCATGTTGGACTGAAGTGTGCCTTGGGCCCACATTTAGCATCATTAGTTTTACAATAAATAAATTCTTTGCTCCGCTAGTATGAATGTTGTTGTACAAGCTGGGAAGATAGGTCTAGAGCAGCTTGATATGAATGAAGGAAAGCTATCGACTAGTACTGCGCATACATAAATTTTCATTTACTTTCCTTGTTAGATATGATAAGGCACTAGCCGTACGCTTTGTAAGTTCTTTTGTTTGTTTTTAGTTTGTTTTTCCTTGCCATGGGGCTTTTTCAACAGACTGTTGGTCATTACGCACTATGAGAGGTGTAGCTGATGAAAAGGTGAATCATTTCTGTCAGTATTTTACTGGAAAAGCTTTTGGATCCGAATTCTGCCCTCCACTACCTTCTTCTCATTCTCTGGAAACCTCTTAAACTGACCACTTCCGTGTTTGATCTAATCTCTTTTTTTGTTAATTCTCTTCGGTCTAACGGACTTGTGTATTTAAGGATTCCCAACTATTCATGATACACCTTGAAGTTGGATGTGGCGAAGAAGGGACCTAAAGTCCGTCAGGGACCTATCATGCATGAATAACAGACCCCAAGAATCTCTATTCTGATGAGTCGAGAGTCGCAATATGCTGTTCTCGAGATGAGAAGCAGTTGGGGCTGGCACAGTGAAACTTTTTCTAAATGTTCCATGATGTAGAGTTACCAATAACAATCGTAATACTCGAGAATACATATCTCTGTGCTGTTCTTTGCAGAGAAGATGGTGGTGAAACCTTAGAAGCACTTCCTGAACCAGCGGGGCAATAAACTGGCGATTCTGGCTCAAGGCCATGTGACACGACAAGGTTGTGGGATACGAGCGAGGGTGAGAAGCTGGAAGGACTGTTCTGAGCAAACGGCAGTAACTGTGCTAGTCTGTCCGGTTGCAGGCCATGCTCTGGTATCGTGAGTCAGTTCTGATCCTTGGAAAAGGAAGAGTCTCCCTTACATCTGCTTTCGCCTCTTGACTTACCCTCTAGGCTCTCCCATCACCAGGAAGAAAAAATTACGGGGGAGGCCCTCTGCACTGAGTCTGCACAAAGCTGCTGCAGCTGCTGCAATAATGAATGACTTGACGGCAATCCATTGAAAGCCGCCATCCATACCCTTCTTCCTTCCTTGTCAAACTAGTCAAAGGAAATGCCTCAATCCATCTGGTAAACGAGCCTCAGTTGACCTTCTCTCCCACTTCCCAGACGTACTACCATAACTGACTCCTGAGTTCTGACTCACTGACTTTCGACTTCAAAGCTTACTAGCTTCATATTCAAAGTTTGCAGCAGCAGCTGTGTTCGTTGGAAGAGGGAAAAGCAGAAACTATGACTGTTGAGCAGCGCCGACCTTGGGCTCCGCACTCCGGGCCAACCAACCATCCATCACATCTAGACTCTAGAGTGAATACCCATTTAGAGGCCGCTTCGCAGAGTTGGGGCCATGAGCTCGTTAGTTACTCAGTTCCCGACAGGCTACGGACGTTACTGACTGAAGTGAACTGGCACTCCCATATCAAATCACTAAACTGTAGCCATGTCCTCTTTTGCCGGATCGATCTAGTTCGACTGTTACTGTAGTATTCCCCAATGCTCGGGGAGTTCCGGTTTTTAGAGTAGTGACTTCCGGTACTTTTCGAAAATTTCCGGTGTGGGATGAAATGTGTCGGAAATTTTCCGACGGAAAAAGTTACTTTTTAGTGTAGATTTGGTAAATTTTCCGAAAATTGCCGATATGCTTCGCATTCTACCGGAAATTTCCCATTTTTCACGAAAAAACTCCCCGAGCACTGGTATTCCCTCTTCTTGCACTACAGTAGTGGTAGAGCAGTCAAACTAACTACTTTACCTGACCGGACCGACTTAGTAGCTCGATCTCTCATGGCATGGGAAAGGAATAGTCAGAACTGGACATCGCGCTATGAAGGCAGGCTAGTCAGTTAGTCGAACGTGCTCTACAGTTGAGAGGACATGAGAAAGACAGAAAGAATGAATGAATCAGTGGACAATGCAATGGTTCGTTTCTTCCTGAACTGGTGTCAGTCAAATCAAAGCCTAGAATGGCGTTAGAGAAAGGTCGTAATTGACAAAATCCGGTGGCAAATTTCTAGGGTTCTTCGTTAGACACTGCACTGAATCCATACATCTACTCTGGCCATAATATAAAAATGTTGGGAATGAATCCAGATGCCTGCATGCATGTCTGACGCGGTGCATGCCTTCTCTTTTCTGTATGAGCAAACGTGCAAAGTGTGACGGGAGGCTCAGATTGAAATGCTAACTGCATACTGCAATTGCTGACCAAAACAAAAGTCATCGCCGGGATGAGAGTAGATCGATGTCCATTTAAGAGGATCTTGTGGGGTTCGTACGCACATACACCTTCTAACTCACGAACTCCTAAGTTCTTGTGGCATGAGATAGTGAGTATATTTTACTAAAACTTGGTGAAGTCAGTCGGAGGACGGCCCAGAGTGGATCATGATTGGACTAGATGCGTGGTGTTATTAGGATAATGAATGATGCGGTAATGCTAGGTATGTCGATTTCGTCCAGGACTCCATGTTTCATCCCCATGTTTCACTCAACCGGCTCTTAGCTAGAACCTCGAGCTGACCTTTAATCTGCCTCTAATTCGCAGCAGCCATGATTAAGTCTCTATTATATATCTTGATGCTCTTGTCGTGTATAACTTGCTTTCCTCCGATTGCAAACTTGCCTGGATCTGAGCGTCGAAGTTAGAAAAGAAAAGTGAGAGGATAAGCATTGTATCTATCCAGATAAGTAATGCTACACCATGATTGCTCTATCAGAGCAATCATTTGTCTCTAGCTAACCCATCATGAGAACCTCAATCACCAACGTTGCACACTGGAGATGATGAGTTTCATGAATCCCTTCTCTCCTGGACAAGCTACCTCCTGGTTTGTATGCATGGTAGATTGGACAGACCTCAGTGACCGTATAAACCACACTCCAGTCAAATCCTGGATGAGGTGAGGTAGCTTGTCATTGAAGCGTACGCATTCTGCCCTTCCATTTCCTGTAGAACTTGAAAGGAAACTGTCATGGTGAGCTGCCAATGGTTAACATTTACGATTTGGAAATAAATAATACCAAGCAACCGTCAGTCTGGATATAAATACACGCCCTTTCTACCAACAAGCTGGCGTATATATAAGACCTCCTTTTAACTTTTTACCGTCTTCAAGGAATTTATAACTTGAATCTGTTAACTTGCTCCGGAAGTGACACAGCCATGTTCTTCCACTCACTATCATGGGCGGTCAAGGAAGCATTCGACCATGATGTGTCTATCTGTTCATGTAAATGAAACTCAGTGGTTTGACTTTTCATTCTGTTAACAGAATTTTGTTTCTTCATTCTTTTGAACAGTATACTTTATGCCATTACTGTTCATCTGCAGATATACTAGCCGATTGTCACAACCTTATGTACAAACAAACACAAGTAGGAATTTCTAATGAATTTGCCTGCTGCACTGTGACACTTACACTCCCCGGGATGTAAGTGTCACACAGGACTGTCTAACTTGAATTGTGCACAGCCAAAGTATTTTCTCATTTTTCTTATGTTCTCACCAGTTCCCTGCTCTAATCGAGGTTTGTGGAGTTTTAACCCCATATTTGTTTAGACATAAACATATGGCGAACCACCCTTGTGGAGCGTTTACCTTCCTCTTCTCCACATGCAGAAGATTTTTACGAGACCAGACTACATCTCTTCTCGTCCCCTCCCCTCCCCTCCCTTGCTCTGGGGCTCTAGGGAAACAATGACCGGCACACTGCATCGTCACTACGGAAGTGCTCGTTGGGCGCAGTAAGGAGACCATGACCCAGTCAGTTGGGTGCTCTCTTCTCCTTGGCGTCTTCCTCTGACCGACCGGCTGACTTGAGTTGTTACTCCGGATGAGGAGTAGCAATGAGTGAACGACCACTTTCCTTTCTCCAGAATCAAGATCAGCCTTTTCACCTAAATCTGGTCATGGTAGGGGTACACAACGATCTTCTTTTAGAAAGATACGTATTCCGTATTTGTGGAAAGTCCGTATAGATTTCTATCCTTGTAGGGTAGATGAAACGTAGGTGTACAGTAAAAGAAGCAGGCTGGTGGGATATTTGAAGAAAGGTTGAGACGGTAACTGAGGACGGGTTTTCCAGAATTTGTGGATAAAGAGTGCAGAGCGTTACGTGAAACGAAATATGTGATGCAATGCATGACGTCAGGTCAGCGAAACCGACGGACGGACGTTCACCTTCACAAGCTCCCCTTTACCAGACGAGTTTCTTCTCCGGAGGGCTGCCTGATACTGAGACTGAGTGTGGGACACAGTTTACTGGTAATCTACCAAGTATACCATGCTCCATACTACAAACTCAACCATATCTAACATTTTCAATCCAAATCATCTCATAATATGTGATATTATGGGTATATTATATACAATTTTAAGAAGTAATATGAAATGCCCATTGAACTTTAGCTTTATACCTTGACCGCTAACCCAGCATTGAATCTAATATTGTTCTCCATTGCGTGCTTGCTCGTACCACTTTCATTGCATAGCGGACTGGCTCTTTCTGAATGTATTTCGGATTTTCACCGATAGAAAGGCTGACAAGAATCAGCGTTTGCGAAATATTTGCGTTTCCTGCTCCCAGGACCTTCTCTTTGCATGCCTTATTCAGCGTTTCGTCCTATGACCTATGATTATTTACGAGTTGGAGAGTAGTTAAAGATATAATTACCTTTCCTAGCATACATAGTGTGATTTTTTTCCCCTCACAACTTTCACACATGCATATAGACTATACATAATTACAGTGACAACGCTTTCATTTGCTCCAAAAGGTTTCTGAACAGAGGTGTGTGCGATGGACTAATCTAGTGAAGGGTAAAGGGTACAATCCTGGTAACTACATCAGTACCTGCCAACAATGTCATGCAACCGACATCAATAACTATTTCGGTCTGTTGGGTGCCTCACCGTTAACATAATAGGTGCTACTTCCGAATTTGTATAGAACTTAAAACTTGTCAAAGCACTAAGAGGACAAGCATCCAAGTATTAACTGCAAGTCAGATAGTACGCCCGGGAAACAATTTGAGAATGAAGACGATTTCTTGTCTTGAGTAAAACTCCGGAAAAGTCCAGTGAGGGAAAACTACCGTAGCCACAAGAGTTGTGGGAACTAACTCATAAAAATTTTAAACAAGTTTAGCTCGTTGTGTTGAACTGTTACATGTTAGTTGTAAATCATCTCTCTGAACATATTTTGGCAACATCTCGTTGGCCCACGTTTCTTACATTATTATTAAGTTTTCATACTGGCTTATCCAAAGCATCTCCTAACCTATTTTATACGTCGATGATGGGCGAGTTCGAGCACCACAGAGATCTCGTCGACGTTCTCGAAGAAGCGGTTGGATTGCAGATGGTGGGGCAGGGAAGATCTGCACGCGGAAGGTAACTTAATCTTCCACCGAAACGAGAATTGGGAGAATTGTTTGGACTTCGAATTGACTGGACGGAGCTTTGTCCACGCAGCCTTCTCGGGTCCGAAGTGAAGTACTACGGTAATCAGTTTGTGATGAATATTTCGAGATAAGCTCTCTCTACAAGTTAGCATAATCGTGCATCACATTAGTTTACATATTTCCAGTCAGGTGCCCGAAACTACGGTCGACACAGTGACGTATTTATTTGACTGTTCCCATTCCTGCAACGTAAAAAGTTTGTTGCACTCTCTAACCGCGAAAATGTTGCACACGAGGCGCGCCTCAACCTTGCGACACAGGGATAGTGTAGGTCTTCTAAGTTCTAAGGTCAGTAGGAGAGTATGCGGATTCCGGAAGGGAAGTAGTCCTGATTTGTCAGTTGAGAGAGAGGATCAGTCGTTCATCAGTAAGAGCGTGTTCAGTTTCTCGAAGACTTCACACATCACAACCAGCTCCCTCCATAATGGCACCATTTCAGCAGTGACAGGTAAGCGTGATATATGAGATCACAGTCCCGCCGCTTAGCACAAAGAAACTATACTGGGGTGGTGTGAACCTAAATTCATACAACGGTTGCATTCATGACGACGAGACGGAAAAGCTGGATGTGTTGGAAAGCGACTACCGTAGGGGGATAGTCCTCATGTGAACTCAAGAAACCCGCTAAGGTGTTGACGTTCACTTTCTGAACTGAATCATTATAATCGATGGAGTCCTGGTGCATCCATCCCTCAGCCAACAGCGCAGACTGGAGAGGTGGGGGTACAGTAACTAATTTTAGTGCCAGAATTAGACCGTTGCGCCAAGTAAGCTTTGAATCCCACTTGGAGACGTACATGATTACAAAGAGTACTGTACTTAGATTAGGCTGAAGCTGATCGTACAGAAGCCCTCCGAACTATTGCGATCGACCAGCCGCAATAATTGGTACGTTCTCATTGATGATAGAACGTATCATTGATTCACATACCTTGGATTAACCTTAAATTTTATCACGGGGTAACATTCTCCAGAAGGACCCGTCACTGTGGCTGTTGGTACCAGACAAATTATCCTACAGTGATCAGATTAGCTTCGCATTGAATCTTAATAAGTAGAATAAAGTAACAAGCCCAACTTCGCAAACGTTTGAAGTTATAATACAAACTGGTACAAGGTGGTGGAAACACCCAGGCTGCAGCATCTAAGTTGAGTCCCATTCATTTCAGTCCATTTTATCTGGAGTTGAATGAAAGGACGGTACCGTGGAGAAAGAATACACAGATTCACTACGAGAGGAAATGAAGACATCCACTTAGGGGTTATGAGGTCCTCCTGCTTGGTGCCTTACAGTTCCGAGCATTCAACTATGTCACTAATGGAGACATGAATAAGAGGAAAAGAGAGTAAAAGGACAACAGGTTTGACCTAGCTAGCTAGTAGAAGGACGGCAGTGACGGCAGGCGGAGGATGAGGAAAGCTTGGCGGTTGATGAATGATCTCACTGCTCCGAGTGCTAGCACAACACTTCAAGTGAGCTAAGATTCTACCGACTTCGTTTAAGATAACTTCGTTGCATGACAATTCGGCTGGGCTATGCGAATATACATTTTCGTTCTAGAAGAAGAGTGGGTTATGATCATGTTTGTCAACAGATGTGAAAGCCTACTATCACAGGCTGATAAGAATCCTTAGGGAACTCTCAAAGACCCGACACGACTCAATAGCCGAACGGCTACAGTGCCTACACTGCCGCAGAAAACCCAGAGGATCCAGAGAACTAGGTCGTCAATTCATAATATAACTGCGACAGTTCCTTGGGGCCACGATTCCATTTATGACGAAACTTTCGACGAATCAGAGTGGGGCCTTGCTCTATGCAAGTGTTTTGACATGTCAGAAAGTCAGGATCAGGAAGAACGTATGTGTATGTATATGTGTGTCGAGGGACAGGACAGAGCAGACACCTAAACAACTGACGATGAGCTGAAAGCAACAGATTTAGAGCCCCAGTTGCATGCAGTAAGTATTGACGGACCACAAGTCCGACAGTGAAAGTGCATTCAAATATGGGATCAAGGATACCGATGGGCCGATGTTTTCTGCCTTACACGTCCCCCGACGAATGCTTTGGCAAAAGAATAAAATCTAGAATGACCTCAAATCATTCGGCGCTCGTACAATGAAAGATGCTTTGATGAGAAAAGTCATATGCAACAGCATACAGGTACCCCGATCAACACCTATGAATCCGGAAAATGGTGCTCTTCGACCTGACTTGGGCAGGAGGATCGAACAAGGACAAGTAAACTGGAATTCTTTATCGACAGTGACTCGAGATTTGCCTGTAACTACAGTATCTATATCTACCCAGCCCAGCAGGGCTAGCACAGGAAATAACGCCCAGCTGATAGCCTTTTGTGTTCACCTTACCTTGCCCAATGCGGGATCTCCTCCTCCTGCATGGTGAATTCACCTACCTGCACTATACCACGACCTGGTTTTGTACGACTCTAGATGTCTTCCAACAGAACCTTACACCAACTTGAAGCTAGCAGGCAAGCCACCCTCTCATTCAGGACTAGTCCAGCGTAACGCTCAGCTTAAGAGTTGGCACGAGCAGATGACAAGCATGGTACGATGCATCACTCTGACATGCGTGCGTGTGTCAATGAGACATTGATAAACCAATTTCTGCCAGGGAAAATTGCCCTGGCCGATATCTCCAACTCGGTGCAGGACATTGCGCACGAATTGCGAATCTGAAGTTTTCTTACTGTGACTAATTCTACATCGTAACCTCTTTGACTTTGAGTTAGCAAAATATCAACCTTGCTGCACAAACTGCGGAATCTCTTTCTAACACCTCCGAACCCTAAGTACTCGCAGTTCGTGAACAGGTAGCGCCATAGGACAGCTCTATGGTACTATGTGATACTCCTAGATACGCCAAGATCGAACCTAGAACCTAGAGGTACACTCATGAATCGACTGCATACCGTTCCTCCTTTCATCTTTATTTTGAACAATTGAAGGTAAGAAGCTCCAAATAAAAGAATATAAATCAGATTACCGTGTTTGTTAACTGCTGCCAGTAATCTCATGGTGGCCAAGTGGTCCTTGCCGTGCAATGGAGGACCGTGTAAGGCATGGACGCACTTTTGAGTAGAGGGAAGGGTTGAGACCACCTCTCGGTGCAGGATTCAGCACACAACGGGTGGTCCTTCTGATTTGAGCACCCTCTGGTCTCAGGATGGACCATGATATCACAAGCTAGCATAGCACGTGGCAGAGAGAAGCAGATTCCATCCACAAAGATTTCTACCTAGAAAGCTCACCATTGTTGGCAGCAGACCGTGATGGTTTCTGCCCTAGAGATATAACCTCTATAGCTGCTACTTATGACAGGTAGGAATGCCCCGCTCAAATTCAATCTTTCAAAAATCTGTCCGTCTACACAAGCAACTATCCTTACTACCCTAGTATCGCCTCATTCTGGGATAAGTGGGAGTTACATTTACAGCCCAGGGTCCCTGATGAATACTGAAGTCCTTCTCTGAAATTTCGAAACGTCTAGCCGTAAACTAGACATGTCCTGAAGTTACCTACAAAGCATAAAGAGCACAAGACCACCTAGAAACGTAACAAGCAGAGATGTTCACCTCAATGCCACCAAAAGTCCACTTCAGCATACGAATCTTGATCCACTGTGAATCAGGTCCAGGACCTCATGATGTCGACCGATGCATGCCTGCGTCCGCATTGAGATGAATCGCGCATCTCGACTACTGCCAGAAACTGGGTTAACAGACGCCAACGAAGAGTGACGCCATCACCAGCAACGCGGGTGCGGAAAGTAACGTTGTGCACAGTCGTATGGCGAGCCGCGGAACTTATTCTTTACTGGATGAGACAACACACTGTGAGCGGAATTGCTCGCACAAACCTCGCTCAATTTTTTGCTAAGCCCGGGTCAATTTGACTTTGTGAAATCGCAATTTGGCGCACCGCACACGGTTACCTAGCTCCACACAAGCTTCTCCTGCACATTTCTCCGAGATCTGGCATCGTGCAGCTGCCAAGAGTGTGGACTCCAATGGATATACCTTTGACCTCCTGAGAAAGCCAAACTCGAGTAAACACGTTCAGTCGGCAGCATTCCATACTACACAGGGATGCGGGAAGCTGCATCAAAGTCCCAGGTGAAAAGCTGCTCATTACCCACTCCTCACAAACTAACTAGAAAACCATCCCCCTCTCCTTAGCTCTGTAATCTTTCTGATCTCTGTCAGAATCCTTTTTTTGCATCTATTTTTTGTGTTTTTAGCGGCTTCTCCCAAGGGAAGGAGCGCCTCGAAGTGAAAGTCGTCCGCCTCCGAATCCGAAGAAGGGCTTCCATGCTATACCTGCAGGGTGTCTCTGCTTGCTTGGGCGCATATCGAACCAGTATGATTGCCACTGCAGGGAACCCCACGTGGTGAACTTATCGATTCTTAGCCCCAGTGTCATATCCAGACACGAGCGACGCACAGCTGTAACTCATGTCATTCTCTCGACAGACACCGAAGCCTGCAAATCAAACACACATAAAATAGCGCATATCAGCACGGGAGTTAAGCTGTGCAGCCGAATAGAAGGTGGGCATGCGCAGAATGAGCTTTGGATTCAAAGACAAACGTGATGATCCACCGACTAGCGAAAAAAATAAACGCATGGCCATTCCTCATTAAATTTGCAGAATGCGGCTGCTAACCCAATTGATCACAACACCTGAGGAATAATACAACCAGATCTAAACGGTCTGGCCCACTTTCACTAGCTGCCAGATGAGGACAAGTACGGCATACCAACACAGCATTATGGAGGAGATAAGTGCCCTCCCATACCGCCACCACTTCCGCTTCCATCACTCCCTTGACGGGAAGGAAAGGGTCCGAGCGGTCCTAGCGCTCCAGTGAGACCCAAAGCTGCAAGTCCAGCCTCGTAAGATCCTCCCCCAACTCTAGCGAGCTCCAGCAACTGCTCTCTCGAAAGTTGAGGCTCCCTCGCAAGGTCAAGCAGTTGTTCTCGAGTCAACATCTGCTGCTGTTCGCGGGAAGGTGTAGCATTTAAACCCATCCCAATTCCTAACGATGATGAGGGCATTCCCTGCGTAACAGTACCTGGGCCCCCTACGATTCCTGCCCCAGCATATCTGGCGAGATCTGAATGCGCAATAGCTAATTCCTGCTGCAACTGGGCAACTTGTCGTTGTAGAACCGAGATCGCTCCCACGCATCCATAAACCGGATCCTTCACCCTGGCATCTGCTTCGTAGGCCAGTGAATTCACTGCGTCTTCTCTTTGATGTACGGGGAGCTCGTTCAGAAGCTTAGTGATATTACTGGCACCAAATATCTTGTGGACATTCGCAAATTTATGGGGTTGATCTGGAGGGAAATATGGAGCGAATACACACTCCGCGGTACACTTCCTTCTGAGGAACTTACAGGCAGCACACGGCGAGCTTGATGACGATGCCATACCTGCTCACGACCAAAGTTCTTGGGCTCAGATGATCATCAAGCAAACCGCTTTTCCAGATTCATTCATGAGTCCATGACCCTGGAACCTGCAGATTTAGTATGTTACCTCAGAGAAAGAACGAATTCTCAAATACAAAGATGCTCAACCAACCTCTACAGATCCGAAAGCCAAAACAGGTGGAGGTCTGATGCCTAGGTTTCTACATCGGCGTCCACAAACCTACATGGAACGAGAATCGCATTGTCAACGTCGGACGATGGGCAGAGGTATAACTACTCAAAAGCATGGTGACTTGCCAATCGGAACGACACATTTCACAAAAGACTTACCTACTCATACTCCGCACCAATTGGCCGAAGTGTGCCTTCGCTGAATCCAAATCTCATAATCCTACCCTGGGACGATCGAACTGAGAGCAGGAGCCTCAATTTCCTCTAATGGAGGGACGCAATTCTTCTAAGTCCAGCCCTCAGCATCTAGTCGGCCTGGTGGTTCTTAGAAGGCCCCAGAGTTCGAACTTGCAAGGCCTTTCCATAATGTTCTTCAATGCCTGTGAGATAGAATCGTCCGGTGGCTACTCAGGTTTGCTCGTCAATCGCAGAAACCTGAGACGAACCACACGCAATTGAGCTCCCTAGAGGATATGGCAGATAGCCACACAAGGCTCGCACTTCTGCACTAACTTTCCTCGAGAACACTGCACAGGAGAAATAAAACCCCTTCCTAAAAACAGCCTATCATCTCATGGCACAATAATAATATCGTGCCCCGCGCCCGACGCCGCCGGTATGCGTTTGGCCCTCTCCCTCCCCTCGTCGCCAACCTAAATCCCGGGCTGCTTCACTCGAGCAGCTTGCTTAGCTTGTCTTCGCAGTCCCCTCGCTCACACAAACCTCAACTCTATCAACTTTCACTTTGCACTCCCTGCCCTGTGTGTGCGTGCAGCCGCGCTCAACTCACAGCAGCAACACACAAGCAGACACAAAAGACCACGACTTCCCACTCTCTCTCTATCTCTCTCAGATCCCTCCCTCGCTGCACCTCCTCAAACAACGTGCGCTCTATGTTCTCAGAGTCACTCAGATTGGCGTGGAAGGAAGTGTACCCCAAACGGCGCTACTGTTTCATGCCTGCCTGTCTGCCGAACACAGCACAGCAGCAGCAGCGCCAGGAAGGAAAGGGAAGGGAGACGATGGGGAGACGAACAAGAAAAAGGGAAGGACAGACGATGCAGACAGCAAAGAGGAAAGCGAGAGAAGAGTAGTAGGGGGCCGGGAAGGGCAGGGAAGGACGGAATTCAGAGGAATGGGTATAAAAGGGCAGGGAAAAGGAACTAGGAAGTGGAACGGATGGTATGTTATGTTGCACAATGCAAGCTGCGTGCGTGCTTGCCAAGCTCCACTGCTCGGAACAGTGTCTGTGACACACCCCACCGCTCGATGCGCTGCTTCTCCCACTCCACTCTCTCGGCTCGTCACTCTACTGGGCCCGCCTCGCCCCCTTTCTCCCTCCCTCCCTTACTTCACACGAAGAACAACTTTCTACTACTCGCTCACACACTCTCTCTCTCTCTCTCTCTCGCTCATCTTCACTTCATCTCCTCTTCCCTTCTCCTGTGTCCTGTTCTGTGCTGGAGAGATGATCCAGATGGAGGGGTGGATGGTTGAACTGGCCAGCGACTGTGTGCGTGAGAAAGTGACGAGAGAAACTGCTGCAGCAAAGACAGCACGAAGGCAAGTCTCGCAAGATCTAAAGGTCCGGGATGTGATGCGCGATTAAATTTATAGATTATATACGGAGCACTAAACCCACCCACACCCGTTCTCACACCACCCCGTTGGAAACATCCCTCCCCACCCCCACCACCTGGCCTCCAGATAAATATCCGCCAGTCATGTCTAATACATCAGCTCACGAGTCAACCACCCGACCAGAGCAGACCCGCAGTTCGGCCAACTGAAAAATCCCGCCCGTGATTCCAACAAACCAATATATATTACGGCGAGATTTTGACTCACTGTATGGCCTCCGCCAATTGGAATTTGTGAGATTAACGGACCGATATTCATACCCGTCTATGACGCGTGGACTCCGCGGCCGCCCCTCACATACCAACCAAGCAGCAGCCATCCCAACCCGGTCATCCCTGCCCAGGCCCGCCCCGTTCCTCAATATCACATCCATGATACGCATGCCTGCCTGCTGCGTGCATGGCAACGACCACCCTTCGCCATTCCACCCATCCATCCGTTATTCAGAGCACCGGACCGGACCGAGCGAGCCACCTTCTGTACATAACACGTCCGGATCAACGCAGCGACATAAGGGCTGCCGCGTGGTTTCGTCGGGTAGAACTGGTCGCCCAGCCCCCCGCGTTATTGCACGGCCGGATTGTCCAGGCCTTCGCTTTCTCTCGCGTCACATCACTCACATCTAAATATAACGTTTCACATTTGGGTTTTATCTCGCACTTTTACTCTGTGCCAGTTACTGGACTGAGATCGGGGACCTTCTTGTTTTCCTCAGTAGCGGGAAGGCTCGAATCACGCAATTGACGCAGGTGTTCCTAAGTTCAGTATAGCTCGTCGTAACAGATAGTAACTCCGTGACATGAGATTAGTGACGGGGTAGTAGTAGATTTTAGAGTGTAATAGGGGTGTTAAAGTTTAAACGAAAGATTCTTTAACAGGTGAGGAATAAAAACTTTGCTGCGGACGTTTCATATTAACCGGATAATTTTATTTTGATATCGGATCGTCTCTCCGCAGAGTTACGAAGATGATCTAATGGTTGAAGAGATTAAGAAAGACGAGAATAATGATCAAAGAGGAACGCTAGACCAATGAAGCAATTGGTGCATACCACAAGATGTACAAGTTTGGAAGGGGTACATGTCGTGTTGCACGTGGTTCTATCATGTACCAGTTTGATGGAATGCTTATTTCTACGCATACGTGCCGATCATGAGATGTAATGCTAAATAGGTGGTTACGGCGATATTTTTATGTATTTCATTATATACATGTATTTCATGCAGAAGACAACGAGACATATGTTAGGATATTTTTGTATGTTCACTTGTTCATACTTCTAGAAATTCTATTGTATATTAGTGTACTATGTAAACAGTCAAGATTTGATGCTCTTGTAGTTAGTAGTTTAGTTAAGTTGCATTAAGTAGATGGACTTCTTTGTCAAAGCTTTTATTTACATCAGCAAGCATTTTATAATTGTAAATGATTAAGATGAGCTCTAAATATTTATTATGATCGAAGATGGTTATGTAGGTCACTAAGAGATAAAAATTTAGATCTTTGAATTTTCATTGGTAAGTTATTCTTGATAAAAATTCCAAATGCATCTCCTAGGTTTGAGATCGACCTCAAGATCGCTACAGAAGTGATCTCGACAAGTTCAGAATATCACTGAAAAGCTCTTCTTGCTGGTTTGCACACTAAGTTAAGGTCAGGAGAACGAAGATAAGATCGATTGAAATTCAAGTAATCAATTTCTGAGTGTACATAGTAAACAGCCATAGAACGTGCTGTATATTTGATCTGAATGAGATTGAAGTGGGGTCAGAAAGCTCACGGCGAGTTGATAACTATGGGCTCAACGATCAATTGATTTGAGTTTAGAGTGAACAAGATATCATCGATTGAAATTAGAAGAGTCGATTTGGAATGTACATGTTCAAACAGCCATAGAACGTGTTGTGCAAGTGATCTGAGAGAGACTGAAGAGGATTCAGAAAGCTTTCGAAGAGCTGATAATTATGGACTCAACTGTCAACTGATTTTAGTTCAGAGTGAGTAAGATATCATCGATTGAAGTTTGAGAAGTCAATTTTTGAGTGTACGTATTCAAACAACCATAGAACATGTTGTAGATTTGATCTGAGGAAGATTGAGGTGAGGTTAGAAAGCTCTCGACAAGTTGATGTCTATGAACTCAACGATGATCTGATTTGAGTTTAGAGTGAATAAGATACCAACGATTGAAGTTAAAAGAGTTGATTTCTAAATATACATGTTCAAACAGCCATAGAACGTAATGTACGCGTGATCTGAGGGAGATTGAAATGAGGTTGGAAATCTCAACGAGCTGATGACTGTGGACTCAATGATAAACTGATTAGTTTAGAGGGAGCAAGATATCATCAATTGAATTTAAAAGAGTTGATTTTTGAATGTACATGTTCAAACAATCATAGAACATGATGTACGCGTGGTCTGAGAAAAATTGAAATGGGTTGGAACGCTCTCAATGAGCTGATGATTGTGGACTCAATAGTCAATTGATTTGAGTTCAGAATGAGCAAGATACCATCAATTGAGGTTCAAGGAGTCAATTTCTGAATGTTCATATTCAAGTAGCCATAAATATTGCTATAGATTTTATCTAAGGTAGATCAATGAAAGTTGGAGAGACTTGGTCGAGCTGGTGGTGGTGGTCTCATTTTCAGTCACTTGACCGTCCTCAGTCTTATCATTGGATTTGAGAAGACTGAGAGACGGTCATTAGTGTAACAGAGCTCGAATATGTCGACATATTCGAGCTCTGTTACACTAAACCACACATACTTGTTGTGAGTCTAAGGCTCAGTCCTTACCAAGTCCTCACAGTCCAGCTTCCACTCTCAGAAGACGAATCTAGTCTTCTAGAAGACAGCTATTCCGTCTTCTAGAATTCTAACAGTGCTTTCTAAGTACTTCCCGTCTTCGTGCTACATCTAAGCAATCCTAACTAAGCAAGACATCGCATGGATTCCTAAGAAGACAATCCACCTTGCAGTTCATCCTACTACCTAACAGAAGATAAGAAGATAAGTGAGAAGCTAAGTCTACGAATGGTTCGGGAGAAGGTTGAGGACTCCTGCGGTGACAGTGACCTCCAGGAAGACTCCCGGGATAGCTTCTAGGTTACTCACATACTCAAAAGACTTCTCGCAGCCAGGCTTCTCATCATTGGTCTCACTTATCTTCGGCTTGTAATCTAGCCTTACAACCGACACGGAACATTCGCACTCTGTTTCCCGACTCCTCACCTTGCATACACTGTCAAAAGAAGCTTACTGCGTAACGGGAAGACATGAGCCTTGACCATTCTCTCCAGATTCTGCCAGCAAGGCACAATTCTCTTCTAAAGTTCATGAAGAAGAAGGAACATGCTGCTATGGATCAGACAGAAGAGACTCGTAAAGGACCCTCACGTCTTCTCGCGCATTCTGCCAGCCTTTTCAATCTTCTAGTCTCTCTAGGAAGATGTGGATTTGAGAAGTTAAGAAAATTGGGAGACATAGGTCTGATTCTCAATTTCCTGCTTCTCAAACAACAATCAACTCTCAAGTTCACTCTGGATTCGTATCAAGCTTCTCTCAACACAAATTCCAATCCAATCCAACTACTTGATAGAAATTGCAAACATTCGTCTTCCGAAGATGTCCAAACATTCAGACATGTCTTCTGTCCACGGATTTTGAGACAGAAGCGTAGTAGGGTAAGAAAATTGATAGTCAGACCATCGAATTCTGGAATGGGAAGAAGGGAAGCTCAATTCCAATTCGGGAAGAAGTGGAGAAGACGGCTGATGGAAATTGAACAGCGCTTCCGCGCCCAATCTTCTCAGAGAAAATTCAGGATAGGGAGAACAATCGATGGGTTTCTTACAAACGATCAGGGAAGCACATGAGACATAGAGACAGAGGACAAAAACGATGCGAAAGGGGGAAGACATGAAAAAGATCCTCAATACCGCTTCCAGCTATGATTCTGATTGCTCCTTCAGTCTTCTACGCATCTCAGAATTTTGATTTTGTTTTCAATGTTCTGCCACGATCCTGCTTCTGTCTCCAATCTCGAGCTGCTGCTAACACTACTTCCACAATCGAGCTCGATCTGCTGCACTCCGAAGTGTCTCTCTCGATTTCCATCTCGACTCTCAATTTCTAATCTTCTGGTCCCTCGAGGATTTCTCACTCTTCCTCCTTGAGTGCGCTTCCTGACTGGATGACGTCTTTTCTTATTTACTCATTCCAATTCGCTATGCATGCTTCCAAGGTATTCCTCAATTCTTGAATCGAAGAAAATTCTTAAATCGAGAAGTAGCAAAGAGTGCTCTAGTGCTAATGCGCCTCCAGCTTCCATATCTTCTCTACGTGATTAGGTAATAGCTCGACTACCCTAGACCTACCTATTATAGTCGTGACTACACGGTAGGTATACCTAGCCCTACCCTAGGTGCACGGTTGATACCTCTTCATGGTTACAATCATTGTCTATCCGGAAGCGTCTTTCGTCTTCTGGCTTCCGGCTTCTGTCTTCCAGAAGATGACTTCTCAGAAGACGTCCATCTTCCGGCTTCGGAAGAAGTCAACTTCTTCTCATAAATTCTCTTAAGATCATTTTCCCGCTAATCAGAGCGCAATCTTAAGTAATAAGGTAACTTCGATTATATAGACACGTCATTAACTTAAAAGTTTTGAAAAAATCTCCAATCTTGCAAATTTTGGGCACCACAAGAAACAAGGAAGTACATGGTCAACTTGTCATGTATGTTAAGACAAAAGTAGAGTGTGCAGAGGAGAACTATAACTGAATCGAGTTCACTATAGAGTCTGTGGAGCAAGAAGTGCTTTTCATCCAGAAGCACAACACTCACGAGCAGTTTGTGAGACATTTGCGAGGATGATACTCACACACCTCTTGTTACAATTGGTGTGATTCCAAAAGAACGTGTTATCCACAGTGAGGTACCTCCATGAGTACCTCTTGTGATGATCCAAGCTGAAGAGACATCACCTATTCATGTCGAGGAAGGAGAGACCTCATGTAACTTTTCATATCATTGTCTTTGCAATATTTCTCTCTCAATTATCTTAAGTTGAGAGACTAATTTCAAATGATGAATTAATTTTATTTGTTGTATTTTAGATAGAGGAGTCACAACCAAAGCTAGAGAAGAGTTTATCCAACTGACGGCCCAGATTGCCGCAAAGAAGAGAGAGGCTCAAAAGTTGCAAGTTCGTGTTGACCAGCAAGATGAACTCCTCCATCAACAAGAGACAAAGCTGAATACAATGCAAGATGAGTTGAAGGGCGCTAAGGCGGATCTAGCTCGCATCTCAGCTTCAAAACTCTTCTTTCATAGACTAATGAATCATACGGTGAAATAGATGTTGATCCTTGACCTAATTAATGATCTTTTGGTGCTAGTAAGATCGAATGAGTTGGAATTGATGTCGTTCAAGAAGAGAGGCTATTTAGTGGAGCCGACAAGGAAAAAGAAATATGGTATATGGCACGATGTTGTGATGTTGTGATGTGAATTCACATGGTAAATAATTCATCTTTTGGTCGGAAGTTAGAGTTTCTAAGTCAAGTTAAGATCCTAGAAAAGTCAATTTTGGAGGAAGTGAGCATTTGAGAATATGAAACATCACAGTGTAGGTCTCATCGTGCTGATCATCATGGTATGTTAAAAAGTTACAAACAAAGTTGCAAGCGAAAAGTTTTTGGAGTACTATTATAAGATTTCTGAAACCAAGAAGTGTATCATAAATCTGAGTGAATTCAAAATTTATGTTTTAGATTTTCATCGTGTAGATTGTAATGTGCAGTATATGTTTGCATCTTAAAATGCAGAAAAAGATCACATCTGGAGATAGTTATGGTGGTTCAAGTTAATGAAGGGAAGATGAAATAGTGCATTTTACTAGCATATAAGCTTAGAAACTGATCTCTAGAACCAGTTGTGAGATTGACTTTCCGTGGATAACTGAGTAAACTTATGTAAGGAGGAGGTCTCAAGATCAAACCCATGAACCTAAGGAAAATTACTTGTGTATTCTTTCTAACTTTCTCTATGTCACTTTTCTATAGAGCTCCATTTTTAATGAATGAAGAATCAAAACAATAGTATTCACTAACACCTACGCATTGGTACCTTTAGATTATAGCAAGAATCGAAGTATTTCTCTCTTTCATATCTTTCATAATTTAGAAATTGCACTAACTACTACATAGAATGTTACTTCTCACAACTGAAGACAAGAGGTCGCTCTCCTCAACGAGCTTCCTATTCTAGTATTTTTACTCTTCTTCAAAGTGATACTCTAACTCAAACTATGGAACAGCTTGTCTAGCTCAGCCCTACCTTAACTACAACCCAACTTAGTAAGCTCAGGTGGAGCTTCTTCTCAAAATGTCACATGGAGATGTCTTTTGGAGATCTATTTCATTGTATAAGATGTCTTATAGCTCGACATTCATCCTTTTCAAACCTGCATATCCTTCGATATATGCCAACTCTTCCACTAGTTCATAGAATTATCTAAATTGTCATCGTTCTCTTCAACGTCTTCAGATAAAAGATCTTCATCGGTATCTATGATCTATCCTAACTCCAAAAAATCTGCTAGCTCAATAGATTCTTTTCTTCTTCTGAACAACTGGATGTACTTACTAACAACAAGAAGTCTCATAGGTGTACTATCAAGCTCTTGCAAAGAATAAGTAGCATTCTGATGCATATTTGAGACAAACGTATGGATCAAACTACTTCCTATAAAACTTTTGAAATGTAGAGTGTTGGTTCTCTAGAGACTGTCAAATACCAAAACTCAATCCCTAGCGTGTATGGGTTTTGGTCAGAGTCTGTAGATCTTGTCAAACCCGTCTTTATTCTTGAGACGAGCCTCTTCAGTTTCTGTTGTGCCTCTGTAAGCTCCTCTTTTCTATGTTCTAGCTATTTGATGCGAAGTGCAAGAAGCTATACACTATCTATATCATCTTCTCATGATAAAGTAGTCGATGTAGAGAAGTCTTCCTCTAATGACATAATTGACTTCTGATCAAACATTAGTTCAATGAGTATGTATTCAGTAGTAGTGCAGTGGGTTGTCTTGTCAGCCCACAAAGCAAAAGGGAGCAACCTAAGGCACTCTCTATGTCTATCATCACAAGTCTTCAACAAAGTTTGAACAATCGATTGGGTGTCCACATTCGCTCTTATCTATCTCTTTTGGATTCATGGCAGTAGTGAGTTTGAGTTTCACTCCGTACTGAGCAAAGAATTCCTTCACTCCTACACCATGTAATTCTCTTTTGTCTACATGAAATCTTCCAATAGACCCATATCTAAAATAATGTCCTCAAGAACAATCCTACATATACCTTCTGTGGTCTTTGTCCTCAGAGCTCGTCCTTCTACAAAGTTGGAGAGGTCTTCATGAGTCAATGCCAAGTGTCTCATACTCCATAACCCCGGAGGCATCACCACCAAATCAAATCCATTAGAAGTGAATACTAGGCAAATAAGTATACATCAGACCATCTTTGTAACGCATCTTTGAGTAAAACTGATAATGCAAGCATGAGCTCACAAAGTTCACCACATCTTGATATAGATATTTCTATTAGTATCGTTCTTTTAACTTTGTGTAGGTAGCCCAAGCTCCCCGATGTTCACTCCAATCTTCTCGTATCTCCTCGATGAAACTCATTTATCAGTTGTTGCTTGGTCTACAGATCATCTATGATTCATAGAAGCGCTCCATCTCTTCCCTTTGGACGCTTCTAAAAATACTCATCTTGTAACAAATAATTATATGTCTTCCTCTGTTAAAGATAATGTCTAGGTTCATACTTTCAATCTCAATCACATCTCTCTATGACTAATGACTGTTAGTGACTGACCTCTTGTCCATAGGTTAGAGTATATAACAACAACCTCTTGGGAGATGATGAGTCGACTGATCCCTTTACTGATATCTCTTATACAAGAGAGAGTATTCACTTCGTTTGATTTTCTAACATGGTATCATAGCTCAGGTTAGAGCATTAGCAAGGAGATTGAGGAACCACAGAGTGAAAAGACATAGAGTGAGCACACCACCTTCAACAGAAAAGAGAGAAAAAGGATGAAATTTTCTGATCAAAACACCTTTGATTGCATTTTTGGAGGAAAAGGAGATAGAATTTGGCAATTTTGAGAGTTCTTCTGGTCTGAGAAAGACTTCTTGAGTAAGTATTTCAGAAGGAGCTTTCCAACGGTTCAAATTTCGATCCAAACAGAGCTCGTATAAGGAAGTTGCACTTTGGTGCAATATTAATCAATGCAACTTTGACCGTGTTTTTGAAGACCTTAACGATCAAATATGACGTTTTTGAGATTTTTGCCGTGCTTGACTAAATTGCAAGAGATTGTAATATAGACACTACTTCCACCTCCACAACTACTTTGGAAAGTTCCAGATTTTTCTCAACTACTTTATATTCTATCGATGACTAACTTTAGTGATGACTTGCTTCATGATCATCATAAGTTGGATAGCACGAACTATCCAACATGGTGTTTCAAGGTTCATGCCATCTTCCAAAATTACGATTTGTGAGACATTGTGCTAGGTGATGAAGAGAGACTTTTTGGATCACCAGCAACTGTCAAATTTGGAATAAACGAGATCAACAAGCACTTGCCATCATCAAGATGACTATCAAAGACTATGAAGTCTTAGATATCTTGGAGGTTAAAACTTCAAAAGAGACTTGGGATACATTCACCAAAAAGCACGAAGGAGCAGCTCGCGAGAGGAAGAGAATGCTTGCAGAAAGTTGAATACCTTGCAAATGATTGCAGGCATTTCGAAGAGCATTTGAATACAATGAAAGGTTTGATACAACAACTGAAGAATCTGGATGGAGCTATAGACGATAACAACTAGGTATTGATAGTGCTCAAGAGTTTATCAGAACCATATGAGCATTTTGTGAGAGCTGTGGATGTACATAAGAAGCCTATCACATATGAAGAATTGCATACACTAGCTTTGCAAGAAGCAATGAACGTCGAGATCAAGTCCACTCAAGCAACCGCTATTGATGCTGCTTTCTTCTCCAAGAGGAGAGATCAGAAACGTGATAGACTTCAAGATTCACAATCTAGACACAAGGAGCATTGGGAGAACAAGCGAGGAAGTTCTACACGAGACTCGGAGGGCAAGTTCAACAACTCCAACAAACGAAAACCTAGAAATTGCAACTACTGTAAGAAACATGGTCACTTCGCGTATGTGTGCAGGAAGAAAGTGTTTGATCAATGTTCAATACCAACAGAGGTAACTTCATACAAACATCTGATCATGATGAAAGCTTTTCTTCACTGTCATGTATACAGATGTTCATGATCAACAATGGTGGATTGATTTTGGAGCATCAAACCACATCACATCGAAGAAGGAGTGGTTCCAAGATTTCCGTCCTCTGAATGGACCAGAGATACGACTGAGTGATGATAAGGGATATCAAGTCAAGGGGGAAGGTAACATCCATATCAAGCTTCTTTCATATCAGATCAGAACCATTGGAGGTGTTTGGTTTGTACCTGGTGTGGTGCACAATCTTTTAAGTGTTGGTAAGCTTACTGCAAATGGATTTCAACTGTCATTTGATGCACAAGGATGTTCCATTCTTGACCAAGGATTTGTGGTAGCCACAAGGCTGAAGGTTGGCCACTTGGATGAACTACAAGCTCTACCTTTAGTTGCTCCAGTACTAGCTACTGTAACAGATACGAGTCAATTATGACAATCTTCGACTTAGACACTTACATTATCAGAAAATGCAGAAGTTGATCCATGAGGACTTGGCCCTTGAGAAGACGGGAAGATTGGGAGGTCAGGCCTAGTTTCCAATTTCCAGCTTCTCAAAACAACAATCAACTCAGCAGGTCACTTAGGATTCGTATCAAGCTTCTTTCAACACAAAACTCAATCCAATCCAATCTTGATACGAATTTGCAAACAGTCGTCTTCCGAAGACGTTTTGACATTCAGAAGCGTCTTCCGAAGATGTTCAGATCTTCAGAAGCGTCTTCTGTCCATGGATTCGGGAACAGAGGTGCGGTAGGGTAGAGAAATTGATATTCAGGTGATCAAATTTGAGAATGAGAGATATGGAAGCTCAATTCCAATTTGAGAAGATGGTTGTTGAAAATTGGTCATCGCTTCCACGTCCAATTTTCGTAGAAGAAAGTTCAAGGTAGGAAAATCGATCGATGGACTTCTTGCAAACGAGCGGGGAAGCGCGGGGGACATCAAATCAGAGACGAGAAGTGATGAGAAAAGAGAAAGAACACGAGAAGAACCTCAGTACTGCTTCAGGCTGCTTCTTCAGTCTTCTGTGCGCTTCTGGTCTTCAATTTCATCTTCAATGTGGCACCACGATCCTGCTTCTATCATTTAATCTCGAGCTGCATCCCTCTGCTGCTGCAATCGATTCTCGCTTCTGTCCGAAGCTTCTCTCTGATTTCTAATCGACCCTCGATGTTTGCTTCTTGAAATCTTCAAGGATTCCTTACTCTCTCAGCTCGAATGTGCGCTTCCTAGCTGGAAAACGGCCTCGCTTTCTCTCTTGCTCCAATTTGGTCTTACGTGCTCTCAATCTCGACCCTTCTCGCTTCCAATACTACTTTGATTCCCAAGGTGCAATCGATCCTAATGCACAGTCGATCTTCCAATGCGGGAAGCAGTAAATGATTCTGTGATAGTGCGTCTTCAACCAGTATCTTCCCTGTGAGATTTAGGTAATGTCTTGGGTTACCTCGAATTATCTACTACTACGGGGACTACCTGGTAGGTACACCTACCCCTTGTCTATATGGCATGTGGTTGGTACCCATGCAGTCGTGGTCACTATTTTTCCGGAAGATGTCCGTCTTCCATCTTTTATCTTTTGGAAGACACGATCGAGAAGACGTCTTCCCAGAAGATGCCCGTCTTCTGTCGTCCGAAGAAGTCGACTTCTTCTTACAAAAAATCCTTAAGATCATCTTCCCTCTAAGCAAGGTGTAATCTTAAGTAATAATACTACTTCAATTACATAGATACGTTATTAACTTTAAAAATTTCAAAAAATCTTCAATCCTGCAAATTGTAGGCATCATATTCACTCTCTCTTCAGGAACAGAAGTACCAAATGAGCTTTAAAAGACTTTCTCCTCCTTCGATAAGTCGATAAACTCCTCTAGGCTCTCGCTTTGACCTTTATCTACTTCCACTTCCTTACTCTGATGTAAGGAAAATAAATATTCTACCCCTCTAGAAAAAAACAATCAATTAAAAAAACTGAAAATCCCCACGAACAAATATCTTTAGTGATATGTCTTACTGAACTTAGTCAATAAAAATGGTTACATATATTCTCTCATTCTTTATTATATAGAAATAAAATCTATTAAATAAAATAAAATATCACAAACTAAGATGTGACAAATCATCTTTGGAGTGAGAATGCACAACCTTTGAAACTAGTATCTTGTAGAAGTCGATCCACCACATTGATCGTATTGTTGCATTGAGTTTAGAGTCATCACTAATATTATCTTTAGTGGGATTAAATCTTATAGGTATTGTGTCAAATGAAATGAATAGAGCCTAGCAAAATGATGAGACACACTTGTTTATTACATAAAAAAACAACAACACTAGTAAATGAAAACAAGTATATGGAGTCATCATGGGGTAAGATAGTAAGAAAAGAGGAGTTGCAGCAAGCATTCAAGGCAATAAGAAACAAGAATGATAGAGACATAGGAAGGTGATCAAGACAATGAGAGGTGATCTGACATATGCAATCATGCATTTAGATTAACTAAGTGTAATAAGTAGAGCCTACTTATCAACTAGAAGAGAAATTGGTTTGGTAGAAGTCTTTGGTATAAGAACTAGTTACGGCTAAGTTGTCCGAAGAATACGTGCAGCAAATAGTACTTCTACCAATAGACGAGTGCGCCAAAAGTCCACCGGGAAACTTCCAGAAGGAAGTTTCTAGAAGGAAGCTTCTAGAACTTTCCAGCCGGTAAGCTTCCAGAAAGAAGCTTCTAGAACTTTCCAGCGAGCCTCTTACGTGGCTCATTTTGAACCCTCTAGATGTTGTTCTAGATCTAAGACTGCATGTAAGCTGTAGAAAGATCGATACTTCGAGGACACTCCAAGAAGAGAGAGAGAGCGAGTAGACAAGGAAGTAAAATAGGAATGAGATGAGAGAGGCTTTGCCTCTCTCTGTATATATAGTGGAGGTGAGTACAAGGGAAACCCTAATGGTGGGTTAGCCCTCTAACTAACTCTAACAACCCTAACCACTCCGGCTAATGGTAGCCGTCGATCTACTAGAGCTTGGGACTATATCAACACTCCCCTTCAAGCTCATCTCTACATCCTGTACTCCTAGACAATGTCTGAAAGCATCAAACTTATCTCTAGGCAACGCCTTAGTGAAGATATCGGCAACCTGATCTCCTGTGCTCACATAACTGAGCTCAATCTCTCCTGCAAGGACCTTCTCTCTAATAAAGTGATAGTGCACCTCAATGTGCTTCGTCCTAGCATGGAAAACAGGATTACTAGCTAACTTCATGCTGCTAATGTTGTCTGTATATACAACAACAGGATCTGTACACTCCACACCAATATCAGATAGCAGACACCGAAGCCAAATCGATTCGCATGTTGCGTTCGTTGCTCCTCGATACTCTGCTTCCGTGGACGACAAAGCAACAGTGGGTTGCTTCTTAGAAGCCCAGCTTATAGCAGCGCTTCCAAGTCCAAAAGCGTAACCTGACGTGGATCTCCTGTCGGCACTTCCTGCCCAATCAGCATCTGTGTAGCCATGTAACAACAATGGTCCACCGTATCGATAGTGAAGTCCGTACTGCATCGAGAACTTCACGTAGCGGAGGATCCGCTTGACAGCCTCAAAGTGTGGTCTCCGTGGTGACTGCATGAACTGACTAATCAGACCGACAGCATAACTCAAGTCTGGTCTGGTGATGGTCAGGTAGATAAGACTTCCAACCATCTGTCTGTACATGCGTGGATCATCCAACAACTCACCATCCTCTGCTCCTAGCTTTACCCCTTGCTCTAATGGTGTAGCAATGGGTTTGCAATCAAGCATACCAAATCTCTCAAGCATACTGAGAGCATACTGTCGCTGTACAAGCCAAACATCCTTCCCATCTCTAATGAACTCCACAGCAAGGAAGTACTTGAGTTCTCCTAAGTCCATCATCTCGAACTCGGATTTCAAGTGATCCTTGATCTGGGAAATAAGCTCCTCAAAGTTACCGGTAATGATCAAGTCATCAACATAGATGGTGATCACAACAATCCGGTCTCGTATTCTCAATGAATACAAGGTAGAGTCTGAACTACAAAGCTGGAACCCAAGAGACTGCAAATAAGAATTGATCTTTGCATACCATGCTCTTGGTGCTTGTTTCAGACCATAGAGAGCCTTCCGTAACTTACATACACGGGAAGGGAACATAGGATCCTCATAACCAGGAGGTTGCTGCATGTAGACCTCCTCCTCAAGATCGCCGTTGAGGAAAGCGTTCTTGAAGTCCATCTGGTGCATCTTCCAACCTTTCTGAGTTGCAACTGCAACTGCTGTCCGAATAGTCACCATCTTCGCAACAGGAGCAAAGGTCTCCTCAAAATCCACTCCATGTTGCTGTGCGTAGCCCTTAGCTACCAATCTGGCCTTGTACCGACACACGATACCATCCGAGTTGCGCTTGACCTTGAAAACCCACCTGCAACCAATCGCTTTCTTACCCTGAGGTAAGTCTACCAACTCCCAAGTCTGTTGGTGATGAAGCGCAGCAAGTTCAGCTTCCATAGCACTTACCCATTGGGCCTTGTGCATCGCCTTCTCAAGCGAACTCGGTTCCTGTTCCTGAAGAACATTGGCCATATATGCATGGTGCGCAGCAAGAAAACCTTCATGCATATACCTACTCACTGGATGTTTTGGCCGCTCAGATCTGCGAGAGGTAATTGGTGCACTAGTCACCTCCCCTTGCAACTGATCTGACGTAGACGCCAAGGTCTGGGACAAAGTATCCAGTGGATGTGGAAGATCCACATATCTGGATGAGTCAAACATACGCTGCAATAGCACGCGCTCATCCTGTGTAGAAACTACACTAGTTCCACTAGGCTGTGTTACGTGGACTCCAGCGTTAACATCAGCTCTATGTGCAACCGATTCTGATCTGGAATCAGTGACTTCTCCAGATCCTCCACTCAACGTACTACTCTGAGGTACTACAGTGGACTGACTCCTTGGTTCTACAGTAGGTACAGGGATGGCTATCACAGGTGCAGGTGCAAACCAAGACTGTAGCTCATCAAAAACGACATCTCTACTGATGTAGAACTGCTTGGACGAAGGATTGTAGCACCTATATCCTTTCGTATCAGAAGCATAACCAAGGAAGATACATCTATCTGCTTTCGGATCTAGTTTCTTACGTCTTTCATCATGTATGTGCACATAACAGATACATCCGAAAACTTTAAGGAAAGAGTAATCAGGCTTACTGCCTGTGAAGACCTCCATCGGTGTCTTGCTGTGGACTGCCGCTGTAGGCGTCCGGTTCATCAGATACACCGCACATGAAACAGCTTCTGCCCAGTAAGGTCTAGGCATGGTCTTCTCGTTCAACATCGCACGAGCAGCTTCTGCTATGTGTCGATTCTTGCGCTCCGCAACTCCGTTCTGCTGCGGACTGTAACTGCAGGTCTTCTGGCGTCGAATGCCATGCTCATGCAGATATGCATCGAACTCTCCAGAAAGAAACTCACCTCCTCCATCAGATCTTAGACAGAGGATAGATGCTCCAGACTGTTTCTCCACCAACTTGCGGAAAGTCTGAAATGCTGACAGTACTTCGGCAGAGGACTTGTTTCTCAACAAATAGATCCAAGTATAACGCGAATGATCATCAATGAACGACACGAAGTACTGGAAACCGGTCATACTTGGCTGAGAAGCAGTCCATACATCAGTGTGAACAAGCTCCAGAAGCTTGTTCGCTCTACTACCTGATCCCTTAAAGGGCTGTCTAGCTTGCTTGCCGAATTGACATGCTGCACAGACTCCAGTGGGCTCACTGGATTCGAATTTGGGCAGACCTGTAACCAGGTCAGAACTCGGAAGGCTTTTCAGCCTCTGAAAGTTCATGTGCCCAATTCGCTTGTGCCAGATCTCAATGTCAGACACTACTGGACCACTCTGTCCATACATGGCAGCCTGTAACTTAAGCGCAGATGCATCTAGTTTAAACAGCCTACCACTCTTGATACCTCGAGCTATGACAGTGCCATTCGAATCTTCAATAAAGCATCCATCTTTATTGAAGCGCACTTGCAGACCCTGCTCTATCAACTGTCCTACAGATAGCAGGTTTCTAGTCAATGTAGGTACATGTAAGACATTCCGTATACCAGTAAACGTTGAGGCAGGAATGTCAAGTGGAATGTTACCCTTGTGCTGGATCTTGTGCTTGGTGTCATCTCCTGTGACCATAAACTGTGGAGTCTCCACAGGCTCGAGTGAAGTAAACCACTCCCGATGGGGAGTCATGTGACTGGTGGCGCCGGAGTCGATCACCCAGTCAGTCTGCGGCTCGAAAGCCGCATAACTCTGATCTACTAGAGCTTGGGACTATATCAACATAAGCCACATCAGCGATCTGCGTGAGAGATGAACATCGGCCGGAAGCTTATCATGTACTATTCCTCTCACTATATAAAGGCTACCAATGCACCACCACGAGCATTCGAGTTTTGTAGTTCACTCTAGAGCCCATCTTACACTAAGGATGACTTCAATCTACTGAACACCATGAATAGTCAAATGTCAAGAGAAAAGATAATGAAATGGTTGGAAATAAAATTCCTCTAAAGGATAGAATTAAAGATCTCACAAGTCAAGATGCTGCCGAGAAGTCAATAGTGGTTGCTTTTTCCTTATGGAAGTTTGGAATTAAGCACTAAAAGTGATCTTATGGAGAATATGTCATTGTTTGTCTCTACTTCTTTTGCTTAGGTTAGATGAACCAAAAAGATCTTGTGTTTATCCTTCGATGACTTTTTAGAAACAAAATAAAGACACATGATATATGTAACAGTTCCAAGCAAATCTCTATTTCAAAATATCATCACAAAAGATAGATCAAAATCCTACTATATTGAATAGTGTTAGGGTCACAAATTGAGTTTTCATAAATCTCTTGCAAATACATCTGCTTGTGAAGACCAAACCTCCGAGGACACAAGGGGTTCATTTGGGTTCAAGATGCCGTTAAGTTGCTGATTTTCAGCGGTGGATTTTGAGGTTTTAGGATTTTGGTTCGTTACTGACGATTTAGACAATATATGAGCAAAACATCTCCACGCCCGTGGAAGCTTTTTGCTGTGAAGGGAAGGTCCAAGGAGTCGTTTTGGCTGTTTTGGTCTAAAAGCCTATGCGCTTGCATAAGCTTTTCACTGAGAAGATTTTTAGCGGAGAAAGCAATTTTCAGTGTATTTTGGATCGGTGTGGCTTCTTGCAGACATATTCATTTTGAGACGTTTTTGGTCTCATTGGAAAGATCCTGAGAGGAGTTTTCTAGAGAATTTAAAATCACCGGATTTGGAGCTATACTCGCGATGGTGCAGTTGTTTAAATTTTACTGCTTTTCTTAAAGTTTGCGGGGTTTTACACATGAGTCAAAACGAACGTTTGGTGGGTGATAACGTGACCTCCGGGTGTCTGTAGTGGTGATTTTGATGTTGAATCAAAGCTTCTTCCACAGGCTACCCAGCTGTTGGGTCCAAACTAGGAGCAGATTTTGAAGATTTGGAGAAAAAGCCTCCTCGCATGTGGAGACTTTTTGCTGAGAAGATATGACTATCACATTAGTGCCACAATAGTGTCATCAGTTGTAAGTTAGTCACAAGTTATTATTCTAAGATCTCGTATGTGTTAAATCAAATCATAAAAAGAGATCTTGTGTGAAAACAAGACATGGATAATAACTAAGGTTATTATAGTCATATTGTTAGATATAAGTAACATATTTGATGACTAGCTTTGACTACATTGAATCATCTTGTCAAGGAGTCGTAACTAATACAATCATAAAATCATCTATTTGCTTCTAGTGTAAATATCACACTGAAAATTTATTCAAAAGTGATTAGACCAACTAGTAGTACAAACAAGAACTTTGTACTTGACACTGTGAAGAGTATCTAAGACTCAAATGCAAGACTATAGTAAATTTTGAGTTTCATTAAACTAAAATATAATGACATCATCTAAAGGTGGCATGAACTGCCTCTCTAGCTTTAAGAGACATTACAATCTTTTTTGGCAGTTTTTTCTTTGGAACGATGCTTCCTATAGAAGATTGAGACACTTGCATTAATCCATTGTTACTCACTATAGTTGAATCTATCTTCCATTCTTTTTTGCTATTAAATATATCAATATAACGTTCTACATCTTTTGCAGTTCTATGTTTCTTATGTTTGGGTCTCCGCCATTGCAGTTGAAACTCTCCATAGTGTTCATCACTCCATTGTCTTTGAACTCCACTCGTGACATTTCTTATCCAAAATGCCTTGGGTATTTTAACTTCAAACTCATCAATAATCACAAATTGACCTTCTACGATATCTTCCAAGATGACAAATGTGCACTTTTCTCTTTCTTTTGGAGCACCCACAAAATGCACAGCTTGTCTTTGATTCTCTATCTGTAGTTCCACCTCAAGTTCATCTTCAAGTGCTGAGTTGCTGCTGCCTGATGATATCGGCTCTTGTAGCCAGTTTCATTATTTGTTTGTGGTCAAAAGGAATCATGAAGCAAATTTCCATCTAGACCTTCTACTTGCTCCAAGCAAGTTCACACTCTTTTCTAATAAGAAATGAGTGGTTGATACATCTTGTATCCTTTGATGTCTCATCTGGCTATGTCTTATCTAAATATCTGATGAGATTATTCAAGAAGGGTTTGACTTCTCCTAGTTGAAGATGAGTCGTTATCATCTTTATCGCTTGTGTGTCTCATTTTGATAGAATACAAGCTCCATCATCTTCTTTCTATAAGGTATGCAATTCTTTTTTCATTCCATCCACCTTATAAGTCGTTCATGTATTGGAAGATTAGAAATTTATCCCTCATCAAAAACTTGAAAGCAATCAGAAGAAAATGTCCCTCAATCTTCTTTATGAAATTTGACTTGTAATCAGCAACTTCTTTAAGAAGTAATGATACTGGGTGTTTCTGCCATGAGTGCAAGCAACATCAGAATGTCATTGTAGAGATGGGTCAGTGGCGAGAAGCAAGAAGACGGAAGACGTTCAGAACATTTTAAACACAAATATAAGCTTCTAAAAGTTTGAAAAATGTGTACTTCAAAGTATGTGATAATTATGGTTATTCTTTCAAATACAACTAAATGAATCCAAAAGTCCAAAAGTCCAAAAGTTCAAAGTTCAAAGTTCAAATTTAATCCTTGATTTTTCCAAAAGTCCAAAGATTGAGCTAAAAGTTTCAGAATCCGAAAGTTTGAAAATTTTGTCAAGTTTTGAAGTGCACTAAAAATTAACTTCAGATTTAAGTCAAACTTTCAGAGTCTGAAAGTCTGAATATAGATCCAAAAGTCTGAGTGTAAGATCCACTATAAACCTAAAATACACTCTTTACTACTAATAAAGACTAAAAAGTACTTCAGCTCAATTTTTTGGATGCCAAAAGTTTGAATCTTAAGTGATATAGTCAATTTTGAGAATAAATAGTGGTAGTTGTAGCGATTTTAGTCAATAATTCAGAGGACAAAAGTTTGGCTAGAAAACACAACTTCTTGTATGACATTGCATTTTCTCAAAGTATGGAAGATGAAGTCCAGATTTCAATTAAACTGATTTGTGAGTTTCACCTCAAACTTTTGAATCCGAATGTTTGGGCTGAAATGTCTATCTTTTGTTTGATAATAATTGAAACTTCAGCGGTTCAACTTTAGATGCATATCGGTTCTTTTTTGCAAAGTAATAGTTCAAAGTAGTGTCAAAACATTTTGAACATCTTCTCTCTTCTCACTTCCTCTTTCTACTCTACCTTTGTTCTTGTGTTTGATGCGAGTGCTCACTTTAGAAAAAGCTGCAGTGAGATCTTCATGCATATGTCTCATCATTAGAAAGTTCAACACGATGGAGCAAAAATATCTCTTGAAACAAGCTCGGCATAGTAGGCAAGAACATATTGATTCTTGTTATCTTTTACCGAGTTGTCCATTTGAAGAAGAAAGACCAAAACTAACTTCTAGAAAGTTGTTGTAGAATCATGACTTGCTAAAGATGCCACACCATCTTCGTGTTGTGATGTTGGAACCTCCTCTCTCACTTGAGTTGGATTTGTCTTGTACTTCGACACATCAAATGTCTAGTCATCCATATATATTGCTAGGAAAACAGCTTGATCCAACAAACCATCGAAGAGATTGATCCTATAACTTGTTCTCGCTAGATCTCCACTATGATCTCCATCTCTCACTAACTCAAAGTCTTTAGACTTTGAGTTAGCGAGAGATGGAGATCATATGAGGAGATTGAAAAGTTATTATCACTAGGTCAAAGCTCTATTGGATCTAGATGACAATATGTTCTTGACTCTTGTACATGGATGAACATATCCAGTGAGACTCACTGACAAAACCATACAACCAACAATAGACAACTTCTTTAGCTTATTCGCAAGACGAGGAATCTAGTCTTTGCTAGTCTTTGCTTGATCCATCTTATCATGAATCAAACATAGAAACTTCTCTGAATTTCTCTTTGCCAAGATGCGCTTCATGTAGTAAATATTTCTACACAACATTTGCTCTCGCATGTGTTGATCCCTTAGAGCTTTCAACTTCGATCGTTCATTTAATCTCTTTTTTCTCATGAGTGCCTCTTTGAGACCCACACAAGTATCACACTTTGCAAATTCACCTTGCATATGAAACCTATAGTTGGAGAAGAGAGTCCTCACAGAGTATAATAGAGATCATTAATTTCATCGTCAGCAATACTCACTTGATATTCAACTCCTTCAGCAAAGATTTCTTGGTGTAACATGAAGGAAGCATGTGTACCACAAGCATGTGTCCATCCTCCAAGACATTGATTGTGTGACATCGATTCTCCAAGAATTTCTAAAAGTTGAGACAAGAGGGTCTACTCCATAGAGGTGTTTTGTCTCGGCTTCTTGACATTCTTATTGTCATGGTAATCCATAACCACGTCTTGCTTCATCATGGTTTCCAAGCGGTAATACTTTGATCATAAAAATCCATAGATCTTTCTGAAAAGTTTCTTACAAATCCACAATCAGTTTACTCATATCAATGAAATGTTGATTACAAGTGCGAATGCGTGTCAATAATCATGCAAAACCCAAAGTGTTCTAGTCTGCATTGCTTGACTAGAAAAACTGTCTTACATCATTCGTTGCCACAACAAAGATATCTCTGTGCATCTCTAGTCTTCACATTCGTTGTCCCACTACTAGTTTTTCTTTTAGCATTTTGTAAAGTCCTCTGTTGTGGATTTGGTGCATTTCTAGTAATGGAGTTTCTCTGACTCACAATTCTTGTGCATGCATATACTGTATCTCTGAACATCACTTGTATTCAACAAGTGATGTTTAAGACGCCATCATTGCAAAAGCACTTTGTTGAAGTGAGATGATCCATTCTCTCAATCAACATCTGTCATAACTTTGGCTACTTAAATCATGTTTGTGACTATATCATATGTGAGTATAATGAGATCCAAATTTATTACTAACTAAAAGATATCATTCTAAGTTTTTATAGAAATTAATATCACCTCAAATGGTGTCGAAGAGAATCCTTCTCAAGAAGGGCGAGCCTTCTAAGTATGATTAATTGCGAGGTGGAGATTGAATAAGAAGACAAGAGTCAACTAACTTGTCTAAACCTGCTCACAGATACAAATCTGTGACTGACAATCGATTCCTACTCAATGAGAATTCATCCACAAATGGTTCAAGAATACCATCCGCATCTTCTCCTTCAATAGCTCAATGAGCTTCGGTAGCAAGACACGAGGGACTGAAATCGACTTCAAGCCCCAAGGTATGTGAGGAACAGTGAAGACAACCATAAGAGCTATCACACTAGGATTCACACAACCAATCTCCTCAATTGAGAAGGAAAATACTATTACCATGGCTAACAATCATCTGCTCAAAAGTCTTTTTCTCTACTTCAGTCAAGAAACCACACTCTCTTATCTGGAGCTGTTCGAGTGTCTCTTGAGTAAACTGATTCTTTATTTGTGCAGGATTTCTATATACAGGTTCAATGACCACTGACTTCATCTGCTATTTTGAATCAATAGGTAATTGGGTCACCACTGGCTTCACCTTCTTTGCTACAGCTTTATATTTGGCATGTACCTCTGCTTCTTGACGAAAATCACAACAGTAGATTGCATCCTTCCATCCACTCTCTAGTCTCGTATGAGGATGATGGTGCGCTAGTAAATGTTGATGCAACAGCCGTAGAGACAGTAGCAACACTTCTGCTCTTACGATCCATCTCTTCTTCGTGTGAAAACCTCCACCTCCACGAGCAATCACCCCAAGACGACTCTAAGTGGAAGCACCAGATTTATGTCGAGGAGAGTCTTTCTCAAGAAGGGCGAGCCTTCTAACTATGATTAATTGAGAGGTGGAGATTGAATAGAAGACAAGTGGCAATCAACTTGCCTACAATAGTCAAAGTCTCTCATAGATACCAATCTTTGTTTGACAGTCAATTCCTACTCATAAGATCAATTCTCATTCACCAGAAAGCAGATTCACCTCCAAACACAACAATAGATGAAATTTGAACTCCCAACGCTTTATTTCTCTTCCTATGACAATTAAAGTCTTCCACAATCAATCCCTAGTCAATAAGATCATCTTCCTTTCACTAGAAGGTAGATTTACTTCCAAACAGTCAATCTCCATTCAATAAGATTATCTCATGTTCACCAGAATGTAAATTTACTTCTTAACACAACAATAGATGAAATTCAAACTCCCAAAATCTTATTTCTCTTCCTGCGACAGCCTCACACTTAAAATCCTCAGAAATTTGATCTCTTCAATTTTTGTCTTCCGCTTGTGCGTCTCAAGGACTCTCTCTGGTGAAGAAAAGTATAATATCTCTCCTTGCACGATATCGGCAATTTCCTACCCTAACACCTCAGCTAAGCTAGGGTCTTTATAAGCAGACTTGCATATACAGATTTGGCCATTTGCTAAGCTAAGCCCTTGCTTAATAAAAATTTCTCAAGTCTTGATATCATCTCGATGTCACTTCACTTATATTACATGCCATCCGATGTAGATAGAAGTTACAGCTATGGAGTCACGCATTAGGACTTACAGCCCCCCATAGCTGCACCGAGTAACTCCTGGCCTATAACCGAAGTGGCATACGTAGGCTTAAGTCAGGAAGCTCACGATTAAGGGGGTGTCCCTTGCCCCTAGATATGCAGGAAGGAGTTAGACACAGACTCCTATCTAGGAGACCAAGATGTCAGAATAGGAAACACCGACGAAGATTATTTGATCTTGAGACCTCTTCTTCCTAGGTGGGCGTCTCTATCACTGAGGATGGCTTTTGTTCTCGTTAGAAAGAGAATCAAAACTCATACATGAACCTAAAAGAAGTTACTTTTACATTCTTTACTAACTTTCTCTATGTCAACTTTTATGCATAGCTCCATTTTTAATGAATAAAGAGTCAAAACTATAGTACTCACTAACACCTACGCACTTGTATCTTTAGATTATGGATCAAAGTCACTAGCCAGAATCAATGAATTTCTCTCTTTCATTTGTTGGTACTTTCATTCTTCTTCAAAGTGATATTTTAGATCAAGCTAAGAGGCAGCTTGTCTAGCTCAGCCCTAGCTTAGCTCTTGCCTAGTTTGATAAGCTCGAGTGTAATTCTTGTGGAAATGTCACTTGGAGACATGTTTCATCGTATGAGACGTCCCGTAGCACGACAACGGACATAAACTGCAAAAATTATAGCATTTTAAAATCCTGAAATCACAGTATGAAATATTTATCTCAAAACTTTTGTTTATTAATTCAAAAAGATAGTACATTGACATCAAAGTACACACACGCTCCTTGGTGGTTGTGCACATGAGTGAGAGGTACCCACTAGAGGACAAAATAAGATGACATAGACGTGACACGTATTGTGAAGTGATGAAATGATATGCGTGAGCATGTGTGACATGACATTGTGTTATCTTAAAGCGATACCTCAATATCCATTAGAGGAGAAAATAAGATGATATGATGACTGTATTGTCATGTAGTGATATCTTGATATCCACTAGACGACAAAATAAGATGACATGGTGAGATGACATGGAGGTGGTACATAGTGCGATGTGGTGAGATGACACGCATGAGCATGTGTGACATGACACTGTGTTCTTCTGGAGCGGTACTCTGGTACCCACTAGAGGATAAAATAAGATGACATGGTGAGGTGACATGGAGGTGGCACGTAGTGGGATGTGATGAGATGACACGATGTCTCATGGAGTGGTACTCAGATACTCACTAGAGGATAAAATAAGATGACATGGATGTGACACGTAGTGCGATATGGTGAGTTGACATGGACGTGACATGTGACACATGATGCGATGTGACAGAGTGACACGCAGGAATATGTGTGACGTGATCTTATGTTGTCTTGTAGCGATCATCTGACATAAGACACAAAAAGACAAAATAATTTATAACTTGGATGTGACATATGACACATGGTACAACGTGACACTGTGTTGTCCTGTAACGGCTATCCAGTACTCACTAAACGCGTATGATGTGTACGTGATATGTGACACTAATGTGACATGGTACTAGCAAGACGAGGTGATATGATACTGGTAAAGTATTTCTAGAAGACAAAATAGAGTGATACTGACAACAGTCAATAGTCTATTACTAGTAATACATTAATTAAAAGTTTTATGACTAGTGTCTTATTGTAAACTTTTGACTGTTGTGTCCATTGTGAAACGTCCATTACGAGTAAATCTCTTTTAGTTAGATATGGCTTATATGACTCTTTTTGAGTTATATATACCAGTAGAAATGGACAAGAATTGTTGTAGTGTGCATGATAAGGTGAAGTATTTTGAGAGATTTTTCTTAGTTGAACTTCGAGACGCGTCTCGAAGTTGAACATTGATAGATATTGTGATAATATGTTGTACTTTGAAAGATTTTGGGATAGTTGAACTTCGAGTTGTGTCTCAAATTTCAAAATGATGGTTATACATGATGATATTGTGTTGTACTTTAGATATTTTGGTTGAACTTCAAGATGGATCCCGAAGTTCAACATCCCAAACTGAGAGGTTTTGGTGTTTGAAAATGGATAGATATGGTGGAACTTGTATATTTCTGGAGGTTTTGCGATGTTGAACTTCAGGACGAGTTTTGAAGTTCAACATGAATAGATACGGCACAACTTGTAATTTCTTAAAGGGGTCTCGATGTCTCATGAGTCTCTTAGTTTTGTTACGAGGACTCTTAAGTTTGTTAATAATTATGAAAGACTGGACTTCGAGACGCGTCTTGAAGTTCAACATAGATATATGCATAGCTCTTGTAAAATTTTTGTGATGCTCAACTCTGGATGTGTCTCGAAGTTCAGTATAGGTTGATATTGGATATACTTTCGATGAGATTTTCATTGAACTACTTCTTCCTTAGCTTGTAGGAAAGGCTAATGGCTCGCATATCAAGACCTCGAGTTGTTGTTGTTAGCAAAAGCAAGTTGACAGCTTGATCTATTGAAATTGTTAGTGCTGCTCAGTCTAACCTAACATATCAAGCCGTCGGTGTCGTTAGTGTCTTGTATTCTATGAAAGATGATGATATCACGTCCACGAACTCGATCCAAGACGTGAGTATCAACCAAGAATACAATACGATTCATTGTTTTATTTAACGTACTAAGAGTCACTTATTGAATTTGACTCTATTTGAATCAAGACACAGTCATGACCGACGTAAACTAAGAAGAGGATGTCCAAGATCACAACAGAGAGAATGACAACCTAGCTTAAATAAATCATGTTTTGAAAAACTTTGAGTACAAAAATATATTCTGAACTGAAATGGTTTTAGGGACCCGAACTCAATTCTGAAATCGAGGTTGAGGGTGTGTGCTCTTTAGAAAAATAATCTGGGAGGGGTCTTCAACCTTGATTTTGAAACCCTAAACCTTGATTCTACAAGAAGTTGAGAAAACTCCAACTCTGAATCTGTGTAACTTTTGTTGTAGGTATCAGTTTGTGGAGAACTAGATATAAACAGAAAAGGGTTTTCAATGATTTTTACAACGTTTGGAGTCCAACTTCAATTTTAAAATCGAGGTTGGAGGGCTACTTTGGATCTAGCTATCTTTACAAGGTTCATGGTCATCTCGATTCTGAAATTAGGGTTTTCAAGTGAGGTTTTTGAGTGAGTTTGGTGAGTTTTTGGTGGAGCCGCAACCGAAAAGAAGAAGCAAAAAATAAAAAGGAAGTTATTTACGGTGGATTTAATTTTGAAAGTGAGTCGGAGTTGGAGTTCCAACCTCCATTCCGAAATCCATGTTTGAGGTTGATAAGTCAATTGTAATTGTCGATTCTGAAATCAAAGTTACCAACATATTTGGAGAAAAAGTAGAAATTTTAACCACTCGTGAGTTTGGCTACACAGGTCAGTTTATGAGTATCATTGAAAATATAATTGGAGTGCTTTCTAGTGAAACAAGAACCACCAGATCTGGAGAAAAGATGAGGGATAATGCAAGCATTTGAAGTTCAGGTACAATTTAAAGATAAGAAGAGTCACACTTGAGGTGGTTATCTTATGCACGCACTATTACGTTGTCTTTGGTAGCCAAGAGTTCGGTGTTTTCCCAAACACAGCTTCGTGAAATTTGATACGACTATCAGGAAAGAGATACCTGCAGTATTAGTCGATAAACGGTGCAGGAATCATTAGTGAGATTTACAACCACGTATCAGTTATCAGACCTTTCACCAACACTTTTTTAGATCGGTATGACAGACAAATGAAAGGTTAGACCTATGAGAATTCTACGTGAAGTCTCGGTGGTCAATATCGAATTGCAATTTGTGATAAGTCTCTTGGTCATCACAATGAGTGCAAATGAAAAGAGAGACCTATGGGACAACCATAGATTTGGATGGCTAGAATCTCTCATGTTGGACTTCCAATACATTGACCATATGGGCTAATGAAAAAAAAGCACAAATCCAAACACAAGGTCTTGTAAGCTTGGTACATGATCGGTCGAGAAGTCTTGAAGGAATGGATTGGAAAAATGATCTCAATGAACAGCATGAGGAGAAGTGGTTCAGTGATCATCCTATGGTGATCCCTGTAGCCGAATTCAATGTGCTACAATACCAAAATCATATAAGACGAAGGATCATTCTCCAAGACCTATCAAGGTGTCGTTATCATTATTGGAGATATTGGAACCAAGCATGCATTCATGAATGACTCCAATCAAGCGCACAATTGTAACAACAGATTCCTACTTGGAAGACTCGATAACTACCAACACGATGTCAAAATGGTTCTGGGAGATCTCAGAACTTATCACTTTGAGTGATTTATTGACCACTGAGTTGGTTAAGAAGAAAGAGATTCTAGCATGGAGTGTCACGGAGATTGAGGTGACCAGAGATATCAACATGAGATCGTAATGGCTATATAGGAGAGAACATTCAAGATAGTTAGTTTGAGCTCAACTTAGTCGAGTTACTACAGGAATACCGGAATATACTTGGGAGTATAGTGATATATGAAAGGTATCCCTCAGGAGATCTATAGTGGAGCATAGAATCAAACTGTTATCCAGTTTATGTCCGGTACACAATCAGTGCTACCGGAGGAATTATCTACTCGGTGGAGACATCTGTTTGACTCTCTCCTATTTTGATCAGCCCTAAGAACAATGAGAAGCTTCACATTTGTATTGATTACCGTAAAATTAAAGCTAGCACTAATACATACGCGTTCTCATTGCCCTACATTGATTTAATATTGGAAGCAGTCGTTGATGATGTACTCATTCACGGATGGATTAGTGGGTATAACTAGGTTTCCATAGCTGAGAAAGATCGGGAGAAAACTGCCTTCACTATCGAATGAAGAGCATTCGTTTCTACGGTGATGCCGGTTGGTTTGAAGAACGCATCTTCTACTTTCAGAGGTGGTATCTACTGCTTTCCACTGGCGAGATCACCTTAAGAAGTTTATGCAAATCTATTTGGACAATTTCACTATTTATGGAGAGAAATCTAAGCATTTAGATCATCTCTGGGTCTGCCTCCAGACAGTTGTTGGCATTACGAGATTAGTCTTAATACGAAAAAGAGTGTCTTTGCAGTTACTTCTGGTTCTCTCCTCAGCCACATAATTTGTAAAGATGATCTTCTACCACATTCGGTAAAGATTACATCTATTGTGCAGATGGAGGGTCCGGTCAACATCAAGGGAGTTCAAGTGTTTCTCAGAGCAGTTGGATTTTATCGAGGGTTCATCAAAGACTTTGTTAGGGTCGCCCTCCCACTCTTTTTACTCTTATCACATGATATTGCGTTGACATGGGATATCGAGCATGATGTGGTCTTTACGAAGCGTCCATCTTTGTCATGCCGGATTGGAGAAAATCTTTCCATGTCCATTCTGACGCATCGAGATATTTTGAGAGTAGTTGACTCTGACGCATCACATATTTTGAGAGTAGTTTTGGCTTAGACGAGAGATGATAAGATGCGATAATCCCATAGCTTATGCCAGCCGTAAGCTTACCCCCGCTAAGCAAAACTACTCGGTCACGGAGGGAGAAGCATTAGCCATAATTTATGCTGTCAAGAAGTTCTGTCATCATCTGCTCGCCTTTCGTGTCCGCTTTGTTACCGATCATAAGCCATTCATTGATCTGGTCAAGAAGCAGAATCCTCGGGAAAGAGTGACAAGATGTATTCTGTTACTCCAAGAATTCGAATTTTATGTTTTATATAATCCTGGTAAGTAGCATGTCGTTCTCTACTTGCTCTCTCTATACGTTCTCTACTTAGAGAGAATACGTTCTCTACTTGCTCTCTCTATACTTAGCAACCGGTACCCATCTCAGCCGAGGGTGTCGATGATGAATTTTCTGATGTTTCAATAAAAAAGTGTTAGTATATAGAGGTATGGCAAGATATGTTATCTCAATATTTACAGAATGGAACCCTACTGTAGAATTATGATGAATGATTGAAGTAGAAACATGTAAACAAGTGTTGGCACATGATAATCACGACCATGTGGACTTTGTGGTATTGCAGGAAAATAACCTGAACCTGACGGCACTTTATAAACCCAGCAATTCGCGTTTAATTGGAGAAGATTCCAGATATTCAACAAGTTATATCATGTTACTTATCTGTGATGCAATCATGTCATATAACAGCGTTACATATGCACAGACCTGTCCAGCAGATCGTTCCGTTTTGCATTATTTATTTTCTTATTACTAAGTTATTTAGACCTTAATATTCTGTTGAAGTACGACTTCCAATCTGTAGGATCGTATGCACACTTAACACTAACGCAGGTTGACAAACACACGCTAAACATTGAATATCCATTTAGAAATCTGGGCTTCTAGCAATCATCAGACAGTAGTACCAATTACCTCTTCAGTATCTACTTATCATCGTCATCATCATGCTCTAGTACTACCGTAGTAGTATAGGCCTAGATGAGTACTGTCTATCGGACTATCTTGTGTATTTTACTGCTCTAAAAGTACAATTTCTTTATACTGTACTGTCCATGTGTATGTCTCGTGTAACGCCTTTTTCCAAACAGGGGCAAGGATTAGATAAGATTGCGTGGCAGCTACAGGTCCAAAGAAAGACTCAAGGAGACCATATAACCTTGTTCGCGAACCCTAAAACTCACGGGAGTTTAGTTTTTGTGTTCTCAGGCAGGAGGCTGGCAGAGTGCAGACATTGACATACAGTAAACAGAGAAGCAAATCTGGAGATTGGAGATTTAGACCAGATTCTATAGAGTGCATCTTGTGGATGGAAAGCTTCAGGCTAAGGATACCCGAGGGATTTTAGTCTTGTTCAGACTGTTAATCTGAGATTTAGTTCATTGGAGTACAAAATCAGAGCGTTCAGAGTGAAATCAAGCTTTCTGGAGAAATTCTGATTCTGGAGGGGAATTTTCACAGGAGAGTAGCTAGAACAAGGAAGATTGTCGGTCCATGAGCTCTTCGAGACCTTGTCAGCAATTGAAAGCCACGTAATGTATATGAGCCCTTGATTTCTCTATTTTATGATCAGCAAGCTTGGATTGAGTGCCAAAGCTGGATTGAAGCGTCTTGTGTGGAGTTGACTCTATTCTGGTGTACTTTCCTACTTCCTAGCATCTACTAGGTCTCTGAGTCTTGGCGGTTGCTCCTTGTGGGTCCTGGCGTTCCGACTTGATCACCAGTAGCGGAAGCGCTGCCCAAATTTTATGCAACCCAGGTCTAGAATAGTTCCACCTGTATTTAGCAACCTAAGATTGACCAGAGACCTACAAAAGACTAGTTGGTTATTCGAAACTCGTTCAACAGTTATCAAATCCTCGGTGCTCATTAGCTGATAGTTTAACGAACTGGATCTGGAGACACAAATAAAGTATACAGGTCTCTAGGGAGGTTCACGTTCGGCAGTTCATTGGTTAGAGATTAAAGAATCTGTCCCGAGATCTGCGGTCGAACGTTACAGTTGGTATCAGAGCAGGCTCAAGTTGAGTCTTTGCTAAACATCATCGAGAATGGAGGCTGTGTCGACCGAGTTGGACGAGATGAAAGCATTGCTGAGAAAGTTGGAAGGACGACTTGAGCAAGTAGAAGCTGAGAACAAGGTGCTGAAGGCGGATTTAACTCAAGCAAAAGCGACACAAGAGAAGGAAGCGGAGGTCCCTGTACTGCAAATCGAGCAAGTCAAGGATTTAGCACTACCAGGCGAAGAAGCAGTTGATATTGCTCAAGCAGACAAGAATGAAGATGGATCACAGAAGGTGCAAGAGAATGTTGCGGAAGGGAGCTCAGCCAAAGAAGGGCACAAGCGGAAAGTGAAGTGGGCTGAACCAGCGACACCATCAGCCTTCAACGGTGAGAAAAGCTTTTCCAGGTTTGAGTTATGGATTACTGAAATGGAGAATTACTTGGAGAATTTCGATGAGCGCAGTTGGTTCACCTATGCTGTTAGTAGACTGGAAGGAGAGGCGAAGGAATGGTATGGAGGTCAACAGCGGATGAGGAGTTTGAACGGTACAACTCCTATGTCCACTTGGCCGGAGCTGAAGGATGAACTCAGAAGACATCTGGTACCGGTGGATGAAGCTACACAGTTTCGGCTGGAGCTCATTCATCTGAGACAGACAGGGAGTATCAGACAATACCTCCAGCGATTTTCTGAGTTGGTTACTCGTTTGCACATGGTGGATCGCACCGACTTGCTGTTTCACTTGAAGAAAGGTCTGCAGGGTTTTTATGCTAGTGTGTTTGATAGCTGGGTTATGTTTCACAAGTCCGAGGACATGCAAGACTTGTTTGCATTTCTGGAAGCAGCAGAGAACACTAGGGAACGTAATTACACCGTGCAGCCCTCCAAGTTTCAGCGTGGAACAAGTGGTGGCGAGCCTAGTGGAGGATTTTGGCGCAATCCTCAAGGACAGATAGCGTCCTCTCAGAGTAGAGGTGGTAGAGGACGTGGTGGTGGAAGATTTGGTGCAGCGGGAAGGAGGTTTCCTCGTGGATCTCAACAGCAAGGAGTTACTCGTGGTCCTACTCAGACACGACCTACTGGATCCTATGCATCCAATGCAGGATCCAACCAAGCTTCGACTTCAGGTGCTAAGAGCAGTGGCGCTAGCAGTGCTGCACCTTCAAGGACGATCATCTGTTTTCGATGCGGACGAGATGGTCACATCGCTCGTGAGTGTCCCCAACGTTCAACAACGAGCAATGTTCGTGTGTTGACAGCTGAAGAGACAAACAGTGTGGAAGAACCAGTTGAGACGACTACTGAAGCAGAGGTATGTGCTGGTGAGCATTTGGTAGAGCATGGGGATTTTCTGCCGTGGATTGAAGTGAAAATAGGAAACCACCGGTGTTGTTTGCTTATTGATACTGGAGCAGATGTGAATGTCTTGAATGAAAAACTAGTCAGGACCTTAGGGGTGACTAGAACCAAGATCATGAGCCCGTTGTTGGTAAGGTTTGTGCAAGGTAGCACAACCGTTACAGAAAAACTCATGAGTGTTCCTGTTACTGTTGGAGGGGTAACTAGGAAGCACGAGTTTTTAGTTATGAGCTTAGGTGACACGATGGAAGGTATCTTGTCCTGGTCCTGGTTACAAGAGACCAAGGCAAAGCTAGATGTTCAAGAAGGGAATGTCATTGTCATGGATCGATGGGGCTTGGGTCAACCACATCCTTTGATCATCAAAGAGAGACCCAAGGAGCCAAACCATGCTGCTCGTAGGTTCCAACGAGCCAAGGTGGCATTTCAGATCTGCACAGCCAGACAGTTTGGAAAGCAGATCAAGTCAGTAGACGAAGCTTGGGTTGCAGTGATGTCTAAGCCCAAGGTGGAGACGGATGAGGAAGAACGTGTTGCTGCTCTTCCCATACATCCTGATATGCAGGCATTGATTGAGAGGTATTCTCACCTAATGCCGGATCAGTTACCAACAGGACTTCCGCCGAGGAGAGCCTTGGATCATGCTATTGATCTGGTTCCTGGGGCTACCCCTACTGTAGTGCCATCAAGACGGATGTCGTTTGATGAGCTGACAGAGCTGAAGACTCAGTTGAAAGAGTTGGTAGCTCAGGGTATCTTACGACCTAGTATATCACCTTATGCTGCCCCGGTGTTGTTCGTGGCCAAGAAGGATGGTGGTATTCGCATGTGTGCGGACTATCGTGCACTCAATAAGGTTACTGTCAAGAACAAGTATCCTCTTCCTCTCATGGATGAAACCACCGATCGGTTGGCCACAGGAAGGTATTTCACCAAGCTGGATCTGCGTTCTGGATATCATCAAATCCGGATCAAAGAAGGTGATGAAGAAAAGACAGCTGTAAGGACGAGGTATGGCTTGTTTGAGTATACAGTGTTGCCGTTTGGATTGTCCAATGCACCTGGTACTTTCTGCAGGCTAATGAACGAGATCTTCAGAGATCTCTTGGATGAGAGTGTTATCGTGTACCTAGACGATATCATCATCTTCTCATCCACTTGGGATCAGCATCTAGTAGATGTTGAAATGGTGTTTAAGCGCCTAGAAGAACATCAACTCTATCTCAAGAAGAGCAAGTGCTCTTTTGGACAAGAGAGTGTAGTGTTTCTAGGATGTTTAATCGATGCGCAGGGCATTCATCCTAACAGGGCTAAGATTCGAGCCATTGTTGAATGGAAGAGACCTGAGAGTGTTCATGAGCTCAGATCTTTTCTTGGATTAGCCACATATTTTCGGCGTTTTGTTTATCAGTATGCGCATAAAGCCGCACCTTTGTTTGGCTTATTGCGCAAGGCTTCCAAAGTTGTTTGGAATCCAGCAGCTGAACGAGCGTTTCAAGGATTGAAACAAGCACTGACAGAGATGCCCGTGCTAGCTCTTCCAAAGATGGGAGAACCTTTCGAGGTTCACACAGATGCTTCTCAATGGGCCATTGGAGGAGTGTTGATGCAAGGAAAGCATCCGGTGGCTTACGAAAGTCACAAGTTCTCAGAGACTGAGGCAAAATGGCCTGCTCATGAACAGGAGATGTTCGCAGTTATCCATTGTTTGAAGCGTTGGGAGCATTATTTGTTACCAAGCAAAGTTACTGTTGTAACGGACTGTGAGGGTAATACATACTTTCAGAGTAAACCTCGTTTGTCACGTAAACAACAGAGGTGGCAAGTGGAGCTTGCACGTTTTGATATCGAATGGCGGTATCAAAAGGGGAAGGAAAATATTCCAGCGGATGTGTTAAGCAGACGTGTCCAGGCGTTAACAACCCAAGACACGAGTGAAGAGCTTTTGGATCGAATCAGACAAGCATTGCCAGACGATCCTCAAGCTCAACGTTGGACCAGCCAACAAGAGAGAGATCCATTGGTACGTAATCTCTCATTTCGCAATGGCCTTTGGTTTTATAAGCAAACCAAGGTCTATGTTCCAGCTGGATCTCTACGGACACTAGTCATGCAAGAATGTCATGATTGTGAACTGGCTGGACATGGAGGACAAAATAGAACATTGCAACGAGTTAAAGAGCAGTTCTATTGGCCGTCCATGTTGGAGGATGTAATCAAGTACGTGCAGACTTGCTTGACATGTCAGCAACAACGAACTGAGCGGAGGAGACCTGCAGGGTTGCTGAGACCATTGCCAATACCTGATGGGCCTTGGGAGAGCATAAGTATGGACTTATGCACAGGTTTACCCGAATCAGGAGGTTTTGATGCCCTGTTAGTTGTTATAGATCGTTTCAGTAAGCAAGCTCACCTCATCCCTTGTAGGGAAGCAGTGACGTCAAGAGGTGCCGCTGAACTGTTTATACGATATGTTTTTAAGTATCATGGGATGCCTAAAGACATTGTTTCAGATCTGGATAGGAGGTTTGTAGCTGATTTTTGGAAGGGTTTGTTTCGAAGGCTCGGAACTACCCTCAAGTTCAGTTCCTCTTATCATCCTGAAACTGATGGTCAGACGGAAAGGACGATCCAGATAGTAGAGCAAGGGTTGAGAAACTATATCATGCGGGATCAGAGTGATTGGAGCGAGCACTTGGACTTGGTGGAGTTTACATATAACAACACCAAGCACTCGAGTACAGGATTTAAACCATTTGAAGTGGTTTATCGGGGCTCTCATGCACCTTGGACTCCTATAGCTTTAGCTACCAAGGGGCATGAAAACACAGGAAGGTCGAATCAGGATCCTCCAGATCTAGAGACTTTCATACGTGTTCAGGGTACTGTGTTTCAAGAAGCCAAGAAACACATGGAGAAGGCACAACAACGGTATGCTAAGTATGCAAACCGTGGTAGACAAGATTTACAATTCGAAGAAGGACAGAGAGTCTGGTTGAGAACCAAGAACTTCAGAATCCCAGTAGGGGTGGATTTAGCCAAGAAGCTTCTTCCAAAGTGGGCAGGACCGTTCCTGATCGAGAAGAAGTTAGGTCCTGTGACCTATAAGTTACGTTTTCCAGCTAGTATGAAGCATTATCATCCCATCATTCATGTTTCTAACTTAAAGATGTTTCGTGAAGAACTAGAGTCGTTGCCAGGACGATATCAGAAATGGCATCCAGTGTTAGAAGCATTACCAAGAGCTGATGATCTTGAGTTGATTGAGATAGTAGATCATCGGGCATCACCAAATCCAGATGGAGCTGGACAACCCGTTACTCAATACCTATGTCGTTGGACAGGTAGAGTTCCGGGATTGGTAAGTGAAGCTTGGGAGTACCTAGATGATCTTGCATTGTACAAGTTTCAGGAACCACTGCGTAGATATTTTGTGAGACGACAGTCCGCAGTGTTTTCTTCCAGCTAAGCGGTGGATTGAATCGAGTCAGAAGAGTCATGCAAAGGGCCCTTCAAGGACACTGGAACCGAGTAGATCTGGCCAATCTGCTCGTCTAAAGGTGGAGTTGTGGTCTGCTGAGTTCTTATGACTGTCGGATGTCAATCAGGTTTAGGCTGACGCTACTATGTGTATATCATAGTAAGGAGGTGGATAAAAGGAGACTGACGAGTTCACCACCTGGAAGCTAGGGTTCTGTCTCACCCGAAAGCTTCAATGAATGCTCGGTAAAAGAGCATAGTTCTGAGAAAGAGCTTACCCTGGATGGGGTAGTATTTCTCTGGATTTGAGAAAGTGTTATTCCTAACGTGGTATTGCAGATACCGCAGTTCAGTGGAAGAACTGCTTTTTCTTGGTTGGGGCGATTGTAACGCCTTTTTCCAAACAGGGGCAAGGATTAGATAAGATTGCGTGGCAGCTACAGGTCCAAAGAAAGACTCAAGGAGACCATATAACCTTGTTCGCGAACCCTAAAACTCACGGGAGTTTAGTTTTTGTGTTCTCAGGCAGGAGGCTGGCAGAGTGCAGACATTGACATACAGTAAACAGAGAAGCAAATCTGGAGATTGGAGATTTAGACCAGATTCTATAGAGTGCATCTTGTGGATGGAAAGCTTCAGGCTAAGGATACCCGAGGGATTTTAGTCTTGTTCAGACTGTTAATCTGAGATTTAGTTCATTGGAGTACAAAATCAGAGCGTTCAGAGTGAAATCAAGCTTTCTGGAGAAATTCTGATTCTGGAGGGGAATTTTCACAGGAGAGTAGCTAGAACAAGGAAGATTGTCGGTCCATGAGCTCTTCGAGACCTTGTCAGCAATTGAAAGCCACGTAATGTATATGAGCCCTTGATTTCTCTATTTTATGATCAGCAAGCTTGGATTGAGTGCCAAAGCTGGATTGAAGCGTCTTGTGTGGAGTTGACTCTATTCTGGTGTACTTTCCTACTTCCTAGCATCTACTAGGTCTCTGAGTCTTGGCGGTTGCTCCTTGTGGGTCCTGGCGTTCCGACTTGATCACCAGTAGCGGAAGCGCTGCCCAAATTTTATGCAACCCAGGTCTAGAATAGTTCCACCTGTATTTAGCAACCTAAGATTGACCAGAGACCTACAAAAGACTAGTTGGTTATTCGAAACTCGTTCAACAGTTATCAAATCCTCGGTGCTCATTAGCTGATAGTTTAACGAACTGGATCTGGAGACACAAATAAAGTATACAGGTCTCTAGGGAGGTTCACGTTCGGCAGTTCATTGGTTAGAGATTAAAGAATCTGTCCCGAGATCTGCGGTCGAACGTTACATCTCGACTCTTGAGTACCGTACCTTCACCAGATACAGTTACTGTACAGCTGAGTTAGTGTGTATAGCGTGCCGAACTTGATCCTCGTCATACGGACGCACGTCCGTATGAAGAGCAGAAACGCGCCTCCTGGCCGCGCCTTCGATCGAGCGAGAGAACGAAAGAAGAAGTGGACGCTGAAAGGTTTTGAAGTGTGAAGGCTTTGGAGACTTTCGTGAGGATCGGATTCTTGGTTCGAGTGCGTTTTGTTTTCTTTCAGTGTCGATTACGTGGATGCATGTGAAGCCTTAGGCTGAGACTGCTTTGGGTTGAAGGTGAGTACTAAAGGATTCGTTCTCCTCAAACTATGTACATGCACCGATAAATTAGTGCTCGAGTTGACCAGGTCTGTACCTATACGACTGATAAATTAGTGCTCGAGTTGACCAGGATGTACAGACTTATCGAAGATATTCAAGACAAAAGATGTTGTTGCTGCGACATGAGAGAAAGAATGCCCTCAAGTTCGCGTTACTTGAAGCCCCCCGACTTTGTATGTTCGGCAGCTCAGGAAGAAGAAACTATTGTCTATAGTTCTCTCTTCCGTTTGAAGCATGTCAGTCAGTCCAGTTTCCAAACCTTGAAATTGTGTAATATCACATATGATGCTGATGGTTGCTTGGTTGATTCTTTAAGGAGTTTCCGGTTGTCTTTCAGCATGTCCAGTCGTCAGCTAAATGCTTTACAGTGTGGAATATTTGTGGATCATGCACTGGTCATTGTCATACCCTGCTTTTGAGCCTACTTCAGACGATATCAAGGGCCTCTGAAGCCAAGAGTATTAAGCATTTTGAGCAAAACTTTTATAGTTTGCCATCCGATATGACGAATGATCTGGCGCAATACGGATGGTCTGAATTCCTTCTCGACCACTTGAAACATCACCAGCTTACGCAAATCCATATCATGCCAGCGTTGTCTATTTTCTTCGTGATATTCCTCCAAGGGAAGAACTGTTCTTCTGAACACGTCAACAGTGTGAAATTTCAGAATATTTGTTGTCAAGGATCTCGGGTCCGCCTAGACCTCACCCCATTCTCAATGACGCTGTTACTTCTGCGGTGTTCACGGTATATGACAAAACCAATTCGACGAGAAGGTTTTAACCAGTACTGATTAGGTTTTGCGAGGTGTCTTAACATAAATGGACAGTGAAGTCCACAGATAGGGAGAATTAACTTTAGGATCCTTATAGTACCTGGCGCTTTAAGTTAGTCGCTTTTCAGCGAATGATGGTTTTGACTTCTAATTTGACTAAGTTTCATCCAGTAGTGCAACATGAAACCGCCGCATCGGAAAAGCTTATGGCCTCCACCAGCACTTCATGCAAACGTCCTGATTTGTCTGTATCAGGCTTCAGGGAGAGCCTTATGAGTGATGAAGCGTATTCGGGAAGCAGCAGTTCCAAGACCGCCATCACCGAACATAGATGCGGAGATATTAGGGTTCACACCCAAATTGGATTGACGAAGGCGCGGATTTGCCGGTTCATCGTAAGGCCTTTTAACTTTCGCCATGCGCTTTATCTGGTATCGTATATCCTGCTCCTCTCGTTCTGTATCGGGTTCAAGGCACTTATTGGTCCTTTTAAACGACTGAAGCGGGCCGGTACTTGCAGTGTTTGAGTCAAACATATTCAGTCGGTCTGGCGAATACATGCAACACGAAACACTCGGGGAAAGCTGGTTCACTGAAATGACATTGACATCCGGCGGTACTTTAACGCAACCCTTCTTACAAATCTTGGTGCGTGTTGTTCCCGGTAGTCAACTCTCCTTCACCGTAAGAAGAAATACAGGGATAAAACAAATCCGAAGCCTCGGAGAATATGCAAAACAGATAAGCTCTGTCAGTGCTTTTGGCTGGTCACACTTTGCCTGGAAATTAGAATCGATAACCAGTATGAAATCTGACTGTCGTCGAGATTTGAAACCACCAGCGAATATTAACAGGGAAGGAGTTGAAATCACTACTGTAGCCTCTCCAGACAAACTTAAGATAACTTTCCAGAGAATACTGGCCAAATTAACCTGAAAAGATTACACAGTACAGAGCTCCTCATGAAAGCGGGCACGTACGGTTTTACGGATCTATTGGCAAATTTATGGAGTTTCATTGCATTGCACGTTCTGATAGTGGAGAGAACCAAGGCTTACTAGCTTACCGCAATACCGAAGACATTGACTGTGAACTCAAAACTCCTAGTTTCTTCACCAGATCACTTCCTATCCGTATGATCATCACAGTACTGTCATTGGTATAAGTCCTTCACAACAACATCCAGCAGGTCGTTGCCTGACTGAGTATTAAGTGATTAAGTTGTTCAGTCAGGCAATAAACTGCCGGATGAATTACATTTCGAGTTTTAGAGCCATAAAGATCTGGATCAAAGCTGTTCATTAACCTTCCTGTTTGGTTTTCACCAGCACCAGAAAACACCCCGTCGACTCTCCACTCCGCCGAAAGGTTTGTGTTTTGCTTGCGGAGGCCCTATCTCAGCCTCACGTACCGTGCGTTAATCAGACCGTGATAAAGAGACGAAGAAATCGTTCTCTTGCTTCACTACCTCCTTCCCTGACTCCAGAATCTAGCAGCTACAGCAGTAGTCTTCTAGGTGTTACCAGCTGCGCATCCGTATAGGCAAGGCAACTCTAGCTCACGGGACTGGTTCAGTCTGTGGGGCAGTCAGAGGGGCATATTTCAGCCCTACGTGGTAGTGTACATATTAGATTATTGTTTTCTCGCTTACCGACCATCTCAATATCGACGACGTCGTCGCTCAGATGTGAGTTCGAGTTGCTCGTCTGTCGGTAGGTAGGTAAAATCATGAAACATTCGCACGATCTCTCAGTAACTTCAAATCTGAGAGAAACGTAACCAGCTGTAGCTTCACAGTGAACATGCCGCGGGTACGGGCGGGTGACGTTACTGTAACCTTGAACCCGCTAGCTCTGACTTGCTCGAGAAGGAATTTGAACAAACAGACTTCGATCCCAATTTCGTCTCGACATAACTGGTTGCAAGGCAATGTTCCGAGGTCTGGAACCCTTCAGTCGTTAGTTTTCGCACTCAGTAAGTCCACCACCTAGGTACTATTAAGTTGATCCTGACATTCGTTGTTCGTTACAGTATATGTGTTTCGATATCCGGCCACAACCATCGATATCGAATCGCAGGAATCTCTTGCCTGTTTCACAGTTGGAAAACATATCGGTAAGAGAGATCCTAGGACTGAACCTGAACGATATTTCCGTCCACCTGATCCGGACGAACGTTTTCACGGTCTTCGATACCGTATCCTATCGATGTCTATCTCCACTTGGATTGCTAGAGTTGGGTGAAGTTAAGACGACTCCTTCTCTTCGGGGTACCAACTACAGTGCAGTCTTGGTGTCAATCATGACCTCTTACTTTTCCGCCTCATTGACTAGAGGAACCGCGTCCACCTTTCATCACCACCTGTGCTCCAGAAGTCCAGTTCCACCTTTCAAGCACCCTGTGAGTTGCGCTGTCTTGCTCGCTCGCTGGGAATTGAGTCCTATGAGACTAGCAGACCGATCGCTGGCGCGGTGCGTTGCACCGCATTGTAGGTTTTCTCTCGGTTCTAATCGCCTGCGACTCACCCATCAATCAGAGAACCTATGGTACCGGTTTGCTCCGGCACGAATGCGAGATTTTCGTTTCCTCGGAACATCAAGGTCCAGAGATCCATGAGGGGACTAAAACCTTTGAAAAAGTAAATCGATCTGTAGATGTAACACATGTCTAGCTACATTTTCCCGTTGCTTTCCGGCCCCTCCCATCACTTTTGACTTCACTGACTGTTTGCTGGTTGTATGGTGCAACAGGTGGGAAAGGAAGGGATGGGATATCGGACTTCATTTCCCGTCGGCTATTTCACTTTTCAGTCGGGAAGGCGTATAGACTGCTTCTGAAATATATAGACTGCTTCTGAAATTTGAACTCGCACGATGCAACTGACTTATCCATTTGCCACGAGCACAAGTCTTCGGGGAAGGTTCTCACACACTTGACAGCCACCAGAGAATTATGGCCGACACGTGGGGCATCGGCAACATGACTTTTGCATCTGATGACTGGTCATTTTAGTCCTTCATTCTCCTCCAGTGTGGTGCCACAGGCAGGCCTGACGAGCAGCAGAAGAAGCAGCTAGTTTTCCTCGACCCTCGAGGATAATACCGGAGAAGTCAGAACTTGAGAAGAATCTCGTACGTGTGCAACTAATCCTGGTTGGCTTTGCTTAGGTTGTTCCAAACCATCGCTCTTTTGCTTTCCCACGTGCGTCTGTCGAAGAAGCTTTCTATTCTTGAACTTCTCACGGAGTGGAAGGGAGTCCTTGCAAACAACATGCGTTTTGCGTGGCGAACAGGTTTTTCGGTATGCCTGACTCCGACTACTGTCCCAGTCTCCCATTTTTCGGGTTTCTTATTTCGTTGCACGAGCAGTGACTGTTGCTTGCAAAATCTCGGCTCTGTTTCTGTATGGAAAGTACTTCACCACCTGGCTGTACTGAAGCCCACTGGGTCTCATCTGATTGGTTGGCGGCCGAACTTTCATCTTATGAAACTGTTCTTTCCGAGTATAATCGTCTACCGTAGACATATTCCTATAGCAAACTAGTGAGTCAGGGGCCCCGACCCGTTTCCTACCAAAAAGCACGAGGGGCCCTATAACTCAAGAAAACCTCGTACAGAGGCTTAGACTGGATAGTGGCGATCATCTCTCTAGAATCTATATCTCCACGCAGTTGTTGAATCTTCTCGCGTCCTTAACCATTTTACTCTCTCTCTCTCTCTCTCTCTCTCTCTCTCTCTCTCTCTCTCTCTCTCTCTCTCTCTCTCTCACACACACACACACACACACACACACAAACAGGATTTTGATTTCGTGTTTTGGGCCTGATTGTTCAGATTTCTCATATTGTGAACCTGAAATGACGATGCATGTGTGTGGCGGAGTAATACAAGTTCTGGTCGTCTTGACCTAAAAGCCATGATTGTGGTTTGGTAAGCTAATTCGGTTGCCGAATTTCAGCAGATGAGTACGACGTTGTGACTTCGGATGAGAGTCCCAAGTAAGTCAAAGATCACTGTAGCTTCACATGTTCGACAACTCCGAGGTACTCCCCAATTACGTAAGTAACCGTGTTCTGCTTTTGATAATTAGTTATTTCCAGAGCTGTTAAGATTCCCGCCTTTACTCTCTCGGTTGCAACCTCAGACTGTCTTAGTCCGTCTGTATCTTGTGGTGAATGTTTTCAGGCTGTTACATTGGAGTCATCTGTGTGGTACGCCTCATCGAGCAAATGCCGCTTGTGCCAGAGTTTTTGATGAACCAAATCTCAGGCCTCTTTCGGCTACCTCACTCCTTCACCGGTGTCTTCTTCCGCAATTCACGCTTACACGACATTTACCGAAATCAACAACTTTGGAGCTAATCTTATTTACTACTAAGATCGAGGTAGGTCTATTTCCAAATCATCACCTGGTCCAGTTACTGCCACCTTCAGCACTGCTCATTTTGTCCTTTCTTTTCATACGTCTTCACACAGTGTCCTGTCTTCGACTTAATATGTGTTCCCCCATCTCTTAGATCGGGAAAAAAATACTTGCATGGAAGACAAATGATTGTTTCTTCTATGATCATCTGTAGAGATAGACCTGTGTTGTTCAAGATTAATCTCTTTACTTTTGTAACAGTTCTACATCTGGCTGAGGTTCGTAGCATGACTCATGGTGAGGTTATCCAGCAGACTGTGACCTTCGCATCATGAATCTATGTCTAGAGTTGAAAAGTCCAACAATAGTCCCAACTGACCTACATCCGAAGGTAGCCGGAACATTTGAAGCTCCACCACGATGTCAACATAGACTGGTTGGTGCATCATAATCTCGTGCAAGACTCTAAAGTTCCGTCTCCGTGTCCTTTCGAGTCTCGCTTTGACTGTCGGATATTCCACACGTGTACACGTTTGACTGACTCTCTCAGATGCTGCTCTGCGTTCGCATGCGTTGATGTCTGTGCTTCATTATGTGAATGAAATATGAGTTTCAACTTGATAAGTTTTAGCCGCTCGCATGGAAATTTCACCCTTAAAACTTTCACATGCAACCGTTTTTTGTCACCACTGTGGAAAAATAGAGTGCACGTGGAGCTGCAGATCTATAAGACCTATCTCTTGTAATCTCGCTGGTACGACAGGCATTACTCAGTTCTGCTCGCGCTATGGTTGATTTGTAGAGAACTGAACTGTTTTCGGTCACAGGGCTGGTTTTGGACCTTCAAAAGTTCTAAGGACGGAGAGAACTCAAATCAGACGCGTGCTATGAGTGCAAATCCGGTATAACATTTTTCTGGCTTTACCAGAACTTCGCGTTCTTTACAGTGGATGCCACGGTAGCGACAGGACACTTAGAGCAAGCGTTAGTTGCATTCAGTTTGGTGTAGTTTTTAATGAGCCACTACATTTGTTATTTGGCATATACGGTACTTTGAAAGCCCTTCATCGTGGTAATAGTAGGTTGAGATGAGCGGAAACCACATACTCACCAAATGTAGAGATCACTAACTGCCTCCAGCCACGATTGTCTTTTGGGTTACCTTGCAAGATCTCTATGCTCTTTCTTCTTTGCTTAGAATGGATATGAGTCGAGATAAGCCCAAGCCTTTAGGGCTTGGTCACTCGGATTGTTCATCACTGGTCCCTCGTGCGAATTCATGCAACAAGTTCGTAAAGCCCTGTAAAACCAAAGACCAGGGAAGTATCCGGACTACCCTTCTTTCTCAGCCATTTCTTGAATAAGGACCAACAAATTCTGAGTTATCCCCGGTTGGACTAGAGTTTCGAGGATATGGTCGTGTTTTTAAGCTGCTCCGGCCGAGCTCTTATTAAGGGAGGTCCAGATTCAGTCACCGGGAATTATTTGGTTCGTAATATGGCTCCTGACAATACGAACCTACATACTGAATATATAAGTATACATGGAAAAGGTTAGTAATACATCAAGTACAACTTCAGCAGAGGATTCTTGGAATTCGCTTACGACTTGAAGTGTTGGGAACGGTTAATCTTGTGTTAGTCCTCTAAAGAGGTATAATATACTCAGCAAACGTAGAAAAAACAAGGATGGGTTATTAAGCATTAGAAGTGCATGTTGGTCATTGTAGACCAACATATACCAGACTGTACGCCACAGTGTGCTGGACAGTCTCTCGAAGGACATATCACTTTTCCGAGTCGGAATGCTGTAGACCATACTGCCAAACTGCAAGGTTTGAACTTTGACCCAGGATCCATGACGTGTGATATTTACTCAATCATAGAGTTATGATAGAATATGTGTACTGCCGTTTCACTTCCCCAGTACCACAGGTCCATTTGAAGATACCAACCTGCCACTTTGGGATCAGACTCCCATGCTTAGAGAAATTGGCTTGATCATACCCCCAGTAGGTTCCGTGAGCTTGATCATACCCCTCTTAACGTTTGGTTGCTTGATCATACCCTTGACGGATTATTGACAGTCGAACCAGTCATTTTATCTTGTGGTTCATTATTTTAGTACTTTCAACCTCGACTAAATATCAGTGTAATTCAAAACATTTGACATTAAAGACGCGTTAGACTATCCATGTTCTCATTCCTTTAATATGTGCAGTCTCACATCTGAATAACATCACACAGTGACTGGTTTTACAGGCAATAGCCAGTCGGGGGTGTGATCAAGCCAGACATCGTTAAGAGGGGTATGATCAAGCTCACGGAAGCTACTGGGTGATCAAGCCAATTTCAGCACATGCTTATGTACCCGGTGAGTAAACTCTATATCGTAGACTACCGAATTCGGATGCGACGCTGGTATGCCGTCAACCTTATGCGTGTGATGCATGGTTACTTGAAGAACTTCATGTGATTTTTGTACGCATACATGGTGTACGAACTGTACAATCTGTCAGTTTACTACTAAGATGCAGTGCCGTGGTGCTGTCTGCAGTGCAGCGACTTTCAGTTGAGTAGAACCACTGACTCACTGATCTTTGACACAGGCTTCTCTTGCCAGACGATCGCTAAGATTATAGATACCTTCAGGGTATTGCATAGCGATCCTTTGTATTCTCAAACTCCTATTGGTTATAGGATCCAGTTTCACTGTGGTGAACTTACTTTATAGATACCTTCAAGGTAATGCATAGGGATCCTTTGTATTCTCAAACTCCCATTGGTTACAAGATCCAATTTCACTGTGGATCTGCCTCCATCTAATTCAACCCGTATATGCTGAATCCACGCCATTTCGGTTTCATCAGAATTTTCTGTCGTCTGTAAATAGAAAAAGAGCATAAAAGAAGTAGACATGATCACTTGGTGGAGGTGTTAAAGGGGAAGATGGTTTTGTACTGCATGGAAGATACTTTTATTTCTAGAGCTTAAGTGCACAAGTACTCTCGAATCATGAGCAAAGTGGTACAAAGAAAGATGGTAGTGATTAGTTTGCCTCTAAGAGGGCTTGTGTGTTCATTAGCTGAGTGTTAGAGAAGAGGGTGATGGTAATCACTTCTTTTTTTCAAGAACTTCCAGTACAAGAAATCCAAGTAAGCTTGTATCGTTACCAAGAAAATGTCACAAAGTACAAAGGTGGCGATGAAGTGTGATATTGTCTTGATTTGTGAATGATATATGGTAAGAAATACAAAATCTAGATTGTATTGCAGAAAAGCTCTAACGGGTAGAGGTCTAGACGATTGACATCATTAAGTCGATGACTTTACGTTATATTGTTATTATTTGAGAGCATATTTTGATCGTGAAAGTCATGCATTTGAGCTACATTAGCAACAACAAGAAAATTCTCAAGCTTCTTGCAAGTTGCATTGGGAAGAAAAAAGATTCACATCATATTTCTTCAGCTATTTTGAGACTTGTAGAGGTGTCATCATATTATTCATCTATTTTAAAACTGCTGGATGAAGGTTTCTAATTGGTCTTGTAGACATGACATCATATTCTTGATATACTTTGAACCTAGATGGAGGTTTTCAGTTTGATTATTCTTGTAGGGTTGTCACAATGAAAGAGCCTGTTGGTTAGTCCATTCGAGATACCTTTCTAATTAATACTTGAAAAAAATAACAATTTTTAGTATGAAATTTTACAACGTTTGTTTAATTGTCGTCATGTCTATATTTAGTCCATAGAATGTTCTTTGAAATGATGATCATGGTTCTTTAATTCTCATGGACTTCATAAATGCTAGATTTGAAATATCCATCTTTTATATGTGAACCTGTAAATTCAAAGTTCATCACTTTTTAGACAAAAGATTCTTCATTATATACATCTTCTTCAGGATTTTATTGTGGATTTTCCTTAAAAGTTCTTTGTCGTATGGAGTGTCTTTTATGGATGTTCATCATCTTTGACCTTCTACTTAATGTTTGAATGAAATAATTATTCTAGAAGAAATTATAATATATGACCATGTGTGTGCTTGTCGCCCTCATAAAGGTTAACTCATGTCTATATCATGTGTTTGAGATGATCAACATATATCATGTCACTTGACATTATATATGTTATATATCACATGTTGATGTGGATTATTTTTATATCTATAGCATGTCTATATCTTGTTTCTTTATTATCATGGATTTTGGATAAAGATCTAAGGGATTTTATCATTGTGTCAAACTTTGGAAATTGCATTGCTGTTATTTTGGCTTGGGTTTGGCCTCTTCATTAAACCTAGACAACACTTGCAATCTGAACTCTCTTTTAATGGTGTTTCTTGCATGCTATTTGGATTTTCTCAACTTCAGTAAACTTTAATTTGTTCAAAACTTTCTTCATGTTTTACCACGTGATAATCAGCAATCCCTAACGGCCTTCGCTAACCTTTGCACTATACATATGTATGCTTTCATGTTCAAGAAGGCATGGTCATAACTTAGAAAGTCAACGATTTTATTCAACTAGAAGGAGATCTATCAATTCCAAGAGTAAATAAGCAAGCAGACAGATTGGTTTGAACCACCACCACCAATGATAAGATTAAATAATCTTATCATTGCAAGTCATGATCACTTGTATATCTAGTCTAATTTCAAACCAATTAGTCGGTTCTAACTTTTCACAGCACAAGAGATATTTGTATTCAGTATGAAGATGACTATTGTTTGCAGGGAAGAGGGAACAGGGAAAGATCAGCCACACGTCCGACATGATCTAGAGCTTCATCTTGGAGGGTTTGAACTAAAGTTTGGGGGTGTGGTATAGGAATAGTGGGGGATTGTGGAACCCTTGAGTAGACAAGATCACCTAGGTTAGATAATAAATTGCTCGTTGTATACAAACTCTCTTTTCTAATCTCAATGGTATAAAGTACGGAGGATCTAGTATTTTATATCACTTGCGTTTTTCTTCGTGCTCCTTCACATAATGTTAAACTGACAGATGAAGTGTGCATTCTAGAGGAAACATGAATCTAAGAAGTACCTTGTGTTGCTTTATCTCAACAGCCAGAGATAATTTAGGAGTAAATTGGTTCCTGCTGTTGTGGCTACAATAAGATGGTGACTTGCAATTGGTTAGTACCAAGGGAGAGAAAACTCCTCTAACCCGAAGGTTAACCATCAGCTTTTCATATGTTAGGGAGTATTTCATATGTAAGCTAGGCTTGAGGTTAAGCTACAATCTAGATATACCGAGCCAGAGCTTAAAAGAGAAAGTTTTCTGGAAGTATAAAACTGATGATATCATGTTGTAGAGCTCGTGGAGCTGAGTTGAGCAAAACTTGAATCGAAGCAAATGGAATCCTCATGGTAAGGACATTTGACTTTGGACTAGATATAAAATGTGAAAGAGCAAACTGTGTGAGAACTGGAACTGAGGTCTGGTTGGAATTGAAATCTTAGGATACCATCACACAGATGTTGGTGTTTAGTATAGTCTAAGTACTTCAATCACCATAAACTGATCTGATATGACTTACATATGCAGCTATGAAGTAGTCAAGGGAGGAACCGAAAACAAAAGAAATCATATACTACTTCTCTTTTCTGAACATGTGTGGAGTGGGGAGAATTGGATAGCTCAGTCCTTTGGTAAACAAGAGGTCTGGGTTGAAATCTCCTTAGAACGTCTATGTTTTCATATATCAGATCATCAGACTATTCACACACATCTAGGATGGAACTGCATGTCATCTCAACTGAAGAATTACAATGGATACGACTTCGGCCGTACCTAGAGACGGAAGACGATATCTCTTTTAAATGTAGTTTGAAATGAGCGGCGTCTCTTTATGCAGTGAAGTTCATCTCCTCCAGTGGATGCGACTTCATCCAAACCTAGAGATGGGAGACAACATCTCCTTAAAATGTAGACTGAAGTGGGCAGTGCCTCCCTATGCTGTGAAGTTCAAGCAATGGTTACCAAAAGATACATGTCGATACCTATGAAAGATGGTGAGATAAATACAAGAGGATACTATCAGAGATACTAGGAGAAATAAAAGCCCATAACAAGAATGGTGCTACTTGCATATGGGTCTTTGCTACATATTTTGACTTTCTACTACGATTAACGACAATAGAGAACTAGGGAGTGAGCATATATGTTTAGTAGATCAAATGTAGACTTCCATTTGGTTTGAGTTGTGATGTTAATGTAAGTTTGTACTTGTAGATGTGATATCACTAGATGTATGGCTAACTTGGATCTGTCGGACGGAAGCCAGATGGTTAAGTTGGTATACCACTATTATAACTACATTTGGACACAATCCAACTGTATGATAATGATTCATCTTTGTACATAATTTGGGATTGGTGTTAGGAGGTGGGTACACATGTCTATGGTTTAATAACATGTTGACACTTATTCTGATACATTGGTAGTTAGTGAAGAGGCATGCAAATCCTAACTTCATGAGATAAGGAGTATATTGAGGGCTAGACATCCAGTCTAGGAAGACAAATATCAGAGATTACAAATAGAGAGCTCTCGACGAGCAGACAAGATTAGAATGAAGAATTCTGAAGTTTGAGCATGTTTTGAATAAGTTGTGATTTTACGAGTCATCAAAGGAAATGCAATTTTACTTCCGTAGAAGCACTTTTCTTGATTTCTAAGTATTGGCTGTGGTGACTAACTAGAGAGTGAATTCTTTTGGAAGTGTGGAATCTAAATGAATTCTTTTGGAGCGTGTTAATCTGTTAGGCAGACAAGGAAATCGTGAAGTTTGAGAAAGAGTGGACGGTTAGATCGAGGATTATTGAGAGTTTCGTAAACCCTCAATAATCGGACAGGGGTTCGTAAACCTCTCGATCTGTGCATAATAACTTCTTCTTGCGATACCAAGAGATCTGTAGACTGAGAGAGATAGTTGGGTTGAGAGAGACAGTTGGGTTGAGAGAGATTGAGGAGGTGAAAAGTATCAGATTTCAGTTCGAGACAGAACTTGACAGAGGAGAAGATCATGAGCTTATAGTACCACAAATAGTCTTAGCTAACCCCGACCATATGTGCAAGATCTCTGATGTTCGTCCTAATCTTTGAATACCAACCACATCTAGAGGATTTTATCCCCTCTTGAGGTACTCTCCTCTCGACACCGTTGTCGTGGTGAGAGTTTCTTGAGAAGGACGGAACCTTCTAGCTGTGATATGATTGTGAAGACTGTGATACTTCTACCAAGGAAGGCGCTGGGCTTCTAGCTATGGTTGTTTACTCAAGAGATAGGCTTCAGGTTGTAACGTGGCGCTATAAACACTCGCACATGTTTGTTGGGTCCTCTTATATGTTCAAAAAGCGAAAATCAGGACTGACTAGTAGTAATAAGGTCAGACGGTGAACTTTACCACTCAAGAATATGAAACATATGATGGCTTAGACTTCAAAACTTCTCCTACATGTAAATGAAGCCCTACTGAACACACATACGAACTTTCAGCCTGAGATCAAATCTGAGCACTGAGATGTGGACAAAAACGTTATGAGTAAGAAAATTATGACAATTTCTGGTACCCAGATAGCTACTTTGACCTAGAACGGAGAATTGGTTCAATAACTTTCGATGATTCTTACAGAATTTGGAGTCTACAGGACGCTGAACATCCTTGTGAAATTTGACCTGCTGGTGTACACAGTTCTCCAGATCTCGACCTCTGACGTTGCTGCTCTAGATTGAGAACTTTTCAGACTCCCTCTGCTTCAGCGGTCGCCCTGGATTACTCACTCACTCAAATGACATGAAACTTTTTGGACAGTCGTAGCCCTGCTGAAAGTGAACACAACCACGAAAGTTTCAAGCGATTATCTTAATTCTGCTGCAATTGACACCAAAAATCTCAAAATCACCAATTGTGTTGCAATTCTGGCTCAGTCGGAACTTCAAATTGACATAACTCCTTCTTTATTACTCCAAATCGATCAAAACTTTCACTGACAGTGATTGGTACAACGAGCTCTATCACCTTGTGTTCTCAGATTTCTCAATGTCATTACCAAAAGCTCAAACTCCTCTTAAGACCCTTGTTTTCAGATTTAGAGTTTCACAAAAGATAAAAATAGACCAATGGGTGTTCATAGCTTCATTCCCTGTCTTTCTGTGTCGCAATCCACGAGGTAACTTAATTTCACACATAGGTTACCACGTCAAGCCTCTAAAGTGCCAGCGTAAACCTTAAACTACCTACGAAGACATGTAAAATGACGCAAAATCCTAAAAGATAACTTAAACCAGCTAGAAAGCATGCATGCGCGACACGTAAGTACAACCCATGAGCTTAAACTCTATCAACATGGTAAACCTAAGTTATGTACTTTGAACAACATAGATAAGAATAGAATCATTTGCACAAGCGTACGAATGCTTGAACAAGATAAATAACGTACTATCAACCTACGAGGACCCAAAACATATAACATAACATTGTTAACACCATATGAAGAGGTGTCAAACAAATGCATAAAGGACTAGAAGTAATATTGAGCTAACTTCAAGGACTACTAAACTCAAGTGTCAGAGTAGAAGTGTAACATGTAACCTCCAAGTAATGCGACAGTGATCAGCGCGATGAGACTAACTCTTGGCAGAAGGGTGAATTATTTACTATGTAAAATGATTCACATCACAACATCCACCCCCTCTAAACCTGCACATCCTCCGACATGTGCCAACCTCTTCATTGTTCTGTCTGCTCTTCATTGTCATCACTCTCCCTCGTCTCAGTCTCTTCAGTAGCCGAGACGTCTTCGTCTCTTGTCATCCTCTGCTCTGACTCCATAAAGTCGAATAACTCTACTGATCCTCCGTGTCTTTTGAGCAGTTTCACACGTTTGCCAGCCACAGATAGCTTCAAAGGGGTACCATCTAGCTCCCGTAAACTATAAGTGGTATTTTCATAAACATCTAATACAACATAAGGTCCGAACCATCTTCGAGAAAACTTACGAAGTATAGAATGTTGATTTTCCAACGTGCTGTCATACATCAGAACCCAATCACCAACACGTATTGACTTTGGTCATAGTCGATGAGTCTTGTCAAAACGTTCCTTGTTTCTGACTCGAGCCACCTTCAGCTTCTCTTGCGCTTCAGCAAGATCCTCCTTCCTCTACTCTAACTGCTTGGTTCGTAAAGCAATGAGTGAAGTACGATCTATATCATCTTCTCACGGTAGCGTCGTCCACGTAGAAAAGTCCTCCTCAGCATGCATGATTGGTTTCTGTCCCAACATAAACTCAACCGGCATATAGCTAGTCGTGGTACAGTGTGTAGTTCTATCAGCTCTTAAAGCAAATAGAAGTAGTCTCGGTCATTCTCTAGGTCTATCATCACATGCTTTCACTAAAGCGTGAACAATAGAAGGATATCTTCTTTCACTCTTACCAATGTCCTCTAGATTCATGACAGTAGTAAGCCGAAGCTTTACTCCATAACGAGCAAAGAACTCTTTCGCTTCTGCGCCTCTCAACTCACCGCTATCTGCTCGTAATCTCCCAACATATCTATAACGATATAGATGATGTCTTCAAGCACGAACCTACATACGTTCTCCATAGTCTTCGTTCGTAGTGCTCGTCCTTCCACATAGTTGAAGAGATCTTCTCGAGCCAACACCAAGTAGCGCATCCTTCATAACCCCAACGGCATCATCACAAGATCAAGGACCCACTGAAAATGGATACTGGGTGGATAGGTAGGTACAAGCTCATCTCTATAACGAATCTTAGAGTAGAACTGACAGTGCAAACACGACCCAACAAAATCCACCACGTCTTGATACAAACTCTTTCACCAGTATCGATCCTTCATCTTCGTGTAAGTAGCCCAAACTCCATGGTGTCCAGCCCACAAGGTGTCATGAAACTCCTTAAGTAGATGCAGCTTTGTCAGTTGATCATCCACCACTTTAGCAAGCATTCCATCTATTCTTTTCGAGCGTTTCCACAGATAACCTTCACGTAGAAGGTAACTGTATGCTTTCGATCTGATCCCCTTGAACCCTACATCACTCCATCCTTCTCGTCTGCATAATGAACTCAGATAAAATCCAATATTCGTAGAACTTTTCCGTGTAGAACTCCTCGTCCTCTTCTCGTCATTCTCGACTTCTGCAAACATCTCATCCTCATCTGTATAAAGAACCCTAGATAACATATCTGCAACTGGATTATCCTACCCTGCTATATGTTTTAGCTCCGGGTTCAGACTCCGAATGTAAGCAATCCATCGTAGCATTGCTATATCTGGAGTATTGCAGTTTGCTATCATACCTAGCAAAGACAAGCAATCTGTTTCTAAAACCACACGAGCTCCAATAACTCTCGATCTACCTTCATGGCAGTAATTGCTCCCCGCAACTCACGCTTCACTTGAGGATAGTTACGTTGTCTGTCCGTTAAGATTCGCGCTCTAAATCTGGAAACAAACCGCACACCATCTACGTCTTCATGACCAACTGTCCATCCAATCACCTTTGGACTCGTATCAAGAGTCAGTATCACATGTCTCTCACTCTCGCAGTTAAATCTCCTTATACAGGTGGAGACTTCAGAATCTCTTTCAGCTGCACCATCATCTCGTGATGTTCTTGCCGCCAAATAAACCTCTTTCCTTTTCTCAGAAGTGCATACAGAGGCTCGACAATGTATGCATAATGAGAAATACTCACAGGAAAGAACACACAAGCTCCTAAGAATTGTCGAATCTCAGTGATATTGATATAGTATGCTATCCTTGCTATAGCATTTACCTTCTCTGAATTCGGACATCTCTCAAAAGTGACCCACCATTACAATCTCTGACATTCCAAAGTGAGATTTGGTACCTGACAGAGTGAGATGTACCTCCTCCAACACGTCAGAATCTTTTCTACATCTCAAATGTGATCTGCAACGAACTTTCAGCAACCATCAGAAGTCACAGCTTCGTCCTTGTCCTCCACCGGACAGCCTTTCACGGGAATATCATCCAGAGATGGGATAGTGACCTCAAGTACAAACTCTCGTAACACTTTATGCATCGCGTTTTGCATATGAGCTACTGAGTTTGTCGCTCCCTGAGAAAGAATACATATCCGTATCAACCTCAAAGGTGTACGCATAGTAGTCAAGTCTCTACTCTCCAAAGCAAGCTGAAACTGATCGTAATCTGAAAATAGATCTCCAATCGAATAGATTGATCTATCAGCAAATGTCTTAACTACTTCATCAACCACAGGTCTTGTCCCAACGTTTCGAATCGTGATGTTGTTGGTAGACTGTAAGTCTTGGATAAAGCGTAAAGCTCTTGTCTTCTTAGATACTATGAACCATTGGCTGGAGTACAGAGTCATAGATGGTTCAAGAATATCCACACGTATCCTCTCCTTCAGCAACTCTGTGAGTTTCGGTAGCAAAGCACGAGGGACTAGAATCAACTTCAAGTCCTAAGGTACGTGAGGAACAGTGAAGATAACCATCGGAGCTATCACACTAGGATCCAAACAACCAATCTCTCCAGCTGAGAAAGAAAATGCCTTACCATGGCTAACTATCATCTACTCGAAAGCACTTTTTTCTACTTTAGTCAAGAAGCCACCCCCTCCTATCTGAAGCTGCTCGAGTGTCTCTTGAGTAAACTGGTGTTCTACCTGTGTAGGATTTCTAAGCACAGGCTTAGTGACCGCTAACTCCATTGTAACGTCAGTTTGGCACCTCGGCTAGGTTGGCCGAGTGCGAAGTGGCGCATCCCGGTAAGGCCGTTAGTGCCGTTAAGGCGAGTTGGTGGGAGAGCCCACTAAGGGTATACTTCGCAGGTATAGCTTGGAGGCCTTAGTTCTTCGAGTTGAGCTTTCAAGCTCCAGGCTATGGTGGATAGTCTAGTTGAGTGTAACCCGGATTCTCTTCGTGTTTAGAGTGGGTTTGGCTTGATCGTTTGGGAGTAATCTTTGTTGTAGTGTTGGAGATGGTAATTTCTCAATGCAGATTACTCGAAGAACTGAGTGCAGGTCGAGGCGGAGTTCAGTAAGAGCTCGCTGATCTGAAATCTGAAATCGTCCGTTGGTATCTTCGGACGTTGTCGTTCGTGCTTGATTGTTTGGAGCTGTGATCGAGGTGTGTGGGCGCATGCTACATTGCTGGTCGCAGATCGATTTGCTGTTGTTGGGGTCGAGAGGAGATTTCTGTCATGCGGAAGCGCTGCAGAAATTTTGCGGAATGTTCTTGAAGTGTGTTGTTGGAGTCGGATTGCGCGTTTGGGCGTGGCAGACGGAGTACTTGTCAATGTCAGGCCGGAGTGGGCTCTTTGGAAGCGCATTTGAGAGACGATTCTAGTGCACTAAGTTTCGTGGAGTTTGGCCAAGGATTGAAGAAGTTATGGCATGTCGAAGTTTGCTGTCGTGACACCCATAAGTGCAAAAAGGCTAGTTACGTCAGATTTTGGTGCAATTTCGTGTGGAAACTCGAGTTTAGGAGTTTTGTTGTGTGTGTGTGCCTTCGCGAAGTGTGTCTTGTGCATTCGCGAATCTGTTGTGGTGGTGTTCGGGTTGGATTTGGGTGTTCTTGCTGTTTTACGTCAGATTTTGGTCACCCGTGCGCACCCGCAAGCTGTTTTTGCTGTTTTGGAGTCTCTTTTGGTGCAATCTTCTGCAATTCGAGGTGGAGCTGAGCCTCTTCTGGTGTGTTGTACCCGTTCTACTCTACTTCAAGCGGAGCGGTGTCGTGTTGTGGTTCGGCTCCTGTGTGAAATTCCTGTGTAACCTATGTTGTGTTTCTTTTCCGTGTTTCATGAACCGTATCGCGTAACTCGTCGAACGGTGTGATGAGTGCCACGTTTGTGATTATCTGTTTAAGTGATCGCACGGTAGAAGAACGTGCTAAGTCATCGATCTGTGCGCGTTCACTTTAGTGGTCCTTGTCGCCGCATTTGTGTATAAAATGGTGGGTCGAAGGTTCATACGGCATTCTCTCTCAGCGGGTGATTCGTAAGGGTTCTCGGTGATCTGCATGGAGGAGTGAGGAACTACAGGAGTGGTGGTTATGGACGGAGGTGTGTTACCGGCTCCGGATCTTCCTTTCCCGAATCCGTTTCACATCAAGCTTCATTGCATCCACCGCGATCACTTTCGACAGTGGTTAGTTGCGTACTTTGGTGATGAGTTCATGGGGAGGGTGATGGAGTTACAGCTTCCGGTGATCCTTCCAATCGTAACATACGGAGAGACTTGGGATATGACGGTGTACATTTTGTTGTGAGGAACAATGGATCTCAACTATCCATCGAACGTTCCTTTCAATCTTTGGGTCGATGTCCGGTGCCATTGCAGACCGAAGATCAATCATGGGGCTTGGATCGTGAGAAACTTCGGGCAAGAATATTACAATCGAGTGATAGCTTCACCGTTTCCTTTTGTCATACCTTTTATTGTAGAACGTTTCCAAGTTGTAATATTGACGTTGTATTAGTCTGCGGCTCACTGGTTTCATTCTGGTTGAGCGCTTCTGTGTAGTTACGGACCGCGAAGAATCCATCGACATATCTGAAGGATTTTGTGAAGTCTTAGAGTGTTGTTGATGTCTTGTGTCTCCTTGGAGAGTAAAAATTCGTTCTAAGGGAAAAGTTAAGAAGAGAAAAGACAAAAAGTAAAGTTCTTTTTGCTCTTATTGGTCCACTTTTGGACCAATGGTGTTCTAGCTGATCCTCGCGACGTTTCTGTGGTTTCTGGAGGCTTCAGAGGGCCATTCGCGAAACGGAGGGTATGGTTGGAGAGCTCTCGACCGGGGCTACAATCTGGGCTGAAGAATCGATCGATTTGATGAAAGTATGAGCGCGTTATGATCGATTGAGTGGAGGGGGGTGAAATTTGTACCTACTGCTACGTTTCTGGTTGTTCCGAGAGACTCGCGAGGAGTTTTGAGGAGCTGTCTGTTGGGTTGGAGAGCTGACGACGTGCTGGTCGTTTTGATATCAATTTCATCAGTTTCTTGATCGATTTGGATTCTGAACCGACCGATTGAAGTTGAGAAGTGCAGATGGGATAAGGCGGGACAGCGAACTGTGATAGCCATGGATAGTTTGCTATTGCTTAAGATCTGAGTCGAATTTCTGAGTGAAACTTTCCAGGATTGAAGAATGTCTTATCAGTAAGATACTTGGGAAGTTTCACCTCAAATGGTCGAGTAGTTTGTTCAGAATCTTGGATCAAATGTACCTGGGTCTGTAAAGCTCTGAAGTTAGCACAGATTACGGTTTGATCCATATCTGAGAATTGGTTTGAGATTTCGACCTGAAAATTGTTCAGGGTAGGAGTGAAGGGTCCAATCAAGCTTCCTGTGAAGTTTGATCATCATTGGTCGAGTGGTTTGGAAGGACTGAGGTCTCAAAGTTCGAAAATACTTCTGTTATTAGCTATTTCGGGTTTTTCGGTATCATCTATGATCATTTTGGTCATTTTCGATCAATTTGGAGAGGAGTTTGTTGCTGAAACTGCCATGGCTGCATGGAATTCGACATTGGAGGGTGTGGGGCTGATTTCAGCTCTTGGTGATGAAGGAGAACGGAGTCGCCATGAGTCTTAAGCCGCTGTTTGGGTTCTCGGAGCTGCCAGGTACTACCGCCGTTGGTGCTATATTGAGATCTGAATAGTGTTTTGGAGTATGCATGCTTTACCTTGCTGGAATGCTTGGTAGACCAGGGTGTACAGCAAGTTGTATCGATACTCTATCAAGTTGATTGAGTGATCTTATAGCGTCTTCTGGTTGTACTATGAAGTTGTGATAGTTGGATTGATGGGCAGTTAGCGTCGCTGGGGAGCTATTCAGAAGTCAGGCTTCCAGTGATATAGAGGAATAACTTCAGTTAGATAATACAGATCTGAGTATTTTTAGTTAGAATACAAAAGATCTGTTTGTAACACAAGTTTATGCAACCTATACGTAACCTTGGATCGTAGCAAGCTTTAAACTTGAGACGAGCGGATACAAGGTCACTCAGGCTAAAAGAGTAGATAGTGAAACATTTGAGTGGAAACATCCAGATCTAGATCCAACCTTGTCAATCCACATACCTCTGCACAGCCATATACCCCGTGTATTCCTAGACAGAAAAACACGTTATACGATAGCGGAGTGAAGAGTGAGCAGGAGTGTCGAGGTGTGGAGTGCGTGATTTTGGTGCAATTTCGTGTGGACACTCGAGTTTAGGAGTTTTGTTGTGTGTGTGTGCATTCGCGAAGTGTGTCTTGTGCATTCACAAATCTGTTGTGGTGGTGTTCGGGTTGGATTTGGGTGTTCTTGCTGTTTTACGTCAGATTTTGGTCACCCGTGTGCACCCGCAAGCTGTTTTTGCTGTTTTGGAGCCTCTTTTGGTGCAATCTTCTGCAATTCGAGGTGGAGCCGAGCCTCTTCTGGTGTGTTGTACTTGTTCTACTCTACTTCAAGCGGAGCGGAGCGGGAGTGTCGAGGTGTGGAGTGCGTGTTAGGAGACATTTAGAGGCTTCGAGGAGTAGAGGTGCGTGAGTGCGGAGGCGTGAGAGCGGAGTGCGAGAGTGCGGAGACGGAGCGGAGCTGAGCCTGAACCTGAGCCCGAGCCCGCGCCCGCCGCAAGCCAACTTGCTGACGTGCGTGAGAGAGGTATCCAAGCTTCAGTTGTGTGGGGAGGGTAAAACCAGCTGGTCACCCATCCCAACACTATTCTTGGACCTGGACTCCTAACTCTGTAGTCTTAGCTTTGACTTTACCACTAGACCAATAGCTCTTGGTGTCCTACAGGGATGCGTGCAAGTACTTATAGACTTGTATAAGGTAGTAGGAGACCTTCTCGCACGTCCCTAGAGGAGTGATAGGGCGACCTCATAGTATTAGGGGTAAGCTATAGTTGTGGTAGTGCTTGCTTATACCGTAGAGACGTGTATAGAGACAATTGGTGGCAGTTGTCTTGGGTGAGTTAGTAGAGCTACCACGTGGATGTTTTTGGAGCTACTAGAGGTGTGGACATCTAGTTAGTGACCTCCAGTGTCAGTTACAACAGTTGGTGATCATATATTGTGCATGTGATCACCGATGAGGAGATGTCAGTCATGGTGGGGCTGGGTTTCTCTTTATGTGAATGTTTGAGTGTGGAGAGTTATCGTTTGGACTTCTTGTGGTTGGAACCCCTCCATATTCTGCTTCCTGTTTGTGCGCCGCGTTTGTTTGTGCTGGCGCTTGATTTCCGGAGTGAGTTCACTCCAGTGTGCTATCGGTAGTGAGACTGGAGTTGCGGACCAGTCAGACTACCTTTGTCTCTCTCACGGTGCGGTTGCAGTGACGACTAATAGACCGTGAGAGGCTGCCTGTGGTGATGGTAGGTACAGGTTGCCTTTACCTTGACCGTCCTAGTAGGGGATAAGTGAGCTCAGTAGGAGCAGGGTTAGGCAAGTGGTGGTTACGGTGGTGACGGAGATTGCGACATTCCGGTTGGAGAGTGTGTTAGCGAGATTCTCTCATCACGGAGTGATCGAGAGGTTCTGATGGAGACTTCTCGGACAGTGGGTATACACGGAGTGGGATGAGGTACCGACTACCTACACCATTGCCGTCGGTTGTTCCAGAGGACGAGTCAGACGCAGACATCGCGTTTTCTCGTGGTGAGTCTAGTGTCGCCACACCGTTGTTGTGGGACATGGACGAGATCTATGGAGCCACCAAGGGACCTCGACGTTACTCGGGTACAGTTGGTACCATTGAGCTGGATGACTTCATCCAGGAGTTCGACAGTTGGTGCGATCTACAGCAGATGCGGAACTCACAACTGTTTACACTCTTCATGGCGTGGAAGGGTTTGTTCCAGCACTTGGAGGGACCGCCGATGGACGATTATCATGAGTTCAGACGAGATAACAGTGTTGAGATCGAGTTGTGGAGACAACCATTGGTCTCCCAACTACGTTTCTATCACTACTGGTGCAGTTTCGGGAGGCGTAGCACCTGCGAGTTCGGATGCCAGTAGCAGTGGTACATCCACAAGTGGCAGAGTACCTACTACCAGCGGTGCGTCCACAGGTAGTAGAGCAGGTGGTAGTGTGAGTGGGATACTAGCAAGGTTTAACCCTGTGATTCAGTTCTTCCAATGTTTGAGGAAGAACTATCAGGGTGTGCGGACCGACAAGTTGAGGAGTTTGCAGGAGTTCCAGCGGAAGATTGGAGAGAGCCTACGCAAGGCGTTTACTTGCATGAGGCGATTGATCAGCGTTACCCAAGGGGTGACGGAAGCACAGGCAGTTCAGTTCTGGTATGAGATACTAGACCGAGAGCTGCGTAGGAGAGTTAGAGATGCTACTCTCCTTAGAGATATCGCTCCGACGTTGGCGGTTGTCTTTAGTCTGGCTGAGCGGATTGAGCTCAACATGGTGGAGGAGAGGGTGGTGGTTGCTGGGTTTAGCAAGGAGACACCACATGGAGCGACCACCTCTTCTCGAGGATCACAAGTTACGCAACAACCTGGTGGTGGTGGTGGTGGTAAGGATCATGCAGAGCAGTCACGATCTCATGGAGGTGTTGGAGGATCTGGTGGACAGAAGCCCATGCTGTCCTTCTCTAGCCAGCAGCAAGCGGGTCCTTGCTGGACGTGTGAGGGTCCTCATCAGCAGAAGGACTGTCCACAGAAGAGAGGTTATGAGACGTCAGGGACGCCTCAAGCAGTACCTAGGCAATGTGAGCATTGTGGTCACAGTAGTGACCGTTGTTTTGATCTCCATCTCGAGTTGCAGCAAGGGAAGGCTGATCGTGGACGAGGCGGAGTAACTCAAGGAGGCCGTGGTGATCGAGCTGGAGGTAGAGATCCAACACCTCAGAGAGGACCGGTCGGTCCACTGTCTGCTACAACGTCAAAAGTCGGTATGGCTGCTCGGATTGAGCAGTTGGAGCAAAGGATAGCTAGTATGGCTATGGTCCAGCGGAGATCAGGTGGAACAGAGGCTTCCACGTCTTATGGAGGAGAAGGAGGTGACTTTGACTTCATGGCTGGTGTGGCGCAGATTGAGGCATCTGCGGCAGTGACTAGAGGTGCAGTACGTGCCTTTGAGCCACGAGGTACGTCTGTGGAGTTGGATCCACAACGCGGAGAGGCTGGTAGACAGACCAAGCTTCCCCAGTTGTTCACGTTATCGGAGGCGTTGAGGACCACATATATGGTTCTTAAACGACCTACCGATGGTGCAGTAGAGTTGGAGACATAGACATCCAAGAGTGGGTGTGATGTGAGTCCACTCTCGACGTTTGTGGATGCGACGCCGAATCCAATGTTGGGGGCGGCTAGAGTAGTTTTGCGAGCCTCACTATTCTCAGCCACGAATATGAGGGCATTGGGAGTCAACTTGGCTCCAGTGTTCCAGTTGGCGGTCACGCTCAGTGAGAGTGAGGATGTAGTTACCTCTAGTGCTGAAGTAGATCAGCGAGAGGCGGTAGACGTGTCCATGGAGTCGAGGATCACGATAGCTACCAGTGGTACTTGACAAGCGGCGACTGCTAGGTTAGATGAGTTACCAACTAGGCCGGCGATTGACCGTGCTGGTTTGGCACCAAGTGTGGTGTTGTTGGACAACAGAAGTGGTATCTTCTGTTTGGTGGCACCTTCAGGGAAAGTGTATCGACCTCAGAAGGTCTTGTTAGACTCTGGAGCCCAACCGTTGATGTTGGGAAAGGCGGCGTGTATTGGTTTGGTTCTAAAGAAGTCCGAGGTGGAGAGATGTCCATCCCAGTTGTAGACATCTCTAGAGGGATCAGGAGGTACGGCTCTACACATGACACGTGAGATGTTGACGGTGAGAGTTCGGCCAGATCATCCCACGGATGGCTCTATGGTGAGAGCCAAGGCCATCGTTACAGCCGCAGAGTCTTATGATGTATTGGTTGGAGGTGCTATGTTGTACCCCATAGGATTCGTGATCGACTATTGGGCGGAGACAGCATCTTACAGACCAGGTTGGCAGTCCGATGAGGGACGAGTGAGCCGCTTATCAGTGCGGTTCAGTGCTAGAGTTGGGACGACGGAGCCTACACTAGGGACGATGGCATCTGTTGCAGGGTTCAGTTCGGTCATCACTTGGCCGAGCGAGTTGTTGGAGGGCAATGCCCATGCGGAGGATACTCCGGTCTTTGAGGAGGTGGAGGACATGCCTAGCATGTCTACTTTAGTATCATCTGCCTTGGATGTTCCACTCTGGAGTTCGAGTGGAGAGTTGCAACAGTATGCTGATCAGTTGGTGTAGCAGGCTTGGAGTGAAGCCTTTGTACCACCAGTAGAGGAACAAAAGGTTGTTCCTGCTACTGGCCCTGTGACCTTATCACCGTTGGATACGACTCCCATTGTGTGGCAGTATCCAGAGGAGGGTGTATGTGTGCTGGAGTTGTTTGGAGAGATCAGGACAGGTTTGGATGTGGTATTGCAAGCAGGTATACAAGTACAACGATACTTGTATGTGGAGAGAGATGAGATTGCGAGACGCATCTCATTGCGACATGTGGCACGTTTGGTGCAGAGATATCCTGAGTTGTTGCCCATATCAGCTGTTAGAGGATACCAACAAGCATTACTGTCAGATATTTTGCTGCTGGAGGCGCAGGATCTTACGTTTGTGGGCACCATTCACTTGGTGATAGCCGGATGGTCATGTCAAGGTCACACGCCCTTGGGAGAGGTCAGGGTTTACATGACCCACGATCTAGGATGTTCTGAGAGATGTTACGGATCTTACGACATCTCCAGATGCAACAGGTGGATTCTCCAGCGTACATCTTGGAGAACGTTCCTTTGTTGGGTGATGCTCGTACACAGATGATGACGAGTGTGCACCAAGTGCGGTCTTGGGTTGGACCAGTAGTGTTGTTGGATGCAGCGAGAGTAAGATCTCGTGCACATCGTCCACGTTTGGTGGACGAACTTGTTATTGAGAGAGGTGCTTAAGCGCGCACACGATGGAGTGAGACGACCAGCGCATCTCACGGTTGATAGCATCTTGGATGTAGGATGACGATCTCAAGTAGTGAGAGTCGTCGATAGGTCACCCATGACAGTGGTGAACCTAGTGAGATGAGCCATGATAGCGTTACCCACTTTGGTAAGCTTTCCAGCGTCATATGCTTACAGAGATGGAGGACCTGGGCTTGTGTGGGATGCTCAATTATGGAAGTTGGTGGAGCCTAATGCCGATGAGAGAGAGCGAGCGATGGGTTTCGCTACGGGTACGACAGCAGTAGCTTCGGTGTCAGAGGCTTCACGTCGTCAAGTATTGGGTCAAGCAATGGACTTGAATTGCTTGACATGGATTGTTAGCCTTGGATTGACTGAGCAGCGTCGGATGCGATCGACGAGTGTTACTGCTCGAGCACTCTTGAGCTCTTTGTCTACCGGGTCGGTGGAGCCAAGGCTGGGGGCGAGGCACGTGGAGTTCGTCATCCTTGGACATCATGGGATGTCATAGGAGAGAGTGTGGAGCTTGCAGCTAGAACTGCAGAGGTTTTACGCACAGTAGCGGTGGAGGTTGTTGGTGGCGAGCAGAAGGAAACTGCTCCAGAGGCTGCAAGATAGCAGTCAACGACTTCGTCTACATCTAGCATGGTGACAGAGAATACTTGGGAGCCAGAGATTGGACCCAAGCTTATAGGAGAAGAGAGACGAAGAGTTCAAAGATTCCTGAAGAGCTACAGGAATTGTTTTGCCTTCAGTATGAAGGATTTGGGTACCTTGATGGGACCTGGTATACGGATCGACTTGGCTAATGACACGCCAATCTTTCGACGTCCTGTAAACCCTCCGCGGTCCTATCGATCAACTACCCCCGATCTCTCAATCTCCACGATCATCATCCACGAATCTGTAACATGTCGGGCCTGTCTCTCACTCAGGGGTCACCTCTGATGGTTTTGATGGAAGCACACCATGAATCTTGAAGGAAAAAATGCTAAGTTCACTCATTCATACACTCACAAACTTATACTAAAAATCTCCTTAAACTCATCAACTTAAATCCTCCATTCTAACGACGTCTCTCAAGTTCTCACATGCTAAAAATATCCCACTCTCTATATTACTCAAGTTGTCATTACGACGATGTGAAAACAAGGATGAGGAGCTCTTCTCTACTCCTCTATTTATACATTCTAGGTTTTTACTTTGGTACCCCGGTAACTCAGCTGTAACTACTTTTATCGGGTTTTACTAAGATATTACTTAAGGTAAAAGCATTAATCACATGGGCTTCTTACCTTTTCACATGGGCTTATTCCTTCAAAGTCAACAACTTCTAAACGGATTCTGGAATATTCTCAATGAATCTCGAATTTCCACCCCCTCTCTACACTAGGACCCACTAAAAAAGAAACATGTGGAATCTCTTCTTGTTTTTAATGCCCACAAAGTCCACAACTTTAATCTAACCACTAATATCAAGTCAAAAAGGAGATAAGGGATACTTTCCACCTCCTTTCTACCTTTTAGACAAAAGGACAAGATAGTAGTGCTCACTCTTTAGCAAATATCTGAATTCTGCCAAAAGTACAGCTAAGTTTAACCATAACTAACTTTTAGCTAGTCATGACTAACTTGATACCTCCTTAAAGTACTTTGGCAGCAAATAAACATTCTCAACACTTAGTTATAACTAAACACCTTACTAATAGACAAACTTCCTGTGTGTAACATAGGTCGTTACAGTCCTTACAAGTACAGTGACATGGAGAGAGCCTTGATCCAGAGTCGGACTCAAGACTTGTTGGAGGCTGGGTTGGTGGAGATGTCGCATGGAGAGTATGCATCTGCCACAGTTATGCCAGCCAAGAAAGATATGTATGACAACTACACGAATAGACGGATGTGTGGGGACTACCGTCCTATCAATCGGCAGACGAAGTCCGATAAGTATGCCATGCCGACACCTGAGGAGATCTTTGATGCAGTGGGGCATGTGAAGGTCTTCAGTACTTTGGATCTTCGAGCAGGGTATCATCAGTTGCCAATGAGAGAAGAAGATAAGTCCAAGACAGCATTCTGGGGAATTGACTATACGGCACGGCAAGGATTGTTAGAATCAGTGGCGGTTCTTACCATTTGGGTTGAAGAATGCCCCTGCTGAGTTCCAAAGGGTGATGGACAGAATCCTAGCAGGATTGGATTTTGTCAGATGTTATATTGACGACATCTTAGTTAATAGTGCTACAGTGGAGGAGCACGAGAGACACTTACGAGATGTGTTTGAGCGGTTGAGAGCTCATGGGTTGAAGTTACACCTTGGGAAGTGTAAGTTCTTCCAGGAGTTGGTAGAGTATCTGGACCACACCATCTATCTAGGTGGGTTGGGTGTTCAACAGACGAAGGTTGAGGCTATTACACGTATCCCACGTCCCACAAATGTGAGTCGAGTTCGAGCATTTGTTGGTTTGGTGAACTTTTATCGTCGATACGTGAAGGGATTTAGTGCAATTGCGAAGCCGTTGACCAAGCTGATGAAGGTGGACCAGGAGTGGCAATGGAGAGATGAGCAGGAGCGAGCTTTTGTAGAGCTCAAGGATAGGTTGACATCTGCTCCCATCTTGAGGAGATCCGTTAGAGGGCGTCCTTTCCAACTGCACACCGATTGGAGTATGTTGAGACTTGGAGCAGTGCTGACTCAGCATGATGATGAGAAAAAGGAGTTCGTGGTGACGTATGTCAGTCGTTTCAACAATTCAGCGGAGGCGAGGTATAGTTCGTATGAGGGAGAGTGTTTGACGGTAGTGTGGGCTGTTGCACACTTTCGATGTTATCTGTTTGGGAACCCCTTTACTCTCATCATTGATCACCAGCCGCTCAAGTGGTTGATGGAGTCCGATAAGCTTACAAGGAAGCTTGCACGATGGGTTCTGATATTACAGGAGTATGACTTACAGATAGTACATAGACCTGGAGTTGCAAACCTAGATGCCGATGGGTTGAGTCGCAACTCATGCACGAGTCAGCAGGATCAGACTGGGGCTCGATGGCATGACGAGGTTGATGAGGAGATAGTGCCAGGGTGGCATGCATCTGCCTTTCTTTGTGTGTTGGTCATGAACTCTAGTATGGAGGGTCAAGTCGTATCTTTCTCTGGTCAGAGAGTAGATGATGAGTCTCCAGATCTTGAAGGTGGAGATGGTGTTCCAGACCAACGAGATATCCATGATGATGTGACCGTGATGGAGTATATACGTACTGGTGTGGTAGTAGGCACAGTAAGTGCTAAGGAGCGAGATCGTGTCCTTCAACGAGCAAAGAGATTTCGACGAGAAGGACGACATGTACTTCGAGTGTGAGATGATGGGAGGGTACGGATAGTGCCACACCCATCCCAGAGGGCACAGTTAGTACGGCATGCTCATGAGGAGTTGGGACATTTTGGAGTGAAGCGTATACATAGTTTACTCCAAGGACAGTATTGGTGGCGTGGTATGCACATCGATGTGCAACAGTTTGTCGCACGATTTGTGATTTGTAATCGAGTACGAGCATCGTTTAATGCTCCTACTCCACAGTTACACCCTTTACCGATTATGGGTACCGTTGGAGTTTGGATTTTACGGGATCCTTACCGTTGACCGTACGTCACCACCGGTATGTGTTGGTGATGGTGGAGTATTTCTCCAAGTGGATTGAGTTGGTGGCATTACCAGACAAGGCGAGTGAAGGGACGGCGTACGCGTTCTTAGATCGAGTATTGAGTCGTTTTGGAGCACCAGCTGAAGTGCTGACAGACCAAGGTACAGAGTTCCTTGGTGAGTTTCAGGCCTTGTGTGATCAGGCGCTGATTGATCATCGGAGTACATCTCGAGATCATCTTGAGGCGGATGGTTTGGCGGAGAGGGTAGTTCAGACGGTGAAGAGAGGATTGCGCAAGTATGGCTTGCAGAAGGGCCACTTGGGAGACTGGGATGTGCAGTTACCATGGTTGGCTATGGACTATCGTTTTAGCCGATAAGCGTCTTTGGCTTTTTTCTCATCGTATTTTCTTTTGTATGGCCGAGATCTAGATCTACCTTCGACCATTCGTCGTGATTCTGCTGAGGTGCTGGACCTTGATGACCCGAATACGTGGATGAGAGCATGTTCTCAACGAGCAGAGACATTTCGAAGAGTTATGCCTATGACTTTTGAGAACCTAGTGATTGCTCAGCATAGAGACACGTCGCGATATGCGACTATCCGAGGAGGAGGTTATCGGTCGTCGATTCGCAGGTTTCATCCTGACGATTATATCTATCTACAGCAGACTGCACCGACGACGTTGAACGTGATCGCAGGGTGCACTATTTTACGAGTGGGGAGGTGTTACCTTCTGGAGTACTCATGTTAGAGGGCCGTGATGGTGTTGTGTGGAAGGACCATGTGCGTAATTGTGCGCCATGTCATCTTCCCAACATTGATGGTACCGTTGACCCAAGCTTAGCAGTTGTACGTGCGGGCTTGAGGTGTATGTTGTGTGGGTCTGCTGGTGGAGCAACCCGTATGTTGGTGTGTGATGGTTGTTCGAGAGGTTGGCACATGTCATGTTTGACTCCACCTCTCAATGTCGTTCCTACTGGACGGTGGGTTTGTCCTCGATGTATATAGCAAGGATAGCCGATTAGATCTTTGCGTGGTATGGATTGCAGACAGGTATGGATTGCAGACTAACGATGAGGTGATGTAGCACTCGGCCTCCTGATCCTTACATCCATGAAGGTGTATATCACGTAGTTGGGATATAGAGCTATCTGGAGTTAGAGGGACCTAACCGCCAGTTAGGGGGGAGATTGTGGTACACTTGTGTATGTGTATGACATCGTCCATGTGTTATGTGTATGTGTGGTGTACCTCTGACAGCGATGTATGTTGTGTAGCGATGTGTATGCGCACGACAGCTGTCACGTCAGTTTGGCACCTCGGCTAGGTTGATGTCACGTCAGTTTGGCACCTTGGCTAGGTTGACCGAGTGCGAAGTGGCACATCCCGGTGTCGTGTTGTGGTTCGGCTCCTGTGTGAAATTCCTGTGTAACCTATGTTGTGTTTCTTTTCTGTGTTTCGTGAACCGTATCGCGTAACTCGCCGAACAGTGTGATGAGTGCCACGTTTGTGATTATCTAGTTAAGTGATCGCACGGTAGAGGAACGTGCCAAGTCATCGATCTGTGCGCGTTCACTTCAGTGGTCCTTGTCGCCGCATTGTGTATAAAATGGTGGGTCGAAGGTTCATACGACATTCTCTCTTAGCGGGTGATTCGTAAGGGTTCTCGGTGGTCTGCATGAAGGAGTGAGGAACTGTAGGAGTGGTGGTTATGGACGGAGGTGTGTTACCGGCTCCGGATCTTCCTTTCTCGAATCTGTTTCACATCAAGCTTCATTGCATCCACCGCGATCACTTTCGACAGTGGTTAGTTGCATACTTTGGCAATGAATTCATGGGAAGAATGATGGAGTTACAGCTTCCGGTGATCCTTTCGATCGTAACATACGGAGAGACTTGGGATATGACGGTGTACATTTTGTTGTGAGGAACAATGGATCTCAACTATCCATCGAACGTTCCTTTCAATCTTTGGGTCGATGTCCGGTGCCATTGCAGACCGAAGATCAATCATGGGGCTTGGATCGTGAGAAACTTCGGACAAGAATATTACAATCGAGTGATAGCTTCATCATTTCCTTTTGTCATACCTTTTATTGTAGAACGTTTCCAAGTTGTAATCGTTGTATTAGTCTGCGACTCACTGGTTTCATTCTAGTTGAGCGCTTCTGTGTAGTTACGGATCGCAAAGAATCTTTCGACATGTCTCAAGGATTTTCTGAAGTCTTAGAGTCTTGTTGATGTCTTGTGTCTCCTTGGGAGTAAAAATTCGTTCTAGAGGAAAAAGTTGAGTGGAGAAAAGACAAAAGTAAAGATCTTTTTGCTCTTATTGGTTCACTTTTGGACCAATGGTGTTCTAGCTGATCCTCGCGACGTTTCTGTGGTTTCTGGAGGCTTCGGAGGTCCATTCGCAAAACGAAGGGTATGGTTGGAGAGCTCTCGGCCGGGGCTACAATCTGGGCTGAAGAATCTGTCGATTTCATGGAGGGATGAGCGCGTTATGATCGATTGAGTGGAGGGGGGTGAAATTCGTACCTACTGCTACGTTTCTGGTTATTGCGAGAGACTCGCGAGGAGTTTTGAGCAGCTGTCTGTTGGGTTGGAGAGCTGACGACGTGCTGGTCATTTTGATATCGATTTCATCTGGTTCTTGATCGATTTGGATTCTGAACCGACCGATTGAAGTTGAGAAGTGCAGACGTGACAAGGCGGGAACAGCGAACTGTGATAGTCATGGATAGTTTGCTATTGCTTAAGTTCTGAGTCGAATTTCTGAGTGAAACTTTCCAGGATTGAAGCATGTCTTATCAGTAAGATACTTGGGAAGTTTCACCTCAAATGGTCGAGTAGTTTGTTCAGAATCTTGGATCAAATGTACCTGGGTCTGTAAAGCTCTGAAGTTAGCACAGATTACGGTTTGATCCATATCTGAGAATTGGTTTAAGATTTCGACCTGAAAATTATTCAGGGTAGGAGTGAAGGGTCCAATCAAGCTTCCTGTGAAGTTTGATCATCATTGGTCGACTGGTTTGGGAGGAATGAGGTCTCAAAGTTCGAAGATACTTCTGTTATTAGCAATTTCGGATTTTTCGGTATCATCTATTGTCATTTTGGTCATTTTTGAGCAATTTGGAGAGGAGTTTGTTGCTGAAACTGCCATGCCTGCATACAACTCGACATTGGAGGGTGCGGGGCTGATTTCAGCTCTTGGTGATGAAGGAGAACGGAGTCGTCATGAATCTTAAGCCGCTGTTTGGGTTCTCGAAGCTGCCAGGTATTACCGCTGTTGGTGCTATATTGAGATCTGAGTAGTGCTTTGAAGCATGCAGGCTTTACCTTGCTGGAATGCTTGATAGACCAAGGTGTACAGCAAGTTGTATCGATACTCTATCAAGTTGATTGAGTGATCTTATAGCATCTTCTGGTTGTACTATGAAGTTGTGATAGTTGGATTGATGGGCAGTTAGCGTCGCTGGGGAGCTATTTCAGAAGTCATGCTTCCAGTGATATAGAGGAATAACTTCAGTTAGATAGTACAGAGCTGAGTACTTTTAGTTAGAGTACAAAAGATCGGTTTGTAACACAAGTTTATGCAATGTAAACTTGAGCCGAGCAGATACAAGGTCACTCGGGCTAGAAGAGTAGATAGTGAAACATTTGAGTGGAAACATCCAGATCTAGATCCACCCTTGTCAATCCACATACCTCTGCACAGCCATATACCCAGTGTATTCTTAGACAGAAAAACACGTTATACGATACCGGTAAGGCCGTTAGTGCCGTTAGGATGAGTTGGGGGGAAGAGCCCTCTAGGGGTATACTTCGCAGGTAGGGCTTGGAGGCCTTAGTTCTTCGAGTTGAGCCTTCAAGCTCCAGGCTATGGTGGATAGTCTAGTTGAGTGTAACCCGGATTCTCTTCGTGTTTAGAGTGGGTTTGGCTTGACCGTTTGTGAGTAATCTTTGTAATAGTGTTGGAGATGGTAATTTCTCGATGCAGATTACTCGAAGAACTGAGTGCAGGTCGAGGCGGAGTTCAGTAAGAGCTCGCTGATCTGAAATCTGAAATCGTCCGCTGGTATCTTCGGGCGTTGTCGTTCGTGCTTGATTGTTTGGAGCTGTGATCGAGGTGTGTGGACGCATGCTACATTGCTAGTCGCAGATTGATTTGCTGTTGTTGGGGTCGAGTGGAGATTTCTGTCATGCGGAAGCGCTGCAAAAATTTTACGGAATGTTCTTGAAGTGTCTTGTTGGAGCCGGATTGCGCGTTTGGATGTGGCAGACGGAGTAATTGTCAATGTCGGACCGGAGTGGACTCTTTGGAAGCGCATTTGAGAGACGATTCTAGTGCACTAAGTTTCATGGAGTTTGACCAAGGATTGAAGAAGTTATGGCATGTCGAAGTTCGCTGCCGTGACACCCGTGTGCACCCGCAAGCTGTTTTTGCTGTTTTGGAGCCTCTTTTGGTGTCGAGGCTTCGAGGCTTCGAGGAGCAGAGGTGCGTGAGTGCGGAGGCGTGAGAGCGGAGTGCGAGAGTGCGGAGGCGGAGCGGAGCGGAGCGGAGCTGAGCCTGAGCCTGAGCTTGAGCTCGAGCCCGCACCCGCCGCAAGCCAGCTTGCTGGCGTGCGTGAGAGAGGTATCCAAGCTTCAGTTGTGTGGGAAAGGTAAAACCAGCTGGTCACCCATCCCAACATTATTCTTGGACCTGGACTCCTAACTCTGTAGTCTTAGCTTTGGCTTTACCACTAAACCAATAGCTCTTGGTGTCCTATAGGGATGCGTGCAAGTACTTATGGACTTGTATAAGGTAGTAGGAGATCTTCTCGCACGTCCCTAGAGGAGTGGTAGGGCGACCCCATAGTATTAGGGGTAAGCTATAGTTGTAGTATTGCTTGCCTATACCATAGAGACGTGTATAGAGACAATTGGTGGCAGTTGTCTTGGGTGAGCTAGTAGAGCTACCACGTGGATGTTTTTGGAGCTACTAGAGGTGTGGACATCTAGTTAATGACCTCCAGTGTCAGTTACGACAGTTGGTGACCATATATTGTGCATGTGGTCACCGACGAGGAGTTATTGAGTTTCTCTCTTAGGAAGGTTTCGCAATCATTTTAGTAAGCGGAACTCGGTTAGAAACTTTCGCGATTCAAGCACATCGAGGATTTTATCTCTCTAGATAAGAATCTCGAAATCTTATCTTCAATTCTTCATAGAATTGGTCTAGGAGGCGCAGGTCCGAGTGGGGCTGGGTTTCTCTTTATGTGAATGTTTGAGTGTGGAGGGTTATCGTTTGGACTTCTTGTGGTTGGAACCCCTCCATATTCTGCTTCTTGTTTGTGCGCCACGTTTGCTTGTGTTGGCGCTTGATTTCCGGAGTGAGTTCACTCCAGTGTGCTGTCGGTAGTGAGGTTGGAGTTGCGGACCAGTCAGACTACATTTGTCTCTCTCACGGTGCGGTTGGAGTGACGACCAACAGACCGTGAGAGGCTGCCTGTGGTGATGGCAGGTACAGGTTGCCCTTACCTTGACCGTCCTAGTAGGGGATAGGTGAGCTCAGTAGGAGCGGTGTCGGAGTGTAATCCGTCTACCTAGGAAAGCGTCGGGCTTCTGGCTGTGGTTGTTCACTCAAGAGGTTGGCTTTCAGGTCACAATAGGGCTATAAACACTCACACAGATGTGTAAGATCTAGTAATATACCCAGAAGGCGAAATTCAGGTCTAGCTGGCAGTAATAGGATTCGGCGGTGAACTTTGACACTCACGAAGAGGAAAACTATGAAGGTTTAGACCTCTAAACTTCCCCTACATGCAAATGAGGTACTACTGAACTCACAGACGAAATTTCAGCCTGAGATCAAATTCTGACACGGAGATATGAACAGAAAAGTTTTGAGCAAGAAAACTACGGCAATTTCTGGTACCTAGCTGGCTATTTCAACCTATAACAGGAGTTTGGCTCGATCAATTTCAAAGTTTCTTACAGGATTTGCAGTCTACAGGGTGCTGAACATCCCTGTGAAGTTGGGACTCCTGAATGTACACAGAACTGTAGATCTCCTCCTCTGAAGTCGCTGCTCTAGATTAAGAGCTTTTCAGACCCCCTCAGCTTCAGCGGCCGCCCTGAATTACTCAGTTGCTCAATCGATATGAAACTTTTTGTGAAATTGTAGCCCTGCTGGCGGAGAACACAACCTCGAAGTTTTGAAGCAATTTCCTCAAATCTGCTGCGAGCGACACTGAAAACCCTAAATCCAACCAAAATGATTCAATTCTAGCACAATCCGAACTTCAATTGCTCATAACTCCGTCTTTATTGACTCAAATCGATCGAAATTTTCACTGGAAGTGCTTGGCATGACCAGACCTCTCTCCCTGTGCTCTCAGATTTCGAAGATCCCTCACCAAATGCTCGAACTCTCCTTTAGAGCTCGATTTCTAAATTTAGAGTTAAAACTAAAGACAAAAACAGACCAATGGGAGTTCATAGCTCCACTTGGTTGTCCTTTAGTACCCTAAACCACGTGGCAACTTAGTTTTACTCATAGGCTACCACGTCAAGCCCCCTAGAGCGCCAGCGTAAAACTTAAATTACTTAAGACGACACGCAGCCCCGAAAAATAACTTAAATCAGCTAGAAAGCGTGCATGGGCGACACGCAAATACAACCCATGAGCTTAAGCCCTGTCAACATGGTAATCAACCTAATAAGACTCAAAATAGTGGTAACACCGTATGCAAAGGTGTCAAACATATACATAAGCGGCTAGAAGTAATAAGAGCTAACTTCTAGAACTACTAAACCCAAGCGTCGGAGTAGAAATATAACATGTAGCCGCCAAGTAGCACGACATCCACCCCCTCTGAACCTGCACATCCTCCGGTATGTGCCATCCAGATCAAGACTCTTCAGCTTCGGCTTCAAACTCATCTTCAACCTGCATTGAGTCTTCAGCTTCATCCTCTGTAAACTCTGCAACGTCCCAATCCTCTCCTCTCCTTCTAAAGAGCTTGATTCTCTTTCCTGCGACTGGTACCTTGAGCACTGCACCATCTAACTCTCTCAAGGAGTATGTGGCATTATCATGAACTTCTAACACCACATAAGGTCCAAACCATCTCTTGGAGAACTTTCTGATAGTGCTATGCTGATTATCAAGACTACTATCATAGACTAACACCCAATCACCTTCTTTAACTGGTTTGGGTCGTAATCTATGCGTTCTATCAAATCTGCCTTTGTTTCTCTCTCTAGCAGTCTTCAACCTTTCCACAGCTTTGGCAACATCCTCAGGTCTTCGTTCTAACTGCTGGATCCTTAATGCAAGAAGATCCTCCGTACTTCTACCATCTTCCCATGGCAAAACATTCCAAGTAGACACAACCTCCTCAATCGGCATCACAGGTTTCTGTCCTAGTATCAATTCTGCTGGCATGTAACCTGTAACGGTACTATGAGTTGTACGGTCTGCCCATAAAGCAAACGGTAGCAGTCTAGGCCATTCACGGATCTTACCCTTGCAAGCTTTTACCAAAGCTTTGATGATTGGCGGATGACCTCTTTCGCTCTTGCCATTCCCTTCAGGATTGTAAGCAGTGGTTAACGTCAACTTGATTCCCAATCGCTTGAAGAACTCAACTGCTTCTTGTGAATCCAGCTCACCCCTATCTGCAGTGATCTTTCCCACACACCCATATCTACAAATAACATCTTCAAGTAGAAAGCGGCAGACACTAGCAGTGGTCTTCGTCCTCAAGGCACGGCCTTCAACTTGGTTAGATAGATCTTCTCTAGCCAAGACTAGATACCTCATTTGTCCAAGTCCAAATGGCATAGTTACCAGATCAACTACCCATTTGTAATGAATGGCTAAAGGATAAGTAGGATGCAATCCATCACGATGACGTACGTTGGAATACATCTGGCAGGGTATACAGGATGAAACAAACTGTACTACATCCTTATACATACCCTTCCACCAATACTTCTCCTTCATCTTGGCAAATGTAGCCCAAACTCCTCTATGACCGGCCCATAAACTCTCATGGAACTCCTTGATCAGCTTCTGCTGCAATTCCAAGTCACATACCACTCGTTGCGGTATACCTCCTTGTAGCTTAGGGCGCTTCCATAGATGTCCTCCATGTAAAAAGTAACCATAAGCTATTCTACGAATCCTCTTGAAATCTGCATCAGACCAGCCTTCTTGTCTTTCCAGTGAACTCAAATAGCGTCCAAGATCCAACCACTCGCCATCATACATAGTTTCCTCAAAAAACTCCAACGAGGCTGCAAAACAGCTTCTATCTCTTCTAGCAAGAGCACTAGAATAGAACTCTGTTCCCACATCCTCCTGATCATCTATCATTTCTTTCTCATCGTAATACCTAGCCCTTGATAACATATCTGCCACAGGATTGTCCTTCCCTGCAATATGTCTAAACTCTGGGTTCAAGGACTTGATATATGCTATCCACCTCAACATAGCAATGTCTGGAGTTGTACAGCTAGTAATCATTCCTAGGAGAGGTAAACAATCTGTCTCCACAACCACAGGTGCTCCTATCAAGTATTCCTTGTCACTCTTCATCGCAGTAACTACTCCCCATAGCTCTCTCTTGACCTGAGGGTAGTCTCTCTGCCGTGAACTTAAGACCTTAGCACCAAAACGCACCACATATCTATTTCTATCCTTATCATCTTGTCCTATAGCCCACCCAATGCCAATAGGACTAGTATCAACAGTAAGGATAACAGATCTGCCCAACTCATATGTTACCTTCCGTAGAGTTGGTGGTGAAGACAACAGATCCTTCAACTTCTTCATAGACTCGCTTTGCTCCTCTTGCCACTGAAATCTCTGCCCCTTCCTCAGCAACTTGTACAACGGATCTGCTACATGTGCAAAGTGTGGAATCCATATATGATAAAACACACATGCACCTAGAAATCTTCTCACCTCGGTAACTGACCCACATGTTTCCTTCATCCTTCGAATGGCATCAACCTTGTTCGGACAAGGTTTCCGACCATAAGATCCACATAGGTGTCCCACTATTAACACCTCCTGTTCTCCAAATACAGACTTTGCTCCTGATAAAGTCAAATGAACCTCCTCCAGTCGACTCAGTATCTTATCACAATCAGCTATGTGATCTGCAACAAACTTACGGCACCCCCTCTGATCCATTACCTCATTCTTCTCCTCCTCAGCACACCCTTTGATCGGCACATCATCAAGGAATGGCATAGTTTTTTCAGGAATGAAGTCCCTCAAAACTTTGTTCATGCCATTCATCATATGTGCTACAGAATTGGTAGCACCTTGCGGCAAGGTGCACATCCTTAGTAACCCCAAAGGTGTCCTCATTGTAGTCAAGTCTCTACTCTCAGAGGATAACTGAAACTGATCATAACCTGAATATAAGTCTCCCATTGAATAGATAGCACGACCAGCAAAAGCCTCTGCAAACTCGTCTACAATAGGTCCTATACCCATATTCCTGATAGTCACCTTGTTAACTGGTTGCATATCTTGAATGAATCTCAAAGCTCCACTCTTCTTTGGAACAGTAAACCATCTGCTAGAGTAGGGAGCTATAGATGGTTCCAAGATACCCATCCTAATCCTCTCATTGAGCAAGTCTATCAGCTTTGGTAGATGAGCTCTAGGTACAGGGATAGGACGTAGATTCCAAGGCACATGCGATATAGTAAAGATTACCATAGGTGCAACTACACTTGGATCTACACATCCTACTTCATGTGACTCAAACGCAAACGCCTTACCATGCCTAGATAGCATCTCCCTGAAGCTCTTCTTCTCTTGCTCAGTAAGAAATCCATCACCTCCAATCCTCAGGTCCTTTAGTGTTGTTTCTGTGAACTGGTGCCCAATTCTTCTAGGTCCTCTGAGCGTCGATTCTCGTGCAGCTTGCTCCATCTTCTGATTGTAATCGAGTGGTAAAGGCAAAGCCACTGGTTTGACTTTCTTTGCCACTGACTTGTACTTGGTCTCCACATACACCTCTTGCCGATCTATAAACCTATCAATTACATCATAAAGCTCCTTGGAGCTCACTCTCACCACTCTATCTACATCATCCATAGAACTTTCTACTATAGATTTCAACTCCCCTATAGTATCTACCAAATACTGCTCTTCAAACACTCCAGATATATATTCATCTCCTGCTAACTCTCCACTGTCCCACAAAGACTGCTGTACACACTTCACATGTTGCCTCTCAAACCTCTTCAGATTCTCAACCTTCCTATAACACACTGACCCACATGCCGTCAATCCTAAGAAGCTAGTGGATAGAGCTTCCCGCTCTACTGGATCAGGCGAGAATCCTAGCTCTACTGTACCGTTGAAGTCTCGCTCTTCAATGGTACTCTACCAAAACCCCTAGACTCTCTAAACTCCTGAGTAATCTTAGGTAGTGGACGGTCTCTCAAGCTATCACGATTCCTCTCATGTTCTGCAGCAACGGTCAAAAACTGAACAGCTCTTTTGCCATCTCTACTACGTATCCTAGCATAAGCTGAACCATCATCCATAACTCGTGTCTCCATTCTAATAGCAGTAATGTAAGGCTGCCCTAGAATGATAGGATAGGTTGACATGTCTTGCACAAAGAAATTCTGAACATCACTGATGTCACCCACAGTTACCTTGATGTTGGGACAAGCACCATAGAGTTCTCCCCTCTGGTTGTTGGCAGCGCGGATAAGCCATCCGTGGTCGGTGTCTATGGGCCATCTCTCACGCTTGTACAGCTCCTTAGACATCAGATTAATCTCTGAGCCATGATCAATCAATGCCACCACAGGTTCCTCTAGATCTCCCAGCTTCACTAAGGTCTCTGTGGTTGCTCTCGCCCAATGGTTGTGAGAATAATGGCTCTTCTGCGATGCTTCCACCTCATCTTCAAACCTCACGTGCTGATCTGATCTTCCCTCTGATACTTGAGAGCAATAACCAGCAATCTCATCTTCCTCATCTTCCGACAGTTTGGTCCCTAGAGCGTTAAGCGTAGCTGCTTCACCCAAAATCTGACGTTTCCTCTTGATGATATCTATAATAACCTCATGGAACTCACGCTTTGCAATCCCAAGAATCTCACCCAAAGTAAACTCAACTTTCCCATTCAAGATACGGTTCTCTAACACCTGCTTCAAGTCTGTAGCAATCTCAATGTCAGACTGAAGTTTATATGCAGGCATCTTACCCTTCTCCTTGCTTCTCTCCTTCTCCTTTGGTGTTGTAGGTGGTAGATCCTCCATAGTCTCCTCCCGAGTAGGTGTTGTCTCCTGCCTTGCATCTGGTCTAGCCCTTTCACTCCTTGTAGCAGGTCGTTTGGCTGTAGAAGCCTCACCTGCATCCTCCCTCCTGCGTTTTTCTTCTAGTAGAGCTTCATGCTGACTTCTTGCAACATAAGCATGCACTGACATAGTGTCCACAGGGTCATTCCATCCTGTAGTTTCTCTAATTGAGTTGCCAACCCTTCGTAGCACATCCTTGTCTAGTTCTGTTCTAGCTACGGACCGCACTACATCTGACGACAATCCAGTAGTCCCTTTCTCTCTCTCCATCTCCACTTTCACTCCACAGGTAGCAGCATTTACAAGAGAAACAGCATGTGATGCTGATATCTCATTCACAAGTCTCTTCATACCACCCTTGTCAAAGTTGGTTCCCAACATCATCCTAGTTTCTCTCAGATGGATCTTACCATCTTTGAAGAAGATCAGATCCTTCCTCAATGCATCTGAAAACTCTCCACAGTCTCTCCTTACATGGTCTAGGCTATCACACCATATACAACGATGAACAAAGCCTTCTCTCATCTGAGGTCTCTGCATAGCAGGCTGTACATTCTGCTCCTTCTCTTCTAACCTAGTGAGCTTAAGCTTAAGCTCCTTCATACCCTTAATCAACTCATCAAGCGGTGAGTCTTCCTCTCTAGCAATTACCAAAGCGGGCTTAGCAGGCAACTGCTTGACAGGAATTATCAGAGGTGCTGCTTCACTTACCACCACCTTGTCCCTTCTTCTCTGTCTCTTGGTCAGCAAAGAGACAGCCTCTTCAACCTCCTTCCAGTCAGTCTTCAATCCTCTCTCCTCACTCTTGTCTTCCAGCAACAGCTCAAGCTTCTCCTGAATAGTCACGTCCGCTGCTTGTAGGAAAAGCTCGGTCTTCTCCACCTCTAATGTAAGCTTTTCTGTCCTAGAAAGCTGAGCATACTGACGATCAAATTCCCTTAACAACTCATTTACAGACAAACCTTTGTTGGGCTTAACCACCCACTCCAAGAACGTTCTCTTGGTCACCCTCTCTGAATCTTCAGTGTAGTACTCCTCTTTCAAAGCTCGCATAAAGCTCTCCCAACTCTGTCCTTGCTGCTGCTTGAGCTCCTTCACACGCCCACGAATCTCAGGGACAACAGCAAGCTCAAAGTTCTCCACCATCTCCTTCTCAGGCACCTTGTTCACCTCCATCTCCCTAGCATAGTATCGCACATACTTGGAAATATCTGTACCCTTGAACTGGTCCATCTGGTGCACCACAGATTGCAACGCCTTGGTTGCTAACACCTCCTTCCTCTCTGTGCTCTGCTGCTGCTGCATGAACATGGAAAAAACCTGGAACATCTTCATCGTAGCAGCATCAAACTGAATAGGTTGCTGAGCAGCAGCAGCACCTCCACTTGATGATCCTTGGTTGGCCATGATATCTGATCCTGTAACACTCTTAAGAAAGCTCCCACCCTAGGTGTTTCACGTCGAGTTCACCAAAAAGAGAGTATGTCGGAGTGTAATCCGTCTACCTAGGAAAGCGCCGGGCTTCTGGCTGTGGTTGTTCACTCAAGAGGTTGGCTTTCAGGTCACAATAGGGCTATAAACACTCACACAGATGTGTAAGATCTAGTAATATACCCAGAAGGCGAAATTCAGGTCTAGCTGGCAGTAATAGGATTCGGCGGTGAACTTTGACACTCACGAAGAGGAAAACTATGAAGGTTTAGACCTCTAAACTTCCCCTACATGCAAATGAGGTACTACTGAACTCACAGACGAAATTTCAGCCTGAGATCAAATTCTGACACGGAGATATGAACAGAAAAGTTTTGAGCAAGAAAACTACGGCAATTTCTGGTACCTAGCTGGCTATTTCAACCTATAACAGGAGTTTGGCTCGATCAATTTCAAAGTTTCTTACAGGATTTGCAGTCTACAGGGTGCTGAACATCCCTGTGAAGTTGGGACTCCTGAATGTACACAGAACTGTAGATCTCCTCCTCTGAAGTCGCTGCTCTAGATTAAGAGCTTTTCAGACCCCCTCAGCTTCAGCGGCCGCCCTGAATTACTCAGTTGCTCAATCGATATGAAACTTTTTGTGAAATTGTAGCCCTGCTGGCGGAGAACACAACCTCGAAGTTTTGAAGCAATTTCCTCAAATCTGCTGCGAGCGACACTGAAAACCCTAAATCCAACCAAAATGATTCAATTCTAGCACAATCCGAACTTCAATTGCTCATAACTCCGTCTTTATTGACTCAAATCGATCGAAATTTTCACTGGAAGTGCTTGGCATGACCAGACCTCTCTCCCTGTGCTCTCAGATTTCGAAGATCCCTCACCAAATGCTCGAACTCTCCTTTAGAGCTCGATTTCTAAATTTAGAGTTAAAACTAAAGACAAAAACAGACCAATGGGAGTTCATAGCTCCACTTGGTTGTCCTTTAGTACCCTAAACCACGTGGCAACTTAGTTTTACTCATAGGCTACCACGTCAAGCCCCCTAGAGCGCCAGCGTAAAACTTAAATTACTTAAGACGACACGCAGCCCCGAAAAATAACTTAAATCAGCTAGAAAGCGTGCATGGGCGACACGCAAATACAACCCATGAGCTTAAGCCCTGTCAACATGGTAATCAACCTAATAAGACTCAAAATAGTGGTAACACCGTATGCAAAGGTGTCAAACATATACATAAGCGGCTAGAAGTAATAAGAGCTAACTTCTAGAACTACTAAACCCAAGCGTCGGAGTAGAAATATAACATGTAGCCGCCAAGTAGCACGACAGCGGGGTTATGCAAGTGGTGGTTACGGTGGTGACGGATTGCGACTTCCGGTTAGGGAGTGTGTTAGCGAGATTCTCTCATCACGGAGTTCTCTGGAGGTTCTGGTGGGGACTTCTCAGACAATGGGTATACACGGAGTGGGGTGAGGTATCGACTACCTACACCATTGCCGTCGGTTGTTCCAGAGGACGAGTCAGACGCAGACAGCGCATTTTCTGGTGGTGAGTCTAGTGTCACCACACCGTTGTTGTGGGACATGGACGAGATCTATGGGGCCACGAAGGGGCCTCGACGTTACTCGGGTACAGTTGGTATCATTGAGCTGGATGACTTCATCCAGGAGTTCGACAGTTGGTGCAATCTGCAGCAGATGCGGAACCCACAGCTATTTACACTCTTCATGGCGTGGAAAGGTTTGTTCCAGCACTTGGAGGGACCACCGATGGACGATTATCATGAGTTCAGGCGAGATTACAATGTTGAGATCGAGTTGTGGAGACAACATTGGTCTCCCAACTACGTTTCTATCACTACTGGTGCAGTTTCAGGAGGCGTAGCACCTGCGAGTTCGGGTGCCAGTAGCAGTGGTACAGCCACAGGTGGCGGAGTGCCTACTACCAGCGGTGCGTCCACAGGTAGTGGAGCAGGTGGTAGTGTGAGTGGGATACCACCAGGGTTTAACCCTGTGGTTCAGTTCTTCCAATGTTTGAGGAAGAACTATCAGGGTGTGCGGACCGACAAGTTGAGGAGTCTGCAAGAGTTCCAGCGGAAGACTAGAGAGAGCCTACGCGAGGCGTTTACTCGCATGAGGCGGTTGATCAGCGTTACCCAAGGGGTGACGGAAGCACAGGCAGTCCAGTTCTGGTATGAGATACTAGACCGGGAGCTGCGTAGGAGAGTTAGAGATGCTACTCTTCTTAGAGATACCGCTCCAACGTTGGCGGTTGTCTTTAGTCTGGCTGAGCGGATTGAGCTCAACATGGTGGAGGAGAGGGTGGTGGTTGCTGGGTTCAGCAAGGAGACACCACATGGAGCGACGACCTCTTCTCGAGGATCACAAGCTACGCAACAGCGTGGTGGTGGTGGTGATGGTAAGGATCGTGCGGAGCAGTCACGATCTCAGGGAGGTGTTGGAGGATCTGGTGGGCAGAAACCCATGCCGTCCTTCTCTAGCCAGCAGCAAGCGGGTCCTTGCTGGACGTGTGATGGTCCTCATCAGCAAAAGGGCTGTCCACATAAGAGAGGTGGTTATGAGACGTCAGGAACGTCTCAAGCAGCACCTAGGCAATGTGAGCATTGCGGACGACCTGGTCACAGTAGTGACCGTTGTTTTGATCTCCATCCCGAGTCGCGGCAAGGGAAGGCTGATCGTGGACGAGGCGGAGGAGCTCAGGGAGGCCGTGGTGGTCGAGCTGGAGGTAGAGGTCCAGCACTTGGGAGAGGACCGGTCGGTCCACCGCCTGCTACGACGTCAAAAGCAGGTATGGCTGCTCGGATTGAGCAGTTGGAGCAGAGGATAGCTAGTATGGCTATGGCTCAGCGGAGATCAGGTGGAACAGAGACTTCCACGTCTTATGGAGGAGAAGGAGGTGACTTTGACTTCATGGCTGGTGTGGTGCAGATTGAGGCATTTGCGGCATTTGCGACAGTGACTAGAGGTGCAATACGTGTCTCTGAGCCACGAGGTGCGTCAGTGGAGTTGGATCCACAACGCGGGGAGGCTGGTAGACAGGTCAGGCTTCCCCAGTCGTTCACGTTATCGGAGGCGTTGAGGACCACATCTATGGTTCTTAAACGGCCTACCGATGGTGCAGTAGAGTTGGAGGTATCGACATCCATGAATGGGTGTGATGTGAGTCCACCTTCGACGTCTGTGGATGCGACGTCGAACCCGATGTTGGAGACGGCTACAACAGTTGTGCGAGCCCCACTATTCTCAGCCACGGATATGAAGGCATTGGGAGTCAACTTGGCTCCAGTGTTCCAGTTGGCGGTCACGCTCTCTAGTGCTGAAGTAGTTCAGCGAGAGACGGTAGACGTGTCCATGGAGTCGAGGATCAGGACATCTACTAGTGGTACTTGGCAAGCGGCGGCTGCTAGGTTAGATGAGTTACCAGCTAGGCCGGTGATTGACCGTGCTGGTTTGGCACCAGGTGTGATGTTGTTGGACAACCGAAGTGGTATCTTCTGTTTGGTGGCACCTTCAGGGAAAGTGTATCGATCCCAGAAGGTCTTGTTAGACTCTGGAGCCCAACCGTTGATGTTGGGAAAGGCGGCGTGTATTGGTTTGGGTCTGAAGAAGTCCGAGATAGAGAGATGTCCATTCCAGTTGCAGACATCTCTAGAGGGATCAAGAGGTACGGCTCTACACATGACACGTGAGATGTTGACGGTGAGAGTTCGGTCAGATCATCCCACGGATGGCTCTATCGTGAGGACCAAGGCCATCGTTACAGCCGTAGAGTCTTATGATGTATTGGTGGGAGGTGCTGTGTTGTACCCTATGGGGTTCGTGATCGACTATTGGGCGGAGATAGCATCTTACAGACCAGGTTGGCAGTCCGGTGAGGGACGAGTGAGCCGCTTACCAGTGCGGTTCAGTGCTAGAGTTGGGACGACGGAGCCTACACCAGGGACGATGGCATCATTGCAGGGTTCAGTTCGGTCATCACTTGGCCGAGCGAGTTGTTGGAGGACAATGCCCATGCGGAGGATGCTCCGGTCTTTGAGGAGGTGGAGGACATGCCTAGCATGTCTATGTTAGTACCATCTGCCTTGGATGTTCCACTCTGGAGTTCGAGTGGAGAGTTGCAGCAGTATGCTGATCAGTTGGTGCAACAGGCTTGGAGTGAAGCCTTTGTACCACCAGTAGAGGAACAAAAGGTTGTTCCTGCTACTGGCCCTGTGACCTTATCACCGTTAGATACGACTCTCATTGTGTGGCAGTATCCAGAGGAGGGTGTATGTGTGCTGGAGCTGTTTGGAGAGATCAGCACATGTTTGGCTGCGGTATTGCAGGCAGGTATACAAGTACAGCGATACTTGTATGTGGAGAGAGATGAGACTGCGAGACACATCTCATTGCGACATGTGGCACGTTTGGTGCAGAGATATCTTGAGTTGTTGCTCATATCAGCTGTTAGAGGATACCAGCAAGCATTACCGTCAGATATTTCGCTGCTGGGAGCACAGGATCTTATGTTTGTTGGCATCATTCACTTGGTGATAGCCGGATGGCCATGTCAAGGTCACATACGTGCTGAGAGAGGTCAGGGTTTACATGACCCGCGATCTAGGATGTTCTGGGAGATGTTACGGATCTTACGACATCTCCAGATGCATCAGGTGGATTCTCCAGCGTACATCTTGGAGAACGTTCCTTTGTTGGGTGATGCTCGTACACAGATGATGGCGAGTGTGCACACCAAGTGCGGCCTTCGATTGGACCAGCAGTGTTATTGAATGCAGCGAGAGTAGGATCTCGTGCACATCGTCCACGGTTGTGGTGGACGAACTTGTTACCGAGAGAGGTGCTTAAGCGCGCACACGATGGAGTGAGACGACCAGCGCATCTCACGATTGATAGCATCTTGGATGCAGGACGACGATCTCAAGTAGTGAGAGTCGTCGATAGGTCACCCATGGCAGTGGTGAACCTAGTGGGACGGCCCATGGTAGCGTTACCCACTTTGGTAAGCTTTCTAGCGTCACATGCTTACAGAGATGGAGGACCTGGGCTTGTGTGGGATGCTCAATTACGACAGTTGGTGGAGCCCAAAGCCGATGAGAGAGAGCGAGCGATGGGTTTCGCTACGGGTACGACGGCAGTAGCTTCAGTGTCGGAAGCTTCACGTCGTCAAGTATTGGGTCATGCAATGGACTTGAATTGCTTGACATGGATTGTTAACCTTGGATTGGCTGAGCAGCGTCGGATGCGATCGACGGGTGTTACTGCTCGAGCACTCTTGAGCTCTTTGTCTACCGGGTCGATGGAGGCAAAGGCTGGGGGCGAGGCACGTGGAGTTCGTCATCCTTGGATATCATGGGATGTCATAGGAGAGAGTGTGGAGCTTGCAGCTAGAACTGCAGAGGTTTTACGCACAGTAGCGGTGGAGGTTGTTGGTGGTGAGCAGAAGGAAACTACTCCAGAGGCTGCAAGATAGCAGTCAACGACTTGGGATACTACCTCTAGCATGGTAACAAAGGATACTTGGGAGCCGGAGATTGGACCCAAGCTTATAGGAGAGGAGAGACGAAGAGTCCAAAGATTCCTGAAGAGTTACAGGAATTGTTTTGCCTTCAGTATGAAGGATTTGGGTACCTTGAAGGGACCTGGTATACGGATCGACTTGACTAACGACACGTCAATCTTTCGACGTCCTTACAAGTACAGTGACATGGAGAGAGCCTTGATCTAGAGTCGAACTCAAGATTTGTTGGAGGCTGGGTTGGTGGAGATGTCGCATGGAGAGTATGCATCTGTCACAGTTATGCCAACCAAGAAAGATATGTATGGCAACTACACGGATAGGCGGATGTGTGAGGACTACCGTCTTATCAATCGGCAGACGAAGTCCGATAAGTATGTCATGCCGACACCTGAGGAGATCTTTGATGCAGTGGGGCATGTGAAGGTCTTCAGTACTTTGGATCTTCGAGCAGGGTATCATCAGTTGCCAGTGAGAGAAGAAGATAAGTCCAAGACATCATTGTGAGGAATTGACTCTCATAGCAAGGATTGTTTGTATCAGTGGCGGTTCTTATCATTTGGGTTGAAGAATGCCTGTGCTGAGTTCCAAAAGGTGATGGACAGAATCCTAGCAGGATTGGATTTTGTCAGATGTTAAATTGACGACATCTTAGTCTATAGTGCTACAGTGGAGGAGCACGAGAGACACTTACGGGATGTGTTTGAGCGGTTGAGAGCTCATGGGTTGAAGTTACACCCTGGGAAGTGTAAGTTCTTCCAGGAGTTGGTAGAGTATCTGGGCCACATCTATCCAGGTGGGTTGGGTGTTCAACAGACGAAGGTTGAGGCTATTGCACGTATCCCCGCCCCACAGATGTGAGTCGAGTTCGAGCATTTGTTGGTTTGGTGAACTTTTATCGTCGGTACGTGAAGGGATTTAGTGCAATTGCGAAGCCGTTGACCAAGCTGATGAAGGTGGACCAGGAGTGGTAGTGGGGAGATGAGCAGGAGCGAGCTTTTGTAGAGCTCAAGGATAGGTTGACATCTGCTCCCATCTTGAGGAGACCCGTTAGTGGACGTCTTTTCCAACTGCACACTGATTGGAGTATGTTGGGACTTGGAGCAGTGCTGACTCAGCATGATGATGAGAAAAAGGAGTTTGTGGTGGCGTATGCCAGTCGCTCCAACAATTCGGCGGAGACGAGGTACAGTTCGTACGAGGGGGAGTGTTTAGCTGCAGTGTGGGCTGTTGCACACTTCCGATGTTATATGTTTGGGAACCCCTTTACTCTCATCACTGATCACCAGCCGCTCAAGTGGTTGATGGAGTCTGACAAGCTTACAGAGAAGCTTGCACGATGGGCTCTGATCTTACAGGAGTATGACTTCCAGGTAGTGCATAGACCTGGAGTTGCAAACCTAGATGTCGATGGGTTGAGTCGCAATCCGTGCACGAGTCAGCAGGATCAGACTGAGGCTCGATGGCATGACGAGGTTGATGAGGAGATAGTGCCAACGTGGCATGCATCTGCCTTTCTTTGTGTGTTGGCCATGAACTCTAGTATGGAGGACCAAGTCGTATCTTCCTCTAGTCAGAGAGTAGATGATGAGTCTCCAAATCTTGAGGGTGGAGATGGTGTTCCAGACCAGCGAGATATCCATGATGATGTGACCGTGATGGAGTATCTACGTACTGGTATGATAGTATGCACAGTAAGTGCCAAGGAGCGAGATCGTGTCCTTCAACGAGCGAAGAGATTTTGACGTGAAGGACGACATGTACTTCGAGTGTGGGATGATGGGAGAGTACGGATAGTTCCACATCCGTCTTAGAGAGCACAGTTAGTACGACATGCTCATGAGGAGTTGGGACATTTTAGAGTGAAGCGTACGCATAACTTACTCCAAGGACAGTATTGGTGGCGTGGTATGCACGTCGATGTGCAACAGTTTGTCGCACGATGTGTGGTTTGTGATCGAGTACGAGCATCGTTTAATGCTCCTACTCCACAGTTACACCCCTTACTGATTATGGGATTGGGTTACCGTTGGAGTTTGGATTTTACGGGACCCTTACCGTTGACCGTACGTCACCACCGGTATGTGTTGGTGATGATGGAGCACTTCTCCAAATGGATTGAGTTGGTGGCATTACTAGACAAGGCGAGTGAAGGGACAGCGTACGCGTTCTTAGATCGAGTGCTGAGTCGTTTTGGAGCACCAGCTGAAGTGCTGACAGACCAAGGTACAGAGTTCCTTAGTGAGTTTCAGGCCTTGTGTGATCAGGCGCTGATTGATCATCGGACTACATCTCGAGATCATCCTGAGGCGGATGGTTTGGCGGAGAAGGTAGTTCAGACGGTGAAGAGAGGATTGCGCAAGTATGGCTTGCAGAAGGGTCACTTGGGAGACTGGGATGTGCAGTTACCATGGTTGGCTATGGGTTACCGTTTCAGCCGACAAGCGTCTTTGGCTTCCTTCTCACCGTATTTTCTATTGTATGGCCGAGATCCAGATCTACCTTCGGCCATTCGTCATGATTCTGCTGAGGTGCTGGACCTTGATGACCCGGATATGTGGATGAGAGCATGTTCTCAACGAGCAGAGACATTTCGGAGAGTTATGCCTATGGCTTTTGAGAACCTAGCGATTGCCCAGCATAGAGACACGTTGCGATATGCTACTATCCGAGGAGGAGGTTATCGGCCGTCGATTCGCAGGTTTCATCCTGGCGATTATATCTATCTACAGCAGACTGCACCGACGACGTTGGACGTGACCGCAGGCGCACTATTTTATGAGTGCGTGAGGTGTTACCTTCTGGAGTACTCATGTTAGAGGGCCGTGATGGTGTTGTGTGGAAGGACCATGTGCGTAATTGCATGCCATGTCATCTTCCCAACATTGATGGTACCGTTGACCCAAGCTTAGCAGTTGTACGCGTGGGCTTGAGGTGTATGTTGTGTGGGTCTGCTGGTGGAGCAGCCCCGTATGTTGATGTGTGATGGTTGTTCGAGAGGTTGGCACATGTCATGTTTGACTCCACCTCTCAGTGTCATTCCTACTGGACGGTGGGTTTGTCCTCGATGTATATAGCAGGGATAGCCGATTAGATCTTTGCATGGTATGGATTGCAGACAGATGACTAACGATGGGGCGATGTAGCACTCGGCCTCCTGATCCTTGCACCCATGAAGGTGTATATCACGTAGTTGGGATATAGAGCTATTTGGAGTTAGAGGGACCTAACCGCCAGTTAGGGGGGACAATTGTGGTACACTTGTGTATGTGTATGACATCGTCCATGTGTTATGTGTATGTGGGGTGTACCTCTGACAGCGATGTATGTTGTGTAGCGATGTGTATGCGCATGACATTGACCGAGTACGAAATGGCGCATCCCGATAAGGCCGTTAGTGCTGTTAGGGCGAGTTGGTGGGAGAGCCCACTAGAGGTATACTTCGCAGGTAGGGCTTGGAGACCTTAGTTCTTCGAGTTGAGCCTTCAAGCTCCAGGCTATGGTGGATAGTCTAGTTGAGTGTAACCCGGATTCTTTTCGTGTTTAGAGCGGGTTTGGCTTGACCGTTGTCGTGTTGTGGTTCGGCTCCTGTGTGAAATTCCTGTGTAACCTATGTTGTGTTTCTTTTCCGTGTTTCGTGAACCGTATCGCGTAACTCGTCGAACGGTGTGATGAGTGCCACGTTTGTGATTATCTGTTTAAGTGATCGCACGGTAGAAGAACGTGCTAAGTCATCGATCTGTGCGCGTTCACTTTAGTGGTCCTTGTCGCCGCATTTGTGTATAAAATGGTGGGTCGAAGGTTCATACGGCATTCTCTCTCAGCGGGTGATTCGTAAGGGTTCTCGGTGATCTGCATGGAGGAGTGAGGAACTACAGGAGTGGTGGTTATGGACGGAGGTGTGTTACCGGCTCCGGATCTTCCTTTCCCGAATCCGTTTCACATCAAGCTTCATTGCATCCACCGCGATCACTTTCGACAGTGGTTAGTTGCGTACTTTGGTGATGAGTTCATGGGGAGGGTGATGGAGTTACAGCTTCCGGTGATCCTTCCAATCGTAACATACGGAGAGACTTGGGATATGACGGTGTACATTTTGTTGTGAGGAACAATGGATCTCAACTATCCATCGAACGTTCCTTTCAATCTTTGGGTCGATGTCCGGTGCCATTGCAGACCGAAGATCAATCATGGGGCTTGGATCGTGAGAAACTTCGGGCAAGAATATTACAATCGAGTGATAGCTTCACCGTTTCCTTTTGTCATACCTTTTATTGTAGAACGTTTCCAAGTTGTAATATTGACGTTGTATTAGTCTGCGGCTCACTGGTTTCATTCTGGTTGAGCGCTTCTGTGTAGTTACGGACCGCGAAGAATCCATCGACATATCTGAAGGATTTTGTGAAGTCTTAGAGTGTTGTTGATGTCTTGTGTCTCCTTGGAGAGTAAAAATTCGTTCTAAGGGAAAAGTTAAGAAGAGAAAAGACAAAAAGTAAAGTTCTTTTTGCTCTTATTGGTCCACTTTTGGACCAATGGTGTTCTAGCTGATCCTCGCGACGTTTCTGTGGTTTCTGGAGGCTTCAGAGGGCCATTCGCGAAACGGAGGGTATGGTTGGAGAGCTCTCGACCGGGGCTACAATCTGGGCTGAAGAATCGATCGATTTGATGAAAGTATGAGCGCGTTATGATCGATTGAGTGGAGGGGGGTGAAATTTGTACCTACTGCTACGTTTCTGGTTGTTCCGAGAGACTCGCGAGGAGTTTTGAGGAGCTGTCTGTTGGGTTGGAGAGCTGACGACGTGCTGGTCGTTTTGATATCAATTTCATCAGTTTCTTGATCGATTTGGATTCTGAACCGACCGATTGAAGTTGAGAAGTGCAGATGGGATAAGGCGGGACAGCGAACTGTGATAGCCATGGATAGTTTGCTATTGCTTAAGATCTGAGTCGAATTTCTGAGTGAAACTTTCCAGGATTGAAGAATGTCTTATCAGTAAGATACTTGGGAAGTTTCACCTCAAATGGTCGAGTAGTTTGTTCAGAATCTTGGATCAAATGTACCTGGGTCTGTAAAGCTCTGAAGTTAGCACAGATTACGGTTTGATCCATATCTGAGAATTGGTTTGAGATTTCGACCTGAAAATTGTTCAGGGTAGGAGTGAAGGGTCCAATCAAGCTTCCTGTGAAGTTTGATCATCATTGGTCGAGTGGTTTGGAAGGACTGAGGTCTCAAAGTTCGAAAATACTTCTGTTATTAGCTATTTCGGGTTTTTCGGTATCATCTATGATCATTTTGGTCATTTTCGATCAATTTGGAGAGGAGTTTGTTGCTGAAACTGCCATGGCTGCATGCAATTCGACATTGGAGGGTGTGGGGCTGATTTCAGCTCTTGGTGATGAAGGAGAACGGAGTCGCCATGAGTCTTAAGCCGTTGTTTGGGTTCTCGGAGCTGCCAGGTACTACCGCCGTTGGTGCTATATTGAGATCTGAATAGTGTTTTGGAGTACGCATGCTTTACCTTGCTGGAATGCTTGGTAGACCAGGGTGTACAGCAAGTTGTATCGATACTCTATCAAGTTGATTGAGTGATCTTATAGCGTCTTCTGGTTGTACTATGAAGTTGTGATAGTTGGATTGATGGGCAGTTAGCGTCGCTGGGGAGCTATTCAGAAGTCAGGCTTCCAGTGATATAGAGGAATAACTTCAGTTAGATAATACAGATCTGAGTATTTTTAGTTAGAATACAAAAGATCTGTTTGTAACACAAGTTTATGCAACCTATACGTAACCTTGGATCGTAGCAAGCTTTAAACTTGAGACGAGCGGATACAAGGTCACTCAGGCTAAAAGAGTAGATAGTGAAACATTTGAGTGGAAACATCCAGATCTAGATCCAACCTTGTCAATCCACATACCTCTGCACAGCCATATACCCCGTGTATTCCTAGACAGAAAAACACGTTATACGATAGCTGGTGAACTCGACGTGAAAAGTCTAGGGTGAGAGGTACGTGCGTGGTTTTGCCACCATGGACATTGAAGGGTTGGGTCATTACGTAGATGAGGCTTCTACATCTGGAGAGGCACCAAAGGTGACCAAGCTTTCACGGTCTGATATGCGATTGCTTGAGGCATTCGCGTTGGTAATGCAACAACAGCAAGCCACTGAACGGAAAGAAGCAATGGCTACTAAAGCCTTGCAATCTGTTGTGGGGTTGCTAGATCAGTTTGACGGGAAGAACATATCCAAGTACCTAAAGTACTATTCCCGAGAGATGGAGTTGAGCAAGGTGCCTGAAAGAGAGATGGTGAGTACATTTGCGCTTGCTGTCGTACCTGAACTACGAGAGCACATGAAGGACATCATCCGATCTCATGGTGCTACGTGGGAAGGATTTACTCTTCAGCTGAAAGAAGAGTATTCTTTAGAAGATGCAGACCGAGTGACTAAGAAGTCATTCATGGAGTGGGTAAACAAACCCAACAAAGGGCTTGTTGCCACAGAGCTATTTCGGGAGTATGAGAGACAATTCCTTCAGTTGTCTCGGATGGAGAAGCTCACATTGGAGAATGACAAGGTGGAGTTGTTTCTACAAGCAGCCAACAATGAATTACAAAGGGAGTTGGAGCTGCTTCTAGAAGATAGGATGGAAGACAACGGACTCACGACTGACTGGAGAAAAGTCTCTGAAGCAGTGAGTGTACTTGCCAAACGAGAGTACCGGAGAGGGAAGGTGGTGGTAAGACAAGAAGAGAGACCACCGCCGATCATAGTACCTCGTAGGCAACCAATGGTACCCAATGTGCAAGCACCTATTGTGCATGTACCTCAAGTTCCACTTCCTACTATTCCTGTCCCGAAAGTTGCACCGCAAAGAGATGCTATGGAAGAGTTGGTAAAAGGGATGAGGGACTTGCAGATCAAGTTAGCAAGGTTGGAAGAGAAGGGAGGAGCACATGATACCAAACTTGCTCCTAAGCAAGATTATGTACAGAGATGCATTTGGTGTGATAGTTCTGATCATGCTCGAAGAGAGTGTGGTGATTTTGCCAAAACTCTACGAGATGGAGTAGTCTATTGGAAGGAAGGAAAGATTGCTCTGAAGGATAATGGAGAGATTCTTAGAACCAACTTCGGGAAAGGAGGAATGAAGCAAGTACTGGAGGAGTATCTATCTCAACATGCTACTGCGTCGGTAGAAGCTGCTACTTATGGAGTTGAGGTAGTACGAGAAAGAATAGCTTCTAAGAAGGATGGAGATACTCTTGATATGTGGAGCCATGCGGTAAGCACGAACAAAAGGGGGAAAATGGCAAGGGAGGAGTTGCTCAGAACAGCCACGGCAATCAGGGGTGCTACTGGATGGGATGATCCCGTGGATACAATGTCTGTTCACGCTTATTTGGCGAAGAGTCAACATGAGGCTCTCATGGAGGAGAAGCGCAAACGAGATGAAGCAGGCCCTAGCGAAGAGAGAACAACTCTCAAGAGGCAAACAAGAGGAGAAAAGTTCAGACCGGAGATTATGTCTCTACCAGAGGAGACTATGGAAGAGGTCATATCCTCTACTCCTGAGAAGTCAGAGAAGAGCAGAGGTAAGGAGAAAGGTAAATCTCCTTCATACAAGCTTCAGTCTGATATTGAAGCTGCTACGGATCTGAAAGGAGTACTAGAAGAGAGAGTACTCAATGCCAAGATCGAGTTTACCTTGCGAGAGATTCTTGGGATTGCCAAGAGGGAGTTTCATGATGTCATTATTGACACCATCAAACGAAAAAGGCAATTGGCAGGAGAAACCGCTGTGTCTAATGCATTAGACACAAGGATATCAAGAGAGGAAGAGTTAGAACTAGCTCAATGCTGCATCAACCGCAAGGTTCGGTTTGAGGATGATAACGATGACAAGGTCCCTAGTCATTACACTAGAGGACATTGGGCTAGAGCTACTACCGAAGCCTTAGTGAAGGTAGGAGAGATGACAGATCCAGTGGTTGCTCTCATTGATCATGGATCAGAGATCAATATTGTCTCTAAGGACATCTACAAGCAAGGTGGATGGCCTGTTGATATAGATCATGGTTGGATGATCAGAACAGCGAACAACACACGAGGAGAACTCTATGGAGCTTGTCCTGATGTGAAAGTAAAGGTGGGAGATGTAACTATTGAACAAAACTTCTTTGTTCAAGATAGTACGTCATACCCGGTGATACTCGGTCAACCTTACATTACAGCTGTGAGGATGGAGACCAAGGTTTTGGATGATGGATCTGCTTATGCGCGGATCAGAAGTCAGGATGGCAAGAGAGCGGTACAATTTCTAACTGTATCAGCAAACCACGAGCGGAACAGAGATTATCTGAGGGGTGGCTCCTTGCCTAAGGTCACGGAGGAGTTCAAGGATTTTTGACAAGTACTGCTATAGAGCGAGGACATAGTGGTACACTTGAGAAGGTACTCTCGCTAGAGAAAGAAAGTGCTTTTTGTACAGGAGTTGTGAGATTTTCTGGGAGTGGATTTGCTACACATACACGACTTGCTGACTTGCAGAAGTGGGAGCAGAAAGTTGTGCGAAAAACTGAAAAAGATCTAAAGAGAGTTGGTGTGCTTGAAGAGGATGATAAGATAGAAGGTGTTTATTTGGAGTTAGGATTGGGAGATTTCATCGATGAACTTGCTATGCATGAGCAAGAAGATGAGGATCATGTGGTGGAAGTACACTCTAGGGAGCTCTATACAGCTATAGAGTCATTCGTAGATCCTGAAGTTAGAGTTGATACTAGGTACAAAACGGTAGACAAGAAGGTAAAACCTGTTGCTCAGCCATTACCTAGTGATTCTAACCAACGAGTCCAACAATCTTCGAAGGAGAAAAGCTTGAGAGATCTTAGCCGGGTCGGTCACAAGTTCACTGAAGCTACGCTCAAGGAGTTGAAGGTTGGTTCAGCAGATTTTCTTTTGTCTGTGGAGGAGAATAGGTTTAGGGAGATGTTAACTAGGCACGGGAAAGCTTTTGCTTTTGAAGCCTCAGAAATCGGATGTGTAGATCCTAGCATTGTGGCGCCAATGATCATATTCACAGTTCCACATGCTCCTTGGGATTTGAGGCCAATTCCTGTACCTAGAGCGCATCTACCGAAACTCATAGAGCTCTTGAAGGAGAAGATGCAGATGAAGATCTTGGAACCATCGTTTGCACCGTACTCTAGTCGTTGGTTTACAGTACCAAAGAAGAGTGGTGCATTACGGTTCATCCAAGATATGCAACCTGTGAACCAAGTGACCATCAGAAATACAGGCATAGGACCTATCGTCGGAGAGTTTGCTGAAGCGTTTGCTGGGAGGGCTATTTACTCTATAGGAGATCTTTACTCTGGATACGATCAGTTTCAACTTGCTGAACAGAGTAGAGATATCACCACCATGAGGACACCGTTGGGGTTGGTCAGAATGTGCACACTACCACAAGGAGCAACAAACTCGGTAGCGCACATGATGAACGGGATGAACAAGGTTCTCCGTGAGTTCATCCTGAGAAGACCATGCCTTTCTTGGATGACATTCCAATTAAGGGATGCGTTGAGGAGGAGAAAGATGAGACAATGGATCAGAAGGGGTGTAGAAACTTTGTTGCTGATCACATTTCAGATTGTGATAAAATCTTATCACGACTTGAAGAGGCGCACTTGACACTATCAGGTGCCAAGTCTTCATTTGGAGTGCGAGAGGTTGTGATTGTGGGGCACTTATGTGGATGGTTTGGACGCAAGCCTGATCCTGGTAAAGTGGATGCTATACGGCGGATGAAGGATACTTGTAGTTCAACAACAGAGGTGAGAAGGTTTCTTGGAGCTTGTGTCTTCTATCATGTGTGGATTCTACATTTTGCACATGTGGCTGATCCTCTTTACGATCTGTTGAGAAAGCACAAGAGGTTTGCATGGGAGGAGAGACATACCGAGGCGATTCAGAGATTGAAGCAGTTGTTATCTTCTCCACCTGTACTTCGTCGTGTGAGCTACGAGGATAGCAAACCAGTGATACTTACTGTTGATACTAGTCCGATAGCCATTGGATGGGCAGTAGGACAAGATGATGAAGAAGAGAATCGGTTTGCAGTCAAATTTGGAGCAAAGGTGTTGAGTGAGCGACATAGAAACTATCCTCAAGTGAAGAGAGAGTTATGGGGAGTAGTTACAGCTATGAAAGCTGAAAAGGATTATTTGATTGGAGCGCCAGTAATAGTAGAAACAGATTGTTTACCACTATTAGGGATGATTACAAACTGTAACACTCCTGATATTGCTATGCTACGTTGGATTGCTTACATCAAGTCCTTAAATCCTGAGTTCCGACACATAGCGGGGAAGAACAATCTAGTAGCTGATATGTTATCTCGTGCGAGGTATGAGGATGAGGAGGAGATGATAGAAGATACAGAAGATGTTGGTACTACTGTTTTCTGTAGAGCTCAAGGAGGTGAGAGTGAGCATTCGAAACCGTTCATGGAGGAGCTATATGAAGGAGAATGGATAGACATAGGACGCTATCTAAGTCTGTTGACTAGACAGCCAGGATGGAGTGATGCCCACTTTAAACAAATCAGGAGGAAGGCTTATAACTACTTGCTACAAGGTGGTTATTTGTGGAAACATGCTAAGCAAGGTGGTAAGATGCCACAAAGGGTTGTGTGCAAGGTTGACATGCAGAAGTTACTCATGCAGGAGTTTCATGAGAGCTTGTGGGCAGGACATAGAGGTATTTATGCCACCTTTACAAAGCTGAAGGAGAGATATTGGTGGCGTAACATGTACAGAGATGTAGTTCAATTTGTGGAGACATGCCAAACTTGTCAAGAGTATTCAGGAATTCGGCATCGAGATGGATTACATCCTACTTATCCACTTGCAATGCATTATAAGTGGGTAGTAGATCTTGTTATTATGCCAGTTGGTATATGGCAGATGCGATACTTAGTTTTGGCACGTGAGGATTTGTCCAACCAAGTGGAAGGGCGAGCCTTACGGACAAAATCCACAGAGGGAGTCTACAAATTCTTGTTGGAAGATGTGATTTGTAGATATGGTTGTGTTGGGAAGATCACGGCTGATCGAGGGGAGCTGAACAATGATGAGGCTAAAGCGTTCTTCAAGAGGTGTGGTGTGAAGTTAGCTCTCACCACAGCCTACAATCCGGAAGGTAATGCGAAGAGTGAACGTGGTCATCCTCCTATTGTGAAAGCTATTGTGAAAGCTTGCAAGGGGAGGGCAAGAGAATGGCCAAGATTTCTTCCGTTTGCATTATGGGCAGATCGTTCGACTCATAGTTCAGTTACGGGATATATGCCGGCGGAGTTGATGCAGGGGCAGAAACCTATCATGCCCATTGAGGAGCACATACCTACTTGGAGTGTTCTACCTTGGGAGGATGGTATGTCTGCAGAAGATCTTCTTGCTGTCCGAATCCGTCAACTAGAGAGAAGACCTGAAGATGTAGAGATTGCATTGGAGAAGCTGAAAGAGGCGCGCTTGAGAAACAAAGACAGATTCGATAAGCGTCATCGATTAAGGCCGAAGGAGATTAAAGAAGGAGATTGGGTGTTGGTCTACGATAGTAGCTTGGACAACCAACACAGTGCGCTTAGAAAATTCTCTAAGCGATGGTTTGGCCCGTATGTGGTTCTTGTCGTGCTTGACAATGCCACATATTCACTAAGAGAGCTTGATGGGACAGAGCTCAAGGTTCCAATTGCAGGCAAGCGTGTGAAACTCTTCAAGAAGCGAGATGAAGGGATAAGCATGGAGGAAGTCGAAGTTGAGTTTGATATCTTGGATGATGACGGAGAAGATTTGGATGACGAAGATATTGCTAACGACAACATCAGTGAAGAAGATGAAGATATAGTGTGATGCCGACCACAACTTGTGAGTGTTGGCGCATACCAGAGGATGCGCAGGTTTAGAAGGGGTGGATGTCGTGTTGTGGTTCGGCTCCTGTGTGAAATTCCTGTGTAACCTATGTTGTGTTTCTTTTCCGTGTTTCGTGAACCGTATCGCGTAACTCGTCGAACGGTGTGATGAGTGCCACGTTTGTGATTATCTGTTTAAGTGATCGCACGGTAGAAGAACGTGCTAAGTCATCGATCTGTGCGCGTTCACTTTAGTGGTCCTTGTCGCCGCATTTGTGTATAAAATGGTGGGTCGAAGGTTCATACGGCATTCTCTCTCAGCGGGTGATTCGTAAGGGTTCTCGGTGATCTGCATGGAGGAGTGAGGAACTACAGGAGTGGTGGTTATGGACGGAGGTGTGTTACCGGCTCCGGATCTTCCTTTCCCGAATCCGTTTCACATCAAGCTTCATTGCATCCACCGCGATCACTTTCGACAGTGGTTAGTTGCGTACTTTGGTGATGAGTTCATGGGGAGGGTGATGGAGTTACAGCTTCCGGTGATCCTTCCAATCGTAACATACGGAGAGACTTGGGATATGACGGTGTACATTTTGTTGTGAGGAACAATGGATCTCAACTATCCATCGAACGTTCCTTTCAATCTTTGGGTCGATGTCCGGTGCCATTGCAGACCGAAGATCAATCATGGGGCTTGGATCGTGAGAAACTTCGGGCAAGAATATTACAATCGAGTGATAGCTTCACCGTTTCCTTTTGTCATACCTTTTATTGTAGAACGTTTCCAAGTTGTAATATTGACGTTGTATTAGTCTGCGGCTCACTGGTTTCATTCTGGTTGAGCGCTTCTGTGTAGTTACGGACCGCGAAGAATCCATCGACATATCTGAAGGATTTTGTGAAGTCTTAGAGTGTTGTTGATGTCTTGTGTCTCCTTGGAGAGTAAAAATTCGTTCTAAGGGAAAAGTTAAGAAGAGAAAAGACAAAAAGTAAAGTTCTTTTTGCTCTTATTGGTCCACTTTTGGACCAATGGTGTTCTAGCTGATCCTCGCGACGTTTCTGTGGTTTCTGGAGGCTTCAGAGGGCCATTCGCGAAACGGAGGGTATGGTTGGAGAGCTCTCGACCGGGGCTACAATCTGGGCTGAAGAATCGATCGATTTGATGAAAGTATGAGCGCGTTATGATCGATTGAGTGGAGGGGGGTGAAATTTGTACCTACTGCTACGTTTCTGGTTGTTCCGAGAGACTCGCGAGGAGTTTTGAGGAGCTGTCTGTTGGGTTGGAGAGCTGACGACGTGCTGGTCGTTTTGATATCAATTTCATCAGTTTCTTGATCGATTTGGATTCTGAACCGACCGATTGAAGTTGAGAAGTGCAGATGGGATAAGGCGGGACAGCGAACTGTGATAGCCATGGATAGTTTGCTATTGCTTAAGATCTGAGTCGAATTTCTGAGTGAAACTTTCCAGGATTGAAGAATGTCTTATCAGTAAGATACTTGGGAAGTTTCACCTCAAATGGTCGAGTAGTTTGTTCAGAATCTTGGATCAAATGTACCTGGGTCTGTAAAGCTCTGAAGTTAGCACAGATTACGGTTTGATCCATATCTGAGAATTGGTTTGAGATTTCGACCTGAAAATTGTTCAGGGTAGGAGTGAAGGGTCCAATCAAGCTTCCTGTGAAGTTTGATCATCATTGGTCGAGTGGTTTGGAAGGACTGAGGTCTCAAAGTTCGAAAATACTTCTGTTATTAGCTATTTCGGGTTTTTCGGTATCATCTATGATCATTTTGGTCATTTTCGATCAATTTGGAGAGGAGTTTGTTGCTGAAACTGCCATGGCTGCATGCAATTCGACATTGGAGGGTGTGGGGCTGATTTCAGCTCTTGGTGATGAAGGAGAACGGAGTCGCCATGAGTCTTAAGCCGCTGTTTGGGTTCTCGGAGCTGCCAGGTACTACCGCCGTTGGTGCTATATTGAGATCTGAATAGTGTTTTGGAGTACGCATGCTTTACCTTGCTGGAATGCTTGGTAGACCAGGGTGTACAGCAAGTTGTATCGATACTCTATCAAGTTGATTGAGTGATCTTATAGCGTCTTCTGGTTGTACTATGAAGTTGTGATAGTTGGATTGATGGGCAGTTAGCGTCGCTGGGGAGCTATTCAGAAGTCAGGCTTCCAGTGATATAGAGGAATAACTTCAGTTAGATAATACAGATCTGAGTATTTTTAGTTAGAATACAAAAGATCTGTTTGTAACACAAGTTTATGCAACCTATACGTAACCTTGGATCGTAGCAAGCTTTAAACTTGAGACGAGCGGATACAAGGTCACTCAGGCTAAAAGAGTAGATAGTGAAACATTTGAGTGGAAACATCCAGATCTAGATCCAACCTTGTCAATCCACATACCTCTGCACAGCCATATACCCCGTGTATTCTTAGACAGAAAAACACGTTATACGATACCGTTTGGGAGTAATCTTTGTTGTAGTGTTGGAGATGGTAATTTCTCAATGCAGATTGTTGTGGTACACTTGTGTATGTATATGACATCGTCCATGTGTTATGTGTATGTGTGGTGTACCTCTGACAGCGATGTATGTTGTGTAGCGATGTCTATGCGCACGACACCATCTGCTGTCTTGAATCAACAGGTAACTGGGTTATCACTGGTTTCACCTTCCTCGCTACTGTTTTGTATTTTGTGTGCACCTCTACTTCTTGACGAGAGTCACACTAGCATATTGCATCCTTCCATTGATTCTCCAGTCTCGGATGAGGACAAGATTGTAAGCACGAGACAACCTCTTCATAGACTTTACGAGAGTGGATGGAGATCACCACCCTTTCTCCCATCTGCTCCATCAACCTATCTACATCATCCAACCAACGAACAAAAGACCGTACACCTATAAACTCTTCGTAAACATCAGAAATCATCTCATCTTCATTCAGAACTCTTGTACTGCACAGATCTATTACATGCTCCTCCATCTGCTCTACTCTTCTCAATCAGATCCTCTACTAGCGTGAATTCACTCCAATCTTCAAAATTGAAAGTCATTAAACCAGATTTCCAACTATGTACAGTATAGCTATTCTCTGAATCTTGAGCAACCTCTTCACCAACCTCTTGTGATCCCTCAGGCTGCTCAAGCGGGACCATAGTAGCAGTAGATCCATCACTCTTGCTATCTCGTCCTACAAGAGTGGTTTCTGAAAACCCTTACTCTTACAGATAGGAGAATCTCTTAAAGTCTATCGGTTTCGTTCGTGGTTCGTACGTATGCTCAGAAACTGCACAAAACATCTATCATCTGGACTATGGATCCTAGCATAATAAGATCTGTCATCCATCACTTTGATCTCCATTCAAACTGCAGTGATATAAGGCTGACCAAGAATCACAAGATATGAAGCAAAAGACTGCACGAAGAAGTGCTGATCTACATCCACATCACTTATCTTCACTTTCACATTAAGACAAGCGCCGTACAACTCACCCTTCTAGTTGTTTGAAGCACATAACACCCAACCATAGTTCAGTTTGATAGGTCACTGACCTCTCTCGTACACCTCTCGTGACATGATGTTGAACTCATATCCGTGATCAACTAAAGCAGCAACAGATTCAGACAGACTTCCAAGATGAACTCGTGTAGCAGTCGTAGCACGAGCCCAATGTCTTCTTCTGAAGTCACTATCAGTAGCTGAACTCTCCTCGTCAACTTCCTCATCGTCAAACTCAACGGTATTGGTACCAGTAACTAACACTTCTTGTTGGTACCTTTGGTCATCAACCTCCTGAAAATGCACTTTCCTAATTTCATAGAAGCTCCTACCACATCTATCATTTGACTTTCTACTTGTTCGGACATCACTTGTCTCTTTCGTTTGATAATGTCAATAATCAGTTCGAGAAACTCTCTCTTTGCAATACCAAGAACCTCCCGAAGAGAAAACTCGATTCGTGCATCCAGTATCCTCTGCTCCAAGATGCTCTTGAGATCAGTAGAAGTTTCAATATCAGCCTCCAACTTGTAGGTCGGTCTCTTCTCCTTCTCTTGGGCAGTAAACCGCCTTCCATCAGTCGTTAGCTCTTGCTGGGACCTCTGCACGTCCTCCATCAGACCCGGTGCAGGTGGAGGAGCTTGAGAAGTAGAAAGGATGTCCTCTGGAGGAGTTGCTCTCCTCCTTGTGACTCTCCGTCTATCCCTAGTCTCCTCAGGAACTCAAGTATCAAGTTCAGAGGCTTCTCGTCGCCTCTTTTCCTTCATAGAAGCATCCTACCAGTGAACATGTCTATCCACATCAAAGAATGCTTTGATAGAAGTAGCGTCCACAAGATCTCCCCACCTTGTGACCCTATGAATATACTCTGCTCCTCTCTTCAGTATCTCAGAAGGAACTGGATCAATACTCTTCTCAGCAGTCCTATCTAGCAACATAAGACTAGAAGACTTTGATATGCCCAACATATACATCAAAATTTACCAGCGGTGTCATCAACATAATTGCCATTGCAGCCGCAGCAATCTAAGGTAGACTCCTCATGCCTCCTCGTCCAAACTACGTGCTCAGCGGCTCTCGAATAGAAGAAAGATGCAACCTACCGTTCTGGTAGCGAACCACACCATCTCGCAAAGCAATCATGAGCTCTTGACAGTCTCCTCAAAAATGATCATGACTGTCACACCATATACATCTATCAGCAGGCGCCGGTGGCTGCTCTCTTTACAAGCCAGCTAGCTCCATCTTCAATTCACGCATCTGTCAGATAAGGTCTTCGATCTGATTCTGCTGACCATGGTTCTCCGTAGGTCTTTGAACAGGTGCCCTTTGTGCAGGAACTGACACAATTGACATGAGAGGAACTACGATTGAGACAACAGGTCTAAGAGCAGCATAAGATTGAGTGATCACTTCCGCAAACGGTCGTCCTCTTACAACCACTTTCTCTCATCTCTACCTTGTTAGAACAGCCACGGCGTCCTCAACTCTCCTCCAATCCATAGTAACATTTCAGCCGATCGATCTGCTAACATGAAGCATAATTGATCTGCTATAATCTCATCGGTGGCTTGCAAGAAGAGCTTTATCCTTCTTGCATCTAAGGTTATGCGTTAGAGCGTTGAAAGATGTCAGTATCTCCTATCGAATTCTCTCAACAGCTCGTTCAGTCCCATCGTACGACCAGGTTGTTGCTCAATCCAATCCAAAAATGTCCTCCTAGTAACCCTCTCAGAATCCTCTTCAAGAAATTCCTCTCAAAGAGCTCGCTCAAAACTCATCTAGATATCCAAATTTCTTTTGCACATCCCTAACTTGGTCCCGCAACTCAAGAATAACAGCTAACTCAAAACTGGCTATCATCTCAGCATCAGTAACTCTAACCAGTTCCATCTCTCCTTTGTATTCAAACAGATACCTAGAAATATCTCTACCCTCAAACCTTCCACACCTATTACAATCGTTTGTAAAGCCTGGGTGGATTTTAACTCACCTCCTCCAACAATCGAATGTTGTTGGACCAAGGCCGCAAGCGTCTTCAAGATCTCAGTCGTATCCAGACCAGATGCAGATGTCGCTCCATAAGACGAAGGTGCAATAGTAGACGTTGATGCTCCAGTCGTAGAGACAGTAGCAGCACTTTCGCTCTTGCGATCCATCTATTCTTTGCATAATAATCTCAACCTCCGCGATCAATCACCCCAAGATCTCTCAGTAGAAGCACTAGATGTCGTGATGAGAGTTTCCTGAGAAGGGCAAAACCTTCTGCTCTTCCCAGGAGCACCATGCAATACGACAACGTGCCAAATGTCTCATAACCACCTTTTCTCTGTGGGCAGTCCTTCTGCTGATGAGAACCATCACACTTCTAGCAAGGACCCACTTGTTGTTGACTAGAGAAGGACGGCATGGGCTTCTACCACTAGGTCTTCCAACACCTCCCTGAGTTCGTGACTGTTCAACACGATCCTTACCACCACTATTACCACACTGTTGCGTAGCCTGTGATCCTTGAAAAGAAGTGGTCACCTCATGTGGTACCTCCCTGGTGAATCAGCAATCACCTCCACCATGTTGAGCTCAATCCGCTCAGTCTTTGATCAACCGCCAACGTCAAAGCGGTGTCTCTTAGGAGAGTCTCATCTCTAACTCTCCTACGCAGCTCTCGGTCCAGTATCCCATATCAGAAATTAGACTGCTTGTGCTTCTGTCACCTCTTGGGTAACGCTAATCAACTGTCTCACGTGATCAAACGTCTCGCGTAGGCTCTCCCCAGTCTTCCGTTGAAACTCCTGCAGACTCTTCAACTTGTTGGTCCGCACACCATGATAGTTCTTCTTCAAACACTGGAAGAACTGAACCACAGGGTTAAACTCTAGTGGTATCTTGCTCATACTACTGCCTGCTCCACTACTAGTGGATCACCGTTGGTAGTAAGTACTCCGCCACTCGTGGATGTACCACTGCTACTGACACCTAAACTCGCAAGTGCTACGTCTCTGAAATTGCACCTGTAGTGACCAATGTTATCTCCACAATTCAGTCTCCATGTTGTAGTCCCGCCTGAACTCAAGATAATCGTCCATAGATGGTCCCTCCAAGTGTTGAACAAACCCTTCCACGTCATGAAAGATGTGGACAATTGTAGGTTCCGTATTTGCTGCAGATCGCACCAACTGTCAAACTCCTTGATGAAGTCATCCAGCTCAATGATACCCACCGTACATGAATATCGTCGAGACCCTTTCGTGATCCCATAGATCTCATCCATGTCTCACAACAACGGTGTGATAACACTTCATGTACCTCTAACCACGTCCTCGTCTGAATCGATGTCTTTCATCGATGAGGTCGGTGCTACTTCACACCACTCCGTGTGAACCCACTACTTATTGCTGAATCTCTGCCGAAACTTCCGTGGACCTCTGTGATGACAACTCCCGTGTCAACAGCGAACACTAAGCTCTAACCAGAGCGTCGAAATCTCATCACCAGTGTGGTGACGCCAACCTGCCTAATCCCACTACTCAAATTCCATAAGCATAAACTCTCCGAAAAATATCTCATCTCGTTGAGAACATGCTCTCACCCACATATCTGGATCATCAAGGATCAGCACCTCAGCAGAATCATGACGAATGGTCAAAGATAGATCTAGATCTCAGCCATACAATAGAAAATACGGAGAGATGTAAACCGATAACCAAACCATGATAAGTACACATCCTAGTCTCCCAAGTGGCCCTTTTGCAAGCCATATTTGTGCAATCCTCTCCTCACCGTTTGAGCAACCCTCTCTGTCAAATCATCCGCCTCAGGATGATCTCAAGATGTAGTCCGATGATCAATCATGCAAGTCAGTTTGCTGGAGTTCGTAAGCTAAGTCCAATTTCAGAGGTGTGGGAGTGAGTAAAATCAGGTCATCCATCCCAACACTATTCCTAAAGAATGTGCTTAACTATTTAGCTCTTAGCTTTGGCTTTACCACAAGACCAAAAGCTCTTGGTGTCTTCTAGAGATGCGTGCAAGTATTTATGTACTTGTTTAAGATAATAAGAGACCTTTTCGCACGTTCCTAGAGGAGTGGTAGGATGATCCCCTAGTACCAGGGAGAAGCTGCCGTTGTGGTAGCGTTTGTCTATATCGTAGAGACGCGTATGAAGACAATTGGTGGCAGTTGTCTTGGGTGAGCTAGTAGAGCTACCATGTAGAGACTTTTGGAGCTACAAGAGGTGTGGACATCTAGTTAGTGACCTTAGGTACAAGTTATGACAGTTGGTGGTCATATATTGTGCATGTGGTCATCAAAGAGGAGGCGTCAGTCCGAGTGAGGTTGAGTTTATCTTTTGTGTATGTTTGAATGTTGTGCTTGGGTTTGGTTTCTTATCAGACTTAAACTCTCATCCGGATATTATTCCATTCCGTGAGAATAACAGAAAACTATCAAAATTATCATTGTGATATTGTAGTATTGTGTTTTGTGTAATTGTTAAATGTATCTTCGTGGGAATGATCCTTAATTTACTATTTCCGATACATTGTGTTTCTGTAGGTTGTTACACATACCATCGGTTCTCGGATTCTGACCTGTGAAAAGTCCTACGTCACCACTCCACCGTCCAAGAAGACTGTCTTCCATGAACCCCTACCTTCACATGTACAAGGTTGCACGGAGGCAGTGCTGCCCAAACCTCCTCCAGAAGATCCAAGTCCGTGAGGTTCCAGTCTATAAGAAGAAGTCGAGACCCAACTCCTTGATGAAAGGTTTGGTCTCTGCCAATTCTGCGGCTAGTAACACCAACCCTCGAGGATGCATCGACATGCTTTGAGCTCTGTTACACTAAGCCACACGTACTTGCTATGAGTCAAAAGCTCAGTCCTTCTCAAGTCCTCACAGTCTAGCTTCCATTCTCAGAAGACGAATCTAGTCTTCCAAAAGATAGCTATTCCGTCTTCCAAGATTCTAACAGTGCTTCCTAAGTACTTCTCGTCCTCTGAGCTATATCTAAACAATCCTAACTAAGCAAGGCATCGCATGGATTCCCAAGAAGACAACCCACCTTGCATTTCATCCTACTTCCTAACAGAAGATACAAGATACGTGAGAAGCAGAGTATACGAAAAAGTTCAGAAGATGGTTGCGGACTCCTGTGGTGACAGTGACCTCTAGGAAGACTCCCTGGATAGCTTTCGATTAACTGACGTACTCGGAAGACTTCCCGCAGTCAGACTTCTCATCATTGATCTCATCTGTCTTCAGCTTCCTACATGCAATCTAGCCTCACAACAGACACGGAACGTTCATACTCTGTTTCTCCGACTCCTTATCTCTCATACACTCTCAGAAGAAGCTTGCTGCATGACGGGAAGACATGACCTTCAACCATTCTCTCCAGATTTTGCCAGCAAGGCTTCTCACAACTCTCTTCTAAGTTCGAGAAGAAGAAGGAATAGGCTGCTATGGGTCGGACAAAAGAGATCCATAAAGGACCCTCACGTCTTCTCGCGCATTCTGTCAGTCCTTCCAACCTTCTAGTCTCTCTAGGAAGATGTGGATTTGAGAAGACGGGAAGATTGGGAGACATAGGTCTAGTTCCCAATTTCTAGCTTCTCGAAACAACAATCAACTCACAAGCTCACTCAGGATTCATACCAAGCTTCTCTCAACACAAAATCCAATCTAATCTAATCTTGATACGAATTTACAAACAGTCGTCTTCCGAAGATGTTCAGACATTCAGAAGCGTCTTCTGTCCATGGATTTGAGACAGAGGCACGGTAGGGTAGGGAAATTGATAGTCAGATAATCAAATTTGGGAATGAGAGACAGGGAAGCTCAATTCCAACTCGTGAAGAAGTGAGAAGATGGTTGTCAAAAATTGGACAGCACTTCCGCGCCCAATTGACTCCAAAAATCTGTCACGGAAAATTTCAGCAGTGCTTCCGCACTACCTCACCACAAATTTGACCAAGAATAGCTCCACACACTACTAATCTGCACATTAATCAAACACACGACCAAAAAGTACCACTCGGTGCACGCACGCATCCACAAATCGAAAGTATCAATGATCTGCACACTCCAAAGATAACATCGGTAGAAATCCACGACTTGAAAGCTCTCAATCAGACCTCGCGAATGTAGTTCTTCGAGTAATAACGATCTGTACTCACTCCACCATGCCAACCGGCATTACACAAACACTAAAGTCGAGCTAAATCCACTTTATGCATCAAAGAATCCAAATTGCGCTCACCAAGACTATCCATCATAGCCAGAAGCTTGAAGACTCAACTCGAAGAACTAAAGCCTACAAGCCCTACCTGCGAAGTATACGCTTAGTGGGGCTAGCCCAAGAACCCACCCTAATGACACTAACAGCCTTACCGAGACTAACCACTACACTCTCAATCAACCTAGCCGAGGTGCTAAACTGACGTGACTGTGCAACGAGCATAGCATCATCTATCCAATCCCTTTGGCAGTACCGAAAGATCATCTCTCAAATTCTCGAGGCACCCAAAAACATGAATTAAGATAACAATTCGATCCCTTTGACTTTGGATGATCATAACTCTACACTCCGAACTCCAAATTGATCGATCTTCCTCTCTAGATTGTAACCCAGCTAGAGAGCTTTCCAACCAGACCTCCCATTCCATGAATGACCTTTACAAAAATCTCAAAAACTCCAAAATCGTCCATAGAACTTGATTGAACCCGGTAGCTAAAAAATGGATCAATGAGAAAAAAGATTTGAAGATCGCGTTATCTCCTACTTGGCACTATGGGTCGAGTTGTAACCCTAAAACATTCTCACACCCTCAAAGAGTTGAATCGACATACTTGCGGTCAAGATAGATAGGTAAAAACTGAGACAAATAGATGTTAGAGCCGAGATAAAGACTAATTGACTGGATAGTGAGCATAAGGATTTTATCGGGTTGGTTCAAGATTTGTCATATCTCTCTACAGCCAGATACCTTGTGTATTCTCATACCAAAATTCATGATGTACAACAAAAGAAGTCTTTAACGACATTGTGCTAGGTTACAGCGAAAAACGTGCTCACGAGATACCAAGATAAGACTATCATATGAAGTGACAAGAGGAGGATTTTTTGTTGACTAAGAGAGCCTCCGCATACACGGTGGGTTCTTGCTGCATCTTTTAAGATGAGGAGAAAATCCTCTATATCCACGGAGGTTTTGCATAGAGGTCTCCTCTAAAACCTCCGCATACACGGAGGGTTCTTGCTGCATCTTTTAAGATGAGGAGAAAATCTTCTGTATCCGCGGAGGTTTTGCATAGAGGTCTCCTCTAAAGTCTCCGCGTACACGGAGGCTTCTAGAAGAGATGCTGTCAAAAGTCTTCGTCTGCAAGGAGACTTTTTGGAGTGGAGAAAACAGAAGCCTCCGCGTACACGGAGGCTTTTGGGGTGAGGAAAAAACCCCCTATGTACGTGGAGATTTTGCGGAGAGGACCCCCCTAAAGCCTCCATGCACACGGAGACTTTACCAAGAGGTCTCCTCTAAAACCTTCGTGTACGTGGAGGCTTTTGGTGTACATAAGCTTTTGACTTATGTACCCCAAGATGTGTGATCAAAAGCCTCCATGACACAGAGGTTTCTCTGACGAACATGAAAAGGAATGCAAGACTGACAATACAACATTGTATGTGTAAGACATAGGTTTACCTAGAAGACATGTGTCCTTTGTTGATTAGCTGGATATCAAATTGACGAGCGCAGAGATTTGCTAGCTACCGTGTACATAAGTTTGGAGTCACCCTAAATTTATCTTTCATTTATACCTTAGTTCTTCTCACGAGCAGTGTAGACATTATTGATTTACTATTCTGAAGTTACCGTGTCAAGAGTTTCACATGTGTCTGTCTCTGATTCGATGTAGTCTTGCATTGTCTATGTTTGTTGTGGGAGTTACGTCTTGCGTCTCGTCTTGCCTCACCTTGCTGTTACGCCTTGGATTTCTTAAGTATACATAGTATTAGAAAGTATACTATATTGTTGGATTTATTCCTCGTCAACACACTTGAATTCATTTTTTTATTCTCTTCATGAGATTCTTTTTCTCCTTCAGCGTGAGAATCTAACTCTGGCGGATCTGTCTATAGACTCGTACTTTAAACACTAGAGCAGTGTCTCTATAGAAAAAAGATGATCTGTTCAAGTGAACTAGCAGAAGTGGAGCCAAATTATTCATCGGCATATCTTTCAAGTGAACTAGCAGAAGTAGAGCTGAATCGTTCATCGACAGATCTGTCTCTAGACTCTGACTTCAAATACTACAACAGTATCTTTATTTGTTCCTTTCAAGTGAACTAGCGGAGACGGAGCTAGATCATTCACACTAGAGCAATGCCTTGTAGTCAAATTGTAAACCGAGCCATGGTTGTTGTAAAAATGATCGCATAGGTGACTTTTTCAATCCAGCTTCTGCTCCATATCACTTATGAATAGTAAGAATTTCATCTCCCTATCTTTTTCCGTTCCTTGGACATTTGTACACTTTGCCTACATATTTATTTAGCTTCAACTATAGGCATTGTGGAATTAGAGTAAATGCTCATGATGTTCAATCCTTAAATGTGCTTGCCTTGAACATTTAGGAAAGTGTTAATTAACTTTTTTCTTTCTTGGGCGAGAGAGACCATAATGAAGCTTCCATGTGATCCTCCATTCTATCTTTGTGCATCCAATGAACTTCAACCAGAACATATTTATGAGTTTTTTCTAGTATTAGTTCACCCCTTCGAAGACCCTAACCCTTTCAGATTGACCACGTTGTCATAAACCTCATCAAGGAATTACTTGGAACACAAGAGATAGAATGGAAGAGAGAATGGGATAACCAAGAGCATCATCACTCGAAGTGGAGAAAATGTTGATCATTGTAAAGCATTCACTCCACTTTGGCATTGCACACAATTGGATTTCATCAAATTCAAGATCTCATTGATAAAAATGTGTCACACAATGTTGTAAGGACGTTAAACTGGACCATGGACTAGGAAGATGGGTGGAAAAGCAATACACAGACATCCTTATATCGCTCTCACTACCACCCACACTTCACAAACACATCATGACTTAATCAAATCGACACAAAATCAATGCATTGTCCCTAAGGATTTTTCTCCAAACTCCGCACCTCTATCACACTAGAGCAACATCACATATAGATGGTGTATGAAGTCCACAACAAGAAACTCCAAGAGAGTTAATAGCACTAGTGGACATGATTGACAGATGGTCGAGTACATTCATAACTGAAATACATACCTCCAAATGCACAAAATCGTAACTGTGGATGAACAACAATAATATTTCAGTCATATAGTTAACCTTTAGTTGACTCGATGGAATGATCTTCCACGAGTATAAAGTATGAAAGGTCCAAAATTGATTAAAGGGCATACCACTAGATATTATGGGCAGGATGACAAGATGATCCAAAGTTCTGTCATGGAACCCACTAGACCAATTCGATGGACAAAACTACCTAATGGATCGATCCTCTTGTGACAACCCCTATAGCACCAGATGGCCATCAAGTCCATAGACACCTGACATTATCAAAATCTGATCTGCTCAAGTGGTGCATGGAGTGTGTGGACACTATCTATCTTTTTTTGATAGTGTCTGAAAACTGCATCACTTTGGAGGTTTGTACGAGCACTATTTGCAAAAATAATCAAAGATGATAAAGGATAGAAGTCAAGAGTATCACATGCGATTCTAGAGGACAAAATTCCCTCACACTCTAAAAGATCACGACTTACTTAACCAATTGAGTGAGCTGTTCTGAATTGTCGTGGAACCCTCAAGTACCTTGTACGTTTTGATGGTTAAATGTATGTGTCAGTCTAACCCCCAATTGGTGTTGAAGAGTTTTCTAACGATCACCAGAACATTAGTTGTAGTGGATGAGTGCCAAGAGTGACAACCCAATAGCATTTTTGCAGCTAGCGCCATTGCATGCGCATGAAAGTCGAGTATTCTATACCTTTTTTATTCCTTGGCAGGTGCAGTTTGCGTAAATTGATCTTGTGTTTTGCCTTGGTCTAGTTTCCATTCCATATGAAGTAAAAACTCTTTGGTTGAGCTTCTTGAGTTCTCTGAACATGTCCATAGTACCAGATAATACCAGCAACAATCCATTAGCAAATGGTTTGCGTTAGTTACTCCACCTTGTAACGATTGTGTATCAAATTCATCGTTTTTCATTCTGATGTCAATCTTGGCTAGCAACGTGTCAAAAGATTGATGATTTTTTATATCTTACGTGAAGACGTAGTCGAGAAGAAGATGGTTGTCCTGCTCTCTTGTCCAACATCAGTCCAGCTACGTTGTCCAGTTTGGAAGTGAGTTGTTTTTCATATACAACCACATAGCCCTTGATTTCATCCAGTTGATGATTCAGGTACACATCTCTTAGAATGTCAGCGGGTAGAGGAGAAGAGCTCAGAAAAAACTATCTGTCGATGACGTCTTTTGCCCTCGAGTTCTTTCTTTCCTGTTAGGAAAATTCTTTTTCTCTAAAGTCTGCATTAACTATTCAACTTTTGTGCAGTGTTGTGCATGAATAGACGTGTGGTATCAAATTCACGCAGAGCTCTACGAGCTCAATACTTAGACACAGAAGAAAGTAATCATACAAAAGATAAACTTTCTGCATCGCTTTCACAGTCCAATTTACTCCTTATTGTTTATGTATAATATGCTAAATGTAATCTTTTACGAATAAAACTGATTCAACTTGTGATTTAGATCTTGGTGTACACTGATGCTTTTCTTTCCTTTTCGTGCACTCACCCATTGTACTTCTTAAGGCATCACTAATCGTCTCTAAATATTTCAAAATTACATCACCTTGTGAGATTGCACCCACATTTATCCGCAAAATAGATTAGCAATATAGTAGTTAGATCTCTCAAAGATCGCAGATATTCTTGTGCTTGAGCCCTATTCTAGAATACACTGAAAGCAGACGTTACATTCTATTCAGGTGGTCAACATGACACATTGCAAAATTGTGCATGACAAAGGTATTATGACGAATAAATCCACATATATTCCACTGATCTTGGTCTCCACGCTTTGTTTTTATTTGAACCCATGAGATTTAGCTCCTACTTCAGAAAAGCTCCCCAATACAAGAACTGGATGCCCACCTTCCATTGTACGGCCGTTTGAGTGGGAACTCTGACTGCGATTTTTCTCTTATGGTGTAGATACCAAATCAATGTGGACAAGATTGTGTAATATTCACTACAGTATAGTATATAGTTATTCATCTTTAACTTTGCTTGATCACACATCTCATACGATTTTTGTGCTTGTACGATTTTTTGTGCTTGATCTTGATTTTTGTGCCTTGTGTTCAGTCACTTGTTTGATCACACCCCCGAACGAGCACTATCAGTGCAACCAGTTACCATGCCACGTAAGCACACAAAAGGTCGTCGTGCTACATGCTTCTAAACTTCTTCATTGAGCAGAGAAAAGAATGTGTGACGCTATCCAATGTTTCAAATCCCTTGTGCTAACAGTGAGTTAAGATTTGAACTGCAACACAAACTGGGAGAGATAATAATCGTTATTCTTTCCTCCGTCTCGCACCTGTCGCTATGTACACTTCAGGTTCATCGCGAGATAAAGGCTGCCATGTCATTCTGACATGTCAGCTTACATGCCATGGTAGTGACCTACACTGACTGTGTCTAGTCGAGGGTGTGATCAAGCAAGTGACAGTATACAGTGGTGTGATCAAGAACAAAAATCATATTGGAGTTGTGATAAAGCAAATTTCTTTTAACATGCATTTCCAAAGAAGAAACACATAAATATATCTTTTCGGCCCTTTCTAGTTAAAGTATGATTACTCAAACCAAAATTGTCCTTTATCGAACTGGTCAGTATTATCCATACACTTTTCTCTATCTAACGTGTATATATCAAAGAAATTTTTAATCGTTCACAAATTTACTTGATGAGATTCCTAGAACGAATGTCTAATTTATTCAAGCTCCTCTGGTATAAAAGGTCTCCAATGTATATATTCCCACGCTTTCACCTCGAGATGCTAGTCATACATGTCATTTTGCTTTCTCACACGGACAACTCAGAATTGAGCAAACGCATCTACCTTGAGTTGTCAATCATACATGTCACTTTCTCTTGTCACACAGACAATTGAAACGTGCACAGGAAAAGTGGAGGTGACAAGGATAAGATTCACCTTGACAAGGAGCAGGAACATTCACCTTGAGTTGTCCGTCATAAAGATCACTTTGCCTTGTCACACGGAGAATTGAAACATGGCAAGCTTTTTGGAAAGAAGGATGATGCCCAAAAACACCTGGAATTATATCGCCAACTGACTCCTCTCAACATTTTAATAGCTTTTCTTGCCAACTCGTATCACTGACTAAGCAAGGTAACGATAACTAAATAAGGTAACTATAACTATAACTCCAAGTCGGATAAAGAAAGAAAAAGTTTATAAGGACGGTTTGGTTAAGTAAGACATTTCATTTCTAAGGGTCAAGTAAATTTCTGAGAATTTCGACCAGTAGTCATTACAAAGTGATTCCGATCAATGTCGTGTTGGAAATGTCGTCCACACACTTACTCTATCTGGGGTGTACACATAGAAGTTGGTATCTTCACTTACAAACGTCAAATCTCATATAGTCGACGAAAATCAATAGTTTGGAACTGGTCACGATGCACCTGCACACATGTTACTTGTCACTGTACGGTGTTTACATCAGTCCTCGCGAGTGGAGCAGACGTCAGGCCAACATAAGTACTACCGGCTTTTCTTGCGGCACATCAGCGTATGGCTTCCAAGCCTACTGCACATTCTCGAGTTTCCCAACTTTTTGAACATGATAGAGTCACGGTACCGAAGGTGTGGGTGCCTTTTTATATAGGAGAATTCCCGGATATATCGGTTTCTGGTTTCCCAAACAGCGACAGAGCAATCGACATGATGTTCGAACTCTACGAGATCTCCCTGATCAAGAGAAAGAATCAGGTACGCAGTGATACACGATATAGAGTGCTTTGAAAACTTGATGGAAATACAATTAACTGAACAGATGGACAAATTCTAGACGACCTCCATGAATTCCAGCATAAATAACTTACTCAAGAAGAAGGGATTAGACTTATGTGACCCGGACCAAGGCTAGCGACTTCTCTTGCTCCATCAGAACCTAGCAGATATGGTCAGGCTATATATGAGTAGGGAAGGTGATCAACTGAAATCGAAGATGTTTCCCACTTAGATGGGCCTCCTTAGTCCAGGAGTTTCTATTATATTCCGGCACATCTCAGCACGAGATACATGATACTACAATCTATAGCGTACAATCGGTAGATGATACATTACGACAGAGTATCATCGTAACTAGCGGACTGACGGTACGTGGAGATCCATAACAGCGAGAGACGAATACATGACATGAAACATCAACTCAACATTATTTCAAGAGCTGACAACTGAAAGTGAGCAATGTAGACTACAGTAATACCACTGATCAGCCAGTGTAGACTACAGTAATACCACTGAATTGCAGAACGATTATGCCCTCTGTGCCTAGCACCAGAGATTAAATCGAAACTCAGAAAGCTGGCCGCAATTAAGTAGCCATATGCCTTGTTGCAACGAGGCTTCTACAGTTAAGTTCGATCACGAATATGGCGGCAGGGCAGAAGACGTGAAGCGAGAGACAACTTAGATCTGTGGTTTTCAGTATCATGACGCAACAACACTGATCCTCTCGACACCCCAAGGAAGAGTTGGAGTAGGTACAGAGGAAGGCAATTTAAGTTGCAAAAACCAGATTCACTACATTGCACGAGTACCAGTGCACCTTTGAGACTGTAACACGAGTTATCCTAAACAACATGTCAGTGAGAAACACACATATGACCAGGATGACACGCTTCCTAAAATTTTATTCGATGGGAGATGATATCTCTTTTTAACTTCAAGAAAAAGGATGTATCCACTGATTCATACCTGTTTCTAACGGTAGTATCCCTACTCCTTGGGCTTAGCTTGCCAGAGCGCGTGCAACTTTGATTTTTTACGGAACCGACTGGACTGGACTTGTTCCAGCCCAGTACACTCCATGTCCATCAACGTAGACTGGCAAGACGATATTGAAGAAACTGACTCGATGTAAAGTTGATTGACAGGAATGGTGCAACTGACGAGCGTGCCCCCTTCTAAGGCTTGTGAACCTTACCTTCAATGTTGTTGCCACTCCACTGCTCAATCCCACTTACTTCCTACTGGTCTGTGAAAAATTCAAAACTTCGCTTGGATAAGTCAAACAATAGTCGAAATGCCCAATGAGAACAGGTATTAAGGTCAAATACTGCAAACGTACAGAACTTAATGACATCATTGACCATTTCTTAACGAGTTTTAGCAAGCAACTGAAATAGCCCAGAGGTTTTTGCCAGGTATCATAGTTTTAATTTCATAACCATCAGTCATAGGTTAGATCGTACAATCCTATATCATCAGTCCAGCACCTAAGCAAGTTCCAGAACATGTCCTCGCAGCTTCCAGACGAAAGGACCACCACATATGGTTCTCTATTACAAACAAGGAAATGAAAAATTACAGCTATGGAACACCGTCTCAAACCATAGTGGTGGAAGAGAGCTCATTTCAGGCTGTTAATACTCAAGAATTTATACTGGTACACGCGTAAAGCAGCTTTCTGAGAAAACAGTAACTTCGCCCGCACACTTAGGTAACCCCCAAATACTCAAGAATGTACTAAGAATCTGAATTTCATCAGCACAAAAGTTTAGGTCAATAAGGAGGTTCATTTCTGTATAGGAAAAGCACTGTTGCAATATTCTTCGACTTCAACACTCTCCCCTACAGTACCCTTTATCCAAGTAGAGTGACATAGGGAGTCACCGAAGGCGCACCCTATCGCCGCAGGATTTCAACGGTCCATAACAGAGTACCGTGTGAAAGACAGAACCCTCATGTTATGGGAGGGCATAAGGTATATATAGACTATGGCTTTCAGAGTCAAATAAGACTCGAACCTGATATATAATCGCCATCCAACACTTGGAAACAGATAAACTTCACTCCAACAGAAGCTTGAATGAAAGACTGACATCTCAGAAGCTTGATCTACCTTGCTAAGAAGCTGATTTTGAGTTAACCAGGCAATCCTTTGGACTGCAACTAGCTATTCTTAACTGAGGTAAGCAATACATTTACAAAAGATGTATTCTAACACTAAATCTAGTACTTGCTATCACGAACTCAGGTACGTCCGCTTCAAGAACTTAAACTATTTTGCGTATGAATGCAAAGGTGATCAAACTCCTCCGATACTGCCTGCACTCACTGTCAGATCTTATTTAGCTTCACTCGATGTGAAGCTTAATACCTTCTCTAAACACACCTCGGTGCTGAATCCACCTGATGCAGCTGACACTCTGATACCACCTGACACTTTACTTCCTCCGTCTCTCTAACAAGGCTCTCGCATCCATCCACGTATCATATACATATACCGCTTCAACCTTTGTTCTCGTAGAAGCTCTAGTTTTCAAACCTTGGGCTATTTCTCATACATAAGAATCGTCAGAATTAGGGGCAGGAAGGTGATAACGAGATTCCGCAGGTTCAAATAGCATCTCAAGACAAAACCCGGTCCCACAAATAGCCTTCGCTCGTTTCCCAACTTTGTCCAAGTCTCCTTTGCCTAGCTGTGATGGAAAATAACAAGTTTCAATACATTCACAAGTTCCATAGGTAACACAGACCAACTAGATCCTAAACTGATTGAACTGATTAGAACGATAAGAAGGGTGAAATATCTGAAATGTTCAGGATTAAACTTTACCTGTATAATGCTGTTGGCAATGAAAAAGGTGTTGAAACATGCATAGAATAACCGACCACCACTCTTATCATAAAAGATTGCCCTTATATCTCCTGCAATCTGCGGAGAATGAGGCAAATACCAACAACAGTTATGTTGTTAGCAAACAGTTAAAGCATTATTCATGTTGGCGTCCAGACAAAAGTAATCATCTTTCAGCAAATCAGTAACGTTATAAAGTGATGCATTGGAAGGAAGACGTCTACGTATCCCGTTTCCAGTACGCACAGAGAACTGAAATAAAAAATCTGTAATAAGTTAGATTCTAAAGGTGCAAAAAATAAAAGAATATTCATCTTGCATCTCAATTCCAACTCATGACAAGAGAAACAAACTTAAAGGACCAAACATAAGATTGGAAATCACAATATTATCAGAGTATGAAGATAAAAACAAAATTGAGTTGGATGGAAGGTAAACTGAGAATCATGTGGAAAAAATAAGGTTAAGGAACGTCCTCTGGCAGATCAAATTCCAAGAGAACTAGAACGGACATGTTTAACGTCAACCAAACCTCAGAAATGGAGGAAATAAGAAGACGAAAAGAATACAAGCTAGAATCGTAGACGTTTCCATTAAAACATCAGAAAACCAATTAACGTAAAAAATCAGGACAAGTTAACCAAATGGATTCGCGACAAGTAGAGAACAATACCGAAAGAGGCTTGTCAAACTGATGATCTAGGCAAGACTTCTTGGCAACTACTAGCCTGTCGGTTTCCATCTGAACCACCCATCGAGGTTGGCTTTCACCATTTCTTTCATCACCATCTTCATTGGGAAGGAACAAATAATATCTTGGAGCCGAGTTTTGGTGATAGTTGTGCTCTAAAGGCTTACAGAAACCCTGTGTAACTTCCACTGATGGGACGTACAGTTGTCCTGGAACCTGCATTTCAAGTGGGAAAAATTGTTACTTCTTAAGAAACAGCGAACAAGTGTTATTGAAAACTTTGTACGGACTTGATAAAGGCCGATGAACTTTATCCATTCATCAACATTAAATCCAACTTAATTTTGTAGAAACGCATTGCTTCATGAGACAAAAAGGCACAACCAATCCAGAATATCCTCGTAAAGTTTTAAAAACTTTACAATTTACAATTCTCCTCATCAAGAGTATCTACACAATGTCACATTTTACTGTTAACTGAAAACTTGATGAAAACAAGATGTTTGTACGTCCTAACACATTACACAAAACCTGATGGTTAGTGAGATTAACCTCATCACATAGATAATAAATAACGAGTACTGATGCACTAGCGATTAAGTCCGCGCCACAGAAAATTTCTAACTTGAATTTAGATTCTAACCACCACTACATTATAACACAATTACAACGCACCTCTTCCCCCTGTTGAATCTTGAACTGCACACAATCAGTATTGACAGTATCATACAGCCTTATACTTCGAAGGTGGCGAGTCTTCGCGGGTGGTAAGTTTACTTCTGGCACCCCCCCTCCTTGGTTTCCATTTGGAAACGTCAAAACTTTGCTCCAATAACCTACATATCGTCGTTGGCTCGCGATCGTCACCTAGAAAATATTAAGTGTACGGCACATTAACATCAGCTTAGAAAGAGACATGTGCGTTTCTCTATGTATATGATAACCAACAGGTACATGCTGTCTACTAGAACATTAGATGGTCAGTGTATTACCCCTTCATTGTTGTAGGTGCGCTGTTTTGCATACAGCGACAGCGCTTCTTCTGGAGTCATTCCTCCATACACTAGATAGGAGCAAACCATCAAGCCTGTCCGTCCCTTACCAGCCTGCAAGCCAAAGGATGTGTCGAGTAAGTTAATAGAGGAGATAAGATACTGGTAGATAAACAGTAAGATAACAGAGAAGTTGCAATTCTACAAACTTTCAAATCCATGAAAACAAAAGCAATTCCAGTGGTTAACATCAAACATAGCCAAGTACAGATCACGTACACGGCAATGTATGACCGCCACGTTGTTGGGATCCTGATCGAGCCATTGCTGCACGCTTACACAGAACATCTTGATGAGAGAAAGAGGAGGTACATGATTGTCATCAAGCGGAATCTCCTCCACCCGCCCGTGGAAATTCGCTGGGTCGTATGTAGCCTCGCAACATAAATTGTAAACCTAGAAAAAGTTCACCATCCAGAAATTCTCAGAGATCGTCATAATCATCAAATCTAATCTTACCTGAAGATACGTTCACACAAGACTTAATATTCCTCACATATCCTATTTCCGGGAAGTCTTAAAGTGTGACAAGAAGTTAAGGAGTCCACGCTGAAAAGCTTCGATATACACATTTGAAGAGGAATGGAGTAATCAAAGGAGCTATTGGCCCATCAGCTCAGATTTTGGTCCGACCAGGTCTAGGTCTAAAGTAGACCTCCGCCTGCTGTTTACGAACCTATACTACCTGAGAAGCTTCAGTATTAGCGGCGAGATCGGCGCAACTAACATAAAGTACGTGACACAGAGGGAGAAACGACACACAATCTTACTCTCCGTGGTGAACAACAATTACTGCAAGCAGTACTGACATGCTATTGAAGAGTTTCCACTTTGTAAGATCCAGTGTACAGTATGTCCATTTTGCCACATGTTACTGTATAACGCCAGATACTATATGTCTTGATTACCAGAAGATCAACTGTAGATTCAACATGACCTAAAGCACTGAACTCGTCCTTTTGTAAAACAGAATTGACCTTGCCAGGTACTGTGCGCAACAAGATAGACTACTCATGACTCCAGTCTTCAAAGCTTAGCAAGCCAATTCATTCCGCTCATAAGAATGTAAGGTAGTTGGAGGATAATTTAAGAGCAAAAACTACAGAACATTACTACTAGTCAGATTCCTGAAGGTGCAGATCTTCTTCGGATATTGATGGGGAAGTTCAATTCACCAGCAGAATCTGCAAGAACTAACCATTAGTTTCTATCAGTTTCCCTGCAGATCAGAAAGAAGAAACTAATTACCTTGTAGTGCTCACCATGATTTGCTTCCAGGGCTCTTTGGACTTGCCACATGGGATTTCTAATGAATGCCTGCATATTCTGCGCTGGAAACGACATGGCCAGAAGTCGGGGCGTTATGTAGGACAAATCCAGATCGTATCCCTCAACCACCAGGCGCCGTCGTTTCTTCGACACCAATGCGCGGACGTAGCGCGAGGCCGAGACGAAGAGCAGGAAAGTGGTTCCCGGCTTGGTTCCCGGGAGCAATGCACTCCTGCCGCTATTACCGACTCCATCCCCGTCCCCCAACCCCGCTTTGCCCAACTTGGCCCCCGTCGTGCCCTTTCTACTCGCTCCTGCCTCGAAGGCTAATTTTTTTGTGGATCCCTTGTCACCATATGACCGCTGATTTCTTCTCCCACTTGGTCCCCCACTTACAACTGCAAAGATGCGGGGGAGGTGGATGTTGATGTCTTTTGAAACGAGTGTAGTAGTAATGGTCACCCCTGTTCCTGCGGGACAGCATGCGTATGACTATGGATCCCGAGCTGACCTCAAGTTCAAGCTCATGAGCTCGAGTTCCCCAGTGCGGAGGGTTCTTTGCGGTCCTGTCTGTCAATCCCTCTATATCTTTATCCCTGTCTGTCTATATATTGATCATGAGATACCCAAGCGGAGGTCAACCTGATCTAAGGAGCTCCTTCCACGACTTACTGACTGTGTTCGGGGATGCAGAGCTCCTGCTGCTATTGGTAGGGTCGTGTCGTGGTCGAGTGTCCACTCATCCTATTTAGCATTTAGTGCAAAGTTCTGCGTCCAGAGCCTGAGATGCTTCGGGCATCTGGTTTAGTTTTCTAGTTTCTGATCTATGATGACTCGGTCCTTCTCAAATCTCGTACAAGAAGAATTCCTCATAAGCCACGCAACGCAGACACGAGGACAGGAGGGTGATAACACCCTGTGAGGTCGTTTTACAGGCCACTACACCTCCTGCCCCTTCTCCGCGAATTCACAGAAGCCAAGAAGCGAGCCGACAGCCCTCTAAGCTAAGAAGAAAACTCCACCAGAAAATATACCAGCAACACGGCAACTCCACTCGTGACAACCTCCAAATTCTCACCTAAATTACAAACCTGCTAGCAAACTCCGACGAGCGCTACAGTACCAACTTCGTTTCTCTTCCCTCTGTCTGTAAACTGCTGCTTGCTGCTAACGAGATATCCAAAAGAGCAGCTCACACCACCACCACCTGTTTTTTTTTTGTCTAATTTGTTTTGAATTTGTTGTCAGTGACTCGCCACAACACTCGTTTTGCTAAGAAAGAGCAGCGCCACCAGCAGGACGCGCAGCAGGAGACGGAACCTAGCAACGACGACGAAGAGAAAATATAGTATAAACCACATTGAACAGAAACAGTAAGAAGTCGGGGACGAAGAAGGAAAGGAAAACACGCACACACACACACCAAACACAAACCCACACAGACACACAAACGTACTAACTCAAAGAAAGGAAGAGCAATGAAATCCGCTACGCTAACGGCGGAATAGTCCGCCACATGCCTGCTCTCCACACAAATCGACCATGCTCTCCTCCGTCCTACAGACTACACCCGGAGGCTGTCGACTAATCGAGCCAGCCCACCTACAAAAGAGTTACTACTACACTACAGCAACAACAAAGAGGTCCTCGGACTCCTCTCGGCAATTCTCCTTTTGACCGCTACCCCTCCCGTCCACTCTTTCCCTCTTGCAGGAACGTCCGATACAGTGACGTTGTCGCTATCCTCTGTCTCTGTTGGTAATGTCATACCGTTAGCTCCTTCCACTAGCCTTAGTGGAAGTACCTAACGTCGTTCAATTTGGTCCACTAATCAGATGTACCTCTCCTTTCTCCTGCTTCGGTTTTGGCGCTGCTGCTTTGGTCTCGTCTCGTCTGCTCTGCTGCTGTCTTCTGTGTGTTTGTGCCTTCGTACTACTCTTCTGCTCCTCTCTCTCTTTCCATCACTCTCCTCTGTCTTTCTCGTCCTGTCCGTGATCCACTTTCGCAGTCCGCTTCTTGAGTATGTCTCTCGGCCTGTCTCCAAGGCGGGTGGACGCAGGGCAGGGAAGGGGATGGCAGTCAGTCGTAGTAGAGAAGGAGCAGGCAGAGCTTCTGCCTTCCTCTCCTCCCTTCTACTCTCTTTGCATCGCTTTTTCTCTTCTCTGTTCTCTATCCTGCTCCTCCCTTACTTCCAGCCACTTTACTCTACCTCCAATCTGCAACCTCCTCCGCCGACCTTCCCGCTCGCTATCTCGACGACTATTTTGGACTACACTCTGGTGGTACGGTACTAGAGGGGATGTGCCTTGTTCGAGTTCTTCAACCCTCAGGTTGGGGTTGGTTTGCGCTGGGTTGGCTTCGACCCGCGGACCTCGGGTCTGAATCCATACCCCACGCCATCTACCCGCTATTTCTCAACTTTCACCGCCTCCTCAAGTTCATCCCAGCTTTGAGGAAGACGCGGACACTAGTCAAATCGCCAGTCAATGTTCTCTCGCCAGCAACCTTTCGGAGTCCGAGGCCTTTCCGTACAAGGACATTCGAGTAGCCAAAGACGCCTGTGTCGCTCGAGTTCGAGTGCCATCGCTGTAAGCATATATGTAAGAACCTTCTGCTTGTGACTTTGCCACCCTCACTGTGTGGGATTTACTATTGTTACTGCGGCTCATATTCGTGAGACGGCGACTAAAACAGTGGAGTTGTCTTCTTTTCCTCCACTTCCTCCGTCTTTGACCCGCAGCTCCCGGCTCATGACTCGTGACGAGCAAACGTGGAGTACGCTGTAAATGGTATCTCTAGCCAGGCGGGTTCATGCTATGTAGCCAATCAGAGTTCAGCAGTCAGTGATTGCCCAGGTACCGTAATGGTGGTGTCACTATTTCCCCCTGAAATTGATCTACTAGTTCAGTAAAACAAGTTCTAGCAAGCACACTAGCAACTAGACCACTCCCATAAGGACAAAACTCAGTACTGTTACAGTAATCCTCGGCTGGCCTGGAGTGTTCAAAACGATCAGACCCGTGAAAGACAGACCCATACGGTACACACCAGTACAGTAGTGTGCACGACAGGGTAAATGCCATGTCATGCGCCTTACATCTATCCATGCCTTCCATATCAGTGCATACAGGCATACAGTATGCGTATAGCAGGCCGGAGGAGGGTACTGTACATCATGTTTGCGCGTGCGTCTCGGCACATCGCCGCTTCTGTCGCTTTGGTGGGAGGGTTGACGGGGATCACTGCTTGTCCTAGGTTTTGCCTGCTTACCTGTATTTGCCGGCAGTTTGTTACAGGTGACGGAATTTTGTGTTATCTCAGCGACGCTTTTTAGAAATTTCCGATTATTTTTCAAATTTTTTTTGTGTTTTGAGAAAGAAAATATCCGGCATCTTCTCACTACTTATCTTGCTTTTCTAGACAAATTAGCGTGGCACATTACGACGGATGCCGGATCTAGGCTGGCGCTGATGTCCTCCAGATACTGAGCCTCTTCCGTTAGATGACATACACGTGGAAAGCCTCTGAGGCTGTCGGATGGCTGTCGCTTCCAAGCCTGCGGACCAAAATATATAAATAAGAAAAAATGTTGTCCCTTACAGGGCACCGACACCAAGGCCAGAATGAAATGTCCAACAGTCACCCTGGTGAATGCGCCTGGCCCGTGATCCAGACCATGAGGGCCTGACTCGTACAATACCTTTACGTCATACGTATATGATGATGATCTTCCACAGCAATTTGCTTGATCACACCCCCAGTAGGTTCCTTGAGCTTGATCGTACCCCTCTTAGGTTCCTTAAGCTTGATCATACCCCTTACGGGTTATTGAAAGTAGAACCAGTCATTCTATCATTTGGTTCATCATTTTAGTACTTCCAACCTTGACTAAATATCGTTATAATTCATAATATTTAACATTATTCATAATAATTAGACTATACATGCTCGGAAATTTAATATCTCGTCTCACATGTGAGTAACATCACAAAGTGACTGGTTTTACAGGCAACAGCCAGTCAGGGGTGTGATCAAGCCATACATCGTAAGTGAGGTGTGATCAAGCTCAAGGAACCTACTGGGGGTGTGATCAAGCAAATTCCTGTGATCTTCCACCTACGACTGTACTAGGAAGTTACCACATTCTCGCAGATTCTCGTATGGAGTCATGACTCCGAGTCCTCCTTACTAACCAAAGTTTTACAGCGATACAAGTAAAACCTATATTACACTAACAGAGGTGGTCCATGGAATTTGTATGTCTATGGCGGTAACCTTGTTGTTATATCTTTCTTATGGGAATTGATATTTAAAACATGAGCTATATTTTATATACCATTAGATCATAATGATCGCAAAATGTGAAAGTCAACCATATAATTATTATCGATAACAAACCCCCTAAAGCCTCAACTTCCAATCTTACTGTGAAAGGTTTACACGACGTTTTTAGTATTTGTGCTAAAACCTGCTATTGCTATAAAGGGTATGGATAATCTTGACTCTCTAATAGTCTCTATTTTGCTGAACATATTAGCAAAATAGTTTAATCTGGGTATTCAGATTGAATTGCACGCTTTGAGCTGACGTAAGTTTTGCATCATTTCTTAACGCAAGTATCGATAGATTCTCATCATTGAATACTATATTCGAGAATTAATTGCATTCATCAATCCATGAGTGATTACAAGGGGCATAAAGATTCAAAGAGGAGTGGTCAAGTATCTCGAACAAATTGAAAATCCAAATTAAACCCCCACGGAGGGTATAAAAGGGTACCAGCTGGAATATTCCTTATATTTTTTTATTTATTTCAAAATCTCTTCGAAATCTGAAATACATAAAAACTTAGAATTCAACAAACTGGGTTATGATCATGCTTAGATGAAAATCAAAAATTTATTTTGCAAAAGTGTAACGATTTCCAGTCACTTTCCAACTCTACCTACCACGTCAACAACGGAGGTCAGACTTAAACATTATGAAAAGATGCAGTTTGCTCTAGGTAACCCATGGGTCTGTCTTTCACGTCCGTGCACGTCAAAAAATGAGGAGTCTGGGTAACCCAGACCCTAAACATCAGGAGCGGGGGTTTAACTAAAGAGTTTGCTACGATCACGCTTCTCCTGCAATTTAGAAATAAGAGAATCTATAAGTAGCTAATAGGGCATAAAGCTGAACGTTCTGCTCGATGAGCGCATGTTTTGTCATTTTGACTTACTGAACTTGCTATAGTTAGTCAATGATGTGACCAAGTAATGCAACAGCAAGAGAAGTGTGATCAAGTCCGATCTGTAAATGATCTGTCCAAAACGTATTAGGGGTGGAATCAAGTAAATCTCTGCTAATCGAAAGACAAATATGATATTATATGCAAGGTCGACCGGACAAGAACGAACGTTAGATCAGATTGTTCTCAAAGATCTTTCAGATGATGTGTTGCTGGATAAGATATGTACATGATAGATTTTTCAGATATGTCCGGAAGTTAGACAATTAGAATGATTTCTTGACACAACTATAAACATATGCGAACATATTGCTAAACGACCAATATATAAGGTTTTGTCTCTAAGGATCATAATTTTCATCGAATCAATCATATGTATAACAGAAAATTGTATAAAAAAATTATAATTTTAGGAGAAACTTGTGTATTGAATTTGAATGTCTTGAATGTACTACGATTCGATGGAATGCTTAAGAACTTACATTCTTGCACTCAATCACGAGGGACTCTGACGTACTAGTGTTATGCAAGAGTAACATTCTGATGATCATGTTGGAGAATGATAATGAACACACGTTGTAACCAGCAAACGGATTAAGCAAGAAGCTGAAAGATAATACTGAGAAGAAAGAAGGTGAATGGAAGATAATCGATTGACTTGGTCAGATGAAGAACTAGAAAGAGAAATTGTACATGTGTACTCTTTGTAGTCAGAAGAATTAGCATATAAACCGGATGAAGAAGCGAAATCGCAAGAAGACAAAGATCTTGTAAATCTTTGTTGGTTATAAATATCAGAAGATGATGTAAAATCGATCCAGAAAATTGACTTCAAAGAGTTATACAAATCGTTGAAGTCATTTGTATAACTTGACTTCAAGTTATACAAATGACAATAGTAGCCACTTACATGTGCTACTCGATGTCTTACTGACCAAAGAAGCAGAATAAAAACTTAAGAATCACAAAGATCTCAAAAAGCTATGAGAAAGATTCACTCTCTTCCTACAAGATTATGATAAACAACAAGTACTTAAAGAAGAGAAGAAATGATTGAAGTTGAAAGTCGAATATCATATAACAAGCAAATCTGAAATCACCATCTCATGCTTAAATCCGGAAGAGTTCTTTGAACTTGAATTTGCATTGGAAAGAAAAGAATAATCATACAAGATACAACAGAAATGCTTGATTACAACAGAACCAGGAGAGAGACCAGAAGAAATATTGTTATTGAGTGTTGTTAAAGAAAACTTGGAAAAAGAAGAGAAGCATCATCGAATGCAAAAGTGAAAACTCTAATATGAACATCTTCCTAAATCTTTTCTCTACCATCTGCACCTACAGCTCTCAGTTCCACCAGCACATTCTGAATACCAAGCACAACTCAAAGAACAACACTCTGCACTACCACTAGAATATTCACAACAACATCATATTGTAGTAAGACAACCATCACTAATACCACACAAATCAATACGATAAGAAATAGTCCCATAATTACTCATAATACAACACCTTCAACCTCAATACTTGGACATAAACCAAGACAAATATCAACATCACATACCAACTTGAATCATATCAATCTTATTGTAAATCCAAATCTGACCGGAATGATATCTCTACTCCATATGTCTATGTCATCGTTCAAAGAAAAACTTCACAAGGATCTAGACTTATATATTTTTGAGCGCTATATGATTCTTAACAAAGAGGACCGAGTTGACAAAGATGCTTTATTTATAGTTATTCTTAAGAATCGAGCAATTGGTTGATATACTCAAATTGGGATCATTGATCATACACCATGGGATCAAGCAGAAATGCTATTCTTAAACAAATTTCGTGTTGTCAAAGTAGATGCAAACATCACGTTTAAACTTGGAAGTATGAAGCAAGCAGAAAAAGAAAATATCAATGACTTCCTAATATGTTTTTGGAAAGTATTATCAAAATTAACCATTTCAATCCCATATTGCTTACGTATAACATGTTTATGCAACGTTGTTCGTATAAATATTTTCATTCGGTGAAAGACGAGGATATGTCAATGCGGATGAACTGGAACAAGGATTATCGACAACACCAACGAGCTCTCGCACTATGAGATGGATATGTAGATGAAGAAAAATATCAATGTAGAAAGCCTGGAAGAGGAGAAGTGGATAGTAACGGTAGTTAAGATACGAAAAAGAAGAAACAAGACAATGTAGACAAGAGGATAAATTAAACTACTTAAACTCAAGAAACTTATGTGAAACGATAGAAATCAAGAGGATAAAACAATTGAAAGTAGAACATATTGTCACTTATGCAATATAAGTTCTCATGACACTCTTGAATGTTATTATAATCATAGAAACAAATCAAAAATATGTCGATAAATCAAATTCAGCGAATCGAAGACAATCCTCGTGCAAGAAGAGAGTGAGGCAGAGGTCGAGGTGGTAAAGAACTCTTCCCATCGTGATAAGTTTCTATTAATCTTGCTCATTATTCATCAAAGCTATCATAATTATAATAAATCTAATTCTCACTCAGTCTCAACAACAAACAAGAAATATTACTGCCTTAACATGTTTTCATTTAGATGGTGAATGATTATGTATCATGTTTAAGAAGGAGAGTGGGATTTAAGTGAAATGTGTTATAGACGTTAAGCGTTACTTCCCTATCTTATATTGGTTCAAGATATCAATTATGGTATGCAGACTTACTTCAGGGTTGGAGAAGACATATACTGCAATTAACATAAACAGATTATAAATATTTTACATGATTATCTCAACCTTATGTTTTATTATAAAAAAATTTAGATAAATGTTTTTACGAAAAGTGACACACTTAAACTACCATGAACGTAAATAGTGATTATAAGATACAATATCTCAAACCTATAGTGAGCTATTTCAATAGATTAAGCACCACACAAATATATTAAGGTATTGAGGTAAACTTATATCTGAATCATTTAAAGGTATTGACGTAACTCTTGTAACCAAATTTATGGGTCTTAATAGTACATATCTATCTTAGACATATGAAATGGTACTTCTATCAAGAATAATTTGAGTGCTAAACTCCTCTTCAGAAAGAGAAGTACTTATCTCTCTTGATGGTTTGCTTTTTGAGCTAGTCATGTTCTCTTTCGATTCAACTATTGTATCTTGTTTGTGCATTCAGTGTGATGAATCTAAACTCATAATTTTCAAACAGGATTTAGAGTTTAGGTAATGAGTCTAAACATCTTAGCGTTAGAAGATTGAAAAAGAGGTATATTAGTGGACTTTTGTAAACTCGACTTTCATATCCATCATTGCGAGGACATCTCTTTTGTTATATCACATGCGAGTTAGCATGTATTTTGATACTATTTTTTTCAAAAAAATTAAATAAAAATAACATATTTTATAAATAAAAAATTCTCAGAATAATTCACGTTTATTTATAAAGTACTATATTTATTCAGAACTCGTCTAATTAATAAAAATCATTTAGTTTATTTTTAATAATTTCCAGAAATTTTACTAAAAATTATTTAATACTATTTTTTATCTTTTCACATATTTAAAAAACCTTCAGTGAATGAGATGAGTAGCTTGTCAATAGTCAAGAACTGATATAATGATATCAGTAAATAGTAATATACTTCGATTACTATTGTGCTTATTGTACTTATAGTAATCGAAGTTTGATTACTATGTGCTTATAATAATCGAGGTCGATATCTAGTGTAGTTATAGTAATCAAAGTCAGTTACTATAAAATTGTAATAATTGACCTTGATTATTATATTTTTCTTTAATTTATATGTTATAATAAAAATATAGCAATTAAAATCAGATTATTATTAAAACATATTTTTTCTTTTAAAAATATCCAGCAACTGATATGTCCATATCAGGAAAATAACCTACTGATATCAAATAAAAATTCGCGTAATATCAGCATATCATCTGCTGATGATTGATGTTGTTCCCTCACCATTAATGAACCCCATAACCCATCAAATTTTAGCTTTACGAGAGAAATTTCATAGCTGCAAGATAGATCTTCTCCATTATGCGGCAGAAGAAGGAAGGAAACTCTATTTTTTCACAATGCGTCCATTAATTAGTTAGAGAATAGAAAAGTTCTCCCAACCTTGAGATGTTAGTTCGATCTCCCCATTTCTCTCACCAAGATGTAGAGAAACTCTTTTTCATAGTGCGTCGATTTATTTGGGGAACTGAATCTATCATATATATATATATTTTTCCAATTCTCGGGTTGGTTTGTAAACTAGTTTGGTTTTAGATTTTTTTAACTAATTTTTATTCAGGGAATTATTCATTTTGAAAACTATTCGAATACTATATGATTTCGTTTAAAGTAATTCGTTCTTAAGTGGTTTGTATGCACCCAATTTCAGTCTTAATCAGTTCCATTTAAGTAATTAAATTAACCCGAAGGAACCATTTCAGTTCTGAACCGAGCCGAGTCTTAAGGACCTCGTAGAACAATCCGAAATCTTCATGACAGCAACCGAAGACTAATTTATCACAAATATACATCTAAAATCTCCACTCCGAGCAAGATGGAAAGAAATAAAAATGATACATAAGGGAAAATTAAAGATTCTGGTTTGCTAGGAGATGGGTTTACCTTTCATCATATTGTCAAACATAACCGAACGAAGGTTACAGACTAAGGTGATTCTTAATTTACACTCTTAAACACAGAGGTGTGCAATACTTAAATGGAGGTGTACTAATGAAGAATTACATCGGGAGGGAACGCCTTGGAAACAAGAATCGCCCTGCAACTGACTTACATATGTAGTGAGAAACAGAAAACCCATAAATGTGACGCAAGGAAATACCTAATACCCAGATTATAAGTTAATAACAAACCGTGAATAAATAAAATCCAATAATTTAGTTCCATTTGATTTATTACCCAACTCTTCTGCAAGGAAAGGTTTGGTAATAAACTAAAGCACCTGCCAATGGATAATTTATATGCTTGCTTCTCACTTTCTTGATCCACGTGCGTGCAAGATTCGTACATCCTCTTTTGGAAAACAAAGAAAACATACGGACGGGATTGATCACTGACAAAAAGTAAGGATGGGTTTGGGGTACTCACTGAGGTTTCAAAAGTTTGTCTTTTAGATTTCAGAACACACTTCTGTGAGTTGAATGAATTATTATGCACACATGCGTACAAGAAGTCTTAACAACTCTAGTAATTGTGTGTCAAAGCTAGAATCTTTGCTAAATATTCTAGGCTTGCGAGAGAGAGTTAGGTTTCGAGCACGAGGTCATAGATGTTTTCTGTGATCACCATAGGATTTTTTGATTTTCTTACAATACCATAAAAATTATTATTTTTTCAATTATGAATTTTGGCTATAGCAAAATTTAGTAATAAAGAAATGATTTCAGATTTTAAGAGATGAAATAATTACATAAATTCATAAGGAAGCTTTATGGTAATTACTACTAAGATGCGTTAAATCTAAGATGAAATAATTATGTAAATTCACAAGGAAACTTTATGGTAATTAATACTAAGATGCATTAAATCTAAAAAAGAAAATCTTTTAACCAGAAAAGAAAAAAGCCTAAAATTAATTTTATATAAAACATTGGGCGCATGAGCACCAAAGGTGACACGATGAAATAGATAACAAGCTGATAGCGCTTACAATAATAGTGCTAAGCTATTGACAGAGAATTATGTTATAATGTCACATGTTATATTGGATTGAAACTATTCACGTTTGTTGAAGAAGAAAGAAAGTTTTCACTTTGCTTTCTGGATGAAAGTTTTGAATAAGATAATTTTATCTTATTCAAAACTTTGTAAAATCGACGATTAGCTATGCAAATGCATAGCAACAAACGGAGAGAAGACCTCACTAAACCGAACAGGAAGAGCCAAGCCACCAACACCCTCAAGGAGAAGAAAAAATCGAGGTTAAATCCTATAATCTCTAGTTCTACAATAGCTTATCTAAACCTTGTAATCACTAGCTCTACATATAAAATATTGATAAAATGATTGATTTTATTGATTTATCAATATTTTATATTTAAAAATGACCTTTTTCTCCTCTCGTTAAAAGGGTTCTTTCTTAGATTAGACACGCCCTTGTATTAAATACCATAAAGCTTCCTTTGGGAATAAACGTGATATCTTGACCTTGCAGCGAATCGATTCAGACCTTTTCCCCTTCGATGCCATATAATTCGGCTGAATTGTCCGGAAACCCCTTTTCGCAGAGAACTGGTTTATGCGGAAACGAATTGTTGGTATTCTCATTAAAGCGAAAAAACACGACACGCAATGAATAGCCAACAGATAGAAAGACTTCATCAAACCTCACGTATTCTGGGAGTTTCTTTTGGTCGGTTGATGGATGGCTATCATTGACGGAGATAAGTGAGAAACCCACGAAGCTCACAAGAGCCACGTGAACGAAACTGCAGTAATGAAAACGACCTTGAATACCAGGAGAAGAAGGTCGCGCATGGGATTGACTACTACAAAACGGCGAGTACTGTATGGCAGTGTGTGGTATATACGAGCATCTATCATGGTACCGGAGTTCTGCAACGGAAGTGCCACCACAAGGACCGAGCCAGCACTTGGATCCACGTGGCGGACCGATTCTTGTCGTGTGTCAGCTACAGGAGTTTGTTCTTGTTTCTTCTGCCGACTTGTTCTAGACTTCCAGTGCGCAGGGAGGCCTCCGCTACTTTAGAGATGAGGTGGAAACCGTTCGTTTGACTCTTCGCCTTCGTAGGACTACCTGACTCTTACCCTCCACCAAAGGTGACTGGCACTCCAACCAAACAACGCAAGGTAGGCTTTGAGAAGGATACTCGAGACTCGAGTTTCACCTTGGGTTCGTTCAGATGAGTTTGTCTCCTGGATTCTGTGAAGAACTTGCACCTGAGCCATTCTAAAGACATATGCGATAGAATTTACACGGTCAGTACGCATTTACGTGGTGTGATCTTCTGGTTGACGTCACTCATTACGTGGTCTACCCTACAGTCCAAGACAAAAGAAAGGTACGGAAAGAAACTGAAGTGAAGGGAAAATATACTACCAAAGTGCACATCCGGCCGGGGAGGGGAAAAGGACAAGCGGAGAAGGCGCAGCGAGATTATTTAAATTTTACTTTTAGAAATATTTAAAAACACGGAGAGAGGAGGAAATAACCCATAAAGCTTGACTCCATTGGCCCGATTCAAAACGTACAAGTCTGGGAACCCTTGCTCATTAAACACTAATTGTACACTAAGTTTAATTAAATACCTAACCCTTCCGACAGGAAGGGTTAAATATTAAATTTAACTCCTTGCAATTCAATTCTTCATCGGAAAGTGGAGGAATTGAATTGAATATGCAAAGGAGAAGAGAGGGAAGAGGAGAATTTACTTGGATGGTCCATAGCTTGACAGAAGTAAACATACTTTTTAAATGAATTCGCTTTTAATTAAGGGTCCAGTGTTACATATTTACGAAACGCAGAGAGTGCACAGAGCGTCCACATACTTCAAGCATATTACTCTCTTTGCTGATCGATTGAAATAATACCAAACCAATATCAAAAAAGTATGATATCAGTAAGGTACAATAAAAGACTCTTGACACATGAGAGCATCCCCTCACCACAGTGCAAGTCGAGTATTCTTTTTGGTGTCGAGGCAAAGAGAAGGATGCGATTCTCTCAAAAAACGACGTATGCGAAAGTGACGAGTCTAACCTAACTCTGTAGAGCTCGATGCCCGGCTGCAAACATTCATCGAATTTTCCAACCAAAACCGACACAAGAAGTAGTGGCAATCTCGACGAGTGGAACACTGAGCTGGATGAGCTTATAAATGAGAGAGCAAGTTGGTGGTTATGGATGGTTTTGCATTTTTGAACATTTGGCTGAATATATGGAGAGAAAATAATGTAAGTTACAATACAAAGTTGGTTAGAAAAGTTTGTGCGAAGAGAGTAGGTCACGAGTCGTCACGAGGTTGTGGATGACGAATCCCGGTTTGAACTTAGTATCCAGCAGCAATGATACATGGGATGTCCAGTCCTTGAGGAACCAAGGGAAGTGTGGGTGAAGAATTATTTAGATATCAGCTGTAACTGCAGGCTTTTTGCTCGAGATTGTAGACCTCGGTTATATAACACAGGAGAGGAGGAAGAGTATGAGAGGAACGTAATCTCAAGTTGCAAACTGCAGAGTCCGACTGGCAGTATTCGTTTTTAATTTCTGAAAACTGGCCATGTTTTACCCAAAGCGTACCATTACTCTGCGAGACCTTCTCGTGGTGGGAGAATACAATATCGAAAACATTTCAATCATATGAAGTGAAGTTAACGATCGAAGGGTCCATAAACGAGCTCTGCGAGTGCAAGTTGGAGTTCTATCGATTGAAATGTTTTGCAAGTACATCCTCTTTTACACGCCAATTTTGCAAAATTACGGCCAAATTTAGTTTGTGTTGAAGACGAGCGTGTTTCGTTCGCTATACTTTGTTGTTCTATGATTGAGTTCCATCCGTCGTAGTGAGATAAGAAGCCCCCGACAACAAAATGCACAAAGATTTGCAGTTGTGGTATCCATCCACTAGCAATCAACCCTCTTCTTCTCGTTCGTTCTTCAAAATCTGCAGGAAGAGCTTCTTCCAAACTCGAAATGGTGAACTTCCTGGAAGAACTCGTAGAAAACCTTGCTCAGTAGCTTCCAGAGCTTGAGCTAACTCGTATACGACTAGGGGGTCAACGAAATATGCTACAGAGACAGATATAGAGCACCGACTGAGGTTGTCTTGCAGTTTTAAGCTAGCAATTCCAAATCAAAATGCAACCCAGGTCGTATACACATGATGGTGTGATTTTGTTGAAACTTTAACAGCCTTGTAAAGATGTAGTTGAAGGTCTTGTCTGCGTGAAATAATCCAACTAAGAATCAGTATCGGTCCAAGTCTGGTGGCAGCACTGAAATCGAGATAATTTTTGCAGTGATTTTCAACCTGTTTCTGGAGCTTCACTAAGGAGCAGTTTTACTCATCATTGATATGCCTCCCTTGACTAAGATCCATGTTTTAAGCAATGCTCATGTACAGAAGAGTGTTGTTAGTAGTAGTGTTGACATTATAATCCGTGATAGATCGAATGAGTATTCGATATTCTTCTGTTATGCTGATGTAAAGTTCTGATAATGTCAAGCATCTTTGAAACTATGCTCTATGTACAAACTCATAGCTGTAGCTAGCCTTTCCTCGGCCAACCTTGGCTGTCGATTGCAGTCGTGGACCCGGGTTCTCTTTCACCTTGTATACTAGTAACACATATTTCGCTGGAGATGGAACGACAATTCACCATATAGCTTCACACGAAACTTGAGTGAGATCAATTGCAAGACCACGTAGTACTTTACCACGAGAATACCCAGGGGAGATGATATCATGAGCGAGGACGTTCTTACCGCGGCTCACGGTGAAGGGACCTCGCTTCTTCACCAGCTATCTGAGGAAGATACGGTGCTCATGATAGAAGATACGGAGGAATGCTTCAAAGCCACACAGGAGGTGATCCACTGATACGAGATGGTTTTTGGAGCCTCGCTAAACTTGGAGAAGTCAGTGGTGATATCGATAAGAATGATGGAGATACATAGATGGCGGGAAAACTCGAGGTGTATAATAGCAAGAACTGATCAAATGGTTAAGTACTTGGGGGGTTTAGATTGGGAGGGGTCTGACGGATGCTCTGCTTGTAGAGACGATAGTGGGCCGCCTGCAAAGACAGTTACAGCATTGGTCCAACAGAATGCTATCTTGGCCGAGCCGGACGGTCCTACTCACTCACGTGCTTCGGTCTATTCCTGCTTATTAGCTTACGAGCGTCGACTGCACGGCTACAGGGTACAAGAAACTTGAAGAAGTCTGCAGGTCTTTTCTGTGGAGAAGAAATCCGGAAAAGAGAAACAAGGTACCGATGGTGGCGTGAGATGTCCTACCTAAGCCTAAGGGAGATGGAGGGCTAGACATCACCACTTTCAGGGAGGTTGCCCAAGCTCTGAAACTCAAGTATTTAGAGAAGTTGCTTGAAGGAGGAAGGCAAGAGTGGATCAACATCGCGATTTGGAGGATTAAAGACGTCATGAAATAAGGCAGGAACAAGAGAAAAACGATGGAGTAGACTCCGAAAGAAGGACTGTTGATGCTACCAGGGCTTCGGGCTCACACACTACCGACTATGGACAACATGTTAGAGTGCTGGAGAGAGAAAGGCTATATACACTTAACTCGCTAAAACTCAAGGACCTCAGGGACTCGATGAGAGGGGCCTCTCTTCTCCCCCTCTTGGAGGAGCTGAAGTTTTAGAGGGTCGGGCTCTAGGAAGACTAACACGATGGGAGAGAGAGACACATATTTTTTTTCGGAGGGATCGCAAGAGAGCACGAGTTGGTCATGGAAAAAAGAGAATTGGTCCACGAGGGGGTGGAAGCTTGACCTTAGAACTTGGAAAGGATTGCTGTCTGAAAGGACGCCAAACTTCGACAAACTGAACGGGTGGTGAGGCGTGAGGAACTCGAAACTAATATGGAAAGAGTTTGACAGATGGGAAGGGCAGTAAGAATCAATGTTTGGCAGTGGCGTATGCTGAACGAGGGGTTCTTCACTAACCTGCGGGTCAGCCAAATGAATATTGGTGATGAGAAGTGCACGAGAGGGTGCCAGGTGACGGAGACGATGAAGCACCTCTTCTGGGACTGTGCTGCGACCAAAGACAAATGGAAGAGGTTCCAACTTCATAATACATAGTGTGGGCTAGACTATGATGAAGGATGCGATCTCCTAAAGACGATTGATAAGGCTCTGTCAACAAGAAGGCTTAACCCAGCGATGATATATATACTAGATGAACACATCCAAACAACTTGGAAAGAAAGAGTCGATAGGATCTTCAGGGGATCAAGATGGATCGCCCTACGGTGAGGATTTTAGCCGAGGTTGTTAAAACATTGTGGGCGAGACTGAAGAAGCTAACCCCGACAAAAAAGACCTGGAGCAATGCGATGGCGACTATTGGGAAGGTTAAGAGGAACCTGTGGACGAGAACGAGAGGAGAACAAGATCAGAACCAGATCCCGCTAAACCCTCGATGATTCTTCACATCAAGATCCGTAAAAGATACAAGAAAAGAAGCCGGAGTGAGGGACACGATACCAAAAATCATGAGCCGGGTCAGAATAAGAGAAGGATGTGGAAACTTGCCCACGGAAGAGGTCCCCAACCTGTATTCTCGCTCCTTCAACCTCGACTAGGATAATTATGAGGAGACAGTTTGCGAGGAAGTCATGATGATGTGGGGACGGATGAATCATGTCCTCGGGCCGTCTGTTACGAACGAGCATAGACACAGTGTCAAAAAGAACCCAAAAAAGATGATTAGGTCGATGGTCATCTCGAGGACTGAACCGAGAAACAAGATCAAAAACAGGAGAATTGACTCGGAGAAGGTTAAACGCTCGAAGGAGAGCTACAAGGTGGACGAGGTGATGGAGATCTCGAGCCGGCTTCTTCAGACGATCGCGCTTGGCAATGTCGATGAGTGCAACAAAAATGGGGGTCGCACTCGGACGATCGCGGTGAAATCGAGAGTGGAGAGGAAGAGTGAGGCCTCGGGCAGGAGCGCGATGACGATGGCGGAGAGTGGTAACGAGGACGGTACCCACTCTCGTGTGAAGGGAGCGTCCTCCAGATCTGGGAGGAAGAGTGAGGACTCGGGCTGAGGATTCAGCTAGGCTCAGATCGCGCGAGGGGTTCTAAGTTCGGGTTTCTCACGGGTCCGGGATCACCTCATGTTATCGGATGGCTCCCATTAGTCGGTAATCAAGGTTCTCGGTTGGTCCACTGTGATCATTTTTAATTTTTTTAATTTTTTTTTAAAAATTGAAAATCTTACCGCAGCTATAGTGTGGGGGACATCGTATATATTTATATATATTTATTTAACACTTATATATTTCTCCAATAACAATAATTGAGCAAAATTTCTCAGAAGTTCATCCAACATCCATATTTGATTATTCATTTTTCCGTCTAGCTGAGGCGGACAGAGAAAGGAGCTGACAGCCGATGTTCTACTTTTTGAATTATTTGAATTATTTATTAACCTTCTAGATTGTGCAGGAGCTTACCATGAGAGGCGTCAGAGGTACACTTTCTCTTTTTTTTACACTATGTCTTTTAGACAGCGAGTTTTCATTACTCTAGAGAGAGTTTTGACAGCCGTCCACAGGAGAGCAATTGCAATAGACGATGCTACTTCATGTGCGCCTGTCTATGCAAGAGTTCTGACTTATATGTGTTGATATTATAGATGTGATAGGCGAGTTTAGAGCTACTGATAGCGGGTTTAGCCCCTGTGTTCTTCCCTTCGGTCCGTTAGTTGCTTTGCCCTTCGGGTCCTTCTTTCCCTTGTAATGCTTGATGGGTTTTTCCATCCGTTGGCTATTCATTGCGTCGCGTGTTCCCCCTTCTGCGCAGAAATACTTGGGTCCAGAGTCCAAACATATCTGTATCGGTATGAAGGTACATGGATTTTCCACACGCGAGTGTGTCAGAGGTTCCTGCATCCTCTCAGTGATGAACCGTTCAGCTGAATTTATTACGGGACAAATACATATTTTGCACCCCGAGTAGAGTTGAATACCGTGTCCACTTCCCTCGAGTCTTGACATGACCGGAACTGACTGAAACAAGCGAACTTCGAACGTCAACAGTGTAGAACATGACTGGAGAACGAGAGCCCAGCTCCAGAAACGTACATACATCAGCGCTAGCCTTGACTTGCAGAGTAATGCCCAGCACTGTCGTTGTGTACAGCAGCCTCAGGCTCCTAAAGAGAAGGAAGGTCCGACAAACTTGGGGAGGATTGTAGTTAGCACCACACGTCCTGCAGCCAGCGAGCCCAGCGTGCTATGCCAATGCCATTTTCACCGCCGAGCGAGCCCAGATCAACATGAGGATGAAGAAGTACAACGATCTCGGCCAAACTTGGGGACGACATACAATCCCACTTAGTCCCACTATCATGAAGTTAGCGGAAGTGGAGACACACGATAACTGCTGCGTGCAGCAGCAGCAGCAGCAGAACGTGCTCTCGGAGCCAGGCACGACCGGAGGCGGCACCGAACCGAGCCATCACTACTGAGTCCGTGGAAGCTGATTATTCCTTTCTTGATTTCAGTCAGATCCACATGCGGCGCTACAGTAAACCAAGGCTTGACTACAATTCCCAGATGACCTGCACTCGCAAGGTTTTCTTCTCGAGAATAGCCTCATACACACACACACACACACTACTATCTGTTAAGTTTGTCTGCTCTTCACTGAGCCGGGACATCATGGAACCGAGGAGCCCAAGTTGTGCTGTCACTACGCGGTTCGAGTTTGGGGCTCCCTCGAATTGGAATGTGCGCAACTTCTGCACGGATGCAAACGCCATTACAGGGCAGAGGTTTGAAGTGGATGCATCAGTAGCTTCGTCAGAGGAGGAAGAATTGTACCAGAGAGAGAGTCTGACGTTCTGGAGGAGGAGAAGGAGGAGTAGGTGTGGAGTGAGTGAGTGTGTGAATGATTCAATCCAGAAGAATGAATGAATCTCTCAGATGATTGTGAACATACATTTATCGTTATGGGCTGACGGTTACGTTTATGGGCTCTATGGTTTCGGAGAATCATCTGCCATGCAAAGTCAATAGGTAACCGATTTGATCTCCTGTCACATACACGTGCATATGCGCACAAGACAGTCATCCACACAATGAGGCGGTGGTTCGAGAACCCAAATGTCGAAAACTTTGTGCTGATTGTAGATGTTCCCATTTAGATCAAGTGCCTGTGAGGTGTGTCGGCCTCTTTTGCTTATACGCACCAGTTGTCTTTGCAGCAGCAAGTCATAGGTTGATGAACCCAACTTATTCCTCAATTACCGGCAATGCTGTCCAAGCCAGATCTCTTCAGAGTTCTTAGTAGAACGTTATAATGCATGGGTTTCTCTGCCGTAAACTTCAACCTTCTTGTAAGAGGATCGGAGAGTTCATGAATGAATTCATGTTTCCCAGCTTTTGCAAGATTCTATGATTGCACAGATATGACCGCAAGAGATAAAAGGGAAGCCCTGAATTCCTCAAGTAACAGACTAGTGCGTGATTTGCCAGAGCCACAGATGTAATATGGAACGTAAGAGTTCACCCTATCATATCTGCTTCGTTTAGTAAGGTGGAGACTATGAAGTAAGTTCCGATTTGCATCCTTTTGAGATCGATCACACAAGGAGAGGAGCTCCTCATTATTTATGCAGCCAGTCTAATGAGATTGCATGCAGTCGGTATTTGAGGCCGTCTTTCTGTTGGGCTGCAGATTTGTACAGAAAACATCTCCTTGTATCCATGGTTAGGAGCATTCGGTTTGATTTCTCCTCTCAGAGGTAAGCAACAGACACAGAGCTCCCAACACATATTTTCATGGTGTTTGATGCCTGTTCGATCCCGAGTCTTTTTCCTACCGTAGTTTGATAGTAGCTGTAATAGAAGTAGTAATGGGTAATGTTAAAGGATATGCCGTCCTGTTATTGGATGAATGTTATCCAGAACCTGGGACTGAACTCTCACTGTTAGATTGTCTCAAACTCTGTCAGACTAAAGGATCGGTCGAACATTTGCTGTTCGACGTGAAGGATGTTGTTGGAGGAAGGATAGACCAACTACCCATCGACGGTACCAATAAGTGAAGTCTCAGTATCAAAGGAGAAACAACAACAGTTGTTAAGTTTCGCTGGTGCTGGAAATGGTTTTTCTTGGTCACGAGGTTACGCCAGCGCATTCTTTGGAAGAAAACCTGACCCAGCGACAGAAGGACTCACTAGTAGTGCAATGACAAGCACTGGCACGGTTCTCCTCCTGTTCGTGCAGCGTCCTTCTTCTTCTGCACTCATCCATCCATCTGAGGAAGGTGAAAGAAGTACTTGGCCAAAGCAATAATCGAAATGACTGTAGGAAGATACCGCGCCCTGCAGCAACACGAGTTTCAGCTGGTAACTTTATCATCGGAACATCACCTTATTGATTGGAAATTCAGAGGGGGGGCCAACAATCAAGATGAAGAAATATTTTGTTCTGTTTCTAACGACCCAAGTCCTCGTCGGTGTGCTCATCGCCATTGCCATACACAGCTCGTCTTCTAGGGCGCTGGACACGGCTGATCAACAAGGATGGATGCATGACGAGGTCTGGCGTAAGACTGCCTCGAGCAATGATTGGACACCGCTTGCACAGAATGCAGACCAGCAGCTCAACTTCACTCAGAATGAAATCAGCTGGATCGCCCAAGTGTACCACGACGAGACGTTTCCGGAACTGAAGCTGCCACACGAAATATTCAACAACACCGTTCGTCTGACAGAGTTCTGTAAAGATGGAAATGGTAGGAATGCACAGTACGCTGTGTTCCGAAATGTCATGCTGGTGGGTCGGCAGCTGCTGCTCACAGAGAGCATCAATTGCAGCTCAGTGCCACAGAATATCACGCAAAGCCTGGAGCTAAAAACGCCCTTTCATTACGGCCAAAGATCGACTCCAGAGCTCAATGCCACTGTCGTACCCAACACGGACAGTTTTGAAGACTTCGAGCCTCACTACTCGTGTCACGAACGAGTATATGAGCCGTCGGTCTTGTTCTCCTTCATCAACTGGCCCCAGCATGGGCATGCTTTATTCAACGCGATATCTCTGCTGTGGGACGCCTTCCAGCGTGATGAAACAGGTCCCCTTTCTCGAGCTGGGGGAAATGTAAGGCTGTATGCATACGGTGATGGGGTGAGTAAGCTGGACAGACAGGAGTGGCAGCAATACTTGCCCTTTTTCAACGTCCAAGCTCTTCAACCTTTCCTCAGCATGTTCACGCAGCAACCTGTCAGAAGCTATGCTAATCTGTTAATGCAGTCGGACAGGCACCCGATCTGCTTTACCTATCTGCTGGTGGGAATCACTGGAGAGTTGGACCACTACAACTTCGATGTTCCCCTGAGTAAGTGGAGAGATTTCGCTCGGAGTGTGAGGAAGCATTTTAAAGTGATCGACGCTCCGAGGTCTAAAGGTAAGCCTCTCGAGCGACTAGCTCCATCCAGAGGAGTACGCAACAACAATGTCACGGATCTACCACAAATCTTCCCCATAAACTGGGGAGTATTGCCAGATCGTCCTCGTCTCGTGATCATAGATCGAAAAGACAACAGAATGCTAATCAATGTGAATGAGCTGCACGAGGTTGCCAACAGCACAGGCCACTTCAGGTCTGTCCAGGTCGTGTATCTGGAGAACATGACTGTCCAGGAGCAGATCGGTCTGATGGGGGAGACGGACGTCCTGTTCGGCATGGATGGCACAGGCCTCATGAACGGGATCTTCATGCCAGAAGGAGGTATCGTTGTGCATGTTCGCCCTTACGGATGCGCAGAGTTTCTGCCGGAGAAGGGTAGAAATTTCGATAGACTCTGGTCTGCACATCCAGGCCGCGTCATCCGCTATGAATCCGGAGACGTGGAAAGCACTCGCTTCCCTGCCAACATCAAAGAACGTCCGGAGCTCGTATTCAATCACAGCTCGACGGAAGCTTATAGAATGCCCTTCATTCTCAGGCAGGACTCCATCATCAACCCTGTTGCGTTCCGTTGCATTCTAGACTCTTCAGACAAGCTACTGCATGGAGAATCTGTCGATTGGAAACACTACAATGAGTGTACTAAGAATGTCTATCTGTAAACGGAGACAGCAGGCGTGAAAACAAACTGCTGAACTTAACTCGGGAAGGAGAAAAGTTTTGTTCGATTTAACCCGAAAAGCACCAAACCAAGCCTCCATCAAGTGATTATGCTTGCGTTTTAAAAATGAAGATACTCAGGAAAAAGTTTGTCCGCTCTGTGCACACTTAACTGGATCTTGAATTACGTGAAGTCAATGGGAACTGTTCGTGAATCTCAATTCTCTTCAGTATTTGTCTGACCTTGTGACAGAAGTTAGGTTTCTGGTCACAGGGCCGTTGAAATCAACGAGGTCGGTAGACGCGCAAGGAGTAAAAAGCATGGACGCTCTTCCTCGTCACACGGCGCGGCGCGTCTTAGTAACATGCTTCAAGAAAGACCAAGAGCTAGTTTCGACAGGCAATACTTGGTTACACGAGCAGCGAGCGCAAAAGTATGATTGCATCTTTAACAGAACAAGATTAAAATCTGATGTGATAGACAATCGATTTTCAGGCGATATCTCAGACGATGTTGTTTCCCTTTCTAAACACTATCTTTTATCACGAGATACGGCCTCCACTGTAAAACTCTTGTCCTTGACGATCCAAATGGCAAGCGGACCCATGGGAGAGCTTTTCCCGTTTTCTCAGTTGAACGACCTTAACATCTGGTTTTGACTCAAGGTATTTTGGAAACTTCGAGCTTCAAGTGACCATGCTCGCTGTAGAATGGCGTACAATCTGGATTGGATTATTCTGAAGAGTTTAGAAGGAAGATTGAGTAGAGAGAAAGAGGATGGGAGCACATGTTTGCAACCGAGGATCTCTTGCTTGAGACTTGAGAGTACTGTCCTACGTCAAACTGTGAATCACACAGACATACATCCCTTTCCAGTCAGTCAAATCAAATGCACACCACTTTCAGGTTTCTTCTCACCATTCTGCTCCACGTGAGTTCCTGAGTTCTCGTTGTACTCCCTTATCTCGCTTAGTTGTGTTAAACAGTCACAGACAGAATTACGTCTTTCTAACGCAGTGGTTTCCTTCTACGTTGATCGTGGTACCACGGAGAGGCAATGTTTTGAGTGAGTGAAAGGATGTGAATGTTTTTCCTTAGATAGCTACCAAGAATGGAATAACTTTAATCTACTTGTCTACATCTGGATATTTGGCCGAACTATGGTAAGAGTCAAGATCCAAGAGCGAGTCATGTGCAACGGTCTTCTCGTGCTTAAAGTCACATCAGGTTTTTCGGTTTCTGCACTAAGGATGTTTTCAGGTGCTTATTCCTTGTAAAGCTTGCATCTCTGAGCTAACTGAGTTAAGTTGTTTGCGTTTCCTCGATGATGAATGGCTGTAACAATGTGAGATGACTGGAACTTGCTGGCACATGAGGCCGTGTTTGCTCTTGGTCAGATGTTCCGACGCACAAGCCATTCCAGCCTAAGTGCGGTACTGGAGGATGTGGTTTCTTGTGCTTCTTTTGTCCGCCATGAGCCTCTCTCTTTTTTGCCCGAGTACAGTAGTTAGATTTGCGTTCAATTTGATCTTCTTCAATTTGCGTTCTTCTTCTTTCATCCGTGCATGGGTTGAATCTGACATTTTAGTAATCCTAAACATGATATACGACATTCGGGTTCATATGGAGTAGCCAACCGAATCACGCGAAGCGCATAAGTCAATTTTGTTGGCACAGGGATTTCAGTTTCTGGTTGAAGCTAGAACTATTCCATCGAACAGATAATCTTCTGTTCAGTTTTCGGGAAGGTTTAGTGGTAATTTCAAGGTCATTCTAGATTTATCACTTCGCGAGCTTCTTGATGTGCAGACTGCAGAAGCTCTTAGGGCGATTGCGATTGGCGCACCGCAAGCTGTACCTCTATTAAAAATGGCTCTAGCTCCTGAAGTGAGAGAGACTGAAGTGAACTGGCTCTTTGAAGAATTGAATAGGGCATCGCAGCCACGGCCAGTGAAGGCGTTGATCACTCACCCTTTCCGTCAATCGATCCTGCAGTAGCAGCAGCACCGAGTTCCTCGACCATTACTGAATCGGGTTCGTGGCTACGTTCCGTAATCTTTTTTGACTTTCTCAATATTTCTGCATATGGCATGTGGGTCTAACCCCGTGGAAATGTTTTCGGATCTTGTATATATGCTTCTGGTATTCATCATCGATCTTCACCAGATAAACGGCTTTATCTGCCTCTCCATGAGAAGAAATGGCTGTGTTTAATACTTTGAGAGAAGTTTGTATCTCAAAAGTTGCTTACGCTGGGCTCTTTTATCTTCTTTGATTGGTTGATAAGAATGTCACACATTGCTCGAGTATGGAGCTATGCTTGCACTGAAGAATAGGGGCGGATACGAGGCTCTGGATTTTGTTTGCAGTTCTGGATTGTAAGAGTGCTCTTCTTCAGCACGAAGTACGCCTTTTCTTGACTTGCTTTATTTCAGCCTGAACTATCTGCACAAGTTTATTTTTCTATTGTCTATCTTTCTTTCTTTCTTGTTTGAGTTTTTGATGATGTTTAGTTGCCTTTATACTGGGAAACTGGCGCATGCGTGGACTAGCTAGCCAGCAAGGGATATTCTGTTAGATGTAACCCTCGTGTTCACGTCTTGCTGGGAGCGTCAGATTCTAGTCGAAAGGAATCCTTTCCTGATCTGTTCAGGTGCAGAGATTGGAAGTCGCTTCTCTGGAGCTTGCTAATCTCCCTTCTGGTCGGGTAGGAGACTCTATTCGGGTAAGAGGCTCTATGTATATCACATCATCTCATTGTTCTGCGTGTGCAGGCGAGGGTTGAGAAGGTCGTCCGTCAACTGAAAGACTGAATCATTTCAGTTCCGTCCGTCACGAAGAGAGATTCATTCTTAAAGCAAGCTTCGTGGCCTGGGCATAAATACCATCACAGAGAGACAAGGCATAAGTTGTCGAATGAGAAGATGTGAGCAGCAGTTCATCTGAAGCTTGGAAGTTCTGGAATGTCCAGAGTGCTTATGAGAAGAGGGGTAATCTTCATGTTTCTCTCACCGATGCCAAGCTATTGACTACCTCTCAAGAGTTTTGCTGTTAGTCTATCCTCATCCCTAAGCCATACAAGATTCATGGAGTATAGAATCGTGCACCATTCTCATATTTTCTGCAGAATTTGAACCTCTTTTCTTTGTTTCTGAAGGCAGTGCGTTGCTCGGTTGCATTTTGGATGAAACGTTGAAAGTTTGGAAGTACAAGTTAAACATTGTGTTGTTTTCTTGCCCTCTCGCATCTATGACAGTTGAGGATTTATTTTTTCTCATTCCGAATTCAGTCAACTGTAGCATCTGTCTGTGTAACGGTGAGGAAAGGCTTCTCCCCATCAAGTATTCGTGTAAATCATCAGCCAATGATGTTCCTTTTCGTGATGACATGTTTTACTTCTTTCTCGATTCAGAATACTCAAGATTAGAAGAGGATTCTGACATAAGTGAGTAGAATACAGTTATGTCAGAATACATGTGCTTCTATCTGTTTAAATATGTAAACCTCTGTCACTTTTTGAAATGTAACACCTGATTGATGTTTGCATGATGAAAGTGTATGTCATAGTACATATAATTATGGTTGCTTGAATGACAAGCGTCCTTCTCTATTGATAGAGTACATTTTGTGATCTAATTCTAGTCCGATTAGCTCTAGAAAGTGATGTAAAAACAGCTATTAGTCCTATGTCCGTGAACATTTTGTGATATATGTTTGATTTGAATGGCCACAAATTGTCATTTTGCTTTTATTCAGAAATTTTGTGTGATATGATCACAAACAATCATCTTCATCTAAAAGAATATAAGGATAACGTTTTTTACAATTAGCCTTTGAAAATTATGTGAAACTATCATTCGCCCTTTATCCAAGTATATCAATTTGAATGACATCAAAATGTCGTCCACCCTCTCCATGAATATATTATTTAATTGTGGATAAATATCAATGAGAATGATGGAAAATTTTCATTCTTTGCTTCATTATTTTCCGAGTAGTCTTCGAGATTCTTTGGAGAATATATCCATAGAATGATAATAAATGATCATTCTGTAGTACTTTTTTGGCAGATCAAAATCTGAAGACACGCAGGGACAAGAAAGCTTTAAGGATGAACTTGTCATTCGCTTTCGAGTGTGCTTGCTAAAGATTTTACGATAGCCGGGGAAGTCGATGGGCAATTAGTCACCTCATATATTTCTGGAAATTATCTCATTTGAAAGTATATGAGGGTTCGGTTGAGTGCAGGATACTTCGTCTGTGAACGATGAATTCTCTTTTTGTTCTCAACTATACAAGTGTGAATCTTGGCATTACTTTATTCGTTCGATGTAAAGATATCAATTGACTGGAAAATGGCAGTGAATGCTGGAATTTGAGAAAGAACGAGATTTAAGTAGCGACAGATGATGACTGCTTTCTGGAGAAAATGCGTAGTCTTCGTGACATGGATATAACAAGCAAAAACAAATCACGATGAACTTCATGTTTTGAGAACTTGTCCATACTGTCAGTCCTCCATGTTCGAGTCCATCTCGGGGAATTCAATCATGTTATATTCTATTATTATTTACAACCTAATCAAGGTATTTAAAAAAATTGATTTAGAATATTATAACTGATATAAGATATATATAATATTTTACTCAGAATATAACAAGTAATGAAGTAGGATAATAAGTAATAAAAGTATTGAGAAAAGAACTTTATATATAATAAAATAAAAATAATATAGTCAAAATACAAGAATCAGGAAATTAACTTTTGTCATTCATGATGTTACGAGGTTAAACTAAGTTACTTCCTTGAGGAGTCCATGTGAGATAAACAACGAAGAAACTTCCATGTAATGTGACCACCTCGCACCAACTGGCTGAACCAGTAGGTGTTTGGTGTACTAAAGGACAACCACCTGAGTACTGGTTCTTGGTGTACTAAAGGACAACCACCTCCTCAGGTGGTTGTCCTTTAGGTACACCAAACACTATAAGTCATAGGTGTGACCAGGAAAAACACGATCATTTGGGGTGTGATAATGTAGTTAACCATTATGTTTCATTGTTTTATGCATATGAATATGTAATCGACCAAATCGTGCATTGAAGAACATGAACAAGGCTGATATATCGTCTTCTTTTGATGATGTTAGACATGTATCGCTTACATAAGATCCGAATTCAAGATAGGCTGCAACTTCTAAAAGATGCAAAAGTCGGCCATGAGGTGATCACTTAATGTATATCTTCTTCATCACCTTCTCTATTGAGGGTAATGGTACTTAGAGCGTCAATGCACATATAGTTTTAAAACTGAAAAAAACTCCCAATATGTGAGAGTTAGGGTTGGTAATAAGCGGGATGTACAGATTGTGCACAGTTTTAGTTTTGTAAACAAGGTTGGAGTAAAAAAAGTATAATTTCTTGCAGTTTAAGAGATATACTCTCCGCATGTTTAGTCACGTAGTCTCACTTCTGAATTTCGCATGCTGCAATAATCTAATGTTTCACGTCCTCTCACTTATTTTCGTGAAACTGCACAACGCAGTCCGGAGAAAATCGTCAAAAATATGATTTAATGTGAAACTGCTTCCGGATCAACAAAAACAAACTGTCGCAAAAATACCCAAAACTGTACAAAGTTCATTTTAGAAATGGCAGGTGCAGAGACCTATTATGCTTCACACCACGGAATAAGAATAATCTTGACGTGTCCCGTGGTAGACATATCTTCTATTGTAAAGCATACCGTTATCCTCCTCCGCAAAATAGACCTATTTTATACTTTGAAACATATAATTATCTTCCTCTCAGTGAACGAAAGGATTACTTCTTGGAGTTGGAGTTGGAGACGCAATCTTTGGAAGTTTATTTTGTTGGGATGGAAAATTGTGTTCTTGTTTGAGTCGACGTTTTGCTCTCCCATTAGACTGTTCACAGTAGAAGTTTCCCTAGTGGAACTTGGTTCTTAAACCGCTTTTCACCATATAAAAAGGATTGAGGAGGGGCCTCAAACTCACCATTTGACGGTAAATCTTTTGAGCAACTGCAAGACGTAGGGCACGTAGGCTGCTCTACAGTTCGGCTCTTGGCCTTATCTGGTGTCAAGAGCTGTTGTTGTGCATGGAGCTGTACGTATTATGCACCTATGCTTCATGTGTGTTTTCTTGTTTTTCCTGAAAAAGTTCCTCGCTCTCAACAATCGTTCGTCTGTAAATTGGCGTGTTACTGTAAGGTCTTGTTCTGCTCACTGTGCGCTTGTGATTGACAAGGTGGCTCGTTGAACCTCGTTCTTTTTCGTGTTGGGGACAAGAACCTTGTAGCTGCTCTAAGGGATGTCACACTCTGAATTCTTACTGAACTTTGTACGATGGAATAAAAACCCTAAGAAAAATATTTTGAGGATTGAGTACATACTAGAGTACAGAAAATGAACTTCAAGGTATTCTTAAATATCAATGAATACGATATATGAATAAAGGTATGTGAAGAAAGTAACTTTTTCTATCAAAAAGATAAATGAGTAAAATAAATAAAAGTTAACTTTGCCAAAACTAAACTAAAATAAAATAATTTGATCTCAAATACATTGTATTTCAAGTGTGAGTATGAGGCAATATCGACAATGGTATTGCACCAAAATAATTAAAAATAGCAAAGATACCTAGGTTAATTAGTGAGTCCATGTCCAAAGTACTAGGAGACATATGCCAGTGATGTACAAATAAACTAAATTCAGGAAAAGTGAATGATTAGTAATACTGAAAAGTAACAAAGATATGAGAATGATCTTTCTCTATATTAATTATTTTTATTCTAGTAAACAATTCAGGAAAATTATTTAATAAAAATAAAATCACTAAAATATACTAAAGTTACATACAAAAGATCAGAAAGAGAAAACATCAGATATTTAGTTGCTCTAACCTCTAGAAGGATTGATGAACTCGATCCACCTCTCTTAGTGAATATCTTTTTGATCTACTCCCTGATCGGCCGCAGATATTTCTCCAGGTTACCATGGCACATCACATGTAGATTATGCATGATGGACAATGTGCGAATTTTTTCAAAAATTTAAAAATATATTTTTAAATCATAAAATATAATAACAATGATCATCATGATATAAAGTTGAAATGTAAGTCTCACTTTACACTGATGTGCCGGGTAACTTAGAGAAACTTTCTGCTGTGAGCAAGAGGTTGAATCAAGCAAGTATTCACTATGTTTATGTTGCATGCATAGTCTGGGGCTAGGCGCATATACATACGGTATTGTATGTATATGCGCCTAGCCCCAGTTCAGTTCAAGTATTACAGCATTTTTGCATTTCCTGAACATATTATTTTTCTTCACACCCAATCAGATGTCTTCTTGGAATACTCTAACTCTGTTTTAATTTTTCAATTATCCCTCTAAGTCTTTTCAATTACTCTAACTCTGTTTTAATTTTTCAATTACCCCTCTAAGTCCTCTGTAATTTCTCTGACGTCAAATTATCACCTCAAATGACACCTCACTAATCATTTCAGATTAATTAAATTCCAAGACACCCCTCCGAGGAGATACAATATTTTTTTTTTCATTATAGCTCTACCTGCCTGCACAGAGGCTCGAACCCCCACCATCTCATCCCTAGGTCCAGCTCGTTTCCAACGCACTACATACAGTTCCTATTATATACATAGAGATATAGTGTATTATCTATTTCTGGAAAACCACTGAGATATAGTGTGTTATCTATTTCTGGAAAACAGTAGGATTAACCTCTTGATATTTGGTTGTCGTTTTCCTTTCATTTTGCAGAAGTACGCTTTGTATGTATATTCACCTAGCTGATGTCCGATTGCAGTTAGCGTAAAAATTAAAATTTTATTTTTGGCACAGACCAATGACAATCTAGACTGCTGTCTCATAACACACTTTCTATTTTTCTTTCTACCTCTTTAAACAATCTATAAATCAAGTATAAACAAAACAAAATATAAGAATGAGAACATATTTTCATGAGGTGCTCCACTTCCTTTATTCCGCAAGTGGAGCACTGCTTCTTGCAGTACTACAGTTCTATTATCCTGCTTTGATGGTTATGCATCCAGGTGTCAAAATTTTTGTATTTTTAGAAGTATAACTTTAACTTCTTTATTTTATCTCAAATAAATATCGCCAGTGGTCTACAATAGAGTTAGTATTTTTAGAAGTACACACGGCTGGCTCAGAATATCACTTTGATCTGTTCTTGTTCCTCTCTTTAATCAGTTCGATTTTATTTTTATCATTTCATACAACGTTATCTTTGTCTCTGGAGTGCTTGTGACCAGTAATGAAAGTGAATTTTTACTCTAGTTTCCTGCTTGTCCTCTTCCTCCTTTCTGGCCAGAAGGTAATGTTGCATGCATATTTCACTAAGAAGGGGTGGATCGGGTTCTTCAATCTTTCTAAGGATGGAATAAGTAAATAACACTTATAACACATGAAGTATATACGGTATATTGAATCACATCCTTAGGTGTAATTGCTTCTTTATGAATCGGCAAGTACCAGACACACAATAGGAATGACAACACACGGAATATCCCAAAGTCAGATAACACTCAGTACTATCGGCAGAACGATGGTGAGATTGATCATGACCAAAAATGCAAGATCCACGATAACTCTTTCGCGTTTGCGAAGTCCAAGATACAAGGACGATAGCCAAAAACCTTCCCCTTCTCGAGAAAAATGACATTTAGCTTTCAATCCCTCCTGAATCAAACCAGTCTCCCTAAGAGGCTTGATACTTCTGACACTGTCCTTTTAGGTGTTCACTGTTTAGTTCTTTGAAAAAGAGACATAGTGTAGTGCATAGCTTATTATTACCGATCCTAATCACACTTTCAACAAAAACAACAAAGACACAAAATCCTGCTTTTAGTATAGGTGGTGCCTTAGTACTAGAGCCTTAGTAATATTAGCTCTGCTTGTTGTACACGATCGAACTTGCCACCCTTGAAATTTCCTTCCGTGTGCGCAGAAGGCAAAAGAACTCACTTGTATACCTTAAGCTGGATAAAGTGAAGATCCGCACCCGTACAGTGAAGAAAAACCACGCTCATTAGACCATTAACCTTATCGTAGTGAGTATATAGCTGATTTCGAGCAAACAATAATAAGGAAATCATTTTTTAATCGCTAATAAGTCATGTGACAATCATTAGTTTTTCACCTTTTGTATGGAATTAATTTTCGGATTAACTCAGTACTTTTTATTTTATGTAATATCTGTATATTTTAGTTTCATATATTGTGTTTCAATACTTTTATTAATATTACTGATTATTTTTACTCTAAATTAAAGTATAATTAGGATTTGAAGAATGCACTCTTACGTAATATCTATCTAAATATTCTGGAAATAATCATTGATCGTTCTTTGTCATCAATCAAGAAGTATTTCATTTTTCATTTTGCTTATAGATCATGGAGAAGAAGAGAACAGTCCACTTGGTAATATATATACTTTTGGTAATCCTACTTATATATTTAAAATATACAAAAATTAATTTGTGTAGTACTTTTATTAATTATCTGTGTTCATAGTTTTGGTATTTAAAAAAAATTTCACTTTTTCTAATAATAAAACGTTAGTTACATCCCTATGACAGAAATAAATGTAAATCATATGCTCTTATAAATAAAATTTATTTTATCAAATTATCATTCAAGAATTATGAGGTTATGTTGTGCAAATGGAACATGTGGGTAAAAAATCATACTGTTTTTGAAGCTGTTAATTATAATTTAAATCAACATTAAGAAAAATTATCGATGTAGGTCTTAAAACTCCAACTATCAAAACACTACATTTACATGACAGACGGTCACTTCTTTTCCTTTACTGAAAATGAAAACGGAAGGAGGATATTGACCTCATGTACACTTAAGTGTACATGAGGTGTTTAATATATATCCTAACCCTTCCGGTCGAGAAGGGTTAGAAACATATATTAATGCTTCTATTAAATGACATGTAATGATAATTTCACTCCTAGACTTATATCTCCAGGAAGGCCTCAGCCCGCTCTTCGATTATGGGTTCTGTCTGGGTCAATTTGCTACTCCGGAGAGGTTCACATATAACATTTATAAATAATTTTGATTCTTTATTATAACTTATTACAATATATTTTTATAACACTTACACGTTTTTCGATAAGAGAAATGAAATTCACTATACAAGGACGTTGGAGATGCTTATTTTACTTTACTGAAAATGAAAACGGATTGTTGGTGCGGAACCTTATTTCGTTTTATGTATCATTTTGGAGTCTCTCGTGTGTAAGCTAGGTCTATCTATCATTTAATATTTAGAAATTCTTTAAATTTTTTTTCAGTTCAATACAATCTTTTATTTGACATTTATATCTTTTCCCAATAACAAAAAACGAACAAAAGTTTCCCGGGGTTTATCTTCCATGCATATTTCACTGCACCAGTTACGTAACCAACCTCTTAAAACCTTATTTTAAATAACTCTTTCTTAGCATTGGTCCTTAATCTAGCTTGGCCATATTGGCTCTATCGTAATATGAGAGAGACACACATTCTGAGAACATACATTGCAAATCTCCGATAAATGTAATTCAGTATTCAAAATGAACAAGTGAGAATAATATCTTTCCCACGGACTTGTACAGTGAATTTCGTTTTCTCTTATCAGTAAACTTATAAATATTATAAAAATATTATAATAAATTAATTCACAAATAATATATGTTAACTAGTCTCGGAGTAGCAAACTCATCTGGATATAAACCATAAGTGGATTTTGGGCCGATGCGTTAGTGGGAGGATAAGTAGGAGAAACTAATTCTCAAACAGCGCAACTCTATGAAGACATTAATTTATATACTAACCTTTCTCGCCAGAAGAATTAGAATATAAATTACACCTCATGTACACTTAGAAGTGTACACTGAGATTATGCATGCAAAGTGCAGTTATAGCTAACACAAAGAAAAAGACAAACGTTAATGTAATTACTGAAAATAACTAGAAATAATTGATTTGGAGCTGGTTAGAGGTAACAAGTTTAACAACACTGTAAAACGGAGAGGTGCGAAAGAACCGTCGAACCATTTCAAATACAGATCCAGCCGTAGATGCCGTCCACATGAGCTTCAGATAACCGAATATGAATTGATATCATATGCACTTTCACGGGAACATTAGTTAAATTTAACATTCTATTTAAACAGTTTAAGTTAAATAGCTAAAATTAAAATCTATAAATAAAATAAATTTCATACTGTACACATGGTCACTTTCAATCGAAAACTCATAAGTACAAGATGAGAAAATATCTCCTTCCTCGTATAAAGCTGCTGTCTCTAAGTGAATAAAAGTATTATTTTTTATTAATGTAATTTATTCACTAATTCTTCCAAGAAATAGAATTAGTGAATAAATTAACACGTTTACATATTTCCCTTCTTCCGAACTTGAAAGAGGTGATTATGTATGCTTATCATGCTCAGAATATATAGTTCAAAGAGAATCTGAATGGTTTGTGATTGAAGAATTCTTCTCATGAGTCAAGTGCTTTTCAGACCACGACTGACTCTTTGGAGATATGTAAATTGAGTGTTAGAACATCACTGTGAAATTTCAGGGTAAATACCTGAATTGTTACTAAATTATTTGTACCAATACAAGACGCATATAATAGGGGGTGTCAGAGTTTAGAAAAAAGATTCTTGAACGGCTGAGAGGTAACTGAACGTAAAATTGTCACGGGTAAGTTTGTCTAAAACCGCGGCTCATTCTAGATCGCGCCTGAGATTCAACCTCAAGATTTTATCATTGATTATTTTTCCGTTTCTACATTCAAGATAAATACTCAGACTAACAGAGAATCCATTGCAAAAAAAATCAGAAAAAATCAGTGAATAGCCGTTAAGAAAACGACCGCGGCGTTTTCCTGCGGGTAACTCAGGAGGTACCCGCAGGAAACACTGGACGCAGACTTGCCGAATCCGTAACTCACGCCCGCGGCTCCCGAATATTTCGTTGATTCTTTAACTCTGACACCCCCTAATCTTCCTCTGATGTGATTTGTCAACGAGAGAAGGCAACCTGATCTGGCTACTGGACGTTATCTGCAAAGATCTGTCTTACACTGCTCACGAGAGTTAAATAAGCCAAAAGAAAACTATAACCTATTTGGATAAGCATCAATGGGACTGGATAACCCACCATAGACTCCACAGAAGCACAACGCCGGCTGGAGCCTAGAAGTAGGAGTGAGTCGGATAACTCCAGCAAACAGTATTTGATCGGAACGAATGGTCCGAAGTGGGATGACAAGTTGTGTGCTTATGCGTGAGGTCCAAAAGGGGACTGACACTACCGTTTCTGTACTTTCTGTCGTATAGTACTACTGTGGTACAGTTACACCATGGAACTCGGGATTGTAGCTAAATTTAGGCAGTTCTGAGCTAGCACGACAACGGAGCAGAAAGTGCTGGTAGGAACCCGCAGAAAACAAGTTACCGGCAGACTGTCCTGGTACTACCGTCGACGAGTCCTCACGAGGGGACAGGAAACAAAACACTGAGGATTAGAAACGTGAAGTAGTCACGATTCACGGCATTCCTCCTGAATTCGAAATCCTCCAGCTATGAATCTTGCATTCTCAGAATTCGTGACGGGCGAAGAATTCTTCACTGAGGTGTGCTTTCATGGGGTCATTTTTTGGGGATAAAATAGAAAGAAAGAGCTGAAAAGAAGAAGCGCCGCGGCTTCACTCACGGCTGCATCAGGAGGCTGCCTTCCGGTTTAAGACTAATGCTCCTTATTATTCACCCATGTACACTTAGAGCTATGAGTTTATGGGCTAATCTTTTTCGTAGGAAGAGATAGTTTATAAATGAATGTCTAAAAAGGTCCATAAGAGTTATAATATATAGATAATGGTTGAAATTACAGTGCTTATGAGTTTTTGTTCTTTTCAGAGTCTATGTGTCTTGCTTAGATGAAAATTTAAAAACTCTAATTTAGCTATTCAAATTTAGATATTCAAATTTAGCTGTTTAAATTTAGAAATATAAATTTAGAAATATAAATTTAGACACTGAACTTTATCTTTTACGATGTTCATGTAAGAAACCAGCAGCAATTTACACTTGGATCATTTTGTTTCAATGATGTTAAATCAAATATAACAGCACGTTATCTCAGCAAATGATTAAACCACAAGTGCGGCTATATTAGCGGTGAGGATGCCCACCGCTAATCACTCTTAATCATTACTAGTGGATTCGACTCTGACGGAGACTACCATATGATTTACGCCACGCTGTCACGATGTTAATTGGGCATGTAATGTACCCTTCAGGGTATTGAAATGAGCAGCATATGCTAAGCTTCAAAACGAGACCATGATACCTTCATTCTGATACCAAATGGCTGAGGAAAAAACTCTAGAAGCGAAGATGAATGAGAACCTTGGAAAAAAATTATTTCTTTTTTTGAATTTCGAATTGTTCTACTCTGTAATAATTTTTGTTACAGTGACAATATAGCGCTCTACAATGATATTTCCTTGTCGGCAAATGTCAATCAGTTTGCAATCCGACTGAATTTTGTCGATCTGAAGCATTGCCGCGATTTTGTTCCGGTACATGTAATCTTTACTGGAACCGGCAAAATAAGCACGCGAGAAGGGGCCAGCCACTATCCATTCCAAGCTAGCCACTTGGCACACGCTGGCCAGTGGCTTGTCCTGCTAGCCACTCGTCCGAAGGCTGGCTACAAGATTGGCCGGTGGCTGACTAGCCACTCGCTCAAAGACGAACCCGAAGGATGGCTACAAGCTGGTCAATGGCTGACCAGGAACGGCCAGCCACTGGTCAGCCACTGGCCAGTCTATATGTGGCTGGTCAGAAACGGCCAGCCATTGGCCAGCCTTCTGACGAGCCTGTAGGGAGGTTGGTCAGGAACGGTCAGCCATTGGCCAGCCTTCCGACGAGCCTCCTTCTTGGCCAGCCACTGGTCAGCCTTCTGGCCAGCCTATAGGGTGGCTGGTCAGAAGGCTCTCTGATAGGAGAGCCGCACTATTGGCGGCTCTCCTATCAGAGAGGGGGTTCGAGAGGAGGTTTTCCTCTCGAACCTCCAAGACACTTTGAGACTTAGATTTTATCTTCATTCAGTTTGTTCTTCTCTGATATTTTTTAATCTATTTTTCAGTCTTAGTTTGGTCTCTTTTTTAGTTTCAACCTCGGAAGGTTTTTAGAACTACAGTCTATTAGATAGAGTTTTCATACAGATTTCTTATGCATATTATCACATAGTTCTAAGTAGCACTTAGTCTATTTGGAGACTCTTCTGATATAATATATTTAGTGTAGAATTTGAATATTATCTTTTTTATATATTATGTAGATTACTTTTGTTTATTTCTTTTTCTCACGTTTGAGTTTAGTTTTTCAGTGATATTATTTTGAACAGCTTGGTTATCACCGGCAAGTTTAGTTCGGACCTCTGGACGGATAGGTCAAACCTGATCAGCGAGACTTTTTCAGTGTAAAGTATGCCCCCTAGGATTCATCCCCGACGGTCTGGAGATCGACATTTACATAGAGGATGTTTGGAGGTCCCCGATGAGAAAGTGAGAGTGTCGGAGTCGTTATTGCTTCGCTATGTGTAGACTATGTGACTTTTAGGACCAGCTGCAGGTCATACCGATGTGTTTCATTTTCTTTTCTCAACCGCCGCTGTTCGTATAGATCAGATGACGAGAGAAGCGCAGGTTAGGTTGGACGAACCAGATGTAATTCCAGAGGAGGGTGATCTAGAGAGAGATGTTATTCGGCCGGAGGATACCGAGTTTCATGCAAATCCTATCATATTGTTAGCTCTTGGCATTGATCATGTTGAGCATCAGGTACGGTTCAAGTTCAGCTAAATGTTTCTCTTTCAGTTTATACTTGAATGCAAAGTTATGACATGACTAGAAATTGAATTTATTTGATCATTGATGTTAGAACTTAGACATAATCATACTTTTTGTGGTATTGTTATTACTATGATCGCTTTGATCTTTCCACATCAAACCCGTCTATGCTAGATTTGGCACTCTTTTCTGAGTCGATCCTTGATTCTCAAGTACCCAACGTCTTAGAACCGCCCACACCAGAGGACATAGCTTCAGCTACACCAGTGGTCCAGAGTCTAGACTTAGCGGTTTACGGATTTGTAGGCATTTCTAAGTTGAAGGAGTTATTCACTCTATTCAAAGTGAGATGTCATCATTATGGATGCGAGTTGACTTTCGATCCTCCGGTAGTTTCATGTATCCATCAGACCTACTCCTTGAAGCTTAGATGTCCACAAGATCACACATTTCGATGGAGATCGACTGAGATGGAGTTATATCACTGTGTTCCTCATGTGACTCACCGTTTTTATCATGCTGGTTTGTGCGCCGGATTGAGATACGAACAACTTGATAGTTTATGTCGAGAGGTAGGGTTGTCTTCAATTTCGAGGTCCCATTTCTTTGGATTCTAGAATAAAAAAGATCGCTTCATAAGATGGATTCAAGCGACACTTGAAAGATGGGCCATGAAGAAGGAGGAGGTCCAATCAAAAGTGCTTGCACAACATTTTCCTGACTTGAAGGAGGCTCCTGTGCGTGGTAAGTGCTCGAGCTTGTGCTTAGTTATGAGGTTTTATTGTGAAGTGTGCAAGTTTTGATGAAGCAGTTTTTGAGGAGGATCTGACTTAGTTACCGGGTATTTTAGGCAACTTCGTGGTGTATGCTGATTTGAGATACGACTCGACTAGGAATGACTACAATGAGACATGTGCTTTCATCTCAGCAAATGACGATAAAGTGATCGAGATGGTGAACATGACTCGAGTAGAGACTGAAAACAACTCGTGGTTGATTGAGGATCGAGCATTTGAGTTGGGTATTCAACGACTCATCTCCAGAGGCATAGTACCAGATGAGGTTGTACAGGATGATAAGTCATCAGTTGATGCCATCTCGTCATGGGATTGTTGGTCAGAAAGATCTATGACACAAGTGCAAGAATGTAATCAAAAAGTTCTTAGTAGAGGTGCAGAATAAGAAGCACGTACCAGCGGGTGTGGAGGAGGCTGAGGTTAGGGCTGACCTTGAGCTCCTCACAAAGAGACATTTGGTGTCATGGCTTCGAGATCATGGGACCGCTATACAAGAGAACAAGCCTGTATTGGTACAACGAGTTGCGGAGATGCGAGGGTTGGCAGATAGAGACCTCATTGCATCTAGACGGTTCATGTATCCTCATGGTATAGCTGACAAGTTGAAAGGATAAATACACATGTTGTCAGTTGAATGCGAGGAGGCGATTGGACCTGATGGACGTTATCCGCAAGTTGAAGATGATACATCGGTGTTGGTCATGGATATTCGCAATGCTGCAAATCATTGGACGGGAGACCACACACTATGTAGAGATCTATTAGGAAACAGACCTTGTTGCTCAGTCCTTGATCTGAATCGACCAGCCTCCGACCAATACTATCAAAGAGATAAGTTCATAAACTTCATCTTTCATTTGGAATGACCACACTTCATGTTCAATGGAATATGTGTTGCTCATACTATGAAACTCACAGACTCGTCCACACACTTGGCTATGGTGCAGTTCTTGACTAGTAACATTAAGCCGACAAACATGAGATTTTATACTCGAGCCAGAGAGAACTACATGTTAGAGACATTCAACTCTGTCATCAACAAATTTGCTACGAAGAGAATCCATTATGCACGATCTCATGAGGCCCGCCTTGCTGCATGTTGTTTGGACTAGAACGAGAATATCATATGTGAACCTATAAAGATATTGCAACGTCGACCACAACACACTACTGTTTGACACATGACGGCAACAACACGCATATTACCACCGATGACAACTGAGTGGAAGGAGGAGCTCCGACAACGGTTATTTGACGTGCGAGAAATTGAGGTGGTAAGAATATTATATCATGCTTTATCACTTATCGTGATGGTCAACTATTTTGCATCTTTTGTTCCTGTATAACTGACTATGGTGCTTGGGTGTGTGCAGGAGAGGACTCCACAATCTACTCAACCAGTATGAATTTCGGTTCCGATGACGTCTCCACTATGGTAGGAAATACACATGCGTAACAACTTAAATGAAACTCTTTGGTAATCCAAACTTCATTGATTATCACAGTATTGCTCACAGGACTAACTTGGTTTCTGTTTCCTGAAACCATTGACAGCATGATCTTCATATGGTTTGCCTTCTTTTGTCTTTTATATACACTTTAGTGGATAAATCTTTGAAAAAGAATATGGTTTCTTTTCCATGCTTGCAAAATACTGGCATATTGATTATCTTCACTTCTTTTACCTTTTATATTAGTGGATAAATAAGCGAAAAATGAATATGGTTTCTTTCATAAATTATTTCCTGGCTTGCAAAATACTGACCTGTTGATTATTTTCACTTCTTTTGCTTTTTATATACACATTAGTGGATAAATTTGCAAAAAAAAATATGGTTTCTCTCTTTCTTGTACTTGGATCTGCCTTTTCTCGTTTCAAGGTCAGCCATGTAGGTCATGCTTGTCTGTCCGTGTGTATGAGAAGCGGACTATGTAAGGACTTGAAACCTTCATTGTTGTCCAGCTTGTTCTCTTGTTAGAAGTTTGAGTTGCACTCTCCGTTGGAAGAACGCATGTAGCACAATAAATATACATTATTATCTTATCCATTATCTTCTCCTCTGATCTTACTGCATAAATCAGCTAGCTTGGATAGAAAAATGACTGTACTTTGCCGCCTTTCTCTAAGTTGCGTACCGGATACTCTTGATTTGTTGGATTACGAGTCTTATGACTCTTCGCATCCAGTTCCAAAGATAAGAAAAAGGAGTCCGCAGTGAGCAAAAAATTACTCACCTCCAACTGGAAAAGGTTTTAATTTGGAAAATCCTTTTTCACACAGTGCATAGACTCGTGAGCCAAAGTAGATGAACTATTTCCACACCAGTACAATTCAGTAAAACTAAGGACAGATTTCATTTCGAGGTCCTGTTCGGTCTGGAATATGACACTGATTTGTGTATGAACGCAGATTTTGGTTTGTTTTTAAATTCGTTCCCCTAAATTGGACTGTAATTTATGCTCGAGTAAGCACGTAAGAGCATGTTCACACTGAAGTGACCTTTCGATTACAGATCATGAGAATGATTTGTATGGTTCTTGCCTAGCCTTGCTTGGGAGATCCGATATTCCTCGCCCAATCAAGGACACAACTCTCAACCTCAGACTTACCAGTTCTAATCGTGTCAAAAAATGCTAAGTCACTTATCAGTACCATAGTGGATTGATTTGAACGAAAGTATAGATAGATAATAATATACAGAGGTCTGCACAAGACTGGTCTCTTCACTAGTACGCTCGTGAACTTCAGCGGAGCACAACATTGAATCAAACGCGATCTCAGATTGATATCTGATGACCAAGCCTGCAGCCAACATTCCGAGGCAAACCCACTCCCGCAGCCTGCATCTTCCGACGAACAGGCAACTAACTCAGTCGGCTATGGGTTGAATTTCGAATTCAGTTTCACTCGACCAAAAGTCCCAGTCAAACGAGATCCTACGATTTTCAGGAAAGCAATTCCCTCAAACGATTCCAACAGGTTGAACAGCTCCTCAAAACCTTACCGGCGATCGACCTCCTCTCACTTTCAGTGTTTGGAAGACTTCTGGCTCCTTGCCACCCTCGCCCTGTTTGTGAATAATCAGAAATCTCATGAGTCTTCATGAAATCTTCATCACTTACTTTACTACACCAAAGGGTAACACATGCTCTTACTCGTCCGTAGACTACAAGAGTTCAGAGGCCGCCTTATACCGTGATCAGTAAATATTGATGGAGGTATGTAGTTCGAGGTATCCATTTTATTTCGGCCCCTCTCGTCTTCATATAGTAGTGAGAACGAATCTATCTACCGAGACTTAGTTTCTAGGCGTAGTGATGTTTGAAGTTACCCACTGTCCGCACAAGTTACCTATTGCATGTCCATAACGAAGAGAAAAATGCTTCACTGCTTATGAAACCTGGGCTCACTGATCTGAGAGAAGGAACAAGCCAACAGACAAAGCCACAAGCTACTCGAAATAAGCTGTAAGACCGAAATAATGACAAGCTGTAAGTCCGAGATAATGAACTATCATGTAATACCTTCGATGGGAGTTGAACCCATCTAGCTGGCCATCCCAGCGAAGGTTCACTCCCCTCGCAAGAGGAGAGGAGGCTCAAGTCAATAAAATACTGAAACAACAAACACTCGTAATAAAATAAATCAAATCCTGAAACAGAAGAGAAATCAAAGGATGTATCCTACATGCTCCTTGCCGAGATCTTCCCAACTCTGTTGAACTGCTAACTCTAGAAACTCTAGAAATTGCTTTCTCTCCCTCCATCCTGCTGCGTAAGAGAGATGCTTGTATACTTGAAAACGCTTCCTCTTAGGTTCACTCTCAGACCAAGCATAACAAGCAGCCATAAAAAACGTATCTGGCTCCATCTCCAAAGACGCAGCGAACACATTACAAGAACAAGAAAAGTGTGGATAAAGCTCTCGCAACCGGTCCAGACTCACTAATCTGGTGAAGCGTCTCAGTGCCCCATCCTCATCTGTCCCTGACCAAGAAAACTTCCAGACGTCCTCTACCACAGAGTCAAAACGCTGTTTGCTCGAAATATCCTGCAAGGAGTCTAATCTGGTCTCAAATATCTGCCCACCCGCCTTGGTCATGAAGATAAACAGTTCAAAACACCTCGCTGTCCCGAGTAAAGAGAGGTTAGAGAGAGGAGCTACTAATAGGACTGTAGGAAGGAAACCGAGTAACAGTAACAGTTCAGTTTGAAACAGTCTCAGAGATAAGATGTCCACCGAACATATACCTCGCATCCCTGAGTTCGAGTTTCACATGATCACAATAGAACGCGCTGTACCAGACGACAATATCATGCATTAGTTAGAATACACTTAGCTCGGTCCAGAAAAGGACCTGCAAAACGAGAAATAATCAAGAGCGAGTCGAAATAAACTAAGCGAGAACCACCAAGAAACGGAAACCACCAAGAACCGATGCACCGTCGACAAATGAGCAACACTTAAAACAAAGAGAGTCAAAACAGAGCCGCATTAGTCAGAATACACTTAGCGAGGTCCAGAAAAGGACCTGCAAGATGAAAAATAACCAAGAGCGAGTAGAGAGCTCGCTAAGCGAAAGAATATATGCACCACCAAAAAATGATGCACCGCCGACAAATGAAGCTTATTCAAAACCTAAGGAGTCAAAACAGAACCGCATTAGTCAGAATACACTTAGCAAGGTCCAGTCAAAACAGAGCCGCGTCTGCAGAAAAACGAATCCGAGTTTATGCGTAGATCCACAGCCAAATAAACTAGTCATGATGCTTGACAAGATACTCCATGAAGTCGTCTCTAAACTACCGCACTGATTGCTTGCACTGATTCCATCTACTCTCTCAACTCTCCATAGACAACAAGCACGCAAAGTGTAGCTATGGCCTCCACTCTCCTCTCGCAAAGAACATGCGACTCCACCACAAGACTCCCAGAACCCTAGCTGCTCGGTGGGAACATGTCTGTTGCTCTTCGACCTCCGAACACAATCTGCCGCTCACCGCACTCTCCACTGACTCCAGTGACAAGAAAGAGCGCCGCGTGCGAGCTGAGGGGTTTTCTACCCGAACTTGTGGTTTAAGCCTAAATATTATATTTCCCACCAAACTTTTCTTTCACTGTACAAGGCCGTTGGGGCTCCTTATTAGCGCCGTAGCCGTGCAAGCAGCCGCGGCTTCAAAATCATTTCATGTTATTTCAACATTGACACCCCTAATATCGCAAAATGTGACTCCTCCGGGTCTTATTTGAACTCAAGTGGCGTACAACTTGTACGCCGTGCCATGTATATAATCGGACTTATCACGGGTGGGTTCGGAATCCGGAAATCGCAACGGACAGAACCGGCTCTGGGCTGTAACACTTTTATCGTGGACTGGTTACTGTGAGTTGTAACATTTGAGCAAAATGTAGGGCTGCGATAGGGAGCAGGGAATTCGGACATCTCTCACGGGGCCACGACTATCATGACCCTGATTCACGCCTGGATTTGGGGTCTTCAATAATCTCGAGGACGTCTCATGGATCTAACCCGGATCATGGACCTGGGGAGTCGGGACACGGGACCAGCGACCTGGTGTCCTGACTCCTGATAAAAGGCTGCTGAACAACGGCGTCATGAAGGTACCGATATAAAATCTGTCACCAGTCCTTCCGCCGGAGTGTTCACGACGTCCAGATCCGATAAGTCAAGGGCATGTAAGACGTTGTACATGTGGTTAATTTGATACCGGCGTGGCGTATCAGCAAGGACAAAACGGCGCCAGCAAAGCCTACCCCGTAGTAGTAGCAAGACGAGGAAGGTGGTTGAGGTCAAACGCCGCAATCGGAAGCGTCTCTCTCGCTTTTCTCTCTTGTGACTTGTCGGGTTCTTTACTCATCGAGTCATCGCGGAATCTATCATGAATTTTTACTGCTGATGTGTTCGAATGAGCAGTTAACACATTTATCAAGCTTCTCTGCTCTTCTGCATGAATGATGAGTTACCCAGCCCTTCCAACTTTTTGATGGAGTTTGGCTGTGGGGCCTAGAACCCCTTGCATGCCTTTACATGCTTACTAGGGCCACTCAATCCTTGGTTGTAGAATAATGTCGTAATTTTTGTAAATTAGTGTTATTGGTTTTTCTTCTAAAATACTCTACTCGTATTGATTGATGTAGGGCGAGTGCATGAATCTTAATGGTACGATAAAATGAAAAATAACTATATATTATTATTTCCATGCAAAGTAGAAAAATTAATATGAATAGAGTTAACGTGTTGCTAATAAAATTTACTTATCATCTGCAGAAATGATAAATAAATATTGAAGTCTGTTAATGTTAATTTCTCTAGATCTCTAGACCTTTGTCGTTGTAGAATTTCTGTAATCTCCAGCCAGACGTTAGCTTGATGGGGAGAGCTTCCACCTCTCAACCTGGAGGTTTAAGCTCAATCGTTAGCATTTCCTTAATCAGCGTGATAATTTTACCTTCAGTTCATGAACAGCAAAATGAGAGTAAAAATATTTCTTCTCGTATCAGGTTATGATATTTGGTCAAAAAATTTTATAAAGAAATTACATCAGATTAAAGAAAATCTAGAAAAAAAATATTATTTCTGTATATTTAACGCGTCCTAAACATTTGACGTTTTTTCTGCTCTCAAAGCTGTTAACTTTTTATGTAAAAAGGACTAAATGACCCGACTATTCGCTAAGAGGTCTCTAGCTGCCGTGAGATTCATTGCCCACGTTCTCCTGTGACACTGTGTGATACTCTATAGAAAGACTTCCTTTTGAATTTAGTGGAGGCAAATATGAATATATAATCCACTGTGTGGTAGAAATTAATTTCGTTGCCACCAAAAGATCTTAACGAGGCTAAACGAACAGTATGCAACTGAAGATCAAAGATAGCTCCAGAATTCTATGGTACCTATGAAGGTGAAAATCAATTCGATATGTGTCCAAGTTACAGCAAGCTACCTGGTTGGAATCTACAGAACTGTCTTCAGTTGCATTTATTGTAGTGCCAAATCCATTCTCGTTTTTTCGAATTTCGCGCAACTACTTAAGTGAGATTTTTGTGTTTTAAAGAAAGTTTAGGAAAAGAGTTTATAAGAGAATTGCTTTTAGTCACCTCTTCTTCTCATGAAGGCTAATAATAGCTAATTAAACTTTAATTTATGACCAAAGCTTTTTAAGAAAATAAGTATAGTCATACGCTAATGCACCCATCATTCGTTCGTACCATCAGATTCTTGGTACTTGAGGTCCTCATAAGCTATGCTATAGTTCTATTCGTCTACTCACATCCAAGTGTAAGGATGTGGAACGATTTCCAGAAGTTTTCAAGGTTATGGAGCTCTTCACCAATTTTTAGAGAAACACTCATTTCTTTTCTTTAGAGCACTAATTTCATCTTATTGTGGATTTAACCTAATCCGTTGTGAAAAGAAATGCAAAATGAAATATTGATATTGTCTCTTTCCTTCTTGACTTAATCTCATCATGAAAAATAATAAAATCAAAATTTTTCATTCCCACGCTAGACCATGTTACAACGAATATGCAAGGCGGTATTTTTTCGCTTTCTTTGCTTGTTTTCTTCTTCTTTTTTCCGATGCGAGAAGATGAGGTATATGTCTATAAATTCACCGTTTTCACTTACTGGAGAGAATGAGGAAAGATATCCCCTTAATCTTATGACAAAAATTTTCCAAGAAGAAGGATATAGTTAAAATTAAGATTAAATTTGGAGTAAATTTTATTTATCCAGAGGTCTGTGTAGAAATTAAGCTTCTTCCTGCAACCACTTTGTAGATTTATTTCGCGTTTTCTGCTTGAAGACCCAGGTTGAGCAAAAGCAAAACCATGTCGTTAGATATGTATATATTTTTAATATCAGTACTCTACGTCTATAGCTACAAGCATGTATTATTATCACTTCTTCCATGTTCAGATGGAAGAGATATATGTCTGTTTTAATTTATTTTTTGATTTTTCACCAAGAAAGATTAGATAATAAATCAATGTATATTTGGTAAGATTATCTTTGACTTGTACCTTCTGAAGTGAGTCAAAGTGCATTCTCTGATGGGTCTCTATTTCCCGCATGGTTTTCCTTGGTTAACAATTAATACTGAACGAAAATTTTAATTTTTCACTTTAAATTATTCTAGAATATATATGTATGCTAATAACACAAAGTGAACATGGTAACAAATGCATTAATTGGTTTCCAGGTATTATCCACTCGTAAAAGCTAGCCCGGTGTGATCAGAGCTAATATGCATACTCGATTAACTTGTTAGAATTTTTGTTCGTTTATTGTTATTGGGGAGATAAATAAGTATTAAACCAAAATATAAACCAAGTAAATAATAATCGAACTTTTTATAAATATTACTAATTAACTCATACTTGAAAACAAGAGGAGAGCAGGAAATAAACCATAAATCCTGAGTCCCTGTCGTGTTTCAAAAAATACAAGTATGGAAAACTATAATCATTAATCTATTAACTAAATTATGAGTTCAATTTAATACCTAATCCTTCCGGCAAGAAGAGTTAGTATTAAATTATAAACCTGGATATTTACCTCATCCACCGATAATGTCCATCCGAAGTTCGCTCACTATTTTCTCTTCTTCTTTATATGGGAAAAACTCAAGAAGCATATACATTCATGATTTCTAACAAATGTTATACAACAAATCCGTTCATTCGAATCGAAAAATTTCTTCATCCCTAATGTTCTCACTGATTTGTTGAAATGAAATCATTCATCTACTGAGAAGGGAGATCATATGAATTACTAATTTTGATCCACTTTCCGAACTTGGCATCTTCTCAATTCCGCTGCGGAAATTTTGGGTTTGTTTATAGATATTCTTCTTGCTTTATCAAAGAGAAATTTCAAAAGGAAGCTTTTAGAAATATTAAAGGGAACTTCTGAATTTAATGCGTGAATTCCTGTTTCCCATGAGTCTCATGCGTACATTTGTCCATATGTTAATTACTCTCTTGGATGATTTCTCTTTTTCTTTTTCTTTGGAACGGTGACGGAACACCAGAAAAACGTCATTAATATGAAAAACGGCCGAACAGAGAGCCGTCCATACTGGTGGGAGATACTTTAGACAAACCAGAATGGCCACCCGAACAGACAAAACGGAGGGACTGCTGGACCCCAGCCAAAGCCAACCGGCACTAGTACCTAGCACTAAAACACGCGGATGATTTTATATGCATCTACAGTTCTCTATAATACTGATATTAACGATCTCTGAAATGATTTCCGTATCGTATGCACGACACGGTGATCGATCTTCTCAGATACACTCTTTGATCTTTGGGGATTTTATTGGGTTGACAATAGTTTTTGCTCTGAGAAGTGTGCTAATAAATTTGAAGAAAATTACTTAAAACATCATCCTGTAGAAGGAGTCGCACTTCAACATCTTCCAAGGTTTCAAAATATCTTAAACATCACTTTACGAGCATAGACTGATGAGTCATCACAAGTAAACCGGTTTAGGATCCTTGTAACACAAATTTCTTGTAAGTCTCTAAAAGTGAACCTCGAATGTCTCCATTCGCGTTTAAAACTGACATCAATAGTGTAAACACTAGAGAGAGTACACTCCATTCGCGTTTAAAACTGACATCAATAGTGTAAACACTAGAGAGAGTACAGTCAAGACGAGAGCTAGGACATGGTTTGAGAATTGACCCAACGATGGAATGATTTGTTATTGATAGAGTATGATGACATTTGTGCTTGGTGAGCTCAACAGCAATGCAGCGCCTCGACCCAACACATGCTCTTTCTTACAGGCTCCGCTGGAAAGGTGGAAACAAAAGCAGCTGGCGCAAAATTTATTTGGCTTCATGCCAAATGAAGGTTAGTGCTCATAGACTCCAAATTGGCTGAATCTTTCTATTGTCACTGTACATATTATTTGCAGAAAAAGGATGGACAAGGAATCAGCAGTGATTATCTAGCACTTAACAAAAGATTTAAGTATAAGTGAGATCTAGGTACTAGCGTAATCCAAATGACTCTGATTAGAGAATTTCAAGAAGCTTGTAGCTTTTAGCTACTACTCTTATAGATTAGTAGCTAAAAGCAAAAGATTAGCCAAGAGATTTCACATCAGCATGTACGTGCATGTGATTCAGTCAGAAACAAATGTCAATGGTGCGAGTCTTTTTGTTCACGTCTCGAATCTATCTACATTCACAATTGAGAGCACAGCGAAACTCATGATGGAATACAATTTGGTAGTATTACTCATAAAGGATGAAAATCGAGAAGGTAGGGTTTAAAATGAGTATAACTTTGAGTTGTTGAGTCATTATCTCTTCATGGTAGCTTTTTCTCGTAAAGCATGATAGCTTTGCATCACATTTTCAAACAAAACTGACTTATGAATCATAAGAACTGATAGTTTTTCTGGTACTAATCTGAATAATTAGTACCGTAGTAGAACTAACTATCTTTGATGTTCTGCGCAGTCAAAGCACAAGCAGCTCAGATTACTATGCATTCCAATTTTGAGACTACATAAGAGTTTGAATATGCTCCACGATGTTGATCTATGGAGACTTAGATAGGTATGTTGTCATCTTGAACTTGGATGCAAATCCAAGTTCAAGGTGGCAACATGTAGATATGGTGCAAAATTTTCAGAAGGGTCTAGAGTCAGACCGAAGTAGAAACATTGAGAACTGTACACCCATTGATGTTTCAAATAAGCGCAAGAGAGGTAGCTTGGGTGCATGTGGTGGATCGATTGAAAAGGCATGTGCAAAAATGTATCAGACCGTTGTGAATGAAAGGTGAAGGCTCAATTCAAGAAAGAGATGCAAAATTGGATGAGTACAGTCTGTAATCTTTTGCTTACATGTCTGACGCATGTACATACATGGAGAGCACCTTCACACAACACTTGATGATTTGCCACCACGTTGGTTAATAGAGTGCTTACATACCACGATGTCCAAGCTAAGAAACTAGTAGAAGCATTTTGAGGTGATTAGGAATGACCAACAAACTATTATGCTATGTGGAGAGATAAAGAGATTTCCCGAGATGACATATGTGATGGTGAAAAGTAATCATTTCATAGAATATTTCAAGATATTGCGAAAGACTGAAGGTTGTAGACTCTAGAGCATGTGTGGAGTGGGATGTATATCCAGACACGCAAATATTCTAAGGATCTTCATATGTCCATCTGTCCTTCGAGAAGCATTTGTGTCTTACGTCTTCACATTGGACTTGACGCTTGTCATACAAAGAACCAGAGATTCCGATGCAGCTATATCTTGCCACGACACTTGATGACAACAACCACATAACATTTTTGGCTTGAGCACTAACAACAAGGAGGATGAGCAGAATTGGACATGGTTCTGTGAGATGCTTTCTAGAGCAATACATGGTATTAATTGCTCTCATGTGTCTTTTGTCTCATATAGGTAGAAGAGTCTGATCCAGACAATAAAGAATGTATTTCCTGGACACACACATGTGCAATTTACTGTGCACCTAGAGTGGAATGTCAAAACAAGATATGGTGTAGCACTGGAAAAGTTGTTCAAGAAACTCCATAGAACTAATTCAAAGAGAAAGTAAGCTGAAGTTTTTTGAATTCTTCTCAGTATCTTCTGAACTTATTTTTTGGTGTGCAGAGCTGACATTCTATTCACTGGTTGGCTGTGCATAGTTTCAGAGATATAATGCGCCAAATCGAGAATGTGAACAGTAGTGCTAGTGTGTATATCAGATCCATCGATCCTTGTTGTTATGCTGCATATGCGGTCAAGTGTCTCAAGTTTGGACAATCCTCTTCTAACGTGATCGAGAGTGCAAATGCCATGTTGTTAGATCTTTGAGTATTTTCACATTTGAAGTTGTTGGTGCAACTTTATAAGTACGTCATGGAATCTGTAGCTAAACATCAGAAGGACGTGCAAGAAGATCAACACGGTGTCGGGTTGAGAGTCTTCCTGGGAAAGGCGAACCTTCTGGCTGTGATATGAGCTTGAAGGCTGTGTTCAATCTACTCAGGGAAGCGTTGGGCTTCAGGCTGTGGATGGTTTACTCAAAGGATAGGCTTCAGGTCTCAAGGTGATACTGAAAAACACTCATATAAGTCTCTTGGCTCTTCTGATATGTTCAGGAAGTAAAGTTCAGACTTAACTAGCAATGATAAGATCAGATGGCGAACTTTGACACTCAGGATTGAGAAATATGTGAAGGTTCAGGCTTCAGAACTCCTCCTACATGTTAAAGAGGTCCTACTGGATACACATACGAAGTTTCAGCTTCAGATCAATTCAGAGCATTAAGATATGAGTAGAAACTTTCTGAGTAGAGAAATAACGGCGATTTCTGGTACCCAGACAGCTATTTCGACCTAGAACAGAGAATTGGCTGGACCACTTTGGAAAATTCTTACAGGATTTTCAGTACACAGCTTGCTGAACACTCTTGTGAAGTTGGACCTCCTGATTCCACACAGAACTCCAGATCTCGCTCTCTGAAGTTGCTGTTCCAGATTGAGAGCTTTTCAGACCCCCTCAGCTTCAGCGGCCGCCCTGAATTACTCAGTCACTCAAATAATATGAAAATTTTTGGACAGTCGTAGCCCGGCTGACAGTGAACGCAACCTCGAAGGTTTGAAGCGATTTCCTCAATTCTGCTGGAATTGACACTGAAAACCCCAAAATCAACAAAAGTGCAGCAATTTTGACACAATCTGAACTTCAATTGGGCATAACTCCTTGTTTATTGATCCAAATCGATCAAGAATTTCACTGACAGTGTTTGGCTCGACGAGCTCTATCTCCCTGTGCTCTCAGATTTCGCAGTGTCCTCACCAATTGCTCGAAATCTACTCTAGAGCTCTGTTTCTAAACTTAGAGTTTTACAAAAGACAAAAATAGACCAATGGGAGTTCATAGCTCCACTTGACTGTCCTTTTGTGGCTTAAACTACCTGGTAACTTATCTACACTCATAGGCTACCACGTCAAGGCCCCTAGAGTGATGAGCCACCTTCAGCCTCTCCTGCGCATCAGCAAGATCCTCCTCCCTTCGCTCCAACTGCCAATGCCCTCTGGATTCATAACAGTGGTAAGCCGAAGCTTTACTCCATAACGAGCAAAGAACTCCTTCACTTCAGTGCCTCTCAACTCTCCTCTATCTGCACGTAATCTCCCAACCGATCCATAACGACAGATGATATCTTCAAGCACAAACCTGCAGATATTCTCTGTAGTCTTCGTCCGTATTGCTCGTCCCTCCACATAGTTGGAGAGATCCTCTCGAGCCAACACCAAGTAACGCATCCCCCATAGCTCCGGTGGCATCATCACAAGATCAAGAACCCACTGAAAATGAATACTAGGTGGATAAGTAGGTACAAGCCCATCTCTGTAACGGACCTTAGAGTAGAACTGGCAGTGCAGACACGACCCAACAAAGTCCACCACGTCTTGATACAAACCCTTCCACCAGTAACGCTCCTTCAACTTCGTGTATGTAGCCCAGACTCCACGATGTCCAGCCCATAAGATGTCATGAAACTCTTTCAGCAGATTCAGCTTCGTCGGTTGATCATCCACCACTCTAGCAAGCATCCCGTCTCTTCTCTTCGGACGTTTCCACAAATAACCTTCACGTAGAAGGTAGCTGTACGCCTTCCGTCTGATCTCTTTGAACTCTGCATCACTCCATCTTTCTCTCTTGGATAACGAACTCAGATAAAATCCAATATCACGGAACTTATCCGTGTAGAACTCCTCGTTGAATGGCAGTGGTTCCAAGTCTGAAGTCTGCTGACCAACTTGGCACCAACGTCTCTCCTCTCTTCATTCTCCACCTCTGCAAACATCTCATCCTCATCTGTATAACGAGCCCTAGACAACATATCTGCAACTGGATTGTCCTTCCCTGCTATATGCTTTAGCTCAAGGTTCAGACTCCGGACATAAGCAATCCATCGCAGCATTGCTATGTCTGGTGTATTGCAGTTTGCTATCATATCCAACAAAGACAAACAATCTGTTTCTAGTATCACACGAGCTCCTATCAAGAACTCTCGATCTATCTTCATAGCAGTAACAGCTCCCTATAACTCACGCTTCACTTGAGGATAGTTACGCTGTCTATCTGTTAAGATCCGAGCTCCAAACCTTGAAACAAACCGCACACCTTCTGCATCTTCTTGACCAACTGCCCATCCAATCGCCTTGGGACTCGTATCAACAGTCAGTACCACAGGTCTCCCGCTCTCGTAGCTAAGCCTCCTTAGTATAGGTGGAGACTTCAGAATCTCCTTCAGCTGCTCCATCGTCTCATGATGTTCTTGCCGCCAAGTAAACCTCCTTCTTTCTCAGAAGTGCATACAGAGGCTCGGCAATGTGTGCACAATGAGGAATACTCACACGAAAGAACACACAAGCTCCCAAGAACCGTCGAACCTCAGTGATGTTGGTGCAGTCAGCTATCCTTGCTATAGCATCTACCTTCTCTGGGTTCGGACGCCTCCCAAAAGTACCACACCAATGACCCACCACCACAATCTCTGACATACCAAAACAAGATTTGGTACCTCATAGAGTGAGGTGTACCTCCTCCAAACGCATCAGAATCTTCTCCACATCCCGAATGTGGTCTGCAACGATCTTTCTGCATCCATCAGAAGTCACCGCTTCGTCTTTGTCTTCCACCGGACAGCCTTTCATGGGAATATATCCAAAAACGGGATAGTTACCTCAGGTACAAACTCTCGTAACATCTTATGCATCGCATTCTGCATATGGGCTACTGAGTTTGTAGCACCCTGAGGAAGAGTACACATCCGCATCAATCCCAAAGGTGTACGCATGGTAGTCAAGTCTGTACTCTCCAAAGCAAGCTGAAACTGATCATAACCTGAAAACAGATCTCCAATAGAATAGATTGACCTTCCAGCAAACGCCTCAGCTACTTCATCAACCACAGGTCCTGTTTCAACATTTCGAATCGTGATGTTGTTGGCAGGCTGCAAGTCTTGGATGAAGCGTAGAGCTCTTGTCTTCTTAGGTACTGTGAACCATCGGCTAGAGTACGGAGCCATAGATGGTTCAAGAATACCCATCTGCATCCTCTCCTTCAGTAACTCAATCACCTTCGGTAGCAAGGCACGAGGGACTGGAATCGGCTTCAAGTCCCAAGGTACGTTAGGAACAGTGAAATAACCATCGGAGCTATCACACTAGGATCCACGCAACCTATCTCCTCAGCCGAGAAAGAAAATGCCTTATCATGGCTAACTATCATCTGTTCAAAAGCTCGTTTCTCCTCTTCAGTCAAGAAGCCACCCCCTCCTATCTGGAGCTGCTCGAGTGTTTCTTGAGTAAACTTGTGTCCTACTTGTGTAGGATCTCTAAGCACAGGCTCAGTAGCCGCTAACTCCATCTGCTGCTGAGAATCAACAGATAATTGGGTCGCCACAGGTCTCACCTTCCTTGCTATAGCTTTATACTTGGCGTGTACTTCTACTTCCTGATGTAAGCCACACCAACAGACTGCATCCTTCCATCCATTCTCCAGTCTCGGATGAGGACTATATCGCAAGTACGAGATAATCTCCTCATAGACTCCACGAGAATGGATGGGGATCACCACCCTACCTCCCATCTGCTCCATCAACTTATCTACATCATCCAGCCAACGAACAAAAGACTGTACACCTACAAACTCCTCATAAACACCAGAAATCATCTCATCTTCCTTCAGAACTCTTGTACAACGCAGATTTGCTGCACACCTCTCCATCTGTCTTCTACTCTTCTCAGTCAAATCCTCTATCCGCGTGAACTCACTCCAATCATCAGAACTGAAAGCCATCAAACCAGATCTCCAACTATGTACAGTGCAACTACTTTCTGAATCTTGAGCAGCCTTTCCATCAGCCTCATGTGATCCCTCAGGCTGCTCAAGCGGGATCATAGTAGCAGTAGATCCTTCACTCAACATAGATGGTGATCACAACAATCCGATCTCGTATTCTTAATGAATACAAGGTAGAGTCTGAACTACAAAGATGGAAACCAAGAGATTACAAGCAGGAATTGATCTTTGCATATCATGCTCTTGGTGCCTGTTTCAGATCATAGAAGACCCTCCGTAACTTACACACACGAGAAGGGAACTTATGATCCTCATAACCTGGAGGTTGTTGCATGTAGACCTCCTCCTCAAGATCACAATTGAGGAAGGCGTTCTTGAAGTCCATCTGGTGCATCTTCTAACCTTTCTGAGTTGCAACTGCAACTACGGTTTGAATAATCACCATCTTCGCAACTAGAGCAAAGGTCTCTTTAAAATCCACTCCATGTTGCTGTGCGTAGCCCTTAGCTACCAGTCTGACCTTGTACTAATAAACAATATCATCCGAGTTGCGCTTGACCTTGAAGACCCACCTGCAACCAATCGCTTTCTTGTCCTCAAGTAAGTCCACCAACTCCCAAGTCTGTTGGTGGTGAAGCGTAACAAGTTCAGCTTCTATAGCACTCACCCATTGAGCTTTGTGCATCGTCTCCTCAAGTGAACTCGGTTCTTGTTCTTAAAGAATCAAGTTCACTGATGTGCAGCAAGAAAACCTTCGTGCATATACATACTAATTGGATGTTTTGTCCGTTCATATCTACAAGAGGTAATCAATGTACTAATCATCTCTCCTTTCAACTTATATGACATAGACGCCAAGGTCTGCGACAAAGTATCCACAGGATGTGGAAGATCCATGTATCTGGACGAGTCAAACATACGTTGTAATAGCACTCTCTCGTCTTGTGTAGAAACTACACTAGTTCCATCAGGTTGTGTTACGTGGACTCTAGCTTTAACAACAACTTTATGGAGAACTGATTCTGATCTGGAATCAGTGACTTCGTCAGATCCTCCACTCAACATACTACTTTGTGTTGTTGAACCATTCACGGAAGCTTCATCTCTATAATAGAGCACTCATGATATCTACCATGCTAGTCATAAAACTTGATGACTTGCTTGTTGTTGTGGACCTCCTCGAAGTTGCTACTGCCAACATCTATCACATGAAAAACAACATTATTGTTAGCGATCTAGATTAGTTGTGAATGGTCTGTAAGCAATTGTTGTTCTCCACGAGCTAGTGGGAGAGAAAGTGGTATCAAGGAGGGTAAAGGAGAAAGAAGATGACTAGAAAGGTTGTAGTTCTTGGAAGTTAATCGCTTGCAAGAGAATCGAAATGTCTTGAACTTGAGAGGAGATTTTGTGATTCATCGAAGAATCCGATGGTGAAGTTTTTGTTTGATTGATTGACTGTTTCTCAAGTGACTATCTATTTTGTCATACGGTTCGCATTAGGAGAGGTCATGATAGGTTTCTGAATATCCAATCAGACTTGATCCGGTCAATCTTTGTCGATGATGATTGACTGCCGTTAGGCAACCATGACTCTTTCATCCCAATGATGGTTCTTTGTGTCAAAATGATAAACATTGGAATAACTTGGGAGGCCAAGATTTTGTTTGAGAAACGATTGGAGAGTTTTCGACTTCCCGTAGGAAATTTATTATGACGAAGACGAGATGAACAGTTTGATTAACAAGTCCTTCTCATGATTCCTGAAGGTCGAGAGTGTAGAAAATCGTCATCTCTAGTGCCATCACTTCTTCTTCACAATGGAGTGACCATGGTTATTACATGACCTTCTGCCATCCAGATTGTTGCGATAGTGATCTTATCAAAATCTGATCCAATCACAACATCGACTTGATAGATGGTCCAGTGACAAAATATGCTTACTTCTTTGATAGTGAGCACATTGGTCATCAAGTTTACATCTGGAAAAGAAATTATTGCGTGTATAAGGAATTATGGATTCGCTATCTTGTGCTCTGACACTCAGTGGCACAAAGTACCACCTCTTTTTGTTCTAACTTTCAGCTGACAGCCATGAGAAATGGAGTGAGAGTATTGCTTGTGTTAAGACTTATCTCAAACAAACTTTTCCACGTAGTGCCAACTTCAACAAATTCTATGAGATGGCTCATATGCTTCGCTACTACTCCTTTTACCTTTAGAGCAGCCGATATGCATGAGATTTGCTTAGACTAAAAAACTTGATTTACATTTATCTTTGATTCATTACAAAAAGACGTGTTTATTGACTTTGAAATTACCGTTGCTTCGGCTGTTAGCTTTTTTTAACAAGATGAAGAGCTCACAAAATCAACATTTCATGTCATACCTTTAGATCGATGGCAAAATGAACAACTATAAAGGAGGAAGGCATCTTGCTGCACATGGAGTTGATGCATGAACATCGAGCCAAAGAAATCACTTGCTGCTGTTGGGAATCTACTGTGATGTCGGTGATGTTGTCTTGCACTCGAGGTGCACTTGACATTGATTTTTTCTGGAAAGATATTCCAAGGTGATTCATCAACTTGATTCCATACTAACACCACAGACACTTTTGGCACATTATGACTTTACAACATTTAATTTTCTCCAAGAGATATTTACAACTAGATATTTATATGAAAGCTTATCTTGAGACTTGAATGTGCATCCGCTCAAATTTATGTTGTAAGTCTTCCTGTTTAAAGACCTTAAAAGCTTATGATCTCATCTCTGCTCTCTTCATAACTTGTAGAAACTTTCTCGAACTTTCCAAGACGGGCTACTACGATGACATCTTATTTCATGTATCGTCTCGGTTGGATCTCTTACGCATCTTTCTTTTGCTATTCCTTTCCATGGTATGTCTATTATGTATGCATTTGTTCATCCATGTGATGTCAACAACTATACAACTTACCTAACAATGTGTTGGAAGATGACGCAACATACTCCTTTATGCTAGTGGTTATTTTCCGATGATTAAAGTAGTAGTGTTAGATTTTGAGACAAGGCGATCATGACCATAAACATCAAACGGGAGCGTTTAATATGTGAACAACTTAACATATAGTGACTTAGAGACTTCACTACAAAAAGCTTGATAGCGTCAATGCATTACAAAAGGCTTGATAGTAGTATTGCAATTCTTTTGATGGATCTCTTCAGTCATTTCTTGTAGATAACAACATATTATCACTTTGGTGTGAACGATGAAGTATGATGTGGTGTCCACAATTTACAGGATTGGAGATTTTTTGAGATTTTTAAAATTAATAACGTATCTATGTAACTGAAGTAGCATTATTACTTAAGATTACACCTTGCTTAGAGGGAAGATGAGCTTAAAGGCTTTTCGTAAGAAAAAGTCGGCTTCTTCCGAAGTCGGAAGACGGACATCTTCCGGGAAGACGTCTTCTCCATCAAGTCTTCCAGAAGACGGAAGACGGAAGACGGACATCTTCCGAGAAGACAGTGATCGCGTTTGCATGGGTACCAACCACGCGCCACATAGACAAAAGGTACGTGTACCTACCAAGTAGTAACCATAGTAGTAGGTAATTCGGAGTAACCCATGACATTACCTAAATCGCGTAGGGAAGATACGGGTTGAGAGCACATTAGCACAGAATCGCTTGCTGCTTCCTGCATTAGAGATCGATTGCGCATTAAGGATCGATTTGCATCTTGGGGTATCGAAGTAGGTTGTGGAAGCAAGGAGAGTGAAATTGAGAACACCCAGGATCGAATTGGAGCGAGAGAGAGAGCGAGGCCGTTTTCTAGCCAAGAAGCGCATATTCGAGCTGAGAGAAGTAAGAAATCCCTGAGGATTCCAAGAAGCAGACATCGAGAGTCTATTAGGAACCAGATTTATATTAGTATAGATTTTTTGAAAAAAACCTCCCCGGAATTCATTTTCTAATTTATCCGGAGAGGTTTTTTTTTACTTTGTAATAATAGAGAAGCTTCGGTGCAGTAGCGGGAATCGATTGCAGCAATAGAGGGACGCAGCTCAAGATTAACGACAGGAGCAGGATCGTGGTGTCACATTGGAGGTGGAATTGACGACCCGAAACGCGCAAAAGACTGAAGAAAGCAGTCAGAAGCAGTACTGAGGTTCTTCCCGTGTTCTTTTCTCCTTTCCCATCGCTTCCCGCCTCTGATTTGATGTCCTCCGCGCTTCCCTGCTCGTTTGCCGGAAGCTCATCGATCAATTCCCTACCTTGAAACTTTCTTCTGCAAAAATTGGACGTGGAAGCGCTGTCTAATTTTTGACAGTCATCTTCTCACATCTTCCTGAGTTGGAATCGAGCTTCCCCATCTCCCATTCCCAAATTTGATCACCTGACTATCAATTTCCCTACCCTATCACGCCTTTGTTCCCAAATCTTTGGACAGAAGACACTTCTGAAGATCGGAATATTTTTGGAAGACGGTTCTGAATGTCTAAATGTCTTCGGAAAATGATTGTTTGCAATTCCTATCAAGATTGGATTTGATTGGAATTTGTGTTGAGAGAAGCTTGGTACGAATCTTGAGTGAGCTTGTGAGTTGATTGTTGTTTAGAGAAGCTGGAAAGTGAGAACCAGACCTCTGTCTCCCAATCTTCCTGCCTTCTCAAATCCACATCTTACTAGAGAGACTAGAAGGTTGGAAAGACTGGCAGAATGCGGGAGAAGACGTGAGGGTCCTTTACCGGTCTCTTCTGTCCGATCCATAGCATCATGTTCTTTCTTCTTCCCGAACTTAGACGAGAGTTGTGAGAAGCCTTGCTAGCAGAATCTAGAGAGAATGATCGAGGGTCATGTCTTCCCGTCATGCAACAAGCTTCTTCTGAGTGTGTATGAGAGGTAAAGAGTTGGAAGAACAGAGTATGAATGTTCCGTGTCTGTTGTGAGACTAGATTGCATGTCGGAAGCCGAAGACAGGTGAGACCAATGATGAGAAGTCTGGCTGTGGGAAGTCTTCTGAGTACGTCAGTTAATCAGAAGCTGTCTCGGGAGTCTTCTTGGAGATCACTGTCATCGCAGGAGTCCGCAACCCTCTTTTGAACCTTTTCGTATACTTTGCTTCTCACGTATCTTGTATCCTCTGTTAGGAAGTAGGATGAAATGCAAGGTGGGTTGTCTTCTTGGGAATCCATGCGATGCCTTGCTTAGTTAGGATTGTTTAGATATAGCTCGGAAGACGAGAGGTACTTAGGAAGCACTGTTAGAATCTCGGAAAATGGAATAGCTGTCTTTTGGAAGACTAGATTCATCTTTTGAGAATGGAAGCTAGACTGTGAGGACTTGAGAAGGACTGAGCCTTTGACTCACAACAAGTACGTGTGGCTTAGTGTAACAGAGGCTCGAGCATGTCGATGCATCTGTGAAGCCTTGGATTTCCAATTTGTTAGAAAATTTTTATTTTTGTTAGATAAAATAGTAGACAATGACGACTTCGGACGAAAGAGCCGAAGGTGTGCGATCTCCAGTGAAGTCTTCTTCTGTGGAGATAATAGGAACATCAGGCCCGAGAGGAGACCAAGGAGAGACGAGTACGCGAAGGATACCTTCGGAAGCGGTAGCAGCGGAAGTAAAATTTCGGACTTCGCCCAGACTGGAAGAGGCTACGACTTCAGGACCGAATGACTCGAATTTCGAAAGAGAGTTGAAGATGTTTGAACAGACTCTGGAATTCCTAAGTGGTATAGCGTTGCCAATCATGACGCAGTTGGACATGCAAAGGCATGTATACGAGAAGGAGACGAAAGAGTCGATTTTGTTGAGCGACCTTCTTAGTGCGGTGCACTTCGGGCGATAAGGATAGATCAAGGAGAAGGATGCTCTGTCAGAGAAGCTTGCGGAGACTTTGGTCGAAGTCAAGAAGTATATTTCGCAGCGAGATGCATTGCTTATAGCGTAGTCACATGAACAGACAAGGTACTTGGAAGAACTTCAAGAAGGACATGCGAAGTTGAACCTCATGACTTCACGCTTCCACGATCTGAAGTCAGAGAGGGATGCTATTTGGAGAAGTTGGCTACTAAGGATGAGGAGCTGGCGAAGTCTGAGAAAGCGAAGGAGATAGTTGAGACGAAGGCCGAAGAACTTCGAACGAAGCTGGAAGAAGTTACGACGACATACTTCGCCACCGAACTCAACGCGACAGAGATGGAGCTACTCCAGCGACTTCGGGCAGAGTTAATGATAGCGTCAGATCCTTCGGCGAAGAGTAGAATAGTTAGGATAGCGGAGAGGATCATTAGAGATCTGAAGGAGCTTAGGGAGACGGTTAAGTTTTCATTATGGAGTATAGGACAGACATTACAATTAGGTAGAGTAGAAACTTCGATTCCGCCAAGTGGGGAGTCGTGATCATACGGTCTAGATGTAATCATCTTTTGTAGGAAATGAGATCCGCCATCTTAGGGCGAAAGGCTATATAAGCGATGCGATTCTCAAGCATTTTACCTTTTCCATGTTTTCAGTTTTTGTTAGTTAATTTTTGATTACGCAAGATTACGGAGTGAGAGTGTGAATGATATGGACGAAGGCAATTATCTACGAAGGATTTAGTTTGTTGTCGCATGTATAAATCTGATTGATGCAGAACCTCCGAAGTTGACATTCGGCGAAGAGAGTCTTCGGGCTATTGAAGTGAAGGACATTTCGAGGAATCTGAGAACATATTAGTTATTGTGAAGTGGAAGAGCATAAGTTAAATTGTAAGAAGAGTTCGGAACATGGTGGTTTCGTCTTAAGTTTGGCTTCTTCAAATAAGTGGGATTCTTAAGAGTGAGGATTTAGTTGGAAGAACACTTCTTAGGAAGAGTAGGGGCCTTATTCTTTGAGCCTTGGTGTGAAATCTGTATTCTTCTGTCTTTTCAGAAGAAGACTACTAACATTTCAGCAGTATTTGCTATCTCATTTATTCATACATCTATCTTCTCGGATCTTTTATATGTTTGTTGGAAGGGTCCCTGATCAAGAACTATTTCATTGTTGTTTGTATTCGAATTATCAGGTTTTTCTTGGGTTTGGTTTCTTATCAGACTTAAACTCTCATTCGGATATTATTCTATTCCGTGAGAATAACAGAAAACTATCTGAATTATCATTGTAACGTTGTAGTACTGTGTTTTGTGTAATTGTTAACTGTGTCTTCGTGGAAACAATCCTTAATTTACTATTTTCCGATACTTTGCGTTTCTCTGGGTTGTTATATATAGAAACATTAAAACTTTTGGCGCCGCTACCGAGGATACAGATTTAATTTTTACTTAAATTCAGTACGTTGTCGTGTTGTGGATTGGCTAGGGTGTGAAACCACCACATATCCTTCGTACGTGTTTGGTGTTGAGAAGCCACTGGGACCTTATCGTGTCAAAAGATAAGGCTCCACGTGGACGATCCGTGTACTCTTCGCTGAGTGGAGATAAGAGTAGTACTCTTGTCGTCACATGTGAGATTGATGTATAAGAAGAGAGGTGCGCGGAGCTTGAGATATGGAGTGTAGAGTATCCAAGTCTAGTGGAGTGTGATCAGTATCATCGGATGAAGTAAGCGGCAGTGCGAGTGGTAGGCATGAACGGAGAACCCTGATCTTCCACTTGCGCATCCATTCGTCATTAAGCTCCATTGTCTGCCGCGAGATCATTTTCGAGTATTTATGGTAGCTCATTGGGGAGAGTCGTTTATGGCTGCGGTGATGGCTACTCTGGATCCTATCGTTCTTCCCATTGTCACTTACGACGCTGTTTGGGATCTTACTGTCTACATCTTGCTCTGATGTGGGTTGGATCTGAACTTCCCAGCGAGAGTTCCGTTCAACACTTGGGTCGAAATACGATGTTACAGTCGTCCAAAGGTGGCGCATCGTGAGTTTGTCGTGAGAAACTTCGGTGAGGATTATTACAACCAGATAATAGCTTCATCTGTTCCTTTTGTAGTTCCGTTTATTGTCAACCGTTTTAGAGTCGGGATTCTGACTCTCTATTGAGCGTAGTTTGTACATCGTGTTTACGTGCTTCGTGGCCGACGGCATCGTCAACGGCACGTGTTTGGAGTTTGTTCAATATAAACTTTGAGGCCTAAATGGTACTCTTGGATAAAAATTCGTTCTTTGTGTGTTTGTCATGTGAGTGAAGACAAAACCTTTTTTTGTCAACTTGTTTCTCATTGGTCGAAAGTTTGACCAATCACCTTCTATCAAGTTCCTTTCACGTTTTCGAGGGTAGAGACACTTCTCGTGGTCCATTCGCGGAGTGTGAAATATGGTTGGAAAGCTTGGGAGACGAGGATGCCCGTAGACTCAATGGGTGCTGGATTTGAAGCGCTGATGAGAAAGTTACGATCAATTGAAGCTGAGGGGGTCAAATTCGTGACCAATTTCATTTCCGTGAAGTCTTTCTCACTTTCTGGGAATTCTTTGAGGTTGCTGGAGATGAATTGACTGTTGCTGGAAAGCTCTTGAGATGGGCTTGCCGATGGACTCCGAGATCGATCGATTCCAAGCCGGAGTGAAAAAGTTATGGCCAGCTGAAGTTGGGTGTCTCAAATCGGAGGTTATGATAGTAGGTGACTGTAAACATGTGACATTGAGAGAGATATGGAGAGTTTGAGGTCGAATTTCGCTATGAAACCTTCCAGGGTCTGAGAACGTACAGTCAGCTACCTACCTGTGGAATTTCAGATCATTTGGATTATTGGGTTGAAGGGAAACGTTGTTTTTGTGCACAAGGGTCTGCATATCGCCTTGTGTTGTTGACGAAAAGAGCTTGATCGTTCCGTGAGTTTGGTTGAAGATCTGCTGGTGAAATTTTACAGAGTGGTAGTGATTGTGACACATTAGCTTCCTGAGAAGTTTGAGCTGTTTTGATCGAGCGGTTTGTGAGGAATCGAACAGCAAAGTTCTGTCGAAATAGTATCATGTTATAAAAATAGCGATAAGGGCTTGATCGTTCCGAGAGTTTGGTTGAAGATCTGCTGGTGAAATTTTACAGAGTGGTAGTGATGGTGACACATTAGCTTCCTGAGAAGTTTGAGCTGTTTTGATCGAGTGGTTTGTGAGGAATCAAACAGCAAAGTTCTGTTGAAATAGTATCGTGTTACAGAAACAGCAAACTTTGGAAGGACATAGATGCCAACTCAGAGATGATCTCTCTGCATGTAATACCTTAATAGAGAGATTATTCTACAGGCTATCTGCTAGCTTTGGTTTCATCTCATTCTGAGCTGTGGTTGGGGAGTGACAGCGAGGTAAAGTTGAGAGGTTCTTGCTTCGAAAGGCGCAAGAGTTAAGATTCTTTGAAGAACAAGTCGACCTGGAGGTTTTGCCAGTGCTTCAGAGCACTTGATCATGGGTATGGAGAGTTGTTGACTGTATTTCCTGTGTTTGGATCCTCTCCATACCCGCATGCCTGTTTGTACGCCCAGTTGGTTTTGATTGGATTTGTGTGCGGGCGTTGCGCTTAGGTTTCTTTTCTATTAGGAGTGCTGGTATTTCTCTTGTGGTGAGGCTGGAGTGATGACCAGCAGACCCAAGAGTGCTTGCGGTGATGGCAGGAACAGGTTGCCCGTGCTTGTTATCCCGATTTTATTCCTAGTCGAGTAAGAGAGAGATCTGCCGAGAGGACGTGAGGATATCGTAGCGAGAAAGGTTCAAAGTGTACTTGGAGATCAGAGAGAGGGTTGGGTGGTCACTGGTTCTGAGTCACGGAGTGCGACACGTACTCTCTACAGCTAGATACCCGGTGTATTCCCAGATAAGAAAGCACGTCACACGACAACGTTGTAACCGTCGACATGTATGTCGGGGGGTGCACGAGCGCCTTCTGAAGAAGACCAGAAGACTAGAAGACGAGAAGAGCCAGACGAGCGCTGAAAAGAAGATTGGTTCGTGAACAAATGTTGGAAGAAGTCCAACATCAGAAAGAGATCACGAAGGAGCGAAGGCGGCAAGCAGCTCAGAAGTGACAGGAAGTGAAAAATTTACCTGAAGGAACTTCTTCTTCGCTTGAAAGGGGCTCAGTACCTATCTCACCGTGAACTTCTTACGAGAAAGACGAGCGTAAATACTGCAAGAAGAAGAGTGACATCGAATCTCCAAGTTCGAGTGGACGAAGTGAAGAGAGTTCTCCTAAGGAGGTTTCATGGTTACCATTCTCTTCACGGACCACAAGTTTACATGAATCTCTGTTTGAATCGACGCAAAAGGATAAGGGTATTCAAGCTGAAGACGAAGAGACTGATATAGAAGAAACTCCTCCACTTTGAAGGGTGGACCTATTTCAATCTTCATCTTCATCATCAAGTTCTGATAAGTCGGAACCCAATGTTATAACCTCTCTTGCAGAAGATTCAAATCCGAGATCGGAAGCGGCTTGGAACTGATCGTTAAACATGGGCCAGAGATCACAAGTTTTGTAGAACTCTTGAAGAAACAAAGGGGACAAGAATTAATTCGAGAATTGTTGCCATTGGGATCACCTACCCTTCAAATCCCAAATCTTAGACCTCAAGGCACTCCAGGAGTATCGCTTTTTAAGATACGAAGTCAAGAGACCTCTACCTCGTCTTCACCCAAGAATGAACATGACATAAGATGAGAAGATATTCATTCGATTGAAGATACTTTGGCCGAAGTAAACCTCCCGAATATCAGAGTAGGTACCGCAGTTGTGAGTGCTCTTGCTAAGCTGACTCTTCGACCATCAAGTAATTTGTCCAGTGCAGGATCAGTGCGGATTTCAAACTTGACGGTAACAACAAAATATAGTCGAGGACAGCAGTCAGCATTTCCACCTTCTAAACTACCCATACAATGACAGGAGTGCCACTTCCGTCAGGAGCGTCACCTTTCACTCGCCAAAACTATTCAAAATTTGGTGGCGAAGATTCTGACAGTGATGGAGATGGAGAGAGTGCCGACTCCTTTGTCAACAATTTGAAGCAGTATCACACGCGAACAAAGAAGACAATGATCTTGATCGGACGAGGATTTTTCTTAGTTTGTTGAAACACGCAGCTGAAAAATGATGCAGTCATGCCAATTTAACTCCAGCAATCATCTCTACTTGGAATTTGATGAAAAACGAATTCCTTAAGAGATTCAGGGAACTGAACTATAACAGGCATGTACTGCACAAAGTAAACAGTGTTAAACGAAAGAGGAAAGAATCTTTGAAGAGTTATGTTCAGAGATTTTACGGAATCTTGGATAGACTACATGTCAACAGAACACATCCGGCCTACACACCGGCACAGGCAGTAGAGTGGTTTGTTAAAGGGTTGCCTTCAAAGCAACAGACGTGGATTAGACGATTTGATACATCAACCTTGGAGCGAGCCGTCAATTCTGCTGAGAACTATGAGTTTTAAAATATCCTCAGCAGAGATCATGAAAAGATCTCAGAGTCGAGGAAGAAGAAGGACTTCAGGAAGTCCAAAAATAGTAATAAAGAAGACAAGAAGAAGAAGAAGAAGAAGAAGCTGAAACGAAGAAGCAGAAAATCTTCATCCTAGGAAGAATCTTCAGAAGAGGAGTCTTTAGACGAAAGTTCAACATCGGAGGACGAATCTTCTTCATCTTCGGACGAAGAGTTTAAACGAAAGAAGAGAAAGAAGATGACAAAGACAAGACCTCTGATGGTGAAAAGAACACCACCACCTAAAGATCACGCACTTGATGACCTTCTCAAGAAGTTTGAGGACCTTAAGGTACAGTTGATGAGAACACCAGAAAGACGAAAGTCACCATCTGGTTCTCGTCCGAATCTATGATGTACTAGTTGTGGAAAACCTGGACACGCCAACACGGAATGTTTTAATACTAAATCGTCTTATAATACACATTCAGTCGAATGAGCACCAGTATATGAGCCTAACTACTTCATGGAGTGCGAAGATGGAGTCTATGAGGTACAAACCCAAGATGGTGCTGTAGTGTCCGCTCAACCTCAACAATTTACTCCTATTCCTCCGGTACACATCCAACATTTTGTATCCAGACAAATGACAACTAACGTTTCTCAACGAAAGTTTGCCCCTACAAGTTACCAAGGACCACCATCTCTTGATATATCATGTTTTAATTGTGGCGTAATGGTCATTGGGCTCCTTCTTGTCCTCATCCAAAGAAACAAGTAGGATATATGCCACTGTGTGAGAAGTGTGATAAGCCCGGACATGGAGCCACAGATTGTACGAATGAACCAGCTCAGAAGACCGGTGTGAGGTTTCAACCACCTCCCAACCAACAACGATCAGATGCAGGAGTAAACATGGTCGATTTGATGAAAGATCTGAAGACTTGCACTTTTCGAAGGACGATGGATATGGCTGGCCAGAAGACAAGGAGATTCTGATAAACAAAGTCGAGACTTGTAGTGCAAAGAAGATACTTCGAAAAGGAGAAACCCTGGCGGAAGCCGAAGCTCAGGAAGCGAAGAACATCAAAAAGACTGAGCGTAAGGAGTTGAAGAAGAAGAAGAGGGCACACAAGACGTTGACAGAACAAGTGCGTGAACTGGCAGGGAAGTGGGCAAAGCTGGTTTCACCCGAAGTTCGCAATGAAGAAGAAGAGACAAAGAAGACCTTATCAAGACTACTTGTTGACATTTCCGAGGAGGTGAAAGCATTACTCAGTAAGGAATTGAGTAGAGGAGAAGAAGAAGAACCTAGCCAGGAAGGGCTTGGGAGGGTGAAGACCGAAGTCACTTCGTCCGAATGCAATCAACCACCAAAACTTCAAAACCAGGTGGTTGAGCAGACGAAGAAGACTACTCAAGCAGTAAGCCCCCACTATAATGTAGTGGACGACTTATTGAACCAACAGGTTAACATAACAGTAAAGCAGTTGGTCGAAGACAATAGGCTGTACAGAAAGTTATTGTTAGCATCCTTGAGAAAACCAATAAAGGCTAAATCCAAGAATCTGCCTTCATTGTTTCAAGTGGGTTTGGAGGACTTAGGGTCTCCAGAAGTAGACATCGAAATAGATGGATGTCTAATAAAGCATGTGCCTATAGACTCTGGTTCTAGTGTGAACATTATACAGAGGAGACAGCGCATGGATTGGGTTATACAAAGTTTGAACCAACACCAAGAGTGTTGCGGATGACGGATCAGAGCAGACGAAGACCTTTGGGAGTACTGCGAGATATCCCTACTACAATCGGTGGGATAATCTTCAAACTTACTTACATAGTACTGAGACCATTGGTTAAGTCTGGCTATGGAGTGCTTATAGGCAGACCTTGGCTATATGGTGCTAAGGTAATCACTGACTGGTATAAGCAAAAGTTTTCCTTTAATGACCCGACGAAACCCATGGATAAGGGTGTCTCTGTAAGTTGGAAGAAGGTGTCACACCAAGGCGAAACATCTTCGGCAGATTTAGGGTACACTTCGGACGAAGACTCTCCATCTTCGAGCACTAGTTCGGAGAATGAAAGATCAGGACCCTACATAGTTGTGAACTACTTGCAATGCTATGAGATAGAAGAAGAAGAAGAGTGCGAGGGGCCTGAGGAAGAATAGCAATCACAGTTGGGACAGGGAAGTTCAGAGATAAGCGACACAGAAGGAATGGTACTGAAGTCAGCAACAGTGGATTTGGTCCTCGAAGAAGGGAAGGTCTTGAAGATCACGGCGAAGTTACAGGGAGCAGAATTGGAGGTTTACCACGATATGTTAACCTATTTCTAGGATGTCTGCACCTGGAAGATAGAAGACATGAAAGATATTCCTACGAAGTGGGGTCAACATCGAATTGACCTGTTGGAAAACTCTGTACCTGTGAGACAAAGGCAGTATCGGCTAAATCCGAAGTACACTCTTTTAGTCAAGGATGAAACTGATAATTATTTAAGTGCTAGAATTATCTTTCCTGTCCTTAGCAGTGAGTGGGTGTCACCTATAGTAATAGTACCCAAGAAAAAGACTGGTAAAATCAGAGTATGTCAAGATTTTTGAAAACTGAATGCAGCAACTAGGAAAGACCATCACCCCTTATCTTTTACAGATTCTATTTTGGATAGGGTAGCTGGTCATGAGTGCTATAGTTTTCTCGATGGATTTTCAGGGTATAATAAAGTATCCATCAGAGAAGAAGACAAAGATAAGACTACTTTTATCACTGACTGGGGTACTTTTGCATATCATAAGATGCCTTTTGGTTTGTGTAATGCTCATGCCACATTTCAGAGAATGATGACAAACATTTTCCAGGAGTATCTTAAGAAGTTCTTAGAAATTTTTATAGATGATTTTTGTGTTTTTGGTCCAAGGGAAGAACATATAAATTCCTGGGCTGTAGTTTTTCAGCGTTGTAGGGATGCTCAGTTGGCATTACACCCAGAAAAGTGTTTCTTCGTCATGATAGAGGGTCTTTTATTAGGACACAGAGTCTCGCAGCGGGGCATTGAAGTAGATGTAGACAAAGTTCAAGTTATAGTAGCTTTGGATCCTCCCTCAAATGTTAGCGAGTTGCGGGGATTTTTAAGACATGTGGGTTACTATCGGAGATTTATCAAAGACTATGCAATCCTGGCAGCACCACTAACCGAATTGTTGAAGAAGACTACTAAGTACATCTGGCAGGAACAGAGACAGAAAGCTTTTGAAACACTGAAGATGAAGTTGATTGAAGCTCCAGTCATGAAAGCATCAGATTGGAGTCAACCCTTTCAAGTGTATGTGGATACTTCAGCATTCGCTATTGGAGTGGTACTGAGTGAGAAAGACAGCGAAAAGAGGGACCATCCGATTTACTACGCGAGTAGACAGCTATCTGCTGCAGAGAAGAACTATTCTACTACAGAGCGAGAAGCACTAGGGATGGTGTATTCTGTCAGAAAATTTCGACACTACTTGTTGGGATGCGAGTTTGTATTCTACGTGGATCACTATGCTTTAAAACATCTGGTACAAAAATCTGATTTGTCGGAGAGAATAGCAAGATGGATGTTGTTATTGCAGGAGTTCAAATTCACAGTTCAAACTCGAACGGGCAAACATCATGAGAATGCAGACTACTTGTCTCGGTTGAGGACAGGAGAGCGTCAAGATAACGTAGCAGACGACTTCCCAGATGAAGAACTTTTTCAGCTCACAGTAACCCCCACGAGCAGGTATCATGAGATATATAGATATCTGTATACATTGCAGTGTCCTGAAGGAACTGAAAATCCATAAGCAACACCTCCGGACTGAATCTCTTTCTGATATTAAAGCTTGTGCTTTCCACGAGTAATAATACTATCAATTTCCCAACTTTAATTTATAGCCTAATCTTTCCAAGAGGAAGGGTTAAGACATAAATTAAAAGTCATGTTTATTCTCTCTCTTCCGAACTTAGAAGAGAGTGAATATGCTTGCTTAATAGTGAATATGCCTGTCTAATAGAACTGTAAGTCCCTCTCGAGGTAACCGTGAAGAAACAAAAACACGGAGCGTCTAACCAATCCACAAAATGTCATTCATAATATGACTTTCATGTGAAAAATAATTATGAGTGTATCTGCGAGAAGAGACGGGACGGAGTGTAGAGAAAGAGAAAATTTTCTTTTTGTAACTGCAAACAAGTACATTGACATGGTGATGTTATAGTGCAGCAGTAAGAGCTTTCAGTTGGGGAGATAGAGGTTGAGGGTTCTGATCTTCTATAACTGCATCAAAAATATTCCATGAAGAAAGTTCATCACAAGCCGTGAAAATTTGAATGTCACATGTAAGCTGGACTGCCCACTATAAGCTATTGTGACAAGAGTGATACCTGATGGGTCACTGCTTTGGACATCCTAGATAATTTTCTGCACAAACAAGGATCATCATATGTAGTGTCTCAGGATTTCTCTTTTAGCCCATTTAGCATAAAAGATATCTTCTCACAGAGGATTTGCACAAGTATCGCTGCTCTAAGTTCTAAGATCTGTTCAAACACACAAACACACGGGTTTTATCTAGAAATCTCGTCTTCTCACAAAACCACACGGCTTCCAAACCTTCAGAAGGTGTACTGAAGGTAAAGATACAAATAAAGCTTCTGCACTCAAATCTGAAATCAATTCCCTGAGAAAAAGATACATTGGCTTCTGGAAGCTCACTCCATTCACTTCTTGTTTCTACTCCTCGACACACCAGCTTAGAGACAGGACTACACGATGATGTCGTTCCTTGCTCTAGGCTGTCCATTATCTCTATTTACATCATCGATCCACTGTTGGAAGCGGGGATGCAGATCCCTCCGGTGTAATCCAATTCTATTCGTATGTCTCTAGCAACGGACGTAATGTGTCGACAATAGTGTGTTAATGTGTCTCATGTGTGTCAAAATCTTCCTAGGCATCGACCTTATACTATCGTCTTGAATCGCAAGAGAGATCCCCTCCAATCCCCAACTTGCAATCAGGAGAGATGAGGCGCTGTCAGAAGACCACCACCTCACATGTAGTCGGCTCCTTGCCCTGTTTTAGAAACTTATTTTCTAGTCCTAATGTTGCCTAACTTGCCACATGGACAGTCATCTAAAATACAAGAGAAACTGTCACTTCCCAAGATAGAAGACTTTGCTTCCTACCAAAATTAGCAAGTCAATTGTTTTCCTAACTTGCTGCCTACTCTAATTCGCCGGGTGCGATCTCTTCCTGATCGATTCCTACTTGAACTCCTAAATCATCCTCTAATAAAGTGGGAAGCCATGTTGGTACCTCAGGTGGGATGGAGGTGGCTTCCTCCTCGATGTGCGTGGCTTGCTCTTCTGGGACGACTTCGGAAGACAAAAGAGTCTTCTGGGAAGCAGAGTCCACTACGCTTCCTCGCTCTTCTACGGCACTGTTTCGACACTAGGAGCTGGGGTGACCTCACAGTGGTCAGAGGAAGTCACCTCCTCCACTCGAAACACCTGAGAAGACAATTCTGCTTCCTGTCTTCCAGAAGACACCTTGTCTTTTGGGGCTTCTTCCGAGATCTTCTCGGCTTCCAACGCTATCACTATCTAGTGGACAGCGAGGTCGACTCCTCCTTCTCCAAATCTTCCCCGATCGCTGGTCCTGGAGCATGGGAAGATGTAGCTACTGGTTGTGGAATCGAGGAAGACCGTAAAGCGTCTTCAAGTCCTCAATCTGTCGATCTAGGTAGCGGAACATGTTGTCCTTGCACTCCACTAACATCGTCCTAGAATCGTCATCCCACTCCCTAGCTAGGGTGAGAAGCTTCCTACCCGTGGTGAAGTTGAACTTCTTGCGAAGTGCTTCCACCATCTACGTCATAACTTCATTCGCTCAGGCTTCTGCTTCTTCCCGCTACTTCTTCTCTGCTGCGGCCTGTGCTTTCACGGCTTCCCGCAGTGCCTTCCATGTCGTCTTCTCTTCTGCGAGAGAGGTGATCTTACCCCTGACTTGCAGAACCTCCTGGTCACACTGCTGTAGACGTGCTTGCAACTCCTGGTTGCTCTTCCTTAACTGCGCTGACTCCTTGACAGAAGCGGATGCTTCCGTCTTGTACTTCGCTGCAAGCTTCTTCGTGGTGCGGAGGTTGGCTACCAGCGTGTCCATCTTCTTCTGGACCTTTTCCTGCTGCATCAGTGTGTGTAGATCGAATCCGAGTCGTAGTGGCTTCTCCTGAGCCATCGTACGCTTCTCCACCAACTCCATGACTGGTTGGATCTCCGAATGGAAGAAGGCTGAATTCTTTCAACCTTCTTCTCACAGAAAACAGGTTCATCCTCACGAATCGGTCGGAGGTGTCTTCCTTGTCTTCTAGAGACAAGGATGTCTCTTTCACCATTGTGATCTTCTACTTCTGCGTGCGAGAAGACACTATTCTTTTCATCTTTAGGGATGGAAGATCTCTTCTCACTGTAGGAGCGGTTCTCTTCGCTGCACTTCCTCTTGTCGCAGTCAGAATGTCAATCCATACTTCGGCTTCTAGAGTCTTCGGAAGACTCCTTGTAGTTACAGAAGTTGTCTTCTGTGTGATCTTGGTACTCAGCGTCTCCTCCTGGGAATCCGACTCCGATCCAGAATGAATGATCGAGAAAGATGCCCTCTTCCTAGACACACTCCTAGGTCCCATCTTCCTCGGTGATGATGCGTCTTCTGTATCGCTGGAGTCGTCTTCTCTAACTAGAAGCGTCTTCTGATGAGTGCCTGGTCTCGTCTGAGACACTAAAGTGGGAAGGGAGTTACGGTCGCTGCTCTATCTTCCTCTCCCGAGGTCTCTTCCTTCATCTCGCACTGTCCTATTGGTCCATACCTCACCAACTGGTCTTCTGTCAGATCCCCCTTGGACACGTACTGTACAGATAGCAGAAGAACGGGGTGAGGTGTTGGGGTGCTCAAGTACACCAACTCTGTCTAGATGTAAGCGTGGAAGAAGGTGCCCCAATTGACGGACAGTCCCTCCCAAACGGCTTCCAGGAACTCCACATCTTGATCTCCAAGGTATCTCGTCTTCTGCGCTTTTCCCTTGGGGAAGAGGTGAAGAAACAACTTTGCCAAAAGACGCTTCCGCGGCTCCATGTAAGCTTCTACCTTCCACTGATTCCTCCCATGTTTATCTTCCAGGAAGAGACAAGTCGTGCTTCCAGGCACATGCCACTTCTCAGAGATCATGGGTAAGATCTCCTTCTCGAGCTCGTACCCTCGGTTCTCGGATTCTGGTCTGTGAAAAGCCTTGAGCCACCACTCCACTGTCCAAGAAGACGGTCTTCCACGAGCGACCCCTGCCTTCACAGGTACTAGGTTACGCGGAGATAGTGTTGCCCAAACCTCCTCCAGAAGACCCTGGTCCGCAAGGTTCCAGTCCCACCGGAAGAAGTCAAGACCCAACTCCTTGATGAAAGGTTTGGTCTTTGTCAATTCCAACCCTCGAGGATGTGTAACAACCCAGAGAAACACAAAGTATCTATAGTAAATTAAGGATCGTTCCCACGAAGATATAGTTAACAATTACACAAAACACAGTACTACAACGTTACAATGATAATTCAGATAGTTTTCTGTTATTCTCACAGAATAGAATAATATCCGAATGAGAGTTTAAGTCTGATAAGAAACCAAACCCAAGCAAAACCTGATAATTCGAATACAAACAACAATGAAATAGTTCTTGATCAGGGACCCTTCCAACAAACATATAAAAGATCCGAGAAGATAGATGTATGAATAAATGAGATAGCAAATACTGCTGAAATGTTAGTAGTCTTCTTCTGAAAAGACAGAAGAATACAGACTTCACACCAAGGCTCAAAGAATAAGCCCCTACTCTTCCTAAGAAGTGTTCTTCCAACTAAATCCTCACTCTTAAGAATCTCACTTATTTGAAGAAGCCAAACTTAAGACGAAGCCACCATGTTCCGAACTCTTCTTACAATTTAACTTATGCTCTTCCACTTCACAGAAACTAATATGTTCTCAGATTCCTTGAAATGTCCTTCACTTCAATAGCCCAAAGACTCTCTTCGCCAAAGGTCAACTTCGGAGGTTCTGCATCAATCAGATTTATATCTGCGACAACAAACTACGTCCTTCGTACGTAATTATCTTCGTCCATAACATTCACACTCTCACTCCGCAATCTTGCGTAATCGAAAATTAACTAACAAAAACTGAAAACATGGAAAAGGTAAAATGCTTGAGAATCGCATCGCTTATATAGCCCTTCGCCCTAAGATGGCGGATCTCATTTCTTACAAAAGATGATTACATCTAGACAGTATGATCACGACTCTCCACTTGGCGGAACCGAAGTTTCTACTCTACCTAACTGTAATGCCTGTCCTGTACTCCATAATGAAAATTTAACCGTCACCCTAAGCTCCTTCAGATCTCTAATGATCCTCTCCGCTATCTTAACTATTCTACTCTTCGTCGAAGGATCTGGCGCTATCGTTAACTCTGCCCGAAGTCGCTGGAGTAGCTCCGTCTCTGTCGCGTTGAGTTCGATGGCGAATTATGTCGTCGTAACTTCTTCTACATTCGTTCGAAGTTCTTCGGTCTTCGTCTCAGCTATCTCCTTCGCTTTTTTAGCCTTTGCCAGCTCCTCGTCCTTAGTAGCCAACTTCTCCAAATAGCATCCCTCTCTGACTTCAAATCGTGGAAGCGTGAAGTCATGAGGTTCAACTTCGCATGTCCTTCTTGAAGTTCTTCCAAGTACCTTGTCTGTTCATGTCACAGCACTATAAACAATGCATCTCGCTGCGAAATATACTTCTTGACTTCGGTCGAAGTCTCTGCAAGCTTCTCTGTTAGAGTATCCTTCTCCTTGATCCATTCTTGTTGTCCGAAGTGCACCGCAGTGAGAAGGTCGCTCAACGAAATTGACTCTTTCGTCTCCTTCTCGTATACATGCCTTTGCATGTCCAACTGCGCCATGATCGGCAACGCTGTATCACTTAGGAATTCCAGAGTCTGTTCAAACATCTTCAACTCTCTTCCGAAATTCGAGTCACTCGGTCGCGAAGTCGTGGTCTCTTCCGGTCTGGGCGAAGTCCAAAGTTCTGCTTGAGGAACTTCTGCTTCCGCTGCTATCGCTTCCAAAGGTACCTTTCGCGCACTCGTCTCTCATTGGTCTCCTCTCGGGCTCGATGTTCCTATTATCTCCACAGATGAAGACTTCATTGGAGATCGCACACCTTCGGCTCCTTCGTCCGAAGTCGTCATTGTCGTTCTTCTCGCTTTCTTCTTTCTTCTTGAAGTCGCGCCACTTGGTGTAAATCTCGCAATTTTCCTCTTTGTCCGAGTACTAGATCCCGCCGAAGTCACTTGAGTCGTTACTTCTTCTCTCTGAGGAGTTGCCTCCAATAGAAGCTCATCTTCGGACGTCGTCCTTCGCTCGAACTTCTCTTCTTCCTCCGGAGATAGTAACTTCATTCCTGATAAAAGAACACCGCAAAGGCTGCGAAGTATGTCGACCCACCATCGTCGAAGGTAGCGTATAATTTCTAGACATGCTCGTGGAAGATCTTCGTCCAATACGCCTTCTTACCTTCGAAGATCTGTTCGATGAAGTGTATCTGCCAATTGGTCAGATACGAAGTACGCTGTGGCTTGAAGATCGTGTTGAGCGCGATCGCCACATCTCTCTTGAACGGATCGATGTAACTGTGTACTTTAAACCCATTTGACCTCATCGGCATTGTCGAGAAGAGCTCGTTATACTTCGTCACTTCCTCCGAAGACGGCTTGCAAGTGCTATCGTAAATAAGGTCACCTAGTCTTCCTGCGTCATCGATTCTCAAGACGAAGCTCCAATGCGATAGACTCCAATTGATCGGTCTTGCCCGAAGATCTTCGGACGGGTGCCCCTTGCAGATGAGGATCTCCTGTAACAGCTCCGAAGATATCATCCCCCAGTTCTCCATTAAGAAGTCATTCTCATTTCTTCGAGTCGTTCCCGATATGGACTGAAGTCCGGCCACTTCGTTGCTATAGTCTTCAACTTTGGCTTCTTCGCCGTCTGCATCCCTCTCATCTTCACCGAAGATCCGAAGTTCTCTCGCCCTTCTGCGATTACGACACTTCCTCACTCGGCAATTGATCGTGAAAAGCGCAGACTTCAGACTTCGCAAATTGAACTTGAGTTGAGACTTCGCCGAAGTCAGCCTTCGTACATTCTCTTTTGATCGATGCAGAGCACTACTGTAAACTCGCGAGCGGAAATAGTAAAGTGAAATGCTTTTTGACTCTTCTTATAGCTTTTCCTCTCGTCACCTCACATGCGAAGTCCCTCTTATTTCTCGAGCGCAAAGTTGCGTGAATTTCTGTGCCACTTTGGTCCTCTTCTTTGGACCATAACTTCGTCATCCGACATCCATTCTCAGCAAATGAGGTATCCCTGGAAAGCTCTTTGTCTGAAGTATGCAGCTAGGTTATTATTCCCGAGAGATACACTCCACAGATTCCATATTCTTGTTCAGCATCATTCTTCGGCTAAGTCTAAAACACTAACCTTATTCTATCTATCATCTAAACTAATTAATCTACTGTTTTATCTAACAAAAATAAAAATTTTCTAACAAACTGGAAATCCAAGGCTTCACATACTCCCCCTCTCAATTGTGAAGCGACCTCGCAAACACATCAAGAGTAGTTTCGCTTGATTCTTCCTCCATTTACTCGAGTAGCAAAGAGATTTCCTTCGAGGTCTTCCAGTTGGACTGAACCATTGCCGTAACATTGTGAGACTTTGTATGGTCCCATCCATCGCAGCTGTAATTTCTCTGGAAACTTTATATGTCTACTATCATATAGCAAGACTAAGTCTCCGTCGTTCACATCCACTTTCCTCAACCTCTTATCATATACCTCCTTCCGCTTCTCTTGTATGTCTTTAGTTAACTCCAGAGATACCTCGCGATTTTCTTCTAGTGCCATCAAACTTTGCAATCTGATGAGCTGACTATCTTCTGCAGACAGTCTATCCTGTGATAGAATCCTGTAAGTAGGGGTTTCAAACTCAATAGGCATAATGGGATGCATTCCATACGTTAAGAAGAACAGCGTCTGTCGTGTTGTTATCTTCTTTGTATTTCTAACTATCCACAGCGCTGCATCCAACTTGGTATCCCAATCATAAGCATGATTGACAGTCACTTTGTTCAGAATTTTTCCTGCATTCAAAATCTTCTTTACTGTGTTACGAAGGGCATAATGTCCTCCTGCTGATTCGAAATGCATGGCGTCCACCACTCTTCCTACTTCTTCCTCCTCCAAGCATCTTCGTAGTTCATCATCAGTCCCCTTTTTGAACAGAATACCGCTCTTCAGCTCGTACGGTCCGACTTTGTGTATGAACACCGTACGCAGTTGTTTTGATCTCCATCCCGAACTACGGCAAGGGAAGGTTGATCGTGGACGAGGCAGAGGAGCTCAAGGAGGCCTTGGTGGTCAAGCTGGAGGTAGAGATCCATCACCTGAGAGAGGACCAGTCGGTCCACCGTCTGCTACGACGTCAGAAGCAGGTATGGCTGCTCGGATTGAGCAGTTGGAGCAGAGGATAGCCAGTATGGCTATGACTCAGCGGAGATCTGGTGGAACAAAAGCTTCCACATCTTATGGAGGAGAAGGAGGTGACTTCGACTTCATGGCTGGTGTGGCGCAGATTGAGGCATCTGCGGCAGTGACTCGGAGTGCAGTACGTATCTCTGAGCCACGAGATGCGTCAGTGGAGTTGGATCTACAATGCGGAGAGGCTGGTAGACAGGCCAGGCTTCCTCAGTCGTTCACTCTATGGGAGGTATTGAGGACCACTTCTGTGGTTCCTAAACGGTCTACCGATGATGTAGTGGAGTTGGAGGTATCGACATTCAAGTGTGGAGGTGATGCGAGTCAACCTTCGACGTCTGTAGACGCGACGTCGAACCCAATGTTGGGGGCGGCTACAATAGTTTTGCGAACCTCACTATTTTCAGCCACGGATATAGGGCATTGGGAGTAAGCTTGGCTCCAGTGTTCCAGTTGGCAGCCACGCTCAGTGAGAGCGAGGATGTGGTTACCTCTAGTGCTGAGGTGGTTCAGCGAGAGGTGGTAGATGTGTCCATGGAGTCGAAGATCAGGACAGCTACTAGTGGTACTTGGCAAGCAGCGACTGTTAGACTAGATGAGTTACCAGCTAGACCGGCAATTGATCGTGCTGGATTGACACCAGGTGTGGTGTTGTTGGACAACAAAAGTGATATCTTCTGTTTGGTGGCACCTTCAGGAAAGGTGTATCGACCGCAGAAAGTGTTGTTGGAATCTAAAGCCCAACCGTTGATGTTGGGGAAGACGGTGTGTATCAGTTTGAGTCTGAGGAAGTCCGAAGTGGAGAGATGTCCATTCCAGCTACACACATCTCTAAAGGAATCAAGAGGTACAACTCTAGACATGACATGCGAGTTGTTGACGGTGAGAGTTAGACAGATCATCCCATGGATGACTCCATGGTGAGGACCAAGACTATCGTTACGACCGCGGAGTCTTATGATGTATTGGTTGGAGGTGCTGTATTATACCCTATGGGGTTCGTGATCGACTATTGGACGGAGACAACATCTTACAGACCGGGTTGGCAGTCCGATGAGAGACGAGTGAGCCGCTTACCAGTGCGGTTTAGTGCTAGAGTTGGGACAACGGAGCTTACATCAGAGACGATGGCATCCGTTGCAGGGTTCAGTTCGGTCATCACTTGATCTGACGAGTTGTTAAAGGGCAATGTCCATGCGGAGGATACTCCAGTCTTTGAGGAGGTGGAGGACATGCCTAGCATGTCTACGTTAGTACCATCTACCTTGGATGTTCCACTTTGGAGTTCGAGTGGAGATTTGCAGCAGTATGCTGATCGGTTGGTGCAACAGGTTTGGAGTGAAGCCTTTGTATCGTCAGTAGAGGAACATCGGGGTGTTCATATTACTGGCCCTGTGACCTTAACACCGCTGGATACGACTCCCATTGCATGGTAGTATCCAAAGGAAGGTGTGTGTGTGTTAGAGCTGTTTGGAGGGATCAGCACAGGTTTGACTGCGGTATTGCAAGTAGACATACAAGTACAGCGATACTTGTATGTGGAGAGAGATGAGATCGCAAGACGCGTCTCATTGCGTCACTTGACACGTTTGGTGCAGAGATATTCTGAGTTGTTGTCTATATTTAGCTGTTAGAGGATACCAGCAAGCATTACCGTCAGATATTTCACTGTTGGAGGCGCATGATCTCACGTTTGTTGGCACCATTCACTTGGTGATAGCCGGGTGGCCATGTCAAGATCACACGCGTGCTGGGAGAAGTCAGGGTTTACATGACCGGTGATCTAGCATGTTCTAGGAGATGTTATGGATCTTACGACATCTCCAGATGCATCAAGTGGATTCTCCAGCATACATCTTGGAGAACGTTCCTTTGTTGGGTGATGCTCGTGCACATATGACGAGTGTGCACCAGGTGCGGTCATGGATCGGACCGGCAGTGTTGTTGGATACATCGAGAGTAGGATCTCGTGCACATTGTCCATGGTTGTGGTGGACGAACTGGTTATCGAGAGAGGTGCTTAAGCGCGCACACGATGGAGTGAGACGACCAGCGCACCTCACGGTTGATAGCATCTTGGATGCAAGACGACGATCTCAAGTAGCGAGAGTCGTCGATAGGTCACCCATGGCAGTGGTGAATCTAGTGGGACGGCCCATGGTAGCGTTACCCACTTTGGTGAGCTTTCTAGCGTCACATGCTTACCGAGATGGAGGACCTTGGCTTGTGTGGGATGCTCAGTTACGGCGGTTGGTGGAGCTCAATGCCGATGAGAGAGAGCAAGCGATGGGTTTCGCTACAGATACGATGGCAGTAGCTTCGGTGTCGGAGGCTTCACGTCATCAAGAATCGGGTCAAGCAATGGACTTGAATTGCTTGACATGGATTGTTAGCCTTGGATTGGCTGAGCAGCGTCGGATGCGATCGACATGTGTTATTGCTCGGACACTTCTGAGCTCTTTGTCTATCGAGTCGGTGGAGGTAAAGACTGGAGACGAGGCGTGTAGAGTTCGTCATCCTTGGACATCATGGGATGTCATAGGAGAGAGTGTGGGGCTTGCAGCTAGAACTACAGAAGTTTTTCGCACATTAGCATTGGAGGTTGTTGGTGGTGAGCAGAAGGAAACTGCTCCAGAGGCTGCAAGATAGCAGTCAACAACTTCGTCTTCTACCTCTAGCATCGAACTGGTTGTGGTGGACGAACTTGTTATCGAGAGAGGTGCTTAAGCGCGCACACGATGGAGTGAGACGACCAGCGCACCTCACGGTTGATAGCATCTTGGATGCAAGACGACGATCTCAAGTAGCGAGAGTCGTCGATAGGTCACCCATGGCAGTGGTGAATCTAGTGGGACGGCCCATGGTAGCGTTACCCACTTTGGTGAGCTTTCCAGCGTCACATGCTTACCGAGATGGAGGACCTTGGCTTGTGTGGGATGCTCAGTTACGGCGGTTGGTGGAGCTCAATGCCGATGAGAGAGAGCAAGCGATGGGTTTCGCTACAGATACGATGGCAGTAGCTTCGGTGTCGGAGGCTTCACGTCATCAAGAATCGGGTCAAGCAATGGACTTGAATTGCTTGACATGGATTGTTAGCCTTGGATTGGCTGAGCAGCGTCGGATGCGATCGACGGGTGTTATTGCTCGGACACTTCTGAGCTCTTTGTCTATCGAGTCGGTGGAGGTAAAGACTGGAGGCGAGGCGTGTAGAGTTCGTCATCCTTGGACATCATGGGATGTCATAGGAGAGAGTGTGGGGCTTGCAGCTAGAACTACAGAAGTTTTTTGCACATTAGCATTGGAGGTTGTTGGTGGTGAGCAGAAGGAAACTACTCCAGAGGCTGCAAGATAGCAGTCAACAACTTCGTCTTCTACCTCTAGCATGGTGACAGAGGATACTTGGGAGTCGGAGATTGGACCCAAGCTTATAGAAGAGGAGAGACGAAGAGTTCAGAGATTCATGAAGAGCTACAGAAATTGTTTTATCTTTAGTATGAAGGATTTGGGTACCTTGAAGGGACCTGGTATACGAATCGACTTGGCTAATGACACGCTAATCTTTTGACGTCCTTAAAAGTACAGTGACATGCAGAGAACCTTGATCCAGAGTAAGACTCAAGACTTGGTGGAAGCTGGCTTGGTGGAGATGTCGTATGGAGAGTATGCATCTGTCACAGTTATGCCAGCAAAGAAAGATATGTATGACAACTACATGGATAGACGTATATGTGGAGACTATCGTCTTATCAATCGGCAGACGAAGTCCGATAAGTATGTCATGCTGACATCTGAGGAGATCTTTGATGCAGTAGGACATGTGAAGATCTTCAGTACTTTGGATCTTTGAGCAGGGTATCACCAGTTGCCGGTGAGAGAAGAAGATAAGCCCAAGATAGCATTCTGAGGGATTGACTCTCACGGCAAAGATTATTTGTATCAGTGGCGGTTCTTATCATTTGGGTTGAAGAACGCCCCTGCTGAATTCCAAAGAGTGATGAATAGGATCCTAGCAGGATTGGATTGTGGTGGAGGAGCACGAGAGACACTTATGAGATGTGTTCGAGGTTATCAGTCATCGATTCACAGGTTTCATCTTGGCGGTTATATCTATCTATAGCAGACTGCACCGACGACATTGGACGTGACCGCATGGTGCACTATTTTACGAGTGCGTGAGGTGTTACCTTCTGGAGTACTTATGTTAGAGGGCCGTGATGGTGTTGTTTGAAAAGACCATGTGCGTAATTGCACGTCGTGTCATCTTCTCAACAATGATGATACCGTTGACCCAAGCTTAACAGTTGTATGGGCGGACTTGAGGTGTATGTTATGTGGATCTGCTGGTGGAGCAGCCCGTATGTTGGTGTGTGATGGTTGTTCTAGAGGTTGGCACATGTCATGTTTGACTCCACCTCTCAGTTTCGTTCCTACTGGATGATAGGTTTGTCCTCGATGTATATAGCGGAGATAGCCGATTAGATCTTTGCGTGGTATGGATTGCAGACATGCAACTAACGATGGGGCGATGTAGCACCCGGCCTCTTGATCCTTGCACCCATGAAGGTGTATATCACGTAGTTCGGATATGGAGCTATCTGGAGTTAGAGGGACCTAACCGCCAGTTAGGGGACGATTGTGGTATACTTGTGGATGTGTATGAGATCGTCTGTGTTTTATGTGTACGTGTGGTGTATCTCTGACAATGATGTATGTTGTGTAGCGATGTGTATACGCACGACAGCTGTCACGTCAGTTTGGACACCTCAGCTAGGTTGACCGAGTGCAGAGTGACGAATCTCGGTAAGGACGTTAGTACCGTTAGGGCGAGTTGGTGAGAGAGCCCACTAGGGATATACTTCGCAGGTAGGGCTTGAAGGCCTTAGTTCTTCAAGTTGAGCCTTCAAGCTCCAAGCTATGGTGGATAGTCTAGTTGAGTGTAACCCGGATTCTCTTCGAGCATAGAGTGGGTTTGGCTTGACCGTTTCTGAGTAATCTTTGTTGTAGTGTTGGAGATGGTAATTTCTCTGTTCAGATTATTGTGGTACACTTGAGGATGTGTATGAGATCGTTCGTGTTTTATATGTATGTGTGGTGTATCTCTGGCAGCGATGTATGTTGTGTAGCGATGTGTATGCGCACGACATATATAAAATTCGTATGATACGATAAGGAGAAAAACCATATCTGACTTGATGGTGTATATGGTCCATATTTAAGCGAAGTGTTGAGGTGCGATCTTGAATGTACCATCTGTCATCTGATGATCCTAGTTTGCTAAGATGTCAAGGTTTTTCTTAGTTGCAAAAACAAGATCTGATCCTTCTCCTGTATGCAAGAAGAAAAAGTTCACCGTTTTGTTATCATATATATCTCACATCCAACTGAAAGTCTTTGATCAGATGGTCATATCACCTTAACCCAAATGAGGGTCGTGAGTACAGCCCACGTAGCTAGAGATATAGAGAGAAGTAACTCGACGTCAAAAATCCAAAACTATACCATCATTATCGTTCAATATACGACTAGCTAGATAATCATATCACTTTAATCCAAGTGAGTGTTGTGAGTGCAGCTCACGTAACTAGATGTATAAAGAAAACTATATCAAAACCTCAAGTAGGTACCAAACCCATAGCAAAGAATCCCAAAATGATCAATCTATGGACTTCCTTCTTTCTCCAAACGATCTTCAGATATGGATAGGTCTACTCTCTTAACCCCAAGAACACCAAGAACCTCCTAATCCGATCCCAAATAGCCAAGATATCACTAACTTTTGGCGTATGTGAATGAACCTCCAAAACCTCCTCAACAAGCAGTTTGGAGTTCCCCTCGTGAAGTATGACAAGAAATTTGATCGCAAGAAGTAAAAATGTGGGATAAATCGATCTCTTATGACTCAATCTTCCTCGTCACGCCTAACACAACAATCTAATCACGTGCGGTCTCCCTCTTCTTATGCATAGATGAAGACTCCTTGATAGCGTAAGCAATAAAAACTAAGAGCTTGGTCTACTGATCGTGAAGAACAAAGTACCCTTAGATGACATGTGAATAGAAATCAATGAAAACCTTCTCCTTGCGAGTCAGTCTCTCTCACATCTTCCAAACCGTCCGATGCTTCGTAATATCTTCAATTTCCTGAAGAACTCGATGTTTTGGTCCCGATGGATCAAAGGACAACAAGTTTGGACTCCAAAATGACTCGAGAGGGTCCAACTCTCCTTCGCATGCAACTGAAGCACTTCAATCCTCCCTCCTTACGTCTCAATTTTTCCCAAAATACACAACATGACCCACCTCTTCACAAACCATTTTATCCTATGGATCATATGCACAAATATAAACCCAATGACATCTTACGTGCATGCACTGGACCTCCTAATCACCTGAAACGTCCACCGACAAGTCATAAGTACAAGCTAATCCTTTAAACACTTTTCACAGTATGTTAAGTTTCCAAAATATAGCTAAGAAGACCCCTTGCATCCTTAGTAAAGCACTACTAACAACAAATACCCAATCAGCTTCAACAAGCTAAAGTCTAGCTTGTTTTTCTCTTTCTCGAACCTCATAACTTCACCATGAAACGTCCAAACAAAATAAATGAAGTCCATAAGAAGCTTACAACAAGGTCTATCACTTGGTGCAGTGAGAATGTAGCTCTGAATTTCTCTCCATGAAAGTCTTTGGAGCAAAAATATAAAAATAGAAACTGGTCTAATAGAAGCCGGTCCATGAATGACCTTGTGGTCATTGCTGTTCTCACTAACAAGCAAAAAGGAAGTTATGTCATGACATTGCACATACTATGCGAGAAGATGCATGGATTGAATCTGAGATCTATCATGATAGATTTTGAATTGACAGAAATCAGTGATTTCAAGATGGTATTAAGCGGATCTAACATTTACATTCAATATCAAGAGACTCTCGGCATTGCCGTTCGTTCCTCTGGTTAATGTAGAGAGAGCTTTTGAAATGTTGATTTTGGGATTCTAGCTCCACTGTTATATTGTTTTGAAAATATATGGATAAGTCGATGTTTAAGATATGGTCGTAGTGGTGGAGCTTCGAGTTTCATGATCAAGTTGTGGAATCAATATCGAGCGACCCTAGATGACCTTCCAAAAACCAACAACAAGTTGAAGGTTTTGATGGCACTAAAGATTATTCAGTTCATTGCCGCACAATCATATCATCCAAGAAGAAAGAAATATAGAACAGAAGTAAACAACATCAAGAAAATTGTGGTACGGTATCCTCACCGTGACTTGGACTTTTATCTTGGAGGTCTCTCACATAATCTTGCAGTAGAATAGTGTTCATGAATAAATATTACATGTGACACAATAATGATGACAGTAATAGATTTGTTATTCATTCTTCTAGATCAGATTGCATTATGATATGAAACTTCTCTTCCTTCTGTCTCACATTGAGTTTTAAAATATTATCAAACATACACTAATTCCTAAACCTATCGAGCATGAATTAACCACTTTTTTCAAAGAAATGTGCAACCTTAAAACAGCAGCCTAACCGCACTCGTTTAGAATCTTGCACTAGTAAATGATAATCTTAGAACTACGGTGGGGAGGCATACTTGTCTAAACAATGTGAAGAACAAATTATTACAATTAATTTCAAAGCAACGGTCGAAATAAATTAATATCGTTTAAACTGTTTGAAGAGAAAATTTGTTTATGACTTTTGGTACTCTAGATAATGGCTACCCTGGATAAGAAGGATTCTGGATAGACAAATCTGGATAATGAATTCTAGATAGTGTAATTCTGGATTCAGTCGATATACGCATATTGAACATCTAATGTGAGACTGTTGCTGATGGTGGAGCATACTATTGTGGCTTGGGATGAGAGGACAAGTATGATCTTTCAAAACCAAAGGTCTGATCGCTTAATCTCATAGGTCTCAAGTACGTGCCAATTTAGCCAAATGTCTTTGCAGCACATGTGTGGTTGTCCACCCACTATACAAATCATTATCTGATCTTGGCATTGATAAATAAAATATGTAAATTTGTATGAACATAACAGAAGATGTGGTTCATTCATATAATGAGGTAATGTCATGATATTTGTTGGTACATGTCATTCATTCATGTAATGAGGTAATGTCATGATATTTGTTGGTACATGAGAATGACAGTACGAATCAGGAAGCACGTCTGTATGTAAGTAACTACAACTGGAAGTAATCCTCAAATCGCATTGAATATGGAGAAGTATATAATGAGTGGCAAAGAAGGGTATGAATGTCCATTAACTTCAAACATCAAGTCAGCAAATTTCCTTAACCAAGGGGCGTAAAACAGGAATGGCAATTGGTACTCCCAAGAATGGAAGTGCAATATAGAACAATACGCAATGCTGACAAATCTAATCTAGCTAATTGTATTATCTATCTAAAGTGTATCATTACCAAATCATCTACTATGTACTACGACCATAAGATGAATGTGCATCTATAAAAAAAGGAAACAATAAATAGATAATCATCTCTCCAAGATGCACAATCAGGGAAAAAGTAAGAACAATATTTTGCAGAAAAGTCATTGTGCACGTTCGTTCGAACAACACAATCCAACAAAAATCTATAATCCGAATATATATAACAAACAAAATTTTCCATAAGCATCACTATTATAGTTGTAGGTAATGACCAGAAGTACAAACACCTAACTAACACGAACTATAGCAGAGCAGAGCAACACACATTTCTCGTGCATACAAGATATACAAGATTTTAATACAATAATATGGTAATAATGGCTGGGTCTCTACTAGCAAAAGTGACGCCGTTCAGTCGCACTCCGAACCCAAAAGTTGTCCCACATATCTCTACACTCAAGAAGAACTTTCACATGTCTAATTATATAGAGAAATTCAGTTTCTTGTATGCCTTGAAGCTCAAGTCAGTCCAATACTCATTAGAGGAATCAAAAGCGCCATGTGTAACGGATGTAACCTATCTACAGAGAAATTCTCTTGAGAATGATCATTGCATGTTCTGGAGAAAAGCAGATCCATCAAAAAAATGTGGTTGTTTCTATCTGAATTCCAAGATCCGTATTGCAAGCAACAATCATTTAACAAGAGAAACTTTTGATACATACAAAGCTGCAGCATGCGGCCAAACAACGAAGAATTATAGATAAATATGGTTGGTAGTTACGAAAGCAACTGATTGAGATTACAAGAAAGGAACGAGCATGAGCATCTGTAGAGTCAATTTGGTGACACTCTGTGTAGTACCAAGGATTAAGATAGCTGAAGGCTCGACTAGAATAATTGCCAGAGAAAATTTTACCAACTTTTCTAACTTGTCCATCAGCATAATACATGTCGAAGTGAGCTCAAATGATCAACTAGCTGGACTAGCATGTACTCATAGACCTAGAGCCTCTTAAAAGTGTGACAAAATCAAAAGAGTCGCATGTAAATATTCAATTTATTTATTCATAACTTATCGTGCATTCAATCGTTTGGAAGCTCATTCATAGATCGTTAACAATGTACATCCAGAGAACATTAAGACTACAAACCATTAGGAGCAAAAAACAATCAAAAAGTTGTCGACTTCAAGAACTCATTAACAATGAGTGTTGAAAACGAGTTAATGTACCGAGAATCACAATCCATTCGACTGGTAGCTCCAATCTCTTTGCAACCCTTGGTTCAGAATTCTATGCACACTACCAAACTTCTCAGATATTAAAGACAATAGAGGTAGTGCTAAATGAATTATAGATAAAAGGTCCAACGAGATGACAAAATTGTACTATAACAATTGTTCGAGCAGAAGACGATCGATGAGAATTACTTGTGCAAATAACAACATAACTAGACAAGTCGTCCACCAATCTGGCTCATGCTAGAATCGACATGTGCGCTCACTCTCATTACTATGTGTATAAAGCTCATGAATTCGGCACGAAAAAACATTTGTTCTCCTCTCAAGAATTGATGTTCTCTCGAGACATCGTATCCATATCCTCACGGTGTTCTATAACCGTCTTTGATCCTTCCAACTGTCTCTTTAAATTCCTCTTATCCTCTCTCCACATTCCACACTCGTTCTTCAATTGTCGCTCTCTCGAGCCTCCTAATACGACAAAAATCCTTCCATCCGACAGTCGACATATAGCTTACAAATGCATAGCAAAAATCCTCTCTTCTTTCTCGATTTTCACAATCCATGTATAGCTATGCAATAACCCAGCTCATGTCCTCAAAGCTGAAGTTTCATTTCAATTTCATATATTCGAGGATGACGTTTTGAAGTCGGTCAAAACTCCAAGTGTAAACATCATCAACCCTTACACTTTCTCTTCTCTTCTCGTCACACACATCCATCCGCATCTCTAGTAGTGCAATGTCTTGATTTTCTAAAGATTTTGTTGTGAGATTTCGTGAAATTTTTTACTAACCTAGACAAGAATATCTCGATAAAGTCTGGTTATATATATGCAGAAATCATAGATTTTAATGGCTAAGTTTGATTGTTCCGCTAACTGTTTTTCCTTTGAGTCTGAATGGAGATTCAGCAAGTAACCTTGGCGACTAGAGATTCGAATACCACTGGCACTGCTCTCAGGTTTCTTGATTGCTCTCATGAAATCGTCATCTTTTCAACCTCGACGAAGAATGGAGATCAAGGTAACATGTTTTCATTGAATATGCATGCTCGATGAACTACTGGAAACTTTTGCTCATTTACTGTTATCAGAGAAATTAATAAATATTAAAAAAATCATTTTATCAAATAAAAATAAAAAGTCTATATAAATATTAATTGTTAACCCATATTTACACGATGAGGGCAAGAGATAAACCATAAGTGCTGAGTTTATTGTTGCACTTCAGAAGGTACAAGTCAGAAAGCTATAATCATTTAATGCATTCATTAGAGTTTAAAATAGTCATTTTAATGCATTCATTAAATGACTATAGCTTCCTAGACTTGTACCTTCTGAAGCTTCGTAATCAACTCAACACTTATGGTTTATCTTTGGCTCTCTCTTTTTTCAAGCACAGTCTAATTATTAATATTTATAAATAAATTGATTATTATTTTCTATTGTGTGAATGATTTTTGTTTAATGAGTAAAGTGAATATGCATGCCTACTTACACACATACATAAAAGGCAGGCCAGGAAAGGCTGTGTAGTATGTACAGTAAACTTCTTCCTTTTCTGAACGATAAGGAAGTAAATCCTTCTTGCTTGCAAATACAGTCAGCAAGCCATCGACAACCACAGAGTGTCCTCCATTCTGAGATTTCACAATCATTAGCCTTAGGCGAGGACTCATCCACTTCTGCCTTTCTCGTTCATTCCTGTCAGATGAATAGATCCATGAAACTACGAATCGCACTGGCATGTAGCATCCCTACGATTTATTCGCGGGCAGAGATCGACAAAGTCTGTGGGCATGGTTGAGTCAATGCCCGGAGAAGTTACTCAGAGTTGCAAGTCAAAAGTCCTCGCGCGGCGGAACAGCACTCCAGAGTCCACAGTCTAGTACAAATTCGTCGGGCCCCGAGACAGTTCTAATCTAGTCGGAATTCCGCGGATTCCGGCCAACAATCTGTAGAGAGTAGCTTCAGAACTTCAGAAAGCAAGATCACTCACTGGTCAAGTGTCCGATAGGGCTGTGGCAGCAGCACGCATAAGATTCAAGTACAGTTGCATCCAGAATATACCGGTGTAGAGAAGATTACATCCCGTCGATATAACCTTATCGCCGTTTTAGAGTCTCGTGAACTCCGGGTCAAGTGGAGTTTGAACACGCGACGCAATGAATAGCCAACGGATGGAAAGAGCACATCAAGTTGAGTTTTAGTCAAACAGGTACTTCTAGTGATATCCGGATGGACCGAGACAGTCTGCAACCGGGCAGTCAGTTGTGGCTGTTATGCGGCGATCACGTTCGCACGGAGAATTTGTGTGCCCCGACGCGGAAGAGATTCGAACTCACAAGAATACTGTTTTGATACTGTCGCACAGCCGTGGACAATCTGCTGTAGATCGGGCTAGCGTGATTGAAAGATCTGCCAGGACTATATCGAAACCTTGAAGTTTTGCTTCAGATCCGCACATAACGTGATGGTAGTTTGCAGAAATTGGCTTGATCACACCCCCAGTAGATTTAGTGAGCTTGATCATACCTCTCTTAACGATGCATGGCTTGATCACACCCCTGACTGGCTATTGTCTATAAAACCAGTCACTTTGTGATGTTACTCACATGTGAGAATTCACATATTAAAGAATGAGAACATGACTAGTCTAACGTGTCTTGACTTAATATTTTGACTTACAGTGATATTTTTTCAAGGTTGAAAGTACTAAAATGATTAACCAAAAGATAAAATGACTGGTTTTACTGTGAATAACCCGTCAGGGTACGATCAAGCAACCAAACGTTAAGAGGGGTATGATCAAGCTCACAGAACCTACCTGGGGTATGATCAAGCCAATTTCTGTGGTAGTTTGGTACCAATGCCTATTTCGACTCTCAAAGAAAATACGCACGGCAATCTATACTAAAGAAAGGAAAGAAACGAGTACAAGAGGTGCACGACCGAAAAGAGTGCTGACTAAAAGGATCAAATCAAGAGAACCACGCACGTTGGCTTTCCAGTGCTTAAACTGGTGCCGAAATTGGAACCTGATGCTCATATGAATAAACGGGGAGGTCGCCCAAATAGGTCAAAACTGACATGTAACTAGCGACGTCGCGACACATTAGGACCTTTTATCACTACTGTTCCCGAACTCCGGAGTTAGAAACCTAATGTACTAAATATAACATGTTAAGCACCACGCATGAACTTGAATGTGCTCGCTTGGAGTTATTGTCGAAAATAAGTGATCTTGGAAGTGCGGAGCTGCTGAAGCTTCGGAGTCCCGGACTGAAGGCTCGAGTCTAGCGACTGGAACCAGGGCAGAAGTTTGGATGCTGGAGCACGAGCATGGCCAAGCCACGAAGCAGACTGGTTACCAGTCCATCCATAGGACCGCTAAGAATGAACTGGCGTCTGCCATCAGCCACCCTAGAAAGCAACTTTTGGATTCTTGTCAATTACTCCTCACTGTGCTCCTCCATAACTTGGTCCTAGGGTTTGTCTGAGAGCTCACCATTAAGCGTAAAGCCAAGAGCGTTTGTATTTGTCGGTTGGCAGAATCGTGTGTCAAGACTCAACGAGCACCGAACTCCGAAGACCTTCATGCCATCCAATGTCTACCGGCGGTTGTGCAGTACTTTTGGCCAGTGGTCAGTGGGCCACCTGGGAATTGAATTCTCTGTGTCACAAGTGGATGAGCTCATCTCATCGTGTCCGCCGGCCGAAGATTTCTTAGAAATATAACTGGTTTTCAAACCATTCTCAGAGCATCGGCAGTAGCCCATCGCCAAAGGAATACTATTTGGAGTCTGACGTCTTCGTATCGTTTTATTACAAATAAAAAATAAAAATAGCGCTATGGCTATTTCTGTAATACGGCGATTTCAGCCCTCGAGACAAAAAAGGGTAAAGAGGATGGAAGCCTTAAACCTCGAGTAGGAGTAGAAGTGCTCCGGGTAACCCATACTTGATTTGGCTTTCAGAGAATTGAAAATTCTCTGAAAAATACCACTATAACCATTTTTTGCATATTGGTTATAGTGGTATTTTTATTTTTATTTAATATATAGAATACATTAAATTAAAAATATTTAAAAATATTATAAATTATGATTCATCTCTAAACAAATTATCTAGTATTAATTTTACAAATTATGATTCATCGCTAAACAAATTATCTAGTCTTGACAGAGAAAGTTAAGGTGGAAATTTCTAGGTTTTTGGGTGCGAAACAAAATCTTTTCTTCATACTATGAGGAAAAAATGAATATTCTCTTTCATGCTTCTATACATATACTCGTGAAGGTAGCAACTGCAAGATGAGAGACTGGGTAAGCCCGTGTAGCGAGAGGCTACTGGATCATTTCTGATGTGTTTCTCATTTGGTTTTCAAATGGGTGTCGCAGGCTTTACTCGCTTCTGTGTTTGCAAAAAGGATAAAATTAGCGTACGGTCATTTCTGTATTATATTGTGAATAACTCGCTTGTCAACTTGAATGTGTTTGAAGATCGTTTATGGAATTCCGTTTTCAGAATTGGTTCTATTTTATCACCGGTAAAACCTTACGTCCCCAAGGGTCGATGGAGAGTAAGATTTCCGTTGGACCAAGTTTCAAGTTGTACTCAAGAACTTAAGTACGACTGGGGCGCAAGAATTGAAGGAGTTTCGGCTACGGGATATCAGTTCAAAACTCAAACATAATATCAGGACAATTCTCAAACTTTGAAAACTCTATTGAAGCAATAAATCACAATAACTGAAGAGAGACCAAACTCTCAACACCTCGGTGCAAGTCCCGTAGTCCGGTGGGTTTTATTCTAGCACCCAACAATAGAAATGAACTCACAGCTTACACTGACTTAAACACCTCTTTGACTGTTGATTTCTCGGCAACTACACTGGGTTCAAGCGCCATTCAGCAAAACTCACTAAATAACGAAGTGCGTGAAACAGAGCCTACTTCAAAAGGGAAACAGAGAATGCATGCTGAACTAACTTTGAACCATACCGTAATTTATTACCTAACCTCTGGGAAGGGTTAGGTAATAAATTCCAGTATGTTTGGTGAATAGCTTCTCGAGTTGTAGTCTTTGAAGAGCATAGGTTTTCGCTCTCTTTATGGGTATATCTAGATCTCCCCGTAAGTGTAAACGCGATTAACCTTTAATACTTAAAATTCAGTTTAATATTTCTTAACAATTTAATATAGAATTTCCTTCTAATAATTATGTCTTTCCCGCAAGCCAAAGTCCCCAAAAGTTATGTTCCATGCATATTATTTTCTCACCAGAACCGTATCTGGCAAAGGAAAGCACTTTCATCTTGTGAGAAACTCTTTTATATGGTACGATGATTACAACGGATCGCATATTGAACACCAGTTATACCACACAGGCACTTGCTCTTGTCCGGTGACCTGTCTCTGTTGGGACAATGAGAATCTGACCTTAGGGTTCCTTCCCGACTGGACTTCCTGCCCACGTCTAGGTGAGCCACGTGTTCACCGAACAATGAAACACACATGGGTTACATAAAGTGAGTACGTGACCACCGGGAGAGGTAAGGCTACTGTCCAAAATATCAAAACGGAAAATGGAAAATAGAAAAAAGTAAAATGAGTAAATTAACTACAAAAAGGAAGTGTATCGCATCGCTATTTAGCTCGAGTTTGACCCCAAGTTTAGCTTCGAACTAAACTGAAACAGTCCATCCGTTGAAGAAGAGTGAAACATTAGAAAAACTTATCCGAAATAGCTTAGGGCGTATAGTCTCGGTAGGAAACCTGTTAAAAAAGCCTTTTCGCCACCCCAGTTCCCGCGCTATATTCAAATTTGCTTCGAAATATAGCGCTCCCTTGTGGGAATGCTCTTACCGTCACACGTTAGTACTAATTTGGAGTGCTGCCTTTTTGTTCTCTATGAACTACTTGACAGATAGTGAAGTTTAGTGAACTGAGAAACGTTTCTGAGATAAGAAATCGTGCCGATGAGCTATCTTTGAATTTGGTTTACAACTTTTAGAGGATCGTCTCACGTCAAATTGTCATATTCTTTGACAAAATTAGTCAATATCTATGTTGATGGAGTCCGGAGGGAACCAAAAGAAAGAGACAAGCAACGTTATCAGATTTGAAGTGGATAACTTGATTGGTTCCGGTCGAGGTAGACGGCATTAGAGGAAAGAGTTTAATGTAAGTGTGAGTAAAGATGACGCTGTCATTTTAATGTGCGGGCGCTGAAATGAATGTTGGAGGTGCATAATATTAGATTATTATGGATATTAGGGCTCGGATGGAGATCAAACTTATGTCTTTCGGAATATTCGGTTTTTTGATATTTCGTAAGACGAGCGACAGCGGTTGAACGGTGTTGAACACCGCGGCAAAGTAACACGGGTTTGAATCACACGCGCATTACTTTGCCGCGGCGGTGTTCGCTGCCGCTTGGTGCT